>CM076154.1:27892500-32692500 GCA_038025085.1 Tetragonia tetragonoides
TGTAGAATTTGTACCAGCACATACACAACAAGCTAGGCGATCGTATCACACTCATTTTGTGAGGTGTAAAACCCCATCACAAGATTTTATAACAATCAATTTTGATGGACACAAGAATTCGGTAGCAACAAGATTTATAATTAGAGATTCAAGAGGAATTCCAGTTTTGGCACAAGCTGAGAAATTGGGTACATTTTCAGTTCCTATTGCAAAAGTAACGACTATGCGAAATGGTATTAGAGCAGCAATACAACAAGGCTATTAGAAGATTCAGTTAGAAGGAGATAATTTAGCAGTAATCAACGCCCTTATTGGTCGATGGGATACACCGTGGTAAATTCATAACCTACTAGAAGTGACTTGTATAGCCAAAAGTGAGAACTATGTGTCTATATTACCTTTGTTGCGAACTTTTTGTTCCCCTTTACTCTATCATTTTTGACCATTAGGAAATCACAAAAACTCATATGAGACGATCTTACACATAAAACGTTATACCTATGTGTAAAAAAGTGATACCACATCATATAAAATAACAAGTTTTTGGAATGAATTATGATTTCATCAATTTTTCTGTTTTTTTGATATCAACTAATCTTTGATGGCTTACCTACTTGTAAGTTGAAGCAATTTTTTGTGAGAAAAAAAAAAGCAACAAAAAAGTACTCCAAACCATGTGTCACTCCCACATCCCACTACACTCACATAGAATAGAAGGACCATAACTCACTCCCTCTACTATCGTCACCGTAGCCAAACGGTCCCTACTCCCTACACCTCTACCCTTCCCTACCCTACACATCCCTTTCTTTAAAAGGCGTTAGTGTCCTTCCCAAACTCCATTTCCGAAATTACCAGAAAAGCCCCAAGTTTTCCTTTATTTCCTTCACTACCAATCTCACAAATAAGGTAATTCTAGATATCAAAGGGCCCTAGAAATGGTAAAACGAGAAAAATACGGTAACAGATCATATTCTACCGTTAAGATTACCATATATAAAGGAAGGTCACTTTGGGTATTTAATGACATTTTTATTTGTGACATTTTTATTGTTAACCGGCAACCGGATTATTTGGTCCACCTCTCGTCACATGTACACACTCTCTCTCTCCTAATGTAGGATAAATTGCATTTACTTGGGAGCTGAGATCACTGTCTCTCTTCATCTCCTTTTTAAGTTGTTTGGTGGCGTTGACAGCCTAGGGTTCATTTTATTTTCAGCCATACTATCTCAGTTGTCTCTCTCTACACTGTGAGTCTACAAAACCCTAGTTTTTGAGCAATTTTGTTGTTCGTTTGTGGTGTGATTTTTCTCTGATTTACGCCGATCTTCGCTGTTTTTAGTGTTTTGTGATGTTTTTGGGGGTAATTTTAGTTAAATTTCTGCAATGCTGATGATTTGAACGTGGTTTTGTTTCTGGATTTTGTGTTGATTTTACTGATTTTCGTTTATTGGGGTGTTGTTGCAAATTTTGGCTTGATTTTGGCTCGATTTTGGCTAATGCTGCTGTTGTTTTCGTGTCAGTGTTGTGTGGGTTTGTTTTTGTTTCTTGGTGGGTTTTCTGGGGTTTTCATGGTTTTCCATGTTTTGGGGTTTTGTTTTCGTTTTGGCGATTTGGGTCTGTTTTCTGCATGTTGGGATTTCTTGTGTTTTGTGGTGGGTTTTGACTTATTATTGAATTATTGAGGGAAAAAACCTTTGTGCTTTGCTTGGTCTCCTTGAAAGTGTTATGGTCAGACTTTGATTTTACTATTTTTGATTTTTTAATAATTTTTTTTCGTTAAATTTTGCCTTTGTGGATGTACATGATTTTGTCTTTTGAAGTTTCTGATGTGGGTTTTGGTGGGTTTTTATTGTTCTTAAGTTTTAAAGTCATCTTTGCATTGTTTACAGGGGTTCAAGAGCAAGAGAAGCCCGGTTGAGTACAGAAGAAACCAAAGCCTTCGATTTTGGTAATATTAGGTGCTCATATGCCTTTGCATGTCAGAAGTTTTGGTGTTTATGTTTTCTCATAGCTTGATTTTGGTACAGAAATTGACTACTCTGGAAAATTCGTTGTTTCTTCACTGTTTTCCATGCTCCTTTGGTGTTTTGTAGATGTAGACAAGGAAATTTAAGTTCTTGGGTTCTCGTTTTACTTAATTTTCATTTTAGTTTAAATATTGCGTTCTGGGTTTTGTTTATAGCTCTATTTGCTGCTTAGATGAGGTTACAAGCTTTATTTCAGAAGTCATTTAGTCAATGTTGGCTCTTATGTTTGTGTTTGTTACTTGCATGTTATGAATTAGCCATATTTCGCTCTAAATGCTTGAGGTCATTATTGTTAAGATTTTATGTGGTTTTCTAGTACTTCAAACTGGAATCTCTCTTTTTCTTTTCTTTTTTGGGAGAGGGCCAGGTGATTTGCTTTCTGTTCTGCTACTTTATGCTTGGTTGCTTTAAGTTATAGGTGTCAGCAGTTCTTGATAATTTGACATTGTGAGCCCGGGTTAGTTTCTCATTCAGGGAGTTCTACTTGAGAGGTGTGTGTCCTGGTAGTGTTGTCATGTTTTTTGGGTGTGCCTTTATGACTACTAGTCCTGCTTTCTGTTCTGGTTAGAGCCCTTCTGTGTTTGAAGGTCACTTTGTTAACGGACTAACAGGGCACGAGTTCACATTTTTTTCACTTTCATTCCCAAATGCAATTGTGACATGTCTTCCTTTTGTTATGATTTCTATTCTGTGAGAGTTAGAATTAGAAATATGCAGAAATAACTAATTTCATGTTCCATGTGCTTTTTGATGCTAAAGTAGGGGTGATGAGAAGGATTATGGTGGCATTGCACATATCCATACTTATTTTCTAAATTTAATTGTGTTGTGTTTTCCTGAGTTTGCCTTGTCAAATCTTTGGGAATTTGACTTGACCAGCACACAGTTCTTGTAAAATGTGTGTGTCTGATTTTTGTGTTTGGTGTAGCTGTCATGTTTCTGGATTGGTTTTAGCATTTTCTGTCAAGCTCTGGTGATTGTGGCTCCTTACCTCTGCATTTGATGCATGTGTACTAATGAATTGTGAATAGTGTTTTTGTTTGCCCTGATGTGTTTTTGGGTCATGTTCATTTTCCAGGCTTGTATTTGGGAAATGGATTCGCATGATGATAATGGATCTGGAAATGGAGCTGGCAATGGAGCTGCCAACGGATCTGGCAATGGATCAGCTGATGCTTTGCCTCCCCCGCCTCCGCCACCAGCAGAAATTCCTCCAGATGTTGTTCCGCTTAAAGCAGAACCAGAGCCACCTAAGAAGAAACGAGTTCCTATGGCTAGGCGTGGCCCTGGGAACAAGGGCCAAAAGATTCAGCTCCTCAGCAATCATTTTAAAGTGAACATTACAAATATAGATGGCCAGTTTTTCCACTACAGCGTATGCCTCTCTCCACTATTTGATGCTAAATCACTAATGTCATTTAATTTAGCTAATCCTAAACTACTTCACTACACCATGTTCACAGGTTAATGTGACCTATGAGGATGGTCGCCCCGTTGAAGGGAAGGGTGTGGGAAGAAAAGTGATTGACAGGGTGCATGAAACATATGACACTGAGCTGGCAGGGAAGGACTTTGCATATGATGGTGAGAAGAGCTTGTTCACAGTTGGGGCACTTCCTCGTAACAAGCTGGAATTCACTGTTGTTCTGGAGGATGCCACACCTGCTAGGTAACAGACGATCAGTAATAATTGTTTTGGAGGATTTCTAACCAACTTTTTGGTTCCTTGCTGTACTTGTAGTTGTTTCTGTATTTGGCTCATGTTCTGGGTGTTCTGAATCCAGGAATAACAATGGGAATGCGAGCCCTGATGGGAATGGGGACAATGAGGCCGACCGGAAGAGAATACGACGTCCATATCAGTCTAAGACTTTCAAGGTGGAACTGAGTTTTGCTGCCAAAATACCGATGCAGGCCATAGCAAACGTGTTACGCGGCCAGGAAAATGAGAACTCTCAAGAAGCTCTAAGAGTCCTTGATATTATCTTGAGGCAACATGCTGCTAAACAGTAAGGATTTCAATCAAGATGCTTATATTCACTAGTATATTTATCAGTTGTTTTCTTACTGTGATTGTTGTTTCCTGCAGAGGCTGTTTGCTAGTTCGTCAATCATTTTTCCATAACGACCCAAAGAATTTTGTAGATGTAGGAGGTGGAGTTCTCGGCTGCAGAGGTTTCCACTCTAGCTTTCGAGGCACCCAGGGAGGCTTGTCCCTCAATATTGGTTAGTTGAATTCTTTTGACTAAACTTTTTGAATAGCTCATGGCATACTCCTATCTTACGGCTGTTTCTGTTGCAATCTTTTGTAGATGTGTCTACTACTATGATTATTCAGCCAGGGCCAGTAGTCGATTTCTTGATTGCTAATCAGAATGTGAGAGATCCCTTCAGCATTGACTGGAATAAGGTAATTGCATTCTACTGCACCAAAACATTTTTGATTGCTGTAGGGACGTGAAGTTGACGTTTTTGAATTCTTACAGGCAAAAAGAATGTTGAAGAATTTGAGGATAAAGACAACAACATCAAATCAGGAATTCAAAATAACTGGAATTAGTGAGAGGCCATGCAGAGAGCAAACGTATATTTTGGACTTCTACCTAGCAATTATACTGCCATTTCTAACCGCTAGAACTGCAGCAGAATGAATTAATCTATGTTCTTTGTGCAATATAGGTTTTCGCTAAAGCAACGTGAACGTAACGAGGATGGTGAAGTCCAAACTGTTGAAGTTACAGTCTATGACTACTTTGTCAATAATCGCAACATAGATTTGCGGTACTCAGCTGATTTGCCATGCATCAATGTGGGAAAACCTAAGCGGCCAACGTATTTCCCCCTAGAGGTGATTACCCTTGGTCTTTTGCTATGGGCTTTGTTTACATATTTTATCTGTTTGACATAAGTCTTTCTTTCGTCTTCTGTTCTGCAGCTCTGTACATTGGTTTCACTTCAGAGGTACACAAAATCCTTATCCGGACCCCAGCGAGCATCACTCGTGGAGAAATCTAGACAAAAGCCCCAAGAGAGGATGAGTGTGCTGTCTCATGTGAGTGCTTCAAACATTAATTTGAAATATTTCAGGCATGTTGTAAATTGAATTGTCGTTGATTTCTTTTTGTTTGGAATGCTGCAGGCCTTGAAGGTCAGTAATTATGATGCTGAGCCGATGCTTCGTTCTTGTGGCATCTCAATCAGCAATGGCTTTGCTCAGATTGATGGGCGTGTTCTTCCAGCACCAAAGGTACTTTGTTAGTTTCAATTATTTCTTTTTGCAGTTCCTGTCTTCCCCAATCATGTCCCCAGTTTCAATTACCATTGCTGGGTATGTTTGGTTTCAGTTGAAATGTGGCAATGGAGATGATTTCTTCCCTCGGAATGGGCGATGGAACTTCAACAATAAGGTTCTCTTCTCACACTGGACAGCTTAGATGTTTGTTTATTGCTTCTCTTAAACATTTTTTGTTTGTTTAGAAACTTGTGGAGCCTGCGAAAGTGGAGCGCTGGGCAGTGGTGAACTTCTCGGCCCGATGTGATATAAGGGGTCTAGTTAGAGATCTGATAAAGTGTGCTGAAATGAAAGGCATTGTAAGCAATTTTGTGCCTTTTCCGGTTTCATTTTATTTTATGAAAAGTAATTGTTGTTGCTTACTACAAACCTTTTTTGTTGGTTCCGTGTGGAAATAGTGCATTGAACCACCATTTGAACATACGTTTGAGGAGAGTCCACAAAACAGACGTGCACCACCTCTTGTGAGAGTGGAAAAGATGTTTGAGGATGTGCAGTCAAAACTTCCCGGTGCTCCTAAGTTCCTTCTGTGCCTTCTTCCAGAGAGGAAGAATTCTGACCTCTACGGTAATATTTATATTTTTTTGTTGTCTTTTTATCCCTACATTTTCTTTTATTTGGCATGTTAAAACTTTGAACGGGTTAGGTCCCTGGAAGAAGAAGTGTCTGGCAGACTTTGGAATTGTTACGCAGTGCATGGCTCCTACAAGGGTCAATGATCAATATCTTACAAACTGTTTGTTGAAAATCAATGCAAAGGTGAGGTAGAAGAAAGGTGGAGTGCCTTTGAGAATTCTGAATTAGCAAATATATGATTTTCTGTATTGTTTGATGGTCAGATCTCTATGGAATTGGACAGTTACTCGTTATTGTTTCTTTATGCAGCTTGGTGGGCTGAACTCTATGTTGGCTGTTGAGCATACTCCTTCGATCCCTATGGTTTCTAAAGTCCCCACTATAATTCTTGGGATGGATGTTTCCCATGGATCACCAGGGCATTCTGATGTTCCATCTATTGCTGCTGTAAATTTCAAACTCTGCCTTTCCCTCAGCTTCAATACCTCTCCTTATTGTCAAGAAGTTCATGCACATGCTCTGTAGGAACATCCTCTTTTCCAGTACTTGATGTTAATTGTTGATCTGTAGGTTGTCAGCTCCAGGCAGTGGCCTTTGATTTCCCGGTACAGGGCATCTGTTAGGACACAGTCTCCTAAGGTGGAAATGATAGATAACTTATTTAAGCGTGTCTCTGACACTGAAGATGAGGGCATCATTAGGTGCGTTTGTGACTTTGTGATCAATGCTTTACTTCTTGCATATGGTGGGTTTTGAAAGTTATGCTGACCTCTAGAATGAGTCATACTGAGAAAATTGTTTCTTTTGATGTCAGGGAGTCCCTGCTTGATTTTTACATCAGTTCTGGGAAAAGAAAGCCGGAGCACATAATCATTTTCAGGTACATGTTTCCTTTCCTTGGTTGCTTCGTTTTGCTAGATTTCTTTAATAATCTTTAAAGTGGAGCATGTACTGATAAAAAGCCCTTCATTAATTGTCAGGGATGGAGTCAGTGAGTCCCAGTTCAATCAAGTTCTGAACATTGAATTGGATCAAATGATAGAGGTTTTATCACAACTTTTAATATTTTCTACAATCTTTTTGAGAATTGTAACCTTCTTAGCTAAGTCCATATCCTTCTTAGCTAAGTCCATATTGTTGGTTGCTCCTTTCATTCAGGCATGCAAGTTCCTAGATGAGAAGTGGAACCCAAAGTTTGTCGTTATTGTGGCTCAGAAGAATCACCATACTAAGTTTTTCCAAAACTCCCCTGAAAATGTCCCTCCAGGTATGCACTTCTGCTCTTTCCCCAATTACCACGCACAAGATTCTAGAAATTAATATCCTTCTCCGCACTTTTTCTGCCAGGCACAATTATTGACAACAAAGTCTGCCATCCAAGGAACTATGACTTTTACCTCTGTGCCCATGCAGGAATGATTGTAAGTAACTTGCATGCTTGTTATGTATTTAACTATTTCGTCATGTTTTTGGACTGTTCTCTGTGAAATGTATTGAATAGATAAAGAAAATAGTTTTTTGACCAGTGACTGAGATGGGCTGTGATTTCTGTTGAATCTTGCATTTCTATTTTGAGAATGAATTAGAAACCTGAAGCCTTTTAGTTTTATAGGTATGATGATGTGCCTGCCCTGGGGGTATAATTTAGGGTATAATTTGGGATATGCAATGTGGTGTGCTGTATTTAAATCGTATTTAACCTCTTTCTTCTTCAAGTTCTACACTCTTAAGATATTTAGATTGTCACTAAGCTGTGCTCTTTTGTAGGGTACTACAAGGCCTACCCATTACCATGTCCTGCTGGACGAGGTGGGTTTCTCTCCTGATGATCTACAGGAACTTGTCCATTCTCTTTCCTACGTGTAAGTTGACGCTCTCTCTATTCATTCTTCCAATTGAATGTTGATCCGGTCTGTAAAGTTATTCATACTGTCCTTTTGCTGCCATTGCAGGTATCAGAGGAGTACTACTGCGATCTCTGTTGGTAAGCCTTCAACTTGTTGTTTGCTTATAAACTCTCTTTCGATGTCTTCCTTCTGATAATGCATTGCTCCCAACTCTGCAGTTGCACCGGTCTGCTATGCACATTTGGCTGCTACCCAAATTGGACAATTTCTGAAGTTTGAAGATACTTCGGAGACCTCTTCTAGCCATGGCGGTGTGACTGCACCTGGATCTGTTCCTGTGCCTCAGTTGCCCAAGCTGCAAGAGAATGTTTCAAGCTCGATGTTCTTCTGTTGAAAGCTTTTCAAAGCCCTCGGTTTTTAACTGCTGCATGTAAATATATAGGACGTATCCAGACTGTTGCAGGTCTTTAAGTTTCATGCTGTGTGCTTTCTTAATGTGATTTGACACTCGATATGCCTTCCGGCATTTTGTATAAAATGGTAGAAAAGCACTAAACAATAGGGTGTGTAGGTTAAGTTATCATAGATCACCTAGCAAGAAGTATATATATTGCCTGGTGCTTTTGGTTGTTAAGTATTGACAGTCCACCTAGCAAGAAGTATATATAGATTGCTTGGTGCCTTTGGATAATTGTACTAGCTGGGTTTTCTCTGTTATGAAGATTGTGCATAATTTCTGTTTGGCAACAGGGTCAGAATTTTATTACCGAAAATATTGCTTGGTGCCTGTGCCTGTGCCTGTGCCTGTGCCTGAACCTGAAAAGAATTCTGCATGTTTTATGGGGTATAATTTTTGAATGAAATTTGCAGAACAAAAGCGAAAAGTCCTTTTTTATTGGGCAAGAAGAAAAGCGAGAAGTTAACCAACATTATAAATCCTCTTACGCGTTCGGAGTCTCAACTTCAAAACATGTGTGTACAACACATACAAATTTGGGGTGGTTGATCAAAATGCCCCGCTGTAATGTGCTCCCAAGTAGTCAATGAAATCATTCATTTGGGCCTAGACAAAGAAAATTTTCTTTGTATCATTTCCCAGAAAATTGATAGTTGGGTGGATATGTAAAAGAAATTCTTTATTTTCCATTCTTTGTACTTGTATAAAAAAAATATTATGACTTTTCATTTCTTATCGCACTATTAAATCGATTGTTTTTCATATATTGCGTTTCGATGAGAGAGAAGGGGTTTTTCAAACCACAAAAAGTTTTTCTAAGTTGGGCTATTTTTATAGTGTTTGGATCCTCTACAGTTTTTTTCTCTGCTGTCCTTTTTTCTCTCTATCTCTCTCCTCAATTTCTTTAAATTAAAAAAACCCACCCCCTCTAATCCAAAGTGTAGATTTGAAGGACAGCACTCTACTATTTTTTCTAGAACAACAGAGGATCCTTCTCCATTTTTATAGCATGCTTCTAAGTAAAAGTGGAATTCATCCTTTGTTTGTGTTTTTTCCTTCCAAAAGTTGCTATCAATCAATGAGATTAAAAAAAAAAAAGAAAGTGATAGAATACCTTTTGGTAGTGTGAAGGAAGGGGGTTGAATTCTGATGTAGGAATGCTGGCAACAACAAGGTTGGTTATTACTACTGGTGTGGTGTGTCAAGCTTATGCATTTCTTCAATGTCAGAAATGTGCCTTGGAGTTTAGTAAAATGTGTGGGAGCCAGATGCATCACATTACAACTGGTTAGACGGAACGAAAAGAAAATTTCGGTTTGTGATGCCAAATAAATGTTGTATACTACTCTCTTTGTTCCAAATTTATCTTTACATTGGACTTTTCACGGTCTCTAAGAGAGTACTTTGACTATGAATATTTATGATTTTATAATTATAGAGCTTATAATAAGATGATATTTTGAAAATATTATTTAAAATGAATTTAGCAATACTATTTTCACATTGTAAAACTTTGTAACTTTTAACAAATAAGTAGTCAAAGTTCATAAACTTTGACCTTAAAAAGTTCAATATAAAGATAAACGTAGGACAAAGGGAGTAATAGTTATATTGACGAAAATATTAACCATGAGGTGTTGAATTGGTTGGGTATCTAACTATCTACATGAGAGGCTATTGATTAAAACGTGAAACCAGTTAGGCCCCTTAAGAGCATTTTCATGGCAAGCAATCTTTACGGGCTACTTATTTCACTATTTCCTTACACCTCACTTTTAAGCAGTCCTCCAGGAAAAAAAAAGGCCTCTTATTGGATATTATTTTGTACTAAATAATTTACTAGTACGTAAGCATAGTACTAGAAATTTATGCGGTAGAAAAGCAAGATAAACTCATGAAAGAATATAGATCGAATGAACCAAAGTACACGAGTACAAATGTACAATGCAAGATAAGAAGTGAAAACTGGTAAAAGACAAGTCTAAAATGGAGATGGAAGCGTGTGAATTGTGAGACTTGAAGAGACTTGGAGGACTCAAAAACATGTAGAGAGAGAAACTGAGAGAGAGTTCCTGGTGAGTGAGAGATGCCTCCAACCCTACCCGCCTTCACCCCAACAGGGTCCCCCCGTGCCTCTGCCGGAACGACCACGGGCCCCCCTGGAACCTCTTCATCAACTGCTGCAGAGAACGACCTTGGTCCTCGCACCCAAACCCCCCCTCCTGTGACTCCACTTGTCCCCCCTCCACAACCTCTTGCCCCACCTACAAAACCCCTCCCCATCCCACCCAAAAACTTCATCCAAAACCGCCCTAAGCCTCTACACCCAAACTCCTTCCGATCTGCCCTCACGGCTTCCATCCCTTCCTCACTCTCTGACCCTCCTCCTTTCTCCCTTAGCCCTGCCAACCTCCCTTGTGCACTCAATCCGCCCCTGCCGTCGGCGGACGGCAAAGTGCCCCTGTTTCTTCCCCTTTCCATCGATGAATGTATTGAGCTTAGCCAGCCATGGTTGGGCTCTGTCCTAGTTAAAGTAATTGGGAAATCCTTTGAAAAGGATTACCTCATGGAACAATTAAGGAAGCTATGGCATTTAAAGGTACTAGACAACCTGGTACCAGTTGGCAAAGGGTTTTACATAGCCCGGTTGGAAATGCAGACCAACTGAAATATGTCCTTGGCAATGGGCCTTGGTCCATTGGAGGACAATTGGTGACAGTCAGATTCTGGGAGCCAGGGTTTAAAGCATCTAGAGTAAAATTAAATTTGGCAGCAGTGTGGTTTAACCTACCTGAATTACCCATTGAGCTTTGTAGGCCAGATATGCTCAAAAGGATAGGCAATATTATAGGGAAATTCATCAAATTAGATACAAGAACAGGAAGTAATAGTACGGCCAGATTTGCGAGAATTTGTGTTCAGATCGACCTTAATCTGGATTTTCTTGAGGAAATATGGATTAGGAAAATCAGGCAGGAACTGGAATGTACGGACCGTCCTTCATTCTGCAAAAAATACCAATTAATGGGGCATTTGGAGAGCATTCATGACGCCAAAGAGAATATTGATACTGTGGAAAAAGGCTTAGAAAATCCCCCTGATTCTACTATGAATATTCAAAGCAAAAGCTCAGATCCAAAAGCAGTGGAGGTGGATAAAAAAACAGGCTCCACTAGCTCCAAGTCCAAGGATGCGTGGCAAATTGTTCAATATAAAAAAGCTAGAAATTCTGGCCGGAGTTTAACGCCGGCGTTCGCCTTATCGGCGATAAGGAAAGGGAAAGCAAAATCTAAATGGGCGGCAAAACAAAAGGTGAAATTTCCTTCAAATTTTGAAATTCAAAAGTTAAACCAAAATAGGGAAAATTCATTTTCCCCCTTCATGGGTCAAAATGAACTGCCCCTCAGCTGTCTAGACCTGATCCCCTTTTTACACGTGTCCTCCTCTTCATGTGGCAAAACCACCTCCACTACGCCACCACAAAAAATATCCCCTTCTCTGTCCATATCTACCCCCTCACCATTACTCTTACCTCCACCCCCAACTACTAACCCTTCTCTCTCTACCCCCTCAAAAAAAACCTCCATCTCCATTGAACCACAAAATGAACTTCCGCTTTCAATCTCAGTCAACTCTCCTGGACTCCCCTCCACCACCCTCTTTTCCGCCCTCCCCGAGATCGAGTCAACACTCAAACTCGGGGAACCTTGTGGCCCCACACAAAAAGCTGATCCTCCGGACAAACTTCTCGGAGGAGAGCTACCTCCTCTTCAACCTCCCTCCGCCACTTCTGAAGCAAGAGTTCTCAATCAATACCCCCCTGTACCTCCAGGATGTGCAGGGCACAATTTCAGGAGCCCCACTGAAAACGCTTCGCAACCTCATCAAGAATCCATTCTGGGTCCCCCCTATGGCGAGATCTGAATATGGTTCTACACCAGGGTACGGTGGTAGTAGCCCACCTATCACAACTAGCGGATCTGAGTTACCTTCCTCCAGCGGTACTGTTGGCACTAGAGAAACTGCTGTTAAGGTTCAACCGAAGCGAAAACCTGCTGATTCCACAAGAAATCTGTCAGATCATCGACCCTCCATCTCATCTCCCTCCATCCATGAAAATCTGCATATTGGAATTCCAATCAGTGACAGTGGACACGCTCAGCTTTGCAAGAGCTCTCCTGGCCTTTCGAACGGTTCAAGTTCTAAGTCAAGTGGAACTGGAGATAAGGTGGGAACAAGTACCAGGAAGACTGCAGTACCAAAACTATCTCCTGGTGGCAGGGCCAAGGGCGATTCCAATCATCAACCCGTTGACGGGAAGGCTACAAAACCTAAGGGTCACAGATCTGGCTCAGTTGGAGCTGACAAACAACCTACTAAGGGTTAATATGTCGATCATATATTGGAACACGAGGGGCATTGGCAGACCCACTTTCCGCCAAAATTTTCTCCTTCTTTGCCAAACACATAAGCCTGTGATGTTCGTCCTCTCTGAGACGCGTGTCAGTCGCAAAAATACTGAGACCATTATTCGTTCTCTGCCTTTTGATAGTTGGTTCCTTGTGGACCCTGAGGGTTATTCTGGGGTTTCTGATCCTTTGGAACGAGACTGAAATTTCGTTCGATATCTTTGATCAGGATGACCAAGGAGTGCATGGAGTGATTCACGTACTTTCGTCTAATTTATTCTTCAATTTTTCTGCTATATATGCTAAACCTTTATTGAAATTACGGAAATTACTTTGGGAATTCATGGGTGCGATTGCTGCTTCTGTTGAGTTGCCCTGACTGGTTATGGGTGACTTCAACGAAGTTATTACTGCAAATGAGAAATTTGGGGGAAGACCGGTTAAGTTGTACAGGGCTAACATGTATGAGGATTTTATGAGAGTTTGTGGACTTGTTGATCTGGGTTTCTCCGGCCCGATATTCACATGGACTAATACACGCAGAGTTAATAAAATTTTTGAGCACTTAGATCGGGGGCGGGCATCCCCCTCTTGGCTTAGCTTGTTCCCACAGGCCAAACTTGATAACGTGGCTCGTCTATCTTCGGACCATTGCCCCATTGTTTTACATCTCTCTACCCCCCTGAATGTATTTGGACCTCGCCTCTTTCGCTTTGAACGAATGTGGATTTTGGAACAGTCCTTTAATGATCTGGTATGTGATGAATGGTTTTTAAATGAAATTTTTTTACCCCAAAAGATGATTGATTTTTCAAAAAAAGCTACTGTGTGGAATGAAAAAATCTTTGGGAATGTTTTTAAAAGGAAGAGAATGGTCCTTGCCAGACTCAAAGGAACTCAAAAAGCCCTGTGTGAACAACCGAACTCTGATTTCCTGTTTGACCTGGAGGGAAAACTTGAAAGTGACTTGAGCTGCATCCTTGATTAGGAAGAACTCCTTTGGGTCATGAAATCTAGGACAAATTGGCTAGTGAGTAGGGATAGGAATACCTCTTTTTTCCAGCAATCCACTCTTGTTAGGAGAAAGAGGAACAAAATTCTCTGCTTGGAGGATGATCTGGGGAACCTCTTAGAGGATCCTGAGTTACTTTCCCAGAATGTGTGTAAATTCTTCAAGTCTCTGTTTTCTTCTGAAAAATCTCACTGTATGCTTATGGATGAAAATACTGCTAATCACTCCCCATCCCCCTTAATCTCTATTGCTTCTGTGCCCTCTAGTGAGGAGATTAAGACTGCCATGTTCCACATGGGAGCGCTTAAAGCTCCGGATCCAGATGGTTTTCATGCGCTTTTCTATCAAAAATATTGGGACATTGTGGGTAGTAGTGTCTGTGAGTTTGTGAAATTAGTGTTTGCTGATGGTTCACTTCCTAAGGAGATTAATGAAACTGTAATAACCCTCATCTCCAAAGTTGAAAATCCTGTGAGCATTAAACAGTTTAGACCCATAAGTCTATGTAACACTTTGTATAAATGTGTGACTAAAATTATGGTTAATAGGCTGAGACCCCATCTAAATAACCTAATTTCACCAAACTAGAGCAGTTTTCTGCCTGGAAGAGGCACAGATGTGAAAATCATTGCCGCAACTGAGATCCTTCACTCTATGGGGAAACTTAGAGGGAAAACAAGGTTTTTTGCTCTAAAAATCGACCTTGTGAAGGCCTATAACAGACTTGAATGGGACTTTGTGAGGAATTGTTTGTCTGCTAGTGATCTAGACCTTGATTCTGTTAACCTCATCATGAATTGTATCTCTTCCACTACTACCTCTGTGCTGCTTAATGGGTGTAAAACTGAATCCTTTTGCCCTACGCGGGGATTTAGGCAAGGTGACCCCCTTTCACCATACATTTTCATTATTTGTATGGAATTTCTTTCAAAATTGATTCATCAGTCTTGTGAAGAAGGGAAGTGGAAACCCTTTAAGATTGGAAGGGGCTCACTGGCTATCTCTCACCTTATGTTTGCTGACGACCTCCTAATCTTTGGGGAAGCCTCTAATTCCAACTTTGCTGCTGTTATGGAGACTTTTGAACTGTTTTGTGATATTTCTGATCAGAAAGTTAATTGTGCTAAAAGCAATTTGGTGTTTTCACCTAATATTGATAAGAGCATCATTGATGCTGCTGAGTCCATGTTGGGGGTGACTGCTGGGGATTCACTTGGAACATATTTGGGTTTTCCACTGTCCCACAGGAAACCCTCAAAAAACCAGCTCAACTTCATTGTGGACAAGGTTAATGCGAAACTTGCAAACTGGAAATCCAAATTGCTTTCTAGAGCTGGTAAATTGTGCTTGATCAAATCCACTTTGAATACCATTCCTGCTTATTTCATGCAATGCATTCATTTTCCAATGAGTACCCTATTGACCCTGGACTCTATTACGAACAATTTCCCGTGGGGGAAAAAGAGGGGAAAAAAAGTGTGCATCTAATAAATAAAAACACCACTCATCTTCCCCAGAACAAGGGGGGATTAGGGATTAGATCACAAGTCTTGATGAATAAGATTCACATATCCAAACTGTGTTGGAAAACTCATTTGTCCCTGATATGTTGGCTTCCCAAGTTCTTAGAGAGAAATATATCAAGGGTAGAGCTAGGAGCTCAACCTTTGATAGTGGCTCTCACCTATGGAATGCTATGGGAAAAGGTTGGGACTTGTTTTTCAAGAGTGTTAGATGGAGTATTGGCAATGGGGAGAGGATCAATTTCTGGCATAATAATTGGTTGGGCTTTATTGTTAGAACCTGCATCCAAGGGCCTTTAAACAGGGGGGAGGATGATCTAACTGTGGCTGATATGATTGAGAACCATGATTGGAACCTTGACTCTTTATCCCTTAGTCTCCCCCCTGATGTGGTTAATGATATTTGTGCTATCCCCATCCCTATCAGAGTCAGAAATGATGTGCCTTATAGCAACCTTGTGTGCCTAGATAAATTTGACTTTAGGAGTGCTTATAATGATTTGATCAAGGAGGGCAGCTATGATGATCTATCTTGGATTTGGGAAGTTCCTACTATCCCTAAAATTCAATTTTTCCTATGGCTTGTGTGCATGATAGATTAGCTCACGGGAAATGTTTGGCAAGTAGAGGTATCCTTCCAAATGCTATGTGTTGTATTTGTAAAAACCCTGTGGAAGATGCCCTGCATATTCTCAGCGAATGCCCCTTAGCACAAGAGGTGTGGAAGGAGCTTCCAAATTCTGATTCCTACTCCCATTTATCACTAAAGGACTGGATTCAAAAAATTTCTACTACAAAAGCTTTTGAGAACATGCCTTGGAACCATTACCTTCTCCTTTTGCTTGTGGGAAATTTGGAAACATAGAAACCAAGCCGTTTTTGAAAATAAAATCATTGCACCTCATATCTGGAAAAAGAAAACCATGTTCGCCTCTGCTGAATTCTTCTCTACCCGAGAAACAAAGATCAACAAGTCAACGAACTGCGCAACACTCATGGTTGGTTGGGTTCCTCCCCCCCCCCTGTATTAAACTTAATTGCGATGCAGCTTTCTGTAAGAACTGGGCAGGTATTGCTGGAGTTGTTCGTGATGCGGAATCACGCTGGCTGCTGGGTTTTCATGGGAGGCAAAAGGCCTCATCCATTTTGGAAGCTAAACTACTTGCTATCAGAACTGGCATGAAGTTGGCATGGGATACTGGATGGAGACACGTGGAGATCAACACAGACTCCATGCTAGCCTTCAAAGCCATTGAGGAAGAAACAATGATATCCCTCATGCTAAAGAATCTTGTGCTTGACTGCAGGGAACTAAAAAGGAAATTCAGCTTCATGAAGGTTGAACAACACCTCAGAGAGACCAACAAGGTGGCGGATGCTATGGCCAAGGAGGCGCTTAGAGATTGTAACTTGAATTATAAGCTCCAGGTTTTATCCCACCCTTTAGATTGCTGTCTTTTAGATCTTGACAATGACTCTAACGGGGTGAAATACCCTCAAACATGCAGACTAGTTAATCTTAATGAAACAGTTCTTAATTACCAAAAAAAAAAAAAACTGGTAAAAGACACTTGATTTATATCACGGGTGAAATCCTTCTAGGTCGTAGTTTTTTATAGGCACATTCATATATCAAGCATTTAAAACTATGTATAGAAGTATCAAAATAGTTGCGGATTGAGAAACTTTGTCTAGCTAATGTAGACCTACATTAGACTTTTGTCGTCATACATATGCATGATTTTGGGAGCATGCAAACCATGTGTTGATTGCCAACTTCAATGTAACATTATTATTATAATATACTTAGGAAGTGAGTCAATTTCATCACTCATACTTGACGAACTTGCGATTTACTCCATGCATGTGACATAAAAGTTTGAATTTGGCTTTGGTTGTTCCTTTATAAATATGTCAACAATTTAATCATTAGTGTTGGACAAGGCTAATATTACGTGAATTTTGTGCTTCTCGAACGAAATGATATTTCATCTTGATGTGGTTAGTCTTCTTATGTTGGCCTGAAGTTTCAACAGTAGCAATTGCCAAATTGGAAGTACTAAAATATTGGTAGGCTTTGTATGGGCTTCACCCATATCTTTCAGAATCCTTCTAAAATATATTTCTTGATTCACTGCTGCACAAGCAACAACAGGGGCGGATGCAAGGGGGGATGGGAGGGGACAGTCGTCACCCCTTTTTCGAAAATAAAAATCTGTGACTTTTTTTTTTTTTTTAAAAAAAAATAAATAATATTTTGTAAGTGAGACTTACTGACTTAGGTCCTCAAACAAATCAGTAGACTAAAGCAAACCCATTACCTATGACATAACTCTTTCTCTCTCATCCCCTCACCATCTCAAGTTCTCAACTCTCGCAGTCTCGCCTGGCCCATCGACAGTCGAGTGAGTCGATAGTACCGGAGTACCGGACTACTGGGCTACCGCCTACCGGCGCCGGAGTTTTGGCTTGACGAGTTGACGGCGAAGCTTGACGGTGACGGCGACGCCAAGGCTATTGCAATTCTGCAAAATTGCGAATCAATTCTTTTGTTTGTTGATGTACACCTCCTTAGTTCTTTCTCTCAATCCCTCTCTCCATAGCTAGTATAGATTATAACTTGTGGGTTTTGAGTTAGAACTTAGAAATTGAATGAATTTGAGTAATTGGGGTTATTTGAATCAAATAAATTGAAATTAGGGTTTGAAACATAATTTATTTGATTGATTTGAGTAATATTGTGAATTGATTATTGCTCAATCATTTCCAAAATATGCTTCTAATTCTCATCATTTAGGCCGATTCTTCCTCCAATGTCCGTTACTTTGTTAAAATCAGGTTTTTTATTTAGTTGTTTCGTGATTGTTTTCTTCCGCTTTTATACTTTTGCTTTGTTGTATTGCACCCAAAAAGGCTCAAAATAATGGTGATTTAATCTATTATTGGATTAATACCTAAATCCTGCATTCAAACATTTATCCAATGTTCTGATTAGATTCCCTCACTAGTACTCCCTAATATTTTGTCATTCAGCTCTATAAGAAATTGCAGAAAATAATACATACGATTAGGATACTTCTGTCCTTTTCACTGAGTGCTGTTAGCCAGTTACTATGAACAATATGCTATTGTTATGTGACGATACTTATTAATTTATGAGTTGAGTCCCTTTCACTATTATCGTTAATATTCTCAATCTAGTGGGACCATGAGGGAAATATTTGTGGCTAGCAATATACAAGGAAGAAGGCTGAAATGATCTGTCCCAAAATGGTGAAAAGACATCACTGATAACGGTTTGATATTGAACTTTTTATTTGGTTATTTTGTTTTTTTTTTCGTCTACCCGCATTAGTTGTAATGTGGAATTGTATGACAGTTTGATATTGAACTTTTTTTGATCTAATATGTATCGATGATTTTTACTTGATTTTGTCACCCCATTTTCTGAATCCTGGATACGCCACTGAGCAACAATATACTCAGTTGTGACTATTGATTAGGCTACCATCTCTTATTTTTTTGAGAAAGTCATGAAGAATGCGTCCCTGCCAAATGAGAACATGTATCTAGAGGTAATCTTCATGTTATGTAGTGATCCAGGCCAATCACTATCGGACTCTGAACTTGTAGTGGGTCGGTACTGTACTCCAACAAGATTAATGCTACCTTTGAGGTATCTAAATACCCTCTTGGTTGTTGTGAGATGGAGTTCAGTTGGTTCATGCATAAGTCTTTACAGTAAACTGGTACCATACATGATGTTTGGTCTGTTGGTGATCAAGTACAACAAACATCCAATAATACTTCTGTATTGTCGTTCATTCGTCTTGCTGGAACCATCCTTCTTAGTAAATTTTTCATTTTGATCTAATGGAGTGGTTACTTCATGTTGTTTTGCACATATTGAATGTCTCCAATATGCCTCTCACATTTGTATTGTGACAGATAAATATACCATCCTTGATTTGATCACTTTCAATGCCAAGATAATAACTCATTAAACCAAGACCAGCCTTCTCGAACTACTTTATTTTTGTCTTCTTGAATGCTTTAATTTTCACAGGATTGTTGTTAGTCACGATGAGATCATCAATATAGAGTGACATAAGTATCACATTCCACTTCTCCATGTTGATATAGAAAGTTGACGCACTAGCTCTTCTCCTGAACTCTTGCTTGTTGAAGTAGGACTCAATAAAGTTCTACCAAATTCTTGTACCTTGTTTGACTTTGTAAAGAGTCTTAACGAGCCTTAACACTTTACGTTCAACTCCTTGGATTTCAAAACCTGGTGGATGCTCAACGTATATTTCTTCTTCAAGGATGTTATTGAGCAATGTTGGCTTACATCAAGTTGGTAAAATTTTCATTTGATGTGAACGACCAAGGTAAGAATTGTTCTTTTTGTGGGTTGCCTGAAGACAGGAGTGAACGCCTCATTCTAGTCGAGTTGGAGTTGTTAAGTATAGCGTCTAATCACAAGTTTGGACTGTATATTTCTGGATAGAGCCACCAGGATTCACTTTACTTTTTTAAGTTCATTTGATGCCAATGATATCCTTATAGTCTGACTTGTCAACCACCTCTCATTTTTGATTCTTTTCGGTCATCTTTACCTCCTCCATCATTGCATGCCTCCATTGCTAAAAATGAACAGTTTTTTCAAAGTTCTTACGTTCAAGAGTCGCGGAATTGCAATATTCATACTCTTCCAAGCCTGACGTTCGAGGAATATTTTCCTAAAATTCTATTATCTTTTTCGTCCTTTTCAGATGACCATATGATGACAATTTGTCCGAAGTGTACTGATGCTTGAGCACGAGGACATAATCAGGATCAATGCGCTAGAAAGAGTTGCTTGTTTCCCAATACTTGATTATTTAGTTCTCTTATTTTGTTAGGATTCTACATTTTGTCTTAGAAATGTTTATATTTAGAATAGAATACTTGGGATTTTGGGTCAGCAGTCCCAGTGTATGAAGCCATGCATAGAGGGGTTTATAGGTTTAGAGGGTATGGGAGTGTTCATAATGCCAGCACTGAACGATAGAGGCATTAGTAGGGCACTACCCCTGACGTTATTATTATTACTATACGGTGATATCAATTGTTACTCAATGGACGTGCTCCCAAGTGACTTGAATACAACCCTCTTGATGGTCGGGTTGTGCCCCAACATTGGTGATTTTTCATACTTATAATACTCTTCGTCATCTCTCATTCATTCCCCATTCAGTGGAGGAGCCCGATTACTTGGACTTTGGTGTTGGCTTTGTCTTCTTTGTCATTCGTGCCTCAACGAGGCAACTGATGTGATATAGGGTGATTGGTGGCTTTTTGAAATCATAGGCGGAAAGCCGATTTGGACCGTTCAAACTTCCTTTAAGTCTGTTTTGGAATTCTCTTTGCGTTGGTCAATTCATGATCATCCACCCCCCTGCTCCAAAGTGATTACCGATCACTAGTTGTTCGTTTTAAGGTTCACTCCTTGATTGGGGAGGGGTGGTTGGCCTTCTTTGTAGAAGATGGGCCTCTTCTAGTTTGCTTGGACGTCTTCTTTCCTTGAGTTAGCCGATCAATGGCTGACCGGGCTAACTTCGTAGCACTAATTTGTATCTCTTTCTAAGGACACACGCCATCATACGTTTTAGAATTTCCTTCATTGAAATTTCAAATGTGTCTTTCAAATACCAAACAAAATGGACTTGTGAAGCTAAACATCCTTACTAGACTGAATGGGACCTCAAGGGCCCTTCTCAACTTATGAGTTTCATTGTTCACTTGAATTTCCGATTAGTATTGTTTGGGTTCGTGCGTGGCCAACTTCGTTTTGGGTTTGGATTGAATGGAAATCTAAACACTCTATCACTAGAGAGAGTATGGTGGACCGTCTAGTAAGGCGCTCCCCACATGCGACGCTAAATTGTTTCAAGTTCTTTTGAGATTATGAATAAAATATTAAAAGTCCGCTTTTAGGGGAGCCCAATTTTGAACGGATTCCAAGAAATGACGTAAGTCCTTCAAAAGAGATCGACAGACTGCCTCAGGGGATTTTTCGGGAAAATACTCCTCAGATTGTTAATCAAGTCTGTACTTAACAGGTGTTTTGTGGAGAGAAAGTGGAAAAAGAGAGAAAAAGCTCTGATATGTATGAGAAAGTTACCCGTCATTATTATTGTAAAGGGCATTTTGTGCCCTGTGAGATAGTCAGATGTCAACCATCCGCCTTTCCTATTTGGGCCGCTATTTACGGATTTCTAGGCCTGATGTGATAGGCTCACGTGTCAAAGTAATATTAGGAATTTCGGAGAGTCCTTATTATATATTTTGACTATCATGTGTCATCATTTCGTTGTGGTCTCTAGACTTGTTAACTTTTAGTGGCGTGGCAGTGTAGGGCTCCATGGAGGATATTTTGGGGCTGGCAATAAGTAAAAATGTACAATAATTTTTGTTGCTCAGCTATTACTCCATATTAATGTATAACTGTAATAAAATCTTAAATTAACTCCTCATTGCTTTGTTTATTCCACAAAATATATAGATGATTTTGACATATACAACAAGCCTAATTTTTTTGAAGAATTGATAGCATGTTACGTGAAACCATTTACCAAATGAAAATCCTACTTATTTTCTTGGAAAATTGGCTGCCCATAATCCAACGTTTGGCCCGTCCACGCGAATTCTTCCAACTCTGTCTTCCACCCAAAATAATCCCAAGTTTATTTTGACCCACTTGCCCAAAACACTTTAAATGAACACGGAGTTAGAACTCTGTCAACGGCCGTCACGTTTCAAGTTATCAAAAAACGTTAAACCCATTTTAACCTCAAATTCTTCATCTTCAACTCCGCTCTCTTTGTAAATCTTTAATTAGCCTCTTTCTCTCTCTTACACACAGACCCCTACTCTCTCTCTCTTAAATCTCCAACCCCCTTCCCATCTTCCTTTTCAACAAATCTCAAATCAAATACTTATTTTACTTCAATTGCAACAAATAACATTAACTCTGCAACTCAGATCTACCAGCAAATACATCTAGTTTTACTTTAGGGAAAATTGCTCCCAATAATTCAAAGTTTGGGCATTCCTCCAATAATAATCCAAAATACGAAAATCCCCAAAAATAATCTAAACTATTCACTTTTGTTTTGCCACTGCACCCGAGAAAAACACCGTCTACTCCCGTCTAAAATCGATGACGTGGAAATGTTAATTATGTGCTTTAAGAGGAATATAGAAAAAAATACCAAGATCTTGTTAAACAAATTTTTGTGGGATTAAGTTTCCCAAGTTGTTTCATCATCCTCTTAACCACCACTATCCATCATCACCACCTCACCGCCACCACCATTCAAATCACCATAGAAAGAGGAAAGTAGAAATAAACAAGCATTACTAAACCCATTTTAACCTCAAATTCTTCATCTTCAACTCCCCTCTCTTTGTAAATCTTTAATTAGCCTCTTTCTCTCTCTTACACACAGACCCCTACTCTCTCTCTTAAATCTCCAATCCCCTTCCCATCTTCCTTTTCAACAAATCTCAAATCAAATACTTATTTCACTTCAATTGCAACAAATAACAATAACTCTGCAACTCAGATCTACCAGCAAATACATCCAGTTTTACTTTAGGGAAAATTGCTCCCAATAATTCAAAGTTTGGGTATTCCTTCAATAATAATCTAAAATACGAAAATCCCCAAAAATAATCTAAACTATTCACTTTTGTTTTGCCACTGCACCCGAGAAAAACGTCGTCTACTCCCGTCTAAAATCGATGACGTGGAAATGTTAATTATGTGCTTTAAGAGGAATATAGAAAAAAATACCAAGATCTTGTTAAACAAATTTTTGTGGGATTAAGTTTCCCAAGTTGTTTCATCATCCTCTTAACCACCATTATCCATCATCACCACCTCACCGCCACCACCATTCAAATCACCATAGAAAGAGGAAAGTAGAAATAAACAAGCATTACTGCCGCCTCACATCCATCTCTCGCTTTCACCCTTCCTTCCACCCACAAGCAAAACGAAGAGGAGAAACACATTTTATTGTTTCACCACTAAAAACACCTAAAAAAAAGCCCATAAAAACAACAATGACAATTGACAGGTATCTCTCTTTCTTTCATCCACTATCTTCACTCTAGAAAACCCAATCAGTAATGGAAACCCATCATTTTTCTCTCTCCTCTCTCTCTTCGATAATAATTTATAGCCACAGCACATCAGATACTGAAAACGATTTGATTTGAAAGTGAAACTAAATGTCGAATTTTAGGTCGCGATTACCCCGATTTTGGTGATGATCATGTTAGTTTCATGAATTAATTTCAACGTTCTTCAAATAATGAACCCACGTCAGATTGCCCCTTAGGTATGGGTGAAAGTGAGAACATTGGTGGATGATAATGGTGAAATTCATCAAAGAGAAATAATAGAATTGTCTAGCATTGAGAGTGATGACGATAGTCTGAGTGATTTCTTATTTGGTCGGTGTCACGATGGGTATGATGAGGATGAGGATGATAGGCACAGTGAGCTTAGCGATACCCATAAGTCCATAACCAATTTCTCTTCTAATTCAACCCCAATCATTGTAAAATATGCTCTGAAATCTCCGATTTTGGGCTCGCAAATGGGTTTCGGTAAGAACGATTGTCACTTGAGAATGACACTGGCGGCGAAATGGTCTTCCTCCATTGAAGCTTACAAACCCAGCTCGGTTGGTGGTGGTTTTTGAGGATGTGAAATCGAAAATGGTAGAAAGTAAAAATAAATGATTTAGTAGGGAAATAATTTTAAAAAAAGGGTTCAGATTAAATTTAATGGTCGCCACTAACAGATGAGTAAACGGTGTTAACTCTGGGTTTACTTGTGGAACAAAAGGGAATAGTTAGGATTATTTTTAGAGAGTTTTGTACTTAGGATTGTTATTGAAGAAACGCCCAAACTTCGGATTATTGGGAGCAATTTTCCCTTTACTTTATAATCTAATAAATATTCTCATTATTTACTCATAAACCAAGCAAACAACAATTTTTCCCACATATCCACTTCACACTCTCAATCAAACAAAAATGTCACAAGCTTAAACAAATGGCAACCTATTTTGACAACTCAAATCAGACGTCTTCAAATGTGAAAAATCGGATACTACCTACATCCCCAAACCTTCTGATTTCAAGCCTACTCCATCGACAAGAAGTAATTGTTTTGCAATGATTTGGCTTGATAAAAATATTAGCCGAGGAGAGAGAAAAAGAATTCACTTTCGAAGGATGGCAAACAATGATCAAAGACAGTAAAGCATGAATCGAATTGGACGAAAATTCAATTTAGAACTGCCTTCGAGTAATGTAAAATTGCACTAGCCCAATTATGTTACTACGAGATTTTGATTTTAGATGCCTATAATTAACGAATTTAATTTGGGTCAAATAGAATGTAAAGAGGAAGAGAAAATATTTCACCATGGAGGTCGGGGTTTTCCTTTCCAATGGTGAAAATGAGGTCTAACTAGTTAATGTAGGGGAATGTAAGTATTTTTTGATTCTAATTAAGGTTGAAGATGATTAAACCCACATCTTTCACTTACTAACGCTTGCAAAGCAAAAATCAGGATGGTCGTTAACGGATTCTTAACACCGTATTCCCTAAAGTGTTGTGGGCGGATGGGTCGAAACTTGAGTTTATTTTGGATTGAAAGCAAAGTTGAGAGTATTTGCTACGACCAGACCAACCTTTGAATTATTGGCGTTTGGCGGCCGATATGCATTTTATAAGAGTATGATACAGCAAGTCAACAAGACCACCTAATCCCAAATATACGAGAAACCCATTTGTAAGATCTCAATCCTTTCTCATTCTTCCCCCTCCCTTAGCTTCTTCGGGTGTGTTCTTTTTCACTTATTGGACCTTATTTAATTAGTAGAAATCTGTGACAAGACTTTACTCAATCACTGGGAATCAGTAGCAACACCTTATTGAATCAGTGACATGACCTTACTCAATCAGTGAAAATCAGTGGCAGGACCCACATTCCTCCTCACAAAATCAGTGGCATGACTTTATTGAATCAGTGAAAATCAGTGACAGTTTGAATCAGTGAAAATCAGTGACAGTTTGAATCAGTAAAAATCAGTGAAAGAACCTTATCTAATCAGTGAGAATCAGTAAGAGGACTTTACTTAATCAGTGAGAATCAGTGGAAATAAGTGGAAAAAAACGCAGCCTTCGTCTCCCATCACAAAATATTTCTCTCTTATGCAATCCGTTACTCTCCTCACGTACGTTTCAACCAAACGCACGATGTTACCATTTTCCATAAGTCGTATGTGAATCGATATTAGACATGTCACATCCAAAAAATCTCTTGGATTATATATTATTGCATGTGTTCCTTAGTACAACAAATAATTCTTAAGATGGTAGGTGTATACATATAGCTTTTTTGCTTTAACAGCCTTGAATTCCAAGCATAAACGTGTTAGCCATCAAGAAAGATCAACACCACTTTCAATGATCATAAAAAAACAAATAAATTAAATCAAAAGAATCAAAGACCCCAAACACTTGATACACAACTTACCAATAAATAAGTCAAAGTAGCTAAGAGATTCATAAATTAAAGCACATAATTATGCAAATTAATACTATAATTATCCTACTTTTTCATACACTGTACCCGACAATAATGATGCCTTTAGATTTTGGACTATTTTTTATAATAATTCAAATTAAGACAAAGATACGGCCACACACTTCCATATAAGTTCACAAATATATGCAAAACCACTAAACCATAACACAGCTAATAAACCTCTTTCTTCTTCTTTTTTTTTTCTCCTTCTCTTTTTTCCAATATGAGTTCATTTCCTAGCTCAAGGGTTCTAATGCTACTAGCACTTTGGTGCATCGTTTCATCTTTTATGGTGGTGGGATCATCTGCGGCTAAGGTCAGGCATTATAGATGGTCCGTCGAAAATATGTTTTGGTCACCAGATGGTGAAGAGGGTGTGGTTATGGCGATTAACCACCAGTTCCCCGGGCCTATGATTCGGGCTCGGGCCGGTGACACTATTCATGTTGACCTTACCAATAAGCTCAGCACTGAGGGGGTTGTCATCCATTGGCATGGTATTAGACAGGTAATTTATTTAGCATCATAAACTTTATAAGTATTGATTAAACACTCCCTCCGTTCCTGATAAATATTTCCCCGAACCACACAAAAGTAACATAATACTTACTTTGTCTAAGATAAATCGACCCCTTGGTAATTATGACTAATAACATCAATGTCCGTCACAATTATCGGGGAAAAGATTTATTTGCGACATAGAAAGTATTATTATAGGTTTGGCAAAGAGGATGGACGTGGCTAAATAGCACTTTCTAACGCATGGTTTCGGGTATTCTAAGAATTAATTCGTGTAGGTGCTATTCAGGAGGTTTAAACCTATGACTTAGTGTACAAGTTGCAACTTATTTACCAGTGAGTCAACACCTCTTGGTCGGTACATAATTAAGAAACATTATTATATATGTTACTCTTGTATGGTTATTATGAATATTCACACGAGCGTTGAATCACCAGCGCTAACCTTTTGTACAAAAAAACTCAAATAGCAATAAGGATTAATCACACATGACTGTTAGATGTATGTGCAATACAACTTGTCATAAAGGACAAAAATGTTTTATTATTTTGGCTGACAAAGAGGGTAATCTTCCTGCATTGTCGGTTGAGCTGTGTGTTCGAGCCTCCGAATGCTGTGGCTACCAATGTATAGATAATCTTTTTTAGGAAACTTAAAACCTTAGTTTAGTTTTACAAGTTATAACTCCCTCAGTCACAAATTTACATTAACTTCTAATCAGAACATATTTCTTGGATTTGAGCTAAGTGTTATTTTGCAGTTTCAATTAAGAACTTATATAAACTTTTAAGGTTAAAACGTATTTTATCCAAAATATCTATCATTTCCACTCACATTCATCTTTCAATAATCTTTAAAATAGGGGAGCAAGAGCTACAAGCACAATTGGTGCGGGACTCCCTCGGACTTGGGCAGTGCTCGGGTTCGAGGATGCTCATCCCCCTCCCCCTAATGTAACAGACTATAAATCAAGGAGGCCTAGTCAGCCACCCCCACCCCAAAAAAAAAAAAATCTTTAAAATAGGGCATTATTGGATTAACTCTATTTACTTTGTAGTTACTTTTTAAATCTTTTAAGGTGTGTAACCTTAAAAAAACGTTCATTTTCAAACGACACAAGTATTTTGTTTGCTAAGATTTCGATTATCTCACAAGTCTAGTATATTCTTATATTTATAATAGTTTATAGTTAGTATTTTAGTGAAACAGATTTGTCCACCATTTTTATTGGAGCCAAAAGTTTCACTACCTTTAGGCTTTGGAATATAATGGACTAAAACAAAATGGCTCATAAAACTGTCAGCACTTCTTATTTATTGTGAAGTTGTCGATGGTCGTCGCACTTCGGATCTCGGGTCAAACAGAAACAGCCTTTCTGTAAGACTCTCACAGGGGTAAGCCTGTGTACAACTATCCCCCCTTACCCTGCCTAGGCGGGAGCTTCTTTGAAGGCACTTAGGTAATGTTGTTGTATTTTAGTGAAACAGATGAAACTCCTATCTCAGTATTATTACACTTTGTTTTTTGGGTGAAAATATTATTTCCAATTTAATTTTAAGCATTAAGGTTACTAGAATCCTTTTGTCTAGTGTGGATCAATCAATGACTTGTATTGGATTTCTAATGGACACTTACTGTAAGAGTATCATGCCAACATGCTTCTCAAGTACTGTTGGTCAGCTATTATAGATCTTGGCCCATGCGTCCGAGCACATATTACAAACGCAGTTTTGGGGAGATGTAGCTAGCCGGCCGGCCACTGCAATACAATCATAGTGGTATTGATTTTAGATCTGACTAAACGTCATACCAATATATGGGAGGCAATCAACAGGCAAACAATAATCACACTGTCCTACTCATTTCTATATAGGTATAGAACTGTAGAAGTACATTTACAGTTCTCACTGTCCCACTAAATTGGACAAAAAACATCTTAAAAAAGCATTAACATTAACATTATCCCAGTGTCTTCAAAAAGCATATTTAGGAGTAATAAATAAGAACAGTACATATTTGATACTTCATCACAAAAATATAAAAAAAAAAAGAAACAAACTATAGACAACTATATTACAATTGGAATTGTCTAGATCTGACCTTTTTTGAATCATTTATAGATCGTAGTAGATTTTCAAATTTGTGTTAACCATAATTGAAATTTGAACTTTTGAGTAAATACTTTCACATTATTAATTGAGAAATGTATCTACTTTGGTTAAAATAACACTGACAAATATAATTATAACTGTCTTTACAATAATACCACCTCTAAAATATGACTATGTAGCTTTATGGCATTATTCTTTATTGCTCCGTCTGTAATTTTTGTTAAAAAAAATATATCAGAAGTATCCTTATTTTGTGGGTGTTATTAATAAAACGTGACTAGTATTTCAAAGTTTTCAAACAGTATGGTCAAAATCTAACATACTTACGTCACCCAATAAAAAAAAAAAAAAATCTAACTTACGTAAACTTTCATTATTGGTCATTCTTTCCTTCCACTCTAAAAAGTTTACTAGACGTGTTATAATTGAACCCGATTATTTTGAGTTTTGAATAAGAATTTCCACCCGAAGCTCGAAAGCTATGGATCGAATCCAAAAACTGACATTGAGCTATTTGAGAGGTCTAAGTATAGAAAAAGAGGGTGGTTTAATTGAATGATGTTAGGATGAATGTGCGCCTAAATTATTTTTCGTAAGATATCTACTGCTTTAGTAGTTTATCTAATTATTAATAAATGATACACTAATTATCAAAAAAATATATAGGAAAAGAGAGGGGGAAAAAGGGCGGGGAAAAAGGGTTCATCAGACCTTCAAAAGTAACCCTGAAAATAGTTTTCTAAGTATTTCCCATGAAAATTCCCTCAAAAAAAAAAGTATTTCCCATGAAAAAAGAAAAAGAAAATAGCTCTGTTTTAGTCGTTTTTCTTTTTTGGTCGAATAAATCTCTTTTAGTCGTTACTATTCACCAACATGGCCAGTGGAATCTTCACATGTGCGCTACATAAAATGGTCGATGAGTGTAAACCAAAGCAAATTTAAATTTATTACTGTAGTTCTGTAATCTAGTTGTTATCTTATCTATATGGAGTACTATTTTAAATCCGTGACTGATGTATTGTCATCAATTTCAGCTAGGAACACCATGGGCAGATGGAACAGCATCTATTTCTCAATGTGCCATCAATCCTGGGGAGACTTTTACTTACAGATTTGTGGTTGACAAGGTGAGTCATTCATTTGCTGGTATCTTTTTCATTTCCCCGAGCACATTATGTACAACCATTGTATGAATATCATTGTACAAAGTTTATGAGTTATGACTTGTGAATGGATCAAATCAGCTTAATTTTAGATGCTCGTGAAAATAACATTTAAAAAAACGCTATTGGATCCGCAATTTATCAGCTAAATTTGGTCTTACCAAACACATTTGTAACATGTTTTTTTTCCGCTTTTTAATTAGATCTTGGAAGAAGTCACGCCTATAGCATTAGATGTTATCAACAGAAATTGCTTTAAGAACGTTGCATTATTGCATACTCACATTGTTGTGGGGAATTTATTAACAAAAAGTTGTTTGCAGATAGACAATTTAATAAAAAAGTTGTTGATATAGTGTGTTCTTTTCAACTTAAGTGTACTAATCATTGAGTAAGTGGAAAAAAAAAAACGCTCATAAATGACTAAGACTGAGAGGGCATATGAATGCCCTATTTTTCTTTTTTAGTCCTCTCACAAATATGAATGATGCTAGCTGCAGCCTCACCATGAGGTTGCACTCTCACAAGCCGACACATGTTAAAATTCACTTTTCTCTCATTTTTTCTTTTTTTTTGGGGTTTACTATTTTCATTTTAGGGTGTTTTTTTTGCGAGTTTTGGGGTTCAACCTTTCCATCTTAAGATTTTCTTTTTTATTTTGGGGATTTGGGGTTCACCCCATCTTAGGGTTTTATTTTGAAAAATTACGACGGCGAAACCGTCGGAATTAATGATGTAGTTGCCAATAATAATAATAGATCAAATTTCAGTTAAGTAAACAAGGGTATAGAGAAAAGAGAGTGAGTTTATTGTAAAAAGCCACAATTTTTAAAAAAGTTGTACACATGTCAGTTTGTGAGGCGAGGCTGCAATGCAGCCTCAGCCTGAAGCTAGCAGCACTCCACAAATATTCTAAGAGATTCTTCAGTATTACCAAAGGAATTCTTTGCTAAAAGAAAAAAAAGTTATCCACATCAAGATTGGTGAAACATGGTCATACCTACTCGGCTACTCCACTAGTGCTCTCTTAAACTAGCTTGGCTAGGCATGTTTTCTTTCATTGTATTCATGTATTGTGGACCTAATTTTCTTGACTTTTCATTTGATATGGTTGTAATGATCATATTGGCTGTAGGACAAAGAAAATATACATTTTGAGAAATTAATCTAGTTTTAGCATGTGCAAAGTGTTTCACACTATTGAAAAGGAATAACCGGAGCAAATTTCAATGGTAGGTCATGTCGTAATGATCATATCGGAACAGCAGGAGAAACAAACTACGTACTACTATATTTCTAGTTTCAGAAAAAGGCTTGCATTGGTGTGAACCATCCATTCACATTATACTTTCACACCACATACGTGTTGTATACCACGGAATGACTAATTATGTTGTACATAATCTTCTCAAATTTTCTTTGACTGAAACGAAAGAAGTTGTGTGGCTGGAACCAACTTAATCAGAGGTTTAAATTTATAAAAAATCTGTGTGGACTTAGTCCGTAGTGGATCAATATTTGGAGTCACCCCCTACTTTACCTGAAGCTACCTCAACTTCACCTAGAGCCACCCCTCAAATTTATACTTGGCACCACCCCTAATTCACCTGGAGCCACCCCTACTTTACCTGGAGCCACCCCTTACTTCACCTGCAACCACCCCTCAAAAGTACTCAAAATTACTTCACCTGGTGCCACCCCCCTACTTTACCTGGAGCCACCTCCTACTTCACCTGAAGCCACTCCTCAAAATTGCTTAGTCCACGGTGGACAAAGTCCACACAAGACATGCTATCAAATTTATAATTTAAGGCCCAATCAATGTTAAAATATATCCCTTAGTACGCTCTTTCACATAAATTCTGGTGGCTTGAAGTAGAGGTGGCCACGGGTCGTGCCATACCGGAGTTGGGCTGGGCTCTCAAGTGGGCCGGGCTTCCTCGGAGGGAGGCACTACTTTGGCACTATCAGCACCGTGCCGTGACGTGCCTGGCCCCGGGCCTAGCTAGGTGAAGCACGCGGTTGGACCGCCATGAACAACGAGAGAGAGAGCAGCCATTGAAAGGAAGAAAGAAAGCTAGAGGGAAGAAAGAAAGCAGCAACAGCCATTGAAAGAGGGGAGAGAGAAAGCCAGAGGAGAGAGACGGGCTATAAGACGGTCCGGGCTTCCTCAGAGGAAAGCACTGCTTTGGCACCGCCAGCACTGTGCCGTGCCCGTGCCTGGGCCTGGGCTCTCTCCCCGCCGGCACAGCTTGGACCCTCGGCGGTCCGGTCAAGGTGGGCTTGGGCCTAGCCCGGCCCACCGGCCACCTCTAGCTTAAAGTGTGAATAATGCCCAACCTTAATTTCCTTGCACCTAATGCTAAAATATTTCTTCTAAGGAATAGGAGGTGTCAGAATTCGTACACATAACATCTAGGTTATCCGATCTCTAATATCATGTGTTGGAACCAACTTAACCAAAAGTTTAAAGTTATGGTTGGAGGTCCAATGAATATTATGTCCCTTAATTGAAACATACACATATTTACGTACGCCCCCTAAAAGTTGGTGCGAAAAGAAAACCAAAACTTGTATAATACCGCACCATAGTCGGGCTGGGTGATTTTTGTAGACCAACAATCATCCTTATTCTTCAATAAAATCACCCATCTCACTATGAAACGATCTTATACAATGCTTGATGCGAAAAGAATTAGAATTACTACTTACCAGGCGAGGAGAAAAGTGTCTTAAAATGTTACCACACACGATAACTAGAAGAATGTTTTCAACTCTTTTCTTCTTTTATTTCTCTTTCAAGATTTTGAACGGATGCACTGAGGCTTCGTTTGGTTGGGGAAAAAATAATTTTCCTGGAAAATAATTTTCTCATTTTTCATTGCTTAGTTTACAATGAGAAGGAAAATGATTTTAAGGGGGGAAATCATTTTCACCATTATAGGTGTAAATATTTTTCCTCCAAAATAAAGGAAAAATAGTTTTCCGTTGGTGGGACACTATGTCCTTGGAGCACTAATAGTGGACTTGATCATCGGATTTGGTTATGGGGACACAGGGTAACAAAAACAAACTCGCACCCGACTTGATTGGGCCTTGGGCTGAACTTTCGGGCCACTTTCTCAATATTGTTTTTCTTCTTCAAATAAGTACAATTTTTGACTCCGATATGTATTTGAGGTGATTTTTTTTTAATCCACTTAACTTTTCGAGATCAACTATGTTAGTAGGTTTTAATCCACTTAACTTTTTTTATTTTTTATAAGAAAATATTTTTCAGGAAAATTGTTTTCCGTTATAACCAAACAACAATGTGAACGAAAATACATTTTACAATGAAAATAATATTCAGCTAAAACTATTTTTCAATTAAAAATAATTTTTCGCCCAATCAATCAGAGTTCAAATATTTTGAAAATTTATTCTGTACTGTACTCCAACTATTTGGAAATCAAAGATTTGACCGTTATTGAGTGACCACAAGATCGACTGTAATCCTTTATTAAAATAATCATAGAGAATGATTAGTCTTAAACATGCCACCCTAGTGAGTAGTGACACAACATATCATGTCACTATGTCGTACGAAGAGTAATAAATTTAAAATTAGTACCCACAAAGTACTAAGAAATCTAGACATATACAAGTACTTTTTATTTATTTATTTATTTTTTCTCATCAGCATATACAAGTACTTAATTCATTAGCGAACAATGCTTGATGTATAGACTTGTATATTGGGAATCAAACAATTAAATTTGATCTTAAAAATAGAACTTTAAAAAGTAGTATTAACAAATCACACATCATCTCGATAAGTTGCCACTAGCGCATTATCATTCATCAGCACATTCAATATTGTGAATAACTAAAAAGTTTAACTTCCCTGATAAAAAGGGTATTAGTAAAGTTGGTCAATGAATTGAATTTCATGACAAAGGTCATCATAAGTTCAATTTTCACCAGGGCTTATTTTTCGGTCTTATTTGCAAGTTTATTTTATTGACTTACATGATGTGTATGATTTGCAACTTTTGCTCACGCTCAGAATTTAACTGTATGGCAAATGGTACATATTGCAGCCAGGTACATATTTCTATCACGGGCACTATGGGATGCAAAGATCAGCAGGGCTGTACGGTTCATTGATAGTGGACGTTGCAGAAGGAAAGAAAGAGCCTTTTCATTATGATGGAGAGTTCAATCTCTTACTCAGTGATTGGTGGCATATGAGTACACAGGAGCAGGAAGTCGGGTTATCTTCCAAGCCATTTCGTTGGATTGGTGAACCTCAGGTATATCTATTTCTATTATATTAGTAGATCACTACAAAAACGTAACTATCACAATACTTTTTCATTTGGTATGTTTCTAAGTGTAGGTGACCAAAAAGATATCCCCTCCACCAAACACGCCATAAAAGGCTTAGCATAAGCAAATTGAATATACTAAATTTAGAAATGTGGTCCATAAGAACTAATCTTCTCATGCATTGCAAAATTTGAGCTGTAATTGTAGATAAGGATCCTTTTAATTCGATTTTGGTACTCTCTCTGTTTCATACCAATAGTAAATATCTCAGTATTCAATATGCACATAACTGATATTTTGGCATTTTTATGTACATAAATTATTCTAATAATATGGTTCTGAGATATGATGGAGATGATTTTTTTCTTACTAATCTTACTATCAATAACTTTTCAATTAAAAATCTTGTTTGCCTAAAAATATATTGGTAATTAATATTCGGATAAAGAATGTGAGTAATCTTGTTTTAATTTTGGTATAATTTTTCAGACACTATTGATTAACGGGAGAGGACAGTACAATTGTTCCTTAGCGCCAAACTTTGCTAATTCGTCATCAACCTTATGCAAGTTAAGAGGAAATGAGACATACGCACCTCAGATTCTTCGTGTGCTACCAAACAAGACCTACAGGCTCAGACTAGCCAGTACCACGTCTTTGGCTTCCCTCAACTTAGCAATCGGGGTAAGAATTCACTATCTTACATTCTTTTCCATATTCCATCAATTTGTTGAAGTGATAGGAGTAACAACTAATCTAGTATAATTTTACTTTAGTTCTTAAAAATATATACTACGTAGTATAAGTTTGACTATACCTAAAAAAAGGCTCACATTGAAGAATTTGTACAGAAGATTCTGTCCTTAAAGGTCAATCATGCAACAGGACTACTATATCTACACGCTTTTGAAAAATAATTTTAATTAAAAATATGTTTGACAAAATTAGTTGTAATTGTAGCGGTGAGATGTTAAAAGATAGAGGAAAGAAATAAGTTGAAAATTGTGACTGCAAATGAAAAATAATCACACAAACAATTCAGTAGGTAAGAATTACAAAAATTAGCAGCAGACTTTAAACTGTAACTATTATTAAAAAGTTAACTATTTGTGTCAAACATAGCCTATATTTATTCATTGATAGGTATATAAGTCAATACTATGGCCGGCACCACCTTAAGCAAATTGATGCAATAACACTTTAATTTGTGCTGACCTAGTCAGCACCAGCGAGATACAACCAATACAGGATTTTGTTGTACATGTTTAACTAAATGTTATGTGTGCAAGTTTATTCCATACGGCACATAATCCAAATCAGGATAAAGGGTAAACTTTACGTGACCCGTTTGGACGTTGTGTTTTTCGTGTAAATAGAGATTGCTTTACAGTAATTTTTTTTTTCGCTGGTCTGCTTTAATAGTATAAGATACTTTCTCTGTCCCAAATTTATCTTTATATTAGATTTTTTAAGGTCAAAATTTGTGAATTTTGACCACTTATGTATGAAAAGTCACAAAATCTTACAATGTGAAAATAGTATTGCTAGATTCATTTTAAATAATATTTTCAAAATCTCATCTTTTAATAAGTTCTATATTTATGAAATCATAAATATTTATGGTCAAAGTAGTGTCTTGAAAACCACGAAAAATCCAATGTAATAATTTGGGACGGAGGGAATAAATAAATGTATAAAATTTATGTCCATACTAACTCCATAGTTGTATTGTGGGACTGGGGGCACAACAATTTAAGTAGAGCCCATCGCATTGCCTTAATTTGTCCTCTTGATCTCCCTTTTGGGCTGGTGGAGCCCGGGGCCCGGGGGTAACATTTGAAGAAGTTTCTTGATTTCGCATGTAGCATGTTACTGATCGATCACGAATAGATCAAATTGAATGAGTAGATGGGGACAAAGTAACAAACAGTTTATTCCCAATACATATAGTAGAACTGTGGAAGGCATTCATGATAATGGTTTTTGCTTTGATATTTCTGGAAACAAAAAATAAAATTTGGTCAGAGAGTAAATGGAGCGAAATTAAGTTTTAAGGGGGTATTAAACATAGCTAACAATTTAGGGGGCATTGGATATATAATTAGGTGATTTTCGCCACATTGTGCTATTAATTATGTTGGGGACCGCTAAAGTTTATTAGGACAGTATTGCCACGTCAGCTCAGATTTGTAACAAACTTCTATAGGTAGTCAGTTAGGTAGCATTAGTTTGTTAATAACTAAAGCTTTATTTATTCCTTCACTCAAAAAAATAAAAAAAGCTTTATTTATTCCTCTGTATATATACTGAACATATGATGTACAAAACACAATCAATTCAATACATTCTTCTGCTCATTTTGGAGCTTATCTCTCGACAAATATTCTCTCTCTAAAATCATGTTGGCTCAAGATCATGAACTGTAACAAATTACTCAAGAGATGCACCCGTATTTATATGGATTATGGGTCCCCAACAATGTGTTTCCTATCATTGAACGTTCTTTTCCACAAAACTGAATTAAAATGAACACCACTAATAAATTGATCGAATACTAATATGTGAGGGAAAAAAATGTCAACAAACAGATCATCATTAAATTAAACTCCGCTAAATAAACATAACTGAATGTAGCCGATTCTAAAATTTGTAGAAAAAAACATACCAATAATTGAAAATTGAGTACATACCATGATAAGTTATTTCTAGAATGAAATTTAGCTTAATTTCTTGAAATTGTATGGCTTATTGGATTCTACCTTAGAATGAATGCTCTAATAAGTCTTAACTTGCAACCAAAAAAAAAAAAGTAATTACTCATGTTGCAACCAAGTCCAGACAACATGACATGCATCTTTAAAACAAAATTATATATGGACCCTCTCTTGCAAAAGCTGCTGACTTAGCTTAAAGCAAGCGCAGCTTCATAATTGTACTTATGCGTTGTACTTAATTAAGACAAATATAAATATAGATGGCTAGATGCATGCATGACTCATGAGCCTGGCAAAGGAACTGGATTTCACCAAACTGTACTAGTACTTTGCACATTTTTATCATGCATGCTCATTGCTATTTTAATTTTAGATATGAAATAAAGTCATGGATGATAGAACAATAATCTAATGGAAATAAATGAATAATAATGGGTCCTTTGGTTTTAATTTTGTAAACCCTAGGCTAAGGAATGTTATTTACTTTAGGATCAGAGTAATCAGTAATATAACTCATGATGATAACGTTGTTCAATATATGCATTTTAATTATATAACTTTCTTTTACCCTCTCAAAAGAAAAAAAACTTTCTTTTAATTTTTTTTTATTGTAGCTATTTTTGTTAGATCAAGTTTGTATAAGACAGTCTCATTCAAATTTTTATATTAATTTCTAAACTCTATTAACTTTTATAAAACTTATTATCAACCCACATGCAGATAAGTAAGTCTTGTGTGAGACCAACGATTAACCCAATCCAGCGACTACGCCATCAACTGTTTTTGGACCGCCACACTATATACTTCATGGCATCAACACATTTTCATTCTACCCTGGGTATTATTACCATATGAGGGACTTGTCACTAGCTTGTTAGTACTTACTTTCCATGCATATGCTTATACATACACCACCATTATTTGTACATGCTCATAAAAATTTGACATACTTTCACAAATATTTTGCACATTTAGTTAACAGGTAATTAAGCATTATTCAACTTGTTTTCTTTTTATCAGAATCACAAGATGCTCGTAGTGGAAGCAGATGGAAACTACGTTAAACCCTTTTTGGTAGACGACCTAGACATCTACTCAGGCGAGAGTTACTCAGTCTTAATCAATACAAACCAAGACCCAACCAAGAATTATTGGGTAACAATGGGTGTAAGAGCAAGAAACCCAAAGACTCAACCAGCTCTCACAATCCTAAATTACAAACCAACCTCAACTTCTAAACTCCCCAAAATCTCAGCCCCTATAACTCCTGCATGGAATGACTACAACCATAGCAAATCCTTCACAAAACAAATCTTTTCTCTCATGGGATCCCCAACCCCTCCTCGAAAATCTGATCGTCGAATTCTCTTCCTCAATACCCAAAACAAAATCGATGGGTTCCTTAAGTGGTCCATTAACAATGTTTCCTTATCTTTACCACCAACACCATACTTGGGGTCACTTAAGCTTGGTCTTAAAAACGCGTTCACCCAAGCAAACCCACCCGAAAAATTCTCCTCATCCTATGACATTATGAACCCTCCCATTAACCCTAACACCACAATTGGTAACAGTGTTTATAGGTTCGAACTTAACACCACTATCGATATCATCCTCCAAAACGCTAACTCTTTAACCCAAAATAATAGTGAGACACACCCATGGCATTTGCATGGACATGATTTTTGGGTGTTGGGTTACGGTGATGGGATGTTCAAGGAAGGGGATGAGGCTAAGTTTAACTTGAAGAACCCTCCAATGAGAAACACAGCCGTGATTTTTCCCTATGGATGGACAGCTTTGAGATTCGTGGCGGATAATCCGGGAGCTTGGGCTTTCCATTGCCACATTGAGCCTCATTTGCATATGGGTATGGGAGTGGTGTTTGCTTTGGCTGTGGAGAAAGTTAAGGGCATCCCTAGCAATGCTATCTCTTGTGGGCTTACGGCTAAGACGTTGATCAAGAATAAGTATCTTGATTGAGTTGTAATAATGTAGCTAGGATTTTGATTTGATGGTTGTATATCATGTAATTCGAGCTAATTATTGCTTCCCAAGGTGCGGCTTAATAATTTTGATGTTAATCTTCCTTGGGTAAGTTAGGTATTTTTCAGCTCTATGTTTATCTTTAATTCGGCTCTTTGTAATTTTGTTTTATTTTGTTTTGCGTCTTTTATGTCTTGAGTGTACTGCGAAAGAGATGCAATGTTTGTCATCGAGAAAAAAAGTGATGTTAGTCATAATTCTTGACGATGATTTCATTTGTCATTACTAACTGTTTTAGAAGTTCATATGCTCCTCTGAGTATCATTATGTTGAATACGGTAAGGTAAGGAAAGAATTCATGAACTTTGGGACAGCCCTAATTTCGTTTGTGTTTTACCATGTTTTAGTATTGCTCGCATGAGAAGTCATGAACATGAAACATAAGACATCACCCGTGCTAGTATTTACTTCAACAATTTCAAAACCCATGAGTTTTGATCTATGCATCTTATTTGCAGCAAACAAAAGAGGAAAACTTAGGGGTGCATGTGGACTACCAAAGTACATTTCTTGAGAGCAAAAACTCGAGAATCCCCATTGTGCACAAAGCACTATACAAAAGCAATTAGGACAGTAAAGAAAATGATGTAAGATACATATAAAAGAAAAAAAATGAAAAAAACACCTCATTTACACTATTTGTACACAGTAATAAATGGAAAGAATCAGAACACATTTCTCTTTTGAAGGGTGCACTAAGGAACTCTAGAGGGGGGTGAATAGAGTGACGTCTACTTTTCGCAATAAAACAGACTTTTGAGACTTAAGAACAATGGTGAGAACAACGTTGTGGACGTTGTTCCTATGCAGCAGATTAAGCACAATACAAAAGACTAAAAGTAAATAACACAAGGCTTTTTTCACGTGGAAAACCTCCTAGGCTCAATAGGAGTAAAAACCACAACCCAGTTACCTGGGATTTTGTCACACTACTTCTCATATTACTAGAGCCACAACAGGATACATCATAGTACCCTAACACACCATACACCACACACCGTTACTAATTTGTTGTCAATCCTTCCAAGTCACACACTGACCTGAAGGAAAACTCTACGCCCGTTACGAAGTTAGAGTAATTACAGATCTCTCTTTGTGTATAATGACTGCCTTACAACTCGCTTCTTTAATAAGCAAATAAGACTACAATGAAGACCTATTATATATGTAATGAGTACACAAAGGAAAGACTCAAACGGATCTGACAGGGAACATGGTCCAAAGGTTGTTCTCAGTGTAATGCTGGACTGTATTTGTATGGACGACTTGAATGTTTTGAAAATGATTTGAAAACTCTTTTGCTCGTCAAAACTTTATCAAGGCATGAAGTACACTGAAGTTATTCCCCATCTTATATAGGGGAGGTGAATGCTCAGTTTCCTTCTAGGTTAAAATCGTTTTCCAAAAGATAATATCTCCAAAAATATATCCTAGAGTTTGAGATAAAGCAAAACACTTTTACTTTATAAAACCCTAATGAATATAGATGGAAATTTGTCCAACATATTTTACAGGAAGATTTAGGCCAGCTAATAAAGGTATATTATCAGAATATAAACTCTAAAAGATAATAGAGATATTCCATAAGTTAATACTTTCCATAATAAATAAACCTTGGCCATAAAGTACAATTTAATATCTTATTCAAAATAAAATCTTTTTCCAATATGTAAAATCGATTTTGCAATATCTAAATTTCCAAAAAAATTTATATTTCACCAGAAGAATATTTGTGTGAAGATCTAGAAAGATAATACACAAATATTCACCGAAATAATAAATACGATATTATGTAAAACTCGTCCAGATACACAACTAGAAGGAACAGGGTCCAAAGCGTTTGTTCCCCTTTGGTTCCTTCAAGCTCTAGTGTTGGTCATAGAGAACAGGGTTCACAAGACTATTTTCTTGTACTCTTTGAACCTTATGCACTTCAACCTTTGTGTATGTTCGTCCATTGTCAAGACTACTTTGAATCCAACCTACAACACACTCAATGCATAGTACATGAAGACTAATAATAGAAATACCAACTAAAGGCATAGTCTTCATGTCTTGAAAGGATCCAAACATCTTCATGAGCAATCATGCATCAAGCGCTTCAACTTATTGAATCCTTAAGTAAACCTGCCATCATTGTTAGTTTACACAAAGATAAGGACACTACGTTTGTTATCATCAAAACCAGGAACCCAACAAATTCCCCCTTTTTGATGATGACAAACTAGTGTGCTTATCTGAGCTAGATATCAATTATATTGAGTACAAAACTAACTCAAGCGCTTACCTCGACTTACCATTGCTGTGAACCAACCAGAAGAACCACGGGTAAGTAGGAACATGGGTTCACAACTTCATTCAAAACCAATCCTGCACTTTTGTTAGCTCACATGTGATAAGTCCAATAGTTTGTCAATCCATTAATATCAAAACTCAACAAATTCCTCCTTTTTGATGATGACAAACTATTATGCTTATCTCAACAATATAACAATGAATTTCAAGCTAACTCATGCACTTTCCAAACCATGAACCAACCAGTGGAAACAAGGTTCACTAGTTCTTCAAGAATACTCAAGTATATCAACACTCAACAACCATTAAAGAGAGACAAAATAAAATATCTTTTGCAAAATATTTTATTCACAAGACCAGTAGAGAATCAATCTAGAATATCCACCATTTCAGAACAACAACCATATATGAGTAGAGTTATCAAGATGCTACCTATCCATAGTGAATAGGTTCATAAGAGAAAGATTAGAAAGAAACTATTCATGATCATATCAAACCTAAATGCAAGCACACATCACTTCCCCCTTTTGGCATCATCAAAAAGTCCACGCATATAAAGTTGTATATACGACACAAATATAGAATCAAAAATCAATATGTCACACCCATCACCACTAGGGTTTAAGTACTTGAAAAATTCCAGGACGTATAGTAGCTCAAGCTTAACAATCTAATGATATGGGCTATCTTCAACACCTAGTCCACAAGAAACATTCCATTATCAAAGGGTTAGAGAAGAAAATCAGAATCAGTAGCAATGGATTATAGACCAAATGTCAATCGGAAGATAGATAGCCAATAATAAGCAAAGGGCTATGAAGGGAACAAGGTTTAGAAACAGGGTTCAGGCCATGGACGAATATGCAAAAGGCTTGGTGATTGGTTATATGAAGAAGCTTTTGATATCGGATAGCTTGGATTTTCTCTCTCTACTTTCGCATCTTGTATAAGTCTGGAAGGTTCAGTATCCAAGTTGCACATTAAACTCGTCAAACTTCTTATACTCCTACTCCAACCACTCAATCAAGATACACCTTTTGCTACTTCCATTTGAGCTATTCTGTGGGAACAAGATTCATGACCCTGTTCCCCCTCAAACTCAAACCCCCATAACATGCATTCCCTTCTTCGTTCCATACCATATTATTTCCAAGTGAAGGTAACATCTCCAGCTCCATCCTCATAAAGTGACTCAAAATATGCACCACTCTTCAAAGGTATTTGATATTGCCTCCTTCCTGTAGTTCACGAACGTGATGGAAAAATCAACATTGAACACATATGAAAAGTGCTTTCTACCTATAGTAAGTAGATGTAACATGGCTTGATGAACAAACATTATCAACCGGTATCAAGAGTTTTAAAACCAAAATTTCATACGAGAGGTTTTCATTCCTTATTTTTTTTTTTGTTTTTTTTAACCTCTCATATGTTACAAAACAAAACCGGTAACAGAACACTATATACTATCATGCCATGTGTATATTGATCTATTCATCTCATTCTCTCATTGACAAACATATGAAGCAATTTACCTTAGAATGTGAACTCTATGATATCAATGTGTTGCATCCTTCAAAGTCTCCATTATCCTCCACAACATTTGTTCCCCCTCATTCATCCCAAAACTTGAACATTGGTTCCCCCTCAAATGATGCTTGATTTATTCAGGAACCTCCCATTTACGAACAAGAACTTGAGAGAAGAGAGAGATAGGGAAGTAAGATCATGGTTGAGGCTATTATGAATGTTGTGTAGGAAAAAGGTCTGCTACTGCTCCATGGTCTGTTCCTGTGACTTATGTTTCGGACAATAAGGGACATATCATTAGACAAAAGCGAGTCCTTTTAATCTCAGTCAAGCAGTTATGCCTTTTATGGCACGCTAGCTGGGTTAGACATACAAGCATTATATGTACACATATCTCACATCATACAAAAACACAATCATGGAAACGACTCTTCTAGCCAATCATTGGGGAAAATAATGTACACATGCACATAAGTGATTTTGATCAAGTCTAGCTCTACTCTAACTTCCTCAAAGCAATCTCTACTCAATGGTTTCATAACAATATCATCCAAATGATTCTCAGTCTTGGAAAAACTTATTTAAATAAGTCAATAGGAGTAAAAACAACGACCCAATTATTTGGGATTTTGTCACACTACTTATCTTATTATTAAAGCCACAACAGGATACATCACAATACCCTAACACACCACACACCGTTACTAATGTGTTGTCAATCCTTCCAAGTCACACACTGATCTGAAGGAAAACTCTACGCTCGTTACTAAGTTAGAGTAATTACAGATCTCTTTGAGTATAATGACTGCCTTACAACTCCCTTCTTTAATAAGCAAATAAGACTACAATGAAAACCTATTAGCGATGAGTACGCAAAAGAAAGACTCAAATGGATCTGATAGAGAACAGGGTCCAAAGGTTGTTCTCAGTGTAATGTTGGACTGTATTTGTATGGACGACTTGGATGTTTTGAATATGATTTGAAAACTCTTTTTCACGTCAAAACTCTCTCAAGGTATAAAGTAAACTGAAGCTATTCTCCACCTTATATAGGAGAGGTGAAGGCTCAGTTTCCTTCTAAGTTAAAATTGTTTTCCAAAAGATAATCTCTCCAAAAAGATAGTCTAGAATTTGAGGTAAAGCAAAACACTTTTACTTTATAAAACACTAATGAATCTAGATGGAAATTCATCCAACATATTTTACAGAAGATTTAGGCCAGCTAATATAGGTATATTATCAGAATATAAACTCTAAAAGATAATAGAGATATTCCACAAGATAATACTTTCCATAATAAATAAACCTTGACCATAAAGTAAGAGATAATTATCTTTTCCAAAATAAAATCTTTTTCCAATCTGTATCATCGATTTTGCAATATCTAAATTTCCAAAACAATTTATATTTCATCAGAAGAATATTTGTGTGAAGATCTAGAAAGATAATACACAAATATTCACAGAAATAATAAATACGATATTATGCAAAAGTGGTCCAGATACTCAGCTAGAAGGAACAGGGTCCAAAGCGTTTGTTCCCCTTTGGTTCCCTCAAGCTCTAGTGCTGGTCATAGATAACAGGGTTCACAAGACTGTTCCCCTATACTCTTTGAACCTTATGCACTTCAACCTTTGTGTATGTTTGTCCATTGTCAATACCACTTTGAATCCAACCTATAACACACTCAATGCATAGTACATGAAGACTAATAATATAAATACCAACTAAAGACATAGTCTTCATGTCTTGTAAGGATCCAAGCATTTTCATGAGGAATCATGCATCAAACGCTTCAACTTCTTGAATTCTTAAGTAAATCTGCCATCATAGTTAGTTCACACGTAGATAAGGACACTATGTTTGTTATCATCAAAACCAGTAACCCAACACATAGTCTTCATGTCTTATAAGGATCCAATCATCTTCATGAGCAATCATTGATAGTATGCGTTTTTGACAATTATTTTTTATCAATTCATGCTCCATTTTACCCATTTTCACAATTGTTTCATGGCTTTCTTGCTTAGTTTTGCAACTCTTGTTCCTCTTTACGCTTTTTGGGTGTTTCGTGTGTTTGATAATATTTTAGGCACATTAATGATGAGAAATAAGAGTATGCAATCAAGATTGGGAATGAATTCGAAAATCATTGGAAAAAGGCTTCAAGAGGGTAGACACAACCAACTAGGTGCACCCACGATCATGGGGAAAGCTCAACTGAAGATTGGAAAAAGGCAAGGATTTGAAGCTTTACTTGGTCAAGTGCTCTGGTAGAGTAACCCATCAATTGGACAACAAAAAGGACACCTTGTAAAATTCCAACAACCTTATTTGGTCGCGTACTCTGTAGGAGTTTGTAGACACCCAAATGTGTCCCCCTGGCGTAGTACCCGATGATGATAACCTATAATCATGTTAAAGAAACGAATGTCAATGCTCGACGTACTTGTGCTCATTTAAACCCTTTATCCATCCTCATTCAGGATCTCAATAATTTTCATATCCACAAATATCCCTTTCCATAAGCTTTCCTACTCTATCTCATTTGTCCCAATCGGACACCGGAGTCAAAAGTTATGATTTAATGAAGTTATGGGCTAAAAACGATGTTCTCATACCCGTATATCACGGTTCAAGACTGAATTTTAGTCATGAAAGGATTAATTGCATTATTAGCCCACTAGGCTTGTATGACCCTTTGAATTAGCTTTCCAATGATGTTTTATGGGCCAAAATCCCATTAGAAACGAAGAAGATATGATCCGATCATTGATTAATGCGCTGAAACGGACACTTCTCTAGTGTTTGGGCCATAACTCATAGGATACTTGTGCTATTTGATCCCACAATATGTCAAACGAACGAACCTTGAACAAGGAATCCAACTCACTTCGAATCAGGCCAATCGAAGCTCAAACGAGCTCTCCAGAGGCCTTTTCGTGGGAGTGGGGACGTTCTGGCCAGCCGCTGGCCCCAACTGCCTTCCGTGTGGTCGCTGGGCACCTTTTTTGGCCCGGGAACCCTAATTTGACCTCCTTTTTGGCCCAATCCCTATAAATACCCCTCCAAATTCCATTTTTGGGGACCAAGACTCATTATTACGGGATATTCACCCATTAAATCCAAGAGAACCCTAATCTCTCTCTCTCTCCCATGCAACTCTAATCAAATCATTCAAGCATTCATCAAGCCTCATTCAAGAGCAAATTCACAACCAAAAGCAAGGCAAATATAAGAGCAATTGACATTCAATTCTAGTACAACAAAAGGTTAACCTGAGGGCAATTTTCTCAATCTTTCAAAATTTCTTTTTAAAATCATGTATTACTTTGATTATGATTATGGTTGATTTGTATATTAGGTTCTAATTGTTTTAGTTTTGTTATTAACTATATTCATGTCTAGATTATTAAATTGCATGTTTTAATTAGTTTAATGCATGTTTAGTGTAAATATTGCATCTTTGCATGATTAACATATTTAATTAGCATATTAGCTTATAATTAGGATTTTGCATGTAATTAGCCCTAAATTGTATATTTTCATATTTTTATTATTTTGTATATATTTCTTATTTTACTTCCATTGAAGTTGCTAACAATCTCATTGATGTGCATATGCAATTTGGCGCGTTTAGCAAGAACGGTAAGGTGGAGATTTATTTCTTTTAGTCTTATTAATCGTTTGGTTCATGCTTATTAATATCTATGGAATTGGATAATATGTGCAAAGTGATCACTTTAGTAATTTGGTTTGTTCAACCCACCTAATTAATTTAGGATCTTGGACGACCGGATTTGTTTGGACCTTGTTATGTGAATTATGAATCAACATAGATGAGATTAGTAGAGACCGTTAATTCGAGCGATTTAGATAGGATTCATTTTATCTTTTTCGTACCCACACCTCCGAACTCAATCTTTGGCCCATTTTGGGCATGAGTCAATTCCCAATAGGAATTGGGTGCACTTTTGTTGGTTTCCAATTGTTTCCTTAAAAATTGGTGACGACTTCATTGCGTGATTAGTATTTCCCCTATTACAATTAATCAAATTGCATATGACGTATTATTTAAGAACCATTAATTCCAACTAAATATTTCAATTAGCGCCGAAAGGCGAGTGTTCTTACAGTGGCGACTTCAACTGGGGATTTAATAAGAGGGTGTAATTAGAAAGCTTATGCATGTTGATTATTAATTCATATTTCTTGGTTCATGGCCTTTTTGTATTCATTATTGCTTTGCATTCATATCATCCATTTGCATTCGTTATCTTCGCAAGATGTCGAAAGACATCATCACACCATAAATAGGAATTACTCTTTGGAGCATTGTCTATGACTTAGGCCGGTGATCCACTCGGTCCGAATTACCTTTGCACATAGTCGTGTTCCGCCCCATGACATTTACATGTTTCCATTCGAGATATGTAAACCGATACGTTTAGTTTTACTATGCATCCCATAGATGACGAAACGCATCCGATCGTGGGTTACTATATCCAACCATAGATTGTGTCAACCATTGCATGTAGTCTCATGGTCCATTCAAGGTGCTTAATTGATTGCTTGCCATATTGTGATTGATTGTTTCCTTATTATGTGATTTGTTTCCATAGATCGCTAGATTAGGTCCCATTTAGGATCTTAGTGGTCTAGAGTATAGAAAGTTTCCTATTTATGTATATGACTAACTTTGTAAACTAACTTAAGATCGAGTCTAGAATCTTTTCTTTTTAGGAAGTAGGATCCATGAATCTTTCCGATGATGCTAGTAACCATATTAGGGAGACTTATTTTCCAAGAAAATCAATTTCGAGCAAGTAATATATTTCGACCAATGATCTTTCCCAAAAATAAAAAAGAGTCTTCTTTCTTTCCTTAAGCAAGTCAATAGTATATTTTCCTTTTCTTGAGTCCGGAATATATTTTTCATACCTAAGTCAAGAGTCTTATGGCAAGTCAAAAGTAGCGTTTTTATACTTTCCATAGCAAGTCAAGAGTATCTTTCCCCTTCACTAAGTCTTAGCAAAAAAAATCTGGTTCCCATAGTAAGTCAAGAGTAATCTTTTGCTTCCCATATTTTGTTTAGGGTCTAGGTTCATCCTTTTTCCCTTTACTTATTTTGCAAGTCAAGAGTAATATTCTTTCTTTCTTGAGTCAAGATTATTTTTGCTTTTTTCCTTTTTAATAAAAAGTTGAAAGATCATTGGTTAAAATACGCTACTTGCATCGCAAAATTTCTAAAATAAATTCAGTCTCCTTGAGAAGTTACCATGTTGAGGGGTTATTCTAGATTCTTTTCCCATCTTTTTTTTCTAACAAAAAAAAATCAAAAAAAAAATATTGCATTTCATTTTTAGAAGCTCCATGCTAGGACATATAGAATCATTTTAGATTGCATTGCATATAATTTTGCATACACCCGACTTACCATAGGTGGGTAGTTTCGTCATGCGTCTCATACTAGATATTTTGTATACACATAGGGCGTCGCATATCATATTGCATACTATTCTTGGACATTTTAGATTCTCCCATATCATTTGCATGTAAATCATTTTAGGCATGTTTAGGACACTATGGAGTTTTGCATCACAATCGTTCACCTCATATAGTTGCATTCATCGAGTCTTAGCCCACAAGGCATCTAGGAAGAGTCCTCATTGCATGTTCATGTCAAGCTTGCATATAGAGTTCTCATATTTGGACTTTGAGGGTTAACATAAGAGTCTGTCTTCTTCTAAAAGCCTTTTTTCGAATTTCCTTCCCAAGTGTCCCTTACTAAGTTGAGAATGCATCCAAGACCGCAAAAGCCCAAGTTTACCTGAAGGAATCGAAGCCCAATATGACTGGAGAAGGTGAGAAAACCCAAAGCCCAAGTGATGGAGAAACTTTTGACCCAAATGACTGCCATGAATGCTAGGTTCATTTAATTAGAGGCCAAGATCGCAAAGCTTGATCCTCACACTAAGGATCCCGAAGAGCCCATTTTGAATAATGATGATAAGCCCAAACCTCCCACTAAAGAGGTCTAAGAACTTCAAGCTAAACTAAATAGGCTCGAGTCCATTTCAAGCAAGAGTCGCATCTTTAACGACATAATAGTCAATTCTGAAGGCTTTTCTCCCCACATCAAGGGAAAATTGCCCACAAAGTTCTCCATGCCCGAAGTTCCCATATTCAAAGGAACCGACGATCCACAAGATCATATTAGAGCTTTTACTACTGCATTAGGCCTTAGAGGAGTTGAACACAATCTGTATGTTCACCTCTTTCCCCAAACCTTGGATCCCGCTGTTAAGGCCTGGTTTTTCAAGTTGCCCACTCAAAAGCTACAAAAGTGGGAAGACTTATCCACCTTATTTCTAGAGAGATACGTTGACATTGTCTTGCCTCCCATGACTTTAAGAGAGTTAGACATCACCAAGCAATGTGATGAAGAAGGGTTCACCAACTTTGTAAAAAGATGGAGGACCAAGGTCGCCGAAATGATTGATCGCCCATCTGAAAGGGATCAAATTAGAATGATTGTCCACAACTTGACACCCAAGTATCGTGAGCATATGAAATTCCAACCGATCACTACTTATGCCCAATTGGTTGAAGTTGGCATGGCCATTGAAGATGACCGTCTCACCCAATTAAGCAACGAGCAAGGCAAGCATGGCTCTAATGATGAAGTCTTGTTCAATCAACAAACTGAAGTCAATATCATTGTAAGTAGGCATAAAAGAGTTTACACACCTCTTAGCAGGCTATATTTCGGCAATCGGTCCCACACCGGACATAGAGCCTAACAAGAGAAGTAAGAATTGGAATCCTAATGCCTACTGCAAGTACCATCAAGGAAGTTGTCATATGACTGAAGAATACATGTACTTGAAGCGCGAGATCCAAGATTTGATCGATGATGAGACCATCCATGCACCATGAACCCAAGAATTTGAATTGGATGCTTAGCCCAGTCGCAAAGTCCAAGCTCAAATATCATAAGTTATAGTCTAGTTGGAGAATTCCCTTTCCCCTTTCTTTCTTTGTCAAGTCCAAGTCTTGTCTTAGGATTTCTCTTAAAGCATTGTCTTGCTTTCTTTTGATTGAATAAAAATAGGCCTGTATTTCTTTATTTCTTCATGGAATTTCTCTTAATTGCAAACCCAATGATGAATCTGATTTGCCAAACTTGATCAATTCAAAGAACCTTAACTATTGAGAAGAGGACCTAAAATAATTATAAAAAAAAAAAGAACAGAAAAGCAAAGGGACACACATCCTGTAAGTCATACTGAGGACATGAGGCATTCATTTGGCACCCTTTATCATTATCCTTTCACTCACAATGCAAATTACCACTTGGAGCCCATTTGAACCATCAAACACAATAAGCCACATTCTTTCTTTAACCACATTATCCTCACCCGGGGTATGGAAATGTGCAACAATTTCTAAGTGTCACCAAATCTCAAGAGAGGCGTGAGAAACTCCAAAAAGAGTTCAAAAAAAAAAGGAAAAAGCAATCATCAAAAATTCAAACATTTCAAATGCATCAAGAAAGCAGCAAATATTAAGAGAGTTTTCTCACTTCAACATATCAAGTGACACCCAGCACACTGGGGGCTTTATGAGATTTTGAGCCTTATCATCCATTCTTTGGCAACCCGCACCTTGGCCTAACATTACAACCCAAAAGACCTCTTAGAGGTACGAATCTTAAAAGACGTGTGTGCACCTGCAAAAAAAAAAAAAAATTTAAAAAAAGAGCCCGCTAGGTTGAAAACCCGAAAAGGGCGACCTAGGCAAAAGTCAGGGCATAATCATCTAAAAGCCCGCTAAGTCTATTCATTCAATGGCTTAGGCAAAATTGGCAAGCCCGCTGGTTTGATCATCCAAGACAATGATCCAGCCAAAAATTAGGGCACTAAAAATCAAAGGTCCTCGAACTACGTTTTGGCCTGATTCCGCCGTGGATACGTAGGTAACCTCTTTGCATTGAGGCCCGACCGTACTCTAATCTTTCTTAATGTCAAGACCCATTTGCAATTACACATGGGATTCATTAAAGGTCCTAACTTAATAATATCACTTTATTAATGGCAACTCAAAATTCTAAGGGTTTCAAAATTTCCGTGATTTATCCCTTTTAGAGCCCAAGACTTGGATTCAAATTTGCTCCCCTGCATCACTCCCTATCTCACAAATTTTTCCATTTTATACTTTTTTGCACCAAGCCCATTTCTTTCATACTCCCACATATCTGCCATGGAATTGTCCACTTTATATCGATTCTCTACGCATAGTTTGTGGCTTCCGTAGCCATCTTCTCTTGGATCAATAACTCCAACCGAGCATCCATCACTCATGGCATTTTCATGGATCTCATGTAATCACTTTATGCATGATGGGGGCTTCGATTACTCCTATTATTGGCGAAAGAAGTTTGAATACTCGAAATCTCATCCGCATGAGCTTGATCGCTTTACGATCCAACCAATAAACTGGGGGCTTCGCCCTTGCCTCAAAGGCACAAATCACACATATATCTCATATCTTAAGAGGGACACTTTTGAAAATAAAAATCCTTTTGCAAATAAAATGAAATCTCTTGTTTATCCCTTGAAGTCTAGTCTTCAATCTATTGCATATATGTCATTACTATTGAGTCACATGCATCATTATCCATTACTAGGTTGCATGGAGCTGTAGGCCTAGTTAGCATTGCATTTGCACACTTTGAGTGTCATTACACCCATTTTCACTTAATAAGCACCTTTTGCGTCCGAGGTACATGCATAGAACACACGCACATAGCATTGAAGGCGTGTAAATCTTCATGTCTTTATCTGGAGTCCGTCTCTAACATTCCTTTTGGGTCAATCCGTTTCATTGAGCAAGGTCCGTCCTTTTTGGGTCCGTCCCATCACATTAAACAAGGTCCGTCCTTTTGGGTCAGTCCTGTTGCATTGAGGAAGGTCCGTCCATTTGGGTCTGTCCCATCACATTTAGCAAAGTCCGTCATTTTGGGTCCGTCCCGTTGCATTTAGCAAGGTCCGTCCTTTTGGGTCTGTCCCGTCGCATTAATCTAGGTCCGTCCTTTTGGGTCCGTCCCGTCGCATTTAGCAAGGTCCGTCCCGTCGCATTTAGCAGGTCCGTCCTTTAGGGTCCGTCCCGTCGCATTTAGCAAGGTCCGTCCCGTCGCATTTAGCAGGTCCGTCCTTTTGGGTCCGTCCCTCCGCATTGATCAAGGTCCGTCCTTTTGAGTACGTCCTGTCGCATTTAGCAAGGTCCGTCCTTTTGGTTCCGTCCCGTTGCATTGAGTAAGGTCCGTCCTTTTGGGTCCGTCCCGTTGCATTGAGCAAGGTCCTCCTTAGGGTCCGTCCCGTTGCATTGAGCAAGGTCCTCCTTAGGGTCCGTCCCGTAGCATCCCCATACTCTCTTTGTCTTCCTATTTGATTGAACTAACACGCAGGCTACAAAGCAAAGCACAAGCACTATTTCAACAAAGTAAAACAAGGCACAAGAGCGACGCAAAGCTCTTCGACGACGGGATATTATAATTAGCACCACATCAGCAAAGCAAAACAAGGCACGAGAGCGATGCAAAGCTCTCCAACGATGGGCTATTATAATTAGCACCACGTCTGCAAAGCAAGCCACAAGAGTGAAGCAAAGCTCTTCGACGTCTAAACTAACGCAAATAGCACAGCGTCTGCATTTGCAAAGCAGGTAACCCTGACCACAGGTGGTCAGGATTTACTTTTATCGCATCTTTTTCTAACATAAATGTTTTCAAAGCATTGCAAGCATTTTTGGCAAATACTTTGACCGTCACTTTTCCAAACTCGGCCAAAGTGGAGTCTTATGTAGACACCCAAATGTGTCCCCCTGGCGTAGCGCCCGATGATGATAACCAATAATCATGTTAAAGAAACGAATGTCAATGCTCGACGTACTTGTGCTTATTTAAACCCTTTATCCATCCTCATTCAGGATCTCAATAATTTTTATATCCACAATAAGCCCTTTCCATAAGCTTTCCAACTCCATCTCATTTGTCCCAGTCGGACACCGGAATCAAAAGTTATGATTTAATGAAGTTATGGGCTAAAAACGATGTTCTCATACCCGCATATCACGGTTCAAGACTGAATTTTTGCCATGAAAGGATTAATTGGATTATTATCCCACTAGTCTTGTATTCTCCTTTGAATTAGCTTTCCAATGATGTATTATAGGCCAAAATCCCATTAGAAACGAAGAAGATATGATCCGATCATTTATTAATGCGCTGAAACGGACACTTCTCTAGTGTTTGGGCCATACATCATAGGATAGTTGTTCTATTTGAACTCACAATATGTCAAACGAAAGCCCTTTAAACAAGGAATCCAACACACCATGAATCAGGCCAATCGGAGCTCAAACAAGCGCTCAAGCGTCCTTTTCGTGGGAGCGGGGGCATTCTGGCCAGCCGCTGAGCTTCAGTGGCCCAGCCGCTGAGCCCCAGCGGTAGCCGCTGGCCCCAGCTGCCTTCCGTGTGGCCATTGGGCACCGTTTTTGGCCCGGAAACCCTAATTTGACCTCCTTTTCGGCCCAATCCCTATAAATACCCCTCTAAACTCTATTTTTGGGGACCAAGACTCATTATTACGGGATATTCACCCGTTAAATCCAAGAGAACCCTAATCTCTCCCTAATCTCTCTCTCTCTCTCCCATGCAACCCTAATCAAATCATTCAAGCATTCATCAAGCCTCATTCAAGAGCAAATTCACAACCAAGAGCAAGGCAAATACAAGAGCAATTGACATTCAATTCTAGTGCAACAAAAGATTAACCTGAGGGCAATTTTCTCAATCTTTTAAAACTTCTTTTTAAAATGATGTTTTACTTTGATTATGATTATGGTTGATTTGTATATTAGATTCTGATTGTTTTAGTTTTTTTTATTAACTATATTCATGTCTAGATTATTAAATTGCATGTTTTAATTAGTTTAATGCATGTTTAGTGTAAATATTTCATCTTTGCATGATTAACATATTTAATTAGCATATTAGCTTATAATTAGTGTTTTTGCATGTAATTAGCCCTAAATTGCATATTTGCATATTTTTATTATTTTGTATATATTTCTTATTTTACTTCCATTGAAGTTGCTAACAATCTCATTGATGTGCATATGCAATTTGTCGCGTTTAGGAAGAACGGTAAGGTGGAGATTTATTTCTTTTAGTCTTATTATTGGTTTGGTTCATGCTTATTAATATCTATGGAATTCGATAATATGTGCAAATTGATCACTTTAGTAATTTGGTTTGTTCAACCCGCCTAGTCAATTTAGGATCTTGGACGACCGGATTTGTTTGGAACCTTGTTATGTGAATTATGAATCAACATGGATGAGATTAGTAGAGGCCGTTAATCGGGCTATTTAGATAGGATTCGTTTTATCTTTTTCGTACCCAGACCCCCGACCTCAATCTTTGGCCCCTTTTGTGCATGAGTCAATTCCCAATAGGAATTGGGTGCACTTTTGTTGGTTTCTAATTGTTTCCTTAAAAATTTGGCGACTTCATTGCGTGCTTAGTATTTCCCCTATTACAATTAATCAAATTGCATATGACGTATTATTTAAGAACCATTAATTTCAACTAAATATTTCAATTAGCGCCGAAAGGCGAGAGTTCTTACAGAGTGAAATCCAGTTTGACCAAGTACACTCACTTTAAAGTACTAGGGACTATAAATAGCCCAATAGAAGAGTACTATCTTATCCTATTTTATTCTACCTAACTCTAAATCTAGTTTTCGCTTTCCAAACAGGTCTAGCATCCATTTTTAGGTTTATGAACTTCTTACTTAGTATTATTAGAGTGATTAATCTTAGTTTTGGGGGAATATTATTTAAGAACGGCTTTGTAAGATCTTCTTGACCCTTCTCTTTTCTCTTTCTCTCTCTTCTTTTACTTATTTCTCTTGTGTTGAATATCATGTTTTGGTTAATTAAAGTTGATGACGTTATGATGTTTAGTGGCTAATCCTCTTTAATAGAGTTGGGATTAGCCCAACTATGGTTCTTTTAATGCTTGGATGATATGTTTTGAATGTTATTATTTGGGTAATTGCTTATTTGGTAGTATGCACCCCAAGTGTTTGATCAAATGCCTAAATGAGTTTATGGTTTTATTTTGATCAATTAATCTAAAATCGAAAGGTGAAGGTTGATTGTGAGGGGTCTTGCTAACCTATCAAGGAGATTCAGGGGTGAAAGTAGGATGAATCACCTTGGGAACTTATTGATTAGTTTGAACTTAATGGACTTATTTTGATCTAATCCCCTGAAAATAGGTGGTTAGTTTGAGTTAGGTGCTTCCTTTGGACCTTGAAAGAGTTCTTGGGTTACTTGAGTTCTAATTGTTCCCTTGCATTACCCATTTGATTGCATGCTATATTATCATCCATTGCATTAGAGCATCATTAGTTTGGTGAACCCCCAACTTTAACTTTAATTATGGACTCTTACAATTGTGATTTCTCTTTTCTCTAATCTTAGTTAATTAATTTAGTTTTAGCTTTATATTTTATTGAATTAAACCACCATTAAATTTACCCAATTAGCTTAGCTTTCCCAATTCTAGAGATTTCGGTACTCGAAATACCCTTGCTCCTCTTGGGAGACGTTAATTTTACTACGCGATAAACCCTTGCACTTGTGGGGCTATCAAGTTTTGATCACCAAGCGCTTCAACTTCTTGCATCCTTAAGTAAATATGCAATCATTGTTAGTTTAACGAAGATAAAGACACTTTGTTTTTTTATCATCAAAACCAGGAACCCAACAAATTTCCCCTTTTCGATGATGACAAACTCGTGTGCTTATCTGAGCTAGATACCAACTATGTAAAACACAAACTAACTCAAGCGCTTACCTTAACTTACCATTGTCGTGAACCAACCAGTAAAACCACGGTAAATACAACTTCATTCAAAAACAAACTTGCACTTTTGTTAGCTTACATCTGATAAGTCCAATAGTTTATCAATCCATTAAAACTCAACAAGTTGAAAGGACCGCCAAAAGAAAAGCACAATGAATATTCAGTACAAACAGAAGTCACAGAACAATGAATACATAGGCCAAATTATATACATCGTGCATATGGAATTGCCTTAGAATTTCAATTTGAAGGTTCCTCGCATCTTCGTGCATTGATTTTTGAAAGGATGCAAGGGTAAAGGAAGAGGTCCCATGTTGGAAGTCTCCTTGAGATGTTCTCTGGTGCAGAGTTGATGCTCCATGCACAACGGAATTAAACATAGGCAATTAAGGAAATATTATATCAACATTGAAAGTATTGTATAGATGCAAAAGATAGATACGACAGCACCATTTCAACAAGCGCCAACTTTTGGATGGAAAGTTGAATGGGGTGCCTATACAAGAAGAGAAGACTGTGGACTTGCGTTAGCTAAATGCAATGTCTCGCAGTCAGAAGAAAATTTTAGTCTAACTTTTAGGAACAATCTATAAATTTCTCCTATTTTCACTATCTTTGTAAACTACCTTAAAAAACTCGCATAACATTCCTCCAGAGTAGAGTTAAAGAAATATTTCCCCCCCAAACATCCATATCGTCCTTGAAATTTTATCTTCAACTGGCATGAAATCCTAGGCAATACACCACCTGTCCACAGTAAGCTTCTATGTGGTTTTTTCTCTGAAGAGGGCATTTGTTTAATTATTCACAAGTTGGTCTAGAGAGCAATGATTGTTCAATAGTAACAGCTTGAGCATCGAAGCCCTCACCATGTTGTTTGTGCAACGCTGGATAAAGTTACTGAAGGACTGATCAAGGATCAATACTAAGTCCTCAACACTCAACATATCCTCCTAAGAGGGCGACCTCAGATGTACAATGTTTTTCATTTAACACAATAGGTTTGATTTCTGCCAAAAAAAACTTGTAAAGACGTAATAGCCTGAGAATTAATAGCAAAAGGAGCAAATAAGATATTTTAACAAATGATAAAATTTCAATAAAAAAAACAAATGATTAAGATAAGAAAAGATATCAAAATAAAGATAGCAAATTTTGTAAATACGAACAAATCAACAATCAACACATCCAAACCACCACAAGTACATGATATCATGGATTCGCTACATGTATAAAGCATGGCCACCTGACGCATGGGCAATTTTCAGAAATTTTTTCACCTTTTCCATCTAAGATGAAGTAACCAGTAAACCATACCTTTGTTGGCATTTCAAGTTTCTCACATAGGTACTTAAGGTGAAACAACGGTTCTAAATGACAATGATGCTTGGAAAAATACATAACTTTGTCAACAGAATAAAATGACAATGATATTGGGGAAAATACATCCACATAGAGTAAACTTTTTTCCATGTTTTTAGAGCCAAAAAAAAAAAATGAATACAAAGTAAGAGGACAACGAGTCCTTACAAAAAGAAAACTAATTACATGCCCCCAAATGACGTAGAAAATTTCAAAAGTAGTGAATTAAAAAATAGAATCCTAAATAATCCTAGGCAGTATATTCAAAATCTTTACACACACATGCAACTCACACTTCTTAAAATAACTCTTTCAAAACTACAATGTTTGGTGAACATCATCCCCTCTCTCTCTCTCTCTCTCTCTCTCTCTCTCTCCCTCTCTCTCTCTCACTCCCTGTATCTCTACCCCCTGCCCGCTCGCTATCTCCTACCCCTCGCCCCCCTTCTGCCACAGCTCTCCATCCCTACCCCCAACTCCCTCTCGTCCTTGCCCTTGCTTCGCCCCCCTCTCTCGCCCTCTTCCCCTACCCCTCTATCTCTCTTTGCCCCACCATCCCCTACCCCCCATCTCTTTTTTTCTCTCCCTGCGTCTTCCGGCCCTCCCCCTACCCGTCATCTCTCCTGCTCTCTCTCTCCCCTCTCCTCCACCTGCTCATCCCCACCTCCGCCCCACACCTCTCTCTCCCTCTCCATCACTATGCCCTAACTCCCTCCCTCTCGACCTCCCTACCTTTCCTTCCTTTGCTCTCCTCCCTCTATCTCTCCCCATCCCCGCCCCGCCAGCCCCCGCTCTCCCACGACACACCTCTCTCTTCCTCTCCATCCCTACCCTCAACTCCCTCACCCCTAGCCCCGTCATCCTCCCGTGTCTCTTGCTCTCCGCCCCACCCTCTCTCGCTCCCTCCGCCCGCCCCTCACTTTCCCTCTCCATCCCCCCGTCCCTTCATCTCTCTCACTCTTTCACCCCCCGACCCTCTGCCCATACCTTTCTCCCCTCCGACTCTTAACAACTTATCTTATAATTCAATACATAGGCAATATTAGAATGTATGGACATTTATCATTGAGAAGTTTAAAAATGTAGAGCTAACCTGTTCATCAACTAGAGGCAAGGTTGTGGACAATTACATCCCCATGTACAATAGTGAAAGACAAATACTCGTCTTTGCAATTGTACATTGCCCCTGATATATTGAACCAGTGTGCCCTTTCAACCATTTGATACAGCGCTCCCTCTACACCCTCCCAAATTCTTACGACTTGACCGTTTCCCCCCACATATTTAGATGTCTTGTTGCTAAAGTCAATTGATGATATAGCCTCCTGTAACATATCAAACAAATCAGAGTACATATCAGAAAAGTCAGAATACATCCCCCAATATTATTGAAAAGAACATGGTGGCGGAAATTAAAAGCATATACAGATAATGTCAATAGGGCAACTTCCAACTAAAATATAATCTTTCAAACGAAGTTCATGAAAATGATGCATGATCGGTGAATTTTTTGCTCTGTTAATAAATATAAAGGGATTAATTTTATAAAATAAATATGCAACTGTTGATCGAATTGATTCTTAGATCAAACCCTAGAAAAGAGGGAAGAACAATTGAGAGAGAATTGTAGTAAGAGAAAGTGAATTACTTCACATTGATTGATTAATGTGTTTACAACAACATAATTGTTCATATACAACAAGAGCTGAGAGAAGGAGAAGAAGGAGAGATGATGATGCGCCTGAGGCGCAATTCTAAATAACTTGCTAAAGTAGTACTTGTAGTAACAAACTCTAACTGACTATAACAACTTGCTATGCTTATATGTACACTAATTATATACAATGTAATAATTCCAACATTTCCCTTAAGTAGGAGCGGGTGACACTCCTAATTTGCGAAGAAAATAATGATGTTGTCCTGCTAAACTCTTAATGAACACGTCTGCTAATTGTTCATATGTTTTGACATGTTGTAAGCTGATCAAAGCTTCATGTAACTGTTTCCGCACATAATGATAGTCAAGTTCTATATGTTTAGTGCGCTCGTGAAATACTGGATTCTTGGCTATGTAAATAGCCGCATGCCTATCACGTTTAAGGGCAATTGGAATAATGTCAGGGATTGTTAACTCACTTAGGAGCTTAGAGAGCCAAGCTAACTCTAAAGTAACTCTTCTCATGATACTCAGCTTCTGCACTAGATAGAAAGACAATAGCTTGCTTTTTGGATTTCTATGAAATGGACTTTCACCAATCATGATGAAATGCCCACTGATAGACCTTCTAGAGTGAGGACAAGCTACCCAATCTGAGTCACAGTATGCTTGTAGCTTGAACTCATTTTTAGAATTCATAAACAAACCTTGGCTAGGATCTCTCTTTGGATAGTTTAGAGCATGAAAAGCTGCATCCATATGAGGTTGTCTTGGATTTTGCATAAACTGGCTCAGATATTGTACTACAAAAGCTAAACCTGGCCTTGTATGGGTGAGGAAGTTCAACTTCCCAACCAGTGTTCTGTATTGTGATTCAGCCAAGGGGGTTCCTTTATCAAGTTTTATTTTGATATTTGTCTCTAGAGGACGTATAGCCGTTGAACTGGATAAGCAGTCAAACTCTTTGAATAACATGAACAAACTTTCTTTGTGTCAAAATAACTCCACCACTGCTCTGTAGGATTTCGATACCAAGAAAATAGTTTAAGAAATCTAGATCCTTGATCTTGAAGGTATGTCATCTAAAAAACAACATCAAATTTGCAAATTCTGCCTCACTTTCCCCTGTGATGACAACATCATCAACATAAACTGCTATGAAAACTGTTGAACCCTTCATTTTCTTGTGAAATAAGGAATGATAGATCATTCTTGGACATTTGGTAACCCCTAGATATCAATGAATCTGACAGCTTTACATACCATTGCCTAGATGCTTGTTTGAGGCCATAAAATGACTTTTTAAGTTTGCAAACTTGATTGGGATTGGAGAAAACTAAAACAGGAGTTGGCTTCATGTAAGTTTTCTCATGAAGGCAGACATTATTAACATCAAGTTGATGCATGTTCCATCCCTTCTTGACAACAGTGGCAATGAGAGCTCTAATTGTAGTCATTTTGACTACATGAGTAAATTTTGTGCAATCTATGCCTTCAACTTGAGTAAATACTCTAACAACTAGTCTGACCTTGTACCTCTCAATAGAACCATTATCTTTGAGTTTGATTTTGCAGACCCATTTGAAACTTATGGGCTTCTTCCCAGTAGGTAGGTTAGTTATAACCCGTGATTCATTAGCCTCTAAGGCTTCAAATTCTTTAGCCATTGCTGCCTGCCATGAAGGGTTAGTATTTGCATCTTCAAAACAAGTAGGTTCTTGAATTTGCAATACAGTGTTTAACAACTGCTGACTATTAGATGAAAGAGAGGTAAAACAAACATGTTTAGAAAGACTGACAGAAAAGGTGATGGTGTGAGAACATGATGAGGAATCAAAAGTAAGAGATGAAGTGACATTAGTACACACACTATTGCACACATGATTATCTTGTAAATATTGTGGTGTCACAGTTGATCTGCTAGACTTTCTAACCTAGTAACCTCAGGTTGAAGTTGAATAAGAGAGGGAATGATCACAGAGGAGTTAGGAGGAGAAGATGAAGTGGAATGATCAGGAGAAGGAGTTGTGTTTAGCTGATGATCTTAGGGATCAGAAAGAGGTGAAAAAGAAAAGGGATCATGAATTCATGATCAAGATTATGAGAATAAGGTAAAGTTTGATGAGCGTAGAATAAGGGTGGCTGATTTATTTGTGGTGCTTGATATGGAAATATATCCTCATGAAATATGACATGCTTTGATATCTGAATTTTCTTAGTATCTAGATTATACAGTTTATATGTTTTTTTCCCATGAGGATAACCTATGAAAATGCATGAATAAGTTCTAGGTTTGAACTTGTTCCTGCCCCTCTGAGTGTAGAGGCATAACATAAACAACCAAAACTTAGGTGAGTGTATAAAGCTTTGGAACCAATGACGAGCTCATAAGGTGTTTTCCCATGAAGATGTTTAGTGGGAAATCTGTTTATGAGGTATGTAGTTGTAAGGACACAATCACCTGATGAGTGCGTAATTAGAGCTATTTTACATGTGATATACGCACTCATTTGATTGGTTTCATGTTAATTATATCATTTCTTTGGGAAATTTTATAATTATTTTGATAAAGATAACTACTTGGGGTATGTTTGTGTTTTGATGTATTTTCAAGATATTTTGAAACCTCGTTGCTAGGTTAAGACTTTGGAGATGACTTGGAGTTGCACTCGTTAAGGAAGAAGTCGTGGAACATGTCTTAGAGAAAGCCAAGCGAGAAAAGAAGTGCAAAAAATAAAGTTTTAGGCAAAGTTGCAATTGCACGACCATGCGAGTTCGAAAGTTAAATCTTGCTTGACCATGCAAGTAAGTCTGTGAGCTTAAGAACTGGAAAATTTGGGTTGCACGACCATGCAACTTTCCTTCATTTTTTCTACACGACCATGCGCCTTGTCGGATTTCGAGAATTTAACTGGTGGCTTCTCCTATTCTGGGGGGTTTCTTTCCCAATTCTGAATTGTTATATTTTGGGTTTATATAAAGAGAGAGAACTCATTTTGTATCACCATCTCTTATCACCCCATATTCTCTCTCAAACTTTTATGCTTATTAGATTAGATTCAAACACTAGTTTATTATTGTAATTTGAAGATTGAAATTGTTCTTTTCAAACTTTTATCAAGTTCTCAACTATTATCAATTGAAGCCTCATTGGTATTTCTAATCCCTACTTTCTCTTTAGTCTTGCTATTTTCACATTATTTATTATCGATTTAGTTTTTTGCTAAAATTACCAAAAATTCGCCATTGATTGCTTAGCTTGTTAAATTTAAGAAACCTTATGTAAGGACCCGGGATTTTCACCAACCTTTGTTTTCACGGAGTGTGTCCTTATAGAAAATTTGTCAATTGGGGGCTTAGATAAGTTCAAGGGACCATCGAGTTAGAAAAGCTTTTGAAAAGACTTGAATTAAATAAAAATCATGAAAGAGTTCACAAATCTGCTATCGGCGTTTTATCGAAGGGACAAACCGAAGGGACAACCCAATAGCGCGATAAGTGAACAAATCATGTTTAGAAAGACTCCCGCTTACATAAAACATATAAGTACCCAGGAATAAAGGGTTCGGGGGCGAAGGTACGAGGTGGGAAGGTGTTAGGCACCCAACTCGCTCGTTTTATGACGACCTCTACTAACTCAAGTTTGCTTAATAATTTAAAGACATAATTCCCATGCAAAACCGTATTAACAACCTAGACTTAGACTATTAATTGGTTCGTCACAAGCATCACAACATTTATTTTAACCTTTATTTAGACATGCATTTGATTGACAAGTTGAGCAGTACAACGACTAGACAAACAGTATTTCGGAAGCGATAAAAACGTGACCTAGCATGATATCTACATTATGACTACTAGAAAATAAAAGAATAAACAATTAATTTAATTTGAGCCCTCAGGAATTTGTACCTGAACTGTAGGCTATATTTGACAAAAATAGTAAAGCAAGATCTCAAATTTTAGAAGAAAGAGGGGGAAACTCAGTGTTAATACTCCTGAGAATAGAGGTTGCCAACTGTAGGCTGTGTGTTTTGAACTGAGGGTGAAGGGTTGTTTATATAGGCGTGGGAAGTAGAGTTGGATGGGTGAAAATTGAGCTGAAAACGAGACGGGCTTGAAAAATGAGCCAGACCCGAAGGGAAGTCAAGGCCGCTGACGGCTGTCAGCAGCCAGTTGGATGACGTCATAATGACGTGATCCACCCCATTTTTATTTTCCGGAGGATCTTAGATATTCCAAAAAATGCAAAAGGACCATTTTACCCTTAAACGGTAAAAGACAGTTTTACCCCTAAATCGCAACTTGGCGACCGGGAGTCGGAATGAGGCATGAGACGTGTCGTTGGAAAGCTCTTGAACGGGCTTGTGAATGAAATGTAATGAAGGAGTGTTTGGAGGAAAAACCTGAGGCCTTATCTTAACTATTAACGCAAAATAGCAGTTCTAGCTTAAAAATTACTCCTTTCATCATCGGGCTTTTGCAGAGAAATCGGAAGATGCTTTTTGGCGTTTACAGAAGCCCCCACTTTGATCGAGTTTGAGTAAAAAGCGAAGATCAAAGAACTTCGAAGGCGACATACAGGATGTTGATGTGCGTACGGTGTGTGAGAGTGTGCAATATCTATGCATATGAAGACAAACCTGAGTTGGTACATGCTCGTGGCGCGCTGAGATCTCATCCCTGTGAACACAAGAGAAAACAAAGGTTATGGTAGAAGGATAGAACACCGCTCATAGATGGTCTAAACGTCTGCTGGGGACCTGTATTCAGAGTGAATGAAAAGGTTAGTAATACTTTGAGAATGATCAACGTGGAGTGCTTCGACAAACAGTGACTAAACACCGCTCGACGGATGTCGAGATTCCGTCCCTGTACGAGAAACGAAAAAGTCAAAGAGACAGCGCGATTAAAAATAATCGGCCGTAAAGTGATTAGGACATATGAACAGTTTAAATGCATTAGTTTAACTGAAACATATAAAAAAATAATGGACAGTATAACCGCAACAGTTTAAGCAATCATTGACTGACACAAAAATAGTAACCTCGTAGAAGGGACAGTTTAACCGCAATAGCTTAAGCGATCATTGAGTGACCCTAATTTGTAGTTTCGCAGAAGAACAGTTTAGCCGCAATAGCTTAAGCGATCAGTGACTGACCCAAAATTCGTAGTTTCACAGAAGGAAAGTTTAACCGCAATAGCTTAAGCGATCAGTGACTGGCCCAAAATCCGTAGTTTCGCAGAAGGACAGTTTAATCGCAATAGCTTAAGCGTCAGTGACTGACCCAAAATTTGTAGTGTTGTGTTGCTTAGCAAGTGCCGATAAATATTTTCGGGCTCATAAATAACATGGGCACTCCGGGCGGTGAAAGTCGTCGCAGTGTAGATCGGAGTTTCAGTATCTGGGACCTGCAAAAATAAACGGGGTAGTTTTACCTGAAAATAGATGGTACCGAAAAATGGGTCAACTGTCGAATTTGAATTTGTGGGCCAGTGAGCTTCGCTCCCGCGCGTTTGGTACTGATGTTGCTGTAAAATGAACTGTAATAACGATCTTCGGATAGGAAAAAGGGGCCATGGGTCAGCAGCGCGGGGCCCGCGCTGCAGGTCTGTAGGGCCACTAGCGGCACTGGGCTTGAGCCAATAAATGCGCTTCGGCGCAATTTTTTTTCTTTTTCGCGTTGGGTCTTCTTCTTGGTCGAGCAACATTGTCGAGAGCAAGCTTTGCAAATTCCTCCATTGTTGAGTGCTTCACTCCACTTGAGGTTAGACGATTCTTGTCTGTTTTCTTCGGTTTTTGTCTTGAACTTGCTTATTTTTCCTCCTAGTTGCTAAATTTTGGGTTGTATGGCTGAATGGGTGCTTGTTTCTTGCGAATCTGAAACTTTTATTTTCCCACTTGTAGAGAGAGAAAACTCCATTGTGCTCCCATGGCCTCTTTCGCACCGGGTTGCCCTCTACCCGAGGGCCTCCGACCGGATATGCAGATGGGGCTCGACTGTACCAGGATGCTTTTATGCGGTTCGGCTGGCGCCCGCCTGGCATTTGGGACCGCCGTGTTCTGTTACCGGATAGACGGAGTCATTTATCTGACTCGGAGCTGGTACGTTTTCTGACTCACTCTTTGTTTTTTTTTGTGTGTTCAGTATATTTGAACTGAAAATTGAAATTATTAGTGCATCGGCACATGAACAAATTGGGCTTTGTACTAGATTGGTGGTCAGCTGTATATAATTTGTGTGGAATTTATTTTAGCTGCATTTGTGGTAAATGGGGTGTTGAGAAAATTTTGTTTGTTGGATAGGGTGTCGGGGTTTTGCTGCAGGCTCATGGGACTACTTCCCACTGGGCTATGATGGTAGGGACCTTTTCCGAGGGGGGCCAGGAGTTTGGTGTTGGGCTCGGGTCTTGATGAGTTTCTGACTGTTATCCCTGCTTGTCACTCGGGGGATTCTAGGATTATTTCCCGGGGGTTCTTGGAGAGGTTTTGGGATTCCACGAACACTTTCCATATCCCTGTTGGAGAGTGTCGACACCCTAATCGGTTCTCATCCCCTGACACCGCAACGCCCGATGATGATGGTAATGGATTAACATCGACGTAAGTAGAAAAGGAAATTGCTCGGAAATCTAGACCAAATTCATTGAAACCTCAGTCTTTGGAAAGCCCTTATTATAAGGATTCCAACGCCTTTGACCTTGCCTCAATCAGGTTCCTGGATCAAGAGATATCGCGTCTCGAAGATTTGGGTCAAAACCGCTCAATCCCGGCCCCTTGGGCCAACCCAAGGGCAATTTCGTAATTTACAGAGAACAAAAAGTCAAAAACCCTAGTCACGCACGCGCCGTCAGGCCCGGCGGCCTTCACAGGCTGCTCAGCGGCCAGCGCGTGACAGCGGGGGCCATTAGGCCAGCCGCTGGCCCCAGCTGTCCTCCGTGTGGCCGCTGAACCCATTTTTTGACTGGGCCGAGTTTTGGCGGCGGGCTTCTCGCCCAGCTAGGCCCCTAAATCCGTCCCCCAACTCTATAAATACTCCCTTTCACCCTCTTTTGCAGGAGGTCAGTCAGTTCATAATTTTGAGAGCATTAAGAGCACATATTTCCCCAAATCAAAGAGAATTCAGAAATCTGAAGATTCAAGCAAGCTATACACCTAGCCTAACATCCAAGATCGAAGAGCAATACCAATTCTACTAGTCCCGTTCAAATAGAACATCCAGGTCAACCATGCTGAGGGCCTAATTCTTTATTAAATCTCTTGTTTTATTGTTTATTAATCATGTTTTATTTAGCTTTTGATTATGGTTGAATAAATTTACATGCTTTTGATTTTGTATATAATCATGCTTGATTAGTTAATATAAAGTTTGCGTCTTTTTATTAGTTTATGCAAGTTTGCATCTTTTCATAGTTTTTGCATGCATATCGTAGCCTCCTAGGTTTATTTTAGCATAAAGTTAGTACCTTTGCATTATTATTATTCTTTTGAAGATACTAACGGTTTTATTGATGTGCATATGCAATTTGGCGCGTTTAGCAAAGTTGGTAGGTTGGAGCGTTAATTTAATGCTTTATATCATGTTTACGCTTGTCAAATAGTATGCATGTAAATTGGATATAAATCGTGCAAAGTGATAACGTAGGTAATTTGGTTGCTCTTAACCCGCCTAGTTAATTTAAGATTATTGGACGACCGGATTTGTATGGAACCATCTAGCATAAATAAATACTTGACATGGATAAGCTTAGTAGAGGCCGTTAATACGGGCGATTTAGATGAGATTCGTTTTATTTGTTTCGTACCTACATCCCCGAACTCAATACTTAGTCCCCATGGGCATGAGTCAATTTCCAATAGGAATTGGGGTGCACTTTTGCTGGTTTCCAATTGTTTTCTTAAAAATTGGTGGCGGCTTCTTATTTGCAAATTATTGTTCTTTATAATTAATTTGAATCGCATGTGACACATATTTAAGAACCATTAATCTCAACTAAAAATCGAAAACGCGCCTGAAAGGCGAGGGTTCTTACAGTGGCGATGTCACTAGGGACTTAATAAGAGGATGTAATTCGAACACTTATCCATGTCAATGATTTATTTTTAGCTATTTGGTTCAATTACCGTACGTGTTTATTTTCTTTGCCTTTTTGCATCCATATTGCATGCATTATCTTTGCAAGTTGTCGAAAGACATCACCACACCATTATATGATCTACCCTTTGGAACATTGTCTATGACTTAGGCCAGTGACCCACTCGGTCCGAATTACCTTTGCACATAGTCATGTTCCACCTCATGACATTTACATGTTCCATTCTAGATGTGTAAAACGGTACGTCTAGTCTTACTATGCACCCCATAGATGACAATACGCATCCGGCCATGGGTTACCTTATCCAACCATAGATTCTGTCAAACTATTGCATTATGTCTCATAGTCCATATCAAAGTGCTAATTGCTTTATTTGCCATATAGGTAATTGTTTCCTTGCTATGTGATTAATTTCCATAGAATATTAGGACTAGATCCCTCCTTAGGATTCTTTTATTGAGTCCTGGTCAGGAAGGTTTCCCTTTTGTTTGCTTGTACGTTTGGTCAGGTTTACAAATAGAGTCTAGGATCTTATCTTTTTAGGAAGCAGAATCCCTGTATGACTCCGACGATGCTAGTGACCATGTTAGGAAGACATTCCTTTCCATCAGAATTAGATTGCATGCAAATAACATATTCCCGTCAACGATCTTTCACCAAATAAAAAAAAAAGAGTCCAATTTAATTCCATATGCAAGTCAACATTATTTCTCTTTTTCTGAAATTAGGGTGTTTTATTCCATATGCAAGTCAAGTATTTATAATTCTAATAGAGTCGAAAGATCATTAATTAGAATATGCTATTTACATAAAATCGCGTTTTACCGAAAAGATCACCATGTTGAGGATTAGTGCTAGATTCTCTTCCCACATTTGTTTTAAAATAAAACTTTTATTATCATGTGGAGTTTCCCATTTATTTTCTATTTTCTTAAACGAGCCTTTTTATGACCAGAATTGGTAGATAGAGATCCTGGTTCTAGGGAGTGGGAGAGAGACGAGTCCAGCAAGAGGTTAGTCAGCAAGTTGTCGTTCGAACCTTCACCACAAGCACAGTTCGTGGGCCCTGTTTGGCTCGATTACCTTCGCACACCGCCACTGTCACCTGAAACCTCACCATCCAATTCGCCTAAGTCCGCTATGTCTCGAGACGCCGAGAGAACCGCTGACCAAAAGATGGATGACCTTTTAGCCCAAATGGTCGCCATGAATGCTAGATTCACTGATATGGAAGCCCGTGTCGCCAAGTTGGACCCCCCTAATAAAGATGATGATGAGCCCAAGCCCAATGGGGAAAAGGCCGAACCCTCCACTAAAGAGGTACAAGAACTCCAAGCCAAGCTGAATAGGCTTGAATCTGTCCTAGGAAAGAGTCGGGCCTTCAATGATATGATCATCAATTCTGAGGGCTATGCTCCCCACATCAAGGGAAAATTTCCCACTAAGTTCTCCATGCCTGAAGTTCCCACATTCAAAGGAACCGACGATCCACAAGATCACATTAGGGCTTTTACTACTGCATTGGGCCTTAGAGGCATTGAACAAGAGCTGTATGTTCACCTCTTTCCCCAAACCTTGGATCCTGCTGTCAGGGCCTGGTTCTTCAAGTTGCCCACCCAAAAGTTGGAAAAATGGGAAGATCTATCCACACTATTCCTTCAGAGATATGCTGACAATGTCTTGCCACCCATGACATTAAGAGAGCTAGACATCACCAAGCAAGGTGACAAGGAAGGGTTCACTAATTTCGTGAGATGATGGAGGACTAAGGTAGCCGAAATGATTGATCGCCCATCTGAAAGGGATCAAATCCGAATGCTAGTCTAGAATTTGACATCTGAATACCGCGAACACATGAAGTTTCAACCCATAACCACCTATGCCCAATTAACTAAAGTGGGCATGACCATTGAAGATGACCAACTCCAAAGGGCGAAGAACAAAGTCACTTACAATAACAACACAAGTGGATATAAGGATAAGGAATACACCAGTGCCAACTATACCTCCACGAGTAGAGGAAATGAAGTGAACGCCATAACTGATAGGCATCCAAGAAGGTACACTCCCCTCGGGATGACTTATGTCAAAGCTCTAGATAAGTTGATCAAAGGAGACTATCTACATCCGATTGGGCCTACCCCCGATCCACCTGTAGAGAAAAGGTCACCATATTGGAACGAGTCCGCATTCTGCAAATACCATAGGGGGCGTGGGAACGATACTGAAAAGTGTTACACCCTTAAGGATAAAATTCAAGACTTGTTTGACAATAGCACCATATCATTGCCTAAAGATGCACCACCGCCCAGCAACAACAACAATCCCCTTGGGAACTCTTTTGCTATTGACATAGAAGAAGGGTTTGATCCCTCCTATTTGATCACACCTATTGGACAGGCCATACCACCATACCCAAGCCCAAGATCCACGCTGGACGTCTGCGGCGTTTGGGATAGTGATGAGGAAGATAATGGGGCATATACTGATCCAGAAGATGTGTTGACTCCTCAAGTCCATGACATAGCTAACGGCAAAGCCTGGTATGATATGTCTGATGATGAAAAGGAAGAAGATGACAAAGCTCTAAACTATCTCACAAGATCGGGACGCCAATTCAGGCCCGAAAACATCTATATGGATCCATCTCAAATCCAACCCGTAGAGCCTGTAGCCATCCCCAATAGGGACTCGGCCCAAAGGGAAATGGCGAAAGAAGATGATGGGACCAGTATCCTCAAGCAAATGCAAAGAACAAAAGCCGACATATCCATATGACAACTGTTAACCACTTCTATCACTCATAGAAGGGCCGTGCTAGAGGCCTTAAATGCATCCACCATTTCTTCAAACGCCACTCCTGAAGAGGTAGTCAACCTCCTGATCCAAGGAAAGTCATCCACGCCCATCACCTTTTCTGACAAAGACCTTCCACCCGAAGGTATTCACCACAACAAAGCCCTTTATCTTACTGTAATCTGTCAACAAAGACAAGTCGCTATGACTTTAGTCGACAATGGCTCTGCGGTAAATGTATGCCCCTTGAGGACTGCTGAACACCTCAAAATAGACAGCAACAACCTCGCGCATTCCGCACAAGGGTTAAGGGCCTACGATAATTCCAAAAGAAACGTATTGGGTACCTTCTCCATGAATATCAATATCGGGCCCATCGAGAAAATGGTCCAATTTCATGTGATCGACATTCCAGCCACTTTCAACCTACTCTTGGGAAGGCCCTGGTTACACGGGCTAAATGCTGTAGCTTCAACTCTGCATCAAAAGGTGAAACTATCCTTGGCAGGATCCACCTTGGAGGTCCGCGCTGATACTATGATAGCCTAGATTGAGAAAGCCCCAGTCCTAAAGATAGAGCATAATGAGCAAGACGAGGAGTTATGGGGTTTTGAGAAGATAGCCTTCAAAGAAACAATAGAGCCCACACTCAATGTGAATGCCTTACTCAGAAAGCAAGGCCACTTCCCAGGCACCACTTTGGGCCCTCATCCCAAGGTAGCTCAAGCCTTTTGGAACACCAAGATCAAAAATGATTTATTTGGGCTGGGCTACAGGCCCACAAGGCAAGAAGTTAGGGCCTACATATCCAAAGTGATGGCTAACAAACCCGTTATACACAACATGGATCCTTATCCCGTCACCCTCAACGGCCAATTCCTTCAAGAAGGCGACCCATACCCTTACTATGGATTCCCTGAACCATACACAATCAACCGAATCCTAATGCCAGGCTTTGAGGCATTTCAAGACTGTTTCCTCATGAGCGAAGACACAACCATACCTCCCAATGAGGATCAATCCACTAAAGATTGGGCTAATGACATGGCACCCAACGACTTTGGGTTTTTATTTGGCAAAGAGCGTCGTCAGTATGACGAGACCACTACCAAACTTCCCCTTACTGTGCTTTTTAATGAAGGTTTTGACTCGACCAAGCTGATCGCCCCAATCGGGCCCGACCGCACCACCTGCAAGCACGAGACGAATTGGACTCCAGTCAAGGGAGCCAAGTACAAGTTCACCATCCACAACGGTCCTACGGGAGGGCCCAATCAGATTCTGAGTCTGATTTCGAGTCCGTGTCTGATTCTGAGTCTGTTATCCTAGAAGTGTCAGGTAGTCCACCCCAGTCTATTCCTGCTAAGGTCCTTAGTGATGACCTTATTAATGTATTGTCCGCTTCTATTAATATTAGGAACGTCGATTTTGCTTACTCGAATTGCCTCACCGCTAATAATTCAAAAAATATAACGAAATTGCCGAAGGAAGTTATTAAAGCACTAAAAGAACATGACCAAAAGACTTCTATAGTCGAAGAAACAGAGACAATAAACATTGCAACTAATGATGAGCCTCGCCACGTGCAAATAGGCTTGTCTTTAACATCTAATGAACGCGAACAATTCATAACACTCCTAAAGAATTATACGGATGTTTTCGCCTGGTCCTACAAGGACATGCCAGGCATAGAACGCAAAATTGCTCAGCATACCATTCCGCTAAACACCGACTTCAAACCAATCAAACAAAAGCTAAGAAGAATGAAGCCAGAGTGGGCTCTTAAGATCAAGGAGAAAGTACAAAAACAACTAGAGGCAGGCTTCATAAGAGTGGCCAATTACCCCGATTGGGTAGCCAACATTGTCCCAGTCCCAAAAAAGGACGGACGGGTCCGAATGTGTATAGATTTTAGGGACCTGAACAAAGCAAGTCCAAAAGACGACTTTCCCTTACCTCATATAGACGTCTTGGTAGATAACAACACCGGACACGCCCTTCTATCATTCATGGACGGGTACGCAGGATATAACCAAGTCCTAATGGCCAAAGAGGACGAAGAGAAAACCACTTTCATTACACAGTGGGGCACTTATTGCTATACGGGTATGCCGTTTGGGCTTAAGAATGCGGGAGCCACATACCAAAGAACCGCTACGACCTTACTCCACGATATGATGCATAAAAAGGCTGAAGTGTACGTAGATGATATGATCATAAAGTCCAAAGACAGAGAAGGGCATGTACCCTCACTTCAAAAGTTCTTTGACAGGCTTAGGAAGTACAATATGAGGCTTAATCCCAAGAAGTGCGCATTCGGAGTTACATCCTGCAAACTTCTAGGATTCGTCATAAGCACCAGAGGGATAGAAATCTATCCATCCAAGATCAAAGCCATAATAGACATGCCACCTCCGAAAACGGAAAAAGAAATAAAAGGCTTTTTAGGGAGAATCCAAGACATTAGCAGGTTCATCTCCAAGTTGACCATCACTTGTGAGCCCATATTCCAGAAACTCAAAAAAGAGGTAAAAAAGAATGGGACGAGCAATGCCAAAAGGCCTTTGACAAAATTAAGGCCTACTTATGTGAACCGCCTGTTCTAGTACCGCCCATTCCAGGCATGCCTCTAATCCTCTACCTTACGGTCACAGAAACGTCAATGGGGCCATGCTAGCCCAAGAAGTAGATAAGGAAGAAAAAGCTATATATTATGTGAGCAAGAAGTTTCTAGGATATGAAACCCGCTATTCATCCCTGGAAAAGACATGTTTAGATTTGGTAGCAACTACCCAAAAGCTACGACATTACATGCTCCAACACACAATCCACATAAGATCAAGAGAAAATCCTTTGAAATACATATTCGAAAAGCCCATACTAAATGGTAGAATAGCAAGGTGGACCGTTCTCCTCTCAGAGTTCGACCTCAAGTTTGAACATCAAAACGCCATAAAAGGGCATGCTATTTCAGAATACCTGGCCGACCAAGCTATAAATGAACCAGATCACAAGGATGAATGTCACTTCCTAGACGAAGGGGTTATGACCTTAGACACCGAAACTTGGCAGCTATACTTCGACGGAGCATCCAACCAAAAGGGTTTTGGGGTAGGAATACTGACAGAAGCCCAAGAATCGGATAATATCCCCTGAAGGTGCACATATACCCATTTCAGTCAAACTGGACCATGAGGTTACAAATAATGGCGCCGAATATGAAGCTTGCATAATAGGACTACAATCTGCCATAAGCCTTGGTATTAAGACAGTCCGAGTCTATGGGGACTCGTCACTCATAATTAACCAAATTTCCAAATATGGAAGGTTAAAAGTGAATCCCTGGTACTCTACCAGGAATACTTAGACAAGATCATAGTGTATTTCAATCAAATACACTTTACATACCTTGCATGAGAAGATAATCAATTTGCAGACGCCTTGGCTAAGTTAGCAAGCATGATTAACATACCCGAAACTATTCGGATGATGCCCATCTGTGTACAAAGGAGATCCGAGCCATCATATTGCGACACCCTGGAATTGTTCCATGATGAAGAAGATGAGTGGTACACCGATATAAAAAATCTACTTGTTTACCAGCTCTACCCTCCTGATTCCATCCCTAGAGCCCAGAAAGCACTCAGAAGACTCGCGGCCCAATTCTTGGAAGTACAGGGTGAAATATACAAGAAAAGCCCAAACGGAGTCAACCTCCGCTGCCTAGGTACCGAAACGGCACATAAGGTCTTAAGAGAAGTACATGCAGGAGTATGTGGACCGCACATGAACGGTATGATGCTATCTAGGAAGATAATAAGGCTTGGGTATTATTGGACAACGATGGAGAAGGATTGTTGTGAGTTCGTCAAAAGATGCGTACAATGCCAGACCCATGCAAATCTACAACATCTACCACCAAGCCCAATATATACCTTCACCTCACCTTGGCCTTTCTCAGCTTGGGGGATCGATATCATCGGTAAATTAACCCCAACAGGAAAAGGGGGCCACGAATATATCCTAGTTGCAATCGACTACTTTACCAAATGGGTTGAGGCGCAATCATACGCAAAGCTCAAAGCAAAGCACGTGGTTAAGTTCATTAAGAATAACATAATAGCTAGATATGGAGTTCCCCAAGAAATCATCAGTGATAATGGGTCACACTTCATGAAAGAAGTAATTGAGCTTTTCGCCCAGTTTAAGATCCAGCACCGAAAGTCATCTCCCTACAGACTGCAAACAAACGGTGCAGTAGAGGCAGCTAACAAGAACATCAAGAAAATCATTGAAAGAATGTCCAAAAATTATCATGACTGGCCAGACAAGCTGCCATTCGCACTTTGGGGCTATAGGACATCAGTTCGCCCATCAACGGGAGCAACACCATACTCCCTGGTTTACGGAATGGAAGCCGTATTACCAATCGAACTAGAGATCCCATCTCTAAGGATTGTTTTAGAAAGTCAAATCCCAAAAGTAGATTGGGTCCAACCCCGCTATGACCAATTAGTCCTGCTGGATGAGAAAATGTTGCAAGCTTTGCACAATGTAAGAGTCTATCAGAACAGACTAACTAGACACTTTAACCGAAGGCTCAAAATGAGAGACCTTAAAGTTGGAGACTTAGTACTTAAAGAAGTAAGGGCCAATGTCACTGACCCAAGAGGCAAATTTCGACCCAACTGGTCGGGCCCGTTTATCATCACAAAGATCTTAACAGGTGGTGCTACAAGGTTGACAGATTTAGATGGGATCAAATTTAGTCAATGGATAAACATGGATCAATTAAAAAGGTTCTATGCTTAGGCAAGACACCTAATATAACACTTTCGAGAGGCCCACACAAGGCTAACTAATCCCGTAAAAAAAAAAAAAAAAAAAAAAAACAGGATTGAATTTTTTGAAAAAAAAAAAAACGGATAAGAACTACGAGTGGCCTGATTCCCCTAAAAGGATACGTAGGACAACCCAATCACAATTGGGCCGGCCCATTCATCAAATTCGCATTCAAAAGTTGTTAAAATTTGTGCACATAATAAACACAAGGTTGCAATATTAAAATGAGCATGTCTCCATAAATAAATAATAATAAAGTCCATTACAAGATTTTGCAATTCCTAAATAATAAAAAACAAACCAAATGAATAAAAACAAAAGAGGGGACATCACCCTTATTGAAATTAAAGCAAATAAACGGCAATCCTAAACTAGACATGCTCCAAAATGAGTATTTCCTAATAGACTACTCCGTAGCTTCGGTAGTAGGGACAACATCCTCCATGGGTTTATCAACCTTTGGGCCTTCCACTTCGCGTTCCTTAGGAGCCCATCTCTCTCGGACCACGGACTCTTCTTCTTTTTCAACCTCCATTAGAGGACCACTTGTAGAGGCTTCATGATCGTTGGCCCGAATTTGGGGCTTCTCTTTCGGCTTAGTAGTGATCTCGGCTAAAGCTTTCTTGGCCTTTGGGTTAAGAACACTTTTCACATGCTTAACCCCCTTTTGTTTACCCTTCCCTTTAGGATCATTGGGGTTAGAAAGCCTTAAGCTAGCCTTGACCGACTGGGCCTTAAGATCATCTTGTTCGGATTTTCTGCATGCATGACGACCTTCCGCAGTCTTATAGTCCATCCATGCTTCATAAGCTGAAGATATCGTTGTTGGGGCCTTGATATGAGGAATAGTCAACTTAGGGCGACGATCCCATGCACACTCCCATGATCTCACCATACTAATAGTCAAAACCCGGGTTGCAGGCGCAACACTATCCTTCTGTGGGATGGTCTGGCGTTTCCCATATTGCCGCATGATACGGCTAGGAAATATGTAAGTCAAATTTTGAAGACCAAGGATTTGATAATATCCCGTCTCCTTGCTGCATCCGATTGCGGATTTTAGGCGCCACCACTTGACAGTCCATCTTAGCAACGGGCAAGCTTTAAGGTATCCACGCCATTCATTAATGGTGGATTCATAATAAAGCCTTCGACGGGCAGGAAACTGCTTCGGTTGGTACTTGAGCGCATTAGCAGGCCTTTCAATGAAGCACATATGCTCCAAAAGCCATATCTAAAAAAAAAAAACAAAAAAAAACGAAGGTTAGGTATCCATTAAATATTCAAACTTTATATCCAAAGAAATTATTCAAGCACTCACTTGAAGGAGAAGAGGGCTTCCCGTCCATCCACCATGAGTTGGTTCTTGTTTCTTGCGATCCAAGCACATTAGGGTTTCACCAAGAACAAGAGACATAGGGGTAAAATCGTTTTGAATTTGTTCAACAATTCTAAGCATACAAGTTTTACCATTACTACCTCCACCAACAAAGAGGTACCTATGTAAGAGACACAAGATAAAAGCACGCCTATAATATGTCTGATTATGATCATCCCTTACCTTGGGGAAAAAGATGTCAATCACACCATTAAGGTCTAGCTCACCGGTTCTAGCGACAGAAGAGGCTTGGGTTGGGGATAAACCAAGATACCTTTTATAATAACCTTCAAGGTTGGCCCCGAGCCATGGAGTTGCAGGCGCTTGATCATGAGGAAACCCAATTATACTCGAACCTAAAAACATGAAGCTTGTCAACCCCAAATTCAACCGCAGCCTCAAGAAGGTTCCAGATAACTTGAACTTGCTTCAGATGGAAGAAAGCATTCAAGTGAAAGGGAACAAGTCTCATCCTCTCTTCAGGGGTCATAGATTGCAACCACTTATCAAACATAACTTCAAAACTTGTCATGGCTGAATTCTAAATTAATTGGAGGTTTCTCTCTCTAAAAAGTTCTCTATTGCTATGGAATTATAAAGGTGATGTCCCAAAACCGGACTAACCCAAGGCTTATATAGGGCTCGCACGAAAAAAGACGAAAATAAGGCAACCCATCGAAAAATAGGCTTCAGCGGCCCATAGTGCAGCCGCTGAAGGCTCGACGGCCACGATATGGCAGCCAAGGCCCAGCGGCCCAACCGTTGAGCTTCAACGGCCAGCCGCCGAGCCTCCGCGGCTCAGCCGCTGAGTCTGGCGGCCCCACTTTTGACCCCCGCTCCTTCGCGTCAGCCGCTGAGAACCCTCCTTTGGCCGCCGAGCCTCTTTTTCGAGACAACACTCTTCTACCCGGTTTTGGACACTTTCCTTAACCGTTTTGGACTCTGATTTGGCGCAGTTTCCTATTTCTTCTATTATTGGTATTTCCTATTATTTCCTTAGTTATTTATGGGAACTCCACAGTTTCTTTATTTCTTTTTTGGATGATTATTATCTTTTATTTTGTTAATCCCTTTTACACTTATTAATTTTATTTCATTTTTTTGATTTTTGTAGAGGGGATAGGGTACACCCAATTTTAACTTTTTGGCTGTACCATTTTTGCTACATGGCTATAACTTGCGCTTTTTGCTTGACTACCTGTGCATTTGCATTAGCCTAATCATATGCATGGACCAATAAAAACAACAATATATTACAAAGCAAAGTCCGAACATTTTGTTCAACACAAATGTTCTAGAATGTATCTCATACAAATACATTGTCATAAAAATCATCACCCGCATCAGCATCTGAACGGAGCACCTCAAAATGATCCTCCGACTTCCGGAGCTCATCGCCAAAGATCGACGCCGCCAGCTGGCCAGGGTCCGTCCGATGAATAGGCTCTCTCTCTCTTCGAGGACTCTCCCTCCGAGTTCTCCGATGAAAATCTCGAGGGTTGATAAGGGTCAAAAGGTTGTGCAAAAGCACATGCAAATGATGCAAAATAAATATGGAACATGTTATTTAAACAATTAAGCAAACTTAACTTTCGAGTCTCACCCTCTTAAATAAATCCCCAGTGAAGTCACCACTGTAAGGACCCGGGATTTTCACCAACCTTTTTTCCACGGAGTGTGTCCTTATCGAAAATTTGTCAATTGGGGGCTTAGATAACTTAGGGGGACCATCGAGTTAGAAAAACTTTTGAAAAGACTTGAATTAAATAAAAACCATGAAAGAGTTCACAAATCTGCCATTGGCGTTTTATCAAAGGGACAAACCGAAGGGACAACCAAATAGCGCGATAAGTGAATTAATCATGTTTTTTAGAAAGACTACCGGTTATATAAAACATATAAGTACCCAAGAATAAAGGGTTCGGGGGTGAAGGTACGAGGTGGGAAGGTGTTAGGCACCCAACTCGCCCGTTTTATGACGGCCTCTACTAACTCAAGTTTGCTTAATAATTTAGGACATAATTCCCATGCAAAACCGTATTAACAACATAGACTTAGACTATTAATTGGTTTGTCACAAGAATCACAACATTTATTTTAACCCTTATTTAGTCATGCATTTGACGACAAGTTGACCAGCACAACGACTAGACAGACAATATTTAGGAAGCGATAAAAACGTGACCTAGCATGATATCTACATTATGACTACGAGAAAATAAACAAATAAGTAATTAATTTAATTTGAGCCCTCAGGAATTTGTACCTGAACTGTAGGCTATATTTGACAAAAATAGTAAAGCAAGATCTCAAACTTTAGAAGAAAGAGGGGGAAGCTCAGTGTTAATACTCCTGAGAATAGAGGTTGTCAACTGTAGGCTATGTGTTTTGAACTGAGGGTGAAGGGTTATTTATATAGGCGTGGGAGGTAGGGTTGGACGGGTGAAAATTGAGCTGAAAACGATACGGGCTTGAAAAATGAGCCGGGCCCGAAGGGATGTCATGCCCGCTAGCGGCCCAAGCCTGGGCCGCTGACGGCTGTCAGCTGCCAGCTGGATGACGTCATATTGACGTCATCCAGCCCATTTTTTATTTTCAGGAGGATTTTAAATATTCCAAAAAATGCAAAAGGAACGTTATACCCTTAAATGGTAAAAGACGATTTTACCCCTAAATCGCAACTTGGCGACCGGGAGTCGGAATGAGGCATGAGACGTGTCATTGGAAAGCTCTTGAACGAGGCTTGTGAATGAAATGTAATGAAGGAATGTTTGGTTCAACACAAATGTTCAAGAATGTTTCTCATACAAATACATTATCATAAAAATCATCACCCGCATCAGCATATGAACGGAGCACCTCAAAATGATCCTCCGACCTCCAGGGCTCATCGCCAAAGATCGATGCCACCAGCTGGCCAGGGTCAAAGGAAGAATGACGGGCATGCTCCCGATACGAGCACCTCTCTCCAGCATAGCTCGAATCATGCCCCCACGAAAAACGAGGAGCCATGGTAGGCATCATAGGAGCAGGGACAGGGGGCTGGTAGTAAAGACCACCATAAGGAGCATACCCCGCATACCCGGGATAAGAAGGATACATCGGCATAGGCATAGGAGTAGGCTCCACAAACTGAGTCATCCTACTCCCACCAGGACGGTCCGTCCGATGCATAGGCTCTCTCTCTGTTCGAGGACTCTCCCTCCGAGGGCTCCTCTGATGGGAAGGACTACGCTCAGGCGAGCTCACAACCTCATCCTCCGACAATACCATATGTCGTGGCCGACGAGGAAGGGGTCGACGATACTCAACCTGCAACCCACCAAACATATAAGATACATTTCTCAAAGCATACAACTTTGAAAATGCAAATCAAAGTTTACCTTATCCAAGTCAGCTCTTGAGCAAGTGCCCCATCGAGAGAGCTCGAGAAATCCAGGACTTCATAGCATGCATCATCTTGAAGACCTTCCCGGTCTGCTCACGGTCAAGCTACGCAAAGAAAAGTCAATACAAGCATAAAAACAGTAAAAATCACATGCAACAGGTAAAATTACGAATTTACCCCTGGATGCCCAACTGGAAGAGGAAGGCCCTGGATGTCCTCATCAAGGTCCTCCGTCATCGGGACCTCTCCCCAGCACTCCTTCCCTCCATAGTCCCGACCTCGGACCCACATATCCGGGATATCCATGTCGACGTCATCAACCCGAGGCTCCTACAAAGTAAAGTAGGTCAGCAAATCAACAAAGCAAGAAAGGCATAGAAAAACAAATAAATATTCTTACCTTCAAGCCCACAAATGAAGGCATGAGGCGATCACGACGGAACTACTCGTAGTGCCCCGCAAGGTCCTCCGCAGGCTCACTCAAATACCGCATAGCTTCCGAGCCCACCATGGCCTCTGCAACCTGCTCGTGAGATAGGCACCTCACCAAGAACATGGTCGAGGGAGGATCCAAGGGAATCCTCGGGCCAGCCACGTCAGGATAAACCTGACGGAAGATCCGCTCTCCCAAATACCACTCGAAAGAGAATGGACCCGCAATCAGGATCCTCTGGCGGTCTATCACCCTGGACGAAAGGACAGCAACCGGAGCCAACCCATGGTACTTCGCCCAAGGGAAGTAGTCAGTCTACACAAGCAATATGATATAAGATATTTCCACACCAAGAAGTACAATCCATGCAACAAAAGGCAAAGCTGCATTACCTTGTGCCAGTCTAGGCGCAAGAGAGCCTCCCTATACTGCTGGAGGGTCGAAAAGGGCGCAGGACCCCTATAACGCCACGCTCTGCAAACCGGGAAATCCAACTCCCAGCCCGTAGGCGCAATGTCCGGGAAATGCTGAAAGAATCAAGGCTACATTGAAGCATAACATTAAGCACCGTACACTTAAATCATGCAAATCACCAAAATAGATATAAAAGCAAAACGCAGCTGCAAGGCCTTCCAAAAACCGCACAAGCTCACTGGAGGAAGAGTCGTCTGCTTGTATCCCTCATCATTCACGCGGCAAGCAAACCGCATGCACCTCAAGAGGTTGGCGTAGCCCGGCAACCCCCAGTTATACTCTCTCACCCTCTCCCAATCCAACAAGCTAGGGAGGTAAATAACATGGATACGCTCTCCCTTGTCACCAAAGATAGTGGTGGCTAGGAGATAGGTGATAAACTTCCTCGCCTTCTGCTCCACTAAGGTATTTCTCTTATACCTCGCATCAGTCAAAGCAGCGTAGAGCTCGCTATAGGGACGATAATGGTGACCCCAGGTATTCCCCCAAGGGCCAAACAACTCCACCATCTCAGTCTTACGTTTCCAGATGGAAACGTCATACACAATGGGCGTACCCACACAAGGCACCCCAGTCAACGTAGCAAAGTCCGATGGAGTGATCATTATCTCCCCATTAGGGAAGTGGAATGTGTTGGTGGTATCCCAAAAACGCTCCAAAGATAAGCGGACAATGCACCTTTTGACTCGCTCAACCGAGTCCGGCGCTTTCAAAAGGGGTCCGAACCCCGCACCTAAAACCGCACTTTGCACCTCTTTCGGCAAAGTCTTAAAAAGTCTCACTGAAGAACCATAATTACCATGGGGCTTCATGTTCCCATCGTGTTCCTATGATCAAATTCGCAACCTCTTAGGTCCACATTTCAACCAAATGTTCAAGTCCTAAGCATGTTTCTAAGTTCGTTCAAACCGCGCAAGATCACATGCGCTACAAACTTGACAATTGCATACAATTTCTACACAATTCTACTCAAGGAAAAGCATATAAACTAAAATTCAATGCATAAAACTATGAATTCAAGGTTTAAGGCTTACCACAAACTTGGAAGCACTGGAACTCAAGTGAGTCGGGCATCCTATTCGATCGATCCCAAATGATGTCGGGCATCCTATTCGACCGTGTGTACCTATCTTGAGGAAAAGCCACATTGGGTTTCCTCTTGGAAGGCTTGACATGAGAAGGAAAGATTTGGTGAAGATGTTAATTTCTTCAACCTCCTCCCGGACCTCGGCCCCTCTAATCCTCTTCTTCGCGAATGTGGGAGCCATGAAGAAGGATGAACAAGCTAGCAAAGATCAACAAGCAAAGATGGAGATTTGGGATTTTCTCTCACCAAGGGTTTAAAAAACCCACTCACAAATTCACCCCAAATTTGTGAAAAATCACAAATAAACTTCAAATTATGTAACGGTTATGCATAACCAAGCAAATGCAAGCAAAAAGAAGCAAATTTGAGCAAGAAATGAGGTTTGGGCAACACTGGAGGTAGAGAGAGAGAGTCTCGAATTTTTGGGGAAGAAATGACCAAAAAACTCGGCTCCCCCATAAAAATACCCATTTTGCGCCTCTGAACCGGCTCGGCGGCCAGTTCAGGGCCGCCCAGGCTCAGCGGCCCAGCCGCTGGCCTCGGCGGTCAGCCGCCCGGCCTGGCGGCCCCCCTCATGGCCTTCGCACGAAGTTTTTAGCCGCCGAGCGAGCCCGTAAAATCCTTCCAGCATTCGACGGCCGTCCGCATGGCCGCTGAACCAATTTTTGCGTTTCCCCCTCTGGGCGGGCCCACAAGTTCAAGTCCCTAGCGTCACGTCAGTATCCGCAAAGCAGAGCAACACACCCCTCTTTAAACAAAGCAGGTAACCCTGACCACAGGCGGTCGGGAGTCTATCTTTTCTTCTTTCTAACATAAAGCATTTTCAAAAAAAAATTTGCAGGCATTTTTACCAAATACTTTGACCTTCGATTTTACAAGCTCGGCCATAGTGGGGGCTTCTATAGACACCTTAATCGGTTCTCATCCCCTGACACCGCAATGCCCGATGATGATGGTAATGGATTAACATGGACGTAAGTAGAAAAGGACATTGCTCGGAAATCTAGACCAGATTCCTTGAAACCTCAGTCTTTGGATAACCCTTGTTATAAGGATTCCAACGCCTTTGACCTTGCCTCAATCAGGTTCCTGGATCAAGAGATATCGCGTCTCGAAGATTTCGGTCAAAACCGCTCAATCCCGGTCCCTTGGGCCAGCCCAAGGGCAATTTCGTAATTTACAGAGCACAAAAAGTCAAAAAGCCCCAGCGGCCACCGCGGGCCTCAGCTGCCCTCCATTTGGCCGCAGAACCCATTTTTTGACTGGGCCGAGTTTTGGCGCCTGGCTTCTCGCCCAAGGTCCCTAAATCCGTCCCCCAACTCTATAAATACTCCCTTTCACCCTCTTTTGCAGGAGGTCAGTCAGTTCATAATCTTGAGAGCATTAAGAGCACATATTTCCCCAAATCAAAGAAAATTCAGAAATCTGAAGTTTCAAGCAAGAAATACACCTAGCCTAGCACCCAATATCGAAGAGCAATACCAATTCTACTAGTCCCGTTCGAATAGAACATCCAGGTTTACCATCCTGAGGGCCTAATTCTTTGATAAATCTCTTGTTTTATTGTTTATTAATCATGTTTTATTTAGCTTTTTATTATGGTTGAATAAATTTACATGCTTTTGATTTTGTATATAATCATGCTTGATTAGTTAATATAAAGTTTGCGTCTTTTTATTAGTTTATGCAAGTTTGCATCTTTTCATAGTTTTTGCATGCATATAGTAGCCTCCTAGGTTTTATTTTAGCATAAAGTTAGTACCTTGGGATTATTATTATTATTCTTTTGAAGATACTAACGGTTTTATTGATGTGCATATGCAATATGGCGCGTTTAGCAAAGTTGGTAGGTTGGAGCGTTAATTTAATACTTTATATCATGTGTACGCTTATCAAATAGTATGCATGTAAATTGGATATAAATCGTGCAAAGTGATAACGTAGGTAATTTGGTTGCTCTTAACCCGCCTAGTTAATTGAGGATCATTGGACGACCGGATTTGTATGGAACCATCTAGCATAAATAAATACTTGACATGGATAAACTTAGTAGAGGCCGTTAATACGGGCGATTTAGATGAGATTCGTTTTATTTATTTCGTACCTACATCCCCGAACTCAATACTTAGTCCCCATGGGCATAAGTCAATTCCCAATAGGAATTGGGGTGCACTTTTGATGGTTTCCAATTGTTTCCTTAAAAATTGGTGGCGGCTTCTTATTTGCAAATTATTGTTCTTTATGATTAATTTGAATCGCATGTGACACATATTTAAGAACCATTAATCTCAACGAAAAATCCAAAACGCGCCGGAAAGGCGAGGGTTCTTACAGAGAGATGTTTCCTACCCCTTATCAGTTTGTTGTGCTGACGGGGTTATCCTTTAGAGGGCGTCGTTTTCAGTACAACGCGAACTACTGGCGCCGGAGTGACACTTTGTTGGAGCTTTAGGGGCCCGTATCCATCCAATTTAATAAGGATCGGGTTTCTTTGGTGCGGTTATGGGAGGCCGTAGTGGAGCAAGGGCTTACCGTGGAGCAGAGGGCTCGCATTTGCCTTGCTTGCTTACTGGGGTCGACGATCTTTTCTCAGAAGAAGAGCGTGTGTCAAGCCGGTTTCTTGACATGCTTGGAGGATTTGACCAAGGTGCATGAGTACAACCTTGGTGCTGCTGCTTACTCTTCTGTGGTGATGTGGTGCCGTCAGGCCTGTAGGCCTAAGGAGACAAGTCAGAGGACGTCTATCACGGGCCTATGGAGGATACTGGAGGTATGCTTTTTTTTTTTTTTGTTTCACTCCTCCTTTGCCTATGCTCAATTGTGGAAATCCTCATCATTTTTTTTTGTTTGAGTTTGTGTGGCAGTTGTGGTTCTTTGAGTAATTTCCTGCTTTTGGTCCTCACCGTCCTGATCTGAGGATGTTCCCTCTGGGTTTGCGCTAGGTTGGTAGAGATGCCCACCCATTCACTTCTCTGGAGAATTTCCGGGCCACCTTTGAGAGCCATGCCGCATCCACGATACGTTGTTGTTGATCTGTGCATTTTTCTTGGTTCATGTTGTGTGAATGAACTTTGAACTGGTAACTAGAGGTGTTATAGTCCGCTTTTGACGACGTTCCTGGGGTTCCTCCCCATATTACCCTAGAGTCTTTTAGGGTATCCTGTCTTCGGGTGGTCTTTGAGGGGCCATTCAGCTTTGTATGGTACTCGGGGGATCGCTTGACTCGGTTGGTCTACCCCTCCCTGGGTACTCATTTGGTTCAGGAGGATCCTCCTTTTGCCATGTTTTACCTGCGTGGTCTGAGTGTGCGAGACTTGGGGGTCGTGATCCTTTCTAGGGCGGCCACGGAATTTCTCGTGCCGGAGATTGCTGGTTTGGATCGTATAGCTATGTACCTGTCCTATTCTTTGGACCGCTTGATGCTGGACGTCACTTCTGAGGTAATAAACTTATCTGCATCCTTTAACTCCATGCGTAATATACTGACTATTTGTTTCTCGCAGGCGGATCGTCTAGCTCCCCCGGTCTCTAGGAGATCTCATCCTAGGGCTTCTCGGGGTCAGCCCCCAAGCGTGACCTTGCCGACCAATGAGGTGAGGTATATTGGAGAGAGTGGGGGACGTGTAGTGGAGGAGTTCCCCCTTCATATGGCTGATGGAGAGACGGTGGAGGGCTTGCCCTTGCCTGAGGGCTGCATGGGGGTAAGCTCCCTTTTCTTTCTCTCTTTTTGTATTTGTGTTTTCTTTTGGGTGTTGACTTTATTTTGTGGCTCTCTCTCTCTCTTTTTGTAGCTGAACCGGGAGGAGACCTCTCCGGTCTTCAAACTCATTCATTTGTTGAAGAAGGGCTATGGTCAGATGATTGGCAAGGAGAAGAGTTCTCGGTCCAGGACTGTTGATGTGAGTAGATTCTCTTCTCCCTCTTTTTTTTCTTTAGCTAAGTGGAGTACTTGACTTAACATTTTGGGCTTTGACCGTTGTAGATGTCCCAGTCTTCATCTTAAGTGGGACCTTGCCACTCTTCTGCTGGGCGGGCTTCTTCGGCGAGCCGACCGTCTATAGCTCGTTCTACCCCTGTGGTAGTGACCAGGCCTCCTGTTGCTGAGGCACCCGGATCTTCTGTTCCGCATGTTCCTGAGATGTTCTCTCCGGCTGATTTCCGGCCTTCTCTTGATAGGCTGCCTGTTGCTACGCCCTTGGATGGAGGTTGGGCAAATGCCCCTGGATGGGATGCTTCATATGTTGGGCCTTCACATCAAGATGTAGCTACGGATTTCACCAGTCAGGGCACGACGAACTTCTTTGATTTAGGGTTTTCGGCAGGTACCCCTATGCACGCACCGGTGTATGACGGTCGGGACATGAGGTGTGACAACAGTAGGCCTATTTACATCTCCTCTCTCCATTACTCGACCGGGAACTGTGGTCAGTGGTTGTTCGTTGATGATGATGTTGACAGTAATGATTCCGGCTGAGCGGTGTTAGGCCTCTTTGTAAATATTGACCTTGGAATTTCGAGCTCCTGTTTGTTTTATGCAACATTTTTTTTTGTATGACATGTATGATATGCTATGGTGACTCAATTATGCCCGTCTGATCTAATTATGCAACGTGCTATTTAATAGGACAAGACCATAATTTAGGGAATAAATGAAGGAAAAAGGTAAAATTTACAAAGAAAAAAGTAAAAAATTACACATATTATCCCCCTAAAAAAAAGAAATATATAAAAGAAAAATGGAAAAAGATAAATCTAAGAGAGTCTCGGGCTTTGTAATTTTGCACGGGTTATCGAAACTGGGCTGAAATTGGATCGACCGGGTCAAAATACGAACTGGAGCAAAAGGGAAAATCGGACTAGGCCAGGGTCAGGGGCTCTAGCGGCACTAACCAGTGCTGTTGACGGCTCTGGTTCGGGCTTTTTTGTGGATTTCTGACTTCTTTGGCCCGCGTTTCTGCTTATAAATAAGATTTTCGGGATGCTTGATGTTGTACCACTTTTCTTTATGCCTTATCTCTCCCAAACTTTCCCAACTCTCTGCCAAGGTGAAATCCTTTGAAACTCTGTTTGATGCCCGGTGCAAAAATCTGACCGTAGAAGATAAACTTGAACTAGCTCCATTTCATGTTTCCACCCTGCTGACTTTAAAACCAACCAAAATATTGTGGCCCTTGCTTCGCTCTGCTTTGAATTATTGGGACCCTGACCTACACGTTTTTCGTTTTGGTAATTTTGAATTATGCCCTTTAGTTGAGGAATTTGTCGCGATCACCAATATGCCTCTTCCCCCAGCTATACCTTACGTGAGAGATGGTTTTAGGGATCAATACAAGAAATCCTTGGGTTTGTCAACTGCAGAAGCCAAAAATATGGTGCTTGGTGTCGATGTGGACTTGGTTCAACTTTGCGAAAAGTTTGCAGTTTCTTCTGAAAGGGATGCCATATTCAGGCGTTGCGGCCGACAGGCTTTTGTACTATGCCTGTCAAACCGCCTGCTATTTGTTAATGCTGAATCTTCCAATTTGGGTAGAGTCTCGTTGTTGCGAGTGGTTAATCAAATGGTTGAAGGACATTCCCCTTTGCATCTGGTTGTAGGGGAAACCATTATTAGGCTTGACAGGTTGAAAATATCTCCTCACCAAGCTTTTTCTGGCAGCCCCCTGCTGCTTCAAATCTGTTTGTGTGAGCATCTAAGGTTGATAGAGTCGCCAGATAATTTTATTATTTGTGTTCCTCGGACTTGGTCAAAGAAAACCTACACTGCTGCTAGCTTCATGGTTGGGAAAAGGCGATATTCTGAAAAATCCCTTGCTGAATGGGATGCCTTTTTTCATGCTGGACCTATCATTCGTTGGCAACTGCCCTGGTGGAGCTTAACTTCCTTGGTGGCCTGTGATAATTTCGTCCTTTATACTTCCATATTAGGTTTGTACAAGACTACCTTCTTCTTTCCCTCTAGGATCACGAGGCAATATGGTTTGTAACAGGATATCCCTCGCCAGGAAACTACGAGACCAAATATTGTAGGTTTGAGTACTGAGTTCGCTGCAGAGTGGGGAAAATATTGGCGTAGCCGGGATCGCTGGACTATACCTCGGATAATTGCTCCAACCCAAGTTTTCAAAACCTACCTGAACTGGCTTTCTTACAGTGATGGAGAAGCGAGACGAGCCCTTCGTGACGAGGAGTGGGACTAACTAAAACCTAGATATGACTCAGAAACAGGAGGCAAGAAAAGAAAGGGAATGTCTCAAATGGGAGACTATCATGACTGAAGAGAGGCAAGCCCCCAGCTCAAGGAAGCGATCACAGGTCGTCCTCAAGCCAGGGTCCTTCAAAGAAGAACTCTTCAACGATGCCTTTTAAAGGGAAGAAGGATTAATGTAGTTTTCTAGGAAAGCAAGTCTAGTTTTTAAAAAATAATAACAGGAATTTGTTTAGCTTAAACCCTCTATAGTTGCATTATTTTTTTTTTTATCCTTAGGATGTTTTAATTCTTGCAATGTAAGCTTATTCGTTCAACTTGAATAAAGATTATCCCTTTTGAATGACTGGGATTGGAATTGGTTTTGATTTTGGCCGGGCCCCTTAAATGGGTAACCTACGTATCCAGTGTGGAATCAGGCCAGCGTAGTCGTTTAAGTTATGCATTTTTTTTTTTTTTGTTTTAGAAGTAGCACTTCTTTAGCTGATCCAGGTTGGTGAGCTGACTGAACTCGATGCCATCAATATCCATGAGCCGGACTGCGCCTCCTGATAGAACGTCCTTGATGATGAATGGGCCGAACCAGTTTGGTCGAAATTTGCCTCTAGGGCTCGTAATTCTTTCCAAACTAAGTCCGCTTCCTTGAAATTCCGAGGTCAAACCTTTTTTTTGAATGCTCTCGCCATGCGTTGTTGATATATGTGGGAATGGTCTAGGGCTCGTAGGCGCCTTTCATCCGTGAACATGAGTTCTTTCTAGCGGACTTGTAGCAATTGGGTTTCGGGAATTTCACCTTCTAAGGCTATACGCATGGAGGGGAGTTGGAGTTCTATGGGTAGAACTGCTACTATTCCATTGACTAAGAATAAGGTGTTGCGCCCGTAGAGGATCTTATGGATGTCCTATAACCCCAAAGGGCGAATGGAAGTTTTATGGGCCAATCTTTGTAGTTTTCTGTCATCTTTTCAATGATAGTCTTGAGGTTTTTGTTGGCGGTCTCTACTGCGCCATTGCTTTGGGGACGGTAAGGGGATGATTTATGGTGCTGGATTTTGTAGCTTTTGAGGAGGGTGGCTGTTTCGACTTTGAAGTGGGATCCATGGTCACCTATGATTTCATGTGGAACACCATATCGGCAAATGATGTTGTTTCTTTTGAATTTGGACACTTGTTTGGAAGTAAGGACGGCATAGGACTGGGCTTCAACCCACTTGGTAAAATAGTCTATGGCTACTAGGATGTATTCATGTCCTCCCGAGCCCTTCGCGGTGAGTTTTCCGATGATATCTATTCCCCATGCAGAAAATGGCCAAGGGGAGGTGAAGTTGTGGAGCATCGAGGGTGGCATATGTTGTAGGTTGGCATATATCTGACACTTCTTACATTTCTTGACGTAGTTGTAGCAATCCCTTTCCATAGTAGTCCAGTAGTACCCTAGCCGTAGAATCTTACTGGAGAGAATTCGACCATTCATGTGTGGTCCGCACACCCCATTATGTACCTCGTCCATAATCTCTGAAACTTCTTCGTAGTTCACAGATCTGAATTTAACCCCGTTGTGAGATTTCTTGTGCAGAACCGCCTTGTATTCTATGTATTGCGCCGCTAAGAGACGGATGGCCCATTGAGCTCTTAGGGGTGCATGTTGAGGTGTATTCCTTTGGTGATGTAGTTGAAGACGTCTTGGTACCAAGGATCTTCTTCGATCGGAGCCAAAGTCATTTCCATGTCGATGTTGTTGCAAAATGCTGGCTCGCTTCTTCCTGTGGAGCGGCATCGTTGAAGGAGTTCATCCACTCGAATTCCTGAAAAGAGTGAAAATCTGCATTCTTGCTTTGCGAAGTTTACTTACATTGCTTTAATTGATTAGCTAATGATTTGTGCAACTTTGTATTCATTGGATTTGTCAATAGCTAAACAAAGAAAGAAATGAGCAAGAGGACTTTTATTGATTTGCAAAAATGGATAAACACACATGACTTTAGAGAAAAGGGTCTCTAATACCCGTTAAAAAGAAACTAGACTTAGAAGGAAAATAAGAAGGGAAACACCCCCTATTCAAAAGTAAACCTAAAGATTTAGCTAGGATCCTAACTCAACACAACTTGGGGACTCAGATTTGACTCCTCTAGCTCCTATGGGTAACCAATCAGTTCGAGGGTTCCTCTTCTTCCTTCAAAGGCGGTGGTACTTCCTCGCTATCTATGATCTTTTGTATGTCATATTTCAGGCGAACGCAGTCATCTGTGTAGAGGACAAAAATCTAGTGATAGTGGCAGTAGAAATCTTGGTCTCTATGTACTTCCTGAAGATCGTCAGCAGGGATTGTAGATTTAAGGTCTCCTCTCCATATGAGGATATTCATGACATTACCAGTTGGGTATACTCCTTTTGGTTAAAGCGGCGACATCCCTTTATAGCCCGCGAGCTAGGCGACCACATGGTCCCACGATCAATAAAAGTGGTGATTACCCTCTTCAGACGCTTGCATTGGTCAGTGTGGTGTCCATTAGCTTCACAGTACTTGCACCGAAGATAGGGGTTTCCGTCCCTGGAAAGAATGCGAGGGGTAGGCCTCCTTGGGTGGGCATATCCGTACTTGACCATCTTGCTAAACATTTCATCTTGTTGGAAGAAGGATTCTCCCTTGACGAAGATAATGTTACATTCTGTTGGTCGTTCCATCGAGGCAATTTTCTCTTTGATTCGCCGAATTGCATGGTGGTGGTGTGCCACATAGATGGACATTCCCTCAATGGTTTCCTTTATTTCTTCGAACTCGTGGGGTTCTCCTATTTCTTCAGATGGATAGGTCACGAATTCCCTAGAACTGTCTGAGCTGTGAGATTTGGCGTCCTCCTCTATGAGGGCTACTTCTTCAGGAGTGAATCCCCACAGGTCAATGTCCTCACTATCGTGTTCTATTTTCAGGACATGAGTCTTGTCAATAGTCGCATTGATGGGGTTGGCTTGAATTTCCACAATTTCTCCCTCTAACATCATCTTGACTTTTTGGTGCAGGGTAAAGGCTACAGCATTTAAACCATGGAGCCAAGGTCGTCCTAATAACAAGTTGAAAGTAGCCAAAATATCCATCATATAGAACTGGACCATCTTCTCTATCGCCCCAAAGGTGACATTCATTGTTATGGTGCCTAGAACCTTTCGACTGGAATTGTCATAGGCGCGCAAGCCTTGTGCCAAGTGAGCAAAATTGTTGATATCGATGCCCAGTTTTGCTGCGGTTCTTAAAGGGCATACATTTACGGCCGATCCGTTGTCCACTAGGGTCATAGCCACGTACTTGCCCATGGCGAACACAGTCAAGTACAAAGCATTATTGTGTGAAGACCCTTCTGGAGGTAACTCATTGTCAGAGAAAGTTATGGATGGTCGAGTTTTATCCCCTACCAAGAAACTGATCAATTCGTCAGGCCTCATATCTGGTGATACCGAAACTTTTGACAAGGCTTCCAAAATGGCCTGGCGATGTTCGTAGGATGAGGCTAAAAGTTGCCAAATAGAGATGTCGGCTTTGATCCTCTTGAGTTGCCCTGTGATGGGAGATTCTTTATCTATTGCGGGGACTTCTTGTAGCTCTACTTCAGCTGGAGGTGGGATCTTGTCGCTATAAATGTTTGGTGGCCTATAATGACAACCGGAACGTGTCAAGTGGGCCACTCCTATGGGCGATCTGGTTTGGATCTCCCATACGTCTTCTTCATCACTGTCCCATATTCCCGCAATTTCAAATTCCAAGGCATCCTCAACACTTATATGTAGAATGGCACCCAAAGGGTTATTCGAGTTGCTGGGTGCTTGGCCAGGTTTTGGTAAGGGTATGGTACCATTCTCAATTCTATTTTGGATAGCATGTTTAAGAGCCCAGTAGTTGTCAGTGTCGTGCCCTTTTCGTTGATGGTACTTGCAGTATTCCCCTTCTTTCCAGTTGCGAGTCTTAACGGATGGGTCTGGGGTAGGTCGAATGGGCTGCAGCAGATTATTTTTTATCATTATTTCAAGAGCATGTGATAGAGTCATTCCAAGAGGGGTGAATTATCTTGGTGGTTTTCTTTCAGCAAAAGGTATTCACAGCAGCTACCTCATTAACCTGAGCACCTGAGAAAGTTCCAGCAGTCGTCCTCTTGTCTCTCCCATAAGTGCAGGGCTTAGGGGTGACCTGGTCCTTGTTTTTGTTGATATCATCTTCAATGAGGATGCCAACGTCATATAGACGCTTATATGAGTCGATAGCCTGATACTGAAGGTGACCCTTATAAGCCGGTTGCAAGTTCTTAATGAAATGCCAAATTTGCTCAGTTTCAGAAGGCCTTTCCACCATTTCGGCTATCTTGGACTTCCATCGGCGGAGGAATTTAGTGAAACCCTCATTCTTCTCTTGAGTGGTAATCTCAAGCTCCCTTAGAGTGATGGGGAGAGTAGTGTTGTCCTTGTATCGAGCTAGGAAGACCGTGGTAAAATCGGACCAAGTTTGGTAGCTTTCCAGATCCAGGGAGTAGAACCATCGTCGAGCATGTGTATCAAGGGTCTGGGGAAACAGATGGGAATAGAGTTTCTTGTTGATTCCCCTTAGAGCCATGGCAGTAGTGAAGGATTTCAGGTGATCCTGTGGATTGTCAACTCCTATGAAGGTGGGTACTTCAGGCATAGAGAATTTAGCCGGAAGCTTACCCTTGATCTTAGTGTCAAATTTTCCCACATTGGCACTATAGTTGGGGATCAGGCCGCTATTCTTGAGCACAAAAGTGATCTTAGCCAGCGTGGCATCTGACTCTTCTTCATCGGAATCAGAATCGGAACAGATCCTTGCCTCTTCTTCTCCTTTTCTCTCTATATATTCAATTTTGAGTCGTACCCTTTCTAGCTCGCTCATGAGCTCATCTAGTCTGTTTCTGGTGGGGGTAAACGGGGATTCGGTGGCGTAGATGGCTGCAGACGAACCAGCCTTGTAGAAGGTCGAGCCCAATTTTTCTCAAGATTTCCTTTCTTCCTTGGACCCCCTATCAAGAATAGGAAGATTGGAGCACTTAGTTACAAGAAAACCATGAGACTCTCACCTAAAGAAGAAATGACCCACATATAGAAAACACATTGTCCTAAAAGAAAAGGTCATTAAGCCTAGTTGCCCAAATATTTCCCTAATATCCAAGGAAAATAAAGTCAATGAACGAAAATAAGAAAAATAGAAAAAGATGGACTATCCTAATTTTATTTTTCTAGACTAAAAAAAAAAAAAAATAAAAATGGGGTGAAATAAAATAAAAAGAAATTTCGGTCCTTTTTTATATTTATTTTTTTCGATTTTTTTTTGCTTTGATTTTTCAGCGTTTATTTTTTTTTTCGATTTCGCCGATTTTTTTTTTCTATTTTGTTTTTACCCAATCTGAATTACATCAAAAAAAAGGAAATACAGATATTAGAAAAGGGAAAGGGGAAATTGAAAGACTGACTCTCTTTTTTTTAACTAAAAAGATCCTAGAAGATTGTTCATGACTTTTAGAATATATCATTGGGAAAATGATGAGTGTTCATTGAATTTGAATTCTCGCACCATATTCGGGCACTAGGAACTAGCTAAAAATAAATAGAAACGACCCCTAGCACGTAAGTACATGTTGGCACATAATCACGATAATCACGTATTCATGCAAGCATAGTTAAAATGCAGTTTATAGACAAACATGGGATCAGACGGGCATTACAACAACACATGCACAACAAGCAAGCGGATGCACAAATGTGGGTTAAAGCTAAGGCTTTTGGCTCCTGTGAGGTTACCATGACAAATTACAATTTCCGTTCGGCGGATGGTCAACACATCGATTGTAATTCTTTTCATCAACAAAGGAGTGATGAATCATGGGTGAGGAAGCGTTGATTTGCACGATAGGACAACTGTATATTCCTTTAGATATACGGGTTGACTACGAGTTGCGACACAAACTTCCTCGAGGGTTGATAAGGGTCAAAAGGTTGTGCAAAAGCACATGCAAATGATGCAAAATAAATATGGAACATGTTATTTAAACAATTAAGCAAACTTAACTTTCGAGTCTCAACCTCTTAAATAAATCCCCAGTGAAGTCGCCACTGTAAGGACCCGGGATTTTCACCAACCTTTTTTCCACGGATTGTGTCCTTATAGAATTTTTTTCAATTGGGGGCTTAGATAACTTCAAGGGACCATCGAGTTAGAAAAGCTTTTGAAAAGACTTGAATTAAATAAAAACCATGAAAAAGTTCACAAATCTGCCATTGGCGTTTTATCGAAGGGACAACCCAATAGCGCGATAAGTGAACTAATCATAGTTTTTAGAAAGATTCCCGCTTATATAAAACATATAAGTACCCAAGAATAAAGGGTTCGGGAGTGAAGGTATGAGGTGGGAAGGTGTTAGGCACCCAACTCGCCCGTTTTATGACGGCCTCTACTAACTCAAGTTTGCTTAATAATTTAAGACATAATTCCCATGCAAAACCGTATTAACAACCTAGACTTAGACAATTAATTGGTTCGTCACAAGCATCACAACATTTATTTTAACCCTTATTTAGACATGCATTTGATTGACAAGTTGACCAGCACAACGGCTAGACAGACAGTATTTAGGAAGCGATAAAAACGTGACCTAGCATGATATCTACATTATGACTACGAGAAAATAAACAAATAAGCAATTAATTTAATTTGAGCACTCAGGAATTTGTACCTGAACTGTAGGCTATATTTGACAAAAATAGTAAAGCAAGATCTCAAACTTTAGAAGAAAGAGGGGGAAGCTCAGTGTTAATACTCCTGAGAATAGAGGTTGTCAACTGTAGGCTATGTGTTTTGAACTGAGGGTGAAGGGTTGTTTATATAGGCGTGGGAAGTAGGGTCGGACGGGTGAAAATTGATCTGAAAACGATACGGGCTTGAAAAATGAGCCGGGCCCGAAGGGATGTCATGCCCGCTAGCGGCCCTAGCCTGGGCCGCTGACGGCTGTCAGCTGCCAGCTGGATGACGTCATATTGACGTCATCCAGCCCATTTTTATATTCAGGAGGATTTTAAATATTCCGAAAAATGCAAAAGGAATGTTTTACCCTTAAACGGTAAATGACGGTTTTACCCCTAAATCGCAACTTGGCGACCGGGAGTCGGAATGAGGCATGAGACGTGTCGTTGGAAAGCTCTTGAACGAGGCTTGTGAATGAAATGTAATGAAGGAATGTTTGGTTCAACACAAATGTTCAAGAATGTATCTCATACAAATACATTGTCATAAAAATCATCACCCGCATCAGCATCTGAACGAAGCACCTCAAAATGATCCTCCGACCTCCCGGGCTCATCGCAAAAGATCGACGCCGCCAGCTGGCCAGGGTCAAAGGAAGAATGACGGGCATGCTCCTGATTCGAGCACCTCTCTCCAGCATAGCTCGAATCATGGCCCCACGAAAAACGAGGAGGCATGGTAGGCATCATAGGAGCAGGGACATGGAGCTGGTAGTAAAGACCACCATAAGGAGCATACCCTGCATACCCGGGATAAGAAGGATACATCGGCATCGGCATAGGCATAGGAGTAGGTTGCACAAACTGAGTCATCCTACTCCCACTAGGATGGTCCGTCCGATGCAGAGGCTCTCTCTCTCTTCGAGGACTCTCCCTCCGAGGGCTCCTCTCACGGGAAGGACTACGCTCAGGCGAGCTCACAACCTCATCATCCGACAATACCACCTGTCGTGGCCGATGAGGAAGGGGTCAATGATACTCAACCTGCAACCCACCAAACATATAAGATACATTTCTCAAAGCATACAACTTTGAAAATGCAAATCAAAGTTTACCTTATCCAAGTCAGCTCTGGAGCAAGTGCCCTTCGAGAGAGCTCGAGAAATCCAGGACTTCATAGCATGCATCATCTTGAAGACCTTTCCGGTCTGCTCACGGTCAAGGTACGTAAAGAAAAGTCAATACAAGCATAAAAGCAGTAAAAATCACATGCAACAGGTAAAATTACAAATTTATCCCTGGATGCCCAACTGGAAGAGGAAGGCCCTGGATGTCCTCATCAAGGTCCTCCGTCATCGAGACCTCTCCCCAGCACTCCTTCCCTCCATATTCCTGACGTCGGACCCGCATATCCGGGATATCCACGTCGACGTCATCAACCCGAGGCTCCTACAAAGTAAAGTAGGTCAGCAAATCAACAAAGCAAGAAAGGCATAGAAAAACAAATATAAATATTCTTACCTTCAAGCCCACAAATGAAGGCATGAGGCGATCACGACGGAACTGCTCGTAGTGCCCCGCAAGGTCCTCCGCAGGCTCACTCAAATACCACATAGCATCCGAGCCCACCATGGCCTCCGCAACCTACTCGCGAGATAGGCACCTCACCAAGAACATGGTCGAGGGAGGATCCATGGGAATCCTCGGGCCAGCCACTTCAGGATAAACCTGACGGAAGATCCGCTCTCCCAAATACCACTCAAAAGAGAACGGACCCGCAATCAGGATCCTCTGGTGGTCTATCGCCCTGGACGAAAGGACAGCATCCGGAGCCAAGCCATGGTACTTCGCCCAAGGGAAGTAGTCAGTCTACACAAGCAATACGATATAAGATATTTCCACACCAAGAAGTACAATCCATGCAACAAAAGGCAAAGCTGCGTTACCTTGTGCCAGTCTAGGCGCAAGAGAGCCTCCCTATACTGCTGGAGGGTCGAAAAGGGTGCAGGACCCCTATAACGTCACGCTCTGCAAACCGGGAAATCCAACTCCCAGCCCGTAGGCGCCATGTCCGGGAAATGCTCAAAGAACCAAGGCTACATTGAAGCATAAAATTAAGCACTGTACACTTAAATCATGCAAATCACAAAAATAGATACAAAAGCAAAATGCACCTGCAAGGCCTTCCAAAAACCGCACAAGCTCACGGGAGGAAGAGTCGTCTGCTTGTATCTCTCATCATTCACGCGGCAAGCAAACCGCGTGCACCTCAAGAGGTTGGCGTAGCCCGGCAACCCTCAGTTATACTCTCTCACCCTCTCCCAATCCAACAAGCTAGGGAGGTAAATAGCATGGATACGCTCTCCCTTGTCACCAAAGATAGTGGTGGCAAGGAGATAGGCGATAAACTTCCTCTCCTTCTGCTCCACTGAGGTATTTCTCTTATACCTCGCATTAGTCAAAGCAGCGTAGAGCTCGCTATAGGGACAATAATGGTGAAACCAGGTATTCCCCCAAGGGCCAAATAACTCCACCATCCCAGTCTTACGTTTACAGACGTGAACGTCATACACAATGGGCGTACCCACACAACGCACCCCAGTCAACGTAGCAAACTCCGATGGAGTGATCATCATCTCCCCATTAGGGAAGTGGAACATGTTGGTGGTATCCCAAAAACGCTCCAAAGATAAGCGGACAATGCACCTTTTGACTCGCTCAACCGAGTCCGCCGCATTCAAAAGGGGTCCGAACCCCGCACCCAAAACCGCACTTTGCATCTCTTTGGGCAAAGTCTTAAAAAGTCTCATCGAAGAACCATAATTACCATGGGGCTTCAAGATCCCATCGTGTTCCTATGATCAAATTCGCAACGTCTTAGGTCCACATTTAAACCAAATGTTCAAGTCCTAAGCATGTTTCTAAGTTCGTTCAAACCGCGCAAGATCAGATGCGCTACAAACTTGACAATTGCATACAATTTCTACACAATTCTACTCAAGGCAAAGCATATAAACTAAAATGCAATGCATAACACTATGAATTCAAGGTTTAAGGCTTACCACAAACTTGGAAGCACGGGAACTCAAGTGAGTCACCGGACGAAAGAGCAACTGCAACCGATCCCAAACGATGTCGGGCATCCTATCCGACCGTGTGTACCTATCTTGAGGAATAGCCACATTGGGTTTCCTCTTGGAAGGCTTGACATGGGAAGGAAAGCTTTGGTGAAGATGTTAATTTCTTCAACCTCCTCCCGGACCTCGGTCCCTCTAATCCTCTTCTTCGCCAATTTGGGAGCCATGAAGAAGGATGAACAAGCTAGCAAAGATCAACAAACAAAGATGGAGAATTGGGATTTTCTCTCTCCAAGGGTTTAAAAAACCCACTCACAAATTCACCCCAAATTTGTGAGAAATCACAAATAAACTTCAAATTATGCAACGATTATGCAAAACCAAGCAAATGCAAGCAAAAAGAAGCAAATTTGAGCAAATTTGAGCAAGAAATGAGGTTTGGGCAATAATGGAGTCTCGAATTTTTGGGGAAGAAATGACCCAAAACCTCGGCTCCCCCATAAAAATACCCATTTTGCGCCTCTAAACCGGCTCGGCGGCCAGGTTCAGGGCCGCCCAGGCTCAGCGGCCCGGCCGCTGGCCCCGGCGGCCAGCCGCCCGGCTTGGCGGCCCCTCTCATGGCCTTCGCACGATGTTTTTAGTCGCCGAGCGAGCCCGTAAAAGCCGCCCAGCATTCGACGGCCGTCCGCATGGCAGCCGAACCAATTTTTGCGTTTGCCCCTCGGGGCGGGCCCACAAGTACAAATTCCACGCGGGATTGCAATTCTCGACCGTTGGAAGACCGGGAGATTCGAATATATCACCCAAAATGACTCTTTTTCCCCCACAGCTTGGTTTCCTATCCTAGGGACCCGGCTTTATCTATTTTCGCAGGTGTGAGCCTTATATCTAACTTTTTACAAGCACAGGCACTTCAATGTATTTTTGCAGGCACCATTTTCAGGCATCACTAAAGCAGAGCAACACACCGCTCTTTGGCGTTGAAGCTATCAAAATTAGCATCGTGTCGACAACAACTAAAGCAGAGCAACGCACCACTCTTTGACGTTGAAGCTATCAAAATTAGCATCGCGTCGACAACAACTAAAGCAGAGCAAGACAACGCTCTTTGACGATTAGGCTATCAAAATTAGCATCACGTTGGCAACAATTAAAGCAGGGCAACACACCGCTCTTTGACGATGACGCTATTCAAATTAGCGTCAAGTTAGTATCCGCAAAGCAGAGCAATGCACTGCTCTTTAAACAAAGCAGGTAACCCAGACCACAGGCGGTCGGGAGTTTATATTTTCTTCTTTCTAACATAAAGCATTTTCAAAAAAAAAATTTGCAGGCATCTTTAGCAAATATTTTGACCTTCGCTTTTACAAGCTCGGCCAAAGTGGGGCCTTCTGTAGACACCTTAATCGGTTCTCATCCCCTGACACCGCAACGCCCGATAATGATGGTAATGGATTAACATGGACGTAAGTTGAAAAGGACAATGCTCGGAAATCTAGACCAGATTCCTTGAAACCTCAGTCTTTGGATAGCCCTTGTTATAAGGAGTCCAACGCCTTTGACCTTGCCTCAATCAGGTTCTTGGATCAAGAGATATAGCGTCTCGAAGATTTGGGTCAAAACCGCTCAATCCCGGCCCCTTGGGCCAGCACAAGGGCAATTTTGTAATTTACAGAGCACAAAAAGTCAAAAACCCTAGTCACGCGCGCGCCGTCTGGCCCGGCGGTCTTCGCAGGCTGCTCAGCGGCCAACGCATAACAGCAGGGGCCATTAGGCTAGCCCCTGGCCCAAGCGGCTACCGCGGGCCCCATCTGCCCTCCGTGTGGCCACTGAACCCATTGTTTGACTGGGCCGAGTTTTGGCGTCGGCCTTCTCGCCCTAGGCCCCTAAATCCGTCCCCCAACTCTATAAATACTCCCTTTCACCCTCTTTTGCAGAAGGTCAGTCAGTTCATAATTTTGAGAGCATTAAGAGCACATATTTCCCCAAATCAAAGAGAATTCAGAAATCTGAAGTTTCAAGCAAGCAATACACCTAGCCTAGCACCCAAGATCGAAGAGCAATACCAATTCTACTAGTTCCGTTCGAATAGAACGTCCAGGTTAACTATCCTGAGGGCCTAATTCTTTGATAAATCTCTTGTTTTATTGTTTATGAATCATGTTTTATTTAGCTTTTTATTATGGTTGAATAAATTTACATGCTTTTGATTTTGTATATAATCATGCTTGATTAGTTAATATAAAGTTTGCGTCTTTTTATTAGTTTATGCAAGTTTGCATCTTTTCATAGCTTTTGCATGCATATAGTAGCCTCCTAGGTTTATTTTAGCATAAAGTTAGTACCTTTGCATTATTATTATTATTCTTTTGAAGATACTAACGGTTTTATTGATGTGCATATGCAATTTGGCGCGTTTAGCAAAGTTGATAGGTTGGACCGTTAATTTAATGCTTTGTATCATGTTTACGCTTGTCAAATAGTATGCATGTAAATTGGATATAAATCGTGCAAAGTGATAACGTAGGTAATTTGGTTGCTCTTAACCCGCCTAGTTAATTTAGGATCATTGGACGACCGGATTTGTATGGAACCATCTAGCATAAATAAATACTTGACATGGATAAGCTTAGTAGAAGACGCTAATACGGGCGATTTAGATGAGATTCGTTTTATTTATTTCGTACCTACATCCCCGAACTCAATACTTAGTCCCCATGGGCATGAGTCAATTCCCAATAGGAATTGGGGTGTACTTTTGATGGTTTCCAATTGTTTCCTTAAAAATTGGTGGCGGCTTCTTATTTGCAAATTATTGTTCTTTATGATTAATTTGAATCGCAGGTGACACATATTTAAGAACCATTAATCTCAACTAAAAATCGAAAACGCGCCGGAAAGGCGAGGGTTCTTACAAGGAGATGTTTCCTACCCCTTATCAGTTTGCTGTGCTGACGGGGTTATCCTTTAGAGGGCGTCGTTTTCAGTTCAACGCGAACTACTGGCGCCGGAGTGACACTTTGTTGGAGCTTTACGGGCCCGTATCCATCCAATTTAATAAGGATCGGGTTTCTTTGTTGCGGTTATGGGAGGCCGTAGTGGAGCAGGGGCTTACCGAAGAGCAGAGGGCTCGCATTTGCCTTGCTTGCTTACTGGGGTCGACGATCTTTTCTCAGAAGAAGAGCGTGTGTCAAGCCGGTTTCTTGACATGCTTGGAGGATTTGACCAAGGTGCATGAGTACAACCTTGGTGCTGCTGCTTACTCTTCTGTGGTGAAGTGGTGCCGTCGGGCCTGTAGGCCTAAGGAGACAAGTGAGAGGACGTCTATCACGGGCCCATGGAGGTATGCTTTTTTTTTTTGTTTCACTCCTCCTATGCCTATGCTCAATTGTGGAAATCCTCATCATTTTTTTTTGTTTGAGTTTGTGTGGCAGTTGTGGTTCTTTGAGTATTTTCGAGCTTTCGGTCCTCACCGTCCTGATTTGAGGATGTTCCCTCTGGGTTTGCGCAGGATTGGTAGAGATGCCCACCCATTCACTTCTCTGGAGCATTTCCGGGCCACCTTTGAGAGTCGTGCCACATCCACGGTACGTTGTTGTTGATCTGTGCATTTTTTTTGGTTCATCTTGTGTGAATGAACTTTCAACTGGTACTCTGGAGGTGTTATGGTCTGCTTTTGACGATGTTCCTGGGGTTCCTCCCCATATTACCCTAGAGTCTTTTAGGGTATCATGTCTTCGGGTGGTCTTTGAGGGGCCATTCAGCTTTGTATGGTACTCGGGGATCGCTTGACTCGGTTGGTCTACCCCTTCCTGGGTACTCATTTGGTTCAGGAGGATCGTCCTTTGACCATGTTTTACCTGCGTGGTCTGAGTGTGCGAGACCTGGGGGTCGTGATCCTTGCTAGGGCAGCCACGGAATTTCTCGTGCCGCAGATTGCTGGTTTGGATCGTACAGCTATGTACCTGGCCTATTGTTTGGACCGCTTGATGCCGGATGTCACTTCTGAGGTAATAAACTTATCTGCATCCTTTAACTCCATGCGTAATATACTAACTATTTGTTTCTCGTAGGCGGATCGTCTAGCTCCCCCGGTCTCTAGGAGATCTCATCCTAGGGCTTCTCGGGGTCAGCCCCCAAGCATGACCTTGCCGACCAATGAGGTGAGGTATATTGGAGAGAGTGGGGGACGTGTAGTGGAGGAGTTCCCCCTTCATATGGCTGACGGAGAGACGGTGGAGGGCTTGCCCTTGCCTGAGGGCTGCATGGGGGTAAGCTCCCTTTTCTTTCCCTCTTTTTGTATTTGTGTTTTCTTTTGGGTGGTGACTTTATTATGTGGCTCTCTCTCTCTTTTTGTAGCTGAACCGGGAGCAGACCTCTCCGGTCTTCAAACTCATTCATTTGTTGAAGAAGGGCTATGGTCAGATGATGGGCAAGGAGAAGAGTTCTCGGTCCAGGTATGTTGATGTGAGTAGATTCTCTTTTCTCTCTTTTTTTTTCTTTAGCTAAGTCGAGTGCTTAACTTAGCATTTTGGGCTTTGACCGTTGTAGATGTCCTAGTCTTCATCTTTAGTGGGACCTTGCCACTCTTCTGCTGGGCGGGCTTCTTCGGCGAGCCGACCGTTTATAGCTCGTTCTACCCCTGTGGTAGTGACCAGGCCTCCTGTTGCTCAGGCACCCGGACCTTCTGTTCCGTATGTTCCTGAGATGTTCTCTCCGACTGATTTCCGGCCTTCTCTTGATAGGCTGCCTGTTGCTACGTCCTTTGATGGAGGTTGGGCAAACGCCCCTGGATGGGATGCCTCATATGCTGGGCCTTCACATCAAGATGTAGCTACGGATTTCACCAGTCAGGCCATGGCGAATTCTTTGATTTAGGGTTTTCAGCAGATACCCCTATGCACGCACCGGTGTATGACGGTCGGGACATGAGGTGTGACAACAGTAGGCCCATTTACATCTCCTGTCTCCATTACTCGACCGGGAACTGTGGTCACTGGTTGTTCGTTGATGATGATGTTGACAGTAATGATTCCGGCTGAGCGGTGTTGGGGCTCTTTGTAAATATTGACCTTGGAATTTCGAGCTCCTGTTTTTTTTTATGCAACATTTTTTTTTGTATGACATGTATGATATGCTATGGTGACTCAATTATGCCCGTCTGATCTAATTATGCAACGTGCTATTTAATAGGACAATACCATAATTTAGGGAATAAATGAAGGAAAAAGGTAAAATTTACAAAGAAAAAAGTAAAAAATTACACATATTATCCCCCTAAAAAAAAGAAATATATAAAGGCTTTTTTGTGGATTTCAGACTTCTTTGGCCCGCGTTTCTGCCTATAAATAGGATTTTCGGGATGCTTGATGTTGTACCACTTTTCTTTATGCCTTATCTCTCCCAACCTTTCCCAACTCTCTGCCATGGTGAAATCCTTTGAAACTCTGTTCGATGCCCGGTGCAAAAATCTGACCGTAGAAGATAAACTTGAACTAGCTCCATTTCATGTTTCCACCCTGCTGACTTTAAAACCAACCAAAATATTGTGGCCCCTGCTTTGCTCTGCTTTGAATTATTGGGACCCTGACCTACACGTTTTTCGTTTTGGTCATTTTGAATTATGCCCTTTAGTTGAGGAATTTGCCGCGATCACCAATATGACTGATGTTCTTCCCCCAGCTATACCTTACGTGAGAGATGGTTTTAGGGATCAATACAAGAAATCCTTGGGTTTGTCAACTGCAGAAGCCAAAAATATGGTGCTTGGTGTCGATGTGGACTTGGTTCAACTTTGCGAAAAGTTTGCAGTTTCTTCTGAAAGGGATGCCATATTCAGGCGTTGCGGCCGATAGGCTTTTGTACTATGCCTGTTAAACCGCCTGCTATTTGTTAATGCTGAATCTTCCAATTTGGGTAGAGTCTCGTTGTTGCGAGTGGTTAATCAAATGGTTTAAGGACATTCCCCTTTGCATCTGGTTGTAGGGGAAACCATTATTAGGCTTGACAGGTTGAAAATATCTCCTCACCAAGCTTTTTCTGGTAGCTCCCTGCTGCTTCAAATCTGTTTGTGTGAGCATCTAAGGTTGATAGAGTCGCCAGATAACTTTATTATTCGTGTTCCTCGGACTTGGTCAAAGAAAACCTACACTGCTGCTAGCTTCCTGGTTGGGAAAAGGCTATATTCTGAAAAATCCCTTGCTGAATGGGATGCCTTTTTTCATGCTGGACCTATCATCCGTTGGCAAGTGCCCTGGTGGAGCTTAACTTCCTTGGTGGCCTGTGATAATTTGGTCCTTTATACTTCCATATTAGGTTTGTACAAGACTACCTTCTTCTTTCCTTCTAGGATCATGAGGCAATATGGTTTAAAACAGAATATCCCTCGCCAGGAAACTACGAGACCAAATATTGTAGGTTTGAGTACTGAGTTCACTGCAGAGTGGGGAAAATATTGGCGTAGTCGGGATCGCTGGACTATACCTCGGATAATTGCTCCAACCCAAGTTTTCAAAACCTACCTGAACTGGCTTTCTTATAGTGATGGAGAAGCGAGACGAGCCCTTCGTAACGAGGAGTGGGACCAACTATTCCATAGACTAAGAATAAGGTGTTGCCCCTGTAGAGAATCTTATGGATGTCCTATACCCCCAAAGGGCGAATGGAAGTTTTGTGGGCCAATCTTTGTAGTTTTCTGTCATCTTTTCAATGATAGTCTTGAGGTTTTTGTTGGCGGTCTCTATTGCGCCATTGGTTTGGGGACGGTAAGGGGATGATTATGGTGCTCGATTTTGTAGCTTTTGAGGAGGGTGGCTGTTTCGACTTTGAAGTGGGATCCATGGTCACTTATGATTTCATGTGGAACACCATATCGGCAAATGATGTTGTTTCTTATGAATTTGGACACTTGTTTGGAGGTAAGGACAGCATAGGACTGGGCTTCAACCCACTTGGTAAAATAGTCTATGGCTACTAGGATGTATTCATGTCCTCCCGAGCCCTTCGCGGTGATTTTTCCGATGATATCTATTCCCCATGCAGAAAATGGCCAAGGGGAGGTGAAGTTGTGGAGCATCGAGGGTGGCATATGTTGTAGGTTGGCATATATCTGACACTTCTTACATTTCTTGACGTAGTTGTAGCAATCCCTTTCGATAGTAGTCCAGTAGTACCCTAGCCGTAGAAGCTTACTGGAGAGCATTCGACCATTCATGTGTGGTCCGCACACCCCATTATGTACCTCGTCCATAATCTCGGCAGCTTCTTCGTAGTTCACACATCTGAGGTTAACCCCGTTGTGAGATTTCTTATACAGAACCCCCTTGTATTCTATGTATTGCACCGGTAAGAGACGGATGGCCCGTTGAGCTCTTAGGGGTGCATCTTGAGGTATATTCCTTTGGTGATGTAGTTGAAGACGTCTTGGTACCAAGGATCTTCTTCGATCGGAGCCAAAGTCATTTCCATGTCGATCATGTTGCAAAATGCTGGCTCGCTTCTTCCTGTGGAGCGGCATCGTTGAGGGAGTTCAGCCACTCGAATTCCTGAAAAGAGTGAAAATCTGCATTCTTGCTTTGCGAAGTTTACTTACATTGCTTTAATTGATTAGCTAATGATTTGTGCAACTTTGTATTCATTGGATTTGTCAATAGCTAAACAAAGAAAGAAATGAGCAAGAGGACTTTTATTGATTTGCAAAAATGGATAAACACACATGACTTTAGAGAAAAGAGTATCTAATACCCGTCAAAAAGAAACTAGACTTAGAAGGAAAATAAGAAGGGGAACACCCCCTATTCAAAACTAAACCTAAAGATTTAGCTAGGATCCTAACTCAACACAACTTGGGGACTCAGATTTGACTCCTCTAGCTCCTATGGGTAACCAATCAGTTCGAGGGTTCCTCTTCTTCCTTCAAAGACGGTGGTACTTCCCCGCTATCTATGATCTTTTGTATGTCATCCTTCAGGCGAACGCAGTCATCTGTGTAGAGGCCAAAAATCTGGTGATAGCGACAGTAGAAATCTTGGTCTCTATGTACTTCCTGAAGATCGTCAGCAGGGATTGTAGATTTAAGGTCTCCTCTTCATATGACGATATTCATGACATTACCAATGGGGACGTTCAGTTGGGTATACTCCTTTTGGTTAAAGCGGCAACATCCCTTTATAGCCCGCGAGCTAGGCGACCACATGGTCCCACGATTAATAAAAGTGGTGATTACCCTCTTCAGACGCTTGCATTGGTCAGTGTGGTGTCCATTAGCTTCACAGTACTTGTACCGAAGATAGGGGTTTCCGTCCCTGGGAAGAATGCGAGGGGTAGGCCTCCTTGGGTGGGCATATCCGTACTTGACCATCTTGCTAAACATTTCATCTTGTTGGAAGTAGGCTTCTCCCTTGACCAAGATAATGTTACATTCTGTCGGTCGTTCCATCGAGGCAATTTTCTCTTTGATTCGCCGAATTGCATGGTGGTGGTGTGCCACATAGATGGACATTCCCTCAATGGTTTCCATTATTTCTTTGAACTCGTCGGGTTCTCCTATTTCTTCAGATGGATAGGTCTCGAATTCCCTAGAACTGTCTGAGCTGTGAGATTTGACGTCCTCCTCTATGAGGGCTTCTTCTTCAGCAGAGAATCCCCACAGGTCAATGTCCTCACTATCGTGTTCTATTTTCAGGACATGAGTCTTGTCAATAGTCGCCTTGATGGGGTTGGCTTGAATTTCCACCATTTGTCCCTCTAACATCATCTTCACTTTTTGGTGTAGGGTAAAGGCTACAGCATTTAAACCATGGAGCCAAGGTCGTCCTAATAACAAGTTGAAAGTAGCCGGAATATCCATCACATAGAATTGGACCATCTTCTCTATAGCCCCAGAGGTGACATTCATTGTTATGGTGCCCAGAACCTTTCGATTGGAATTGTCATAGGCGCGCAAGCCTTGTGCCGAGTGAGCCAAATTGTTGATATCGATGCCCAGTTTTGCTGCGGTTCTTAACGGGCATACATTTACGGCCGATCCGTTGTCCACTAGGGTCATAGGCACGTACTTGCCCATGGCGAACACAGTCAAGTACAAAGCATTATTGTGTGAAGACCCTTCTGGAGGTAACTCATTGTCAGAGAAAGTTATGGATGGTCGAGTTTTATCCCCTACCAAGAAACTGATCAATTCGTCAGGCCGAAACTTTTGACAAGGCTTCCAAAATGGCCTGGCGATGTTCGTAGGATGAGGCTAAAAGTTGTCAAATAGAGATGTCGGCTTTGATCCTCTTGAGTTGCCCTGTGATGGGAGATTCTTTATCTTTTGCGGGGGCTTCTTCTACCTCTACTTCAGCTGGAGGTGGGATCCTGTCGCTATAAATGTTTGGTGGCCTATAATGAGGATCGGAACGTGTCAAGTGGGCCACTCCTAAGGGCGATCTGGTTTGGATCTCCCATACGTGTTCTTCATCACTGTCGCATATTCCTGCTATTTCAAATTCCAAGGCATCCTCAACACTTATATGTAGAATGGCACCTAAAGGGTTATTCGAGTTGCTGGGTGGTTGGCCATGTTTTGGTAAGGGTATGGTACCATTCTCAATTCTATCTTGGATAGCATGTTTAAGAGCCCAGCAGTTGTCAGTGTCGTGCCCTTTTCCTTGATGGTACTTGCAGTATTCCCCTTCTTTCCAGTTGTGAGTCTTAACGGATGGGTCTGGAGTAGGTCCAATGGGCTACAGCAGATTATTTTTTATCATTACTTCAAGAGCATGTGATAGAGTCATTCCAAGAGGGGTGAATTATCTTGGTGGTTTTCTTTCAGCAAAGGTATTCACAGCAGCTACCTCATTAACCTGAGCACCTGAGAAAGTTCCAGCAGTCGTCCTCTTGTCTCCCCCATAAGTGCAGGGCTTAGGGGTGACCTGGTCCTTGTTTTTGTTGATATCATCTTCAATGAGGATGCCAACGTCATATAGACGGTGATATGAGTCGATAGCCTGATACTGAAGATGACCCTTATAAGCCGGTTGCAAGTTCTTAATGAAATGCCTAATTTGCTCAGTTTCAGAAGGCCTTTCCACCATTTCGGCTATCTTGGACTTCCATCGGCGGAGGAATTTAGTGAATCCCTCATTCTTCTCTTGAGTGGTAATCTCAAGCTCCCTTAGAGTGATGGAGAGGGTAGTGTTGTCCTTGTATCGAGCTAGGAAGACCGTGGTAAAATCGGACCAAGTTGGGTAGCTTTCCAGATCCAGGGAGTGGAACCATCGTCGAGCATGTGTATCAAAGGTCTGGGGAAACAGATGAGCATAGAGTTTCTTGTTGATTCCCCTTAGAGCCATGGCAGTAGTGAAGGATTTCCGGTGATCCTGTGGATTGTCAACTCCTGTGAAGGTGGGTACTTCAGGCATAGAGAATTTAGCCGGAAGCTTACCCTTGATCTTAGTGTCAAATTTTCCCACATTGGCACTATAGTTAGGGATCAGGCCGCTATTCTTGAGCACAAAAGTGATCTTAGCCAGCATGGCATCTGACTCTTCTTCCTCGGAATCAGAATCGGAAGGGATCATTGCATCTTCTTCTCCTTTTCTCTCTATATCTTCAACTTTGAGTCGTACCCTTTCTAGCTCGCTCATGAGCTCATCTAGTCTTTCATCAGTGGTCTTAGGCATTGTGAAGTTGGGACGGGTGATTGGTGTGGAGAAAAAGATATGTAATGATAGTGAATTTATTGATGGCGAGGCTGTTTGTGGTGAGGGTAAACGGGGACTCGGTGGCGTAGACGGCTGCAAACGAACCAGCCTTGTAGAAGGTCGAGCCCAACTTTTCTCAAGATTTCCTTTATTCCTTGGACCCACTATCCAGAATAGGAAGAATGGAGCACTTAGTAACAAGAAAACCATGAGACTCTCACCTAAAGAAGAAATGACCCACATATAGAAAACACATTGTCCTAAAAGAAAAGGTCATTAAGCCTAGTTGCCCAAATATTTCCCTAATATCGAAGGAAAATAAAGTCAACGAACGAAAATAAGAAAAATAGAAAAAGATGGACTATCCTAATTTTATTTTTCTAGACTCGAAAAAAATGAAAAATGGGGTGAAATAAAATAAAAAGAAATTTCGGTCCTTTTTTATATTTATTTTTTTTGCTTTGACTTTTCGGCGTTTATTTTTTTGTTCAATTTTCCCGATTTTTTTTTTCTATTTTTTTTTTACCCAATCTAAATTACATCAAAAAAAAGGAAATACAGAAATAAGAAAAGGGAAAGGGGAAATTGAAAGACTGACTCTCTTTTTTTTTAACTAAAAAGATCATAGAAGATTGTTCATGACTTTTAGAATATATCATTGGGAAAATGATGAGTGTTCATTGAATTTGAATTCTCGCACCATATTCGGGCACTAGGAACTAGCTAAAAATAAATAGAAACGACCCCTAGCACGTAAGTACATGTTGGCACATAATCACGATAATCACGTATTCATGCAAGCATAGTAACAACGTAGTTTATAGGCAAACACGTGATCAAATGGGCATTACAACAACACATGCACAACAAGCAAGCGGATGCACAAATGTGGGTTAAAGCTAAGGCTATTGGCTCCTGTGAGGTTACCATGACAAATTACAATTTCCGTTCGGCGGATGGATAACACTTCGATTGTAATTCTTTTCATGAACAAAGGAGTGATGAATCATGGGTGAGGAAGCGTCGATTTGCACGATAGGACAACTGTATATTTCTTTAGATATACGGGTAGACTAAGAGTTGCGACACAAACTTCCTCGAGGGTTGATAAGGGTCAAAAGGTTGTGCAAAAGCACATGCAAATGATGCAAAATAAATATGGAACATGTTATTTAAACAATTAAGCAAACTTAACTTTCGAGTCTCACCCTCTTAAATAAATCCCCAGTGAAGTCGCCACTGTAAGGACCCGGGATTTTCACCAACCTTTTTTCCACGGAGTGTGTCCTTATAGAAAATTTGTCAATTTGGGGCTTAGATAACTTCAAGGGACCATCGAGTTAGAAAAGCTTTTGAAAAGACTTGAATTAAACAAAAACCATGAAAGAGTTCACAAATCTGCCATTGGCGTTTTATCGAAAGGACAAACCGAAGGGACAACCCAATAGTGCGATAAGTGAACTAATCATGTTTTTTAGAAAGACTCCCGCTTATATAAAACATATAAGTACCCAAGAATAAAGGGTTCGGGGGTGAAGGTACGAGGTGGGAAGGTGTTAGGCACCCAACTCGCCTGTTTTATGACGGCCTCTACTAACTCAAGTTTGCTTAATAATTTAAGACATAATTCCCATGCAAAACCGTATTAACAACCTATACTTAGACTATTAATTTGTTTGTGTACAAGCATCACAACATTTATTTTAATCCTTATTTAGAAATGCATTTGACTGACAAGTTGACCAGCACAACGACTAGACAGACAGTATTTAGGAAGCGATAAAAACGTGACCTAGCATGTTATCTACATTATGACTAAGAGAAAATAAACAAATAAGAAATTAATTTAATTTGAGCCCTCAGGAATTTGTACCTGAACTGTAGGCTATATTTGACAAAAATAGTAAAGCAAGATCTCAAACTTTAGAAGAAAGAGGGGGAAGCTCAGTGTTAATACTCCTGAGAATAGAGGTTGTCAACTGTAGGCTGTGTGTTTTGAACTGAGGGTGAAGGGTTGTTTATATAGGCGTGGGAAGTAGGGTTGGATGGGTGAAAATTGAGCTGAAAACGATACTGGCTGTCATGAGCCGGGCCCGAAGGGATGTCATGGCCGCTAGCGGCCCTAGCCTGGGCCGCTGACGGCTGTCAGCTGCCAGCTGGATGACGTCATATTGACGTCATCCAGCCCATTTTTATTTTCAGGAGGATTTTAAATATTCCGAAAAATGCAAAAGGAACTTTTTACTCTTAAATGGTAAAAGACGGTTTTATCCCTAAATCGCAACTTGGCGACCGGGAGTCGGAATGAGGCATGAGACGTGTCGTTGGAAAGCTCTTGAACGAGGCTTGTGAATGAAATGTAATGAAGGAATGTTTGGAGGAAAAACCTGAGACCTTATCTTAACTATTAAAGCAAAATAGTAGTTCAAGCTTAAAAATTACTCCTTTCATCATCGGGCTTTTGCGGAAAAATCTGAAGACGCTTTTTTGGCGTCTACACCTTAGTATTTGGAATCGAAAGCTCCCTGTGGATACGGTATTTATTACGACGATATACCCATGCACTTGCGGGCCTATCATGTTTTTGATCCTGTTGCCGGGGAGCTAGACGTTATTCCAATATTAGACTAGGCACTTATGTCTTACTTGCTTTGATTTTCTTCATGTTTTCTTGGCACAACGGAGGATATGCTGGTCATAGTTTGAGTTCATATGATTATACTTGGGATATTTATATGAATGGGAATGAAATATAATATGCCTAGTGTTTCATATGGCATACGTTACTTGGCTTCCAATTTGATGACTAAATACAAAAATGAGGGAGTGAAACACTTATTTGGACGGACAGGAGAGCAACATCGAGAAAGTAAGTTTATTTGGGGGCTTCAAGGATAGCAGAATTGGCTGATAGAGCTCGGGCGAGATATTGCTGAAATTGGATTTGAGCGGTGGTCTCTTTGTCATAGTGGTCGGCATAGATATGGGATTAAAACAACTAACATGGCTGAAGTGTTAACAATGTGATGAAGGGAGGTCGATATCTTCCCATTACCGCTCTTGTTCAATTATATTTTTATAGAGTGAATGCCTATTTTTTTGGAAGGCGTGAATGGGCGGAAAAGAGGGCTAGCTGAAAATAATTTATACACACCAAAAGTGAATAGCATCATCTAAAGGAATATAGTGAAAGAAAGTCTCCATGAAGTTGTTGGTTGGGATAGAGAGTGCATGGTCGTGTAGTAACGGGTAAAATGTAGACAACACTTAAAGAAATGGGAGAGTTGGCAAGTGGATGATCGTGTGTTGGAGTATGTGCAACGTGCTGGGTTTTATGGTGTATATAGAGTTGCATAGATAGACGTCTCATTACTGCATTAGCAGAGAGGTGGAGGCAGGAGACACATTCTTTTCACTTAGCTGTAGGGGAGGCTACCATTGCACTACAAGACGTAGTTGTATTATTGGGATTGAGAGTGCATGGTCGTGCAGTAACTGGTAAATCTAAATACAACTGGTTGGAGTTGGTAGAGCGTGATTTAGGGGTTAGGCTAAATGGTAGTGCACTTTCTGCATCATCATTGAGTATTACATGGCTTAGGGAGCACTTTGCTCATCCTCCAGCCGATGCAAATGATGTCAAACTTCAGTGCTTTGCTAGGGCATATATGATCGCTTTGATGGGTGAGGTTCTCTTTGTTGATAAGAGTGGTAACTCGGTTTCTCTCACATACTTGCCTTTACTTACTGATTTGGAGAGGGTTCACGAGTATAGTTGGGGGAGTGCGTCATTGGCCTTCTTATACCGCCACCTTTGTCGAGCATCTCAAAAAGGTAGTTCAGATATTGGAGGTCCCCTAATACTCTTTCAGTTGTGGTCATGGGAGCGCATTCATATCGGTAGACCTATTATTGGCGCCTCCCGAGTCCAGCCCCTTATATATGGTTCGTGGATCCCCAGCCTGCTCCATTGCTCGGGAATCATCATCACTATGGTATTAAACCTTTAGGATATGCAGGTATATTCATACTTTGTTAAGAATGGTAGAATAATCTGACTATGTCATTTGGTACGTGTAATGACTTGCCTTTTTCCTTTAGAAGATTACTACCAGATGCGTGTCGAGAGCATCCACTTGACTAGCGTGTTATTGCGTTGTTGATAGTTTTGACATCATTGAGTGGCATTTTCCTGATTGTGTCATGCGTCAATTTCGTTTCCACCAGCCTATCCCTTCGAGTTGCGTGACTGATACTAATTACATCGAATCGAAAAAAGAGGGAAAACCAAGGAGGATTGGTCGAAGAAGCATCAGTTGTATACTAGTCATTTGGATAGACGTTTGGAGCGAGTTGTGGATGGTAGTCCTATTACTGGACCGATGTTGCCTTCTGATCCTTACGTGGTGTGGTATCGGCAGATCACTCGGCCCTTCATTACTCTGCCCACTCGACGAGCTTCCACTGATTATCAGCCTATTGCCTCACATGTCCAGTTGCTTGTAAGTATTATCAATTCGTTCTCAATTTTTTCTTGCAATATTATTTGAGTATGATATTATTATCTCTTTATGTAGAGTCGATGTTTGGCCTCCGCCTATGGCACAGTAGGTCATATTACTCCATTATGTACGCAAGAGGCTAGATCGGCCATTAATAGAGTGCTTGGATTATTTGTGGTGTGCTTAGATAAAGTTGGATTGACACGGCTTCTTGATCGTCCTACTTCTTCCCTGATGCCTCCCCCTCCCCCTCCTCCTCTACCTCAAACACCCTTTGCATCATCATCATCGTCAACATCACCGAAACCTCCCCATCTGCATCTAAACCCCCAACCTTTTATGTCATCGTCATCATCGACACCATCACCTCAACCTCCCCCTCTATATCCACCCTTTTCATCATCAACATCAACACCATCCACTCCGCCTCCTTGTCCCTTTACTAGGACCTCTCCCATTATTCCTTACCAAGGGCGACCTAGACCTACACCTATAGCTGCAAATGTAACTATAACCGCCTAAACAACATTGCCCACAATAGTTGAAGAATCATCAAGTATAGAAGAAGATGGAGATCATTTGAAGACAAAGCAACGCCGCACTTAGTCTTTTACTCTCTCAATATGTTCGAGTTGTAATTAATGTATCCTGCGAGTGGATTGTGTTATTTTGGACATCTATTGTACTAATTTATTGACATCTTTTGGATTTATGTAAAAGGATTTATGTTAATTGCCTTGAAAATTGTATTTTGGACAACATGAAAATCGTGTAGGTTGTTGCTTTGCATTTGTATGGATTGGATTCCCAAAACTATTTTTAGGTAAAAGTGGATTGCTGAGCTCAGTATGTGAATTGCGACCAGGGGCTATTGGACTGTTGAATGTATACAGGAAATAAGGAAATGCTTCTATTATTGAAAACTGGTCAGGCCAAAGTCGCTCTCGAGGCAAGAGCGTTTTACTAGGAAAAACTCGCTGTTAGTGACAACGAATCCAGCTTAACCCGCTCTCTCTAACAGCGATTCTTGTTAACCGCTGTCGGGGACAGTGAGTCCCTTTTAACCCGCTACAGCTGAAGCATGTTCTTGTACCTGCGGTTTTGTGTGGTTTTTTGGTGGTAAACAGCAGTCACTTTCCCTGAAAGCGATCCCCCTTGGAAGAAAAAAAAAGTAGTGGCTCGGTTGACTCGAGCCTATTTCAACTTTATGGTGGGAATTATTTTGTAACCTAGCTTAATCTGGGTATTATTTTCTAAAATTACCATTTTTTGAGAAAATCGTTCAATAGATTTCCTTAAATTTTTATAATAATAATAATAATAATAATAATAATAATAATAATAATAATAATAATAATAATAATAATAATAATAATAATAATAATATTGATGAAAATAAATAATAATAATAATAAATAATAATAATAATAATAATAATAATAATAATAATAATATTATTATTATTATTATTATTATTATTATTATTATTATTATTATTATTATTATAATAATTTTATTTTTGTATTAATACTTTTTTTTTTGCGGATGCATGCATGCACGCTCTAAGAATAGAGCTCATTATATTCAAATCAAAGTGTACATAGTTACTATTTCAATTCTTGCATTATTTGTTCTATGGTAATATATATATATATACACACACAAAAATAATAAACGAGTTTGGCTACACAAACTAGGACTATATCATGATTAATGTTTGGACGTCGTGTCATCGTTTACATAATTGACACATCATAGTCTTAAATATCCTTTTTTATTGAGCTTTTATCTAATTTAAAGTATTAATATTAATTTAAAGGACCAAAGTCAAATAAACATTAAGTACAATAAATCATACTAATAATTAGTGGGGTTTATTAACAAAGTGTCGATTTCGTGTTTCAAGGTGGGGTTAATTATAATAATTAAAAAAAATAAGTATACAGTGTGAAAGCATTTTTCAAGAGGAACCCATCAATTTTTTTATTTTTTATTTTATTCTCCACAAAAAATGCTCTAACCTACGGAATTGTTTTCATATCTTTAACATTGGTTTTGCTATTCTTGGCATGGGTAAGTATATAATTTTCTTTTTATTGGAAAGATTATTGGAAATAACACACCTCACTCACTCCCAAAAATCTTCTAACTCCATTCAAATTCTGCTAACTAATTCACATTTGAGATTTCCTCAAATTGGGTAAATTTGAAAACTAGTTGAAAAGAACATGCCCTCAACTAACACACTTAGATGTGTTCTTTAGAGCTTACCCGTTAAGTTTAGTCTGTTCAGTTTAGCAATGATCTTGTGTCTATTCAGTGGTCCAATTGTATTCAGTTCAAAAACATATATTTTGTCTGGAATATCAAGTAATGTACAGTTGTAAGGACCTGGGATTTTTCATACCAATCCTTTTGTTTCTCCCCGGAGTGCGTCATTATAGAAAACTTGTCAGTTGGGGGCCTAGATAAGTTCAAGGGACCATCGAGTTAGAAAAGCTTTTGAAAAGACTTGAATTGAATAAAAACCATGAAAGAGGTCATGAATCTGCTATTGGCGTTTTATCGAAGGGACAAACCGAAGGGACAACCCAATAGCGCAAAAAGTGAACTAATCATGTTTTTAGAAAGACTCCCGCTTATATAAAACATATAAGTACCCAAGAACAAAGGGTTCGGGGGCGAAGGTACGAGGTGGGAAGGTGTTAGGCACCCAACTCGCCCGTATTATGACGGCCTCTACTAACTCAAGTTTGCTTAATAATTTAAAGACATAACTCCCATGCAAAACCGGATTAACAACCTAGGCATAGACTATTAATTGGTTCATCAAAAGCATCACAACATTTATTTTCAACCCTTATTTAGACATGCATTTGATTCCCAAGTTGAGAAGCACAACGACTATACAAACAATAGTTAGGAAGCAATAAAAACGTGAGCTAGCATGATATCTACATTATGACTTCTTAGAAAATAAACAAATAAGCAAACAATTTAATTTGAGCCCTCAGGATTTCGTACCTGAACTGTAGGCTATATTTGACAAGAATAGTAAAAATAGATCTCAAGTTTGGAAGAAAGAGGGGGAAGCTCAGAGTCAATACTACTGAGAATAGAGGTTGCCAACTGTAGGCTGTGTCTTTTGAACTGAAGGTGAAGAGTTGTCTATATAGGCCTGGAGAAGTAGGGTTGGACGGCTGAAAAGGAGCTGAAAAATGAGACGGGCTTGAAAAATGAGCCGGGCCCGACGGAAAAGGCAGGGCCACTAGCGGCGCTAGACAAGGCCGCTAGCGGCCTTGGTCAGCGCCGCTAACGGCCCAGGGATATCCTCCAGGGCCGCTGACGGCTGTCAGCAGCCAGCTGGATGACATCATAATGACGTCATCCAGCCTGTTTTTATCGTCCGGGGATTTTTAATGATCCAAAAAATAGGAAAAGACTTTTTTTCCCTTGAGTGGTGAAAGACGATTTTACCCCTATATCGCAACTTGGCGACCGGGGATCGGAATGAGGCATGAGACGTGTCGTTAGAAAGCTCTTGAACGGGGCTTTTGGATGGAATAAAATAAAGGAGTGTTCGGAGGAAAACATGAGACCTTATTTTAAACTATTAAAGTAAAATAGCAGTTCAAGCTTAAAAATTACTCCTTTCATCATCGGGCTTTTGCGGAGAAATCTGAAGACGGTCTTTTGGCCTCTACAGAAGCCCCCACTTTGATCGAGCTTGAGTAAAAGCGAAGATCAAAGTATTCCGAAGGCGACATGCAGGATGCTGATGTGCAAACGGTGTGTGAGAGTGTACAGTATGCATGCATATGAAGACAAACCTGTGTTGGAACACGCTCGCGGTGTGCTAAGATTTCATCCCTGTGAACACAAGAGAAATTGAAAGGTTAATAGTAGCAGGATAGATGGGCTAAACGTCTGCTGGGGTCCTGTATTCAGAGTGAATGAAAAAGTTAGTAATACTTTGAGAATGATCAACGTAGAGTGCTTCGACAAACAGTGACTAAACACCGCTCGGCGGATGTCGAGATTTTGTCCCTCTTCGAGAAACGAAAAAGTCAATGAGACAACGCGATTAAAAATAACGGCTACAAAAATGGTTTGTAACATATCAACAGTTTAAATGCAATAGGTTAAGCAATCATTGACTGACACATATAAAAAAACAAAAGACAGTATAACCGCTTTAAGCGATCATTGACTGAAGCATATAAAATAATGGACAGTATAACCGCTTTAAGCGATTATTGACTGAAGCATTTTAAAATAACTTAGGCGCTCGGGTCGAGAGTCGCCACTTTGTAAATCCACGTTTCTGTTTCTGGGACCTGCAAAAATAAATATCTTACGCGCTCGGATCGAGAGTCGCCGCTTTGTAAATCCACGTTTCTGTTTCTGGAACCTGCAAAAATAAATAACTTGGGCGCTCGGGTTGAGAGTCGCCGTGTAGATCCATGTTTCTGTTTCTAGGACCTGCAAAAATAAACAGGTGAATTTTACCTGTAAATAGTTGGTACCATAAAATGGGCCAACTGTCGAATTTAAATTTGTGGGCCCGAGGGCTTTGCTTCCGCGCGTTTGATACTGATATTGCCGCGAGACGAACTGTAATAACGAACTCTGGACTGGAAAAGGGGCCTTGGTTCAGCTTGTGGGGCCCGTGCTGCAGGTTCGCGGGGCCGCTAGCGGCCCAGGCCAGCGCCGCTAGCGGCGCTGGACTTCGTTTTGACGCTGCTAGCGGTGCTGGGCTTGAGCCAAATAAAAGCGCTTCGGCGCTTTCTCTCTCCTCTTTTCGCGTTTTTTGCTTCTTCCTCACTGAGCCTTTGTCGAGAGTTTGGGTTGAAGCTCCTCCATTGTTGAGTCCTTTACTTCACTTGAGGTGAGTCGGTTCTTGTCCGTTTTCTTCGGTTTTTGTCTTGAACTTGCTTATTTTTCCGCCTAGTTGCTGAATTTTGGGTTGCATTGTTGAATGGGTGCTTGTAGCTTGCGAATCGGAAACTTTTATTTTCCCACTTGTAGAGAGAGAAAACTCTATTGTGTTCCCATGGCTCCCGTTGACAAAGGAAAGCGTCCTATGTGTGATGAGGAGTATGACCGGAACCTTTTCCGCACTGGGTTGCCTTCTACTCGAGGGCCTCCGACCCGTCACGCGGATGGGGCTCGACTGTACCAGGATTCGTTCATGCGGTTAGACTGGCGCCCGCTTGGCATTTGGAACCGCAGTGTTCTGTTGCCGACTAGACAGAGTCATTTATCTGACCCAGAGCTTGTACGTTTTCTGACTCAACTCTTTTTTTTTGTGTCCAGTATATTTGAATTGAAAATTGGAACTGTTAGTGCTTCTGCACACAAACAAATTGGGATCTGTACTGGATTGGTGGTCAGCTGTGTATAATTTGTGATGAAATTTATTTTAGCTGTATTTGTGGTGTGTTGGGTATTTGAGAAAATTTTGTTGGCTTGGCCATGGTGTTGGGGTTATGCTGCAGGCTCATGGGATTACTTCCCATTGGTCTATGCTGTTGGGTACCTTTTCGGAGAGGGCCAGGAATTTGGTACTGGACTCAGGTCTCGCTGATTTTTTGACTGTTATTCCTGTCTGTCACTCGGAGGATTCTAGGATTGTCGCCCGGGGTTTACTGGAGAGGGTTTGGGATTCTACGAACACCTTCCATACACCTGTGGGAGAGATGTTTTCTACCCCTTATCAGTTTGCTGTGCTGACGGGGTTGTCTTTTAGAGGGCGTCGTATCCAGTATGACGCGGATTATTGGCGACAGAGTGACACTTTGTCGGATCTTTACGGGCCTGTATATGCCCATTTTGACCAGGATCGGGTTTCCTTGTCGCGGCTGTGGGAGGCCGCATCTGCGCAGGGGCTCACCGAAGAGCAGAGGGCTCGTAATTTCCTGGCTTGCTTGCTGGGGTCGACGATCTTTGCTCAGAAAAAGAGCGTGTGTCAAGTCGGTTTCGTGACATGTTTGGAGGATTTGTCCAAGGTGCATGAGTACAACCTTGGGTGAGCTGCTTATACTTCTTTGTTGATGTGGTGACGTCGGGCCTGTAGACCTAAGGAGACGAGCGAGAGGACATCTATCACGGGCCCATGGAGGATACTAGGGGTAGACACCCTCTTTTTTTTGTTTATTCTTCCTCTTTTTGCCTATGTCCTCGACTAGGGTAATCATCTTTGTTTGTGTGCTTGCTTGTGTGGCAGTTGTGGTTTTTTGAGTATTTTCCAGCCTTCGGCCCTCATCGTCCTGGCTTGAGGATGTTTCCTTTAGGTTCTCGATGGGTTGGTAGGGACACCCATCCGTTCACCTCCCTGGAGCATTTCCGGGCTACCTTTGAGAGCCATGCTGTGTCCACGGTACGTTGCTTGTTGATCTGTGCGTTGTTTTTGTTCATTTTGTGTGAATGAATTTTGACTTGATAATCTGCAGGTGTCATGGTCCTCCTTTGATGAGATTACTGGGGTTCCTCCCCATATTACCCTAGAGTCTTTCAGGGTATCTTCTCTACGAGTGGTATTCGAGGGGCCATTCAGCTTTGTATTATATCTGGGGGATCGCTTGACTCGGTTGGTCTATCCCTCCTTGGGTACTCACCTGGTTCCGGAGGATCCTCCTTTGACCATGTTTTACCTGCGCGGCCTAACTGTGCTGGACCTGGGGGTTGTGATCCGTGGTAGGGTAGCGCAGGAGTTTATCGTGCCGGAGGTCGTTGGCTTGAACCAGACGGCCATGTATCTCGCCTATTGCTTGGATCGCCTGATGACGGACCTTACTTCTGAGGTAAGAAATTTGTCTGTATTTTTAAATTGTTTGCCCAATATACTGACTTTTTGTGTCCTGTAGACGGATCGTCTAGCTCTTCCGGGCCCTAGGAGGTCTCGTTCTAAAGCTTCTCGGGGTCAGCCCCCAAGTGTGACCTTGCCAACCAACGAGGTGAGATATCTAGGAGAGAGTGGGGGGCACATAGTGGAGGAGCTCCCTCTTGATATTGCTGATGGAGAGGCGGTGGAGGGCCTACCTTTACCCGATGGTTGCACGGGGGTGAGTCACCTTTCTTTTTTTTTCTCTCTTGTACTTGTGTTGGTTTTGAGTTTCTGACTCTATTTGGTGGCTCTCTCTCTCTTTTGTAGTTGAACCGGGAGCAGACTTTTCACGCTTTCAAGCGTATTTACCTGTTGAAGAAAGGCTATGATCGGGCGATGGGCAAGGGGAAGAGTTCTCGGTCCAAGACTATTTATGTAAGTAGATTCTCTTCTTCCTTTGTTTTAGCTAAGTGAAGTGCTTAACTTAACATTTTCGATTATCTGCAGATGTCTCAGTCCTCATCTTCGGTAGGACCACGCCACTCTTCTTCGGCGAGAGCTTCTTCGGCGAGTACACCATCCATTGCTCGTTCTCCTCCTGTGATGGTGACCAGGCCTCCTGTTGATGAGGCGCCCGGACCTTCAGTCCCATACCTTACGGAGATGTTCTCTCCTGCTGATTTCCGGCCTTCCTTTGATAGGTTGGCTGCCGCTATGCCTTTGGCTAGAGATTGCACGAACGCGCCTGGGTGGGATATGTCTTATGCTGGGCCTTCTCATCAGGATGCCGCTATGGATTTTGCTAGTCAAGCCACACCGAGCTTATTTTCCTCGGGGTTTCCGGTAGGTACCCCTATGCGGGCTCCGCGTATGATGGATCGGACATGAGGCTAGGCCCATATATAGCTCTTCTTTCCCTTACTCGACCGGAAACTACGGTAAAGGGCCGTCTGTTGATGATGAGGCCGCCAGTGATGATTCCAGTTGAACGATGTTGGGCCACTTTGTGAACACTGGTCTTTGAACTTTGAACTCTTGTTTTGGGTGTAACACTTACACGCATTTTTTTTTTATATGCATGAACATGTTATGATGACTCAATTATGCCCATCTGATCTACTTTATGCAATGTATTGTGCAGTAGAACAAAGTTATAAATTTAGGGAATAGTAAAAGAAAAAGGTAAAAAATGCAAGTAAAATGCAAAATTTTACACATAATACCCCCTAAAAAAAAGAAAATAATAATAATAAAAAAAAGAAATAAAAAATATAAATCTAAGAGAGTCTCGGGCTTTGTAATTCCGCGCGGGTGTAAAAAACTGGGCTGAAATCGGGTCGTCTGGACCAGAAATACGGACCGGAGCAGGAGTAAAATTCGGACTGGGTCAGGATCTAGGCCGCTAGCGGCACTAACCAGTCTGCTGACAACTTCTTTTTTTGTTTGGACTTTTTTGCTTTTTCGGCCCGCGCTCTTGCCTATAAATAGGTTATTCGGGGTGCTTGATGTTGTACCACTTTTTATATCCCTTTAGCTCTCCCAAACTTCTCCAATTTTCTGCCATGGTAAAATCCTTTGAAGATCTGTTTGATGCTTGGTGTAAAAATCTGACCGTAGAAGATAAACCCGAGCTAGCCCCGTTCCATGTTTCTACCCTACTAAACTTAAAACCAACCAAAATACTGTAGCCCCTTCTTCGTTCTGCTTTGAATTATTGGGATCCTGATTTGCATGTTTTCCGGTTTGGTAATTCTGAATTATGCCCTTTGGTTGTGGAATTTGTCGCGATCACTAATATTCCTGATGTTCTTCCCCCAGTTGTGCCTTATGTGAGGGATGGTTTTAGGAATCTATACAAAAAAACCTTGGGCTTGTCATCTGCAGAAGCTACAAACATGGTGCTTGGTGCTGATGTGGAGTTTGTTCAAATTTGCGAAAAATTCGCTATTTCTTCTGGAAAAGGTGCCATATTCAGACGTTGCCGTCGACAGGCTTTTGTACTGTGCCTGTTAAACCATTTGTTATTTGTTAATGCATAATCTTCCAACATGGGTAGAGCCTCGTTACTGCGAGTAGTTAATCAAATCGTTGAAGGCCATTCTCCTTTACATCTGGTGATAGGAGAAACCATTATGGGCTTGACAGGTTGAAATCATCTTCTAACCAAGCTTTTTCGGGCAGCCCCCTGCTGCTTCAGATCTGGTTATGCGAGCATTTGACGTTGATAGAGTCGCCGGATAATCTGATTATCCGTGTTCCTCGGACTTGGTCAAAGAAGACTTATACTGCTGCTAGCCTTCTGTTGAGGAAAAGGCTATATTCCGAAAAATCCATGGCTGAATGGGATGCCTTTTTCAAGGCGGGACCTATCATACGTTGGCATGTGTCCTGGTGGAGTTTGACTTCTTTGGTGGCTTGTGACGACTTGATCCTCTATACTACCATTCTAGGTTTGTACAGGACTACTTTCTTCTTTCCATGTAGGGTCATGAGGCAATATGGTTTGAGGCAAGTGATTCCTCGTCAGGAGACTACGAGACCCAATGTCATAACCTTAACCACTGAATTTGCTGCAGAGTGGGGAAAGTATTAGCGTAGCCGGCATCGCTGGGGTTGTACCTCGGATGATTGCCTCAACCCAAGTTTCTGAAACCTATCTGAACTGGCTGTCCTGCAGTGATGGGGAAGCGAGACGAGTCCTTCGTCATGAGGAGTGGGACCAACTAAAGCCTAGGTATGACTCACAAACAGGAGGCAAGAAAAGGAAGGAAATGTCTCGTACGGGAGACTACCATGTACTGAAGAGAGGCAAGCCCCCAGCTCAAGGAAGCGATCACAGGTCATCCTCAAGCCAGGGTCCTTCAAAGAAGAACTCTTCAACGGTGCCTTCTAAAGGGAAGAAGGATTAAAGTAGTTTTCTAAGAAAGCAAGTCTAGTTTTCAAAAGAAAATAATTATAGGAATTTGTTTAGCTTAAACCCTCATAGTTGCATTATTTTCTTAGGAAGTTTTGATTCTTGCAATGTAAGCTTATTCGTTCAGTTTGAATAAAGATTATACTTTTTGAATGAGTTGAATGGAATTTATTGATTGATTTTGGCCGGGCCCCTTTTGAAAGGGTTACCTACGTGTCCAGTGTGGAATCAGGCCAGCGTAGTTCGTTACATTAGTGTTCGTCCTTTTTTTTTTTTTTTTAAGGTTTTTTTTTTTTAAACATAACACTTCTTTAATTGATCCATGTACGTGAGCTGGCTGAACTCGATGCCATCAATATCCATGAGTCTGACGGCGCCTCCTGATAAGATGTCTTTGATGATGAATGGTCCGGACCAATTCGGTCGAAACTTGCCTTTAGGGTCGGTTACTGGGGCTCGTAGTTCTTTCCAAATCAAGTCCCCTTCCTATAAGTTTCAAGGTCGAACCTTTTTGTTGAATGCTCTCGCCATGCGTTGTTGATACATGTGGGAATGGTCCAGGGCCCATAGTCGTCTCTCATCTGTGAACATAAGCTCTTCATAGCAAGCTTGCAACCATTGGGTTTCGGGGATATCTCCTTCTAAGGCTATGTGCACGGATGGTAGTTGGACTTCTATGGGTAAGACTGCTTCTATTCCATAGACTCTAGGGAGTAAGGTGTTGCTCCCGTAGAGGATCTTATGGATGTCCTATACCCCCAAAGGGCAAATGGGAGTTTGATGGGCCAGTCTTTGTAGTTTTCTATTATCTTTTCGATGATAGTCTTGAGGTTTTTGTTGGCGGCCTCTACTGCGCCATTGGTTTGGGGACGGTAAGGGGATGATTTGTGGTGCTGGATTTTGTAGCTTTTAAGGAGGGTGGTTGTTTCGGCTTTGAAATGGGATCCGTGGTCACTTATGATTTCATGTGGAACACCATATCGACAAAGGATGTTGTTCCTTATGAATTTGGACACTTGTTTGGAGGTAAGGATGGCATAGGACTGGGCTTCAACTTGGTAAAATATCCCAATCGTAGGATGGCCACTAGGATGTATTCTCATGTCCTCCTGAGCCCTTTGGGGTGATCTTTCTAATGATGTCTATTCCCCATGCAGAAAATGGCCAAGGAGAGGTGAAGTTGTGAAGCATCGAGGGTGGCATATGCTGTAGGTTGGCATATATTTGACACTTCTTACATTTCTTGACATAATCGTAGCAATACTTTTCCATAGTAGTCCAGTAATATCCCAATCGTAGGACCTTCTTGGAGAGCATTCGACCATTCATGTGTGGTCCACATACCCCATTGTACACTTCGTTCTTGATCTCTGCAGCTTCTTCGGCGTTCACACATCTGAGGTTTACCCCGTTGTGGGATTTTTTGTACAGAATCCCCTTGTATTTTATGTATTGCGCTGCTAAGAGACGGATGGCCCGTTGAGCTCTTAGTGGGGCATCCTGAGGGTACACTCCTTTAGTGATGTAGTTGTAGACGTCTTGGTACCAAGGGTCTTCTTCGATTGGAGTCAAGATCATTTCTGTGTCGAGGTTGTTGCAAAAGGCTGGCTCGCTTCTTCTTTGTATACAAACAGGCATCATACTAACTGGATCGGGTATGATAATCAAAGATGCTAGTTTGGATAGAGCATCCGCGAATTGATTGTCCTCTCGTGGGAGGTATGTAAAGGCTACCTCTTCAAAGTTGTCCAGTACTTTATCCGAAAATTCCTGGTAGAGTGCTAGACTTTCACTATGAACTTTCCACTTTCTAGAAACCTGGCTGATGATTAGTAGGGAATCCCCATAAACCTTGAGTACTCTGATACCCAGGCCTACTGCTGCTTGGAGACCAATAATACATGCTTCATATTCGGCTGCGTTATTGGTGACGCAAAAGTCTAATTTTACGGAAATGGGCATATGAGCTTCGTCTGGAGATACTAGAAGCACTCCTGCGTCGTAACCCTTTTGGTTGGATGCTCCATCGAAATACATTTTCCAGCAATTTTCCTCGAATAGTGTCACGTCCTCGTCAGGAAAATTATATTGTTCATCCTCCTTGGCTGTGTGAGTAGGGTGCTCAGCCAAGTATTCTGAAACTGCATGTCCTTTATGGTCTTTGTGGGATCAAACTTAAGATCAAATTCAGACAACAACACAGTCCATCTTGCAATCCTTCCGCTTAAGACTGGTTTCTCGAAGATGTATTTGAGGGGGTTCATCCTTGACCTCAGTAGTACGGGAAGGTTAGGCATGTAGTGCCTGAGTTTCTTGGTGGCCCAAACTAGTGCTAGACAGGTCTTCTCAGGGCTGGAGTACCGGGTTTCGTAGTCGATGAATTTTTTGCTCAAGTAGTAAATAGCTCGTTCCTGACCTTCTGTGTTTTGGGCTAGCATAGCCCCCATGGTCGTGTCAGTCACTGTTAAATAAAGGATCAAAGGTAACCCTTGCTTAGGAGGAGCAAGAAATGGTGGATTGGCTAGATAATCCTTAATCTTATCGAACGTCTCTTGACACTGGTCATCCCATTCGACCCTGACCCCTTTCTTCAGCTTCTTGAATATGAGCTCACATGTTATAGTGAATTTTGATATAAACTGACTTATGCATTGGACTCGACCAAGGAACCCCCTAATTTCTGTTTCATTCTTGGGCGATGGCATCTCAACTATTGCTTTGATCTTGGATGGATCGATTTCAATTCCTCTTTGGCTGACTACATAACCCAACAATTTTCCTGATGTGACCCCAAATGCACACTTTTGAGGGTTTAGTCGGAAATTGTATTTGCGGAGTCTTTCAAAGAATTTGTGAAGTGCTTGAACATGACCGTCTCGACACCTTTATTTTACGATCATATCATCCACATAGACCTCAGCTTCTTTGTGCATCATGTCATGTAATAAGGTTGTAGCAGTCCTTTGGTAGGTTGCGCCTGCACTTTTTAACCCGAATGGCATGACTCTGTAGCAATAAGTTCCCCACGGAGTTATGAATGTTGTTTTGCTCATGTCTTCTTCGGCCATCTGAACCTGATTATATCCTGCGTAGCCGTCCATAAATGACAATAGGGCGTATTCAGTTGTATTATCCACCAGGAGATCAATATGAGGCAAAGGGAAATCATCCTTCGTGCTGGCTTTGTTTAGGTCTCTGAAATCGGCACACATTCGGACCCGACCATCTTTCTTCGGTACTGGAACTACGTTGGCGACCCATTCGGGGTAATCAGATACCACGATAAACCCAGCAGCAAGTTGTTTCTGTACTTCTTCCTTAATTTTCAAAGCCCACTCTAGTCGGAGACGTCGCAATTTCTGCTTAACCGGTTTAGCATCTGAGTACAAAGGGATTTTGTGCTCGGCTATGCTCCTTTCAATTCCTGGCATGTCTTTATAAGACCAAACAAAGACATCCGTGTATTGCTGTAGAAGTTCAACAAATTGCTCACGTTCTTGTGCAGTTAAGGATAATCCAATTCTTACTTCACGAGGTTCGCTTTCATTGCTTAAATTAATTAATTCTGTTTCCTCCACAATAGAGGTCTTTTATTCATGATTACTTACCGCTTTTAGAAGTTCTTTGGGCAACTCGTCTTCATCATTGGGTTTATTGATAGCTAAACAAGGCAACAAATAAGCAGAAAGATTTTTATTGTTATTGAAATCAAAAACAACAAGAAAGGGGTCTAAACCTCCCTTCACAATGACACTAGACTTAGAAAAAATAGAGGGGACATTTCCCGATCTTGACTCATACCTAAGACCTATGCTAGACACTGACTCTGACTGAGACTCGGAATCAGACTCCTCCATCATTGGTGCTTCTCCAGTGGATATTGTGACCTTTCGTCTGTTCGGGCCGGTCCAGCTTACTTCTTTGCGCCAATGCCTTGTAATATCTTCAGTAGTATATATTAGGTCTGCAGGGTTGAAATTGTGGTCATTGAGAGCCATTACTTCTTCATCTATCTCAGGGGCTTCGGCCATTCTGCTTTCTCGACCAAACAAAAGGCCCAATAGCTGGTTACCCGGCGCTTTGGTCCAATCTGGACTTGCGGACTTTAAGGGGAGTTGTGGCTCTTCCCCTAACTGATTGCAATCTTGAAATATTTCAAAACCGGGATATGTGACCCTGGTTGCCTCATCGTAGTATGGTTCTGGAAAGTCGTAATACGGGCAGTAGTCTCCTTCTGTGATGAATTGACCATTTAGGGTGTGGCTATAAGGTGAGATGGCATGTTTCCCCTTGAATTGCTTTAGACCTTGATTTCGGATTTCTTTGTCAGTAGGCTCGTATCCGAGTCCAAAAGAGTTATTTTTGGGCTCAAACTTGAAAGTAGTGGGCCCTTGTCCATTTCTTCCCAAACCCATCCCGGGTACATATCCTTTTTTTTTTTAGGAAACCATTAACTTGAGAGTTTGAGTGGGGTATGAAGGGTGCTTGATCCATTTCAAGTACATTTACTTCGAGCTGCGGTTCATACCTTCGTACTTTGATCTTGAATACATGAGATTTTGGGGGAGAGACCGTCCCGGAGTTGATAATGGATTGGATGTCGTATTTCAAACGATAACATTGTTCCGTTAGATGACCGAAGCATCTGTGGTATTGGCAATAGAGGTAATGATCTTCTTCTTCTACCCATAGTCCTTCTAAGAACTGTAAATCCCCGCGGCGAAGCAGAGCGGTCATGACGTCATAAATCGGCATTGCCAGAGGTGTAAACTCGTGGATGGGGATGCTAGGTCTCTCCATTGACAGCCAGTAATGTGCAGGCCACATTGTTCCCTCATCAATGAAGGTTTGGATTCTGTTCCTCAAATCCCTACAGTGATTGGTGTGATGTCCGCAGGCTCGACAGTACTCTCAATAAACACCCGGATTTCCATTTTCTGGGACGAGCTCATAAGTTGGTCCTACTGGGTTTATGTAGCCATAGGCTCTCATCTGTTGAAAAATACGTTCTTGATGCCAACGGGGTTGGCCATGATCTTGAGCCGGCTCGTTCCCTTCTAGGGATTTGATTCTCCTTTCCAACTCAACAACTGTCTTCTACAGTCTCTTAATCTCTAAGTGATACACCATCACATATTGAGTTAGGTTGTGATACCCCAATATTTTCTATCATTATTATATTGATTTATAAATGATTTATAAATAGTTTCGGGGATTAAATCGTATATCCATTTGAGAATTCAATTTATTCAATTAAAGTCATAATAATATTAAATAGTATTATGGGACTTTCATAATTTATATTTATTAATTTTGAGGAGTTTAATTAAAATGTTTTAAATGAATAAGAATTATTCATATAGTTTTAATTAGTTTTAATTACCTTTTTGATTCAGAAAATTATTAATTAAATTTCTAAACCTAGTAGTCCTTGACTTAAGTTGACCGAGGGCCTATATAAGGAAAAGGGTGAGTCAGTTGATCAGTTTTGCAAACTGAGCCAAACCCTCACATTCTCTCTCTCTCACCCGTCCCCTCTCTCTCCCTCACGGCCACTCTCTCTCTTCTCTCTCCCTTCACCCGAGCTCTCTCTCTCCTTCCCAGCCGCTCACTCGCCGGAAAACCGACCTCCCTCGCCGGCGATAATGGCTCTCTCTCTCTCCCTCTCTCTTTCTCTTTCTTTTTCTCTTTCTTTCTCTCCCCGGCGTCGCGACCTCCCCTTTCCCCTGTTCGCTGTCGCGCCGCCACGGGAAAACCACGGCACCACCAGGCCGTGCCTGGGTGGTCGCCGGTGATGGCCCAAGCCCCATGGTCGTCGCCCCTGTCTTCTCTCTCTTTCTCTCCTTCTCTCGCTCGTGTTCTCTCTTTCTCTCTCTCTTCGCAACTCTCTTTCTCTCTCCTCTCTTCGCCGGCGCTCCGGCGACCATCACCACCGGCCATAGTGGCCAGTGGGTGGTGATGGTGATGATGGGTCGGGTCATGGTTCCCTTGCGTGGGTACCGGTGACCTAGACCTAGTTTGGAAGTTAGGGTTTCGTTTTATATATTTTCGTAATTATTTAATTAATTTCAGTATTTTTGATTTAATGTTTATATTTTTCTGTACTAGTTCAGAACCCGAATTCATATTTTCAAAAGCCTAGATTGGTTGAAATAAATCAAAGAATTTAATAAAAATCTCATACTGAGATTCCGTTACTGTTTGTATTTTCATATTTAATAAATACTGATTCGGTAATTGTTTTTAATTAGGACCTAACGAGCAAGCGTGATTATCGTTGATTGGTTGGAGCATACTTACTGTTGGTAGCGTATTAGTGGTAAGCGCTCATGCCTACCTTCTTCCAAAGCCCCATCAAAAACTATTTTGATGTGTTATGTGCTAATTGGGAATTTGTTGTGAATTTAATATGCAAAGCATGATTAAATTATATCGTCGTTATTATGAGATTTCTTAAGCATGTTTACCGCTGTAAATATGATTTATAATTAACATGTCGATGTTATCATATTTTGGGAATTAATTAGTTCATATGATGATTATTGGACAATTGTTGAATGGTGAATTATTAGTATTATTATGTTATTAAATAAGTGCTAATTGGTATGGGTATTATTGAGTGCTAGTGATGACCTATCTATTATGGATTGAATGTCGTTGATGATTTGTGAATTTTTGGATATCGTGTTACCCTGCCGAAGTGCTGCCGAAATTTGGCTAGACATTACTTGTCTTCATTATTGAATTATTGTCGTTATTGAATTAAAGCATATTTGATTCTCATCGTATTGAATTATCGTTATCGTCGTTATTTACTATTCATTGTCTAGAGCATGAAATGAATTAGTAAGTCGTGGTCTCGTAGTACCACTTATGTCAACCAATGCAAATTATGTGAATTGAATTAAATGAGAGTAAGACTCCTAATGGATACCTAGGAGTAGTCGAGCTATCGGGATTGCACCTAATGGTGTAGTTCAAGGGATGAGTGATTCCCAAGTTACTTATGGGCACCTCACAGTATGTCTGGGACGGATCATTCCCCATTTATTAAGTCCTCTAGGCTCGTGTAATTGTACTAGAGGTAGTGTGCACACTAGAGTCATTAAGTCCATGGCATGATTGTATCTTCGATAAACAGTATGGGTAATCGCTGTTTTATAAGCTCTCTTACATCTCTCTAATCAAGACGGATTGTCTGTGTTGTATTTCGTATGATCACTATACAAGAATTGTATGTAAAAGAATGTCGTTATGCGCATGCTTGATTATCTGCTTATGTGCGTATGCAAATGAATTTCAATGATTCTTCTAAAACCTCAGGTAAGGTTTGCGAAATGTTTTTAGTGGGTATGGATGACGTTTATTCAGTTTATCTGGTTTTTGTTTCTCTTTTGTTTCTTTTCTTTTCTTCTGTATTTTTGTTTCCGTCACGGAAACCAAAGTGCAGGTTTAGATTGATTGAGGACGTACAGCTTGGAAGGTTAGAGTTGGCGTCAGTTTATAGAACTGTTTCTATTTGGATTAGATCATGGGATTATTATTTATTCATTGGATTTGGTTTTGCCCTTGAAGGCCAGTTGTAATAAATTTGGTTAATGGTTTTAGCTCACTATATAGACAACTTTGATAATAACTGTTTTAGATTTATTAAGTTCCTTAGAAGCTCTTTTTGACACCTAGTCTTTTCTTTCTGCTTAGCATTTACTCCTTAGGGATAAATGTTGCAGTAACGCCCTTGGGTTTGTGACGGTTCGGCGGTGTCGAGTCGTGGATAGCGACGTCGATAGTTCCCAGGAAATCATTGTAAATTTGGGGGTGTTACAAATGGTATCAGAGCCCTAGGTTTAAAAAGGTTGCTTAGGTTTAATAAATGAATTAATAAAGATTAGTTTCATATTGGGAAAAATAAAATATAATTAAAGCCGTTGAGCGTAGTAGTCCTAGAAGATAGGAATTATTTGAAATCACGTTGCTTGTGATTTATATTGTTCTCATTGTTTGATTGTCTACCTGTAGATGGTAAGGACAAGAAAGACCGCTAGAATGACGACTGCACACTAAGGGGCACACGCCTTAGCCCATCGTGCACCTCCTGCCGCGTACGTTGCTTCATCGGAAAGTGAATCGACCGGAAAAGACGCGAATGTACGCCGAAGACCCGCGCAAGACCGCGCCGAGGCCGCGCATCCCGCACCCGTAGCTGCGCTAATCGTCGCACGCCCCGCGCGTGTACTCGCGCCTATTGCTTCCCCAGTTGCCGCACCTGTTGCATATGTGGTGAAGAGGAAGATCCCTCTTAGCATACCGCACCGGATGAAGAGGATGATATGCCGGAATTGGAGGATATTGGTGTTGAGAGTGACAACAACATTGCACCTACTGCTGCACCTACTCCTGCACCTCCTACTGCTGCACCTACTCCTGTTGCGGATTGGTCTCCTCCTGTGGAGCCATTCTTTGCTACTGATGCTGAGCTCGAGGATATACGTATCTATATACGACGTGCTTTTACTATGATCGAGCGTTATCAGTACGAGAACCGCACGAGGCTACATAAAGGCTTATGGGTAGAGCTACTACTGGCAGGTCTACCTAACATCCATCCTTGGATGGGACTCAAGGAAAAGTACGACGACGTGGTCTCCAAGAGTGGTCAACTTCACGAGAAGAAGTATGGTGAAGGTACGAGATGGTGTCTCTGCTTTAAAGGCGTTGTAGCTGAGTTATGCCTATCCGAGTTCTAATGGAAGTTCAACCGCGTGCTAGTTCCTGCTCCAAAGGACATGTGCGAGACTTGCTGGACAAAGAAGCGCAAGAACGCCGACGACTTTAGGAAGCGTTTCATGCCGCATAGATTTGGTGGTTATCCCTATCCGTACACGCCCTGCAAAGAGGTCAGGCCTCGAAAGAAGGACGACCATGATGAGTCCCCTAGCGCCAAGAAGATGCGTGCTAGCGTCAAGTAGAACTAGATGATTGACTTAATAGTTTTACTTGAGTTTTATTGAACATTTAAACTATTGTGATGACCCTGCGTGGTCAAATTTTTATGATTGGTGTAGTTGCATAGGCAACGAATATTTTGACTATTATTTACTTGCAACCTGTCTCGTTGCAAGATTATTTCATTTGATTATATGATATCTTTGAGGATTTGTTTTATATGATCGTTTTATCACATAATTGCATTGTTGACTCATAGCTTCATAATGCTATCTCGTATTGCTTAGACATGATGGGAAATCTATGTCGGAGTTATGGCAAAATTTTCATTGAGTATGATCATATCAAATGTGAGCCAAAGGCTAAGCATGTATTGTATGCAATCAAATGTCATTGTTTATTGCCCTACTAAATAGTATGGAGCCTCGATGTGTGAAGTGTGAATGTTATTGCTTATCAATCGTGTGAGACCAATGTGTCTATTTTGTTATTGCATATCGAAACTATTATGCATGAGAACTGAGAACATTCAAAGTAAGTATGTTGCTTAGACCTACAATGTAAGGTCAATCATTGGAACTTATATGCTATTTGCTAAATGTCAAGAGGTTGGTTTCAATTATAACCTATATCTCTCAATTAGACCTTCAATTTGGGTCGAATGTGCCAACTTTGCTGAAATGATGATCAACCATTGCTCTTGTATGTCTCAGATTTATTATAATGGCAACTCAAGACCGACTCGCGAGACTAGAAGTAGGTCTTACCAATGTCGTGGAGCATATCACGTGCTAATTAGAGCACCAAGAGCAAGATCGCAACGCGCAGAACCCTAAAACGCGTAACTTTAGGGATTTTGATGCACTCAAACCTCCGACGTTTGAGGGTGGCTCTGAGCCCACCAAGCTTGAGAACTTGATTATTGAGTTCAAAAAGCTGTTTAGGGTGACTAGTAGGCCCGACAACACGAAAGTCAACACCGCCACGTACTACCTGAAGGGTGAGGCTAATAAGTGGTGGAGCGATGTGGGAACCGAGCTACTTGCTACCGAGGACTTTAGGTGGACCAAGCTCAAAGAGGCTATTCGTGAAAGGTTCTATCCTAGAGCTGTCCGTCGCCAGAAGCAACGGGAATTCGAGAATATCTATCAAGGAAAGCTGTCCGTAGCTGAGTACGCAACCAAGTTCAATGAGCTTGCTGCTTTTGAACCTAACTTGGTGACAACCGAAGCTAAACGTGTCGAGAGGTTCGAAGATGGTTTAAAATAGGATATTCAGCGTTTTGTGATGGGAAACTCGCTGACGTTCCAAGGTTCGTACGAGAAAGCTTTGAACCAAGAGCGTGCTGTGGATCGTCGTGATTCGTTGCTTGGATTGCATAAACGTGACGAAGGGAGTTCTTCCCAGTCAAGTGGCGCAGACAAGAGGCCAAGGCCGGACAACAGTAATCACAACAACCAAGGTGGTCAGAACCACAACGGGAACAGGAATCGTGACTCGAACAACCATAGAGCTACGATCTTAGCTACGAGGAATACGCCTTGTAGTCGCTGCAACAAGACGCATCCTGGCAAGAACTGTCGTGGCGATGTGCTTCAATGCTATGAGTGCAACCATCCTGGTCACAAAGCTTCTGAATGCTGGAGTCGTGGAAGGAACGACAATGGTCAGAACCGCGATAATAACTATAATCGTGGTGGAAATGAAAATGGAAATGCTAATCGCGGAAATGGTGGTAACTACCGTGGAAATGGGGGTTACAAAAACAACAACCGCAACAATGCTGCTGCTCCTGCTGCGAACAATCAAGCACTACTTTCTGCACCTGCCAACCCCGTGCAGAACAACAACAACAACAACAACAACAACAACAACAACAATAGAGGGGTAAATGGATGGGTTTATGTGATCAACCGCAATGAAGCTGAGGCGAATCCGAATGTGATCGCTGGTACTTTTCTCGTTAACTCTGAACTTGCTTTTGTTTTATTTGATAGTGGTGCAACGCGTTCTGTTCTTTCTAAGAGCTTTGCATCTAAGATAGGGTTAGAGCCTAGTTCTGTGTATAGTGCGAACATGAGAATGCCATGTGGCATGATTGTTAATTGTAAAGCGTTTTATGAAAAGTGTCCGATTAGGATAGCTGATTCCGATTTGCCTACGAATTTGATTCAGATGGACTTGAAGGATTTCGACGTGATTTTGGGAATGGATTGGTCAGCCAGGTATAGGGCTAAGTTAGCGTGTTACGAACAACGTGTGTCGTTACGTGACCCCATGGTAAGAGGATTACCTACAAAGGAGTCGTGGTCAAGCCAAAGTTGAAGGTAGTGGTGACCATGAAAACGAAGGAGTGCACGACTAAGGGTGAAGAAATTTACCTATGTCCCGTGGTGGATACAAGTCGAGAAGCCGAAGTTTCGAAACCTATTCCAGTTGTTTCGGAGTACGTTGACGTCTTTCCAGACGAGATTCCCGGAATGCCTCCGCAACGCATTATCGACTTTACGATCGACTTAGCTCCAGGTTCTGCTCCGATCTCGAAAGCTCGGTATCGTATGGCTCCTGCAGAGCTGAAAGAACTGAAGACGCAACTCGAGGAACTACTGGACAAGGGATACATACGTCCTAGTGTATCGCCTTGGGGTGCACCTGTTTTGTTCGTGCTTAAGAAGGATGGTAGTATGAGACTGTGTATAGACTACCGCGAGCTGAACAAGATTACGATCAAGAATCGTTATCCACTGCCGAGGATTGACGACCTATTCGACCAACTCCGTGGAGCGACTGTTTTCTCAAAGATCGACTTACGTTCAGGATACCATCAACTCAGGATTTCTGAGCATGACATTCCGAAAACCACGTTTTGGACGAGGTATGGACACTATGAGTTCACAGTTATGCCTTTTGGGTTGACGAACGCACCTGCGAAGTTTATGGATTTGATGAACCGTACGTTCCAGCCTTATCTCGATCAGTTCGTAGTTGTCTTTATTGATGATATTTTGGTCTATTCCAAGAACGCTGCTGAGCACGAGCAACATTTGAGACGACATCAACTTTACGCAAAGCTATCGAAGCGCGAGTTTTGGTTAGAGACTGTTTCTTTCTTAGGACACGTGGTATCTAAGAGTGGAGTTGTTGTTGACCCGAAAAAGATTAGAGTTGTTATGGACTGGTCCGCACCGAAGAGCGTGACCGAGGTTAGAAGTTTTCTTGGATTAGCTGGATACTATCGTAGGTTTGTGGAAGGATTTTCAAGATAGCGCAGCCTATGACGAACTTGATGAAGAAGACGACGAAGTTTGTATGGTCTGAAAAGTGCGAAGCTGCTTTTCAAGAGTTGAAGAGACGCCTTACGAGCGCACCGATTTTGACTTTGCCATTGGGAACTAAAGGGTACGAAGTCTATAGTGACGCGTCTAAGCATGGCTTAGGTTGTGTGCTGATACAACATGGTAAGGTAGTGGCTTATGCCTCAAGACAACTGAAGAAGCACGAGGATAACTACCCTACTCACGATTTAGAGCTCGCTGCTGTCGTATTTGCCTTGAAGATTTGGAGACATTATCTTTATGGTTCTTCTGTCAAGATGTTCACGAACCACAAGAGTTTGAAGTACATATTCACGCAAAAGGAGTTGAATATGCGACAAAGGAGATGGCTAGAGTTATTGACGGAGTATGACATCGATATTCAGTATCACGAAAGGAAAGCTAACGTGGCAGCTGACGCTTTGAGTAGAAAGACTCGTCATTCATTGAACACTGCTTTAGTACTTCCGAAGGAAATCATTCGTGACTTGCAGAGTCTAGACGTGGAGATTGTGCTGAAAGGTGACGTTCAATGTACCTTAGCGCATATGTCATTTCGACCAACCTTACTCGACGAGATCAAGGGTAAACAAAGTTCCGACGAGGATCTTCAACGGATTCTACACCACAAAGACGAGGGTAGATCCGAGGACTTTTCTATTGGTCAAGACGGTGTAATGAGATTCCGTGATCGTGTCTGTGTGCCGAATGACCCGGAGATCAAGAGTCAGATTCTGGGTGAAGCTCACAATACACCTTATTCTGTACATCCTGGTGGAGACAAGCTTTACAAAGATCTTCGCCAAATGTTTTGGTGGAGAGGTATGAAGCAAGATGTTGCTGAGTTCGTTGCTAAGTGTCTTACGTGCCAGAAGGTCAAGATTGAACATAAGAGACCTGGTGGAATGATACAATCGCTTGAAGTTCCTACGTGGAAATGGAATTCGATTTCAATGGACTTTGTCATGGGTTTACCATTGACACATAAGAAGAACAACGCCATTTGGGTCATTGTAGATCGTTTGACAAAAGTTACGAGATTCATCCCAATGAATGATACTTGGGAAATGGAGAAGCTAGCGGATGCTTACGTCAAGGAAGTCATGAGACTTCATGGTGTTCCAGAAGATATCGTTTCGGATAGAGACTCCAGATTTCTATCTCACTTTTGGCAGAAATTGCAAGAAGCTTTTGGAAGCAAATTGAAGTTCAGTACTGCTTTTCATCCTGTGACTGATGGTCAGACGGAAAGAACGATTCAGACATTGGAGGATATGTTAAGAGCGTGTGCTCTCGAGTATCAAGGCTCGTGGGATACACATATTCCGTTGATCGAGTTTTCTTACAACAATATTTATCACTCAAGCATTGATCGAGCGCCTTATGAAGCATTGTATGGTAGGAAGTGTAGATCGCCCGTTTGTTGGAACGATATTAGCGAAACTGCAGTTTTGGGTCCTGAGATGATCCAGCAGACCGTCGATGTGGTCAAAGTTATTCAAGCGAAGATGCGTAATGCTCAAGATCGCCAGAAATCGTACGCTGATAGAGGTCGTAGACCTGAAGAGTTTGAGGTAGGAAGCAAGGTACTTTTACGAGTATCTCCTACCAAGGGTGTCATGCGTTTTGGTCGTAAGGGGAAACTGAGTCCTCGTTACATTGGTCCTTACGAGATTCTGGAAAGGATTGGTGAGGTTGCTTATCGACTAGCTTTACCTGTGGAACTTGCAAAAGTCCATAATGTGTTTCATGTCTCTCAATTGAAGCGATACGTACATGATCCAACTCATGTCGTTCAACCTGAAGCGATCGACCTCGATGAAAGTCTAACTTATGAAGAGCGTCCTATCAAGATAGTGGACCGCAAAGAGCGTTCAACTCGAACAAAGACTATTCCTATCGTCAAACTCGTTTGGTCTCGACAAGGTCAAGAGGAAGCAACATGGGAAGCTGAAGCCATGATGCGCGAGAAATATCCAGACCTCTTCCTAGAAGGTACTAGTCCCACTTGAGTTTCGGGACGAAACTCCTTTTAAGGAGGGTAGAATGTCACGCCTCAAAATTTCGTTTTGTTTATCCCTTTGCAAGAATTGCATGGTGCATGTTAGCCAACATAGAATCACGATCGTACTTGCTCATCTTGCATATGTTAGTGTCCTAGAAATTGTTTTATACCTTCGTATGGTAAACTCGTTTTGTTTTGAGAAGTGATTACTTCATGTCTCAAGTTTCGGGACGAAACTTCTTTTAAGGAGGGTAGAATGTGATAGCCCAATATTTTCTATAATTATTATATTGATTTATAAATGATTTATAAATAGTTTCGGAGATTAAATCGTATATCCATTTGAGGATTCAATTTATTCAATTAAAGCCATAATAATATTAAATAGTATTATGGGACTTTCATAATTTATATTTATTAATTTTGAGGAGTTTAATTAAAATGTTTTATATATGAATAAGAATTATTCATATAGTTTTAATTAGTTTTAATTAGTTTTAATTAGCTTTTTGATTCAGAAAATTATTAATTAAATTCCTGAACCTAGTAGTCCTTGACTTAAGTTGACCGAGGGCCTATATAAGGAAAAGGGTGAGTCAGTTGATCAGTTTTGCAAACTGAGCCCAACCCTCACATTCTCTCTCTCTCTCACCTGTCCCCTCTCTCTCCCTCACGGTCACTCTCTCTCTTCTCTCTCCCTTCACCCGAGCTCTCTCTCTCCTTCCAAGCCGCTCACTCACCGGAAAATCGACCTCCCTCGCCGGCGGTAATGGCTCTCTCTCTCTCCCTCTCTCTTTCTCTTTCTTTTTCTCTTTCTTTCTCTCCCTGGCGTCGCGACCTCCCCTTTCCCCTGTTCGTTGTCGCGCCGTCACGGGACCACCACGGCACCACCAGGCCGTGCCTGGGTGGTCGCCGGTAATGGCCCAGGCCCCATGGCCGTCGCCCCTGTCTTCTCTCTCTTTCTCTCCTTCTCTCCTTCTCTTGCTCGTATTCTCTCTTTCTCTATCTGTTCGCAACTCTCTTTCTCTCTCCTCTCTTCGCCGGCGCTCCGGCGACCATCACCACCGGCCATGGTGGCCAGTGGGTGGTGATGGTGATGATGGGTCGGGTCATGGTTCCCTTGCATGGGTACCCGTGACCTAGACCTAGTTTGGAAGTTAGGGTTTCGTTTTATATATTTTCGTAATTATTTAATTAATTTTCAGTATTTTCGATTTGATGTTTATATTTTTCTGTACTCGTTCGGAACCCGAATTCGAATTTTCAAAAGTCTAGATTGGTTGCAATAAATCAAAGAGTTTAATAAAAATATCAGACTGAGATTCCATTACTGTTTGTATTTTCATATTTAATAAATGCTGATTCGGTAATTATTTTTAATTAGGACCTAACGAGCAAGCGTGATTATCGTTGATTGGTTGGAGCATACTTACTGTTGGTAGCGTATTAGTGGTAAGCGCTCATGCCTACCTTCTTCCAAAGCCCCATCAAAAACTATTTTGATGTGTTATGTGCTAATTGGGAATTTGTTGTGAATTTAATATGCAAAGCATGATTAAATTATATCGTCATTATTATGAGATTTCCTAAGCATGTTTACCGCTGTAAATATGATTTATAATTAACATGTCAATGTTATCATGTTTTGGGAATTAATTAGTCCATATGATGATTATTGGACAGTTGTTGAATGGTGAATTATTAGTATTATTATGTTATTAAATAAGTGCTAATTGGTATGGGTATTATTGAGTGCTAGTGAGCACCTATATATTATGGATTGAATGTCGTTGATGATTTGTGAATTTTTGGATATCGTGTTACCCTGCCGAATTGCTGCCGAAATTTGGCTAGACATTACTTGTCTTCATTATTGAATTATCGTTGTTATTGAATTAAAGCATATTTGATTCTCATCGTATTGAATTATCGTTATCGTCGTTATTTACTATTCATTGTCTAGAGCATGAAATGAATTAGTAAGTCGTGGTCTCGTAGTACCACTTATGTCAACCAATGCAAATTATGTGAATTGAATTAAATGAGAGTAAGACTCCTAATGGATCCCTAGGAGTAGTCGAGCTATCGGGATTGCACCTAATGGTGTAGTTCAAGGGATGAGTGATTCCCAAGTTACTTATGGGCACCTCGCAGTGTGTCTGGGACGGTTCATTCCACATTTATTAAGTCCTCTAGGCTCGTGTAATTGTACTAGAGGTAGTGTGCACACTAGAGTCATTAAGTCCATGGCATGATTGTATCTTCGATAAACAGTATGGGTAATCGCTGTTTTATAAGCTCTCTTACATCTCTCTAATCAAGACGGATTGTCTGTGTCGTACTTCGTATGATCACTATACAAGAATTATATGTAAAAGAATGTCGTTATGCGCATGCTTGATTATCTGCTTATGTGCGTATGCAAATGAATTTCAATGATTCTTCTAAAACCTCAGGTAAGGTTTGCGAAATATTTTTACTGGGTACGGATGACGTTTATTCAGTTTATCTGATTTTTGTTTCTCTTTTGTTTCTTTTCTTTTCTTCTGTATTTTTGTTTCCGTCACGGAAACCAAAGTGCAGGTTTAGATTGATTGAGGACGTACAGCTTGGAAGGTTAGAGTTGGCGTCAGTTTATAGAACTGTTTCTGTTTGGATTAGATCATGGGATTATTATTTATTCATTGGATTTGGTTTTGCCCTTGAAGGTTAGTTGTAATAAATTTGGTTAATGGTTTTAGCTCACTATATAGACAACTATGATAATAACTGTTTTAGATTTATTAAGTTACTTAGAAGCTCCTTTTGACACCTAGTCTTTTCTTTCTGCTTAGCATTTACTCCTTAGTGATAAATGTTGCAGTAACGCCCTTGGGTTTGTGACGGTTCGGCGGTGTCGAGTCGTGGATAGCGACGTCGATAGTTCCCAGGAAATCGTTGTAAATTCGGAGGTGTTACATAGGTGCTCAATATTGTCTTGCGATTCAGCAATAGCTTGGATTGGCTTGTCCGGGCTTCTATACCTGATGAGGCGTGGTGTCTCGTCTGGATCGAGGCCTGCTCGGATTTTGGCCTCTCGGAACGACTGATCCAATTGTTCTTCTAGATCAAGGGCTTCATCTTGATTATCTAATACTGATTCTCTAAAGGTTTCGCGAACTGGATATGCGGTTGTCAAAATGAGTCTTGATCTTCTTAGCATTCTGACCCTTTTCAGACCTCGACATGAGGGGAGATTCTTCCTGTGTATCTTCGCTTGAGGACCGCTTGACGGGTTCCAGCATGATCTGAACGAATAAATGACCTCTTAGAACCAAAAGAAACCACGAGACGCTCTCTAAAAAAAAAGGTGACCTGCATGCGGAAAACACATTGTCCTAAAAGAAAAGTCCTTAAGCCTAAATGCCCGAATATTTCCCTAATATTGAAGAAAAATAAAGTCAATGAACGAAAATAAGAAGAATAGAAAAAGATAATTATCCTAATTTTATTTTCCTAGACTCCAAGAAAATGAAAAATGGGATAAATAAAATTAAAAAAGAAAATTGCGGTCCTTCTTTTTTTTTATATTATTTTTTTTTGAGTTTTCGGCATTGTTTTTTTTGCCGTTTTTATTTATTTTTTTTTTTCAAATTAATTTTTTTTTTTTTTTGGACCGAATCTAAATTACATCAAAAAAAAAAAAGTAAAGAATACGAACTAAGAAAAGGGGGAGGGAAAATTGAAGGACTGACTCCCTAGAAATTGTTCATGACTTTTAGAATAAATCATTGGGAAAATGATGAGTGTTCATTGAATTTGAATTCTCGCACCATCTTTGGGCACTAGGAACTAGCTAAAATAAAAGAAAAGACTCCTAGCACGTAATTACATGTTTGGCACATAATCACGTAATTCATGCATTCAAGTAAGCATTATAATGACGCAGTTTACAGACAAACATGTGATCAGACGGGGATTACAACGACACATGCACAACAAGCAAGTGAATGCATAAATGTGGGTTAAAGGCTTTTTGGCTCCTGTGAGGTTACCATGACAAATTACAACTTCCGTTCGGCGGATGGTCGACACATCGATTGTAATTCTTTTCATCAACAAAGGATTGATGAATCATGGGTGAGGAAGCGTCGATTTGCACGATAGGACAACTGTATATCCCTTTAGATATACGCGTTGTCTACGAGTTGCGACACAAACTTCCTCGAGGGTCGATAAGGGTCAAAAGGTTGTGCCAAAGCACATGCAAATGATGCAAATGATGCAAAATATGGAACATGTTATTAAACAATTAAGCAAACTTGACTTTCGAGTCTCACCCTCTTAAATAAGTCCCCAGTGAAGTCGCCACTGTAAGGACCCGGGATTTTTCATACCAATCCTTTTGTTTCTCCCCGCAGTGCGTCCTTATAGAAAATTTGTCAGTTGGGGGCTTAGATAAGTTCAAGGGACCATCGAGTTAGAAAAGCTTTTGAAAAGACTTGAATTGAATGAAAACCATGAAAGAGGTCACGAATCTGCTATTGGCGTTTTATCGAAGGGACAAACCGAAGGGACAACCCAATAGCGCGAAAAGTGAACTAATCATGTTTTTAGAAAGACTCCCGCTTATATAAAACATATAAGTACCCAAGAACAAAGGGTTCCGGAGCGAAGGTACGAGGTGGGAAGGTGTTAGGCACCCAACTCGCCCGTATTATGACGACCTCTACTAACTCAAGTTTGCTTGATAAATTTAAAGACATAACACCCATGCAAAACCGGATTAACAACCTAGACATAGACTATTAATTGGTTCATCACAAGCATCACAACATTTATTTTCAACCCTTATTTAGACATGCATTTGATTGACAAGTTGAGCAGCACAACGACTATACAGACGATATTTAGGAAGCAATAAAAACGTGACCTAGCATGATATCTACATTATGACTACTTAGAAAATAAACAAATAAGCAAACAATTTAATTTGAGCCCTCAGGAATTTGTACATGAACTGTAGGCTATATTTGACAAGAATAGTAAAAGTAGATCTCAAGTTTGGAAGAAAGAGGGGGAAGCTCAGAGTCAATATTACTGAGAATAGAGGTTGCCAACTGTAGGCTGTGTCTTTTGAACGAAAGGTGAAGGGTTGTTTATATAAGCGTGGACAAGTAGGGTTGGACGGCTGAAAAGGAGCTGAAAAATGAGACGGGCTTGAAAAATGAGCCGGGCCCGAACGAAAAGGCAGCGGCGCTAGCGGCGCTAAACAAGTCCAGCTGGATGACGTCATATAATGACGTCCAGCCTCTCTTTATCTTCCGGGGATTTTTAATGATCCCAAAAATGGTAAAAGATTGTTTTGCCCTTGAGTGGTGAAAGACGATTTTACCCCTAAATCGCAACTTGGCGACCGGGATCGGAATGAGGCATGAGACGTGTCGTTGGAAAGCTCTTGAACGGGGCTTTTGGATGGAATGAAATAAAGGAGTGTTCGGAGGAAAACCTAAGACCTTATTTTAAACTATTAAAGCAAAATAGCAGTTTAAGCTTAAAAATTACTCCTTTCAACATCGGGCTTTTGCGGAGAAATCTGAAGACGCTTTTTTGGCGTCTACAACAGTTCAACTTTGTTAGTAGCATGGTAGAACACAAGAGGGGGGTGAATTGTGTTCTAAAACTTTTTTGTGAAATTTAAACTATTGAGAACAATTGTTGTGCTTTTAGGATTGTTACAAACTTTAAGGAACGTTGGCATAAGGAGCGTTTGCTTAAAAAATGAACAGCGTTAGTTAAAGCAAATTAACAAATAGAAGCAATAAAGAAAGCACTCACGATTTTACGTGGAAAACCCTTTGAAACTACAAAAGATGAAATACCACGGCCTAAAGGACTTTCAATGACTACTTCTTCTCATTAATCAGTAGTACAACTCGATCAAACCGACTCTGGTTTAACTCAACTCACTCCAATCCAATTACTCTGATTGAAGTCACGAACTCGAACCCAATTACTCTGATTCAAGCCAAACGAACTTAGACCCAATTACTCTGATCTAAGCCTAAACCCTTGGACACTAATTCAACCTATCGTTAACTCTAAGGACTATTGTTTACCTCTCAACCTCACAAAAGCAAGCAACATTATTTAATTTCTATAGCTCTCTTAGAAGTTGTTAATATGATCCTTTAATTACTTAGGCAAACTTAGTGTTCTCTCAAAATATTTCTCTATGAAAATATGAACACTTAGGGATTATAAAATTGCGAACTTGAAAAGAAAGATAACTCCCCTTTATATAGGCAAAATAATTTTTCCCAAAATAAAACTGAAATTCGGATTTTTAATTCACGTAAAAATAATATCTTTGTAAATAATACTTTTTGAGCTCAAAGATATCAAAAATAAATATCCCAAAATATATATGTCAAACCGGTAGGATTTTCAACACAATATTGACCAAATATTATCTTTTCTAGCAAGATAATATTTTACTTAGTAATAGACAAATTCCATTGGGGAAAGTATCTAATATGTTCAGTCACAATATATTATATAATAAAATCTGAAAATTTCGAAAACAAAATCCTCCGATATGTAAGATATCTTTTCCATATAAAAGCTCAATATATTCTCAAGTAGAAATATTATCTAGTGAATATTATACTTTTACCAAAATAATAATCTTTTAGGAAATACTGAATGTACATGTAAACTGTAGTCATCCAATAGGTAACGTCTCACCTAAGAAATACTTCATAGTCGCGTTTCTCAATATAAGAACGTTTCTCTCAAATCATTTATTTAGTTTTCCCAACTAATTAAGTAATCAAATTAACGTCATCTTTAAGAACTTTAACAAATAAACTCTAATAAATATAACCATTAAAATGTAGAGCTTCATAAGTCTCAAGCTTGATTGTCATCTCCATTGTTGTGTAGCAACTTCATGTTCAACCTATCAATATGAACTAATCTACAAGCTTGCATTAACACATTAGTAACTTCAATATATTAAAATCAATTGTTCAACTAACATGTATTATATTTCATTAAAATTAATTTAGTTTGTCATCATCAAAACACTCATGGTTCAACAAATTCCCCCTTTTTGATGATGACAAACCCATAATAGCATTCTATTAAGAAATAGATATTAGTGATGCAATTTATACGTCATAGATAATAACCAATTAAACTAATCATAAAGACATATAAGAATCATTATAGACATACTAGATTTCGTGCCTGTGCAATGCACAGGTTATTGTTTATCATACTCTGTTATTAGAATCAAATAATAATAAAAATTTAATCATATCAATATATAAAGTTGAATAATAGGGGTAGCAAGGAACAATAATTATATTTTTATCGGAAAAAAACACATTTAACAAAAAAATTACATTTTTAGTGAATATAATAATATATTTTTGTAGGATAATAAATATAATACTTACTCTATGTTACTTTTTTTGTTCAAATAAAATAAAAGTATTTTTGATTTCTTTTTAATCACCCATGCATTTATGACTATTTATTACCTATCCAATGTCACCATGGTGAGAACTCAATTATACATATATACTAGATTTCATGCTCATGCAACGCACGGGTTCTTGTTTATCATGCACACTCTATTATTAGAAGAAATATGATAATTTTTTTTAATCATATCAATATATAAAGTTGAATAAAAGGAGTAGCAAAGAACAATAATAATTTTTTTTATAAAAAAAAACATATTTAACAAAGCAATTACATTTTTGGTGAATTTATAAATAAAATTTAGGATAATAAATATAATACTTATGTTACTTATTTCTTATTAAAATAAAATAAAACTATTTTTAATTTGCTTTTAAGATAAAAATATTTTTAGTTTCTTTTTAATCACTCGTGCATTTATGGCTATTTATTACTTATTCAATGCTTGGTGACTAGATTTCGTGTCCGTGCGATGCACGGGTTCTTTGTTCATCATCATCTGTTATTAGAATCAATATAATAAATTTTTTTGATCATATCAATATATAGTTGAATAATAAGAGTAGTAAGGAACAATCATAATTTTTTTCACACATTTAACAAATAAATTACATTTTTAATGGATAAATGATATATTTTTTTTAGGATAATAAAAATAATACTTATGTTGCTTTTTTTTATTAAAATAAAACAAAAGTTTTTTTGATTTCTTTTTAATTACCACTGCATTTATGACTATTTATTATCTATTCAATGCCACCTTTGTGAGAACTCAATTATACATATATACTAGGTTTTATCCCCGTGCTTCGCACGTGCTCGTAAAATGATTATTTATGAATATATATAATAATATAATGTTATATTTGATGTAAAATTATTAATTTTGTTAGTAAAATACATTTATTTTATTTTTGCAAAGATTTCTATACATAGGATACAACATGCTAATTCTTGAAAATGATATTTTCATGCGACCTTCATTTGTAATGAGATTGGACTAAGTTTAGATAGATAATAAAAACCGTATATGTATACAAATTTTAATAAGTAATTCAATTAATGAAAATAATGAATAAGCCCATTATGCATGAACGGTATATGTGCATTAAACGTTGATAGCACATGCTCGTTTTATTCCGCACAACTAAAACTATGTGACAAAGTTGAGCACATGTGGCGTGTGCATGTCATATTCACACGAACATTTCCTCTTATGTGACATCCTACGTGTTATGACCACACAGAAAGACTCCAACTTTTATAGGACATATACATATATATCTCGTTTTGAAGCATTTTTCAAATCCAATCCAACGGAATGAGATTTATAATTTTTTGACTTACGTAAATAAAGTTATTTTATTTTGTAATTTAGAAATATGCTAATAAATATGTAATCAAGTCAACTAATGATGAGACATTAATGATGGATGATGTGTCATATTACATGGCAAGTTTGTGTTTACGTGTCACTTGCGTGTCATGCTTGCACGACGTGGCTCGCCTATGTGGCATCCCACGTGTCGGCACCACACGAAGAAGGACCCAGTTATATATATATATATATATATATATATATATATATATATATATATATATATATATATATGATATTGATATTGATAACAATAAGCATCAATGATTCATAAAAAATAAATCATTGTATTCTCCTCCCCCCTTAATGTTGCAATCAGTGCTCTTGTTTTATTTTCGATTTTCACTTTCTTTTGTCCTTTAATTTTTTTTAAAGACAAGATAATATAATATAATATATGCTTTATTAATAATAATTTCAATTACATCCATCATCAAATAGATATAAAAACAAAGCTAAATATGGATCAAACTTAAATAAACCTACTCGAATACTAAGCAAGACAATAGTCCTAATTATCTAGCATCACTTTTACTTTTTCTCTTTTGACATCATCGAAAAGGCCACTATGTCAAAGAAGATAGAACTTATTCCTAACAAAAATATAAATATGAGTCTTACCAAAAAACTTTGTTCCTAAGAAAAGTATGACTCCTAGTAGCTCAAGCACCAATCTATGGATGATATGTCTACATTAATGATCTAAGCACACAAAACATAAGTAATAATAATCCGATGGATGTAATGATATGCATGAATAAATAGTTAACGATATGGTTTGGAAATCTGTCCAATAAGGTCAATAAGTTGATCATGACGACAGTTTTGGCGGCGATATTGTGCTTTAAATTGCCCTTTGCCACGTAACTCATCTACTTTACCTTGAACAGAAACATTACCAATAACGTACAAGTTTGCCATTCATGCATCCTCTTTGCTTGTTCCTTGTTAGAATTGTATTGTTCTTGAGGAGCTTGTATATGTGTTCCCTCTTAAAAGATGCTTCCCTTAAAATGGATAGGGAACGAGCATTACCCAAAGTGGAACATTCTTCATCGTACGAAAGCATTACTTCATAATCGAACACTTCAATCTTCATGGAGACATTTCGGACAACTTAGAGAATATGGAATTATGGGATTGTGTCTAAGTGTTTAATCATCTTGGATAGGATAAGAATGATCAAGTTGGCCAAGTATGTAAAGAAATTTTCGGCCAAATGGAGCAATTTTATAAAAGCATGAGCTGAATTTCTATAAGGCAAATTGCAATATTTTCTATCCAAAAACAACACCTTATAACTCCATAAATCAAAACAGAAAATAATATCTATAAACTTCCCAAATTTCTTTTTCCAGTTATTCTCCCTCTATTCCTTTTTTTGGCTCTCCTTTTTCCAATCTTTTTTTTTTTTTTTGACTTCAACATAATTTTCGTTTTTTTTTGGGGGGGGGGGGGTTTCCTCCAATTTTCGATTTAACTCAGAAATCACAAAAATCAAATTCAGCTCAAATAGTTTTTGTTCCAAAACGAAAATACTTGCTCATATGGTGAAGTATATAGCCAAAAAATATAAAGAGTAAATAAATAGGCTTGGAACGTTTCATGTGGAGTTTGGTTGTGTTTAGGCTCAAATTGCGAAGACTAACTTCTTGGCTTATAATGTGGTTTCAAAATCGTAAGCCAGCCCTCTTAAAAGAATTATTGACAAATGACAAATGCCCAAATGAATATGCAAATCGGATTATAAAACTAAATGCAATGACTACTAGACAAAATAATATCAGAATAGCATCGTTAGACATAGCGAGTCCTAGTACAGTGTACACAAATGCAAGAAACTAAATAATTTTAAAGACTCAAACTTATACTAATGTAAAGATAATTCAATTATCTAAAAACATAGCTACTCTAAACTAGTCAATCATTGAGAGATTTGAAACAGTGATAGTAGCTAATTAATCCTAATCATGCCTAGTTTAAACCTGATTTTTTTCAAATTTTTCTCTATTTAAAGGTTTTGTAAATATATCTGCAAGTTGATTTTCAGTATTGCAGAACTCTAATTTCATCGAACCTTTCTCAACATAGTCATGCAAAAAATGATGTCTAATTTCTATATGCTTTGTTCTAGAGTGACTAATAGGATTCTTAGAAATATTGATAGCACTAGTATTATCACACATAATTGGCACACAATCACAATCAACATGAAAATCACTTAGGCTCCGTTTGGTTGGGGTGAAAACAGTTTTCCTGGAAAACAGTTTTCCCATTTTCCGTTGTTTGGTTTACAATGAGAAGGAAAATAGTTTTCATAGGGAAAACATTTACAACTATAAAATAAAGGAAACAGTTTTCCGTTGGTGGGACACTATGTCCACGGAGCACTAATAGTGTACTTGATCATCGGATTTGGTTGTCGGGACATCGGGTCATAAAAAAAAGTTGCACCCGACTTGATTGGGCCTCGGGCTGAACTTTCGGGTCACTTTCTCAATATTGTTTTTTTCTTCAAATAAGTATAACTTTTGACTCCAATATGTGTTTGAGGTGATATTTTTTTTGAATCCACCTAACTTTTCGAGATTGACGCAACTGTTTTAGTAGATTTTATTTTTTATGAAAAAATGTTTTTCCGGAAAATTGTTTTCCGTTGTAACCAAACAACGGAAAATGTGAACGGAAATACATTTTACACTGAAAATGATTTTCAGCTGAAAATACTTTTCAGTTGAAAACGATTTTTCGCCCAACCAAACAGAGCCTTAATTGTTGTTTCAACTATAAAACATGATCACAACATACTGCGGCTGCGACATATTTTGCTTAAGCAGTAGATAATGCCATTGTATTTAGTTTCTTAGAAGTAGCCCATGAAATTAAACATGAACCCAAAAATTGTGACGTACCCGAAGTACTTTTTCTATCAACTAAGTAACTCGCATAGTCAGAATCAGAATATCCAACTAAATCAAAACTAGAACATTTTGAATAAAACAAACATAAATCATATGTTCCTTTTAAGTATCTAAGTATACGTTTTGCACATTTTAAGTGTGATTCCCTTGGGCAAGATTGAAATCTAGCACAAAGGCATACACTAAACATTATATTCGGACGACTTGCTGTTAAATCAATAATACCTCGATATTCCATTTCGTCAACCTTTGTTCCTTTGTCATCAAGATCCATTTTTTGAGAGGTTGGGAATGGTGTATCATAGGCTTTGGAATCTTCCATCTTGTATTTCTTGAGCAATTCTTTCAAATCTTTTTGTTGAATATTTTGATGCCATCTTTTTTTTGTTTGATTTGAAAACCAAGGAAAAATCTAAGTTCACCCATCATGCTCATCTCAAATTCACCTTGCATCAAATCACAAAATTTAGAGCATATTTTCTTATTAGTTGCACCAAATAAAATATCGTCAACATAAACTTGCACAACTAAAATATCATTCCCTTCAATTTCAAGAACGTTTTATCGATCACACCCCGTTTAAATCCTTTTTCTAAAAGAAAGCTTGAAAGTCTTTCATACCATGCTCTCGGAGCTTGTTTTAAACCATAAAGAGCTTTATCAAGTTTAAAAACGTGATTGGGAAATTCCTTGTTCTCAAAACATGGGGGTTGTTCCACAAAGACTTCTTCTTTCAAGTACCCATTTAAAAAAGCAGTTTTAACATCCATTTGGTACAAGTTGAAGTTTTTCATAGGCAGCAAAGGCAATTAAAGTTCTAATAGCTTCAAGGCGGGCTACTGGTGCAAAGGTCTCATAATAATCAATACCTTCTTGTTGGTTGTAACCTTTGACCACTAGTCTAGCCCTGTTCCTTACAATATTGCCTTCATCATCTAATTTGTTCCAAAAGACCCATTTTGTTCCAATCACTGTATGATCATTAGGTCTAGGTTCTAAATGTCACACTTTATTTCTATCAAATTGATTTAACTCATCTTGCATTGCAACAATCCAATCGGGAGCTTCCGATGCAGACAAGTAATCACTAGGCTCCATTAAATAAATAAATGAATTAAAAGCACAAAAATTACGAACAGAAGAACGAGTCAAAACTCCCTTAGAATAATCAAGTGATTATATTATCTGTAGGATGTGAACTTCTATGCTTCCAATTTCTTGGGGTTGGTATTGTTCCTTGTTCAACTTGGGGTTGTTCCTCAGTTGGCGTTGAAGCACGTTCCTCAACTTCTTGTTGAGGTTCCAAAACATTTTCAGGAACATTACCTTGCTCAATCTCTACATTGGTTTGTGGTCTTGCCAAACCAATTTCAAAGTCATCATCCTGCAAAGTCTGCACATTCTTTTCAAAGGCGTCAACTTCATCAATTATAACATGAATACTTTGTTCCATGCACATTGTTCTCTTATTGTACACCTTATATTCTTTGTTATGGGATGAATATCCTAGAAACACAGCTTCATCGCTTCTAGGGTCAAACTTACCAAGGTTGTTCTTACCATTATTTGTACACATAACATTTAACATCAAAGGTCCCAAAATATGCAATGTTCGATTTTTCGACCTTTGAACAACTCATATGGAATTTTCTTTAATATAGATCTAACTATGGCACGATTCATAATATAACATGCAGTACTAACAGCTTCAGCCCAAAAGTTCCTAACAAGACCACCGGAAATAATCATCGTTCTAGCCATGTCTTCTAAGGTTCTAATTTTTCTCTCCATAACATCATTTTGTTGAGGTGTTCTGGAGGCTGATTAATTATGATCTACTCCACGCTCATTAAAAAAATTAATAAATTTATAATTTTCAAACTCAGTAGCATGATCAGATCTAATAGACAATAAAATTGATGATTCGATTATTTCTGGACTCTCTTAATATATATAAGAAACTCACCAAAACAATCTTCTTTCGAAGCAAGAAATAGTGTCCATGTGAATCTCGAATAATCATCAAAAACAACAAAAACATACTTACTTCCACCTCTACTAGTGATACGCATTGGACCACATAAATCAACATGAATTAGTTCTAGAGGTTTAGAAGTACTTACCATATTCTTCAACTTAAACGAAGATCGAACATGTTTACCTTTTGCGCATGAATCACAAACTCGTTCCAATTAAAACTTACAGTTAGGTAGTCCAGTGACTAATTCTCGGGAACGATGTTCAACAAATTTAAATTAGCATGTCCAAGTCTCGTATGCCACAATTAAGAATCGTTCTCATTCACTCTCATACAAGTCAAACTATTTTCTGGAATTGCATGTAAATCAGCCTTGTAAACATCATTGAAACATTTTCCATGCAATATAGTTTCACATGTACTTTCCTTCACAACTTTACAAGAATGAGAGTTAAATTGAACTTTTTTCCCCTTATCCCAGACCCGGGAGATACTAAGTAAATTATATTTTAAATATACATTTTCAATAGCATGGGCTTGTGACTTACCAACTTTACCTACACCACAATTTGGCATTTCTTGTCGTCTCCAAAATTCACAGAACCTCCTTCAAAGGCTTGTAAAGAGAGGAAATTATTGATGTCTCCAATCATATGTCTCGAGCAACCACTATCCAGAATCCATAGGTTGTTACCTCCCACTTTAGCCTGCAATATTAATCAATTTCTGATTTTAGGAACCCAAACTAGTTTGGGTCCTTTTAGGTTAGTAACGACTGTAACGTTATGCAATGAATATTTTCTAACCCATACTTGTCTCACAATGGCAATGTTTCTTTCAAAGGAACAATCATAAATATAATGTCGAGTTAATCCACAATGCATGCGAATTCTATGTTCAGGTAGACCAACATATTTGGACTTCTTATACCAAACATTTTTCTTTTTGTTCACGAATCCTATGCCATTTTTGTTCGAGTTGCTAGCTTACTTAATCAACGTATTAAAAGATTGTTGTCCCTTAAACAAATTATCATTTTCTTTTGTAATATTCCTAACCTCCTTTTCATACTTATTCAATTTGTTTCTAAGGGTAGAGTTTTTCTTTCTTAGAGCATTGAATTTCTTTCTAATAGTCTCTAAGTCAGGGGAATAATCCTTAGCAAAAGTAGAAGGTTGGGATTCTTTAACAAAAGTAGTCTTGAATTTTTGTTTTTGTAATTCAAGTGAACATTTCTTATCTTGTTCCTCAAATTCTTCAGCCTTGTTGCTTAGGTTTTCTTTTTGTGTTCCTTTAAGGCCATGTTCTCAAGTTTAACATCTAAATTATCCTTTTCAAGAGTTGTCTTAACAAGTTCAAGATCCTTAAGTTCATGGTTCGATTTAACGTAGTATTCTTGAGCATCAATCATAAACATATCAAGAATTTACATAACTTATTCTTTCAGAAATCATTCAACTTATCTCTAACTTGAGAACGTTACCTCGAGACTTTCATCTTCATCACTGTCAGATTCAGAGTCCGTCTGTTCCATCATTGCGAAAGTTGCTTCTATAGGGTCACGTTCCTCATCGTCAACGTCATCTTCATCTTCTTCGTTTCTCCATATTGCAACCATAGTCGTTTTGAGTTCCTTTCTGAAAGATGCTTTCTTCTCCTTCTTCTCGATTTTCCATAGTAGACAATCCTTAATCCAATGTCCTGACTTTCTGCATTTTTGACAATTTTCATCATTAGAAACTTTTTTATTACTAGAAGAAGGATTCTTACCTTTCGTGTAGTTTTTCTTAGAATTTTTGTTCCTAAATTTTTTTTTCAATTTTCGAGCATAACACTGTGAGTAGAGCTGGCAAAACCCAATCTGACCCGAGATAATCGACCCGATCCGCCCAATATAAGGCGCGTCCGACACCCTAAAATGTATCAATTATAATTATCTGAAACCGACCCAATTCGACCTGGTCCAACCTGACACCCGACACCAACCGTTATCCGAATTGACCCGAAACCGGTAGCACCCGATCTGAAGTTACCCGAAAACAAAATGAACCCGAACCGACTCTCCCGAATATATCCGATTTGTAATGACATAATACTCTAAATGATTGAGAAAACCCTAAATAAATATACATGTAGTCATTGTTTTTGAAAATTCTCACATAAAATGTGTTTTTCATATTATTTTCGACATTATATGCTCTGAAACATGAATTAAACTTGACCTGATATGACTCGTAAACCAAACTAACCCGAACCCGACTTAACCAAAATCCAAACTAACCCTATCCGAGTTCATCCGTAACCCCGACATCAGTATAAACCCGATTTAATCCGACTAGTCACATTCCGACCCAATCACTCTTTTGAACCGATAGACCCGAACCCATTATGCCCCAAAACCGAAAGGACCCGACCCAAACCTGACCCGATCCGCCCGATTTCCACCTCTAACTGCGAGTTCCTCCACATCTAGATCGGAATCACTATCATCATCATCTTTGGGTTTAAGTGCTAGTACTTTCTTCTTTGCTGATTGATCGAAACGTTGGTCAAGTGACATCTCATGTGTAAGTAACGATGCCATCAACTGTCCTAAGGAATATGTCGATAGATCCTTTGATTCTTGAATTCTGGCACTTTAATATCCCATTTAGGTGAAAGACTTCTTAATACACCTTTCTGATTTAGTCCTCTATACTGTATGCTCTACCAAGTGCAAGTGCAGTTAGTTTATTAATAATAGTAGTAAAGCAAGTATACATGTCTTTAATTGATTCACCATCTACCATAGCAAGCAAAAGCTTCATATTTTTTAACAAGTCAATCAATTTTAGATTGTTTAACTTGACTCGTTCCTTCGTGAGCAATATTAGGAGTATCCCAAATTTGTTTAGCAATAGTACAAGCAAAAATTCTATTGAACACATTTGGTCATAAGGCACAATGCAATAAAAGCATAGCTTTAGCATTTTTCTCTACTTTTATGATATCTTGTTCAGACCATTCTTTTTCAACTTTTCAGCTTACCTTACCTTCAGTGTCAGTTTTGGTGATAACATATAGTCCATCTCTAGTAACTTGCCATACCAGATAATCTTTGGAAATGAGATAGATTTGCATTTTGTTTTTCCACCAACTGAAGTTCTCACCATCAAAGTAAGGTGGCCTGACAGTAGATTGACCTTCCCAGATGTATTGTGGTACCGTGTTCATGATTGGCATCTCTCTAAGCGTTAACCTGTTCTTAAGAGAAACCCGCTTTGATACCAGTTGTTAGTAGCACGGTAGAACACAAGAGGGGGTGAATTGTGTTCTAAAAATTTTTGCGGAATTTAAACTATTTTAGAACACTTGTTGTACTTTTAGGATTGTTACCAACTTTAAGGAACGTTGACATAAGGAACGTTTTCTTAAACAATGAACAACGTTAGTTAAAGCTAATTAACAAACAGAAGCAATAATAAAAGCACTCACGATTTTACATGGAAAACCCTTTAAAACTACAAATGATGAAAAACCACAGCCCGAAAGACTTTCAATGACTACTTCTTCTCATTAATCAGTAGTACAACTCGATCAAACCGACTCTGGTTATTCAACCCAACCCACTCCAACCCAATTACTCTGATTGAAGTCACGAACTCAAACCCAATTACTCTGATTCTAGCCAAACGAACTTAGACCCAATTCTCTGATCTAAGCCTAACCCCTTGGACACTAATCCACGCTATCCTTAACTCTAAGGAATATTGTTTACCTCTCAACCTCACAAAAGCGTAAGGTACAATTTAATTTCTATAACTCTCTTAGAAGTTGTTAATATGATCCTTTAATTACTTAGTCAAACTTAATGTTCTCTTAAAATATTTCTCTGTGAAAATATGATCATTTAGGGGTTATAAAATCGCAAAGTTGAAAAGATAGATAACTCCCCCTTATATAGGCAAAATAAGCTTTTCGAAAATAAAATTTAAATTCGGATTTTTAATTCACCTAAAAATATTATCTTGTAAATAATACTTTTTGAGCTCAAAGATATCAAAAATAAACATCCCAAAATAAATATATCAAACCGGTAGGTTTTTCAACACAATATTGACCAAATAATATCTTTTCTAACAAAATAATGTTTTACCAAGTAATAGACAAATTTCCATTAGGAAGTATCTAATATGTTCGGTCACAATATAGTATATAATAAAATCTGAATATTTCGAAAACAAAATCCTCCCATATGTAAGAGATATCTTTTCCATATAAAAGCTCAATATATTCTCAAGTAGAAATATTATCTAGTAAATATTATACTCTTACCAAAATAATAATCTTTTAAGAAATACTGAATGTATGTGTAAACTGTAGTCTCCAAATAGGTAACATCTCACCTAAGGATACTCCATATATGTAGTCATGTTTCTCAATATAAGAACGTTTCTCTCAAATCATTTATTTAGTTTGCCGAACTAATTAATTCAAATTAACGTCATCTTTAAAAACTTTAACAAATAAACTCTAATAAATATATAACCATTAAAATGTAGAGTTTCATAAGTTTTCAAACTTTATTGTCATCTCCTTTGTTGTGTGGCAACTTCATACTTTAACCTATCAATATGCACTAATCTACAAGCTTGCATAAACACATTAGTAACTTTAATATATTAAATTAATTGTTCAACTAACATGTATTATATTTCATTAAATTTAATTCATTTTGTCATCATCAAAATAATCATGGTTCAACAAATTCACAGATATTCATTTAGTTCAATAATTTTAAATTCAATTCAGTTTTATTCAGTATAGTTCATTTCAGTTTAGCCCAGCTATGCACCCTCGTTCTTTTGTTTCAGTTACAAAATTATAAATTTACTTTGAGTTTAGCAAACTAGCCTTCTTAAGCTGGAAGCAAAGCTTTGTCAGCAGCTGAAACGATGAGCATTCGGTTACTAAAAAAAATGCAGAAGCAAGTGGAGTATATGTTAGAGAAGATGACAAGTATCGCGATAAGAGGCAGTATGGTTGGAAAAGGCCAACTACGTCACTCTGCAATCGGATTGCCAAGTTTCCGGCTTTCAGTTATCAACAAACACACATGTAAGAAGATAATAACATCGACAAATAATAAACAACAATATAAAGATGAAAAGAAAAGAACAACTTGTGGTTCAATGATAAATGAAATTTAATACTACTATATATTAGATTATCACCACAACTCGATGTAAGGCCACTTATATAAGATGATGACTGTCATCTTTGTATGTAAAGATGATCTCACTTTGAATCGGCATTATATGATAATTATTATTGAATTATTACGTAATAAATAAATAAGATTTTTGTGAGACCAATTTAAATGTAACCCTCGTCTAATTAAATATTATGAAATTAAAAAAACATTTTATAGAAGTTTTTGAATTATTAGTTAGTAAAAGAAAAAAGAAAGTTTTTGAGTTTAGAGATGTTGGAGTTATTTACATATTTATCACGAGCAGTGACTTTTTTTGTATAAAATAGTGATTATCGTCTTATTGAAGGTTAGAGTAATTTTAAGTACATCCGAATAAACAACAGTTTAAAAATGTAAAGAAAAAAAACAAGTTGTGGTTCAATGATAAATGAAATTTAATACTATATACATTAATTATTGGAGAATAGATAACACTGAAAGATAATAATTTTGAAGGAAATTTATTGGTTTTTGTTTTCTTCTTATCTAGGTGTCGAATTATTGCATGATCTTCTACTCCTATAAATGGACACGGGAGAGTGGCTGGCTATTGCATTCTCATTAAACATCTCCGCCCCTCTGTTGTGGCTTAGCTGCTCTATCAGTTCCACCGTCAAAGATCTACCATGGCTACATCTTACTCGGTGCCTTCAGTGGTATGTTCTTTTAACTTCTTTTTTTCTTTTTTTTTTTTTTTGATAGGAGGTATGCTTTTTTAACTTGAGTTCTTATATATATTTTTGATGTTTTAATCTCTGTTTTGGCTTTTTAGATTGCCTATAACATATTTATGCATGAGACTCACATGAATTATGGTTTTCGTTTAATAGCAATTTCCAATAACTTGTAATTACTAGATTTTTCAATTTCCTAAGATGTGTGAAATGTTGCAGGAATTTGCACTTACTTTTTTTTTTTTTGTTGAGGGAATTTTGCACCTACTTAGATGGCGTTTACTTGTAATCAATCATTTTATAGAGTAATTGTAGATAGAAAAGGAAGGAGAAGGAAGATAAATATGAGATTTGGGAGCTTGACTGCATCATCTGATGTAATCATCTTTACATGTTCTAAAGTAGAACAATTGTGATTACAATGGATGTTGTAATCAAATTCACTATTTACATGTTTCTCCTTCCCCTCATTCCTTTTCTAACCCATATTTACCCTATAAAATGATTATTACATTGTAATCACCATTACATTCAAGGAAACGAGCCTTTAGTGGTCACGGAATGAAAATTGCACTTTCTGAAAAGTACAAAATTGCCATAATGTTTGATTACCAAAATGCCGAAAGTTGCACTAATACTTAGAAATTTCTACTAGGAAAATTTTACCTAATCCACCCTAAATAAGTGTAGGTAGTTCCTGCAGAAAGTACAACTTCCTATATCAATCAAACAAATTTTTGTACTCCCAAAAAACTTTTGATAAGGAGTTACAACTTCTTAAAAAGTAAAATCTTTATTTGAACAATGAATCAAACGATCACTTAGAAAACCTAGGTTCGCACTAAAAAACAACAATGTAAACATTGGACGGAGTGACTAAGTTTTTATTCCCTATATATTTTTTGTTGCTATTTGTGACTCATTTAATTAGTTTATGCATGTATCATCAAGAAAGGATTCGTTTAAAATAAAAATTTCTATAAGATGGTCTTTTTCATAACTTTTGATAAGATGAGGTCATTTTTCAATAAAATAAGGGTCACTGTTCACCATAAATGACCCCTATATTACTAAAAAGTGACCCTATTTTTTATGAGTTGGTCTCACACAAGACTTACTTTTCATTTAATATATTTTAGATACTCCCTCCATATTTTAAAGTATAATTGTAGATTTTGTATCAATTTTGAGTATCGGTTTGAGAAAATATATACTTTGTTTTGCAATATTAGAGAATATTTGTTGCATTCGTATAAAAATACAGTTTCATAAATATGTATATGTGTTTTATAAATTTGAATATTGTTAAAGAGAAAACAATAGTCAATATCCGACCTTGAAAAACGAATATTTATGTTACATGATTAATCACTACATATATATAGATAATAATTCATTCAATATTTATGCCTGTGGGTGGTATGAATGGTTCACCATCCTCATCTTTTAAGAAAGGTTAAGAGTTTGAATCTAAAAAGTGAAAAAACTAATTAGTAGAAGCATTTTATCCCTTCGTGGACTTACTCCATACAAACATTATTAAACTTGACTAAAAAGACTTATCTAAACTTGTGGTTGAAAGAAACCAAAAAAAAAAAAAAAAAAAAGGGGAACTTGAACCGGTGCCGGTGGTCCGGTTACTTAAACCAGAGTACTTTAATGTATAGACAAATCAATGGATTTAAGTTATTTAAGAGAAGCGTCCAAGTTAAACAATGAACTAATTTCATAGTTCATTGCTATGTAGAAATATCATCGTAAATTAACACTTAATATGGGCATTGTACTGCCATATAAATTAAGGAGGTGTGGTTGAGTGGTAGGGACTCATCTATCCTTAACGAAGGTTGAGGGTTCGAATCTTGCCTTGGGCATGGAGCAGCTTTAAAATCCTTGGTCAATTATCTCATCCTTTGAGGTGCCTACAAGTCAACGCGGAGAAATAGTCACTGTGGTCGACGGTGGATACCCTTAGTTGTGAACCAAAAAAAAAATTGTACTACCATATAACTAGTATACTTTTAGGATTCAAGTAAAACGGTAATGAATAATGTTTATATTTAATAAATAATTGAGTGTTAAAAGATTTATTGTTAGCAAATGATGTTTTGGTCAGTTTTTTTAATCCAAAGAAGGTACAAAAGCCAATATAATAACTTTACATTGTGGGTATGTTTGGTAAAAATAGCTAACTTTTAGATTAAAGTTACCGCTTTTATCTTTTAGTTTTGCTTTCACCCTATGTTATCAAACAGTTTATCAGATTATTTTTAATTTTCAGTTTAAAAAACAGTTAAAATTTGAATGCTACCAATGCAAGCTTTCAATTTCAGCTAGAAATACAACTACTTTGTTACTATTTTACTGAAATTTTAACAATTTTCTGCCGATTTCTTTCCATATTCTGACTTTTCAGCAAACAAAACAGCTAGTTGTGCCAAACATACAATTAGGAGAGGAGAAATTTGAACCTAAAACCTAATATACCCAGGGCCTCAGATTTAAGCACTAGGCTGAAATAGAGATGACAATGGGTCGGGGCGGTGGTGGATATAGGTAGATCCATCTCCATACCCACTTGGGTATTTTAATTCCGCCACCGGCCCAATCCCCGCCACAGGTTGGAGATTCCAAATCCACCTCCGCCCCATTTACCCGGCAGATATCCACATTCGCTCCATTTATCGAGAGGGTACCAATATCCGTTTTACAACGGCCCGAAAGCAAACGAAGCTCACATTTGGATCTTACTCAAATTCACCCTAAAATAATTTGCAAGGAAAAATTTGAGCCTTTTGATAAGCAAGAGCAGTAGACAATTTTTATATATTTGGTAAAATAAGGTTTATTTATATTTTGCATTTTTTTATCTTTATGTGGTACGAGGCGGGGCAGGTGAGTATGAGGCGGGACGGGTAAGCGGGTATAAGGTGTGGCGGGGCTCTGACGAGTATCTATTAAGGGAAGAAGACAAACCATCCCCATTCCCACGATGGTTTTGCTTTATCAAAACCATCCCCATACCATCCTCATCTAGCTCCCCCATCCTCGCTCCAATTGAAGCGAATACAGAGCGATACTCACATTTACCCGCCCTACTACTATTCCTAGGCTGATAAGTGATACCTCATTGGCATATTTTGGTCAACATACACTTGTAATCCCTCGAACTTTATTTTAGAGTCCCCATTCTTTTTTGACGGGTAGAGTCCCCATTTGAGAACGGATTTCGTGGGTGATGAGAATCAATGGTAAATGGAGAGAGGATGGGCTAGTATTGGAGCTTAAGTAGGGATGACAATGGATCGGATTCGAATCGGATTATGCTAAATCCGAATCCGCTGCGAACACTAAACGGATTCTTAAACCACCTCCGAATCCGAATAACCTCCGATTAGGGAGGATCCGAATCCGAAACTATTTGGAGTCGGTAACCTCCGAATCTGATCCAAATCCGATCCAAATCCGATCCGTTAACTCGTCTTAGTTCCAATTTCTTTTATTCAAATGTGAAAATATATAAGATAATACTAAATAGCTAACTGCTAATTCAACAAAAATAAATATGGCATATATATTAAAAATTTAAGATACAAACAAAGGTGAACATATATACTTAATTCAAATATATTAAGGATGTAGTGCTTTTTTTAAAAAAAATTAAAAGGAAATCTCATATTCGGATCGGATTCGGAGGTGGGTCGGATTTTCGGATTTTACACAACATTTGAATCCGCTCCGAATCCGATTCAGATTCGGAGTTTGCTAATCGGATTCGGACTCGACTTTTTTTTATTCGGATTTGGTTCGGATTTTTTTGGCCTAAACGGATCGGATTCGGATCGGGTTCGGATTTGATTGTCATCGCTAAGCTTAGGGGTCTAAATTTAGGTTTGTTCTTTTTGACATTTCTTTAGGCTCCGTTCTTTTCATAAAAAAAATTAAATTAAATTATATATATTCAACTGAGCTGAATTGATTTTTTAAACCTAACATTTATCCACTTAAAACTTTTGAATTAATTTGAGCTTCATTGAAATATGCTTATGAACCTTGTATTGGTAAACCCTTATATGAACTATAACGGAAGGACTTCGATGAAACTAAGGAGCTTTTACAATACGAAATAAAAAAACAAATTTATGATTCAAAAATTTTGAATAACATTTATGACTATTCAATAAAATTACAACTTAAAACTCAACTTTATTTAAACACTATTTTTTAGTAAGAGTGTTCTATAAATTAGTTTAAACATTTTTTTCTTGCTTGATTTTCAACCTTTGTTGAGTAAAAACAAATTAAATATCTGAAAGCATAGTTTCAATTGAGAAATCATTATGCCCTCCATCTACCTCTAATTAATGTTTACAATCTACTTTGATCAATTACTAGGTAATTCCGCTAATTCCACTACATCTATATTTGGATTAAAAATGATGTTGATCACAAAAACTTTCTTGTGAGGCTGCGTGCTGCCTCATATGAATTTTTTGAGCTTGAATAATTAACCTGATCGACATATATTTATTTGTTGCAGGTAATGGAGGAAGAAAGCAGGTTTGAAGCAGAGGTAGCAGAAGTCCAAGCATGGTGGAACACAGAGCGGTTCAAGCTAACCCACCGCCCATACTCAGCCCGTGACGTAGTTTCTCTCCGCGGCAATCTCCGTCAAAGCTACGCCTCCAACGATTTAGCCAAGAAATTGTGGCGCACCCTCAAAACCCACCAAGCCAATGGAACCGCCTCTCGAACCTTTGGTGCTTTAGACCCTGTCCAAGTCACCATGATGGCTAAGCACCTCGACACTATCTATGTCTCCGGATGGCAGTGCTCCTCCACCCATACCTCCACCAACGAGCCGGGTCCCGACCTCGCTGACTACCCCTATGACACTGTCCCAAACAAGGTAGAGCACCTCTTCTTCGCCCAGCAGTATCATGATAGGAAGCAGAGGGAGGCTCGTATGGGCATGTCACGTGAGGAGAGGACTCGAACTCCTTACGTGGATTATCTTAAGCCTATCATTGCTGACGGTGACACTGGCTTTGGTGGGGCCACAGCTACGGTTAAGCTTTGCAAGCTGTTTGTGGAGCGTGGCGCTGCTGGGGTCCACATTGAGGATCAATCCTCTGTTACTAAGAAGTGCGGCCATATGGCGGGTAAGGTTTTGGTTTCTGTTAGTGAACATATCAACCGTCTTGTAGCTGCACGGCTTCAGTTTGATATAATGGGAACTGAGACTGTCCTGGTGGCGAGGACGGATGCGGTGGGTGCCACTCTAATCCAATCCAATATCGACACTCGGGACCACCAGTTCATCTTGGGGGTCACTAACCCGAATTTGAAAGGCCGAGGCCTTGCCGCCCTCATTTCTCAGGCCATGAGTGTCGGGAAATCCGCCTCCGAGCTCCAGGTACAATGGCATTGTAACTTAATGTGTCATGTAGAGTACATATTTGAATCTTTGTTTTACTCGGATCGGATATAGTAAGCTAATTGTATGTATGTATTAATCAATACTAGGCAATGGAGGACGAGTGGTTAGCCCAGGCCCAGCTCAAGACCTTCTCAGAATGCGTATGTGAAGCAATCAACGGGTTAACAAACATTGCGGAGGCAGATAAATCCAGGAGGCTAAACGAGTGGATGAACCACTCGAGTTTCGACAAATGCTTGTCAAACGATCAGGCTAGGGAGATTGCAGCCAACCTAGGTCTCCCTAACCTCTTTTGGGACTGGGACCTTCCCAGGACTCGTGAAGGGTTCTATCGATTCAAGGGCTCTGTTGAGGCTGCCATTCTTCGGGGGTTGGCTTTCGCTCCCCACACGGATATCATTTGGATGGAGACGTCAAGCCCTGACCTAGTTGAGTGCACCAAGTTCGCTGATGGTGTCAAGTCAAGGCAACCAGAGATGATGTTGGCATACAATCTCTCGCCATCTTTCAATTGGGATGCATCTGGGATGAGTGACCAACAAATGATGGACTTTATTCCTAGGATTGCGAAGCTTGGGTTTTGCTGGCAGTTCATTACTCTTGCTGGTTTCCATGCTGATGCTTTGGTTGTTGATACCTTTGCTAAGGACTATGCTAAAAGGGGTATGTTGGCCTATGTGGAAAGGATCCAGAGAGAGGAGAGGAGTAATGGGGTGGATACTCTGGCTCATCAGAAGTGGTCAGGTGCTAATTACTATGATCGCGTGCTGAGGACGGTTCAGGGTGGAATCACCTCAACAGCTGCCATGGGGAAAGGTAATAAGCTCCCAATTGTTACTTTTTCCGTTCCAAATTGAGCTTTTTATTTGACTTTACACGGTTTCTAAAACAACACATTGATCATCCGTAACTCTAATTATATACATTTAAAAATTATAAAAAACTGATATTGTGAATCTAAAAAGAGAACTTTGTTTTCTCAAAAAAAAAAAGACTACTTTAGTATTGTGAACATTGGTATTTTTTTCAAAAAGCAATAGTCAAAGTTTATAATTTTGACCTCAAAAGTCAAATGAAAAACTCAATTTGGAATAGACTGGGTGTGTTTTACGTTGTTATTAAAAAAATTCTTTCATTAGATACAATTGGTTAAATTAATTAATGTTAATTTGCTATAGGTGTGACCGAGGAGCAATTTGAAGAGAAATGGACAAGGTCAGGAGCAACAGCTGATATGGGCCAAGGCACCGTGGTCCTTGCGAGACCAAGGATGTAACAAACCGGTGTCACCATCAGCGCATGGTTACAAAGTCGATGGAAACAGTGGGCGTTATCACTTATCAGAAACAAAAATGGGCACTAATAATTAGTAGGATGGTTCTACAATAAATTAGTAGCAGTTTGATTGGTCAGTCTTCGATTCTTGGCTACATATGTGAAGCCCCTAGTGCCCAGAGTGCAATGTATTATGATTGGTTGTCTATTCGTATTTGGGTTCTATATGTGCGAGTGTAACTGTATGTTTGGATACTTGCATTTAAAATAATAAATTTGAGGTGAATTTGTTCTTGAAATCTTAGATAATTGTAAGTTTGGAATTGATCTGAAGACATTTCTTTTATTAAAATTCACAATTTCAATTTGAATATCCAAACACACTCTAATCTAGATATGTAAAGCCATATTACCATCATGTACTTGGTGTATTTTTTAATTTATATTAATCTTCTACATTGTCAGATTCTGTTTAACTAGTACTTGGTATTTATCTTTCTCGTATGATTACGATGACTCATCACTACTCAAGTCATGTCGTTAAATTGTTTTTGGATGAATTAAATATGAATACAAGGGGCAGACTACTTGTCACACTAGAAAATAAATTTAATTAAAAAATTATGTTATAAGTAACTTTCAATAGTGGACAACAAAATTTTAAAAATTGTCCTAAATGTTAAGATCCGATTTTATTTCAAATTAATCCAAAGTGAAACATATATGTGAAACTTTTTACATTTATATATTAAGGTATATGAATATGAAATGTTTATTCGAATAAAGTCGGTAAGTCACAGCCGATTTTCATTTGGACTATATTAGTTACTTCCAAATCTCCGGTTAACATTTAAATGAAGGTATAGAAGAAATTTAAAGTGACATGAGTTCTGACAAGTTTGAGGCAGAAAAGATGATTTCTGTATTGATCTGTACGAAATATATATAAAATCCTAGTATCTATTCAAATGTTTTAGTATATAGAAACAATCCTAAACAATATCAAACTCTATGAAAACTTGCCATAAATAGGCGGAACCGAATATTCCATAAGTCCCGCCTGAAATCATACAGATCTCATAACACCCCTCCCCCCTCCTCCCAAGTTGGAGCATGGGGGTTCACGATGCCCAACTTGCTGAGTAATAGATCAAATTGCTTCTTACCAAGAGCCTTTGTAAATAAATCAGCCAATTGCACTGTCGTAGGAACATACGATGGGGCAATCAGACATTCGGTAATAGCATCATGAACAAAGTGACAATCAACTTCAATATGCTTCGTGCGTTCATGATAAACAGGATTGCAGACAATGTGTAAAGTCGATTCGCTATCACAAATGGTATAGCTTTAGGATGATGAATACCCAAACTGAATAACAAACCTTTCAACCACTTGTCCTCACAAGTGATGGCAGCCATGGATCAATATTTTGCTTCAGTCGAGACTTTGAGACAGTAGTTTGCTTCTTTGTTTTTCATGAGATAGGTGATTGACCAAGGAATACCAACCAACCCGTCAAGGATCACCGTGTGAGGGGGCAGGCAGCCCAGTCTGAGTCACACCATCCGTTTAAAGATAAGTCACTGTCAGTTTGCAATAAAATACATTGACCTGGAGTTCCCTTTAAATAACGCACAACTCGTAGAGCGGCCTCCCAATGCCCTTGGTGAGGATCTTGCATAAATTGAGATAAAAGAAAAACCAAATATGCGAAATCAGGTCGTGTGACAGACAAATACACAAGACGACCTACAAGGCGTCTGTAGGATTCCGGATCATCAAGCAGTTTGACACCAATGGCATGGCCTAACTTGTGATTTTTCTCAATAGGAGTATCTGCTGGTTTTGCCCCCAAGAGGCCGACCTCAGTAATAATGTCAAGAGTATACTTTCTTTGACAAAGAAATAAGCCAGCTGAACTCCGAGCTACCTCAATACCAATAAAATATTTAAGTTGACCAAGGTCTTTCAAATGAAAACAGTCACCCAAACAGGCCTTGAAAGCACTTAAAGCAACATAATTATTGCAAGAAATAATTAAATCATCAACATACACCAAGACATTGAGCTGCACGCCATCTTTAGTGTAAGTAAACAGTGAGTAATCAGCGTAAGACTGAAGAAAGCCATACACTTTCAAAGCAGTTACCAGTTTTGCAAACCAACGACGGATTGCCTGTTTTAAGCCATATAAAGATTTGGGAAGACGACATACCGGATTTGGCTCCGATGACGTGAAGCCAGGAGGCAATTTCATATAAACTTCATCATCAAGATCATCATTGAGAAAGGCATTATGGACATCCATTTAGTGAAGTTCGCAATTCTTGGAAGCGACAATGGCTAAAAAGGCACGAATGTTTGCCATTTTGGCAATGAGAGCAAAGGTCTCAGAGTAATCCAAGCCTTCGATTTGATGATTTTCAAAAATAAACAAGCGAGATTTTAACCGCTCAAGATCTTCATTGGAGAGGTATTCCTCTTATAAACCCATTGATTGCCCAGTGCACGCTTGCCAGGTGGAAGTGGTTCGAGAGTCCAAGTACCATTATCCTCCAAGGCTTTAATTTCCTCTTGCATAGCCTTCTTCCACCTGTCATCTTTCAAGGCCTCCTTAAAAGACCGAGGTTCATCTCTTGTAATTACGGCTGCAAGAAACTTACGATATGGCATAGAACTTTCACAATTAATATAGTGTGCTATAGGAAAAGGAGTACCGGAGGTATGTTGTGGAGGGGAAGTAGCAGTGTTCGATGGACTCTCTTTAACAACGTTGTAAGTAACAAAATCCCTTAGGAGCACTGAAGGGGTTTTTAGTGCGCATTCCACGACCCAAAATTTCTTCGGAACCCTGATCACTTAAGCTTGCATGGTCAGGCCTAGTTTGTACATAGTCGTCTACAACACTAGGCTGTTCTATTTCTATTGGGGTTGCCGGACTTGTGGCTTGGTTAGACCCAGAATTGACAGTGGCAGAAGAATTAGGGTCATTGGGGATAAGAGGCACATCTAGACCCTCATCTGTTGTAACCCTGGTATTAGGGACATTGGCAACAGTAGAGTAATCGTCCAAAAAACCCGCAAACTCTAAATCAATATCCACATCCATATATATCAAAGTGATCCGTTGGTCTAATATTTCTAGCTTCCGTCTCAACAAAAGGAAAAATCTCTTCAAAGAATTTTACATCCCTTGACACAAAAAATTCATGTTTATCAAGATCATAAAGCCTCCATCCCTTTTGACCGAAAGGATACCCAACAAATATGCATTTGCAGCTACGACTCGCAAATTTATCCCCCTTTGTCTTTTGGTTGTGGGTAAAACATAAAGATCCAAACACTCGAATGACATCATAAGATGGAGGATAACCAAACAATTTCTCAAAAAGGAGTGAGATTGTTAAGGATAGTGGAAGGAGTTCTATTGATTTAATGTGCAGCGGTCAAACCACTCTCCCCCTAAAAATAAATTGGCAAATTGGCTTGGAAGCGCAAGGCGCGAGCAACATTTAGGATGTGTTTGAGTTTTCTTTCAACTCTCCCATTTTGTTGTGGAGTTCCAGTGCATGAGGTTTGAAATAAGATGCCACAAGCAGTAAAATAATCAAGCAAACATCGAAACTCCATTCCATTAGTTTGAGAAAATTATCGCTCAACTATAGCAACAAATAATACAAATTTAAAAAAGACCTTTGTTTTGTCATCCATCAAATAAGCCCACACAGCTCGAGAAAAATCATCCACAATAGTCAAAAGATATCTAGCACCACCAGAGATGTATGACGATAGCCGCCCCACAAACCAATATGAATTAATTCAAAACTTTGACTAGCTTTATGGTCACTTAAATGAAATTTGTCTCTGAGATTTTTAGCTCGAAAGCACACTTCATAACCTTTATTCAAACTACCTTTAGAGTTACAAACTTGAGGAAGCAATTTTACTACTATTTTCGAAAGATGCCCCATCCTATCATGCCAAAGAGTCAAAGAAGAAGCGTCCGCGTCCACTGTGACAGCTTGCACTGTATGTGGTCCCTTGAAGTAGTACAGTCCATATTGCTTACTTTCTGTTCCAATCAGCTTCCTCGTTTGGTCCTGTATAGCACACATATATCGGTTAAAAATGACAATACTATTCAAATCGTTACACAATTGTGAAACGGACAATAAATTGCAATTCAAGAGAAGGACATAAAAAAACATGACTGAGAGTCATAGCATCCGACAATTGCACTGAGCCCCTCTTTGTCGCAACCACTTTCTTGCCATCAGGAAGATTAACGAGACATAAGATGTCTTCCACATCGAATAATACAGAAAGATTACCAGTAACATGATTAGATGCACCTGTATCAATAATCCAAGAACGACCATTAATCTTACCACTCAAACGATTATCGGAAACAGTCATATTACCAAAGACACAGCTTGCAAGCACCTTCCACTGATCAGCGAAAAATACTTGAGGAGATGGTGCTCCTATAAGTTCAGAAACAACTGCAGCATTAGCACAGATCCCCCTCGACCACCCTGTCGCAAGAGAAGCATTGGTCGTTGATTTTTGGGTATGACCATTTATCAGTTTAGTCATACCTGATCCGCTGCCATACATCACACGATCCTCCCACCATTCTCGATATCCATAAATTTCGAAGCAATTAGTTACTTTGTGGCCTGTCTTCTTACAATAGGTGCAAGAGAGATAAGATTTATCAAGTTTATCTATTTTGCATCGGCCGCGCCTACTAGTTCATCTTGAATAACTAGCTGGTAGGCAAGACTGAGAGAGGGAAGGGGATCTTGAGCAAGAATATTTGATCGCAAAGGACCATAAGATGGGGCATATAAACCCATCAGAAATTCATGAACCATGTCCTTTGAACGACGACGCTCATGTTCAAGGCCTAAGGTACACTTTGTACAGCAAGAACAAGTGATCAAGGGTTCATGGTTATGCAATTCCTCCCATAGACCCGTGAGTTTTCCATAGTAAGAAGCAACCGACATTGATTTGGTTTGCTTACAGTCAGAGATGGCCGCCTTTGATTGTTGTATGCGTGGTCCATTCGTAAGAGCGAATCACTCCTTAAGCGTCTCCCATAGACGTCTGTCGTCTTTATATACTTGGACAAGGTACTGTTCACTTCTGGTGTAATGGTATTCATAATTCAAGCTACAAACATGGCTTGAATTATATTCCAATCATCTTGTGTGCAAAGAGGTGTTGGAGATACATTTGTACCATCTAAAAATCCGAACATTTTTCGAGCTCGAAGGTCGTCTCAATCTCACCAACCCAATCATCATAATTTTCGCCATTAAATCTAGCTGCATTAATAAAATCACCAGGTCGATCTTAAGGACCTAGGAAATAAGGGGATTTTGGATCGATTTTATTTGGTGGTGGTGGATCATCTTCCACGACCATTGTTTAGGGTTTTTGAGTTTTGGTTTAAGGTTTGTTTATATCTTTCATGCTCTGATAGCATGAAAAGTTTGAGGCAAAAAAGATGCTTTCTGTATTGATCTATACGAGAATATATATATAGGGGATTTCTAGATGTAAACCGCTAATTTACTAAACATAAATACTTTTTCCCGTTATACCCTTCACAGATATTCCACCCTTTTTTGTCTGCTCTTCCTTTCTCTCGATCAATTCTCCCACCCCATCTTCCTCCACCCAGTATCTCCTCTGTGAGTTTTCCCACCCACCATTGTTTCTGAATGTAATTAGCCAAAAGTCCATCTTCAAACTGCGTACCAGCAAAAATAAACCTTTATCCCCCATAAGAAGTGTTACGAGTAGTTCTCCACTAGTATAGAGCATCGTTTTTTTGTGTGATAACTGGTTGGTCAATGTATTTCTGAAATTTCTAGTTTTGTTTTTCCTGGACTGCACTTGATGAATGCAAACAATACAATCCTATCACATCTATTGCAGTTATGATGTTGAACAAATTAAACCAATATTTTTATCTTTACATATGCGAACTTTGGATGAATCTACTAGCTAGAACAAGGGTATTCCAAGTCTCTCTCTCTCCAGCCGCCACAAATTGGACTCCACCCCTCTCCACCACGTCAGGCTTCAACCACACAGCCACCACCCACCCGCGAAAGCTCAGTCATCGCCCGCCAGCCCACCACTACTCAGCCTTCACCTACCATCCACAAACCCTAAATTGAATAATGAAGAAAAATTGGGATTTTAATTTTTTTTTTAAAGCTTCTTAATTTCGTTATTACCTAAATATCATCATCAATTGCAAAAGAAAAACATTATGTCATTCAAAGGTATCATCTATGGTGGGAGATAATTTGAGAGGAAAAAATAAGAGGGAGAAAGTTGTGTTTTTCAATCAAAGGGGTAGTTTTGGAAGTATTGTGACAAAAATATCTGCGTTTAGTAATTTGAGATTTACGTTAAGCAGTTCCGTATATATAACGCCTTAGTATCTATACACATCTTTTAGTATATGGAAATAATCCTAAACAATATCAAATTCTATGATAACTTGCCATAAATAGGTAGAACCGAATATTCCATAAGTCACGCCTGGAATCTCGCAGATCTCGTAATAAATTCCAAGTAGAGTTTGAACAAGACTCTTTGGTCGCTGAACTTCTAGGGCAATGTAAATGTTGTAGTTGAAGTGTGTGGCATGACATGGTGTTGCATGATCTAAGAAGCAGTTACCCACAAGACTCTATTTTACAAATTGAAGGACAGAAGGAGCGACGAGAAATGAACCAAACCTGTTGATATTAAAAGTAACAACGTGTTTTGGTATTTTGCGTTTATAAGAAAGCAAGATAAAATCGTCGCTTATCCTTCAACCAAGCAATTAAGCACTAGACTAACATTACAAGGGTCTTCATTACGTATTTATAGGTTGCAAACATGAATAAAACCCTATGAAATATTCTTGAACAAAACCTTTTTATCTAGATAAAAATTAGCCTCTAAAATAATGGTCCCAATAGGAATAATTGGGAACCACTAGAATCCAGCTCATAAGGGCACCATCATAGTACTAGTAGGCGCCTCCTTGTGTTCTTTATAGAAGTTCGATTTACAAAGTTGAATTTTAAAACTTATGTCATGTTTTTTTCAACGAAATAAGGTAGCACGATGAGAAATAGGATGAAACGACGCGAATAGTAAAATAAAATGTGAGATCAAATGAAGTAGAAAATGAGATACAACACAGAACTGAACAAGACAAAACGCAGTATAGAGAGATGAAAAGAGTGATGGTCTTATCATACATAGATTCTCACGTCTTTCTGTATACAAAAAATTCAATTCTTAGTAAATTTTAAATGCATGCCACCTTCAGAATATTTTTTAAATCCGTGTTCTCAAAAGAAGTGTATCATGACCCATTTTGAGATTTTATTTTTTTAAGAGAGAAAATTAAAGAAAACATTGATGAAGATATATAACTTTTTGATACTGCTTGAGAAAGGCATAACAATAGCCTTAGAAACTAAAAAATATAAAATGTATAGTTGTAGTAACACATACTGTACGTACTATTCATGCGGGTTGTATATGTACATTAGTATTCTGATACTACTAGTCGTTGGGAGAAAGACATCAGTCGACATAGTTCATAATCATAGAGATAGGCACCACGCATAAACCCTTCTTCTCCAAATCTTTGCAATCCAAATCTTGACCAGGGATATTACTGAACTCTTCGCTCTGGTTTATGACCTTGTATTTTGGATGCTCATAATCAATTGCATTTCCTTTATCCTAAAAATTCATAAAAGCTTAACTTTGTCATGTGTCATTAACTATGAGTACATCAAGAATCACATATACATATAAAGCTACCAAATATGAAACCGACATCACCCAAATGTCGACCTATATTTCAGTAAAAAGACACTCTCTCTCACTAAAAAGTTACCATAAAACCATTTTATACTGTAACAATCCAAAATTTTAACCTCTAATTATTGTCAAATTAAACTCGATTAACGTTAATAATTGTGATTATGGTCTTAGTCATGTATAATTAGTGGTATGTGTTAATTTTGATTATTGGTTAATACTTGTGTTTAATGTGTTAATTAAGTAAGGTTAGTGGGTAACAAACCCGATTAGTATCTAGTTAACCATTTGGGTATTTTACGATTTTGGGTCAAATACTTAGTTGGGCCTTCTTGTTTTGGTTTTGTGGGTGTTTGCCCAACCGGTTTCTCTCTCCTAGCCCGAAACCAACTATTACCTAAACCCACTACATACTATATACTACTACTCAAACTCATCTAACATGTATTAGTATTTCTTTCTCTAGAATTTCCTAACAATCTCTACAATTCACTACACAAGCAACCATTGAAAACTTCTTCAATAAGCCTACTGCATATAGTGGAAGAAAAATAAAACAAGTGACCAAGCATGCTTACATACATTTGTCAATTGCCTTGACCAAACCTTATGTTTCTTTCACATTCTAAACTAGTTAACAAAGGAAACAAAACTTCATCTTTTTCTCTCTTTTTTCTCATTACCAGTTCATCACCATCACCACCAACATCTCACTTTTTATTCTTTTCTTAACAATTATTCAAGTCATTTGAGATTATTGAGTTCAACAAGTTTAACAAGAATCTAAAGAGCTTAAGGTAAAATCAATACCTTATATTCTCTTCTCTTTTCCATTCGATTTGGAGCTTATTTTTGTAAATCACACTCTAATTACTTCTCCTTGTTCTTCATCATTTCTTATGTGAACTTCATCAACAAATCATTGAGGAACTTCAAAGCCGAAATACTTCCTATGAACTTGCAAATTCGGGGCCTTTAAGACCTTCACTTGTTGATCCATAAGGTTGTAATCTTAAATCCTAAATCTTTACTCTCTCTTCTCTAAACACCTAAGAAAGATAATCCATAAAATTAACTTGATACTTAGTTTTGAACATGTCTTGAGTAATATTTGTTAAGGGACATAGAAGGATATTATAAAGAACATGGAAACTACCTATCTTTATGCTTATGGCTTTTAATGGATACTTACTTTAGAATCTTTTGAGTCAAGGCATGATATTAGTTTTCTTCTTAATTTTAGATCTTATAAAAGTATACATATGATATATGATGTTATATATATTGGAGTAATGTGAGAAAAGTCCTAAGATAAGTCTTATTGGGATATATCTATGTGTGACATGTTTTATTAGAGCCTAATTCAATGATGCCCTGTTCTGTACAGTGACTTTAACCCAACTTTCGACCACCCTGAATTCTAAATTTGGTAAAACTCAAAACATGAAAGTTATAGATCTTTCTGTTATCTTTCTACAGAACTTTGAATCACCCAAATCATATTGAAAAAGTTACAAGAAAGTTAAATAAAGTTTTGTTGTTTGATGTTTGTCTCTTGACCGAAAGCATGCATAAATATTTTAGAGGATTAGTATATCACCTTTTGTTGATCTTGAATAAGTTAAGGTCACCATTTAACAATAAGGACGATTTTAGAAAAAGAGATTGGGTTTGTATCTTGTGTCAAAACGGAATTTGTGTTTGATTTATGTTATTCACTTGACCAAGAGGTCAAGGATGTGAAATGAACTAAGAGTATAAGCTAGTTTGATTATATCAAGTGATGGAATGAGTTATTAATATTAAGTACCCATGTGGGATTATTAGGTGTTACATGTGAAAATGGAAGCTAGACCTTTTGTGTGTTGTGTTAAGGATATTCAAGTAAGTACATGTCCACCCTTTCACCTTGTCAATTATCTTTTCCAAAAACCTATGTGCTGAGTGATATTATGTGAATAACATGTTATGTGCTACTACATGACTTATATGATGAATTACTTGTTCATACATGAGCTACTTGAGCCATACTTGCTTCTTATATATTTTCACTTCTTACATGAGCTACTCTTATTATACTTGGTGTATACATTCATCAATCATTATGAAAGTTCAAAGCTATCTACTAATGCTCAAAATCCTGAATATACTATCATAAGAAAAGTGAAGTACAAATCATAAGAATGAAGAATTATTACTCTATAAAACTTATATATGCCTATGGCATAACTACTCAAGATTATGAACATGTGAAAGAGAGATTCTCTATATTGGACTATATTATTACCATCTAGCCAATGAGCTACATTATTATCATATAGCCAAAGAGCTACATTACTCTATTATGAGATTGAGATTATAATTCCCTTAAGTTTGTGGCATGACTTTTCAAAGGGGACGTTGGAAGTTTTGAAGGCACGACTCTTTAGTGTGCACACTTGTATTTCATTATTGAATTATCGAGGCAATAGCCAATGAGCTAGCCCATTTATCATTATGATCATTATTATTTTTCTCACCAGCCAAGGGCGGTAATCTTGGCCGGATAGTAACATAGATTACTATTCGTGATGTCGCGCTTCGGCGTGTTTTATATCTGAGCGTGCACTTCCATGCCACCTAACATTAGATGAGAGCTAACTCTAAATCAAGTTATCAACCAATTGAATGACAAAAGATAAATCCTTTAAAATCCTCTTAAGTTATATTCTTGTCTTAGATATGGATGACATGAATTTTGATGTGTTATTAAATTATTATTACTATTACATTATGTGTTGCTTGCTAAATGTACTTTCATTACTAAACATTTTGACAAAGTGGAGTGTTCTTACTTAGCATACGCTAATTTTCCTCTTTCTCTTCTTCTTTTGCATATATACTTGCACGTGCATGTTGATGACATGCAGTTATGTTCGGGACTTGTGAGTTTGGCAAGGACGGAAGATCTCCTAGTGATATTTAGTTAGAATATTATAATGTCTTGTAATAGAATCACTTAAACGAAGAGGTCTCTTTGTAGTTGTAAAATAACAATTATACTTTTCTATATGATCTTTATAATAAAAGTAAGTCTTTTAGCTTCTTAAACTCCTATGTTGATCTTAAGACTTTCTTTCTTAATTTCTCTTAGCCTTGTACTTACCCCGGTAAGTACGGCGGTAGCACTCCGGTATTAGTATCGTCCTAAAGATTTAGTTATAATAATATGCGTATTAAGGAGGTATTAATATCGGGGTGTTACAAAATGGTATCAGAGCATGATCTGAATCAACACAGGATTAAAATTGTTTAAAATCAAGATTATAGCTAATAAGTTAGGCACGCGTGAGAGCGGGATGGAAATGGGAATTTCTTTTAGTTTATATGTGTGTAAGACGGACGCCTGAAATATTTTGTGATTTACACCTAAAATGCGTACACATCTTCTTATTTCTCATTTGACTTTAATCTTGGTTAGCTTGCAAAAGATGATGAACATATGCGTTAGATGATTATATGGTACGTGATATCTGGTTCAGTTATTCGTTTGTGATTTTTAGTTGTTACTACTCTGCAACAGATAAATCAAAGTGAAAAAATAATAATAATAATAAAATTAATTAATTAATTAATTAAAAGTGATTAATTTGATATACGAGTACACTTCGATAATAAATAAATAAATCTTGATGTTTGTTTTGTTCTTAGCATTATACATTATATTTGTGTGTCCATATAGGAAAAGACTAGGAGTTAAAGTGATGCTTTTATGCCATTTTTATTTTTAACACTAATAGCTTTGATTTGGGTATGTATATAGTATGCTTAAGAATTGGAATTATGTGTTCACAGCATATTTGAGCATAAGTATTTTTATTAGGAAATGTGAGAGGTTTCAGACATAGTAAGATGGTCAGAAGGAGCTTTACGAGAAACATTTTAAGAGAAATTATTATGAAGTATTTGGATTTGAAGCTTTGGGATCTATTAACAACAAATATAGAGATAGAGGATGATTATCGTGGTATATCTTGATACTACTTATTAGAATCGTACTGGTGGCTAATATGGTTTTGACATCTGACTTATGTCCCTATTATACCGAGGTATAAGTTGAACAATACTAAGGATCCTTCATTGGTGAATAATATGAAATTATTTAAGGTCTACCTCGAATGAATATACGTTATAACTCAGGATTTCTTGGTGTAACGATTATATATTATGAGGCTGAATTTGTTAAGTTTTGAAACCTCTTGGATTCGAGTTATAGGATATGAGTATTTGAGATCAATTCTTAGTGCAGAGAAAGTTTGGTAAACTTGAGAGTACTTTAACGATTATATATTATGAGGTTGAATTTGTTAAGTTTTGAAACCTCTTGGATTCGACTTATAGGATATGAGTATTTGAGATCAATTCTTAGTGCAGAGAAAGTTTGGTAAACTTGAGAGTACTTTATTCACGTGGGATTTTAGGCTATCAATATTGAGAATCTTTCAGATTAACCTAACAACTTGTTCACCGTTTTCTTCATTTCAACTGGGACATAAGATCAGTAATAAGTTCTGAAATTACACGAAGAACCAAGAGTGAGACATTTTAAAAAGGATCTTAAATTTTCAGACTATTTATGCACAAATGATTATGGACTTCATGAGGTTGAGAATTTGAGCTTGATTAGCTAGAGTATTACTGTGTTTATATAGGACACGTATTTCAGGTCATTTTGAGGTTTAAAGGTAATAGATCAGAGCTGAGATATTTAGTGAGATATAGATGTTGAGTCATGACTTAATATTTGTGATATATATGACAAGAATAAACTACTATGAGTTCCTATGAAGTATACATATTTACTTGAGAATTTTGAGAAATGTAGTTTGACATGAAAAGCATGTTATATATTGAATATGGAGCAAACTAGACAATGTGTTAGGATACAATTGTTAACCGTTTGGATTTGAATTAACAAGCAAACGAGATCTCACTTGGAGTATGTCATACGAAAGTTATCAATTGAAGGCACTTCAAGAAATATGTTATTTGAGAATAAGGTGGTGTTTGGATTTTATTCCATAGTAGGCTTTGTAAAAGTTGGGTACAAGAGAAAATGAGAAGGAAGTTGAGGTATAAGTAAAAACTAAAAAGTATGAAGTGTTTGGGAATAAAGCTCTATGATGTGAGGTTGCGATGTTTGATTAGGTTTTGGTTATTCATTATATATGGTACCATGAGAGTTTAGGAGCACTAATATAACTTTGCGGTATTGAATATTATTGAGATAAAATTATAAAGATATATACATATTTGAGGTTAATAGGATGAAAAGGAATTGAAGTGTATAGCAAGATGGATAGGTGACCGGATTTAGAATCAATGGTTTATGAGTCTTATATGACTTAAAGTCATACATGCATGCATAGTTGATATTAAGAGGAAATGAGATAGAGATCCATAAAGGAATTGCGATACGAATTTGTTTGATAAATTTGTGGAAAGGAGAATTATCTGAACTTGATTAAGGTTGATGATACTTATGGAGAAGAGAGGTAAACTTATTAAGGTTGTTTGGAGATATCTGATTTACCCTTAGAATGAAATGGGTAGTAAAGTTGAGAAATACAAGGGACAAGTTTAGAACCTTCTTACCAATATATGAATTAGTTGATTTGTTTTACAAAGAAGAGCATACTCACGAGTTCACATACATAATGATTTGAGGTTATTATACAAAGATTATTATTTGGGATACGCTATATATGTTGATACATGAACTACGATGCATCCAATTGAGTAAAGCATGGATGACGACACTATCGTCTACTTGAGGTGAAACAAGGAGAAAGAAGAATGACTTGACTTAATGATTAAATCTAGGCAAGTGAAAGTATAATTGCAAGTACATGGATTCCTTTAAGGATAAAGAGTTAATTTGGATATGTGAAAGTCGATGATAAATAAAAATAACTACTTTGAGTTATTGAAAGCAAGTGAAAAGTCAAGAGATAGTGTGCAAGCAATATTGGAGAATGAATTAAGATATATTTCTAATTTGGGAAAACTAAGACATATGTATTGGGATTAATTAGAATTGAGTACCCTACTGTCAAACTCGAGGATGATTACGTAATTAGAATTCAAAGATTTAGGACTACTGAGATTATGATCTTATATATGTGATAATGGAACGTGTAATGCCTAACTTTAAGGTTTAAGAAATAGGTATCGAGAATACTTGAGATTACTTTGGAGATATCCTAAGGGGCTATACATTGGTGACGATGTTTCTTAGATGTGTAAATCAGTTACTGAAAGGAGTAAATATAAGATTGCAAGTGGAGCTCGATATGATCATTATGAGCAAACCGTGACATTATTTGGGATTAATTAAGGCACCTTAGTCACTACTCTTGTTGGGATCAGCTTATTGTGATTCATATTAGTGATACTTGGGAGAAACTATTAAGATTAAAGAAGATCATGTGGAACTTTTGAGGAAAGTATTAAAAAATTTAAGAGAACATCAATTGTACGGAAATTGTCTACGTATGACATTTTGGGATACATAGGAATTATGCTTTTGGATCATACCATGCGTAAGGAATGCATTAACTTTATTTGAAAAGATTTGAAACATTAAAGTTGGGTCTAAAACTACTAACATGTGGAAGTTTTGAAGATTTGTGGGTCTAATAACATGATATAAGATATTTTGGAAGAATTTCTCTAAAATTGTTTAACCATCTTTTGAGGAAAACCACTATAGAATGATAAGTGTGATCAAGTTTTTAAAGAACTTAATATTAGACATACAATCGTACCAATTTTAGCTACGCCGATTAATGAAGTTTGATAAAGGTCTATGGTGACGTTTCTAGAATGGTTTGGGACATGTGGTTACACACAACAACAATTTGTGGCTTTTGCCTCTAGACAATTGAAACCTTATAAACTGAGCTTGCCACTAGTGATCTTGAACTGGTTGAAGTTGTTTTTGCACTTAATATTTGGAGACCTTATTTACTTAGGGCAGTTTAAAATCCATCTACACTGACCATAAGAGTTTAAAGTATATCTCTACCAGAAGAACGTGAATATGAGGTAAAGAGGATGTTCAGAGTTACAAAAGGAGTATTATATAGAGATTATCATAAAGGCAAAGCTAATGTTGTGACAAATGTCTCTAGTAGGAAGACCTATTATTCCGTGATTACAACTTTAGTAACACTCGATAAGGTACTTAAGGATTTTAAAAAGGTGATTTTGGAGGTTGTGAAGAAATGAGAAGTTCACATGTTGATCAATACCCCAAAAAGGTCAAACATACCTTGTTTATGAGATTAGAGATTTACAAGTCAATGATCACGAGAGTAAGAAACATATTTGGGAAAATGAATGTTAAATGTGATATTGTTCATACGTGATTAAGTGCTTGGCATGTCAGAGTGTAAAGATTGAACAACATATACCCGGTGGGTTAGTACAATATTTATTTATGCCTATATGGAAGTGGGAATCAATACTTTAGATATTGTGACTAGTTTACCTTTGACTAATAGAGGAATGGAGGCAATTTGGGTTATAGTTAACAAATTAACAAAAGTTGATAGTCTTACTACTATTGAGGATACTTGAAGTATGAATCAGTTAGCCGAAATACATATCAAGGAAGTAATGAGAATACAAGGTGTACCTATTGATATATTTCCGGACCGAAATGGGAGATTACTTTCTGAATTTCGAAAGATGTTATAAGAAGCACTTGAGACCAAGTTGAAATTTAGATGACTTATTATCTAGTATGGATAAATCGAGTGGACAATTTAAACTCTAAAAGATATGCTATCAGCATGAGTTATAGAATATCAAAAGCTATGAAAGAAATTGTTGACTTTTCTTATAACTATAGTTATTACCTAGAGTGGAGGACAAGCACCCTATGAAACCTTATGGGAAGAAATGTCAAAGCCTTTCATGATGGCATATTGGCATGATGTGAGTGAAGCTATACTTTTGAGAATAAATTGATCCATGAGTTTACGAGACAAATAAGAGACTTATGTGGGTAAATATAAAAAGACTATTAAAGTTTCAAGTTGAGTATAGTGTTCTTTTGAAAGTTTCTCCGATGAAAGGTGTTAAAAGATTTACTTAGGAACAAGAGATATATATAGGACCTTATAAGATGTTAGAGAGAATTCGTGAAGTTGTGTATAGACTGCCGCCATTGTCACCCGAGCTAGTGAATACCCACAAGGTGAATCACAATCTCAATTTCGTAAATGCATTCATGATCATTTCCATATGATTCAAGATGAGCCTATAGCATTTGATACGAATTTGAGCTACGAAGAGCAACCAATACATATTGTAAACCACAGGACCAAGACCTAGGCGATCACCCCATTAGTGAAAGCTTTGTGGACAAGTCAAGCTATAAAAGCACTTCTCTAATAATTGTCAAATTAAACTCGATTAGCATTAATAATTGTGATTATGGTCTTAATCATGTATAATTAGTGCTATGTGTTAATTTTGATTATCGGTTAATAATTGTGTTTAATGTGTTAATTAAGTAAGGTTAGTGGGTAACAAACCCGATTAGTATCTAGTTAACCATTTGGGTATTTTACGATTTTGGGTCAACTATTTAGTTGGGCCTTCTTGTTTCGGTTTTGTGGGTGTTTGCCCAACCGGTTTCTCTCTCCTAGCCCAAAATCAACTACTACCTAAACCCACTACATACTATATACTACTACCCAAACTCATCTAACATGTATTAGTATTTCTTTCTCTAGAATTTCCTAACAATCTCTACAATTCACTACACAAGCAACCATTGAAGACTTCTTGAATAAGCCTAGTGCATATGGTGGAAGAAAAATAAACCAAGTGGCCAAGCATGCTTACATACATTTGTCAATTGCCTTGACCAAAACTTATGTTTCTTTCACATTCTAAACTAGTTAACAAAGGAAACAAAACTTCATCTTTTTCTCTCTTCTTTCTCATTACCGGTTCATCACCATCACCACCAACATCTCACTTTTTATTCTTTTCTTAACAATTATTCAAGTCATTTGAGATTATTGAGTTCAACAAGTTTAACAAGAATCTAAAGAGCTTAAGGTAAAATCGATACCTTATATTCTCTTCTCTTTTCCATTCGATTTGGAGCTTCTTTTTGTAAATCACACTCTAGTTACTTCTCATTGTTCTTCATCATTTCTTATGTGAACCTCATCAACAAATCAATGAGGAACTTCAAAACCGAAATACTTCCTATGAACTTGCAAATTCGGGGCCTTCAAGACCTTCACTTGTTGATCCATAAGGTTGTAATCTTAAATCCTAAATCTTTACTCTCTCTTCTCTAAACACCTAAGAAAGATAATCCATAAAATTGACTTGATACTTAGTTTTGAACATGTCTTGAGTGATATTTGTTAGGGACATAGAAGGATATTATAAAGAACATGGAAACTACCTATCTTTATGCTTATGGCTTTTAATGGATACTTACTTTAGAATCTTTTGAGTCAAGGCATGATATTAGTTTTCTTCTTAATTTTAGATCTTATAAAAGTATACATATGATATATGATGTTATATATATATTGGAGTAATGTGAAGAAAGTCCTAAGATAAGTCTTATTGGGATATATCTATGTGTGACATGTTTTATTAGAGCCTAATTCAATGATGCCTTGTTCTGTACAATGACTTTAACCCAACTTTCGACCACCCTGAATTCTAAATATGGTAAAACTCAAAACATGAAAGTTATAGATCTTTCTGTTATCTTTCTACAGTACTTTGAATCACCTAAATCAGATGTCGTATGAGTGAGATATGCAACACTGTCTAAGCTGAAAAAGTTACGAGAAAGTAAAATAAAGTTTGGTTGTTTGATGTTTGTCTCTTGACCGAAAGCATGCATAAATATTTTAGAGGATTAGTATATCACCTTTTGTTGATCTTGAATAAGTTAAGGTCATCATTTAACAATAAGGACTTCAGAAAAAGTGATTGGGTTTGTATCTTTGTGTCAGAACGGAATTTGTGTTTGATTTATGTTATTCACTTGACTAAGAGGTCAAGGATGTGAAATGAACTAAGAGTATAAGCTAGTTTGATTATATCAAGTGATGGAATGAGTTATTAATATTAAGTACCCATTTGGGATTATTAGGTGTTACATGTGAAAATGGAAGCTAGACCTTTTGTGTGTTGTGTTAAGGATATTCAAGTAAGTACATGTCCACCCTTCCACCTCGTCAATTATCTTTTTCAAAAACCTATGTGCTAAGTGATATTATGTGAATAACATGTTATGTGCTACTACATGACTTATATGATGAATTACTTGTTCATACATGAGCTACTTGAGCCATACTTGCTTTTTATATATTTTCACTTCTTACATGAGCTACTCTTATTATACTTGGTGTATACATTCATCAATCATTATGAAAGTTCAAAGCTATCTATTAATGCTCAAAATCCTGAATATACTATCATAAGAAAAGTGAAGTACAAATCATAAGAATGAAGAATTATTACTCTATAAAGCTTATATATGCCTATGGCATGACTACTCAAGATTATGAACATGTGAAAGAGAGATTCTCTATATTGGACTATATCATTACCATCTAGCCAATGAGCTACATTATTATCATATAGCCAAAGAGCTATATTACTCTATTATGAGATTGAGATTATAATTCTCTTAAGTTTGTGGCATGACTTCCAAAAGGGGTCGTTGGAAGTTTTGAAGGCACGACTCTTTAGTGTGCACACTTGTATTTCATTATTGAATTATCAAGGCAATAGCCAATGAGCTAGTCCATATATCATTATGATCATTATTATTTTTCTCACCAGCCAAGGGCGGTAATCTTGGCCGGATAGTAACATAGATTACTATTCGTGATGTCGCGCTTCAATGTGTTTTATATCTTAGCGTGCACTTCCATGCCACCTAACATTAGACGAGAGCTAACTCTAAATCAAGTTATCAACCAATTGAATGACAAAAGATAAATCCTTTAAAATCCTCTTAAGTTATATTCTTGTCTTAGATATGGATGACATGAATTTTATGTGTTATTAAATTATTGTTACTACTACATTATGTGTTGCTTGCTAAATGTACTTTCATTACTAAACGTTTTGAGAAGGTGGAGTGTTCTTACTTAGCATACTAATTTTCCTCTTTCTCTTCTTCTTTTGCATATACACTTGCACGTGCATGTTGATGACGTGCAGTTATGTTCGGGACGTGTGAGTTTGGCAAGGACGGAAGATCTCCTAGTGATATTTAGTTAGAAGATTATAATGTCTTGTAATAGAATCACTTAAACGAAGAGGTCTCTTTGTAGTTGTAAAATAACAATTATACTTTTCTATATGATCTTTATAATAAAAGTAAGTCTTTTAGCTTCTTAAACTCTTATGTTGATCTTAAGACTTTCTTTCTTAATTTCTCTTAGCCTTGTACTTACTCCGGTAAGTACGGCGGTAGCACTCCGGTATTAGTATCGTCCTAAGGATTTAGTTATAATAATATGCGTATTAAGGAGGTATTAAAATCGGGGTGTTACACATACAATTAAGTTTTTCCTACCATCTTCAAAAATACTAATATTATTTACTACAATCATTTTCGCAGCAAAAAGTATTTTGGATTGAGAGGTATTTACAGTGTGTTTACAATAAGTGTGATCATATCCAATATTAATTTCTATAAATAATAATTTTTAAGAATAATAAAAAGATTTAAATTTTTTTTTTTGATAGGATAATAAAAAGATATTATTTTTAATTTGTGTATATATTTTATATGTAACACAACTACTCTAATACCTATCAAAATATAGAATTTCTTTTGGTAAAGTGTTTAAGAGTTATTTTGAAAACCCTCTAATCTAACGATCTTCGTGTTTGTGTACATATAGACAGCAGAGCTACCAATAAGTTCACGATGAAAAATAACTAAAGGACAAGAATTATGAATTGATACCTTAAAATTATGGTGATCCTCGTCTTCCTTTCTCAAGTTTATATCCATCCTCTTGAAATTCATAGTAATCTATTCAAAACAAAAGCTTAATGAGAAAGAGGAGACGCTCAAAAACAAAACATGGACGTCATGGACGATGTCAACACTAACCATTTCCTAATAGAGTAAGACTCTATTTGATTCACCTTAACTTTACTTAAATTCAGTTTAGTTCAGTCCAGTTCAGTTCATGCGTAATTTTAGCACTCATATAACTTTTTATTCCATAATAATTTCATGATGATAATTATGTCATCGGAAAGAACACAAAGCATACTTTTAAATGAGTCCAATATTGACTATGTTTGGACAAATTTTAAATGGTTAACGGTCAGGTTTAAAAAATCAATTCAGTTCAGTTTAGTTCAGATCAGTTCAGTTCAGTCAGTTTTATCCAGGTGAATCAAACGGAGCCTAAGTCTTGTGTGAGACCATCTCACAAAAAATATGGAGTCACTATTTAGAAATGTAATTGTCATTTAGTATAAGCATTGACTCTCGTCTCACCAAAAATTATGATAAAATCGTCTCAAACAAGTTTTTGTGTTTCTTAATAATAATAATAATAATAATAATAATAATAATAATAATAATAATAATAATAATAATAATAATAATAATAATAATAATAATAATAATAATAATAATAATAATAATAATAATAATAATAATAATAATAATAATAATAATAATAATAATAATAATAATAATAATAATAATAATAATAATAATAATAATAATAATAATAATAATAAATACACGGAGGATAAAACTGTATTGTACCTTCTATTTGATTTAGGGTTCATAGTTTCACTTAAGTTTAGTTCATTTCAGTTTAGTTTAGTTCATGTATAACTTTATCACTCGGATAACTTTTTATTTCGAAATAATCATGATGCAAAAAAACATACTTTCAATGATGAGTCCAATATTGAATATGTTTAAACGAAATTTAAATAGTTAATGATCAAGTTAAAAAAAATCAATTATGTTCAGTTCAATTCAGTTCAGTTAAGTTTAGTTCAGTTTTTTCTATGTGAAATAAACGCAGCCTTAGTATAATCCATAAGCATATCTTATACGACGGTTGGCAATATATAGAGAAATTTGTACAAAGAGTAGAAGCCGGCCCCGCTATTCCACTCTTTGCTATTCCATTCATGACTATGGAATAGAAATTAGTATAAAGCCGTTTCATCTTAAAATCGGGTAACTTTTTAATATGAAAAACACAAAAATTTATATGAGGCGACCTCAATATAAGAGTCTCAAACTAATATACATGACGTTATGCTTGTTTATCGGCTTGGCACTATGTTGAAGCGACCTCATAAAAAACTTATTGTTTTAAAAATTAGTGACTTGAAACAAAGAGTCGCCCTTTTTTCTAAAACAAAGTTTTCCCTAATTAAGAAATATAAGTTTTTTTGAATGAAATACCGACAACGGTCATCAATCTTCCATTAATTTTTCCAAATCAGATGAAATAGCTACAACAACATTGGTTGGGAAAGACGTATTCCAAAACTGATATCCTACCTCCCAAGGCTGCACATGTGCAAGCTCATGAGTTACAAAATTACCACTACATTTAACGAAAGACAAAGTAATACTACTAAAACAGGAAATAAGGGAAATAGCATCATCAACAATTAAACTAAGACTACTAGCTCCTGAATTTGAACTATTGACAGCGGTGTAAACCTCTAAATTATCAATTTCAACCACAACATGCTTGAATTAAGAAATATAGGTTTACTACTCTCTCCGTTTTTTGAAAATGTTTATATTTGTTTTTTTATGGTCTCCAATGCACTACTTTGACCGAAGTTAATTGTAATTTTATGCATATATAAATTATAAAATTATAATTTTTCAAAAGTATTCTTTAAATGAATCTAATAATGGCATTTTTACATCATAAATCTTTATAGTTTTTCACTAATTCATGGTCAAAGTTTGTGAACTTTGACCTTAGAAAATAAAGTGTAAACATCTTAGTGAAACGGATTGAGTAATTACTCATGTTGAGGAACCTTTGTGTGATATGTTATATGTACATATATATTGAACAAAGCGACTAATCCGCCTATAGACCCGCCCGGTGGTGTAAGGGGAAGATAGGGGCAATTCAAACCCATAGAAAACCCCAGCCTACTACTAGAAGGAAATCGATTGGATCAATAGCCAACCCCTTGAAAACCTTACCTAATAGAAGGTGGGGACTGGGAAGATAATAGTCATTAACGCATTGCCTACTTGATTGTAAATTTGTAACATAACTTTTGTGAGATTAAGCCATTCCAAATTTCCCCAACATAGTTATCCTAGAAGCGTGATATCCTATCACAAACTTCCTCCGTCTTGCATCAAAAAAAAAAAAAAAAACGCCCTCCGTCTTACCGTGATAAATACAATAACCTCTTTTTTTTTTCTTTTTTTTGTTGACGATACAATGACAAAAATGTTTTTTTTTTTGGTGCAAATACCATGACTATAATTAACGTCGTTTGGGAGTATTTTTCATTCCTAAATTTTTGTGCAAATAAAAACTTTGTTATTAAGACAAATATAAAGGGAAAAAGAAGGAACTTTTTGTTTTTTTACCAATATACTAACCTTTGGACTATTGACAGGAGAAGAAGCTGTATCTTCCAAAGAGTCATCACAAGAAATCTCTTGGGTTCTCTTCTTCTTGAAATTCAATTTCTTGGGCATATTGGGTAATCCAGCTAGAGAAGACCACATAGCTTGAGAAGCCAAATGATTACCCAAATTCCTCTGTTTCCATTCAGGGCCTGACCCTGCATCAGATACAATAGAAGCACTCATAAAACCTGAACAACATGAATAATCCTGATCAACATCAACTTCACCAGTGACATCATCCCCTCTGTTGTACGCCTTGAAATCTTCGAGATACTCGGTCCATCCGCTCTCGGCCTCCGGCAGATCACTGTCTTCCTTTCCATATGATTTTGGGGTTGAACAAGCAGAGTTCTCCATGAAGAGAATGATAATCAGGTAGAAGGTAAGGACTTTGCAATGCTATGAATGAAGACTTTTGGCAGGCTTGTATCGAAGAAATTAAATGAATAAACACTTGTAATAAAAGTATGATTAAATTAATTAACCCAAAGGAACCTTATTATTGCAGAATCTTGTTGACTTGTGTGTGCTTCTTCAATCGGGCAGTTGAGGAAGTTACAATTTTCGGTTGATCAATCGTTCTCAATATTGAAAATTCTAAAGTGAATGGTTTTTGTCTGACTTGCAAGAAATAAACTTTTTTAAAATGGTTGACAATGACGGATGGATAATAAGAAAATGGATTTTCTTTTTCTCATGTCGTGTCACAAGTGGTTATCTTTTCTTTCCTGAACTTGGGATGAGTATTGAGTAGCACATTTACATTGGTGCACCCTCCTCTACTTGTCCGATCAAAGATGTTGGTTCAAGTCTCATATTCCTACAAAAAATGTTGATTAATAAGGATAAAAAAAAGGATTTTTTGTGCGGAACTACCTTGTTTGGGGTGTCATTTGTCACTTATTACCTTAAAAGTTTTTTTTTTTTTGTGGGGAACTACCTTAGAAAGCCAAAAAGTTTGTTGACCACTACCCTTGACCATATTTTCGGGTATAATTTTCTTAAAACCCCAAAATACCCTCACGTGAGGCGCACGTGATCATTTATCACCCCCCCCCTTTTATTTAGTTCCCTTTCTTCCCCCCACAGCACGTCCTTCTTCTCCAAACCTCCATGACAGCAGGTACACCACATCTCGTATTTGGGTAAAAACTTGTAAACAAACCCAAAAAATCAGTAGGGTAATATTTTGATAAATTAAGATTCTAGTTCTATTTTTATTCGCCATTAAACCAACAAAAACTTAAAACAAAAGAGAAAAAAAATCCTCAAAAGAAAACAGAAGTAAGATCGTTCTTAAGCTAATAGATTAAAAACCGGACATAGCAAGAGCAAACAATCAGTAAATTCTCCAAAATGAGTCCCGCCATAATCAGTAAACCCACTTCAAAAGTTTCTTCTTTTCCTGCGATTTTCCACTATTCATCATTTATCCCCATCATCGTTTTACCAACAAAGCGTATGAATCTCTATAATAATCGGTCAATTAAATCGATAACTAATTTTGCAAGCATCAACAAAAACAATGAAAACATGCCCACAACCACAGACAGGAGAGAGAATCGCTGGTCACTTCAGGGGATGACAGCTCTAGTCACTGGTAGTACTCGTGGAATTGGGTTTGTCTCTCTCTTCTTTTCTTTCTTTGACTACCCATTTTGTCTTTAATTGGAGAAAATCATTTCAAGCATTAGTACAAGACTCTTAACCACATGGTTAAACGCCCACACCATTTGGTCGGGTTTCGCGAAAGCAGTGCCCAAACATATTTGCTGGACACATACTCAGATAAAAGGGAAAGTAAAACACAAAAAGAAAAAACCACTGTATTGGTAACAGTGAGCCACCTATCCCTTCAAAAGAAAAAACCAATTTCAAGTTGAAGGAAACACCGTCCAAGACATTGAACAATGTGAAAATTTTCAAACAAGCTTGTACATTTTTTTTCCTATTCATTATACGACCAGTAAAATTCTATGACTGATCAGAAAACAAAACAAAACAAAAAAAAAAAAAAAAAAAAAAAAAAAAAGTGAATTTCTATGACTGGAAAGAGGCTTAACCATTTATGCCTCTCAAAATATCATAAATGACACACGCTAACGGAGAATTAGTTTTAAGCACATTTATCATATCAATCAGCGACACCCCGATAATCACTTACAATGCTCCCATTAGACCGCTAGCATCCTCATCCTAAGTTCCCTGTCTGGTGTGATTAGCCAATATTTAATGGTTTGACTTTAGAAGCTTCATAAATCAGGGCAATTACTAGGATTGCTTCTTTGATGCGATATATATGCCAGAAATTATGGCAGCCCCTGCAACTGCTACACCAACAGTTGTGAAGATTTTCACTGCTGAGAACATAGAACTACCTGTCGGAATATCAAGAAGTTCATTCATCTGCAATATCACAGATGTAGTCAAAATCCTGCGGAGATTGCAATATAAACAAACTCATTGGTTTTTGATTGGATCTAAACTAGAGTTTTCAGAGCATAAGAAAGACGAGATGAGGCCACTCTCTGTTCCCAAAACATATTAAGTTCCTAATGTTAGAAGTACTTAATAACGTGCATGTGGGTAACAGGCGCATATTGTATAGGGAGGTCAAAAAACAAACATCTAGTCTATCAGAATTTTGAAGATGACATGGGAAAAAAGGGGACAGAATTGTTTAAATAGAAGTGACAGTCACTAACCTCTACAGGCTGCTTCCACTCCCTCTTTATACCTTGTAGATGACCCTTCCCGACAACTGCAACTACTGAAGAATGCTCACTTGCGATTCTTAGCAATGTGGATGACATGAACCTGGTGGCATATACGATTGCAGAGGCAGATTAACGGGTAGATTAGGAGATAGAAGGAGAATATCAAAGTAAAGAACTATCCTGTTGTCCTACTTTTGAGCAACAAACAATCTATCTACATTTTTGTAACTAGTTTGGGCCCATGCATTGCCTAGTTTACTGCAAAATTAAACAATCTGCTAATAGTCATTATCATTTTTAAAAAGGTTCCCAGTGACAAAACTGAAGACAAAATCTCTTACAGTTCAATAGTCATGAAAATGTATTCTGTTTAATAGAAAATAATTTAGGATTCACGTTAAACAATTCCGTTATTAAATAATTCATCTTTAAAATACCAAAACATACACTGTACAACATGTTCGCATAATAAATCTTTGATTTCTTCTTTATGGATAGTTTTGAGCAAAAATATTCATAGCTAAAATCCAAAATCTACATCACTTGTTTGCATACTCAATCTTTAATTTCCCTGTATGTGGATAGTGTTTGTATCATAAGTCTTTTTCCATAAACAAATAAAAATGTTGTTGAACATCTAATATTTTTGATCAGCTAGTCTTGTATGAGACCAACTCACAGAAAATTGGGGTCACATTTTAGAAATGTACAGGTCACTTATGGTTGGCACGCAGTGACCCTTGTTTCATTGAAAAGTGACTCCCGCCTCACAAAAAGTTACAAAAATAAAGATCGTCTTAAAGGAGTTTTTGTGTTTTTTCATGACTTGGAAAAAAAAAATAGTGATAAACACTTTACTTGATAATCTTAGCCGCCAATTAGCATAAAAGTATATGTTGTGTCTACCTAGCCTTCTATACTAAATATCTCTAGTATGTTTCAACTCTCACTCCATTCTCCAATGCGAGACTCACAATACCATATGTCCAAAAGCTCCAAAGATAAGCAAATAAAATTGAAAAGAAAATATTAGTCTCTACTGGCTCTAATTCTAATATTAGATTTAGCTATTAATTTACGTTTTTCTTTATCCTAGTCCCTTTATTTTTATATCTCTCATCAACTACATTTCTCCAATGTGGGATGACTCACAATGTATTAAGTAAGGATGATACATCAATAATTTAATTTAAATATAATAAATGAAAAGAATATGTAATATTCAGACAAAGCTTCTCAAAAAATAATATCTAGACAAAAATTGGTTTATAATTATTTAAATTTCACTATTAGTGACGTACATTTTTGGTTTGGTAATTTTGGTAGCTAATATTTATTGTGAAAGTTTCTGTTTGATCGGTTCTTCTCCCACCTTTTTTCTTTGTCTCCATTTTCAAAGTTAAAGTGTTTTATTTCATAAGGTAGCCATTAAGTTTACTTTCACTTTAAATTTCCACTTACAGTCTTTTATATTTAAAATGATTATATCTAATTTTCTCACTTTGTGGGATAACTGGAAGTCTGGAACTGCATCATCACTTTGTGGAAGGTATGGTTAGTTACTTTTGCTACTATAGAGCTCCAAAGGAGCTAACCATCTTTTGTCTAATTAGACTTTGATGCAAATTTACATTTATAAAATATGTTCATTTTAGTCAAAAGTCTAGCCAAATGTCTACTTTCCTCCTACCTTTACTCTTTAAATTTATGCATCCATACTACTGGAACTCTTACATTCTTCTCCGATATGGGACTTGTATCAGTTTTTTTTTTCTACCTTTAAGTTTCCTTTTTACATGATTTATTATCATAATAAAAAAATTAATTACAAAAAAGTTGCTTTGTTTAATTGCCAAATCTTGTAGAATCTTGCACATATTGCTAAACAGCAATATCTCAGCAAGATTTAAGAATGTAGTTTTAGCAATATGTTTTTCTTAGTTTCGTCCATGTTATCATACAATATCTTTTTTATTTTTGCAATATATTTTCTTGCTTTTATATATTATTTCTAGATTGCGTATTCCTTCGTCTCATTACAATATCTTGTATTGTTTCTAAATTTAAGGTCTACCTTTAAGAGTAATTGATTAGCCTTTGATTACTGTTTTCCTTTTTTTAATCTGTTTTAAATGTTGAAATTTGGTTGATGACATGTGTGTTCAATTTTCAAAATTGGGGTTTTGGAGGGATTGAATGAGAAGCTTAGGATTGGGTTTTGGAGGCTCCTCGTGAAAACTACATTCTAATTCTAATATTAGATATGCAGACCAAAAGTGCATGTCTGTGTTCCATTCGTTAATGCGGGTCAATAAGCTATGCAGTTTTGCTCATGGGCTTTCTCCAGAAAATTGTTCCTAATGACTACTTCAAAATTTAGAAGCCAAACCAAAACACATTTTCTATCTCTATTAGTCATTTGCAATAATACTTCAACAATGTGACGTGGACCTTAACTTTCGCCGCAAATGAATGAGCCTAGCACGGGTTGGCAACCCTTCTGAACACATCATATTTTCCATGCTGGAACTACAAGTTTTCAAAAAGCCATAACTGACATAGACAAGAAACAGAGGCAAAATTGCAAATTTGCAAGATTGCTCAGCCTGAGAAGAGAAAGCATGGTAACAGTAAGGTGATTCATTTCAGGAAGGGGAACCTGGGAGGAATGGAATTTTGCCAGCCCCTAAACCTTGCATTTTAAACAGCTATACTCTAGGCAGCAAGGAGGCCAATGATCGTGGCAATGCGGTATTGGCTGTTGAGGGGGGGGAGGGGGTCCCTCACTGATGAGACAGTAAAGAAGGGCACTCTCGGTTCCAAGGAAGCCAATGATATAGGAAAAGAGGCAACTCCCGGTCTCGGCTCTAAGGAACCAGATAATGTGGTGAAGAAAGCCACTCTCGATTCTAACTTTCTAAGGCTAGGAAAAAGAACCGAGAACTGGAAAACTTAAAGTGCGTTGCCAATTATGACGGGCAAGGGATTAAGAGAGGCTTCCTCCATAGGAAGTAGTCTCGTTTTATTTTTTTGGTTGTTTCTTCATTTGATTTTATCCTCTATGTATTCTTTCTTTCCATTTAATAAAAATTTTCTTATCTTAAAAAAAAAAAGAGAGCATGGTAACAGTGACTTCTTAGTTACAAGCAGTCTACCAAATATTGGTCTATAATATAGAAGCAAGAGAATACTGACTGATCTCGTTCATTCACAAGTGTTTCCATCAGAGTAGGGAACTGCTTGCTCATCTCTTGAATCACGAGAGTCAACATGTCGACGTCATCCATTTCCTTCAACTGAATCATGGCAAACACATATCAAAACTCAAAAGTTAGAAACCTAATCAATACATACAAAATTTTGGTAAAAAATAGCCACCAGATGCTAACCATTTTATTGAGAGCCTCGGGGCTCGGTAAGAAGACTGCTTGGAAGAGTAAGGAGTACAATAATTTAGTCTTATGCCAAACTGGCATTTTCCCCCAGGTTCTCCGTAATGTTACCTATCCACAATGCAAAAACATCAATATTCACTACCTTCCAGAGAATTTAAAATTGACATCATTTGTAAGAAGTATGAATAAAGCTCAAAGTACCGAAGTACGCAAAGAAATAGGAAAGAAAACCAGAACCCTAATGCCCTTTCTATAAAAATGTTAGCCTGCTATCAAACACCAGAAATCCTTCTTTACGAACTTGAGCAAATAAAGAGAGTGCCAACAGCTTGACTGCAGAACTCGTAGCAATCAGTGAAGGCCCCAAGATTATCAAAGAGAAGAATGGAGCAGAGTGGTACTACAATCTGACTCTGCAATGACAACTAATATTCTCAATTGCTCACAAGGGTCAAGCTGTGTGAAAATGATTCCAACAACCTTCTATTTGAATGCGGGGCACTTAAAAAGCTGAGGTTGGAAATTCCGCCATTGAGAAGCAACTCAACTGGCAGATACCATGGCACAGGAAGCTTTGAAAAGAATGAGCCAAACCTTGTACTGTTATTGCCGTGATGCCGGATGTAGGTAAACAAATTTCAAGCAAAGATTTGAAAGGAAACTACATACCAGGTCATGTAACTTGAACTTGATGTAGGTTTAAATTAAAGTTCTTTCCTTACCAAATAGAGAACACGGGAAAAAAAAATATATTCATGTTGCACTATCTGGAAGTATTCAAAAGAATTAGCAGGCTCCATGGAATCACTGCAGATGTCCATCAGAATCCGGAGCATACACGCATCACTAGATTCATGGGCTAACCTTCTGTAGATCATATCAACCAGAATAAGTACTAGAGGTTTCCCCAAATAGCTTGTATAGCAAAAGACCAAGGGCACAAACTGAAATTTTTTTGCCAGGCAAAGCAAGGCAGTGGAGCAAACCTGACAATACATGCACTTTAAATTCTAAAACCTTAACCACTACGCCAGTTTACTTTTCCTCCTCATTTCCTTCAGCTGCTTGAAAAGAAGTTGGTCCTTGCTGCAACACAATAATGACCAAAAACCAAACTCAATGACTTGGGACCTGTTTGGCCTAGCTCCCCAAATTTCAACTTCTCCTCCCACCTTTTTTGTTCTTGCCCACCCCATATTCATCCACTCCCTCCTCCACCTCGAACTTTTAGAAGTTGCAATAAAACTAGAAGTGGAAGGAGAAGAAGAAGTTATAAATTGTATCTTCTACTTGTAGTCCAATTGTAACTTTATTTCAACTTCTAAGAAGATGGTGGTGCAGGGGGAAGTGAATGAAAATGGGGTGGGCAGAAACAAATATGGGAGGAGAAGTAGAAGTTGGGCCAAACAGGCACTTAATCAAACTACAGTTGGGGGGAGTGAATGAAAATGGGGTGGGCAAAAACAAATATCGGAGAAGTAGAAGTTGGAAAAAGGTAGGCCAAACGGGCACTTAAGCTAACTACGATTAGCCACAAAACCAAGATCGATGAACCAGCGCCATCAGCAAAAGTTCTAACGATTTGAAACTGGGCGAACCTGCAAAACCTAGCTGTTTTCTCGTTGCTTATCTAAAAACTATATTTCTCTTACCTGATTTTAAATCCCAATATGATTCAGAGACTGTAATGTTTTGGTACTCATTGTTAGATTGTTACACTCCTGAATATTTTTAGGTTGAAATTAATTACGGATGCAATGAATTAGCAACGGTTATTTTTGGCACAAACAGCTAGCTTTTCAATAAAAGCTAAAGCTTGCAACTAGTTCTTTTTTTAAGGTTCAACTACAAACAATTTGCCAGATTTTTTTTTTTTTTTCCAATTTGCAACTCCAGCTACACCAAATTTTGTGAAGCTACCAAACTAGCTTTTAACTTGCAACTAGTTTATTAGCTTTTCGTAGCTACAATTTATTTTGTGATTGCTATTCAAATAATCCTGTGTGTCATAGCAAGACCAAAAATTTGAAGGTCCAGTTCTATGTTCAAGATGCGGAACAAAAATAAGAAGTGAAGGTCGTAGATTGCCTTCAGAGTTCAGAGTTCAGAGTTATAGTTGGCAGACATATTCACCAAGGCCTTGCCCAAAGGAAGATTCGAGTTCCTCAGGATCAAGTTAGTTGTGATGGAAAAAAGTCTCAAAGGAGGAGTGTTAGACAACGAGACTTTTACCTAGACAATAATTACTAAAATGCACTGGTTAGTTCTGGAAACTTCTGTCTAGAACTGTCCAGCGGTTTGAAGTTGAAAGATGAGGAGTGTTTGCAAATTTCCATTATTCAAGCATTAAACTCACTAACTTCTAGATCTTCTCTCTAGAAATTTCTGTAACTTATTATATAAACGTTGTTGGACAAGGCTGCGGCACCAAGACACATATTCAGAGCTTCAATAACATCCCTCCGTCCCAGACAAATGGTTACAATTGTTTTTTGACAGTTTTCAATGCACCACTTTGACCGTAAATAATGTGTAATTAATTGAATATATAAATTATAAAATTATGATTTTCCAAAAGCACTGTTTAAGATGTATCTAACCATGGTATTTTTACATTATAAATCTTTGTATTTTTTCACAAATCTATGGTCAAAGTTTGCAAACTTTAACCTTGAAAAAACAATTGTAACCATTTGTCTGGGATGGAGGGAGTAATTCAGATCAGATTTCATCTCTACTTCTCCCTATACCGAACCCCCTTTGCACTAACAGAGGGGAAAACTAGACACCGAAAGCAACTTATCAAGAGGAAAGGAGGGTAAAATGATGGTAGGCTATGGTGATGAAGGATTTGCAAATAAAGACCCCAAAAGGACCTTTTTGTACTTGTTAACAGACCCTAGAATGATCTAGAAACCCAAACCCGAGAGTCCTCAATGGCCAATATGAATGGCGGCTCCATTTCCTAATCGAGAGCTCTTCGTAAAGTAAAGCCCCAGGACCTACTTTCCCATTAAGGAAAGCAACGATAGGCGCATTATTCAAAGACGACAACGGATAGACCCTGAGGGTACATGGAAGAGATGGAGAAGTCCCCCCACCCGTTTTGCTGAATGTCGTACTTGCTCCTGATAACCCGGTGCCATAGCGACTCGAATTCCAAAGGAAAATGCCATAGCCACTTCCAATGAGATGTGTATGGAAACCAACCTACCAAAACCCTATCCCCCTTCGCCTTTGGGCTAGAAACTACATAACAACCGACAAGATGATCCCTTCTACTCCCATCATCCAAAGACCACACAATATCCCTCATCATCCTCTCAGGTCTATATATCTCTTAGCCACACTAACAGGGATCTTAAACAAAGACAAATAGTAGAATGGGATACTAGACAAACAAAACTTAAAAAGCCCAAAGAGAAGTAGTATAGGGTTTCCCCCAAGAGGGAATCTAAGAGAAGTAAGGGGGTGCCACAGCTGAACATGACAGCCCACTAAGTAGCAAGGGAGTCTACCACACTATCATCAATGATCTTCAATTTGTTCTTCATGAACTTCATTGTCACACACGTGGATTTCATTAGCAGAAGCAATCTGAGCCCTTGAGTGAGCTTAAACAGACCAAGTGATCTCATTGCCATCTATAAGAAACTTCCAATCCTCATCTGTGTAAGGATCATAACATTCTTCCAAATAGGACACCTTATGGCAACTCTGATTTACTCGAAAAGTAATTCACCATAAACTTAGATAAGCAATCTGTAACTACTAAGACTCGACAACACTCGAAGACCTCCAGGTTCCTCGACTCTTTATCGACCTCGACCAACCTACCCCAAATACGCCCAATTCTGCAAATGTTTCCACGGACCAAGCATTCAAAGGCAGCCTATGGTACGTGGACTGGGTACGAGTGTCGGGTATGGGTGCGGATTCAAGTGTCAGATACGTCATGGTCAAAATTTTGAGACACGGGTGCAGGAGTACGGCATTCTAAAAATAAAGAAATTCTATTTTTGATATAACAAAATATATTAATAAATTCAACAACAACAACAACCCAGTAAGTATCCCGCCTAGGGCGGGGTCTGGGGAGGTCCAGATGTACGCAGCCTTACCCCTACTAGTCGCCTAGCACTGTTTCCGATAGACCCACAAAACTCTTTTTTTTTAAAAAACATTTGCAAAATTGGTTTTTTTTTGGGCAATAGTGCATGCAAAATATAAGGAAATGAAGAATGACCAAAAGGGCAAGCGAAAGCAAGCATAAGCAGGCTAACACATAAGAATACTAAATGGAAAGGATAAAGCGAGGAAGACAACTACAAGCTGGAAACAAATTATGTCTGCTCTAATTCCTAAGCAATGCAAAAACCACAATCTAACGAGGATCCTCTACACGAATCCTACTACGCCAAATTTTCCTATCTAGGGCCAAGTCCTCTGTAAGTTCTAGAAGGGTCAAATCCTGCCTAATTACCTCTCCCCAACTCTTCTTCGGGCGCTCTCTTCTTCTCTTACAGTCACTAAGTAAAATCCTCTCACACCTTTTTACCAGGACATCTCGATGTCTCCTCCTAACATACCAAACCACCTAAGCCTCGTCTCTCGCATCTTGTTGTCAATGTCGGTCACTCCCACCTTGCCTCTAGTCATTTCATTCCTAATTTTTTGTCTTCTTGTAGAGTTGCACATCCAACGAAGTATCCTCATCTCGGTCACCCGCATCTTCTGCACATGCACCTGTCTCACCGGCCAACACTCCGCCCCATATAGCATAGCTGGCCTAATGGATGTACATTAGAATTTACCTTTCAATTTGAGTGGTATTTTCCTGTCACACAGCACTCCTCCATTTTAGCCACCCTGCTGTAATACGATGGCTCATGTCCTCATCAATCTCGTTGTTGCCCTGTATAATTGAACCAAGATACTTGAAACAATCCCTCTTCGGTACAACTTCAATACCAATCTTAATCTCTAGGTCCGAGGCAACCCTATCGCTCGTGAAGTTGCAATCCACGTACTCAGTCTTTGTCCGACTCAACTTAAAACCCTTCGACTCTAGTGTACCCCGCCAAAGTTCTAGTTTGGCATTAACACCTTCTCTAGTCTCGTCTATCAAGACAATGTCGTCAGCAAACAACATACACCAAGGCACATCCTCCTGAATAGTCTTGGTGAGCTCATCCATGACTGTTGCAAATAAGAAGGGGCTCAACGATGATCCCTCATGTGAACCAATATCTATAGAAAATTGCTCTGTAGTCCTCACACTAGTCTTCACTCCTTCATACATATCCTTAATAACTCGAATATAGGCGACTGGAACCCCCTTGGCTTCCAAGCACCTCCACATAACTTCTCTAGGTACTCTGTCATAGGCCTTCTCCAAATCAATGAAAACCATGTGCAAGTCCTTTTGTCTATCTCTATAGTATTCCATCGAACAAAAAATGTAATTATTGGAAGTTATTGTTTTTTTATTTAGATAAGAGAAAATTTTATTAATCAAATTGTAAAGAATACAAAAATGTGGAGGATAAGATATCCTCAGTATAAAAAGAAAACTATCTACACATCACGCCAATGTCGTTGGACTAAAGTTAACGGAAAACCCTTAAAGGCCCCCGCCGCCTTAGCCCAAAGAGAAGCCAAGTAAACTATGTGATCCCAAACATAATCAATAGTCTTCTCAGTCCCGAAAAGGCATTTCTCTCCAACCAAATACACCAAAGTAGAGCTATACAAGCACAATGCCACAACAACCTCCCCTCCTTACTCTTCCTCATCGCCACAAAACGTATCCGTAAGAAGTTGCCCACCGTGGCTGGACACACAAAGCTCTCCCACACACCCACACAGCAATCTAACCCATAAACTCCGCGCAAAGTCACATTGCACAAACAAATGCAAGCAATCCTTCCCACTATGCTGACACATCACACAAAACCCCGGTAAAAGGGACCAGCTAGGTCTCTTACACTCTCTTACGCTGCAGCATATCATAAGTGTTCACCCTACCTAACACCAAGTCCACACAAAAGCGCGCACCTTTGATGGAACCTTAGACTTCCAAATAAAAGTAGATAAGGGAAAATGTGAAAACTGAGATGGAAGGCTAATATGGTAAAGGAAGGACTCAAAAGAGAAAACCCCAGAGGGATCCCCCGTCCAAGTCCTAGAATCGTCCCCAGGGACGAGGAGAGTAGAGTTAAGGACACTCAGGAGGGAAACAAGCTCCTCCATCTCCCTATCATGTGGTGGTCGGCGTAATTGTAAGTCCCACAAACCACCCGCAACTGAGAAAAAAGCAGCCACGGGGGCCCCGTGTAGTGTGGACAGCCGAAAAACCGGGGATATATGAAAGAGAAAGGAAGGTCCCCCTTCCACACATCCTCCCAGAACCGAACCTGAAGTCCATTACCCACATTGTACCTAACCAGTGAAAAGAAAAGAGACGATACCTGAGAAATGAACTTCCAGGGGCATGCATGAGAAACGTTGGAGCCAGCATGAGCGTCCTACCCGTTGCACATAAGACCGTACTTGCTCTTGATTACTCGGTGCCAGAGAGAATCAGACTCTAGAGGAAACCGCCACAACCACGTACCCACTAGCGAAATGTTTTTGGCCTGCAAACACGATCCCAACTGACCAGGTGATCCCTCCTATCCCCCTTAGCCCCAGACCAAAGGAAATCCCTCATAATCCTCTGAAACTAGTAAGCCATTAGCCATTTTAAGGTTGAATTTGTTTTTTAAAGAAAGCACAATAGTATCTTTGGGCCCAAGTGACTTGTAATTTGTAAGTTGTATCGCAATAATTTTACTATTCATTTAGTTAAAGGTAGCCAACCCAGTACCACGTGATGCAGCTCAAAACAAACCCTAACTATTCCTAGTAAGGGCTGCTCACGAGAAATGAAGCTCAGATGCGATAGCTTCCATGGCGAGAAAGAAGTTCTTGCGATCTTTCTCTCTCCGCTCATGCGATCTGACATATGTCTCCTCTCTCATGAGTGATGTTTCTCTCTCCTCTCTCTTAAGCGATCTTTTCTTCTCCTGTTTTCTCTCTCATCTGACCTGCCCCTAAATCTGCCGCGACACTTGCAAAATGAAGAGTTGGACACGGATTCAATACCAGGATCCGTGTCATGTCGACACGGGTATGGGACCATTTTTGCCGAGTCCAGGTAATAGAGAAGGCAACCCATAGATAGAGACCCAAGTAGTCCTCCATTTAGCCGCTTCAAATTCGATCCACTCTTTAAGTTGGCTATACCATCTTTCAAGATTGCCCCACTCGCTCTTCATTTTCTTAAGATATATCTTTAGAGTCAAACGTGAGGAGATGCATCGTGTCTCCCATTGCTCGGACTCTAATACATAGCACACCCTCTAAAATTATTGCCTCCTGAACTAATTCTGCAAGCAAATCCTCAAGTGTGATACTCACCATACTTCTTTCTAACCATTCTAAGTTCTCCTCACATTGTTTCCTTTCAATCAAAGAGATTGATTCCCCCTCCACGTCCACTCTCTATTCTCCTCCCTGACCTGTTCCACTTCCTCACCAGAAACCTACTGCTCATCTTAAAGTCATCATCCTGCATATTGAATTTAGGCAGAATTTCCAATTTTTTGCTCCCATCTTTAGTAATCACATCCATGATAACCTTAGCAGTATGGTTAACATTTTCCAACGTCCCTTCCATGGTATTATTATTTCCAATAATTACAGATACTGATGGATGATTTTGAATCCCCTATGTTTGGATCTCCCCTTCTTCTCTGTAGGTTTTGTTGCCATCATTGGTTGATACGCTTCTTTTGCAGGCCTCGCAAACCTTGCCAGTTGAACTGTGAGATACACTCCTTCAAACTTTCTCCCATTCTCATAACAGATGGCTCTTTGGGCTTCCATCCGGTTTTTTAATTTGACTAATGCAAAACGATACTTACAACCACCTCTAAGTTTCCATGGCACAAATACATCCACCACCTGGCCATGGATCCAGCAAATCTCTCAGTGCTCTATTATTGATGTTTCACTGGCAATGAACAATGTAGTCACCAAATCCTGGCCATCACCAGCTGCGAAACTCCTCAGGGGCCACCCTCCATCTTGACTAAAATTCATTCTTTTCCATACTCCAGATTCCAAAGGATCATTTATACCCTTCATCTAATATTGGGAGTTCCTGTGGCCACCATAAAAATCTCTCCCCGCCCTTGAGTTTCTTTCCCATTCATTAACAACTCTCAGTCTTCTTCTAGGTACTACTCTTTACTCCCCTAGATTCCTCTTGGCTCGAGCCAATGGCTGAGAACCTAAAACGCCTATCCATCACCTCACAGTGGTTTCTTTGTATCTTGGAGGATTAGATTCTGATAGTAACTCATAGATAGGTCTAAATTCTAGAATTGGAATGAAACTGGGTGCTGAAAAAGCTTGCCACAGATATTCTTAGACCTGCCTTGTATGCAAGCACTTTGTGTTCCATGCTTTTCCACCTATTTCACTTTTTATTGCACTGTTCCAAACTACGGAGTATTTTAAAGTGTTTCTCAAAACAAAATAAAACAAAAGTCTATCTGAAACGGTCTCTCTGCTAGGTGACTAGTTAGGGGTAAGACTTCGTACATAGGACCTCCCCAAACCCCGTCCTCGGTGGTTGTTGTTGTTGTTGTATTACATCAGGTACTTTGCAAAATTTTGGCTAAATCAAAGTCCAAATACTTTTGCAAACTTTAGCCTCATTCAGAATTTTCCAATGAAGCACAGACAATTATAGAAACTTTCAATAAGATATGAAGTTTGTCTAACAACTAGGAAGGTCAAGTGTTTTTTTTTTTACTTGTACTGGCCGATCACCAAGTATGACCTTGCCTCCATACTTCATTGCTTCTTCAAATGCCACTCGAAACTCAGAACCAGGGAGAACTTCAAGCTTATCAGCAACCTAACAACGCAACAAATCAATCAAACAATGAAGCAAGAACCAAATCAACATGTCAGCGTTGTTGTAATGCTAAGAAATGTAAACACTGAACATTGTCTGATTTTAAGACGTTGAAGGGCACATACCTTAGCAAGAAACCAGCTGTAAAGTATTCCAAAAACATTCTGCTTTTTCTTCCACATATCTATCATTTCACTCATAGTTGGCACCTGTGAATAGATGACAAGTTCATATACAGGTTGGCTCGCACGAACCCCCGAATACACTCTGAGTCCCCATACAAATAAAAGAAGAATTAAAGATTGGTATGTTTATGCAAAAACTCAAACTAGTCAAATCAATAACATTATTCCATTGTTAAATAATATATTAATTTAATTATCACAAAAAAGATTATTTATACATGAGAAGCAAAGAATAAATTTTTTGCCCCTCCATTCACACGTGTAAGTCATTATGGTATGGGTGCGGTCAAGTTATGCACATTTGACCATCACTTCAATTGACAACAAAAGAAAAAATTGGATTTATAATGGGAAAATGATATCACTAGATTTGTCATAAAATTTTACTTCCACCTGATTATACGTTTATAATTCTTATTATGATAATCTGATAAAAATAAGTGGTCAGAGTTAGTTGTATCTAGAAACCGCAAAAAGTGTAATCAAGATAAATTCCAGAAAAAAAAAAGATTATATTTGTGAACGGAGGGAGTGGAGAATATAACCATACAAAGAAGGGTGGAAAAACCGGGAATTACAAACAAAGAATAGAGCACGAATTTTACTCTTCAATAAGAAAAAAAAAAAAGAAGAACAAGGAAAATACAGTTCATTTCCTAATCTGTACAGCCACCCAATAAGTACCCCGCCGAGGGCAAGGTCTGGCGAGGTCCAGATGTACGCAGCATTACTCTTACCCCTATCTGTTGATTTAGAGCAGTAAACCACTAATAAGGAATTAAGGATAAATTTCCCAAGCGTCGTAACTTGCACTTCCTCAAGTGTAAGTTGTTTTAGAGCCGATTTAAAGCTGAGAAAGCACAGTACAAGTTGACCAAGGAGAATTTAATACTTCCACAGGACCTTTGTTCTCCGATTCCTCTATTCCCAACTTAATCAGAAATGGAAGCCATAATCCCATTGTCCAGCCAGACATGCAATGCAACCTCTTTATGACTCACTCTACATACCTAGCGGGATCTCTTCTGACGATCACCTTTCCGTAAGCCCCATCAAACGCTACCCTTTTAGCCTCCCAGTCTATGATATCATTCAAGTCTCGTTTTGCTTCCTGCAATTGCAAGTCGGTCCCCCCATTAGCTATCTTCACTACCCAACAAGAACTACCAAGGCCCCAGCATCCTTTGATATCCTCATGGGCACTCAATAAGTGCATGGATGCTCGCTATGGCCTCTTCCCCTCCCCCCCCCCCGGCCACTTGCTAATTCTCCACCTAACTTAACAGAAAAAAGCAGGTTTGCTCATCTCGACAAACAGTCATTTCAATTTTAGTTTGCAGTTTGACCACTTGGCTGAATGACAAGTTCTCTTGGCCAAGCAAGTATTGTTCTAACTTCTGACCCACAAACATCCCTAAACATTTGGAATGTTCAGCAAGCACAATCAAAGGAATGGGTCCAATGGCAGGTTTTTGTAAGACTAAGTGTTGTGCCGGTAAGATAGATTGCACATGCAAACGGCTTCTCCAAACTAGAAGTGCTCATGAAGTTCACAAACGAATAAGATACCCAGACGAACCTAGGAGAGGAGGTGACAATGATGACTCCCCATAATACCATTATTCACAGGGACAAAAAAAAGTGCCATTTTAAACAGGATATCCCAAAATGATAATGTACTTTCAAGTCATTCCTAAAATGCTTGCAGAAAAGGGAAAAACTGGTTTGTTTTAGCAAGATGGAAGCTTTTTAAGTTGGTAACAACATCAAGTAGAACAATCTCCCCTCCCTCCCTCCCTCCCTCTCTCTCTCTCTCTCTCTCTCCCTCTCCCTCTCCCTCTCCCTCTCCTGCAAGGTATTAACAAAATATTGGCCCATACATTATCAAAATATAGGCCAATATATTTATGTCACTTATCGGCTCTCTCTATCTCTAAAGTGACTTATCGACCAGAACATATTGGTTTTTAAGGTTGCTGATATGCAAAATCCCAGTATGTAATGCGGTGTGTGGTACAACCGATAGATGCACATGACCCTTTAAGAGACACCCATAACACTACGTTTCCACGGTCTCACGATTGTTACCCCGATTGCGACTACAACCGACTTCTAACCCTTGAACCCTGAGCACACCTCGAATCTATTAGAGATGACCAATTTTGAGCCCCCTTAAAGCCAATGGAGATTTTCCTGGCCGATAACTTTAGAGTCCATGGGACCATCGCTCGGGGAAGTCTAAACAACACCCATGTTATCAAAAACAAATAAATAATTCTTCTTATTCTTTTGACAAAGGAACAATTGGATGAAATTTTGGGGATATAGGAAGACAAATTGTGGGTTATCAGATTTAGCGAACTGGATCATGTTTCAAGGTGACCTGGGTCAATAAAGATTCTCATTTTGAGACATGCGACCTGGTTCGCCGTTAGAGGGTTCAACCTGCGAACCGGGTAGCATTGAATGAAGCCCTCAATATCAATCATTAACAACTCTAAAGCTCTAGTTCATGTTATGAAATATTGGAAAATGCTTATGTAACAGTCAGCAAGCACCCAAATTTGAGAAAAGCCAAGCAGAAATCTGAAGTTCAAGAGGTAAGAAAGAAGATGAGAGAGTAACCTTTAAATCTTTAAGGGTAAGTATAGCCACTCGACTTGGACAGAGCTCAAGAAAAACAACCTAACAAAGCCACAATAGACCGGATAAGCTTCAAGAATCACAACGATACATTATGCTAAGAAAATCCATCAATCTACCAAGTAACAAATTGAAAGATTTCATAAGGATCCACCTCGGGCTTTAAGCAATTGATTACCGCTTGAACATCTCTGCATGATTCCTGCAATTATGAACTAATTATCCATCATATATTTGTCTGATATCCCATACCTTAACACTATCATATCTAGTAAAACACCATGCAAGTTAATATACCCCAACTGAAAGTAACCACTTGATAGATGTTATAGTCTGCATCTCTCACGTAACATCAGAATTCAGAAATCGGTAATATATTGACATGATAACTCACAGTAATAATTCAGCTTGCCAAAGGAAACACCTCCATTGAAGTCTCAATTTTAACATTATTTTCCGGCACTTTGTATCTCACGTAGGAAAGAGACAAAAACAAGCAGGACATGCCACCAGTATGAGAACAAAGAAACTTCATCAAAAAAATAGAAACACTCAGTTCATACTTTTTTTTAGATAAGAATATTTTTATTAATCAATCAATTGAAAGAATGCAAAAAGAGGACAAGGAGTCCTCGAATGAATACAAAAAATATCTACAACTCCCCGCAATTAAGTTGAACAAAGGTAAGGGGAACACCCTTGAAGGCCCCAACTGCCTTCGCCCAAAGGGAAGCCAAATAAACAATATGATCCCAAACACAGTCGACGGGCTTTCCAGAAGCGGAAAAGACCCACGAGTTCCACTCCAACCAAATACATCACAGAATGGCCATACAAAGAAACACTCTGTGCATACTAATCAGGGACAAGGCTAAAAATGAGTAATTCAAAGGTGTGGAAGCTACATGTGCTGCAAAAGTCATTTTGTGGAGATCATATAAGGGTTTTATTCCTAGCAAACATGAGCTGAGTAATAAAAGGAGTAATGTAGACCCTGTGTAGCCTGTGTCCTCTTAAAATTTTGGAAACAGTTGAGCGTTGCTTCAAAGATTGTGTGCATACTAGAAAAACTTGGTTTGGCAGCTCTTTAGGAAGACGTGACCTGACTATAAATTGTTAAATTGCTTGGTGGAATCCAGATTGTTTTAAATAACTTTGGTTAACCTGTATGTTAACCAACTTTTTTAGATAAAGAAAAAGATTATATTAATGAAGAAGCCAATTTACAGCAAGAGAGAGGATAGGGCATCCTCTACAGTAAACAATTTACAAAAGAGACCAATTCCTTTGAATCTCTGTGATAGTGTAATCCCGAAAAGCCCCCGCAGCTTTAGCCCATAACAAAGCCAAGTAGGTGATCTTCTCCCAAAGTAGTGAAGGAGAGATTGACACCCCTTTGAATAACTGAGCATTCATCTCCAACCATATACCCTATAAGATTGCAAAATAAACATTACGCCACCACAACTTCCTCTCCTTCCCACCCCTAGAACCCCAAAATAACTTTGGTTAACCTGTATGTTAACCAACTACTATGGTCATCTGGGCTATCTGGTTCACCGTAATGAAATTATTTGAAATGGATAACAGTGGGATTCTGTGCAGGGCCCTTTACAGGTGAGCGGTTTTGCTGCTTGCAAATTGGAGAATATGTACAAGCTGTGGAGACCATCAAGCAGCAGCACATTAACTAGTAGTCAACTCATGGCGGCACGGTAAGGTGGTGTCCACCAACTGGTGATTGTATCAAAATCAATATAGATTATGCACTATTAGATGCTTCACGATCATTGGATGGGCCTGTGTGGTGTGACATTTACAAGGAATGTTTTTTGGGGACAGTGGCTCGGAAGTATAGATGGGCTTTGTTCTCCAATATCGGGGAAGCTCATGCTGTTAGGGAGGCTGCTATGTGGGCAAATCAAACACATCAAGAGAATGGCCAATCAATCTACCCATTCTGTTGCTCACAATTCTAATAGCTTAGCTAACTTATTTTTTTCTGCAGGGATGTTGTCCCACCAGCGATCATTTGGGTCGACTGTTTGATGATGCTTCATCTATAAAATATATAGTATGATCTTTGCTTTCACAATAACAAAATCAGGGACAAGGGCAGAAATTAAGCTAAGTTGAGGTCACATACGAAACATATGATGCCAAATAGAGCATTGCTTTATCGAGTAGTTCACTCATGTGACGAAGTGCCAAATTCAGATATCCAAGACTCAGAACACAAGCATATGAATTTTTACACTATATAAGACTCAGAGATCATTTAGGTGACATCATCTTAAGATTATACAAGCGACTATGAAAACACTTGAATTATTGTCCAAGAACTTTAGTAAGACTTCCTAATTGTGCAATAAAACTCACCTGATATTTCATAAGAATAACACTAATAATACAAATCAAAATCCGATTGTACCTCAAATAAATTACACCACTTAGCATAAAGATCAGCAAGAACTAAAACAACCAAAAAAAACAGATAAATAATCTAAAATGCGCATATAAAAAACTCATAAAAAGATGATCAATCACCTGACCTGAGAAACATGAGCAGTACCAACCAAGTAAACATCACATGTACCGCCATGGACATTCTCACACGACAAAACCACGACATTTCTTGAAAGCTCCTCGGGAAGAATTCTCGTCTCACCATCTTCATTCTCCCCTCCAGAATTTCTCTCTCCTGAGCCAACGACGGCATCATCACCAGACCTCTCATCACTCTCAATTGGGATGAAATTAGGGTTAGGATTAGCGTTCGATGGATTCTCTGATCGAGGCGATAACTCATCAGCCGGATTCTCAACGGTGACAAAATCGTCATCAATTGCGCTTCTCGAGAGATTTTCCGGCGAATTTGGGTCCATTTTCCGGCGAAGGGGAATGAACTGTCTGTGGTGAGTGTAGGGTAGATTAGGTGCGGTCGAGTTACCGAGTTGGAATCGGAGTGATGGTAGGGTGAGATGATGGTGGGGTAGTGCGATGAGGAGGCGTGACTCGGATGGTGTGAATGAGTTGACTAGACGAGTCAAGCGATTCATAAAATCTGTCAAATTGTCCAAATGGAAGATGTTATGCGTGTACGGTGATGAAACGAAATCCTTTGGTTAATCACTTAACTAGTGTGTGTCGCACGGGAAAAATTATTTTTGGTAAAAGCATTTTTTAAAGTCATTTAGTCATGGTATTACTATTATATGTTTTTTTAGTTCATATGCTACTTGTTTTCGAGTTTAGTGCTAGTGCCCATGATACTATAACGATTGTAATCATCAACCATTGTGGTTATATTAGGGGTTTGTCATCCGCTTTTTGAAAGATTGGTGATCCCACAATGAATAAATATGCATCTATCGTAATTAGGTATCAAGCAAATTCAAGTTTTGTAAGTGTTTGAGATCAATTGCAAACATGAACTCTTTACTAACACAACAACAATAGTGGTGAAACTATAAGCATTTCCCCTGAAGCCAAAGATGTACAAATCTCAATTCATTGATGTTTTTTTTTCCTAGGGTAAAAATTACGCTTGTATTATCAGAACGAACCAAGCCAATAATAAGTCCCATCCAAAGCTGAGAGGGAAGAGAACCTTAAATACAAATTCTAGAATGGTATTTAAGAAAAAGATTTGAGGCCTCAAATCCATTAAACAACTTTGCTAAACAAAGGCTTCAAAGGGCAATCTACCTACCTGATTTTCTTAGCAATCTATCTACTCTCATCACACTCGTGCTTCTGCTCAACAACGTCCTTGGTAGAACTGACACTATTCTGAAAAATGAGTTTTTATCTTATGTGCTTACTTCCCTTGTATCCACCCATCCAACGAAACCATCTACCAACCTTCAAAGATCATACATGAATGCAGCCAGCTTTTGATTTCCTCAATCACCTGCACGGAGTAGCTACATTCTAGAACAAAGTTGAGTTAGTTTCTTGACAGAAAAGACATATGAACTCCCCATTGTAGAATTGCATCATGGGCCCTCATGTTCATGGCAAGTCTATCTAGTATCAATAATCTGCCCAGCTATCAGCTAAGCATATGTACACAGCATCTCTAGGCAAATGAACCTGCCCCAACCACTTCAGCATCCCTGATTCTGGATTGTTCCCTTTTAAACATTTAATACCCCTTCTAGATAGTGTAGCAGCCCTTGTTGTAAGGCTAACTAAGAGTCTAATTATATAGACTTACCGGCTCATAATATGAACTTTTCAACTTATTTTACAAAAAGAATATAGTTGAAGCTACGCTTTCTTTGATAAAACCTTCTACTTCTACATCTGTTTTAATTGTTTTAGCTCATAGCAAGGGGGATTACATGGCAAAAGGAATCTATCGCACAGGGCTTTGTCACAACTATTTGTGCATAAATATCAGATTCTGAATGCAAGATCATATTCTTGTAAACAAAAATAGCTAATTAGATACAACCTGAAGCAAGATATATATATCACTGGCGGAAAACATTTGAGTATTAAGCAGTAACCTGAACAGAAAGAAAGAGAAAACAACATTCTTTTGTGGGAAAATGTAAGCTTTGGCAGATAATAATATCATTCGCTAATCAAAGATAGTGGAAAGCGAAGGGAGACAGTTGTAGAAAAAGACTACGTGCAGCTTCATTTACAGGTAACACTGTGTGGGAATACACAATCAGTGGCTAGTTTATGTCCCCGAACATACTTTTGAAAAGGTCCATGTAAAATCATGAGCAAACTGAATTTTGGAGTATGACGAACTCAATTTGGGTAGCCAACTAAACTATAGAGGCATGAACCATCAGAGGAGATATTACAATGGCTAGTAAAATTACAGGCTTGAATTTGAAGCATAGCTTAAATTGCAGGAAAACAATCCAAATCAGAAGTAGGAGAAGATAGGGTAGCTAGAGATTGTATTCAGAATTTAATAATAAGAGGATTGAAAATAAAACATTGTTTCAGTCATGATGCAGGAAGAAAGTGGATAATGAAAGTTCATACCTTATGGAAATCCCTGCTCCAACGAAGGCGATCATGCAGAAACTCAATTATGGTCCAAGTTCCAGTATCTGAGACCCATAGTGTTCCTTAATAGAATTCAAACACAAGGAATTCGGAGTACTTAGTTTTACAGATTAGCAAACTTTAATCAACTACTGATCAGCAAGCTAACATGCTACCAATGGTAGCGGGAACAATGAAAGCAAAGCAATACCTCACTGTTATTCGAAGAAGATGGATGCCAACAGGTTTTACTCCTATGACTCTCATAAACCCTTGTCTCGCAAGCATGCAGTAGCCAAAATCGAAATATTTAGATTACTAATAGGGACAACGAAATTGATAATTTGCGAAGTCAGATGGGGAAGGATGTACTGAGGGAAGAAGACATTTCAGTGCTGAAAGCTCTGATGGAAGAAAAAATGCAGGCCTGTTAAAAATCATTATTGTCAGCGTTGAAAGAGAACAAACTCAATATCAAGAAATTTGTACTTCTAAAAAATCTTGATAATCTTTAAATCCCTGCAATTATTAACTTTATGTTCACTTCTGAAACTCCCTGGCCGGCTTACCCAAGTGGATGAGTTCATATTAAAGGCTTCAGATATATGAATCATTAGAAGGATAAAAGAAAAAAAGAAGGGTCTAAGTCTCTAAGATGGTTCAATTTCAGCGCTTTTAATGAATGAACTCTTTTTTGAGATAAAAATTTGCACAGAACTCACAGAATTCCATCATGTAAATAGTTGGGTTGAATTCCATTCTCAAATCTCAACCAATGTCTACCAAAAGTGGGCAGAAAATTGTATAGTTGTTTCTGAGACACAATCAGAGTTCACTTATAGATTAGTGGCATAATAACCTAAATAGTAGTAGAGAAATGAAAGTTGAGGGGTAATTGAGATGGCAATTAAACAAACAGGAAGAATGAGATACCAACTGTCAAACGGGAAGAAGTATTTGATGAGTTCCCTCCACTCAGACTTTAAGATCCATTTATCCCCATAGTTGTCTCCTGCAAAAATAAACATTGATCATTTTTCCAGGGAGGGTTAAAAAAAAGCACTTACACTTCAATAGCTATACGCCTATCCTATCCCCATCAAAAGCCAAGTGAAGTAATACATTATGTATGGTTGCCATTGAAGATTGTATCAGTTTTTGATGGTTAGATTACCCCTTCTCCATTCAAGTTCACCAAATTAATGTGAGATCATTGAAAATTCAACCAACAAATGTATTGATGGGATAACTAAGGCTTTTTCAATTGAGATACACAAATCCTACCAAAAAGTGAGAAACATAAATTCTACCAAAAAAAATGTCTAAAATGATCCAATCCATGAACTCTCAAATTGACTGATTCCACACTAAAATGCCCAACTGAAAACGAAGGCAAAGATCACCTGTTGAAGAACAATTTAGAACAATAAAACAAAGAATAAACAAATATGACGAAACAGACATAGATTTAAAGAACATTGGAGCCATACAAATCACCTTTAAAGGAAAAACTGATCAGAGAACCAACAATCCAATGCAGCCAACCAAAAGCAAAATTAAACAATGAGAATATTAACTAAAACTTTACTGAATTACCTTTATGACTGGATGAACTTTGGAATTGGGCCGTTAGCCGCCTGAAGCGTTCTTGGTGGTGGCGTAATTGAGACAGCAAACTACAATTTGATGAAAATTAACCACTTCAACCATGTTCTCCAACCCATCACTAAGCATGATTTTCCATCAAGATGCTCTCTAAATTCAGACTTACTTTGTGAAGATAGGTAGAAACTAACTGAATGCCCTCAACTCTTGACCAAGTTTTAAAGCTTTCAGTTCTCCCTTCATCTTCACATTATTAAAAAAGGAGTACATAACATTATGGGAAATTAGGTTCCTACCAAGTATCTGGTGGTTGGACTTTGTTGCTTTTGCTTTTTACTTTCTAATCAAAAATGGGACTTCAGATGAACAATTGGATTTCTGAAGGCTACATGTAAATCAGCATCACAGTTCCGAGACATAATTCTAAATAAGAATCTTATTATTATTATTTTTTATATCCCACATACTTCTCTAAACTCCAGGAACCAACCAGTACATCCAATCTAGCGGACTTATATTTAGCCGTGGAGATGAATGAAAAGGAGGAAAAAGAAGTATTTTGAACATTCAGAAAGAATCAAAATCAAGAGAAATTGGCACAATGCAAAGAGAGGAGGTGTAGACAATTGGAATCAAACTAAGAATAAGAGCAACAATTAATCATCAAAACAAAGGATAAGATTAGCAATACAAAGAGAAAATTTAAGAACCTTACCAAAACGGGGAATGGAACTGATTTTTCCGTTGGGGAGTATAAGGGGAAGGAGAGAGAATACGGGGGCCTCAACCGATTGGGAAATGGAAAAATGGAGCGTTACAAAATCAGGAGAGAGTGTTTGGTAACGGATGGGAATTGGTTTGTGCGTTGCAGTTACAAATCAGGGGGTGGATTGAAATTTTTTTTTCTTTTTTTCTTTTTTTTCTTTGAGTAGACAAAGGATTTGACAACTAAGCATAAGGATTTGACAACTAAGCATCCATGTCATCTGCTGATTTGTCAAGCTCCTATTTAATATTTGTGTTTTAAACTAATTATATAGATTTAGTGGAGTGTAGATTCTCAATTGGCCGTTACCTCCGTTGCACGAATACTTGGCTGAACACCAGTATCTCATATCCGATTTGTTTCGGATACGGATACATATCAGAAACGTATCAGGAAAGTATCCTATTAATTCTTCTATTTTTTAAATTAAAAAAGTTAAGGATATGCTGAGGATACTTCTTAGATCAATCTCTAAGATATAGTCCCAGGTTTATAATGCTACATAGATCAACCCAGACCACAAAATAAACCCAGCCCGAAAATGAAACAAACCCAGGCCCAACTCGGATATAACCCAAGCCCACGGTTCTTTTAAACAAAAAAATAAACCGCCTAATTTCTCTCTCCTATTTTCTCTCTGCAATTTTCTCTCTCCTCCTCGTTCGATTCTCTCTCCTCGTCGTTCGATTTTCCTTCGATTTTCGTTCGATTTCTTCCGGATTCTCGTTCGTTGCTGCAAAATTGAAACGCCATTGCTCGACAAACTCGAATTCTCTCTTGATTCGTCAAAAGCACAGGTAAACTTCATTTTTACTTCATTTTAGTCTAATGTTTCGAGAAATACTACTGAATCTGCTATAACCTAATAATTTTTTTGTCTTTACAGTTGATTCCATCAAAAATTCCATTTTAACTAAAGGTAAAATTGATTTCTGTTTATTATCCTTCGTTATTGTTGTTTTCGATTAATTTCTGTTCATTATCCTTCGTTGTTGTTGTTTTCGCTTACTTTGTTGTTGTTGTTTTCGTTTAATTGTTCAATTTTCGCTTAATTCATTTTTGTTATTATTTTTGGCAGTAGATATACGAGGTGAAATTCATTTGTTCTTAGTTTAAATTATGTTTCTCAGTTTCGAAATTCATTTCATTAATTTTTCCAAAATTCATTTTTGCAGTAAAATTCATTCAGTAAAGATGTCAAAATCAGAACAAAGCAGCTTCAAAACATGCAAAGAGGATTCAGCTTCAACTTCTAGGTAGTTGTTCTATTGGATTAATGAATCATTTCTATTGATGAATTTTTCAATCTGTTAATGAAATTGCTATATGTCTTTCGCTTAAATGAATGTTTGATTGTGGTTAAATGAAATGCTCCTGTGAACATAGCTTGCTTGCTTTTACATAAAATGAATCTTTCATATTGAATGAATGTTTGATTTCAGTTGATAAAAAATGTTGATCTTAATTGATATAGCTTTGAATTTAGTAAATGAATTGATCATCTTAACTAATACGTAGATTGCTTTTGAATAAAATGAATCTTTGTTATAGATTAATGAATTTTTGAATATGATTAATGAATTCATCATTTTAATATCATTATGTTTCTGATTATGATGAATTTAGCAACTTTAATGAGTTTCTGATTATTGATTTTTATCATATTGATTAAAAGAACCTTTTGATTTCCTTTAATGAATTTGCTACATGTCTTTCGCTTGAATGTTTGATTTCGGTTGATGAATTGGTTGAAATGAATCTTTGATTTTCATTAAATGATATGCTCTTGTGATCATACCTGGGTTGCTTTTAAAATAAAAATGAATCTTTCATATTGAATGAAAACTTCGATCATGTTTATTTCTCTTGATCAATTTTTTAACGAAAATGAATGTTTGATTTCGGTTGATGAATATGTTGATCTTAATTGATGTACCTTTTAATTTAGCGAATGAATTGATCATCTTAACAAATAGTTAGATTGCTTTGGATTAAATGAATCTTTATCTTTCCTTGATGAATTTGTTAAATGACATTTGTCATTCTGTTCATCATGAATTTATTATATTTGATAAAATGAATCTTTAGCTATGTTGCTTGATGAGTTTTGATCATGTCTATTAAAGAACCTTTTGATTTCTTTTAATGAATTTGCTATATGTTTTTTTGCTTAAATGAATCTTTCATATTGAATGAAAACTTTGATCATGTTTATTTCTCTTGATGAATTCTTTAACTGAAATGAATTGATTTCAATTGACGTATATGTTGATCTTAATTGATGTACCTTTGAATTTGGTAAATGAATTGCTCTTTCTTGACTGTTTTCAACATGAATTCAAAAACCACAAATCAAAATGAATTTCATTACCCTATACTGATGAATTTAAGTACTTATGAAAATGAATTCAAAACAAATAAGCAAATGAATTCCATGTGGTATGCTAATGAAACTAAGTACTTATGAAAATGAATTAAAAGGGAAAAACCAATGAATTTAATAAAATGAATTGATCATCTTAACAATAGGTAGATTGCTTTTGGATAAAATGAATGCTTGTTATAGATTAATGACTTTTTGACTATGATTAATGAATTGATCCTTTTAAGATAGCTATATCGCATTTGCTTAAATCAATATTTAGATTAAGCAACATCATGAATATATTGCTTTCGGTTAATGAAATTTGTTATGTTGCTTCATGAATTTCATGTTAACAAAAACCTAGTTTCTGATTGAGTGACTTTTGATCATGTCGATTAAAGAACCTTTTGAGTTCCTTTAATGAATTTCATCTTGTTGACTGATTTCACATAGATGAATCTCTTATTTGCGTGATGAATTTAGTCATTTTAATTGATCAATATTTGATTCTTGTTAATGAATATTTGAAGTTAATTAAATGACGTGATCATCTTATTGCTAGATTTGTTTAGGTTGAGAGAATCATTAATGTTTTCATCTTTATGATGCATTGCATAGTATTTTAAATAAATAAGAAACTAGTGCCATGAATTTTATAGCAGTATTGATAAATGCAGTACATTCTTACGATGAATATGAATTTTTAACTATGAAATCATATGATTTTTTTTTTAGCTTGAGGGCAGGAGATGATGAAGAAACATCATCAAAGGTGTTTCAATTAATAAAATTATCTTACGTGTTGCTAAACCTAAACCTATCAACTCTGCTCCTCCGACTTCTGATCAAAGAGTCCATCAGATAGCTTCGGGCGAATTGGGGCCAAAGAGTTGCGGAGATGTTGTAGCGGATGTGCAGCCATTATCATCTAAGAAAAGAAAGTTTGATGATGATGAAATTGTCAACATTTGTTCATCTGGAAGGATTGGTTGTAGCTCAAGTGGTCCTGCTGAGAAGGAATCAGAGGTGTTAGAAAATAGCCCAGCAGAGATTGAAGGAATTCCAGGAACACATGCTTTAGGAATTGGGGGGGATCTTGAAATAAAAACTGTATATACAAGGCCTAAACGAGGACAGAAAACAATGGCACACAAATGTACTGATATTGCTCTTCGCGAACCAAGGCATATAGTTGCTGTGGAATCTCCTAAGCAACTAAGATCGCGTGATGGGAAAGCTGCTATAATTGAAGAAGTAGAAGTGCCAGATAGTGCACTTGTTGTTGTAGATGAACAGAAGAACAAAAGAGGGAAGGGAAGACCGAGAAAAGTGCAAGATCCAGGTACTGCACTCACTGTTTTTGACACAAACGAGATGATAGCTGCTCAGAAACTAAAAGAAATGAAAGCGGAAAACACATGCAAAAACAGGATGTCACCAAAAGGACTATTCATAATGATATCCAAGTTAAATGAGCTACAACGAAAAGCTGTGGCAGAAATAGGGTTTGGTGGACTATTGTATTTGAAGTTCAGTACAGTACAAGGTGAGTTTGCAAAAAGGATTGTAATGAATTTGGAACATGTCAGTCGTTACTATGACTTTGACAATGGAGATAGGTTAGTCATAGGGGAAGAAGATGTGTTCTTGACACTAGGGCTTCCAAGAGGTCCAAAGAGAGTAGTTGAGGCAAAAAGTCAAACTGAAAGTGTTCAGTTTCACCAACTGGTAGAAGACTGGAGAGAAAGATGGGGAGGTGCAACTCCAGCAACTTCTGAAATGCCTGATACAATAGCAACAAGAGGCGATCATGGATATGAATTTAAGAGAGATTTTGTAGTATACGTGATGGCAGTTCTACTTCAAGGTCGACAAAGCCGACCATGTCCTTATAAGTACATGTACAGTCTCATGAATGTCGACGAGATAAAGCAATACAACTTCTGTCAGTTTGTTGTGAAGAGTCTCAGTGACAGTGTAGGAAACTGGAAGAGTAATCCAAGAAGTTTCTTTAAAGGGCCATTGTTGTTTCTTATTGTTAGTTTTATTTAACTTCAGCTTTATCTATTCTTTTATCTAATCATTTCTCTAAATTATTAAACAAAAAAGAGTAAAATATTATTATGTATAAAGTTATGTTAATTAATGAATTTATCATCTTTAAAATAGCTAGATTGCTTTTCCTTACAGGAACATTTTTATTTCCTTAAATGAATATGATCATGTTTATTAATGAATGTTAATTTCACATACATGAAATCTTTGTTTTCAGTGATGAATTTGATCATTCTGATTCATGAATTTCTCAAAGTTCATTAATGAATTCATTATCCTAATATAACTAGATTTGCTTTGGGTTAAATTAAAATTAATTAGGTCATTCTGATTGATCAATCTTTGACTCTTGTTAATGAATTGATAAGCTTTAAGTAGCTTGATTGCTCTGGTTTTAATGATTCTTTGGTTAAATGAATCTTTGATTGAATGAATCTTTGATAGAGTGATCATCTTAACAAACTATTAAATTATTATCATGCAGTTATGCTACTGCGATAGAGTGGTATTTAAAGTCAGAAGTGTCCCTAGGAAATTCCCATTCATAAGAAATTAGACAGCAGAAGATATAGATGAGCGGGTCAGTGATGAATTGAAGGAAAATTTTGGCAAATGATCAGTTGAACAACGCATAGATATTACAAGTGTTGGTGAGTTTTCATAAAAAATTAGAATACTTTTATATATTAATTTCTAATGAATTTCTGATTACAATACTTCTGATTTTTTAGATATTGAGGCGGTGTTGGCTGGTCCTCCTTTTGAAGCAAATGATGGTGATAAAACCGAAGGACAAAGTGGGGAGGATCATGAGGGACCATCAGGAGCTACTGAGGGACATAATCATGAGCTTGAAGCACCATCCGAAGCTCATGATGAACGATCAGAAATTGGTACTCAGCATCTGACAGCTGACCTTGCTGCTACATCAATAGCACAGAATTCAGCAGAACAACATGACTATGAGTGCCTCAACAATGATTATGCTCCCGATGACCAAGATTCCCCATTTCTTCAAATGAATTGCATGAGTTTTTGGTGCCTACATTTGAACCTCAACTGGCACAATCAACTCCTCTCTTTCAACCTGAACCAGAACCACAGCCTTTGTCACCTTTGGTGGTTCAAGATCCAATTCAAAAAGAACTTGAATTATGCCAACCTCACAATTGCACCGAAACTACAAACTGTCCTAATCAGCCAACAAAGGATAAGAATGTGAATCCTCGAGAGGTAAATACTTCTACGCATATAACAATCAAATTATATTATGTCTCAATGAAATATTTTTCATTTAATATAATATATTCTTTGTGAAATTAGGCATACAGAAGTAGGCTTGCAGATGTCGCCTTAAGGATGGCTAGCATCTTTGTTGATTTTGGTGAAACAATTCGTGAGGGAGTGGATTATATGCCTGAGAGTGAGCTCCTGCAGAGAGTTCAGACCGCTTCTATAAATATGTTCACAGGGTTTTCTGAGAGCCAGAGACAGAGCCAAGAAGCTTTCAGACAAAGCCAAGAGGTGGCAAGACGGAGCCAAGAGACAGAGCAGAATGCTAAGCTTGATATTCAGAGTGAAAAGGATGGGGAGAATGAGGTATTGCCTTCTGAAGAGGCACAACCAAGCTCAAGCAGACAAGTACCGCACATAGAGCTTGAAGACTTCTTTGAAACTGAAGAAATGCTTCGAGCAGTTGATGCAATGGAGAAGGCAGCCATCTCTATTTCTCTGACACCTCCTTCATTTGATTTAGGGATATCTCCAATATCAACTCCTTTAAAAGTCGCCTCAGATATTGCCAAACAGTAAAAACTGGTTCCTTCATATATTTGAATTGATGAATTTTATATCTTATTTAAATGAATTTCATATGTTTAATGAATGTTATATATTTACAGGTACAACAAAAATGATAATGAACAAGGTTGTAGTTACATCACTCCCTCTGCCCCTAGAGCGCCGCTGTCCATCAGCGATAGTCCTCCAATGGGTGATGAACTTGCTCATACTGAAACTTCTACTGAGAACAAAGGCAAAAATCTGATAACAAGAGAACAAAGAGCAGCAAGGGCAGAAGAGATGATACGACAACGGCACCCAGACCGTCTTCCCTTTGCACTTCGATCACCATTCTGGACCAGGCACGTTAATGTTGCAAAGAGGTGCACTGAGAAAGAGCGGCAAGTGGCTGATTATGCATTCTTAGAAGAAAGAGGCTTCAACACGTACGCATACTCTATACCATAAAAAAAATCAATTATAGCTTGTTTTTTAGATATATATCTAATCAATATTAATTACTCTTTACTTTTGTTTCATCCAGTGAGGTGCTAGTAAGAATACGACCATTTCTTTTCACAATAAGAAGAAGCGTATTTCTTACCCTTGGAGGGATTGCCAGTCAAAGAGATGCTGTTGACAATCAAATTATCGATGTTTGGACTTTGATGCTGAATAACAAAGAGCGAGCTAGAAGTTCTCAATCCCCAAGGAGGTTTTTTTTGTCAACAAACGTCTATGTAACTTACAGTTGTCTGAACTATGTGAATTACCCTTCTTTATATAGTTTAAATTCAAATATTGAAAACAACTACAATGAATTCCTTTGTTAAAGGCCCACTTCACTTTTAATGTACCGGAAGAAAAGCAAATCCAAGACTTTGTGGACCAAATTCAGCTAGAGATGGAACTTTGCAACATGGAAGACCTCAGGGATGTCAGCATGGTAACAAACTCATCTTTCAATTTATCTTGTTTGTGGCAGAATTCATTGCTCCTCTGCAATGAATTCATTTACATAAAGTCCTCATTCATTGATATACCACATTGAATTCATTGCCCTCTGTTGTGAATTCATTTACTTAACACTGAAATTCATCAACATACCCCATTGAATTCATTTACTTAACATTGAAATTCATCAAAAACACCATGAATTTTTCTACTTAAATTCATTGGACATGCAATTCATCTTTCAATTATTTTGCATTCAACTATGTTCATTAAAAGGGACTAATTTTATGGTTAACAACTCTATCACAGTTCTTCTTTGCAATTGGTGTAAGCGATCACTTCTACACAGTTTGTGTCAATTTCAAATCTCGATTTATTGAGATCTTTGACAACAGGAAACTACCGAAAGAAGTATCCAAGAAAGCAAAATATGGCCGTGTGATTGAAAATATTGTAAGATTTCATACTTTACATATATTCATGCCTAATGAATACTAAAAATGAATATATACTTCTCAAAATTGTTTAGACTTTTACTTCTTTTTTATGAATTCATTTAACTGTTTTTGTGTCAAAATTAGGTCAAAGGACTCACTGTTTTCTTAACACAAATAAAACATCCAAAGGCTGAAAAAGTGAAACTGTACAAAGACAAGATCATGCTCTTACCGTGGCGTAATAACAACAACGTTTCAGATTGTGCCATATATACCATGAGGCACATGGAGACATACAAGGGCACAATGGAGGGATATGAACCTTTTGCTAAGAAAGATGTAAGTAAAGTTCCTGTGCGGTCTTATTTCCTTTAATTCAGCCTTTCAAAGAAATATATGTGCCTAATTCATCCCTATTATCTTTCACAGGACATCGCAATAAAGACACTCAGGGTCAAGTACTGTTACAATATCATCACAAATGTAATCAATGAAGAGAGGAAGAAGATCTTGGGAAGAGTTAAAGAGAGCTTCAAGAAGAAGGACCCATAGATATTATAATGAGTTATAGTTTGAAGAAAATGTATAGGGTCAAGTACTTGTATAGCAAAATATCTGAACAAAATTTCTATATAGTCATTTAGTACGCATTCTGATGCAATTGTGTACATTCTGATGTAAATACATTCTGATGGAAATGAATGGAAATGAATTCCATCTGCTATTTTTAGTACAGATTCTGATCAAAAAGTCTTGGTACATTCTGCAGATTTCGTTTAAGATTTGAATTCAATATTCCGATTGAATTCATTGCAGCCACAGAACGCGCTGCAATGAATTTAATGTCCTATACTGATGAATTTGAATACTTAAATAAATGAATTCATAACAAAGGGGCAATGAATTCTAGTATGAAAAATGAATTTACTCAAGTAAGTGAATTCAAAGCAATGAAGTCTTTCTTAAAAAATAAGAAAATAATATTATCACAAAAGAAGACACCACAAAACAGATCTTTAATTGCCAATACAATGGATTAAGTACTTAAAATCAGAAAAAAGGGAGCAATGAATTCACTTAGTCTCATTGCTCTTTCACCTAACTACTAGTTAGTCAAGGTATCGGCATAAAAAATTGCTTATGTAAAATTTGTCTATTTTAAGCATGAATTCAAAGCTTAAAATCCAAATGAATTCCATGTCCTATTGTGCTGAATTTGAATACTAAAAAAAATGAATTCAGAGGAAAGGACCAATGAATTCTAATATAAAAGATGAATTTCCATAAGTAAATGAATTCAAATAAACATTCCCTGCAAAAAGAGATCTTTGATGTTTAATTTCAACATGAATTCAGTGCTTAAGTACAATGGAAATCAACTCAATGTGATTAAGTACTTAAACAAAATGAATTCAGAGCAAAAATGACCAAAATGAATTCAGATCTGAAATGAATTCCATGTCCTATACTGATGAATTTGAGTACATATGTAAATGAATTCAAAACAAAAAGAGCAATGAATCATAGATTCTTCTTTCATATATAGGCGTATAAACAGATAAGAGATAAAACAAAACAAAGAGACATAGCTCCATTTCATTCATTAAGTAAAATGAATTCAGAGCAAAGGCCAATGAATTCTAGTATAAAACATGAATTTCCATAAGTAAATGAATTCAAAAAAACATTCCCTGCAAAAAGAGATCTTTGAAGTCTAATTTCAACATGAATTCAGTGCTTAAGTACAATGGAAATGAAATCAATGTGATTGAGTACTTAACAAAATGAATTAAGAGCAACAACGACGAAAATGAATTCAGATCTGAAATGAATTCCATATCCTATACTGATGAATTTAAGTACATATGTAAAATGATTTCAAAACAAAAAGAGCAATGAATCATAGATTCTTCTTTCATATATAAGCGTATGAATAGATAAGAGATAAAACAAAACAAAGAGACATAGCTCCATTCCATTCATTAAAATTTACATGATAACAAAAACCAATTCATTTCCATTCTTTACACATCAAAAGAGACTGCTTCACTATACAGTTCACTTAACTGCCAAAATCCTCCAAAAAAAATCTGATGCACACTACAACACCTAAAAAAGCAGCATACACTTGACATTCACATCCCCCCACCCCCTACTCTTGGTCATACACTGGACCAGGCCAGACGTTTGGCTCATTGGGATGTTCCTCCAGTCAAACAAAAACCTGTCATTCAGCTATCGACATCCAAAGCCTGTCTTGAAATCTGTTTTGTATGACATAACTATGCCATACCAGACCCTCCCACCTTTTCGCCACAGTCACACATTGCTGCAGCGTCCTCATTGAACATCTTTTAAAACATGCTGCTGCATGATTTTCTCAAGTGTCAAAAGCTTTGTTGCTCCACCAGCCCAAGCCATCTTGTTCCATTTCTTGGAAACTTTACAAGCAGCAGACAAATCCTCAGGATCAAGTCGATGAAACACATCCGTCATCAGAATTTCTGACATTCCTGAGATGTCAGTAAAATCTCGATATCGCGATGCTCATCAAAGGTTTGTCTCCAGAGAGACATTTTTTGATGAGCTTCAAGCCCTAGCCTTTCGATCAAAGCATCGATATCTACAACACAAGAAAAGTAAGCCAAAAAAATAAACAAAAATAAGTAACAATGTCCCTATTAAAATGAATTTTACTACCTCTAACAGTGTAGCAGAACATAGCTATGCAATTCAGAAAAAATAACAATGAACTTTAACAAAAACATTTGACCAAAAAAAACATAACCTAATTCTAACAAACAACTGGTAAACAGGAAAAAAAAACAACAGCAAGAACTTGAATCACAAATGACAACTGGCACTATAGCAAAAAACTTAACTATCCCATTCAGAAAAAATAACCTAAATCAACAAAGCATTTCAACACAAGAAATGAACTTTAACAAAACAATTAGCCAAACACAAAAAAGACCAACAACTTGGCTTTCAATTCTGCCACAAAAACACAAATAACACTATAGCAACACACTTAGCTATGCAACTTTCACAAAAAAATAACAAATGAAAAAGTACTTTAAAAACAATGAATTTTATGAACAGTTTCACAAATGTAAGCTAGTGGTAACAATCAAACAGCAACACTAAGCCAACAAAATTTTACACCAAAACGCAAAACAGAACAAAAACTCACAAAAAAAGACACAAACCCAAATGCAAAAACTAAATTGAAAATAACTATAAACGAAGACTAAAATATAAGCTACTGATAACAATCAAACACCAAAACAAACACTGAAAAGAGTAAAATGTAAGCAACACTGAACCAAAACGCACCAAAACAAATGAAAAAAAAACACAAAAAAAACCCACAAAAAAAACAGAAAACCAAATGCAAAACTAACTTGAAAAACTAAAGGGAACACTAAAATTACCTTCAAAAGCTGGTGAACCATCAACCTTCATCTTTAGATTGCAAAGAAAAATGCTCTGAGGTTCTGACACAGAGTTTTTTCAAGGGCTACAGTGTTGTGTGTTAGAACGTTTGGGCTTCTAACTTCTAAAAGCCAAAGGGCAAGATCAAGTGGGGTTATAAAGCAAGCTATTAGGGGCATGATGGTCATTAATGTGCATTATGTCAAATTGCTCTCAAAAACTAGGGAAATTTTCTGCACTAATAGTGTTCATTATGTCAAATCACTGTTAAAGTTTAGTAATTAAAAATGATTAAAAAAACAGAGAGCTTAAGGCTAAGAATGCTTCACCCATTTCAGATGAATATTACATATCAAACCATATTTCAAACCCCAAAAGCAAACTTCAAGCTTTACTCATCCAGACTCAATCCCAAAAAAAAAACTCCTCTTCCATTTCCTCTTGTCAAGTATGCTTCTTCTAACTCTTCCAATTTCTTGTTTATGTTTGTTTTTCTGTAAGGTATGCTACTACCCATTTTTAGAAGCAGGTTACAAAATCTGTTTCTTGTTTAGCATTTTGCACTACACCATTGCTCTTTATCTGTTTAGCATTTTACAATACCCATTCCTTTTAATCTTTTTATTCAATTTAATGCTATAAATATTTGACAAAATGCATGATTTTAGTCTAAAATCTGTTCATAATCGTTTATAATTCAACAAGTTCAGCTCCTGTTTTGCTCCCCTACTGCAAAAGAAAGAAGTGTTTAAAAGCCATGTTATAAAAGGCAAAAATTCATCATAATGATCAAAAGTACAAAAAAGGGGTTTAATTGTATGTGGATTAGCATTGTACATTTTGCGTGTTGCTAACTAAAAATCATTACAGGATTATCAAAAAAATACATGGCTTCACCTAATGATCAGAAGAAAATGGCAAAGATGAACATAGAGGAGATAGAAGGACTTGATGATCTTCTATCACAGCATATCTTCCCAAAGTGTGACAAATTGACACTATGGAAGACAACTTGTTCATCAAAAAGACTGAAGTTGCTGGTTTGGGAATCTCGAGCCCTATTCCCTTTCAAGATGACAGAATTGGATGAACTTCTGACACGCCATGTCTTAACAAAGCTTAACAATGATGACCTGATAAGCGTTTCTAAGATAAGTAAAAAGTGGTCTATGCTAGCTTGGCGCAGCAGATCAATCAAAGCCAACAGAGCTACCACTGACAGGCAGCACTTGAAGCCGCTCAGATGATTGAAGCAGACGCTGCTAATGAAGCTTCAACTGCTGCTGTTGATGCAAACAAAAAAGAGTCCATAGAGAACATTGACTAAATGGACATTGACTAAAGCTTAACTTAGTATCACATTTTGCTTGTATCTGTTTACTTTTGCTTGAAGGGTTGAATCTTGTATAAGAATGTCACTTTTGATCAATTGAATGAGATCTTGTAAGTTTATTATGAATTCATTGCTTTAATCGAAAAATGAATTATAAGTATTAAATTATATCCGATAAATCCATAGAGGAACAATTAATGAACTTAGCAAAAAGCAAAATGGTTAATATCTGCAAATGAATTCACACCCTAACTAAATGAATTCATTCCATTATTTCAATGAATTCATTGCAAAAACTAATGAATTCATCCTGAAAAGGAATGAATTCAGAAAAAAAATGACTATTTCCCAAACTGTGTCATGATAATGAAAATCTCCATATGAAATGAAAAACAAATTTATCTCTAAAAAATAAAATGAATTCTGACAAAGCATAACGTAGAATCAAAATAAAAATGAATTCATGTATATATATATATATATATATATATATATATATATATATATATATATATATATATATATATATATATATATATATATATATATATATATATATATATATATATATATATATATACTGAATCAAAACTAAAATTGCAATGAGTTCTGAAAACTTCAGTTGATATAGTGAATTTCTAACAAATACAAAATGAATTCATAATAATATTTCAATGAATTCAGAAACGAGAACTAGAATGCATAAAAAGGTCAAATGAATTCAAAACAAAACTTCAATGAATTCACCACAAGAGTTCATGAATTCGTGCCAAATTTTAATGAATTTATTACAAAAATTCAATGAATCTCATGTTTAATTTACAGATGACTCTTCAACGGATTTGGATTCCAAAACCACAAAGCAAAACGCAAAAATCAAATAAAAATGAATTCAGAACTCATATAGATATACTCAATCAAAATCTTAAATTGCAATGAATTCTGAAAACTTCATTTGATTTACCGAATTTCTACCAAGTACAAAATGAATTCATAATAATATTTCAATGAATTCAAATCAAAAAATGATTGTTTCCCAAACTGTATCGACATGAAGACCAAAAAATAACACTACACCCTAAAAAACGTATCACTTATAGCGCCTCAATTCAAAGAACTACAAAAACACAACTAGCTAGGTTCTATAACTTCTAATCACCCCGCGAAGCAGCATCTTCTAGATTTGCAGCAGGAAATACTACACTTGTCCTGTGTTGGCTACGTACTGTGTGGCCATAAAGCTTGCTGCACCCCCTTGTGGATGAACCAAATATCCTTCCCCAACCATCTGATCAACAACATCCTGCATCCATGCAAAAAGTTAAGAAAGAATTCCACTTTAGCACATAATCTAAGAAAACCTTGAATAAAATCATAGAAAAAGAATACCTTAACCGATTCCTGCACAACTTGCTTTGTATGCATCCTTGCCCTTTTCACTGCAGCACCTTTCCGTCCCCTTATTGTCTTGCATATCCTATCCTTTGTGCTCATTCTCCTAGTGTTCCTTTCACCAACAGCTCTCTTACCTTCAGGATTCCGTACTTTATTACTTGCACCTCCTGAATCTTCTTCATCATCACTGTTATTTGCAGCCCCAAATTCAGTTTGCACATTGTCTCTTATTTTCTGAAATCCTTCTTCACAATAGTCTCTTGCCTTCTTATTACAATCACTAACTGACATCAAGTTGCGAAACTTACGAACCATTTTTGTCCTCCAAATTGAAGCAGCAACCATACTATGCCCTGGCTTCCTTCCTATTACCACAACCTCATCAGCTTTCTTACACGCTTTCGTCCACCTGGGAAGGATGTACTGGTCTGAAATTTTTTTGACACACATAACATTATAAATCCTCAAAACATGATAACACAAAATGCCATTCTGAATGAAGCTGTTGCAACTGCATGAAGCAGTAAGCAATTGAGCATCCACAACCATTTCATGTCGAAAAATGTCAGGACCTTCCCTCCACACATGATATATAAACTTTCCATCTACAACACCAACGAATATTTGGCTGCAAGCTGCACCAATCATGAACTGCTCTTCCAACATCTGATATGCACTCATTCTATTAACTTCTCTTGTATGAACTAACAAAGACACATGATCAATGAGCATCTCTGGCCTCCCGTATTCATTTGAGTGGATGGATTTATTTTCATCGCTCCTCCAAGTATGAACAACATCACCAAAAGGGAATAGAAATCACATAAGCCTGTTGTTTTCCTTAACCTGTGGCAGATAACATGGTTAGTTGATTCACTTCTTTGGGATGACAATATACCAGCCGAAAAGTTCTCTTTTGAGAAAGCATGGCACCATTTCTCCCTATTCGAATAGAACTCCTTCATCCAGGGGTGATCGACACAGTTGTATCTCTCAATCAACCTAACAGGAATGAATTCAAAAAAAACACAGGAATGACTGTCAGAAAAATAATTTGCATTGAAAATTCATTCATCCAATTGATGAAAACAGAAATGCCAAATGAAATACAACCAAAAAAACTACATACCTTGCCCAGTAAAAGTTGAATTCTGCAACTGTATCAGCCCCTTTCATCAAGTGATCAAACAGATCAATGAATCCTGCTTAGCTCCTCAACCACTTTATCATGTCCCTTGATATCTTTGTGATATGCCAAATGCAAAGCCTATGAGCTGACGTCCGAAACTCTGTTCTTATTGCATCTGCCATTGCTCTAGATTGATCAGTCATGATAGTCTTACGAGCAACGTTGCCCATAGAAAGGAGGAACGTCTTGAACAACCAAACAAATGACTCAGCTCTTTCATTAATCATAAAACCACAACCGAACATCACATTGTTGGTGTGGTTGTTAATTCCAATAAAAGGGTCACAAATCATGTCATACTTGTTAGTACAATACTTAGTATCATGTATAACAAGATCACCAAACAACTCATAATCCAATCTCATTTGTTCATCACGCCAAAAAAAGCTACAAAGCCTTCCAGCATCATCACATTCAAAGTCATAATAGAAGTCCTTTTCATTCTGTGCCCTTCTCTTGAATATTTCAATGAGTGTGTTAGCATCACCACCATCAAACCTCTTTGCATCATCCTGAGCTAATGCATTGTATGCATCATTGTTTGTAAAGCCAACCATTGGAGATCCTCCAGACTCTTGCTTCAACAACCTTATTGCATCAGCAATAGGTAACCCGCACTTCCTAAAAATTTTCAGAAAAGCCAATTGTTCTTTTGAAACACCTCTGTGAGATCTCATTAAATGTGCATGTTGCTCATGGGATAAAAGATGATTATAAATCATCACATGCTTAGTTACTGTCCAAGTACCCTGTCTATCAACATCAAACTGAATATGAGCCTTGCATCCAATTCTTATAATTGATTTTGCATAACACCGATCATGTTTCTTTGACTCATCCTTAAACCCTTCCTTCTGACAGCAAAACTGCCTCATTGAAACAGTCTAACTCTACGTCTTAGCTTACTCTTCTGAGTACTAAACCCCTTGCACAATGCATAGTCATTGCACCTTTCATGAGCTTTTTCCTCACTTTTAACAACTAACCCTAACAGCTCAGAAGTTTCAGCCTCTTTTACAATCATTACAGAACCACCTAGAAAAACATCAACATATTCAATTACAAAACCAAATTGAATAAAAAGCAAAACGATCAATGAATTCATGTAGAATGAATTTTCAGTTATACAATAAGTATAACTAACAAATATCATATAAAATCCACACAGGAATAAATGAATAAAGCCATCCTAACATGAATTAGTATTTGACAAACTGACAATTCATTTATTAACAACTAAAATTCATTGCCTACAGAAAAAAAATTCATTTGCTAAATTCATTAAAAAAGGAACTACAACAGAATTCATCTTTTAACCAACAGATCAAATGAATACAATTATTGAATTGTGAATTCATTGCTTAAAACAAAAAATTCATTAACAAAACACATCAAAATGAAATGTAAAATCAGAATCACTAAGAGAATCAGAATCACTAACACATCAAAATGAAATGTAAAAATTCAATGAATGAATTTTGAATTGAGCAGTAAAATTCATTAGCTACTATTAATAATTAATTGGTTGAAACACAAAAATTCATTACCAAAACACACATCACATTTCATTTTTTTTAACCAATGAATGTAAATCAATCATTACAGTACAATTCATCTTTTAACCAAACACATCAATGAATCAGTGAATGAATTTTGAATTGCACAGTAAATTCATTACTTAAACACAAAAATTCATTAACACAACAAAAAACACAAAAATTCAAAATACCTTACAGTAAACACAAAACAAATTCATTAGAATATTGTAGAAAACACAAAGTTCATTGTACATTCAGTTCAAAATTAATTCATCCAAACCTCTATCTTGGAGCTCCACTTTTTCTACTTCAACTGGAGCAAATTCAACTTTTTCTTCTTCAACAGAAGCAGAATCAACTGGAATCGATGAGGATTGTGGTTCGAAATCCATAATCTAAAAAAAGAACATCAAATTCGCCATGAAAGCATAAAAAAACTTCGCAAAAAGAGAAGAAAATCGCTAAAATCAAACCGCAAAGAAGAAAAACACAAAACCTAGCCTTCAACCGAGCTCGGATGCGCGCGCAGGTCTACAATGGAGAGAGGAGAGAGAAAACGAAATAGGAGAGAGCAATTTGAGCTCAACAATGGAGTCTAAAATACAACTCAAAAAAACAGAGAGAAAACGAAAGAGGAGAGAGAACTGAGGAGAGAGAAATGAAGTTAGTTATCTAGGGATTGCAAAAAAATGAAAAAAACACGTTTTTTAGGCGAAACGTTTCGAGAAAAAAACGCGTTTCGAAACATCACTTACCAAAATGACGTCGTTTGCCCGCGTCAGTTCCACCGCTCTACATAAAGCTGGGACTATATAAAAATTTGCTTTCTTAGATACGGCACATCAGCAAATTCTTTGAAAATTTATTATTTTTTAATTTAATAACCACAATAACACAGCCCATCAATAGGACTTACCGACAGACCACTAGATCCTCATGACCTTAGATCTCGTGCCGATCTTCATCGTGATAGATAGGGCTACGAGGTGTGTGATAGCGCTGGGTTAGGGATGTGGGGCCGTGGGGACAGTGTACGGGATGATTGTTCAAGATCTGGGCAAGGAGAGTCGCGGTGGTGGTGGCAGTGGAGGGTGGTAGTGGCTATGGAAGGTTTGGGTCGTTTTAATGAATCTGGTGATAGGTTGATGATGACGGTAAGATGAAAGACAGAAAGAGAATAAGGGGAGGAAGGTTTGGGGTTTTGGACTTGGTTAGAAAAATTAGCTTGATACATTCAGTTATGCGATTATTTCCTATCTCAAGTTCACTTGATATCATTCCTAACTTTTTTCTTTTTTTGATATTTATAGCTTGCCTTTTTTCTCATTTTTTAAACTTACCTAATTTTTTTAATTTTATTAATTTTCTTTTTTTTTAATTATATTTTTTGTCGTATCCGTATCCTAAAAATTTGACAAATGCAGTATCCCGTATACGTACCTGCATTGGTATCCGTATCCGTATCGGTGCAACCTAGGCCTTTACTGAACGTGGACAAGTTAACTGCAAGAGCAAATACATAGGTCTTGCTTGGCAATTGATTGGTGATATTGGCGGTTAGTTGTTGGATGTTGGTTGTTGGCTGATGGCTGGTGACAGAGCCTTAGAGCTTGTTTGGGAGTTGAAGAATGGAGGGGAATGAGGGGGAAATAAAATATTCTCCTTGTTTGTAAGTTTTTTTAAAGAGGGAAAGGGAGGGGAATGAAGGGGAACAGTTCCCCTCCATTCCCCTCCATTAACTCAATTTTTGTTCCCCCCCAAATTGGGGGGAAATGAAGGAAAAGGGAAATTTTTAAGTGACAGTAGTCGGTTCCCCTCCATTCCCCTCCCTTCTCCTTACTTGAACTCCTAAACAAGGTGAATTATTTCACCTTCATTTTCCTCCCTTCTCTTCCCTTCCCCTCCCACTCATTCCCTTCCCTTCCCTTCCCTTCCCACCCCACCCAAAACTCCCAAACAGGCTCTTAAAGTTGTAGCTTTGTTTTACATGCATACTAATTTTATACCCTTGTGTAGCACAAGTTAAATATAAATGTATGCAAATATTTTTAATTAATGAACGTGTTTTTAAACACATTAAAAAAGGGAAAATAAAAAAAAATAATAGCTATGTTGATCTACCTAAACAATAGCAATTTTTTGCTCTTGCACTTTGAATGGTGGGTTGGCTAAACTACGAACCGTGGTTACCAAATCATATGCTAGATTAAAATGATGAATAATTAACATCACTCTTATAAGAATTTCATTACTAATGCGTCACTTGTCTAGTCAGATTTTTAAAGTTTATATCCTTTATCAACATAGTAATTATTTGTCTTCAATACGTAGATCAGAGTATATATCACTTTGAAATGATAAATAGTGAATTCATCAGTTTGAGCAAGTAATAATTCTTTGTAAATAGTCACATGAACCTTCATATATAACTATATAAGCATGATACAACCGTTTTCAATGGAGTTTAATTTGAAAACAATTCAGATATATGAAGTATTATTAAGAGGAAAGTAGCTTTTTAAATTTCGGGTCAGAGGCACCACATACAAGCAGATGAATTGACTTTTTTTTTTTTTTTTTTTTTTTGGGTAAATCAACATAGGTTGGTCTAGTGGTTTGATCCTTGGTTTCCTTACCCACCACCAAGGATCAAATCCCACTAGGGGCATTTGGGATCCCTTTCCTCTTATTCCCCCTTCCTCCCAAATGCCGCCCACTAAGCTCCTGGACCTTAAATCCGAGATGGGCCAGCCTGGGAGCGGGCCTCCTTACCTTACAAAAAAAAAAAAAAAAAAAAAAGAGGAAAGGAATAAAATAGTATGTGCTCGAACTGAAGAACTTTAAGAAGTTGTCTACCAACAAATTATGATAAGTACATTTACCCATGTAAGTGGAAATACTATGACGGTGACTTGTAACAATCTGTCAAGGAATTACAAAACATTATTATTACATGTATATTATGCTAATGAGTATGAAAATAAACCAACCAACACACAAAAGTTTAAAGGAGAAATATGAGCACAAATCTATACATTGAAGTATAAATGATATACTAATAGTAGAGGTTGCATACGTGCATATCATGAGTATGAGTTACAGAAAAAAAGAAAAAAAAATAATAATAAGGACATTGAGTCAAGTATGAGGGTTATTATTTATAGGATGGTAGGAGGTTGTGGCAAATACTATGGATAGAATTTCAATACGATGTAGTTAATTAAGGATTCATTGATATAATATATAACCAAAGGAGACCATTGATTCATTTCTTCCCTAAAAGGGCATATGCATTTAGGTAATTTCTTATAACTAATCTCTACACAAATGTGATTTTAATTTTTTATTTAGTCTCAATTTAATGTTTTTTAATCCAAAATTCTCTCCTAGTTAATAGGCAAACATGATCACCTGGGAGACCATTGAAATCAAAGAAGCCAATGTGTTATAATCGTGTCGGCTTCCACCACCACGACCAAAATGGGGATTAGGGAAGATGTTTTCCCATTACCTCTCGCTCTTTCCTTTCGTCCTCCATCACTCGCCACCCATAGTTGCTCATCCCAACCACAGTCGATCCCAGTTCCCTCTACCTAACCACTCGACCTAGCCGCCGAAACCACCCTAGTTACTCAGCCTCCGCCGCTGCCCAGCACAGCCAACACACATCAACGGTAACTCAATTAACTATAAAAAAAAAGTTAAACTTCAATAAAAATTAAAAAATTAAATTGTCATTGTGCTTGAATATTATATTATTCACTATGATTTGATTTTAGTTCTTTAAGATGAATATAGCGACAGAGGTTAGAGAGGAAATAATAAGAGAAAGAGAATTTCTTTTCACAATAAACAGTTCGCATTAATACCACATTTCTTTTAAACAATACTACACCTCTGATAAAATAATATCAATATTGCCCTTTTTTTTTAAATTTTGGGTGTAATTCCCTTCCCATTCCCCAATTTATAATAGCTCCCAATTTGTTGTCATACAACACTTTTTACGAATCGTTTAACAAATTATTATTCGATCAATATCACTTATGATGGCAGAGTAATGATCGTAACTGTTATTTTGAGATCCATATCCATTTAAACTTACATTTAATTTTCAAAATTAAGTAATTTTATTTTATTTTTTTTCAAGAAAATATCATACATGCGCCTGATTTGAGCACATGTTGTATAAACCTGCGCCTTATTTGGACACAGCCGGGAAATACATGTGATTAAAATGGGTGCAAGTATAAAACCCACGTTAGGCACATGGTACATTCAAATGCATGTCAGAACTAAAAGAACGGTAGAAGTGTAGCAAAGCAGCGAGAGATATAATTTTGTTCCTCAAAAGAGGTCCCCACATCCACATGGCCACATGGTAGTAGACCACTAATACTTTAACCCGAATGTTATATGTCTGCGGCCCAGACACGCTTAAATGTCAATATGGCTGGCTAATTTTAGTACAAAAAATAAGTGAACAGTAATAAAATTTAAGTGAACAGTAACAAAACTCAAGTAAGGTATAAGTGTAATAGCCATTAGTTTATTTTATACTCTGTTAGTGAAATTTAGAACAAGTTTCTTCCCCAAACCATCGCAAACTGCTCTCTCTCCTCTTGCTCTGCCTCTCTCCTATAAATTACTCTCTCTCCTCTTACTCTGTTTTTCTTCTTGCTCTATCTGTCTCCTCCTTAAAACTCCGGCAAAGTCGTAATGCGTGAGACAAGCGTTTTGCTAGTTTCAAAAAATATGTTGTAGTGTAGTCCGCCTTGGAAAAGGCTAAGCAGAGCCCCATCATCACTTTGATGTTCCCTCTCCAGTTTCCACTTCTTTAAATAGACTGTTGCGGATGGGTTATTTGGTTATGTTCATTTATGGACACATATGTACAATGGAGCGAGTGTGGAGGCTTGATATATACAATCTCACTTAAGAATTTCAGCAAACAACTGGTGTGCACTCAAAACAGAGATATTTTAAGCATTTGAATGATGAATATTAGTGTAAAATAAAATTACAAGGCACAATAAAGGCAAAAACTACCAAGAAGAATTGACTAAAGGGATGCAGAACTGAAGGTGGAGTGATACTAACATGATGGTGGAATAGAGTTTGCTGTCGCCACAAAGCTTTGAAGTATACAGGGGTTGAATGATTTATGTATTAATTGGGTGGGCTTTGAAAGCCTTTTTTGCTTTGTCTTTTCCTTATGAGAATGAGATGAGTGCTAAAGCTAGCTTTGATCATTAATAAAATTCTCCACTTATCTAAAATAAAAGGTTCATTTGGGCATGACTAATTAAATCAAAGTTTTGAGGGTCTAATCTCAACTCAAAGTGATCCATGGGAAATAAATTTCCACATAAACGAGAATACTTTATTATGTTTCATAAACTAGACCAACAACAGCAATGGGGTTTTAACTTTTGATAAAAATTATGTGATCTCCTTTGAATAATTTGAGATGGCCAGAGAGGTGTAATGATGCCTACAAAGAGAATGATTTTTAACATTGATGGATCCGTGTACAGAATGGAGGTTAATCATGGAAAATTGGCAAAACCTATTAAAATTCAAAACATATATACAGAGTCTTTTGGCTGTAGCAATTGACTGCTCCTTGATTCCCAATAGTAGAAATCCGCCATGGTCGAAGAGGAGAAGAAAATAATGAGTGTTTTGCCTTTCAATTCAGCATATATCATTTTACAAAAGGAGAGAGACAGAGCAAGAGGAGAGAGCAAGAGGAGAGAGAGAGTATCAATTGACCAAAATTAACTTTATATCTGCTTTACCTATTTTGGCCCCAACTTAGCTTCTTCTGAAAGTTTGACAAAGTTACTCATTTTTGTACTAAACCACGCCACATAGGACGCAATGACGCTTAAGCTAGTCTGCCAGGCGACGTATAACAACTTCCTACTTTAAAGTTTAAACTAAGGGATACAAATGTAGTGAAAACACTAAACTATATGATTTTCTCATGCAAGAGGATCATTAATTTAAGTTTCTCTTGTTACTTGTCCGTGTGTTTCAATTTTTTTTTCTTATTTTGGGTTTCAATTTTTTAACTTAAGTTAGGAGTATTTTAGGAACATCAAATTATTGTGTGTGGTATTTAGCACCACCCAAAAAAAAGGGGCTTTTCGGAAAATGTTGGGATAAACATATTTGTGTTCAATAATTTGGGATTCACGTTGAGCAATTCCGAAATTCAATACATAACAATTCACAATCTCAAGAAGAGATAGAGAGAGGTAAAACGTATTTAAACTTTGATTTATCACTGGCCACAATCTGTAATTCCAACTCTGAGGACATCTTGTCCTCTCAAGCTGTTTCTTCCAAGTTTCTGTAACAGTTTTTGTAATCTAAAAAATATGGTATATTCTCTTCCTGTCAAAATTCTCACTACTATAAGAGTCATCCCTGTGAAAAGTGAAAACTGTTGGCAGTCCTGCGTGAGGAATTTCGAATACATATAACGACGTTTTCAATGCCTATGAACAGACTTCCTATTGCCACAACAGTATGTACAAGAGGCCAAGAAATTGGCTGTAAGCAAAGAACCAATAAGCATGACAGGCCAAAAAAAAAATTAAAGATGGAAAAGCCCCAACCCCGACAAATGCAAAGAATTGTAAAGAATTAAGTTTCAACACCCAACAGGCTCGCCACCAAATACCTGGTCATGAAATCTTCTCGCCTGTAAAGCAGCACAAGATCAGTAACAAAATTATATCTGCTTGGGGAAGGGGGTTAATTTAAGATCCAGTCTTGATCTACAATGATGCAAATTGTGCCAGCATGATTAGCTAAGACATCATAAGGAAATGCTACCATGTTAATAAAAAGGGGAACATAGATAGAAGAAAAACAACAAAATAAGAACTAGATAAAGATAGAATGTAACCTTGGAATCTCCATGGACGGAACTACCAAAATTGTATGGAGTAAATATGACAATACTCCATCATCAGCAACAAAAAGACTGCTTATAGTTATGACATCTTCAGTGCCTGCTTCATTTGTGCGAGTGCTGCGGGATGCATTCTTCCTATTGCAACATTAAAGGTTTCTCCATGAAGGGAAGCACATGATTGAAGGTTTTCCTTTACTACATTTTCTAGCGACATCTGGTTGATAGGATCAGAGGATTTGATCTACAATAAGAAACACATATGCATCAATTTGAATTAATAAAATTCTCCTCCCCTAGGCAATAAAGTTCATTACCATCGCTACCTGTCTCTTCTTGAACTCTTTACTTGGAATAGTTCCCTCAAGTTGAGTCCTTATGGAATTCATGTTATCGCCACTGAAGAAGAAAAAGCAAACAGTAGAAGGTATAGGACAAACAAGCTAAGCTAATGAATCAGCTACCTGCAATTCAAAAAAGCTTATAGACATATAGTCACCATACCTGGACGATCTCTCTGACAAGTCATCATGACCATCCACTATCACACTAGTACAGACACTGAGTAAATGGAATAATATATCAGACTGGAAAGGTAAACTTTTCATGCACATTGAACCATAGAAGATTACTTGCATCTATTGATTTAAGTACCTTAAAATCTGATCGAGTTTATCGAGGACTTGAGGCAACCCTAGGGACAGAATGATAGATAGAGCTAACCCGATTGTCTTTCTCTGAATCGAAGTCATATTATCAACCTGTGTGGAATTGAGTGAAACTGAGGAATCATAACAAATAATCTCATATATACAACGAGAAGTTATGAAAAACCTATCATGATTGGTCATTCTTTAATCTTTTAGCACTAATGTTTGCCGGGATCAATGCATGGGGTCTTTCATAGTGCTAAAAACATGTAGTCTCTATGTCCTACATTGACTGTCTTGAATAAAAGGGACAAAAGTCAACATTTGTAAATTACCATCAATTGCAAAAAGTTTATTTTAAGAATCAATATATATCGTGTTATTCGTCACAAATTTATTGTGAAATATTTGTTCCAGATTAGTAATTTAGTAGGATTAAAGAGGCCTAGCTCTTATAAAACATATATAGGACCGTCTCACTCTCACCGTCAGACAGGTGACTTTTGTTAGAACTAGGGGTGACAGGTGACATATTATATACAGCAACCCCTGGTTCTATAAACATAACCATGTGTCATGGCATTATGATCTCATACAAGACTTACATCTATTATTAGATTCAACTTTTAATTTATTCATAAAACAATGGATGTCTGTATTTTAGATGATAGGAGTATGCCACTACGAGTTCTCTGAGATAAATGCCAAGAATTGAGCCCCCCTCAACCATTCCCCCCCGACCACACCCTTTCCCACGCCCTGGCGAAAAAAAGGGAAAGAAGAAAAGAAACCTCTTTCGATCCTGGTTAAACACTGTTATTTTTTTTCTAAGTAATAGAGAAAAAAAAAAAAAGGAGAAAAGTGTAAACACAAGCTTTCAGAAGACACTGTAGTGTCCAAGAAGAAAAATGAACATTTTACTGACCTTCTCTAGCCATGTATCAACCAGACAGAGAAGTATATTTTCCTCAACTGGGAAACCAGCACCTTGGAGAAGTAGCAAAAGCGAAGGATCTGAGGTTAACCGTGCAAGGTAATTGGTATTCATCACTAAAATTCTCGCTAGAATGGAAGCTGAGGATGATTTTACAGTAGTTTTAGAGGGGTCACGATCATCTCCTCCACACAGGCAGATAACAATCAATTTCTGGAAACAAATCAAGGTGCAGATCAGAAACAAGTAAGAATTCTGGGAAATTGCTTCAATAGTTATAGCCAAACAACACAACTACCTGAAGAGTACTGCTGATGAGTGGAGGTACTTCCACAGGATAACACTGTAAAATAGAAAAGAGGAGACTATTACGGTAATGAAATGCATACCAGAGCCATATATGTCTTCAATGCAGGAAGTAGAAAGTATTAGGGTTGGTGTATCCGGGGGGAGGGGTGGGGGGTGGGGGTGGGGGTGGGGGTGGGGTTTGTATCATACATGCCATGCCCAACCTTTGAAGGCCACGAATAAATCCAATAAGCTATTCTCTTTCTTTTGGTTGGAAAAGTAATACTCTATTGACTTTTAAAAATATCCTAAGCAGATGAAGAGAATATCTAACAAACAAGTAGACAAGGATCATGAAAAAGAAACCCATTGAAAAAGCATCTTAATGTGAATCCAGTGGGGGGAGCGGGAAAAATGTTCTAGCAGTGAGCAGAATCTAAGCAGGTATAGTTGTAGCCCGTATGAATTTTGAACAAAGGACAGCTTTCCTGCCCCAGAAATAATGCAAAATAGAATTATATCCTTCAAAGAAACCATTCTTTCAACCATAGCCCCCACATTTGACCACTGCATTCAAGTTTTCAAGATCCCAATTTTCCCCCCTTCTAGAGCTAGGAACAGATTGTTGTTGTTGATCCAGAATAAGACAAAACTTTCCCAATAGCGCCCACCAAATTCAAACCTGTCCACGGGTCACGTACATTTTCAACCATGCTTCTAAGAGGTACACGTCTAATTTGTTAAATAGTAAGTCGATATGGGTAGGATTGCATCTCCCATGGCACCAACCTCATGTGTGCCAACCTACATCCCACCACTAGCCATTTGATTCTTCTTTTTCGTACATCAAATATACGGGTCTTGGAAAATATAAACGCCTTGCAAATAAATGGTAAAAGTTTCAGAAGCATGACACGCCACCGTCCATGTTCAATCAACACCTTTGATCTACCTTAGGTCCTCCAATTGGAAATCCCTGCCTTAACAGAGCTAAGCTTGTCGTCAGAACTGAGATCATCAGCCCCCACCCCTTTTATCAAACAGTAGCCCCCCTATTAAACTTAGGTGTTCTGTCCCCCACAAAGGCTGTTATCCACATTGTTCAAGACAGGGATGCAAGAACCATCAGTTGGGCCTTGCATACCTACTATATGCTGCTGATACACTTGAAAAAGCAACACACTAGAGTAGTAGAGTTACAACTTATGTGCTTTTCATCACACAAATTTGGTCATACAATCTTGTTCATGTTCAGTTCAAACTAAAGAGACATGTTACAATGTACATTGATGTGACATTTACCTGCACTAAAATCTCAATGACAGGAAGTACTGTCAGAAGTCCTCTGTCGTTTACATTCCCAACAATCATACCCAAAAGCTTAGCAACCCCAGATGCATGCCGACTCAAGAACTCAGTTCCACCCAAAAGTATGTAATCCTCGATAATTTCAACAGCAACCTGCATTTTAAGTCCCATAAACATATAATGGGAAAGAAGTTCCAGTTAATTAAAATAATCAACAAAAGCAGCTCCAACAACATGATCACAACAACAGCCAGTGCAAGTCCTGGTGTTGATGAGATACACAAGAAAAACTCGATCATTCAATAATTTCACCTTGAGGTGATCAAAACTTCTTTCAGTAATATCCACAAGACTGGGGAAGAAATCCAACAGCTGTGAAACCATTGATGGTGCATTAGAGAGGGTAGCCTCCCACAACTGCAAGAAAATTTCACCATCATGCACATTGGAAGATGTGGAATAAACAGTATGTTGACGAGAAAAGGGAAGAAGAAAAAAAGTTGACTCACCACCATGCTGTCCTCCAGAAGATTGAGCTCATCTGAACCGTTAACATCTATTCCTCTTTGCAGAATGGGCAGTAAGATGTTGTAGCAAATAGGTGACTGATAACCAAGAGCCATGACAAAGTTTCTAAGTGCAATGAGAAGCTGCATTTGTAGAAGACTCTCTCCAGATGATTCTTCCCAGACCTAGTAATCAGAAAAGCAAAGACTTTCAGATAGAAAAAACTACCACGTACACAACTAGAAGACGCAGCTTGTACTGTAAACTGAAAGAACTTTCAATTTTGAGAATGGCATATTTGAACATAACCAGTGGCGGATCTAACTATAGCCAAATCCATTAACTTCTCTATTTGCCACAATTTCTAATAGACAAAGGAACAATTTTCCTTGTATGGGCTCTGAAATAAAATTACCACTCCTTAAACCAGAAAATCATACTCGTAATACTTTCTGTATTAAACACTTCGGCTCATTTACTAAGACTACTTTTTTATTAATTAGTCAAAATGATGCAACAGTGATTACAACGTAATGCACCACTTCATAGAGTAAAGGTGGTTGGAAAAGGGAGGAGGGGGAGGAGAGAGATGGGAAGAGTGGGATTGATTACACCATCTTAAGTAATCACAATTACTCAATCTTAGCCCATGTAAAGATGATTACATTGTACGATGTAATCAATCTACATTTCCAATCTCTGTCTTCCCCATCCCGCCTTTTTCACCCCACTTTACTCTATAAAATGGGCAATACCTTGAAATCGCCATTGTACCCAAGTAAACACCACCTTAATGAAAACAAAATCCAATTTGAAATGTCTCAGGAAAGTCCACAAGCACCGAGAGCCCCCATTAAAAATAAAAGTAGAAAAAAATTGAGCTCAGTAAGTGTCTCAGAAAGAAATGGAAGGTCCTTGGAATAACATTTTTTGGAAATCCTCCTAGATATCATGAATCTCCCACCCTTTTCACCATGCTATACGGTTTGCCCTCTCTCCCCCTCCCACCAGCAACAAACCGCATCTGTAGAAACTGGGCAACTGTAAGCGGACTAGCAAAAGGCTCACCCCCTGTCAATCAGCCCCACAACATCCTAGCAAACTCACACATCACAAACAGATGCAGGCCGTTCTCACAGTCGTCACGGCACATGACACACACACTTGGAGACAAACACCAACCAAGCCTCCGCCGCTGCAACATGTCATGCGTATTCACCCCATCTAACACCAAAGTCCACACGAAGGCGCGCACCTTCAGAGGAACATTCGACTTCCAGATATAAGTAGCAAGGGGGAAATGGGGAAACTGAGAAGGCAGACTAAGCCGATTCAAGAAGGACTTGCGAGAGAAAACCCCAGAGGAGTCTCCTTCCCAAGTCCGAGAATCGTCCCTAGGGACGAGAAGAGTAGTGTTTAGCCCGCTCAGGAGGGAAACAAGTTCCTCCATCTCACGATCATGGGGAGCTCGGCGTAAATGTAGGTTCCAAGAACCGCCTGTAGCGGAGTAGAATTCCGATACTGGCGCCTCATCGTTTGCAAAAACTATTAGGAACTTGGTTCATTGTATGGACCAAGGACACATTTAAATTAGGGGCAACTTCTATAGTCATAGGTGACTTTCTATGGAAGAAGAATCGTGAAAACGTAAAGGTGATTTAAGACTTTCAAAATAGATGCTTTTTCAGTATTTCGCAATGATTCACGCACACGTTTTTTAAGTATTTCGTAATGATTCCGACATAATATGGCAGAGTAATAAAAAAAAAAGTCAAATTTTGCTATGTTTCACAAGGAGTTCAAAGAAAACTTCCTTGTCCCTTACTTTTGATGACAAACGCACAACCACAAGGACCACAAGAATGGCTAACTGTTAGTTATCAGACGGTAGTCGACTATATCATATCAATAAAGAATGAACAAAATAATCACATTCATCAACAACAACAATCAATAAATATATAATTACTAAGTAGTTGACCCACAAGGAGACCCACTGAAAGGACTAAATCCACTATCGCACAGTGGTCACTATGAAGTTATATTTAGTCTTAGCCTTTGACCCAATTACCAATTAGAGCGAAAAATGAATGTAGAGATCTGAATGGTACCTTCTGGAAAAACTGTACCAACTTTTCCGCATACGGAATGACTTGGCCAACATGACCAAGAAGGACAGAGATCAAATTTAAAACCTGCACCTGATGAAAGAGAAAAAAATCAAACAATAGCAGTAGCACAGCAAAAGAATTTATCCTGAATCAGTAATATCTAAATTTATATCAATACCGAATGAGAAGTGGGAAGTGTGTTATCAATATTCTATGACTTGCCTCATGGGCTATTGGCCCTACATATTCAGGTTCTAGGAATCGCTAGGATTAAAGAGAAAACCTTTTAACATTTCCAAGAAGTGTATTGAAAGATGCAGATTAATAACCATGGTGGTAGACCACTAGACACTCTCAAACACTTGCCAACCTAAAGGAGAAGGCATGAAGATAATCAGACTTCAAAGGGGGGGGGGGTACAAAATAAAATAAAATTCGATGGTGGTTTTTCGAGTGTTGGCATGATAATTACACTTTCCAAATAAAAAAAATTCAAAAAAAATAAAATGAGAACATACGAATAACAAAAATGACAACATGCACACTAATCTACAAGAAAAAGAGAGGTGAACGACTAAAATGTACGATTTTTTAGATATTTTCAAGATAAGAAAAAGAATATCATTAAGGAAGAAGGAAAGGGTAGAAAAAAATAATAAACCGTTCTCAAACAACAGAACCAAACCAAAACAAATCTAAAAAAACACCTAACGCTCAATGCTTATTCTTCAAGCACCGACCCTCATAATTAATGCTAGACTTTAATCCCTCGAGCTCTCGACTATCCTTCTTTTTCCTAGAAAAATTTTGAGTACTACGGGAAACTTCCTTTCCGATAGGGCCAACGAGCGTCCATTGTCTCCAACAGAGTTTGTCCACATGCAGCCGATTCCTCGTTAGCGAGAGCGTAACTAGACAACAACGAGGTTGGGAGAAGCTCATCCCCATGATTGCAAAGACCATCCTGCTGCGAGGATTCAGGCTGTTGTGAAGACACAGCCCGCTGAAGAGACCCGACCTACACTGACGTCTCCACAAACATCAGTAGCCTACTGTTGAACCAACCTTGGTTTCTTTAGAGAAAAAAAAAATTGTATTAACATAAACAGAATTACATCCTAAGAGGACTAGAAGTCCTTAAGAGGAATCCAATTACAAATCAGCCCAATGAAGCATAACGTGAGTAAATAGGGTAACTCTGGAAACACCCAGCAGCCTTCGTCCACAAATACTCTAAGGGGGTGTTTGGTTGGGTTAAATGTAATGGAATGGAATCAGTGAACCCATTGTTTGTGTTTGTTTGGGTTTTTTGGCGGCCTCAACTTGAATAGCTCAAGTTTCAAGTTCCACCCAATTTAACACCACTTGAATATCCCCAATTTCTTGTGGAATCAAAATGATACCCCCTTATCATTAAAAAATGAAAATGAAAAACACAAATAAAAATAAAACCAAAGCAAGCACTTTCTCTCCCCTCATCACCACCTTACCGCCAACGCTCGATATAAAAAAGCTGCTTAGAGCTCCTCACCACCGGCACTACCGGAGTACCTATTCTATCTCATCACTGTCACCACCCCCACTCCAATGCCGCCTATTCAACCACCGCAACCACTGCACATATTCTTCCCCTGACCACCGCCATCGTGGCCTTCAGACGGCAACTCAACAGCGTCCTCCGCTCACCACCACCAGAAAACCGCGTCCGCCGCTCACCCACCTGCAGCCCTCACAGTCATGTTCGACCACCGCACCACCAGCCCACAAGTTCCACAGCAACACTAGAAAACCCACAACCACCCCACTCCTCATCCCGCCACCCACAACCACCACCTTCTCGCACCACAAATCCACAACCACCCTCCACCACACCGTGACCTTCCCAACTCCGAGGGAATGTCGGTGGTGGCGTGAAGATTGGAGTTGGGAGGAGAGAGAAAAGGGGGTTGGGTTGGTGGGTTTTTATTTTTAATTGGGTAAACTATTTAGAAAAATAAAAATGAATGTCTTTAAAAATAACGAAAAAAATACAGATTAACACCTTCACACAACCAAACAACATTTAAAATGTATGGAGTCCCTATTCCATACCTAAAGGTTTCAAGTTCCATACCAAAGTCATTCCACTTCTTTGAACCAACACAACAACAACAACAACAACCCAGTAAGTGTCCCGCCTAGGGCGGGGTCTGGGGAAGTCCACATGTACGCAGTCTTACCCCTAACTAGTCGCCTAGAAGAGAGACTGTTTCCGAAACTTCTTTGAACCAAACGACCCCTAAATAGACTACCCGACCACACAATAAATCGGCCTACATAGATGCCCCAGAGAAGACCCTCGCATTCGTCCTAATTAAATATACCACAGCAATGCAAAAACAGCATTCTTCGACAACACCCTTTTCTCCTTCATTGGTCCCTCATCCCACAATAAATCAGCCTACATAGATACACCAGATAAGACCCTCGCATTCGTCTCTAATTAAATACACCACAGCACCCAAAAAACAGCATTCGTCCAGAACACCCTTTTCTCCCTCATTGGTCCAGCGAACAACCTGCCTAATCCTCAATGAAGAGAGTTCTCTTTTTGAAAGCACAGGAGTATCGGACAGATGTGAATCCTCCTCCTCCCTTAAATTGGCTCTCCTAAGGTCATCTATGAGCAAATCAATTCCTACTATTTCAAAATTATCTCAAAATACGAACTATCATCCCTTCTGAAGTGACCTCAACATGTACGCCTCCATTACAAAGTCCAACTTTAAACCAACCTTTCGGTGCGACCACCGAACTAATTCCACCTATTTTTGCATTGGAGCTCACTAATCTATTTACACCACTTCTGTACAATGCCTACCCCAGTCCCTACCCAGATGCCTGCATAGAACATTGCTCGCTTGGGGATGTTCTGTTCTTCTCGCCGAAGAGGTAACTGTTCTCAGCTCTACTTGTAGTACACACCCAAGCGCATGTAGGACTTGCCTGCGGAACCAGAATTAGCAAGGCTAATATGAGACCCCTGCAGCTGATTGTTCCCTATCGTCAGCCCCATGATTAATCTCTCCATAGCCGATTGCACCTTTTTTAGGTATTAAAACTAGATGTACTTATAGGGATCTAGGATTTTCAAATTGGGTACACAGTCCTAAAATCAGTAATACATATAACAAAATCCACCATATTAAAATTAAATGATTCAAATAACAATGGTTTGTAAAAGGAAAATATAACTCATTATCAAAAAGGCATCAAAAGAACGATAACATACATGCCAACAGAAATTGCAAATACAGTGGCCACAACCATTATTGATGCTTAAAACTAGACAGAGAGGGAGAGAAAATTGCAAATAATTTTGGGAAAACGGTACATGTGTGCATGCAGTTGTAAAGCACATAAAACTGGTTTGTTTGTTTACGATTAGCGGAAACGTAAGTGCTCTTTTAGGTTTGGGTACGCACAACACTAAACCTGAACACGTTTTCTTTTAATCTTAGAAGACTTGAGTGATTCTTTTTTTGTTTTTGGGTATGCAAGTGCATACTCTAATTGCAACGTAGATCCAACAATGCTTATAAAACATTGATATTAGAACTATAGATCCCAATCCCAAAAGGGGGGGGGGGGAATCAAAACAAGAACAACGCTAACACTTGTATGGGGTTAATTAATAAATTGTAATGTATATTAGTTAGAGAAATACTTCTAATACATAATGGTGAACTGATTTGCTGTTTTAGCACATGAGAAGAAGCAAGTATTGATTGCGATAAGAAAGGAACTCAATATATCGTGGTATTGGACATCTGACTAGTTACAAAAATGGTCTGTAGAATTGGAAACATTGGTGAATGTATGGTTGACAGAAATTGTAATTGAATGTGCCCGCAAGCCTTGGGAAATACATAAAAACTGCATGCATATTCTCATAATTTTGTTGTTTTAAATAACTTTTTAAGCTCTATGTTGTAATAGAATCCTAATATACTCATATCTGCAATAATTTCGAACACTATATAATTAACAAAAGCAGCACATGTGTCAAGTACGATGTTGAGAATTTTGTTGGTCAGTTTACCTTAGAGTCGAACTCCTGAACTTCTTCAACCAAATTAAAACACAATTCCCAACACACTGGAAGAAGATCGACAAAGTCCTTCTCAGAGAAGTTGGAATCCTCTATAAGTAACCACAAAGTTCTACACGCTGACAGCTGAAGAAAGAAAACAAAACCTCATCAATAATGTTGTCATTTTGGAAACTATGAGCACTCAAGGGTCAAGAATCTAGCAATCAGCTGATGGAAGTTGAAAGATATAGCAACCAGCTGAAGATCAAGAACAATATATAGCTGGTGGGACGGGAGACCCATACCCTGACAGCAAGGTCTCTATCTTGTAGCAGCTTGATAGCAGCACAATACACTGGCCTCTTCGTATCTTCCTTTATCTGCCAAGATGGTCACAAACATTAGTGAAAGAAAATATTCAAATACGCTGGAGAATATTGGCCTAAACTTGTTCTCTGTTGTCAAATTATTATGTGTCAAGCGTGAACTTTTCTATCCATTTTATTGAACAGAGTGATGGAGAACATTCCAAACAAAGTATCCTTTAACGAAATTATTCAATTCATTTGAAATCCTCTTGGGAAAGTGACCTTGCATAGAGGAGGCCTAATAGGTGCCCTGTACTCTTGGAGAGAAGAAAACCTAATATTCTTATATTATTAAAATACTGCTTTTTTAATCTTAAGAATGCTAATAACCTAAGATTCACTATTCTAACAAACTACCTCTCAAATAAAAAACCAAAACAGTAAAATTCATAGAGTTGCAAATATATTCTAAGATTATTGCATCCACACAAAACATCTTAGCTCTCTTGTTCCCTTTACTTGTCATCTTGTCTCGCAACCTTCAATGAAAGGATAACCTTCATAGAACAATTCTTAAATTGCTTTGTCGCGCTCTGGACACAGGGCAGAAAAATCTAATAATGTAGGAAGTCTCTGCTCCTATTGGATAATACTCATCTGTCCCAGAAACCTTGTTTCCTCAAATACTTACGAAGTTAATAAAAAGGGTGGCTAATCTGAATGGTGGCTCAACCACAGTGAAATAGTAGGAGACAGCATAATAAATTATCGTCCTTTTATTTTTTTTCTTTTTTACATTCCCGAAACTAGACTAGGATTTTGGGACAGAGGATTAGTATAACAATTTCACAATCGTGGTATTAACAAAATAGATTTTACTAAATAACACAAGTCTTAAAGATTCAAGTGGAAAAGCTTTGGGATGTATGAAATGAGAATGTGAGACATTTATATTATGATGGTGTTCATATATATGTGACACCTCTGAGCTTTACATAACCATTTGAAGAAGTACAACCAAGTAGTATTTCTACCTCAGAAACCCATTGACCTAGAATCAATGCTACTTTTCGATGAATGATACACATGTTGGGATGATCATTTGTCAGTTCGAGCGACAGTGCACCATTAAACCTGAAAAGCCAATCACAAGTCAGGACTCATTGGTGTTAATGCTAAGTAACCCAAAAATTTAGAACCACTAGATTAGCACAAAAACTTGTTTGAGACGGTTTTTTTATAACTTTTGGTGAGACAGGGGTCACTTTTTAGTGAAATAAGGGTCATTGCTCATAATAACTGACCCCTACATTTCTGTGAGTTGGTCTTACACAAGACTTACTCTAGATTTGTTACATGATATAAGCTTTATTCCAAAAATAAAAACACTGATGTTTAAGTTTGGTGATAGATACAAACTTATGAGTTTACCTAATGTCACGTGGTGTTTTCTTTAACCTTTCATGTCACACTAATCCATATTTACAACCAATAACTCATGTTCCATTACGAAATCGTCCCTATCTATGTCGCACGAATACTTCATTAGCAAATGTATCCCAGATGAAATAGGTATCTGATACTCGATGGATACTTGTGGATGTTTGATGTGTAAGTAGTTGATATATTCTCAAAATGTATCCTATTTCTTCATTACAAAAAGAAGAAATAATATTGGAAACTTAGTATTATGAGTAATTGAGTATGCCACATCATTCATAATATTGTTTTGAGTCACATCTCACAATTCCCTTCACCCTATTTTGACCAATAGACCCAAGTTGTTTTTAAACTCTCCACCTTCTCTTGCCGCTTACTAGTTGATTTATAGTCCACTGACATAATTGTTGTTTGACGTGTAACTAAGGGAGCTATGTGAATGAAATTAAACAATAAATAAAAAAATAAAAATAGAAAAGATTAAGGTGGTTCTCCATGACCTAGTCCTACGAAAAAGTTGAGGTGGTTTTTTGGAACATGTGAACACTACAGTAAGTTTACCCTCTCTAAAACTAATAGTTTTTACACCACTAGATTAAGTTCAAAAAATACTTTACAGCAGTATACAAACATCAGCATCAACATTACCCTAGTAGTGCCTCCAAAGAGGCACCCGCCCAAACGGGGTAAGGGCGAGGGCAGCCCTACCTCTGTTTCAAAGAGAGGTTGTTTCTGTTTGACCCTTGGTTTGATGCGCAACGACCATCTACAACTTCACAATAACTAAGGTGGTGTTTACTAGCTTGCGATCATTTTATAGGGTAGTTGTGAGGTGGAAAATGAAGGAGGGAGAGGAAGGAGATGGGAAAAGTGAGGTTGATTACATCATTCAAAGTAATCACCATTACATGGGAAAAGTTGAGCAATTGTGATTACATTGAATGATGCAATCAACCCCACTTTTCCCATCCCTCTCCTCCCACTCCTTCACTTCTCACCCCACATTTACTCTACAAAATGATTGCATTGCATTACATTTGATTGCAAGCAAGTAAACGAGGCCTAAGTGCTAAGCTGTTTTCATTAACTCCTTTTCTATTCCAATGCAGGGGCATTGAATCTTTTTGCTCCATTTAATGGGCACAACTTTAAAACATTATAAGGAAAATTTCTCTAGAACCACGTAACATATGTCAATTTTTAACAAAACATCTTGTATAGATTTCTTTCAAGAAACCATTGTTTAAAAGTATTTTGCTATGTTGGAACCACCTTCAAGTTAAAAGTTGGTCTAAGTTGAGCCTTAATCAATAGCTATTTTGCTCCAGATTAATAACTCAAAGTGGCTGTCGCTACCATAGTACCATCTTATCCTTTCTCAACAACTAGATAATTCTAGGGCCAAATTACACCATTTTTATGCTTAAAGTGGCTCTACCGAATGTTCTTATAAGGTGGTTTCTTAACAAGGTATTATACCAAAAGTGGACTCTAAGAAAAAAATAAAATTAGATAAGAAAATGTTCATTAATGAAGTGAAAAGAGATAACTACAAACAAAGAGGACCAGGATTCCTCAAGTGTCAAAAAACAAGAAACAGATTACAAATCCCTCCAGCATAGTTGAATATCAGCAAGTGACACCAAAGCCCCAACTGCCTTGCCTTGGCCCATAACGATGCTAAATAAACCACCCGTCCCAAACAAAGTCAAACGACCTACCAACCCCATCAAAAACTCTAGAGTTGCGCTCCAATCGAAGGCACCAAAAATTGTCAAATGAAGCGCATTGCCACAATAATATATGCTCCTGACTCCTCCCCAACAAACCGAATCTGCAGATGTTGACTGACCACAGAAGGTGGGACAAAAATTTTCGAAAATCACTTTTAATAGGTGATTTTTGACAAAGCAAAATCCATTTTTTTAGCAAAGTTAATCTAATATATAAGGAGGGTAACAAGAAGTTATGGATCGCACTTTCTAATAACATAAAACTCAACTAAGGATAATTAAAAACTCATTTAAGATGGTTCTACCGTGAGAAAACTGTTACATTTTGAACAAAGTATTACTTTTCAGACTAAATTGTTACTATATTTTAACATTTTTGTCTGCCAAAAAAAAGTGTTCTCAGACAAAAAAAAGTTACTTATTTTGAAGGAAAGAAATGTTACTTTTAACCATCTTACTTAGAGACGGTCTTAGCCATGATCAACTGGAAAGATAAACAAGACTACAATTAGATTTTATCTGCAAAAAAAACATTTTTTCCTAAGATAAGAAAAAGGTTATTAAATAATGAAGAGAATCATTACAAAGAGAAACAATACAAAATTAAACGGAATTTGAATAAAACAAAGCTATGAAGTGTATCAAAGTGAACCTATACACCACCCCCATATCTAGTAGCAATTGAAAGTATGCTTTCCTTGTTGTTTTGTTTTTGGTTTTATTGATAGAAAAATTTATGTAATGAACGAAGTGAAAAATACAAGCTTTGAGGAAAAGAAGTCCTTGACATGAAGCAAATCTATCTAAAAATCACCCCATAGACATTGAAAATCTGTTGGGGACACCCCCTAAAAGCCCCGGCCACTTTGGCCAGAGAGAAGCCAAGTACACCACTGTGACCACAGGTCCCAAACAAAGTCGGCAGGCTTGCACCAGTAAAGAACCTCGAGTCGCTCTTCAACCAACCAAAGGCACGAAAAAATACCAAAACAAATGCAACACCACAACAACTTGACCTCCGCCCCATACGTTCAAAACGCATGCACTTCTGGATAACACCAGCAAGCATATCAACTATGTGGCAGTGACACGACCTTACTTGAACAGGATCTGTTCTAAACTACCTGGCAGTGCTAGAAATAGATTTTTTTTTTTTGATAAATTAATGCCCAGAACATTTTACTGTTCGATTTTTTTTTTGGTTTTTTAGACAATTGTTTTTGCTAGAAATAGAAAATTAATGCCCAGAACACTTTATGTTCGATGCTCTGCCATAGTCAAAACCAAAATTGGTGAAGCTTTTGAGAGAAGAATATGTGTTTTTTGATAGTATAATAATACAGATAGTCATTGTTGGAGGGATAAACAAAAAAGAAAAGAGTCCAAAAGGATAGCTCCTCCATTCAGAATCTAGGAACCTGATTTTTTTTTTAAATAGGGTAGGGTCTCTCATGTCTTACAAACTCCAAAAAATGGAACAATAAGAAACCATATTCATGAGGATGCATAGATAGGGAGTGCAGATGTCAAAAATTCATACCAATCCTTGAAGCTTAGGTAGTTTGAGAGTTCATAATAAACATATGCTGCGGCAGCATAAGCAGCATCTTTGAGAAGCAATCTTGGTGTAATCTCAGTTACTGAAGTAGGGCAACCATTCATTGCTTCTTGAAGAATGGAGACTACCACAGGACTTAGGAGCTGCAAACAACCATTGAAATTTCAATATCACAAAGGCATCTCCTTTTATGCAATCATCAAACTTGTTAAAGTATTGAAATACAAGACCTAAATGAAAGTGGTAGCTTAATGAATGATAAAACTTCACCTACTTGGCTGTACTTGTGAAATAAAACGATGTAAAGAGCTTCAGCACAGGGCCTTAGCTTCTCAGTCCACTGGACCATATCTTGTTCATGATGAAATGCTTCAGGGTTTTGATTCCACTCCACCAAATCGCTTGGTGATAAAACAAAATACCTGTGTAATATCACAACCTTAGCTAGATGAACTTGGATTAATAAACCTAGTAAGTGTTGAAGACAATGCTCCCTATACAGTAAGATATAGATTGATGTTGGGGTTGTGGGGTAAGGGAAGATTCTTCTCTTTTTGCAGCATTGCTTTGTGATCCTGGAAGGATGAATACTAATTTCGAGCAAAGCATAGCAGGAAACAGCGTTAAAATTCCAAGTATTCAACCCACTACATGCATCTAGCACTAAGGTGGTGTTTACTACCTTGCAATCAAATGCTTGTAATGCAATCATTTTATAGGGTAGATGTGAGGTGGAAAATGAAGGAGGGGGAGGAAAGAGATGGAAAAAGTGAGTTTGATTACATCATTCAAAGTAATCAACATTACATGGGAAAAGTTGAGCAATTGTGATTACATTGAATCATGCAATCAACCCCACTTTTCTCATCCCTCTCCTCCCACTCATTCACTTTTCACCCCACATTTACTCTACAAAATGATTGCATTGCATTACATTTGATTGCAAACAAGTAAACGAGGCCTAATATTCGACTAATTTGCATGATACATTTTTGCAGTTAGGTGTCTATTCATACCATACAACGACGATAACCGTGATGATTAATGGGTTATATAATATATTCTATTCCGTTCAAAACGCAACATTCTATGATAAGACTTAAGAGATATATAGTTTAATTTACAAAGACAATCATTTTGTATGTGGCCAAAGTACTTTTTTTCTTACTTACAAAGCCAACAGCAGCAACAAAATAATGGGAGAAAAAGAAAACTAATGGGAAATTCTGCTGTATGTTAGGGTAAGCTTACCTTATTTCTTGCTTTTGATCAGAGATTTACCAACCAAAAGACAAAGTGGAACTCAATCAGAGGACCAAGTGTCCTTTAAAAAAAGAAAAAATACAAAAAACAATGAGCAATGAGCAATCAGGTTTCTGAAAGCAAAGCCCACAGAGACGCAAGAACACCACTCTGTCTCATTAAATGTCAACCCCCTTAACTTATTTCAGATAACACAGTCATTCCTCAATGTAGCCATAGAACAGCAATAGCACGTCTACAAGGAATCTTATGCTCCTTTCTTCCCCCCAAAACCAGCATACTTCACCTGAATATTCCAACAACCACATCTGGGCAAATTTAAACCCCCTTCCCGGGGGACAACAAACTACTTATGCCACAAGTCTCCCACCACTGACCTCACAATGTAGGAATCAATGCTTACATCTACTCATCTCCACTTCTATGTACCACATAACACAAACATTGAGGGACAAAATCATATTTGGCCACCTACATATTTTTAACAGTTATTGAGAGTATTTATTCAAGCCCACTATGGTTTTCCTGATAGTTAACTTCAAGGCCCATGGGATTTGTCGGGCAAAGCTTGGATACCCATGTTATCTTAAAAGATGAATTAAAGAGTATTTATCTTTTCGAAAGCCTTTTTTTTTTAGATAAGAAAATTTTTATTAATCAATTGTTACAGAATACAAAAGGTTGAGGATAAGGCATCCTCAATATCAAGCTACATATATCTACAAATCACGCCAATGTCGCTGGACTAAGGTCACCAAGCCCCTGCCGCCTTTGCCCAGAGAGAAGCCAAATATACAATGTGATCCCAAACTAAATCAGGAGACTTGTGTGTCTCGGAGAAGACCCTCGAGTTCCTCTCCAACCATATACACCACAGAATAGCCATGCAGGCACACCTCCACAACACTCTCCCCTCCTTACTCCTCCTCATCGCAGCAAATCGTAACTGCAAGAACTCACCACCGTAGCTGGGCACACAAAATTCTCCCCACACAGCAATCTATTCCAAAGATTCCTAGCAAAATCACACAGCAAAAACAGATGCAAAGAATCCTCCCCACTATGACGACACATCATACAAATCCCCGGTAAAAGGGTCCAGTCAGGCCTGCGACGTTGCAACATATCATAAGTATTCAACCTACCTAGCACCAAAGTCCACACAAAAGCGCGAACCTTTAGTGGAACCTTAGACTTCCAAATAAAAGTAAATAGAGGAAATCGTGGAAACTGGTGAAGGAAAGACTTTGAAGAGAAGACCCCAGAAGGATCCCCTGTCCAAGTCCGAGAATCCTCCCTAGGGACAAGGAAAGTGGAATTAAGAACACTGAGGAGGGAACAAAGCATTTCCCTTATTAGGAAAATAGGCGAAAAGTTCATCACACTAAGTGGTGGTGGCTGTAGAAGTTTAGCTTCTATATCCCTACATTTAGTTTCCGTTCATAAATCATAGCACTTAGATTTTCCCATCCATAAATACTTATTTGCATGCTCTTGAAACTGCAAACAATTTCATCTCTATCACTGCACCCATGCTAATCATCAGCCTAATTTTATGTTTACAATGTTTAAACGCTGAAGATTAGTACAAACCCAGGTAAGTTGGGAAGTCCATATGAGATATAGATGATCATGCACGGAATAAACATATGACTATAATGTTACTAAGCTGAAGATTTCACTGCTTTTACATACCTTCGTATCAATACATTACACAGAAGTACCACACGCTCATCTGGGAGAAGTGAGGCGAGGACCTCAGCGGCACAAGAAGAAAGGTTCTTCTTCTTCTCCTCAAAAGTGACCGCATTTTCATCCACCACACGTCCAGTCAAGCTAGGACTGTAATCTTTACATTCCAGCGTAGTTTTCACTAATATCATACACTCGATAAGAAATTGCTCAAATGGCAAAATCTCAGCCTCTGGATTGGTGACTTTATTTAAACAAAAGTCAATGACTGGCGAAAGGACAACTTTATCACCAAACGAGTACGGATGTCTTCCCTGAAAAGCAATTAAGACCTTCATCATTTTAGTGCATGCTCTCTTTATGAAATTCCAGAAGTTAGGGTGCCGTTCTTCGAGAGATGAATCTGCATGTTAAATCAAAAAAGCCTAAGGACATGACAAATAATTCATGAAATCAACATACAAGGCAATTTATGCTTCAGCTGAAAACTTGCTTGATGCAATCTAAAATCTTCTCATTTACATGTGAATATTTCTAGAAGACCACAGATATCTTAATGTCAAAACAGACGTGCATAATCAAGAACAAATAAACATAGTAAGCAACATGGACAAAAACTGTCTTGAAAACGTAAACTCGAAGTTACAAGCTCTGTTACCCAACTTTTAAGCCATCTCAGGTAGACTGGCTCACTAAGCACTAAACCTTGCAACGCACCCCAAATACACTGCTAAACTTTCCCTTTCATGGACATAGAGTACTCATCTAAAAAACAAAAATAAACAAAAAATCATCTGGATATAGTGTATTTTTTTGGGTAGTTAAAAGCAATTTTATTGATCACCAGTACAGCAATATAATACAAGGCAAAACCAACACAGCTTAAATCCTACGATTAGAAGTCTCAGACTGATTCAAACCACAAGCATCAAAAGGAATTCTGTACTCCCCTCCTAGGGAGAGTATCACAGGGGATGCCTTCATTGTGCTAGGCACACTACAAACCAAATACTCATAAGCTAAAAACAAAAACATAATAAGCAGCCTACACCAACGTCAGCAGGTACCAAGCTGCATCAAATCATGGATGAATTATTTATAGACTGGATATATATGTACTTGTATTCCTGGCATGAATCATTACTATCCAAGATATATGTAAATATTTCCATTAATTGCGTAAGAAAAAGTATCCAGGGGGGTACAAAAGGGTACAAGCGTCGACCCTCTTTTTCGGTAATTTTTTTGTCAGTTTTATAAAGTATATATATTATGGAAGGCATTTTGTATCACAAATACTTGTGTGGAGTATTGGTATGACCTCTTTTCTATTGCCTTGTAGATTCTAGGTTCAAATCTTGGGAGCAACTATTTTTTAAGTATTTTTCTTCTACAATTCTTCCCCTCTTCCATTTTTTGATCTAATTTTTTTTTTTTTTTAGATAAGAAATTTTTTTATTAATCAATCAGTATAGAATACAAAAAAGAGGATAAGGTATCCTCATAATGAGTCAAAAGAAAACTACAAATCTCGCCAATGGCGCTGTACAAGGATAAGTGGAACACCCCTAAAGACCCCTGCCGCCTTGGCCCAAAGGGAGGTCAAGTAGACGACATGATCCCAAACATTATCTATAGTCCTCCCAACGTCGCGGAACACCCTGGAATTCCTTTCCAACCAAATACACCACAAGATGGCCATACACATACATCTCCAAAACAACCGCCCCTCCTTGCCTCGCCTCATTGCTGCGAAACGAAACTAAAGGAAATCGCCCACCGTGGCAGGACACGCAAAACTCTCCCCCTCCAACAATCTAATCCATAGTGCTCGAGCAAAGCCACACATAATAAACAAGTGCAAACAATTCTCCCCATCATGACGGCACATAACACAGAACCCAAGTAAGAGTGACCATCCAGGCCTCCGCCGCTGCACCATATCATATGTATTCACCCTACCAAGCACCAAAGTCCACACAAAAGCACGGACCTTCAACGGGACCTTAGATTTCCAAATAAATGTAGCTAACGGAAACTGTGGAAACTGTGAGGGAAGGCCAAGCTGGTGAAGGAAGGACTTGCAAGAGAAAACCTCAGAAGGGTCACCAATCCAAGTCCTAGAGTCGTCCGTGAGGACGAGCGCGGTCGAGTGGAGAGATTCAGTAGAGAGGCAAACTCCTCCATCTCTCTATCATGTGGGGGACGCCTCAAGTGTAAATCCCAGGACCCACACCCGTGCCTGAATAGAAAGCAGACACGGGTGCCCCGTGGAGAGTGGACAACCGAAAAACCCGAGGATACGCAGAAGAGAATGGAACACCCTTCCACGCATCCTCCCAGAACCGTACCCGATTACCATTACCCACATTAAACCTGATCAGTGGAAAGAAAAAAGAAGATACCTGAGAAATGTACCTCCAGGGGCAGGCATGTGAGACAGAGGAACCGGCATGGGCGTCCCATCCATTAGGCTGAAGATCGTACTTGCTCCTGATAACTCGGTGCCATAGGGAGTCAGACTCCAGGGGGAACCGCCACAACCACCTACCCACTAACGAGATGTTCTTGGACACCATTCTACCGAACCCAGACCACCCTCCGATTTAGGCCTACAGACATGCTCCCAGCTGACCAAGTGATCCCGTCGACTATCCCCTGAACCAGACCAAAGGAAGTCCCTCATCATTCTCTCGATCTGATTAGCCACGCTAACTGGAATCCGAAAGAGAGACAAGTAATAAAGAGGAATACTTGCTAAGCAAGACTGAAGGATGGTAATCCTCCCCCCCCCCCAAAGAGAAATACACCCCCTTCCACCCATCTAGACGTGTAGCCACTCTAGAGACAACCGGCTCCCAAAAGGAAACCGACCTGGGGTTACCTCCCAGCGGCACCCAAGTAAGTAAGCGGCCACTGCTGCACCTGGCACAGTGCAGCCAAAGACTCTAGGAGGTCCTCCCCCACATTAATCCCAGCCAAGCTACACTTAGCCAAGTTAATCCTCATTCCCGACACAACTTCAAAAACCTGCAGAAGCGTGAGAACCCTCTCAAAGCCGTTAACGTCGGCCGAGAGGAACAGAATCGTATCGTCGGCAAACTGTAGGTGTGAAACCGACACCCTCTCTCGACCCACTCGGAAACCCTCCACCTGACTCCGCTCCACACCCCTTTCTAATAAGCGACCAAGAACGTCAACTACCAAGGTAAAAAGGAAGGGAGACAAAGAGTCCCCCTGCCGAAGATCACGCGACGAAGTGAACCACTCCCTCCCGGGCTGCACCATTAACGAGAACCGAAAAACTCGCGTTAGATAAACAGCCTCTAATCCACTTACGCCACCTCCCTCCGAAACCTTTCCTATCCATCACCCGATCCAAGAAATCCCAACTAACCCGATCATACGCCTTCTCAAAATCCAACTTAAAAACAACACCCGGAAAGCTGGAACGGCGCACACCATCCACCACCTCGTTAGCCACCAAAGCAGCTCTGGCGCCCCTCTACAAAAGCACTCTGAGTCACCGAAATCATATCAGACAGGACAGCCCCAAGTCGAGAAGACAAGACCTTAGCAATAATCTTATACACACTCGTAATCAAACTAATCGGTCGGAAATCCGTGACTTTAATCGACCGATCCTTCTTAGGAACAAGAGTGATAAAGTTCGAATTCATGCTCTTACCTAACACCCCAGTCGCATGAAACTCACATAAAACCCCAAGCAAGTCCTCACTAATCACCTCCCAACACTCCCGAAAAAAAGCCATATTAAAACCATCAGGGCCCGGGGCCTTCTCCTTTTCCATCCCAAAAACCGCATCCCGAATCTCCTCTAACTCAAAAGGTCTCTCAAGCCAAACTCTAAAATGATGGGAGATAGGGGACCACTCAATCCCCTCTATCATAGGTCTATCCGGTACTTCCTCCGCAAACAATCCTCTGTAAAACCCTGTAATCTCCGTGCTAATCCTATCCACATCAGTGACTACCTCCCCCGCACCTGTCTCCAACTCCCTAACAAAGTTCCTCCGCCTCCGACCATTAACAACTTTAAAAAACAACCTCGAACTCACATCTCCTTCCTTAGCCCATCTAACTTTCATTTTCTGCCTCTGACTCTGCCTCTCCTTCATCAAAACCTCCTCCAAACTATTCTTTAACTCAACACTCTTCCGCAAAAGATCCTCATCATGCCCCCCCGTACTCGGCGCTTGATCAGTAACCAGAATTTCCTTAAGAATCTCCCCTTTCTGAGCCCTCAGATCCCCAAAAACCTCTTTATTCCAAACTTTCAATTGCTCCTTAACAAACCTCAACCTCCTCATAAAACAATAACCCCTCCATCCCTCCACCTCACAACTCGTCCACCATTCCCGAACCCTCGACCTGAACTCCGTATGACTTGTCCACATGTTCTCAAAACGGAAAGGGGTCGGGCCCCATTTAATGGGAGCAGACTGGAGGAGAAGGGGAAAATGGTCAGAATAGGAACGAGGCAATACCTCCTGGACTAACTCAGGGAACTCATCCTCAAACTCATTAGAAACAAGGAAATGATCAATGCGGGAAGCTGCATTCCTTCTCCCACTAACACTCCACGTAAACTGAGCATTACCCAAGGGAAGATCCCTAAGAGCTGACTCCCGAATAAAAGAATCAAACTCTCTCATTCCCCCGGTTAAACCCCTCCCACGTCTCTCCCCCGCCTGACGTACCAGGTTAAAATCACCCCCAATAACCCATCTAGGAGAACACACCCCATCAAGAGCAGCCAACTCCTCCCAGAAAGACACACGATCAGCGGTCCCACACGGGCCATAAACTGACGACACCCACCACTCCCCTCGACCTCTAACCCTCAAAAGCACCGAGCCAGTGAAAAAACCTATATGGACCTCAACTTGGGTCGCAAAACGAGTATCCCACACGATAAGAATACCCCCCGACGCCCCAACCGAAGGCAAACAAACCCAGCCCTTAGACCCAGCTTCCCAAAGACTCCTAACAAAAAAAGAATCAACCCTCTCTACCTTCGTCTCCTGAAACAACACATCCGGAGACGCACGACTAACCACTTCCCGCACTAACCCCCGCTTCTCAACCCTCCCTAGACCATTGGCGTTCCAACTAAGAAGCTTCATTTAAAACCGGTAACACCCCGACTCCTACGGCCTTCCACTTCCCCAAAATTAAGGGTAGTCTGAAGGCCCTTGAGCTCCCGTATGCCCACCCTACTCCTCTTACCCCTAAAACTCAAAGGAGACACCTGCACATTAGCAACTTCCCCTGTAGGACAAACCACACTCATGTCAAGACTATCCATTTTTTGATCTAATTCATACCTCTTTTTTAATTTTATACATCATATGTGTTTTATTTTTTGATATTACCTTTTCCTTTTTTTAAGTTTATACGTTGAGTGTCAAATGAACCCATATTTAAAAACACAAAACCGTCGTCTCCGATTTGTACCACCAATACTAAATTCTTGGATACGCCACTGTATATATCTGATTCCGTTCATTCCCACCACTCCCTCACAAAAGGACTATGAATACAGCCGATGGGATCATAGATAACACACTGACTTAAATGGGGCAGAGAGGAAGCATTTGACTCGTGTTAAGAGACATAGAGAACAACACGACCGGACTCTGTCCCAAATATGAATGTCATATTTCCCCAAACTTGGACCTATTCTACACTAGGACACAGTATAGCATAATGAAGTCAACCATATAAGTTGATTATTGAAAGTCAACCAAAGAGAGCAAGGTACAATCAAAATAATCAAAACCCATTACAAGTTAGCTCAGTTACGTTAACATCTCATTAGGAAGATAAGATACCACGCTCCAGCCTCCCTGGGCAAAAGGGAAGCTAGGACCACCATATTTCCAGAGACACTTAAACCAAAGATAGTTGACCTTACGAAATAAAATAATTTAAAAAATTTGTTCATTTAGTTTTTTTACATAGAAAGTAGAGTTCAAAGGCTAAGGAGGAAGAAAGCAGACAACTTATTGGCACGTCTGAAAATAGTTACGAAGATAAACGTTTTATATGGAGGGATATGACAGTTAAACTACACGACACAAATCTTACAGTAAGGAAGAAATGACTGAACAGCCCTCAGAAGCGCAGGAGAAACCTCCTTTACTTGTCGGACTTCCTGAAAAGAAGCAAGAGTTGAATTTATTCAATATTACAAAATATACAGACTAGCAAGCCAAAGAAAGAAAATAAGCGAAAATACGTTGATTATGAACACAGTTCGAAAAATAACCCACCTGCATGGATTTTGAATCACTTTGGTGCCCTGCAATAGTTAATTGGCGTATTATCTTTATACACAGGTACCATCTCTCACATGTTAGATACAACTCATTTTGACGTTCGTCTAAGACTGTCGAACTGAAGTTGTGCATTAGTTCAGAAAAACCATGTAATATTCTTTGAACGTCACTTTGCCAAAGATGCCAGCAATAATCAAAGAAATGGGAAGATATCTGTCAGCAGACCACCAACCAAAATATGTTAGTAGAGGCAATAGGAAGAATCTTTTCCAGGTTTAATTTACTACAATAAAGAACAAACATCATGTGAGATAATGGTGACAATGATATAGATGTTTGCATTTAAATTTTGATCTTCTGGTGAATTCTCGAACGTTCTGGTTGCTGTTCATTGGAGTCTAAGTAAACTTCATATCAGAATAAGGAGGCAGGGGCTTCCAAGCAACCAAAATTACTAAAGAAAATGAAAGCACATTAATAACCAGAATAAAATTTTATAAAGTACTGATTATGGTTTCTAAGAATTCCTTCAAAGTTAAAACAATAGCATCTTCGACATGATCTAGTAGCAGTAGCTGAGGACACAAAACTGCATCCACCTGGTGAAGATAAATATCAATAATGAAGAGCTAGTCCAAATATCTGCAGGAGATAATTTAACTTTTCTGATAATATATATCAATGAAGAGAACCATATTAGACTAACTAGACTAACACTAAACTTCATAAATATGCCCCTATCATAACTTTCAGACTCAACTCTCTCCAACCACCCAATCACAGAATTGGTGTTCTGAGAACAAGTTGTACATCTTCTTAATACATTACGAAAAGTCACCAAGTTTTATGGGCAAGCACAATGCTTAAAAAGAGTGTATAGATAAAGTTCAGTTCTTTTTCTTTTTCTTTTCAGCAGAGGAAAAATCGATGATAGTACGGATAAAAACTTCGACAAAGATGTATGACGGTGGCATTAGATTGCAAAATTTAAACGTGCCTCTGCATAATTCCGTTGGTCTGAAGTCAGCCGTTTGGTTGATAGTTCTTTCAGAGTACGAAAAAGAATCAGAAATATCCTGTGGGAAGAAAGAACATCTGCTGATTGAAGCTGCTGAGCCAAAACTACGAATAGATCCGGCCTAAACAAGTAATAAAAGTGAAGTTAGCATATTTAAACAGAAATGAAAAATAGCACCAAAAAAAAAAAAAAAAAAAAACAGGAAAAAGAAAAACAGAAATGAAAAATGACAACAAATGCAAAACTAAAAAGAAAAAAATTGTGAACTATTGCCATAATCCATCAAATGAATATTTATGCATATGGAAGCCCTCACGCAGCTACCAGTTTATAGGTCCAAATCTACTAGTCTCTGTCCACAGAAGAATGTCACTTCACCGACTAGCATTATTTAAGAAAAATACTCTGAAAGAATCAAGTACCCAAATCTTACTATATTACAACGAGTGACATTCTCTAATATAAAAGTGGCACATTCTTTGTGGGACCTTATTGAAGTTTGTTCCATGGATTAAGAAAAAGCTAACCAGGATGAGTCTGTCATAATAAGCAGCAATGCACATTAGAAGAAAGTTGACATGGTGTAAGACTGGCATTGGCAACCATTAACACTTTAAAGAGTCTTCTAGCAACAGAATTTCGGATCCAGATCCATGACTGCATTAGCAATTGAAATGAAATTTTCCACTTCCCTTTAATCAAGCTCTCCCATGGATGATTGCCACTCCTCAAGAAGACCTTGACTACATGGATAGGTCAAAAATGGGAGATGAAGGAACATGTATGAGGAACTTGGGAGAGTTTCCTCATCGTTAACTTCAGGACACATTGGATTAGTCAAGCAAAGCTTGGATACCCATGTTATCTAGAAAAAACTTGCAAATATACCTAAAACGTCTCTGGGAACCTCAAGCTCTGTGCATGAGTTTTCAAGGCAAACCACTAAGCAATGAACAATGACATGCATCAGCTAACCAGCAGCAGGAACGCCGTGTCTAAAGGAAAAACCAAGTAGACTGTTAAAGAGCTTCACAGAAAACCAAAGGCACCCAGCAGATGCAGAAATTCTTTTTTGTTTTCCTTTTATGTTTCCTTTTTTTTGTCCCTTGGTCCTAGATATTCAATTGGCATTTGGCTAATCAAAGGACATGAGTGAGCAAGCAAGAAAGAAAGAAAGAAAGATGAAGGGGGACAAACTTGGGTGGTGTTTACTTGGTAAATTGGTAGTAATGAAATGAGGTAGAGGTGAGAAAGAGTTGATTGTGATCTCTCCTCCCCCTCTTTCCTTTTCCACCCCACCTTTGCTCTGTAAAATGGTACATTACATTGTAATCACCATTACTCCCAAGTAAATGGGCCCTTAGTGCTCAATTGAACAGATTTTTGTCTGGATTATGGTACTAGGCAGAGTAAACACTAACAACATGCTTTACAGGCAAAGATTTGGTTGGACAATGTGCTTTCACTGGTATCATAAGGCATAGATCACATTTGGGAGCAAGTGGTATCATTGGCAAGCAGCTCTAAACTACACCTGTGCCCATATAAGTGTCCAGGATGTGCAATGAAATCTTGGTAACTCTCACCAACTGAACTAGAGAAACTTGCAAAAACTGCTAGCTGAAGACCATTTTATTTTTTAGATAAAGATTACACCACACAAGAAGTCCTCAATAATAAAAAGATCTAATAACGAATCACCCCAGCGACGATGAACATCAATGAGGGATACCTCTTCAAGAGCGACAGCTGCTTTGGCCAATAAAGAGGCGAAATACACCACATGATCCCACACGAACTTAACAGGTTGCCAGTACAGATTTTGAAATTCAGCTCCAACCAAAGGCACCAAAAGACTGCCAAAAGGCCCAAAACCACATACAGTCACAACAACTTATGCTTCTTATCCATTCCCAAACCAACATATCGCCATATCGGACCTGAAAATCTAAATGATCATAGCTAGGCAAACAAAACTCTCACACTAGACAGCATATTTCATATCGATCAAAAGCATAATGCGACAAGTGCACAAAGGTCTCACTAGCACGGCTACACAGCACACATACGTCCAAACGATAAAGCCCACCCAGGTGTCTCGACTCTTAAGGTACACAGTATACTAAATTGGCTACTCATAGTATCTTTTAATATACACAAGGATCATTACTAGTCATACACTTACCGGTTTTATTATAAAATTACTTTTACCAATATCAAAAATTAATAAAGGGAAATTGTAAGGGGCAAATTTTCAAAGAATATTACTTTCTCAATTTTTCGGAAGATTATCCAAGATGACCTCTCAAGCAGGGCTGTCAAATAAGTTAGGTTGTGTCGTGTTTGAGGTTTATTTCGCGTGGATTTCGTGTCAATATTAAAATAAATAAAAGTTAGATAACTACATCCCACAACAAATTGATCAAATCATGTCAAATTCGGGTTATTCAGGTTCATCTTGTGTCGGGTTCTTTCCTTGTCATGCCGTGACAGGGTTACAACCCCTACTCTCAGCATCCTATGATACAAAATGAGTGCCTTAAGGAATGAAACACTTTCTGACCAAGACAACTATAGTTTGTTTAGATAAGAGAAAATTTTATTAATTAATCAAATGAAAGAATACAAAAAGGGGAGGCCAAGAAGTCCTCGAATGAATACAAAAAATATCTACAACTCCCCCCAATGAAGTTGAACAAAGGTAAGTGGAACCCCCTTGAAGGCCCCAGCTGCCTTCGCCCAAAGAGATGTCAAATAAACAATATGATCCCAAACATAATTGATGGTATTTCCAGAGGCAGAGAAGATTCTCGAGTTCCGCTCTAGCCAAATACACCACAGAATAGCCATACAAGCACACTTCCGCCACAACTTGCTCTCTCTCCCCCTCCCTCCAGCAACCAACCGCATCTGAAGAAACTAGCCCACTGTAGCAGCAAAAGGCTCTCCCCCAGTCAACCTACCCCACAACATCCTAGCAAACTCGCACAACACAAACAAATACAGGCCATCCTCACATTCATGATGGCACATAACACACACATCCGGCGACAAACACCAACCAGTCCTCCGCCGCTGCAACATGTCATGCATATTCACCCTGCCTAACACCAAAGTCCACACGAAGGCGGGCACTTTCAGAGGAACCTTAGACTTCCAAATATATGTAGCAAGAGGAAAATGGGGAAATTGAGAAGGAGACTAAGCCGATGCAGGAAGGACTTGCAGGAGAAAACCCCAAAGGAGTCTCCTTCCCAAGTCCAAGACAACTATAGTTAACCAACAAATTGACACACTTAGGGGAGAGAGAGAGAGAAGCTTCACCGAAAGCTCCATTATAAAGGCGCATGAACTTTCCTTCTAAGGAAACAAAACCAATAGGCCATATGAAAATTGATACGAGAATCCCCGCAATTTACAGATAGTTGAATTTTTTGCTCAATCTTAAACGAATATACAAATTATAACAGAGAAGCATACCCACGGTATATTTTCGGAGACGTCTAGGCCAGTCGATTTTGTACGGGATCGTGTAGCGTATTTGGCGTATCTTTGGGCCAAAGCTGGGGATGTTCAGGGTTACTGATGTTCAACTTCTTTGGGATAACTTGTAATTAGTCTCTTTTGTGGACTCCTTATATTCTAACTTTGTAACATTTTAACAGTTTTTTAATTAAATTTCTTCTTATCTACAGAAGGAAAGAAAATATAAATGAAGATATATCTCCGTTTTCCCTTGGGCAACTCAGGGTCCAACTAGGAGGAGAAAAGGGAAACCCCTCTTGTAGTAGAAATAGCTACTCAAACCAAGGACAAACCTCTGGTCCGGCAAGGACTGTAGTATCCGTAGCTGGGTAGTTGCCTAAATGAAGGAACGTTTCTTTTACCCACAAGCCACAACAATGCTTCCAAGGTTTTTAGTGGAGGGAGTAATACAGGGTAGATATGCCATACAAAAGCATAGCCATGCGAGGGGGGCAATTAACATTTTAAGAAGAACTGCATGTTGATCTGGGATGTCATCAGACTGGCTAATTAGCTATCAATGAGAGAGAGGGGAAGAGAACAGTAAATTAGCAAGCACCTACCACAAGTGCATACTTACCACTCTTTAGGATAATCAAATCGTGCAATCTTTGATATCAGAACAGACAACATCATAGCTATCTGCATTCAACATGAACAAGAGATTAGCTATCAACTATTATGATACAATCTGGATATAGCAAACAAGCTCTAATAACCTAGATGACAATCACAAGAGATTAAACCAATATCGTGCCAAATTGTTAGATAGAGTGATCACATTATATAAAACCTACACACATGGCCAGCATCAGGTCTCGTTGATCTACATAATAAGAAGCATGTGAAACCTGCAGTATATGGAGAACAGCAAAGAGATGACCTTATCATTTTCTTCTCTCAAGTAAGACAGCAATTTTTGCCTCAGGTAGATCTTCTCATCACTGGTGATTCCCCTGAGAAAAGCACCTTACAGATGAATTCCAGAGCCGGACAAATGCGACTACTTAAATGCTCAGCAAATAAAATTAAGATCAAAAGACCACAATTCAACCAACAAAGGTCCCTGCTACCAGTCCAAAGAAAGCAATCAAGGGGAAGGGCTAAGGAATGTCACCAACTACCAAAACAATCATTAGAGAAAAGATCTGTTTTTCAGTTTTGACCAGGTAGTTTGCAGATGAGAAGTAGATAAAATCTATCAGAAAACTAGAAAAATTAGAAGTAGCAAGTAGACAGATATACTGCCTATGTTCTGAGTTGAGGCATGAGCTGGCTACAGCCTATTATAGTATAGGCATTCTGAGCCAGAAACCCCATACTAGTTACTACACACAAGTGATACAACAACAAAAATGTAACGCACCAAGTCTAGATAAAAATGTTTTCAGTCAACCAAATTCTTAATAGGAATGAAAAAGACAATTTAAAGTAACTCAGTCAAATCAACAAAGCAATAAAACGCAATAAAGAAGAATATTCCTCAACATCTGAAGCACATAAATTCCAAAGGCCCAACCCCCTTGTTGGCTCTCAAGCTCTCATTAACTGAAGGATATTGGAGTAGATCCATTTAACAACTAAGCATCACATAGATTTTATCATATATAGATCTAAAGAATGATCTCAATTCCTCTTAATGGTTTTCAAAAAGCAAAGAAGATGCTTTTTAAGGGGAATTGAAGGAACATTATACCCTAGTTCTCTTATGTTCCTTCATGGAGTATGTTATTGGTGGTTATCAATTATATTACCTCCTATGAGCATGATTACTTTGAGTGTTCATACAAGGTCGAGGTCATAGCTTTTATTATATGATCATCTCCATTTTGAAGTTTCCGAAGAAGCAAAAAGCAATGTGAAGGAAGCTTAAATGAGATCAAGAGTAGTCATAATCAACTACTGGTTAATGTCGTAGACTGAACTGTTGTTCCTTTGACAGATTAGCCCAAGAAACAATAGAAGGAGTTGTTCCATTCAATAATTTTATTCTTAATTATTTGATTAACATTTTATTTTTTTTTTAATTGGCATAAGGGGGATTGAGAATTTTAATAGGAGTAAAATGATATGTACAATTTGTCTGGCATCCCAATTGAGATATTTAATGAGATTAGCAATTATAATAATTGGTGGAAGTATTTATGATGATGTGTACGCCATGTCAACGAAGCGAGAAGTTGGACATGTGTTTTAATATATTTATATAGATTTTTATTTCATAAACCCAAAAACCACAAATAAAAATTGACAACAAATTGGTACGAAGAGTGTCCTCATTCACATCAAAGTTTCATGCTTCCACATTCTCATCAAATTGGTATCAGAAACAGGTAGAGCGATCTCATTCAACAAATTTTGAGTCCGGTTGTGGTTGTATTGCTTTTGGTGATTGTGGGGTTGGACGTCGTGGAGATCGAGTGTGAGGCGTGAAGTCAATAACTTGATCATCAAAGATTCATACTGTCTTCTTTGATGGACCATGACACACACACATAGAAGCAACATAGGGAAATGCAGTATACAATTTCCAAGCTTGGCAACCAAGTAATTGCTTATACCTAGCAACAATCATGTGTTTGAATTGCATCACAGGAGAACATAGTGAACAATCCAAGATGATGGCAATCCTTCAAAGGCTTGACAAAAGCCAAGAGTATGCTGAGGCCTGTCTCAGATTATTGGAGAAATTGCAGCAAGAAGACAGGGACAGGTTTGCGTCCATGATTAAACATTTGCATAAGAAGCTTCAGAGATGACCTACGGGCAAAGATGACATAGAGGATGACTTTGCGGGGTTAAAGATTGGTTCTAGCAAAACTGCATGATCGAAGCAACCCTATGATGATGACCGAAGCCCCAATTAGATTTACCTCAGTATGATGGTTCCTTTGATCCAAAATCTTTCATGAATTGGCTTAGGACGGTGGAGAGAATTTGTTTGATACAAGAAATATAATGAAAGTAGGAAATGCAAGTTGGCGGGTTTCAAATTAACAAAGCATGTGTCCTTTGTGGTACGAAAACTCTAAGGCTTGACGCAAAAGGGAAGGCAAAGAAATTATTGAAGCTTGAGATTAATTCAATAAACACCTACAGAAAACGGTTCCATCCTACGGAATATGAACATGATCAATTCTTGAAGTTGACATCTTTAACTGGAGGTTCTTTGAGTGTTCAAGGTCACCTACAAGAGTTTGGACATCTCAATATGTTATGTGATCTTGAAGAAAGAAAAGTTGAAGATTGCATGGTTCATAAAGTGTTCAAATCCTATCACAGCGCAAAAAGTAGAGGTTTTGCCATATACTTCTCTCGATGATGTATGCAAGTTAGCCTTGAAAGTTGAGAAGCAAGACAAAGAGACGAAGCCTATGGCTTGTGATGTGATTTCAGGATAAATGAACTTTTAAGGTTACAAAGCCAAAGAAATTCCGACTTGGGTTCAATTTCTCCAAGGTCACAAGCCAGGCTCCCAAGGGTATTATGGATGACAAAGGCAAGGGAGCAACTTAGTTTCAAAGTGCAAAGGACAAGAGCAACTCGCGGAGCTTTAAGTGTCAAGGCTTTGGACACTATGCTTTTGAATGTGTCAATGAGATAGCCTCACCACAGTGGGATTAGAGGAGATGGAACCTTCCTTAGTGTTACCTTTCTATGATGAAAACGAGCAAGGGAGAAGTTTGAAGAAGACAACTTTCCAGAAGCAGAGGAACAAGGAGAGTCGCTTGTACTGATGAAACCCCTTCATATGACCATGGCTAGAGAAGAACCAGATCAGCAATAGCAAATCTTCCATTCTCGTTGCAAGGTCAGAAGTGACTAAATGTTATACAAATGTTGCTTTAAGGAGATAGTGCAATGTAACAATTGATTCTGGATATTGTACTAATGTTGCCTCTAAGGAGATGGTGGGAAAACTAAATCTTCCATCAAGGACGCCGTAAGCTCCTTGGAAACTCGTCATGAACCAGAGTGCATTCCGGAAGTTACACTAATGTTGCCTCTAAGGAGATGGTGTAATGTACAGGGACTGGAGGAGGTAATTGCAGCAAATCGCCTGCAGATACTGCATCTGCTTGCCTCAGATACTGTCATGCTTAGAAAGCAATTTAAAATGCAGTATCTCAAAACACTATGATCAAACTCATAGAATCTCTATATTATCTACCAAAAAATTCATAGGATAGCTAGTGTGACGATTGATCCTTAATTCAAAATATATATTCAAGTCTGGTTTTGAAATCCCAAGAAGCAGCGGTTGCAAATGTTGTAGAATTTCAGTCATCCTGTGTTGCTGACAGTCCAGTCTGATTTAGGTGATACTAATGAACAGGACTGACAGCAGATAAATAATAATAAAAAAAAAACCTTAAAGTCAACCAAAACCAACACTCCGCTCCAATCCATCAGCAAACGAGGGGCAAAACACTTATACTGTTCGGCTTTCAGAAAAAACTCATTATTCTGGGTGTACCAATATGCCATAGCTACAATAACACCCCATTTCGACCATCCATGAACTTTCTTCTATTCAACATTACTATCTACTTGGTCTGCTATAAAGCAACCAGTCCGATAAACTAAAATGAGCTAGGAACTTACTTGAATTCAATAACGTAATGATAACAATTAGTGGCATTCAAAATCACATTAAACATTTCGCAATAACAAAGATTATATACAGCTATAGCAAGCTATAGATTATCTTACATTGAGTCCCGCCGGTTTCTCCAGTACCCATTAATACTGTTCTTGAAATAAACTGTGGCCATCATTCGAACATCAACCTGAGCCGCTAAGTCTTTAGCAGTGATAACCTCCTACATTTCACAAAACAAATACTCAAAACTCATTTTAATGTCACTACAATTTACATAAACGGAGTTACAAAAATAAACTCAAGTAAAATTTAAAAAATAATAAAATAATAATAAAAAATAAAAATAAAAAAAAAAAATAATAATAATAATAATAATAATAATAATAATAATAATAATAATAACAAAAAAGAGGAAAGAAACCTAGAAATCGGAGAAAATCGAGGAAAGAGAATCATACCAAAAGGCAAGAACAGAAACCAAGCCGACTTTCTGACTGAGAAAGAGTGTTTTCCGCTGGTTTCCTTACACTTTCGTCACCGCTTAGAGAATTCACAAGCAATTGATACATCGCTGGGAGGTCTAAAGCTGATAACGCCATTGACAAGCAATTATCTCTCTGTCTCTCTCTCCTCTCTCTCTCTCCTCTCTCTTTCTCTCTCTTGTCGCTGAACTAGAGAAGTGAAGAAAGAGATTTAATTGATATTGACCGGCAACTGATACGCCAGCCTGCCGTCTGCCGTAGCTGCCTGCTGGTTAGTTGGGTACCTAAGTGCCCGATTGAAAGAGCCGAGAGAGAGCAGTGTAGATGGAGACAATTGGAGCGCAGGAGGGAGAGAAATGGTTTTTCTTTCCATGTATTATTATGCTCTCTTTTATTTTTAGTCAGCTTTATTTTTTTTCTTTTTTATTTTTCTTCATCGGAGTGCAATTGTTTCTTTTTTTTTTTTTTGCTAGTCTGGAGTGGGATTGGTTTATGGTTGCTGCTTGCCAGATATTGAAATTCAAATTCACCAACAATGGTGGCGGTCTAGTGGTTCCAACCTTATTCTCAAGTGGTTTGGTAAGGTAAGGTTATGGGTTTGAATCCTCATTTCTCCATGTCTTGTGTCTGATGGCTTCTAGGAACTATACTGGCCCCTTGTTGGTGCTACGTTGGCGGGGTCGGTGCTTGCGCTGGTTGTTCAGCTAGTCTAATATGTTCGCTATTGAACACCAGAGTCCGAAAATGACGTAGCGGGATTGTCTCGATCGCCATTCACTTGCACCCTTTTTTTTGACGAGCAGAAATTCAAATTCATTTTTTTTAAATTAAATAAATTTATTATTATTATAATAAGAAAATAAACAACAATTATATCACACCAAATATTATTAACTTTCAACAAAATTAATATTAAAATCTCCATTTACTAAACATTATAAATCAAAATTTAATTATTAATGTTAAAATTTAATAATTTGTCTCTACCGTTTTTATTAATCGAAGAAATTCGACATGTCCATCTGAATCCGATTCCTAAACACCGCTTCCAAATCGATTCTGCAGTCGTACTTTCCTCCTCACCCTAACATTGTATGTATGTATGTTAATAGGTTTAAACGATTTTGAGTGAATTAAGCCAACTAAGAATCAGTCTTTAATAGAGTAACAGTTACGAAACAAGAACAATATTTTGGAGTTATCTAAAAATCATTGAATTCTCACCTTGGTGTACGTCCATTAGGCCCGGAACAAAACAAATCTCGCAACGTTTTATTTACCCCAACAAATCAGATATAATAAGTTGTCATCACTGTAAGCGACTTTAGACGGTGAAAGTCGATGTCGACGTTGGTGTTTCACTTGTAAATATTTTCTCATCTACTGACATGCCTTTTGGGCTCTAATTAAATGGCTTTTACAACCCCTCCCCCTCCCCTCCTTCTCTATCTCTCTCCCTCTCTCCCTCTCCCTCTCTCTCTCTACCCCTTTTGTCAGTGTCAGCCCCTAGTCTCTCTCTCCTCCCTCTCACTGTCATTTATGGATGCTCTCGATCTCTTACTCTCTAATTAATCGATCAACGTGAACCTGATCTTATTGGCCCAATTTCATTGACAAAAACCTCGAGGACATTGATTAAACTAACGGTGGTGCAAAGTTGTGCTCGATGGTGAGGTCTTACAAGAAAATGGGGGATCTGGGTCAAACAGAGAAAATGGGTCCTCGGCGATGGTGTATAACATCAATCAATTTGCAACTCATTCAGTTAAATTTCTAACAAATTATTAGTAATTGTTGGGATATGATAATGTGTATTTTTTTTTTTGTTGAGTCAAGAGTGTGATAACCTTTTAGTTGTCAAACTAAAACATAAGCGTTGCATCGCTCGCCGAAAATGACTTTCCATTGACTAAGTGGCATTGGCTGTCGGCGCCTTTTCAGGTCTCCACCATCAAATGGCACGTGATATACTTGCTATGTCGGTATCCACAGTAGCTTCAGAGTCTACATTCAGCATGGGGGGACGTCATCTTGACCAGTTTAGAAGCTCTTTAACTCCTTAGGTAATTTATTATCTTCTTTGTATATTGATCTCTAAATGTTCTATATGTTTTGTTTTAGTCATTATTTAATCTAATTTTATGTTTGATAAAAGACGCTACAAGGTTTGATTTGCGTGCAAAATTGATTACGAGCAGCTTCAAGACAAGTTAGTAAAGTCAATGTGGAGGAGTCTATAGAGGAGTTAGAAGCAATAGAAAAAGATGAAGGAAATGTCTATGTTACTATTCAATTGACTTAATATATTAATATAGTAAATAGAAATTACATTAGTTAATCACTATGATGCATTCTTTTTACTTAACTTTTTTCATATAATGTACACAGATTTGGCAATGGGAAAGGTGTCATTGATTGATCCTACCATTTATGTTGGCATTGGAGAAGATTGACTTCGTCTGTGGAGATCAACGGCGCTCGAGTGAATAGTCAAAAACATTATTTTTTGTAAGTCATTCTAGCATTGCTTAAAAATATTAAGATTTGTTTGTTTGGACCTTTAATATGTTTTGTTTTGGTGTTGTTCACTTGCTTGGATTTGAATATTATTTGAGCAATTTTTTTGGATGAATAATAAAAGAAACCGTGTTAATGAAGCTCAAAACATATTAGGTCCAGGTTCATTCAATCAGGTTAGGTTCATTCATCCATTGGGTTTATTACACGCCCTTTTGCTCAAAACGCGTCATGCATGTACATATCACATAAACCAAATTCGTTAGTAAATAACAAGCAATATAGTATAATTTATTGAAAACTCTCAGGTTGGATTACCTGGATGCTCACAATGAAATTATTGGGTCGTTTTCTTGAACTCTTGCTCTTGATGAAATATGAAGGTTTATTGTAGTGGTGCTAGCCTGCTAGGGCTAGCCTAAAGAAGTAGTAGAATCAGAATTTAGGATTTAATATGAGAATGAGAATGTTCTAAACTCTAAAATTCTCAACCAAGAGACCAACTTGAGAGAGAAACTGCCAACCTACAGAGAATGTCCCACCTCTTCAACTGAACCCTAAGGTTTGCTTATATAGAAGAGGGGGAGTTGCCAGGGTTTGGCACGGAAATCGAATGGGCCTCGAATTTGTCGTCCGCGTTAAAGGGTCCAGGCGGCCATGCAACTAGGCCGAGCGGTTGGACCGCTAGGACAAGCGGTCAAGCCGCGTGACCTAGCGGCGTAGCCGTTTGTCCTAGTGGCCAATGCTTGAACTCAAGCGTGGCGCTTGGACCTGGAGCGGCCTACTTGCATAGGCTCCTGACATGCTTTTAAAGAGGGGGAGGCTTTTCCGAGGGGGTCCACGCGTAATTGACTAAGTTTCCTTGTTTGACCAAGGGTTGACTCAAGGGTTTAGGTTCCCTTTCGGGCCATTGGGCTCAAAGAGGCCTATCTCTTAGTTTTGGACTCCAACTGAATTGAGTCCAACTGGTTTGGATCACCTGTACAAAAGGCTTCCACTGGTTAAATCAAATAACCTGGGATAATCATCAGACCAATTATTCTCGCAACCTATGTTCGAGCAAAATCCAATCCTTTCATCATCAGGTTTTTATGGGGACTTATGATAGACACAATTTTTGGTGTCTACACCTTGCGAGAGCCGCGAACCACCTCAGCCTATCTACCACTAGCGACTCCTTTGGGGTTTTGCTCCGTACAGATCTTAGAGAATTAGTTGGTGGGTATTGCTAATTAAGAGATCAATCATAATTAAGGTAACTACGTCCGTTAGTCTGGTTCATTTTACATTCACTTTGAGCCTAATTCTGTATAAGTGATTGAATTGGTTTTGAATATGAATTGGGGAACTTGTGATATGACCAGTAGTAATGTTCTATTTGAATTACAATTTCCACTCTGTTAGGATTCGTGTTAAATGGCTACATGTATGGGTTAATTATACAAGTATGTAGTTTGATCTTTTATGATGATTTGGGAAACATATAGCTTCGTAAGCCCAAATATGTTATTCCCTCTATGTTATATGTGAAGCCAAGTTGAATTATTTTATGTGGTAATGTTTAGCAGGAAAAGAATTGGAATTTTGATTAGCTATTAAAGAAACCATATGCTGACCAGAAATTAAGTGTGTGAGTAAAGAAGATTTTGGGTAAGGGACAAGTAGTATCTAGTTGCAGACCAAACCCCAGTCACATATGAGCTAGTACAAAATGGTTCCATTGTGTTTAATGAGTGGTCCTTAGATGCTTTAAATCAGTTAATTGCTATGTGTATACATGACTAGAGATGAGAGTGTGTACAATAATGCTTCTATATATGGATCAAGGTGCAATATATCTTTCATTAAAATGAGCTGAATTGAGTTGCTCTTTTGTTGTGAATTGTGTAATCATAGATTTTTTTTTTTAGATAAGAGAAAATTTTATTAATCCAATGGTAAAGAATACAAAAATGTGGAGGATAAGGTATCCTCAGTATAAATGAAAACTATCTACACATCACACCAATGGCGTTGAACTAAAGTCAACGGAACACCCTTAAAGGCCCCCGCTGTCTTAGCCCAAAGAGAAGCCAAGTAAACTATGTGATCCCAAACATAATCAATAGTCTTCGCAGTCCCCGAAAAAATCCTAGAATTTCTCTCCAGCCAAATACACCAAAGTAAAGCCATACAAGCACAACGCCACAACAACCTCCCCTCCTTACTCCTCCTCATCGTCGCAAAACGTAGCTGTAAGAGTTCACCCTCCGTGGCTGGACACACAAAACTCTCCCCACAAAGCAGTTTAGCCCAAAAACTCCGCGGAAAGTCACAGAGTACAAACAAATGCAGACAATCCTCCCCACTATGCCAACACATCACACAGAACCCCGGTAGAAGGGACAAACTAGGTCTCCTACGCTGCAGCAGCATATCATAAGTGTTCACCCTACCTAGCACCAAAGTCGACACAAAAGCGTGTACCTTCAATGGAACCTTAGACTTCCAAATAAAAGTAGATAAGGAAAAGTGGGGAAACTGAAAGGGAAGGCTAATATGGTGTAGGAAGGACTTGCAAGATAACACCCCAGAAGGATCCCCCGTCCAAGTCCTAGAATCGTCCCTAGGGATGAGGACAGTAGAGTTAAGAACACTCATGAGGGAAACAAGCTCCCCCATATCCCTATCATGTGGTGGTCGGCGTAAATATAAGTCCCAAGAACCTCCCGCGGCTGAGAAAAACTCAGCCAAGGGCCCCGTGTAGTGTGGACAGCCGAAAAACCCAGGGATATGTGGAAGACGGTCCCAACTAACCAGGTGATCTCTGCTATCCCCATTAGCCCCAAACCAAAGGAAATCCCTCATAATCTTCTCAATCCTATTGGAAACACTTACCAAAATCCTGAACAAGGAAAGGAAATAGAGGGGGATACTAGCTAGACAAGACTGAAGAAGAGTAATTCTCCCCCCAGGGAAAAATATACTCCCTTCCAACCATCTAAACGCTTAGCCACTCTAGACACAACTAGATCCCAAAAGACAATGATCGGGGGTTACCCCCTAAGGGTACCCCCAAATATATAAGTGGTCATTACTGCACCTGACAGCCCACGAGACCAGCAAAAGTCTCAAGAACCCCGTCCCCCACATTAATCCCCGCCAAACTACACTAAGACAGATTAATATTCATACCAGACACCACCTCAAACACATGTAACAAAGTAAGCACTCTCTTAAACCCCTCTACCTCAGCCGAAAGGAAGAGGATCGTGTCATCAACGAACTGAAGGTGGGAGACAAAGGAAACATAACCATAGATTTCAGCTAGCTAAGTTAAAGAATAGAAAGTAAAGTTATTGTTGGTCGTATAAAAGAAGGACTAACTTATCTGTAAGTTGTGTGAGATACTAGTGAGTTGCTAAGCAAGTCAAGAAGAAAAGATTAAGCTTGTCAATTAGTTTTTGTGCTATAAGTTTGTAATACCCCGTAAATTTTATTCATTTTAGAATAATAATTACTTAAAAAGAAAATGCAATTTCGTATCTAAAATATTTAATTGGGCTCATAAATGTTTAAAGTGCCTAATTAATAATTGGGTTTTGGTTTTGGACCTAATTAAATTATAATTGGGCCAAATAAATAAAAAGGGATTTATGGGTTATAATTTCGATAATAACCGAAATTATGAGCAAAGGAAATTGGGCCAATATTTTCGGCTAGATAGCCGAAAATATTGCACCCAATATTCTGATTTTTTATCCTCAAATTTTGTTTCCTAAATTTTTGGTAAGTGGAGGGAAGTTAGGAGAGTTTTTAGGAAAGAAGAAGTTTAGTTAAGGAATGAGTGTATTTGGGGTTCCTAAATATACTCAGCTTCCTCACATAACTGATTCTTTACCAAACCAAAAAAAAAAAACAAAAAACTCACGTCTCTCTCTCTTCCTCACACACGGCCGAAAATCCTAGAGCAAAAAGAAGGAGAAAGTTCATCACTTTTCACAATCCAACTTGCTCAGTTTTAATCCCTTGAATTTCCAAGTAAGTGTTCTAAATTGGTTTCCTTTGATTATTAAAAGCTTTTTGATTCAATTCGAGTATGTTTTCATGAACCCTAGTTTTTGTATGATAAACCCTAATTTAGTTTTATCTAGAGTTTGTTAGATTCTATTAATTTTGCATGATAGGATCATGATTAGGGTTTGGTTTGTGGTTTTTATTGAATTGAATCAAGTTTGAATGAAAAAGGTTAGATCTTTGTAATTTAATTAAATCTGAAAATTTATTGAATTATGGATTTAATTAGATTAGGGCTTTGTGAATTGGATTTTAAAAAAAAAGAAGGTTCGGTTGGGTGCAACACGGCAGCACCCTGCTGTGCTGCAACAGCCAGCAGTGCGGGGCTGCTGGCCGTGCGGCCAGCAGCGGCGGCTGCCCGGGGCCACCAGTTGCCACTGACAGCGGTCAGCGGTCAGCGGTGGTGATGGGTGGTGATGGTGTTGTGGTTTGGGTGTTGACTTGTTTTGACTAGTTGACTTGTTTAGGGTTTTGGAAAGTTTCCTATTTTATTTTATGCAAATTCGTTTTTGGAAACTTTGAGCATGCATGAGTAACTGAAATTTCCAACAACTTAATTAATTAAATTAAGGGTACTAAATCATCTTTAAAGTTTAATAAAGTGGTTTAGAAGTCAAGGTATTGACTATTGTTACATTGTGGATTTGTTAGGACCCGTTGACCGCGCTTAAACGTAAGGAGCTTACGTTTGTTGATTGTGTGATTGCCTATTGCTAAAGGTAATTCATGTCTCTATGAATTATGTAATCTCTTTGTCATAATTCATATCATTTGGGATTTGTATTCATTTGTCTAATATTGAATTAGGAGTGTGAATTCATATTTGGACTTGTGAATATTTGAGAAGGGATAAGTGATGTTTATTTCCTTGTGATGATTCGTACAGAATTATAAGATAGTGAATGCATGTAAAATATTGGAAATTCACTTGTGTAGCAATGTCTACTTGATTAATATTCATGTAAGGAGATGAATGTTTTATTATTGGTTATTGAACGAAAATTATGTTAATAATTGTTCAATTAGATATAGCTCGAATTTGCTATTTTGTATCATGTTAGTAATCATGTGGATTCATGTTAGAAGCATGTTACTTCAATAAGTTGATATGAACTTTGACTATTGATTAGGTGGTTTTGGATTAAGGCCTAGATGCCCTTTCATGTAAAATGCCATCGGAAATTTGTAACTATATTATGTTACTTGAGAAATGCCAAGATTATGTGATTTACTTGACTACGTGATCACCTTTGAATAAATTAGTTGGGAGTTAAGATTTCTTTGGTAATGGGTCCACCAAAGGGAGCGAATGGAAATTGTCAATTATGCGTTGAGTGGGTTTATATTCTGCGGGGTATGGCTCCAACGTATTTGGTTAAAGCTTGTATCCATACAGTAAGCAATTGGGCAAGTGAAGTTTTGTTATGAAACTATCTTGAAAACCTAAGGGTTGAGAGAGGGTATGCATACTTAGGAACATCAAGAAGTACTTCGGGAGTCATCTATACTCCGGGACGGTTGATCCCTCTTTTGCCACTGTGCACGGACTAAGATCCTATTGAGCCTTCTGCGGTTGGTCTCGACATTCTTACGATTCTCTCCTCTCTAATGAACTTGGCTAATGGATAATAATAAATAATGAGATTTATTAGTTGGTGATTATTGTGTCTTTACTTGTAAAGCATGTTGTCTTTATTTCTTAAAGCGTGATTAGTTTATTCGATTAAGCATGGGAACTTAATATTGGAGGTTGAGATGGATTATGTGGTTATGAATTACTCAGCGTCGCTGATTAGTTGTTTTTGTTTTTACTTGTGTTTGTTGTCCATTTCTCTTCAATGGTGGGCCTACCATGAACTCATATGGAATTTGTCTATATGGGGGAGTAGATTGACAGGATTGTAGCTCGAGGAGTTGAGCTAGGGAAGGCGTATCAAGAAGATAGTATATCTTGTAAAAACATTTATTTATTGTTTAAGTTGGAACTTTGTTATTATTGAGATTTTTATTATTGTAATGAGATTGATTCTCTTGCATGAGAATTAATGAGTTTAATATTTTTATTTCTTTTGGACTAATTTTTTTAAGTTAGTTGGAAGATAGTTAATATTTAATTATCTAGTATGTTGGGTTGAGGTTTCTAGCACTTGTTTTTCTTTCTAGCCTTATATTTGATTTGAACATTAAATACGGTAGTAACGCTTCGGATTTCCAGAGTTTTTCCGCTGCAACTCGTGGTTTTAAATGGTTTTAAATTGGACGGAAATTCGGGGTGTTACAAAGTTAGAGATGAATGATATGAGCAAGCATATATGAATTGAACGAGACGTTCAATTATGAGTTCTTATGGCTAAAGATATTTAAGTTATTAATTACGTTAAGTGAAAGATGAAGATTTGAGCTATAGAAACCAATCGGCACCACATGTTTGATGAAATGTGTTATAGGAGACGTCCCTATGAGTATAGCCCCTATAAGGAAAGAACCGAAAGACTAGTTACAGACTCTTATATGGGAAGAGCCAAAGGCTAGTTATAGACCCCTATAAGGAAGAGGCAAAAGGCTAGTTATAGACCCCTATAAGGGAAGAGACGAAAAGCTAGTTATAGACCCCTATAAGGGAAGAGCCAAAGGCTAGTTACATACCCCCTATATGAGAAGAGCCGAAAGGCTAGTTATAGACCCCTATAAGGGAAGAGCTGAAAGGCTAGTTACAGACCTCTATATGGGAAGCTAGTTACAGACCCCTATATGGGAAGAGTCGCAAGACTAGTTATAGACACCCTATTTGGATAGATATGCAAGGCTAGTTACAACTAAGTAATATAAGACTAATAATAAAAGTTAGCAAGATATCCATAGCATAAAGAGTTCTTTTAAAAGTCTTAGAGAAGATGTATGTTTATGTTTTCGTTTAACTTTATAAAGTAACTTAAAAGAGTACATATGTTTCGTGTGATAGCTTTATTTAAATTATGATTATATGTTTTAGACTTAAAGTGAATTTAGAATGAGCTTTACTTACTAGATGTGAGTTACCAGCATTGCTGATGTTGCTTATTCTCACATTTTTGCACATGAAAGTTTATTTTTATTCTTTTATTAAGCTAATTCAGTTGTAATAGTTAGACCACCTAGAATAGTTGGATGCTTAACAGTTTTCAGTTAAAGAACCTTACACTCATTCGTACGAGTGAGTGTGGCGGTAGTGCTCTGAATTATTAGAGTCTTCCGCTTGATTGATTGAGTTTTGTTTTATATTTTTGTTAAGCATGTTTTTATAAGTCCTTTTAGGATGGGTAGTGTATTTACAAAAGAAACTCTGCCGGTTTTTCGGCTCGAGTTTGTTTATTTTATTATTATTTTTATTATTATTATTATTATTATTATTATTATTATTATTATTATTATTATTATTATTATTATTATTATTATTATTATTATTATTATTATTATTATTTGTTTTTAGTAGAAAATTCGGGGTGTTACAGTTACCCTTTCAACGTTTAGATTCCACTTCGTGAAATACATATTAAAGGGCAATTTGATCAAAATGACAGTTGTTTAATAACAAATTTAATATTAGTGGATACGTGAAAATTGACTATTATTTGTGAGAATAATCGTTGTTAAGTACGTTTGATATTTGAGGGTATAAACCCATGTTAGACACAAAGTTATAAGGATAAATTTAAATAAATTAACATGAGTCACATTTGGAGTGGCATTTTATTAAGTTACACATATGATGTACAATTGCAAGTTAAGTGACAAGTGATTGATATTATTTTATTTTTTAAATAGGAGACTTATTTATGAGTGATATGACACATGTGTAAAATTTCGACTAATAACTATTTTTTATTATTTCTTACATACCTATATATAGTTTAAAAAAATCTTGAAATTAAATTAAATATGAAAATATAGTGATAATTTGGTGGTGTGTTCGTAGCACCGCAAATTTTTATATAGTCTCAGCTCTATGTAGAGCTGTGGAGCTGGCACGTGGAAACGACGTCGTTTTGGTAAGTGACGTTTCGAAACTCCTTTTTTTCGAAACGTTTCGCCAAAAAACGCTTTTTTTTTTTTGTTTTTGCAATACCTACATAACTAACTTCATTTCTCTCTGCTCTGTTCTCTCTCCTCTTTCGTTTCTCTCTTTTATTTTCAGTTGCCTTTGGACTCCATTGTTGAGCTCTCCTCTTTCGTTTTCTCTCTCCTCTCTCCATTGTCGACCTGCGCCCGCAAACAACCTCCATTGAAGGCTAGGTTTTGTGTTTTTCTCCTTTGCGGTTTGATTTTGCGATTTTCTTCTCTTTAATGCTTTGATTTTGTGAAGTTTTTTTAATGCTTTGATCTCGATTTTTATGTTCTTTTCTGTAGATTATGGATTTCGAACCAAAATGCTCTTCGATTCCAGTTGAATCTGCTTCTTTTGAAGAAGAAAAAGTTGAATTTGCTCCAGTTGAAGAAGAAAAAGTGGAGCTGCAAGGTAGAGGTTGTTTTTAATTGGATGAATTAATTTTGAATTGAGAGTACAATGAACTTTGTGTTTTCTATAATATTCTAATGAATTTTCTTTGTGTGTACTCTAAGGTGTTTGATTTTTGTGTTTTTTGTTGTGTTAATGAATTTTAGTGTTTAAGTAATGAATTTACTGTGCACTTCAAAATTCATTCATTGAATTCATTGATCTGCTTGGTTAAAAGATGAATTCTGTTATTGATTCTGATTTTACATTCATTTGATGTGTTTTGGTAATGAATTTTTGTGTTTTAAGCAATGAATTCACAATTCATTTATTGAATTCATTTGATCTGTTTGATCTGTTGTGGTTTCTTTTTCCTATTCATTGGTTATGGATTAAATTCAAATTGTAAAATGATTTTTTAATGAATGTAGTCAATGAATTTTTATTATGTAGGCAATGAATTTTAGTTGTTAATAAATGAATTGTCAGTATGTCAAATAGTAATTCATGTTAGGATGCTTTTATTCATTTATTCCTGTGTGGATTCTATATGATATTTAGGGGTGTAACTGAGTCGAGTCGACTCGGTGAGCCCTCGAGCTCGGCTCGGTCAAAGCTCGGCTCGAGCTCGCGTCAAACCGAGCTCGAGCCGAACCCGAGCCTGCTCAAATGCTTTCCGAGCCGAGCCCGAGCCTACTATGGCTCGGCTCGGTTGACTCGATTTAGTTAAGTTTCCTTTCTATTTGAATAAAACCATTAAATATTTTTAGAGATTTCTTATTTTTTAATGATTTTTTTCTTCATATGAGAATGTGTAAGGGATCATTATAGTCAAATTCTATTGAAATTATTTTAGATCAATTTTTCCTTACGTTTGTAACGATGAGTTTGAATTTGAGCCGAGCCAAACCGAGTCGAGTCGAGCCGAGCCACGAGCCTAAATCGAGCCGAGCCCGAGCTTTGATTTTTCCGGCTCGGCCAGCTTCGAGCCGAGCCCGAGCCGAGCCAAAACAAACCGAGCCGAGCCCGATCCAGGCCTGGCTCAGGCTCGACTCGGCTCGTTTACACCCCTAATGATATTGTTAGTTTACTTATTGTATAATTGGAAATTCATTTTTACATGAACTCATTGATCTTTTGCCTTTTTATTCATTTTGTATTTGTAAATGAATATGTCGATGTTTTGTCTAGGTGGTTTTGGAATGATTGTAAAAGAGGCTGTAGCCTCTAAGCTGTTAGGGTTAGTTGTGAAAAGTGAGGAAGAGGCTCATGAAAGGTACAATGACTATGCATTGTGCAAGGGTTTTACTACTCGGAAGAGTAAGATAAGATGTAGAGCTGATAAGACTGTCTCGATGAGGCAGTTTTGCTGTCAGAAGGAAGGGTTTAAGGATGAGTCAAAGAAACATGATCGGTGTTATGCAAAATCAGTTATAAGAATTGGATGCAAGGCTCATATTCAGTTTGATGTTGATAGACAGGGTACTTGGACAGTAACTAAGCATGTGATAATTCATAATCATTCTTTATGCCATGAGCAGCATGCACATTTAATAAGATCTCACAAAGGTGTTTCAAAAGAACAATTGGCTTTTCTGAAAATTTTTAGGAAGTGCGGGTTATCTATTGCTGACGCAATAAGGTTGTTGAAGCAAGAGTATGGAGGATCTCCAATGGTTGGCTTTACAAACAATGATGCATACAATGTATTAGCTCAGGATGATGCAAAGAGGTTTGATGGTGGTGATGCTAACACACTCATTGAAATATTCAAGAGAAGGGCGCAGAATAAAAAGGACTTCTATTATGACTTTGAATGTGATGATGCTGGAAGGCTTTGTAGCTTTTTTTGGCGTGATGAACAAATGAGATTAGATTACGAGTTGTTTGGTGATCTTGTTATACATGATACTATGTATCGTACTAACAAGTATGACATGATTTGTGGTCCTTTTATTGGAATTAACAACCACACCAACAATATGATGTTCGGTTGTGGTTTTATGATTAATGAAAGAACTGAGTCATTTGTTTGGTTGTTCAAGACGTTCCTCCTCTCTATGGGCAACGTTGCTCCTAAGACTATCATGACTGATCAATCTAGAGCAATGGCAGCTGCGATAAGAACAGAGTTTCGGATGTCAACACATAGGCTTTGCATTTGGCATATCACAAAGAATTCAAGGGACAGGATAAAGTGGTTGAGGAGGCAACCAGGATTCATTGATTTATTTGATCACTTGATGAAAGGGGTTGATACAGTTGCAGAATTCAACTTTTACTGGGCAAGGTATGTAGTTTTTTTGGTTGTATTCATTTGGCTTTTTTGTTTCATCAATTGGATGAATGAATTTTCAATTCAAATTATTTTTCTGACAGTCAGTCCTGTGTTTTTTTGAATTCATTCCTGTTAGGTTGATTGAGAGATACAACTTTGCTAATCACCCCTGGATGAAGGATTTCTATTCGAATAGGGAGAAATGGTGCCCTGCTTTCTCAAAAGAGAACTTTTCAGCTGGTATTTTGTCATCCCAAAGAAGTGAATCAACTAACCATGCTATTTGCCACATGTTAAGGAAAACAACAGGCTTATGTGATTTCTATTCCCTTTTTGGTGATGTTGTTCATACTTGGAGGAGCGATGAAAATAAATTCATTCACTCAAATGAATACGGGAGGCCAGAGATGCTCATTGATCATGTAGCTTTGTTAGTTCATGCAAGAGAGGTTTATACAATGAGTGCATATCGGATGTTGGAGGAGCAGTTCATGATTGATGCAGCTTGCAGCCAAATATTCGCTGGTGTTGTAGATGGAAAGTTTATATATCATGTGTGGAGGGAAGGTCTTGACATTTTTTGACATGAAGTGGTTGTGGATGCTCAATTGCTTACTGCTTCATGCAGTTGCAACAGCTTCATTCAGAATGGCATTCTGTGTTATCATGTTTTGAGAATTTATAATGTTATGTGTGTCAAGAAAATTCCAGACCAGTACATCCTTCCCAGGTGGACGAAATTGTGTAATAAAGCTGATGATGTTGTGGTAATAGGAAGGAAGCCAGGGCATAGTATGGTCGCTGCTTCAATTTGGAGAACAAAAATGGTTCGTAAGGTTAGCAACTTGATGTCAGTTAGTGATTGTAATAAGAAGGCAAGAGACTATTGTGAAGAAGGATTTCAGAAAATAAGAGACAATGTGCAAACTGAATTTGGGGCTGCAATTAACTGTGATGATGAAGAAGATTCAGAAGGTGTAAGTAATAAAGTACGGAATCCTGAAGGTAAGAGAGCTGTTGGTGAAAGGAACACTAGGAGATTGAGCACAAAGGATAAGATATGCAAGACAATAAGGGGACGGAAAGGTGCTGCAGTGAAAAGGGCAAGGATGCATACAAAGCAAGCTGTGCAAGAATCGGTTAAGGTATTCTTTTTCTATGTTTTTATTCAAGCTTTTCTTAGATTATGTGCTAAAGTGGATTTCTTTCTTAACTTTTTGCATGGATACAGGATGTTGTTGATCAGATGGCTGGGGAAGGATATTTGGTTCATCCACAAGGGGGTGCAGCAAGTTTTATGGCTACACAGTACGTAGCCAACACAGGACAAGTGTAGTATTTCCTGCTGCATATCTAGAAAATGCTACTTCGCGGGGTGATTAGAAGTTATAGAGCCTAGGTAGTTGTGTTTTTGTAGTTGTTTGAATTGAGGTGGTATAAGTGATACGTTTTTGAGGCTGTTGTGTTATTTTTTTGGTTTTCATTTCGATACAGTTTGAGAAACAATCATTTTTTCTTCTGAATTCATTGAAATATTATTATGAATTCATTTTGTATTTGTTAGAAATTCAGTAAGTCGAATAAAGTTTTCAGAATTCATTGCAATTTAAGATTTGATTGAGTATATGTATATGAGTCCTGAATTCATTTTTATTTGCTTTTTGCGTTTTTGCTTTGTGGCTTGGGAATCCAACTGCGTTGAAAAGTCATCTGTAAATTAAACATGAGATTCATTGAATTTTTGTAATAAATTCATTGAAATTTTGGCACGAATTCATCGAACTGTTTTGGTAAATTCATGGAAGTTTTGTTTTGAATTCATTTGACCTTTTTATGCATTCCAGTTCTTTTTCTGAATTCATTGAAATATTATTATGAATTCATTTTGTACTTGTTAGAAATTTAGTACATCAAATAAAGTTTTCAGAATTCATTGCAATTTAAGTTTTGAATGAGTATATCTATATGATTCCTGAATTCATTTCTATTTGATTTTGCTTTTTTATTTGATTCATTGAAATTTTGTAATAAATTCATTGAAACTTTGGCACGAATTCATTGAACTGATTTGTTGATTTCATTGAAGTTTTTTTTGAATTCATTTTACCTTTTTATGCATTCGAGTTCTTGCTATAGAAGCTCAGCAAACCGAGTTCTAATAATCTTTTGTTGATTAGATTTCTCCCTACACTTTTTCAGTATCTGTTCTATCTCTTGTCCCCATGTTATCGATCTATGGGGCACAGTGCAAGCAATTCAAAATTGTGAGGTAATATAAATGGTGGAATCCAAAATTCTTGAACCCCAAACAAAACAGATTTGATCAATCTCATTTTTGCTACTTGGAAAGATCCCCTAGGTGTCCTTTGTGCTCTAAGTCTTTTTGTCATCTTGTGTTTAGAAAATGATATTTAAATACAATCAATCTTCGAATAGTGCGAATAGAGACAGGACTTATGAGATATTTTGACTAGTAATTTCAGTTGATCAAATCCTTTTTTTAAAAGCTAGTATATCAGCTTTGATCATAAGTTTCAGTCATAAGAATACATGACTCTTTGTTTTTGTCAGAATTCATTTGATTTTTAGAGATAAAGTTTTTCTTTTATTATTGACACAAGATGAATTCATTAGTTTTTGGGATGAATTCATTGAAATGATGGAATGAATTCATTTAGTTTTTGGTGTGAATTCATTTGCAGATTTTAACCATTTGCTTTTGCTAAGTTCATAATTTGTTTCTCTATGGATTTATGGGATATAATTCAATATTGATAATTCATTTTTCGATTAAAGCAATGAATTCATAATAAATTTACAAGATATCTCATTTCATTTATAGCATCCATAAGTACATTGATCAAAAAGTGACATTCCTATACAAGATTCACCCCTTATATGCATACCAAGCAAAAGTAAACACAAATACAAGCAAAATGAGATGCTAAGTTAAGCTTAGTCAATGTCCCTTTAGTCAATGTTCTCTAGGGTATTGGACTCTTGGTTGTTTGAATCAACAACAACAGTTGAAGCTTCATTAGCCGCGTCAGCTTCAATCATCTGAGCGGCTTCAAGTACTCGCCTGTTAGTGGTAGCTCTGTTGCCTTTGATTGATCTGCTGCGCCAGGCTAGCATAGACCACTTTTTATTTATCTTAGAAACGCTTATCAGGTCATCATTGTTAAGCTTTGTTAAGACATGACGTGTCAGAACTTCATCAAGTTCTGTCATCTTGAAAGGGAATAGGGCTCGAGATTCCCAAACCAGCAACTTCAATCTTTTTGATGAACAAGTCGCCTTCCATAGTGTCCATTTGTCACACTTTGGTAAGATATGGTGTGATAGAAGGTCATCAAGTCCTTCTATCTCCTCTATGTTCAGCTTTACCATTTTCTTCTGGTCATTAGGTGAAGCCATGTATTTTTTTGATAATCCTGTAAGGATTTTTAGTTAGCAACATTCAAAATGTACAATGCTAATCCACATACAATTAACCCTCTTTTTTGTACTTCTGATCATTATGATGAATTTTGCCTTTTATTCATGTCTTTTAAACACTTCTTTCTTTTGCAATAGGGGAGCAAAACAGGAGCTGAACTTGTTAAATTATAAACAACTATGAACAGATTTTAGACTAAAATCATGCATTTTATCAAATATTTATAGCATTAAAAGGAATTAAAACATTAAATGGAATGAGTATTGTAAAAGGCTAAACAGATAAAAAGCAATGGTGTAGTGGAAAATGCTAAACAAGAAAAAGAATTTGTAGCCTGCTTCTAAGAATTTGTAATTTGCATACCTGACACAAAGACAAACACAAACAAGAAATTGGAAGAGTTAGAAGAAATATACCTGACAAGAGCAAATGGAAGAGGATTTTTTTTTGGGGGGTTGAGTGTGGATGAGTAAAGCTTGAAGTTTGCCTTTAGGGTTTGAAATATGGGTTTGATATGTAATATTCATCTGAAATTGGTGAAGCATTCTTAGCCTTAAGCTCCTCTGTTTTTTAATCATTTTTAATTACTAAACTTTAACAGTGATTTGACATCATGAACATTATTGGTGCAGAAAACTTCCCTCGTTTTTGAGAGCAATTTGACATAATTTAATGACCATCATGCCCCTAATAGCTTGCTTTATAACCCCACTTGATCATGCCCTTTTGAGTTTGTCAAGTCAGAAGTTCAAACGGTGTAAGGCAAACAACACTGTAGCCCTTGAAAAACTCTCCGTCAGAACTTCAGAGCATTTCTTTTCGCAATCTAAAGATGAAGGTTGATGGTTCACCATCTTTTGAAGATAATTTTAGTGTTCCCTTTAGTTTTTCAAGTTAGTTTTGCATTTGGTTTCTGTTTTTTTTTTTGTGGGTTTTTCTTTTGTGTTTTTATGTGTTTTGCATTTTGGTTCAGTGTTGGTGTTTGATTGTTATCAGTAGCTTACATTTTAGTCTTCGTTTTTAGTTATTTTCAATTTAGTTTTTGCATTTGGGTTTGTGTCTTTTTTTGTGGATTTTTGTTCTATTTTGCGTTTTGGTGTAAAAGTTTGTTGGTTTAGTGTTGATGTTTGATTGTTAGCACTAGCTTAGATTTGTGAAACTATTCATAAAATTCATTGTTTTTACAGTACTTTTTCATTGTTTTTTTTTGTGAATGTTGCATAGGTAAGTGTATTGCTATAGTGTTATTTGTGTTTTCGTGGCAGAATTGAAAACCAAGTTGTTGGTGTTTTTTGTGTTTGTCTAATTGTTTGTTAAAGTTCATTTCTTGTTTTGAAATGATTTAGGTTTTTTTTCTGAATGGGATAGTTAATTTTTTTGCTATAGTGTCAGTTGTCATTTGTGATTCAATTTGAATTCAAGTTCTTGTTGTTTTTTTTTTTTTTCTTGTTTAGCCAGTTGTTTTTTAGAATTAGGTTATGTATTTTTGGTCAAATATTTTTGTTAAAGTTCATTTGTTTTTTTTTTTTTTTTTTTTTTTTTTTTTGAATTGCATAGCTAAGTTCTGCTACACTGTTAGAGGTAGTATAATTTCATAGCTAAGTTCTGCTACACTGTTAGAGGTTTGTTACTCATTTTTGTTTATTTTTTTTGGTTTACTGTTTTTGTGTTGTAGATATCGAAGCTTTGATCGAAAGGCTAGGTTTTGAAGCTCATCAAAAAATGTCTCTCTGGAGACAAACCTTTGATGAGCATCACGATACCGGAGATTTTACTGACATCCCAGGAATGTCAGAAATTCTTTGGCTGGATGTCGATAGCTGAATGGCAGCTTTTTCTTTGGCTGGAGGAACATCCCAATGAGCCAAACGCCTGGCCTGGTCCAAGAGTAGGGCTGGGAGGGTGTGAATGTCAATTTTTATGCTGCTTTTGGGTGTTGTAGTGTGCAGCAGATTTTTTTGGAGGATTTTGCAGTTAAGTGAACTGTATTGTGAACCAGTCTCTTTTTTTGATCTGTAAAGAATGCAAATGAATTGGGTTTTGTTATGATGTAAATTTTAATGAATGGAACTATGTCTCTTTTATTTTGTTTTATCTCTTATCTGTTTATAAGCTTATATATGAAAGAAGAATCTATGATTCATCACTCTTTTGTTTTGAATTTATTTACATAAGTACTTAAATTCATCAGTATAGGACATGGAATTCATTTTGGATCTGAATTCATTTTGGTCCTTTATGCTCTGAATTCATTTTGTTTAAGTACTTAATCACATTGAGTTCATTCCCATTATACTTAAGGAAATTCATTTTTCATACTAGAATTCATTGGCCCTTTCCTCTGAATTCATTTATTTAAATATTCAAATTCATCAGAATAGGACATGACACTCATTTGGATTTTGAGCTTTGAATTCATGTTGAAAATAGACAAATTGCTCTTTTGTTTTGAATTCATTTACATAAGTACTCAAATTCATCAGTATAGGACATGGAATTCATTTTGGATCTGCATTCATTTTGGTCCTTTATGTTCTGAATTCATTTTGTTTAAGTACTTAATCACATTTAGTTCATCCCCATTATACTTAAGCAAATTCATTTTTCATACTAGAATTCATTGGCCCTTTGCTCTGAATTTATTTATTGAAATATTCAAATTCATCAGAATAGGACATGAAATTCATTTGGATTTGGAGCTTTGAATTCATGTTGAAAATAGACAAATTTTACATAAGCAATGCAAATTTTTTTGTTTATTTTTATGCCGATACCTTGAGTAACTAGTAGTTAGGTGAAAGAGCAATGAGATTAAGTGAATTCATTGCTCCTTTTTCTCTGAATTCATTTTGTTTTAAGTACTTAATCCATTTGTATTTTTTCAATTCATGTTGAAATAAGCTATCAAAGATCTATTTTTGTGGTGTGTTCTTATTTTCTTATTTTTTAAGAAAGACTTCATTGCTTTGAATTCATTTACTTGAGTAAATTCTTTTGTCATACTAGAATTCATTGCCCCTTTGCTCTGAATTCATTTATTTAAGTATTCAAATTCATCAGTGTAGGACATTGAATTCACTGCAGCGTGTTCTATGGCTGCAATGAATTTAATCGGAATATTAAATCTTAAACCAAATCTGCAAAATGTACCAAGACTTTTTGACAGAATCTGTACTAGAAATAGCAGATGGAATTCATTTCCATCACAATGTATTTTTTGTATCAACACTTGGATCAGAATGTGTACTAAATGACTATATACAAATTTTGTTCAGATTTTTTGCTATACTAGTACTATGACCCTATACATTTTCTTCAAACTATAACTCATTATAATATCTATGGGTTCTTCTTCTTGAAGCTCTCTTTCACTCTTCCCAAGATCTTCTTCCTCTCTTTATTGATTTCATTTGTGATGATACTGTAACAGTACTTGACCCTGAGTGTCTTTATTGCGATGTCCTGTGAAAGATAATATGGATGCAGAATTAGGCACATATATTTCTTTGAAAGGCCGAATTAAAGGAAATAAGACAGGAACTTTACTTACATCATTCTTAGCAAAAGGTTCATAACCCTCCATTGTGCCCTTGTATGTCTCCATGTGCCTCATGGTATATATGACACAATCTGAAATGATGTTGTTGTTATTCCGCCACGGTAAGGGCATGATCTTGTCTTTGTACAGTTTCACTTCTTCAGCCTTTGGATGTTTATTGTCAAGAAAATAGCGAGTCCTTTGACCTAATTTTGACACAAAAACAGTTAAATGATTTCATAACAAAGAACTAAGAGACTAAACAATTCTGAGAAATATATATTCATTTTTAGTATTCATTAGGCATGAATATATGTGAAGTATGAAATCTTACAATATTTTCAATCACACGGCCATATTTTGCTTTCTTGGACACTTCTTTCGATAGTTTCCTATTGTCAAGGATCTCAATAAATCGAGATTTGAAATTGACACAAACTGCGTAGAAGTATTCGCTTACACCAATTGCAAAGAAGAACTGTCATAGAGTTGTTAAGCATAAAATTAGTTCCTTTTAATGAACATAGTTGAATGCAAAAGAATTGAAAGATGAATTGCATGTGCTATGAATTTAAGTAGACAAATTCATGGTGGTTTTCAAGGGGGTAAATTCATGGTGGTTTTGATGAATTTCAGTGTTAAGTAAATGAATTTCAAGGGGGTATATTTGATGAGTTTCAGTGTTAAGTAAATGAATTCACAGCAAAGGAGCAATGAATTCAATGTGGTATATCAATGAATGAGCACTTTATGTAAATGAATTCATCGCAGAGGAGCATTGAATTCTGCCACAAACAAGATAAATTGAAATATGAGTTGAATGTTACCATGCTGACATCCCTGAGGTCTTCCATGTTGCAATGTTCCATCTCAAGGTGAATTCGGCCCACAAAATCTTTGATTTGCTTTTCTTCTGGTACGTTAAAAGTGAAGTGGACCTTTTAACAAATGAATTCATTGTAGTTATTTTCAATATTGAGTTTAAACTATATAAAGAAGGGTAATTCACATAGTTCAGACAACTGTAACTTACATAGACGTTTGTTGACAAAAAAAACCTCCTTGGCGATTGAGAACTTCTAGCTCGCTCTTTGTTGTTGAGCATCAATATCCAAATATCGATAATTTGATTGTCAACAGCATCTCTTTGACTGGCAATCCCTCCAAGGGTAAGAAATACACTTAAGAGTAATTAATATTCATTTGATATATATCCAAAAAACAAGCTATAATTGATTTTATTATGCTATAGGGTATGCGTACGTGTTGAAGCCTCTTTCTTCTGAGAATGCATAATCAGCCACTTGCTGCTCTTGCTCAGTGCACCGCTTTGCAACATTAACGTTTCTGATCCAGAATGGTGATCGAAGTGCAAAGGGAAGACGGTCTGGGTGCCGTTGTCGTATCATCTCTTCTGCCCTTGCTGCTCTTTGCTCTCTTGTCATCAGATTTTTGCCTTTGTTCTCAGTAGAAGTTTCAGTGAGAGTAAGTTCATCACCCATTGGAGGGCTATCGCTGATGGACAGCGGTAGTCTAGGGGCAGGGGGAGTGATGTAACTACAACATTGTTCATTATCATTTTCGTTGTACCTGTAAATATATAACATTAATTAAACATATCAAATTCATTTAGATACGATATAAAATTCATCAATTGAAATATATGAAGTAAGTAGTTTTTACTTTTTGGCAATATCTGAGGTGGCTTTTAAAGAGGTTGAAATTGGAGATATCCCTAAATCAAATGAATGAGGTGTCAGGGAAATAGAGATGGCTGCCTTCTCCATTGCATCAACTGCTCGAAGCATTTCTTCAGTTTTAAAGAAGTCTTCAAGCTCTATGTGCGGTACTGCTCTATGTGCGGTACTTGTCTGGTTGAGCTTGGTTGCGCCTCTTCAGAAGGCAATACCTCATTCTCCCCATCCTTTTCAGTCTCAATATCAAGCTTAGGATTCTCCTCTGCCTCTTGGCTCCGCCTCGCTGCCTCTTGGCTTTGTCTTAACGCTTCTTGGCTCTGTCTCTACGTCTCAGAAAACCCCGTGAACATATTTATAGAAGCGTTCTGAACTCTCTACAGGAGCTCACTCTCAGGCATGTAATCCACTCCCTCTCGAATTATTTCACCAAAATCAACAAAGATGCTGGCCATCCTTAAGGCGACATCTGCAAGCCTAGTTCTGTATGCCTAGTACACAGAGAATTCATTATGTTAAATCAAAAATATTTATTGAGGCATTTAATAATTTGAATGTTATATGCATAGAAACATTTTTACCTCTCTAGGATTCACATTCTTATCCTTTGTTGGCTCATTAGGAGAGGTAGTACTTTCAGTGCAATTGCGAGGTTGACATAATTCAAGATCTTTTTCAATTGGATCTTGAACCACCAAAGGTGAAAAAGGCATTGGTTCTGGTTCAGGATGAAAGGGAGGAGTTGATTGTGCCAGTTGAGGTTCAAATGTAGGCACCAAAAACTCACGCAATTCATTTGAACAAAAGGGGAAATCTCGGTCATCGGGAGCTGAATCATTGGTGAAGCACTCATGGTCATGTTGTGTTGCTGAATGGTGCGCTGTTGATGTTGCAGCAAGCTCAGCTGTCAGATGCTGAGTAGCAATTTCTGATCGTTCATTATGATTTTCAGATGGTGCTTCAAGCTCAGGATTTTGTTCCTCAGCAGCTCCTGATGGTCCATCGTGATCCTCCCCACTGTCCTTCAGATTTATCACCATCATTTGCTTCAAAAGGAGGACCAACTAACACATCCTCAACATCTAAAAGATCAAAAGTATTCTAATCAGAAATTCATTAGGAATTAGTATAAAAGTAATCTAAATTTTTACAAAAAACTCACCAACACCAGTTATATCTATGCGTTCTTCAACTGATCCTTTGCCAAATTTTTCCTTCAATTCATCCCTCACCCTCTCATCTATAGCTTCTGCTGTCCAATTTCTTATGATTGGGAATTCCCTAGGGACACTTCTGACTTTAAATACCACTCTATCACAGTAGCATAATTGCATGGAGAATAAGTTAATAATATGTTATGATGTTCAAAGATTCATTCAACCAAAGATTCATTAAAATCAGACCAATCAAGTTACTTTAAGCTGATCAATTTATTAACAATAGTCAAAGATTGATCAATCAGAATGACCTAATTCATTTAATTTAACCCAAACAAATCTAGCTATCTAAAGATAAAGAATTCATTAATTAACTTGAGAAATTCATCAATCAGAATGATCAAATTCATCATGGGAAAGAAAGATTCATGTGTGTCAAATTAACATTCATCAATAAACATGATCAATTCATTAATTTACATAACCGCATGCTCAAGCTTAAGTTAATGAAAACTTACCATAAGAAACAGCAACGACCCTTTAAAGAAACTTCTCGGATTACTCTTCCAGTTTCCTACATTGTCACTGAGACTCTTCACAACAAACTGACAGAAGTTGTATTGCTTTATCTCATTGACATTCATGAGAATGTACAGGTACTTATAAGGACATGGTCGGCTTTGTCGACCTTGAAGTAGAGCTGCCATCACGTATACTACAAAATCTCTCTTAAATTCATCTCCATGATCGCCTCTTATTGCTATTGTATCAGGCATTTCAAACGTTGCTGGAGTTGCCCCTCCCCATCTTTCTCTCCAATCTTCTACCAGTTGGTGAAACTGAACACTTTCAGTTTGACTTTTTGCCTCAACTACTCTCTTTGGACCTCTGGAAGCCCTAGTGTCAAGAATACATCTTCTTCCCCTATGACTAACCTATCTCCATTGTCAAAGTCGTAGTAACGACTAACATGTTCGACTAACATGTTCCAAATTCATTACAATCCATTTTGCAAACTCACCTTGTACTGTACTGAACTTCAAATACAAAAGTCCACCAAACCCTACTTCTGCCACAGCTTTTCGTTGCACCTCATTTAACTTGGATATCATTCCGAATAGTCCTTTTGGTGATATCCTGTTTTTGCATGTGTTTTCTGCTTTCATTTCTTTTAGTTTCTGAGCAGCTATGAGCTCGTTTGTGCTAACAATAGTGAGTGCAGTACCTGGATCTAGCACTTTTCTCGGTCTTCCCCTCCCTCGCTTGCTCTTCTGTTCATCTACAACATCAAGTGCACTATCTAGCACTTCTACTTCTTTAATTATAGCAATTTTCCCATCACGTGGTCTTAGTTGCCTAGGAGATTCCACAGTAACTATATGTCTTGGTTCACGAAGAGCAATGTCAGTACATTTGTGCGCCACTGTTTTTCGTCCTCGTTTAGTCCTTGTATATACAGTTTTTATCTCAACATCCCCCCCAATTTCTAAACCATGAGTTCCTGAATCTCCTTCAATCTCTGCTGGTCTATTCTCTAACAGCTTTGTTTCCTTCTCAGCAGGACCACTTGAGCTACACCCAATCCTTCCAGATGAACAAATGTGGACGATGTCATCGTCATCAGACTTTCTTTTCCTAGCTGATGATAATGGCTGCATATCCGTTACAATATCTCCACAGGTCATTGCCCTAAATTCGCCCGAAGCTATCTGTTGGACCCTTTGATCAGAACTCGGAGGAGCAGAATTTATAGGTTTTGGTTTAGCAACACGTAGAATTATTTTATTAATTGAAACAGCTTTTGATGATGTTTCTTCATCATCTCCTGCCCTCAAGCTAGAATGAAAACATAAAATTCACAGTTAATCTTTTTGTTTACAATGAAATGCATCACAAAGATTGAATCCATCAAGCTATATAACAAAATTCACTTCAGAGTTAAAATTGAATCTTAATTACCATATACAACGCTTTGTTCCATTGCACAATCCCTTTGTTATATAACAAAATTCATAAAATAAAATCAAAGATTCATCATATAAATATTCATTTAAGAAAAAGCAATGTAGCTTAATCATATTCAAAAATTCTGTAATCTATAACAAATATTCATTTTATGAACTATAATAAATTTCTTTAAACAAAAGATTCATCATTTAAGATGAACAAATTCATCTAGGAAAATTATAGATTCATTTATGCAAAAACAATCTACCCTTAAGATGATCAATTTATTCATTCAAAGCTACATCAATCAAGATCAACATATTCATCATGGGAATGTACTGCATTCATTAATACTGCTATAAAACTCATGGAACTAGTTATTTTTATTCATTTAAAATACAATGAAATGCATCACAAAGATGGAAACATCAAAGATTCTCTCAACATAAACCAATCTAGCAATAAGATGATCATTAACAAGAATCAAATATTGATCAATTATAATGACTAAATTCATCAAGAAAATAAAATATTCATGTATGTGAAATCAGTCAACAAGATCAAATAGACATGATCAAATTCATCAATCAACATAACAAATTTCATTAAACAAAATCAAAGATTCATCGTTTCAGTGAACAAGCAAAAATATAATATTCATGATGTTGCTTAAATAAAATATTCATTTAAGCAATAGCAATGTAGCTATCTTAAAATGATTATTTCATTAATCATATTCAAAAATTCATTAATCTATAACAAACATTAATTTTTATGAACTATAATAAATCCTTTTAACCAAATATTCATGAAAGAAAACTAAATTTTTATTCATTGAAAAGCAATTTACTTATTGTTAAGATGATCAACCGAAATCAAAAATTCATTTTGGTTTAAAAAATCATCAAGACAAATAAACATGAAAAAATCATTTTTATGTAAAAGCAACCTAGCTATGTTCACAGGACCATTTTATTTAACCAAAATCAAATATTCATTTCAACAAATTCATCAACGGAAATCAAACATTCATTTAAGCAAAAGACATATAGCAAATTCATTAACTGATTGAAAAATTCATCAACAGAAAATTCATTAATGCAATACAAGAACTACCTAGAAGCTGAAGCTGAATCCTCTTTGCATGTTCTGAAGCTGCTTTGTTCTGATTTAGACATCTTTTTTTGAATGAATTGTACTGCAAAAATGAGTTTTTGAAAAATTAACAAATTTTTCACATTTTCTTTGATGAATTGATAGATGTTCAAAATGAATATCCAAACATAAATGAATTTCGAAACAGAGAAAGGTAATAAAACAAAGAATAAATGAATTGTACCTCTTAAGTTGATGAATCAACTGCAAAAAGTAATAAATTGTTAGATTATAGCACAACCGTTACTGAAAAATTAAAAAATTAATCAAAAACAAGAACAACGAAGAATAATAAGAGAAATTAAGTTTAGCTTTAGCGAATTCCAATTTTGTGATGAATCAACTGCCAAAACAAAAAAATTATTAGGTTATAGCAATGAATTCTGCCACAAACACGATAAATTGAAAGATGAGTTGAATACCGAAACACTAAACTAAATTGAAATCAAAATTTATTTTTACCTCTGCTTTTGATGAATCAAGAGAGAATTCGAGTTTGTCCAGCAATGGCGTTCAATTTGCAGCAACGAACGAGAATCACGAAGAAATCGAGCGAAATCGAGCGAAAATTGAGCAAAAATCGAGCGAAAATCGAACGAGGAGGAGAGAGAATCAAACGAGCAAGAGAGAGAAAATACCAGAGAGAGAGAAATCAAACGGTTTTTTTTTGGTTTAAATGAACTGCGGGCTTTGGTTATATGGGCATTGGGCCTGGGTTTTGTTTCGGTTTTGGGCTGGGTTTAATTTGTCTTCTGGGTTGGTCTATGTAACACTATAAATCTGGGATTATATCTTAGAGATTGCGTAGCACCGGTAAAGTTCGAGTGGGTGTATGACTTAGGCATTGCTGTCTTCTCCTCAATTCTCACCAATTGCGCCCAAGGCCTAACCCGTTTTTTGCTCGTTTAAGGCCTAACCCGTTACCACCTTCATTTGGCTACCAAAAAACAAGCTCCTCTCTCAATCTACAGTCAAATCATAACCGAACAGAGGCGGTGATTGTGGTTCACTCTCGGTAGGAAAAAAGAGCTCTAATGGAGAGCATTTGCGTTCTCGATAAGCAGTTTGCTAATGAAATCTCTGCCCTTCTCAAACCTCCTCCTTCCCACCATGCCCAGGTGAAACTCCCTTTCGTTTTATCTCTCATCTCTCTTTTGGATTAGTTCTTTACATATTATAATTACTGCAATTGCTGTATTTCTCTGATTAATTTATTTAATTATGATTTTATTGGCTTTCAGGAGTACTTTGATAACCTCATGGTAACAAAGAAATGCCATGGACTCAAAGTGAAAGTGAATAGCGAGGTTGGGAAAGGTGTGTTTCGTGTCTTTGAGCTTCCTTTCCTTATTCTTGGTGTTTTCGTTAGTACATTCATATGGCAACGCTCGTGTCGTTTTTACTGGTCATTTGTAATTCTAATGATGCTTGATGTGTAGAGGTCTTTGCTCAAAATTAGCCTTGGCATTGGCTGAAATGACATGACAATACGGCATGAATTGTACACGAATTTAGTTGAGGGTGTACAATCCGTTTGGTTAAATGGGTTAGTTTAAGTTTGAGATGGTGTACACGAAGTCAATCTGCTCTTGAGCATGTCCGGAATTTACAGCTCCATAGGCAATAGTGTCATTTGAGCATTAATTGATATTTGCTAAGTGAAAAAGCTCACCCTTCCGCTTTTTGAATATTAGAGGATCAGGACCAATATGCCCACTCAATCCGCTCTTTACCGAACACTAATATCAGTGGATTGAGATGGTCCAACCTCTAATGTCATGTCAATCCTTTGTTTACCAAACATGGCCTTACTCTTAATTTGTGGACTTTGGTGTGTGTGTGTGTGTGTGTGTCATTTTCCTTTAACAAATCCCTGTTTTGGAGGACGGAGAAGGGGCTTGAGAGGAAGTTCCCTTAGGGACAATTACAGGAATGTATAATATTCCTTATGATGTTCTAATTTATAGTGTTGGAAAGCTAATTTAAACATCCTTGTTATGGATGGTTTTCTCTCTACATGTTTCTAGCTAGTTTTACAAACTGGTATTAATAGTGCATCAACATTATCTTTTTCAGCTGGTGAGCATCTCATTTTCTTTGGCTTTATGATACGATCATTGAACCTCATATAAGAATGGCTTCTTTGCTTCGTGTTATGCTACAGGATTATATGCTGACGCTGCTTTTGAAGAGGGGCAACTTGTCTTGAAAGACCAAATGCTCGTCGGTTCTCAACACCCCACCAACAAGGTCCCTTCAATATAGCTAATGAATTTGATTTTCTGCGGATTTAGTTTTATAATTCTAAAAATAAGTCCTGGTTGTTTACTCTTGCCTTTTGTAGATAGATTGTTTGGTGTGTAGCTCCTGCTTCCGTTTTATTGGTTCCATTGAACTTCAAGTGGGGAGGAAACTTTATCTGCAAGGTCTGGGTGTTTCTGAACGTGATGAATGCCATAGTGATTCATCAGATGCAGAAGCTGACTCTTGCATGGTATATAATAATAATCATGTGGGAGAATGTTCCACGTCAGATTCAAAGGGAAAAACTCCACTTGCTGTGGAAGTTATCGAGTCATTGATGAATGGTAAACTTGTTTTGCCCTTCTCAGAAAGATTTCCTTTGCCATCGGTTTTCCAATGTCCGGGTGGATGTGAAGAAGCCTTCTATTGTAGGTAAAAGCGAAGACCCTTCCCTTGCAATATAGATGCTATTTTCTATTTTTTTATACTTAACGTGTTCTGATTTGTATTTAGCAAACTTGTATCGATAAGAATGTTAGGCAGCTGACGACGATGTAATCATGTAATGGTACAAAGTAAAGATTGAAATATCCAATGCCCCATAAAACAGAGTGACTTCTTCTGTGAGACCCTAAATATGAAGCATTTGAAATTTGAATGCTAAAAACCTTGCACGATTAACAAATGAACACATTGTTAGTTTGTTAGTGTGATGCTACAGAACAGGCTTCAGTAGAGCATGGTATTACATTGACGGGAATTAAGAAGAATTTCTTTTGATGATGGTCATGTGTGAGGACAAGGTATACATTGTCAATGAAAGTACATGTGAAGTAGGTGGAGGGAGGCAAACAGGCCTCCTATTTTTAGAGGATGTTTATTTGGATATAGCAGTATGAGAGAATTATCATGGGCCATTGAACTGTGGTTTGCATTTATGGGTGGTAATTTGAGCACTTTAGACCTTGGTGATGTTAGTGAAATAATAAATGATAAGTGTTGCAATATCATATGTTTACCTGCTGTCAGCTAGTGTCAGCATAATATGTCTTTAACTTTTTCCATGATTGAATATTTGCAGTTAAATCAGCCATGCATGGATAAATAACTTCTATTCTAGGTTTTTTTGTTCATGAATGATCGGTTATCCAATCCAGATACCTATATAGTACTCCACATAAGAGGCATTTCTGGCAAAACAATTGATGCACTGCATCTGTTCTGCGGGGAGGGGTATTTGTTCAGAAGAATGGAGTTGGAACTCCCGGACATGATAGACCTGCAAATTTGATAATTACAATCTTCTTTCTATGTTCAAGCCCCTATGGGCCACTGGAGGTTTTCCTGGACGTTAATATCAGGGCCTATTGGATTAGTCAAACAAATCCATGTTATCTAAGAAACAATCTGCTATCTATGTTAAGCATTCTTCAGATTATAGAACATTTGTCTGACTCGGCTAAATCTTAGGGTGTCCAGTGCCCATCCCATCATTCCCATGTCCGTCCCATCATTCCCATGTCCGACGCTGCTATTTTTAGCTTACTATGGAGTTTCCAGAGTCCATTTTCATGTAGGAATGTCAAGTATCCAACACGGGTAATTTGAGGTGAAATGAAGAGTTTGAGAATTATAGTTTGCTACTGCAGAATAAAAAAAATGCTAAAATAGAAACCAACCAGTAGTTCTTGAGCAAATTATGGATAATTCTATATCACTTCTTTCTTTTTCTGCATGTCTGGTCTGTGTCATGCAGATCTTGAGCAACCCACCTCTCTGATAGTCTAGGCTTGTCATGGATAACGCTGTTTACATTTTCACTTCTCACACTAGGAGTTGGCGGTGTTGTTATACGTCTACATCTATTGGCTGTTCTTTTCATACAACTTCTTTGTACTAATTGTTAGTTTGTAGCAAATCTTGTGCAGAGATTGACTGGGAAACCTGCCATTCTTTACTTTGTACTGGAGAGAAGTCAAAGGCATTATATCGAGGGGCAATGTCTGAGTTTATAGAGCATGCAAATGGTGGGGTTCTTGATATTTTATATCTGACTTAATTGATTTAATCATTTACTCTTATACTAGTCTAATAACGTTATGAGAGCACTTTTATGGCTTCTTTATCCAATGAGCCTTTGCGTCTTGTCCTCAGTTTTTTTTCTCTTCCCTGTTTCAGATACAAATGATATCTTTATTCTTGCTGCCAAGGTACGTACTTGTTGAAAATTGCACTTCTTCGTTGATTGTATTCTCACTATGAAAATGATGATGAAAATTGTTATAGTTTGTGCTCATACAGGTGTTATCATTGTTTTTTTTATTCCTATTGTCATCACTTTCTTTACCTTTTCTACGTAGTGGAGGGGTTGTTTTATTTCATATATTGGCACTTGAGTGTATTCTTGGAATGAGTGGGTGCTTTCTTTATTAACTGCTGGGGTGGTTATGAGGTGTGAATTTTCAAACCACTCCTCTTTTTCTTTTTTTCTGGATGTACTAATGCTATAAAAGTTATATGTAGACCCCAATAAATGTTCTGGATAATTTTGAACTTGAATTGCATGCCAGAGCCAAAACATTTTGCATTGACATAGGTTAAGTGACATTCCTCTGACCACAACATGGGTGCAGTTAACTGTGTTAAACTTTTGGCTTTCAATCTCTCCCAAAGTTTTACTCAAACAAGGATCGAAAAGCTATTTGATAGTGAATAGGACGGGAATAGGTGGGGATGAACCTATTTATTACTCTTCTTACCTCCACTACTAGTTACTTGCAGCCAGAATTCACTGGGTCTGGTTAACTCTGCTGGTTCTCTAAGATTCTTTAAGCTATTTTAAACAAACACTGGTTACTTGATTCCTTTATAAGTTAAAACAAAAACATGGGTCTTGACATTTATTCATGTCTGCACCTTCAGACACTACTGTTTTGGAGCAACGTGAAAGAAGCTTTCAAATTTTAAAGTCCTTTTCATTTCCCTGGATCTTTATGGACAAGGGCTCAACCAGTGACGAAATACTTCTATCACCAAAAGATTGATTGCATATATTCATATACCCTGTACATTGCACAGTGGGGTTGGCGTGTTAGTGAAGCTTATATTTTGCTTATATGTTTGCTTGGCACTGATTTCAGGCTATTTCATTTACTGTTTTGAGATACAAGAGTTTGAAGGAAGCTCGTCTGAAAGAACTAGGATGTAAAGCTTCCAATGGTTCAGCAGCTGATCTATCCATACTTCTGGAAGCATGGAAGCCAATATGTATGGGATACAAGGGAAGGTAAATTCCAAGGTTATGAAAAGGGATCTGAAAATTGGAGGATCTGATGCACAACCTAAGAAATCAATCAACTGAACATACATGCTGTCTATAATATATTCATATACTCCTAATTGAATAGTTCAAGGTTTGAGATCTCGGATCGATGGTTAGCTATGAAATATTACTTCTTGTTTTGCACCATTTCCCATTTGCGCCCTTAGGTGGGAAGCTCACAACAGGTATCTAGGGTGACGGCACAACATGGTATTTTGCACCTTTATCTTCCCTGTTTGGACTCTCTAACAGAAATTTCAAACTTCAGTGGTTGTTTGGTTGGCATGACAAAGCATGGGAAGTAGAACTTTCCTTAAAAGTGCAAATTTCTATTGATGTTTGGCTAACAAAAAAGTAGTAAAATGGGGGAAGTAGAACTTCCCAAGCAAATCCACTTCCCACAAAATGGGGAAAGTGGCTTTCCTACTCCCTCCTAGGTAACTAGAAATTCTCATGAGAAGTGACTTCCCTTGTTGGCAACCAAACAACTTTATTTGGGTAAGTGACTCTCTTACTGCCCCTAGGTACTCAAATCCCATCGGGAGTGAGCTTGGGGTGGATAGCGCAATGTCGCATCCCCTACTCGTCCCTAACAATGACCCGGGATTGAGTCCCAATACCCTCATAACGGGTGGCTTTCTTGCAATTTCAAAAAGAAATTCCCATCGAGAGTTTACTTCCCTTGTTGGCAACCAAACAACTTTATGAGCTTCCTAGGAATTGATGGAGGTATTTACTTCCTTTGAATTGGAACTTCCTGGAAACTTTAACTTCTGATATGAACCAAACAAGCATTGAGATTGGAATCACTTTCCCAAATCTGGTTCTGCGGCCAGTCTCATCTTTGGCGAGAATAATTAGACGTGCATTTCCTTGTCATTGCCCCTTTAACTTTCTTTATGCTCATTTGCCACACGAGTCTATTGGTCAGTATTTGGTCTACAGCCTTTCACCAAACAACCATCCCCCCACCAGCTATTATTAATCATTCCTCTCATGTCCATGCGAGATCTAACGCAGAACCACATACTTTGTTTAATAGTGTTCTTCCTGTGCAGAGTAGTACCCTTATCGATCTATCAGGTGATCAATAAAAATGTTTTTGATAGTAAATGTTAATGATTATGAGCCATCTGGTGCAATTGGGTATCTGAACCTAGTTAATATTTGACCTGCTGCAAATTATATGTTCAATCTGTGCTCAAGTAACTTTGAGCTTTGTAGTCTGCATGCAGCAAATGTGCATGTATCAAATTCATAGCGTAAGTATACCTTTTGTCATTATAGACCAATATACTTGATAGCTAATTCCGTCCGTACAGCTGTCGAACCTGCTTTTGATGCTGCTTCCGATTTTTTTTTCTTTTTTAATTCATTAAAAAGATGGTCAGGATAACCCAGCAGCATGTGGAGGGATTAAGTGGATCCCAAGCTACTGCGAATGAGAATTGAAACCCCGTCTCAGGGTGGAAGGCGGAAAGGGAGCCACCGCTCCCAACCCCAATTCTTAGTCCAACTTGTGATTGTCTTGCACTTAACCATAATTCGTTCTTGGAATCATGTTAATCTCAGAACTTTATATCAATTGATATTTTGTACTGTGGCAGTTGCCTACTTTATTCTCCTATATATTTACTGGTACAGTAAAAAGTGTTTTCGGTTTCTCGCTCTCTTGTTTCCTATATTTTGTTTATGAACTTTTTTCTCACAATTTCTAATTCGAAACCTTCTATCTGAGCTCATGAGATGAGATTTGTCAATTTAGATTTACCTGAAGATGTTGAAATAGATTTTGTGAATGAGGATGGAGTTTGGCAATGGAATGTACAGAACAGTAACCATTCTCTTACAATATCATAGGTGGTGGGATTGCATTGCATTGCCTGAAGATGTTGACAAATGTGATGAAGTTGCATTCAGAAAGCAGATAAAGGAGGTGGCATTTGAGGTAGTTCTACCTTTGACAAGAATCTGCGTTACCAACTTTAACTTAGTCATCTGCATCCATATGGTTACTGTTACCTTCTCATTTGATGCGTGTATGCCGTAGCTACTTACAGTCAATATGGAAGATCATAAATCATGTTTTGCGCCCCCTGAAACCCGTAAATTGTTTGTAAACTGGGTATCTTATCCATAACTCAAGATTGAACAGTAGAGAGGTTTACAAATAGCTCGGTTACTTCAGATTCTAACACTCCAGTTCAAACTAGTTCTCAGCAATGATCATACCACATTGGCATATTGATCAAATGTAACAGGAAGGCTTTTCTGGCAATTATAGTGATGTTATTGAGTTTTCTTATGCTTAATTATTGTTTTGAAGAACAAAATTTGGTGCTTAAGAATTGTGATTAGCTATAAGTGATGTGCTTTTTTAAAAGAGCTGTGTGTTTTTTTTTTGTTTTTGTTTTTCATTTTATTTTTCGTTAATTTTATTTTTAGTATCTTACCATTTTTTAAGTTTACTACGAATTTTTTTTTTTTAAGGTCTCAAAACTGTTTTATTGCCTTTTTGTTATACGTGGTAGCAAAATCCGTTGTTGCTTTTGTCATGTAGAAGCCTAACACTAAATTGTTTCCCAGTCACTGCAGCTCCTGAAGGCAGCCATTTTTGATGAAGAGTGTGCAGCTTGTATCCTTGCCTTATATATTAACTTCTTTGCTTAATGCCTTTTTCTTTAATTAATTCATTTTGTATCCTTCACAATCCATAGTGTTCTCCCTTGAGATATATGGTCATATCATTGGCATGTTTGAGCTGAACAATCTGTAAGTAATCCTGCAGTATGCTTCTGGAGTTGTTATGGCTTATCAATGTATTATCCACTCTGTAATTTCAGTAGGCAGTACGTAGATAATGGAAAAGTAGACATTCCCCTCTTTCATTCTGAAAACAAATAATTGAACATCTTATTTGTAGTGATTTGGTGGTGGCCTCACCAGTTGAAGATTATTTTCTTTACATAGATGCTCTACCAGAATCAGAAAGGGTAACATGTTGCTTTTCACTTTTACCACTTACCAGTTAACTTCTTTTGTTTCTACATGGTGACCATTCTTATCAGTGTGCTTGATCTCTTCATGCAGAAGGGATGTGAAGCTGTTACTAGACCGATATTGGACGCTCTTGGTGAAGATTATTCAATTTGTTGTCAAGGTATGCTATGTGCTGACATACTGTGCTAGGTTGTCCATGCATTTGTCTGAAATCTTGGATTCTTAATGATAATTCTGCCTAGATTTAAATTTGTTCCTGATGTCATGTTTGTCCTAATGTACTTTTTAGAAATGGTAATAGCTAAATATCGTAGTTTCTTCCCCTATTGTAGGCACTGCTTTTTTTCCCGTGCAGAGTTGTATGAACCATTCCTGCTATCCGAATGCAAAAGCATTCAAGGGAGAGGAAGTATGTACAACCTTTTTTCTTAATCCTCATGTTCTTATTTGTTTGATCTTAACTTCTTATTTGCTTGCGAAATCCATCAATTCTAATTCTTTTACTACAGTTATTATATAGAATATGGGTTTCACAAAATCAAGAGTGCATTCACATGTTCTGCTGGATGTTGAGCAGTACTTATGTCGTATTTATTCCTAGTCTTTCATTAACCATGGTGAGTTTGTGATACTGGGAAAATCTCCATGTATCGACAGTTCTAAAACCCAGCTCTTTAATTAATTTTTGTCTCTTTTGCCATTATTGGGAAGGTTGTATTTGTCTCAACTCCTGGTGGGTTATACATGTGTTCCTCCAGATCCTTGCATAAACTCTCAAAACCATGTAAAATTGAAATTTTTGTGTCTCAATTATCATGTTACTGTAGCTTTCCGTTGACTCTCATGCCACATACAAGTGACGACTTTTTGGGATGGAGGTGTACCATGTTTCAGCAACACCATTGATCTGATTCAGGGCTGTTTGACCAGGGATAAAGCTAGACCTTAACGGCAAAGGGGGCCAAGAAGCTTTGTTATTTGAACTAACAATGAAAAATACTAACAATTACATAATTCATTAAACAATTCTCTCACTGTAAGCAGTGTGCCACAAATCCTTGAGGGGCCCACAGCCCCTTCAGGCCCCATAGATCCTTATTTCCTGTGTTTGACCTTTGACCTAACAACCACCCCAGTGTGACCACGGGGTCGTCAAGATGCAGACTTACCTATTGCCTCTTAAACCGTAAGACATGTTTTGGTTAGGGAGTTTGAAGGTGGATTGGAAAGGATATGAATCCCCTTGTTCTATATTTGCTTAGTGCGATTGACATATGGAGGGGATTCTGGAAAGGCCCATGCCTCCCATCACATCTGGAGAAGGTAGTTAGATACTGGCCCTTTGAAAAATATCTTCTGCTGTGCAACGAGATGTGATTTGTAAAATAGGAAAATTTGTGTTTGGCTCGGAAAAAACAACCATGTTTATGTAATGAGAAATGTTTCAGTTAATGGCCATGGCCAGAGGAGTGAATTTCAACCGGTTTACTGAACATTCGATTGTGAAATTAGAGTCTTTGAGAAACAGAGTGGTGAATGCCCTATATAATACGTTACACAGAATGCACAGATACAAGCTAACTTTATTGAGTTTGCAGGTGAGGGTTAGTTATGGCTTTGCTTGTTGCCAAGGTTATTTACTGCAGTGACAATTTGAGTACCTTGCTTTGTTTACCAATCAATTATTTATTTTTCTTTTAAGATTTTAAATTCTTATGTTGCCTTTCCTACTACTTTTGGACCTTTGGCTTTTCAATTTCCTCCCCTTTTCTGAACGTTTCAAAATGGTGTGTGATTCTACTTTTTTTTCTTCTTCTGAATTTACAATTTGATCATCCCCCAAAATAAATATCTTGTAGCGCAGCCAGTGGCGGGGCTTAGAGAATGTGGGGTTGGAATCAGAGAGAAGATGGAAAACGGCTTCATTTTTCTGCTGCTCACCTTTTAAGAAATTTTCAGACTTTTCACAATGTTCTGTTGCTTGATAGTTGTCCTCAATCAGCACAAACACCATGGTAGAGTATATGGAGAGAATTAATTTGAAGTAATGTTTGTAGTATTCTATTGAACTACCAAATTAGTTGGTCTCCCAATCCTTAGATGTGAAATACATTTGAAGAGTATCATGTGGAACTTCAACATACACCATCTTACCCTTCATTTTCATTGTATAGCCTATTCTTGACAATAGTTTAGCTTACGTAAAGGAGATGATAAAAAGGGTGAATATATTTCATTGGTGTCTCCAGGTTTCACTTGCCTACTACAGAACAAACTGGGCTGATCTTTCTACCTTACCCTCCCCTACCTGCGTATCTCTTCTTGCATGTACCCTTTCATATGATTGTACTCTTGTTCCCTTTTGTTGTGCGAATAACACTCTTTTATTGACGTGCATGGAACTGGAGATGGTATCTTGTATACGGTAGTCTTTAATTAGCAGCTTCTGGTGTAAGCTTCTGGTGTAAGCCTTCGTGCAAAAAGGGTAACTGCTGTGAGAAGTAAAGTTAATTTGGGCATTGCGATCTGAATTTCATATTATATTTCCCCATCATAAAATCATACTTGTTGAAGTGTGACAAATTTATAGATTCAGTTCTGGTGCTAACTTTGCTGTTTTGTTCCTTCTCCCCCCCCTGTACAACAGGATAGGGATGGCCAAGCGACGATAGTTGCAATCCGTCCCATTCAAATAGGAGAGGAGGTAAATCATAACCATCAACCATGCAATGATGATGATTCTAGTATTGAAATTGAAAAATGTGATTGTGCTTACTGGATCACGAGTCACATAGTTCATTATCACTGACAAACAATGGTTGCTGTCAATCTGTGGTTTGATTAGGTTACCATTTCATACATCGACGAGGAATTGCCATGCAAAGAGAGACAGACACTACTTGCTGATTACGGTTTCAGATGCAAATGCCTCAAGTGCTTAGAGGAAGAGGCTTGACTTAATGTGGATTGGTTTTCATTTTAAAGGCTAAAAGATCTATACAAACCCCTCTTAAAATGCAAACTGTACAAACCAAATCCAGGCCATCATCAATGGCCCAAATTTGTTGTTGTATGAAAATGAACGCGATGGGAATTAACTTAATAGGCAGGGAATGCTAGTCTTTTTGCGCGTCAGCAACCCTACAATACAAATAGATTTTTTTTTTCTTTTCAGATTTTCATTTCTCCTCACCTCTTCTCTCTCTCCACCGACACTCCTCTCTCTCTCTCCTCTCTCTCCTCTCTCTTTTCTCTCTCCTCATTTTCTCCGGTGACCTTTCTCTCTCACCTCTCTCCGGCGACGCTCTGTCCTTCTCCGTTGATCGCTCTACCTTCCTCCGACAACATCTCCCTCTCTCCGGCAACCTCTCTCTCTCCTCACCTCTTCTCTGACAGTTTATCTCTCCTCTCTTCGGCTGTTGTCATCGATCTCTCTCTCCGGCGATCGTCGTCGATTTTTGCTCCATTCAACGCTCCTTTCTCTCTCTCCCTTCTCACTGTTTCTCTCTCCATTATATGTCGCCGGTGAGAAGCACAGTGGCAATCGACCACTGCTTAGTGGCCAGAGACTACAAATCTGAGGCCGCACCTCAGATATGTGGTCTCAGACCGTGGTCGTTGACCTAACAAGGAAGGCGATGCTGCGTGGGACCTCTCCGGCAAGAGGTGACGTCGCCTCAGTGTTGGGTGACCGTGTGGGTAGTGGTGGTGCGAGGAGAGAGACTTTCACTTTTTTATTTTAATGAATTTGTAATTATGTTTTAATGAATTTGTAATAATATTTTAATGAATTTGTAATAATATTTTGATGAAGTTGTAATTAATTTTTAATGAATCTGTTATGTTGAATAATGAATTTTTAATTATTTTTTTAATGAATTTGTGTTTATAGTTTAATGAATTTGTGGTTTGATTTGAATGAATTTGAAATTTTATGTTAATGAATCTGTAATTTTATGTCAATGAAGTTTTGTTTTCCATTTTAATGAATTTATAATTTATCATGACCATTAGATTAAACTAATATAAGGACTCCTATTAATTAAGGGGGATTTGTATGGTTTGTATACTAAGGGAGGTTTGTATGTGACCCTTCCCATAGCAAGTGTATGTGCACCATTGCTAGATTGACATGTAGGATTGCCACACAAGCAAATATTAACACCTAGGATTGTTACACAAGCAAATATTGACTATTTAATTATCATGTTATCAAAATAGTACAAGTGCATGTATCTTATGTTAGTACTATTTAATTATCATCTTAATGTCATAGTATAGCTTGCATGTATCTTCAATTAGTACTATTAATATGGGTGCATCTATCTTCTATTAGGCATATGTATCTAATAAATTATTACCAAATATTATTTTTATTGTAATAAATATATTTGTATAAAATTGTGCATCACGCGGGGCATGCAATTATAATTAAATAGGAAAGAAAGAAAGTTGTTTTGATGAGTATAGAAAGAGAGAGGTCCACATATTAGAAATTTTGTAACAATAGTGCCATAGGCGAAAAGTTTGTACTAACGAAAATATTTTAGTTGGAATTTTAGTCTGTTCCCCAAAATCTAAGGGAGGACTTGGAATTTTTCAGATGCAGTTGTGGAATATTGCCTCAGTTGGTAAACTAGTCTGGGATATCCACAGACTCAAGGAGAGGTTGTGGATCCAATGGGTGGCAGTGTATTATATCAAGCACCAGGACTTCTGGGACATGAATTGCCCAATGCAAGCTTCTTGGATGATCAAGAAGATATTTGATGATAGAGCAATAGTTAAAGATGTAGTGATTGCCAGCAGCAAATACTCAATTAGTGCTGCATACAGGAAGCTAGCTCCAGTTGATCACAATACTGTAAGATGGCCTAAGCTTTGCTGGGCCTCTCTGAGCCTACCCAAACAGGCTTTTTGCTTCTGGCTAGCCTGCAAACAAAGATTACCCACTGTTGATAGGATGGTCAGGCTAGGGATTGGGAATGTCTCCTCTGACATGGGTTGTGTGCTGTGTGAGAATGCCACTGAATCTTACACACATTTATTTTTTCAATGCTCCTTCGTGCAGACTATGATGAACTGGGCCAAGGCACCAGTTGCATCAAGTGATTGGGACTACATTCAGCTTTGGGCAGCTCAGGCTGCAGTAGGGAAGGCTGCTAGGGAGAAAGTTGTGAAAGCAGTGCTGGCTGCAGTATGCGATGCCATATGGGATGCTAGGAATGCGCAGATTTTCAGAAAGGAGAGAAGAACCATTAAGGGAATAAGCAAGAAGATTGTCAACCAACTGCAGGCTAGGGCACAGAATGTGAAGTGCAGGGGGCTACAGCACCTGATGGGTGAGGAGCTTAATTACTAACCTTAGCTGTTTGCCTTAATTTCCTGTTATTGTCTCCCCTGCGTGGGTTGATTAGTTGTAGCTGTTTAGCTTTGTTTTCCTGATTGTGATGCAAAGTCAGGTTAAACTATGTATTGTCATGCCATATATCTTTTTGGAAATAAAATTATTAATTTTCCAAAAAAAAAAAAGAAAATATTTTAGTTGTTACAAACACACAAATCGTGCATCGCACGGGGAATGTAACTAGTTGTCTTGTAATTCTGGTGAATACAACAAATCAAGCTGGTACATGATTTTGGGACCACGATACAGCTCCAGTAAGTGTATGTAGTAAGACATATACAATTTCAACTATCCACATGTCCAAATTTGAGAATCTGTTTTTTAACTTGTGGAGGGAAAATATGAGCCTTTTTTTTTTTGGAAAAATGATGGAAAAACTTGCAGGTTTGGAGCCAAAAAGAAAAAACCCTGGAAAGGAAATGTGAATGAGCAAAAAATTCTGGCATGAGAGAGAAAACAGAAAAAAAGAGTTTCATTGTTTCCGGGTATCCTCCAACTTTCTCCGACTACTCTCCGGCAACGTCCATCAAAATGAAGAGAAGCCTGGTTGTTATCAGTTTAAAATTATTGCACACCGTAATTCTTTTCCACCCATATTTTCCGGCAAAGCTTTACAAAATTTTTACAAATTAATTTTCCGACGACAACGTAGAAGAAAATAGCAAAATTAAACATTATTTTGAATCGCATAGTGTTCATTATTGGCGGCAAATTATTGTCAATCACAATTGGTTAAAATTGGGAAAATTGGTGAGATAATCTAAGAATTGAATAATTTCCAACAAAGATCGAAGTCCGTCGTTCGTGTTCTAGGTTTGAATGACAAAATTTTGGTGTTTATCGAAAAATTGTTTTTCGTATGACAATCAAGTAGGTGATTAGCATCAAAATCAAGTAGGTGATTAATGTATAGTATATTGGTAGCAAAACAATTTTCATTGGTAAACCTTTAAATGTCGTAGTTGGTAGCAAAATTGTTACGATTGATGATATACACTATGAAGGCAGTAATTGTTAGCTTTTATCGAAAATGTTATCATTCTTAATCTCATAATTATAACTAATAGGTAGCAAATATTTAGTACTTGTATTTACATTAGTGAAGTTCCTGGTAGCAAAATGCATCCCTGACAACAAAATTAGTTAGTACTTGGAATTTTACGTTAGTGAATACTTTGGTAGCAAAGTTATATCCCTTCCAAAATAAAGCTTCACCGCAACCTCGCCGGAAAACATTGGAGTAACTTAGAAAAAAAAAAGTTGTTCCATCTCAACAGATTAAAACATGAATATTTGTGGGTGTCTAAATCAACTAGAGGATTCTATGTTTCACCGATTACGGAAATTTCTAATCTTCGCTGGAGATTTCTGCATTTCGCTGTTGAGGACGTCAGTAGGGATGATTGCGAATCGGAAGAAACACCGGGAAATAAATGGATTGGAAAGTGGCCGGAAAAGAAAAGTGGGTTGATATATGATCGGAAAATAAGTCCGGCGATTTTAATGTTACCGGGAAAAAATGCAGTGGAGTATATTCATTGAACTGTGATGGTTGAAGTGTCTTAGGAAGAGAGAATAATTATGGTGATTTGTTATTCAAAATTTGAATCTGAAATTTGAAAATTAAGTTTGAATTTGAAATGAAAAAAATTATGTTGCTGTCATGTAGAGGGTGTAGAATATTCTTTAATTTTGACACATGGAGGACTGGAATGTCTTGTGTATATCTTGTTGTATATACTGAAGGGCCGTTTGGTTGGGGGTAATGACTAATTAGGTAATGGAATGAATTTCTACGCTAAAATGGGGGGGGGGGGGGGGGTATGTGAGATAGTGGGGGTTAGAATTTGTGAGAAGTAAGGTAATGATCACCCCCATTTGGGGGATAATAGAAACCCGCATTCATGCTATCTATCTCCCGAGTCTGCTGGACTGGGATAGAGTGGGAGAGTACAACTAGGGGTTGACGGGCTACGCCAACCTTATGAGAAGCATGCGGTATGCTTGCCGCATGAATGACGAGGTGTACAAGCAGGTGAACCTTCCTGCTGTGGACTTGTGCGGCTTTTGAAAGGCTTTGCAGGTGCGTTTTTTTCTTCTTTAGTTGTATTTCTCTGTTTGTGTGCATGATTTAAGTTTATGGTGCTTAATGTCATGTTCGAATGTAGCCTTGGTTTTTCGAGCATTTCTCGATGTTGGCGCCTACTGGCTGGACTTTGGACTTCCCGGCCTGCAGGGCGTGATGCCATAGGGGTCCTGTGCCCTTGAGCTCTCTCCAATAGTTCAGGGAGACTCTTCTTTGTCTTGACTGGCACAAGGTAAAATATTGATTTTGATGTATGGATTACATTTCTTGTAAGGAAACCTCTTATATTGCCCGTTTGTGCATATTGACTACTTTCTGTGGGCAAAGTGTCATGAGTTGGCTCCTGATGCTGTCCTTGCTTCCAGGGCCATGGATCGTCAGAGGATCCTGATTGAGGGTCCGTTCTCCTTTGAGTGGTATTTGGGAGAGCAAGTTTTTTGTCAGGTATATACTAACCTGGACGGCCCTATGATTCCTTTGGATCCTCCCTCAACCATGTTCTTGGTGAGGTGCCTATCTCGTGAGTAGGTTGCTGCGGGCATGGCTGTCTCGGATGCTATGCGGTATTTGAGGGAGCCCGCCGAAGATCTTGCGGGTCACTTTGAGCAGTTCCGCCATGATCGCCTCATACCTTCATTTGTGGGCTTGAAGGTAAGAATACTTATATTTGATATTCTATGCCTCTTGCCTAGTTGTACTAACTTGTTTTCCCTTGTAGGAGCCTCGGGTTGATAACGTCGAGGTGGACGTCCCGGACATGTGGGTCTGAGGTCGACATTATGGCGAGAAGGAGTTTAGGGGAGAGATCCTTATGACTAAGGATCTTGATGAGGACATTCAAAGCCTACGTCTTCCTGTTGGGCATCCAGGGCTAATTAGTAAATTAAAAAAAAGTCGAATGCTTTTTAATAAATGCTTGTGCTTATTTTCCATTTTTTGTAGCTTGATCGGGAGCATACCGGGAAGGTCTTCAAGATGGTTCATGCCATGAAGTTCTAGATGTCTCGAGCCCTTTCGAAGGGTACTTGCTCAAGAACTGACTTGGCACTTTCAAAGTTGCGTGCTTTGAGACATGTGTTTATAACTAGTCTGTGGGATGAGTCCCGTCGACCTCTTCCTTGTAGGTCATGAAAGCTGGTATTGTCGGATGATGAGGGCGTGAGCTCACCTGAGCGTAGTCCTCCTCGAGAGAGGAGCCATCGGAAGGAGAGTCCTAGGAGAGAGAGGATGCATGTTCATCGATCGGACCGCCTGGTGGGACTAGGATGACTCCCTATGTGGAGCCTAGTCATATGCATGTGCCGATGTATTCTCCTTATCCCGGGTATGCGGGATATCCTTCTTATGGTGGACTTTACTATCAGCGCCCAGTTCCTGCTCCGATGGTGCCTGCTATGCCTCCCCATGCCTCGTGGGGTTATGAATCGAGCTATGCTGGAGAGGGGACTTCGTATTGGGAACTTGCCCGACAATCCTCATTTGACCCTAACTAGCTTGCATCGTCTATTTTTGGTGATGAGGGGCGTTGTGATACCCCAATTATTATATTCATTTATAAATGATTTATAAATAGATTCGGAGATTAAATCGTAATTATATTCAAGGATTCGATTTATCCAATTAAAGCCAAAATAATATTAATTATTATTATGGGACTTTCATAAATTGTATTTATCAAATTTGGGGAGTTTAATTGAAATGTTTTATATGTGAATAAGAATTATTCATATTGTTTTAATTAGTTTTAGTTAGATATTTAAATTAGAAAATTATTGAATAAATTCCTAAACCTACTAGTAATTGACTTCGGTTGACTGAGGGCCTATATAAAGAAAAAGAGGAGGCAAGTAATCAGTTTTCACAATTGATTAAACCCTCACTCACTTTCTCTCTCTTTCTTCTCCCTCACTCACGATCTCTCTCTCTCTCTCTCTCTCTCTTCTCTCCCTAATCGTCGGCCACCAGCAGGCTGCTCCTCCACCGGCGGTAAGTCGCCACCCCTTCCCTTTCTTCTCTTTCTTTCTCTTTCTCTCCTCCTCCTCGCGAAATCGACCCGTCCCCTTGTCACCGGCGCGTGGCCATTGCGGCACCGCCGCGCCCTCAGGCTGTTGCCTGAGGGGTCGCCGGCGAGTGACGGCGTGCCTGTCGTGTCCTCTCTCTCTCTCTCTCTCTCTCTCTCTCTCTCTCTCTCTCTCTCTCTCTCTTCTTCTCTCTCTCGTTTTGTCTCTGTCTCTCTCTCTTCGCGATTCTCTCTTTCTCTCTCCTCGCCTCACCGGCGCTTCGACGACCACCACCACCAACCATGGTGGTCAGTGGGTGGTAGTAATGGTGATGGGTCGGGTCATGGGCCCCATGCATGGGTACCCATGACGTATACCTACTTTTGAAGTCAGTAATTTTCGATTTAATGTTTTTATTTTTCTGTACTCATTTGAATTGGAATTCGGATATTCAAAAGCCTAGAAAAATATTAGATTAATATTTCGTTATTGTTGTAAGGACTCGGGATTTCTACGGCCACGGAGTGCGTCCTTACAGAAAATTTGTAAGCTGGGGGTTTAGATAAGATCAAGGGACCATCGAGTTAGAAAAGCTTTTGTAAAGACTTGAATTGAATAAAAACCATGAAAGAGGTTACAAATCTGCTATCGGTATTTTATCGAAGGGACAATCAAATAGCGCGATAAGTGAACTGATCATGTTTTCAGAAAGACTCCTGCTCATATATAACATTTGAGTTCCCAAGAATAAAGGGTTCAGGGGCGAAGGTACGAGGTAGGAAGGTATTAGGCACCCAACTCGCCCGTTTATGACGGCCTCTACTAACTCAAGTTTGCTTAATAATTCAAAGACATGATTCCCACACAAAACCGGATTAACAACGTAGACACTATTAATTGGTTCATCACAAGCATCACAATATTTATTTTTAACTCTTGTTTAGACATGCATTCGATTGACAAATTGAGCAACACAACGACTAGAAATGCTTGGATAGACAATATTTTGGAAGCACTAAAAGACATTTACTAGCATGAAATCTACATTATGACTATTAGAAAATAAACAATTAGGCAATTAATTTAATTTGAGCCCTCAGGAGTTAGTACCTAAATTGTAGTCTATATTTGACAAAAATAGTAAAGACAAGATCTCAAACTTGGAAGAAAGAGGGAGAAGCTCGGGAGTACTCAACCGAGAATAGAGATTGTCAACTGTAGACTTTGTGTTTCGAACTGAGGGAGGAGGGTCGTATTTATAGACGCAGGAAGTAGGGTTGGACGGATGAAAGGAGTCAAATTGGATTTTGGGCTGGAAAATAGTCGGGCTTGGAGACTTAATGAGGGCCGCTAGCGGCTCAGGCCACAACCGCTAGCGGCCCTAGATTTTATTCTAGGGCCGTTGACGGCTGCCAGCTGCCAACTGGATTTCGTCATAATGACGACATCCAATTTTTAATTTTCAGAGGAATTTTAGTGTTCCGAAAAATATGAAAAGACTGTTTTACCCTTCTCTGGTAAAAGATAGTTCTACCCCCAATTCGCAACTTGGCGACCGGGAATCGGAAAAAGACATGAGAGGTGTCGTTGGAAAGCTCTTGAATGAGGCTTTGGAATGGACTGGAATGAAGAAGTGATCGAGGAAAAACCTAAGACCTTATTTTACCTATTAAAGCAAAACTAGCATTTAAGTTTATAAATTACTCCTTTCATCATCGGGCTTTCGCGGAGAAATTTGAAGGCGCTTTTTTAGCGTCTACAGAAGCCCCCACTTTGATCGAGCTTGAGTAAAAGTGAATATCAAAGTATTTTCGAAGGCGACATGCAGGATGCTGATGTGGGCATGGTGTGTGAGAGTGTACAGTATGTATGCATATGAAGACAAACCTGAGTTGGGACATGCTCATAGCGTGCTAAGATTTCATCTCCGTGAACACAAGATAAATTCTGAGCAAACAGTGACTAAGCACCACTCGGCGGATGTCGAAATTCCATCTTCGCACGAGAAACAAAAAGGTCGACGAGACAGCGTGATCAAAATGACGGCTGGAAAATGGTTAAAACATATGAATTGTTTAAATGCAATAGATTAAGCAATTATTGACTGAAACATATAAAAAAAAAACAAAGGACAGTATAACCTCAATAGTTTAAGCAATCAATGACTGACAGAAAATAAGTATCTCATAGAAAGGACAGTTTAACCGCAATAACTTAAGCGACCATTGACTGACACAAATGGGTGACTTCGTAGAAAAAGGATAGTTTAACCGCAATAGCTTAAGCGATCATTGACTGAGCCGAATAAGTGACCTCGTAGAAAGGGACCATTTAACTGCAATAGCTTAAGCGATCATTGACTGACCCGAATAGGTGACCTTGTAGAAAAAGGACAGTTTAACCGCAATAGCTTAAGCGATCATTGACTGACCCGAATAAGTGCCTTCGTAGAAAATGACAGTTTAACCGCAATAGCTTAAGCGATCATTAACTGACCCGAATAAGTGACTTCGTAGAAAAGGAAAGTTTAACCGCAATAGCTTAAGCGGCCATTGACTGACCAAAATAAGTGACCTCGTAGAAAATGGACAGTTTAACCGCAATACCTTAAGCGGTCATTGATTGACCCGATTTTGGAAACTGGTTGTCCTATCTTAATTTTGGAAACTAGCTGTCCTATAAAAATTTGACCACTCGCGGGTGATTAATATTGTCGGGGCATACCTGGGCTTGTGTATTTGGGACCTGTAAAACAATTGGGTTAGTTTTTAACTGATAATACTTGGTAACGTAAGATGGACCAATTGTTGGATTTTAAATTGGTGGGCCAAATGGACTTTCTCCCGCGCGCTCGTTACTGATCTTTTATGCAAACGAACTGAAATAACTGTTTCTGGGACACAAAGTCGTGGGACAGTGGGAGGGGCCCGCGTGTGCAGGCCAGGCCAGCGCCGCTAGCGACACTGGGCTCTTGGTCAGAGCCGCTACGGCTCTCGCGAGCGCCGCCAGCGGCGCTCGACTTGAGCAGGCCAAAACAGTTTTTCGCGAATTTTTTCGCATTTTGCTTCATTGTTCTTCTTCTTCGTCGAGAGCCTTGTCGAGAGTTAGCCCCATTGTTGAGTGCTTCAACTTCTTCAGGGTAAGTCAATTCTTGACCAAATTCTTTGGTTTTTGTCTTGAACTTGTTTATTTTTTCGCCTAGTTGCTGAATTTCGTGTTGCAATGTTGAATGGGTACTTGTTTCTTGCGAATCTGAAACTTGAAATTCTCACTTGTAGAGAGCGAAAACTTCATTCTTCTTCTATGACTCCCAAGGGTAAAGGAAAACGTCCCATGGGTGAGGAGGAGGAAAACCGGGACCTATTTCGTACTGGGCTTCCATCTTCTAGTACACCCCTTCCTTGACATGTAGATGGGGCAAACTTGTATCAGGACTCGTTTATGCACGTGGACTGGCGCCCGACTGGAGTTTGGGATCCTAGTGTTTTTCCATTGGACAGGCAGAGTTATATGTGTAACCTTCAGTTGGTATGTTTCTGATTCTCTCTTTTTTTTTTTTTTTGGTTTCGTTCAGTATATATAGTTTTTTGAACTGAAAATTTGAACTGTTAGTGCTTCGGCATACGAACAAATTGGGATTTGTACTGGAATGGTGGTCAGCTGTAAATAATTTGTCTAGATTTTTTTTGGCTGTATTTGTAGCATGTGGGGTGTTGAGAAAATGTTATTTGTTGGCTAGAGAGTTGGTGTTCTGCTCCAGGCTCATTGGTCCACTTCTCATTGGGCCATGATGTTTGACACATTTTCCGCGAGGGCTAGGGAGATAGTGCAGGGTTCTGGTTTTGAGCACTTTTTGTCGGTTATCCCGACTTGTCATTCTGGGGATGCTAGGATAATTGCCCGGGGGTTATTGGAGAGGTTCTGGGATACAACGAACACTTTCCACACACCTGTGAGGGAGATGTTTTCTACCCCCTATCAGTTTGCTGTAGTGACAAACTTGTCCTTTAGAGGGCGTCGTATACAGTATGTCGCGAGTTATTACCGGCAGAGTGATAGGTTGCTTCAGCTATATGGGTATGTGTCTGCCCATTTTAGAGATGACCAAGTTTCCTTGTCAAGGTTATGGGCAGCCGAGGCGGAGCAGGGACTTACTGAGGAGCAGAGGGCTCGTATTTTCTTAGCTTATCTCTTGAGGGCGACCATTTTTGCCCAGAAGAAGAGCGTGTGTCAGGTTGGCTTCTTGACATGTTTAGATGACTTGTCCAAAGTCCATGAGTACAAATTTGGTGCTCCCGCGTATGCTTCTTCAGTGAGGTGGTGTCGCTAGGCTTGTAGGCCTAAGCCGACGAGTCGGAGGGTGTCTATCTCGGACCCGTGGAGGATACTGGAGGTAAGCATATATGTTTCCCTTTTTCTTTGCATATGCAAGCTCTTTAGGAGAGATGTATCTAATTATTCTTGCTTTTATGGCAGCTGTGGTTCTTTGAGTATTTTCCCGCTTATGGTCCTCACCGTCCTGGTTTGAGGATGTTCCACTAGTGTCACGGGGGGTCGCTAGGGACAACCACCCGTTTTCCTCTCTGGAGCACTTTCGGGCTACCTTTGAGAGTCATGCTGCGTCTGAGGTATGTTGCCTTTGATTTGCTTGTGTATGTATGTTTTTTTTTTTTTGTCCATTTGATGTGAATGAACTTTGATCTTGTAATCTGCAAGTGTCGTTGACTGCCTTTGACTGTATTCCCGAGGTTCCGCCCCATATTACCACCGAGTCCTTTAGGGTATCCACCTTGCGGGTGGTCTTTGAGGCGGGGCTATTTGGCCTTTTGTGGTACTTGGGGGACCGTTTGACTCGGCTTGTGTATCCTGGCTTGGGTGGCCATTTGGTTCCGGAGGACTCTCCTATGACCATGGTCTACCTTCGCAGCCTGAGCGTAGAAGATTTGGCGGTCGTGACTGGAGGAATGGCGGCCATGGAGTTTGTTAAGCCGGAGATTGCTGGTTTGGACCGTACAGCTGTGTATCTGGCCTATTGCTTGTGTCATCTGATGTCGGACCTTACTTCTGAGGTAAGATCTTTATTTGTGCCTTTTCAGCTATATGTGTGATATACTGACTTTTGTTCTTCGTAGGCGGATCGTTTGGTTGTTCAGGGTCCCAGGAGGTCCCATTCCAGAGTTCCTCGTGGCCAGCCCCCAAGTGCGACCTTGCTGAGAAACGAGGTGAGGTACCTTGGTGAGAGTGGGGCACGCGTAGTAGAGGAGTTCCCTCTACACACTTCTGATGGAGAGGCCGTGGAGGGCTTGGCCTTGCCTGATGGTTGTACGGGGGTAAGTTTGTATCCCTTCTTGCTTTTTTGTGTGTTGCTTTTGAATGCTGACTATATTCTTCGTCCCTTCTTGTAGCTGAACCGGGAGGAAACTTCTCAACTCTTCAAGCTCATGCATCTGTTGCCGGGTGATGGGTAAAGGGAAGAGTTCTCGGTTTGGGACTGCTAGTGTAAGTACACTTTTGTCTTTTGTTTAGCTAAGTGGAGTGCTTAGTCTAACATTTGGTCTTGATTGTGTATTTAGATATCACGGTCTTCGTTCTCTGTGGGACCCCAACACTCGTCACTACGAGGACCTCTTCGGCGAGCAGGCCATCCGTAGCTCGTTCACCTATTGTAGCTGCGACCAGGCCTCCTGTTGATGAGGCGCCTGGACCTTCTATGCCGCACATTTCTGTGCCTGAGATGTTTTCTCCAGCGGGTTTTCAGCCTTCTTCGAGTAGTAGGCCCGTTGTGACCTCTATGGCTGGAAGTTAGGCGAACGCCCCTGGGTGGGATGTGCCTATGGACTTTGCTAGTCTAGCCACGGAGAGCCTCTTTGGACCGGGGTTTTTGGCAGGTACCTCTATGCATGTACCAGCGTATAATGGACGAGATATGAGGCTTAACAACAACATGCATATTTATAGCTCGTTAAGTACTCAGGGCTCCTTCCACTACTCGGATGGGAACTATTGGCCAGGGACCGTCTGTTGAGGATGAGGCCGATAACAATGGCGATGATGACTCCAGTTGAACAATGTAGGATTGTTTTGTAAACATTGGTCTCCAAACCTTGAACTCCTGTTTTTATGCATATATTTGATATATGTTATTATGACTCGATTATGCCCGTCTGATCTCTAAGTATGCAATGTGTTATGCAGTAACGAGTAGGACAAAATTTAGGGAATAAAGTAAAGAAAATGGTCCAAATTGCAAGAAAAAACAAAAATCACACATATTATACCCCCTATAAAAAAGTAAAATAATAATAAAAAAAAGAAAAAAAAGACTAAGAGAATCTCGGGCCTTGTAACTCCGTTGTGTATTTGAAAACTGGGCTCAAAACCGAGAGGGACAGACCAAACAGGCGGGCAAGAACAAAAGAGAAACGTCAACTGGGCCGAGGTCGGGGCCGCTAGCGGCGCTGAGCTAGGCCGCTAACGGCGCTGGGCCATTGGTGATGGCCGCTAGTAACCCTGATCACAACCGCTAGCGACTCTGGTTTTCGGCCTTTTTCGTGGATTTATGACTCTTTCTGACCGATTTTTTTGCCTATAAATAGGATTTACGGGATGTTTAATGTCGTATCTCTTTTTCAGACTTTATCACTCTCAAATTTCTCAAAGCCTTGACCATGGTGAAATCCTTTGAAAATCTATTCGATGCCTGGTGTAAAAATCTGATCATTAAAGATGAACTAGAACTGGCTCCGTACAATATCTCAACCTTATTGGCTTTAAGACCAACCAAAATCTTGTGGCCCCTTCTTTGAATCGATTTGAACTATTGGGACCCAGACTTGCACGTCTTCCATTTCGTTAACTCTGAATTATGCCCTTTAGTTGAAGAATTTGTTGCAATTACTAATATATCTGAAGTTATTCCCCAGATGTGCCTTTTTTGAGGGATGGATTTAGTAATCAGTACAGGAAATCTCGAGGCCTGACATCTGCAGAAGACAAAAGTATGATTCTTGGTGTCGATGTGGATTTAGTTCAAATTTGTGAAAAGTTTGGTCCTTCTTCTGAACAGGATGCAATATTTAGGCATTGCCGCCGACAGGCTTTTGTACTTTACCTGTTGAATTGCCTATTGTTTGCTAATGCAGAGTCCTCCAACCTAGGTAGAGCCTCGTTGTTGCGATTGGTGAATCACATGGCTGAAGGGCATTCTCCTTTGCATCTGGTGATAGGGAAAACTAATTTGGGGCTTGACATGTTGAATGTTTCGCCTCATGAGGCCTTTTCTGGCAGGCCCCTATTGCTCAAAATATTTGGTTCTGCGAGCATCTAAGGTTGATAGAATCACCAGAGAACATGATAGCTCGTATCTCTCAAGCTTGGGAAAATAAGACTTATATTGCCGCTAGCTTCTTGGTTAGAAAAAGGCTATATGATAAAAAGACCCTTACTGAATGGGATGTCTTTTTCCATGCCGGACCTGCTATCTGTTGGCATGTGACTTGGTGGAGCTTGACCTCTTTGGTGGCTTGCTGCAAATTTGTCCCCCATACTACTATAGTGGGTCTATACAGGAGTACTTGCTTCTTTCCTTCTAGGGTCATGATACAATATGTGTTAAAGCAGGTTATCCCTCGTCAAGAGACTTTGAGACAACCTACCTTGGCTTTGACCACTGAATTTGCTAAGGATTGGGGAAAATACTGGCGTGGCAGGGATCGCTGGACGGTACCTCGGGTGATTGCCTCAACCCAAGTTTCTGAGACTTATTTGAACTGCCTTTCCTGCAGTGATGCAGAAGTGAGACGAGCCCTTCGTCATGAGGAGTTGGACCAACTAGTACCTATGTATGACTCAGGAACAGGAAGCAAGAAAAGGAAGGAAGGGCCTTATAAGGAAGGCTATCATGTAATGAAAAAAGGCAAGCCCCCAGCTCAAGGAAGCGATCATAAGTTGTCCTCAGGCAAAGGTCCTTCAAAGAGAACGAAGCCTTCTAAAGGGAAGAAGTATTAAAGCAGTTTTCTTTAGAAAGCAAGTCTAGTTTTAAATAAAAGTAATAGGATTCTGTTTAGCATAAACCCTCGCAGTTGCACCCTTTTTTTTTTTTGTTTTTTTTTTTTGGTAACCTTAGGAATTTTAATTTACGCAATGTAAGCTTATTCGTTAAGTTTGAATAAAGATTATCCTTTTTGAATGAGTTGAATGAAATTTTGGATTGATTTTGGTCGGTGTAAGGACCCGGGATTTCTATGGCCACGGAGTGCGTCCTTATATAAAATTTCTAAGCTGGGGGTTTAGATAAGTTCAAGGGACCATCGAGTTAGAAAAGCTTTTGAAAAGACTTGTATTGAATAAAAACCATGAAAGAGGTCACAAATCTGCTATCGGCGTTTTATCGAAGGGACAAACGAAGGGACAATCCGAAGGGACAACCCAATAGCGCGATAAATAAGCTGATCATGTTTTTAGAAAGACTCCCGCTCATATAGAACATATAAGTACCTAAGAATAAAGGGTTTGGAGGCGAAGGTACGAGGTGGGAAGGTGTTAGGCACCCAAGTCGCCCGTATTATGACGGCCTCTACTAACTCAAGTTTGCTTAATAATTTAGAGACACGATTCCCACACAAACCGGATCAACAACCTAGACTTAGACTATTAATTGGTTCATCACAAGCATCACAACATTTATTTTTAACCCTTATTTAGACATGCATTCGATTGGCAAATTGGGCAGCACAACGACTAGACAGACATTATTTAAGAAGCGATAAAAAAACGTGTACTAGCATGATATCTACATTATGACTACTAGAAAATAAACAATTAGGTAATTAATTTAATTTGAGCCCTCAGGAGTTTGTACCTGAACTGTAGGCTATATTTGACGAAAATAGTAAAGACAATATCTCAAGTTTGTAAGAAAGAGGGGGAATCTCGGTGTCAATACTCCCGAGAATAGAATAGAATTGTTAATGGAAGAAAAAGGGAGAAGCTCAAAGTCAATACTACTGAGAATAGAGGGTGTTAACTGTAGACTGTCTGATTCGAACTGAGGGAGGAGGGTCGTATATACAGGGAAGGAAATAGGGTTGGAGGGGTGAAGGATGGCCGAAATTCAGAGTTGGGCTTGAAAAAGACGGGCTTCGGAAGACTCAGCGAGCGCCGCTAGCGGCCCTGGTGAGCCTGCCAACTGAAACTTTGCCGGGTCATATCTCACTCGTTTGGGCTCAAAATTGGATGATTCAAGATTAGTTGGAAAGCTTATTGGGTCTAGTGTTTAGTGGCTTTGGTTTCAAGGCCAAATGGTTTTTGGATCTCTATATATACTCGAAAGAGTAAGGAGAGGTCAGTTTTCGAGTACGCATCAATGTAGGGCTCGTAACTCCTTGGTTGGAAATGTGATGTGGCTCATGATATCTCATTGGAAATCTATTTGAATAAGGAATCCATAAATATAAGGCTCAAATTAAATCAACCAAGTGAACTTCCAAATGGGGCTGGAAACATGGTCCACAGTATTCAGCTACATTTGTGTTAACCCTTAACTTCGTTTGGCCATAACTCTTAGGTGCAGAATCATATTTTGACACGAAAGGAAGCAAGGAAAAGCTCTTAAAAGCAGCTTTTAAATGAAGTGGGAATGAAGGAGTGATCGAGGAAAAACCTGAGACCTTATTTTACCTATCAAAGCAAAAATAGCATTCAAGTTTTATGAATTACTTTTAGCAATAGGCAATCGCACAATCAATAAACGTAAGCTCCTTACGTTTAAGCGCGGTCAACGGGTCCTAACAAATCCACGATGTAACATTAGTCAATATCTTGACTTCTAAACCACTTTATTAAACTTTAAAGCTGATTTAGTACCCTTAATTTAATTAGTTAAGTTGCTGGAAATTTAGTTACTCATGCATGCTCAAAGTTTCCAAAAACGCATTTGCATAAACAAAATAGGAAACTTTCCAAAACGCTAAACAAGCCAACTAGTCAAAGCAAGTCAACAACAAAACACCATCACCCTCAACTACCACCAGCGGGCCCCACCACCAACAGACCTGCTGGTGGCTGGCCGACGGCAGCCACGGCAGGCGGCCGTGACAACCGCACAGCGGCTGCGCACGGCACAGTCGTGCACCACATGGTTCTCTTTTTTTTTTTTTTTTTTTTTTTTTTTTTTTTCCAATTCACAAAACCCTAATCTAATTAAATCTACCATTATTTCTAGATTTAATTAAATTACAAAGATCCAACATTTTTAATTCAAACTTGATTCAATTCAATAAAATACACAAATCAAACCCTAATCATGATTCTATCATGCAAAATTAAATAGAATCTAAAAAACCCTAGATAATTCTAAATTAGGGTTTATCATTCAAAACTAGGGTTCATGAAAACATACATGAATTGAATCAAAAACGTTTAATGATCAAAGAAAATCAATTTAGAATACTTACTTGAAAATTAAAAGATCTAAAATTGAGCAAGATGGATTATGAAAAGGGGTGAACTTTTCCTTCTTTTTGCTCTAGGAATTTCGCCCGTGTGAGTGAAGAGAGAGAGAACGTGAGTTCTTTTTTTGTTTGGTAAAGAATCAGTTATGTGAGGAAGTTGAGTATATTTAGGAACCCCCAAATCTACTCCTTTACTATACTTCTTCTTTCCTAAAAACTCTCCTAACTTCCCTCCACTTTACAAAAATTTAGGAAACCAAAATTTGAAAAATAAAAACTGATTTTGAAAATAAAATCAGCAAAATTGATCCCTATTTTCGGCTAGGGTGGCCGAAAATAAGGCCCATTGGTGCCTTATAATTTTCGGCCACTTCCGAAAATTATAGAGCCCAATCTCTTTTATTTATTTTGGCCCAAATATAATTTAAATTAGGTCCAAAACTAAAATCCAATATTAATTAGGCACTCAAAACATTTATGAGCCCAATTAACTATTTTAAATACGAAATTACATTTTCTTTTATAGTAATTATTATTCTAAAATGAATAAAAATTACGGGGTATTACATCCTTACCCCCTTAAAAGAAGTTTCGTCCTGGAAACTTAGGATCACCACCAAAGTGAAGCTAGTTCCATAAGGCAAAGTTTTTTCCACCACACTTTCAAAGTTCGATACACAACATGCAACTCGAAAGTTTAAAAGTTTCACACAACTTTTCCAAATAACAAAATGAGCATGATGCAATGCAATGCAATGAGTTTCCAGTCTTTGTTCTTTTCTTTTGTGGATTGTTACACCCTTCCCCCTTAAAAAGGTTTCGACCTCGAAACCAAGGTTAAGTACCTTGTTCGAACAAGTGAGGATAACGCTTGCGCATGTCGGCCTCAGTTTTCCAAGTCGCCTCTTCGACTTTGTGATTAGCCCACAATACTTTCACAAGATTGATCATAGAAGCACGAGTTTTCTTCGTTTTCTCGTCTAGGATCCTTACAAGTTTAGTTCGCTCCTCAAGGACTCGAACTGGTTGCTCTTCATAGGTAAGTGTGTCATCTAACACTACCTTTTCTGGGTTCAGCACATGACTCGGATCATGGTGATATCTCTTGAGTTGTGACACGTGGAACACATCGTGCACTTGCTCCAAATCCATAGGCATAGCAAGCCTATAAGCGACCTCTCCAACTCTTTCAAGAATTTCGTAAGGTCCAATGTACTTTGGGCTAAGCTTTCCTTTTCGCCCAAATCTCATAATCCACGAGTCGGCGATACTTTGAGAAGTACCTTCTCACCAACTTGGAATTCCTCCATTCGTCAATGTTGATCTGCATAGGCTTTCTGTCTATCTTGTGCAGCTTTCATCTTCTCTTGGACAAGTTTCACTTGATCCACAGTCTCTTGGATAAACTCCGGACCCAAATCAAAGGTTTCACTTATGTCGCTCCAACACGTAGGAGATCGACACTTTCTCCCATACAACGCCTCGTAAGGTGCCCTACCAATGCTCGCATGGTAGCTATTGTTGTAGGAGAACTCAATCAAAGGCAAACTCTTCTCCCAAGAGTCCTTCATCTCTAGAGCACAAGCTCGCAACATGTCGTCCAATGTCTGAATAGTACGCTCCGTTTGACCATCTGTCGCAGGATGAAATGATGTACTAAATTTCAATTTCGTACCAAAGGCTTCTTGTAATTTGCCCCAGAAATTTGACAAGAATCTCGTATCCCTGTCTAACACAATGTCTTTAGGTACTCCATGTAACCTCAAGACCTCTTTCACATAAGCTGCGGCGAGTTGGTCCATTGACCAAGTCTTCTTCATTGCAATGAATCTCGTCGTTTTCGTCAGTCGGTCGACAATAACCCAAATAGTGTCTTTGCCAGACCTCGTCTTTGGTAATCCAGTCACGAAATCCATCGAGATTGAATCCCACTTCCATCTAGGAATTTCTAGCGATTGAACAAGACCTCCAGGCCTCCTGTGTTCGATCTTCACCTTTTGGCAAGTAAGACATTTTTCCACATACTCAGCACATTCTCGCTTCATGTTCATCCACCAAAACTGGAGTTTCAAGTCTTTGTACAACTTATCACCTCCTGGGTGAACAGAATACGCAGTTCCATGTGCCTCATCTAGAATTGTTCTCTTCAACTCGTCATTGTCGGGTATACACCAACGCCCCTTCATCATGATCGTACCATCATCAAGGATCTCAAAATCGGGATGCTTCCCATCCTTTATCTTGACACGTACTTCCTCTAGAAACGGGTCATGAACTTGCAACTGTTGGATCTCATAATAGATCGAAGGTCGCACTACAAGTGCATTCAGTAACACTGCAGTCTCACCTTGTTGAACAACTTCTAGGTCCAGCTTTCTGAATTCCTCACACAAGTCATACGGTAGTACCATCATGCTATTCACAGTGTGTGAAGTCTTCCTACTCAACCCATCAGCCACTACATTGGCCTTTCCTTCGTGATACTGAATATCCAGATCATACTCATCGAGCCATCTTCGTTGCCTCATATTCAACTCCTTTTGAGTGAAGATATACTTCAAACTCTTGTGATCTGTAAAGATCTTGCAACGAGCTCCATACAAATAATGCCTCCAAATTTTCAAGGCAAAAATCACAGCAGCTAACTCCATGTCGTGAGTAGGGTAGTTCTACTCATGCACTTTCAATTGGCAAGAGGCATAAGCAACCACCTTGCCATTCTGCATAAGCACACACCCCAACCCATTCTTTGAAGCGTCACTATAGACCTCAAATCCTTCCGTTCCGGACGGTAAAGTCAACAGTGGTGCTGTTGTCAACCTCTTCTTAAGTTCTTGAAAAGCTTCTTCACATTGTTCAGTCCACTTGTACTTCATCTCCTTCTTCATCAAATTTGTGATAGGTCTAGCTACCTTGGAGAAGTCTTGCACAAATCTCCTATAGTAGCCAGCCAAACCAAGGAAACTTCTCACCTCAGTCACACTTTTCGGAGGAGGCCAGTCCATGACTGCCCGAATCTTAGAAGGATCAACAAAGACTCCTTCTTTAGAGATAATGTGCCCAAGAAAGGCAACACTCTCTAGCCAAAACTCACACTTTGAGAGTTTAGCGTACAACTTCTCATTTCGCAAAACCTCTAAAACAGTCCTCAAGTGTCTTGCGTGTTCTTCCTCATCTTTCGAATACACCAAAATATCATAGATAAACACGACCACAAAACTATCCAGATATGGTCTAAAGGTGTTATTCATCATCTCCATAAACTTGGCAGGTGCATTAGTTAACTCAATTGGCATAACAGTAAACTCATAATGCCCATACCTTGTCCTAAAGGCAGTTTTCGCAATGTCGACCTCATCAATTCTCAGCTGATGATAACTAGATCGCAAATCCACCTTCGAAAACACTCCAACTCCTTAGAGTTGATCGAACAGGTCTTCAATTCTAGGTAGGGGATACCTATTCTTGACAGTGACCTTGTTCAACTCACGATAGTCAATGCAGAGACACAGACTACCATCCTTGTTACGCACAAACAGAACTGGTGTGCCCCAAGGTGACACACTAGGTCTAACGTACCCTTTATCCAACAACTCCTCTAATTGCTCCTTCAGTTCTTTCATCTCTAAATGTGCCATTCTATACGGTGCCCTCGAAATTGGACCTGTTCCAGGAACTAGGTCAATCTGAAACACAGTATCCCTCACTGGTGGCATACCAGGAATCTCCTTTGGAAAGATGTCCGGAAACTCATTGACCACGTCAATCTTTGAGATTTCCTCGTCTACTCCCTCCATATTCTGAATATGACACAGAAATCCCTCACATCCCTTCTCTAAGTGCTTTTTCGCCACTAACATTGAAATGATGTCTACTCCTCAACATTGTCCTTCTTAGGACACTCAAATGATCGATGCCCTAACTCTTGGAAATCGAAGCATCTAACCTTATTACCTTCACAGTCATCTCCATGATGATTCTTATTGCACTTCTTGCAAATGTAGGATTTTCCCTTCCAACCCCCATTATTCCTATGTCCATTTTCATTCTTGGAATTCCCACCCTCGTTGTGGTTATTTCCTTTGCATCGTCTGCGCGATGAATGCATTAGACTGCCGCAAGGCTTGCTGCGACTGAGCAAGTTGCGCTAATAAGGCTTGCACCATCTCCTCCCCGTTCCCGATGTTATTGTTTTGATCTCCCATCGAACTATTCTAATCCTCGACTCTTTGTCTATTTCTTTTAGGTGGCATATACAACCTAAAGGATCAACAAAAGTAAAAGAAAAAGGGTATTAGCTACCCATATCACACTCAGGTGCGATAATCACAACTAACATATACACTTGACTCATATATATGTTCACTAGCCAACTAGGGCTCTAGGCTCTTATTGCGTTCAAGCATGGCCTTATCACACTCTTGCGTACTACAAAGTTCAAGTTTCAATTGACTTTGTTCTTTCTTATAATAAACAAATAACAATCAAACGAAACATCCATGCCTTTTTATAGGCGCTTTCACAATACTCATATTCCAGATAGCAAGTAAATAACACATTTCTTGCAAAAAGTCAATCTCATAAATCAAATAATCATAGTATTTGTTCTCAAAAATGAGGACTTGTCACACCAAGCCTCAAAAGCATGAAGTAAAGTAAAACAATAATAGTCTAAAATAATGTCAAAACAATTGGCTCACAGGCCCAAATAAAGTCTTATATAGTTTATTTCATCAAAATTAAATAAAACTAAGAACTACGCTTTCTTGGCGACCTTGCGTTTCTTAGTGTCTTTCTTTTGGAGCGCATCTTGGTAGATTTCACCGAGACTCTGGTCCATTTCGTTGAACAATTCCTTTTCGACCTCCTTGGCCTCATCGACCACTTCCTCCTTATCCTCCTTCGCAGGACTTGGTGGAAATTTGAACTTACGCTGTAACTTGACCAACGCGAGCTCCTTCATCTCGTCAATCTTGTCAATGATGCCAGGATACTTAGCGAAATAGTTCTTCGGACAAAGCATAGCGCGACTAAAGATAGAGTCGAAGCTCTCCTTGAATGGTTTTCCCACGTCGTAGGATTGCTCCCACTCGTCATGGATCTTGTCTCTGAAAGCTTCCCAAATCTGGTTATGCCCAAAAGCCTTGTACATAACATACGCCTTCATGCGGTGACCTCAAGTTAGACTTATTCCCATGGTAGTCGTTATATTCCTTGAAGGTCGCACGTGCCTCGGACTCGAAGTCGTGCAGACTCTTGGCCCCCTTCCATTGCAGAGTTTGTGGATCCCTAGGCGAACGACTCATCTGCAACCAGAAACAACACGTTAGTACTTCACTCGAGTACTTCATATAATACCAAAAACAAGTAAACATAACCAATCAACTCATTTCGGCTTTATAAAGCTTTTATTCACATAACTTAAGTCTATTTAAATTTTGACTATGAGCATACCATAATGATATACTTTTCCCAAAATGTCATTCATACTCTTAGGTCAAAAACTCCTAACAAAGGCTTCTAACTTAAGCTCTGATACCAACTTGTAACACCCCGAATTTCCGTCCAATTTAAAACCATTTAAAATCACGAGTTGCAGCGGAAAAACTCTGGAATCCGAAGCGGTACCGCCGTATCTAATGTTCAAATCAAATACAAGGCTAGAAAGAAAACAAGTGCTAGAAACCTCAATCCAACATACTAGATAATTAAATATTAACTATCTTTCAACTAACTTAAAAACAGATAATCCAAGTGAAATAAATGTATTAAACTTATCAATTCCCATGCAAGAGAATTAATCTCGTTACAATAATAAAATCCCAATAATACCAAAGTTCCAAACTAAACAATAAATAAGTGTTTTTAGAAGATATACTATCTTCTTAGTACGCCTCCTCTACCTCTACTCCTCGAGCTATAATTCCTGTCAATCTACTCCCCCATATAGACAAATTCCATATAGGTTCATCATAGGCCCACCATTGAAGAGAAATGGACAACAAACACATGTAAAAAGAAAAAAAAACTAATTAGCGATGCTGAGTAATTCATAACCACATAATCCATCTCAATCTCCAATATTAAGTCCACATGCTTAATCAATAACAACAGTAATTATGCTTTAAGAAAAGTAAGACAACATGCTTTAAACTTAATGACACAATAATCACCAAATAATAGATCTCATTATTTATTATTATCCATTAGCCAAGTTTATTAGAGAGAAGAGAATCGCATGAATTGTCAAACCAACCGCAGTCGATTCAATAGGATCTTAGTCCCTTGCACAGTGGCAAAAGAGGGATCAACCGTCCCGGAGTATAGATGACTCCCGAAGTACTTCTAGATGTTCCTAAGTATGTATACCCTCTCTCAACCCTTAGGTTTACAAGAAGAACTGTTCCGGAGAACCAGTCGCCCAATTACTCAGTATGGATACAAGATTTCAAAACATTGAGGCCATAATTAATGGAACCACTCAACGCTATAAGTGACAAATTTCCATTCGCATCCTTTGGTGGATCTCTCACACAAAGAAGTCTTAACTCTCAATTCAATTTAATATGGTGATCACATAACAAGTAATACACATAATCTTGGCACTCAAGTAACCCAGTATGGTTACAATTTCCGATGGCATTTTACATGAAAGGGGCATCTAGGCCTTAATTCAAAACCACCTAATCAATAGTCAAAGTTCATATTAACTTATTGAAGTAACATGCTTCTAACATGAATCCACATGCTTACTAACATGATACAAAAATAGCAATTCCGAGCTATATCCATTTGAACAATTATTAACATAATTTTTCGTTCAATAACCAATAATAAAACATGTATCTCCTTACATGAATATTAATCAAGTACACATTGCTACACAAGTGAATTTTCAACATTATACATGCATTCACTAACATATAATTCTATACGAATTATCACAAGGAAATAAACATCAATTATCCCTTCTCAAATATTCACAAGTCCAAATATGAATTCACACACCTGATTCAATACTAGACAAATGAACGCAAATCCCCAAGCAGTATGAATTATGACAAAGAGATTACATAATTCATAGAGACATGAATTACCTTTAGCAATAGGCAATCACAATCAATAAACGTAAGCTCCTTACGTTTAAGCACGGTCAACGGGTCCTAACAAATCCACAATGTAACATTAGTCAATACCTTGACTTCTAAACCACTTTATTAAACTTTAAAGGTGATTTAGTACCCTTAATTTAATTAGTTAAGTTGCTGAAAATTTAGTTACTCATGCATGCTCAAAGTTTCCAAAAACGAATTTGCATAAACAAAATAGAAAACTTTCCAAAACCCTAAACAAGTCAACTAGTCAAAGCAAGTCAACACCAAAACACCATCACCATCAACTACCACCAGCAGACCCGCTGCTGGCTGGCCGCAAGCGGCAGCCACGGCAGGCGGCCGCGACAGCCGCACAACGGCTGCGCATGGCACAACCGTGCATCACACGGTTCTCTTTTTTTTTTCTTTTTTTTTTTTCCAATTTACAAAACCCTAATCTAATTAAATCTACCATTATTTTCAGATTTAATTAAATTACAAAGATCCAACCTTTTTCATTCAAACTTGATTCAATTCAATAAAAACCACAAATCAAACCCTAATCATGATTCTATCATGCAAAATTAAATAGAATCTAACAAACCCTAGATAATTCAAAATTAGGGTTTATCATTCAAAACTAGGGTTCATGAAAACATACTTGACTTGAATAAAAAACGTTTAATGATCAAAGGAAATCAATTTAGAATACTTACTTGAAAATTCAAAGAATTAAAATTGAGCAAGATGGATTATGAAAAGGGGTGAACTTCTCCTTCTTTTTGCTCTAGGAATTTCGGCCGTGTGAGTGAAGAGAGAGAGAACGTGAGTTCTTTTTTTGTTTGGTAAAGAATCAGTTATGTGAGGAAGTTGAGTATATTTAGGAACCCCCAAATCTACTCCTTCTTTACTAAACTTCTTCTTTCCTAAAAACTCTCCTTAACTTCCCTCCATTTACCAAAAATTTAGGAAACCAAAATTTGAAAAATAAAAACTGATTTTGAAAATAAAATCAGCAAAATTGATCCCTATTTTCGGCTAGGGTGGCCGAAAATAAGGCCCATTGGTGCCTTATAATTTTTTGCCACTTCCGATAATTATAGAGCCCAATCTCTTTTATTTATTTTGGCCCAAACATAATTTAAATTAGGTCCAAAACTAAAACCCAATATTAATTAGGCACTCAAAACATTTATGAGCCCAATTAACTATTTTAAATACGAAATTGCATTTTCTTTTAAAGTAATTATTATTCTAAAATGAATAAAAATTACGGGGTATTACACCTTAGGTCGGGTTTGAGTCCATTGCATTTGGCCGAGTTTAAATGTGCAAACCTATGGGTTTAAAGTAGTCTTGTTTTCATTAATGGACTTTGGCATGCAATTAACTGCTATGGACCTCCTGTGGGGCCCACTGATTTTGAACCAATGGCCCATAAAACGTCAGTGGTGAGAGAGTGGGCCAGGCGGTTAAGCCGCTACGTAAAGCGATTGAACCGCTAGGTGGAGCGGCTAAACCGCTGGCTAGAGCGGCTATGCCGCTCATTGGAGTGGTTGTGCTGTTGGGTCTAGCGGTCGAGCCGCGTGGCTCGCGATCTGACTGCCAACTGGTCGGTCTGACCGTCCACGTGGGTGGTTTGACCGGCCATTAGGTCTTTTTCACGGGTATGCATAAAAGACAAGGGGGGAGGCCAAAATGGGTCATCTTCCCCATAACCTGCCTTCTCCCTTCTCTATCCTCCATTTTTACCCAAATTCTCAACCTCCATCAAAGCCCCTAGCTCCAAATCTTGAGTTTTTCTTGCTCAAGTTCTTAGTAGAACTCGATTTTGTTGGTCGTTCTTCTGTTTTTGAGTGTCAAAACTCAAAATTGTGTGAATTTTTGTGAGTTTTGTGAGTTTCACTCAAATTTCCAAAAACTCCATTTTTGCTCTTCATTCATGGCTCCCAAACTTAGAGGAGGTAGGAAAAGGAAGGGGCATGAGATTGTTGTTGATGAGGCCCCGAATATTTTTACTCGGGTTTTTGTTTCCTGTATACTCCATCACCTGGTGGGTGAGAGCCGGTTAGTCCAGGATGAGTTCACTCGTAGTGATGTTCATCCTACCGATCGTTGGGAGCCCAGCAATCTCGTTTTCAAGAAGAAGGAGCATTTGGTTACCGTTGGTACCAAATGTCGGGTATGTCATTTTTTTTTCTTTTGTTTTTGCTCTTTTACAGTTAGAAAATCATGTGTAAGCAAACATAGAATTACTAGGTTGAGAAATGTAGTGTAGCTAAATGTGAAAAAACCAATTTGCGTGAAATTGTGTTTTTTTTTCCTGGTTAATCTGCGAATTCCTGTAGGACTCTTGTATTATGTATTCATGTGAAGAATGAATTTGTGTGAAATTCATCTTTAATATGTGGAAAATAAATTTGTATGAGATTGATTTTCGTTGTCATTATATATATATTTTATGAAAATAAATTTGAATGAAGTTCATTTTTGTTGTGGTGGTAAATGGTTTTTTGAGTATATTTGTGGAGAATAAACTTGTGTAAAATTTGTTCTCTTTAAAATTTACTCTTGTCATATTGGTTTAGCTAAAATGCTAAATTTTACGATTGTAAAACTTTAGGACTAAATCGGAGACTGGTAGTTGTTACTAGGAGACTGGTAGCTAATTTTCTTTGCAATTATTTGTGCTGTTTTAGGACGTCGACACGGCCATGCGGGGTTATGGTAGCATTTCGGGTATCGAGAAAGCCCGTAGGTACGTGACTCCTTCGGTTGATGCTGTCGTGGAGCGTTGTGGCTTCGGTCACTTTTTAGCGTCCATGGTTTCTGCTGAGCACTCCGACCGCTTGCTGGTTAGAGATCTTGCGGAGCGGTACTAGGATACTACCAGTACTTTTCATTTTCCTATGGGTGAGATTATGATCACCCCTTTCGAGTTTGGTCTCATTTCCGGGCTCCCTTGCACCGGTACTCCTGTCACTTATGGAGATGTGAGTAGGGAGGTCATGGTGGAGATGTTTGGCCTTTTTGGGGCCAACTGGGATGGTAGGGAGTATGGTCGGACTGACGTCATGGTACAGTTCTTGACCAACCCGGAGGAAGTTGAAGAAGGTCACGGTGGAGCAGCATGCTCGCCTTTTCTTGGTCCTTGTTCTAGCTTGTTCCGTCTTTTTGCATAAGGCTAGTAGGTACCATGTTCGTTATTTCCCGTGCTTGCGGGATTTGGACAGATTTGCGGAGTACAACTGGGGTCTTCCCGCATACTCTTGTCTTCTACAGTGTTTGAGGCAGTACCGCCGCCTCAGTGGAGAGGAGGGCGCATCTCGCGTCTGTAAGAACCCTCTCCTTTCGGCGCCTAATTGAAATAATAAATAATATATGTTATAGGTTCTTAAATAGAAGAGATTGATTGATTAAGGGATTATTGAACACATGAAGTCGCCACCAATTTTTAAGGAAACAATTGAAAACCATCGAAGTGCACCCAATTCCTATTGGGAATTATGACTCATATTACCCAAAGGCCAAAGATTGAGTTTGGGGGTGTAGGTACGAAAAAGACAAAACGAATCTCATCTAAATCGCCCGTAATAACGGCCTCTACTAATCCTATCCATGTTGATTCTTAATTCACATAATAAGGTTCCAAACAATCCGGTTGTCCAAGATCCTAAATTAACTAGGTGGGTTGAACAAACCAAATTATTAAAGTTATCGCTTTGCACATGATTACCCAATTGCATGATTTGATTTATAGAACACAACCAAAATAATAGAAATAGGTTCCCCAACTTTACCGTTGCCAATTTGCATGAACAAACATGTTAGTAACTTCAATGGAAGTAAAATAAAAGATATAAACTTTAATTACATATTAGCATGCTAATTGAATTGATTAATCATGGAAAATATGCAAAGATATGATATTTACAATAAACATGATAAAATATAAGAAAACTAGAAAATAAACTAGAAAGTATGAGAATCATGTAAGGATAATAATTAAACTAACCTATGCATGATAATCATGAAAACAATAACTAAAATTGATCTACATAGGATGAACTAAGTAAAACAAATAAAACATGCAAAGAATATTAACCATGATCATAATATAAATAAAACATGCTTTGAAAATAGATTTAAGAGTTGAAAAGATGAGCCCTCAGGTTGAACCTTGATTGTACTAGAATTGAATGTCAATGGCTCTTGAAATTGGACTTGATCTTGGGATGAGACTTGTTCTTGATTCGGGTTTGATTGATGTGACAAGGGTTGAATGGAATAGAGGAGAGAGAGATTAGGGTTTTCTTGAGTTGGATCCCGTAATAATGAGTTGTGTCCTCGAAAAACGGAGTTTAGAGGGGTATTTATAGGGAATGGGCCGAAAAGGAGGTCAAATTAAGGTTCCCGAGCCAAAAATGGTGCCCAGCGGCCCCCCGGAGAGCCGCTCGGGGCTCGGCGGCCTCGATAGTGCAGCTGGGGCTCTGGCGGTTGGGCCGCTGGGGCCCGCGGCCCGCTTCACGGCCTCCGCTATCATGAAAAGGCCGCTGGAGGGCTCGTTTGACCTCCGATTGACCTGATTCTTGGTGCGTTGGATTCCTTGTTCAAAGGGATTTCTTTTGACATATTAAGGGCTCAAATAGAATATTTATCCTATGAGTTATGGCCCAAACACTAGAGAAGTGTCTGTTTCAATGGATTAATCAATCATCGGATCATATCTCCTTCGTTTCTAATGAGATTTTGGCCCATAATATATCATTGGAAAGATAATTCAAATAGGAATACAATACTAGTGAGATAATTCACCAATTAATCTTTGAATGGCTAAAAATAAGTCTTGAAGCGTGATATGCGGGTATGAGAACATCGTTTTTAGCCCGTAATTTCATTAAATCATAACTTTTGACTCCGATATCGGATTGGGATAAATGAGATGGAGTTGGAAAGCTTATGGAAAGGGATATTTGATGGTATGGAAATATGAAGGGTCCGGAATAATTATGGATAATGGGTCACAAATAAGCACAATTATTTCTAGTATTTACATTCAATTCATTATGTTCATTATTGGTTATCATCATTGGGCATTTAAAAAGGGGGAACCAATTTAGGTGTCTACAGCGTCTCCTTAGTCGGTTATTGGAAGGTTATGGAGGTAATTTCCTTTTACCCTTCTTGTACTTTGTGTTTTTCGGCTCTTTATTAATAACTTGTGCCTAATCCATGTACTTTGCATGTCTTTGATTTGGTTTTATGAGCACTTCTCCAACCTTGCCCCTCTTCTCGAGACAGGGGATTTGTCCTTTCCAGCGATGCAGACCTGGAAGGGACGGGCTTCTTGCCCATTTACTACGCTGCACGCCCTTAGGGAGGCGATATATCCATTAATCGTTCAGGATGTAAGCAACTTTTTTTTGTCCTTATTTTGTCCTTTTATCCTTTTGTGTGCTCATTCTTGCTTTTGTAGGTCGACTGGTTCCCCTAGACGGATTACCTCCCGGGCCTCTCGGATTGATTCTTGGGTGCTCTTGGGATGATCCATGTTGAGGGTCCTTTCGGTTTTGAGTGGTTCTTGGGAGAGAGACTGATTGGGCAGACTTTCCCCGACCTTCCGGCTCCACGGGTTCCATTGGATCCTCCGGATTCTATGCTTTATGTTCGTCATCTTACCGTTGAGCAGGTGAGGGCAGCTACTGTTGGGGCGAACGCCCTTGAGTATTTGATTTCGATTGATCCTGAGGTGGTTCTCATGGTGGCATATACTGATTTTGTTGAGGCGCGGTTATGCCCCAACTTCTCTACCGACCCGGTGAGTAATATACTTTTGTTTCTTAATTTCGTCTGGAAATTTAGAAACATGTCTGATATTTTTATGTCTTTGTAGAGTGCTACAGTTTCTCGTCTGTTTCTGCTCCACGTCCTACTCCTCCCACTATGTCGGTGAGTTATAATGGAGCGGACGAATCTCTTCAGGTTATGCAGGTTCCTGAGTTTCGTGGCACTGACCAGGAGGTTGAGGGATTGCCTCTACCAGCTGGCTGTAGGGGGGTAAGTGAGAATTCCTTGTAATTTGCAATGTTTCCTTTGTATTTATACTGATTCTTTTCCTTATGTGCACAATTGGATGCTGCTGAGACACGGAAGATCTTTAGAGGCATGCATGCCTTTAAGACTTGGATTTCCAGATTCGCATCTCGGAGTGTATGCATGAGTCGTCGGTCCGACGTTCGAGAGGTATGTTCATTGCAAGTAATAGTGCTTGATTTGAATTTTTGGTAATTTTTTGACCTTGAGCTTATTTTCGCAGCCTGTTCCCGTGGTGAGGCCTCCCAGGCCTTCAGTTGTTCGTACTCCGGAGCTGGTGCCTATACCGCAGCATCCTCCTCCTAGGCAGGAGAGTACAGTGGTGCGTCAGGGGACGCTCGAGCTAGAGTTGATATGGGGAGCTTGCCCCAAGCGCCTTCTCTTCCGCAGTGGCCTGCACCGCCTTCTTATATGGGGTATCCGGGCTATCATATGCCCATGTATCCTCCCATCCCTCCAAGGGGTTCTTGGAGTCAGGAGAGTACGGGGTATGGTGGCTATCCTGGCATATCGGAGCCACCTCGTGATTCACTAGATCCCGCTTACTTGACGGGTTCATTATTTGCTTTCGACCCTAGAGCTTGGGCGATGTCTCAGCCCGGTCCTTCAGGTGCTCCATCATCGACTGGACCCGGAGAGTCGTCTCAGGCGGGTCCGAGTACTGGCGAAGATGGCCAGTGATATTTGTTGTAGTGCATTTTGAACTTTTGGGCTTGTATTAAACCTGTTACAAATTATTGCATTTTATTCACGCACAAAGATATTACGCAAATGCCCATATGTGAACTTCAATCAACTAATTTTCGGGTGGGAAATCACAAATCACGACATTCGGGAATTTAGGATTCTCGGGAATTTAGCACATTTGGGATACCCCTTCCCCAAAAATAAAAAATAACGTAAAGAAAAGTGAAATAGAAAAAGATAATTAAAGGGGAAAATATTAATAAAGGAAATCAGAAAATAAAAGGAATAAAAGTGGAACTTGATAACCAAGATAAAAAGAGGGAAAGAAAATAAAAGGGAATAAATAGAAAATTGGCAAGAGCTAGAATTTAAGGTAAGAAAAATATAAGGGAAGGCTTCCAAAATCTGTCCAAGTGGGAATTAGGAAGGTAGAGCCCTGTCAAAACGTGCGGTCGGGTGTACCGAGATCTCTCGCGAAGGAGCACACCAGACACCTATACAGGGTGACCGCTAGAGCTCCTAGCGGCTGTGCTGGAGCTCTAGCGGTTGCCGCTTGGGCTTGCGGTTTGGCCGCTTGTCCTAGCGGTCAAGCCGCTTGCTGGAGCGGCTAAGCCGCTTGTCCTAGCGGCTAGCCGTCTGGACCATCTTCAAGGCCGCATGACCTCTTTTTCGTCGGTTGTCTGAATTTCCTTAATTTTTCGACGAGAATCCAACTGTAGCCTCTATATAGTTGGGTTTCTTTCTCTTCTCTTCTCACCACCTGCTTTGAACCCTTAGAGAGAGAATTCTTTGAGAGAAAATCCTTAATCTTAACAATGGTGAACTATGATGATGTTTTTGATGCTTGGCTGACTTCTATGACTGTAGAGGAGAGGTTAGAGCTTACTCCCTTCCACCTCAATGCCTTCTTTCACCTTAAACAAGTGAAGATTTTGTGGGATTTCCTTCATGCTTCCATTGAGTTTTCGGACCCAAAATTCCATGTCTTTCGTTTCGGTGCTCATGAGATGTGCCCTTTGGTTGAGGAGTTCTCCGATATAATTGGCTTTCCAACCGAAAGCCCTCCCGCCGTTCCTTACTTGGGAAATGCTTTTGTGGGTGATTTTCAAAGGTACCTTGGGTTGTCTCCCCATCGAGCGGGTCAAGTACTTCATGGTGAGGACGTTGATCTTGCCAAGCTTGTGACTTTCTTCACTTCCAAGGCCCAGGGTGTGATGGATATGAAGTACAAGAAATGTGCCTTTGTGTTTTGCCTCCTCCATCGTTATTTGTTTGTTGGTGGTAATGAAGACGCTCTTATTCCATCCGAAAAGAAGCTTACCATCAATAGAGGCAAGGCTTGTCTTCTTAGGGTGACCGAGCAAATTCAATGGGATAGCTCTCCTATGCACTTGGTCGTGGGAGAGACCATCCTTGTTTTAGATAGGCTCAAGAGTAATCCTCAAGAGTCCTTCACCGGGAGCCCTTTACTCCTTCAAGTAAGTATTGTGATAAAGCCTTAATCTTTGTGGACTTAACATTATTTGGTGAAATTCTTATCTTGTGTTGACTTCAATTTTCTTTTTGTTGCTTTCGTGTAGATATGGCTTCAAGAGAGACTCCACTTGCTCGAGGCCCCAATAGACACTAGGAAGTTCCTCCCTAAATATTTTCCGGCGAGGCGTCGAAAGTTCTCCGAATCCTCTCGGGAGGAGTGGATAGCATACTTCTACACCAACATCCAACCGGCTTGGTTTGTCCCGTAGTGGCGTACCACCAAGATCGTAGGGTGTAGTGAGAATGTGCCCTTTACGAGGATCATTGGTTTGTATACTTTGACGTTCTTCCTACTGAACCGCCTCCTCCGCCAATATAGTTTAAGGCAAAGGATCCCGAACGTAAGCTGTGAACCTCCTTGCCAAAGGCCCTTAACATCCTCCTTGGTGTCTAATTGGGAATGACATTGGAACCGTCGCCAAGTGTGGACTAAGCCGGTATACCCGCATTCAAACGGGTTGTCTAGCTTTTACGAGGAGTGGATTTGGAGCGGTGATCATCAAGTCAACCAAAGGCTCTTAGATGAGGAAAATGAGTTGTTCAAGGCCCGCAAATATGATGAGCCAAACGGTGTAAGGATAACTCTGATTGATAGGCCCGCTAAACCTTCCAAACCCCAAACTAAGGGTAAGGGAAAAGGTAAGGAAAATGCCCAATCCAAGAAAAGGAAGAATCCGGCCCACTCGTCCAAACAAGCAGCTCCAAATAGGCCCAATGATCACGTGGCCTCTTCTAGCTACGGTAGGGAAAGTTGGGCTCCAAAAGAATGAATGGAACTTGATGAGCCTAGCGAACCCGTCCAAGAGCCCGAAGTCAAAGACAAGGAGGAGTAGTCCACCTCTAATTGTCTAGCAAGTCTTGTCCTTTTCTACTTAGTAGTATAACTCAAATAACGAGTTTGCATGCCCAAGTAGATGTAGCTTAGAATTGCCCTGTTATTTATTTATTATTATTATTATTATTATTATTATTATTATTATTATTATTATTATTATTATTATTATTATTATTATTATTATTATTATTATTATTATATATTTTTTTCGAACTTTTTTTTTATTAGAGCATGTAATGGACTTTATCCATATTAATGAAAGACTTGCTTATTTTTTGCATTAATCGAATGGATCAAAACTCCCTTTACAGATTTATTTTGTTAAAGTGGTTGGGCCCAAGTTATATAGGTTACCTACATATCCATGCGGAATCAGGCCAATTTATTTTGTAAAACCACATCCTGTTTGTTTTCCCGTTGTGGGTCCCATTTGGACGAGGTTGACCAATTTTGACTTGGATTTGGTGCCTTAGTGGGCTCTCTCAAAGATTTAACATTTATGCATAGAATCGCTTAAGTTGGTCCATATTTGTGAGTTGGGTGAACTCGTTGCCGTCTAAATCCATTAGCTTTACCGCTCCGCCGGATAATATTGTCTTGATAATGTATGGGCCGACCCAATTAGGCTTGAACTTTCCCCGAGGGTCAACTACAATTGGTCTTACCTCTTTTGGGACTAAGTCTCATTCTTTTAGTCCTCTAGCCTTGAATCGTTGATCAAAATGCCTTTCCATCCTTACTTGGTAGACATGACCATAATGTAGGGCATTTAGTCGTCTTTCGTCTAGCAAGGTCAATTGGTCATATCGGGCATGGACCCAATCTACTTCGAGTAATTCACTTTCCAAAGCCTTCCTTAGAGAGGGGATTTCTACTTCGACTGGGAGTACCGCCACCATTCCGTATACCAAAGAATAAGGTGTTGCTCCTATTGAGGATCGAATAGTGGTTCTATATCCCCATAAGGCGAATTGTAGCTTGTCGGGCCAATCCTCGTAGTTTTCCGTCATTTTAGCTATCATTTGCTTCACGTTCTTGTTTGCGGATTCTACGGCCCCATTCGTTTGTGGCCTGTAAGGTGAAGACTGTCGATGTTAAATTTAAAACTTAGTGAAAAGCTCCGCAACATCCTTTTTGAATTGGGACCCGTGATCACTTCTGATTTCATGGGGTACCCCATATCTGGTAATGGTATTATCATGTATGAACTTTGCCACGTGTTTGGACGCTATTCTTGCGTACGATCGAGATTCAACCCATTTGGTAAAATAGTCTATTGCGACTAGTATGTATTCATGGCCTCCTTCTGTAGGGGTGATTTTTCCAATGATGTCAGTACCCCATGTAGAGAACGGCCATGGTGAAGTGAATGTATGTAGAGGAGTAGGAGGTCTATGTTGTAAATTAGCCTGAAATTGGCAGTGTGTGCACTTTCTCACGTATTCGATGCAATCCTTTTCCATCGTAGTCCAATAGTACCCTTGCCTTAGGATTTACTTGACCAAGGTGAGTCCATTCATATGGGGACCACATACGCCATTATGTATATCGTTCATGACTTTGATGACCTCGCGTTCCTTTAAGCATAGAAGACTTCACCCTTGTGGTGTCTTTTTATAAAGTTTGCCTTGCACATGTATGTATTGTGCGGCTAGTCTTCTTAAAGATCTTTGTGCCCTAGGTGTGGATTGTGGAGGGTAATCACCTTTGGCGAGTAGATTGAGAATGTCGGTAAACAATTCCTCCTCTTCTTCCTCATTGGCGCGTACTTCAAGTGCATTACAAAAGGCGGGCTCAGTGAGAATGGGCAGGGAGATTACATCATCTGGAATATTTATCATGGAAGCCATTTTTGCTAAGGCGTCCGCGAACTGGTTTTCATCTCTAGGAAGGTATGTGAAACGGACATAAGAGAAATATTTGGCTTTCTTTTCAAGATACTCCTGCTAAGGTGCTAGAGATTCGCTTTTCACTTTCCACTTTTTGGAGACTTGGTTTATGATGAGAGTTGAATCTCCATATACCTTTAGATCCTTAATTTGTAGTTCTATTGCCACTTCTAAACCAATGATGCATGCTTCATATTCTGCGCCGTTGTTGGTTACCTCATGGTGTAATTTGACTAATAATACTCCTACGCCATAACCTTTTTGGTTTGATGCTCCGTCAAAGTATAACTTCGAAGTGGTTTCTTCGACACTCATTATTCCTTCATCAGGAAAGTCATGTGTAGCATTATCACTAGTAACTGGGTTTTAAGCGAGATGTTCAGAAATGACATGTCCTTTGATCGCCTTTTGGTGCTCAAAAGTTAGATCGAATTCTGAAAGCATGACAGTCCATCTTGCTATCCTTCCACTAAGAATGGGTTTTTCGAACAAGTACTTTAATGGATTCATCCTCGACTTTATATGGATGGAATGTTGTAGCGTGTAGTGTCGAAGTTTCTTTGTTGCAATGACCAATGCGAGGAACGGTTTCTCTAGTGTGGAGTAGCGTGTTTCATATTCTAAGAATTTCTTGCTAAGGTAGTATATTGTCTTTTCATCATTCTCCACCTTTTGGGCCAACATAGCACCCATGGCAATTTCTGTGACTGTTATGTATAGCATAAGTGGTTTTTCCGGAATTGGCAGAAGCAATACGGGGGGATTAGCTAAGTATTCCTTAATCTTGTCAAAGGCTTGCTGGCATTGATCATCCCAAGTAGGTTTATTGTCCTTCTTGAGGTTTTTGATGATGGGCTCGCATGTAATAGTCAATTTGGATATGAACCGACTTATATATTGGAGCCGTCCTAGGAATCCTCTTATCTCCTTTTCATTTTTGGGAGATGGCATGTCCCTTATGGCTTTGATTTTGGTAGGATCAATTTCAATGCCTCTTGTGCTTATAACGAATTCTAAGAGCTTGCCCAAAGTTACTCCAAATGCGCACTTTTGAGGATTCAATCTCATATCGTAGTTCCAAAACCTGTCAAAGAATTTCTTTAGAGAGGGTATATGCCCTTCTCTCTCCTTGGATTTAATAATCATATCGTCCATGTACACTTCGGCTTCCTTGTGCATCATGTCATGTATAAGGGAAGTTGTGGTTCTTTGGTATGTTGCTCCAGCATTCTTCAACTCGAAAGGCATGACAGTGTAGCAATATGTCCCCCACTGGGTTATGAAAGTTGTTTTCTCCATATCTTCTTCGGCCATTTGTATTTGGTTATACCCTGCATAGCCATCCATGAATGATAAGAGGGCATGTCCTGCGGTATTATCCACCAGTACATCTATATGTGGCAAGGGAAAGTCGTCCTTTGGACTTGCCTTAGGTATTATTCTCCGAAGGTTTTGCTTTACTGGTTTTGAATCCGGATTGAGCGGTATTGTATGCCGTGCTATCTCACGGCTTATTCCCGGCATATCTTTGTAGGACCAAGCGAAAACGTCTATGTATTCTTGTAAGAGATTTATAAAACTTTCTCGCTCTTTGGGAGTTAACGATAAGCTAATGCGCACTTGGCGCGGCTCTTGATCGTTTGCAAGATTGATTAATTCTATTTCTTCCACAATTGAAGTCTTTTGTTCATGCTCTAATAGTGCTTTAGTTACTTCTTTGGGCAATTCTTGTTCATTTTTTGAATTATTGGCTACTAAGTAATCCAAGAAGTAAGCAGAATCAGTAATTATTTCATCGATATGGGAAACTGGAACATCAACTGAGCCATTACTATTGGCTTTAACGTCTTTAGACTTCCAAACAGAATTAAGCATAGATTTGGGTGGACCACCCAACTCTACTATACTAGACTCGTCTTCAGAATCAGACTCAGTCCGGTCGGAATCAGTGTCGGTGTCAGGCTTGGATTCTTCGGAGATCGTGATCTTGATCTTCTTTTCATTGGCTCCTGTCCAGCTTATGGTGCGTTTTTGCTTTGTGAGTTGACCCTCGTTTGGAGTGATCAACTTAGTTGGGTCAAAGTTTGCATCTTGAATTGCATTATTGACGTTGTGGAGCTCTTCATCTTTTGGATAGCGATACTCTTGTCCAAATAATAGACCCAAAAAGCGTTGTTGGGTGTGCCCTCTACCCAATCAAAGTTCAGCCTCCTTCTTACAGGCAAAGGAGGGATGAAGGTGATCCTTCCTTTGTTAAAGGTATCGGATAAGGCCTCATAACATGCGGACGACCCCCACGCTAACGAGGTCTTGTATCTTGCGTTCTAGGTGCACACACTCGTCTGTATGATGTCCCCTTCCTCGATGATAGATGCAAAAAGAAGTATGGTTCCAGTCCTTACTCTTATTTTCTGGATCTGGATCAGGTGTTGGCCCGATGGGTCCTAGAATACCTTTCTGAAATAGGTCCTGAAAGATTTGAGTTGGGGTTGAAAGGAGGGAGGTATATACCCTTTTTGGCATATGGTTATGGTACTCCCTCTCGGGATTGGCGGTGTTCTCGTAGCTGTACGACTGAACTTCTATGAGATCTTGAATCCTGTGTTTCAGTGCCCAACATTCTTCAGTGTCGTGGCCTCTTCCCCTGTGGTAATTGCAAAACTTACGTGGGTGCCCAGCAATCCCTGGAGAGACAGGATCAGGAGTTGGTCCCAGTGGTCGTATGATCCCAATGCTTATGAGTATTTCAAGAGTGTGAGTAAGATGGAGAGGTAATGGGGAGAAGTCCCTTTTGGTGATATCCCTCGTGGATGGGGCATGACTGAGTGGGAGATTTATGTTTTGATATAGGATAGCCGCGGACCATGCTTTTGCGTCTTCTCTTTCCTTTCTCTTTATCTCGATGTTAGTTACCTCTTCGTCTATTTGTTTTAGACCAAGGATGATTTCCTTGAGCAGCTCCTCCAATGATTTTTTAGGGGTGCTTTTGGTTGTTTGATGGTCCTCCTCCTCATCACTATCCTAAATTCCGGCTACCTCTAGGTGGAGGGAGTCAAGCTTAAATGGTGGGACAAGATGTCCAATTGGCACAATCATGCGAGAGGGGTCCTTTTCTTCTTCTTCATTGTAATGACAAAAACCTCACCTAGAGGATTGATGTTGTTATTTGGAGTGGGAACATTCTTTGGCTTGGGAATAGTCCCATTATCAAAAAGATTCTGGATTTTATTCTTGAGCGTCCAACATTTCTCGGTGTCATGTCCTTTTCCTCTATGAAATTTGCAATAAATATTAGGATTCCACGATTTACAAAGTTTGACCTCCAAAAAGCAAATGACAGTATAATCACGGGACGGAGGGAGTATATTTTATTGATTTTGGAAATTTCAAATTTAGATAATAGCAGTCACATCTCAATATTAACATTGGAGAACAACCCTTTGTTTTAAAAAAATATACAGCATGAGTACAACACTCAACGAAAGCCTAAATTATGGTCTTTAACCCTCAATTCAAGACCAAGTACAAGCCTAGGTTATACTTCTTCCTCACAACATGAGTATACTCTACCATACACGGAGCATCCCGCACGAGGCTTGCACATAATTTGTAGCTGAAAGACTTGTGATCTGTAGCTGTGAGGCAGTGAGCAGAGTAGCATGCTGGGGCTTGTCATGAGAAATTAAGGAAGCAAGTTAGACTTTGCTTCCAAATGGAATCATTTGGGCAATTATTCAAAGCAAATCAACTTCTTTAGGAAATCAATTAACTCTCATACATGCAAATATAGGCACATAAACTTGTTCAGATCAGTATTTCAGATCATAAAAATAGAAAAGAAAAAAATCATTGAGACATTTTGTCAAACACTTGGTGTGCGAAATGGAAAACAAAAACTGAGACCTTGATTTAGCAGCAAAAGCAATTGAACCCAATACCATATTTGCCAAACCTAGACACAATGTTTACAGTTGAATCATATGTTTCTCATATCATGTTTGATTGATTTAATCACCATACTTTTTTCTTTCCTCGTGAGACACCAAACAAGAAAGCCCAAAAACACTCACCATTGTTTCTTTCAAAATCTTCCATAAACTCCAACAAATGAAACCTAACCCAGATAAATGGCACTATTCATAGGACTATGCATAAATTTTATCACAATATCTCTTCCTTGTGAACTCACTCAATTCAAAATGCTAAAGAGGTATGCATAACAAACTCGTAGGCTACAAACTAAAATTAAATTGAAGAATAAAATGATAAAGAAGATACAAATAATGAGCTGATGAATAGAACAAATAAACTTGTGAGATTGAAGCTACTACTACCTCCAACGTCCCTTCACTCTCGTGCAATCGGTGCCCCGTAGAAGTTTTGATTATGTCAGGAGACCAAAAGCCCTTAACTTGGATTTAGTAGCTCAATTTACAGATAAGGAGTTTTGGGTTAAAAAAGATAACTTGAAATCCAGTCGATTTCCTCACAAAGTTTGTAATTTGTTGATTTTCGCATCCTAAATTCTTGCATGTTTGGTTTGAAGGATATGATGGAGAAGAGAATGACAGTGAAGAGATGAAGGGAGGGAGGCGGATAAATTAAGTGGAACTGGAGAAACCCTAGTAAGGAAGTCAGGTAAAAGTAGAGCATAAAAGGATAAATAAAAGACGAAAAATAAAAAAAGATATTCGGCTTCAAGGCGTTGGAAACTGGGGAAGTGCATCTGGGGCCCAAAAAATAACTTTTTCTTTTGTGGCATTTGGACACATCGCAATATTTAGTGACGGCCTAAGTTGCAGCAATATTTGTGACATTTGGACCACCCGTTACAAAAATTTCGTCACTACTGGAGGTTTTTGTTGTAGTGGAAAGTGGGGACTTCAGGCATAGAGAACTTTTGTGGGAGCTTCCCCTTTATGTGAGAGGAGTATCCTTCGTCATTGATCATGTAGTCACTTATGATCTTGTTTTGAGTTAAAGCTAACTCAAGGTTCTTAATTTGAGCGCTTAGCTCTTCTACTTTGTCTTCTCGAGGTGGAGGATCATCCTGGTTAAGAGAGTCAACTTCTTTGACCTTGCTTTCTATCCATGTCACACAGTTTCCCATAGTTTCCAACATTTTCATATTTTCAGTCAACATCTCATCAGTAGTCTTAGGTTGTGGAGGTGGCACATCATCGTCGGCCATTTCGGTAAACTTAGAACAAGATGGTCGATACGGAGGGGGAGTAAAAGATACTGCGCCAGACCTAACTTTGCTCGAAGGGGGAGATTCCAATATGACCTTCCTAACTAGACGTTGATTACTATGATCGCGTTCCCAACTTTTCGGACCGACTGTTTTCTTCCCAATCCTGGACAGCGGATAAGACTTCGAAAATGAGAAAAGTTTTAAAATAAAGATGAGAAGTTTTTGTCCAGAATATTCTATCAGCATAATTACCCTTGGGGACTAAGTAATGGGTTTAGGTCAAAAGATCTCGACACGGGAAAAGAAAGACAAAAGATATTATACTCTTGACTAAAAGGAGAGGGGAGAGATATTATCTCGACTCAATATGGGATAAAGCAAAAGATATTATACTCTTGACTAAAAGGAGAGGGGAGAGATATTATCTCGACTTAATATGGGATAAAGCAAAAGATATTATACTCTTGACTAAAGGAGAGGGGAGAGATATTATCTCGACTCAATATGAGATAAAGCAAAAGATATTATACACTTGACTAAAGGAGAGAGGATAGATATTATCTCGACTCAATACGAGAAAATGAAAAAGATATTATACTCTTGACTAAAAGGAGAGGAAAGAGATATTATCGAGATATTTTGACCTAGACTCACTACCAAAATAAAAGGAAAGAATAAAGCAAACAAATCTTTCCTAAGATAACGACCATCATATAGAACATTCAGGGACATTATTTCGTAAAAATAAAGATTCTAGACTCAATCTTAAGACAAAATCTAGACTAAAAAAGGAAGAGATCCTAATTGGGGTCTAACCTAATATTCTATGCCGAAAAAAAAGACTACGCAAAGATTGCGTTCACATATGGGCAAGCAGCACAACAACGCAATATGACATGATTATGAAAAATCTAGCATGGACATGGGACTGAGTTTCAACTTAAAACATTGGTTCTAGTTCTTGCAATGGGGTAGGCTTAAAGGTTTTGGTCAAAAGGTACTCATGATGAAGAATGTTCTACAATCCGCGGGATGCGCGACAATGTGAGGAATTCTAGTTATCCTACTCGTCGAGTGGATGAATGCGTAGGAAGGTACATGATGAGGTGGGGGGATCAATGTTTCTTGGCAAAGAACAATCGAGTGGATTCTCACCAAGGCACTTCGCCACACTCCATTCGCTAAAAACTGGTTTGAACGTGTAAATACAAGGTCGGAAGTCGCGCAAGCGCATGCACATGAATGCAATGAATGTAAATTAATAAATGAGTGACAAGTCACAAAATAATAATAATAAGAACACTCAAGGTAGTGAACCAAGCAAATATAATTATAATGAATCGATTTCAAGATACACCCTCTTAATCATTTCCACAGTGAAGTCGCCACTGTAGGCTGCCGTATTTTTCTCCCCTCTCCTCGACCTTCTTTTTGGGGCTCGGGTTGCCGGACAGCCTGGGAGAGCGCGTTGGTGTTCGAATTTCGTGAATCTTTTAGTGTGAATGCACGTAGAGATTTATGTACCAAGGACATGATTAAGATTGTTGGAAGTCGCCACCAAATTTTAAGGTAATTTGGAAACCTTGGAGGTCAAGTTGATAGTCTAGAAAGACGTCAACTCTACTCCTATGCACCCCAATCCCTATTGGGGAAATTGACTTCATAAATGAGTTCGGGGGCGTAGGTACGAGCTAGGAAGGTGTTAGGCACCCAACTCACCCGTTGACAACAACGACCTTTACTAATCGATTCAATATAATTATTAATGCTACGGCTCCAAACAAGGTTCAATTTGTCCAAATTCCTAGTTTTAAGTAATGGCCTGGGTTGAACAAATATTATTATTGTGACCGCTTTTAACAACTTATCAAATTACATGCTTTTATTGCTAAAAAACGATAAATATGCTAAAACTTGCAAGTTAGAGGACAAACACATAATTCATCCACCAATCCACAAACAAAGCATGATTCATTCATAAGAAAAGCAATAAACACTACTACAAAATGAGTCTAATGCAACATTCAATGAGCAACACTTTTAGAGTTTGTTGCTTTTTAGATAGGATAAGGTAGAAAGCAACACTTTTAAAATAAATGTCGCATCTAAAGCTCTAAACCAACGTTTTTTGTTAAGTGCTGCATTTATTATAAAGAAGTACAACACTTCTAAGAAACGTTGCTTTTATCACATTTAATAAACAACACTTATTTTAAAGTGTTGTATTTCCAATATGGAAATGCAGCACTTTGTAAAGTATTGCAAATGGGTGCGGAATTGAAAAAGGCGGACACTCAACAAAATTGAAATTGGAAAAGGCGGACAATAAAATGATTTGGACGGGCCTCATCAGCTACCCGCCGCATTGGCGGACAATAAAGAGAGTTTTTAACATGAGCTCGTTTCAACCATTGACGGATGCAAAGGGGGACAAGAGGGGACAGTGGTCACCCCTTTTTTGAATAAAAAAATCTGTAACTTTTTTTTTTTTTTAAAAAAAAAAATTAATTTGCAAGTGAAACTAATCACTAAAGCAAACCCATTACGGCATAACCCATCCCCTCATCCCCTCTTTCTCTCTAACTCTTTCTCTCTCATCCCCTCACCATCTCAAGTTCTCAACTCTCAGCTCTCGCAGACTGCATTGCCGACTCTCAGCTCTCGCTCGCCTGGCCCCGGAGTCGACACTCGACAGTACCGGAGTACTGGACTACTGGGGCCCGATTTTCTGCACTCAACTCGAGCTTGATGACCTCGATCTGGGCTCGTTGATACGTCGCTGTAGTCTGTAGACCTCGATTTTTCAGAATTTTGTCTCAGATCGATTTAGGTATAAACTTCTTTCCCTTTTACTTCGCTTTTTTTTCTCACTTATTTCTCATTCGAAGTGTTCTGGTTGTTTGGGTTTTTTGTTTGACAATTGATTTAGGCTTTTTGAGTTTTGCGGTTGCGAAATTAGTGTGGATTGAGATGCTGGAGAACTTAAGTTGATGAAATTAATGTTCACTTTAATCGAAGATTGTTCGATTTTTGGTTGAATTGGTATAATTATTGGTATTAGGTTATTGATTTTGTTGTCATTTTGGTGGGTTGAAATATTATGGTTATTAGGATGGAAGAATTGCTGTTTTGGTGGGTACAGTGACTGATGATGTGAGGACTTATGAAGTGCCTACTCTTAAGGTTTGTGCTTTGAGGTTCACTGAAACTGCCAGGGCTCGTATTGAGAAGGCTGGTGGTGAGTGTATCACTTTTGATCAGCTTGCTCTTCAGGCCCCTCTTGGACAGAACACGGTAAAGAATCTGACCCATCTTTCTTTTGTAATGTTCTATGTTATGTGTTTGTCGTTATGATGAATTGGTGATGTATTACATTCTAGTCTATGAGGCTTAATGAGTAGATAAAGTTAGTGTCATTTCAGAAGCTGATTTGTGCTTTACATTGGTGTTGCCATTAGATTTGAACATCAGGATTTAACCTAAGATGTTACTATGTCTTGCTAATGTATACAAAATTCGACAGATTCATATGAGTACACAGAATCAGTTTTAGTTGGAAAACTGATTGTTGCTGTTTAGGAATGGTAATGTTAAAATATTGCGTCTGAATGTGTTGCAATTTGTTAAATTTGGTAGAGCCAAGTTTTAGGAGCTACTTTGTGATGAAATATATATATGTATTTCAATTATTGAACATTGAGCACGATCTGCTTCAAAACCTGCCGGCTTCATTTCTGTTTGCATACCTTTGGCAACTGTTTGGTTACTTGATTTCTGTTGTAATTTTTATTTGGTTATTTTGTTTTTTTTTTCTTCTACCCGCATTAGTTGTAATGTGGAATTGTATGACGGTTTGATATTGAACTTTTTTTGATGTAATATGTATCGATGATTTTTACTTGATTTTGTCACCCTATTTTCCGAATCCTGGATACGCCACTGGTTTCACCTTCTATATTTTGGTACAAGGTATGTATTGCTCTTACCTTTATTTACTATATTGGACATAAGCAATTGACATCACTTCATTGGGGGTATCATTTATTTACTTTGTAGCTATCATACAAATTGTGTGCTGGTTGGAACTGCTTGCGAAAGGTTATGGTTGTGTTGGCAGTTCCATGTATAATGATTATTTATGAACTTGACTTATAAAATGTCCACACGATGTGGGAGAAATATAAAACCTGCACTGTCTGCAATCTGTAGGCCTAACTTCTTTTCATACTAGAAGTATAAGAAGTTATCTATACAAGCCTAACTTAAAACTTGGATTTTATTCCCGTATACATAGTTGCATGTTTGATGATGACTTATTCTATTACTTCATGGTTAAGAAAAGGACTAACTATATTCTTTGTTGTTTTTAAATGGCTTAGGCTACCTTTTTTTGGGGCGTATGGTGGCTAGTGGAGATTTGCAAAAGTGATCGGAAGAAAAGGTCGTATATATCGAATGGAAGAACATACTTTTGGAGCAGGATTTTTAGTAACTTTAATTTGTAGGATTGTAATTATTGACAGCATTTTGCGATGACAATAGGCGTTTTAAATTAAGGTAGTTTTATTATTGGACAAATGTGTAAGAGTACCAGATTATACTATCTATGATATGTCATTATTGCAATGGAAGGAAGTATTGGTGTATCTGTCTTTTAGAAAAAATTGATTGATATGAAAACAGGGGTATGGCATGGAACCTGCAAGTGCTGCTAATGAGCTTATCAAACGTTGCCTTTCTGTAATTGAAATAACAATAAAGTTTTGTATTAGGAGTTAGAAAGTGTTGCACTTATATGCTGAAAAACACATTAAGTGTTGCACTTGACAGATAAAAGTGTTGTTAAAATTTGGTAGAAGTAAACGAAAAAGTGTTGTATTTGAGTGCAAAAAGTGTTGCACTGAAAAGTGTTGCACTGAAAAGTGTTGCACTTGATAAATACAGGCAACACTTTTTTAAAGTGTTGCATATTCTAATAAAAGTGTTGCTATATACCTAAGGCAACGTTACCTAAGGTGGCACTTCAAAAAGTGTCGCACTAGCAATAATGCAACATTTTGAAAGCCTAATGCAACACTTTATGAGTGTCGCCTTAGGCTCATTTTGTAGTAGTGAAATAACATAATAAAAGCATTCAATCATCCATTAATTAGGCTTAATACAAGCCCTTTTGCTCAAAACGCGTCATGCATGTACATATCACATAAACCAAAATCGTCAGTAATAATAAGCAATATAAATATTATTGAAAATCCTCAGGTTGGATTACCTGGATGCTCACAATGAACTTATTGGGTTATATTGCTCGAATTCATGCTCTTGATGAAGTGTGAAGGCTTATTTTGTGGTGCTAGGGCTAACCCTAAAGAAGGAGAAGAATCAGAATTTCTAGTTTAACATGAGAGAGAGAGAGAGAGAGAGAGAGAGAGAGAGAGAGAGAGAGAGAGAGAGAGAGAGAGAGAGAGAGAGAGAGAGAGAGAGAGAGAGAGAATGTCCAACCTGAGAGAGAAATTGCCAACCTCCTCAACTGAACCCTAAGGTTTGTTTTTATAGAAGACGGGGAGCTGCCAGGGTTTGGCACGGAAACTCGAATGGGCCTCGAATTTGCCGTCCGCGAGAAAAAGGTCCAGGCGGCCGTACAGCTAGGCCGAGCGGCCAAACCGGCAGAACAAGCGGTCAAGCCGCTTAGCAAGCGGCTTAGCCGCAAGGCAAGCAGTCAAGCCAGTTGGCCTAGCGGCACAGCCGCTTGTCCTAGCGGCCACCGAGCCCAATCGTGGCCGCTTGGACCTGAAGCGGCATGCATGTGTAGGCGCCTGATGTGTTTTTCACGCGGAGGGAGGTTCTTCTGAGGGGGTCCACGCGTGATTGACTGAGATCCCTTGTTTGACCAAGGGTTGACTCATGGGTTTGGGTTCCCTTTCAGGCCCTTAGGTTCAAAGAGGCCTATCTCTTAGTTTTGGACTCCAATTGAATTGAGTCCAACTGGTTTGGATCACCTGTACAAAAGACTTTCAGTGGTTAATTCAAATGAACTGGGCTAATCATCAGAGCAATCATTCTCGCAACCTAAGTTCGAGCAAAATCCAATCCTTTCATCATCGGGTTTTTACGGGGACTAATTATAGACACAATTTTTGGTGTCTACAATAAAACTGGGTGCAGTCAAGGGAGAATCATCCCCCAGTTTGATGTGTGGTTCTTGATGATTATGACCTACTCGAGGAGCTAGGATGTTGATGCAGCGGTACCAAATATCCTAACTTAAGGTATGGGGACGAAATGGACAACTTTGAATGTAGCGGACAACGAACCGACTCATTCTGAAAAAGCCCCAAGTTGGGAAGTCTATGTGCAAGCCTACGAGAAAGGTGATGAGTATAACTCTAGATGACTGACCAAAGAGTTTTTAAATGAGAAACAATGTTCTAAATCCTCGGAAATTTAAGTTGCCTTAAGATGTTGAATTTGTTTTATATATTTTTTTTTGGTTGCCCTAACTTTTGCCTAGGCCGCCCTTTCGGGTTTTGAACCCATCGGGCTCACTTTTTTTTTAGCCTTAGATGAAAATGGTGGAATGGGAAAACTCCTTATGATCATGTGACAAAGTGGTTGTCGTAGCCGACCTCCTTGATGTTTCCTACGTATCCAATTTGTGGAATCAGGTCAACGTAGTTCAGGACTATACAATTGAATGATCGTACCTTTTGGAGGGTTTTAGGGTTGTAATGTCAGGCTGGGTTAAGGTGTCAAAGAAAGGATAAAGGCTCAAAGAAACCCAGTGTAAATCCCCTCCCCAAAGTATGCTAGATGGAAAAGAATTTTGTGATAATGGCAAGGTGGTTTAGGGATCAATGTTTATGTAAGGCCAACGTTTGATTGTGCTTGAAGTGTTTGCACTCTTTTGGATATTTGATCGCTCTCGAAATTTTATTTTATTTTATTTTTTTTTTGCTTTTGAACTTTCGAGTTCTCTCTTTTTTTTGTTATTTCTCTCGGTGGCTCTTTTATAGGTCGGTCCACCTTGCCTAGAAGGTTGCTTCTATTCCCATGTCGCACACACCCATTCCCCGGGTAAGGATGATGTAGTTAAGAAATGAAAGGCTATGTGTTTAAGGCTCAAAGGGTTGCAAGTGTTAATGATGTATAGGGTAGTAAAGGATATTGATGTGAGGTGACAAATGAATGCCTCCTGTCCTCGGCACGGACGGTTCAATTGTATGTCCTCTATGGGAATGACCATTAGGGAGTTTTTGTTTGATGTTTTCCACAATGAAGGCTTTGTTTTGAATTCTTTTTCATTTTTTTATGTTCCGTCATAGGCAACTTAAGTTCGTCATAGGAATGAACAAAGACAATGATGGGAATCAAAATGAAATCTTTATTGAATTGAAGAAAAGCATTACACGATAAGTAAGCTAGACTCTATGGACGAATTGAAAGGACAAACTAGACATCATTAGACTTGACTGGACTCGACTAGACTTGCACAATAGGAGACTTCGACTCTTTTCAACTTCTCGAGCACAGGTTGTTCATAGGGATATGGAGGACATCCCCAGTAGATACTCGCGTTGTTCACAACTTATGTGAAATTCTTAAGAAGTTCATCTTCAACTAGGATACCCACAGCATAGAGCCGGTTTCCGGAGTCAATTGCTTGATACCTGAGGTGTCCATTGTAAGCAAGTTGCAGTTTCTTGATGAGTTGGCGGATTTGATCAGTTTGCGAAGGTCGCTCAACCAGTTCGGCTATCTTTAGCTTCCGACGCCTAAGGAAGGCTGTGAATCCCTCATCTTCTTCTTGTTTGGTGATCTCTAACTCTCGAAGGGTCATAGGTAGAGCAACATTTTCCTTGTAGCGTGCAAGGAAGACTGTAGTGAAATCTGACCAAGTGCGGTAGTCCTCCAAATTCAAGGTGTAGAACCAACAACGAGCTGGGGCATCAAGAGTCTGTGCGAACAAGTGAATGTAGATATTTTTGTCAACTCCTCTTAAACCCATGGCAATAGTGAAGGTTTTGAGGTGGTCTTGTGGATTATCAGTTCTAATTAATGTCGGAACCTCGGGCATGGAGAATTTGGCTGGAAGCTTGCCCTTGACATTGGGATTGACTTTACCAACATTAACATGGTAGTTGGCAAACAGGCCGATGTTTTCGAGCACATAAATAATCTTAACCAGCTTGGCATTTGGTCATTCTTCCTCAGAGTCGGAGTTGGAGAGGATTCTTGCTTCATCTTCTTTCTTCATTTCCAAATCTTTAACCTTGAGTCACACCCTTTCCAACTCACTCATGAGCTCATCAAGCCTCTCGTCAGTGGTTTTGACCACGGTGAAGTTTGGGGGTGTGATTGGTGAGGTAAGGGATGTATTGAGTGGTGGAGAACTTTGTGGTGGTGATGGATTATGGGGTGATGGCCTTTTGGAATGTGGTGGTATCTCGGATGTAGCTTGTACACGAAGCAATCTACCGGACGATCGAGCCCACCCTGTGCTACCGTAATTCTTCCTCGAGCCCCAATCCTAAACACAAGTCTCAACTTAGAAAGACACCAAAGAAAGGACTTGAAAACAAAGACTTATAATTTTTAGAAGACCCTTGATAGCCCCTAAGGTGCATGAATCTAAGGACGTCTATATGAACTTGAATGCATGATGATGACAATGCAATGACAGAGTTACGACAACAATATGCAAGATCCATGAGGACTGACCTTGACATGTATGACAATGAATTGACGCAAAATGACCCTAGAAGACTTATGATTGACTCGTCTAGGCTTCTAATGCATGAGACGTAGTGAACAAATGGAGACATTGATGAATGCAAGACATTGATGATGGTCCAAGACTGTTGATGAGGTAGAAGATGATATTTTGAATTAAATCAGTATTGGAAAGCCACCAGAATTATGAGGATATTAGATTACGTACAACCTCAAATAGTACTTGATATGGATTTGGACAATTTTTAGGAAGAAGGAATTCCAGACATTAATGATTTTGATATGCTAGACGTTAGTGATAGTAAAACTAATACAGGGATAGATGTTGAGGGTGAAGCCACTTACCTTCTAGATCATGTACACCAAGATGATGGGGTAGACGAGGAGAATATGGTATTAGAAGACAATATATGGGAGAGGGCGAAAAACCAAATAAAGTAGAAGAATGTACAAGGATCAATGTGGAACCTAGCCTAGAAGAGCTGCGTATGAAACAATAAGGATATGTTGAAGAACATTTGACTGTAAACCAACATGCCTGCATTGAGTTATACTGGTGCAATAGAGTTGAGGTAATTGAGGTTAGCTCAGATGAATGGGGGAGTGATCATATTGAGAATGACTCAGGGAGAGAACCAGAAGAGATACCTATAGAGGATTACTCTGATGTGACCAGTGAAGATTAGTAAAGAACTGGATTGAACACTAGAAGGGGGAAAACCTTTGGAAGACAATAGACTAGTATGCACCAACTAGAAAGTCTGTTATTTACATATGGCTTTGCCTACTTGTGTTTGTTTCTATATGAAATGTGTATGATAATGGTGTGTGATTCAATTCTACTATGAACCTTTTTGCTATATAGCGGGTAATGTATTTGCTATTTTGTTGTAAATAGCGGGTAGTACACTTGGTTGTTAAATGTAAAACGTTGTTATAAAGGTTGTTGCTTTGCTAAGGTTATGATTGTAATTCCGTTTAGGATATGACTTTTGGGATATCTTACATTAGCAATAAGTTTAGGATGTCGTATGTAACAGTTTCATTTATTGACGACGTTAAGGAGAGTTTGCCAGATTGCAATTTATTTTCTTTTGTGCTCTTGTTTATGCGTTATTAGTTTAAGTATTCGAGTGCGCAGTGGAAGCGTGTTATGATCACATAGCCTACAAGTGTCAAGCTCAAGTTTTGGGACGTTATCGGTTGTATTTAACAGCTTATGTGTTGGTACGATCAAGTCTTCACCGGTCAAACGAGGAAAGTTATTAGTGTCAGTTTAACTTATTTTCCGAGTATGCATGTTTTCACGTGAAGCACGTTAGAAAAGAACCGAACTGTCTTGGATAGGTTGTTTCTAGTTACTAGTGTTATTGCTCCTACATGTTGAGAGTAGATTATTATATCTATTTGGAGAATTGATTTGTGAATTGGGTATTTTCATTTGAGAACTGAGAAATGAGGAATGCGCAACAGTGTTGGATGATTAAGAGTGATCATTATGAGTTTCTGGTTATACAGTTGGGAGTAAGGAGTATCCTAAACGTTATAGGTGTTGATGATTTTGTATTCGAAGAGGTAGTTGGGTCATCAGATGTGGCAATTAGTGTACCTTAGAGAAGGGAAATATCAAGTGGATAATGCACAAGTTATGTTAACTATATTAGGGAAGTGAAGTTGACTACAAACAATAAGTGTATACATTCAAGGTTATGAGAAGATCTGGATTTCATGTTCCAAATAATGTAGTTGAGAGTTGAACCATGAAACAAGTGTTTCGGGGAACCTGTGCCGTAATTTTTGAGTTATCTATCATTGTTAAATAATGATGAAAATCTGAAATAGAATGAGACTACACAGGGGATTATGAGAACATCTTGAAATACTGATCTTAGTATTGAGGCTCAGAGGGTATTAGCTTCTTTAGCTCTTGGCATGTGTGAAAGTAACCTAAGATATTTACTCTTAGGTGATGAGCATAACTGTTTTTATTAAACTGTGATATGGTTGTGAATTTGTCCGTCAGTGGAGGATTGAGAGCATGTGATGGCTATCTTATTGCGTATGAAGGCCGTGGTGGCCATGGTTCTGTTATTGATATAATTTTTGCGGTTTTACTGCCAAGCCCACTTTCCACATTGACGAGGCTATGAGAGTTGATAATCGAGGGCAATTGGCACACTTATTGGATAATTAAGTTTATAACATGGCAAGCATATCCGATTACTTATCAAGAGTTCCTGGTTGCAAACCTTTTGAGATTAGTGATTTGTCATAGAATCTAATGTTGCTAGAGAGAGTTGAGATGCTCATTTTAGTGGTTCATATATATGGAGTAAGAGATTTGAGTACTGATGATTTGAGTCTGATTTTGGTGATTTGTTTGAAGGAATTAAAATTAAGGGATAGAAGGAGAATTATACAGAGTATGAACCTCGAATCTGGTGATTTATGGAATGCACTACTGAGTATCACATCCATGCTTAGAGATCAATATAATTGAGGTGATATTGAGAAAAGAAGAGAGTTTGAAATTAACAATTATACTTGGGCACTTTTGGTTAAATTGTGATATATTGTGAACTAATAGAACGATGTCTTTTTTTTTTATTTTATAATTAGTAGTCCATTTTATTGAATGGAATAAAAAGGAGCCGAAGCTCATACACCTATTGGAGCCGAAGCTCATAATGTATTGGAGCCGAAGTCCATACACCAATTATAGTCGAAACTCAAACACCAATCAAATCAAAAGAAGCACACCCAATCAACACCACACGGCTAAAAAAAGCCCCAAACACCTAAGTGATACAAATAAAGACAACTAAATCACAAGCCTACGTAAAAACGAGAGACTCTAAATCAAAACCCAACAAAATCACCTCAAAACAAATTGTGAAGATCGAGCCACACCCACCTACCAACAAGATGCAAAGGGAGACAAATCACCTCAAATCCCAAACCTGCTTGGCCAAACGTGTGTTCTTAGGTATTAGACTGTCCCAGAAGAAAAACCTCTTTGCATAAAACCCTCTTTGCATAGACCTTCAATAATGCGGATGACTTTCTCCTCTATGTCAAGTTTCCCTTCCTTTTGTAGTTCGTACAATTTCTCAAAATATTCTTCATCAAAAGAGATCTCAACAAGTTTCAAAGCGTCCATTAGCCAACTCCCATCCGCATCAAAATCAGCACAATCCCAAGGAATAGAGAAATTATTATCAAGTTATGCAGATCTAATTTCGTTAGATTCCTCAATTATCTCGCTCATATCAATGCTATTGTGCAACTCCTAAAACTCTGAAACACCAAGAGGATCCGCTGAAAGCACCTTAGTACTCCCAAACTCATTAGAATGTGCAACATTTCAGAATGAAACCACAACAACATTAGAAGATTTTTTCTTTGATTTCTTAGATCGACCAAGAAGGGGAGAAAATTGATCAACAACATCAACATCAAAGTGGCTCATAGGATAGCCCTCACGCAACCAGAACAGAACCCGCTATTTTCCCAATCAAGTAACTCATCAACACCCAACTTAAGATTGTAACCTAGACAACAAGCATTAGCATCACGCTTAAGGGTCACTACCAAAAGTTCATCTCCCAAAAATTTCTTTTTTTGAAATGAATACGCCTTCGGAACAATTGTAGACCTATCCACACAATAAAAAATAGACCTTTGCTCATTGTCGCACACTACTCTATTGCTAACAACAAGCAAGTCTAAGTCAAGACACTCACCGTCATGCACACCTTTAGGAGTCTCAACAATCTGAATTTTGTAAGATTTTTTTGCCACTCGAAAAAAAGCATCAATAAGGGTTTTAAGGATTAACAACATCCCCACCAGGAATAAAAATAGAATTTGTTTTATCCCTGATGACCACATTCAACTCCAAAAACCACCCCTATTGATTAAAACCGGATTGAATACTCCAAATAAAATACCCACAAGTTCTTTCAAATCTGAACTCCACTAATTTTGAGCATGACTCAAGCATATCACACACCCATTCAATTAGCCAAAAAGTGAATTTAGTCCATCTAATACATCCTTTACTATATTCCTCCACCAACAAACCACTGTCCAACAATTTCAACACAAACTCTTTCTCCTCAATGTGTACTGTAACCATTATGTAGTAAACCAGAAACAACAGAAATGCACTTGCAATTACAGAGCACAGCAATTCCAACTAAAAAGGCAGCCAAAACTAGACACAACAAGACCAAAGGAAGACAATCACTACCGCAACAAATACATACCAGGAAGTGAGGAAATCTGAACCATAAACAAACGAGAAACGCCGACCACCCGAGACAGCCACGAACCAAAAAACTCGGACCACTTCAGCGAAGACGAAGACCACCGTCTTGATGACTAAGAACATGCCAGAATCACTGACCCAGTGGTGGTGATGGTGGTGAGTTCAAGGTGGTGGAAGAAATTGTGGTGGAAAGAGGAGAGAGAAATAAGGGTTGGGATAAAGAGAGAAGAAGGATGAAGTAGTGGAGAAGATGAGGACAGAGGCGGGGGAGAAGGCCGGGCCAGCGGCGGCCACCAGAGAAGGGGCGGCAGCCACCGACGGGGTACCGAGGTAGGGTTTTGGGGGGAGGAGGGGGGGGAGACGAAGGGGTTATCTTTGAGTACAATATGTCTTAGTAAGTGGTGGAATAGATGGCTGACATAGTCTGTCTAGTACAATGTAGTTATACGAGGGGGTATTTATAGTCAATCAATACTCTTTTAAATGTCTTAAGTAAACCTAAGGACTAACTAAGTTTAAGGTTTGGGGACGAAACTTCTTTTAAGGAGGGTAGAATGTAACAGCCACCAAAATTACGACCATTGATTAGAGATTAAACTTGTGAGTTATCAAAAATTTAGGTTGTCTTTGACCAAATTGATTTAAAATTTTAAACATGTTAACCTTTGTCCCGGTTTAGACAAGAGATGTTTCTTTCTTACGTTAGAGAAACTTTTGCTCGAGCCTATGTGGAGTCATTAGTGAAACCAATGGCAACCCCTTTTGATCGGAAATCAATGGAGAGAAATCTAAACCAAGCTAATTGTTCATCGGAAATCAATGGAGAGAAATCTAAATCTAAACCAATTGTCATGTTATTATCCCGTACGGTATTGGATTACGATTCTAAGAAACCTATTAGAACACCATTAGAAATCTTTTAGAAAGTAGAACCTATTTTAAGTTGAAGCACGTACTTGCAGCATTACAGCTTGAGTTACTTTGTGAGTTTTTCATGAGTTTTATGTCCAATTGAGCTCATTTTCGACTATAATGACCTTGGTAACCTTAGTTACCTGTTGGAAGTGAAGAGGAATTGGTGAAGCTAGAGGTAGAAATTCATAGAGTATTTCAGACCTATAGTCTGAGATAGTACGAGGTAACTACCATGTCCACCCTTTTGCTAACTACTTTCGTTTTCAACTCTAATTGCTATGTATTCTATACATGGTTTGATATTTATTTGATTGACAAAGAGTGTTCACAATGGTACTTAAAAGCTTTGTCACAAGTTTTGTGTTTTGAGAAGCAAAAAAGTTAGAATTGTTTCTAAGTAGAAAACAACCAGAATAATAGATTTATTGTTATTGTTTTGGTTCCGTGTGACAATGTGTTATGTGTAAAGACATTAATCACTTAAAGTGAAAGTATAAAGGCGTGTGGGCAGAGAAGCTCGTGGTAAAGTATCTCCATGAGTGACGAACATTTTGTACTCCAAAGGATTGTTCTCGAAAGGGAACCCTCCAAAGAGTATTCTGTATATTGCGTGTCGTCCTTAAGGTCGTGGTATGTACGGCCATGAATGTCCTGAGGTAAAGTATCTCCGAAGGACATACTTTATGGTAAAGTTATCTCCGAGAGTACTTAAGGGGTATGATCATACAAGACTTCTGTTATGTGTATTGTGGCCATGTTTTGTGGGGGAAGACGTTCCCGCAAGTAGTATACACATGGTAAAGCATCTCCATAGTGGTTATACTACCTTGTTCACTTTCCCAATGCCATAAATAAAGAAACGGATTATCGGAGTACGAAGTGTGATCGAGGATTTAATTTTGAAAAGTTATCTGCTATCAGTGAAATCTGTTGGTTGTTTGTGAAGTTATGCCTTTCTGAAAAGCTTTAGTTTTCAAAAGATGGTTTTCTGTTTTCCAATGAAATGTGTTCGTTTTCAGAACTGTTTTTAAGAAAAGAGTTTTACTCTAATGTGTTAAAGGTTTCTAAGGCAGGTTTACTTAGGAATTGGTTTTTACATAGTGGAGTAGTGTTACTCAGAGTTTGCTGATGTAACCCCTGTTCTCTCCATTTATGGGGAGGGCAGTGTTTGTTTTCTGTTGAGTTTATTTTTGCAGGTTTTGTCTTTCGGGAAACAGGGCTTAGATGAGAGAACGCCAAGTGTTGATAACTGTCATTTCTTTTTAGTTGTAGTAAGCGTGTCTGTAAAACAATTATGATTCTATTAATATAGATGAACTGTTTCTTCTAAATAGCTCATTAGTATTACTGTCCGTTAATGATTCTTTGATTTTTTAGCCTTGTATTTCCTCCGGGAGGAAATACGGCGGTAACAAGCCCAAATTAAGGTTTGAGGTGCTTCTGCTAAGGATGGATTCTGCCTTAATCAGTCTTTGAAAATTTGGGTTATTACATTTGGGAAATGGAGAAGCTAACGGATACTTACGTCAAAGAAGCCATGAGACTTCATGGTGTTCCAGAAGATATCGTTTCAGATAGAGACTCGAGATTTCTATCACACTTTAGGCAAAAATTGCAAGAAGCTTTTAGAAGCAAGTTAAAGTTCAGTACTTCTTTTAATCCTGCGACTGATGGTCAGACGGAAAGGACGATTCAGACATTGAAGGATATGCTACGAGCGTGTACTCTCAAGTATTAAGGCTCTTGGGATACACATATTCCGTTGATCGAGTTTTCTTACAATAGTAGCTATCATTCAAGCATTGACCGAGCACCATATGAAGCATTGTATGGTAGGAAGTGTAGATCGCCAACTTGTTTGAATGACATTACTGAAACTGCAGTTTTGGGTCCTGAAATGATCCAGCAGACCGTCGATGTGGTCAAGGTGGTTCAAGCAAAGATGTGTAGTGCAAAAGATCGCCAGAAATCGTACGCAGACAGAGGTCATAGACCTGAAAAGTTTGAGGTGGGAAGCAAGGTACTTTTACGAGTATCTCCTACCAAAGGTGTCATGCGTTTTGGTCATAAGGGGAAGTTGAGTCCTCGTTATATTGGACCTTACGAGATCTTGGAAAGGATTGGTGAGGTTGCGTATCTTCTAGCTTTTCCTGTGGAACTTGCTAAAGTCCATTGTGTTTCATGTCTCCCAGTTGAAGAGATACATACATGATCCAACTCATGTCGTTCAACCTGAAACGCTCGATCTCGATGAAAGTTTTACTTATGAAGAGCGTCCTATGAATATAATGGACCGCAAAGAGCGCTCAACTCGAACAAAGACTATTCCAATCGTCAAAGTCGTTTGGTCTCGACAATGTCAAGAGGAAGCAACATGGGAAGCTAAATCCATGATGCGCGAGAAGTATCCAGACCTCTTCCTAGAAGGTGCTAGTCCCACTTGAGTTTCGAGACGAAACTCCTTTTAAGGAGGGTAGAATGTCACGCCTCGAAAATTTTGTCTTTTTTCTTGTTTTGTTTATCAGTTTGTACGAATTGCATGTCCAAGCATTGCATGGTGCATGTTAATAAATTTAGTAGTTAATACGAATTGTTTTAGTACGAATTGCAGGTTTGATGCCTAGTCTTTCTTTCTACTTAGCATTTACTCCATAGTGATAAAGGTTGCAGTGACGCCTCTCGGGTTTGGGACGGTTCAGTGGTGTCGAGTCGTGCATAGCGACATCGATAGTTCCGAGGAAATCGTTGCGAATTCGGGGGTGTTACAAGGAGCAAGACTACGATGCGCAGAATCCTGAAACACGCAATTTTAAGGATTTTGATGCACTCAAACCTCCAACATTTGAGGGTGGCTCGGATCCCACCAAGCTAGAGAACTGGATTATAGAGTTCGAGAAGTTGTTAAGGGCGACTAGTTGGCCTAACAACATGAAGGTCAACACCGCTACCTACTAATTGAAAGGTGAGGCGAACAGATGGTAGAGCGATGTAGGAACTGAACTGCTCGCCATTGAGAACAATGGGTGGACCGAATTCAAGGATTCTATTCGTGAAACATTCTATCCGAGATCTATCCGTCGCCAGAAGCAACAGGAGTTTGAGAACATCTATCAAGGGAAGGTATCTGTGGCTGAGTACGCGACAAAGTTCAACGATCTTGCTGCTTTTGCACCTAACATGGTGACGACCGAAGCTGAGTGTGTTGAGAGGTTCGAGGATGGTCTGAAGTGGGACATACAACATTTTGTTATGGGAAACTCGCTGACGTTCCAAGTATCCTACTAGAAAGCCTTGAACCAAGAGCGTGCTGTTGATCGTCGTGATTCGTTGCTTGGAAAGCATAAACGTGACGAAGGGAGTCCTTCCCAGTCAAATGACGGAGATAAGAGGCCAAGGCCCAAAAACAATCACAACAACCAAGGTGGTAAACAGAACCACAACGGGAACATGAATCGTGACTCGAACAGTCATAGAGCTACGATCTTAGCTAGGAGAAATACAACTTGTAGTCGCTGCAACAAGACGCATCCTGTCAAGAACTGTCGTGGTGACGTGCTTCAATGCTACGAGTGCAACAAGCCTGGTCATAAAGCTTCTAAATGCTGGATTCGTGGAACAACTACAATCGTGGTGGATATGGAAATGGTAATCGCGAAAATGGTGGTAAGTACCGTGGAAATGGGGGTTACAACAACAACAACCGCAACAAAAACTGTTGCTCCTATTGCGAGCAATCAAGGACTACTCCCCTCACCTGCCAACCCCATGCAGAACAACAACAACAATAACAACAACAACAACAACAACAACAACAATAGAGGGGTGAATGGAAGGGTCTATGTGCTGAACCGCAATGAAACTGAGGCGAACCCGAATGTGATCGCTGGTACTTTTCTCGTTAACTCTCAACCTGCTTTTATTTTTGTTTGATAGTAGTGCAACACATTCTGTTCTTTCTAGGAGCTTTGCATTTAAGATAGGTTTAGAACCTAGTTATGTGTATAGTGCAAACATTACGATTCCAGATAAGTTGAATGTTAATCGTAAAGCGTCGTATGAAAAGTGTCCGGTTAGGATAGTTGATTCCGATTTTACTGCGGATTTGATTCAGATGGAGTTGAAGTAATTTGACGTGATATTGGGAATGGATTGGTTAGCCAAGTATAGGGCTAAGATAGAGTGCTTTGAGCCACGTGTGTCGTTGCGTGGACCGAAGGTAGGTGGATTACCTACAAAGGAGTCGTGGTCAAACCAAAGTTGAAGATAGTGGAGACCATGAAAGAAAAGGAGTCTATGACTAAAGGTGAAGCAATTTACCTATGTCATCTAGTGGATACAAGACGAGAAGCTGAAGTCTCAAAACCTGTTCCAGTCGTTTCGGAATACGCTGACGTTTTTCCAGACGAGATTCCAGGATTGCCTTCGTAATGCATTGTTGACTTTACGATCGACTTAGCTCCAGGTTATGCTCCGATCTCGAAAAACTCTGTATCGTATGCCTCCTGCGGAGATAAAAGAACTAAAGACGCAACTCGAGGAATTACTGGAGAAGGGATACATACATCCTAGTGTATCGCGTTGGGGTGCTCCTATTTTGTTTGTGCGGTAAGAAGGATGGTAGTATGAGACTTTGTATAGACTACCATGAGTTGAACAAGATTACGATCAAGAATCGTTATCCACTTCCTAGGATTGACGATTTTTTCGACCAAGTCCGTGGAGCGACTGTTTTCTCGAAGATCGGCTTACGTTTCAGATACCATCAACGAAGGATTTCCTAGCGTCACATTACAAAGACCACGTTTAGGACAAGGTATGGACACTACGAGTTCACTGTTATGCCTTTTGGGTTGATGAGAACGCACCTGCAAAGTTTATGAACTTGATGAACCGTACGTTCCAACATTATTTCGATCAGTTCGTAGTTGTCTTTATTGACGATATTCTGGTCTACTCGAAGAACGCTCCTGAGCACGAGCAACATTTGCAAACCGTTTTGGAGATTTTGAGACGACATCAACTTTACGCCAAGTTGTCAAAGTGCGAGTTTTGGCTAGAAATTGTTTCTTTCTTAGGACCCGTGGTGTCTAAGAGTGGAGTTGTTGTTGAGGCTATTATGGATTAGTCCGCACCGAAGAGCGTGACTGAGGTTTGAAGTTTTCTTGGGTTAGCTGGTTACTATGGTAGGTTTGTGGAAGAATTTTCGAAGATAGCGCAGCCTATGAAAAACATGATGAAGAAGACGACGAAGTTTGTGTGGTCTGAAAAGTGTGAAGCTGCTTTTCAAGAGTTGAAGAAACGACTTACGAGCACGCCGATTTTGACTTTGCCATTGGGAACAGAAGGATACGAAGTCTATAGTGGCTAATACCTCAAGACAACTGAAGAAACACGAGGATAATTACCCTACTGACGACATAGAGCTCGATGTTGTCGTATTTGCTTTGAAGATTTGACGACATTATCTCTATGGTTTTGCTGCCGAGACGTTTACGGACTACAAGAGTCTTAAGTACATATTCACGCAAAAGGAGTTGAATATGCTACAAAGAAAATGGCTAGAGTTGTTGACGGAGTACAACATGGACATTCAGTATCACGAAGGGAAAGCTAACGTTGTAGTTGACGCTTTGAGTAGAAAGACTCCTTACACGTTGAACATTGCATTAGTACTTCTGAAGGAGATCATTCGTGACTTACAAAATCTAGACATGGAGATTGTGGTGAAAGGTGAAGTTCAATGTACCTTAGCGCATATGTCAGTTCGACCAACTTTGCTCGACAAGATCAAGAGTAAATAGAAATCAGATGAGGATCTTCACCGGATTCTACGCCACAAAGACGAGGGTAGATCCGAGGACTTTTCTACTGGTCAAGATGGTGTCTTGAAATTTCGCGATCATGTCTGTGTACCGAATGACCAGGATATCAAGAGTCGAGTTCTGGGTGAAGCTCACAATACCCTTATTCTGTGCATCCTGGTGGAGACAAGCTATACAAAGACCTTCGCCAAAAGTTTTGGTGGAAAGGTATGAAACAAGATGTCGCTGAGTTTGTGGCTAAGTGTCTCACGTGTCAGAAGGTCAAGATCGAACACAAGAGACCTGGTGGAATGATTCAATCGCTTGAAGTTCCTACTTGGAAATGGAATTCAATTTCAATGGACTTTGTCATGGGTTTACCATTGACACGGAAGAAGAACAACTCCATTTGGGTCGTTGTGGATTGTTTGACAAAAGTTGCGAGATTTATCCCAATGAATGAAACTCGGAAAATGGAGAAGTTAGCGGATGCTTACGTCAAGGAAGTCATGAGACTTCATGGTATTCCAGAAGATATCGTTTCAGATAGAGACTCGAGATTTCTATCACACTTTTGGTAGAAATTGCAAGAAGCTTTTGGAAGCAAGTTGAAGTTCAGTACTTGTAAGGACCCGGGATTTTCACCAATCCTTTTGTTTTCCCCGGAGTGCGTCCTTATAGAAAATTTGTCAGTTGGGGGCTTAGATAAGTTCAAGGGACCATCGAGTTAGAAAAGCTTTTGAAAAGACTTGTATTGAAAAAAACCATGAAAGAGGTCACAAATCTGCTATCGGCGTTTTATCGAAGGGACAAACCGAAGGGACAACTAAATAGCGCGAAAAGTGAACTAATCATGTTTTTAGAAAGACTCCCGCTTATATAAAATATATAAGTACCCAAGAATAAAGGGTTCGGGGGCGAAAGTACAAGGTGGGAATGTGTTAGGCACCCAACTCGCCCGTATTATGACGGCCTCTACTAACTCAAGTTTGCTTAATAATTTAAAAACATAATTCCCACACAAATCCGATTAACAACCTAAACTTAGACTATTAATTGGTTCATCACAAGCATCACAACATTTATTTTAACCCTTATTTAGACATGCATTTGATTGACAAGTTGAGCAACATAACGACTAGACAGTCACTGTTTAGGAAGCGATAAAAACGTGACCTAGCATGATATCTACATTATGACTACTAGAAAATAAAAAAATAAGCAATTAATTTAATTTGAGCCCTCAGGAATTTGTAGCTGAATTGTGGGCTATATTTGACAAGAATAGTAAAAATAGATCTCAAGTTTTAGAAGAAAGAGGGGGAAGCTCAGGAGTACTCAACTGAGAATAGAGGTTGCCAACTATAGGCTGTGTGTTTTGAACTGAGGGTGAAGGGTTGTTTATATAGGAGAGGGAGGTAGGGTTGTACGGTGAAAAGGATTGAAAAGGAACCGAAATTTGGATTTGGGCCGAAAAAAGAGTCGGGCCAGAAGTAGGGTCAGCGCCGCTAGCGGCCCTGGAAATTTGGTCAGCGCCGCTAGCGGCCCTGACAGCTTTTTAGCTGGATTTTGTCTGGGCCATATCTCACTCGTTTGGGCTCCAAATTGGATGATTCAAGATGCGTTGGAAAGCTTATTGGGTCTAGTTTTGGAGTACGCATCAATGTTGGGCTCGTAACTTCTTGGTTGGGAATGTGGTGTGGGCTCATGATATGTCATTGGAAATCTATTTGAATAAGGAATCCAAAAATATAAGGCTCACAAATTAATTCAACCAAATTTACTCCCAAATGGGGCTGGAAACACGGTCCATGGTATTCGGCTACATCTGTTTCGACGCTAAACTTTGTTTGGCCATAACTCTTAGGTGCGGAATCGTATTTGGACATGGAAGGAAGCAATGGAAAGCTCTTGAAAGGGGCTTTTAAATGAAGTAGGAATGAAGGAGTGTTTGGAAGAAAAACCTGAGACCATATCTTAACTATTAAAACAAAAATAGCAGTTCAAGCTTAAAAATTACTCCTTTTCATCATCGGGCTTTTGCGGAGAAATCTGAAGACGCTTTTTTGGCGTCTATAGAAGCCCCCACTTTGATCGAGCTTGAGTAAAAGCGAAGATCAAAGTGTTCCGAAGGCGACATGCAGGATGCTGATGTGCAAACGGTGTGTGAGAGTGTACAGTATCCATGCATATGAAGACAAACCTGAGTTGGAACACGCTCGTAGTGTGCTAAGATTTCTTCCCTGTGAACACAAGAGAAAACAAAGGTTATAGTAGCAGGATAGAACATCGTTCGTAGATGCTCTAAACGTCTACTGGGGACCTGTATTTAGAGTGAATGAAAAAGTTAGTAATACTTTGAGAATGATCAACATAGAGTGCTTCGACAAACAGTGACTAAACACCGCTTGGTGGATGTCGAGATTCCGTCCCTGTTCGAGAAACGAAAAAGTCAACGAGACAGCGCGATTAAAAATAACGGCTGTAAAAATGGTTAGTAACATGAGAGTGAATAGTATAAATGCTTTATCGAGCAAACAGTGACTAAGAACCACTCGGCGGATGCCGAGATTCCGTCCCTGCACAAGAAACGAAAAGGTCGACGAGACAGCGCGATCAAAATGACAGCTGTAAATGCGAAGTAATACTGGTGAGAGTTAATAGTATAAATGCTTTATCGAGTAAGCAGTGACTAAGCACCACTCGGTGGATGCCGAGATTCCGTCCCTGCATAAAGAAACGTAAAGGTCGACGAGACAACACGATTAAAAATTAGCGGTCGTAAAGTGGTTAGAACATATGAACAGTTTAAATGCAATAGGTTAAGCAATCATTGACTAAAACATATAAAGAAAAAATAATGGACAGTATAACCGCTTTAGTTTAAGCAATCATTGACTGAAGCATATAAAGAAAAATAATGGACAGTATAACCGCTTTTGTTTAAGCGATCATTGACTGAAGCATATAAAGAAAAATAATAGACAGTATAACCGCTTTAGTTTAAACGATCATTGACTGAATCATATAAAGAAAAATAATGGACAGTATAACCGCTTTAAGCAATCATTGACTAATCCTAAAAATTTGTTGTGTCGTGTTGCTTAGCAAATGCCGACAAAATTTCGGGTTTATAAACAACTTGGGCGCTCCGGGTTGAGAGTAGGCGCCGTATAGATCCGGGTTTCAGTTTTTGAGACCTAAAAATTTGTAGTGTCGTGTTGCTTAGCAAATGCCGACAAAATTTCGGGTTTATAAATAACTTAGGTGCTCCGGGTTGAGAGTCGTCGTCGTGTAGATCTGGGTTTCAGTATTTGGGACCTGCAAAAATAAACGGGTTAGTTTTACCTGTAAATAGTTGGTACCGTAAAACGGGCCAACTGTCGGATTTGAATTTGTGGGCCAGAGGGCTTCGCTCCCACGCGCTTGGTACTGATATTGCCGCAAAACAAACTGTAATAACGAACTTCGGACTGGAAAAGAGGCCATCGGTCAGCAATGGGGCCCGCGCGCTTGGCTGTTGTTGGAAGGTTATCTCCATTCTTGGTTGTAGTTGGAAGATCGCTTCTGGGCTTGATCATGAGTTCCGGGCTTGCTGGTTTCGATGGAGAGCGGGTAGACTCAAACCTGCAGTGGCAATATGCACATAGGGAAAAGATGCAATAGACATGCCCGACTGACTATGACAAGATGCACAAGACATGACATAGTAATATGCACGGGGTAAAGGGGGATTGACATGTAAACACGCAGGGACTCAAGACACTGAGAAATTAAGTACACATACATGCCTTTAAAGGCGACTCTATTACTTATGCAAATATGATTTATGCAGACTCTATTGACTCACAGCTCCATGCAGCCTAGCCTAACATGCACGACTCTCCTATAGGGTCTGAAGAGGGTCTTCATAGGGGAAAAGTTTTTGTGATCAAGAATTTCATTCCTGTGGTGATCTTGACAGAGTAAGAGACAAGTGGACAAGACTGGGATGCAGTCAAGGGAGAATCAGCCCCCAGTTTGATGTGTGGTTCTTGATGGTTATGACCTACTTGAGGAGTTATGGGTGTTGATGCAGCGGTACAAAATATCCTAACTTAAGATATGGGGACGAAAATGGACAACTTGGAACGTAGCGGACAAGGAACCGACTCATTCTAAAAAAGCCCCCAGTGGGAAGTCTATGTGCAAGCCTACGAGAAAGGTAGTGAGTATGACCTCTAGACGACTGACCAAAGAGCGTTTACATGAGAATCAATGTTCTAAATCCTCGAAAATTTAAGTTGCCTCAAGATATTGAATTTATTTTATATTTTTTTTGGTTGCCCTAACTTTTGCCTAGGCCGCCCTTTCGGGTTTTCAACTTACCGGGCTCATTTTTTTTTTTTTTTAAGCCTTAGATGAGAATGGTGGAATGGGAAAAATCCTTATGATCATGTGACAAAGTGGTTGTCGTGGCCGGACCTTCTTGAGGTTTCCTATGTATCCAATTTGATGCAGGAGCAAGTACGTTAAAGGACAAGTAAGAAGACGATGAATCAAGAACGTCCAAGAACCCAGTTCTTGAAACGTTAATGCTTGATCTTGAGCTGCTCATTGCCAAGAGTATAATGCCACGTGAGGTAAAACATGAGGTAACTATGTTAGAGTGGAAAGAAGTTGATTAGAAACTGAAAAGAAGTGGCGTTAAGGCAAAAGGAAACTAAAGGAAACTGTTCCAGCGGTTTTAGCCTTGGGCGCCAAGGAATTAGCTGTTTAAGTTTAACTTCGTTTGAATATTTCCTTAATTAGTTAGAATATGTTTAGGAAAGTAGTAATCTGATTATTAGTAGCATTAGGAGTCCATTAAGTATTAGGAAAGTTGTTAGTTAGTTCGTTTTGCAATTGTAATCAGTTTTATAGTTAGTTTCCTATTTGGATTAGGATTAGGATTCCGAATAGCTTTAGATTACTTTGTCTATAAATAGGGGAGAGCTTTGTTATTGTAAACTTGTGCTTGGATGATTAATTATTGAATACGTGAGTATTTATCCCTCAAACTGAGTGATTCAGGTTGAAACCCTTACGAGTGATTCGTGAGTTGTTCTTGAGTGATTCTTGAACAAGATCCCTTTGTGTGATACTATCAAAGGTTAATTTCCGTTTTGTTACTTATTTCACATCACAATTTGTGGAATCAGGCCAACGTAGTTCAGGACTATATAATTGAATGGTCGTACCTCTTGGAGGGCTTTAGGGTTGTAATGTCAGGCTGGGTTAAGGTGTCAAAGAAAGGATAAAGGCTCAGATAAATCCAATGTAAATCCCCTCCCAAAGTATGCTAGATGGTATAGAAGTTTTTGATCTAGGCGAGGTGGCTAAGGGACCTATGTTTAGGTAAGGCCACTATTTGGTTGTGCTTGAAGTGTTTGCACTCTTTTGGATCTTTGATCTCTCTCGAATTCTTTTCTCTTTTGGTTTTTTTTTTTTTTGTTTTTGCTCTTGAACTTTCGAGTTCTCTCTTCTTCTCTTTTTTTTTTTGTTGCATTTCTCTCGGTGGCCTTTTTTTGTAGGTCAATCCACCTTGCCTAGAAGGTTGCTTCTATTCCCATGTCGCACACACCCATTCCCCGCGTAAGGATGATGTGGTTAAGAAATGAAAGGCTCTGAGTTTGGCTCAAGGGGTTGCAAGTGGTAATTATGTATAGGGCCATAACTCTTAGGTGCGGAATCGTATTTGGACACGGAAGGAAGCAATGGAAAGCTCTTGAAATGGGCTTTTAAATGAAGTGGAAATGAAGGAGTGTTTGGAAGAAAAACCTGAGACCTTATCTTAACTATTAAAGCAAAAATAGCAGTTCAAGCTTAAATATTACTCTTTTCATCATCGGGCTTTTGCAGAGAAATCTGAAGACGCTTTTTTGGTGTCTACAGTACTGCTTTTTATCCTGCGACTGATAGTCAGACGGAAATAACGATTCATACTTTGGAGGATATGCTACCAGCGTGAGCTCTCGAGTATCAAGGCTCGTGGGATACACACATTTCATTGATCGAGTTTTCTTACAACAATAGATATCACTCAAGCATCGATCGAGCGCCATATGAAGCATTGTATGGTAGGAATTATAGATCGCCAGTTTGTTGGAATGATATTAGTAAAACTGCAGTTTTGGATCCTGAAAGGATCCAGCAGACCGTCGATGTGGTCAAGGTGATTCAAGCGAAGATGCGTAGTGCTCAAGATCGTCAGAAATGGTATTCAGATAGAGGTCATAGATCTGAAGAATTTGAGGTGGGAAGCAAGGTACTTTTGCGAGTATCTCCTACCAAGGGTGTCATGCGTTTTGGTCATAAGGGGAAGTTGAGTCGTCTTTACATTGGACCTTACGAGATCCTGAAAAGGATTGGTAAGGTTGCTTATCGACTAGCTTTACCTGTGGAACTTGCAAAAGTCCATAGTGTGTTTCAGATCTCTCTGTTGAAGCGTTACGTACATGATCCAACTCATGTCGTTCAACCTGAAGCAATAGATCTCGACGAGACTTTGACTCATGAAGAGCGTCCTATCAAGATAGTGGATCGCAAAGAGCGCTCAACTCGAACAAAGACTATTCCGATTGACAAAATCGTTTGATCTCGATAAGGTCAAGAGGAAGCAACATGGGAAGCTGAATCCATGATGCGCCAGAAGTATCCAATCCTCTTCCTAGAAGGTACTAGTCCCACTTGAGTTTCGGGACGAAACTCTTTTTAAGGAGGATTAAATGTCACGCCTCGAAAATTTTGTCTTTTTGCTTGTTTTGTTTATCACTTTGTACGAATTGCATATCCAAGCATTGCATGGTGCATGTTAATCAATTTAGAATCACCATCGTACTTGCTCATCTTGCATATGTTAGTGTCCTAGAAATTGTCTTATACCTTCGTATGGGTAAACTCGTTTTGTTTTTGGAAGTGATTACTGCATGTCTCAAGTTTCCGAAACTTCTTTTAAGGAGGGTAGAATGTGATACCCCAATATTTTCTATAATTATTATATTGATTTATAAATGATATATAAATGGTTTCGGAGATTAAATCGTAATTATATTCAAGGATTCGATTTATTCAATTAAAACTATAATAACATTGTGGGACTTCCATAAATTGCGTTAATTAATTTTGAGGAGTTTAATTAAAATATTTTATATATGAATAAGAATTATTCATATTGTTTTAATTAGTTTTTATTAGCTATTTAAATCAGAAAATTATTAAATAAATTCCTAAACCTACTAGTATTTGACTTGGATTGACTGAGGGCCTATATAAAGAAAAAGTCGAGGCATTTAATCAGTTTACACAACTGATCAAACCCTCACAAGTTTTCTCTCACTTTCTCTCACCTCACATTTTCTCTCTCTCTCTCCTTCCCTCTCACCGAACTCTCCTCTCTCTCCCCTCGGTTTGCTCACCAGAGAACCGCCGCCGACACCCCTTGCCCGCTACCGGTAAGCCTTCTCTTCTACCTCTCTATTTTCTCTTTTTTTTTGCTTTCTTTTTCCCCCTCGTGAGCACTCTCTCTCTCTCTCTCTCTCTCTCTCTCTCTCTCTCTCTCTCTCTCTCTCTCTCTCTCTCTCTCTCTCTCTCTCTCGGCTGCGCAGCCGCCTGGTCGCCGGACCACCGGGCCGAAGACAAGGTGGTGACCGGCGGTGGTCGACCGTCTCCCTGCCCCTGCTCTCTCTTTCTTTCTTTCTCTCTCTCTCTCGTTCTCTCCCTCTCTCTCTTTTGCAGTTCTTCGTCGGAGCTCCGGCGACCACCACCACTGGCCATGGTGGACAGTGGATGGTGATGGTGGTGATGGGTTATGGGTCCTACGCATGGGTACCCGTCACCTAGACCTAGTTTTGAAGTTAGGGTTTTGTTTTTATAATTAATTAATATTCGATTTTCAGTATTTTTCTAATTAATGTTTTTATTTTTCTGTACTCATTCGGAACCGGAAGTCAGATTTTGAAAAGCCTAGTTTGGTTGAAATAAATCAAGAAATTTAATAAAATTATCAGATTAATATTTCATTACTCTTTGTATTTTCGTATTTAATAAACTCAGTTTCAGTAATTGTTTTTAATTAGGGCCTAATGAGCAAGCATGATAATGTTTCTATGTGGAGCTTACGTACTGTTTGGTAGCTTTGTAGTGGTAAGAGCTCATGCCTACCTTCTTTCAAAGCCCCATCAAAACTATTTTGATGTGTTATGTGCTAATTGAGAAATTGTGGTGAATTTAATATGCAAAGCATGATTAAATTATACCGTCGTTATTATAAGATTTACTAAGCACATTTACTGCTGTAATTATGAATTATACTTAGCATGTTGCCGTTATCATGTTTTGGGAATTAATTAGTCCATATGTGATTATTGGACAATTGTTGAATGGTGAAGTATTAGTATTATTATGCTATTAAATAATTGCTAATTGGTATGGGTATTATTGAGCGCTAGTAAGCACCTATATATTATTGTTGAATGTCTTGGATGATTTGTGATTTTTTGGATATCATATTACCCAACCGAAATTGTGCTAGACATGCAATGTTATGTTTTTTGAATTATCGTTATTGAATTAAAGCATGTTTAATTCTCATCGTATTGAATTATCGTTATCGTCGTTATTTACTATTCATTGTTAAGAGCATGAAATGAATTAGTAAGACGTGGTCTCGTAGTACCACTATGTCAATAAATGCAAATTATGTGAATGAATTAAATGAGAGTAAGACTCCTAATGGATCCCTAGGAGTAGTCGAGCAATCGGGATTACACGTAATGCTGTAGTTCAAGGGATGAGTAATTTCCAAGTTACTTATGGACACCTCGCAGTGTGTCTGGGATGGATCATTCCCCATTCATTAAGTCCTCTACGCTCGTGTAATTGTACTAGAGGTAGTGTGCACACTAAAGTCATTAAGTCCATGGCATGATTGTATATTCGATGAACAGTATGGGTAATCGTTGTTCTATTCGCTCTCTTACATCTCTCTAATCAAGACGGATTGTCTATGTCATCGTTTGTATGATCACTATACAAGAATTGCATATAAAAGAATGTCGTTATGCGTATGCTTGATTATATGCTTATGTGCGTATGCAAATGAATTTCAACGATTCTTCTAAGACCTCAGGTAAGGTTTGCGAAATGTTTTTACTGGGTACGGATGACGTTTATTCAGTTAATCTGACTTTTATTTCTTTTCTTTTCTTCTGTATTTTGTTTTCGTCAAGGAAACCAAAGTGCAGGTTTAGTTGAATGAGGACGTATAGCTTGGAAGTTAGAGTTGGCGTCGGTTTTTAGAACTCTCTTTAGTTCAGTTTAGATCGTTGGGATTTTATTGGATTTAGCCCTTGAAGGTAAATTGTAATGAATTGGTTTAATGGTTTTAGCTCACTACATAGACAACTCTGATATTAACTGTTTTAGATTGTTTTATTTTTTTGGAATGCTAATTTTGATGCCTAGTCTTTCTTTCTGCTTAGCATTTACTCCTTAGTGATAAATGTTGCAGTGACATCCCCTGGGTTTAGGATGGTTTGGCGGTGTCGAGTCATGTATAATGACGTCGATAGCTCTCAAGAAATCGTTGTAATTTCAGAGGTGTTACATTGACCTTCGCTCTATTCGAGCTCAACCAACGTAGGGGCTTCTGTAGACACCAAAAATTGTGTCTATGATGATTCCCCATAAAAATCTGATGATGAAAGGATTGGATTTTGCTCGAACTTGGTTTGCGAGAATAATTGCTATGATGATTAGCCTAGTTCATTTGAATTAACCAGTGGACGCCTTTTGTACTGGTGATCCAAACCAGTTTGACTCAATTCATTTGGAGTCCAAAAGTGAGAGATATGTCTCTTTGAGCCCAAGGGCCCGAAAGGGAACCCAAACCCTTGAGTCAACCCTTGGTCAAACAAGAAAACTCAATTAATCCCTCGTGGTCCCCCTCGGAATAGCCTCCCTCGCTTAGAAAGCACGTCAGGCGCCTATGCAAGCAGGCCACCTCAGGTCCAAGCGGCCACGCTTGAGTTCAAGCGGCTATGCCGCTAGGCCAAGAGGCTTGACCGCTTGCCAAGCGGTTCAACCGCTTGGCCTAGCTGCATGGCCGCCTGGACCCTTTCTCGCGGAAGGCAAATCGGAGGCCCATTCGATTTCTGTGCCAAACCCTAGCAGCTCCCCCTCTTCTATATATATAAACAAACCTTAGGGTTCACTTGAAGAGTTTAGACATTCTCTCTGAAAAGGGTTGGTTGGTTGGGAATTTGAGAGGTTGGTCTTTGGTCAGTTTCTCTCTCATAATAAACCCTAAATTTCTAATTTTACTCCTTCTTTAGGCTAGCCCTAACACCACAAAATAAACCTTCGTACTTCATCAAGAGCAAAAGTTCAAGAATAACAACCCAATATAGTTCATTGTGAGCATCCAGGTAATCCAACCTGAGGGTTTTCATCAACTTATATGTTGCTTATTATTTACTAACGAATTTGGTTTATGTGATATGTACATGCATGGCGTGTTTTGAGCAAAATGGTTTGTATTGAATCCCATGAATGAATGAATAGATGAGTGTTTATTTTATTGCTCTTTAAATTATAAATTACGCTTTGTTGTGAATTGTTGGGAGAAATTATTTTGTTTGCCTTCTAATTTGCAGGGTTAGCATATTTATCATTTTCTAGCAATAAAAGTATGTAAGTTGATAAGTTGTTAAAAGTGGTCACATTAGTAATGTTTGTTCAACCCATTAGTTAAAACCAGAAATTTGGACAAATTTAACCTTGTTTGGAACCGTAGCATTGAGAATCGCATTGGATTGATTAGTAAAGGTCGTTGTTGTCAACGAGCGAGTTGGTTGCCTAACACCTTCCTAGCTCGTACTCACGCCCCCGAACTCATTTATGAAGTTAAATTTTCCAATAGGGATTGGGGTGTATAGGAATTGAGTTGACGTCTTTTTAGACTATCGACTTGATTCCAAGGTTTCCAAATTTCCTTGAACTTGGTGGCGACTTCCGACAATCTTAATCATGTCCTTAGTAGTACGAAAGGAAAATCTTCATGTGCATTCACACTTGAGAGATTCACGAAACCGACGACGCTCTCCCAGGCTATCCCACCGGCCGCTCGGAAAAGGGGAGAAATATTCGGTAGCCTACATGTGGTGACTGGTACGTTTCTTGTAAACTCTTTGTCTTCCCATGTATTATTTAATTCTGGATCATCACATTCATTCATATCTGAAAACTTTGTTAAGAAGCATGGGATGGAAATTGTGGAGTCTGCAGAGACTAGTATCGCCATTCCTTCGGGGGAGGTGGTATTGTGTAAAGTTGTGCATCACTATGTTCGTCTGAACATTGCAAGGTCTGAATATTGCCTGTAGACCTTATTGAGTTTAAGTTGAGAGATTTTGATGTTATCTTGGATATGAATTGGCTTAGCAAGTATAAAGTGAGCATCGATTGTAGTGAACAAAAGACATCGCTAAAAGGACCTAAAGGTAATAGAATCTCTTATAAAGAAATTGTCACTAAGGGAGGAACTGGGATTATTTTGATTTTAGTGGCAAAGAGACAATTACAGAAGGGATGTAAAGGATTTTTGTGTCACATTTGGAATGTAGAGGGAATGGATGAGGAAATATCAAAGTTCGAAGTGGTTAATGAGTTTTCAGATGTATTTCCTAAGAAAATTCCTGGTATGCCACCAGTTAGGGATACTGTGTTTCAGATTGACCTAATTCCAGGAACAGGTCTGATTTCTAGGGAACCATATAGAATGACAAATTTGGGGATGAAAGAGCTTAAGTGACAACTAGAGGAGTTGTTAGACAAAGGGTACATTAGACCTAGTGTATACCTTTGGAGAGCACCAACTTTGTTCGTGTGCGAGAAGGATGGTAGTCTACGTCTCTGCATTGACTATCGTGAGTTGAACAAGGTCACTGTCAAGAAGAGGTATCCTTTACCTAGGATTGAAGACTTGTTTGATCAACTCCAAGGAGTTGGAGTGTTTTCGAAGGTAGATTTGAGGTCTGGTTATCATCAATTGTAGATTGATGAGGTAGACATTGCGAAAACTGCCTTTAGGACAAGGTATGGGCATTATAAGTTCACAGTTATGCCTTTTGGGTTAACTAATGCACCTGCCAAGTTTATGGAGATGATGAATAACACTTTTAGACCATATCCGGATAGTTTTGTGGTCGTGTTTATTGACAATATTTTGGTGTATTCCAAATACAAGGAGGAGCACACAAGACATTTGAGAATTGTCTTGTAAGTATTGAGAAATGAAAAGTTGTACGCTAAACTATCAAATTGTGAGCTCTGGTTATAGAGTGTTGCTTTTCTTGGGCACATAATCTCTAAAGAGGGAGTTTCTATTGATCCTTCTAAGATTTCGGGTGTCATTGATTGACCTGCTCCGAAGAGTGTGTTTGCGGTACGAAGTTTTCTCAGATTGGCTGGCTATTATAGGAGATTCGTGCAACACGTCTCCAAGATAGAGAGGCGTATCTTGAATTTGATGAAAAAGGAGACCAGATACAAGTGGAGTGAGCAATGTGAAGAATCTTTCCAAGAGCTTAAAAAAATGTTGACGATGGCACCTGTTTTGACTTTACCGTCTTGTACGGAAGGATTTGAGGTGTACAGTGATGCATCTAAGAATGGGTTTGGGTGTCTACTTATGCAAAATGGAAAGGTGGTTGCTTCTGCCTCTCGCCAGTTGAATGTGCATGAGAAGAATTACCCTACTTATGACATGGAGTTAGCTGCCGTAGTTTTTGCCTTGAAGATCTGGAGGCATTATTTGTATGGAGGTCGTTGCGAGATCTTTACTGGTCACAAGAGTTTGAAGTATATCTTCACTTAGAAATTCACTTGGTGTAGCAATGACTACTTGTTGAAATTCATGTTAGATGATGCATGTTAATCTTTGTAATTACGTGGAGTAATTATTTGTGATATTGAACTAAAGATATGATTAATATTTGTTCAAGTTGGATATAGCCTATCCTATTTCGATCATGTTTGTGAACATGTTGTTTCAATCAGTAAATGTGACTTTGACTATTGAATTGGTAACCAATATTGAAAACCTGGAAAATGTATATTGTTAGGTGGTTGTGAATAGGGTATTGATGCTCATTCATGTGAAATTATTTCCATCGGAATTGTGAACTTAAATTGTTCATTTTTGTAAGTGTGAGTACTTGAGATTGCCAAGATATGTGTATTACTTGTTATGTGATCACCTTATGAAAATGCATTGAGAGTTAAGATTTCTTGGTAATGGATCCACCGAAAGATGCGAATAGGAATTGTTATTTGATATATATTGGACAGGTCTATGTCTGCGGGTTGCAGCCCCATTGTAGTACTTGTATCCATATTTGATGATTGGGCAAGTAAGTTTGTGCATGAAACAGTTCTTCTTGTAAACCTAAGAGTTGAGAGAGGGTATGCATACTTAGGAACAAAGGAAGTAGTTCTGGGAGTCATCTCTACTCCGGGACGGTTGATCCCTCTTTTTGCCAATGTGCATGGGACTAAGATCCTATTTGAATCGACCGCGATTGGTTTGACAATTCATGCGATTTCTTCTCTCTAATGAACTTGGCTAATGGATTACAATAAATATTTGATTTATTATTTGGTGTTTGATGAGTGTCTTTAAATAAAAGCATGTTGTCTTCTATTTCTTAAAGCATGATTATTTATTTTATTAAGCATGATGGCTAAAATTGGAGATTTAAATGGACTGTGTGGTTATGAATTACTCAGCGTAGCTGATTGATTGTTTTTCTTTTTACTTGTGATTGTTGTACATTCCTCTTCAATGATGGGTCTATGATGAAACTATATGGAATTCATCAAAATGGGGCAGTAGATTGACAATGATTTGTAACTTGTGTTTGGAAGCTAGTGAAGGCGAATCTTCTAAAACCCATTTATCTTTCTTTGTTTAGACTCTTTTGGGATTTGTACTATTGAGACTTGTATTGTAATGAGATTAATTTTCTTGCATGGGAATTAATAGTTAAATATTTCTTTATCCTTGGATTATTTGTTTATTTTAGTTGGGAAGATAGTTATTAGTTTAGTTATCTAGTATGCTTTGTTGGGATTAAAACTTTTTGTTTCTTTCTAGTCTTGTATTTAATTTGAACATTAAATATAACAGTGACGCTTCGAATTTTCATTATTTTTTCGCTACAACTCGTGATTTTTCTAATACAATTATTAGAAATCAATGTCCAATCATTAAGGAACAATGACAGGAATCACGGTAGAAACATTGACAAACATTTTCACGTTGTTGTTTGTATTTGATACCTTCAAATTACGTGATGCTTGTAACCATGTTACATACCAATATAGTTCATAATGTGTTTTGAGTCTTTAACTCCAAACTTACTGCTTGTTGATGATGCTTCAAAAGTAGAGATGGTCAAAGATGGAGTTAATTCCAAAAATTCATAAAACATGTTTATGAATAGATCATAAGGAACGACGTATGGAGCAACACATAGAAATAATTCTGTCAAATAGCTTGATGGCTTAATGTTAACCGCATTAAAAACCTAGTTGGCATAAGATTAACAGACAATATGATATCATATAATCCAATATATCATATATGTATGTGAATTTATAACAATGCCATATCAAATTTCTTTTAAGTATTATGGCCAAGTATTATGGTAGATTTGGCTATTACAGAATAAGTTGTAAGGCAAGTAAAATGCGCATGAAAAGAAATGTCAACATGTGAATTTCTTGTGGGTAAAATAAAGTGTTTTATTTGCTGCATTCGTGGGAAAGGAATCCAAACATGTTTGGATTCTTACATCTCAGAACTACTTGATCTTGTAGGAAAGGGACCAAAACATGTTTGGGTTCTTAACTCTCAAGTAGTTGATCTTGTAGGCGCCACTGGAAGAGTGCAACCATTTTTTTTTTGTCACATGGTTAGTGCTTGCTTATAAGATATTTGTGTGATAAATACATTCCATCTTTATTTGATACGCTAGCAAATTGTTCGTCTTCAAGAAATTTTGGCAACTTCTTCATCTAAGCAAGTTAAGCTGACTATCAACATTCATAATATATTTCTTGTGGAAAAGAATTTAATTTCGTAAAAACTAATTAATTAATATATACTATACCCCAATACAACATTGATGCGATTCTCCAAAGAGGCTCCCCATCACCCTAAAAACTTACAATTCAGTGCTAGTTGAGAGAGTGACATGAGTAATGAGACATTTTCCATAACAATGCAAAATGAAAGTAGAATACAAAATTGACAAAAATCTCATTGTTGTCAACAAACACATTCGAAAAAAGAAAACTCACAAACATCATATACATAGAAACTAAAATTAAAGAAAATATTTTGAATGTTCCTACTATTTTCGCTTCTCAACATCTCCAATCCACAATTGTCGAACCCAAATAAATAGAATAACCAATTGTAGAATCAATTTATAGTTGTAGCTGAGTTCGATAAGTGGGATAACCTATCGTGGTGTTACAAAGTCGTTTGGTTTTCACAAAACACGAAACTCCAATCAGAATTATATGATTAACACCCATTGTTGCCCAAAACGAAAAACACACATGACAATTCGAGTGGCACTTCCCACTGCCCCCATCCCCTCTTCATGGTGAACCACCACCGTTAGGCGTTATTACCCAAATTGCGGTGCAAAATCTGCAATCCCCTTTTAACACTTCTTCGCCCCCTAATTATAAGTTCCAAGTGAGCCATAATGATTATCTCATCGGCGAAAATCTCATTGTATCTTCTATGGGGAATATTTTTTGTAGTCGGAAATTAGAATACAATGTTGCCCGAAGATTACCTTCGTATTTCATGTGTATTGCAAATGTACAGGTTTTTGCAAAAATGTGGTACACACATTTTGTTTTTCGGCTATTCCAAGCAGTTTTGGCCCTAACTACCCAACGTACTCATAAAAGATGAAGGTTGTCAATGAACCTTTCCATCGAATTTTGATCTCTGAGAATTATAAATGGGTATAAGTCGCAGCAAGGGAAGAGCGATGATAATTAGTGTAGAAAAACAACAAAAAAAATGAGGAAAAAGGATGAAATATGGACAAGAGACAAAATTAAAAACTATTCCAACTTGAACTGAACTTTTGGGCTTGTATGGCGTGGGTGTCTCACTTTTTATAGTAAGATGTCGATTGGAGCAGGAAAGAATACCAAATTGTCATGGGTGACTCACAAATAATACAATTTTTCGTCATTCAGGATTTGCAAATACATGGTGCCGCTTCGAACATGAGCGAACCAGGAAACTGAAACCATATATTCCAGCAGCTTATACATTTAGATACGCCAAAATCCACCAGCATCAGCCTATCATTCATAATAATACATCACTGACCACGGTCAGTCGCAAATCCTTGTTTCCATTGAGAGTGTTCAAAATAAAGCTGAATCTACTACACAAACAACAAGGAAAATTCATCCTCCACAAATTATGGAGTGTAAAGCATTAACCTGAAATATCAAAACTAACCAACGGGACATAAGCTATGTGATCCATATTGAAACATAAGAATAAAATGGGCAAGAAAGAGATGTACTATAATTTGCACCTACTACTGTCTTTAGAATATCACGCGCATCCAAAGAAATGTTCCAGGGACGGTGAACTAAACACATTAGAAGCCATTCGTTCAGGTCTGCTTGGAGAAATATGGAGCTGATATTTGATGAACCTCTACAACCAAAGACAATGATAGTGTGCATGAGCAACAGAAAATGCAATATATCGCAGAACAAAAACGTCAGAAATGAAATTACCGCCAACTGAGAAATGATTTCAGTATTCGTGTCAATATGCCAATCTGGCTCCAACTGCCGAACGAATGATGTACGCCCATTCTCCGTGCTGCAAAACAAAACCTGCAATGTGCAATGACAAAGGATGTTTCACATCACAAAACAAAAATCCTTCACAAAGTTGTTGAGTGTAGCCTTGGTTCATTCGATTTGGTTAAAGAGGGCAATAATTTGAATCTTCGGTGGTGATTAGTTGCTCTATGGATTGTTGTAATCCCGTTAACCTATCTGATAGTGTGCATGGGTGCGAAAAATCTGGTGTAACGGTTGAGTTAGAGGAACTCTTATGAGCCATTTGGGCTCTGATGTAACCAATGCAGAGGCTTCCTTTTGTTCTGGGACTATTAGTGAGGTATTAGTGGACCCCTTAGGTGCTTTTGAACTAGATAAGCTATCTTGTGGCAGTGATATGAGTGAGATGATGCAAGAATCAAATTAAATCAGGACTGCCATGTTGTATAATAATTTCTTCATCCCATGGGATTGCAGTGATTTCGATGTTGATGAGGGTGAGCTAATGGATCTTTTGAAAATGGTTGAGAATTCTTCCAGTGACATGTTCGTGAAGAAATTGTACGAACTTCAAGAGGAGGCAAAGATCGACAGAGAGAAAAGAGTCATCCGGATTATGCAACGACTGTTTTCTTCAAAGATCAACAAAGGGTTAAGCGCCTCTCCTTGGCTCATGATGTATTTGAGTTGGTGTTTTTGGGGTTTGACTGTCGTTTTTCGTCTTGATGGTTTAGTTCTACTTCTTAGGTGGATCGCAAGTGGCTAATTTTAATGGGCTTCTTAGTTTTGAGTATCTCATTTGGTTGTTAGGTTTGTCCTTTAGTTAGGTCTTTTTGTTTGGCTCTTTTAGGTGTTTTTGGATTTAGGCGTGCGCTGTTGATAGCTTGATAGCGGGTGTGTCGCTTGGAGTCTATGGGTATATGTTGATTCCGGTGATATGGGTGTCTGTGATTCAGCTGCTTGGGTGTTTGAGCTTCGGCTCCTTTTCTTCCATTAAATAAAATGGACTATTTATTATCAAAAGAAAAGAAGTTAACAGCATGGGAAGTTCAAACAAATCAATAGTTTTCATCATATATAACTATTTGCTATGTCAATTTCAATCAGAATTATAAAAAAAAAAAGAAGTTAACAGCATGGAAATTCAAACAAATCAATAGTTTTCATGATAGATAACTATTTACTATGTCAATTTCAATCAGTAACCCATCCCAATCTCAGGACCCAAATGGATCCTCCAAAAAAGGGATCACAATACACTACTTATGAGGCAAATTAGCCTATCCAATCCCTCTCCAAGCACTTCGAGAAGTTGGTGGTCTAGCATCTCATCACACTTGACCAATTTACATGCTCGTGAGCAACCAGAATTTAATGTCTAAATAACAAGGATCATTGAGTGAAGTGTAAGCTATCAATGTTTCATGTAGATGTTCGCTACATGGAAGCTACCATTATTTGATCACTAGCACAAGTGGCTATCATCTCCAGGAAGCATTCTCAATACTTGCTTCAAATATATAACTGGATAAAAGCACACTGAAACCATTCTTTCAACATCAGCTCTTCAGTTCAATTTCAAACAGTATCACTTATCCAATTCATCATACTGAACTAAACACTAACGTGGCTAGACAGAAAGAGCATCATCCAGGTGAATACAGAAAGAAGAGGGTCACACCCTTCTATCTGAAAAAACAGTGACATCCACTCTGGATCCCATTTTTGGGTATGACGAGACTAAGATGTATGCACTATGCAGCTTTAGTGGTATCCCCAACCCACCAAGTTAGTTGGAGAGGGCAACGTGATTCCTTTTCTCTTTTCTTTAATTTTTAGGTAGAACCTATATGCTTCAAATACTGGGAAGAACATAATCAGCAAATTAAACAATTTTATGATGGACAGGTACACATAACCTCATTTCACCTGAAATAACATACATCCTCAACTTCAACAAGCATAAAGTAAGTGTTGTCCCTAACTTTCGTGGAAGATATGCAGTCAGGTTCAATTCCTAAAAACATTTTAAAGAACTATTATTCTTTGCAACATCTCATGCTCCTATTTTGTTTTAATGTCAAGCCCTTAATGTTCCATTTATTGATTTAATACCCTCAATTCATCCAGTCCATCAAGGTTCAAAACTTCACTAGACCTTCTGTTTCTATCTAGAGAGAAGCCTTCTGCATCTGTCCCAGAAGAAATCGCCTACTAATGTAATAATGTACACAAAGTCTTCCGAGTACAAAAATTGGTGCATGATGCTACTTCTGGAAAAGCCTATATGAGTTTATTATCACAAATCCCCCCCCTGATTAACCATCATTATGTTCTTGGCAACTGATGACATATAATATGCTAGTTAAACCACTGATCTAGAATTCTAGATAAAGGCCTCAGTTGCATTGCTGTGAAGTATCGTGAGTCGTTGGCTGTGTAACATTGTAGGACTAGGAGTGCTATAAATATCAAGTAAAGCAGAAATGTATTTGTAGCAAACTTCTTATAGAACGTCTCGCTAAATATGCCATAAGGTATTCCTTATAGAGCTATGCTTTTATTGATAGCACTTCTTGAGGTGATTTATCGCACAGGAGCTTTCAGAAAGACCCAACTTGAGAAAGCAGTTTCACTAATAACAGTTTCGAAGAAAATTGCCAAACATTTATAGCTCTTAAAAAAAAAGCGCAATCTCAAACTCATCCACAATCCTATTTTTTTAGATAAGAAAAAAATTTATTAATCAATAATTGAAAGAATAAAAAAAGGAGGATAAAGCATCCTCAAAATTTAGACTAAATATCTACAAATCTCGCCAATGGCGCTGAACAACGGTAAGTGGGACACCCTTAAAGGCCCCAGCCGCCTTAGGCCAAAGGGAGGCCAAGTAAGCTATACGGTCCCAAACATAATTAATATTCTTTCCAACGCCGGAGAAAATCCTCGAATTCCTCTCTAACCAAATGCACCAGAGGATAGCCATGCAAGCACACCGCCACAACACCTTACCCTCCTTCCCCCTCCTCATCGCGGAAAAGCGGGTCAAAAAAAAAAAACCTCATCCACAATCCTTAAGGGTGTCTTTAGATTTTGTGGAGAACCACCCCATCATATGTGCTTGTCATTTCGACAGTCAGTTTCTATTTATCTCCTATTTATCAAGACTTAGAATGGGTTCCCGAAATACAGCAGCAGCAACAAAAACAACTACCCAACGGAAATCAATGTTATCCCGCTGTTGATGGGTTAGGGAGGTCAAGATGTACATGACATTACCCATAACTCCATAAGGGCATAACTAATATAAAGATTTTCCTTGTCTAAAATTCTATAAGAAAAAGTGAAGCCTATCCCTATAACAATATATTTCTGGAAAAAGTAAAGTTAGTTTTGTGAGCAATTGTACCCACAAGAAACATTTTTCTCTATCTTTCGTCTCCCATTTTCTGTCAGGAAATTGGTCTCCGTATCTCTTTTTTCTGCCCTTCCGTTTCACGCATTGTCATCAGTCCTCAAAGGTTGCTGACCCTTACCATCTCTCTCAACGAAGATTAATCATCTTTTTTATGCTATTACATGGTAATCTACTCCCCCTTCAATACCATGTAAAGACGATCTGCTAAAGATTTATGAAATTTGCTGGTGACTGGAGGATTAACCTCGGTTTTGTTCAACCCAATCTCAAGCCCCCCCCCCCCCCCCCAACCCCAAAAAAAACATTATACCATAGCTTCTCTCTCGTTTTTTGTTTTAACCTACATTCACTGGCTCTCAGATTAAGATTGTTGGTTGGTACACTGGATTAGCAAATGAGCCTCACTGCATGGAGGTAGAGCTAGCTACTCAACCACTGCCGCTTATTGAGAGATTGTACGCTCCATCGATGAGTTTACATGAAAGATTGGGGTTGCTAGCAAAAAGGCACATCACTTCTTATTTCTGCAAACTCCCACCCAAAAACCTGGGAATAATAAAAGTTCTAATTCCAAGAAGCCGGCTATAGTTCACTCCAGTTGTTCAAGAAACTATCAACCAGAAGTAGACATGCACAATGATACAAACAAGCCCTATACTTTAATACTGATGCAGACACATTCCTGTACCTTATCTTTGATTAGACCTCCGGATGTAAAGATCCCAGCTTCCTCCAGCGCGAGAAGTACTCTTTTCTGCATACAAACTGAGCCATGAGTGGACAGAAAAGTATATCGATTGTCTAGCAAGTTTAGATAGATGAGCAAATGAAACAAGGAATCTATTGCCAAAATATATGAACAACAGATGCAGTAAAAGTAAACAACTCAGCCACCCCCTTCACAAGAAAGTAAGTGGAGAACACTAAACATAGTCATTAATGATAACACGAAAACTTGATACATAGTCAGAAAACTTGATACGTTTGCGGATCAGGTTTATAATGATGGAGGATAACCCCTTTGGTTTACAGAAGGTTCAGAAAACGCTTTACTGATCAACAAGCTGCAATGGAGGTCCAGACATAATATGATAATACAGTTCAAGTTCCATTCAGAAACCAATCTATGAATTGAATATAAGGAAGCATCAAAATTCTACTTGCAATAAGTTTCTAGAACTCAGAGCTCAATTGTACATCAAAATCAACATCACCAGTGCCCTGAGGCCTCCCGCACAGGCCTGGTAAGGTAGGGGGTGGTGGTTTAGGTGCACGCAGACTTAACTAGTGTAGAAACATAAAGGCAGTCTCCATTTGACCCTTGATCCGATGTGCGATGCTGATAGGAAACTTCAAGCAAAACAATAATGCAGACAGTTGGCTGAGCCATTATAATTTAGCCCACTATATGCCAAAGCCAACGAGGAATACTTATGGCTATTTCAGAAATAGAAAGGACTCAGGTCTCAATCAACTTTTTTTTTAGATAAGAAATTTTTTTATTAATCAATAATTGAAAGAATACAAAGAGGACAAGGTATCCTCATTTTCAAACTAAAGAACTACAAATCGCGCCAATGGCGCTGAACAACTGTAAGCGGGACACCTTTAAAGGCCCCCGCCGCCTTAGCCCAAAGAAAGGCCAAGTAAACTATATGATCCCACACATTAGCACTATCCCTAGCTGCGTTAGAGAAGATCCTCGAATTCCTCTCCAACCAGATGCACCAGAGAATAGCCAGGCAGGCACACCTCCACAACAACCTACCCTCCTTCCCCCTTCTCATCGCGGAGAACCGAATCTGCAAAGACTGGTCCACCGTAACAGGGCACACAAAAACGGAAAAATCTCCCCACATAGCTCCCTAACCCATAAAGACCTAGCAAACTCGCACTGAACAAATTAGAGCTTCATTACTGATGCCACCTTCATTAATCATTACTCAGGTCTCAATCATAGGCTAACATAATTACACAGACGCCTCAAAACTTAAAAGCACCTAATAGAAGATGACGAATAATCTGAAGTCCTGATTTGAAGACTGTATAGAGCTTCAAGCAGAAATTTATCTCATATAACGAGTCATCAAAATAGATCTACTTAAGCAATAGTCTCTAAGGCCTCCAAGGTGGCAGGAACTTTTAGGAGCTACCCGATTGCTAATGTCCACAGAAGCTGAGAAATGCAATTTATCATCTATCTAAAAACGATCAGTAAGGCCTACGACAACCATAATTAGCTAACTCTCATCATTACACTTCAGTCTGAAAAGCCTATGAAATATACCATGAAGGATAATCGAACTGTCCTGACTTGAAGATGGCTTAGTACGTCTATCAGAAACTCTAGAATTAGAGAAAAACAGAAGAAATTAGCGGAGGGGATCTCTCCAGTGGTTCAAGGAACTTAATCAGCAGAAGTAGCTAAAGGAACTTAATCAGCAGAAGTAGCTAAATTACTCAATAAGCTAATACCCAAGTGAGCTTCCAAATGGAAAGGATGTTCACCACCCACCCACCCTCCGCCCCAAGCAATGAAAAAAATGATAAGGCACAACGCAGAGAGAGAGAGAGAGAGAGAGAGAGAGAGAGAGAGACGTAATAGTTCTACCACAGTTTGACATACAGGGATAGAGTATAGATAGAAGCCACAACATCGTGCCAGGCGGGAGGGTCATCAGTGTACTGTTCTACTATGTAGTTTAAATTATAGAAGGGCTACCAAAATATTATGTATTATTGATGTGGCCAAATTACGGAAATTTCTGCACAAGCAACTCTTACAACCATCAAAAACAAAATCTTATTGCTGGCTAGTGACTAGTGGACGATAGCACTAGCCATTACGACCTAGAGAAGATTTAGAAATGAGGAATCCTGCTCAATACTGCCTTGATTGCTCATTTCAGCGTTTTCTATAGTTCAGTTACTTCACTAATAATTTTGTGAAATTTTCTCACAAGTCACAAGTAATTCACAGGACACAATAGCCAAATTTCTCTACCCAAGGGAGCGTGAAGATACCAATGTTACTTGGCGTCGGGGTTGAGAGTCAGAAATGTGTATGGACTATGGAGTTCAAGTGTTTGATCTCTCAATTGGAAAATAGTGTCAAAATGATCTATTGCTATACTTTTCTTCCCTCTACAATTTTAAATCTAAATTAAATAAAATGATGTATGATAGCTGAAAAAAGCCCATTTTGCGAGCAAACTACTGTTAGGACTTAGGACAGTTTATTATACTCCCTCCGTTCCACAATGAGCTTCTTGTTTCTTTTGGGCACGGTTATTAATAAAAACTAACTTTGACAGACAATTGCCAATATTGCCCTTCTATTATCACCCCCTCTCTCTTTTCCCTTTCCCCCCTCTCTCTCTCCCCTGTCAGTCTGTCACCGCCCCAAGTTTCCTTCTCCACCTGCTGCATAGAATATGAACTCTGTTTCTCCAATTGAACTTCATCAAATCAAAAGATCCTGAAATTAGAAAAGTCAGATTTTGCTTTACGTTTGTTTATTTGTGTTGTTTTTTTTTTTCTTCTATTTGTGGGGGTACATCAAAAGATCAATTACCACTAAAGTAAAAACCCAGAAATCTAGATCTGCTCCATAGCTACCCAAACCATTCTTGGACAGCGACGAAAAACCACATCGTCCATGGAGATACCCCGTCTGCCTCCGGTTACCGACAGCGACGACAGAAGCAGGATGTCTCGACCCTCTAAACAGCGTGGGATTCGAGATGAGAGATGGAGGACAAAGAAAATGAGGTCTAGATGAGAGAGAAAGTGGAGGGTGAGGAGAATGGCGAGCTGGACTTTTGGTTCTTGGTGGTTATGCCTGTTCATTTGGGATATTCCGTGAAATAAACTCTCTGGTGTAAGTTATAAATGCTTGAAGAACATCTCACATTATAATTGCAAATAGGACAAAAAACTAAGGAATTGAGAGAAAGTAAACAGAGAATGCAGAGAAAACATGGGGCAAATGATACTTCATGATATCAAGTTTGGTGGTGGTGGTGGTGGAGGAGAGATAAAGTGGTGGTGGTGGGTGGGGGTAAGTAGTCTGCCATGGTATGGAGAGAGAGTGGGGAATATGAGGAGAGAGAAGATGAGAGGAGAGAGAAGATGAGAGGAGTGAGCTGAAATTAGTGAGGGTATTGTAGTCATTTTGGCATAAAAAAGTTACTAAAACGGGTAACAGGAAGCTCATTGTGGAACGGCCCAAAAAGGAATACAAGAAGCTCATTGTGGAACGGAGGGAGTATGTAGTAAAGTATATAGCAGCCTCTCTTGCAATTGGTAGGGTAAGGCTACATACATCTAAGCCCCTTATACAGGCAAATGCGTGAACTTCATTAGAGGCATTGGAGTAATGAAAATGATAATTATACCATCGGAGTGAACTTGAAGCTTGTTGGATTTAGGAAGGCATTTTTTTTTTTTTTGTAGATAAGAAAAAATTGTATTGATCAAATCAGTAAAAAATTCAAAAAAGAGGATAAGGTATCCTCATAATAGGTCAAAAGAAAACTACAAATCTCGTCAATGGTGTTGTACAAGGGTAAGTAGAACACCCCTAAAAACCCCTGCCGCCTTGGCCCAAAGGGAGGCCAAGTAGACCACATGATTCCAAACATTATCTGAAGTCCTCCCAACGTCGTGGAACACCCTGGAATTCCTTTCCAACCAAATACACCACAAGATGGCCATACACATAAATCTCCAAAACAACCGCTCCTCCTTGCCTCTCCTCATTGCTGCGAAACGAAGCTGGAGGAAATCGCCCACCGTGGCAGGACACGCAAAACTCTCCCCCTCCAACAATCTACTCCATAGTGCCCTAGCAAAGTCAAACATAATAAACAAGTGCAAACAATTTTCCCCCTCATGACGGAACATAACACGGAACCCAGGCCTCCGCTGCTGCACCATATCATATGTATTCACCCTACCAAGCACCAAAGTCCATAGAAAAGGCATTTTTTAATATATTTTAATAGTAGGTTTGTCTTTCAGGAACATTTTCAGACACATTTACCCAGCTACAATGCCCAGACCCATACTAACGTCTGCTTGCTTTTCTTCCCAGTGCACCATAAAGCAGTATATGGGGTTAAAACATGACGAGCAAATGTACATATATGTAACCCTCAACTGCGAAACTCCCCACCCTTCTCTCCCCCGCCAAAAACTGATCGAAGTACTACTTCCAACAAACAAACAAAAAAGCCCTAAGAGTTTGTCCTCTCCTTTCATCACTTGCTTCTTAAATTTACAGAGCCTGTTCTTTCTTTCTTTTTTTAATTTTTTTTGTTAATCCAACAAATAAAATGGCTGTTGATTTCTTCACATAGAGGTCAAATTTGCTGTACTTTCATGTACAGAGGAAGATGCCCGAGAGCTATGTATTTCTCTCTGATGCTTGACCTATATTCCAGGTCCTATACATGTCAGCTTGTGCCTCACTGCAATACACCACAGTTTTGGTGTGTTGGAGTAGCATATAGGTGTGCCTTGCACTTGGTGTTTCTGACAAAAACATTTCCCTCTTTTATCTAAGAACATCAATTTATGTTCAAGATAATAAGCACAATTATGTAGCATGTAATTACTTAACATCAGACAACGTGATAAACTAGCAAGTTATTGAACATCAAGCTTGCTGTAGCAAGTTTTTCACATACTTCACTTTCATCATCCAGAACTCTTTCCATGAGATATAGGTCACAAAATTTGGTGATTTCCAGCAACACTTCTAGTACAGATGACCTAATTGTCGCTTTTTTCTGCATAAGAGGGTGGAAGTTAGGATGTAGCAAAGCACTAATCCATCTTTATGTATATACATGAAATGAGAAGAGCACAGCACCTGAAGCTCCTCAGGATTAGTTTCCTCGAGAACAACACCAACCAAACGGCAGGTCACCTACATAGAAGAAGGACCTTAACATGTATACATGGTTTGAAAACAATTTGGCAATAGCTTTGAAACTTCATATGCCACGTGCAATTAAAATGAGTGAATTACATTAAAAGGCTGCCACCAACTGAGAGATTTCTCTAATATGATCTGGACCAGGTGCCACATCAGAGGACTAAATACTTTTTTTTTAGATAAGAGAAAATTTTATTAATCAAATGGTAAAGAATACAAAAATGTGGAGGATAAGGTATCCTCAGTATAAAAGTAATCTATCTACACATCACGCCAATGGCGTTGAACAACAGTCAACGGAACACCCTTAAAGGCCCCCGCCGCCTTAGCCCAAAGAGAAGCCAAGTAGACTATATGATCCCAAACATACTCAATAGTCTTCTCAGTCCCGGAGAAAATCCTGGAATTTCTCTCCAACCAAGTACACCAAAGAATAGTCATACAAGCACAACGCCATAACAACCTCCCCTCCTTGCTTCTCCTTATCGCAACAAATCGCATCTGTAAGAATTCGCCCACAGTGGCGGGACACACAAAGCTCTCCCCACACAGCAGTCTATCCCATAACCTCCGCGCAAAGTCACATTGCACAAACAAATGCAAACAATCCTCTCCACTATGCCGACACATCACACAAAAACCCCGGTAAAAGGGTCCAGCTAGGTCTCCTACGCTGCAACATATCATAAGTGTTCATCCTACCTAGCACCAAAGTCCACACAAAAGCGGCGCACCTTCAATGGAACCTTAGACTTCCAAATAAAAGTAGATAATGGGAAGTAGGGAAACTGAGAGGGAAGACTAATATGGTAGAAGAAGGACTTACAAGAGAAGACCCCAGAAGGATCCCCGTCCAAGTCCTAGAATCATCCCTAGGGACGAGTAAAGTAGAGTTAAGAGCACTCAGGAGGGAAACAAGCTCCTCCATCTCCCTATCATGTGGTGGTCGGCGTAAATGTAAGTCCCAAGAACCACCCGCGATTGAGAGAAACGCAGCCACAGGAGCCCCATGTAAAGTGGACAGCCGAAAAACCCGGGGATATATGGAAGAGAAAGGAAGGTCACCCTTCCACACATCCTCCCAGAACCGACCCGTAAACCACTACCGACATTGTAGTTGTACCTGACCAGTGGAAAGTAAACCATTACCCTTCAGAGGACTAAATACTATAACAATAATAATCTAAGAGAGGCGTTAACCCTGACTTAGAAACTTCATAGCTGTCATTTCGCTAAACCAAGAACGAATACAAAAGAGGCCCAAAAGACTTCTTTCAGGAAGACAACATGGCTATTTTACAATACAAAGGTTCATCAGCATATCTCCGGTTATTAATCTTTCATTTTGTCCATAATAGTAGCCATTCTGCATGACCCTGAGACAAAAGGAATATGAACAGCATGTGCAGCAGATCATAACAGAGGAATATGAGTCGCCAACATGAAATAGATATTGAAATTTGAATAGGGACACTAGGAAACGGCTACCGTTTCATGAACCAACAGACTTCAGTTTATGACAGAAGATTTCAATCTCATATATCTACCAATGACGCTCAAGGAAAGGTTTGTTTTTTTATTTTAGATAAGAAAATTTTTTATTATCAAATGTTAAGAGTACAAAACGATAGGAGGAGAAGGCATCCTCAATAACAAAAAATAAAAGTACATACACATCTCGCCAATGGCGCGTACTCAGCGGACGCCCTTAAAGGCCCCCGTCGCCTTAGCCCAAAGGGAAGCCAAGTAAACTATGTGATCCCAAATATTATTAGTAGTCTTCTTAGCCTCGGAGAAGATCCTCGAATTCCTCTCCAACCAAACGCACCAAAGTATAGCCATGCAAGCACACCTCCACACCAACCTCCCCTCCTTATTTTTCCTCATCGCAACTGCAAGAACTTGCCCACTGTGGCTGGGCACACAAAACTCTCCCCATACAACAACCTATCCCATAAACTCCTTGCAAAATCACACAACACAAACAAATGCAAGCAATCCTCCTCACTATGACGACACATCACGCAAAACCCCGATAAAAGTGACCAACCTGGTCTCCGATGCTGTAGCATATCATATGTGTTCACCTTATCTAATACCAAAGTCCACACAAAAGCACGTATCTTCAATGAAACCTTAGACTTCCAGACAAAAGTAGCTAACGGGAAACGGGAAAATTGTGAAGGAAGGCTAATGTAATAAAGGAAGGACTTGCAAGAAAAGACCCCAGAGGAATCTCCACTCCAAGTCCGAGAGTCGCCCCTAGGGACGAGAAGGGTAGAGTTAAGAACACTCAGGAGGGAAACAAGCTCCTCCATTTCCCTATCATGTGGTGCCCGGCGCACATGTAAGTCCCAAGACCCACCCGTGGAGTAAAACGCAGCCATTGGGACCCCGTGAAGGGTGGACAGCCGGAAAACCCGAGGATATGCGGAAGAGAAAGAGATGTCGCCCTTCCACACATCCTCTCAGAACCGAACCCGAAGACCATTACCCACATTGTAGTTGTACCTGACCAATGGAAAGTAAAGAGTTGATACCTAGGAAATGAACTTCCAAGGGCATGCATGAGAGATGTTGGAGCCAGCGTCCCGCCCGTTGTGCATAAGACCGTACTTGCTCCTGATAACTTGGTGCCAGAGGGAGTCAGACTCCGGGGGAGACCGCCACAACCGCGTACCCACTAACAAAATGTTGTTGGACACCAATCTACCAAAACCCAGCCAACCAAGTGTTCTCTCCTGCCCTCCCCTGCCCAGACCAAAGGGAAGGTTTGTCACCCAACATTCCTTTTATTTTATTTATAAACCATGAAAGAAGTACTCCCTCCGTCCCTTGTTTAAGATCACAGTGTCAATTGGCACAGGTTTTAATGAGAGTAAACTTTAGTCTTGGCTTTCCAAGTAAGCCCTTCTCTAATGTGGCCTTCTCATTCTCTCTCATCCCTTAAACAACTGATTCTCTCTCCCCCTACCTTATACCCACCAACCATGAACAGTTGAACACCCACCATTAACAACAAGTACGATCACCTCTCTCTCCATAAATTGAGTCTCACGAGCGGAGAAGAACGACGGCAGATGACAATTTTTTTTTTTTTTGTTCAGAAAAAGGGTATTTCATTAACCAAATAAGCATGAAGCACACTGGTGATATGACACTACCAACCAGATCACAGATTACAAGGACTCTTCTATTCTAGTAAAAACTAGAAATAATCAAACATGGGGATAACTATTTAGCTGAGCTAATACATTGTTCCATTTGGGAAAATTAAGACCTCTACAGTGCAACTCACGAACGATGGCATATACTACTTGTTTCTCTGTAGTAATGCGTTGCTGAAACCTCTGGTTGTTCTGGCCATCCAAATATGGTACACTACCGCAGCAAACAGAAAGCCAAGAATACAATTTTTGGGTCTGCAACCCCTCATCTTTTTGATCATCCAGTTTATCTCATGTTGCCAGCTGAGCGGTTGTCTAACAATTCCAAACCACTGAAGGAGACACTTCCATATAGAACTAGAGAAAGGACAGAGGAAGAGAAGATGCTCTAGAATTTCATTCTGGATGATCAAAAAGAGGGAAATAGTTGAGTCTCACGAGCGGAGAAGAACGACGGCGGATGACAGAGAGAACAGAGGAGAGAGAAAATGAGATTGGTGGTGGACTGGTGGTTGTACGGGAGAGATCCTAGGAGAGAGAAAATGAGATTGGTTGATTATAGTGGTAATGGATGTTGGTCTGGGAAAGGGATGGTGGTGGTTATGGTGGTGGTGGAAATGGACTGAGGAGAGAGACAAAGGGGGGTTTAATGAGTTGAGTCAGTTTAATGTTAATGGGTTGGGTTAGTTTAAGTTAACGATGGAGTATGAAAACTAAGCAGATTTTAAATGAGGGGTAAAGAGTAATTCAATAATAAAAAGTTTACTAAATAAGCAACTGTGAACATAAACGAGGGACGGACCAAAAAGGAAACTGGGAATGTAAACGTGGGACGGAGGGAGCATATGTTTGTGTTGTGTGGTTTAAGTACCGTAAAAACCTTTTCCAGCCATTAAATCCTTCACATCCAATGGCACTATCTACAAATTGAAAATGGCTTGTCAACCACATGTTTCAATTGTGACAACATCTTAATTTCACTAAACATGAATATACTAAATTAATTGCTGCCACCTGTAATTGTTTCCCTCTCATTGTTCGCTTATGGCCATCACTCAGCCACCAACCATGAGAACTTCCACGCAGCACTCCCGTCACCATCGGGGATAAAGGCTAGCAGCAACTAGTGATCGGAAGCTAGGGCGGGGAATCCCATCGAAGGGAACGGAAACCCCATCAGTCTGCCCCCCCCCCCCCCTCCAACAAAAAAAGGAAAATGAACCTAAGCCACCGCTCAACTGTCATACTTCTCTTCCTGGCTGGCACACTTGCCTAACTCCATTTTGACCCTAGGATTCACCATTTCCCTTCCATTCTCACCTCTCAGCTATGGCTTTTTTGTTTAAAACAGTGACGTAGATAAAAACCAACGGCCTCCGCAAGAGGCCCAGAGCTACACGACTCACATACAAAAAAAGAGAGGGAACTTCTCTTGCGCAATCAACATATAATTTGAAGTTCATCTAAGTAAATTTCAAACAAAACCGTACAATAGCAGCATCATGAACTACGTGAAAATTGTTCATTCATTCTGCTTCATAAAATTTGACTTCTCAAAATTACAAATGAAATACAACAGTAACAACACAAAGAATCAATATATCCTTTCATAGACCATTACTCATAAGGGTGTCCTAGAACCAAGGGTGATAAGGGGGACCCTAAAGAACAATTGTAGCTATAATTCTCCCATTAAAATAAATCAGTAAATCTCCAGTAAAAATAAAGCAATAAATCTTCCATAAAACTAAATCAATAAATCTCCCATAAAAATTATATCCCTAATTTATACCCCCACTCCAAGCAAGGCAAGCATAACCTAAATTGCAAGAACACGCCTTGGTTTTCAATGTCTACATATCACTTGATCTTCTTGGAGTAGTTTTTATCAGGGCAGAGGACGAGAGCCTTGCCGCCTTATGACTGGGAGGCCTTGGCTCCCGCCGATCGCAACGACATTTGCGCCATCAACTGGCTTGGGTGGTTGACAAAGCTTCGGTGTGAGGTTGTCCAACATTATGAAATTGTAGTTCTTTTTGTTTTTTAGAGAAGAGAAAATTTTATTAATCAATCAAAAGAAAGAATACAACAAAGGGAGGACAAGAAGTCCTCGCATATCTACAACTCCTCCCAATGAAGTTGAACAAAGGTCAATGGAACCCCCTTGAAGGCCCAGCTGCCTTCGCCTAAAGAGATGCCAAATAAACAATATGATCCCAAACATAATCGATGGTCTTTCCAGAAGCGGAACAAATTCTCGAGTTCCGCTCTAGCCAAATACACCACAGAATAGCCAGACAAGCACACTTCCGCCACAACTTGCGCTCTCTCCCCCTCCCTCCAGCAACAAACCGCATTGGAAGAAACTGCCCCACTGTAGCAGGGCTAGCAAACGGCTCTCACCAAGTCAACCTACCCCACAACATCCGAGCAAACTTGCACAACACATACAGATGCAGGCCATCCTCATAGTCATGATGGGCACATAACACACACACCCGGCGACAAACACCAACCAGGCCTCCGCCACTGCAACATGTCATGCGTTATTCACCCTCCCTAACACCAAAGTCCATACGAAGGTGCGCACCTTCAGAGGAACCTTAGACTTCCAAATTTATGGAGGAAAATGGGAAAATGGAGAAGGAAGACTAAGCCGTTGCGCAGGAGAAAACCCCAGTTGAGTCTCCTTCCCAAGTCCGAGAGTCGTCCCTAGGGATGAGAAGAGTAGTGTTTAGGACGCTCAGGAGGGTAACAAGTTCCTCCATCTCACGTTCATGGGGAGCTCGGCGCAAATGCAAGTCCCAGAGCTGCCCACATCGGAATAGAACTCCCATTTGGGTGCCTCATGGAGCGTAGACAACTAACAAACCCCAGGATATGTGGAAGAAAAAGTGGAATCCCCCTTCCACACATCCTCCCAGAACCTTACCCGATGTCCATTACCCAAATGAAATCTAACCAAGGGAAAGAAAAGAGGCGATGAGAGATAAACTTCCACGGGCAAGCATGAGAAACAGCGATACCAGTTAGGGCGTCGCATCCATTCTGTTGGAGACCGTACTTGCTTCTGATTACTCGGTGCCATAGGGAGTCGGGCTCCAAAGGGAAACGCCACAACCACTTACCACTAGCGAAATGTTCTTAGACACCAACCGGCCGAAACCCATACCCCCTCAGGCTTAGGTCTACAAACATGGTCCCAACTAACAAGATGCTCTCTCCTACCCCCATCCGCTCCAAACCACAAGAAATCCCGCATCATACGTTCAATACTCTTGGCCACACTAACAAGAATCTTGAAAAGAGAAAGATAGTTCAGGGAATACTAGCAAGGCAAGAATGCAAAATCGTGATCCTTCCCCCCCCCCCCCAAAGAGAAGTAAATTCCCTTCCAACCATCAAGTCGCTTAGCCACTCTAGAGACAACTGGTTCCCTAAAGGAAACCGGCCAAGGGTTACCCCCAAGAGGCACCCCTAAGTAGGTAAGAGGCCACTGGTGCGCCTGACACCCTGCTAGACCAGACAACGTACCAAGAAACCCTCCTCCACATTAACCTCCACTAAACTACACTTAGCTAGATTAACAAGCATCGTAGACACGACCTCACGACCTACAGGAGAGTGAGTACCCAATTAAAAATTTCTTAGAAATTTCGTTTTTGGTTGCCTTGTTGAATCCTCTTTTTTCTCTTTTCTTTTTCTTTAGTATTTTGGTCATTTCATAGAAGCCATTTGGATTGTGTGAGACATACCACTATTACAATAAAAATTCAATGGCATATATAAACTCTAATGGTTCCCATCATAATGTAAGTTGTCATACATATCTATAGTCTGACTGAGAAACTATTTGTTGGTCGTGGTATATTTCATGTTGTGTGTGTACACCAGTTATGTTGATGCAAGTTGGTTCTGGGACCGATGCCCTTGATGATGCTTTAGGTGTAGCTGTAGAATACATCATACCCGTCTATGCCTCTTAGGATGAGAGTTATTTTTAATATCAAATTGCTCTCCTAATCATTCTACCTTCAATTCTTCATATCAAAGGCTCAGTATCAAATAAAACAATGTACGAGTCTTTAAAATGAGAGACTCCTCCAATTCTCCATTCACATTATCTCCCTCTAGCACCCGAACTGACTCTGCACACCCTGTGAAATACTGTTTCTCCAACGGGAGATTTTTTTAGATAAAAAAAGTATATTGATAAGAATTCAAATGTACAGCAGAAGAGAGGACAAGGTATCCCCTACATAAAACATTTACAGATTGCCCTAATTCCTCTGTATATCAGTTATAATGTAATCCCTAAAAGCCCCCGCAGCCCTAGCCTACAAGGAAGCGAGATAGGTGATCCTCTCCCAAAGCATAGTGGTTGTTGTTGGAAGTCCTTAAACACTCATGCATTCCTCTCGAACCAAATGCACCACAGAATCGGAAAATAAACATTGCGCCACCACAACAACCTTCTCTCCTTCCCGCCCCCAAAGCTCCGAAAATGCACCTGCAAAAAGGCCTCAAACACTAAAAGGGTAAATCCACACCTCCCCGGGAATCAACCTTCGCCAACGGCCAAAGACTCTGTGCCACATCACACCAAAGAAAAAGATGTGCAGAAGTCTCGCAGCTAGACCGACATAGCGTACACATATCCGGCAACAAAGGCACCCCGGGTCTCCTCCATTGCCTTAAGTCGTTTGTATTAAACCTATCCAGCACGAAAGTCCACACAAATGCCTTTACATTCATAGGTACCTACTCTTTCCAAATATATTCTGCTAGAGGAAAACGAGGGAGAGGTGTCCCCAAATCCCGAAAGAAGGACTTGCAAAAGAACTCCGCCGAAGGATCTCCACCCCAGCTCCTAGAGTCATCTGAGCTCGAAAGCTGAACAGGCTCCACAAGTGTAAGAAGCGAAGTGAGCTCCAAGATCTCTCTATCATGAGGTGGCCAACGAAGATGTAAATTCCAGGAAAGAAAAAATCAGCAACCACACCCCCATGAAGAGTGGTTAACTGAAACAATCAAGGGAATCTCGTACAAAACTGCTCATCACCCATCAAATTATCCTCCCAGAATCTAATGTGTGCACCATTCCCAAGTTCCAACTCAACACAAGAAAGGAAGATCCGCGAAATGAACTTCCACGGACTAGCATGTGTATAGTTTCTCCAAGCAAATTAACTCTGATTAACATTGATGGATAAGATTGTAAACTTAGATTATTCTTTCTCTCTAGGTTGGGTGTTGGTCATCGGAGAGTCCCCTGTCCACTTCCGGTGAGTGGGGGTCCGGGAGCCTGTCCATGCTTTTAGAGTTAGCATTTTAGTTAGGATAAATTGGCCAAAACCCCCTAGACTTTTGAACATTTTGGACAGAACACCACTTTGAAATTTGGCAAGTACCCCCAAAAAAATTAAAAAGTCATGTTAATCCCACCAAACTTGATTTTCCGACTACTTTATAAATTTTTTGATCACGTTTTGCCCTCATGCGTTTTGCAAAAGATACATTTTTTTCATACAAAATGATAAGTTACCACATAAAAAGAAAAGCAATGGGTGTTACAATGTGGTAACTTTTCATTTTGTATGGAAAAAATTTATCTTTTGCAAAACGCATGAGGGCGAAACGGGATAAAAAATTTATGAAGTAGTCGGAAAATCAAGTTTGGGGGCATTAACACGGTTTTTTAGTTTTTCTAGGGGGTACTTGCCAAGTTCAAAATATTTGGGTGTTCTGGCCATTATGTTCAAAAGTCTAGGGGGTTTTGGCCAATTTGTCCTTTTAGTTACTCATGGAGTCTGTTTTTAGGATTGAGAATAAGCGTGCTGTTCTGATTCGTGAGAATTCTGATTTTCGTTTGGTGGAGCATCATCGGAAAGAAAAGTTTGAAATTCGATTGAGTCGAGAGGAACTCTTTTGGTGGGCGCAGGAGGCGATTTCACTATGGCGAGGAGATAGCATTGGGAGGTGGTGAGAACTTTGCGTGGGAACGGATATATCTTGTTGTTACACACTAATGTCAATGGTGCTGGATGATTTTTTCTGTTAGAGAAGTAGCCATGGAAGGGAAAAGCAGTTTCTATAAGAGTCCTGGAGGGTGTTGAAGGGGGAGGATGCAGTGCCCTGTTTGAGGCCCTGCAATGCTTTGGTGCTCGATTTTTCTTTGTAGGTAGCCCTGGCTTCTTGCAGTATCAGCAGATAACAACCAAAAGTGTTTTTGCATCTCCTCAGTATAAGGACATAGCGATTTCAATGGCTAGTGCACACCCATAAGGCTACTGCGCACCCAGCCATCGCTGCAACCCCACCTCCACAACAAAAGAAACTCCTTGCCTACCAGTGCATCTCCTTGTGGCCAAGGGATAACCTGAACTTCTTTCCATGACGATACCCAACAAGATGAGAAAATAATTCAAAGGACTTATTTTCAATCCTACAAAAAGAAGACATGATTGAAACTAATCTCTACTCTAAAAACCCGAGAGGCTCCCGGAGACCACCCACCAGAGGTGGATAGGAGAAGCCCCGATGACCTACACCCCACCTAGACAGAGAAATAAGAGACATAATTTATGAGCTTTGGAAAAAGAAAAAGAAAAAGAAAAAGAACTTAGTAAGCAAAATGACATTTTGAAAGTTATTATAATGCATATACTGTCCTGAATCAAAGTTCCAGTTTAATGCTAGCACACATAGGAAAGATTTAGATTATCACTAGAGACTAGGAAAGATTCAAATAATTTGGTCCACCAAAGAAACATAAAATTCCATCATAAATGACTTCCACAATTAACAAATAAATATTTCATCCTTACAATACACACTGAAGTATCCAAGAGGGAAGAAATATCTACCTTCCTCCCTTCACACAATTTCTGCCTCACGATTTGTGCCAAAGTTGGCTGAAATAGAGAAGATAGCTTTTTTAGCATATTGAACTCTGAATGAAAATAATGTACAGTGTGTATTTCAAGCTACCTTCACTGGCTGAAAGAAGTCATCAACTACATTTTGAGCCCTTGAATCCTCTGATGATGCAGAACCTCCAGAACACACCATGGTCGTGGTCACATTTGACTGTGAATTGACACCGGAGCTGCTAGCTCTAGTAGCTGGCCTCTTTGGTTGTCTTCTTTGTGGGGCACTTGGAAATAGTCTCCAGGTAAAAATTATGGCTATAGCAAGTCCAGCAATAGCGCCAATAGAGAACAAATCCTAATTTTTGCTCCAAATATATTAGATATTGGATAATAGAAGTCTGTACGACTAATATGAAGTAATTTAATAATCAGTACATAATATGAGCTTATGGACGACCCCATCCATACCCATTAAATTGTCATTATACTGTACTAAACCTAGCTGGTGAAGCACAGATACCTAGGAAATTGGAAAGAACGATCATGCTTTCTCTCTCTCTCTCTCCTCTCTCTCCTCTCTCTCTCTCTCTCAACTTGAGTTCTGCCTGAGTTTTTGTTCCCGGACAAAACAACAGCACCCCCTCCCCTCCAAGGTCGGTGATCGCCGGCCGCTCTACAAAGGTCGGTGACCGCCGACCCAACCCAGCCCGACTCACTAGGGGCTGAATAGACCTCCGAACATTTCGTCGGAGGCTTCAATTGATCACCGGCGAAATTTCATCGCCGTGGAGTAACCGTGGTGTGGCTGTAAACACGTGAACTCGCCGGAGTAACCGGAACGGGCCTGAAAATTCGCACCCGACGACCTAGATTTCTGGATCTGAAAAGTCGAGCTCGACGACACGGGCCTTCACCCGGAACAACTCTCACCGGAGACAGGTAAAATCGCCGTGGTGAGCACCGCGACCCCCTCCCCGCCAGTCCTGAGTTCCCCGCTAAAATCCATCGGTCTTTAGTCTTTACCTATCCAACGTTTCTTTACTACTGTCAGACTTCCCTTTATTTCGGAATTGACCACTGTGCAGTAGCTAGTACTCTGATTTAGTTTTTTTTTTTTTTTTTTATTTATTGTTGTGTGGTTGTCTTGTTTACTTCCTGACCTGCTTGAGTTTGGCACTTATTTGTTGGGCACTTTTTTACGTGTTACATTTTGTGCTAGTAGGGCTTGGTCACTTTGCCTTCTGTTGGTTATTTATTTATTTATTTTCTTTTATTTTTATTTATTTATTATTTTGTTTTTTTTTTTCTTTTCACGTGTACAAGCTTTACTTTTACTGTAGTTACGATTTATATTACCTAGTTGTTTGGAGTGATATCATATAACATGGCTTTTATTTCTAGTTTTTGATTTAATTGCTAGACTTTTTGTGTTGGTGTGGCGTCGTTGGATTCTATTAGTAGAGCTAGGGCTAGTCCTTTGGTGAGCTCGGGGCCTCGAAGGGTGAGAGATGATGCGGATAGATTGCGTTTTGGAACATGGAATATAGGGACACTCACAGGGAAATATTTGGAGTAAGTGGAGATTTTAGGAAGATATAAGGTTAATATTGCATGTGTTCAGGAGACTAGGTGGTCAGGCGCCAAGGCTAAGGAGATCAATGGGTTCAAACTTTGGTATTCAGGGTGTTCGAGTAAGAGGAATGGGGTCGACAAGGAACTTAAGCAGCATGTTGTGGAGGTTAGGAGAACCAATGATAGGATCATGTCTATTAAGGTAGTGGTGAAGGATGAGACATTTCGTGTCATTTGTGCTTACGCACCGCAAGCAGGGTTGGATTTACAACTTAAACGTCGTTTTTGGGAAGTATTAGATAAGGTGATATACAATCAATTCCCCCTAGTGAGAAACTCATTATAGGAGGAGACTTCAATGGACATATAGGGGCTACTTCGGATGGGTATATTGGTGCACATGGTGGTTTTGGGTATGGAGTTCGGAACGATGGTGGGACATCGATCTTAGACTTTTCGACAGCGTATGACCTAGTGATAACCAACTCCATCTACAACAAAAGAGATGAGCACTAGTCACTTTCAGGGGCAGTACTGCAAAGACCCAAATTGACTACATCCTTCTTAGACGTGGCGATCGTAGATTTTGTACAGATTGCAAGGTTTTACCAGGTGCATGTGTGTCGACCCAACAGAATGGTCGTTTTGGACCTTAAGGTAAAGGGGTGGAAGAGGAAGAGAAATGCACACAAGTGTACCAAAATCAAGTGGTGGAATCTAAAAGGAACTATGGGGAGTCATTTCAAGGCCAAGGTTGAATCAGACAACATTTGGACACAAGAAGGGGATGCGAGCCAGATGTGGAAAGGGAGACATACCGCAAAGGAGACTTTAGGAGTTTCGAAAGGGCCGGGAAGTTGTCGGAAGGAATCTTGGTGGTGGAGTGAGGACATTCAACAAAAATTGAGGACTAAGAAGGTGGCTTACAAAGCTCTAATGGATAGCATTACAGAGGATGAAAGGGTGGTGAAGCGAGAGATTTACAAAACAGCAAAGAAATCAGTTTCAGAAGCCAAAAACAAAGCATATGAGAGTATGTATCAAAAATTAGAAACCAAGGAGGGAGAAAATGACGTCTTCAGGCTGGCGAGAGCTAGGGAGAGAAAGACTAGAGACCTAGATCAAGTTCGTTGTATGAAAGATGAGGCGGGACGAGTACTTGTAGATGAGGCGGGAATAAAAGGAAGGTGGCATAGGTATTTCAATGAACTTTTTAACAATGTTGGGGATGTCGACATTTCGCTGGGAGATCTTGCCACGTCTGAGCAGCACTGTAACTATAGCTTTTGTCGTCGGGTTACGAAGGAAGGTGGCATAGGTATTTCAATGAACTTTTTAACAATGTTGGGGATGTCGACATTTCGCTGGGAGATCTTGCCACGTCTGAGCAACACTGTAACTATAGCTTTTGTCGTCGGGTTACGAAGGAAGAGATCAAAGGGGCTTTGAGGAAGATGAAGAGTGGGAAGGCAGTAGGACCCGATGAGATACCCATAGAGGCATGGAAAACTTTGGGGGAGGAAGGTTTATCTTGGTTAGTTAGACTTTTCAACATGATCCTCAAATCTGCACGGATGCCAGAAGAGTGGAGGCTCAGCACATTGATTCCCCTATACAAGAACAAAGGAGATATTCAAAGTTGCAACAACTATAGAGGTATTAAGTTACTCAGTCACACCATGAAGTTATGGGAGAGAGTTATTGAGAAGAGACTGCGAAAGAGTACTCTTATCTCAGAGAATCAATTTGGATTCATGCTAGGGAGGTCAACAACAGAAGCAATTCATCTGCTTAGACGCTCTATGGAGTATTATAGAGATAGGCAAAGGGACATGCATATGATTTTTATTGATAGATATTGGGTTATATCAGGGTTCATCGTTGAGCCCCTTCTTGTTTGCAACAGTTATGGATGAGCTCACGAAGACTATTCAAGAGGACGTGCCTTGGTGCATGTTATTTGCTGAATAGACGAGACGAGAGAAGGTGTTAATGCAAAACTGGAACTTTGGCGGGATACACTAGAGTCAAAGGGTTTTAGGTTGAGTCGGACAAAGATCGAGTACTTGGACTGCAACTTCACGAGAGATAGAGTTGCCTCGAAATTGGAGATTAAGATCGAGCCTCAAGTTGTACCAAAGAGGGGTTGTTTCAAGTATCTTGGTTCAGTTATCCAAGGCAACGGCAAGATTGATAACGACGTGACTCATCGTATCAAAGCGGGTTGGATGAAGTGGAGGTGTGCGACAGGAGTTCTATGTGACAGGAAAATTCCACTCGAACTGAAAGGTAAATTCTATTATACAACCATCAGGCCAGCTATGCTATATGGGACTGAGTGTTGGTAGTGAAACAGGTACATGTGCAGAAGATGAGGGTGGCTGAGATGAGGATACTTCGTTGGATGTGCAGCTTTACAAGAAGAGACAAAATTAGGAATGAAGTGATAAGAGGCAAGGTGGGAGTGACCGACATGGACAACAAGATGTGAGAGACGAGACTCGGGTGGCTTGGGCATGTTATGAGAAGACATCAAGATGCCCCAGTGAAAAGGTGTGAGAGGATTATACTTAGGGACTGCAAGAGGCGAAGAGGGCGCCCAAAGAACAGTTGGGGAGAGGTAATTAGTCAGGATTTGACTCTTCTAGAACTTACCGAGGACTTGGCCCTAAGTAGGAGAATTTGGCATAGTAGGATCCGTGTAGAGGATCCTCGATAGATTGTCGTTCTGCATTGCTTAGGAACTAGAGCTTGCGGGATTTTGTTTTCTAACTTGTAGTTGTCTTCTTCTTTTTATCCCAATTTGTTAGCAACCTTTTTTTGGTGTGGTTTTGCTTTCTGTCCCTAACCCTTTTGTTTACTCCCTATTTACTTCTCCATGGCATGAACTCTTGCACAAAAAAAAAAACCAAAAAAAAAAAAAACTTTTTCGCAAATGTTTTAAAAAAAAAGTAAAGTTTTTGTGGGTCTCTCGGAAACAGTTTCTTTACTAGGTGACTAGTAGGGGTAAAGCTGTGTACATCTAGACCTCCCCAGACCCCACCCTAGGCGGGATATTTACTGGGTTGTTGTTGTTGTTGTTGTTGTGTTGTTGTTGATCATGCTTTCGTTGAGAGAAAAACAGTTATTTTCCGGTTATGTTAATCGTCTTTCCTGCCCTTTTCTTATCCATTTATTTTCTTTTTTATTGGATTTTAAGGGCAGTAGAGTTCTAATCATCACTTGTCTAAGATGTAGGCACACACATACGGAGATGACGCAGAGATGAGAGAAGCATTTATAAAGAATGAAAAGCATAATATGTGCCAGACGTGTTTCACGTTGTGTCTACATGTCAAATGTGTGACACAACACCTTTCCAGGGTGTCAAAGCTTCCTACTTACTCAACAACACAACAACATCTATGTCCTTGTAATACCATTTGAAGACTAGTTCATACATCCTAAAGATCCTTCCACATTCGGACCTCGATTCTCCTAGTAGATTTCATAGCAGGCTCCATTCTCACCTTAGGAGACCACACAGATAAACCAAAATGCAACAGGACGCTGTTGAAAGCTTATTGATGAAGTGCTAGAAAGAGGCATACCAAACTAGAAATAGCCCTTACACCTCCCTTGTCTTGTAATTGCAGGAGAGGATATCTGATAGAAATTATATCTCTTCCATTGTAGAAGCCCGAATCAAACGGCATTTGTTGATGACTCATCACCCATGGGCCCGAGGGTGTGTTCGGACTTCTTAATCTTCCTTTAGAAGATTTAATGGGCATTATGGAAAGAGGAATTAATATTTTGATTTGCTAGAGTTTATTAAGAAGTAATTGAATTAATCCTTTCTTAACTCTACTCTACTCGTCCCTAGGGATGATTCTAGGACTTGGACGAGGGATCCTTCTGAGGTCTTCTCTTGTAAGTCCTTCCTCTACCATATTAGTCTTCCCTCTCAGGTTCCCCACTTCCCCTTATCTACTTTTATTTGGAAGTCTAAGGTTCCGTTGAAGGTGCGCGCTTTTGTGTGAACTTTGGTGCTAGGTAGGGTGAACACTTATGATATGTTGCAGCGTAGGAGACTAGCTGGACCCTTTTACCAGGGTTTTGTGTGATGTGTCGGCATAGTGGACAGGATTGTTTGCATTTGTTTGTGCAATGTGACTTTGCGCGGAGGTTATGGGATAGACTGTTGTGTGAGGAGAGCTTTGTGTGTCCCGTCACAGTGGGCGAATTCTTACAGATGCAATTTGTGGCGATGAGGAGGAGTAAGGACGGGCGGTTGTTGTGGCGTTGTGCTTGTATGGCTATTCTTTGGTGTACTTGGTTGGAGAGAAATTCCAGGATTTTCTCCGAATCCTCCGGGGACTGAGAAGACTATTGAGTATGTTTGGGATCACATAGTCTACTTGGCTTCTCTTTGGGCTAAGGCGGCGGTGGGCCTTCAAGGGTGTTCCGTTGACTGTAGTTCAACGCCATTGGCGTGATGTGTAGATAGATTACTTTTATACTGAGATACTTTATCCTCCACATTTTTGTATTCTTTACCATTTGATTAATAAAATTTTCTCTTATCTAAAAAAAAAAGAAATATTACTTCCTAAATAAACTTTAGCAAATTAGAATATGAATCCTTCTTTCCATGATACCTATTAAATTTTCAAACTGAAGAATAATTAGGAACACGCCCTTGAGCTGGATCCTAAACACGCGCACTTTTGATTCAGGCTTCTTGTATGGGGCGGGACATAATGTCTATCAATATCTATGTCTTATTGGTAGCTCAAAAGGAACAGAAGAAAAACAATATCCATTCCTCTCATTGAAGGTTTATTAGATGAGCTTGGTAACTAAATTACTCACAGTTGAATTATGAGAATCTTAGAACAGACATCAATGATGATTAATAGAACTGCATTCAAAGGCATGCTACGCATTTTGTTCTTCCCCAAGGTCTCACTTATACCTCATTCTTGTTTCGGGACCTAATAAAACGTGTATTCCAGCCTTTTATAGAAACATTACATTTTTATTATTTTTGTGTTACTGACTTCTGTTAATAAATTGTTTAGATTTTTATCAGATGTACCCGAAGGAACTTAGATTATCTTACTACAAGAAATATTCCGACAAGCACATGTGAGATTCAGACCTCGTGCTCTAGAGGCACACATTTAGGCAACTTCATATTGTGCCGTCCTACCCTGGGAGGCTGCGGACAACCAAGGAAACACAAAAAACCATCAGGGAAAAAGACCAGCACTGCTGTGCCAGTGCCAAAAGTGGGGATTTCGAGTTTGGGAAGTGGAAATCAACCGAAGAAGCTGTTCCTATGTCTCCGTGGGGCTGAATGCAGGAAAAGCCAGTGCCCAGTGTCGTCCCGCAATGTTTCAAACAAAAGGTTCATTTTATTACTATCTTAGAGACAATAATAAAGAAACCTAATGCTCCGACTGTTTTGAGTAAATCTGGTAGGAATTGGTCTTTTTACTGTAACTGACCATGCAACAACTGGTAGAATTTGGATTTTATGCAATAATTCTGAGATTCAAGTACAAGTGCTGCAAGCTTAATGCTCATAGCCAATTTCCACTGCAGGGTGGCCATTCTGCTGGTTTTGATTTTTTTTTTTTACAACTATTTATTGTTAAACTCTCTTGAAGGTAGGAAAGATCATTGGCCACAGGTGAAAATGTTGTCCAGAAACATCCCCACCTCATGCCTTTGGCTGGGGATTTTAATACTGCTTTAGAACATGGTGATAAGATCCAAGGGGCTCCTGTACAAAACTGTGAGGTTAGAAGTTTAGAGGGGCTAGTAATCACTCAGGATATATATTCTTTTAGCTGGAGAATTTTAGAGGGAGAGAGAGAGCATGGACTGTGAGTGGTAGGTAACCGGAGAAACTCATCACCGGTGGTGGGGGGGCTCTGGGAGCCTTGCGCACAGTCCTTTTAGCGTTTTTCATCGTTTTTTTCACATTCAATTCCTTTTTACCATTATGGTGATCTCTTTTAGGTCTGATTGGAAGTCATTTACTTTATTTTGATGGATTTTACTACCGTTTCATTGAGGGAATTCGTAACAGGAAATTTGAAATTAGGATGAAGAGGGAGGAGTTCCAATGGTGGGTGCAATTTTCCCTGTCCTTGTGGAGGGGCAAAGCTCGTGATCAAGGATTGCATAAACGTGTGGGTGATGGATATACTCTGGCAATTCGGATAGCGGAGAATGCAGGGGGGTGTTTTTTTCTTGTTTGAGAAGATCCCGTTTGATCGACATCCGGACGCGATCCGTGTTCCAGAGGGGAAGAAAGAATCGGGCTGGGCAGCAATGATGGATGCAGTTCAGAGGGTGCATGAGACCCCAAGGCCAGTGCAAAGTCCAGTTCAGAGGGTTCCGTGTTGCAAAAACTGTGGGTCGGCAGAGATTGTTTGGGATGGCCGGACACAGGGGACCAGGCCTGGGGATGATAGAATGGCGGCAAGGCGGGAGGGGGTTGATGGAGGAGGAAGATTACCTGTGAAATCCCGACCTGTTGTTACTCAAAGCTTCACTGACCGGAGATGGGAGAGGCCACCGTTGTTTGGTTCGTTTACTGGTAACGGCAGGGGAGGTTTAGGAAGGCGCGAGAAATCAGCGTTCGATTCTAGCAGGAATTTCTCTGGGGTTGACTGTGTTAATAGGGCTGTTAATGAGGCACGTGGTATTTCAAATTCTGGGAAGCAGTCAGTAGGCTTGGGCCTAATTTAGACCAGGGAAATGAAATTATTGTAAGTCACCAGGCCCAATATGATAAGGCCACTTCTCAAAATAATATCCACAGGAACTTTACCAAATATGGGCCAAGGGGCAGCTCTCACATTCAACACGGCTCTTTAATTTCTCAGCTCACACGTTCTGGGGGGTGAGAGGGAAAAATAACCATTGAGCAGATAATCAGAGGCCCTTTCTTGATGAGCAAGCGGGTTCTCGAGCTCGGGGTGCTGGGCCAACTTTGGGCCCCGTACTTCAACTTTCCTTCGGTTGGGAGGTGGGCCCAGGTCAGCTCGAGACTCTGATAATAATTCTGGGGTACTCCCTTTGGCACCGAGTTATCAGGAGCAAGTACGGTCTTATGCACAACGGGTGGGATGCTCATGCTGGCTCCAACGTCTCTCATGCTTGCCCTTGGAAATTCATCACCCAGGTATCGTCTCTTTTTTTTCCACTGGTTAGGTATAAGGTGGGCAATTGCCTTCGGGTTCGGTTCTAGGAAGATGTGTGGAAGGGGGATCTTCCTTTTTCCTCCACATATCCTCGGGTTTTCCGGTTGTCCACCCTTCATGGGGCCCAGTGGCTGCGTTTCTCTCGGCCACTGGTGGGTCTTGGGACTTACATTTGCACCGGCCACCACATGATAGGGAGATGGAGGAGCTTTGTTCCCTCCTCAGTGTTCTCAACCACTTTCCTTGTCCCTAGGGACGAGGACTTGGACGGGGGATCCTTCTGGGGTCTTCTCTTCAAAGTCCTTCCTTCACCAGATTAGTCTTCCCTCTCAGTTTCCACGACTCACTCTATCTACTTTTATTTGGAAGTCTAAGGTTCCACTGAAGGTTCGCACTTTTGTGTGGACTTTGGTGCTAGGTAGGTTGAATACTTATGATATGTTGCAACGTCGCAAGACCTGACTGGACCCTTTTACCGGGGATTTGTATGATGTGTCGTCATAGTGGGGAGAATTCTTTGCATCTGTTTTTGCGGTATGATTTTGCTAGGAATCATTGGAATAGATTGCGGTGTGGGGAGAATTTTGTGGCCCAGCTACGATGGGCGAGTTCTTTGCAGTTATGATTTGCAGCGATGAGGAGTAAGGAGGGTAGAGGGTTGTGGAGGTGTGGCTGCATGGCTATTCTGTGGTGTATATGGTTGGAGAGGAACTCAAGGGTCTTCTCCGAGACACATAAGTCTCCTGATTTAGTTTGGGATTACATTTTATATTTGGCATCTCTTTGGGGAAAGGCGGGAGGGCTTTTAAGGGCATCCCGCAGACCTTAGTCCGGCGACATTGGCGTGATGTGTAGATATATTTAGCTTGATATTGAGGATGCCTTATCCTCAACTTTTTGTATTCTTTAAGAATTGAATAAAAAAAAATTATCTAAAATAATTCTGGGGTACTCGATGACCGCGACAAGGCAGCAACTCGTGACACGATGGACCAAGGGGGTCGGAGATCACTACCGTCGGTGAAGTCAGGGCGGCGAAAGGCTCCCTTGGCGGCGGAAAAATCCGGCAAACCACGTGGAGGGTTCAACTTGGTCCGGCGAAGTAAGAAAAGCGGCCTCGCAGCTTTGGCTTCCGGTTATGGCGCGGGGGGTCAGATGGCGAACCTGCCGGAGGTTGAGAGAGGGTCGCCGGTTATAACTGTCCCACCACTGGCGGGTGAGAGGGATGACCGAGACCCTCAGTCTCTTCTTTTGATAACCTTGGTCTTAAGGTTGTGTGTTCAGCAGGTGAGCCAAACGGTGTTTAGGTGTCTCCTTCGGGTTTTCGCTGTAAGAGGAATAGAGTGGGAGTATGGGACCTTAGGGGTTATGAGACCACTCTTCATTTTGGGGAGGGAGGTAGTCGTAGGTGTCGGGGTGCTAGTGCTTTTAAATGAAGCTTTTAAGCTGGAATGTAATGGTTTGGGGAGGGTTAGGAAGCGGGATCTTTCGAGGGATTCCATTGACCTTTGTTCAACTTCATTGGGGGGAGTTGTAGATATTTTTTGTATTCTTTCGAGGACTTCTTGTCCTCCCCTTTTTGTATTCTTTCATTTGGTTGATTAATAAAATTTTCTCTTATCAAAAAAAAAAGGAAGCGGGATCTTGTGCGGAAAGTTGTTAGTCGTGCGTCTCCGAATATTGTGATGTTTTAGAAGATGAAGGTTGAGGTTGTCGATCCTTATTTTATTCGGAGTCTTCGGGAGGCAGGGTCGAAGGGTCTTTGTGCCTTCGGTTGGAGCGTCCGGGGGATTCTTATTGTTTGGGATACTCGTTTTGCGTCGCAGGTACAGGTTCATTTTGGGCATTTTACGCTTTCAGTGTTGCTAAGTGTAAGAGGGTGGGGGGAGTGGTGGGTTTCTTCCGTGTACGGCCCTTGCGGAGTTGCCGTGACTCTCTGTGGGAGGAGTTGGCGGCTCTTGCTGGTGTTGTTCCCCTAGGTGGGTGATTGGGGGCGATTTTAATGTGGTCCGTCATACTGGGGAGCGGCGTGGGCAAAGGGTTTGCTCGGTGGGATTAGTGAGTTTGATTCTTTTATTAGAGAGTCGGCTCTTAGGGACTTGCCTCTAGGTAACGGCCAGTTCACTTGAAGCGTTAGTGGGAGGCGCCATGCTGCGTCCCGTCTGGATCGTTTTCTTGTGACTAATGAGTTCGAGGACGAGTTTTCTTCCTTAGCACATGAGACTTTGCCTCGATCTTAGTCGGATCACTTTCCTCTTGTCCTCCACTCGGCCCCTATTAGATGGGGCCCTACCCCTTTTCGTTTTGAGAATATGTGGACTACCCATGCGGCGATTGGCGCGAGGGTTCGGGAGTGGTTGTTGAGCTATGAAGTTGAGGGATGGAGGGGTTATTACGTTATGCGGAAGTTGAAGTTTGTGAAGGAGAAACTGAGGATTTGGAATAAGGACGTGTTTGGGGATGTGCGGGTGAGGAAGGGGGAGATTCTTAAGGATATTTTGGCCACGGACTAGGCTCTGAGTGAGGGGGCCCTGTACCACCTCCCAGTTTCTAGGCTACCTCACAGTTTCTAGAGTAATATAGTTAGAGTTCATAATCTTCCCAATCACCCCGGTGGCATGGAACTCCCTAAAAAAATCCTAACAAGTGGCAAATGAGGGAGTTCCATGCCACCGGGGTGATTGGGAAGATTATGAACTCAAACTATATTACTCTTGTCCCCAAAAAGAATCGATCCATTAATGTGAGGGATTTCCGGCCAATTAGCCTGGTTACGAGTGTGTATAAGATTATCACTAAGGTCTTGTCTATTCGACTTGGGGTTGTCCTGTCTAGGACGATCTAGATGGCTTAGAGTGCTTTTGTGGAGGGCCGCCAGATTATAAATGCTGCCTTACTGGAAAATGAGGTGGTGGATGATGCCCGTCAGTCTAAGGTTCCATTGAAGGTCCGAGCTTTTGTGTGGACTCTGCTTGGTAGGGTGAATACCTATGATATGGTCCAACGCCGGAGGCCTGGATGGTCACTTCTTCCGAGTTTCTGTGTGATGTGCCGTCATGATGGGGAAGTAGTCTGCATTTGTTTGTTATGTGTGATTTTGCCGGGTCTTTATGGAGTAGGTTATTGGAGGGGAGAGTTTTGCATGTCCTGCTACGGTGGGAGGCTTTTTACAGCTTCGTTTTGCTATGATGAGGCGAGGGAGGGAGGGGAGATTGTTCTGGAGGTGTATCTGTATGGTCATCCTATGGTGCATTTGGTTGGAGAGGAACTCTAGGGTGTTTCGGTATGTTGGAAAGCCTATAGACTACGTCTGGGACTATGTGGTCTATTTGGCCTCCCTTTGGGCTAAGGCGGCGGGTGCTTTTAAGGGCGTTCCGCTTACCTTTGTACAACGCCATTGTGTAGTTTCTTTTGATTGCTTATGAGGATGTCTTATCCTCTTTTTTGTATTCTTTTCTGAATTGATTAACTGAAATATTTCTTATCTAAAAAAAAAAAATCGAGTTAGTTGGGACTTTCTGGATCGGGTTATGAATAGGAAAGGGTTTGGCGGAAGGTGGCGTAATTGGATTAGGGGTTGTCTGTTTTTCTTTCCTTGTTAACGGTGCAGCTCGTGAGTGGTTTACGTCGTCGTGGGGCCTTAGGCAAGGCGGCCCCCTTTCCCTTTTCCTCTTCACCTTGGTTGTTGATGTGCTTGGTCGGATGTTGGATAGGGGTGTGGAGTGGGGGTCTGTAGAGGGCTTTGGGGTAGGTCGGGAGAGGGTGTCAATTTCCCACCTGCAGTTTGCCGATGATACGATTCTTTTCCTCTCGACTGAGGTAGAGGGGTTTAAGAGAGTGTTTTGGTGTCTGTGATGAAGATTAATCTGTCTAAGTGTAGTTCGGCTCGGATTAATGTGGGGAACGATGTTCTCGATTCTTTTGTTGGTCTAGTGGGTTGCCAGGTGCAGCAAATAGCAATGCCCTCTTACTTATTATGGGGTTCCTTAGGGGTAATCCCCGGACGGTGGCTGGGAGCCTATGGTGTCTTAGAGTGGCCAAGCATTTAGATGGTTGGAAGGGAATGTATTTTTCCTTAGGGGGGAGAATTACTATTCTTCAGTCTTGTTTAGCTGGTATCCCTCTTTATTACCTGTCTCTGTTCGGTTAGTGTTGCATATAGGATTGAGTGGATTATGAGAGATTACCTGTGGTCTAGGGTAGGGGGGAGAGGAGAGATCACCTGGTTAGCTGGGACCATGTTTGTCTGCCGAAGACGGCGGGGCTGGGTTTTGGTAGATTGGTATCCAAAAACATTTCGCTAGGGGGTAAGTGGTTGTGGCTGTTTTCCCTGGAGTCTGACTCCCTCTGGCACCGAGTTATCAGGAGCAAGTACGGTCTTATGCACAACGAGTGGGAAGCTCATGATGGCTCCAATGTCTCTCATGCATGCCCTTGGAAGTTCATTTCCCAGTGTCGTCTCTTTTCTTTCCACTAGACAGGTATAAGGTGGGCAATGGCCTTCGGGTTCGGTTCTGGGAGGATGTGTGGAAGTGGGACCTTCCATTCTCCTCCACAAATCCTCGGGTTTTCCGATTGTCCACCTTTCACGGGGCCCCGGGGGCTGCGTTTTTCTCAGCCACCACTGGTGGGTCCTCCAGTGGCTCTTGGGACTTACATTTGCGTCGGCCACCACATAAGGAGCTTGGTTCCCTCCTGAGAGTTCTTAATTCCACTTTCCTTGTCCCTAGGGACGATTCTAGGACTTGGACGGGGATCCTTCAGGGGTCTTCTCTTGCAAGTCCTTCATTTACCAGATAAGCCTTCCCTCTCAGGTTCCACGTTTCCCTTTATCTACATTTATTTGGAAGTCTAAGGTTCCATTGAAAGTTCGCGCTTTTGTGTGGAGTTTGGTTCTAGGTAGGGTGAACACTTATGATATGTTGCAACGTCGTAGACCTGGCTGGACCCTTTTACCCGGGATTTGTGTGATGTGTCGCCACAGTGGGGAGGATTGTTTGCATCTGTTACTGTGTGATTTTGCTAGGAATCTTTGGGATAGATTGTTGTGGGGAGAGTTTTGTGTGCCCAGCTACGGTGGTCGAGTTCTTGCAGTTACGATTTGCTCCGATAAGGAGGAGTAAGGGGGGGAGGTTGTTGTGGAGGTGTGCCTGCATGGCTATTCTATGGTGTATCTAATTGCAGAGGAACTCGAAGGTCTTCTCCGAGACTCAGAAGTCTCCGTTTACGATCAAATAGTATATTTGGCGTCTCTCTGGGCGAAGGCGGTAGCCCGGCAGGGGTCTTTAAGGGCATCCCGCTTACTTCAGCGACATTGGTGTGATGTGTAGATGTTCTTGTTATTGAGGATGCCTTATCCTCTACCTTTTGTATTCTTTAACAATTATTATTAAAAAAATTTCTTATCTAAAAAGAAGTTTAGAGGGGCTCGTAGAAGATGTTGACCTTTATGAGCTCAAAACGGCAGGTATAAGATATACTTGGACAAACGGCCACATTTGAAGTAAGATTAATAAAGCCATGGGGAACATGGAATGGGTGGACGCACATGTAGAGGTTGAGTGCCTTGAGGCACACTTTATGGAGCTTTTTTCACAAGTCACTCCAATGTTTGTAACTTTGTATTGAAGTAGGTATGACATCTCAATCTAAAGGCAGGTCTTTCAGGTTTATTAGTGCGTAATGCACTAGTTGAGCACCAAGACATCATTCCCCTGCTTTGCAATGTTTGGAATCAAGAAGCACCCGGAACTCCTATTCAGAGGTTATGGACCAGAATTAAATTGTTAAAGGGGAAACTCAAGCACACAATGGGTGGGACGCTCTTGCTGGTTCTACCGTTACTTATGCTTGCCCTTGGAAGTTCATTTCTCAGGTATCATATTCCTTCTTTCCTCTGGTCAAATTAATGTAGGTAATGGTCTCCAGGTCCGATTCTGGGAAAATGTGTCGAGGGCTGACTTACCGTTCTCCTCCACATCTCCGCGGGTTTTCCGCTTGTCCACCCTCCATGAGGCGCCAGTGGCAAAATTCTATTCAGGCGCTGGTGGTGCCTAAGATTTACACTTACGTCGACCACCTCGTGATAGTGAGATGGAGGAGTTCGTCTCTTTTCTAAGTGTCCTTCACACCACTCTCCTCGTCCCAAGGGACGACTCTAGGACCTGGATTGCGGACTCCTCTGGGGTCTTCTCTTGCAATCATTCCTCCAACACTTTAGCCTTCCATTACAGTTTCCACATTTCCCTTTAGTCACTTATATTTGGAAGTCTAAGGTTCCTCTAAAGGTACATGCCTTTGCATGGACTTTGGTACTTTCGTGAGTTGAACACCTATGATATGGTGCAACGGTGGCAGTCGGGCTGGTCTCTTCTCCCGGGTATGTGCGTTATGGATCGTCATGATGGGAAAGTTGTTTGCATCTGCTTGTAATGTGTGATTTTTCAGGTCCAAGTCCTTGTGGGATAGGCTTCTACATGGGGAGCCTTTTGTGTGTCCAGTAGGGCATTTTCTTCAGGTACGCTTTTGTGCTATGAGGAGGGGGAGGGAGGGTTGGTTGTCGTGAAGGTGTGTTTGCATGGCTATCCTCTGGTGCATCTAGTTGGAGAGGATCTAGTTGGAGAGGAATTCGAGGGTCTACTCCGATGTGCGAAAGAACATTGATTTAGTTTGGGATCGAGTAGTCTATTTGGTTTCCCTTTGGGCTAAGGCGGCTGGAGCCTTCAAGGGAGTTCCACTTATGGTCATTCAACGCCATTGGCGTTACTTGTAAATTTTTTGTATATTGTTCTTTGAGGATAACTTATCCTTTTCTTTTAGATAAGAAATTTTTTTATTAACCAGTAGCTGAAAGAATACCAAAAAGAGGACAAGGTATCCTCATGATCAAACCAAAGAACTACAAGTCGCACCATCGTTGAACAACCATAAGCGGATTTAAAGGCCCCCGCCGCCTTATCCCAAAGAGAGACCAAGTTACCTATAAGATCCCAGACATAGTCAATATGCCTAGCTGCGTCAGAGAAAAATCCTCGAGTTCCTCTCCAACCAGATGCACCAGAGAATAGCCAGACAGGCACACCTCCACAACAACCTACCCTCCTTCCCCCTTCTCATCGCGTAGAACCGAATCTGTAAAAACTGGCCAAGCGTAGCAGGGCACACAAAAACGGAAAAACCTCCCCACATAGCTCCCTAACCCATAAAGACCTAGCAAACTCGCACTGAACAAATTATCCAGCTGACACATGACAAACATACTCGGTTGAAGAGTCCAGCCAAGCCTCCGACATTGCACCATATCACAAGTATTCATCTTACCTAACACCAAAGTCCACACGACGACACACCTTCAATGGAACCTTAGACTTTCATATATAGGTAGACAAAAGGGAAATGTGGGAACTGTGAAGGCTAAATGAGGAAAGACTTGCAAGAGAAGACCCCATAAGGATCCCCAATCCAAGTCCGACTCTCACCCCTAGGGACGAGAAGGTAGTATTAAGAACACCGAGGACAGAAACGACTGCTACCATCTCTCTATCATGTGGTGGTCGACGAAAATATAAGTCCATAAGCCCCCTGTTTGAGTAAAAAGCAGGCGCACCATGGAGAGTAGAGAGCCGATAAACCAAGGATATGTGGAAGAAAGAGTGGAATACCCTTCCACACATCCTCCAAGACGTCACCCGATAACTATTACCCACATTGTACCTGAAGAAAGACGATACCCAATAAATAAACTTCCATGGAACTAGCAAGGGCATCCCACCCGTTAGGCTGTAGACCGTACTTGTTTCCGATAACTCGGTGCCATGGAATCTGACTCCAGTGGGAAGCGCAACAACCACTTACCCACTAGCCAGATGTTCTTGGACACCAATCTACCAAAACCCAGTCCCCCCCCCCTAAGTCTTCAGCTTACAGACATGATCGTAACTAACAAGATGATCTCTCTGCTCCCTCATCAATCTGTCAATCCTACTAGCCAAACTCAATGGCACGAAACAAAGATAGTAAAGTGGGATACTAGCTAGACAAGACTACAAGATGGTGATCCTCCCCCCAAAGAGAAGTACACCCCCTTCCACCCATCAAGTCGCTTAGCCACTCTAGACACAACAGGCTCCAAGAAAGGACCTACCCCCAAGGGGCACTCCAAGATATGTAAGCGGCCTTAACAACCCACTAAACCAGCCATGGAACCTTGCACATCCCCTCACCCACATCCACTCCGGCCAAATTACACTTAGACAAATTAATCATCATCCCGTACACTACCTCAAATCCTGTAACAGAGCGAGAACCCTCTTAAACCAGTCAGCGTCAGCCTAAAGGAAAAAGAATCAGAATCGTATCGTCGGTGAAACTGAAGGTGGGAAACAGACACTCTCTCCCTACCCACTCGGGAGCCCTCAAAAAATTTTGATTAATAATTTTCTCTTATCTTAAATAAAAGGGGGAAACTCAAGCACTTGAACACCAAAGAATTTTGTAGCATCACTAGGTTGTTGCAAGCATGGTTCTAAATCTTCGCGATCAAGGGAACGGTAGCAACATCACGGATTGATAATGGTGATGCGTATCAAGTCGTGACCAACCGTTGCGGAATGAATTTTGGTATCAGTCATATCTGTCAAGTATTGGTCGTATCAACCATTACTTCATTCTTGGACAACCACTACTTCATTGTGGGTGTAGCCAAGTTGGCTCCTCCTAAGTGTAGCCAAGAAATTGCCGCGGAATTTCCCAAAGAAAGGGGGAAAATTACTTGAGCTTATGGCAAGGAAATGTGTTTCTTGCCATTTTTGTTTTGTTTCGCAATTTTCCAACTATTTCACTATATTCATCTAAATGAGGGGCTTTCACGGTAGAAAAAATCTAATCTTTAACCACTTTCAGTATATTTATACATTAGGGGCCGTAGAGCTGTTGATCACTCATCAATTCAATAACATCCTTCTCCTCTGACTCATTTTCTTCTCCGTCAAATTTTGGATGCTCTAAGAATCCCATCTCATAAATGGTTCATGTTAATTAAATTAGTTTCCGAGCTTAGATTGAGCTCCTCAAGGCTGAAGGTTCTGATATTTAGCTAATTTGCGTAGCTTAATCTGGTCTACCCATTTGGTTAGCAACTATTAATCCAAGGCTTTATGCATAATCAAATTGCCCATCACACAATTCAATCCACAAAATCACTCTCTTGTATCGATCACGACATCAACAAACCTATCTTCAACTAATTCAACAATTAAGTCTCAATCAACAATTCATGTATAAACATATTATTACAAACCAGTTAAAATTCCCACACAATACTGACTTGACTTCTTAGATCCAAAAGTGCGACACAACCATTCAAAAAGGGGATAAAAGAGAGAGAAACTTACTAGTTTATGAAAGGCGATTGTGAAAAAAGTGGACATCTTGACGGAGAGATAAGCACTAAAACGCTTGATAAGCTGAAGCAACTCGTCCTTGGACGATTCAGCCATGGCTTCCCGGGAACCAAAATTAAAATTCTCCTTGCAACTTCAAGGTTCGCAAGATAATTCTTTTAATTTTCCATCAACAAGTTGTTTTTCATGGAGAGAGATAAGCGGAGAGAGAGAATCAGACTGTGCCGGGCTCAGTTCGGGTTCTCACGGTCGGGCCGATGAATTTGATGAAGGAAAGAGAAAAGAGGCGTCTCCGGCAAAGAAAAAGGGAAGCGTGAGGAGCAAAGAGAGATTATCCGACTGTCGTTTTTCTTTTTTTTTTAAGAGTTCTTTTTTTTTAGAAACCAAGTTTGATATTCGAGTAGTTTTATCATTTATGTCCGGCTGATAAAGTTGTACAAGTACAAACTCTAACAGTAAAATTATTTTATGGGAAAAGATCAAAACAATATTATCCGTAAGATATATTGGTTTCGCGCAGATTTATATATAAGATGCATTCTAAGTTTTGAAATATATAATTGCATGTCATAAAATTTTTAGGTTCGTTCTTTTCATCTGGATAAAGGTGAGTTAAATTGAAATGAACTGAATTGGTTTTTTTCAACTTGATAAATGACCATTTAAAACACTAGTGGACTCGTTTGAATATTTGCTCAAAATTATTGCATTGATATAAGTATTATCATAAATTTATTTTGGAATAAAAAATTATCTGAGATATTGTAGGATCTAGTTGCAATGATCTAATCATAAAAACGGAAGACAACTAGAAACAGGAATCTTAACAGATCATTAAATACACATAAATATACCTTTTGATGCGTGCCTCGTTGATCGATTGAATATCGATAGGTGCGAATTAGGATTCCAAGTGTATTCCCTCTACCTTAGTCCACGCAGCAATCGATTTGATCAATCCAAACACGTTTGTTAGCTAGAACGAGCACAATGAACCGTTCCTTGGGCTATGGAGGTGCTTGGTTGCTATAGAGAGAAAATATTAGAGAAGGAGGCTATCTGCTAAAATGTCTGACCTATAGGTCTCCTCCTTCTCTTCTATTTAAACTGTGTCCAGACTATTAGGGCTTCCAAAGGCCTAATAACTGACTATTTCACGTTAGTGGGCTTTCCCTCGGTGGGCCCACTTATCGTTGTCTCTTATTAATTAATAATGCGACTACTACGTTCATTAATTAATTTATTGATCCATCAATTACTTAAGTGTGTGACCCGTTAGGCCCATCGCATTTAGTAGTCAGCCGATTAGTATCGGTCCAATTATCGTAAGCGGTCTCTAGCTAAACGTTACGACCTAGTAAATCGATCAGTTAACTATCTCTGAAGTTTAATCCCGATTTTTGCACCTTGACTGACAGGACATCAATCCTTCAATCTCCCACTTGTCCTTAGGACAAGTGTGCAAATCCATTCCCTTGTCACTTAGTGTCTTGATGTGAACGTAAGGTAAGAAGCCTAGCATCCTTATAATGTTCATATCTTTTCTTGATCGCAAATTGGAATGTTAAGACAAATGATTATCCAATATTCCATTTGAGCACGGTCATGCATTTCACAACACCAATTCTACAAGAGGCCCATAGACATCGATCCCCGTAGGGAGGACAATTCCCGTCTTGTGCGTTCATGATTTCCAACATGATTTTCAATGATTCGGATGTATCCGTTATTGCCTCCTTTTACGCAGGCTTAGGAGTAATCACAGATCACCAATCCTCATGTCGTTATTCATAACCAATTAGGTTTGAGAAATGGTTCAAGATAGTTTTATGAGAGTCTAATATGACTACTCGTTCTTAAAGAACTCTCGTGTTGGGTATGTCCGATCATGAATTTCCAATTCATATCTATGCATTGTCCTTGACATCCCATGTCTCCAGTCCATGAAACAGGCACTGGGATCATCTTGCAATCTAATCATTACCGGTTATTAGAATCTATTTCTAACAGCTAGATTAAAATAACCACAAAATCCAGTTCCCTCAATAGGGTTTCATTATCCAAGACATCGTCTTGATAACCTATTTGGATATTTGTGTTATATTATTTTGGATTAACATTCAAAATCATACAGAAAATTGAATAGAACCAAAACTTTGTTAATGTGATAAATGTACAGAACAATGTTTTAATCATGAATTGCATATCATAATCTAAAACAATGAAGCTAATCATCTCCGAAGTGCTGAATGCCTAGCGAAGTTGTGTGACTCTCGTGCTTGGTCTGGTCAAGCGGCTTAGTCAATGGATCAGCAACATTTTCATATGTATGAACTTTGCATATGCTAACATCACCATCTTGACCCATTGTCTAATAAGGTGATATGTGCGATGTACATGTTTAGACTTTTGATGTGACCTTGGCTCATTGTCTTGGGCGATGGCTCCATTAATAAAGAGTCAAAGGTTCAGCCACCGCAGGCACAACTCGAAGTTCAGCTATGAACTTGTGAATCCAAACATCTTCCTTCGGAACTTCCGAAGCTGTGATGTATTCTACTTCCGTTGTAGAATCTACCACAATGCTTTGCTTTGCACTATTCCAGGACAGTGCTCCTCCATTGAGATAGAAGACAAATCCTGACTGGGATTGAGAACCTTCTCTGTCTGTCTAGAAAGATGCATCAGTGTAACTTTTAACAATCAACTTTTCTTCACCGCCATACACCAGGAACTTATCCTTAGTTCTTTTCAGATACTTCAAGATATTCTTGGCCGCAATCCAATGCGCCTCACATGGGTTGGCCTGAAATCTACTCATCATACTCAAAGCATACGAGATGTCCGAACGAGTACAAATCATGGCATACATGATAGATCCTATATCTAATGCATAAGGAACTCTACTCATGCGTTCTTGCTCAGCAGGTGTCTCAAGACCCTACGTCTTGCTAAGAATCGTGCCACGACTCATGGGTAGTAAACCCTTCTTAGCATCTTGCATATTAAACCGAGATACAATCTAGTTAATATACATACTTTGGTTAAGTCCAATTAGCCTTTTGGATTCTGTCCCTGCAGACCCTGATGCCTAAGATGTACTCTGCCTGTCTGAGGTCTTTCATTTGAAAACACTTTCCAAGCCAAGTCTTTACGGACTCCAACATTGGAATGTCGTTTCCAATTATCAATATGTCATTAACATACAGAACCAAGAAGATAATTTTGCTCCCACTAAACTTCTTGTATACACAAGGTCCTTCTGTATTTCTAATAAAGCCAAATTTAGTTATGGCTTCATGGAAACGCAGATTCCAGCTCCGGGATGCTTGCTTCATCCCATACATGGATCTCTTTAGCTTGTAAATCTTCCCAGCGTTCTTAGAATCGACAAAATCCTCAAGCTATGTCATGTACACATCCTCTTCCAGAACCCCATTCAGGAAGACGGTTTTGACATCCATTTGCCAGATCTCATAGTCATAATGAGCTGCAATTGCTAGGAGTATCCTAATGGATTTAAGCATGACAACTGGTGAGAAAGTTTCATCATAGTCAATTCCTTGAATCTGCCTATAACCTTTTGCCACCAGTCTAGCTTTGAAAACTAGAATGTTTGCATCCTTGTTCATCTCGATCTTAAAGATCCATTTGCACCCGATGGGCCTAGCTCCATCCGGCAAATCGACCAAGTCCAAGACTTGATTCTCGGACATGGAATCCATTTCGGATTTCATGGCTTCTTGCCATTTGCTGGAATTTAGACTCGTCATTCCTTCCTTGTAAGTGGTGGGTTCTTCACTTTCTATAAAAAAAATTTCACGGCTCTCCGTCATATAGATTGAAATGTATCTATTTGTTGGAGTCCTGACTCTATCAGACCTTCGAAGGATGGATTCTGGCTCAACCTCTGGAGTTGCCTCTAGAGTTGAATCTGGAGTTGTTTCCGGAACATCTTGGATGGATTCTAAATCCCTATCCATCTCCATTTGTTGCTCATCTTGAATTTCTTCGAGATGAACTTTACTCCCACTTGTCTCTTAGAAAAGGAATTCCTTCTCCAAAAAGACACCATTCCGAGCAACAAATACCTTGTTCTCAGTTCGGTTGTAGAAATAATAACCCTTCGTTTTCTTTGGATAACCCACAAAGAAAACTTTGTCTGATTTGGGTGCAAGCTTATCGCCGAGTAACCTCTTTACATAAGCTTCACACCCCCAAACCTTGAGAAAAGACAACTTGGGAACCCGTCCCGTCCACAGTTCATGTGATGTCTGTTAAACGGCTTTTGACGGAGTCTTGTTCAGTGTGAAAGTTTCCGTCTCGAGAGCATATCCCCAGAAAGAAATAGGAAGATTGGCGTGACCCATCATTGATCTAACCATATCTAATAAGGTTCGATTCCTCCGTTCAGACACACCGTTTCATTGTGATGTTCTGGGCGGAGTTAGTTGTGAAAGTACTCCACAGCCATTTACATGTTCATTGAACTCTAGGCTCATATATTTGCCTCCTCGATCCGATCGAAGAGCTTTGATTTTCTTGCCTAGCTGATTTTCACCTTCATTTTGAAACTGTTTGAATTTTTCAAAAGATTCAGATTTATGTTTCATTAAGTAAATATATCCATATCTACTCAAATCATCAGTAAATGTAATGAAGTAGCTAAACCCACCTCTTGCAGTCAAACTCATTGGTCCACATACATCTGAGTGTATTAGACCCAATAGCTCACTGGCTCGCTCTCCCTTTCCTAGAAATGGTGACTTTGTCGTTTTGCCAAGTAAACATGATTCACAAGTATCAAATGACTCCAAGTCAAATGACTCCAGAATCCCTTCTTTAAGAAGTTTCTGAATGCGTTTCACATTTATATGCCCTAATCGACAATGACATAGATATGTGGGATTAGAATCATTAGTTCTAACTTTTTTGTTATTGATGGTGGGTATATGTTTGTAAAAATTTAGCAAATAAAGTCCATTATGAAAACGGGCGCCAAAATAAAATACATCATCTTTTGAAACCGTATAAGAACCATTGTTAATACGCATATCAAAACCTTCCATATCCAATATAGAAGGAGAAATAATATTTTTGTTTATACTAGGAACATAATTACAATTATTAAGTTCTAGTTCAAGACCCGAGGGCAATGACAAAACATAAGTTCCTACAGTCAAAGCAGCCACCCTGACCCCATTTGCGACTCGTAGGTTCATCTCATCTCTGGCTACCTTTCGAGTTTGTTTTAGTCCCTCCATATTTGAACAAATGTGAGTACCACAACCGCTATCCAATATCCAATCAAAAGTAGTTGTAGCTAGATTGATTTCAATAACGAAAACATTTGAAGTCATGGAAACCATTCCATACTTCAAGTCTTCCTTTAGCTTTGGGCAGTTCCTCTTCCAATGCCCCTTCTTTTGGCAATGAAATAACTGATTATCCACAGCTAAGGGCGACTTCTTAGCGGACAATCGTTGCTTAGGCTTAGGTTTGGTCACATCACTTGCCTTTCAACAGGTTGCCCTTTGAAGTAGCCCCTTTCTTTCCCCTCTCGACATTAAGCACTTGCTTTTCGGGAAGTCTTGGAATAGGCGTCTCCGAGACGCATTCCTTCTTATCATGCCTGAGAACTATTCTTAGGTTGCGATGACTCTCCAGGTAATCGTTTGGTCCAACCAAACATTCACTATCTAGCATCGACTTTAGGTTAAAAAGTTGACTTGCTTTCATTGGCCATTGCTACAAAACAGAAATAATATGCAAAATTTAGTACATTTATCAATAAATAACTTAATCAATTTTCAAAATAGAAAAGTTATTTAATATTTTTATTCATCCTCTTAAGGTGTCCCTATGAATAAAATAATTCCAAGATCCTCATTTTACCTTAATGTGACCAAGCTTTGGCTTGTCAACCACACTAGTCAAAATAAGTAAGTAATCCTTGCTAATTATGACCAACATAACTCTCGGTTGATAGGCATATCTATTATGACTATCCCTTTGCCCCGACATGTAAGGACTTTATACTCATATATTTGAGGTAACCAAACGGTCTTATAAATCTCTACATAGAATTACCCGCATTAGCCCAAGATTAAGATAATGTCATGCTTTGGCGATGCCCATTATGAGTGATCGAGGGTTTAATGGGTGACCATTGTCTGGGAAGGCATTAACTCAATATTTTCTTGGAACGAGATTTAATAAATTGTTTTAATATATGTGAACTAATACTTAAATTAAAACAATATAATAAATCAGGCATGCGATAATTAAAGCAATAAATCTAATTTAAGTAATAGTTAAAGCAATAAATAAATGATCCTAGTATGACCCATAAAATAAAATAAAGATCTAATCTTCAAAATCTCCCACTTGAATCGCGATCTCCTCCAAGGCTCCGCTCTTCAAGCTTTACACTTTTTTTTTTTTTTTGTAATTGTACTTAGAAATTTAAACTTAAAGCTAATGCAATAATATAAATACATAAATACGATGGTTTTACATACTTTATCTAGGTTACAAAAATACAAACGGTGCACAAACCGTATTTTGGGCCACACTAGATCATACATTCATTCACCCATAAGATGGGTGACCCATTGAACATAAAATATATTAAAAGTCATATAATTAACAAGTAATTCATGTATCTAATAATTGAAATAAAATAATTATATTCTAATGAGGAATGAATGAATGTAAAAAAAATGTACTCAGCATACTAAGAGATCTAATCCATAGAATTTGTAGAATAAAAAAAAACGCAATATTTAAGCACTAAAAGGCTCAAACTAATCCTAGGCATAAAAGTTAATGATCCAATCATAATACTTATTTTCATAAAGAGACCAAATTGCAATGATCCGTAGAATATTGTGCAAAAAGAAGTTCCACATAAAACGCCTAATCAACCAAATGAAATTAAATCGATCTCATCAATAAAAAAAATATGTTGCAACTATCCGTTGATCGATTAAATATCTATAGATGCGAATTAGGATTCCAAGTGTAATCCCTCTACCGTAGTCCAGATCAATCCAAACACGTTGTTAGCTAGAACGAGCACAAGGAACCATTCCTTGGGCTATGGAGATGCTTGGTTGCTATAGAGAGAAAATATTAGAGAAGGAGGCTATCTGTTAAAACATCTGACCTAGAGGTCTCCTCCTTCTCTTTTATTTAAACTGTGTCAAGACTATTAGGGATTCCAATGGCCTAATAACTAACTATTTCACATAGTGGGCTTTAATTCCCTAGGTGGGCCACTTATCGTTCTCTCTTATTAGTTAATAATGCGACTCCTAGGTCCATTAATTAATTTATTGATCCATCAATTACTTAAGCGTGTGACCCGTTAGTCCCATCGCATTTAGTAGTCGGCCGACTCGTATCGGTCCAAATATCATAAGCTGTCTCTATCGAAACGTTTTGACCTACTAAATCGATAAGTTAACTATCTCTGAAGTCTTTTTTTTTTGGTAAGTAATTAATTTTATTACCAAAATGGAAGTATTACAAGCTAAATGGGCATACCCTTTTTGAAGTTTACATTTCCTCCCCTATTATAGGGCACCAGAAACAAACAGATTTTCAAACAGTTTGAGCTACAAACTCATAAATCAGCAAACCAAGCTTTATTCTGTTGTGAAGTTTTCCTAGGTATTATAGCCATAATCCTAGCTTTCATGTCATACTTAATCCTGTAGAATATCACTTTTGGACTGATTACCATATGCTCCCAATAGACTGTGTTCCTGCTTCTCCATAATGTGATACATGAGACTTATCACACCTGAGCCTAGCACATTGCTTATGAATTTAGGCTTCCTGCTTATCCATCTCAGAATTCTCCTTGCATCAGAGCTCTGAATAGTAATATGTAGCCAATCTTGCACCATCTCCCAGCATTTCAGACTATACAGATATTCAAAGAACAGATGGTGAGGGTTTTCATTTCAAACACCACATAGCAGGCAAAGGGCATCATTGTAGATTTGAAACTTATAAAGTTTCTCTTTAGTTTGTAGCTTATCCAACATCACCATCCAAGCCATGAAAGAGTGCTTTGGTTGATTGAATCTATTCCACACCCATTTTTCCCACGGGACCTTCTGAGTACTAGGTAACAGCAGATTATGGCCAGCCTTGATTGTATATTTCCCATTGGTTGAACTAATCCACCTATCCTGTGCATACCCAGACCTGAATTTTTCTCTACTATCACAGATTTGCTTCCACGCCCAGCTAGCTGATGGATTAACATGGTATTCCCACCAGCTCTTGCCCCTAAGATAAATGTGATGAATCCATCGGACCCAAAGGGAGTCAGCCTTTGATGCAAGCCACCAAACATATGGCTGCATAATTCCAGTTAATACAATCTTTAACTCCTAGTCCACCTTCTGACTTGGGTTTGCAAACAAACTCCCAAGCAATAGAGGGGTTCTTGTATAAATGGCTTTACCATCCCATAAGTAGTTTCTACAAACAGCAACAATTCTGTGCAGAATAGTCTTAGGGAGGATGAAAATAGTGGCCCAATAGGAGTGAAGTTTAAGCAGAACATAGTTGACTAGGGTTGCTCTCCCTGCATAGGAGAGGTGTTTTGCCCCCAACCCCTAATTTTATTGATTAATTTTTCCACCAAAACATCACAAACTGCAATTTTCAGTTTCTTGGCAGAGACAGGGATACCAAGATATTTGAAGGGTAAAGTACCCTCCTGATAGCCAGATATCATATAGGTTCTGCTCATAGCTGCAGATTCCATGTTGCATTGATACACTGCAGATTTGCTTCTGTTTGCAGATAACCCAGATGACATAGTGAAGGTTGCAAAACCTCTAAGCAAAAGCATAATGGAGTTATAATCACCATTGCAAAACATCAATAAACTGTCAGCAAAGCATAAGTGATTGAGCTTGAGACCTTGACACTTAGCATGGTATTTAAAGTGACTTAGATCTCCAACCCTCCCAAGAACTCTGTACAGATATTCCATGAAGATAATAAAAAGAAGTGGAGAGAGGGGATCCCGTTGACGTAGCCCTCTTTTTCCAGGGAAGAAGTCATGCATACAACCATTTAGCAAAATGGAGTATTAAGGAGATCGTACACATACCATTATCCAATTGATGAACTTGGCAGGAAACTGTAAGGCATGCATCATCTCTTCTAAGAAGTCTCATTCTACACTGTCATATGCTTTCTTCAGGTCAACCTTTATCAAACATCTTGGGGAAGTAGCCTGCCTCTTGTAGTGATTGACTAGGTCCTGAGCTATCAAAACATTTTGCACTATGTATCTGTTTGCCACAAAAGTTCCTTGAACTTCATTTACAACAAAAGGCATGACTTTTTTGAGACGCGTACACAACATTTTTGAGATACATTTATAGACCACAGAGCAACAAGCTATGGGTCTAAAATCCCCCATATTAACTGGATGATTCTTTTTGGGATCAGAGTGAGAGTTGTGGTGTTTATCTGCTTTAAGAGCTTCCCATGAACAAAGAAATCCAGTATTGCAGTAGTGAAATCACCCCCAACAATCTCCCATGAATCCTTAAAAAATTGGGAGCTAAACCAATCAAGACCTAGGGCCTTGTCACCTTGGATGGACCATAGGGCATTCTTAACATCCTCCTTGGTGAAAGATTGGCAGAGATCTTGCTGCTGACTACCGGATAAAACATTCCCACTATTGATAATGTTTTGATCAACAGGGGTTCTGCTAGTATTTTCAGAGCCAAGTAGGTCTTTGTAATACTCCAAAAAAGCTTGGATAACAGCTTCAGGCTTGTCTCTCATCTGACCAGCTCCATCCATAATGGAATAAATATTATTACACTGCCTTCTAATTCTAATGCTGTTGTAAAAGGCTGTTGTGTTAGCATCACCATGCTTGAGCCAATTCATCTTGCTTTTCTGTTTAAGAAAACTGCATCTTGCTTTCTCCATGAGTCTATAAGTCTGCAATGCCTGATGCTCATTCTGCCTCAAGTGAAGGTTAGCAGGATCTTTTTGCAATTCAATTGACAGGAGAGCAGATGTTGTTGTGCAGCAACAACATCTTTACAGATATCCCCACAACCTTCCTTGTTCATGTCTTTGAAAATTGTCTTCATTCTCTTCAGTTTAGTTACCTGTTAGTACATGGGAACCCCACTAACTGTATCTTTCCAACCTTCTTGAATTCTTTGCATGAACTCAGGCCATTGATTCCACATATTAAAGTATCGAAAAGGCTTATTCCCAATCTTGCAGGCATCATGAAAGGTAATAAGGGCTAACAATGATCATAATCCCCCTCAGGTAGGAATTTAGCCTCAGAATGAGGAAAGGCATCCAACCAGTCTGAATTTGCTACAACATGATCAATTATAGTGAAGACTCTCTTATCACCTGTTTGCTTGTTGTTCCAGGTAAAGAAAGAGCCAGAGGAGTTCACTTTCTGCAGCTCACAGTAATTTAGGCAATCTCTAATTTCACAATTTCACTTAGAGTCACAGGAGCTCCTATTCTATCTTTAAAACTCAAAACATTATTAAAATCCCCATAAACAATCCAAAGGGAGCACTAATATTGCACAGGTCAGTCCACAAGGGAATTCTGTCAGTATCATCATTTAGTGCATAAATGAAAGTACAAGCAAAACTAAATTTTGTACCTTGATGAGTGACCTCACAATGAATGTGTTGGCTAGACATGCTTGTGATGTTGACTGTGAAAACATGGGGTTTCTACAAGACCCAGATTCTTCCATTTCTGTGACAGTTATGATTTTTGGTGAGGCTCCAATCAGTAACAAACCCAAGGGAAGCTGAGGAAAGATTTCCAACCTGCACCCTTGTTTCTAAGAGGCCTGCCAATCCAATCTTGTGCTGATGAAGGAAATATTGTATCTCTTGTTGCTTCTTGGCACTCTTCAGGCCCCTTATGCATGTTCCAGTTGTAAAGATTATCCATGGTGCAAAGGGGGTGGGTCCCTCGCACCATTGAGAGTTTGTGGATTGTCTGCTGGTACACCCTGAGTAGTACTTCCCTGTTCTTCAGTAGTGACAGGTACACATTTAGAAGGCCCTGCTTCATCAAGATTGGTTGCCTATTCCCCTGATTCTGCAAGACTTATAAAGGAATTACCCATAGAGATGATATGCTCCTACTGAACTACAGGTTGTTTCCTTTATTTCTATTATGAACCACATGAAATCCCTCTTCATCAATTGATGTTGCTGTGGCAGGCTGAACCTTCTTTGGTACGTAGACCATTTTTGTCTGAACAGGTTTCCTGGTGGGAAGAGCATGTTTTGGTTTTGAGTTTCTACAATTATCTGCAGTGTGACCTATACCAGAACAAGTTCTGCATAAACTAGGTTTCCAATCATAGGTGGCTTTGAGACTGATCAACTTCCCCCACTCATCTCAAAATATATCTCATCTGGAAATTGTTGCCCCAATGAAACTTCTATAAGCAATTTTGCATACCCAAGCCTTGTTCTATCAACAGTTGCTGCATCAGCTTTAATTACCCTCCCCAAAGGAGAAGCAATTCGAAACATGTTATCCTCAGCCCAATACTTGATATCAAGTTCATGAATCTTAACCCAGATAGGTACTCGATCCAGTATTTCCTTCCTTAAGTTCAAATCAGGGGTCCATGATTTCATAATGACGGGTTTATTATCAAACATAATATGTTTTTCCTTCAGTGCTTGCAAACATTTCACATGGGTTTTAAAATGGACTAGGAACAAACCCTGAGGCAGGCTAGATACTTTATCCACTCCTAGTTTCCCCCAAATCCTATAAAAAAATCCAGTGACTACTTCCAATGGCGGATGAGCACCCAAAATGTAGCAAACAACAACTGATTTCCAATACTCAACTTCATAAGAAATATCCTTAAAAGTGATTTTAATGGAGGTCTTACCCTGATGACTTGGCATTGGTTGAGCAGGGTCGAAGCCCAGCACATTGAAGGGAGCTCGTTCAGGTTGCACAGGGACATCAAGAGCTTCAGGTTCATTAAGCTCTAAAATTGATGCCATCTCAGTAACCCAATTACGGGTCAGTTCTACCCCATCTCCTTTATCCGGGACCGTCATCGAAGCTTCTCACAATCGGTTTTTCGCTACAGTTGCAGAGTTAGGGTTTATCCCCAAATCCTCAGGCCTTTGAGGAGTAGCATCCTTCGATGATTGCGATTGTAGATCAAACAGCAGCGGTTCAATATCCTGCAGTTCATCCATCGATTTCGATTGTTTTGCATCTTTCGAATGTGGAAAATGTTGAGAATTCTTGCCAGAATTTTGTTTACTCACTGATTGTTTATGCGATTGAGATTTATTTTGAGATTTTTGGGCATTTTTACGAGGTCTCCCCCTAGGTTTAGGGTTCTTTGCCATAGCCTCGGTGGAAACCGAGAGAAACCCAGATTCTAGAGAGAGAAAATTGATTGTATCTATCTTTGAAGTTTGATCCCGAATTTTGCACCTTGACTGACAGGATATAAATCCTTCAGATATAACTAGCACATAACATCAACTGAATTGAACTGAATCTAAGTGAATTCAAGGTGAAGAGAAAAGAGTCTTATGAAACCGAATAGATTTATTACACAATAAAATTTTTTTTGTAGGGATAACAAAAGTGTTAGATTTATCTATCTCAAATTTCTTTCTTACTAAACATAAATAGCACTTAATTACATGATAAGTTTTATTTTAATTTTAGTTCGCATTAATACCATACCCTGATAAAATTTTGCCAAATTTGCCATTTTCTAATTTTTTTGTAGTAATCGTCATCCCCTTCGCCAAAACCCAACTTATAATAATTCGTCATTTTTTCGACATACAACACCATTGGGTAATCTAATAGAAGATTTTGGTGAGATCAATTAATGGATCTTTAATTTTCATATAGCGATGACGACTAAAAACAGCATATAGACGATTTTTAAGGTCACAATTTCGGTCTTTATTCATATTTATTCGTACATAAATTCATTTTTTAAAAAGTAAAAATCTCGACCAGCAGCCACGAAAGACGTAAGAATATTAAATTTGCGCTCAAAACTAGCGTAGGAGTATTAAATCTGTGCCTGAATTAGGCGCAGGTTTGTAAGTGGTATGCCATAACAGGCACAAGTGCTTCTGTGAAGAAAATGTCTAGAGTACATGAATGGAAAGTCAAATATAGCCATCATCTTGATTTTCAAAAGTCAAATATAGTTAGAGAATTAAAGGATAGTCACCATCACAAAATTAAATGAATTGACTGACATAGAACAGGGAGGGAGGGAGGGAGGGAGAGGGGTTGATTTGGAGTGTTTATAGTGGGATTTCTTCTAATTTGTTGAGTGAAGCATTTAATATTAAATATATATCTCCTAGTTTGAGGATGTTTAGTTATTGCTATGGGGTGGGATTGGAGATGGCGAATGAGGGGTTGTACTAGGGGACTGGGGAAGAAGATAATCGGGTGAGTAGGCAAGTAGGGTGGGGGCGCGTCTATCTTCTTTATTTTCTTTATATCTTTTTTCTTTCGATATTTAAGGTTATTTTAGTAACTTGATAAGGTTATACTATGGTATTAATTAAACTAGGGTGTGGAATTTAGCACCACCCTTTAATTTTTAGAAGTCCCCTAAGTAAATTAGATTTTAGTTTTTATAATTTTCCAAATCAATAAACAAAATGATCAAACTCTTGAATTCTCTATGCATTATGCACTTGTACGTTAAAACTTGACATGATTTGATGACATAAAAATTTATGTATAAAGTATTATCTCTAACAGTAAATTTCCTTTTGCATGTTCAAGTAGTGTCGACTTATATCAATATTATTTGTAGATAGTAATTTCGTTGGCCACTCATTAAATAAAATTATAATAATCATATAATACATAAATGTTTTCTACGTGTTATCCTCAGACGAAGTGGTCGTTCACATGTAACATGACATTCCAACACGAAAAAGAACCTCTATTTCTTAAATATTAATAAAAAAAAATTCTTGGTTAAAAATTAAAGCAAAAAAATTAGATTCCCTTTCATTTACCAATATTCAAGTATGATTTTCAATTACAATAATACAAATATGACTATCCTACATGTCTTATTCGCATAACTTCTACCAAATCTTATAGAAAAATTATATCTTATTTTGAAATATTTTTCAGCTCTAATCCAATGGATTAAGATTTATAAAATTTTAGATTTTAAAAAACATATTTTTTGGAAAATTGGACTATGTGAAAATCTTGTACTTATGTGTCATCTACGTATCATCTTCACAGGAACATGACCCTCTTAGATTGTAATATATACGAGTAATTCTCTTTTTACACTTGTTCTCACATATATTTTCGTATCTTTGACGTGTATTTTTCCCTTACCTACTACCAAACTTCTCCTCAAAGGGAGAAAAAACTTGTATAGAATCTTATAAAGTCAAATATAGGATATATGTATCTCATTTTGAAAGACTTTTCGATTTTGATCCAATAAAGTAAGAACTGTAATTTTGAAGGTTGTGTAACAAAAAATATATTCATTTATAATTTAAACAATTTCTTAATAATTATATTATGTTGTTTTTATTCAAAAAAATAAATAAAGAATTGTATAATGTTGTTTTAATTAAGTCAAGTATTGACTAAAAAAAGAATAATGATTGCGTTAAAAAAAATAATTTATTAATGATGATGTATTTGTTTGTAACCTTGCATCCATGCAAGCTTACGCGGCTTACGTGTCATTGTACACAAAATTGGGCGCTTAGTTAGCGCCAACGTGCTATCACCGCATGTATATAAATAATTCGACACCCTCCGACGACCCACCGGAAGCATCCCTACTAACCAAAACATCAAAATATCATCGGCCCAATCACCGACGACAACCGCCCAGCGTGAACCGAACTCCGATGAGTCCAATGCTGGCGTGAGTGGAGGAGAGAGAGTGGGGATTGGGTTGCGATGAAGGCTCCTATACAAACCGCTATTAAAATACAAACCATACAAACCCAATCATGACCATTAAATTTATATAATCAAAGGCCCCGATTTGTTATTGAAAAGAAAAGGACGCACTAGGAATTAACTCAAAAGATGGGGACATAATGGTCTTTTCTTGCGAAACTTCCCCTAATGTCCAATGCACTTTTCTGCTGCTCCTCTCTCTCTCCTCAATTGTCCAACACACTTTCCCTCTCCTCTCTCCAGCATCTCCAACGTGCTTTCTCTCTCCTCTCGCCGGCAATCCTCGCCGCTCTCTCTCTCTCTCTTCCATCAGGCGCCACTCTCTGTCCTTTCTCACCGTTTCTCTCTCCTCTATGTTGTCGGGGTAGGGTTTCTAATGTGAGTGAGAGGAGAGAGAAACGTCGGGTTGTGCGTGAGGGAAGAGGTGACATTGCGGGGGAGGTTGTCGGTTACCAGGGTAGTAGTGTTTTGGTGGCGGTGGGGCGAGTGGAAGAGAGAGAGTGAGAGGAGAGTGTATGAGGGGAGGAGAGAGAAAGTGGGAGTTGTGGCTGGTGTGCTGACGTGCCGGCAACCATGGTGGTGGTGCGCTGGGTTGGCGACGACAATGGTGGTGGGACGGTGGTGGTGGGACGATAGCAACCGTGGTGGTGGTTGGGCGGTGGGGACAAGAAGTTTGGGGGATAAGTTATTTAATGAATTTACATTTTTACTTTAATGAATCTGGAGTTATATTTTAATGAATTTGTATTAATTTTTTAATGAATGTGTATTAATTGTTAATGAATCTGTATTAAAGTAAAAGTGATGAAGCCATGGTTGTAATGTAATGAATCTGTAAGGTTATGTCAATGAAGCTATGCTACAGCAGTAATGAATTTAATACTCTCTCTCTCTCTCTCTCTCTCTCTCTCTCTCTCTCTCTCATATATATATATATAATAGAGTTCAGGTGAGATGGCAAGCTACAGTGAGATGGTGAGAAGTCATCATAACCGTTGAATCACGCAGATCTAAAGGTTTAGATTATGTCATTAATGGAATTTTGGTAATTAATCACAAACTTCTTTTTACTAGTTGGGTTAATTCCTCGTTCTCTCTCTTCCAGTCGCCTTTTTCATTTTGATGGATATAGACAGAGAAGACAGAGACTACTCCAGAGAGAAGAGATTAATGGAGATATCGAAGGGGGGGAGATATTGAGCTCATAATGCAGTAGTTTTATTTAGATTTTCGATCTCTAGGTAAGTATTAATCAAATTTTGTACTCTGTTCGATTTCTAGAGTTTAATTTTTGTCCATTTTCGATTTCTAGGGTTTTTTTCATACATCGTTTATGTCGATTTTAGGGTCCTTCGTTGTCTATGTCGATTTATAGGTTTTTTTCGATGTTTATGTTTGATTTCTAGGTTTTTTGCGATTTTCTACTGTTCTAGTTCTACTTTTTGTTTATTAGTTGATATGTCCTCTTGTTTTGGCGATTATTTGCTGAAATTGTTTTTGCTGGACTATATTCTTGTTATAAATAACTTATACTTGTTCCTGAGACCAAAAGTGACCCTGTACATTCCCATAAGTGACCCCTCACTCTTGTTAAACTGACCACATTTTAGTGTCAGATATTAATATTGTGTGATGTGTTCTTCTGACATGGGAAATCATGTCTTGTATGTTTCTACATTGTGCTATATTGTGAGACTCTTAGGCCTCGTTTACTAGCTTGCAATCAAATATAATGCAATACAATCATTTTGTAGAATAAATATGAGGTGAACAGTGAAGGAGTGGGAGGACAGGGATGGGAAAAGTGGGGTTGATTGCATCATTCAATGTAATCACAATTGCTCAACTTTTCCCATGTAATGTTGATTACTTTGAATGATGTAATCAACCTTCCTTTTTCCATCTCCTTCCTCCCCCTCCTTCATTTTCCACCTCACATCTACCCTATAAAATGATTGCATTGCAAGCATTTGATTGCAAGCTAGTAAACACCACCTTAGCTATATGTTTGTGTTGGCATTGACATTGTTCATTTTGTAAAATCAAAATCAGCAGTAGTTCAATGCATATAATCACACATACATCTTAGTGTCATACATTAATATTGTCTTATGAGTTCTTTTGGCATAGGAAATCATGTCTTATATGTCTTTGTATTCTGCTATATTGTGAGACTCTTAGTTATATGTTTGTGTTGGGATTGACATTGTTCGTTTTGTTAAATCAAATCTGCATTAGCTCAATGCATATAGTCACACATAGGCTTATAAGGTTTTGTGTAAAAACAAATTCTGCATGTTAAAGTATAAAGTGACCCCTGTTTAGCTAAAAAGTGACCCCCTGTTTAGCTAACAAGTGACTCCTATTTAGCTAATAAGTGACCGCTAGTTAAATTAACCCATGTTAAGCTAAAAAAATGACCTATGTTTAACTAAAAAGTAACCCATGTAATTCTTGTGCGAGCTTATGCCATATACCCCAAGCAAATGATGGAAAAAACATTGCATTGAGAGGCAAATGTGATAGGCTTTTTTCTTGCTTTTGCTTTGCTCTTACTGTAAATCTGTAATTAGCTAGTTTACTCTTTATTGGTGATTTCTATTGGTTGTAATGTGAGGATACCATCTTGGAAGCTAAGGTCTTCTTTTTTGTGAGACACAGGATGTAATTCTTTTCTAAAAAAAAAAGCTAACCACCCCCCCTCCCCCAAAAAAAGTAACCCATATTTAGCTAAAAAGTGACCTTCATTATTCATTATGGTTGATTATAGTGATCGCTATTTAGCTAAAAGTGACCCTTCTTTAACTGAAAAGGGTCCTTCATTTAAGAGTTCATTATAGTGATCCCCTTATATCTAAAAAGTGACCCATATTTAGCTAAAAAGTGACCCATATTTAGGTAAAAAGTGACCCTTATTTAAGTAAACAATGACCCTTATTTAATCATAAGCAAAGAGAAGGATATCAGCTGTGTTTGAGTCTTGTACTTCAAGATGAACAGAAAACACTCACAAGCTGCAGGTCCAGGTTTCCAATGACAGAGGCCGCAACTTTAACCAATTCAACGAAGGGGCTTCCCATTGTTCATTTTGTGTGAAGTATCTACCATAGAAATTGTGCTCTTAAGACTTACATGAACATCATCTGGAAGTTGGCCTTTTGTTGCACCCATCAGATTCTATAATGCCACTAAGATAGTTTTATGTTTAAGTTTCTGACATTTGTTTAAACTTCAATGTATGTAACGTATCTCTTGATTGTCCTCTGTTCTTTTTCTAGTCTATTAACTCAATTGGTAGAGCAATGTGCAAATGCACATGAATGTAGGTTCGAATCCTACATGGGTATCAAATGTGAGAGTACTTCTTTGCGTTTCACAACTTGTTTAATGAAGTGGAAATTATATTGATTTTGGCTCATGTAGAAGATGTTTTGATTACCTGAGAATTGAGATGTGTCCAAAAACCAAGTATCTACCCAAATAGAGTCAATATGTCTTGTGGGATTGGTCTTCTGGTGTCAAGGTCACTCAAAGAACCCTTTTAAGTTACCCTATATTTGTATTAAGTCACCTTTTTGTTTATTAGAATATTCTTTTTGCTGCAATGATTTCTTATTTTTTTGCTATGTGTCGTGCCTTAATGCATTTAACAGTAGGGAAGCAATCATAGTATTTAATTTAGAAAGTAATTCATATTACCAATTGTAAACGCCCTATTTTTATTATAAGTGACCCCTGTTTTCTTTACAAATGACCTCGATTTTCATTATAAGTGACCCCTAGTATCTTTTCACTATCCCTATAAGTGATCCCTTATACAATCAAAAGTGCTCTCATTTTAAGTAGTAACCTATGTAGGATTCGAACCTACATTCATTGGGCAAAGCACATTACTCTACCAATTGAGATAAATAAGATTCCATGTCAATACAAATATGAACTTATGTATCTCAATCACAAATCACAATGGTATTAAAGTTTTGTTATGACCATCGTGCTGCTAAAAATTTCAACCAAGCAACATAGCATGTTGTTACTAAGCACCTCAACAAAACAATGACGCATCAACTTTTGAACAATTGAAACAAAAAAGCACAGCATGAAATCAAACGAATGACATTTGTACATGCTACTACGTACCTCAAACTGAAATCGCATCAGTTTGACAGAACTTTGATTTCATTAGCAAGAAAGAACAAACCCAAGCTAAGATCAACAAGTAGGGTTCAGATATAGGTGTAAAGTAGGAAATATTTCAGCCACAAATACAGGCCTAAATTACTGCCACATTCTTGTAATACCCAGGACATTTAAATTCATTGGAGTAAATCATCACTGACTTCCTTCAACGCATTAACTTATCACTCACTGAATCAATGTATGCAAGAAATGAATTACGTATGTCAATTGCAATAATAAGAGACTAAAAACTAGAAGTATTTATAAGCAAAATATAAGAATCGGTCACTTTAAAAAGAGTAAGGAGTCACTTATAGTATAATGGAGGGTCACTTATAGAGTACACTAGATCAATAATTGCATTAATAGTTGTTGAGCAACAAGGTGGGTGTATCTTGCATTAGTATTTGTAAAGCATATCATAGTCATACACACCAAAAATTCATTATCCCTTGCAAAAGGGATTCAATTACAATATACATGCATGAAAAACAAAGGATTACTTGAAAAGGTATCTTAATTTCCGTTTAAAGTGACCCTAACTACTCATACAAGTGATCCTAAATACTCATACAAGTGACCCTAAATTCTTGACGATCTATAATCAAATTCACATGTTCTTTTTCCTACTGTCAGCTGCTTGTTTTTATGTTGCTGTCAAATACTCTGATGCTACTCCACCAGACTACCAACAAATGATGGCAAGTGACCTCCTCCATTCTATGAAGTTACCCATTTCATAACGTAAAGTAACCTCTCTTTTTTCGGCCAGTTATACCAACATCAAAATCCAATAAAAAATAGAGATAGAGAGGAAAAGAGGAGCTAAACGCTGAAATCATAACAAATCCTATCGATAATGAACAAAAACAAAATTGAAAGACAAAGAGATGACATGATAGATGAAACTTGGAATAAAAAAATGTCCGTGTATCGGATTAGCAACTGCTCTGAAGATTTATCACCATGTCCAATTCAGAAATCCTCTATAATAATCCCAAAATCACCACAAAGACTTATAGATTTGAATTGACATGTAATCTGTTTGAAATCAAACCAAATAAATCTTTTAAAATGAAATCCAAGTTCAATTGAAACCCTAAAAGAGAATAAATTTCAATCACAATACCTGCAAAATTAATGCGAAATCTGGAATTCACACAATAGTCGAGTGAGATTCATCCCAATTTTCTTCGCTGCTCAAATTCGTCGACTGGATCAGTACAAAGGAAGGAAGAGAGAGAGAGAGAAAGATCTAGAGAGAGAGAGTGAGAAGAGAAACGTTTATCCGAACTATAGGCTGACTTAAAATTTTCGAAATTACGATCGTGCCATTAATGACATAGACTTATTTTCCACCGTTGGGATTAGCGCGATGGACGACGATGATGACTTCTCACCATCTCACTGTAGCTTGCCATCTCACCAAATCTCATATATATATATATATATATATATAACCAGCGCACCCCTTTCTTTTCATAAACCACAAGTTTTCATAATCATCAATATAGTATTAGCTTGATCGTATCCAACAAGTTTAACATTTGAAAGAATAGGCCAATATATAATGGTTAATTAAATATATATTTAGATGCGTAACGTGCTTTTCCAACTAAACAATAGAGTATCAAAAGTTTTTTAAAAGAACTTTTTAGGGTGGCTTTATCAATTTTTGGCCAAAGAAAATAAATAAATTTGTATTCTTTCTGCTAAAACTTATGACCAAAAAAAAGTTAAGTAAAATCATGATGTTCACATCAAATTAAACAAAAGCAGGTTCATCAAAGACTTTAAAGTCCAAATTGTGTAGGTTGTTTGTTATGCACCTTTTTTAGAAATGGCTAAATTGCTTGTAACTAATCTATTTAAGTATACCTAAATATTTTTAAACAACTTCTCTTGCTTAGGAGATCAAATGTATTCTCCCCTTATATTCAATCTAGTCAAGTGGAAGAATGAAACAACTAGTCATTTTAGGCTTCAAAATAGGACAAGAAACAATCTCATACTAAAGAGAGATTTTAGATGCAATTTCGGGTTACACTTTAATAAAATAAACTTGTGGTTAAAAATGATGATAAAGTTCTTATAAGAGAAAAAGTTGGAGAGTGATTGTTGAACACGTAAATTACTTTTTCAAAGTGCTCTTTAAACATGTACAAGTATAATAGCAAAACAATAGTCCGACTCTCTCTCTCTCTCTCTCTCTCTCTCTCTCTCTCTCTCTCTCTCTCTCTCTCTCTCTCTCTCTCTCTCTCTCTCTCTCTCTCTCTCTCTCTCTCTCTCTCTCCTTACGTATATATATCATATATATTGGATGATTCATACCTTCAATATGATTTAAAAATAATGATGTTTTTGATTCACCATAGTTCTTTCCCCAATTACATTATTTGTTTCAACTTTCAAAAGAAACAATATTTTCTTTCATGATATTCGTATAGTTCGTCATCCTTTGTAGCATGAAAATAAAGTGACCTCTCCTCGTGAAGTTGTTTAATTAGTATTTTCTTTCTCTAATCAATCAAATTTTGAAGATAAGTTGAACGCATTTTACAAAATAGCAATAATAGTATGGAACCTGTGTGTGAGCTTTGTGGGGCATTAAGGGCAGTAGTATACTGCAAAGCTGACTCTGCACGACTCTGTTTACATTGTGATAGTTGCGTTCATTCAGCGAATTCACTTTCTAGGCGTCATTCACGATCTTTGATATGTGACAAGTGCAACTCTAAACCAACAATAAATAGATGCATAACCGAGAAGCTATGCTTTTGCCAAGATTGTGATTATAGCTCGATTGGTTGCTCAGGATCTAGACACAAAAGAGTATCCTTGCATAGTTATTCCGGGTGTCTTTCATTGAGAGAGTTGTCTGACTTGTGGACTTCCATTTTGAATGACGCTAATTCAACATCAAGTATTCATAGTGATAATTATTCTACGAGGGATGATGGAGGTTCTAGTGTTGGAGTTGGTGTTGGTTCATTGACGGAAATGCATATGAATAGCGAGAATAACAAAAGTATGAATAACAATATTTGTTATTTGGATTCTTCTAATATTAAGCCTTGGTGTACTAGCTCATCTCATGTAGTATTGGGATCTCAACTAAATGACATGCATACATATTATGGAGATCCAGTTGCTTATCTCTCGATACGATCACATCTATCCAAGGTTATTATGATTCCTTTACATTCTTTCTATTTTTGATTGAAGTAAATTTGATGCAAATATTTTTCTTTTTCTTTAGTCATTATTAATCACTAAATATTTAATGTTTGAAAATTTTGTGTTCTTATTTTGGTTTCTTATTCTTTTTTCTTTGATATTAAGTATAGAATAGCTCGTCAAGAAACCTTTTTAAATATATTAGTCATTTGATTTACTAAAGTAAGTTAGGCTACTCTCGTAAGTACTTGCAAGAGTTACTTTGGAGATTCCGCCTTTTGGTCAGTCTCACTAAAAAAACAAAAAATTAACTAGATCACACCATTTTATTGTAGAGCGTGAAGGATATTGGAGTTCAGGAATCTGATATATGTGAAGTCATCGACGTGAATGATATAGCGCTAAAGTTTGAGACTAGTGATGGAAAAATAAGTTATGCTTCGCAACAAGGTCATACTGGATATAATTTAGATCATGCAGATTTTCATGGTATGGTAACAGGAAAATTGCAACTCGCTCCTATGTACAATGGACTAAACTTGAAAAGTAATAAAATAGAGGTGATCATTATTTTTCAAGTACCCTTTGTTTTAGATATTTCATTCCCTATTCTACATTTATTGGTTTACTAATGTAGATTAGCTTCTATACTTCCTTATTAAGTGGACGTGATAAAATGGTTCTTCTATCAATTTACGCCAATGATGATTTGACAAATGTGTTGCAGAGTTTTAACGGTTATGGTATAAGTTCTGTACTTATGAACTCAAATTGTAGCAAAACTATTGGGGTTTCAGCAGGACAAGTTACTTCAAGTGTATCGCTTTCGCTTTCTAACATCACTGGGAAGAGTAGTGCTACCAATTATCAGGATTGTGGTTTGTCCCCTTCATTTTTTATAGCATTGGAAATGTACTAAGGAAGCTAGTTGTCCACAAGCAAGCCAAAAAGCTAAGATGAGATACCATGAGAGAAAGAAAACTCTGATGTAGTACTCTACTCTCGCAAGTGGCCACTATATGCAATAAATGACTTTGTAACTTTGCATTTATTTACATCTTAATCTTTGATCTTAGAATTGGGTTTTTAATGCGTGATGCAATTTTGGCAAGCAAATACAATATGCTTCGCGAAAAGCCAGAGTTGATACTAGAAAACGGGTAAAAGACAGATTTGTAAAGACTGGAGAAGCATATGATTACGATCCTCTTCTGGAAACGAAATTTTGAGTTAGTTTAACTCTGCAACTCTAACGTTGTAATCCAATGTAAACACTAAGTGGTAAGAAGTTAAGTTATTTAGGGTGATCTAGATCGGCCAAATGGTGTTACATGGTTGTCTTTGTCAGTTTTCCACATGGGTACATTGACATTCATTTGGTAATAATGAAATTTTAACTCATCGCAAGGCATGTCTGATGGTAATTAGTACATCTCAACATTCAAATTGGATTATGATAAAACTTATAAGCTCGTGGTACATGATGTACGACTGTTTGAGTTTTTTTTTTGTACTTAATTTTCATTGTTGGAGTATATGCATGATAGGTATGTCAATAAAGCATTTTTCATGAAAACCTTTCATAAATACGTTTGTCTCAGACGATTAGCTAACACTATAAGCACTACTTAGTAGGGTTTTGTTACAATAATAACTATATTATATTTTTGGTAATAAAAAGAGATTTTATTACAATAGAAAAAAAGAAGTTATCACGAAACAATAAGAGATTAAATAAGACGACGGTTATCTTTTATGGGAGACATTAAAGAACCCCATCCTAAAAGTCTCAAAGTCAATTCTAGTAAAATCAAAGTAAAGTTTATATTACATCAATTGAGCTAAGAGTATTCAACGTGTGACTATTTCTGATGACAAACAAAATTTGGGAACCAAGTTGAACGAGTTGGAATTGTCTCATTTACTGAAAGAGATGGAGGCCGCCACTTCCTAAATGGATGGTGATTTATCCTTCTACTCTATTTTTGGATTATCTAAATTCAAAAAGAAAAAAATTCAGGATGGAAATGTAACCCTCCTTTTAGGAAAATGGAGGAAAATAAAATAGAGAGGATCTCAACAATGCGCACCAGATGTCCTCCAGTAAGAGGGTCACTTACAACGGTTCCTTCTCCTTGGACATTAGTTTAACTACCTGACGTACAATTGGTTAAACTCGAAGTTTTAGTTTAATCCGAGCTATGACTCATTTTAGGTCAAGCTCGTACTAGGATGATAACATATTGAAATTGGATTGGGTAGATCTATATCCACAATCATTTATTTTACATTATATCATCTATCCAAAGAGGGTCATCCAAAATATTTTAAAAGTCCTCGGCTATAAGTGAAACTGGGCGATAAAATAATAAAAGCACCATCCAAAAATACAAAGATGTACATCCACAATTGAAAATAGTAGAAATATAGCTAAATGTACCGAGGTTAAAAAAAATCATAGTGAAAAGATTGAATTGCAAAAATAAGAAAATTAAAATACATATTTATCCCCCAAAATTGTTGATGTTACAGAATTCCAATAGCAACTTTTTTGCTTCAAGTCTTGGTAGGTCGACAGCTCCACATAAGGGCTCGTTCTTTTAACTAAAAAAGGGGTAAATGAGAGACATTGGGCAAAAATGAAAAAAATTGGTCAAAATTGGGAGCAAGTGGGGAAAATTGGGTCAAACTAAGAGAAACTTGGTTTAACGTGAGACAACTAAATTTTTTGTATTTTATTAATAAATTTTAATGAATAAATAATAATAATAATAATAATAATAATAATAATAATAATAATAATAATAATAATAATAATAATAATAATAATAATAATAATAATAATAATAATAATAATAATAATAATAATAATAATAATAATAATAATAATTAGCTTAATAATATCTTGTGGGCTTACAAAAAACACGGAAGGCTAGGGAGAGAAACTCTCGTGGCGCACGATAGTGGGCGATCCTAATCATGCACCCCTGAATCGGGGTCGAGGCAGACCTCCTAAGCCGAAGAAGAAGAAGACGGTGTCACTGGTAACGGCCGAAAAAGGTGGGGACATAAACTCCGGTGGTGACATGGCTGACAATCGTGTGGTGAGAAATTTAAACTCTGACCTAGAAGTATCTGTGTTAGAAAAGGAACTGGAAAAAACCCTAATTGAGAAGGTTACAGAGGTCCTGAAAACTGAGGTGAACAAACCCAAAGGCAACAAAGAATTTGCTCAAGAGAAGCTGAAACAATGGTTGAAAATCCTGCACTCGAACCCTAGCCAGAGGAAATCATGGGCGGAAGAGGTCGAGGAAAATTCAGATAAGGAATCAAAATAATCTCAGGAAAACACTGGTAAGTCCCTGGAAATTGGAATTTGGGATACCTTTGATGTTACTAAATTAGGGAATGTAGAGGGGAAATTAAACTTTGTTAAGCCTGATAAGAAGGAGGGGATTAACGTTTGCAAAATTACTCATGATGATGTAAAATCCGAAATTACATATTGGGAAAATGCGATCATTTGCTTTGTACTGGGATCTCATCCTCCAACTATTGTCATGGAGGGGTATATCAAACGCGTATATGGGATAAACATGGGATTGACAAAATCATTCGCATGGACAATGAAAAATTCATTGTTCGTTTCAAAACACTATTAGGGAGAGATGCTGTTTTGCAATTGGGGGTACATCACTTTGATAATAAACCATTCATAGCCAAACCCTGGACTGAAAATAGGCATAGGAACATTGAGGTGCAATCTGTACCAATTTGGGTACAAATTCCTATACTGGATGTGATATATTGGGCCTTAGACTCGTTGAGCAAGATAGCCAGTTTGTTAGGGCAGCCTATCATGACAGACAGAGCTACAGAAAAAAGGTCAAGACTCAATTATGCAAGGGTTCTTATAGATGTTGACATTGGTGAAGAGTTTCTTGATTTTGTCATCTATGAGGATGAACTTGGTGATATGATTAAGCAAAAGGTTTTCTTTAAATGAAAGCTTGTTAAATGCTCTTATTGTCATGGGTTTGGGCATGAATTGGAGGAATGCAGGACGAGAAAGGGAAAGAAAAAGGAGATTATACAGAGAGAGCAACTAGAAGAGCAAGTGCATATAGAAGAGGCAACAAATGGAGATGCAATCACTTTTGGGGATCTGAACACACAACAAATGCAACATGAAATGAATCTTAATGGCTCTCCTCCTGCTAATGAAGAGGGGTGGCTGACTGTTGTGAGATACAGAAGCAAGGACAAGAATAGTCAGGGAGACACAAGTAAGAGAAAGAGCCTTGTCAAGGAGAAGGCAGCTCAAACTCAAAATGCAGAATCTGAGAAGAGGATAACAGGTTCCAACCAAGAGGCTGGGGGGCAGATCCCTAGCAACTAGGGGGTAATTGATAGACTTTTGGGATGGAACATAAGGGGGTTGAATGCCCCTAATAAGCAAAGGGAGGTTAAACACTCCCTTTTGCAGAATAAAATTGATTTTTGTGGGTTAGTAGAAACCAAAATAAGAGAGAAAATCTCTAAAAAGAGCCAAATAAATGTAGTTTTCGGGCCTTAACATTGGCATCGCGTCAAACCACCCTTACAAGCCTATCAGGGACCCAATAACCGAACCTAGGCGCCTCCCATGTCCCCTAGGAATCTCCCGTGCGATATGGGGCGAAGATATTAACGTCAAAAGTTTGCGTCCGGAGGCCCAAAACACGTCCCCTTGAGCATTCCTAGGGCCCGTATTCCGTTTTCGCCTGAAATTTTTTCGGGGGCTCTATTGTGGCCCTATGGGACCGCCGGCAGGGTCATACTTATCCCCGAACTCTAATATCAACCATGTCGCCCGTTTTCGGGCCTTAACATTGGCATCGCGAAAATTTTCTCTCTCTAAAATGCTCTCAACTCTCTCCCCGACAGTGCTCGTTAACCATTAACGCAGCTCTGAGTTCTAATGGGGAAGAAAGACAAAGCTAAACGAGGGAATGGAAATCAAGATGACGATGCGGGAAAATCAGCAGCTCCCCCGTGTCCCAGAAAAAATGTGACTCAAAGGCAACGAACCAGTCCAAACCATGAAAACCTAGATCGAGTTATGCGCAACCTCACGGATGAATTGGAGGATCCAGAAGTAATGACACCAGATGCACAAACAGAAACAGTGCAGCAAATGGAATTAGCAAGGGAAAAAATCAATTCTTGGCTTTCGAAGATGAAGGATAAGGCCAAAACGCAATGTTCATCAGAATCGGAAGATGAAGAACCCGAGCAAGACAAACAACCCGAGTCCACAGATGCTGGTAAGATTTCAGCTTGGGAAAAATTTGATATATCTAAACTGAAAAATGCTGGCTTCAAATTGGATTATATTGCACCTAATTTGCATGAGGGGAAACCAGTGGGTGAAATTAATCTTATGGACATTGAATCTGAAATCAATTATTGGAACAAAGTTGTAGTATGTTATGTGATGGGGTCTAAGCCACCAATTAATATCCTCAGTGGTTTTTTAAGAAGAATATGAGCAAAAAGAGGGATGAACAAAATAGCAATGATGAGAAATGGTTTAGTGTTGGTTAGATTTGACTCGTTGGAGCAACGAGATGCTGTTATACAGGAGGGGGTTTACCATTTTGACAACAAGCCCATGATAGTCAGATCATGGTCTGAAAATGTAGACTATGCTCAAGAGGAACTCACCTCTGTGCCAATATGGGTAAAATTCCCTGGACTAAATGTCAAATATTGGAATGCAATGGGATTGAGCAAAATTGCAAGCTTAGTTGGAAGCCCAATGATGGCAGACAGGAATACAGAGCTCAAGGTGGGGATTCACTATGCTAGAGTGCTGATTGAGGTACAAATAGGAGGTGAATACCCTGAAAAGGTGCATTTCAAGAATGAGAGGGGGAACATAATAGAACAAGAGGTGGACTATGACTGGAAGCCAATACTATGCAGTCACTGCAAACAGTATGGCCATAGTGAGACAGAATGCAGGAAGAAGAAAGCTGTGCTTGCCCCTGTGCAGCAAGTGCCTGTGCAAAAGCCTGTTCAGCAGGAAATTCCTAGGGCTCAACAATGGCAGAATGCAGGAAGAGATAGAGGGAGAGCTTGGAATGCCGGAAGAGGAGTGAGAGCAGGAAGAGGCAAATATAGACAAGTTCAACAGCCTAAAACTGTCACTACCCAGATGCAGAACAATTTTGATATTCTGCAAAACGAAGAAGGAATGCAGGAGGTTCAAAAGGCACAGGCAGAAGAAGTAGTGGAGCCAGAGCTACAAAAGAATCAAAATGCAGATGAGGTGCCATCACATGGTAAGTCTCCTATCTTGACTGATAGTCATGGATAGGATACTAATATGGAATGTTAGAGGCCTAAATGGCCCAAATAAGCAGAGGGATGTTGCCCTGTTTTGCAAAGAAAATAACTGTGGGTTGGTGGCCTTTCATTAGATTAGTTAACCTAGAAAAATACAAAAAAAGTTTCATGCCAGGTTGGGACTCTTACAGTAATCACAATGAGCATAGATTGGGTAGAATATGGTTAAGATGGTTGCCAAACTGTTTTCATGTGGATATATTATTCTCATCTGTGCAAATGATCATTTGTAAAGTGATTAATATTGAGAAAAAAATGGAATTTGTGGCCAGTTTTGTATATGGCTTAAATGAAAAGGAGGAAAGGAAAACACTGTGGAAAGACCTAACTAATTTTGCAATTAATTGCAATAAACCATGGTTTGTTGGGGGGGGGGGACTTCAATAATGTGTTGCTACCTGACAATCGAAAAGGAGGAATACCAGTTGCATATGCTGAAATACAAGATTTTAAAGAGTGCATTGAACAATGTTTCCTCACTGAAATGGGTTGGTCAGGGTGCCAGTTTACATGGAATAATAGGCATGAAAGGGTGGGAGAGTTTATTCTAAAATTGATTGGGCCTTTGCAAACAGCCTCTGGTTCCAGGAATATGATCAATTTGATCTTAAATTCCACCCAGAGGGAGTTTCTGATCACTGCCCAATATGTCTAGCTCTTCAGAGAGAACCCACAAAAAAACAGATCCCCTTTAAATACTTCAACATGTGGAGCCTCCACTCTGAATTCCATGCTATGGTTCAGCAAGCTTGGAACTTCAGAACACAAGGCACAAAAATGTTTAGAGTGTACCAGAAACTGAAAAAGGTGAGAACAGTGCTGAAGAAGCTAAACAGGAATGAATTTAGGGACATCTTAGCACAGGCAGATATTGCTAGGGTTGCCATGACTCAAGCTCAGATTGAAGCTAACAAGGAGCCCTTAAATGAGGAAGTGCAACAGAATGAAATACAGGCCAGGAGAAGATACAATGAGGTGAACATGGCTGCTGAAAACTTTTTACAGCAGAAAAGCAAGGCAAGTTGGGTTCAGCTGGGAGATGGGAACACTCATTTCTTCCATGCAGTCATGAAGCAAAGAAGACACAAGAATAGAGTACATTCCAGCAGGACACAGCAGGGGACTCTATTGGATGATCAGAATATGGTTATGGAGGAATTTGTGAGGTTTTACAAAGAAATGTTGGGGGTCTCAGGGGTTAGAGCAACCACAGTAGAAGACAGCTTCTTCTCAGCAGTTCACAAACTTGACATACATCAACAGATGAATCTTATTGCCCCTGTAAATGCTGATGAGGTGAAAAAAGCAATGTTTGAAATTGACTGCAACAAAAGCCCGGGCCCTGATGGGTTTGGATCAGGATTCTTCAAAGAAGCTTGGCATATTGTGGGACAAAAAGTGACTGAAGCTATCATTGATTTCTTTGACTCTAGAATGCTCAAAGAGGTGAATGCTACAAACTTATGCCTTGTGCAGAAGATACAAAACCCAGAGAAGGCATCTGACTTCAGACCCATAGCTTGCTGTAATACAATCTACAAGTGCATCTCCAAGATCTTGTGTGGGAGATTGGCAACAGTGCTCCCTGTGCTTGTATCAGTGAACCAGGGAGCTTTTGTGGCTCAGAGATCAATTGTTAACAACATCATGATATGTCAGGATCTTATTAAGCACTACAATAGGAAACAGGCATCTCCTAGGTGCTTGATGAAGATTGATCTAAGGAAAGCATATGACACAATTCACTGGGGTTTTGTGAAGGAAATGCTGCAAGGGTATGGATTCCCTGTAAAGTTCAGTGGATGGCTACTTGAATGCATCCAAACTGCTAGTTTCAGCATCAATATGAATGGGGAAGCACATGGATACTTTATTGCAAAACGTGGCATCAGGCAGGGTGATCCAATCTCTCCATTAATATTTGTATTGGTAATGGAATATCTGTCAAGAATACTGAAGATAGCCTGTATGGAAAAGAGCTTTAGCTGGCACCCCATGTGCAAAGAACTTGCATTGAGTCACCTCTGCTTTGCTGATGACTTAATGTGTTTCTGTAAAGCTGCCCCTGAATCTGTGAGTACCATGATGAACAACATAAATCACTTCTCACAAGCTACTGGTCTGTCTGCAAACAAGGAAAAATCAAATATTTATGTAGCAGGGGTAAATGAACAAGTAAAGAATGAACTGTTGCACCTATCAGGATTTAGAGAAGGAACTTTGCCCATGAAATACCTCGGTGTCCCATTGTCACCATCTAAATGGAGCAAATTAGATTGTGAATGCTTGGTGGATAAAATGAAAAAGAAATTGCAGATATGGGCCTCCAGGAACCTCTCTTATGCAGGAAGAGTTCAATTAATAAACTCTGTATTATTCTCTATACATGTATACTGGTCAAGCATATTCATTATGCCTACTGGGGTACTGAAAAGTGTGGAGCAAAAATGCAGAATTTTCTTGTGGGGGACAACTGAACAGAAGCACAAGACAAGCTTGGTGGCATGGGACATTGTATGCAGACCAAGGAAAAATGGTGGACTAAATGTTAAGAATTGCAAATGGTTCAACATAGCTCTAAATGGGAAGCATATGTGGGATCTAGCCACTAAAAAAGACACACTGTGGGTAAAATGGATCAATGGGGTTTATCTGAAAGGCGAAAACTTCTGGAATTATGTTCCAGTGTGGGGTACCAGCTGGTACTGGAAGAAGCTGAACAAGATCAAAAGCTATTTTCAGGGTCAATACACAACAAGGGGAGCATGGAAGTATGAATCTGATGGAATATATTCTGCTGCAAGTGGTTACAGAATGTTGCAAGGAGACATGCCAAAATGCAGACATGCTGATTTGATCTTGGGAAAGATATCCATGCCTAGACAAAGTTTCTGCCTGTGGCTAGCTCAAATGGGAAGATTATTAACAAAAGATAGGCTGCAGAGAATGGGATTCTTGAATGGAGATGACATATGTTACCTGTGTAAGCTGAAACCAGAGGACCACAACCACCTGTTTTTCAACTGTAATGTGTCAACAGTAGTCCTGGATCAACTGAGGGGATGGCTGCAAATATCAGCAAAAGCAAAAACAATTCAGGGCATGCTCAACTGGATAAGTAGACAAAAATGCTCGAGATTCAGGAAGGAAGTGTATGCAGCAGGGTTAGCAGCAGCAGTTTATTGGATTTGGAGATGCAGGAATACTCACTATATTGGTGGAGGCAGCATACCAGTGTCACAGATCATGCAACAGGTTCAGCAAGTAGTCAGAATCAGAATCCAACAATGCAGTAACAGCAAGAGGAAGATTAACAGCAGGGATAAGAGATGGATAGGGGAGATATAGTCAGCAGTGTTCTGGATATGGAGAAACAGGAACATCCAACAATTTGAGGGGAGCAGACTGTCTGTGATGCAGAGCAGCAGTTTCAGCAGATAGTCAGCATCAGAATACAGGAATGCAGTAGAAAGAAAAGAAAGATCAACAGCAAGGAAAAAATGGACAGGGAATGTGTAATTGGTCTTTACACTAAATCTTTGTAGTTGGTATAAATGGAAATAGTTTATGTTTTCTGTAGAATTTGTAACAGCTTTTTGTTTTGTATTTTGTAATGCTGTAAGTCAGGAATGTCAGGTTAGATGAATCAGCTAGGATGAGCCACTGGATGCAGTATGTTGCTCCAGTTCTGTTTTTAGGTTTGTGTGGTTGTAAAGGGATGTAGATACAAGGAACCCTACCTAGTAGGTGGCCTTGGATTTGCATTGCCAGTGGGCTGTAATCTTGCTACATTGCAGCTAGTAATAATACAATTTCTGACTTGCACCAAAAACAAAAAAAAAAAAACATTGGCATCGCGTCAAACCGCCCTTACAAGCCTATCAGGAACCCACTAACCGACCCTAGGGGCCTCCCATGTCCCCTAGGGGTCTCCCGTGCGAAATGGGGCAAAAATATTAACGTCGAAAAGTTTGCGTCCGGAGGCCCAAAACACGTCCCCTAGAGCATTCCCGGGGCCCGGTTTCCGTTTTCGCTCGAAAATTTTTCAGGGGCTCTATTATGGCCCTAGGGGACCCCCGGTGCCCATGAAGGGTCATACTTATCCCCGAACTGCGATATCGCCAACGTCGCCCGTTTTCTGGCCTTAACATTGACATCGCGTCAAACCCCCCTTACAAGCCTATCAGGGACCCAATACCTGACCCTAGGGGCCTCCCATGTCCTCTAGGGATCTCCCGTACAATATGGGGTGAAAATATTAACGTCAAAATGTTTGCGTCCGGAGGCCCAAAACACGTCCCATAGAGCATTCCCGGGGCCCGATTTCCGTTTTCGCCCGAAAATTTTTCGGGGGCTCTATTATGGCCCTAGGGGAGCCTCGGTGCCCAGGGAGGGTCATACATATCCCCCAACTCCGATATCATCCATGTCGCCCGTTTTCGGGCCTTAGCATTGGCATCCCGTCAAACCGCCCTTACAAGCCTATCAGGGACCCCATAACCGACCCTAGGGGCCTCCCATGTCCCCTAGGGGTCTCCCGTGCGATATGGGGCGAAAATATGAACGACAAAAAGTTTGCGTCCGGAGGCCCAAAACACGTCCCCTAGAGCATTCCCGGGGCCTGGTTTCCGTTTTTGCCCGAAATTTCTCGGGGGCTCTATTATGGCCCTAGGGGACCCCCGGTGCCCCGGGAGGGTCATACTTATCCCCGAATTCCGATGTCACCCATGTCGCCCGTTTTCGGGCCTTAACATTCGCATCGCAAAATCAAAACCAACATTGGCATCGACCAGGGAAGAGCTTTTCTCTCTCTAAAATGCTCTCTCCTCTCTCCTCTCCACCGCGCATCCATTGATGAAGCTGTGAGTCCATGGGGAAGAAAGAAAAGACAAAGCGAGCAGCAGAAAAGCAAGGCGATAATGTTGAAAACTCAGTCCCACCAGGTCCGACCAAAACTGTGAACCAAAAGCAAAGCTTGAGCATGAACTGCGAAAACCTAGGTCGGGTTGTTCGCAATTTAAGAGATGAATTGGAAGCGCCAGAGGTGTTGACACCGGAAATTCAAACACAAACTGTACACAAATTGGAATTAGCTAGAGAGCAGATTAATACCTGGTTATCGAAAATGAAGGAGAAAGCGAGCACTCATACCTCATCTGAGAATGAAGAAGACGAACCAGAACAAACTACTCAGCAAAACAACACGGATATTGGTAAGGTCTCTGCCTGGGATAAATTCGACATAACTAAGCTTAGAAATGCCGGTTTTAAACTTGAATTTATTGAACCTGCTATGCATGATGGAATTCCAGTAGGGGAAATTAATCCTAATGACATTGAATCTGAAATAAATTACTGGAATAAAGCTGTAGTCTGTTATGTCATGGGAGCTCGACCACCAATTACAGTATTTAGTGGTTTTCTGAGGCGAATTTGGGCAAAAAAAGGGATGAACAAAATAGCCATGATGAAAAATGGTCTGGTGCTGGTTCGATTTGATACACTTGAACAGAGAGATGCTGTAATTCAGGAAGGAGTGTACCATTTTGACAACAAGCCTATGATAATCAGACCTTGGTCTGAAAATGTGGATTATGATAAGGAAGAATTAACCTCAGTGCCTATTTGGGTGAAATTCCCAGGATTAAATGTGAAGTATTGGAATGCTAAGGGGTTAAGCAAAATTGCTAGCCTTGTGGGTAGGCCAATGATGGCCGATAAGAACACTGAGCTAAAAGTAGGAATTCAGTTTGCAAGGGTGTTAATTGAAGTGAAAATTGGAGATGAGTACCCTGAGAAAGTTAATTTCAAGAATGAAAAAGGGAACATTGTGGAACAGGAGGTAGAATATGATTGGAAACCAAGCATTTGTAGCCACTGTAAGCAGCATGGGCATGGAGAAATTGACTGCAGGAGGAAGATTGCTGCTGCAGCTCCTGTGGCACAATCTGTGCCTGTGCAGAATAGGCCTCCAACACAAGCAAACCCTAGAACAATGCAATGGCAGAATGCAGGGAGAGGAAGAGGAAGAGCAGGAATTACAGGGAAGGGGCAGAGAGCAGGGAGAGGGGTGTACAGGCAACAACACCAACAAACCCAGACACTGAACTCATTTGAAGTACTGCAAGATAAAGAAGAGCAGGAAGAGCAGAAAACTCAAGGGGAAACAGCAGAACATGTATCAAAGGAGGATATGCTTCCTGAGATGGTGCCAACACATGGTAAGTCTCCTATCTTGACTAATAGTCATGGATAGGATCCTTATATGGAATGTGAGAGGCCTAAATGGCCCTAATAAACAGAAAGATGTGAGTTTTTTCTGCAAAAAAAATAATTGTGGCATGGTGGTTCTATTAGAAACTAAAATTAGGGAAATTAATTTAGCAAAATGCAAGAGAAATTTCATGCCAGAGTGGGAATCAATTAGCAACCATAATAATCATAGATTAGGTAGAATCTGGATTAGATGGTTACCAAATTATTTCCATGTTAATGTGTTATTTTCATCTGTGCAAATGATGACTTGCAAAGTGTTTAATATAGTGAAAAAAAAAGAGTTTGTGGTGAGTTTTGTGTATGGGCTGAATGAAAAAGAGGAAAGAAAGCAACTGTGGCAGGACCTTTCTGACTATGCACTGAACTGCAACGTACCATGGATTGTTGGGGGGGACTTCAATAATGTATTAACACCTGGTAATAGGCAAGGAGGTGCCCCAGTCACATATTCTGAAGTACAGGACTTCAAGGACTGTTTAGAGGACTGTAAACTAACAGAATTGAGCTGGACTGGGTGTGAATTTACTTGGAACAATAAGCATGAAAGGGGAGGGAGAGTTTATTCTAAAATAGATTGGGTTTTTGCCAACAGCCTTTGGATTCAGGAATTTGATCAATGTGATCTTAAATTCCATACAGAGGATGTGTCTGATCATTCCCCAATTTGTTTAACTATGCACAGAGAGCCCACAAAAAAATAGAAACAACCCCTTTAAATATTTCAACATGTGGAGCCTCCACTCTGATTTTCAAGCTAAGGTGCAGCAAGCTTGGAACATCAGAACACAAGGCACAAAAATGTTCAGAGTGTACCAGAAACTGAAAAATGTGAGAGGAGTGCTGAAAAAGCTAAATAGGGATGATTTCAGTGGGATACTAAAGCAAGCTGAGATAGCTAGGAATATTATGAATCAATCACAGAATACAGCAAACCAGGACCCTCTAAATGAGACCATACAGCAAGAGGAAGTGCAAGCAAGGAAGAGATATAATGATCTGAATATGGCAGCAGAGAACTTCCTACAACAAAAGAGCAAGGCAAAATGGATTCAACTAGGGGATGGAAACACTCAATTTTTCCATGCACTTATGAAGCAAAAAAGGCAGCAGCACAGAGTACACTCCATTAAGACACAGGAAGGTACCTTGCTAGAGGAAAAGAACCAGATTGTGAAGGAATTTGCGGAATTCTACAGAGGAATGCTAGGAGTTGCTGGAATCAGAGCCACTTCAGCAGAAAGCAGCTTCTTCTCAGCAGGACACAGACTAGACATACACCAACAGATGTCTCTGATTGCCCCTGTGACTGCTGAAGAAGTAAAGAGAGCTATGTTTGAAATTGACTGTAATAAGAGCCCAGGCCCTGATGGATTTGGATCAGGGTTTTTCAAAGAAGCATGGCAAACAGTGGGGCAGGAAGTGACAGAGGCCATTATTGATTTTTTTGAGTCTTCCAAAATGCTAAAAGAAGTGAATGCAACTAACTTATGTCTTGTGCAGAAAATATCAAATCCTGAAAAGGCTTCTGATTACAGACCCATAGCCTGTTGCAACACCATCTACAAGTGCATCTCCAAGATCCTATGTGGAAGACTGGCAAGAGTACTACCAGAACTAATTTCTGTAAACCAGGGAGCTTTTGTGGCACAAAGATCCATAGTCCACAACATTATGATTTGTCAGGATCTAATCAAGCACTATAACAGAAAACAATCCTCCCCAAGATGCCTGATGAAGATTGACCTCAGGAAAGCCTATGACACAGTACACTGGGGTTTTATCAAGGAAATGATGCAAGGATATGGATTCCCATTGAAATTTAGTGGGTGGATACTAGAATGTGTGCAAACAGCAAGCTTCAGCATCAACCTGAATGGGGAAGCCCATGGATATTTCACTGCAAAGCGTGGCATTAGACAAGGAGACCCAATTTCTCCACTAATTTTTGTGCTAGTGATGGAATACCTGTCAAGAACCTTGAAGATAGCTTGCATGGACAACAGCTTCAACTGGCACCCCATGTGCAAAGAACTTGCACTAAGTCATCTATGCTTTGCAGATGACTTGATGTGTTTCTGCAAAGCTACACCTGACTCTGTGAATATCCTAATGGAGTGCCTGAATTACTTTCACAAGCCACTGGTTTATGTGCAAACCAGGAAAAGTCAAGCATTTATGTGGCAGGGGTTAGTGAACAAGAGAAAAGGGTGCTGGTGAGCCTCTCAGGGTTTCAGGAGGGTACATTGCCAATGAAATACCTAGGTGTCCCTCTATCCCCATCAAAATGGAGCAAAATGGATTGTGAATGCTTGATGGATAAAATGACAAAAAGACTTCACACATGGGCTTCCAGGAACCTCTCATATGCAGGAAGGGCACAACTAATAAATTCTGTATTATTATCTATACATGTCTACTGGTCAAGCATATTTGTTATGCCTGCTGGAGTACTAAAAAGCATAGAGAAAAAATGCAGATTGTTTCTTTGGGGGGGGGGGGAACTGACCTCAAGCACAAAACTAGCCTGGTGGCTTGGGAAGTAGTATGCAGACCAAGGAGAAATGGGGGGATAAATATTAAACATTGCAAATGGTTTAATATAGCCCTAAATGGGAAGCACATTTGGGATATAGCCACAAAAAAGGACACATTGTGGGTGAAGTGGATTAATGGAGTATATTTGAAAGGAAGTAATTTCTGGAATTATGCTCCTGTATGGGGAGCCAGCTGGTATTGGACTAAGCTCAACAAGATCAAAAGTCACTTCCAGGAGCACTATTCAACAAGAGGAGTGTGGAGGGAAACTGAAAATGGAATGTACTCAGTTGCTAGTGGATACAGAATTTTGATGGGAAATATGCCAAAATACAGACATTATGTCCTGATATGGGGAAGAGTTTCTGTACCTAGGCACAGCTTCTGTCTATGGTTGGCACAAATGGGGAGATTACTGACCAAAGACAGGCTACATAATATGGGCTTCCTTAATGGAGACACCATATGCTACCTGTGCAAAGAGGAGACAGAAAGTCACGGCCATCTGTTTTTTAGCTGCAGTATTTCAACCGAGATAATGAAACAGGTACAGACATGGCTGCATATTTCTGCAAGAGGAAGCACAATTCAGGGGCTACTAAACTGGATGAGTAGACAGAAATGCTCGAGATTCAGAAAGGAAGTGTATGCAGCTGGAATAGCAGCAACTGCATACTGGATTTGGAGAGCCAGAAATCTGATATGCTTTGAAAAGAGCAGGCTACCAGCAACACAGATTATGCAACAGATACAGCAAGCAATCAGAGTCAGAATCCAACAGTGCAGCAGCAATAGGAAGCTAAAAAGCAAGGATAAAAGATGGATAAGGCAACTGTGAGCCTGAATCAGGAAAATGGAAGAAATACAGAAGCACTGCACACAGGAGAGCAGCTTACAGTAGGCTGCAGCAGAGACTTCAGGAAGGAACCAGTAGCAGACTGCAGAAGATAGGCTGCAATCCAGGTAGAAGAATCCAGCAGGAAAAAAGGACAGCAGGCTCCAGGAAGGATACAGAAGCAGATTTATACAGAGAGAATCTGACGCAGAACAAATGCAAGGAATAGGCAGCAGTGCAGGAACTCAGGCAGCAGGTTTCAGCAGGTAATCAGCAACAGGTTGAAGAAGCAAGGCAGAATGAAAAAATATAACAGATCCAAGCAGAGTTGAAAAGCTAGAAGGAATTGTAATATCTTTAGCTATTTATGTTTTTGTATTTTGATGTAAGTCAGAAATAATTTTTGCAAATTGTAATGTTTACAGAGATGGTGAGGAAGAATTTTTGCAAAGTGTAATGTTTACAGAGATGGTGAACCACTGCCTGTAGTGAGTTGCACCAGATTGAAGGGTTGTAAGGTATTAGAGGGATGCAGCAAAAAGGAACCCTACCTAGTAGGTGGCCTTGGATCTGCATTGCCTAAGGACTGTAATCTTGTTACATTACAGAGAGCAATAATACAATTTCTGACTTGCACCAAAAAAAAAACATTGGCATCGCGTCAAACCGCCCTTACAAGCCTATCAGCGACCTAATATATGACCCTAGGGGCTTCCCATGTCCCCTAGGAGTCTCCCGTGCGATATGAGGCGAAAATATTAACGTCGAAAAGTTTGCATCCGGAGGCCCAAAACACGTCTCCTAGAGAATTCCCGGGGCCCGGTTTCCGTTTTCGCCTAAAATTTCCTCGTGGGGCTCTATTATGGCCCTAGGGGACCCCCGGTGCCCCGGGAGGGTCATACTTATCCCCGAATTTCGATATCACCCATGTCGCCCGTTTTCGGGCCTTAGCATTGGCATCGCGTCAAACCGCCCTTACAAGCCTATCAGCGATCTAATACCTGACCCTAGGGGCTTCCCATGTCCCCTAGGGGTCTCCCGTGCGATATGAGGCGAAAATATTAACGTCGAAAAGTTTGCGTCCGGGGCCCGGTTTCCGTTTTCGACTGAAATTTTTTCCGGGGCTCTATTATGGCCCTAGGGGACCGCCGGTGCCCCGGGAGGGTCATACATATCCCCCAACTCCGATATCACCCATGTCGCCCGTTTTCGGGCCTTAGCATTGGCATTGCGTCAAACCGCCTTTACAAGCCTATCAAGGACCCAATAACAAACCCTAGGGGCCTCCCATGTCTCATAGGGGTCTCCCGTGCGATATGGGGCGATTTTATTAACGTCGAAAAGTTTGCGTCCGGAGGCCCAAAACACGTCCCCTAGAGCATTCCTGGGGCCCGGTTTCCGTTTTTGCCCGAAATTTTCTCGTGGGGCTCTATTATATGGCCCTAGGGGTCCCCCGGTGCCCCGGGAGGGTCATACTTATCCCCGAACTCCGATATCACCCATGTCGCCCATTTTCGGGCCTTAACATTGGCATCGTGTCATCGTCTACAATTTCTGACTTGCACCAAAAACATTGGCATCGTGTCAAACCGTCCTTACAAGCCTATCAGGGACCCAATAACCGACCCTAGGGGCCTCCCATGTCCCCTAGGGGTCTCCCGTGCGATATGGGGCGATTTTATTAACGTCGAAAAGTTTGTGTCCCAAGGCCCAAAACACGTCCCCTAGAGCATTCCCGGGGCCCGGTTTCCGTTTTCGCCCGAAATTTTTTTCGGGGCTCTATTATGTCCCTAGGGGACCCCCCCGGTGGCCCGGGGGGATCATACTTATCCCCGAATTCCGATATCACCCATGTCACCCGTTTTCGGTCCTTAACATTGGCATCGCGTCAAACCGCCCTTACAAGCCTATCAGGGACCCAATAACCGACCCTAGGGGCCTCCCATGTCCCCTAGGGGTCTCCCTTGCGATATGGGGCGAAAATATTAACGTCGAAAAGTTTGCGTTCGGAGGCCCAAAACACGTCCCCTAGAGCATTCCCGGGGCCCGGTTTTTGTTTTCGCCCGAAATTTTCTCGTGGGGCTCTATTATGGCCCTAGGGGTCCCCCGGGAGGGTCATACTTATCCCCGAACTCCGATATCACCCACGTCGCCCGTTTTCTGGCCTTAACATTGGCATCGCGTCAAACCGCCCTTACAAGCCTATTAGGGACCCAGTAACTGACCCTAGAGGCCTCCCATGTCCCCTAGGGTCTCCCGTGCGATATGGGGCAAAAATATTAACGTCGAAAAGTTTGCGTCCCGAGGCCCAAAACACGTCCCCTAGAGCATTCCCGGGGCCCAGTTTCCGTTTTCGCCCGAAATTTTTTCTGGGGCTCTATTATGGCCCTAGGGGACCCCCGGTGCCCTGGGAGGGTCATACTTATCCCTGAACTCCGATATCACCCATGTCGCCCGTTTTTGGGCCTTAACATTGGATTGCGTCAAACCACCCTTACAAGCCTATCAGGGACCCAATAACCGACCCTAGGGCCTCCCATGTCCCCTAGAGGTCTCCCGTGCGATATGGGGCGAAAATATTATTGCCGAAAAGTTCGCGTTTGGAGGCCCAAAACACGTTCCCTAGAGCATTCCCGGCGGCTGGTTTCCGTTTTCGCCCGAAATTTTTTCGGAGGCTCTATTATGGCCCTAGGGGACCCCCGGTGCCCCGGGAGGGTCATACTTATCCCCGAACTCCGATATCACCCATGTCGCCCGTTTTCGGGCCTTAAAATTGGCATCGCGTACCTGCACAAGGAAAATGCTCTCTCCTCTTTCCCCCAGCGCAAGCTACCTGCACTGAGTATCAATGGTGAGAAAGGAGAAGGCAAAACAAGGAGCTGGGAAGCATGGCGATGTGAATATGGCACCTCATAGCCCGGTTGTAATGGTGAATCGTGAACCACAAAGTTCTGAGAGACCGAATCTTGATTGGGTCGTTAGGAATCTAGCCCATGAGCTTGAAGCTCCTGATATTCTTACACCGGAAGTTCAACAAGGAACAGTTCAACAGCTAGAATTGGCTCGTGAGAAAATTAATGCATGGTTATCGAATTTACAGAGTAAAGCTCGCACTCACTTTTCTTGGGAGGATGAGGTTGCTGCCATGGAAGCCACTCAAGCTACTCAGGCTCCACATTCAGGTAATCCCTCTGCTTGGGATAAGTTTGACATAACTAAATTGAGGAATGCTGGATTTAGTTTGGAATATGTTGAACCCTCTTTGATTAATGGTCAACCCGTGGGTGAAATTAATTTGATAGACATTCAATCTGAAATTAGCTTCTGGAACCAAGCTGTTGTCTGTTATGTTTCGGGTGCTCGGCCTCCAATCAATGTTTTCAGTGGTTTTTTGCAGAGAATTTGGGCAAAGAAGGGTATGAATAAAATTGCTACAATGCGTAATGGTTTGGTGTTGGTGACGTTTGATTCTCTGGAACAAAGGGATGCAGTATTACAGGAAGGAATTTATCACTTTGACAATAAACCATTGATTGTGAGACCTTGGTCTGAGAATATTGATTATGATAGTGAAGAACTGACCTCTGTGCCTATTTGGGTTAAATTCCCTGGACTGAATGTCAAATATTGGAATGCTAGAGGCCTTAGTAAAATCTCTAGCTTGTTGGGGAGGCCTATGATGGCTGATAAGAACACTGAGCTGAAAGTAGGTATACACTATGCTAGGGTGATGATTGAAGTGGAAATTGCTATTATAAGAATGAAAGGGGCATAGTTGTGGAACAACAGGTAGAATATGATTGGAAGCCCACTATTTGTGACCATTGCAAGAAATTTGGGCATGTAGAATCTGAATGCAGGAAGAAGTCCAGAGTACTGGAGCCACAACCACAGCCAGTCCAGGCACCAGGTGCTCAGCCTGTGGTTCCTAGGCAGATGCAGCCTGAACATAGGCCAAATCCCCAATGGCAAGTTGCACACAGGGGGAGAGGTAGACAAGGCTATGGTATGAGGGGTAGACAAGGCAGAGGGCAGAGAGGTGGTTACAGGCAGGTTCCAATGGCTCCTCATGACAAGGGAGATGCTGAACCTACTCCAGTATCCAATCAGTTTGAAAAGTTGCAAGATGAAGAAGCATCAGCTGATCCTGTACCCAATGAGGATATGCATGAAGAACAGATGGTTAAGATGGTGACCATAGAAGGTCAAAGCCCCAGTATGTCAGATGGACATGGATAAGTTTCTTATCTGGAATGTCAGAGGGCTCAATGGCCCCAATAAGCAAAGTGAGGTATCTCAGTTTTGCAGTAGAAATAAATTTGGTATTGTAGCTTTCCTTGAAACTAAAATTAGAGCTTCTAATTTTGATAATTGCAACAATAAAGTTTTGAATGGGTGGGACTCTTTCATAAATTTAGACAATTATCATGTGGGTAGGATTTGGATTAAATGGCAACCTATGATCTGTAATGTTGCCATCATTTTCTCATCTGCTCAATTGGTCATTTGTAAGTTTGTTATTTGGCTGAAAAGAAGAATTTTATTATAGATGTGGTGTATGGCTTTAATGAAAAAGAGGATCGAGTGGAGTTATGGAGGGATTTGAAACTGTTTGCTACTAAATGCCAATCTTCTTGGCTAGTGGCAGGGGATTTTAACAATGTGCTGTGTCCAGAAGATAGACAAGGGGGTGTTCCTGTATCCTTGGTTGAAATTCATGATTTTAAGCAGTGTCTGGAGGACTGTTTCCTTACTGAACTTGGCTGGATGGGGTGCAGATATACATGGAACAATGGACATGAGAAGGGAGGGAGGGTTTATTCCAAGATTGACTGGGCTTTTGCTAACAGTCTCTGGCTGCATTATTTTGAGAACTGTAATGTTCATTTTCTATCTGAAGATGTTTCAGATCACTCTCCTATGAGTATTAGCCTCTCCAACAATTTACCTCAAAGGAAAACCCCTTTTAGATTTTTTAACATGTGGTGCAAACATGAAAAATTTGCCAATATGGTCCAGTCTGCTTGGAATATTGATGTTCATGGTACCAAGATGTACAAAATATGCCAGAAATTGAAGAATGTGAGACAAGCTCTGAAAGCCTTGAATAAATCTGATTTTGCTGATATTGTTCTGCAAGCAAACAAAGCCAGGGAAAGGATGTCTGAGTAGCTAACAATAATCCCCTGGATGAGAGTGTGCAGCAATTGGAAAGAGAAGCAAGGCAGAATTATGTGAAGATTAATGCAGCTGCTGAATCCTTTCTTCAACGAAAAAGCAAAATTAATTGGATACAATTGGGGGAGAAAATACTCACTATTTTCACTCTATTTTGAAACAGAAAAGGCAGAAATCAAGATCTTATTCTCTGAAGAATAAAGTAGGGGTTTTGGTGCATGATCAAAATTTGGTAATGGAGGAGCTAGTGTCTTTTTACAAGGGTATGCTGGGTGTGAGTGTAAATGATAGGGTCCCTGCTGATCCATGTATTTTCTCAGCTGGGCATAAATTAAATTTGCAACAGCAGATGGATCTTATAGCTCCTATTACTGCAGTGGAAGTAAAACAGGCTATGTTCTCTATAGATAGCAATAAAAGTCCAGGCCTAGATGGATTTGGTTCTGGTTTTTTCAAGGAAGCATGGGGGATTGTTGGGGATGATGTGACTGCAGCTATTGTTGATTTCTTCTCCTCTGCCAAGATGCTGAAGCAGGTTAATGCCACTGATCTTTGTTTGGTTCCTAAAGTTCTAGCCCCTGAACTTGCCTCTGAATTCAGACCAATTACTTGCTATAACACTGTGTACAAATGTATCTCCAAGATTCTGTGTAACAGGCTCTGATGCAGGAGCAACACGCTTAAAAAATGATAAATATCATATTCACCATTACATAGATCTTAGGAATGATCTTGATTCCCCTACATGGCTCTTAAAGAACAACAATGGTGTTTTCCAAGGGGAATTGAAAGAACATTCAATCTTAGTTCTATTATGTTCGTTTATGGAGCATGTTTTAAAATGGGTTACAATTACATTGCCTCCTACATTGAAGATACTTTGGAATACACGCGCAAGATGGGGATTAAAGCTCTTGCTATATGATCACGTTCATTATGGAGAACCTCGTAATCTTGGCAGGTCTGACAGTTGTTCGTATTTTGGCCATAACTCGCTCATATGAAATCTAAACTCGATGATTAAAAACGAGTTACCAGTTACGGAACATATTCCTTGCGCGCCAAGGCAACGACTTTAGCCTAGTTATTGTGTCCTAGTTTGTTTTTACTTGCCTCAAACGTGATTTATTGTTTAGGAAAGTAGTAATCTGATTATTAGTAGCATTAGGAGTCCATTAAGTATTAGGAAAGCTGTTAGTTAGTTCGTTTTACAATTGTAATTAGTTTTATAGTTAGTTTCCTATTTGGATTAGGATTAGGATTCCGAATAGCTTTAGATTTCTTTGTCTATAAATAGGGGAGAGCTTTGCTATTGTAAACTCGTGCTTTGATGATTAATAATTGAATACATGAGTATTTACCCCTCAAACTGAGTGATTCAGGTTGAAACCCTTACGAGTGATTCGTGAGTTGTTCTTGAGTGATTCTTGAACAAGATCCCTTTGTGTGATACTATCAAAGGTTAAATTCCGTTTTGTTACTGATTTCACATCAGGCTCTCTAAGGTTCTCCCTGAACTAGTTGCTATGAACCAGGATGCTTTTGTGGCCCAGAGGTCCATTGTGCACAATATTATGATTGTCCAAGACTTGATCAGACACTATAGAAGGAAGTACACTACTCCTAGGTGTATTATGAAGATTGATCTAAGGAAGGCATATGACACCATTCACTGGGGTTTTTTACAGGAAATGCTAAATGGATTTGGCTTCCCTGCAACATTCAGTGCCTGGATCTTGGCTTATGTTCAATCTGCAAATTTCTGTATTAATCTCAATGGTGTCAAGCATGGGTATTTTGAGGGTAAAAGAGGTATCAGGCAGGGAGATCCTGTTTCTCCTCTTATATTTGTCCTGGTGATGGAGTTCCTCTCCAGAATATTGAAGCTAGCTTGTCTTGATAAGACCTTCAACTGGCACCCTATGTGTAAAACTCTCTCTTTAAGTCATTTGTGCTTTGCAGATGATTTAATGGTGTTTTGTAGAGCTGAGGAGAAATCCATTGCTGTTATAAAAGAGAGTCTCTCTTATTTCTCTTCTGTAACTGGCTTACAAGCAAATGAAGACAAGTCAAACATCTACATTGCAGGGGTTGCTGATCCTCTAAGGAGTAATCTTATCCACTTATCTGGTTTTAAAGAAAGGGCCTTCCCTATGAAATATCTTGGTGTTCCCCTGTCTCCATCTAAATGGAGCAAGATGGACTGTGAGATGCTGGTGGATAAAATGACAAAAAGGCTCCAGTCATGGGCTTCTAGGCATATCTCCTATGCTAGTAGAGCTCAGTTGATAAACTCAGTGTTATTCTCTATCCATATCTACTGGTCTAGTATTTTTGTACTGCCTTCAGGTGTTATGCAAGCTATTGAGCAAAAATGCAGATATTTTTTGTGGGGGACTACTGATCAGAAGAAGAAGATGAGTCTTATGGCCTGGGACATTGTGTGTAGGCCTAGGAAAAATGGGGGATTAAACATTACAAACTGCAAAATGTTTAATCTGGCTTTTAATGGTAAGCATATATGGGATATTGCTACTAAGAAAGATACTATGTGGGTGAGATGGATCAATGGGGTGTACATGAAGCAACAAGGTTTTTGGGACTATGTCCCCCCTGCAGGGCTGGTATTGGCTAACATTGAATAAAATCAAAAACTTGTTTTTAGAAGGATATAGAGGGGGTACAGTGTGGTCTCTGTCACAAAAAGGGGCATATACCGCTTCCAGTGGGTATGTCTATCTGCTGGGTGATATGCCCAAATGGAGGCATGCTAACTTACTATGGAGCAATGTTGCAATGCCTAGATATAACTTTTGCTTCTGGTTGTCTCATCACAAAAGATTATTAACCAGAGATAGATTGAGGAACATGGGGATTTTATCAGATGCAGGATTGTGTGGGCTGTGCAATATAGTCCCTGAATCACATGAACATATTTTCTTTGAGTGTTCTAAATCAGAAGAAGCTCTACAGATGGTTAAGACGTGGCTTGGATGTAAAGCTACTGCTATATCTATTCAGGGGCTTTTGAACTGGGTGGATAGACAGAAAGATCCAGAATAGTAAAGAAAACCCTTGCAGCAGCATTTGCAGGTCTTGTGTACTGGTTGTGGCAGGCAAGAAATCAGTTTTGTTTTGAGGGGAAGCTGATACCTACTGGGGTTATAGTCCAACAACTTCAGTTTTCTGTGCGAGCTAGAGTGCAGGCCAGCAGGATGAAAAAAATATCCAGGAAGGACAAGGAATGGCTTAATAGTTTGTAAAATTGTTTTTGCTGATGTTTCCTTTTGGTTTTTGTCTGGTTTGTTTGTTTTTTGAAAAAGTTTTGTATGGAAGTTGGAAGATGTAGGGGGTTTTCTCTTGTATATGGCTGGTTTGTGTCTGTACCAGCATGTAGGTTTGGTTTAGGTTTGTTCAGGGATATAGACTTGGGAAGAACCCTACCTAGTAGGTGGCTTTCCTCTCTAGGTTGCCTTTAGTATGTAACAGTTTGATTTCTGTTATTTAATACAAGCTGCTATCTTTACACCAAAAAAAAAAAAATTGACATCGCGTCAAACCGCCCTTACAAGCCCATCAGGGACCCAATAACCGACCCTAGGGGCCTCCCATGTCCCCTAGGGTCTCCCGTGCGATATGGGGCAAAAATATAAACGTCGAAAAGATTGCGTCCCGAGGCCCAAAACACGTCCCCTAGAGCATACCCGGGGCCCGGTTTCCATTTTCGCCCGAAATGTTTTCGGGGGCTCTATTATGGCCCTAGGGGACCTCAGTGCCTAGGGAGGGTCATACTTATCCCCAAACTTCGATATCACCCATGTCGCCCGTTTTCGTGCATTAACATTGGCATCGCGTCAAATCGCCCTTACAAGCCTATCGGGACCCAATAACCGACCCTAGGGCTTCCCATGTCCCCTAGGGGTCTCCCGTGCGATATGGGGCGAAAATATTCACGTCGAAAAGTTTGCGTTTGGAGGCCCAAAACACGTCCCCTAGAGCATTCCCGGGGCCCAGTTTCCGTTTTCGCCCGAAATTTTTTCGGGGCTCTATTATGACCCTAGGGGACCCCCGGTGCCCCGGGAGGGTCATACTTATAGCCGAACTCCGATATCACCCATGTCGCCCGTTTTCGGGCCCTCCACTCTAATTTCCAAGACTTGGTGCAGCAAGCTTGGAACTGTAGAACACAAGGCACAAAAATGTTCAGAGTTTACCAAAAACTGAAAAAAGTGAAACATGTCCTGAGAAAATTAAACAGGGAGGAATTTAGTGATATTCTAGCCCAGGCTGAAATTGCTAGAAAGGAAATGGCCCAAGCACAAACTGAAGCAAACAAGGAGCCCCTAAATGAGACATTGCAGAGAGCAGAATCACAGGTTAGAAGGAGGTTTAATGAGCTAAATGCTGCTGCAGAGAACTTCTTACAACAAAAGAGCAAGGTCAAATGGGTACAATTGGGAGATGGCAATAACCAGTTCTTCCATGCAATCATGAAACAGAGGAGACAGCAAAATAGGCTGCATTCCATCAAAACACAGGAGGGTACTTTGTTGGAAGACCAGGAGTTGATCATTGAGGAATTAGTGGGATTTTACAGGAACATGCTGGGGATATCTGGTACTAGAGACAACACTGCAGAAGGAAGCTTCTTCTCAGCAGGACACAGATTAGACTTACAGCAGCAGTTGACCTTAAATGCACCAGTGACTGCTGATGAAGTGAGGGAAGCTATGTTTGCAATTGACTGCAACAAGAGTCCAGGGCCTGATGGTTTTGGCTCAGGATTTTTCAAAGCAGCGTGGCATATTGTGGGGGAAGAAGTGTCTAGTGTAATAATCGATTTTTTTGATTCCTCTAAAATGCTTAAAGAGGTGAATGCAACTAACCTATGTCTTGTGCAGAAAGTAACAAACCCTGAGAAGGCTTCTGATTTCAGGCCTATTGCGTGCTGCAACACCATCTACAAGTGCATATCCAAGATCCTTTGCGGGAGATTGGCTAGGGTACTTCCTCACCTCATCTCAGTGAACCAGGGTGCTTTTGTGGCGCAGAGATCAATAGTACACAACATCATGATTTGTTAAGACCTCATTAAGCACTACAACAGAAAACAGTCTTCACCAAGATGCTTGATGAAGATAGACTTAAGGAAGGCCTATGACACAATCCACTGGAGTTTTATCAAGGAGATGCTGCAAGGATATGGATTTCCACTGAAATTCAGTGGATGGTTACTTGAGTGCATACAGACAGCCAACTTCAGCATAAGTATGAATGGGGAGGTGCATGGATTCTTCCCTGCAAAACGTGGCATTAGACAGGGTGACCCCATGTCCCCACTCATTTTTGTGCTGGTAATGGAATACTTATCAAGAATCCTGAAACTTGCTTGCATGGAAAATAGCTTCAGCTGGCACCCTATGTGCAAAGATCTTACATTGAACCACCTGTGCTTCGCTGATGATCTGATGTGTTTCTGCAAAGCAAACCCTGAATCTGTAAGTATTATGATGAATTGCATTAACTACTTTGCACAAGCTACTGGATTATATGCAAATAAGGAGAAATCCAACATGTACATAGCTGGTGTAAATGAGGAGGTTAAGAGAGCATTGTTAGACTTGTCTGGCTTCAAGGAGGGTACACTTCCCATGAAATACCTAGGGGTGCCACTCTCCCCATCAAAGTGGAACAAAATGGACTGTGAGTGCCTGGTGGAAAAAATGACCAAAAAGCTACAAATATGGGCTTCTAGGAACCTCTCATATGCAGGAAGGGTCCAACTTATTAACTCTGTTCTGATCTCTATACATGTGTACTGGTCTAGCATTTTCATAATGCCAGCTGGGGTACTCAAGAGTGTAGAGCAAAAGTGTAGGTTTTTCCTGTGGGGGTCCTCTGATGAAAAACATAAGGCCAACCTGGTGGCATGGGACTTGGTGTGTAGACCGAGGAAAAATGGGGGCTTGAACATCAAGAGCTGCAAATGGTTCAATATAGCTTTAAATGGAAAGCATATACGGGATCTGGCCACAAAAAAGGATACATTGTGGGTGAAATGGGTAAATGGAGTTTACTTGAAGGGGATTAACTTCTGGAATTATGCACCTGTGTGGGGATCCAGTTGGTACTGGAAAAAACTCAACAAAATCAAGAATTTATTCCAGGAACAGTACACAGTGAGAGGGATTTGGAAGAGGGCACCTGATGGTTGTTATTCTGCTGCAAGTGGATACAGTGTACTCACAGGGGATTTACCCAAATCCAGACATGCCAATCTGATTTGGGGAAAGTTAACAATGCCAAGGCATAGCTTCTGCCTCTGGCTTGCACAACAGGGGAGATTACTAACCAAGGACAGGGTACAGAAAATGGGATTCCTGCAAGGAGGGGCTGTATGCAATCTGTGCAAAGCGGAGTTAGAAGACCATGGCCACTTATTCTTCAGCTGTAATGTGTCAACAGAGGTTATAATGCAAGTAAAAGCCTGGTTACAGATGCCTTCTAGAGCAAACTCAATACAGGGCCTGCTTAACTGGATAAGTAGGCAGAAATGTTCAATGTTCAGAAAGGAGGTCTATGCTGCAGGGATCGCAGGAGCTGTGTACTGGTTATGGAGGAGCAGGAACCTCCAGCACTTTGAGGGGAGCAGACCAACAGTCACGCAGATCTTGCAACAGATCCAACAGCAAGTCAGAATCAGAACACACGAACCCAGCAGGAAGAGGAAGATCAAGAGCAAAGATAAAAGATGGATGGAAAATGTTTAATGCTCTCTACAGAAAAATGAGAGTATCAAGGCAGAATGCAGCAGATCAGCAATGAAGCAGTACAGCAGCTCCAAAAGCAAATCAGAGCCAGTACATCAGGTTATAAGCAGACAACCCAGCAGCCAGCAAGGCATGAGTACCTGTGCACGGATTCAGAGAGCAGGGGTAGTAGTAGGTCAGAAGCATCCAGCAGACATGCAAGACTTAGGGCCTGTGCAGGAATATAGACAGCAGAGGTTCAGCAGGGGGGCAGCAGGAATGCATCAAGCAATTAGCAAAAGGCATCAGGACATGAGCAGGAAAAAGATAGCAGGTTTCAGAAGGGGAGCTGATCAGTGTGCTGAAGATAGCAGGAAGGCAGGACCAGACTCCAGGAGAGGTTTTAGCAGGAAAAACAGAAGACATGCAGGGCTCCAGCACCTGTACAGGGATCTAGACAGTAGATTGATGTAGATCAGCTTGATGGGCACAGCAGGTAGATGAAGCAAGAAAGAAGGAGGAATGAATCAGCTTCTGGAAGTTTTTGTTGTAATATTTTTAGATATCTATATTTTTGTATTTTGCTGTAAGTCAGAAATAATTTTTGCAAATTGTAATGTTTACATAGATGGTGAGAAACAATTTTTGCAATTTGTAATGTTTACAGAGAGGGTGAACCACTGCCTGTAGTGAGTTGCACCAGATTGAAGGGTTGTAAGGTAGTAGAGGGATGTAGAAAAAAGGAACCCTACCTAGTAGGTGGCCTTGGATCTGCATTGCCTAAGGACTGTAATCTTGTTACATTACAGAGAGCAATAATACAATTTCTGACTTGCACCAAAAAAAAAAAAAAAAAACATTGACATCGCGATTTTTTCTCTCTAGAAATGCTCTCTCCTCTCTCCTCGACATTCCTCGTTAGCCATTAACGTAGCTTTGAGTTCCAATGGGGAAGAAAGACAAAGCAAAACGAGGGAATGGAAATCACGATGATGATGCGGGAAAATCAACAGCTCCCCCGTGTCCCACAAAAAATGTGACTCAAAAACAATGTAACAGTTCCAACAATGAAAGCCTAGATCGAGTAGTTCGCAACCTCACAGATGAACTGGAGGCTCCTGAAGTAATGACGCCAGAAGTGCAAACTGAAACGGTGCAACAACTGGAATTAGCAAGGGAAAAAATCAATTCTTGGCTCTCGAGGATGAAGGAGAAGGCCAAAACGCAATTCTCATCTGAATCTGAAGATGAAGCTTCAGAGCAAGACAAGCAACAAGAGGCCACAGATGTCGGTAAGATTTCAGCTTGGGAAAAATTCGATATATCTAAACTGAAAAATGCTGGCTTTAAATTGGATTATATTGCACCTAATTTGCATGAGGGTAAACCAGTTGGGGAAATTAATTTTATGGACATTGAATCTGAAATCAATTACTGGAACAAAGCGGTTGTATGCTATGTAATGGGGTCAAAGCCACCAATTAATGTGCTCAGTGGGTTTCTAAGAAGAATTTGGGCAAAAAGAGGGATGAACAAAATTGCAATGATGAGAAATGGCTTAGTTTTGGTTAGATTTGACTCGTTGGAGCAAAGGGATACTGTGATTCGGGAGGGGGTTTACCATTTTGATAATAAGCCAATGATAGTCAGACCATGGTCTGAAAATGTGGACTATGCTCATGAGGAACTCACCTCTGTTCCTATTTGGGTGAAATTCCCTGGGCTGAATGTCAAATATTGGAATGCAATGGGGCTGAGCAAAATTGCAAGCTTAGTTGGGAGACCAATGATGGCAGACAGGAACACAGAGCTCAAGGTGGGAATTCACTATGCTAGAGTGCTGATTGAAGTAGAAATAGGAGATGAATACCCTGATAAGGTGCATTTCAAGAATGAGAAGGGGAATATTGTTGGACAAGAAGTGGACTATGACTGGAAGCCTATACTATGCAGCCACTGCAAACAGTATGGTCATAGTGAGACAGATTGCAGGAAGAAGAAACCTGTGCCTGCCCCTGTGAATCAAGTTCCTATGCAACAACCTGTACAGCAGGAAATTCCTAGGAATCAGCAATGGCAGAATGCAGGGAGAGGTAGAGGTAGAGCTTGGAATGCAGGAAGAGGAGTGAGAGCAGGAAGAGGCAATTACAGACAAGTTCAACAGCCTAAAACTGTCATTACCTAGATGCAGAACCCTTTTGTTATTCTGCAAAGTGAAGGCGAATTGCAGGAGGAACAAAGGGCACAGACTGAAGCAGTTGAGCCAGAACTACAGAAGGATCAGAATGCAGATGAGGTGCCACCACATGGTAAGCCTCCTATCTTGACTGGTAGTCATGGATAGGATCCTTATATGGAATGTGAGAGGCCTTAATGGCCCAAATAAGTAGAGGGATGTTGCCCTTTTCTGCAAAAAAATTAACTGTGGTTTGGTGGCTTTTCTAGAAACTAAAATTAGATTAGTAAATCTGGAAAAATACAAAAAAAGTTTCATGCCAGGTTGGGAATCTTATAGTAATCACAATGAGCATAGGTTGGGTAGAATATGGATAAGATGGATGCCAAATTGTTTTCATGTGGATGTGATTTTCTCTTCAGTGCAAATGATCATCTGTAAAGTGATTAATGTTGTGAGAAAAATGATCATCTGTAAAGTGATTAATGTTGTGCTAGAATAGCCATGACTCAAGCTCAGTTTGAAGCCAACAAGGAGCCCTTAAATGAGGCAGTGCAACAGAAAGAAGTACAGGCCAGGAGGAGATACAATGAGGTGAACATGGCAGCTGAAAATTTTTTACAGCAGAAGAGCAAGGCAAAATGGATTCAGTTGGGAGATGGGAACACTCAGTTCTTCCATTTAGTCATGAAGCAAAGAAGACAGCAGAATAGAGTACATTGCATCAGGACACAGGAGGGGACTCTACTAGAAGATCAAAATCTGGTTATGGAAGAATTTGTGGGTTTCTACAAAAAGATGTTGGGAGTTTCAGGAGTCAGAGACACTACAGCAGAAGGCAGCTTATGAGCTTCTATTGCAGAATTTTGGTTTCCTTTTTCGCTTTGTTCACAAACTAGACTTACATCAACAGATGTACCTTATTGCCCCTGTAAATGCTGATGAGGTGAAAAAAGCTATGTTTGATATTGACTGTAACAAAAGCCCGGGCCCTTATGGGTTTGGATCAGGATTCTTCAAAGAAGCTTGGCATATTGTGGGGGAAGAAGTGACTGAAGCTATTATAGATTTCTTTGACTCCTCTAAAATGCTCAAAGAGGTGAATGCTACAAACTTGTGCCTTGTGCAGAAGATACCAAATCCTGAGAAGGCATCTGACTTCAGGCCTATAGCTTGCTGCAATACAATCTACAAATGCATCTCCAAGATCTTGTGTGGGAGATTGGCAAAAGTGCTTCCTGTGCTTGTATCTGTGAACCGGGGAGCTTTTGTGGCTCAGAGATCAATAGTCCACAACATTATGATATGTCAGGACCTCATCAAGCACTACAATAGGAAACAATCCTCTCCTAGATGCTTGATGAAGATTGATTTAAGGAAAGCATATGACACAATTCATTGGAGGTTTATCAAGGAAATGCTGCAAGGGTATGGTTTTCCTGTAAAGTTCAGTGGCTGGCTACTTGAGTGCATCCAAACTGCAAGCTTCAGCATCAACATGAATGGAGAAGCACATGGATACTTTACTGCAAAACGTGGCATTAGGCAGAGAGATCCAGTTTCACCATTAATCTTTGTGCTGGTAATGGAATTTCTATCAAGAATCCTGAAGATAGCCTGTATGGATAAAAGCTTCAGCTGGCACCCAATATGCAAAGAACTAACCCTGAGTCACCTATGCTTTGCTGATGACTTAATGTGCTTCTGTAAAGCTGCACCTGAATCTGTGAGTATCATGATGAATAGCATTAACTATTTCTCACAAGCTACTGGATTGTTTGCAAACAAGGAGAAATCCAATATTTATGTAGCTGGTGTTAATGAATTAGTTAAAAATGAGCTGTTAGAGTTATCTGGGTTCAGGAAGGGCACATTGCCCATGAAATACTTGGGAGTGCCACTATCCCCATCTAAATGGAGCAAATTAGATTGTGAATGCTTGGTGGATAAAATGACAAAGAAACTGCAGATTTGGGCATCCAGGAACCTCTCATATGCAGGAAGGGCTCAACTAATTAATTCTGTATTATTCTCTATACATGTATACTGGTCAAGCACCTTTGTAATGCCTGCTGGGGTACTGAAGAGTGTAGAGCAAAAATGCAGATTTTTCTTGTGGGGGTCTAATGAACAGAAGCAAAAGACAAGCTTGGTGGCATGGGACATTGTATGCAGACCAAGGAAAAATGGTGGAATAAATGTGAAGAATTGCAAATTGTTCAACATAGCCTTGAATGGGAAGCATATCTGGGATCTAGCCACTAAAAAAGATACACTGTGGGTAAAATGGATTAATGGGGTTTATCTGAAAGGAGCAAATTTCTGGAATTATGTTCCTGTATGGGGTTCCAGTTGGTACTGGAAAAAGCTCAACAAAATCAAGAACTATTTCCAGGAACAATACACAACAAGTGGTGTGTGGAAGAGGGGACCTGATGGGAAGTACTCAGCAGCAAGTGGATACAGAATGTTAATAGGAGACATGCCAAAGTACAGACATGCTGATTTGATTTGGGGGAAGATCTCTATGCCTAGACAAAGCTTCTGCCTGTGGCTGATTCAAATGGGCAGATTGCTAACTAAAGACAGGATGCAGAAAATGGGGTTCCTGAATGGAGATGCAATGTGTCACCTGTGCAAGCAGAAACAAGAAGCTCACAACCACCTGTTCTTCAACTGTAGTGTGTCCACAGAAGTTATGACTCAGCTAAGGGGTTGGATGCAAATGACAGCAAAAGCAAACACAGTTCAGGGCATGCTCAACTGGATAAGCAGACAAAAGTGTTCAAGATTCAGAAAGGAAGTGTATGCAGCAGGACTTGCAGCAGCACTGTACTGGATATGGAGATGCAGGAACATTCAGCATTTTGAGGGAAGCAGAATACCACTGGCGCAGACTATGCAGCAGATACAGCAGGTAGTCAGAACCAGAATACAGCAGTGCAGCAGCAAAAGAAAGATCAGCAGCAAGGACAAGAATTGGATAAGGTTTTTGTAATATGTTATGTTTGTTTTATTTTGTCTGTATAGCCACTGTAAGCAAGTAAGCTTGTATTATAAATCAGATATAAAGAGCCACTGAGTGTAGTGTGCTAGTCCAGCAATGTAAGGTCTGTTTGGTTGAAAAGGGCTGTAGATCCTAAGGAACCCTAACTAGTAGGTGGCCTTGTATTTACAGTGCCCTGTGGGCTGTAATTTTGTTACATTACAGCAAGTAATAATACAAGCTTCTGATTTGCACCCAAAAAAAAAAACATTGGTATCGCGTCAAACCGCCCTTACAAGCCTATCAGGGACCCAATAACCGACCCTAGGGGCCTCCCATATCCCCTAGGGGTCTCCCGTGCACTATGGGGCAAAAATATTAACGTCGAAAAGTTTGCGTCCGGAGGCACAAAACATGCCCCTAGAGCATTCCCGGGGGCCAGTTTCTGTTTTCGCCCGAATTTTTTTCGGGGGCTCTATTATGGCCCTAGGGGACCCCCGGTGCCCCGAGAGGGTCATACTTATCCCCGAACTCCGATATCACCCATGTTGCCCGTTTTCGGGCCTTAACATTGACACCATATGCTACCTGTGCAAAGAGGAGACAGAAAGTCACGGCCATCTGTTTTTTAGCTGCAGTATTTCAACAGAGATAATGAAACAGGTACAGACATGGCTGCATATTTCTGCAAGAGGAAGCACAATTCAGGGGCTACTAAACTGGATGAGTAGACAGAAATGCTCGAGATTCAGAAAGGAAGTGTATGCAGCTGGAATAGCAGCAACTGCATACTGGATTTGGAGAGCCAGAAATCTGATATGCTTTGAAAAGAGCAGGCTACTAGCAACACAGATTATGCAACAGATACAGCAAGCAATCAGAGTCAGAATCCAACAGTGCAGCAGCAATAGGAAGCTAAAAAGCAAGGATAAAAGATGGATAAGGCAACTGTGAGCCTGAATCAGGAAAATGGAAGAAATACAGAAGCACTGCACACAGGAGAGCAGCTTACAGCAGGCTGCAGCAGAGACTTCAGGAAGGAACCAGTAGCAGACTGCAGAAGATAGGCTGCAATCCAGGTAGAAGAATCCAGCAGGAAAAAAGGACAACAGGCTCCAGGAAGGATACAGAAGCAGATCTATACAGAGAGAATCTGACGCAGAACAAATGCAAGGAATAGGCAGCAGTGCAGGAACTCAGGCAGCAGGTTTCAGCAGGTAATCAGCAACAGGTTGAAGAAGCAAGGCAGAATGAAAAAATATAACAGATCCAAGCAGAGTTGAAAAGCTAGAAGGAATTGTAATATCTTTAGCTATTTATGTTTTTGTATTTTGATGTAAGTCAGAAATAATTTTTGCAAATTGTAATGTTTACAGAGATGGTGAGGAAGAATTTTTGCAAAGTGTAATGTTTACAGAGATGGTGAACCACTGCCTGTAGTGAGTTGCACCAGATTGAAGGGTTGTAAGGTATTAGAGGGATGCAGCAAAAAGGAACCCTACCTAGTAGGTGGCCTTGGATCTGCATTGCCTAAGGACTGTAATCTTGTTACATTACAGAGAGCAATAATACAATTTCTGACTTGCACCAAAAAAAAAACATTGGCATCTCGTCAAACCGCCCTTACAAGCCTATCAGGGACCCAATAACCGACCCTAGGGGCCTCCCATGTCCACTAGGGGTTTCCCGTGCGATATGGGGCGAAAATATTAACGTCGAAAAGTTTGCGTCCGGAGTCCTAAATCACGTCCCCTAGAACATTCCCGGGGCCCGGTTTTCGTTTTCGCCCGAAATTTTTTCGGGGGCTCTATTATGGCCCTAGGGGACCCCGGTGCCCCGGGAGGGTCATACTTATCCCCGAACTCCGATATCACCCATGTCGTCCGTTTTCGGTCCTTAACATTGGCATCGCAAATAGCCTCTGGTTCCAGGAATATGATCAATTTGATCTTAAATTCCACCCAGAGGGTGTTTCTGATCACTCCCCAATTTGTCTAGCTCTTCAGAGAGAACCTGCAAAAACAAAGATCCCCTTTAAATACTTTAACATGTGGAGCCTCCACTCTGAATTCCATGCTATGGTTCAGCAAGCATGGAATTCCAGAACACAAGGCACAAAAATGTTCAGAGTGTACCAGAAACTGAAAAAGGTGAGAACAGTGCTGAAGATGCTAAACAGAAATGAATTTAGGGACATTTTAGCACAGGCAGACATTGCTAGAGTTTCCATGACTCAAGCACTGATTGATGTTAACATGGAGCCCTTAAATGAGGAAGTACAACAGAAGGAAATACAGGCCAGGAGAAGATACAATGAGGTAAATATGGTTGCAGAGAACTTTTTACAGCAGAAAAGCAAGGCAAACTGGGTTCAGCTGGGGGATGGAAACACACAGTTCTTCCATGCAGTCATGAAGCAAAGAAGACACAAGAATAGAGTGCACTCAATCAGAACACAGCAGGGGACTCTACTGGATGATCAGCATATGGTTATGGAGGAATTTGTGAGATTCTACAAAGAAATGTTGGGAGTCTCAAGGGATAGAGTAACCACAACAGAAGACAGCTTCTTCTCAGCAGGTCACAAACTGGATATACATCAACAAACGAACCTTATTGCTCCAGTTAGTACTGAGGAGGTGAAAACAACAATGTTTGAAATAGATTGCAACAAAAGCCCGGGCCCTGATGGATTTGGATCAGGATTTTTCAAAGAAGCTTGGCATATTGTGGGGCAAGAAATGACTGAAGCTATCATTGACTTCTTTGACTCATCTAGAATGCTCAAAGAAGTGAATGCTACAAACTTATGCCTTGTGCAGAAGATACAAAACCAAGAGAAGGCATCTGACTTCAGACCCATAGCATGCTGTAATACAATATACAAGTGCATATCCAAGATCCTGTGTGGAAGACTGGCAAAAGTACTCCCAGTGCTTGTTTCAGTGAACCAGGGAGCCTTTGTGACTCAGAGATCAATTGTGAATAACATCATGATATGTCAGGACCTCATTAAGCACTACAATAGGAAACAGTCATCTCCTAGATGCTTGATGAAGATAGACCTAAGGAAAGCATATGACACAATACACTGGGGATTTGTGAAAGAAATGCTACAAGGGTATGGGTTCCCTATAAAATTCAATGGGTGGCTACTTGAATGCATCCAAACAGGAAGTTTTAGCATCAATCTGAATGGGGAAGCACATGGTTACTTTATTGCAAAACGTGGCATTAGACAGGGTCATCCAATCTCTCCACTAATTTTTGTATTAGTCATGGAATATCTGTCAAGAATACTGAAAATAGCTTGTATGGATAAGAGCTTCAGCTGGCACCCCATGTGCAAAGAACTTGCTTTGAGTCATCTCTGCTTTGCTGATGACTTAATGTGTTTCTGTAAAGCTGCCCCTGAATCTGTGAGCACCATGATGAACAGCATAAACTACTTTTCACAAGCTACTGGTCTGTATGCAAACAAGGAAAAATCAAATATTTATATAGCAGGGGTAAATGAACAAGTAAAGAATGAACTGTTGCACATATCAGGATTTAGAGAGGGAACATTGCCCATGAAATACCTGGGTGTCCCATTATCCCCTTCAAAATGGAGCAAAATAGATTGTGAATGCTTGGTGGATAAAATGACAAGGAAACTGTAGATTTGGACCTCCAGGAACCTCTCTTATGCAGCATGAGTTCACCTAATTAATTCTGTATTATTTTCCATACATGTATACTGGTCAAGCATCTTCATTATGCCTACTGGGGTACTGAAAAGTGTGGAGCAAAAATGCAGATTTTTCTTATGGGGGACAACTGAACAGAAGCACAAGACAAGCTTGGTGGCATGGGACATTGTGTGCAGACCAAGGAAAAATGGTGGACTAAATGTAAAAAATTGCAAATGGTTCAACATAGCTCTAAATGGGAAGCATATCTGGGATCTAGCCACAAAGAAAGACACACTGTGGGTAAGATGGATCAATGGGGTATATCTGAAAGGTGAAAACTTCTGGAACTATGCTCCAGTCTGGGGTTCCAGCTGGTACTGGAATAAGCTGAACAAGATCAAAAGCTATTTTCAGGGGCAATACACTGCAAGGGGAGCATGGAAGTTTGAAACTGATGGCTTATATTCTGCTGCAAGTGGCTACAGAATGTTGCAAGGAAATACGCCAAAATATAGACATGCAGATTTGATCTGGGGGAAGCTATCCATGCCTAGACAAAGCTTCTGCCTGTGGCTAGCCCAAATGGGAAGATTATTAACTAAAGATAGGCTGCAGAGAATGGGTTTCTTGAATGAAGATGAGATATGCTACCTGTGTAAGCTGAAACCAGAGGACCACAACCATCTGTTCTTCAACTGCAAAGTGTCAACAGCAGTCCTGGATCAGCTAAGGGGTTGGCTGCAAATTTCAGCAAAAGCAAAAACAATTCAGGGGATGCTCAACTGGATAAGCAGGCAAAAATGCTCGAGACTCAGGAAGGAAGTATATGCATCAGGGCTAACAGCAGCAGTTTATTGGGTTTGGAGATGCAGGAATACTCATTTTGCTGGTGAACGCAGTATACCAGTGTCACAGATCATGCAACAGGTTCAGCAAGTTGTCAGAATCAGAATCCAACAATGCAGCAACAGCAAGAGGAAGATTTCCAGCAGGGATAAGAGATGGATAGGGGAGATATAGTCAGAAAGGAACTCGACCAGGCCATGTAGTAGAGCCAGAAGACAGTCTGCATCAGAATGAAATTAAGGGGAGAAGACTGTCAATGATGCAGTACAGCAGCAGAATCAGAATTCACCAGGTTTTCAGCAGAGAATCCATCAATTCTGCAAGGCATGAGAACCTGTGCAGAAAATCAGGCAGCAGGTTTCAGCAGGGAATCAGTAGCAGTTTGCTGAAGCTAGGCAGAGTGAGGAAGAAACAGAATGCAGCAGATCAGAAAGGCTAGAAGAAATTGTAATATTTCAGCTTATTATGTTTTTGTATTTTTTTGTAAGTCAGAAATGATTTTGTATGTTGTTGTGCTTACAGAGAGGGTGAACCACTACTTGTAGTGAGTTGCTCCAGATTGACTATAAGTTTTGTAAGGTAGTAAAGGGATGTAGAAAAAAGGAACCCTACCTAGTAGGATGCCTTGGATCTGCATTGCCTATAGGCTGTAATCTTGTTACATTACAGCTAGTAATAATACAATTTCTGACTTGCACCAAAAAAAACATTGGCATCGCTACCTAATAGGTGGCCTTGGATTTGCAGTGCATGTGGGCTGTAATCTTGCTACATTGCAGCTAGTAATAATACAATTCTGACTTGCACCAAAAAAAAAAAAAAAAAAAAAAAAAAAAAAAAAAAAAAAAAAAAAAAAAAACATTGGCATCACGTTAAACCGCCCTTACAAGCCTATCAGGGATCCAATAACCGACCCTAGGGGCCTCCCAAGACCTCTAGGGGTTTCCCGTGCGATATGGGCCGAAAATATTAATGTCGAAAAGTTTGCGTTCGGACGCCCAAAACTCATCCCCTAGAGCATTCCCGGGGCCCAGTTTCAATTTTCGCCCGAATTTTTTTCGGGGGCTCTATTATGGCCCTAGGGGACCCCCGGTGCCCCAGGAGTGTCATACTTATCCCCGAACTCCGATATCACCCATGTCACCCGTTTTCGGGCCTTAACATTGGCATCGCACAGTTTCTCTCTGTAAAAAAAAAAAAAAATGCTCTCATCTCTCTCCTCTACACCGCCCGTCCGCCATTGACGCAGCTGTGAGTTCCAATGGGGAAGAAAGATAAGGCAAAACGAGGGGGAGAAAAGCACGATGACAATGGGGAAAACTCAGCACCACCAGGTCCGACGAAAACTGTGAATCAGAGACAAAGTACAAGCATGAACCGAGACAACCTAGATCGGGTTGTACGCAACCTTAATGATGAATTGGAGGCACCGGAGGTCATGACTCCTGAAGCACAAACAGAAACAGTTCAACAAATGGAAATCGCAAGAGAAAAGATCAATACTTGGCTCTCAAAGATGAAGGAAAAGGCAAGAACACTATCCTCGTCTGACGATGAAGATGAAGGCCCAGAACAAACCAAACAGCAAGAGACTGCAACTGCAGGTAATACCTCAGCTTGGGATAAATTTGACATATCCAAATTAAAGAATTCTGGATTTAAATTGGATTTTGTTGTGCCAACAATGCATGAAGGAAAACCTGTAGGGGAAATTAGTTACATGGACATAGAATCTGAAATCAATTACTGGAATAAAGCTGTTGTCTGCTATATTATGGGATCAAAACCACCAATTAATGTGTTAAGTGGATACTTAAGAAGAATCTGGGCAAAACGTGGGATGAACAAAATAGCCATGATGAAAAATGGCTTGGTGTTGGTTCGTTTTGACTCCCTAGAGCAAAGGGATGCTGTAATCCAAGAGGGAGTCTACCATTTTGACAATAAACCCATGATAGTGAGGCCATGGTCTGAAAATGTGGATTATGCACAAGAAGAATTGACCTCGGTGCCTATTTGGGTCAAATTCCCTGGTCTGAATTTGAAATATTGGAATGCTAAGGGACTGAGAAAGATTGCAAGCCTTGTAGGAAGGCCAATGATGGCAGACAAAAACACAGAGCTCAAAGTAGGGATCCAATTTGCTAGAGTATTGATTGAGGTGGAAATTGGAGTTGATTACCCTAATAAGGTACACTATAAGAATGAAAAGGGAAATATTGTGGAGCAGGAAGTGGAATATGACTGGAAGCCTATTCTTTGCAACCATTGTAAGCAATATGGGCATAGGGAAGATGAATGCAGAAAGAAAGCAACTGCAGCTCCTGTGCCACAAACAATGCCTGCACAGATTCCACCAACTATTCCTCCTAGAGCTCAATACTGGCAAAATGCAGGAAGAGGGAGAGGTAGAGCTTGGAATGCAGGGAAAGGAATGAGAGCAGGTAGAGGCCACTATAGACAAGTTCAACAGACTAAAACTGGCACACAGATGCAGAACAGTTTTGAAATCCTGCAAAATGAAGAAGAAATACAGGAGGATCAGACAGAAGAAATACTGGAGCCAGAGCAGCAAAAGAAACAGAATGCAGTTGAGGTGCCATCACATGGTAAGTCTCCTATCTTGACTGATTGTCATGGATAGGATACTAGTATGGAATGTTAGAGGCCTAAATGGCCCAAATAAACAAAGGGATGTAGCCCTTTTTTGTAAAGAAAATAAATGTGGAATGGTGGTTTTTCTAGAAACCAAAATCTGATTAGTTAACCTTGAAAAATACAAAAATAGTTTCATGCCAGGCTGGGAATCTTACAGTAATCACAATGAGCACAGTTTAGGTAGAATCTGGTTAAGATGGATGCCAAATTGTTTTCATGTGGATATATTATTCTCTTCTGTGCAAATGATCATTTGCAAAGTGGTTAATTTAGTGGAAAACAAGGAATTTGTGGCTAGCTTTGTTTATGGCATAAATGAAAAAGAGGAAAGGAAAATATTATGGAAAGACCTGTCAAATTTTGCAAGCAATTGCAGTAAACCATTGTTTGTTGGGGGATACTTCAATAATGTAATGCTAGCTGAAAATAGAAAAGGAGGAATTCCAGTCACATTCTATGAAATTCAGGATTTTAAAGAGTGTATTGAGCAATGTTTTCTCACTGAAATGGGATGGTCAGGATGCCAGTATACATGGAATAATAGGCATGAAAGGGGTGGGAGAGTCTATTCTAAAATTGATTGGGCCTTTGCAAACAGCCACTGGTTCCAGGAATTTGATCAATTTGATCTTAAATTCCACCCAGAGGGTGTTTCTGATCACTCCCCAATTTGCCTGGCTCTTCAGAGAGAACATGCAAAAACAAAGATCCCCTTTAAATACTTTAACATCAACAGATGAACCTTATTGCTCCAGTTAGTGCTACTGAGGTGAAAACAGCAATGTTTGAAATAGATTGCAACAAAAGCCCGGGCCCGGATGGATTTGGATCAGGATTCTTCAAGGCAGCTTGGCATATTGTGGGGCATGAAGTGACTGAAGCTATCATTGACTTCTTTGAGTCATCTAGAATGCTTAAAGAAGTGAATGCTACAAACTTATGCCTTGTGCAGAAGATACAAAACCCAGAGAAGGCATCTGATTTCAGACCCATAGCATGCTGCAACACAATATACAAGTGCATATCCAAGATCATGTGTGGAAGACTGGAAAAAGTACTCCCAGTGCTTGTTTCAGAGAACCAGGGAGCCTTTGTGGCTCAGAGATCAATTGTAAATAACATCATGATATGCCAAGACCATATTAAGCACTACAACAGGAGATAGTCATCTCCTAGATGCTTGATGAAGATAGACCTGAGGAAAGCATATGACACAATACATTGGGGATTTGTGAAGGAAATGCTGCAAGGGTATGGCTTCCCTGTAAAATTCAGTGGATGGTTACTTGAATGCATCCAAACTGCAAGCTTTAGCATCAATCTGAATGGGGGAACACATGGATACTTTACTGCAAAATGTGGCATTAGACAGGGTGACCCAATCTCTCCACTAATTTTTGTATTAGTTATGGAATACCTGTCAAGAATACTGAAAATAGCCTGTATGGATAAAAGCTTCAGCTGGCACCCCATGTGCAAAGAACTTGCTTTGAGCCATCTCTGCTTTGCTGATGACTTAATGTGTTTCTGTAAAGCTGCCCCTGAATCTGTGAGCACTATGATGAACAGCATAAATCACTTCTCACAAGCTACTGGTCTGTGTGCAAACAAGGAAAAATCAAATATTTATGTAGCAGGGGTAAATGAACAAGTGAAAAATGAACTGTTGCACATCTCAGGATTTAGAGAGGGTACCTTGCCCATGAAATACCTGGGTGTCCCATTTTCCCCTTCAAAATGGAGCAAAATAGATTGTGAGTGTTTGGTGGATAAAATGACAAGGAAATTGCAGATTTGGGCCTCCAGGAACCTCTCTTATGCAGGAAGAGTACAATTAATTAATTCTGTATTATTTTCCATACATGTATACTGGTCAAGCATCTTCATTATGCCTACTGGGGTACTGAAAAGTGTGGAGCAAAAATGCAGATTTTTCTTATGGGAGATAACTGAACAGAAGCACAAGACAAGCTTGGTGGCATAGAACATTGTATGCAGACCAAGGAAAAATGGTGGACTAAATGTGAAAAATTGAAAATGGTTCAACATAGCTCTAAATGGCAAGCATATCTGGGATCTAGCCACAAAGAAAGACACACTGTGGGTAAGATCGATCAATGGAGTATATCTGAAAGGTGTAAACCTTTGGAACTATGTTCCAGTCTGGGGCTCCAGCTGGTACTGGAACAAGCTGAATAAGATCAAAAGCTATTTCCAGGGACAATACACTACAAGGGGAGCATGGAAGCTTGAAACTGATGGTTTATATTCTGCTGCAAGTGGATACAGAATGTTACAAGGAAATATGCCAAAATACAGACATGCAGATTTAATCTGGGGGAAGTTATCCATGCCTAGGCAAAGCTTCTGCCTCTGGCTAGCACAAAAGGGAAGATTATTAACCAAAGATAGGCTGCAGAGAATGGGCTTTTTGAATGGTGATGAGATATGCTACCAGTGTAAGCTGAAACCAGAGGACCACAACCATCTGTTCTTCAACTGTAATGTGTCAACAACAGTCCTGGATCAGCTAAGGGATTGGCTGCATATTTCAGCAAAAGCAAAAACAATTCAAGGGATGCTCAACTGGATAAGCAGGTAAAAATGCTCGAGAATAAGGAAGGAAGTATATGCATCAGGGCTAGCAGCAGCAGTTTATTGGGTCTGGAGATGCAGGAATACTCATTTTGCTGGTGAAGGCAGCATACCAGTGCCACAGATCATGCAACAGATTCAGCAAGTTGTCAGAATCAGAATCCAACAATGCAGTAACAACAAGAGGAAGATCTCCAGCAGGGATAAGAGATGGATAAAAGAGATATAGGCAGAAGAGAACTGGACCAGATCATATAGCAGAGCAAACAGACAGCCTGCATCAGAATGAAATTATCAGATTTCATCAGATGTTCAACAGAGATTCCAGTAGTTCTGCAAGAAGTGAGAACATGAGCAGAAAATTAAGCAGAAGACCAGAAGCAATCTGTAGAAACCAGGCAGAGCAAGGAAGGAACAGAGTACAACAGATCAGAAAAGAGTGGCTATGATGCAGTGCAGCAGCTTCAACAGGAAATCAGATTCAGAATGCATCAGGTTTCAGCAGAGCAGCAGGGACTGAACACCTGTGCAGAAAGTCAGACAGCAGATTTCTACAGGAGATCAGTAGCAGGTTGATGAAGCTAGGTAAAGTGAGGAATGAAAAAGAAGTCAGCAGATCTGAAAGGCTAGAAGAAATTGTAATATTTTAGCTAATGTTGTTTTTGTATTTGCTGTAAGTCAGAAATGATTTTGTATTTTGTTATGTTTTACAGAGATGGTGAACCATTCCTTGTAGTGAGTTGCACCAGAATGACTCTAGGTCTGTAAGGTAGTAAAGGGATGTAGAAAAAAGGAACCCTACCTAGTAGGTGGCCTTGGATCCGCATTACCCGTTGGGCTGTAATCTTGTTACATTACAGTGAGCAATAATACAATTTCTGACTTGCACCAAAAAAAAACATCGGCATCGCGTCAAACCGCCCATACAAGCCTATCAGGGACCCAATAACCGACCCTAGGAGTCTCGCGTGCGAAATGGGGCGAAAATATTAATGTCGAAAAGTTTGCGTCTGGAGGCCCAAAACACGTCCCCTAGAGCATTCTCGGGGCCCGGTTTCCGTTTTCTCCAGAAACTTTTTCGGGGGCTCTATTATGGCCCTAGGGGACCCCCGGTGCCCCGGGAGGGTCATACTTATCCCCGAACTCCGTTATCACTCATGTGGCGCCGTTTTCGGACCTTAACATTGGCATCGCGTCAAACCGCCCTTACAAGCCTATCAAGGACCCAATAACAGACCCTAGGGGCCTCCCATGTCCCCTAGGGGTCTCCTGTGCGATATGGGGCGAAAATATTAACGTCGAAAAGTTTGCGTCCGGAGGCCCAAAACACGTCCCCTAGAGCATTCCCGGGGCCCGTTTTCGCCCGAATCTTTTCGGGGGCTCTATTATGGCCCTAGGGGACCCCCGGTGCCCCGGGAAGGTCATACTTATCCCCGAACTCCGATATCACCCATGTCGCCCGTTTTCGGCCCTTAACATTGGCATCACCCCTTTTCTCTCTCTAAAATGCTCTCTGCTTCGACCTCTACAGCGCGCGTTCACCATTGAAACAGCGCTGAGTTCGAATGGGGAAGAAGGAAAAAGCTAAGAGAGGAAATGGAACTCAGTTCAACGATGCGGGAAATTCAGGAAACAAAAATTGTACCCAAACAATTGTAACCCTAAAACCAAAAAACATCAAAAACCATGAAAACCTAGGTAGAGTTATGCGAAATCTTGCGGACGAATTGGAAGATTCAGAGATAAAGACTCCGGAAGTCCAATCAGGAACTGTGCAACAAATGGAACTAGCTAAGGAACAGATCAATTCGTGGCTTTCAAAAGTGAAGGAAAAGGCAAATTCGCAAAACCCATCTGATTCGGAGGAAGAGGAACCTGAGCAAGAACAGCAACAGGAGGCTACAAATTCTGGTAAGGTCTCAGCTTGGGATAAATTTGACATATCAAAACTGAAAAATGCTGGCTTTAAATTGGATTATGTTGCACCAAATCTGCATGAAGGTAAACCAGTAGGTGAAATCAATTTTATGGACATTGAATCAGAAATAGATTACTGGAACAAAGCTGTAGTTTGCTATGTGATGGGCTCTAAACCTCCAATTAATGTACTGAGTGGTTTTCTAAGAAGAATTTGGGGGAAAAAAGGGATGAACAAGATAGCAAGTTTGAAAAATGGGCTAGTATTGGTTAGATTTGATTCTTTGGAACAACGAGATGCTGTCATCCAGGAGGGGGTGTACCATTTTGATAACAAACCAATGATTATTAGGCCATGGTCAGAAAACATCGACTATGATCAAGAGGAGCTCACCTCTGTGCCAATATGGGTTAAATTCCCAGGACTCAATGTCAAGTATTGGAATGCAATGGGTCTGAGCAAAATCTCTAGCCTAGTTGGGAGGCCAATGATGGCAGACAGAAACACAGAGCTCAAGGTGGGAATACACTATGCTAGAGTTCTGATTGAAGTGCAACTAGGAGAGGAGTACCTTGAGAAAGTGTATTTCAAGAATGAGAGGGGAAACATAGTGGAGCAAGCAGTGGACTATGATTGGAAGCCAAGTCTGTGCAACCACTGTAAACAATATGGTCACAGTGCAGCAGATTGCAGGAAAAAGATACCTGAGACTGCACCTGTGCAACAAGGGCCTGTACATACTCAGCCTGCACAGCAAGGAATTCCAAGGACTCAGCAATGGCAGTTTGCAGGAAGAGGTAGAGGGAGAGCCTGGAATGCAGGAAGAGGAGCAAAAACAGGAAAAGGCTATTACAGACAGGTCCAGCAGCAGGCCAAAACTGTTATGCAGAACAGTTTTGACATTTTGCAAAATCAAGAAGAAATGCAGGAAACACAAAAGGAACTGCCAACAGCAGCAGCAGTTGTGGAGCCTGAGCAAAAAACAGACCAGAATCCAGTTGAGGTGCCAATGCATGGTAAGTCCCCTGTCTTGACTAGTAGTCATGGATAGGGTACTAATTTGGAATGTTAGAGGCCTTAATGGCCCAAATAAACAGAGAGATATAGCTCTCTTTTGCAAAAAAAATAATTGTGGGTTAGTGGCTTTTCTTGAAACAAAAATCAGATTAGCCAACCTAGAAAAATACAAAAAATGTTTCTTGACAGGGTGGGACTCTTACAGTAATCATAGTGAGCATAGACTGGGGAGAATATGGTTAAGATGGATACCAAGCATTTTTAATGTGGATGTTTTATTCTCATCTGTGCAAATGATTATCTGTAAAGTAGTAAATGTTGTGAAAAAATTGGAATTTGTGGTGAGTTTTGTATATGGTTTAAATGAGAAGGAGGAAAGGAGAGTACTATGGAAGGACTTAAATGATTTTGCAATTAATTGCAACACCCCATGGTTTGTAGGGGGGGATTTCAATAATGTACTGCTCCCTGAAAATAGAAAAGGTGGAGTACCAGTTGCTTATGCAGAAATACAGGAGTTCAAAGAGTGCATAGAAAAATGTTTTCTCACTGAAATGGGCTGGTCAGGGTGCCAGTTTACTTGGAATAATAGGCATGAAAAAGGGGGGAGAGTATATTCTAAAATTGATTGGGCATTTGTAAACAGTTTATGGCTTCAGGAATTAGATCAATCAGATCTTGTATTCCATCCAGAGGGTGTTTCAGATCACTCCCCAATCTGTCTGTCTCTCCATAGAGAACTTACAAAAAAAATTATTCCCTTTAAATACTTCAACATGTGGAGCCTCCACTCTGAATTCCAAGCTAAGGTGCAGCAAGCTTGGAATTTCAGAACACAAGGCACAAAAATGTTCAGAGTGTACCAGAAATTGAAAAAGGTGAGGAAAGTGCTGAAAAAGCTAAACAGGAATGATTTCACAGATATTCTGGCACAAGCAGATACAGCTAGGATAGCCATGACCCAAGCACAGACTGAAGCTAACAAAGAGCCATTAAATGATGCATTACAACAGACTGAATTACAAGCCAGGAAAAGATACAATGAGGTTAATATGGCAGCTGAAAATTTCCTACAGCAGAAAAGCAAGGCAAAGTGGATACAATTGGGAGATGGGAATAATCAATTCTTCCATGCAGTTATGAAGCAAAGAAGTAATAACAACAGAATCCACTCCATTAGGACACAACAGGGGACCCTTCTGGAGGACCAGAACCTGGTCATGGAAGAATTTGTGAGATTTTACAAGGATATGTTGGGGGTGACAGGAACCAGAACAAGCAAAGTTGAAGACAGATACTTCCAAGCAGGTCACAGACTAGACATCCACCAACAGATGAACCTTATAGCCCCTGTGTATGCAGAAGAGGTGAAAAATGCAATGTTTGCAATTGATTGTAATAAAAGCCCGGGTCCTGATGGCTTTGGTTCAGGGTTTTTCAAAGAAGCGTGGCCAATTGTAGGAGATGAAGTGACTGGAGCCATAATTGATTTTTTTGCCTCATCTAGAATGCTCAAGGAGGTAAATGCTACAAACCTGTGCCTTGTACAGAAGATACAAAATCCAGAAAAGGCATCTGATTTCAGACCAATAGCCTGCTGTAATACAATCTACAAGTGTATCTCCAAGATCTTGTGTGGGAGACTGGCAAAAGTACTACCAGAGCTGGTGTCAGTGAACCAGGGAGCCTTTGTTGCACAGAGATCCATTGTCAACAACATCATGATATGTCAGGACCTTATTAAGCATTATAACAGGAAACAATCATCTCCCAGGTGCATAATGAAGATAGACATAAGGAAGGCATATGATACAATCCACTGGGGTTTTGTGAAGGAAATGCTGCAAGGGTATGGATTCCCTGGAAAATTCAGTGGGTGGCTACTAGAGTGCATCAAAACAGCAAGTTTTAGTATTAATATAAATGGGGAAACACATGGGAATTTCATTGCAAAGCGGGGCATCAGACAAGGTGACCCCATATCCCCATTAATATTTGTACTGGTTATGGAATATTTGTCAAGAAACCTGAAAATAGCATGCATGGATAAGAGCTTCAGCTGGCACCCCATGTGCAAAGAGCTTGCACTAAGTCATCTATGTTTTGCTGATGACTTAATGTGTTTCTGTAAAGCAGATACTGCATCTGTGAGCACAATGATGAACAGCATAAACCACTTCTCAAAAGCAACAGGATTGTATGCAAACAAGGAAAAATCAAACATCTACTTAGCAGGGGTGGATATGCAAGGAAAAAATGCACTGTTACAACTCTCAGGCTTCAGGGAGGGTACTTTGCCCATGAGATACCTAGGTGTCCCATTATCCCCCTCAAAATGGAGCAAAATAGATTGTGATTGTCTGGTGGACAAAATGACAAAAAGGATGCAGATATGGGCCTCGAGGAACCTTTCATATGCAGGGAGAGTCCAACTAATAAACTCTGTACTATTCTCCATTCATGTATACTGGTCAAGTATCTTCATTTTGCCAACTGGGGTACTAAAAAGTGTGGAGCAAAAATGCAGATTTTTCTTGTGGGGGACAACTGAGCAGAAACATAAGACAAGCTTGGTGGCCTGGGATATGGTATGCAGACCAAGAAACAATGGAGGACTTAATGTTAAGAACTGCAAATGGTTCAACATAGCTCTGAATGGCAAGCACATCTGGGATATTGCAACAAAAAAAGACACACTGTGGGTGAAGTGGATCAATGGGATTTATCTGAAAGGAGTTAACATCTGGAATTATGTTCCAGTATGGGGCACAAGTTGGTACTGGAACAAACTGAACAAGATCAAAAGTTACTTCCAGGGGCAATACACAGCAAGGGGGGTATGGAAATTTGCATCTGATGGTATTTACAATGCTGGAAGTGGATACAGAATGCTACAAGGAAACATGACAAAATGCAGGCATGCAGACTTGATATGGGGGAAGATATCCATGCCTAGACATAGTTTTTGCCTATGGCTGGCTCAAATGGATAGATTGCTAACAAAGGACAGATTACAGAGGATGGGATGTCTGAATGGGGATGCCTTATGCTATCTGTGCAAGCAGGAACCAGAGGAACACAATCACTTGTTCTTCAAATGCAAAGTTGCAAAAGAAGTCCTGGAACAGTTAAAGGGATGGCTGCAAATTTCAGCAAGAGCAAGTACAATTCAGGGGATGTTTAACTGGATCAGCAGACAAAAATGCTCGAGAATCAGGAAGGAAGTTTATGCATCAGGGGTAGCAGCAGCAGTATACTGGATATGGAGATGCAGAAATACTCATTTTGCTGGCAAAGGCAGCATACCAGTGCCACAGATGACACAACAGGTCCAGCAAGCAGTCAGGTGCAGAATACAGCAATGCTGCAACAGCAAGAGGAAGATCTCCAGCAGGGACAAGATCTGGATAGGGGGGATATAGGCTGAAATTAAACTGGATCACAGCAAGGAACAGAGCAAACAGACAGATTACACCAGACAGTAAAGCAGAAAGCAGAACTTAACAGGGGGTCATGACATATTTGCAAGGAACCAGTAGACTGCATCCTGTTGCAGAAAAGAAGATGGAATGAACCAGCTCTGGAAGACTGCACCAGCAGAGGATTCAGAGTACAGGACAGAAGCAAAGTAGAAGCAGGAAGAAGCAGATTCAGTGGAAAACAAGGAAATTCTGTAATCAGCAGCAGGTTGATGTAGCAAGGTAGAATGAGGAATGTAACAGTTCCAAGCAGAGTCGAAAAGCTAGAAGAAGTTGTAATATTTTTAGCTATATATGTTTTTGTATTTTGTTGCAAGTCAGAAATAATTTTTGCAAATTGTAATGCCTACAGAGATGGTGAGGATTAATTTTTGTAAATTGTAATGTGTACAGAGTTGGTGAACCACTGCCTGTAGTGAGTTGCACCAGATTGAAGGGTTGTAAGGTAGTAGAGGGATGTAGCAAAAAGGAACCCTACCTAGTAGGTGGCCTTGGACCTACATTGCCTAAGGACTGTAATCTTGTGACATTACAGAGAGCAATAATACAATTTCTGACTTACACCAAAAAAAAAAAAACATTGGCATCGCAACAGGTGATGGGAAAGCATGCAGGAAGCCCAGAAGGAAAACAAAAAGCAGTGATCAAAAAGCAGTGATGGGATGAATCAGGAATTACAATGGCCTATTTCATTGCAATTGTATTGATTTTATTTTGTTTTATTGTAAGTCAGGCTGTTTTGGTTTATTTTGGTTTATTTTGTACCAGAATTGAGGTGACATTGGTTGTAATGAGGTGCTCTAGTACTATATTAGAGGGTTTTGGTTGTGCAGGGATGTAGAAAAAAGGAACCTTACCTAGTAGGTGGCCTTGGATTTGCATTCCCTAAGGACTGTAATCGTGTTACATTACAGTTAGTAATAATACATTTTCTGATTTGCAAAAAAAAAAAAACATTGGCATCGCACTGCGAGTACCCATGGGGAAGAAAGATAAGGCAAAGCGAGGGGGAGACAAGCAAGATGACAATGGAGGGAACTCAGTACCACCAGGCCCGACGAAAACAGCGATTCAGAGACAAAATTCAAGCATGACCCGAGACAATCTAGGTCGAGTTGTGCGAAACCTAACTGACGAATTGGAAGCACCGGAGGTTATGACACCTGAAACTGTTCAACAGATGGAAATTGCGAGAGAAAAGATCAATTCGTGGCTCTCAAAAATGAAGGAAAAGGCACGAACACTCTCTTCGTCTGAGGATGAAGATGACGGCCCGGAACCGACCAAACAGCAAGAGACAGCTACTGCAGGTAATACCTCAGCTTGGGATAAATTTGACATATCCAAATTAAAAAATTCTGGATTTAAATTGGATTTTGTTGAGCCAATTATGCATGAAGGGAAACCTGTAGGGGAAATTAATTACATGGATATAGAATCTGAAGTAAATTACTGGAACAAAGCTGTCGTATGCTATATTCTGGGATCAAAACCTCCAATTAATGTGTTAAGTGGGTACTTAAGAAGAATCTGGGCTAAGCGAGGGATGAATAAAATAGCCATGATGAAAAATGGATTGGTGCTGGTTAGGTTTGATTCAATAGAACAAAGAGATGCTGTGATTCAAGAGGGAGTATACCATTTTGACAACAAACCTATGATAGTGAGGCAGTGGTCTGAAAATGTGGATTATGCGCAGGAAGAATTAAGCTCAGTACCTATTTGGGTCAAATTTCCTAGCCTTAATGTGAAATATTGGAATGCTAAGGGCCTAAGCAAGATTGCCAGCCTTATAGGAAGGCCAATGATGGCAGACAAAAACACAGAGCTCAAAGTAGGGATCCAATTTGCTAGAGTTTTGATTGAGGTGGCAGTGGGATCTGAATACCCTAGTAAGGTGCATTACAAGAATGAAAAAGGTAATATTGTGGAACAAGAAGTGGAATACGACTGGAAGCCTATTCTCTGCAAACACTGCAAGCAATATGGGCATACTGAGGAAGAATGCAGAAAGAAAGTAACTGCAGCCCCTGTGCCACAAACATTACCTGCACAGAAGCCACAAATTCTGCCTCCTAGAACACAACAATGGCAGATTGCAGGAAGAGGAAGAGGAAGAGCATGGAATGCAGGGAGAGGGACAAGAGCAGGAAGAGGCCAGTATAGAAAATTTCAACAACCTACAACTGGCTCTGAGATACAGAACAGTTTTGAAATCCTGCAAAATGAAGAAGAAACACTGGAGGCTCAGACAGAAACACTGGAGCCAGAACAACAGAAAGTTCAGAATGCAGTTGAGGTGCCAGTACATGGTAAGTCTCCTACCTTGACTGTGGGTCATGGATAGGATACTAGTATGGAATGTTAGAGGTCTAAATGGCCCAAATAAACAAAGGGATGTAGCCCTTTTTTGTAAAGAAAATAAATGTGGAATGGTGGCTTTTTTAGAAACTAAAATCAGATTAGCTAACCTTGGAAAATACAAAAATAGTTTCATGCCAGGATGGGATTCATATAGCAATCACAATGAGCATTGTTTAGGTAGAATCTGGTTAAGATGGATACCAAATTGTTTTCATGTGGATATTTTATTCTCTTCGGTGCAAATGATTATATGCAAAGTGGTGAATATTGTGGAAAAAAAAGAATTTGTGGCTAGTTTTGTCTATGGCCTAAATGAAAAAGAAGAAAGAAAAATCCTATGGAAAGACCTGTCAGATTTTGCTAGCAACTGTAATAAACCATGGTTTGTTGGAGGAGACTTCAACAATGTTATGCTAGCTGAAAACAGAGAAGGAGGGAATCCTGTTACATTCTCTGAAACCCAGGAGTTCAAAGAGTGTATTGAGCAATGCTTCCTCACTGAAATGAGATGGTCAGGGTGCAAGTTTACATGGAACAACAGACATGAAAAGGGGGGGAGAGTTTACTCAAAAATAGATTGGGCCTTTGCAAACAGCCTCTGGTTCCAGGAATTGGATCAATTTGATCTTAAATTCCACCCAGAGGGAGTTTCAGACCATTCACCAATCTGTTTGGCCCTTCAGTCACAACCTGCAAAAACAAAAACACCCTTCAAATACTTCAACATGTGGAGCCTCCACTCTGAATTCCATGCTATGGTGCAGCAAGCTTGGAATTTCAGAACACAAGGCACAAAAATGTTCAGAGTGTACAGAAAACTGAAAAAAGTGAGACAAGTGCTGAAGAACTTAAACAGAAATGATTTTAGGGACATTATAGCAAAAGCAGACATTGCAAGAGCAAACATGACTCAAGCTCAGATTGATGCTAACAATGATCCCTTAAATGAGGAAACACAGCAGAAGGAACTACAGGCTAGGAAAAAATACAATGAGCTGAATATGGCTGCAGAAAACTTCTTACAGCAGAAAAGCAAGGCTAATTGGGTGCAGCTGGGGGATGGAAACACACATTTCTTCCATGCTGTTATGAAGCAAAGAAGACACAAGAATAGAGTGCTCTCAATCAGAATACAGCAGGGGGCTCTACTGGAAGATAAACAGTTGGTTATGGAGGAATTTGTGAGATTTTACAAAGAAATGTTGGGAGTCTCAGGGGATAGGGCAGCTACAGCAGAAGCCAGTTTCTTCTCAGCAGGTCACAAACTGGATATACATCAACAAATGAACCTCATTGCTCCAGTCAGTGCCACTGAGGTGAAAACAGCAATGTTTGAGATAGACAGCAACAAAAGCCCGGGCCCAGATGGATTTGGCTCAGGCTTCTTTAAGGCAACATGGCATATTGTAGGGCATGAAGTGACTGAAGCTATCATTGACTTCTTTGAGTCATCCAGAATGCTTAAAGAAGTGAATGCTACAAACCTATGCCTTATACAGAAGATACAAAACCCAGAAAAGGCATCTGATTTCAGACCCATAGCATGCTGCAACACAATCTACAAGTGCATATCCAAGATCATGTGTGGAAGACTGGCAAAAGATCTCCCAATGCTTGTCTCAGAGAACCAAGGAGCCTTTGTGGCCCAAAGATCAATTGTGAATAACATCATGATATGTCAGGACCTCATTAAGCACTACAACAGAAAACAATCCTCACCTAGATGTTTGATGAAGATAGACCTGAGAAAGGCATATGACACAATACACTGGGGATTTGTGAAGGAAATGCTACAAGGGTATGGATTCCCTGCAAAATTCAGTGGATGGCTAATTGAATGCATCCAAACAGCAAGCTTCTGCATCAATCTGAATGGGGAAACACATGGATACTTTACTGCAAAACGTGGCATTAGACAGGGTGATCCAATCTCTCCACTAATCTTTATATTAGTTATGGAATACCTGTCTAGAACACTGAAAATATCCTGCATGGATAAAAGCTTCAGTTGGCATCCCATGTGCAAAGAGCTTGGCCTGAGTCATTTATGCTTTGCTGACGACCTAATGTGCTTCTGCAAAGCTGCCCCAGAGCCTGTGAACATCATGATGAACAGCATAAACCACTTCTCACATGTCACTGGTCTATATGCAAACAAGGAAAAATCAAACATTTATGTTGCAGGGGTAAATGATCAAATGAAAAATAATTTGTTACACATCTCAGGATTTAGAGAGGGAACCCTACCCATGAAATACCTGGGTGTCCCTCTATCCCCGTCAAAATGGAGCAAAATTGATTGTGAGTGCTTGGTGGATAAGATGACTAGGAAATTGCAGATTTGGGCCTCCAGGAACCTCTCTTATGCAGGAAGAGTACAATTAATTAATTCTGTATTATTTTCCATACATGTATACTGGTCTAGCATATTCATTATGCCTACTGGGGTACTGAAAAGTGTGGAGCAAAAATGCAGATTTTTCTTATGGGGGACAACTGAACAAAAACATAAGACAAGTTTGGTGGCATAGGACATGGTGTGCAGACCAAGGAAAAATGGTGGACTAAATGTTAAAAACTGCAAATGGTTCAACATAGCTCTAAATGGTAAGCATATCTGGGACCTAGCCACAAAGAAAGATACACTGTGGGTAAGATGGATCAATGGAGTTTATCTGAAAGGTGTCAACTTTTGGAACTATGCTCCAGTCTGGGGATCTAGCTGGTACTGGAACAAGCTGAACAAGACCAAAAGCCACTTCCAGGCACAATACACCACAAGGGGGACATGGAAGTTTGAAACTGATGGCCTATATACTGCTGCAAGTGGATACAGAATGATGCAAGGAAATATGCCAAAATACAGACATGCAGATTTAATCTGGGGGAAACTATCCATGCCTAGGCAAAGCTTCTGCCTCTGGCTAGCACAAAAGGAAAGATTGTTGACCAAAGATAGACTGAAGAGAATGGGATTCTTGAATGGGGATGCAATATGCTACATGTGCAAGCTGAAGCCAGAAGACCATAACCATCTGTTCTTTAATTGCAAAGTGGCAACAACAGTCCTGGAACAGGTAAAGAATTGGCTGGGGATTTCAGCAAAATCAAAAACAATACAGAGAATGCTCAACTGGATAAGTAGGCAAAAGTGCTCGACAGTCAGGAAGGGAGTGTATGCATCTGGGCTAGCAGCAGCTGTGTACTAGGTCTGGAAATGCAGGAACACTCATTTTGCTGGGGGAGGCAGCATTCCAGCAGCACAAATCATGCAACAGATACAGCAAATTGTTAGAATCAAAGCCCAACAATACAGCAACAGCAAGAGAAAGATATCCAGCAGGGACAAGAGATGGGTAGATGAGATATAGAGATCCCAGAAGCACTGCAATAAGTGAGATAAAGTGCAAATTAATCAGCAATAGGGCAGCACAGAAAGGTAGAAGCAGGACTCATCAGATCCTCAGCAGAGCAGCAAGAATTCTGTAAGGCAACAGAATAAATGCAGAAAAAAGGGAGAATAGGGGAATGGGCAGAAGCAAATCTCAGCAGAAAAATCAATAAAACCCTGCAAGGCATCAGAACATGCTGCAGGAATTAGCTAGCAGACTGCAGAAGGGGAGCAGAAGCAGCACCCAGCAGAAAACCAGGGGCAGGAAGCTGGAGAAAAGCAGAGCAAAAAGAAACAGAAAAACAAAAGAAAGGAAACTAGAAGAAAATATCCTGTGCAGGAAAAAGGGAAAAGATTCCTGAAGGAATAGGCAGAAGCAAATATCATCAGGAGCTCAGCAGTGAATCAAGCAACTCAGAAAGGTAGCAGAAAAGTGCAGGAAAATACAGCAGATTTCAGCAGAGAAGCAGAAGCAGGAGAGCAGGACCCGGGGCTGTGAATAGGACAGCAGGATGTCTTGCAGCAGGAATAGGCAGCAGTGCAGGAATTCAGGCAGCAGGTTCCAACAGGTAATCAGCAGCAGGTTGATGAAGCAAGGCAGAATGAGGAATGAAACAGTTCCAAGCAGAGTTGAAAAGCTAAAAGAAGTTGTAATATTTTTAGCTATTTATGTTTTTGTATTTTGCTGTAAGTCGGAAATAATTTTTGCAAATTGTAAGGTTTACAGAGATGGTGAGGAATAATCTTTGCAAATTGTAATGTCTACAGAGATGGTGAACCACTGCTTGTAGTGAGTTGCACCAGATTGAAGGGTTGTAAGGTAGTAGAGGGATGTAGCAAAAAGGAACCCTACATAGTAGGTGGCCTTGGATCTGCATTGCCTAAGGACTGTAATCTTGTTACATTACAGTCAGCAATAGTACAATTTCTGACTTGCACCAAAAAAACATTGGCATCGCGTCAAACCGCCCTTACAAGCCTATCAGGGACCCAATAACCGTCCCTAGGGACCTCCCATATCCCCTAGGGGTCTCCCGTGCGATATCGGGCGAAAATATTAACGTCGAAAAGTTTGCATCCGGAGGCCAAAAACAAGTCCACTAGAAAATTCCCGGGGCCCTGTTTCCGTTTTTGCCCGAAATTTTTTCGGGGGCTCTATTATGGCCCTAGGGGACCCTCGGTGCCCCGGGAGGGACATACTTATCCCCGAACTCCGATATCACCCATGTCGCCCGTTTTCGGGCCTTAACATTAGCATCGCAAATGGGGAAGAGTTTCTGTACCTAGGCACAGCTTCTGTCTATGGTTGGCACAAATGGGGAGATTACTGACCAAAGACAGGCTACATAATATGGGCTTCCTTAATGGAGACACCATATGCTACCTGTGCAAAGAGGAGACAGAAAGTCACGGCCATCTGTTTTTTAGCTGCAGTATTTCAACAGAGATAATGAAACAGGTACAGACATGGCTGCATATTTCTGCAAGAGGAAGCACAATTCAGGGGCTACTAAACTGGATGAGTAGACAGAAATGCTCGAGATTCAGAAAGGAAGTGTATGCAGCTGGAATAGCAGCAACTGCATACTGGATTTGGAGAGCCAGAAATCTGATATGCTTTGAAAAGAGCAGGCTACCAGCAACACAGATTATGCAACAGATACAGCAAGCAATCAGAGTCAGAATCCAACAGTGCAGCAGCAATAGGAAGCTAAAAAGCAAGGATAAAAGATGGATAAGGCAACTGTGAGCCTGAATCAGGAAAATGGAAGAAATACAGAAGCACTGCACACAGGAGAGCAGCTTACAGCAGGCTGCAGCAGAGACTTCAGGAAGGAACCAGTAGCAGACTGCAGAAGATAGGCTGCAATCCAGGTAGAAGAATCCAGCAGGAAAAAAGGACAGCAGGCTCCAGGAAGGATACAGAAGCAGATTTATACAGAGAGAATCTGACGCAGAACAAATGCAAGGAATAGGCAGCAGTGCAGGAACTCAGGCAGCAGGTTTCAGCAGGTAATCAGCAACAGGTTGAAGAAGCAAGGCAGAATGAAAAAATATAACAGATCCAAGCAGAGTTGAAAAGCTAGAAGGAATTGTAATATCTTTAGCTATTTATGTTTTTGTATTTTGATGTAAGTCAGAAATAATTTTTGCAAATTGTAATGTTTACAGAGATGGTGAGGAAGAATTTTTGCAAAGTGTAATGTTTACAGAGATGGTGAACCACTGCCTGTAGTGAGTTGCACCAGATTTAAGGGTTGTAAGGTATTAGAGGGATGCAGCAAAAAGGAACCCTACCTAGTAGGTGGCCTTGGATCTGCATTGCCTAAGGACTGTAATCTTGTTACATTACAGAGAGCAATAATACAATTTCTGACTTGCACCAAAAAAACATTAGCATCGCAAAGTTATTAACATTGTGAAGAAAAAGGAATTTGGGGTGAGTTTGTTGTGTATGGGCTAAATGGAAAAGGAGGAAAGGAAGAAATTGTGGAAGGTGCTCACTGATTTTGCACATTATTGCAATACTCCCTAGAGTTGGGGGGGATTCCAACACTGGGCTACTGTCAAGGAGGAGATCCAGATACATTTTCTGAATTACTAGGCTGTAAAAACTGCATTGTAGAATGTTTTCTATAAAAGTGAACTGGTCTGGGTGTCAATACACTCAGAAAATGGAGATGCAGGGACCTGCAATGTTTCGAGGGTCAGATTCAGATTTCAGTAGTGCAGTAGCAGGAGAAGATAAACAGCAAGGATAAGAGATGGGTAAGGAATCTGTGAAATTCATCTAAATGTGTTTTGTAGATGATGAAAACTATGCAGAAAGTCCAGCAGGAAAAATCAGAATCAGAGCTCAGCAGCTCAGCAGAAGGAAAAGATGCAGAATGCAACAAGGCTAGAGAATTTGTAATAGATTAGTTAACTATGTTTTGTATTTTGCTGTAAGTCAGGAATGTTTGGTTTTGTATGTTTCAGATATGGGGGGTGCATAATTGTTATTTGCACTAAGTCTTTGTAGTTTGGTGTAAGTGGAAATATTTTATGTTTTTTCTGTAGAACTGTAATAGCTTATTATTTTGTGTTTTGTAATTGCTGTAAATCAGCTAGGATAAGCCACTGGATGCAGTATGTTTGCTCCAGGTCTGTTTTTTTAGGGTCGTGTGGTTGTAAAAGGGATGTAGATACAAGGAACCCTACCTAGTAGGTGGCCCTGGATCTGCACTACCTATGGGCTGTAATCTTGCTACATTGCAGCTAGTAATAATACAATTTCTAACTTGCACCAAAAAAAAACATTAGCATCGCATCAAACCGCCCTTACAAGCCTATCAGGGACCCAATAACCGACCCTAGGGGACTCCCATGTCCCCTAGGGGTCTCCCGTGCGATATGGGGCGAAAAAATAAAAGCCGAAAAGTTTGCATCCGGAGGCCCAAGACACGTCCCGGTTTCCGTTTTCGCCCGAAATTTTTTCAGGGGCTCTATTATGGCCCTAGGGGACCCCCGGTGCCCCGGGAGGGTCATACTTATCCCCGAACTCCGATATCACCCATGTCGCCAGTTTTCAGGGCTTAACATTGGCATCGCGTCAAAGTCATCATATCATACATGTCATAAAAATGCATAAAAACAGGAGTTCAAAGTCTCAAGGTCAATGTCTACAAATAAATCCAACACCGCTCAACCAGAGTCGTCATCGTCATTGCTGTCAGCCTCATCATCAACGGATGGTCCCTGACCATAGTGCCTAGTCGAATAATGGAGAGAAGAGCTATAAATGGGCCTGCTGTTGTTAGGCATGTCCCGCCTATCATACGATGGGGCACGCATGGGGTACCTGCCGAAAACCCCGCTCCGAAGAGGTTCTCTGTGGCCTAACTGGCAAAGTCCATAGCCACATCCTGATACGAAGGCCCTATTTGAGGTATATCCCATCCAGGGGCGTTAGCCCAACCTCCAGCCGTGGGGGGTAACAATAGGCCTGCTATCAAGAGAAGGCTGGAAACCCGCAGGAGAAAACATCTTAGGAATGTATGGCACAGAAGGTCCGGGCGCCTCATGAACAGGAGGCCTGGTAACAGCTACGGGACCTGAACGAGCATTAGACGGTCTGCTCGCCGAAGAGGCCCTCGCAGCAGAAGAATGTCGAGGTCCCACCAAGGACGAAGATTGAGACATCTGCAGAAAATCAAGATCAAGATGTTAAGTTAAGCACTTCACTTAGCTAAACAAAGGATAAAATTCTACTTACATCAACGGTGCTAGACCGAGAACTCTTCCCCTTGCCCATCACTCGGCCATAGCCTTTCTTCAGCAGGTGAATAAGCTAGAAGATTTGAGAGGTCTGCTCCCGGTTCAGCTACAAAAAAAAAAAAAAAAAAAAAAAAAAAAACAAAAAAAAAACAAAAACACAAGAGATTGAGTCAGCACTAAAAAGCAAACACAAACACAAGAAGGGATAAAAAGGAGCTTACCCCCGTACAACCATCAGGCGAGGGAAAGCCCTCCACAGCCTCTCCGTCAGCCATATGTAGAGGGAATTCCTCTAGTATGCGTCCCCCGCTCTCCCCAATGTACATCACCTTAATAGTCGGCAAGGTCACGCTTGGGGGCTGGCCCCGAGGAACTCTAAAATGGGACCTCCTGGGACCTTGAGGAGACAGACGATCCGACTGTGAGACACAAAACGTCATTATGTGTCAGTCAATGATTGCTTAAACTGTTGCGGTTGCACTGTCCATTATTTTTTATATGTTTCAGTTAATGATTGCTTAAACTATTGCATTTAAATTGTTCATACGTTTTAACCATTTTACAGCCGTCATTTTGATTGCGCTTTCTCATCAACCTTTTCGTTTCTTGTGCAGGGACGGAATCTCGGCATCCTCCGAGTGGTGTTTAATCATTGTTTGCTCGATAAAGCATTTATACTATTCACTCTCACAAGTGTTACTTCCCATTTACAACCGTTATTTTTAATCGCGTTGTCCCGTTGACTTTTTCGTTTCTCGTACAGGGACGGAATCTCGACACCCGCCGAGCGGTGTTTAGTAACTGTTTGTCGAAGCACTCTACGTTGATCATTCTCAAAGTATTACTAACTTTTTCATTCACTCTGAATAAAGGTCCCCAGCAGACGTTTAGACCACCTACGAGCGGTGATCTATCCTGCTACCATAACCTTTATTTTCTCTTGTGTTCACAGAGATGAAATTTTATCACACTACGAGCATGTCCCAACTCAGGTTTGTCTTCATATGCATATATACTGTACACTCTCAGACACCGTGTGCACAGCAGCATCCTGCATGTCGCCTTCGGAATACTTTGATCTTCGCTTTTACTCAAGCTTGATCAAAGTGGGGGCCTCTGTAGACGCCAAAAAAGAGCCTTTAAATTTCTCCGCAAAAGCCCGATGATGAAAGGAGTAATTTATAAACTTGAACGCTATTTTTGCTTTAATAGTTAAGATACGGTCTCAGGTTTTTCCTCTAAAGACTCCTTTATTCCAATCTCATTCAAAAGCCCCGTTCAAGAGCTGTCCAACGACACGTCTCATGCCTCATTTCGACTTCCGGTCGCCAAGTTGCGATTCAGGGGTAGAATCGTCTTTTACCATCCAGGGGTAAAACGGTCTTTTCATATTTTTCGGAATACTAAAAATTCTCCGGAAAATAAAAATAGACTGGATGTCGTCATTATGACGACATCCAGCTGGCAGCTAACAGCCGTCAGCGGCCATGGGATAAAACCCAGCGCCGCTAGCGGCGCTGACATTGCCTCTGGCCCGACTCTTTCTTCAAGCCCAATTCAAAAAATCGGCTCTCTTCAGCCGTCTAGCCCTACTTCCCCACGCCTATAAATATGACCCTCCTCCATCAGTTCAAATCACACAGTCTACAGTTAACACCATTTATTCTCAGTAGTATTGACTCTGAGCTTCTCCCTCTTTCTTCCATAAACAATTCTATTCTATTCTCAGGAGTATTGACACCGAGCTTCCCCCTCTTTCCAATCTTGAGATCTTGTCTTTACTATTTTCGTCAAATATAGCCTACAGTTCAGGTACAAACTCCTGAGGGCTCAAATTAAATTAATTGTCTAATTGTTTATTTTCTAGTAGTCATAATATAGATATCATGCTAGTACACATTTTTTTATCGCTTCCTAAATATTGTTTGTCTAATCGTTGTGCTGCCCAACTTTTCAATCGAATACATGTCTAAATAAGGGTCATTAATAAATGTTGTGATACTTGTGATGAGCAAACTAATAATCTAAGTCTATGTTGTTAATCCGGTTTTGCATGGGAATTATGTCTTCAAATTATTAAGCAAACTTGAGTTAGTAGAGGCCGTCATAATACGGGTGAGTTGGGTGCCTAACACCTTCTCACCTCGTACCTTCACCCCCAAACCCTTTTTTCTTGGGTACTCATATGTTCTATATGAGAGGGACTCTTTGTAAAAACATGATTAGTTCACTTATCGCGCTATTGGGTTGTCCCTTCGGATTGTCCCTTCGGTTTGTCCCTTGGATAAAACGCCGATCGCAGATTTGTGACCTCTTTCATGGTTTTTATTCAATTCAAGTCTTTACAAAATCTTTTCTAACTCGATGGTCCCTTGAACTTATCTAAACCCCCAACTTACAAATTTTCTATAAGGACATACTCCGTGAAAACCAGTTGGATTGGATAAAAATCCCGGGTCGTTACAAGGTCCCCTGCTGGCATTGAGACCATCTCGAGCGATGTTTGTCCAGCTAACCATAACCTTTACTTTTTCTTGTGTTCATAGAGATGAAATCTTAGCGCGCTACGAGCATGTCCCAACTCAGGTTTGCCTTCATATGCATGCATATTGTACACCCTCACACACCATGTGCACATCAGCATCCTGCGTGTCACCTTCGGAACACTTTGATCTTTGCTTTTACTCAAGCTCGATCAAAGTGGGGGCTTCTTTAGACGCCAAAAAATCCCACTCGATTTCCCCGCAAAAGCCCGATGATGAAAGGAGTAATTTATAAACTTGAATGCTATTTTTGCTTTAATAGGTAAAATAAGATCTCACGTTTTTCCTCGATCACTCCTTCATTCCAATCACATTCAAAAGCCATGTTCAAGAGCTTTCCGACCTATTTCGGCTATCTCTTCACCCGTCCATCCCTATTTCCTTCCCTATAAATATAACCCTCGACCCTCAGTTCAAAACACACAGTCTACATTTAGCAACATCTATTCTCAGGAGTATTAACACTGAACTTCCCCCTCTTTCTTCTAAATTTGACATCTTGTCTTTACTATTTTTGCTAAATAGCCTACAGTTCAGGTCTAACTCCTGAGAGTTCAAATTAAATTAATTGCTTAACTGTTTATTTTGTAGTAGTCAAAATGTAGATATCATGCAAATCACGTCTTTTATTGCTTACTAAATATTGTCTTTCAAAGCATGTCTAGTCGTTGTAATGTTCAACTTGCCAATCAAATTGCATGTCTATATAAGGGTCATTAATAGATGTTGTGATGCTTGTGATGAACCAATTAGTAGTCTAAGTCTAGGTTATTAATCCGGTTTGTATGGGAATCATGTCTTTAAATTATTTAGCAAACTTGAGTTAGTAGAGGCCGTCATAAAACGGGAGAGTTGGGTTCCTAATACCTTCCCACCTCGTACCTTCGCCCCCGAACCTTTTATTCTTGGGTACTCATATGTTCTATATGAGCGGGAGTCTTACTAAGAACATGATCAGTTCACTTATCGCACTATTGGGTTGTCCCTTCGGATTGTCCCTTTGGTTTGTCCCTTCGATAAAACGCCAATAGTAGATTTGTGGCCTCTTCCATCAGGCGAGGGCAAGCCCTCCACAGCCTCTCCGTCATCCATACGTAGAGGAAACTCCTCTACTATTTGATAGGCCCGCAAGTGCACGGGTATATTGTCGTAATAAAAATATCGTATCCACAGGGAGGTTTCGATTCCAAATACGAAGGTTTCTTAAATTTAACAAGCTAAGCAATCAATAGCGGATCTTGGGTGATTTTAGCAAAGGACTAAACGATAGTGTCGATGAGAAAATAGCAAGACTAAAGAACCTAGGGTTGATTTCACTCAATTAAACTACTTGATGCGGATAAATAAACTTCAGCTAGCATGTCATGTCGAATGTTGCAAGGACGGACAAAGAACCTAAAACATTCTCTCGAAGAATCAAAGGCGAAACTCAATATAAAACTCGACTACCTATTCTCATGGAGTCAAGCAAATATCAAGAACATGAAGAACATAATTCTATCCAAAAAAAGCCCCAAATAATTCTAACCTACTCTCGTGGTTAGGCAAACTTAATGAAAGGTTGAGTTCGGACGATCAAAATTCTTCTCTCGGATAATCACCAAGGATAAACAATAAGCAAACAATGAATCATTGTGCAATACTCTAACGACAAGTTAGTTTCCAATTGTCTAATTAAACATCAAGCAATTCAATCAAGCTACATCAACCCTAGATAAAGGGGAATTAGCTACTCATGATATTGAAAAGCAATAAAGAAACTAAATTAAACATGATTATGCTAGAATTCAACAATAATATCAAGAACAACCATAAACTATATTGAAATTAATCTAAAAGAAGTAGAGAGATGGGGAAGAGAAAGTAGGGATTAGAAATACCAAAAGTGCTTCAATGGATATAACCAAGAACATGAACAAAGCTTTAAAATGGTGACTTCAATCTCCAAAATACATAAATAAACTAGTGTTTGATTCTAATCTAAAAATCATAAAAGTTTGAGAGAGAATATGGGGTGCTAAGAGATCATATGAAAGAGATGGATTCTCTCTCCTTTTATAACCCCCAAAATGTCTCTAATCGGATCCAAGTGAAAAGCCAAAGGAATGGCAAAGGTCACGACTTGAAATCTCGATTTCCGACAGCTTGCATGGTCGTGCGGAATTTGTGAAGGAAAGTTGCATGGTCATGCAACCCTTCTTGAGCTCACTGACTTACTTGCATGGTCATGCAAGGTTTAGCTTTCAAACTCGCATGGTCGTGCAAGTGCAATTTTGCCTAGAACTTCGTTTTTGCACTTCTCTTCTCGCTTGGCTTTCTCTATGGAATCTTCCTCGACTTCCTCTTTGATGATTGCGACTCCAAATCATCTCCAAAGTCTCTACCAAGCCTCAGCGTCTCAAAATGTCCTAAAAACATATCAAAATGCAAACATACCCCAAGTAGTCATCTTTATCACAATAATCATAAAATCTCACAAAGAAATGATATAATTACCATGAAACCAATCAAATGAGTGCATTTATCACATGGAAAATAGCTCTAATTACGCACTCATCACTATGCGTCCCCCGCTCTCCCCAATGTACCTCACCTTAATAGTCAGCAAGGTCACGCTTGGGAGCTGGCCCCGAGGAACTCTAGAATGGGACCTCCTGGGACCCTGAGGAGACAGACGATCCGCTTGTGAGACACAAAAAGTCAGTATATCACGCATATAGCTAAAAAGATGCAGATAAATTTCTTACCTCAGCAGTGAGGTCCGGCATCAGACGATCCAAGCAATAGACCAGGTACACGGCCGTGCGGTCCAAGCCAACAATATCTGGCATATGAAACTCTGTGGCTGCCATACCACGAGCCACGACCCCCAAGTCTCGCACGCTCAGACTGCGCAGATAGAACATGGTTAGAGGAGGATCCTCCTGAACCAGGTGGCTACCCAAGGTGGGATAAACCAACCGAGTCAAACGATCCCTCAGATACCACACAAAGCCAAATGGCCCCTTGAAGACCACCCGCAAGGAGGACACTCTAAAAGACTCCATGGTAATATGGGGCGGAACCCCAGGAACATCATCAAAAGCGGACCATGACACATGTAGGTTATCCGTTCAGAAGTTCATTCACACCAAATGAACCAAAAAAAAGAAGGATGCATAAGTCAACAACAACATACCGCAGATGCAGCATGGCTCTCAAAGAAAGCCCGAAAATGCTCCAGAGAGGTAAACGGATGGTTATCTCTACCAATCCACAGTGAACCTAGCGGGAACATCCTCAAACCAAGATGGTGAGGACCAAAAGCAGAAAAATACTCGAAAAACCACAGCTGCCATATAAACAAAAAAAAAAGGATAAGTTTCAATTCCAAAAGCATGTAGGGGCAAAGAAAAAAAAAAACATATGTGCCTACCTCCAGTATCTTCCACGGGCCCGAGATAGACGCTCTCTCACTCAACGGTTTGGGCCTGCATGCCCGGCGACACCATCTCACTAAGGTAGCATAGGCAAAAGCACCGAAGTTGAACTCATGGACCTTGGTCAAATCCTCTAAACATGTCAAGAAACCGACTTGATATACGCTCTTCTTCTGAGCGAAAATGGTCGACCCCAACAAGCAAGCCAGAAAAATGCGAACTCTCTGCTCCTCGGTAAGCAACAAGGAAACCCGATCCTTATCAAAGTAGGCAGACACAGGCCCATAAAGCTCAACAAACCTGTCACTCTTTCGCCAGTAACTCGCGTCGTACCAAATACGGCGCCCTCTAAACGACAGACCCGTCAGCACAACGAACTGGTAAGGGGTGGGAAACATCTATCCTACAAGCGTGTTGAAAGTGTTTGTGGAATCCCAAAACCTCTCCAATAACCCCTTACTGACAACCCTAGTATCCCCGGAATGACAAGCAGGGATAACAGTCAAGAAATGGTCAAAACCTGAGCCCAATACCAAATTCCTATCTCCAACTGAAAAAGTCTCTAACATCATAGCCCAATGGGAGGTAGACCACCCATGAGCCTGCAACAAAACGCCAACACCCTAGCCAACAAACAAAATTTTATCAACACCCCATATACTACAAATACAGCCAAAATAATTCCACACAAATCAGATGCAGCTGACCACCAATCCAGTATAAGTCCCAATTTATTCGTGTGCCGAAGCACTAACAGTTCAAATTTTCAGTTCAATATATATATATATATATATATATATATATATATATATATATATATATATATATATATATATATATATATATATATATATATATATATATATATATATATATACCCATACATTAAGGGAAAACATACCAACTCAGGGTTAGACAGATGACTCTGCCTGACCGGTAGTAAAATACTACGGTCCCAAACCCCAGTCGGGCGCCAGTCCAGTCGCATGAATGAATCCTGATACAGTCGAGCTCCATCCGCACGGCGGGACGAAGGTGTGCTAGTGGAGGGAAGCCCAGTACGGAAAAGGTCCTTGTCATCCACCCCTTCACCCATGGTACGTTTTCCTTTGTCTGCGGGAGCCATGGGAGTACAATGAATCTTTCTCTCTCTACAAGTGGAAAATTAAAAAGTTTCAGATTCGCAAGAAACAAGCACTCATTCAACAATGCAACCCAAAATTTAGCAACTAGGCGGAAAAATAAGCAAGTTCAAGACAAAAATCAAAGAGTTTGGTCAAGAATTGACTTACCTCAAGCAAGTTGAAGCACTCAACAATGGTGGTGGTCTTCGACAATTGCTCTCGACGAAGAAGAAGAAGAAGTGGCACGCTTAAAAAAAAAAACAGGCTGAAGCACCCTTATTTGGCTCAAGACGAGCTCGAAAGCCGCTAGCGGCCCTGCAGGCCCTACACACGCGGGCCCCACTTGCTTTCCCACGACCCTTTTTCCAGTCCAAAGTTCGTTATTCCAGTTCGTTCACGGCAAATATCAGTACCAAGCGCGCGGGAACGAGTCTCTTTGGCCCACAAATTCAAATTCTACAATTGGCCCATTTTACGGTACCAACTATTTTCAGGTAAAACTAACCCAGTTATTTTTGCAGATCCGATCCCAAATACTGAAGCCCGAATATATACTGCGACAACTTTTACCGCCCAGAGTGTCAAAGTTTTTTTTAAGCCCGGTAAATTTTTCGACCTCCCCGATATCCAAAAAAGAATCCCAAATGTCCCAATGTCCTAATATCCCAAAACGTCCCGAAGTCCCAAAGTCACAAATGTCCCAATATCCCAAATGTCCCGAAGTCCCAAAGTCACAAATGTCCCAATATCCCAAATGTCCCGATGTCCCAAAGTCACAAATGTCCCAGAGTCACAAATGTCCCAATGTCCCAACGTCTCAAATGTCCCAATGTCCCAATGTCACAAATTTTGGGGTCAGTCAATGATCGCTTAAGCTATTGCGGTTAAACTATCCTCCTGCGAGATCACAAATTTTGGGACAGTCAATGATCGCTAAAGCTATTGCAGTTAAACTATCCTTCTGCGAGGTTACTTATTATGTGTCAGTCAATGATTGCTTAAACTGTTGCGGTTATACTGTCCATTATTTTGTACATGTTTCAGTCAATGATTGCTTAAATTATTGCATTTAAATTGTCCATATGTTTTAAGCATTTTACAACCGTCATTTTGATTATGCTGTCTCGTCGACCTTTTCGTTTCTTGTGCAGGGACGGAATCTCGGCATCCGTCGAGTGGTGTTTAATCATTGTTTGCTCGATAAAGCATTTATACTATTCACTCTCACCAGTGTTACTTCCTATTTACAGTCGTTATTTTTAATCGCCCTGTCTCGTTGACTTTTTCGTTTCTTGTACAGGGACGGAATCTCAACACCCGCCTGTAGACGCCAAAAAAGCGTCTTCAGCTTTCTCCGCAAAAGCCCGATGATGAAAGGAGTAAGTTTTAAGCTTGAACTGCTATTTTTTCTTTAATAGTTAAGATAAGGTCTCAGGTTTTTTTCCTCTAAAAACTCCTTCATTTTCACTTCATTTAAAAGCCCCTTTTCAAGAGCTTTCCATTGTTTCCTTCCGTTTAAGGTCAAAACAAAGTTTAAGGTCAAAACAGATATAGCCAAATACCGTGGACCGTGTTTAAAGCCCCATTTGGAGTTGATTTGGTTTTTAGCCTTATAGGTTTGGATTCCTTATTCAAATAGCTTTTCAAGGACATATTATGAGCTCATACCACATTCCTAACCAAGGAGTTACAAGCCCAACACTGATACGCACTCCAAAACTGACCTCTCCTTACTCCTTCGGGTATATCTCGAGATCCAGAAATTATTTGGACCTGAAACCAAATCCATATGAAACTATACCCAACAATCTTTCCAAAGCGTCTTGAATCATCCAATTTGGAGCTCAAATGAGTGAGATATGGCCCGGACAAAACCTATCTGAAAAGCTGTCAGGGCCGCTAGCGGCGCTGACCTTGCTTCGGCCCGACTCTTTTTTCGGCCCAAATCCATATTTCGGCTCCTTTTCAATCCTTTTCAGCCGTACAACCCTACCTCCCTCTCCTATATAAACAACCCTCCACCCTCAGTTCAAAACAGACAGCCTACAGTTGGCAACCTCTATTCTCAGGAGTATTAACACTGAGCTTCCCCCTCTTTCTTCCAAACTTGAGATCTATTTTTACTATTCTTGTCAAATATATCCTACAGTTCAGGTACAAATTCCTGAGGGCTCAAATTAAATTGTTTGCTTAACTGTTTATTTTCTTAGTAGTCATAATGTAGATATCATGCTAGAATAACGTTTTTATTGCTTCCTAAATACTGCATGTATAGTCGTTGTGCTGCTCAACTTGTCAATCAAATGCATGTCTAAATAAGGGTTAAAAGAAATGTTGTGATGCTTGTGGTGAACCAATTAATAGTCTATGTCTAGTTTGTTAATCCGGTTTTGCATGGGAATTATGTCTTTAAATTATTAAGCAAACTTGAGTTAGTAGAGGCCGTCATAATACGGGCGAGTTGGGTGCCTAACACCTTCCCACCTCGTACCTTCGCCCCCGAACCTATTATTCTTGGGTACTCATATGTTCTATATGAGCGGGAGTCTTTCTAAAAACATGATTAGTTCACTTTTCGCGCTATTGGGTTGTCCCTTCGGTTTGTCCCTTCGATAAAACGCCGATAGCAGATTTGTGACCTCTTTCATGGTTTTTATTCAATTCAAGTCTTTTCAAAAGCTTTTCTAACTCGATGGTCCCTTGAACTTATCTAAGCTCCCTACCGACAAATTTTCTATAAGACGCACTCTGGGAAAAAACAAAAGGATTGGTATGAAAAATCCGGGTCCTTATAGTGGCGAGTCAACTTGGGACTTATTTAAGAGAGTGAGACTCGAAAGTCAAGTTTGCTTAATTATTTAATAACATGTTCCATATTTTGCATCATTTGCATGTGCATTGGGACAACCTTTTGACCCTTATCGGCCTTCGAGGAAGTTTGTGTCGCAACTCGTAGACAACGCGTATATCTAAAGGAATATACAGTTGTCCTATCGTGCAAATCGATGCTTCCTCACCCATGACTCATCAATCATTTGTTGATGAAAAGAATTACAATCGATGTGTCGACCATCCGCCGAATGGAAATTGTAATTTGTCATGGTAACCTCACAGGAGCCAAAAGCCTCTAACCCACATTCGTGAATTCGCTTGCTTGTTGTGCATGTGTCGTTGTAATGCCCGTCCGATCACATGTTTGCTTGTAAACTACGTTGTTATAATGCTTGCTTGAACGCATGAATACCGTGACTATGTGCCAACATGTACTTACGTGCTAGGAGTCATTTCTTTTATTTTTAGCTAGTTCCTAGTGCCCAAAGATGGTGCGAGAATTCTATTCAATGAGCACTCGTTTCCCCAATGATATATTTTCATATAGCGTCGAAGTCATGAACAATTTTCTAGGACCTTTTAGCAAAAAAAAACGAGTCAGTCTCTCCATTTCCCCTCTCCCACTTTTTTTATTTTTCTTTTCTTTTCTTTATTTATTTTTTGATGTAATTCAGATTCGGCAAAAAAAAGAAAAAAAAAAACCCAAAAAAAAAATAAATTCCGAAAATAAAAAAAAATGCCGAAATTTATTATTTTTTTTTTTTTTATTTATCCCATTTTCCATTTTCTTTGAGTCAAAAAAAAAAAGAAACGCCGAAAAAATGAAAAAATTTCGGAAAATAAAAAAATTGCCAAATTTCTTTTTTATTTTATTTTATCCAATTTTCCATTTTCTTTGAGTCTAGAAAAATCAAAAAAAATAAAATAGGATGGTCCGTCTTTTTCTATTTTTTTCATTTTCATTCATCGACTTCATTTTTTCGTTTGATATGAGGGGAAATGATCGGGCATTTAGGCTTAGGTTGTCATTTTCTATTTCTTTGCATTGCATTGCATTACATCGTACGTATTAGACGCTCCATGCTAGGATTCATAACTAGTCGTCATGTTTGCATTGTCGTCATTTTGCATATGCATTTGTACAAAAATTCGAGTCTTGCATTCATCTATGTCTCCATTTGTTCACTACATCTCATACACTAGAAGTTTAGACAAGTTATTCATTAAGTGCTCTAGGATCATTCTAGGAAGCATCCATACATTGTCATACATGTCTAGATCAGTCCACCATGCACCTTGCATATTGTTGTCGTAGCTCTGTCATTGCATTGTCGTCATCATGCATTCAAGTTCATATAGACGTCCTTAGGCACATTCACCTTAGGGGTAATCGAGGGTCTTCTAAAATAACGAGTCTTTGTTTTCAAGTCCTTTCTTTGCGTCTTTCTAAGTTGAGACTTGTGTTCAAGATTGGGGGCTCGAGGAAGAATTACGGTGACAAAGGTTGGGCTCGATCGTCCAGCAGATTGGTTCGTGTACAAGCTACTTCCAAGACACCACCACATTCCAAAAGGCCATCACCCCATAATCCATCACCGCCACAAAGCTCGCCACCACTCAATACATCCCTTACCTCACCAATCACACCCCCAAACTTCACCATGGTCAAAACCACTGACAAGAGGCTTGATGAGCTCATGAATGAGTTGGAAAGGCTGCGACTCATGGTTGAAGATATCGACAAGAAAAAGAGAAGAAGAGTCAAGGATCCCTTCCGATTCCGATTCTGAGGAAGAAGGTTCAGATGCCATGCTGGCTAAAATCACCTCTGTGCTCAACAGTAGCGGCTTGATCTCCAACTATAGTGCCAACGTAGGAAAGTTTGACACTAAGATCAAGGGCAAGCTTCCAGCCAAGTTCTCCATGCCCGAGGTTCCGACATTCACTGGCACTGATAATCCACAAGACTACCTCAAGGCCTTCACCACTGCCATGGGTTTAAGAGGAGTTGACAAAAATATCTACATTCACTTGTTCCCATAGACTCTTGATGCCCCAACTCGTTGTTGGTTCTACACCTTGAATTTGGAGAACTACACAACTTGGTCTGATTTTACCACAGTCTTCCTTGCACGCTACAAGGAAAATGTTGCTCTACCTATGACCCTTTGAGAGTTAGAGATCACCAAACAAGAAGAAGATGAGGGATTCACTGCCTTCCTTATCCGCTGGAAGCTAAAGATAGCCGAACTGGTTGAGCGACCTTCGCAAGCTGATCAAATCCGCCAACTCATCAAGAACCTGCAACCTGCTTACAAGGAACACCTTAAGTATCAAGCAATTGACTCATACAACCGGCTCTATGTTGTGGGCATCCTAATTGAAGATAACCTTCTTAAGAATTCCACTTAAGTCGTGAACAACGCGAGTATCTACAGGGGGCTGTCATTCGTGTCCCTGTGAACAGCCTATGCTCGAGAAGTTGAAGAGAGTCGAAGTTTCCTAGTGTGCAACTCTAGTTGAGTCCAGTCAAGTTTAATGATGTCTAGTTGTCTTTTCAATTCGTCCATAGAGTCTAGCTTACTTTTCGTGTAATGCTTTTCTTCGATTCAATAAAGATTGCATTTTGATTCCCATCATTGTTCTTTGTTCAATTTTATGACGAACTTAAGTTGCCTATGACGGAATAACAAAAAAAAATCAAAAATAAAATAAAATAAAAAATTCAAAAGAAAGCCTTCATTGTGGAAAACATTAAACAAAGACTCCCTAATGATCATCCCCATAGAGGACCTACAGTTGAACCGTCCGTGCCGAGGACAGGAGGCATTCATTTGGCACCTCACATCAATATCTTTTACTACCCTATACATCATTACCACTTGCAACCCTTTTAGCCAAACACATAGCCTTTCATTTATTAACCACATCATCCTTACCCGGGGAATGGGTGTGTGCGACTTGGGAATAGAAGCAACCTCCTAGGCAAAGTGGACCGTCCTACAAAAACAAAGAGCGACCAAGAAAAAAACAAAAGAAGAGAGAACTCGAAAGTTCAAGAGCAAAAACAAAAAAAAAAAAAAAAAAAAAAAGAGAAAAAAATTCGAGAGCGATCAAAGATCCAAAAGAGTACAAACACTTCAAGCACAACCAAATAGTGGCCTTACCTAAACATAGGTCTCTTAGCCACCTTGCCTAGATCACAAACTTCTATACCATCTAGCATACTTTTGGGAGGGGATTTACATTGGGTTTCTTTGAGCCTTTATCCTTTCTTTGACACCTTAACCCAGCCTGACATTACAACCCTAAAGCCCTCCAAGAGGTACGGCCATTCAATTGTATAGTACTGAACTACGTTGGCCTGATTCCATAAACTGGATACGTAGGAAACCTCAAGGAGGTCCGGCCACGACAACTACTTTGTCACATGACCATAAGGAGTTCTCTCATTCCACCATTCTCATCTAAGGCTAAAAACAAAATGAGCCCGGTAGGTTGAAAACCCGAAAGGGCGGCCTAGGCAAAAGTTAGGGCAACAAAAAAAATATATATATAAAACAAATTCAACATCTTGAGGCAACTTAAATTTTCGAGGACTTAGAACATTGTTTCTCATGTAAGCGCTTTTTGGTCAGTCGTCTAGAGGTCATACTCATCACCTTTCTCGTAGGCTTGCACATCGACTTCCCAACTGGGGGCTATTTCAGAATAAGTCGGTTCTTTGTCCGCTACGTTCCAAGTTGTCCATTCCGTCCCCATACCTTAAGTTAGGATATTTTGCACCGCCACATCGACACCCATAGCTCATCGAGTAGGTCATAACCATCAAGAACCACACATCAAAATGGGGGCTGATTCTCCCTTGACTGCACCCATTCTTGTCCACTTGTCTCTTACTCTGTCAAGATCACCACAGAAATGAAATTCTTGATCACAAATACTTTTCTCATATGAAGACCCTCTTCAGACTCTATAGGAGAGTCGTGCATGTTAGGCTAGGCCGCATGGAGCTGTGAGTCAATAGAGTCTGCATACATCATATCTGCATAAGTACTAGAGTCGCCTTTAAAGGCATGCATGTGTACATAATTTCTGAGTGTCTTGAGTCCCTACGTCTTTACATGTCAATCCCCCTGTTACCCGTGCATATTATTATGTCATGTGTTGTGCATCTTGTCATGGTCAGTCAGGCATGTCCATTGCATCTTTTCCCTATGTGCATATTTCCGTTGCAGGTTTCAGTCTACCTGCTCTCCATCGAAACCAGCAAGCCCAGAACTCGTGATCAAGTCCATAAGCGACCTTTCGACTACAACCAAGAATGGAGATAACCCTCCAACAACAAACAAGCGCAAGGGCCCCACAAACTGACCCAAGGCCCCTTTCTCTAGTTCAGAGTTCGTTATTACAGTTCATCTCGCGGCAACATCAGTACCAAACGCGCGGGAGCAAATTCCTCAGGCCCACAAATTCAAATTCAACAGTTGGCCCATTTTACGGTACCAACCATTTACAGGTAAAATTAACCCAGTTATTTTTGCAGGTCCTAGAAACGGAAACATGGGATCTACACGGCGACTCTCGACCCGAGCGCCCGAATTATTTATTTTTGCAGAACCTAGAAACGGAAACATGGATCTACACGGCGACTCTCGACCCGAGCGCCCAAGTTATTTATTTTTGCAGGTCCTAGAAACGGAAACATGGACCTACATGGCGACTCTCGACCCGAGCGCCCAAGATATTTATTTTTGCAGGTCCTAGAAACGGAAACATGGATCTACACGGCGACTCTCGACCCGAGCGCCCAAGTTATTTATTTTTGCAGGTCCTAGAAACAGAAACATGGATCTACACGGCGACTCTCGACCCGAGCGCCTAAGATATTTAAATGCTTCAGTTAATGATAGCTTAAAGCGGTTATACTGTCCATTTGTTTTTAAATGCTTCAGTCAATGATCGCTTAAAGCAGGTTATACTGTCCATTTATTTTTTATATGTTTAAGTCAATGATTGCTTAACCTATTGCATTTAAACTGTTCATATGTTTTAACCATTTTACAGCCGTCATTTTGATCGCACTGTTCCGTCGACCTTTTCGTTTCTTGTGGAGGGACGGAATCTCGGCATCCGTCGAGTGGTGTTTAGTCACTGTTTGCTCGATAAAGCATTTATACTATTCACTCTCACCAGTATTACTTCCATTTTACAGCCGTCATTTTGATCGCGCTGTCTCATCGACCTTTTCGTTTCCTGTGCAGGGACGGAATCTCGGCATCCGCCAAGTAGTGCTTAGTCACTGTTTGCTCGATAAAGTATTTATACTATTCACCCTCACCAGTATTACTTCCCATTTACAGCCGTCATTTTGATCGCGATGTCTCGTCGACCTTTTCGTTTCTCGTGCAGGGATGGAATCTCGGCATCCGCCAAGTGGTGCTTAGTCACTGTTTGCTAGAAAAAGCATTTATACTATTCACTCTCATGTTACTAACCATTTTTACAACCGTTATTTTTAATCGCGTTATCTCGTTGACTTTTTCGTTTCTCAAAGAGGGACGAAATCTCGACATCCGCCGAGCGGTGTTTAGTCACTGTTTGTCGAAGTACTCTATGTTGATCATTCTCAAAGTATTGCTAACTTTTTCTTTCACTCTGAATACAGGTCCCCGCAGACGTTTAGGCCATCTATCCTGCTACCATAACCTTTATTTTCTCTTGTGTTCACAGGGATGAAATCTTAGCACACTACGAGCGTGTTCCAACTCAGGTTTGTCTTCATATGCATGCATACTGTACACTCTCACACACCGTTGCACATCAGCATCCTGCATGTCGCCTTTGGAGTACTTTGATCTTCGCTTTTACTCAATCTCGATCAAAGTGGGGGCTTCTGTAGACGCCAAAAAAGCGTCTTCAGATTTCTCTGCAAAAGCCCGATGATGAAAGGAGTAAGTTTTCAGCTTGAACTGCTATTTTTGCTTTAATAATTAAGATAAGGTCTCAGGTTTTTTTTCCTCTAACAACTCCTTCATTTTCACTTCATTTAAAATCCCCTTTTCAAAAGCTTTCCATTACTTCCTTCCGTGTCCAAATACGATTCCACACTTAAGAGTTATGGCCAAACAAAGTTTAGGGTCAAAACAGATATAGCCGAATACCATGGACCGTATTTCAAGTCCCATTTGGGAGTTTATTTAGTTGAATTAATTTGTGAGCCTTATAATTTTGGATTTCGTATTCAAATAGCTTTCCAATGACATATCATGAGCCCATACCACATTCCTAACCAAGGAGTTACAAGCCCAACACTGATGCGCACTCCAAAACTGACCTCTCCTTACGCTTTTGGGTATATCTCAAGATGAAGAAACCATTTGGACCTGAAACAAAAGCTATATGAAACTAGACCCAATAATCTTTCCAAAGCGTCTTGAATCATCCAATTTGGAGCCCAAACGAGTGAGATATGGCCCGGAAAAAACCTAACTGAAAAGTTGTCAGAGCCGCTAGCGGCGCTGACCTTGCTTCGGCCCAACTCTTTTTTCGGCCCAAATCCATATTTCGGCTCCTTTTCAATCCTTTTCAGCCGTACAACCCTACCTCTCTCTCCTATATAAACAACCCTCCACCCTTAGTTCAAAACAGACAACCTACAGTTGGCAACCTCTATTCTCAGGAGTATTAACACTGAGCTTCCCCCTCTTTCTTCCAAACTTGAGATCTATTTTTACTATTCTTGTCAAATATAGCCTACAGTTCAAGTACAAATTCATGAGGGCTCAAATTAAATTGTTTGCTTAACTGTTTATTTTCTAAGTAGTCATAATGTAGATATCATGCTAGAATAACGTTTTTATTGCTTCCTAAATACTGCCTGTATAGTCGTTGTGCTGCTCAACTTGTCAATCAAATGCATGTCTAAATAAGGGATAAAATAAATGTTGTGATGCTTGTGGTAAACCAATTAATAGTCTATGTCTAGTTTGTTAATCCGGTTTTGCATGGGAATTATGTCTTTAAATTATTAAGCAAACTTGAGTTAGTAGAGGCCGTCATAATACGGGCGAGTTGGGTGCCTAACACCTTCCCACCTCGTACTTTCGCCCTCGAACCTATTATTCTTGGGTACTCATATGTTCTATATGAGCCGGAGTCTTTCTAAAAACATGATTAGTTCACTTTTCGTGCTATTGGGTTGTCCCTTCGGTTTGTCCCTTCGATAAAACGCCGATAGCAGATTTGTGACCTCTTTCATGGTTTTTGTTCAATTCAAGTCTTTTCAAAAGCTTTTCTAACTCGATGGTCCCTTGAACTTATCTAAGCCCCCAACCGACAAATTTTCTATAAGGACGCACTCCAGGGAAAAACAAAAGGATTGGTATGAAAGATCCCGGGTCCTTACACCGCCGAGCGGTGTTTAGTCACTGTTTGTCAAAGCACTCTACGTTGATCATTCTCAAAGTATTACTAACTTTTTCATTCACTCTGAATACAGGTTCCCAGCAGACGTTTAGACCATCTACGAGCGGTGATCTATCCTACTACCATAACCTTTATTTTCTCTTGTGTTCACAGAGATGAAATTTTAGCACACTACGAGCATGTCCCAACTCAGGTTTGTCTTCATATGCATACATACTGTACACTCTCACACACCGTGTGCACATCAGCATCCAGCATGTCGTCTTCGGAATACTATGATCTTCGCTTTTACTCAAGCTCGATCAAAGTGGGGGCTTCTGTAGACGCCAAAAAAGGGCCTTCAAATTTCTCCGCAAAAGCCTGATGATGAAAGGAGTAATTTATAATCTTGAACGCTATTTTTGCTTTAATAGTTAAGATAAGGTCTCAGGTTTTTCCTCTAAACACTCCTTTATTCCAATCCCATTCAAAAGCCCCGTTCAAGAGCTTTCCAACGGCACCTCTCATGCCTCTTTTCGACTTCTGGTCGCCAAGTTGCGATTTGGGGATAGAATCGTCTTTTACCGTCCGGGGTAAAACAGTATTTTCATATTTTTTGGAATACTAAAATTTCTCCGGAAAATAAAAACGACATCTAGCTGGCAGGTGACAGCCATCAGCGGCCATGGGATAAAACCCAGGGCCGCTAGCGGCGCTGACATTGCCTCTGACCCGACTCTTTTTTCAAGCCCAATTCAAAAAATCGGCTCTCTTCAGTCGTCCAGCCCTACTTCTCCACGCCTATAAATATGACCCTCCTCCCTCAGTTCAAATCACACAGTCTATAGTTGACACCCTTTATTCTTAGTAGTATTGACTCTGAGCTTCTCCCTCTTTCTTCCATAAACAATTCTATTCTATTCTCGGGAGTATTGACACCGAGCTTCCCCCTCTTTCCAAACTTGTGATCTTATCTTTACTATTTTTGTCAAATATAACCTACAGTTCAGGTACAAACTCCTGAGGGCTCAAATAAAATTAATTGCCTAATTGTTTATTTTCTAGTAATCATAATGTAGATATCATGCTAGTACATGTTTTTTATCACTTCCTAAATATTGTCTGTCTAGTTATTGTGCTGCCCAATTTGTCAATCAAATGCATGTCTAAATAAGGGTCATTAATAAATGTTGTGATGCTTGTGATGAACCAATTAATAATCTAAGTCTAGGTTGTTAATCCCGTTTTGCATGGGAATTATGTCTTTAAATTTTTAAGCAAACTTGAGTTAGTAGAGGCCGTCATAATACGGGCGAGTTGGGTGTCTTCGGTTTGTCCCTTCGATAAAACGCCGATCGCTGATTTGTAACCTCTTTCATGGTTTTTATTCAATTCAAGTCTTTACAAAATCTTTTCTAACTCGATGGTCCGTTGAACTTATCTAAACCCCCAACTTACAAATTTTCTATAAGGACATACTCCGTGAAAACCAGTTGGATTGGAAAAAAATCTCGGATCCTTACAAGGTCCCCTGCAGGCATTGAGACCATCTCGAGCGATGTTTTCCCAGCTAACCATAACCTTTACTTTTTCTTGTGTTTATAGAGATGAAATCTTAGCGCGCTACGAGCATGTCCCAACTCAGGTTTGCCTTCATATGCATGCATACTGTACACCCCCACACACCATGTGCACATCAACATCTTGTGTGTCACCTTCGGAATACTTTGATCTTCGCTTTTACTCAAACTCGATCAAAGTGGGGGCTTCTGTAGACGCTAAAAAAGCGCACTCGATTTTCCCACAAAAGCCCGATGATGAAAGGAGTAATTTATAAACTTGATTGCTATTTTTGCTTTGATAGGTAAAATAAGGTCTCACGTTTGTCCTCGATCACTCCTTCATTCCGATCAAATTCAAAAGCCCTATTCAAGAGCTTTCCGACCTCTCGTGTCTTTTTCCGACTCCAGGTTGTCAGGTTGCTAACCGGAGGTAAAACCATCTTTTACCGCAGAAGAGTAAAACTGTCTTTGCCTATTTTCGGAATACTGAAATTCCTCCAAAAATTAAAAATAGACTGGATGTCGTCATTATGACGATACCCAGCTGGCAAACTGATAGCCGCCAGCGCTGCTAGAATCACAGCCAGCGCCGCTAGCGGCCCGCTGAGGCCAGGGCCGCTAACAGCGCTCGCTGGGTCTCTAGTCCCGTCTTTTTTTAAGCTCAAAAATAGATTTTCAGCCATCTCTTCACCCGTCTAACCCTGTTTCCTTCCCTATAAATATAACCCTCGGCCCTCAATTAAAAACACACATTCTACAGTAAACAACATCTATTCTCAGGAGTATTAACACTGAACTTCCCCCTCTTTCTTCTAAATTTGACATCTTGTGTTTACTATCTTGGAAATTTCACGGTGCGCCCCCAAACTTTAATAAAATGTACACAAGATACATTCAACTTTCATAATGCACCATATACCCCTGAAATTTATACTTTTGCCTACACCATGAACATCTAGTTAACACCATCCATTTTCCATGAACTATATATGTTTCTTGCAATTAATGATAATAACATTTTTTTTGATGTTTTATCATCTAGTGCAAATTTTACCAAAAAAAAGTACAGTAACTATTAAAAAAAATTGAAGAGCCTGCAATTTCATATTATATATACATAATATGAAATTTGTTTTGTACTTATTAAAAGTTATACTCCGTATCCACTTATACTATATTACAACTTTATTTTGTGAATTTCACCTAACAGTAATATTGCGTAAGAAGGGATAAAGAATTTCATCACATCATTACCGTCACTGGTAAGGAAAGCTCACGGAATAAACATGCACTAGCTAATTACAGGGGGTCAACTTAGTAAAGTTATACAAGAGCTTCATTGCCAGAAAACGAGTACTCTTTAGGACATGATTTTTCTTTTCCCCACATGAATTTTTTAATTGTCAAAAATTCATGATATCTAGTTATACTAGAGTAGGTTAAGCAGCCATTAAGGAACATTTAATAAAGAGATATGTCATCGGATGGAACAGTTTAGGATTATATTCCCCCAAATGTAATGCTATTTTGTCCAAATTCTTCCCCTCAACAAATAATAATAATAATAATAATAATAATAATAATAATAATAATAATAATAATAATAATAATAATAATAATAATAATAATAATAATAATAATAATAATAATAATAATAATAATAATAATAATAATAATAATAATAATAATAATAATAATATGAGCTATGGGGTGAAAGGAATCAGAGGGTTTTTTGTAATAAAGTTAGAGACCATACAACTATTATTGGGCTAGTACAGATAGGTGTGTGTTGCCCGTTTTATTCACCAATATGGTGATGAAGCTCTAGAGTTATTATATAGCTTGTAATGAGAACGTTTATCTTAGGGGGTATGCCTCCGGTGCTAGCTTGTAATCTTTATTCGGAGAGTGCTTCGTTGGCATCCCTTTGGCAAGTGGAAAATATATTGACCATTTTCAAAAAAAAAAAAATAAAATAAAATAAAATAAAATAAAATAAAATAAAATAAAATAAAATAAAATAAAAAATAATAATAATAATAATAATAATAATAATAATAATAATAATAATAATAATAATAATAATAATAATAATAATTTGTCCATCGGTTTGACGATAAAGAGATGGTGTCAACATGTGTGTATGAACCATACCAAAATATTAAAGTTTAGGGGTATAGGGTGCATTTTGAAAGTTAGGTGTATCTGATGTGCATTGTGCCAAACTTCAGGGGCGCATCGTGAAATATCCCTTACTATTTTTGCTAAATAGCCTACAGTTCAGGTCTAACTCCTGAGGGTTCAAATTAAATTAGTTGCTTAATTGTTTATTTTGTAGTAGTCAAAATGTAGATATCATGCAAATCACGTCTTTTATTGCTTACTAAATATTATCTTTCAAAGCATGTCTAGTCGTTGTAATGTTCAACTTGCCAATCAAATTGCATGTCTATATAAGGGTCATTAATAAATGTTGTGATGCTTGTGATGAACCAATTAATAGTCTAAGTCTAGGTTGTTAATCCGGTTTGTATGGGAATCATGTCTTTAAATTTGCAAACTTGAGTTAGTAGAGGCCGTCACAAAACGGGAGAGTTGGGTTCCTAACACCTTCGCACCTCGTACCTTCGCCCCCGAACCTTTTATTCTTGGGTACTCATATGTTCTATATGAGCGGGAGTCTTTCTAAAAACATGATCAGTTCATTTATCGCGCTATTAGGTTGTCCCTTCGGATTGTCCCTTTGGTTTGTCCCTTCGATAAAACGCCAATAGTAGATTTGTGGCCTCTTCCATGGTTTTTATTCAATTCAAGTCTTTTCAAAAGCTTTTCTAACTCGATGGTCCCTTGAACATACCTAAACCCCCAGCTTACAAATTTTCTATAAGGACACACTCCGTGGGTGATAGGATTCCGGGATCCTTACATTATTTGACCCACAGATTGACCATTAACAACTACAGGTTGAACATACCTAGCTTAAAACAAGCATTATTCAGTTTTAAAACATCAATTTTATCCCAAGTTGATGTAGTTTTCACTACAACAAAAATGCTATTTAACCACGCTAAAAAACGCGTGTTTACCATGCTTTAAAGCGTGGAAATTTTTTTTACCACGCTTTCAAAAAAGTGTGGCTAAAATCAATGTGGATAATTTACCACGCTTTTATGCGTAGACAAATTTTTTTTTTCTCCACACTTTCATACGTGGTATTTATAAGAAATAGGCGTCATTTCTTTGTTTTCCATGTATTTTGATGGCGGGAATCCTTTTACTTCGCTTAAAAGCGTGGCAATATATATATATTTGCCACGCTTTTAAGCGAAGTAAAAGGATTCCCGCCATCAAAACATGGAAGGCGCCTACAAAGACAAGCGAAACTAAAATGAACGGTATCTAATATTATATATATATGGGTAAGAGCGTTGGTAAGATGATATGTGTCACACTACCATTGGCTCATACCCACAATAATAGATTAATGTATTTATTAAGCAGCTAATGACATAAATAATGCTGCACCAAAATAAATGACAGTAAAAACTGGACACCTACAATAACTAAAATGTTTCATTCTCCTTAAATAAATTTTAAACTTTATTATTGTTCTACGGTTGGTTTTATGTCTTATTCTTATCAATGTTGGCGAAGGTAAACTGCCAAATCACTTTTAAGGAAAATGGCAGATCATGTTGTAAGAGTAGACGAAGCAATACGAACATATATAGGACACAATTACGAGTGGGTATTATATGGCAAGTGATATATTTGTGAGTATTACATGACAGGTGATATTTGTGTTGACTAAAGTTTGCGGGGATAAGCATAGGTTATGTGACAACGAACATATGACTAATATTTATCTGCCTAATATTATGGAGACAATCGCATCTTTTGTGACAATAATGATCACATTATAACGTCATCGTTTTCATGTTATATAGTTGTGGGTATTACAGGGTAGGTAATATAATATATGCGGGGATAATTACATGTTATGTGACGATTAACACGTGACTGATATTTGTAGAAAATTTGTAGGTAATGTGACAAGGGTACGCATCCAGACATTTTCTCCTTTATTAAATTTAATATCCGTGGTTATTATAAGCATCGACTAACTTAGAATTAATATGTGAATCATATTTGTAGGATCAATGAGGTAATAAATTTAGATTTTGATCCACCCATTAAGGGGACAATCTGATCAAACCGGCGGTTGTTTGATAACAAAAATTATACCAGATGGTATAAGCATAGGCTACGTGAAAATTAACAATTATTTGCGGGGATAATAACTGCGTATAATTTTTAAAAAAATCTAGAAATTAATTGCAACATATAAAAAATAAAATGGTAAATTGGTCGTCCTAGTATATATTAATTCTCAAAAGAATACTACTATTCTGGAAGTAGTTGTTCCCACAATACCACTACAAAACATTTTAATACAAAATATTAGTCGAAAAGCCACTAATCTTAAACTTCAACCACTGGAGCAATTTTTGAGTCTTGACATGCTAGATTTCTCACTTCATCGGAATCCCTTAATGCATTGATATGACATCCTACACGATCCAAAACAAAACACAAGTTCACAAATGTAAACATAGTTGACAAAAGAAAGTAAAGTAAAAGGCTTGTCCCAAAACAATAAATATACGCAAATATAGGAAACACTTAATAGAAAAAACCTGATGAACCTGTGCAAATATCAGTGCCTACACGCACATAGTGACACACATACACGTATACAAGTGTGTGCTAAAAAAATAAAGCACCATACATTATTTCCAGAATATCTCCATCAATATATTATCAAACATTTACATACTCCTTGTTTACGCTATCAGACACACATACACGTATACAATTGTTTTCCTATGTATATTTACCATTCAAACATGTGTAAGTCAGAATTAGACAAGCAAATAAAGGTCTGAATTCTGACTTGAAAACAGACAGTCAGTACAAAGTCGGTAAGAAGACTTCAAACATAGACCACAAAAAACAGATATAACTTCCTTGGGTTCTTGGCATTTAAGGTGAGACCAAAGATAAATTAGTTTCTTAACCAACCAAACAGCTGTAGATCAGATTTCAACTCTAGTACAATTACAGTTGACATCAAATCAAAATCAAATAAAGAGAAAACTCGAGCAATTGAAGATTATAAGAAGATTTAAGGCATAAGGTTCTGAATGTTTTACTTAGGAAAGCAGGTTTTGACTAGGTAAATCAGCTTTTGCATAACCACGCATCATCTTAGGCATAAGCAAGCATGGTCAAAGTGAACCTTATTCTTTTCCATTCACTGCTCAATCAAAACCAAATAAATAATCAGGGATAGTATGCTATACAATACCTGCTGCACAAGTTGCTTAGGTCTGAACAACTACGTTTTAGCCTTTGTCTTTAGGGTCGTTGCTGCTCCCAAAAACATTAGTAGAACAAGATCATGAGAAGTTCATAAAATAAACAATGAAATCAAACTGGTCGACTTAGCTTGCATCTCCAATTCCCTGCCCACTAACATACATGATGTGACATGAAAAGCACGCGGTTAAATCACACAAAATATTTGAAGGACGCAAGCATTACTAATTAAGAATCCAAATACAAGCAAACAGAGCATAAAAAGCTTACATTCACAATCTGAAAATCAGATAATTTTACCTACATCATATAATTATGGAGATGAATCACCTACTAGATAATATGTTAAGACCCCTCCCCAATCATGTATATTAGTCAAAAAGGAGCGAAACAAACCCCTGAGACACCACCGGTGTGGAAATCAAACCCTTGACAATATATGCTCTCCAACCAGCAATATAACAACTGATACAATTCAACATGAGAATGCAACAACTACTAGATAACATCAGAATGCAGCAAATAGAACAACAAAAATGCAGTAGCAGCATCACAAATAACAGCAGCAACTCATATATACAGATGTATTAAGAATATATTTATTAAAAACAATGCATAACCTTTTTTACAGCAACATTGCCATTGGTATAAAACTCACCAGTTTCCAAACAGATGAAAACAACTTCATGCAACTTTACCTTTGACCTGCATCACATCAGCGATCTGAAACACTTTCTAGGTAGGTTATCCGTTATTCATCAGACGTAATCATGTACACATTACATTAGTAATAAAAGACCAAAACAGACCCTTGAGACATCACATGTACGCAACCAATGTCTTAACAATATGTGCCCCTGCAACTAAGAGCACACCAACTAACATATTCAGCGTATAGATGCAACAACTACAAAATCATCATTTGAATGTAGCAACCAGAGTGCTAGCTGCATCAGAAATGACAAAAGCAGCTCACACACACACCAGCAGTGTCAAAACAGTCCCCACAGTGGTACACCAACAGCTCACACATACAGCAGCCAAAACACTCCCCGCAGTAGCATACCGGAGCTAATAATAGTTCTAGATAGAAGCTTTAGACAGGACCTGTAGACAGAAGCTGCACAACAGTCAAAAGAATACAAGTGTTATTCTAAAATTACAAGAACTTATTTTCGAAAGAAATAGGTTTTTATCTATATCTACTTTGTTTCTGTTTTATTAGTTTCACTGCTAAATGTTTTCAAGATAATAATAAGAGTAGTTTGATAATTTAACAGATCTGTTAATCATTTTGGTTGTTGTATAGCATAGATCCAAATAATCTACTCTATTAATTAAAACATATAGCAAAGATAGAAGTATATTCTTATCGGATGTGTTACGTATTTAAAGCGACAGTCCCTAATCTCAAATATAACGCGACAATTTTTAGTTTTTTTGTTGTGAAGTAATCCTAACTAGGACCCATATAACACCCTACACTTAATAAAATGCTTAAGTAAGCCAAGAGTAGAATACAAAATAATTGAAGAACTAATCCTTCAAAACAACCCAATGAGAAAATACAGATAATCATCAATTTTTGGGTGATGGAAATAAAAAAAAAAATGTGTTACTCAGCCAAGCAAGAAGGAGAATGACATTGGACGACATTACCTTATAGTTGAATAATGAAAAATCAGAATTGAAACGAGCCGCAAAATTCTCATCTTTTCTTCTACAGTTAGAAATCTAAATTAAGATTCAATTCACAACCACAATCGGAAAAAGAATAACTAATACGCCATTCCTTCCTAGTTTCAATCTGTCTTTGGAACAACCTGATTACATATACATGACCACAAACAAATAACACAGGAAGCAAATGTAGCAATATAACGACCAATATTTAAAGCTCCCATGTTTAAAGCTCTTAATCAACATGACTTCACACATTTCACCAAAAGTTCAAATAGCTTGCTTAAAAGTGACATTGAAGGAGCTAAGTTCATAGTAAAAGCATCGAAAGAACAATGACCTGATTCACGACATTATGAAACCTGAATTACTTTGTTTAGGATTCCAACTTAATTAAAGACTCTCTAAATTAACTATTACAACCTCAGACCAACGAATAAATTATTTAATTCAATGCCACATTATATCTGAATCAGGAACCATTCAATAAAATCAAATAAAATGGATAGACAATAGATAAACCTGATAAACAAATACAAGCAGACAACAATTCACCAACAAATTGACATGCATTAGAGAATCAAAACAAGAAAATGATCTGGAAATTTAAGCAGTAAACTTGAATTCACATACAATCTGGAGGCTTTAAGGAAAGACATAGCAGTTTTGACTATATACAGGAACTGATCTTGCTTCAAGAAAACTGAATTCGTGCGAAATTCATAGTAGAGCTCGTATTCATAACCAAAAAAAGGCAAATGAAGGAAGAGAAATAAAAGAAAGTATCACCTTGGAATTCTAGGGTTTGTGACCGTTGGCTTCCGTTTGTGTAATTCTTCAACAAACTAACAATTAAGAGAGTAAGCGGTTGATGATCAGAAAATTGTGAGAAAACCTAGAGGAGAGAGACTAGTTGCAGACTTGCAGTTCAATTCTGAGAAGAAGGGAATAGAAGAAAACTGATGAATTTGGGGGTAGAGCGTTCAACGTACTCTTTTTCTTCTTCTTTTTTTTATTTATTTATTTTAAGGGTAACTTTTTTCCACGACCACCAAAATTCTAATTATTCAGAAAGCCCGCCTTCTCCAAAAATTTTACCACGTTTGATATTGTGGAAGTTGCCATTATTTTATCCCCAACGACAAAAAGTGTAGTAAATGTCCGTATCCCCTTACTCTTTTTTCACGCATTTAAAAGCGTGAAAAAAAAGTGACTCTTATTGATATTTTTGTTGTAGTGTTTACCGGGAATTAGCGACTTTGGTGATGCCTCGGCTTCTTCCACCTCCTCATCCCACGACTATGACCCAGAATGACCTCCTTTACCGCATAACATTTGATTCCATTGATTCAATTTGTCCCTGACAACAGCTACCTCAGTGACATTCACTTTTTTGATGCCTCTTCAGCAAGTCAACATTTTAAAACATATTCAACTCATCATTTAGGTTTCTCGCAACATTTTGTGGATTCGGCTTATCGAAACTATTTTCTATCGAATTTGTGTTTCTATTTTTCTCCATTTCCAATTCTAAAGCTTTCATGGCCACTGCTGTGGTTTTTCTCCCCGCCATAAACTCAGTGCAAGTTAGTGATAAAAACCAACATGCACCCAGAAAGAAAAAAGAGTTTCCATTCTAGAGAGAGGTTGGTTATTGTTCCCTAAAATCCCTCTTAATTGCCTTGAAGTTACCAACTCGTTTATTAATGAAATTTAGCAACATCGGCGCGTTTAGCAATTAAGGTACGGTTTGAGAATTTAATTATTGTTGTTGCTTTAATTTATTTTAGCATGCAATAATTAATATTTTTCTATTGTTCTTCTGCAAATTGGATTAAATGCATGCAAAAGTGATAACGTATAATATAATGGATGTCTAAACCCATTTAGCTAAATCTAGGACTTTGGACGACCGGATTTGTATGAAACCGTGAAATATTATCAATTAATCAAGATTAAATAGTAAAGGTCGTTTATTGAAACGGGCGTAATTGGGTGCCTAACACCTTTCCAATTCGTACCTACACCCCCGAACTCAATCTTTGGCCATTGGGTCATTCGAGTCAATATTCTCAATCGGGGGGGGGGGGGAAGTGCAATTAATTCGGGTTGGAGTCTCTTTAGACTTTTGACTTGGATTATTTTCAATAAATTGGTTTCCTTATTTTCCTTAAAATTCAGTGGCGACTTCCTGGTACTCTTAATCAAATCCCCATTAATTCTATATAATGCAAAATCCACTTTATTTTCGCCTGCGAGAGGCGCTCGGTGGGGTTAATTCCCTGCGAGGATTCTTACAATAAGATATAGATGTGTAGGGTATATGTAAAGTCTAACCTATATGGGGCTATCGTTATGCTCAATGGCCAATGCTATAGGGTGTAGTACGTGTACAAGGTCTAGGGTATAGGGTCTACGGTATTGAACTTCCATAAAGTCAATATATACAATGGTATAGGGTATAAGGTCTACAATACAGTATAAGACTATAAGGTGTAGGATATAGGGTCTATTAGATAGGGGTATAATGCTTATTGTAATAATTTTAATTTAGATATCTAATATTGATTTAGTCCATAATGAATATTGATAACGGAGTGACATTAAAATTCAGTATTATTGTTATCATTGTCAAAGTTGAATCATCTTATTTCTATAATTAGTATATTATGGGGTTATCGAATCTATAGCATTAGTGTTTACGTATCAAATCATGGTTAATTTTGTTTATAGTAATTGATTATGAGTGAAAACTGAAAAAAAATGATTGCTTCTAATTAATTAGGGTTTATTGAAATTATGCAAAGTTGACTTGTCTTGCTCGATTTATATTTGTGTCTGAATAACTGGCCCCTCACATTTACCCCTCCCTTCTCTCGCTCCCTCCCAAACCACGTGGGATCCATTCCATTAAGTTATTCGATAAATTATTTTACGTTAATGTCATTCTTGATTGTTGTGGATGTATTGTTTTGATTAGAAAAAAAAATGAGCTAATGTATATTTGTTAAATCACAAAGAAAAATTTATTTAGTTTTAATACAAATAATTAGTATAATTTTCGAAAATCAAAAAAATTGCACCATTATTGAAACTTCCTAGGAAATGTGAATAATGAAAAATGAAATATTGGAAAAGAAATAAACATAAGAATTTAGTTGCAATTATTAGTGTAATTTTTTAAAATCAAAATAATTGCGCAAAATCATTAAAATTTTAAAATTTGAAATTTATTCTCCTATATTTCTCTCTCTTCTCACACTCTCTCTTAAAACCCTAAAGACAGTTCGAAATCAAAATAATTGCACCTTCGAAATTCTCTTTGAATCAGATAAATCCTAATTTCTCCCCCCTTCTCACGATTCATCTCCTTTTGTGGTACCAATCACCTACCCTCTCTTTTTCTGTTTCAGTTTATCTCTATTTTGCCCTATACATATTTCTATTTCTGTTTCTGTGTATCTTTTCGAATTAGACACGATTATGGTTATAGTGATGTATTTTGTGATTGATTTTATGGTTGTATGCTGATAGATATTGATATGTGTTTGAACTTGAGTTTCATTTTCCTCTTAAATTGATGAGCGAAACTAATTAGTGTTGAATTGAATTGAATTGTGACTAATTTTCATTCTATTTTGTGAATGAGTATTTCTTATACTTGTAGTTTTGTCAACCATACAATTGATGTTGATATAATAGTCGAATTAAATCTAACTCCATATATTTTGTTGATGATAATTGAATAGTTCATTTTTGATAGGTTGGGAGCAACTGAATTCTTCTGTAGTTGTCTATATTTTTTTAAGAATGGGCTCTACTAATATTATATTTAGTTGAAACTATGTGTTATGTATATCTCAATTAGTTTGATCATTTCTATTTTTAAATGCATGTACTGCTTTACATTCAGTTCTTCAATGGCAAAATCAAGTGGTAAGAGGGTCCAGAATCAAGATTAATTATGGGTTATTTATGCTACAATGTAAATACTGAGCTAGACATGTATAATTAGAAGTTATGTTTGCAAAATTGACACATGAGAATGTGTGCTAACAACTTAGTTGTAAATATTTTGGCTTATTTCAAATCCATTCAATGTAGTTGCGACAAAGATTGCAGAGAAAGATTCAATAAACAAGACAGTACAAGCAAAATTAGTCAACAGTAACTACTATATTAGTTAGGCCCAAATAGTATTAAGGAGCAACAACAGTTAACATCATACTGAAAACACTTTTAATTAAAGATGGATGGTTAGGTAAGAGTGTAAGACTGAAGCATAACAATTTATTTCAAATTGGACGTCAACCATCAAACCCAAGTTTCTTTACGACGTGAACAAAATAAATGTGTGCAAATCAACAACTGTATAATTAAAGAGATCTTTGGCACATAGGTACTAAAGTAAGAAGAATAGTTTGTATTAACAACTACATAGGACAATATCATTAGGTAAGACTAACTATTGAAATACTGAAACCCAAATGAAAGTATTATTGTAGGCTAAGGTAAGAGCAGCAAAGTTATGACAAAATCATGAAATGGGAAATTCTCTCTCTCTCTCTCTCTCTCTCTCTGTGTGTGTGTGTCTGTGGGCGTGTGCGTGTGCGTGTGCGTGTGCGTGTGCGTGTGCGGGTGTGTGTGTGTGTTGATAGAGATTTTCCCAATTTTGTACAAACCATAATTGGTGTTATTCAAAAGGTTTAAATATACATTTCTGATTTGTCAGTAATTTGAATATGCAATATGTTTATATTTTTTATGTTAAAATTGAATCAAATTGTGTATCTAATTTGATCTATTCTAATATTAATTTCATGTAACTACTTTTTATTCTAGTTTGTGTATGAGTATTCCCTATACTTATAGTTAGGGGTGAACACCGATCTAAACCAGAACCGGAATAGACCGAAACCGGAAAAAACAGGAACCTGAATCACCCAAAAACCAAGACTTGAACCTGAACCGGTTTAATTCCGGTTTAAACCTGAACCAGACCTGAATTTTCAGGTCCGGTCCGGTTCAAGACCGGAAAGACCAGAATTTTGGTTTTCCATTTTTTTTTTAAATCCATGTGCAGCCACAAGTACTTTCTCGTTTCTCCTATAGTCCTAATCACAAAACAGGGGATGGGCAGGCAGGCAGGCGCGTGGGCCCGTGAGGCCGCTGATGGCCAGGCGCGGCAGACGGTCAGGCGCGGCAGGCGAGCAGGTGAGATGGGCCACTCCGGCGGTGCAGGCGGCCACTCCGACGGGCGGCGGTCCGGCCAGCAGCCAGGCGTGAGAGGCAATCAGACAAGAGAGATGGAGTGAAGAGAGAAGGAAGGAGAAGAGAGAAGATACAAGAGGCGTGAAATCTTTAATGAAAAACAAATAAAACCCTTTCTCACTCTCTGTCTCACCCAGTCACCCATAACAATTCTCATTTTTTTTTTGTTAAAATTAAGATTCCGGTCTATTTCGGTCTGAACTGGAATATTCCGGTTTTTGAACCGGAATAGACCGGAACCGGGATCTTTGTTTTGCACGTCCTTGAACCTCAACCGGAATCATTCAGGTCCGGTTTTTCCGGTCCGGTTCAGTCTAAAATTCCGATTCAGACCGGATGATGAACAGTCCTACTTATAGTTTTATCCAGTTTACATTTAGAAGGATATGACAGGCGAATTAAAACTTAAATTCCTAGTTGTGTTTTAGATGAGAATGAAACAATTGATTGCTTGTTAAGTTGGGAGACACTGAATTATTCTATACTTTTCTATGTTGTTACCTACTTGCTGAATCTGATGGCGAAACAAAAAAAAAAGTTGATCATAATTGTTAGGCTTACCAATTATATATTCAGGTAACCCCTAAACAATTCCATACGCATAATTGTAGTTGACAGTGCAATAAATGTTTATCATAATTGTTAGACATCACCAAATATATATTCAGTTAAGCCAAAACATTCCCTACATGCATTTGTAATTGATGGTGCGATAAAAGTTGATCATAATTGTTAGACATGACCAAGTGTAGATTCAATTAAGCCTAAATAATTTCATACATGTATTTGTAGTTAATTGGGGACCAAAAGGAAAAGATTATTGCAACACTTCTATCTGGGAAATGAGAGTTAAACAAGCTGCAATTGAAAGTAAATGTCATGCATGGTGATAAAACGAAAATGAGGAATATGATACAGAAAGAAATTAGAGGACTGCATATGGTCATAAATTAGGTAAAAGATATGGTGACATTGTTGACTGAAAGCATGGGAGCAAGTATGGTGTTGAGACTATACAAATTTTAATGACTTTATTAATTATTTATTAAGTCTTATTAGTCAAAACCATCTAAGAATAAGAACATGAGAATTGTCATTTTCACATAGGTAATTTCACTATTGTCACAACCAAGCTCATGTTTAGTCGTACCTAATAATGGAATGATATATTTGGTCTTTCTCCCACCACATGATCCAATATATGCTCATGAAAAATTTGTGAATGAAGGATGATATTGATAATATGCATAAACTCTACAATACCAGACCCTCATATCCAAAATAACAAGTCTATTGGATAAACTTAGCGAGCAAGATAAATAAAGAAGCGGTTTAATTTATTGCGTACATTAAGATAAGATAATTATTTCACGAAAAATCAACGTAATTACAAAATAATAGCTATTTAAAATAAATTTCAAATAGAAAGAAACTCAAACGGACACATTTCAGTAAACAGACTGATATTTTTTTCATTAAACGCCAAGTCTCATCAAGAGAAATTAAATTGTCATACCCATGTTAAAACTCGCTAGGTTACAGTATATAGAATTAAATCACGTAACTTTTAGTCACAAATTCTTAAAGTATCACATTTGTTATATTGTTTTGGAAAGAGCGCTTAGGATTAGGATATATGCTGCACAATTGGCAAATAAAAAAGACTCCATATGAAAAATATTTCACGCTGAGATAAAACATGAATACACTTGAGATCAAGAATAAAGCAACAATAATATGGGTCATATTAGCACCTGCATAAATGCCATTTGGAAAGTATGCATCAGTTGATCTAGATTTTTTTTTCTCGTCAAAAGGTATCAGTAGATCTAGATAATATGACAAAATTATGCATGTAAAGAAATGGAAATGTCAAACTAAAAATACGCATTAATGTCAAACACTAGTTTTAACTAAACAAAACAATCGTTCTAACTAAATAATTTTATTTTCACCTCTACGCTAATTATTATATATATTATTTTTTAAGATTAGAAGTAAAGGGATAGCGTGCCCCACTGGTTGCATGCATACTAGCATATCCATGAGGTCACGAGTTCGAGACTCATGATAGTGTCTCCTTCTTTCATTTGAAGCCTTCAAATAATCTTCCATTGCTTCATTCAAATATTGATGGAACTTATGAAGTGCCCATTAACATAGATTGTACTTAAGGTTGATTAAAATATATATTTACCTTTTTTTATTTTTTGTTAAAAAAAATTTATTTTTTGGATTTTTCAGAAAATTAATTTCGAAAATTAAAAATTAATTTTTCATAATTTTATTAATTGATTTCCAAAAATTATTAATGTATTTAATTACCACATAAATTAAAAAAATCATTTTGGCGCAATTTTACTATATATGCCCATCAACTATAAAGATCTAGAAATTATCAAAAAAAAATTATAAAGATTTAGATTGATAGATGGATAACTAAGATTTACATGTTACAATGGTGAGCAAAATCTACAATGATTGGCAACCGCCAAATAAGCTTCGAATTTTCCCAGTATAATTTATAATAGAGACTTATTTATCATAGGATCTAACAATCACAAAAGACCAGCTTGGTGCCAAATAGGGATGTAAATGGATCGGATTCGGATCGGGTGGAGCGTCATCCGCTCCATCCGCGAAATCCATTTGATCAATCCGCTCCATCCGTCATCCGCGAACCATCCAATCTATATCCAATCCGTCCGTCATCCGCGGATTAGTGGATGGATCGGGTGCTTAACGGTTTATGGACTAAAAACAATAATTAAACCCAACTATAATAAAATTGTTAGTAGTCAAACAAAACTTCAACTCATATACAATAATTTTACCTTGTAACAATAAAAATAACACAATTTAGTTTAAATAATAACAATACACATTTAAAAACAAGTAAAATTAAACTAAGATGTAAATATAACATAGGTTTGATATTTTTTATATAATTTTTTTACACTTTATATCTAAACGGGTGACGGATGGATTCGCGGATCGGGATAGTGGATGAGAAATCTCATCCATCATCCGCTCCATCCGCCATCCGATCCATCCATCATCCGCTCCATCATCCATTTAATCGGGTTTTAATCCATATATACGGTTCGGATGGAGCGGGTATCCGTGGATCATGAATCCATTTACATCCCTAATGCCAAACAACTCCCAATGTTCACCCATCCAAGTACGTACCAAGTACCAACAACACCCAACACCAAACAAACCAACCCACCTCTGACCTCTCTCTCTTTACACCTCCCATTTTTGCCACTCACATAATGAACCACCCACCAAACTAGACAAGACATTAGACATTAGACATTAGACATTAGACATTAGACATTAGACATTAGACAGCAACCAAAAAACACCCAAAAAAATGCAACATTTCCGAGTATTCCTATTCCCGGCAGCTTCTCGCCTGAACCTAATTCTCTTAACAATCTTCGCCCTTTCCACCTTGTACCTCCTCCACCACCACCACAACAGTCTCTCTCTCTCCACCTCCTCTTCCTCTCATCTCTCTCTCTCCACTTCCCCTTCCACCACTCTCCACCATCTCCTCTTCTCCATCGCTTCCTCTTCCACCTCTCTCCCTCGCCGTCTCCCTTACCTCCATCTCTGGTCCCACCTCTCCATCACCCGCCCTCTCATCTTCCTCGATTCTCTCTCCTCCCTTCCTCTTTCCTTCCCGGCCTTCACCGTCACTATCGTCTCCTCCTCCGACACCTCCCGATTCCCTTACTCCTTCCCCCGTGGCCTCCGTTCCGCCATCCGGGTCGCCCGCATCGTCAAAGAAGCCGTCGATCGCACCCTTAGCCACACCGGTTCCAACATCCGCTGGTTTGTGTTCGGGGACGATGACACCATCTTCATACCCGATAATCTTGTCACTGTGCTCTCGAAATATGATCACAGGAAATGGTATTACATTGGGAGTAATTCGGAGAGTTTGGTTCAAAATGTGAAAATGTCTTTTGATATGATGGCTTATGGTGGAGGTGGGTTTGCTATTAGTTATCCTTTAGCTAAGGCTTTGGCTAAGGTTTTGGACTCTTGTTTGATGCGTTACCATCATTTGTATGGCAGTGATTCGAGGATTTCGTCGTGTATTGCTGAGCTTGGTGTTGGGTTGACTAAAGAACCTGGGTTTCATCAGGTGAAAATTTTGTTGTTTTTCTTTGTCTATTTAAGGTTTTTTTTTCTGCTAATAACTAAAAAACTGGTCAATTTTCTTGTAGCTTGAATTTAAAATGCTGGGTTTTGAATTTGGCCATGCTTCCAGTATACTCAAGTCTGCCTTTATCTATTAATTTATTTGTTATGATTAATTTTAAATAGGCCGGGATGTGATCATGTTTGTCTGTTTTACTGTTCATCGGCACTAGACAAATTGGACTGATATAATTAATGAGAGAGAATGAGTTAATAGTTTGAGTTGCTGGCTGGGTTTCCAGAGTATAATTAACATTGATGGTGCTGCGTAATAGATTTTTAGACGGATGATGTCTATGAATGTAGCAATTTGGAGTTCATGCTCTATAGGATTGACTGAAGAAGAAGATCCATGGAATTGAGATTCGGTACCAAAGATGATTAATCTTTATCAAAAAAAGGTGGATATGATTAATTTACTAGGTTAGATGGTGAGGACTAAATATGTAGAATAGATTTGTCAGGGTGTTGAATTGGTTTGGTTCTGTTATGAGATGTGTCACTAGAATAACGGACATTAAGTTCTATGCAAAGGCATTGATTTTGTGATTGTACTTTCTGGTTTCTAGTCTATCTCTTTCTATAAATAGGAAAATTATAAATTTCCGGATATCAAACATTATCCAGCATTTTTCTTAGATTCGATGGTGTTGTGTTTTGACATTTGGAAATGATGGTGATAGGAACCACTATGTACATGAGGAAGCGTAGTTTTGAACATTCTCTAATCTCAACTGTAGTTAAGTGTTAGTTTTTGCGTAAGTATATTTGATGCTGGACTTTTGAGTTAAACTCGCCTTTCAAGTGCCTTCCCCTGCATGTTTTGGGACTGGGTTTTTACTTCACTTTGATCTATTTTGGAGACTTTTGTTAACTAAGGTACTCGTGATACTAAAGCTCTTTGACATTTATCTTGTGACAGCTTGATGTTAGGGGAGATGTGTTCGGATTGCTTACTGCTCATCCGTTGTCACCTTTGCTGTCACTGCATCACTTGGATGTTGTAGAACCCATTTTCCCTAAAATGAACAAGACTGAGGCGGTGCAACACCTTTTTAAGGCTGTACATGTTGATCCTGGTAGGATTTTGCAGCAAACTGTTTGTTATGACCACCCAAGTAATATAACTGTTTCAGTTGCATGGGGCTATGCTGTTCAAGTATTTGAAGGGAATCAGCTTCTTCCAGATATGCTCACCCCGCAAAGGACTTTTATGCCATGGAAGAGAGGTAGTGTCAATGACGCAAGCCAGTATGTTATTGACACTAGGGACTATCCTCGGGATCGTTGTAAACGACCTATTGTTTTCTTCCTGGAAGATGTTTCTTCAGGTACTGGAAGAATCCGGAGCAAATATACTCGGTATACTACACATAGTTGCCCCCATGCTGATGCAATTAGAAACCTGAAGGATATAAGCGTTTCTTCGAGGAAATTACAACAGGATGTTGGGCAGGTATTATTTATACTTCACTATATCGGCAATATTCTCAGATATAGTACTTTACAGTTTGTAATCAATGCTGTACTTCGACTTTGAGTAGCATTGAATGGGACTAAGGTTTATTATATTCTCCTTTCATTTCAGGTGATGGCACCTCGTCGACAGTGCTGTGACATCATACATCCTTTTGGTAAATCTATGAATATTGACATCAGACATTGTGGCTTTGATGAATTGATCGCCATGGATGTATAGAACCGGAAAGCACCAGTTACGAGACTGTTTTGATTTTGTGATGTCTGGCTGATGATAAAGCATGTAGTGTTGCATTGTCAAGGTAATATCTTTTTGTGAGATATGCTTGCTTGGTTCCCTTTGTACTGCAAAGTGGTCTTGGAACACTAGTTGAAAATGGCATAGATTTGTAGATGAGTTTCATTTCTAGGATATGTAGGATTCTTATTTATCCATCTGATATTAGTTCTACTCATTGTCAGATGAGAACATAAAATTGAAAACCCATGCCACTTGTGGCAACTTTAAAGGATAGGTGTCCTTATTTATTGCTTGGCTTTTTGTCACTCAAAATTGTAGAAAGAGAGAATAAATTCAAGATGATAACAATATCATATCATTGGGGAGAGCTCTTGGTGTGGCAACATTTAGCCTCAAAATCCCCGATTGTCGCTTAGCCTTTTGTCATTCGAGAGCTGTAGAAATAGAAAAATAATTCAACAATAGCAATATTCAGACTTTTGGCTGGAAATCACTGCATTCAACATTCAACATTCAACATTACCCCAGTGCCTCCAAAGAGGCTCCCGCCTAGGCAGGGTGAGGGGGGGTCGGTTGTACGCAGCCTTACCCCTGTGAGAGTCTCACAGAGAGGCTGCTTCCGTTTGACCCGAGATCCGAAGTGCGACGATCATCGGCAACTTCACAATGAATAAGAAGTGCCGACAATGAATAAGAAGGCTGGAAATCGCTGCATGTTATGAAAATCAAGTTCCTCTCTATTGCCAATTTTGATGTTTATTGTTGGGAATAGATGTGTAGCTAATTTCTGTCTAATAATTTATATGCTCATGTATTTCTGTTAGAGAAGTTCTTGATGCACATAGGTTAAGCATTTCTTGGAACTATGTTGATATCTTGATTTGATAACTCATATTCTTAAAATGAGAACTAAAAACATCAATTGAGTAACCTGTATCTGTCAATGGAACCGCTTAATTTGTTACAGCAGCAATTGGATAAGCAAAGTTATTAAGGGCCTTTGCAATCACATAATGCTGTATTATCAAACAACTACCATGAGTCCAGCAATTGCGTGGAAAATTCATAGGTTCTATTGATTTTGAAAGCTACTAGTCGTGGAAAATTTCTGTTTGTGAAATTTTTGTAGCATCTTAAATATAAAAAAAATAATACGTAGCATCTAAAATGTCAAAAGAGCAAAAGGGGGAGCTCAAGTGGTAGAGCTCTCACCCTTCCAACCTCTAGGTGTTGGGGGTTCGAGACTCATTGCCCTCAGTTTCAAATTGAGGGGGGTATTTGCTGCTATGGCCCCTTGGGCCACCTTCTTTCCCCATGTAACTAAGAGCCTGGCTTCCATGCCTATTCAAAAATAATAATAATAATAATACAATAATATCAAATTTAAAAAAAGAAATTTGTAGCATCCACGTGTGTAATTGCACTATTGGTGGGCTAATGGGCTCACTATTACATGAAGTAACAGCTGTGCCAGCCTCAGGTACTCATCTTTCAACTTTCGAAGATTTTGGCTACTGAACTTCTATTTTGAAGGTCTTACGTAATGACATGTGGAATCATTTCCCAATATTGGGTTATCTAGGAAGGCAGTCCCAATTAGTCTCGGTTGGAAATTATTTCTCACCATGGTTTCCATGTAGGCTAGGGACACGAGAGGTAAATGTTTTATACTATTTTTGCTGACCAGACATAAGTCATCCTCCTAAAGGGCGAGTTTCATGGGCAGAACTCTCTCTCCAGGACCGTGGGTTTAACCCATGTATGTTTTTTGCCTGTTGGAGGGGGTTTATGCTGCCTCGACAGGCTTCATGTAATGGTTTTTTGCTTTTTTTGGCTGTTATGTGAGTTCCCCTCGTGATCTGGTCAACGATAACAAAAAAAATTGTGCAGCCGATGATGTTCTGAGCCTACATGGACACCATGGTGGAAATGATTTTCCATCCAAGCCTAATTTGGGAATCACTTTGCTAAATAACCTTATATTGGGTACTACTACTGGGAAATATTTCCAAATTGTCTCTGGTGAGTGGTGACCCATTTTCTTGTTGGTTCTTGTGATGATTTTCTTCTTTGCATGATTTACCAAATGCAATTGTTGTACCCTATTTTTTTTTTTAATTGTTTCTGCCGTACCACAAGTTAGGGAGATCAGACGAGAAAGTAAATTAAAATAGAATTTTGTTGCTTTTTTTGGTCTCAACATTGTTATTCTCGAGTTACATTCTCATAGGAATATAAAGCCGATACCCAAAACCTTCAATTGAAAAATCCAGTGCCTAAAACCCCCAAAGTTTAAAGTTGAGTACTTGGCAAAGTTGTTATTACATCGTGACTCTTGAAACATTGTTTGTCAAACATTATTTGTGACAACTCGCCATGTAACTTTTGGAGGCAATGAAGTATAATGGGTATAAGGATCCAATTATCAAAGAACTAGGAGATATTAATTTAATAGTATTATTGCAGTTCCTACTTGAATTTGAGCCTATGAACATGTGAGTTTTAAATCAAGATCCTTATAGTATGTGTAAAGTGGTACTTTTTGTTTGAATACTAAATTACCTTATGACATGCACGTGGGGTTGGCGTGGGAATGGGTTTGTCAAAAGCTAGGTCCTCTGTACAAATTTGTGACAAGATTGTTCTTTTCTTATATGCATCATCGGCGCGACTCGACAACATTTCCCGAGTACTCGAGTCAGTGTCATGAGTGCCCTCACAGATCACATGTGAATACCTGCTATATAGTGTTCATAGATCCACTTCCCGGGTACTCGAGTCAGTGTCAAATCCTGCTCACTTGCCTAAAAGGCCTGATTAATTTTTACTCTATTTAGTTTTGGCAAAGGATTTGTCTCTTATTAACAGAAACTTTGCATCTCACTAAATCCTTTGTTTGGTGACATATCTATGTGGAGGTATGTGGCTTTTCACACATTTGGTGAAGGTTCTTACTCTTTTGCTTCCAAACCTGTGCCTTGGAGATGATTGTGGGTTTTAAGGTCACAATGCAGTCAGCTATGGAGTCCAGGATAAAAAGCATAGCAGCTATTATGCACATTAGGTGGTTTAGCATGATTATGGAATAAGTAGTAAATTTCTGTTGTTTTGGTGGCTTTACAAGATATTTGAAATTATGTGAAGCGTGCCAACTGATGTGGTCATTCAGCTATTGTGCTCAAAGGTTTGTTTAGCAGGTGTTTTGCCCTGCTTCACTCAGACATTTTTTAAATCACAGGATTCGTTTTTATTAATTATTATGATGATGGTGAGTGATGACAGTTTTTATGATGTTGTGAAACCGTTGATCCATCCTTATAATTTACTAACTGAAAATACTTACCTTCATCTGTTAAATCATGCTCCTCAGTTGTGTGGCCCACTGAATGTTGTTATACTGAAATGCTTTTCATTGTTTACTATGCATGTAAAATCAATTATTATATCTGACAATATGTGAAGAAAACTGCCTCTCACAATCCCGTGAGAAAATGGGTCTGAGCATCCGAAGCCTTCCATTTGGGGGTTGAAGTGGTATTCCATCCTGTTCCTAGTTATTACGCTCCTATGGCTTGCTTGTATTCGAAATAAAGGATATTGGATTTGTTGGCCTTTTGGTTCCTTTCTGCATACTGCAGGGTTGCAATGTAATGCTCAGGCCCCAACCATTGACAGAGATTATGGTGGTCATTGTATACTCTCCTGACTTATATTCGACTCTGCCACCTGTATATAACTTGTTCAAACTTCCATAGATGATGGAGATTTGCAGCTTGTTGGCTTCCTTTTCCCAAAATTGGACTTCTAATAATTATAGGAGTTTTCAATTGCATTTGTTTCGATATGTTCATTCTTGAAGCAGTTCCTATTAATGGAACTTTAACAAATATTCACATTGGCTTTTATCCATAGCTCAGAAATTTATAATTTTGAAGTTGGTCGATGTTATCCCACTATTCTGTGAAGAATGTTGTATATCAAGTTTGGAGAATTGATGTATGTCCCATATTGTTTAATTATTCATTTTAGTGTATGGACTGGCATTCCCTGTTGGTGTTCTGCTTTTAGCCTTTACATGTCTCAGCTGGAACAGAAAGAGCTTTGCTCTTTGAGAAATTTTGCCGGGAAGTGGGTTTGTCCGAAGTCTATTACTTAACAAGTTAACATACATTTCTATACGCATAAGTTTTACTAGGAGTGACTGCTCTGTAGGCAACTAAGGATAAGTTGCATATGTATGTGGCTGGAGTTTGTGATAATGTGAAGGAACATTTGATGCTTAGGTCTGGTTTTAGAGAGGAACTTTCCCCATGAAGTATTTAGGGGTCCATCTCTCCCCCTCTAAATGGAGCAAGGCAGACTGTGAGTTTTTGGTTGGTAAAATAACAAGAAGGCTGAATACATGGGCTTCAAGGAGTCTATCCTACGCAGGGAAGGCACAATTAATCAACTCAGTTCTCCTTTCTATCCATGTCTATTGGGCCTGCATATTTGTACTACCTACGGGAGTAATAAAAGTAATTGAACCGAAATGTAGAAGCTTTCTTTGGGGTGCACATGAGGGCAGCAGAAAGCCAGCTTGGTGGCGTGGGATTTTGTTTGCTGGCCCAGGAAATATGGGGGTCTCAACTTCAAAAATTGCAAGTTGTTCAACTTCACTTTGGTGGGTAACACATATGGGATGTAGCAACGAAGCAGGACACTATGTGGGTTAGATGGATTACTGGTGTGAAGTTAAGACGGCGAGATTTTTGGGTCTATGTTCCTACACAAGGGAAGTTGGTATTGGTCAAGTTGGTATTGGTCCAAACTGAATAAGGTCAAATCTCAATTTGCAACTGAGAATAAGTGGTCTGCTGCAGCTAATGGGGTATATACCATGCAAGGTGGGTATGCTTTCTTAATGCGAGTTTTACCTAAGTTCAGATTTGCATATTTGGTCTCTGCCCAGGCATAGCTTCATTTTGTGGCTGGGACAACATCAAAAGCTCCTGACCAGGGACAGGATGACTCGGATGGGATTTTATCAGGGTGCTATGGACTGTCCCCTCGGCAGTTCAGACTTCAGAGGCAGAATCGCATGGGCACATTTTCATCCAGTGCATACGTTCTAAAACATTGCTGGGAAGAATCCAAAACCGGCTGGGATGGAATACACAGGCTGCCACTGTCAGAGGTATTCTGAGCTGGATATCAAGAAGTGTTCAAGTTTCCAGAAGCAAATTCATGTCAGCAGCTTTGGTTTCGTGGATTTGGAGAGTAAGAAATACCATCTATTTTCGTGATCAGAAGATACAGGATGACTCTGTTGTGCGGCAAGTCCAATTTACTGTTCGAGCTAGGACTGAAGGTACCAAGAAGACCAAGTTGTCAAGAAGTGACAGGGATTTCAAAAACATTATAATGTAATTGGCGACTTAGGGGTTTTAGTTTTGATTAAGCTTTACTACTTTGCTTTTTGCTCTTTCCAGTTGGTTTGGCTGTAAGTAGGTACAATTTTTGTGGGGATGTCGAGAGGGAGGAACCCTACCTAGTAGGTGGCGGACCTCTTTGCATTTCCTCTTTAGGTTGTATGGTGATTTTATCGTCTTCTAGTAATAAAATTTCTATCTTATTACCAAATAAAAGAAGTTTTACTAGGAAAAGGTCTGATGAACGTTGGACACGTATTAGTCATTGTATAACCACACACAAGTTGATGCAGCTTGCGAGTATTCATGACTATAATCCAGCAGATACAGATGGTAAGTGTTGACCAAGGTTCATCATATCTGTTCTGAATAGCAGTATAGCACAGTCGAACTTCTCATGTCTGCCATGAATAAGAAGGGTACAGCAGCCGAATTTGTTATTGTGGGTGGTTGGTGATTGGGTGCGCGCACGCAAAATGAAGTCTGAGTAACACCATGTAAGACTAGGGCTAACACTTTGTCTAATTTGATGGACTGTCTGTTTAGTTGTCTTATCCCTAACGCTGTTACGTGCATTGAACCATTGCTCTATTATATCTGCTGCATTATGTATCAGGTGACTTATGAAAGCTGCAACGCTGCAAGCATGTAACAAGGTACACCAATGAATATGTGTGTTCTCTGCTGGCTACTCCTATCCATCGTGCGTGCTCTGTTTTGCTTACATTTTCATCGTCTACTTGTGAAATCTGTAAAGATGATCACCTATCATATTCATGGCTGTTCTTGTTTAAATTGACAAAGCCGATTTCGTGATAAAATGCTGCTATGACTCACAAAGCACTGAATATCACCATCAGTGTACTGTTGTGAACAGTCTTTAGACAAGCTATCGTACTCTACTCATTAATAGAACTGTTCATTATATCTATATATTATTATTTGATATGAGGAAAACGGGAAGTATGTATTGCACTATGGCAGGGTAGCTTTTATTCAGAGATTAGCTTTCCTGGACTCCAATGCATGAAACCGAGAAAACTCGGTCGTGCACATGTATGTACTGAATTCCAGCTTACTGTTGCCCATGGGAACTGGGGTTCTCGTGCCGCGATCAGCACTCAGTACCACTTTTCTTAGCTTTTAGGTGAGGTTTATATCTATTCTTTGGAACTGGTTTATGGAGTTCATGTAGTATGTCTTTGTGTTTCAATTCATAGCAAAATACATTTATTGACTACGATATAATTTCATCGCATCCAATTTTTGATTACACAGGCTGTGCCTTTCTCAGTTTGTACCATTTTTATTTTAAGGTTTCTGAAAGTAAAATATATTTTGTAGGAACCTCTTTGACCCTGGAAATTAATTGTTTTTCCATCCCAAAACCAGGAGGATTTTCACCTAAAAGGGGCTGCTGGTCAGTTTCTTTTCTCTTTAATAACTGTATAAGTAACCAATCAGCTTGAAACCTCATGTGATGTTGCTTTGGCCGTCAAATATGGCATAACATTTCATTATAGTTAGGTACCTTTGCACTCCAACAAATTAAAGAGTGTTTGAAACTGCTTTCTTCTAAAATAATTAACTTCACTAAAGTATTCTGAAACTTTTTCCTGATCTTTCTTCCTCTTAGTTTTTACACACGGGAGAGATGAAGCCTCTTCTCTCTTCTCCCAAGACCTTCACTTCTCGCTTATTTGGTTTGCTTGTGATTTTATTCTCGGTCTGCATACTTCTCTATTTTGTCACGTCGCTTACTCTGATCTGGAGTAACTCTGATTTCAGAAGCTTTCTAGCATCTGCATCACGTCTCTCAGCACCTGCTTCCCTCGATCACATCGTGTTTGGCATTGCTTCTACTGCAGCTTCCTGGCCGAAACACAAGGAGTATGTGAAAATCTGGTGGAAACATGAGAAAATGCGAGGATGTGTTTTCGTGGACAGCTTGCCTTCTGATACTGATAACTCCAGTGACAATTCTATCTTGCTCCCTCCCATTTGTGTTTCTCAGGATACTTCACAGTTCCGCTACACCCACAAGCATGGCTACCGGTCTTTCACACGAGTTGCACGCATGGTTTCTGAAACGGTCAATTTAAGCCACTCAGATGTTCGATGGTATGTTTTTGCGGATGGTGACACAGTTTTCTTCCCTGAGAATTTGGCAAAGACTCTATCCAAGTATGACCACGAGCTTTGGTATTACGTTGGGACAAACTCAGAGATTTATGAGCAGAACAGCCTAAACTCATTCGATATGGGATTCTGGGGAGCAGGTTTTGCTGTAAGTGCTTCTCTGGCTAAGGTCCTCACCAAGGTGTTTGATTCTTGCTTAGAGCGTTACCATCATCTTTATGGTGCCGATGGAAGGATCTACTCTTGCTTAGCTGAACTTGGGGTTGGATTGACGCGTGAGCCTGGCTTTCATCAGGTACTGATTTTGATGTCATTGATTGTGCATTTTGTTTGATAAGTTTCCTAACACTGTTTTAAGAACCCCATTAATTTGCTAAGAGTAGCACAACTATTAGCTTTTAAATCATGTGCTTTCCCTCAACATGCTTTGTTTTTTTTTTTTCCGAGGGGAAATCAAATGCTTTGTTTAGGCTAAGTTACTTGGGCTCTTCATTTTCCCTTAGAGTATCACTTGGATACCTGACAGGCTCCGTTATGAGCATGAGCACGAGCACAGGCACTCGACATTTCTTTCTTTTTGGGCAAAAACAAATGAGAATTTCAGAAAATGGGAGTAACACTTAACACATAACCATTCTTGGATTCTTGTTAGCAGCACCCCATTATTGCACCTGATGATATTCTGTGTACCTAAAATTGTCATAGTTGGATGTCCGAGGAAATATTTTTGGTTTATTGACGACGCATCCCTTAACGCCGTTGGTATCACTCCCACATTTGGGCGAAGTTGATCCTATCTTCCCGAACATGGCAGCAATTGAAGCTCTTCAGCATCTCTACAAGGCTGTAAGAATCGACTCTGAGAGGATTATGCAGCAGACTGTGTGCTATGACCGCTGGTTTTCTTGGACAATTTCAGTTTCTTGGGGTTACGCTGTAGAAGTCTTCGACAGCCATATATATCTGCCTGACACCCTTCAAACACAGGACACATTTAGTCCTTGGAAGAAAGGAGGAGGAGCAAACTACACATTTAGTACGAGGCCTCTGCATCCGGATCCATGTCGAAGATCCACAATTTTCTTCTTTGATACAGTGTATGCGGGAAGGACGACCATCAAAACTAACTACAAAAGAATTCTACAGGACAATTGCACATTTGATCCCATGGCTTCGCCGAAAAAACTTGAAGAGATTGTAGTTTTTTCAAGGAAGTCAAACCTTGGCATCAACCAGGTAAACACTAACTTAATCTACAAGTTCTTTGATTGCTTCAGAACGAAGCTACATGTTCTTTTTAATGTAGTATGTAGCTAATAACTGTGGCAAGAAAAGTCAAAAGATACGAGTGGGTTTGGAAAACCCTGAAATAGTTTATAAGTTGTAGACCATGTAGTTTTTTTTTTTTTTTCAAATACTATCCTCACAAGAATTTAAAACTAAGCTCTTGGACCCGTTACTTATAAACTCTCCCAATCATAGCCTAAGATAAGTGGTCGTGATATTTTTGGTTATTTTCCATCTCAGTTACGGGCACCAAGAAGGCAATGTTGTGATGTCTTACCTTCATCGGTTGGTCCCAAATTGGAGCTTTCGATTAGAGAATGCGGAGAAGATGAGCTAATACGTATACATGCATAAGTACTCAGAACTGTCTCTACGGAATTTCAACGTCCCTATTTTTTCAGCTACTAACACCACACAAGCAATATTTTGTCTGGGAGGATGTCAACCCACATCTACAAGACACTGTAACATGTTATACTTCCTCCATGTAACTCGATTTGTAGAAATTACATTAATTGGTCAATGATGACAAAATTGCATTATAATTTGAGGTTATTGAATATCTTCTTCTTCTTCTTTTTTTTTTTGACGAAGGCAAATGCTTAGCATATACATAAACATAGGAGGAATTGCCCATTTCTCTCGTGGTGATTGATGTGGTTCCTTGACTAATTCCCTATAAACCTGAGTGATTTAATTAAGATGGTTAATGCAAGGACGGATTGCACTAATCTGGAACGATGCAAAGAGGTAATTCCAAGCAAAGAACTAGGGGGAAAGGTGGTTTTCCCATCTCTAAATTATTATAAGCTTTCCTTCTCTCTTTTGTTAATATATGTGTAAGGAGGAGTGTGTAAATTTGGTGTAGTATGGGATCGCAAACTGCAGGTCAATAAGAATTGAATACTCATATAAGATTATGTTCTCTTCAACGAAATTGTGCGGGACGGTGAGGAAGGAACGTAACGGAACGAATTGGAACAAAACAGAACAGTGCGGTGCGGCGCGGTGCAGATAATTCAAAAAAGTGTGGGACAAAATAAAGTACAGAATCCGAAACAGAGGAACGAATTAAAACAAAACGGAACGGAATGAAATGAAGCATAACGAAAAGAACATGGCCAAATTGTTTGTACCAAATTTGTAACATGAAAAAAAGTTATAAACATTCATACTCATTCCCTAAGACCATTCTAGAAATAATTTCCAAGCGCATAAAGGTGGCAAATTACACCCATTACTTACGACCTTTGTGTAATGAGTCTGGACCCTTAAGTTTTGATTATTGCAAATTGACTCCACAACTTTTGCTAAGTACATAAATCAGTGTCTACCAAATATTTGGACAAAAGATCGATAGAATTATGACATGGCAACGAAAAATAAATTTAGTTTTTTGGCAAACACATATCATATAGACATTAGAAAAAGAAATCTAAAGGTCCATTAGTATATCCTTCTCTCCAAGACTCCAACCCTTGCGATTTTCAAATTTGGAATGCATTTGATTCCATTGTGACCGACATCAACATGTAACTCTTGTCACTTCACTTGTCATATCAGATGCACTAACACGGAGATGATTGTTTAATCATTCAGCAAGAATCAATAGCAATACTTGGAGGGTAGTGGTGATAGGAGTGAAACATATTCGGACTAAATCTAAAATCCAATTTAAATAAGGTGATTTAGATTGGACTTTTCAAATTTCGGATTGAATTCGGACCTTAAAAAAAATTTGGAATTTCGTATGTGATTTGGACACACCCTTTCGGAGTCCAGTAATCCAATCCAAATTATATAAATATCTATGAAAACATATATATCCCAATAAAAACCTAAGCTACTAATTAAAGCCCAAAAGTCCAAACTAAAAGTCATATATAAAGCCAGAGAAAAAAAAACCCTACATCAGCTATATGCAGTAAAAAAACTCACTCAATACATCAGCTATTTATATATATTTTAAATTAATGTTGTAGATTTATACATTTAGTTGTCTTGGACAATGTTATTATTTATCATTTGTACTAATATCTTGTCGATGAACTTTTTTTTTATTAAGTAATGGACTTTGTTCTTAAAAAATCAGGAAAATTTAGACTATTGGATAAAATAGTTCAGATCAGATTCACACTCAAAAATCTGAGTCTAAAATTAGTTTGGAATGAATTTGGACTCAAAATTTTGAGTCCAAAATTTTTGGATTGAATTTGGATTAAGCCATAATCCAATCAAAACTCCAAAGTTTCACCCCTAATTGGTAGAGGCTTCTTATATATGTTGATGGTGAGACTTATGTGATCCTTTTCATTGGTTGTTGTGGCCATTATTGGTTTGGTTGTAAAATTTTTAGAGGGTTACTCAAAAGTTTGGATTATTCCCATTGGGCATCAAAGTTTGGAAGATAATTCGAATTTGACCAAAAAATCATTGTCCAATTTAATTTGAATTGGATAAGGGCTCTAAATACCGAGTTCAAAATATTTCTAGTTGGACTTTTTAAACTGAAGTCCAAACAACATTATTATTCACTCATGAATATGTGTATATGCATGCTTGAAGTCATAATGGATGACTACAATCGGCCTAGACATGGATCCTGTTGCTATGCTCGATCAAGCAGTCCAAAAAGCTTTTAAACTTTCAGACTTATATATGAAGCCACACACCTTTAGCTTCCTAAATTGCATATAGCCTTCAAATGTGCAATTCAAGTTGAAATTTCAAATGCGATCTGAAAGTATGCCAAGCCCATGACTCTTATTTAGGTTATTAATTTCTAATATTCTTGTTATAAACTCAATAAAGGTCCCTTCCCTATATGAGATTTCAACTTTTTGTCCAATAAGAAATTACCAAACGGTGAGACCAATCGAGTTCATTTGATCTCACAATGAGCTCTCAACATCTCATAACGAATCACCCACTCACCCAAGGTCCTTTGGTACTCGATTGTAACACCCCGAATTTTTGTCTAATTTAAAAACCATTTAAAATCACGAGTTGCAGCGGAAAAACACTAGAAATTCGAAGCGTCACCGCCGTATTTAATGTTCAAATTAAATATGAGGCTTAAAAAGAAAACAAATGCTAGTGTCCCCAAACATACGTAATAGATAATTAAATAATAACTATCTTCTACGACTAACTTAAAACAATTAATCCCACTGAAATAAAAATATTAAACTTTTTAATTCTCATGCAAGAGAATTAAACTCAGTACAATATAAAAATCCCAATAAATATGAAGTTCCATCTAAACAATAAATAAATATTCTTAGAAGATATACAATCTTCTTGGCACGCATTCACTAGCTCTACTCCTCGAGTTACAATCCTGTCAATCTACTCCCCCATATAGATAAATTTCATATAAGTTCATCATAGGCCTACCATTGAAGAGAAATGGACAACAAGCACAAGTAAAAGGAAAAACAACTAGTCAACGATGCTGAGTAATCCATAACCACATAATTCATTGCAATCTCCAAATTAAGTCCATATGCTTAATCCAATAAAACAATAATAATCATGCTTTAAGAAAAGTAAAGACAACATGCTTTAACTTAAAGACACAATAGTCACCAAATAATAAATCTCAGTATTTTTTATTATCCATTAGCCAAGTTCATTAGAGAGAAGAGAATCGCATGAATTGTCAAACCAACCACAGTCGATTCAATAGGATCTTATTCCCGTGCACAGTGGCAAAAGAGGGATCAACCGTCCCGGAGTATAGATGACTCCCGAAGTACTTCTAGATGTTCCTAAGTATGCATACCCTCTCTCAACCCTTAGGTTTACAAGAAGAATTGTTCCGGAGAACCACTCGCCCAATCATCATATATGGATACAAGATTTCCAAACATTGAGGCCATAACCAATGGAACCACTTAACGCTACAAGTAACAAATTCCCATTCGCATCCTTCGGTGGATCCATTACCAAAGAAGTCTTAACTCTCAATTCAATTTAATTTGGTGATCACATCACAAGTAATACACATAATCTTGACACTCAAGTAACGCAATATGGTTACAAATTTCCGATGGCATTTTACATGAATGGCATCTTGACCTCAATTCAAAACCACCTAATTCAATAGTTAAAGTTCATATCAACTTATTGAAGTAACATGCTTCTAACATGATTCACATGCTTACTAACATGATACCAAAAATAGCAATTCCGAGCTATATCCAATTGAACAATTATTAACATAATTTTCATTCAATAACCAATAATAAAACATGCATCTCCTCACATGAATATTAATCAAGTAGACATTGCTACACAAGTGAATTTCCAACATTGTACATGCATTCACTAACATATAATTTTATACGAATTATCACAAGGAAATAAACATTAATTATCCCTTTTGAAAATACTCACAAGTCCAAATATGAATTCACATTCTCAATCTAATACTAGACAAATGAATACAAATCCCAATAGATATGAATTATGACAAAGATATTACATAATTCATCTTGACATGAATTACGACAAAGAGATTACATAATTCATCTAGACATGAATTACCTTTAGCAATAAGGCAACCACGACAACAAACACGTAAGCTCCTTACGTTCAAGCGCGGACAATGGGTCCTAACAAATCCACAATATAACAATAGTCAATACATTGACTTCTAAACCACTTTATTAAAATTTAAAGATGATTTAGTACCCTTAATTTAATTAAGTTGCTGAAATTTTAGTTACTAATGCATGCTCAAAGTTTCCAAAAACAATTGGACAATTTGGCCAAAACCCCCAAGATGTTTACACTTTTTGATAAGAACACCCAGAAAAGATAAAGTTTGTCAAGAACTCCCAAACTAAATGAAAAAGCCGTGGTTTTCCCCCCAAGCAGTACTTTCCGGGCAGATGAAAATTTTTTAGGACCGTTTTACCCTCATGTGCAGAGCACGTGTTTGACTTAATGAAAATTGACTTTTTTTTTTCTTTTTTTATTTATTGCTCTGTTGATTTTTTGTTTAGTGGCGCGATTCAGCAATGTGATCTTGCATTGCTACCATCTGGGTTAGATTATGTACCGATGAAAGAGACATTTTTGTATCAGTGTCTCACTCCCAAACCAAAATATATGTTCATTATTTTGTTTCTTTTAGATCTGAAAAATATCAAAAACAAAAAAAAGGGAAATCTTGAGTTCTTTCTTCTGGATTGGAAATATGCCACTGAAGAGTTTAATAAGAGCCACTTAACTTTGGGTGCCAAAGCACCAGCCAGCAATAAAGCGCCACTCACCCCTCTCTCTCTCTCTCTCTCTCTCTCTCTCTCTCTCTCTCTCTCACTGTCATTGAATCGATACCGGCTGCATTTGAGGATGGTGGAAGGTGTTGAATTGGTTTGCTAAGCAGGCTAATTTGGCCGTGTGTACGATTTTTCCACCAAAATCGGGCTCGTTGAGAGGTTTTTGAAGGATCCATGGTTAATTAGGGTTAGGGAAGGTACAACAGTTCAAGTTGCCGTTCTAGTGTCGCTGCCACCCCCACCGATTGTCCTTGTCGTCGATGATGATGCTGTCACCGCTCCCGATTTCGAATCAGGGATTGTAACCCCAAAAAGCAAGAAATCGAAAGGACCCAGATGGAAGTTTTCCAGATGCAAAAATGAAGTGAAACTCTAACCTCGAAGAAAAACACATGATTCGAACTCAATTTACGATTCACAAACAAAACTCAAGCTAATTAATCCGAAATTTTGATTAATGAAACTGAGCATAAATCTGCTGAGGTTGGTGGCTGCCATCTGGTGGTGGGGTGGTATATGTTGTGACGGAAAGAGCCATTGTTGTGGAGAGAGAGAGCTCAAGGAAATTGAAAGAAGATATTGTTTGGTTATGGGTATGGGTCTGTACAGATCGAAGATAGGAGATGGGAGATGGGAGATGGGAGATGGGACTTGGGACTGGGAACGCGTGCTAATTAGGAGATGGGAGATGGGAACAGTCACTGTATACCATGAATCAATATTGTTGCTGTTCATTAGCCACGAAATCAACAGAGCAATAAATAAAAAAAAAAAAAAAGAAGTCAATTTTCATTAAGTCAAACACGTGCTCTGCACATGAGGGTAAAACGGTCCTAAAAAATTTTCATCTGCCCGGAAAGTACTGCTTGGGGGGAAAACCACGGCTTTTTCATTTAGTTTGGGGGTTCTTGACAAACTTTATCTTTTCTGGGTGTTCTTATCAAAAAGTGTAAACATCTTGGGGGTTTTGGCCAAATTGTCCAAAACAATTTACATAAACCAATTTAGAAAACTTTCCAAAACCCTAAAAACAAGTCAACAAGTCAAAACAAGTCAACACCAAAACACCACCAGCATCAACCACCACCGCACCACCGCTGACCACCTCCAACGGTGGGCGATGGCGCCGGACAACCGCTGTTGGCCGCACGACCAGCAGCCCGGCGCTGCCGGTGCAGCACGACAGGGGATGTCGTGTACATTTTACGGCCTTGCCGTGTTTGCACCACCCAGAACTTTTTTTTTTTAAAATCAATTAGCAAAATCCTAATCTAATTAAATCTACAATTAATAAATTTTCAGATTTAATTAAATTACAAAGATCTAACCTTTTGAACTCAAAATTGATTCAATTTTATTAAAACAACAAACCAAACCCTAATCATGATCCTATCATGCAAAATTAATAGAATCTAGCAAACTCTAGGCAAAACTAAATTAGGGTTTACTCATACAAAAACTAGGGTTCATAAACTCATACTTGAATTGAATCTAAAAGCTTTTAATAATCAAAGAAAACAATTTTAGAACACTTACTTGAAAATTCAAATGATTAAAACTGAGCAATGAATTGTGAAAAGTGATGAACTTTCTCCTTCTTTTTGCTATTGGAAATTTCGGCCGTGTGAGGGTGAGAGAGAGAACATTTTTTTTTTTTAATTTGGTAAGAGTCAGTTAAGTTTGAAAGCTGAGTGTATTTAGGAGCCCAAATACACTCCTTCCTTAACTTAACTTATTCTTTCCTAAAAACACTCCTAACTTCCCTCCACTTACCAAATATTTAGGAAACAAAATTTGAAGAAATAAAAACTGATTTAATGCCCATATTTTCGGCTCTTGGCCGAAAATAATGGCCTTGATTAGGCCTTGATTATTTTCGGCCAATCCGAAAATAATCAAGCCCAATTCCTTTCTTTTATTTTTGGCCCAATTAATTTAATTAGGTCCAAAATCCAAAACCAAAATATTAATTAGGCACTTTAAACATTTATGAGCCCAATTAATTATTTTAAATACGAAATTGCATTTTTCTTTTTAACTAATTATTATTCTAAAATGAATGATAATACGGGGTATTACACCGGTGTACTAGATTCGTACTTGCGATCGATAACATCACCTTGCACAAGCCGGGTAATTAAAGAATGACAAAGAGTCTTTGTTCCAAATTGCTCATAGGAGGACTATCTAGGAGCATACATACTAGTGAAGTAACCATGTTTAACGAGTGTTTGAACTAATTCATAGAAAGCAATAGATGATTAGTTGCTAGCTTGCGAATGGATAATAATGAGTCCATGGATTTATTATTCGAGTTGCTTGAATGTTGGATATGGTGAGTGAGAGAGGTAAGTTTTCACGTTTGTTTGTTTCATTTAAATTGCATATTGAAAGTTTTAAGTTGACCATTGTGATTTGTTTTGAACATTTGTGGCATTGAAGTCATTGCGGTTTGTAATGTAATGCTCAAGAACATAGCAACCTTTCCAAGTATAGTTCTAAAATCTATGAGAATTTGTTGGGAACTCCTCTTACTAAAGCAAGTATTCGTGAGACACTTCCTTTAAATTTTACACAAAGAATCTCTTTTAGAAAAAGTTCGTCATGATCATGCCCTGCCCTTGAAATGTTTTCCGCTCAAAAAAGAGGTAGAGTGATAAAAATGATTGTTAATGCAAACAAGGGTGTTGATACACATTAAAAAAAATGTTATAAACATGTTCTTGGCACACTTTGGAGATAGACAACGTTTCCATCACATGCTTAGTTATTATTTTAATTAAAACCATTCTCTATTTTTGAAAACTCCAATACCCCATTTTAAAATTGTGGCTATCGATTTAAAGGTGATTTTCAGAAAATTCGAACCGTTGTTCTTCTTGTGCTGTCGATTCTCACTGTTCTTCTCTTTCTACTAAAACTCTATCTCTCTCTCTCTTATCTCTCACGCTTCCGTTATTGTTGGCTCAGGAAACTATAAACTTAGAACGAGTGATATGAACTTGGTGGTGGAGTCAATTGATAACCATTTTTGTAAAAACTTAAAAGATGAGTTTAGAAAAAAAAACATTTAAATAGTGATTTGATTAAAAAAAAATTAAAATAGTGGTTTGATTAAAAAAACTTTTAACTTGGTAAAACTCATATTTTAAACTGTAAACTTCTAATAACGATTTTACATTATCGATAAAATATGTTACTTTATTATAAATAAAGGTCTCTTTTGAGACCCCTTCTATAACCAAACATGACATAAGCATGATATCATACTTGATAGAGGGGGTCTGGTCTTGAGGCTGACTCATACGAATTTTTGTGTATTTCAAATTCATAACCTTAAACATCTAAAATACATTATAAACCTAAAAAAAAAACTTCTAAAATACATTTTAGACAAATAATGTTAAATTTTGAATAGAAGAGGTTACCTTCGACTTTCTTACCATGACACTGTCTTACCCAAACTGGTTCCTTAATAAAAAAATAATGGTAGATGTCTATTAAATAGACAAGGAAAATTGTCTATTTAAGTTAGGTTGAAAATTTAGTAAACAAAATTGCAATTTTAGTAAATAAATTTGATATTTTAGTAAATAAAATCAATATTTTAGTAAACAAAAGTGATATTTTAGTAAAGAAAATTGGTGTTCAAGTGAACAAAATTGATATTTGTGATTTCTAAAATTGATCTTTTTTAAGTAAATAAAATTGTATATTAGTAAATAAAATTTCTGTTTTAGTAAAAAAAATGATTAAATAGATAAAATTTCTTGTCTATTCAATAGACTCGTAACAGCTTCCTAATAAAAATTGATGCCCAAAAAAAAAATAAATTCCTAGGATTAGCTAGGCATGTGTAGGGATGTAAATGGATCGGATTCGGGTCGGGTGGACCATCATCCGCTCTATCCGCGAAATCCATCCGCTCCATCCATCACCCGCGAACCATCCAATCCTAATCCGCTCCATCCGTCATCCGCGGTTTAAACGGATGGATCGGGTGATAAACGGTTTAGTGATGTTTGATTTTAGTAAAATGAATTCTGTTCACAATACTCCCGTTTTAATAAAATCGTTCCACTGTCATGCATTTCGCTCGCTTAATTAAAGCTTCATACAAACCAAATATGAAAAAGTATTATACATAAAATCCAAATCACACAAAACAACAATGATCTTAAGAGGAACTACAACTTTAGCAAGAAAAATCTGACGAAAGATTGCAATAAGGCCCTGAATGAATACTTTGCCGAGTACCAGCTCATTGATATATACAGCTTGTACTCCACAATTTGTGTCGAAAACTAGACTAGAGCTCGCAGGAACACTCAGCCTCCAGTTAGTGATGGCATTTCTCCTCGGTTGTTTTCAAGATTTGTAAGTATTTTATCTCAATCCCTCCTCTGGTGATCACAAGTTGTCAAGACCAAATGAGACCATGTATACAAGTTGACACTTAAAAAACCTGTCAGATGTGTCTTACTCTTTGTATAACAAGAACGAAATCAAGAAATGACCAACTAGGTAAAGTCTGCTAACATACTACATAGATTCATTGCTAAAAATTGAAGGGATCCCTTGTGGCAGAGCTCCAACTAGTGTCTGTCTGGTTGTTGGCTACCTTACGCCATTTCCATGTCAGAGAATTTGTCGCTATGGTATCAGACTATCAGTCCCTGAGAAAAGTTAGAATTCTGCTGATAAACAATGTCTATGAAATATTAATGAATCAAACTATGTTATTACCTTGTAATCTAAGCGATGGCTTAAGCTTGCAATTCTGTTGCAGCAAGGGTGGCAGAGGAGAGCAGGGTATGATCCTTGCTTATCAGACTAAACTGATGCATATATGAATAGGCCAGACGTCCAAGCAGCACTACATGCCAATGTCACCAAACTCCCGTATCCATGGACTCACTGCAAGTACGTGTGAATAACATCATATATGTTAAGATGGGGTGGTGGCATGACAGGAAAATCATCAGAAGAATGAGTACTTGGAGTTGAGGGAGGACATGAAGATTCTGACTCAAATCCATCAACCACCATGATAACACAGAGGCAATCTAAATATAAAGCACAAAGCTATACACTATGTACAGAAGCTTCACTGTCCCTTTGTATAATATCTGAATTTAGAGTTCTAGCAATGTAACCAAAAGAATATAATCAAAATACATACATGAGTTATTACATAATGCTTTAAATTGCATATACTCCAACTAATTTGATAACCCAACATATATAAGATCAATAAGTAAGAATCATATTCTTCAAAAACATGGTTCCAAACACCACAAGCAAACATACAAAAAACATCTCAATAACCCAAAACATTACAAATTAAGTGAAATCATTTTCGACACAAGCAACTTAATAAATTCAGAACTGTTAGGAGCAGTCAGGGACACCCATGATATCTTTAAATAAAACATAAATTAACTGGCATGCAAATATGTAACAGAAGATTGCACCTGTGAAAAGCTGAAAATGAAGAAAAGATTGCTCTAAAGTCTAAACTCACTTGAATATTCAATAGATAGTTAGATTCCATTGGGGATGTGATAAATAACAGGAGAGACATAGTAGATGCTGACCATTCCCCAATGGAACTGAAAATGGGTCATTATCGGCAGTTTAACACCTTTAGGTCATAATAGACTAACTCAATTGGTCTGTTCTGTGCTTCTTATTAGTTTTGAACTAGCATACACTTAATCATTCTCCAATCAAGGATCTAAAGCAAACAGCTCCTATCAAGTATCAAGTCCACCAACTAAACAAAAAAATAATAATGAAATTTTACTTATTTAGGATGTGCAAAGGGGCAAAATGCAAGCAAAAGCACAAAACCCCTTACAATTAACAGTGAAAACATTAGCAATTAAGTGAAATCATTTTCGACAGAACTAATTAACACAAAAGTTTGCAATTAACTGAAAAAAGAATCGCGATTCCCTAAATTCTCAAAATTTCCTAATAAACACGAATTCGACCATCAGATTTCATATCCATATAACATAGCTGTTGTTAACAACAACAAAAAGATCAAGCATCTCTGTGAAGTAGTGTCGCAATTTCTTTGGAGTAGACAAATTACCATCGAGAAAGAACATGCAAATCCGAAGAGAACACAAAGAGCAAAACTCCGATCCAATTAACAAACAACAAAATTAATTATATCGAAAGAAAATTGAAAGAGAGAAACCTGACCTTGACTATTAGTAGTGATGAGGGAGGAGAACTGCGAAATCGACGTCCATGGCGGTTGTAGAGACTCGTGAAAAGAGGAGAGAGAAAGTGGAGTGAAAGTGGAAGAAGAGAGAGAAAGAGTGAAACTGCGTAACAGCGTTCTTCATTTGGGATTTTAGGGTTAGGTGTATTTATATTTTTTTTTCTTTTTTTTTTTAATTAAACGGGTGATGGATGGTTTTAGCGGGTCGGGTTCGCGGGTGGAAAATGTTCACCCGAATCCTACCCCATCCGTCACCCGCTCCATTCACCATCCTCTTAAGGATCCGTTTATTCGGATTTTTATCCATATATTCGAGTCGGATGGTGCGGATATTCGCGGATGGAGTATCCATTTACATCCCTAGGCATGTGTTGAACTTGAAGGTCAATGGCCGTGGTATGAGCGGTTTACCGGTGTATCGGTCTCCCTCTCACTTTCTCACACGCTTTTCATAAGCTCCCTCACACAGTCATACCACTCCAGAGCACCCAAATTAGATCGTCTTCAACAGCCTTAATCTTGTCCCAGATTTATTTTTTTCTCTCTCTCATCTCTGTGTCTCATAGCGTGACTGAAAGCCATTAATTGAGGAGAAGGCTATCTGGGCATTGATTATAATTGTCAATAATTGAGGATCTCGTTGCAAATTTCCCACTTAAATAGTTCCAATCTTTCGCACTATTTCAGCTCTACCCCTTTCTAAGCTCTCATCTGGGTAAGCTCTTAAATCAATTCTATATCAATTGAATTTATGTTGGGTACCTTCTTTTTCCATTACTTTGATCTGGGCAACCCTAAAAACACCGTTAGCATGTCTTTATCAGTTTGTTAGATCAACTTCATTTTACTGATTTTAGCTAATTGGTAATTTGGTGGGAGAATTTTCCAGTATTGAGCATTTTGTGATCTATTTATATTATCCCATCAAACCTTTTACTGGGTATGGTTGATTTTCGTTATATTCACATCACATGACATTTCCTTCTTTGATAGGATGAGTGGTCGCTCACTTGGAGCTAGTAGTCCAAAGTCCTTCAATGCATACCCAAGAGGTGAAATTGATATTGAATCTCTAAGCTTTAGAAACCCCAGAAAAGTAAAGAATTCTGAATTCAAACTCTCAAGAATGCTTAAATCAGTTGCAAATCGTTTCAAGTATTATTACAAATTACACCCAGTTTTAGTCTTTTTCTTGTCATTATCATTTGGGGTCATGATTCTTATCATTCTTTCATTGTATGAAAGTCATCTTCGAGTGATGAGTAGTTATAGGAAAATCGATATGAGCCCAATGTCGTCTTATCCATTTCCTAAGCTAAAAAACCTTGTGATGGTTGCTGGGCATTCAGTTTATACAAGTAGTGGTTGTGAGAAAGTTGAAAATGAGAATTCATGGTTTCTAGAATCATATCAGAAGCATCCTGGCCAAGCTGCTACATTTTTGACCCATATAAAAGAGGGTGTTGAAGTTGCAGCCAAGGATGACGATGCTTTGCTGTTATTTAGTGGAGGGGAAACACGGAAAGCTGCTGGTCCTCGCAGCGAAGCGCAGAGTTATTGGCAGGTTGCTGAATCAAAAGGGTGGTTTGGTGAGTTCATCTTATGGTTATGCTTTTGTCTTTGGTTTCTTCACTTTCTTTGCATAATAGTTGATTGCTTTGGCATAATGTTGTGTGTCACCATTCGTCATTCTGAGTGTTTTTCTGTTCAGATTGGATTATCACTTTTTCCAAAATCTATTGTGAATTACATTTTGAAATTGTTTGGACTACCACCAGTGCGTTGTATTGGGTGAGCAGAATGCTGGAGCACCATTGGTGTGATGTAATCGTCTTAAATGCAGTTCCAATTGTTCTAGCTATGCTTATGTTCAGGATGGTAGTTCTGTGAATTGCTTACCATACACTTCACTGCTATGGCTGCCAATATTCAAGGTGTGGTGTGGTGTGTCATTTTATGCTTGGTTCTGCCACCTCTTGGTAGTTCTAGCATGACTTCCTTGAGACCATGACTGAATAATTCTATTTAGGATTTCATTGTTTTATGACAGGGAACATAAAGTTAAAGATTAAAACTTGTGATTCCAAGTCTCTCCAGTTAGAGTCCTTATTTAGACGAATGTTGGAACCGGGGGGGGGGTGGTGGTGGCGTGGGGGAGATGGGTTGGATTTAGGATATTTCATTGCATGGAACTTGAATAGGGTGTTGCTCTCAAAATTCCCTTCTTTATGACACCGAAGTTAATAGATTCTACTATATCTCTCTTGACATTCATGTTCATTATTTAGAGGAGGCACAAAGGTGAAACAACCTCTATGTGAAAATCTCACGGGGATAAGGCTGCCGACAACCGACTCCCCTTACCCTGCCTAGGAGGGAGCCTCTATGGAGGCACTGGGATGATGTTGACTCATGTTGAGTCACAAAAGTCGGAACTCGGAATAGGAATCAAACCCTCAACCTTACTATTGGGGGACGATACTGCTAGCCGTCGGAGCATCTCTTATTCCTCTCTTGACATCCGTCTTCATCAGTTACCATATTTGTGAAAATACATAGGAATTGGCCACTGTAGATCAATTGTCTAACGACCTGATCATAATTGTACTACCATCGACGCTAGACTGGAGTGTAACCACCAAGGACTGCTGGTCATACAGATGTGAATAAGAAAAGAAGAGATGATAAGAGTGGAAGCCTAAGGGCCCGTTTGACCCAGCTTTCAGCAAATGTCAGCATTTGAAGCTTACTCATCCAGGCTCTGCGGGGGCTATCTTCAGCTTTTTGTGGTGGGAATGGGAGAAGGGGGGAGAATGTGAGGGAAATCAAAGGGAGAGGCTGGAACTTGCTACAAGGTGAGCCAAACAGCCCCTAAAAAAAGCTGCTAAAATTAGTGCAGACAAAAAGGAACTGGATGGGAAGAGAAACAAGAGGCTCATTTCTTGTAAATGGAAATGGGATGAGATAACAGGTGGATCCAAATAAGGGGTGATGCATAAACTTTGACCAGTTTATGGCAGTTTTGGTTAATCAAGGTGATAATCTTCTTTAATCGCTAAAACGAAAAGATAATTACTTTCAACACTACTTTAGACCCTAAAGAAATCCATCGCCAGGTCTAGATTAATAGAAGAAAGGCTCAAATCCCCAGTAACTAATCCTAAAAAGAAATGAGACTCCAATGGCAAAAACTAGAGAAAACCCTCTCTAAAAAATCAGATTTCATTTATCAACTCAAGCTGAGAATTACATGAATATTCACGACTATATATAGAGGGGAGGGGTTGTGGGTGCCTTGCTGTCTAATGGAGGAGAAAGAGCCATTTGAACCAACTAGTACCACATGCACCTACCCCATTGTGAGTTGTTTGTACTATTGTACCTCCTTGTACTATTTGCAACTCCTTGTGCACGCCTTAGTATATTCTTATTCTAGTAGATTTCCTAGGATAATGTCTCTCCTTCCACGCCTCTCTAGCTATTTAGGGAACTAAATCTAGCTATTACAAAAATGCCATTACAAATGCAACAAAGACTAATTATTTAAGCAACTAAATAAACTTGTACGGCTAAATGATGCCTAAGGCATGCTTAATTAAACTAGCATAAAGCTTTATTTTGTTTTTTAGATAAGAGAAAATTTTATTAATCCAATGGTAAAGAATACAAAAATGTGGAGGATAAGGTATCCTCAGTATAAATGAAAACTATCTACACATCACGCCAATGGCGTTGAACTAAAGTCAACGGAACACCCTTAAAGGCCCCCGCCGCCTTAGCCCAAAGAGAAGCCAAGTAAACTATGTGATCCCAAACATAGTCAATAGTCTTCTCAGTCCCTGAAAAAATCCTAGAATTTCTCTCCAGCCAAATACACCAAAGTAAAGCCATACAAGCACAACGCCACAACAACCTCCCCTCCTTACTCCTCCTCATCGCCGCAAAACGTAGCTGTAAGAGTTCACCCACCGTGGCTGGACACACAAAACTCTCCCCACACAACAATCTAGCCCATAAACTGCGCGCAAAGTCACAGAGCACAAACAAATGCAGACAATCCTCCCCACTATACCGACACATCACACAGAACCCCGGTAGAAGGGACCAACCAGGTCTCCTACGCTGCAGCATATCATAAGTGTTCACCTTACCTAGCACCAAAGTCCACACAAAAGCGCGTATCTTCAATGAAACCTTAGACTTCCAAATAAAAGTAGATAAGGGAAAGTGGGGAAACTGAGAGGGAAGGCTAATATGGTGTAGGAAGGACTTGCAAGAGAAGACCCCAGAAGGATCCCCCGTCCAAGTTCTAGAATCGTCCCTAGGGACGAGGAGAGTAGAGTTAAGAACACTCAGGAGGGAAACAAGCTCCCCCATCTCCCTATCATGTGGTGGTCGGCGTAAATGTAAGTCCCAAGAACCACCCGCAGCTGAGAAAAACTCAGCCACAGGGGCCCCATGTAGTGTGGACAGCCGAAAAACCCGGGGATATGTGGAAGAGAAAGGATGGTCACCCTTCCACACATCCTCCCAGAACCGAACCCTTAGTCCATTACCCACAAATTGTACCTGACCAGTGGAAAGAAAAGAGACGGAAAGAAAAGAGACGATACCTGGCAAATGAACTTCCAAGGACAAGCATGAGAGACGTTGGAGCCAGCATGAGCATCCCACCCGTTGCACATAAGACCGTACTTACTCCTGATTACTCGGTGCCAAAGGGAATCAGACTCCAGAGGAAACCGCCACAACCACGTACCCACTAGCGAAATGTTCTTGGACACCAATCTACCTAAACCCAGCTTCCGTTTTGGGCCTGCAAACACGGTTCCAACTAACCAGGTGTTTCTCTCCTATCCCCATTAGCCCCAGACCAAAGGATATCCCTCATAATCCTCTCAATCCTATTGGCAACACTAACCGGAATTCTGAACAAGGAAAGGAAATAGAGGGGGATACTAGCTAGACAAGACTGAAGAAGAGTAATTTTCCCCCCAGGGAAAAATAGACTCCCTAAACGCTTAGCCACTCTAGACACAACAGGCTCCCAAAAGACACTGATCGGGGGTTACCCCCTAAGGGTACCCCCAAATAAGTAAGTGGCCATTGGTGCACCTGGCAGCCCACAAGACCACCAAAAGTCTCAAGAACCCCGTCCCCCACATTAATCCCCACCAAACTACACTTAGAAAGATTAATCTTCATACTAACACCACCTCAAACACCTGTAACAAAGTAAGCACTCTCTTAAACCCCTCTACCTCAGCCGAAAGGAAGAGGATCGTGTCATCGGCGAACTGAAGGTGGGAGACGGACACCCTCTCCCGCCCTACTCTAAAACCCTCAACTGAGCCCCGCTCCACACCCCTATCCAACATCCGACCGAGAACATCAACAACCAAGGTGAAGAGAAAAGGAGACAAGGGATCTCTTTGCCTAAGGCCCCGCGACGACGTGAACCAATCACGAGCCGCCCCATTAACAAGAACAGAAAAGCTAGCGTTAGACAGACAACCCCTAATCCATTTACGCCACCTCCCCCCGAACCCCTGCCTATCCATTACGCCTTCCTTGCATAAAGCTTCATTCAAACAAGCAAAGGAAGGACTTATGACTTTAGGAGTCTTAGGAAGCCCTTGTGGTCTCGAGCACCCCTTGTTAATGGTGCGATCACCATCAAACACCTCCAAGTGCAAACAAGCTCGGGTCAAAGAAAGGAGTTGAATACAAGTCATGAACGTTCCTTTGGCTTCTTGATTAGCTTCCATAGGCTGAATTAACCTCTTATCATGTAAAAGTGCTCAATTGAATGAGAGAACACCCATTGGATGTGTGCTAAGGAGCCTCATTCAGCTCCTATGCAAAGGAAACCGAGTTGGAGTGCTAGAACATGAGCTGATGTTACTTAAAGTTTTGGAATTTCAATATATCAATTAAATTCCCATGATGATCATAAAATGTCTCTAAATGTTTCCCAATCAAGGGGGAGAAGAGAGTAGTGGAGGTAATTGGGGGGGGGGGGGGGCGATGGACAAGTGAAATGGAAGTTTTGGGGAAAGACATACTGAAATTTATTTTATTCCTCTCTCTCTCCCCTTTTGAGTAGTGTCTTTTCTTTCATGTAGCCTAAACAAGCGTTCAGTACACGAACGACTTCATCAAGTTCGAGTCCTCTCAGGGCCAGTGGAGGTTTTCCTGGTCGTTAACTCCAGGGCCCATGGGAATAGTCAAGCAAAGCTTGGACACCCATGTTATCTAAAAAGCAAACATTTCTCTTTCCAAATACTCTTACAGTTATAAGAATACTTACGTTCTTCTTTGGGTTTGAACTTTTATGCTGCTTATTATAGTAAGTTGTACCTTTGTGGACGATCTCAAATTCTTGTTGCTTTCTGTCTCGTGGTAGATATGACGAAGACGCAGGCTTGTTGATAGCAGAAATGCTTGCTCTCTACTGTTCTAATTCTGTTCATGCAATTAAAGCCATCTATTAGAGTTTAGAATTTCGTCTTCTTAGAGCCACTAATTGCTCTGGTAAAGTAGCCTTTTTTCTTCTGCTGTATTATAGGAAGATCAAGTTCCACCTGAAAAAACTGGCCTTCATTTCTCTTTATCTCCACTCTTCCCTGTCATGTGCTTCTTTCCCTTTCTCATATCCGCTTGTCTAATGTGAACGTACTTGCTGTCTCTTTCAATTCATGTTCAAAAACGTGATTGTACGTAGTCAACATATTCTTTTTTCTGTTTTTTATACCACATTTACCATGAGTAATAGTCTTAACTCTTATGCATGTTCCTTTAATACTAAAGTTAGATACTTGGCTCATATGTGGGAGTACTCTGCCCAGTTTAAGTCACTTCCACCTGATTTTAGACACGGCAGCTCACTTACATCATTGCACTTCTCTTTTTTGACCACTATATCTGACTACAATGTTTATTAGTTACTGCTGATGCTCTTCATGTAAAACAATGGACTTCCTCTGCAAGTGGGGGAGGGGGAGCGGGAGCGGGAGCGGTTAGTCTCAGATCAGGAGAATGAATTGTAGAGAACGAAACCAACAAACGTGTACATTGTTCTATTTGGTTACATTCATTGTGTGCATGAGGAGGAATGGTGTGTAGTATTGTGGAACGTATTCGTGGATGTGGGCATTGGGTAATGGTAAGTTGAGACAATGTGGGATTTAGGATAGGCAGTTTGAAACAACCTGAAATGTTGAAAGGGGGATTTGGCGATTACAATGGTGGTAATGATGGTGATGCAGTCGAGAGAGTTGAGAAGTGAATAAAAGGGATTGTACTAGGGAAAGTAAATGAATAGATATGGGCAATTCGGCAAATGGGCCATATTGGCGATGCGATTCAGTTAAAAATTTGAAATTGGAGTTAGTTTCATTCCAGCTTTTTTTTTCTCTTGTTGGTTCACTTGGTTTCGCTTGAATTTTCTATTTCTCTTTTCTTTTGGCTTAACTAATCTTGGCAATATGAGAGAGTGATGATTTGTACTCATTATATTTATGAAAAACGCTGTTTGTTTTTTAAAATGTATATTATATTAGTTTTTGCCATATCCGTATGACCTTATGTATCCTACATTTGTTGAAAATGCAGTAACTCATACCTGTTTCTGTACTCGTATTAGTATATGTATCAGAATCTTTGTAACATAGGTTTTGAGTGATTGGAACTCCGAATTTGTCCCCAAAAGCACAATTAAGCTGCTTTTGTTTTTTAGATGCTTTTCACTACCTTCTATAGACACGGAACTGCAATGTTGGTATGCTTCAAAGATAAAGCTACATTGGTTTGGACAATAGCTAGCAAAGGCATGGACTTTTGGCCACTAGCAAGTTCTCCTTCTTCCTCCACCTTCTTCATTTTTGACCTCCAAAAAATTGTTATTGGGCTAAAATTAGAAGTTACTCCAATCTAACTTCTACTTCTAGCCCCAAAACAATTTCTTGAACGTCAAAAAATGCATTAGGTGGGGAAAAGGAGGTGGTGGAGGAGGGGTGTGAGAGAGAGAAGAAGTTGTTAGAAGCTTGGCCAAACAGGCTCTTAGTTTGCTTTGTCTTGTATTGTCATTCTTATTTTCTTTTGAGCATTCTCCATATGGAAGAACACTGCTGGCTTCACATGATTGAACAAGGACAAAACAGAAACATTTTCCCCATCAATTATCAGTGCTTGTGAATTGTCTGTTTACCGCTGTACTGCTAATGCTCATGTTACTCTGGTCTAATCTGTGTAGGGGAAGGAAATGTGAGGGACAGAGCACTTACAGAAGAGCATGCAAGAGACAGTTATGAAAACCTTCTCTTTAGTGTCTGTCGATTCCGGGAGCTCACCGGCACATATCCGAAAAATATAACGGTAAGTTCATTTCGCCATATGCATTTTGCGCCCATTTTGGTTTTGGGCTGTTGGAAGGGGGCAGGGGCGGGGGCTGAAAGCTAATGCTTGTGTCAGTACCAGTAGTTTACTTTACTAGTTCTCATTATCGCAAAGCTACCCTGCAGTGATATGCATCATTTCTTAAAATTGCAATCAGGTTGTAAGTTATGATTTTAAAGAGGAGAGGTTTGCAAAACTGCACCGGTTAGCAATTGGGTTTCCAGAATCGCGGTTTTTCTACGTAGGCACGCCTGCGTCAGCCACTTCTACTGAAGCAGCTAAGAAAGGTGAGTCTCTGGTGAGATCTCAGTTCGAAAAGGACCCATATGGATGCCTCAGTTCACTCCACCACAAGAAATTGCGGCGTGATCCTTTTCACAGATCAATCCCTTACCCTAATGGTTGCCCTGAAATGGAAGACTTGTTCAAATATTGTGGCATTTCTCTTTATGGCGGCCCTCTTCCCTGGGCTTCGTGATTTCCTTGTGAGGGTATAGTATCACTTAAACCAATATGCGATCATCATTATATATGAACTCTGAAATTTTTTGAATACTAGATACATTTCTAGATGAAGAGGAAATTGCTTAGTCGTGGGGTAAATCTAGGATGTACAGGTTACTAAAAGCATGCTTGCTTACATAATTTTCATTCTTGCCATCCTAGAGATTTTTAATATGATAGGTTTGTTGGTACTATGGTATGCAATAATATAGATTACAACTTGCTTTCTCTCCAACTTTTTGAGAACGAGATTCGTTGTTATGGTACTATTAGGGGTGTAACTGAGTCGAGTGGATTCGGTCAAAGCTCGGCTCGAGCCGAGCCCGAGCCTGCTCGAATGCTTTCCGAGCCGAGCCCGAGCCTACTATAGCTCGGCTCGGTTGGCTCGATTTAGTTGATTTTCCTCTCTAATTTAGAGATTTCTTATTTCTTTAAGGTTTTTTTTTTCATATGAGAACGTATGCAGGGGATCACTTATAGTCAAATTCAATTGCAATTATTTTAAATTAAAATTTTCTAACGTTTGTAATGATAAGTTTGAATTTGAGCCGAGCCAAACCGAGTCGAGTCGAGCCGCGAGCCTAAATCGAGCCGAGCCGAGCCCGAGCTTTGATTTTTCCGGCTCGAAGCTCGCCGAGCCAAAACAAACCGAGCCGAGCCCGAGCAAGGCCTGACTCGGCTCGTTTACACCCCTAGGTACTATTACGCTGATTTTCGCCTCCCCTTGGGGGTCGAACGACAGAATACAGAACGGTTTTTGCTTGACAATTATTTTACTAGTTTTGTGTTCCGTGCGATGCACGGGCTTGGGCTTGGTAGTAGATCATGAATCTCCCAATGGACAGCAAAGTGATGCCCCTGGAGAAAAACTGTGCATGCCAGAGTAGCACCCACATAGAGTACAGTCTGTAATCTGTACACATACACTACTAACAATCTGTTAGAACTAAGGAGGTGTGGTTGAGTGGTAGGGACTTATCCATCCTTAACCAAGGTCGAGAGTTTGAATCTCGCCTTGGGCATGGAGCAGCTTTAAATTCCTTGGCCAGCTGTCCCACCCTTTGAGGTGCCTACAAGCCAACATGGGGGATAGTCACTGTGGTCGACGGTGGATACCTTTGGTCGTGAACCAAAAAAAAAAAAAAAAAATCTGTTAGAAACCTAACAGCAGTACTTTCATCCTTATTCACAATTCTTTTTACACAAGCTGCACCTGTTCACCCGTTGTTGTCACGTCTTATTCAGAACATCTACAGTTTGCTAGCTTGCGATGAGCAGCTAACCACGCTATCATGTTTTATCTTGGTAAAGCCAGGTGCTCCCAAACAACTCCTTTTTATGGCACTTTCCTTCCAGAAGTTCTGAATAGTAATTAGACATCAAGCATTTAATAATAGGGTTTTTCTATTGTATGTCCTAAGGGCATATGATAAGAAGCATTTAATATGACCCACTTTTTTAGATTAGGCAATCTAATTTACACATTGTATTGAAAATACAAGCTTAATTAAATGCACTTTTCTCTCTTCCTTCCTTTCACTTATTACCTGATGTACCAGTCACTTTTGCTTTGCCCATTTTCTCTTGCATTTTTTCCCTTTTCTCACATCCGTTCTAGCTAGCCCTTCCCAAGCACCCAATTACTATTTATTATTTTTTTGGTCAATATCTACTATCTACAAGGAACAAATGCTAGTTGATGATGATGTGTTCAATCAAGAGACTAACCATAACATCCATGCTTAGGACCTTGGTAGTTTGGAACTCAATTCAGTAAATATATACTTTGAATTAATCCTTAACCATGTCCATTTATACTCACTATTTGTCTTTCTACGAGATTCTAGTTCATCAAAAACTTAAAATATAAAGCTTAAGGAAGCTCCCATCCAGGTATCAAAAAAAATAAAATAAAATAAAAAATTAGAAGCGAAGCACTAAGGTAGAGAGCACAAACAAAAGTATAGTAAAGTGATCAAAGAGAAAAAGTCTATGTTGTTCCAATAATAGAAAAACCCATAAAACAAAAACAAAATAAAAGTGTTTGGCAACCTATTAAGAGCAAAATAATAGGGAATTGTTTTAGTACTTTAAACACATAATAGGATTCATATCTCCCAAATCTGTAATGACCTTCTTTCTTCTCTTAGCAACCCTTGATGAAGCACCATTTACATCACAATTCTCCTTATCTGGACATGTCGAAATGTTGTGACCAGTTTTCTTGCAAAACCTACATGTTTTAACTTGCTTTGCCAGTTCTTTTCCACCTCTTGGTCGTGTTTGCTTAGGACGTCCCTTGGTGGCTGAAGTTGGGGGACAATGAATAACAGCATCAACACCAACACCAACATAGCCATTAGACGATCCCTCAACAATAATAGATGCTATTTCTTCATTCATTTGAACATTTTCAATTTCATCAACTTCGTCACGACGCCAACGTGATGGCAAGTATCTAGCTGGGATGTGAAAACAATCCTTATGGAGAAACACAGTTAATACATGGCGACAAAGAATTCCATAGAACTCAGTGCTTACAAGTGCAACTAACCATATCACCATCCCACAAAACTCGATGTTTTTGTGTATATAACTCCTTGTAATGTTGCACAACGAACTCACCATTATGACTTTCTTCCCATACCTTATATTGAGTCGCTCGCTCAAACTCCTCTTGGAATTTTTTGAATGAAAACTTCGTAAAAAGTCCGAACAGTTCTCAAAGAAGACCCCCTATATGTATCCAACATGGTGTGGTGCAATTGTGTTTGCCCAATGGCAAGATCAACCTAAAAATATTGATTTAAAGGTTAAAATTTGAAAGTACCAATGGGGAAGAAAATAGCCTCACTGTAAATCATGTAATTTATAATGCAATTATACATTATAAACACTAAAGAAAATTTGCTATGACAAATTAGTTAAATAATGGCTCACAATACTTACTTGTTTGATAAGTTGAGTTAACTGCGAACGGGATGAAGTAAACCGCTTTACAAAACTATTTACACTCTCGGACCTTCCTGTAGTTGTCATACCTCCAAAGAAGTGGCTACGAAGATAAGACGGCGCCCAAAACTCTTTCACTTTATACAAGCCTATCACATGCTTGTTTGCTTGTAAATTGAACTTCGAAATAATGAGAGGCCATTCACGTTCAAAATCTTCAATGTTATCTAGCTTATATAATCGATAATAATCAACACACCAATTGAAATATTGTTACCTAAGAACCGAAGTAAACCACCCACTAAATTTAGCGGTTATGTGCCATATACAAAAGGCATGCTTTGTCGATGACATTTCGTCTTCAATAGCTTGTTTTATACATGCATCTTGATCAGTTATTATAGTCTTTGGTGGTTTCTTCATGAGAGTTATAAATGTCTGTCAATAAAAGTAAAAACAATTCAAAATTATATTAAAAAAAGAGAAAAAATAACAGTAGAAAACTTAGAGAATAAACTGATAATTAAATGACAAAACTGAAAGAACAATTGGAAATTTCAATTACCTTCATCAACCAACGAAATGTTTTCACCGTCTCATTACGAAGGAGTGTACAACCAAATAATATAGTCCTTCCATTGTTGTCTATGCCAACAAAAATACCAAAAGGCATATCATAATAGTTCACTCTATAAGTAGTATCAAACGCAACCGCTCCATACTTTTGATACCAATCATAACAATGAGTTGGTGACCAGAAGATATTCTCCAACCTACTTTGATCATCAATTGTGATATCATATTGAAACCTTGAGTCTTCCTTTTTGGCATTCTTACAATGCTCTAGAAAATCAGTGGCATCATTCTCCACATTACTCATTCGAATCTTGTTCAGAAAATTATGAATATCCTTATGAAGAAAAGGAAGATGTCCATGCTTTACAGTTTTTTCAAGCTCCATAACACGCATTATTTGTCGAACCGAAAGTTGAGCTTCTTTGTATAACAAAATTTTCTGTTCATCTTCCTTAGAAATATTTCGGTAAGATGGGAGAAAGCGCACTTGTTCAACTGATAACAACTCATGATTATGATGCGCCACAAATCGAGTAACATGCCATTCTTCAGGAAAAATGTCAAAAGATTTTTTCAAGGTGATTCGCATGGATGCCTTACATCCACATCTAGTGGATTGCTTATTTCGTTGGTCTTTAGATGGATCAAATTTTTTTTCCACCGCAAATCCTTCACGGTGGCAAAAGAAATCTCGCCTATTCACTTTTTCATCTTTTTTATTTTTAGTAAATCGGCCATATCGGATTGAGAACCCATTTCGTTGGCATAATTAGCATAAAATTTATACGCTTCTTGTTCGGTAAGAAAAGATTGGCCAATAAAAGGTTCAAAATAACTAAATAAGTGTCATATTGTTCTCCAGTAAGGTCAACTATTTCTTGTTCATGAGTATTAGTAATTTGTTCTCCATGACATACCTGATCATCTTTATTGAACCCAATCACTTGTTTTCCATCATCACCAACTAATCCATCATCAGGGGTTCATTCAAATCAATTAAATTTGTCAACCTACATTATCACCCATAGAAAATAAATAAAAACCGTAACTCACTAATCATCATCAAATATCCAGGAAGAGTAATATTTGTGTCAAAATTGCCACACTAAGAACAGAGTATATAACAAGTTGACTAGCAAAAAAAAGAAGAACATATATAATAAGCAATAATATAATGTCATAGTCCACTAATCCAACATATAAAAACAATGCATTTTCAAATCAACAAAGAAAGTAAATAAAATAATTTTTTTGTATGTGATAAAAAGTCTTACCTGCGATTTCTTTCTTCTCCAAATACTCGAAGAAACCCATTAGCTTCCATTGCCACAAGAACCAAATATGACAAAAGTTGCTATTTTTATAATCAATTAATCATGGGAGAATGAAGAAGGAGACAAAAGAATACAAAGACAGAGAAAACAAGATGTATAATAAGTAAAAGGAAAAAAAAGAAAAAATGCATTTAATTAAGCTTGCATTTTCAATAGAATGTGTAAATTAGATTGCCTAATCCAAGAAAGTGGGTCATATTAAATGCTTCTTATCATATGCCCTTAGGGCACACAATAGAAAAACCCATATAGTTATAAGCAATCATTTAATATAGAGTGGACTAAAAAGAATGCGAGAAGCTCAATTTGAAACCGAGTGAGTAATTATTAATTTTAATCGAGATTACATAATAAGCTAATACTTTTTTAACGTACTTTAATCATGGAAAAAGAATTTTAGGCAAAATAGTGAGAGATAGAAGAAATTGAAATTATATAAAAGTTGTAAAAGGAGAGGCCTCAGAAGCTGAAAAATAAGTAAATTTGGTATTATATTTTTGTAGGTCTTCTAATTAAACATAATTTTTAGGAAAATTGGCTGTTAATAATCCAAAATTTATTTGACCCATCCGCCGTCAATACTCCCAAGTTTCGCTTCCTTCCAAATAATCTCAAGTATTTTCTCATCCGCTCATAACGCTCTAAATGATGACAGAGTTACAACTTCGTAACGGTCCGTTTGCATTTTGCTTCTTTCTCTCTTTTTCACCCACACTACCCCAACAGCTCTTTTCTTCATCTTCATCTCCATTCAAAATCCCAATTTTTCGTTCTTCATATTCAACCTCACACTCCAATTATATAATCATGTGCAGTCCTCCTCTTATATCACAATCTCACTTCAGTTCTTATGGTGGCTCCCTCTTATTTCCTTCCAAATAAAACCCATCACAATCGAATTCAAGTTACTGGAGATGAAGCAAATAAGACTTTTTCCCATAAAAATTTCCAATCATTGTGCTTTACGATATACAATCACTGTTCAATAGAATGGGAAAAAAACAAAAACGACAAAAAAAGAAAATAAAGATTGTTTCTTAAATTGCCGATCTAGTGTTCCTCCATATATAATGTTTTCTCACACTCACCCACACACATTCCTTGCTCAAAATTTCCTAAGTCACGTAATTATTGGGCAAAGTCAGTACAAAGTTTTATATCACTTAAACACCTAAAAAAACCACCATAGCACAGAAGCAATTCAAAACTAGAATCCCAAAATTCAACTTATTTCACACAACTTGATCACAAATTACATGTACATAGGTATGAGCTTCATGGGTATTGCTCCAATTTGTGATTATTTAAGGTTTAAGGTGGGTTTTTGAGAGGTTTGAAGGGATTTTATTGGGTGGTGGTTTCGGAAGTGAGAGAAAATGGGTTTCAAGCCGTTTAATTTTAAGGTTGGTTATTATATTTGGGGTTGAACTAATTTCCGCCATTTAAGTGGAAGCTCTCAATGCCCAGCTTCAATCAACTCCAATGGTGACTAGCTGTAAATGAAAACTCTCAAGCCTCAATGCCCAGCTTCACTACTTTACTAAGTCCGTAAAATAAAACCGTAATGGCTGTTAATGGAGTTACGACTCCATTTCATTTAGAGTGTTTGGGGTTGGTGGGTCCAAACTTAGGATTATTTTGGGAGGAAGGTAAATTTGAGAGTATTCGCGGTGGACGGCCCAAACTTCGCGTTATTATTTTTTTTTTGGAAAGTAAAAAGATTTTCATTACTTCCAAGTGAGGATATTCAATGAGTACAAGCAGCTAACTGCGCTCCAAAATACACTTAAAACAAAGCAATCTACTCCTAGAGTAAACTAGCTAAGGGGAACTTCACACAAAAGGCTAATAAGCTGTAAAATACATATAAAACTTAAGGCAAATAATTCAACTGCTGGCAAAAATAATCTTGTGTCTTCGTGCTCCGATCCTAGAAGCTGCGCTTCTGGCATGGATAGCATAGACAATCTGTTTAGCAAGACCTGTCACGTCACCTCTCTACCCATGGAAAATCCTGGAGTTCCTCCCCCTCCATATATATAATACACAACAGTTGAGCAGATAGTTGTATGTGCAAGGGCCTGAGGCTGTCTTCCTCTATCAATGGAGCTAGCTTGCTGCACAAAACTCTCCCATGTAGTGGTAGTGAGAGGGACATGCAACCAACTCATCAACTTATGCCACAGCTGGGTATTAAACTCACAATCAAAAAATACATGAGATAAGGAATCCTCGGAATTCTTACACAAACTGCGGATGCTTGGCCCCTGTATACCAATCTTGTGCAGATTCTTCCAAGTAGGAAGTCTATCAAGCACACACAACTGGAGGATAAATCTCCATTTGGGAACAACTAAAGAACACCAAACTAGGTTGGACCATCTTGTCTTTTCTACAGCAGGCAGCAGGGGTTTGTAAACTTTCCCTACTTTATATTTGACAGGTCTCTGGCTCAAAACACTAGCAGCCATCTCATTTCTCAAATCAAAAAGCTTCTGGATAACCTAAGAAGCTTGTGTAGGTTTAGGAGCAGACCAAAAGGAACCCTGTTTCATATAATAAGCATAAATCCATTTAACCCACAACTTCTCTTGATGATGTTTAACATCCCAAATCAGCTTCCCAAGAGCTGCCTTGTTCCATAAAGTAAGGTCAAAGATACCCAGACCACCCTGATTTGTAGGTTTGCAAAGGGAAGACCATGCAACCAGGGCCCTGCTGCTAGGGTTTGAGGATCATGTCCACAAGAATCTCCTATAAAGCTGCTCAACTTGATGTATTACAGACACATGGAGATTGAAAAACTGTGTCCAATAATTGTTCATAGCAAATAAGACAGATTTGAGTAATTGTAGTCTTCCTGCATATGAGAGGAACTTGGTTGTCCATGCCTGAATTCTGCCGGTAATTCTCTGAATTAGGGGATCATAATAGTTGACATGCAATCTCTTTGAGGTAAGAGGAATGCCAATGTATCTATAGGGAAGTTCCCCTGCTTGCATTCCCGAACAGTTAATAATATCCCTTTGCTCACTCTCACTGACTCCTTCAAATTAAATCTCTGATTTTTTATTATTTGCACAAAGTCCAGAACAGTCAGAGAACTTCTGAAATTGAAGGAAAAGCTGCTGCACAGATTTAGTATATCCTCTGGAAAATAAAAGCAGATCATCTGCAAAGATATTGTGAACAAGCTCAAATTTCTTGCACGTTGGATGGTACTTGAACCCTGGTTTGTTTTTGAGCTCCTTGAGATATCTAGACAAGTAATCCATGACAATCACAAAAAGATAAGGAGAGATGGGGTCACCCTATCTCAATCCCCTCTTAGCATCAAAGGGTTGTGTAGGCACTCCACTGATAAGGAGAGAATAACTGACTGAGCAAATACACATTTTCACCCAATTTACAAATTTCACAGGAAACTGCAAACCAAGAAGCACTTGTTCCAGGAAACACCAATCAAGTGAATCATAAGCTTTCCTCAAATCTACTTTCAAAATGCATCTTGGTAATATTCCCTTCCTCCCATAGAATTTAATTAATTCATGAGCTAGCAAAATATTATTACCAATGAAACAAATGCAGATTGTTCCTGACTAATAATGCAGTCCAAGACACTACTCAATCTGTTAGCCAGGGATTTGGGTAATATTTTATACAATATATTGCAACATGCAATAGGTCGAAAGTCACTCACCAGCATTGGATTTCCCTTCTTGGGGACTAAGCTAGGTGACAGAAGTGCAGTTAAGGGTTTTAAGCATCTTCCCTGAGTGGAAAGTGCTTTGAATAGCATGAATAATTTCTTGTCCCACTGTATCCCATGAGGCCTTGTAGAATGCAGCTGTATAACCATCTGGTCCTGGTGCTTTGTCACCATCCATTTCTCAGAGTGCTTTTTTTATTTCCTCAGCAGTGAATGGCTCACAAAAGCTAATCTGCTGTGCTACAGACAATACACTGTCATTAGCTATCACTTGAGGATCAATAGCTGGAAGCTCCTCAGCAGCTGTTCCCATGAGTCCTTGAAAAAAGGAAATAAATTCCTCCTGAATTCTCTGTGGCTCTGTAATGCGTGCCCCTGCAGCATTATGTATAGAGATAATCCTATTTGTGACTCTTCTAGCTTTTACACAGGCATGGAAGCAGCTAGTGTTAGAATCACCTATCTGCATCTAGGTAATTCTTGATTTTTGTCTAAGAAAACTCTCCTCAAGCTGCAACAGATTCTCATACTTTCCAGCAACAACTTTCTCTTTATTAATCAAATCAGTGTTGAACAAATCATGCCTCAGTTCAGATTGGATCTGCTCGAGCTCAGTTCTTGCAACAATGACTTTCTGACTCATATTAAAGCAATTGTAGACACCCAAATGTGTCCCCCCTGGTGTAACGCCCGATGATGATAACCTATAATCATGTTAAAGAAACGAATGTCAATGCTCGACGTACTTGTGCTCATTTGAACCCATTGATCGATTCTCACTCAGGATCTCATTAATTTATTTATACACAAATAGGAATTTCTATAAGCTTTCCAATGCCATCTCATTTGTCCCAATCGGACACCGGAGTTAAAAGTTATGTTTTAAGGAAGTTATGGGCTAAAAACGATGTTCTCATACCCGCATATCACGGTTCAAGACTGATTTTTAGCCATGGAAGAATTAATTGGATTATTATCCTGATATACTTGTATTCCTCTTTGAATTAGCTTTCCAGTGATGTATTATGGGCCAAAATCCCATTAGAAACGAAGGAGATATGACCCGATCATTGTTTAATGCGCTGAAGCGAATACATCTCTAGTATTTGGGACATAACTCATTATATACGTATGATATTCAAGCTCACAATATGTCAAAAGAAAGACCTTTGAACAAGGAATCCAACGCACCAAGAATCAGGCCAATCGGAGCTCAAAAGAGCGCTCCAGCGGCCTTCTGGCCAGCCGCTGGCCTCAGCGGCCTTCCGTGTGGCTGCTGGGCACTGTTTTTGGCCTGGGAACCCTAACTTGGCCTCCTTTTCGGCCCAATCACTATAAATACCTCTCTAAACTACGATTTTTGGGACCAACACTCATCATTACGGGATTTCTCTCAAGAGAATCCTAATCTCTCTCTCTCTCATCTCTTCCATTCAACCCTAATCAATCAATTCAAGCATTCATCAAGCCTCATTCAAGAGCAACTACATACACAAGAGCAAGGCAAATACAAAACCAATTGACATTCAATTCTAGTGCAATAAAAGGTTAACCTGAGGGCAATTTTCTCAACCTTTCAAAACTCTTTTTCAAATCATGTTTTACTTTGATTATGATTATGGTTGATTTGTATATGATGTTTTGATTGTTTTAGTTTAGTTATTATTAATATTCATGATTAGATTATTAATTGCATGTTTCAATTAGTTTAGTGCATGGTTAGTATAAATATTGTATCTTTGCATGATTAGCATATTTAATTAGCATATTAGCATATAATTAGGGTTCTTGCATATAGTTAGCCCTAGATTGCATATTAGCATATTTTTATTATCTTGTTTATATTTCTTATTTTACTTTCATTGAAGTTGCTAACAATCTCATTGATATGCATATGCAATTTGGCGCGTTTAGCAAGAACGGTAAGGTGGAGATTTATTTCTTTTATCTTATTATTGGTTTGGTTTATGCTTTTTAATTAATGCATGCAATTGGATAATATGTGCAAAGTGATCACTTTAGTAATTTGGCTTGTTCAACCCACCTAGGTAATTTAGGATCTTGGACGACCGGATTTGTTTAGAACCTTGCGATATGAATTATGAATAAACATGGATGAGATTAGTAGAGGCCGTTAATTCGGGCGATCTAGATAGGATTCGTTTTATCTTTTTCGTACCCACACCCCCGAACTCAATCTTTGGCCCCTTTTGGGTGTGAGTCAATTCACAATAGGAATTGGGTGCACTTTTGTTGGTTTCCAGTTGTTTCCTTAAAAATTTGTGGCGACTTCACTATTTGCTTATTATTTCCCCTATCACAATTAATCATATTGCATATGACGTATTATTTAAGAACCATTAATTCCAACCAAATATTTCAATTAGCGCTGAAAGGCGAGGGTTCTTACAGTGGCGACTTCACTGGGTACTTAATAAGAGGGTGTAATTCGAAAGCTTATCCATGTTTATTATTAATTCATATTTCTTGGTTCATGGCCTTTATGTTTTCATTATTGCTTTGCATTCATATCATCCATTTGCATGCGTTATCTTCGCAAGATGTCGAAAGACATCACCACACCATAAATAGGAGTTACCCTTTGGAGCATTGTCTATGACTTAGGCTGGTGACCCACTCGGTCCGAATTACCTTTGCACATAGTCGTATTCCGCCCCATGGCATTTACATGTTTCCATTCGAGATATGTAAAACAATACGTCTAGTTTTACTATGCATCCCATAGATGACGAAACGCATCCGGTCGTGGGTTACCATATCCAACCATAAATTGTGTCAACCATTGCATTTAGTCTCATGGTCCATTCAAGGTGCTTAATTGATTGCTTGCCATATTGTGATTCATTGTTTTCTTGTTATGTGATTTGTTTCCTTAGATCGATAGATTAGGTCCCCTTTAGGATCTTAGTGGTCTAGAGTATAGGAAGTTTCCTATTTGTGTATATGACTAACTTTGTAAACTAACTTAAGATCGAGTCTAGAATCTTTTCTTTTTAGGAAGTAGGATCCATGAATCTTTCTGATGATGCTAGTAACCATATTAGGGAGACTTATTTTCTAAGAAAATCAATTTCGAGCAAGTAATATATTTCGACCAATGATCTTTCCCAAAAATAGAAAAAGAGTCTTATCTCTTTCCTTAAGCAAGTCAACAGTATATTTTTCCTTTTTTTGAGTCCGGAATATATTTTCCATATCTAAGTCAAGAGTCTTATAGCAAGTCAAGAGTAGCGTTTTTATACTTTCCATAGCAAGTCAAGAGTATCTTTCGCCTTCCCCAAGTCTTAGCAAAAAAAAAAAAAAATTCGTGTTTCCATAGCAAGTCAAGAGTAATCTTTTGCTTCCCACATTTTGTTTGGGGTCTAGGTTCATCCTTTTCCCTTTACTTATTTTGCAAGTCAAGAATAATATTCTTTCTTTCTTGAGTCAAGAGTATTTTTGCTTTTTTTCTTTTTAATAAAAAATCGAAAGATCATTGGTTAAAATACGTTACTTGCATCGCAAAACTTCCAAAATAAATTCAGTCTCCGTGAGAAGTTACCATGTTGAGGGATTATTCTAGATTCTTTTCCTATGTTTTTTCTAACTAAAAAATCAAAAATCAAGAAAATTGCATTGCATTTTATTTTTAGAAGCTCCATGCTAGGACATTTAGAATCATTTTAGATTGCATTGCATCGCACATCATTTTGCTATTGCATCGCACATTATTTTGCATCATCTTAGAACATTGCATACACCCACTTGCCATAGGTGGTTAGCTTCATCATGCATTTCATACTAGATAATTTGTGCATACATATAGGACATCACATATCATATTGCATTGCGTACCATTCTAGGACATTTTAGATTCTCCCATATCATTTGCATGTAAATCATTTTAGGCATGTCTAGGACACTATAGAGTCTTGCATCACAATCGTTCACCTCATAGAGTTGCATTCATCGAGTCGTAGGCAACAAGGCATCTAGAAAGAGTCTTCATTGCATGTTCATGTCAAGCTTGCATATAGAGTTCTCATCTTTGGACTTCGAGGGTTAATATGAGAGTTTGTCTTCCCCTAAAAAGCCTTTTTCGAAATTTCATCTTTAGTGTCCCTTACTAAGTTGAGAATTGCATCCAGGATCGCAAAGCCCAAGTTTACTCGAATCAACCTAACCCCAATATGACTGGAGAAGGTGAGAAAACCCAAGTCCAAGAGATGGAGGAACTTTTGACCCAAATGACCGCCATGAATGCTAGGTTCGTTGACTTAGAGACTAAGATTGCTAAACTTGATCCTCACACCAAGGATCCCGAAGAGCCCATTCCGAATGATGATAAGCCCGTACCTCCCACTAAAGAGGTCCAAGAACTCCAAGCTAAACTAAATAGGCTCGAGTCCATCTTAAGCAAGAGTCGCATCTTCAACGACATGACAGTCAATTCTGAAGGCTATGCTCCCCACATCAAGGGAAAATTGCCCACAAAGTTCTCCATACCCTAAGTTCCCATCTTCAAAGGAACTGACGATCCACAAGATCACATTAGAGCTTTTACTACTGCATTGGGCCTTAGAGGGATTGAACACGGTCTGTAAGTTCACCTCTTTTCACAAACCTTGGACCCCGCTGTAAGGGCCTGGTTTTTTAAGTTGCCATCTCAAAAGATCCAAAAGTGGAAAGACTTATCCACCTTATTTCTGGAGAGATACGCTGAAAATGTCTTGCCTCCCATGACTTTAAGAGAGCAAGAGATAACCAAGCAAGGTGATGAAGAAGGATTCACCAATTTCGTGAGAAGATGGAGGACCAAGGTCGCCGAAATGATTGATCGCCCATCTGAAAGGGATCAAATTAGAATGCTTGTCCACAACATGAAACCCGAGTATCGTGAGCACATGAAATTCCAGCCAATCACTACTTATGCCCAACTAGTTGAAGTTGGCATGGCCATTGAAGATGATCACCTCACCCAATTAAGCAACAAGCAAGGCAAGCATGGCTCTACTAATGGAGGCTTATCCGATCAAGGAAATGAAGTCAATGTCATTGTAAGTAGACATAAAAGAGTATACACGCCTCTTAGCATGACACAAGATGAAGCATTTGATAAACTTCTCAAAGAAGACTATATTTCAGCAATCGGTCCCACACCGGACCTAGAGCCCAACAAGAGTGGCAAGAATTGGAATCCTAATGCCTACTGTAAGTACCATCAAGGAAATGGTCATATGACTGAAGAATGCATGCACTTGAAGCGCGAGATCCAAGATCTGATCGACGATGAAGCCATCCCTGCACCATGATTCCAAGAGTTTGAATTGGACGCCTAACCCAGTCGCGAAGCCCAATCTCAAATATCATAGAGTCATAGTCTAGTTGGAGAATCTCCTTTCCCCTTTCTTTCTTTGTCGAGTCCAAGTCTTGTCTTAGGATTTCCCTTAAAGCATTGTATTGCTTTCTTTTGAATAAAATAAGCTTGCATTTCTTTATTTCCTCATGGGATTTCTCTTAATTGCAAACCTAATGATGAATCTGAGTTGCCAAACTTAATCAATGCATGGACCTTAACTATTGAGAAGAGGACCTAGATTTACAAAAAAAAAAAAAAAAAAAAGAAAAGAAAAGATAAAAGCAATGGGACACACATCCTATAAGTCATACTGAGGACATGAGGCATTCATTTGGCACCCTTCATTATTTTCCTTTAACCCACAATGCAAATTACCACTTGGAGCCCATTTGAGCCATCAAACACAATAAGCCACATTCTTTCTTTAACCACATTATCCTAACCCGGGGTATGGGAAGTGTGTAACAATTTTTAAGTGTCACAAAATCTCAAGAGAGGCGAGAAGAACATGTCGAAAATTAAAAAAAGAAAAAAAAAAGAAGTTCAAAATGCAAAAAGAGAGAACCAAAAAATCAAAAGAGAGTTTCCTCACCTCAAAACGTCAAGTGACACCCAGCACACTGGGGGCTTTTATGGGAATTTGAGCCTTATTATCCATTCTTTGACAACTCGCACCTTGGCCTAACATTACAACCCAAAAGACCTCTTAGAGGTATTAATCTTAAAAGATGTGCGTGCACCATATAAAAATAAATTTTAAAAAATAATAGCCTGCTAGGTTGAAAACCCGAAAGGGCGGCCTAGGCAAAAATTAGGGCATAATCATTTAAAAGCCCGCTAAGTCTATTCATTCAATGGCTTAGGCAAAAATGGCAAGCCCGCTGGGTCGATCATCCAAGACAATGATCCAGGCAAAAATTAGGGCACTAAAAATCAAAGGTCCTCGAACTACGTTTTTGCCTGATTCCTCCGTGGATACGTAGGTAACCTCTTTGCATTGAGGCCCGGCCGTACTCTAATAATCATTCTCAATCCCAAGACCCATTTGCATTTACACATGGGATTCATTAAAGGTCCTAACTCAATGATAATATCACTTCATCATTGGCAACTCAAAATTCCAAGGGTTTCAAAATTTCCGTGATTTTACCTCTTTTAGAGCCCAAGACTTAGATTCGAATTTGCTCCCCTGCATCGCCCCCTATCTCACGCAATTTCCCCATTTTATTCTTTCATAATCCCACATCTCTACCCTGGAATTCTCCACTTAGCATTGACTCTCTACTCATAGTTTGTGGCTTCCGTAGCCATCTTTTCTTGGATTAATAACTCCAACTAAGCATCCATCACTTATGGCATATTCATGGAGTTTCCTCATGTGATCACTTCATGCATACTGGGGGCTTCGATTCCTCCCATTATTGGCGAAATATGTTTGAATACTCGGAATCTCATCCCGCATGAGCTTGCTCGCTTTACGGTCCGACCAGTAAACTGGGGTTTTTTCCTTGCCTCAGAGGCACCAATCACACATACATTTCATGGCTTAAGAGGGACACTTTTGGAAACAAAAATCCTTTTGCAAATAAATTGAAATCTCTTGTTTATCCCTTGAAGTCCAATCTCCAATGCATTGCATATATGTTATTACTATTGAGTCTCATGCATCCTTATTCATTACTAGGTTGGATGGAGCTGTAGGCCTAGTTAGCATTGCATTTGCACACTTTGAGTGTCATGTCACTCATTTTCACTTACTAAGCACTTTTTGCCTCCGAGGCACATGCATAGCACACACGCATATAGCATTGATTGCACTTAAGTCTGACTGTCTTCATCTAGAGTATGTTCTCTAACATTCCTTTTGGGTCCGTCTCGTTGCATTTAGCAAGGTCCGTCTTTTTGGGTCCGTCCCGTTGCATTGAGCAAGGTCCGTCCTTTTGGGTCAGTCCCGTTACATTTAGCAGGTCCGTCCCGTCGCATTTAGTAGGTCCGTCCTTTTGGGTCCGTCCCGTCGCATTGAGTAAGGTACGTCCTTAGGGTCCGTCCCGTAGCATCCCCATACTCTCTATTGTCTTCCTATTTGATTGAACTCATATGCAAGTTACAAAGCAAAGCACAAGCATTATTTCAACAGAGCAAAGCAAAGACACGAGAGCGACGCAAAGCTCTCCGGCAATGGGCTATTACAATTAGCACCACGTGTGCAAAGCAAGGCACTAGAGTGAAGCAAAACTCTTCGATGGACTATTGCAAATAGCACAGCGTCTGCATTCGCAAAGCAGGTAACCCTGACCACAGGCGGTCAGGATTTACTTTTATCGCATCTTTTTCTAACATAAATGTTTTTCAAAACACTGCAGGCATTTTTGGCAAATACTTTGACCGTTGCTTTTTCAAATGTGTCCCCCCTGGCGTAACGCCCGATGATTATAACCTATAATCATGTTAAAGAAACGAATGTTAATGCTCGACGTAATTGTGCTCATTTGAACCCATTTATCCATCCTCACCCAGGATCTCGTTAATTTCTTTATCCACAAATAGTCCTTTCCATAAGCTTTCCAACGCCATCTCATTTGTCCCAATCGGACACCGTAGTCAAAACTTATGTTCTAAGGAAGTTATGGGCTAAAAACGATGTTCTCATACCCGCATATCACGGTTCAAGACTGATTTTTAGCCATGAAAGGAATAAGTAGATTATTATCCCACTAGGTTTGTATTCCTCTTTGAATTAGCTTTCCAATGATGTATTATGGGACAAAATCCCATTAGAAACGAAGGAGATATGATCCGATCATTGTTTAATGCGCTGAAACGAATACATCTCTAGTATTGGGGCCATAACACATGATATACGTATCCTATTCGAGCCCAAAATATGTCAAAAGAAAGCTCTTTGAACAAGAAATCCAACGCACCAAGAATTAGGCCAATCGGAGCTCAAACGAGCGCTCCAGCGGCCTTTTCGTGGGAGTGGGGGCCTTCTGGCCAGCCGCTGAGCCCCAGCGGCAGCCGCCGAGCCCCAGCAGCCTTCCGTGTGGCCGCTGGGCACCGTTTTTGGCCCTGGAACCCTAATTTGACCTCCTTTTCGGCCCAATCACTATAAATACCCCTCTAAACTCCGATTTTCGGGACCAACACTCATTATTACGGGATTTTTCTCAAGAGAACCCTAATCTCTCTCTCATCTCTTCCATGCAACCCTAATCAATCAATTCAAGCATTCATCAAGCCTTATTCAAGAGCAACTCCATACACAAGAGCAAGGCAAATACAAAAGCAATTGACATTCAATTCTAGTGCAACAAAAGGTTAACCTGAGGGCAATTTTCTCAACCTTTCAAAACTCTTTTTCAAATCATTTTTCACTTTGATTATGATTATGGTTGATTTGTATATCATGTTTTGATTGTTTTAGTTTAGTCATTATTTATATTCATGATTAGATTATTAATTGCATGTTTCAATTAGTTTAGTGCATGGTTAGTATAAATAATGCATATTTGCACGATTAGCATATTTAATTAGCATATTAGCATATAATTAGGGTTCTTGCATATAGTTAGCCCTAGATTGCATATTAGCATATTTTTATTATCTTGTTTATATTTCTTATTTTGCTTCCATTGAAGTTGCTAATAATCTCATTGATGTGCATATGCAATTTGGCGCGTTTAGCAAGAACGGTAAGGTGGAGATTTATTTCTTTTATCTTATTATTGGTTTGGTTTATGCTTGTTAATTAATGCATGCAATTGGATAATATGTGCAAAGTGATCACTTTAGTAATTTGGCTTGTTCAACCCTCCTAGTTAATTTAGGATCTTGGACGACCGGATTTGTTTGGAACCTTGCGATATGAATTATGAATAAACATGGATGAGATTAGTAGAGGCCGTTAATTCGGGCGATTTAGATAGGATTCGTTTTATCTTTTTCGTACCCACACCCCCGAACTCAATCTTTGGCCCCTTTTGGGTATGAGTCAATTCACAATAGGAATAGGGTGCACTTTTGTTGGTTTCCAATTGTTTCCTTAAAAATTTGTGGCGACTTCACTATTTGCTTATTATTTCCCCTATCACAATTAATCATGTTGCATATGACATATTATTTAAGAACCATTAATTCCAACCAAATATTTCAATTAGCGTCGAAAGGCGAGGGTTCTTACAGCAATACAGGTCAGATTTCTTCAATAAATACTTCAAATTCTTGTGCTTCTAAAGGACCTTGAACATAGAAGATCCTAATCCCTCAAAATGCTAACCCTCCTTGACAATAGATCAAAAGACTGATGTTTGATCCATGTAGGTTTTTTTTTTCCAGAGACATCATCATGTTTAAAGTGCAAAATACCAGGAGAATGATCAGATAGAGAAGGGAGCATAAACTCAACCTCCATAAACTATACACCCTGTCAGCAGCATTTTGTTTATTGCACCCAGTAAAATCAGATCCTGTGCTCCTAATGTCTTCCAAACCCAGTGAGGAGCAAAGCAATTGAAGCTCATTGTTCCCAGAGAACCTATTTCCAGTTTGCAACCAATTTTCCTATTAGTTTGCAAACAATTTTCCAGTACCAAAATATTAATCATGATGAGGTGAGGTCGTGGTCACTATTGGTTTGCCCATATATAAATCACAAAACTATTAAAAAAACCTTTAAATTGTAATCGTGTGGCTAAAGTTTTCAACAGTTTGAGACGACAAATGAGATCATATTTCCAGTTTGCAGCCAATTTTCCTAATTTTTAAATAAAAGGTTTGCTATTGGTCATTGGCATGGGTTTAATGTTGTTCTTTCGTCATAAGTTATTTTTATTTATTTAGAGGGGGTAATATTTATGACATGAGCGGGATAACACTAACAGGGTATCCACCTGGTATCATACCATTAGCAATTTGAATTGGATTCAACGGTTTCTACTTCTTACAAATTGGAATAAAAATTTGTTGCACTGGTTCCTAATTCACAAAATTTAGAGTTGGGTCCATCATCGAGTACCCAGGTTCCTAAGCCCATATTAAAATCCAAATTTTTTATTTTTTAAAATAAAATATTATATTTAATAAAAAAATAAAAATAATATAACATAAACAAAAGTCAAATATAAATTCCAAAAATACAGAAAACTTAAAATTACACATTACGATCCAAACACAAATGACAACTACTAAAAAAAATCGCTATTTAGCTGCGGAATTTTGCTACCGAGTTTTTCGGCAACAAATTAGCTACTGAATTTAAATTCCGTAGCTAATCCACTGCGGAAAAAATTCCATATATAGCAAAATTAGCTGCAGATTTTTTCCGTATCTAAAATTAAGTTATTAGTTGCGGAAAATTTAATTATGTAGGTGATAATCAAAAATAATTTGTTAAATATTTAGCTGTGGAATTAATTTACATAGCTAAATCAGCTGCGAAATTTTAAATTCCGTACCAAATTAGCAACGTAACTAAAAAATTCCGTCGCTAATTATATTTCTTGGTTGGGTTAAAACACATGTTAAATATAATGCGTTGCACAGTGCAACTTGCACTATATATTGACAGCTTAAGCCTTGTTCTTTCCACCGTTTCCATGTTACATTCCGTTTCATTTTGTTCCGTTCCGTTCCTTTCCAATCTGTTCCGTTCTGTTCCATTCCGCGTCGTTCCGTTCCGCATTATGTACTTTACTTTGTCTCACATTTTCTTGAATTATCCGCGTCGCGCCGTTCCGTTCCGTTCCGTTCCGTTACGTTACATTACAATTCATTTTGTTCCGTTCCTCACCGTCCCGCACCATTCCGTTGAAGAGAATAAGGCCTGATACTAGAATGTTGGTAGAGTCACATGTTCACTACACGAGCAGGTTGGGTTTCTTTCTTGCAAGAAGCATTGTTGGGGAATTAATTCCCGTGTACCACGCAGGCACGAACCACTTAAGGCTCGTTCTTTTTGACTGGGAACTAGTAAATGGTAATTGGTAGAAATTGGGCAAAACTGGTGAAAACTGGTAAGTCTAATTGGTAACTAGGAGAAACTGGTGAAAACTGGGTCAAACTGGGCAAAATTAGGAGAAACTAGAACAAATTGGAAATTTGATATTTTTGAGTGTTTGATAATAATAATAATAATAATAATAATAATAATAATAATAATAATAATAATAATAATAATAATAATAATAATAATAATAATAATAATATTAAATATTAAATATTAATAATAATGACTTTTTAGTCATGTTTAAATATTAGTCAATACATATAATTATTTCTATATTTTGATATAACATATTGTATATTTAAATAGGGAAAATCCAGTTGGTGCCCTCGTGTTCTAAACTTGTCCAGTTGGTGCCCAATCGATTTTTAAAATCCAGCAGGTGCCCCTGTATTGTTGCTCGCGTCTTCTCCGTGCCTTATTTTGGAGGCTCCGTTAATGGAAACGTTATGTTTAAAAAAAAAAAGCTAAATCCATTTTTTATTAAAGGAAAACAAATAACCCTTGATTAAAAAAAGGAAAACAAAAAAAAAAAAAAAGAAGCTAGATGTCACTTAGCTTCCAGGCTTCAATGCTCTTACTTACCTGCCAAAAAAAATATCCAGACCCTCTCTCCTCTCTCCTCTCTCCTCTCACAGACTCCTCCTACTTCTCAGTTCTCAGTCGAGCTTCACGCCATCGCCACCAACAGATCTCTTCCCTCTCCTCTCTCTCTCTCCCTTGTGCTCTCTCTTTCTCTCGACCAACAGCCCGCCCCCACTCACGCCCCACCAACGAAAATCCTTGAGTTTGATATTTTAATATCACTATGAATATTTTCAAGTTGAACTTGAAATTATAAACACAGCTTATTTATGAACTTTGCATATTTACGAATTTTGCATATTGATTGAACAGGTTTTTATTAAAAAGGTTCAACATATTGATTCAACATTTTATGAATTGAGATGAGGGAGGAACAAATTTGTTTTGATGGTGGTGTCTGTAAAAATGAAAGAGGGAAACATTTAGCTTCATAGTGAAAGTGGTGTAATCTTGGAGGGAAAAAAAGGGGGCAAAATAAACGTATTTTAAAATTTGGGAGGGAAACAAGGGGGAGGGGGTCGACTGGAACAACAAAAGGATAAGCTACGTCACACATAACGTCTGCATTAATGGATTTTACACAATAAGGCACGGAGCAGACTCGAGCAACAATATAGGGGCACCAGCTGGATTTTAAAAATCGATTGGGCACCAGCCGGACAAGTTCAGAACACGAGGGCACCAACTGGATTTTCCCATTTAAATATTATGTTTACTATGTATAAATATTAAAATTGGGAGAAATTGGGCAAAATAGGGTCAAACTGAGAGAAATTGGATAAAACTGAGAAAAACTGTATTTTATAACTGGTAATTGGTCAAAACTGGAAACCAGTTGAAAGGAACATGCCCTTAAAGCAACAGTAGATAGTTGAGGTAGTCCAAGAGCCTTGTAGGGACCATGTGCAGCAGGAGCCAGCATGTAGAGAGCTAGGCGATCGAAAGCTCCATTTTTCCATTTTTTTTTAAAAAATACACACCGACGAGAGCCAATGATTTTGCCGCTGACCTCAGCAGCGGATAGATATTTTTCCGCCACTGAGCTCAGCAACGAACGCTCCGCCGCAACCGCCTCACTGTGGCGATATTTGGATGCAGGGCCGTCTCTGAGATTTAAGAGGCCCTGTGCTAAAATTGAAAGTGAGGCCCTACTCTAACTTTTTATAGTGATCGATAAATCTATTCGGATTGAAAACTTTTTTTTCCTTTATTATTTTTATAAGGAACTGAACATAAGACTTCCTCTTTTGTGGCATTACTGCAAAAACAAATGGGTAACAAAACAAAAACAATAAAAGAAAATCTAGAAATTGGCAATAAATCTATAGAATTTTTTTTGGATAGGAAGTAGAAATTTGTTGTAGAATTGTAGTACCGTTAATGGTGGAATAATAGGGGTTTATGAATCTCTGTCCTTTGTAATGGGAAGAACCGCAGAACAAAATACGATGAGCCACAGAAATATGTGAGGGTTGAAAGATAATCTCGAGATGGTAAGTTTGATGGGGCAGTAAAATGATAGTGAATAGTACTAAATAGGGTTATTTCCAATACTTTTTATTCTGATATTCGTACATCAAGCACATACTTTAGTTTTTGTAATTCACACATTTATATTTTCACTCACCAAAAAAAAATTCAAGTGGGGCCCTGTGCAAGTGGGGGCCCTGTGCAATCGCCCCACTTGCACACCCCATGAGCCGGGCCTGTTTGGCTGTCACTTGCGGTATAATTCCGCAACTATTTCCCTTTTTCTTCTAGCGATCTAACAAAGGGGCTCCGTTTGTTTTACTCGTATTTACTGGACAACTTATTACTTATTTTGGATTTTTTCTACTTACCGACGACAATGTTAATGAGGATTTTAAATTATTATTTGAATTTTGTTATAGAAGTTATGGTTTTTGTCCCAGTTCTGGTTTGGGGTATCCACCAGTTCCGGCTAACAGGATATGTAATTGGTTCACTATGGATATCCAACTGGTTCTGATTTCCAAACGTCAGAAACCGGAATTTGAATTGGTATTGGTTCCTATTTTGGAAATCAGAATTGGAATTGATTGGATCGTTTCTGATTTAAGAATCACTAGTTTCGAACTGATCCCTATAACGATATTGGGTACCTATATTTTTTACTCACCCCTATTATGACCTATGGTTTAAGAACTTTTTTCAAGCTAATTGGGTGGAACATACGTCACTGCTTAAGTTTTTCTTGATCGTCTCACATATTTTTGTATTTTTGGTGTGATAAAAATTTGGGGCCTCATAATTATTTGGTCCCAAGGCCATAATTATTTGGTCCTGGGCCTCGGATCATATTTATTTCGTCCCTGGGCCTTTAAAGCGTATGGACCATCGTTGATCTAAAAGCAAAGATATTCTGACATTGGTTATCGGTCAGTTTTCTCTTTTTAACATGTTTTTGTCATTCTTTGGTTTTGGTGAGGCATAGATTAAAGGCCAGTACCATATACATGTGCATGGGAGAGGGGCAATTTGAACGTGGGACCTAATGTACCCATCACCTTAGTCTTAATCACTATAACAAATCCAAACAAAAATTTTGGGGAATTCCAGTTGGTACATTTAAACTTATAACTTTTACAGATGGTGATCAATATTTTCAAAATCCAATTAGTACCCCTATATTTATTCCCAAAGTTCACTTTATAACCACTCTTGGTAATTTCTATATAATTCACCATTAAAGTATATTGTACCATTAAATTTTTTTATTATCTTTCAATTTAAAGATATTATCTCTTCCTTTTGACTAAATAATCTTTCTCAGATAAATACTCAAAGAGGATTGCTTAACGCAAATCACAAATTGCTTAATGTAAATTTTTTTTTCCAAAATACCCCTAAATAAAATTTCTGGTTTGCTCCCTCTTCTCTCTCACTTCTCTCTTTCCCTCTTCCCTTTTCCCATCTTAGCAATGATTTGACGCCTGGTGTGGCAGCGATTGAGGAGAGTGCGTGGTGGTAGGACGGGCCACAGGTGGAAGGACAGACGGGGTCGTAGTCGCAGCCGGTGGGTGGTTCGCCGATTGGGCTGGGAGCGATGGGTGAGGGTTGCAGCAGGGCATGGGTGATCGCTGGAGGGGCTAGGGTCGAGTGTGAGTCCTGGGGGTTGTTCGCCGGTAGCTGGGGGTGGCGGCCGAGCGGGCTGGCCGGTTCTGCGAGGGCGGGCCGACGGTGAGGGAGGGTAGACAGTGTCGGTGGTGGGGGGTCGCGGTGTAGATCTGGGCGTGGGGAGTTCAATTTTCCTTTTTTTTTATTTTTTATTTATTTTTAATATAACTAGTTTAATTTTTTAGTTTTTTTTGTTTAAAATAATTTAATGTAATTCTTTATTTTTTCTCCATTTTGTTCTTTATTTCTTTTAATTCATTTACCATTTTTTGTTACCTTTTCAATTTTTTGTAAATAATTTTTTTTTATATTCTTATATTGATTTTTTTTTTTTTGCTGCTAATCCTTATATTGGTTGACTAGAAAGAGTGATGAGAGAGAGGATCGCAAAGGAAGAAGGGGATACACCTTTACAAATAAAAAGGGTAGTTTAGGAAATTTTGTGTCAAAAAGACTTACTTTAAGCAATTTGTGATTTATGTTAAACAACTTCGATACTCAAATTGTCGCTTATGTTGTTCCTTGTATAAACTTCAAACAACCCTTAAATAATAAGTACTAGACAAAACGAAGTTTTTTCTATCTTCATTTCCACTATTTATCTAATACAATAAGAAAAATCAATATGTCAATGCCACATTATAACTTGGATACCAATTTTAACGATTATCACTTATGATGGTCACTAAGTAAGCTTTTCATATAAACAAAAGGCAGGGTACCTATTAAAGTTAAAATAAAAAAAATATTAGTCACTTTTTAGAAAAGTTAACCGTACAGAACCAACCAGAATTTTGCAAAAAAATTCATTACCAAAATTGTATTGCGTGATACTACCACCATATCAAATGAGCTACCTGTTTGACTTTAATTTGCATAGTATCGAGACAACACTTTGACCATCAATAACTATAAGGAAAATTCGATAAAAATAATTCCAAGTTTGAGCGATCAGACAAAAATAATCCCAAGTTGAAAAGTGTACAAAAATAATCCCAAGTTGTCATTTTTGTCATAAAAATGGACCGTTAACTTAAACGGTCTATGTTACTTAATTAACTCTAATTAAACTAAATCCTCCTTTGAGACGTGATGAGATGTTCTCGTGGATTCGGGTCATGGTGTTGTGGGGTTAGTGGTGGTTGTGGTGGATGGCGTTTGGGAGAGGAGAGGGAGTGGTGGAGGGGGGGGGGGACGATGGTGGAGAGTGGTGAAGGAGCTGGAGGTGGAACTGGTGTTGATGGAGTTGTGGCTGGCTGCTGAGATGGTGAGGAGGGACATGGGAGAGGGTGATCGATCTTGGTGGAGGTGGGCTGGTGGCTGAGGGTGAGGTGGGTGGTGGGCTGTTGCGTGAGAAGGGAAGAAGAAGGAGAGAGGAAAATTTGATCTGAGTGGTGGAATTTTTATTCATTTTTTAAAAAAAATCTTATTATTAAGAATTAATAAACACTAATACTATGATAATTAACGGCAAGCAGGTCCAATAATTAGCGCTATTCTTAACCGAGTTAAATTGGGTCTATTTTTGTGACAAAAATGACAACTTCGGATTATTTTTTTACACATTTCAACTTGGTATTATTTTTATCTGATCGTTCAAATTTGGGATTATTTTTTTATCAAATTTTCCTAACTATAATTATATGAATATCTAATTTATAAAAAGGTAATATTGTGAAAGTATAATTAAAAATAATTCTAATAATAGTATTTTCATCTTATTAATCTTCATTCTTTTTTCACAATTAATAGTTATTGTTTTAAAATTTGACCCAAAACATCAAACATAATTTTTTTTTTAAAATGGGGGGAGTACTATTTTCGGTCTTTTGGCTATGATCAAGTTTCATTATTATACTCTGTGATTATCATCCCAGTGCGGTATATACCACCATGCTGCCTCACTTGTAGACTTGTAGTCAGGTACCAAAAAATTAATCATGATGAGGTGAGGTCGTGGTCACTATTGGTTTGCCCATATATAAATCACAAAACTATTAAAAAAACCTTTAAATTGTAATCGTGTGGCTAAAGTTTTCAATAGTTTGAGACGACAAATGAGATCATATTGTATTGGATTGGCAAAGGCAGGAAAATATTAAGGGGATCGGATGAGCCTAACCAACCCTACTTTCTCTCTTTCCCCACTTTCTCTCTCTTGGTAAGCCATTCACCTACCCCCAGTCCTTCCTTCTCTAAAGACCAAATCCTCACCTACTAATTTCACTTTAAAGGGTCTTCTTGGTCACACTAATAAGTTCCAAAAATGTGTATTTTTTCCCTCTCAACCCCACCAAAAAAATGTGAATGCATGGATTTTAATGCTCTTCACCATCCCCCATTAGCCCCGTCCCTATATATTCCTCTACTCATTTCCTTTCCTTCTTCACCAACAACCAAACCTTTCTCTCTCTTACTACAAAGCTTAGCATCTTTTTTGCTATATTCACAACCAAAGCAATTATAATCATACCAATAGCTTTGTCAAAATCTGTTGATATTTGGTGTACATCTCTTTTACATTCTATATTCTTTCATTGGTTCATATATCTCTTTCAAAAACGATCACGATTTGACAATAAACAAACCTTAGTCATTTCTCCACTTCTCATCAAATTACAACAAATGGGATCCGTAGACATCAAGCAAGAGTCATCTGCAATCATGTCATCTAACAACCCTTTTGACCCAGAAGAGTTCCGTAAGCAAGGCTACATGGTCATCGACTTCCTTACTGACTACTTCAAGAACATCGAAAAATACCCGGTTCGTAGTCAAGTCGAACCCGGGTACCTTCGTAAGAGGCTTCCGGAATCCGCCCCATACGGGCCGGAATCCATGGAGAACATCCTGAAAGATATCCATAAGGATATCGTTCCGGGTTTAACTCACTGGCAAAGCCCAAACTATTTTGCTTATTTCCCAAGTAGTGGTAGCATAGCTGGACTACTTGGGGAAACTTTAGCTGCTGGGTTTAACGTTGTAGGGTTTAACTGGATTTCGTCACCAGCGTCAACTGAGTTGGAGAGTATTGTCATGGATTGGCTAGCTGATATGCTTAGCTTGCCTAAGGCTTTCACTTTTGCTGGCAAAGGTGGTGGTGTCATGATGGGGACCACCTGTGAAGCCATCCTTACCACCATCACTGCTGCAAGAGACCGTCTCCTGGATCGGATTGGTCGTGAGAACATCAACAAGCTCGTCGTATACGGGTCGGATCAAACCCACTGTTCTTTCTTCAAATCAGCAAAAATCGCTGGAATTTCACCAGACAATTTCCGTCTGGTGAAAACAACCAGAGCTTCCACCTTCGCTCTCCAGCCGGACACCGTCCGAGCCGCCATCAACGGGGATATTGAGGCGGGTCTCATCCCGCTCTTCCTATGCGCCACCGTGGGGACCACCTCCACAGCAGCGGTGGACCCCGTAGCCGGGCTCTGCGAGGTGGCGAAAGAGCACGGTATGTGGGTCCATGTTGATGCTGCTTACGCTGGTAACGCTTGTATATGTCCTGAACTTCGTTATATGATAGATGGTGTGGAGAGCGCTGACTCGTTCAGCTTCAACGCTCACAAGTGGTTTTTGACAACACTTGATTGTTGTTGTTTGTGGGTCAAAGACCCTGACGCTTTAGTTCGGTGTTTATCTACCAACCCTGAGTATCTTAAAAACAAGGCAACAGATACCAACCAAGTTGTCGATTACAAAGATTGGCAGCTCACCTTGAGCCGTCGTTTCCGGTCTCTTAAGATGTGGCTCGTGCTTCGTAGCCATGGTGTCGACTACCTCCGAAACTTCCTCCGTAGTCACGTCGATATGGCTGTGTATTTCGAGCAACTCGTATCAATGGACAAACGTTTCGAGATTGTTGTCCCTAGGAGTTTCGCTTTGGTATGTTTTCGACTTTCTGCTACGACGGTTATTAAACACATCGGCCAGAAGTTCATCGAGGAAGATACTCTCAATGCGCTCAACTCCGAGCTCCTCGAGTCGATTAACTCCGAAGGGGATATCTACATGACTCACTCCCTTGTTGAGGGTGTTTTCTTGATCCGGTTCGCCGTTGGTGCCACACTTACTGAGATACATCACGTGACACACGCGTGGAAGGTGGTTCAAGAACATACAAGTGCAATTTTGGCGCGCAAGGCTAGTGTTTGCAGAATAAGCTGTTAGCCAAACAAGGCCTTGTGTTTTGCATGGGGAGGTATTATTTTCCTATAACACATACTCCATCGTACGTTGGTGGAAAACGTTTAATTTTAATTTGTATTTACGTATTATGTACGTACGATAATGGTGATTGGAAATTAATATCAGGTTTTTTTAATGGACTTTTTTTTTTTTTGTTTATCGGGGAGGTTTTTGTAATAGGAGAAGTGCCCCCTTCAAATAAAACTAGTATCTTTATTATTTTGATTATTAAAAATTAGTCCGACGTTTGAATTCAAACCTAAGCACTACAAGAAGTAAATTATATCCATCTTGTATTCTTGTAGTAGTGCTCCTTACTTAAACAAAAATTGAACAAGGGAGAAAGCTATGGGGCAACGCGTGCCATACTGCCATGTAAGTAGGCCAGGGCATTTTATATGTAATATATAAATTTCTTTTTTCTTTTTTTATTAATCTAATGTATGTGGAGGTAATTATTGGTTATTCATTTTTGTTAGAATTTATCCATATATCTATGAGTTCAAATTTCTCCATTTCTAAAGTTACAGTACGTATGTTTGAAAAAATTCCTGCCAGACGTGGGAATATATATATGTCTTGAATTGGTTAGAAATCACCAAATTTCCGAAAAAATCTAGTAATTTCTATTCAGTTACTAAATGAAAGGAAGAAGTGAAAAGGAGAGGAAGGGAACTGCTTTGGAGAGAGAGGAAAAAAAGAAAGAGAGAGGAACTAATAATGAACTAAGATCTAAAAACAGAAAAATAAGCAGTTTTATGGAAGAGATCGGATCTAGAGAGGTTTTGGCAAGTATACAAGAAGTCATGTTTGATCTCTGGTCGATCTTCAGTGGAGTAACTTTACAGATCTCTTTTATTTTAGTGACTATGATGTCAATTACTACTATCTCATATTTTTGTTTATCGATGTATTCTTTTTTTAAGTGCCGGATGGCTTTTATATTGAATAAAATGTGTTGTTTTTATTTCAAAAGAAAAAAAAAGTCTTGAACTCCGAAACTGCTACTCAAACTTCCTATTTTTGTGAAAGAAAATGAATTCATTTCATTTATAAAAAGTCATACGCCATCTACAATGATGAATATCTCTATACAATTATATATAGATTTAACATAACCACGCTAAGTATTAATCTAATATCACAAGATGAATATGACTCTCACCATCACTGCTTGAAATCGGTGTCTTAATCAGCTTCATCTATAAGTGACTATCAATCAAAACATCACTACTACAGATCGACGTCTTGATCGAATTCGTCGATAATTGACAATGCTCTAATATAGTAAATAAATATGATATACAGTTAACGGGAGGCGGCTACCACCTTTTCTGCACGATCAGAGGTAAGCACGAAATGTTCAGTAACTATTTGGAAAAACAAATCCCATTGACGTAGTAAATTGACCTTGTCTTCTTGATTTATCAAACCGAACCCAAACACACAAATTCTACGAACCTTCGATGAACCCGGAGAACTCCATCTCTTACTAAAAGACAATTTATTATTAACCATGAAGAAACACAGACTAAAAAACTAGATCAAAAACAAGAAATTAAACAACAACGGAGGGGCTAACCACCGGCAAAAATGCTCGTGATACCTCCAAGATGAATCAAAGAGAAAGGGGATTAGAGTTTTTTGAGAGATAACAGCAGAGTGAAACAATGTTTTAACCGCTACTTAATCTTGAATGGCAATTTAATTACTGGATCATGATCACAACTTAACGTCAGCGTCTTTTTTATATTTATAACATCAACTTTTTGTCTACATTGTGTACATGACTAATAATCTCTTTGCGAAAGTGTTTGGTATGTGCGAGTTAGAGAGATGAAAATAGGAGATACGAGATCGAGATGAATTATTATTTCTTGTTAATTTCAATGGTTTAATGGAAGGTGAAAATAGAAGAGAAAGGGAACGTTGTCATTTATTAGCTAGCTCTAGTGCCAACCTTTCAATGCCAAGAAGGCACTTGTAATTTAACTAGGGAATTTCTTTTTTTTTTTTTTCTTATGCAAATGAACACTTCAAATTAAACTAAATCGAAACAAGTTAGGGGCGCAAGACCCTATTACAATCATTGTCATAAATGCATTTACAGCTTAAAGGTACTGAATCTAATTAATATAGTTAGAATATTAAATTTAGTATTGTTCTTCATTTCAAAAGCTACTATTGCATCTGCCAGTTTATTCTCTTCTCTAAATGCATGGAGGATCGTCAGCTGCTCCAAATTCCTCATCATTTCCCTGCAATTCATAGCCATGCATATTGAATAGATTGGATCTGTTAAGCACCTCTTGGGTAAGAAGTTGTGTAGTTTTAAGGCAGTCAGAAACTAAGTGGATGTGACTCCACTGATGTTCCTTGATACTTCCTCCGTTCCTGTCAAACGCTACTATTTGCTTAAAATGGATGTTTCATACAAACACTCACATTTCTGTACTTGGCAAACAATTTACTAGTCATTTACAATATTACCCCCATTATAACCCAAGCCCCCACCCTCTTCTTTCTCTCTCCTCAAGTCTCTATCCACTCATCTAAATGTGACTAATATTGAGAGCAGAAGGGGAAAACATATGGCAAAATAAACTCTTCTTGATCTTTGTGCCAAAAACAAATGGTAGCATTTGACAGGAACAGAGTGAGTAATTTTCAGTGCCTCTCTCATAGGGAATTTCATTCGAACTTTGAAATTATGTATTTCTCATTTATTCCTACCACATATGGATCAAAAGTTCGAGTAAGACAAAGTACATGAACTCATCATCACTTTCCAATGTTTAAATTCCCAACCCACAATAATCTGATCTGATTAGATGTCTGCTTGCTCTATGTGTTACAGTTGCGACAGGGTACGGCACAAAAGTTAAACGAATGGGGATCGGGGGGCGGGTATAATATACATGCAAAAAACAAAAAGAAAAATAGTTAGGTGAATTGTATGTGAATATGCATGTTTATGGCTTTATGACTAGTATTTCGATGCTAGCTAGTGAGGATGTATAGATCGTTACTTGATAATTATTACGTTGCTGAATATGGATCGGAGTATATATTATGTTATGGAATTGTCGTCGAGATTATGCTAGATGTGTGTGATTTGAGTTAAAGCATGTATCCTTATAGTCTTATAAATAGCTGCTAAGAAACATAGCTTTTACCATTGAATTACCTTCTCCTACCAAATTGATATTAGTGGGCACTTGTATGTATATTATATGGCAAGGAAGCTAAAAGCAAAACAAGTCTTTTGGGCTTTAGAGTAAAATATGCTAAGCTGCAAATTAGTATGAGTATTCTTTTTCTTCACTATACCACATCACACCACTAATTTCATTACTTGCGGCCATCATTTCTCGTCAAGATCAAAGCTTTTTAATCAAGATCAAAGCTATCTCTGTACTTCATTCACAATCGAACAAACACCTTATCAACGGTAAAGGTTAATCATTTTAATATTCAAAGTGGTTGTTTCTATTACTTGAACCAATTTTTTTTAACTGTTGCAATTAACGATTATAGTCTTCAAAATTTGTTGTCATTACTATTAGTGTTAGCAATGTATTCCGTACGTTTGGGTTTTGTATAATATAATAATCTAACCGTACACTTTCAGAGGAAGGCGTCCAATAGCTAAAAGCAAAGATAAGATATTTAACATTGCCACATGATTGGTTAAAAAGATGGAGAAGTTAAAAGCAACTGAGTGAGCGACTGTGGCTAGCAATTCTCATCCTTATATTGTGGATTACCAACCGGACAATGCTAAAGGTCTCCACTAGAGACACGAAAAAGGTGTCTTTTATGACGTGTTAGTTGCCACATTGCCAAATTCACTAATTATCATATACCATGTCATATGGGTTAAAGTAGATAATACAAAATAAAAAGGTGTTTTAGCAAATAACTAAAAGATGTTGTAGTTAGCTATATTAGGAACAAGGCTTAAAATTAGAAAAAGTATGACAAAGTTAACTCTATTAACAAAAACAATAAAGAAAGAAACTTTTTTATGATTTTTATATGGAAAATAAGTAAAGAAATCTACCTTGATTGTATTTTCCTCAAATTGCATCTCCCCCTCTCTCTCTTTTTTATTTCTCTTCTTGTTTTTTATATTTATTATTGTATTATATTGTATCAATTATCACTTTTCTCTAATTTCTATTTCTTTAATATTTTTCTTAAATTTTATTTTACCTTACTTCTCTAACAGTATTCAAATTTATCTCAAGTTCAAGAGATTCAGAAAAAAATTACTTTTTTTTATCTCTTTTTAAAAAAAATTATTCAGATCCTTTGGTGAAGAATACTATTATCCATCAATAAAGGAGATATACAGGTTCATACTATTGATATTTTTATTCTCAACTTCGAAAAAAATAAATAAATAAAATTTGTACATTTTATATTTGAATAAGACCCAATTTTACACCGTATATATATATATATATATATATATATATATATATATATATATATATATATATATATATATATATATATATATATATATATATATATATATATATATATATATATATATATATATATATATATATATATATATATATATATCGAGTTTAAATCTGGTGGAATCTCCAAATCTATTCTTGCATATCTAAAGAAAGAACTTAAACATTTACAAATAAGTAGCAAGTACTTTTTTAAATATTCTACTTCTAACATTGTAAATTTTACTTGTACACCTTATCATTTTACTTAAAAAAAAAATCAATTTTAATGTGTACTTTCTAATTATTTATATGTTCTCTTTATTTTTTTTAACAAATTTGAATTTATTAGAATCTCCTAAGTTAATATTTATTATAAATAATTTGTACATCCTATCATACCATTTTATTTTTATATAATTCATTTTTCTATGAGAAAAAAAATATTTACTAGGTTATTGCATGATTTTACTTTATCTTTTCACCAATCAATGTGCAAGGTACTTTTTTTTTATATATCGATCGTGGCCTTTAGTCTAATTTTACCATTATTGTACAACTTTTCACATATTTTAAAAACTAATCAATAAATATTTACTTTTTCCACCAATGTACAAAATATCTTATTGATCAACCACAAGTCCAAAACCCTTGTTACAAAACTTCTAAGACAGTCTTTTTGTAACTTTTGGTGATACGGGGTCACTTTTCAATGAAACAATGGTCACTTTTCAATGAAACAAGGGTCACTGTTCACCAGAATTGACCCCTACATTTCTAAAAGGTGACCCAAAATTTTTGTGAGTTTATCTCACACAAGACTTGTTGCTTATTCTAATTTACTACATTGTGCAATTTTTTTTTCTTCTTATATTTCAATCTGATAATCTGGATTTTCCATACACGCGTCCTAATTAATTGTGCTATAAGAATGACAATTTTACTGCGTACTTTCATATTAATATATACTAAAAATAAAAGTATGACTATGCTTACTAGACAAGGCTTTTAAGGACCATCCAATATATTTTTTCTTAATACTTGATTAGCGAAATTAATTTGTAAGATATTACAAATTTTGACTTTAAATGTTTAGGTTTTATCACTCTACTAAAGATTTTTCCAATCAATTACATCATACAGCTTAATTTTATAATCATTGTACAATAATGTTTTCTTACATTTTGTTTTGAAAATCTAAATTAACAACACATGTATCCTTAATTATTTTACCACAGAATCGAGAATTTTACCTTGTACTTTGTGTTATCATATTTTAAAATACGTCATGATGTTTTTTCAAAAATGAATTAATGATGACAATTATAATAAGAATAATCAATACAATGGACAAAAATATTTATGGATAATAACCTTTTCAACCATTATTTTTCTTTACTTACACCACTAAACAAGCTAGTTAGAGTTTAAGGTTTAATTTATCCACAAAGAGAAAAAATGTAATCAAAGCATGTACAAAAATTATAAGGGACTATCACATATTATATCATTTCTAACACTATCTACTTTAATTTGGTGTATTCTACCTTTTTAATAGGTTATTTATCATTGTCATAACATTAGCGTTTAGGGTGAGTATTACAATTAAAGGTTTAGGTTTCATAGAACGGATGGAGTAATGATGATTTCAATATAGATAAATAATATTAACCTTTCTCTAGGTATAGGCAAGAGTTCAAAGAACATGTAGTACTGATTAAGGTTTAGGATTTCAGTTTTAAAGAACGAAGGTAGTATTGATTAATTACACCATTACCATCCCAATTTTACTTTGTACTCTCTTAATTTTATTAAAAACTTTCATAATTTTACTACGAGTTTCATAATTTTGCCTTAAATTCCGTCATTGTAACTTTTAAGGACCGATGAAGACGGATGCATATGATTTATAATTTTACTTTCTTTTTTAGTTAGAGATACTCATATTTTATATATAGATGTAAAATAAATATAACTTTCTACACTTTTCATGTATGTTTGTGATTAAACAAATTGCAATCACAATTCTAGCTTGTTGTTTCATAATTTTACTATGTAATATCATAATTTAGCTTAGGCTTTCGTCGTAGTAATTTGCTTATAGTGACCGATTAAGATAGACACATCAATTTGTAATTTTTTTTAAAGGGGTTCATAATTTAAGTCTTAGTTGTTCTAGACATAATTATAAATTCATATAGGCGTAAAATGAATATAAGTTATACTCTAAGTTTAAAATTTATAATGTTGCAACATCCTTTTATTTTTTCACGGTATATTGCTTCTAATTTTCTATTAACTTATTTAGTTAATAATTATGTGTAGGCCGGCCGTTAGGGTAGATCGAACGCGAATTCATGTTAGCATAAAGTGAATATAGTTCAAGTTGTCGTCGGTTGTACCAAAATGAACAAAGAATATAAATGGGGGGGTGTGGGTTAAATTCCTATATCTACCTTAATTACTTTTGCAACTTCAGTAAAAAAAAAAACTCAATTTTGCAACTTGTCTTTTCTTTGTCTTCTTCTTTTACTTCCTTGTAGTACGTAGAAGGTTGCAATTGATGAAAAAATTAGAAGACCTTACTTTTTCAAACAAAACTTAAGAATTCTTCCGTTGAAAAAGTTTATTCTTTACCGAAAAGAAAGTGAAAAAAAATTAAAATACAAATGAGAGAGGAGATTAACTTTTTTTTTCTGTTTCATAATTGAGAACCGTGAGTAAAAATGAAGAAAAATAGAAAGAAAAAAAAAAAACTAAAAATGTTTGGATTGGATTTTAAACATTTGAGTACAAAAGGTGAAAATGTGGTTAGAAATACAAAGTTGAAAAGTAACAAAGATGGTAACAATTTCAATTAGCTTAATTTACTCCTATTTCAATGAAGAAATAATATTGCGCATTCCTTTTCAATCGCTTATGAGATTATAAATTCCTACTATAATAATGTTGTTTATCATATTTGCAAAAAGCCCCTAATCTTTTTTTTTTTTTGTGTTTAAATCCTTATGAGATGGCAAGCTAATTAATACTCTTGATGACATGGCAATTGCAACATCACATGGAGACACTTTTTTTTTGGTCAGCAATGGAGACCCATAGAATTATTGTTACCGTGTTGTTATTTAGGACAATGCTAAAGGTCTCCACTAGAGACATTAAAAAAGTGTCTCCTATGATTTGTCAATTGCCACATTGTCAAATTCACTAATTATCATATGCCATGTCATAGAGGTTAAAGTAGATAGTACAAAATAAAAGGATCTTTTTAGCAAATAAACAAAAGATGGTGTAGTTAGTTATACTAGGAACAAGGCTTACAATAAAGACTAATGTGATAAAATTAACTCCATTAGAAAAAACACTAAATGAAGGAAATCTATTTTATGATCTTAAATGAAAATAAATAAAGACAACTACCATGATTTTATTTCCATCATATTGCATCTCCCCCTCTCTCTCTTATTTCTATTTTCGTTTTTTATTATTATTTTATCATATTACATCAATTACCACTTATATCTCTAATCTCTTATCTTTAGTATTTATTTTACCTTACTTTTCCAACAATATTCAATTATTAATCTCAAGTTCAAGAAATACGAAGGAAAAAGAAAAGTTACTTCCTTATCTCTTAAAAAAAATTATTCATATGTCTAGGTGAAGAATATTATTCTCTTTAAAATAAAGGAGCTGTACAGACTCATATTATTGATTCTTTTTCTACTTTAAAAAAATAAATTAATTTGTACATTTTATTATTTGAATAAGACCCAATTTTACAATCTACTCATATTTTATTATTTAATTTATGCTTAATTAACAAATTTGAATCTAGTAAAATCTCCAAATCTATTCTTGTATATCTAACAAAAAAAAAAAAAAAAAAAAAAACAAACTAAACATTCATATGTAAGTAGCAAGAATATTAAACATTTTGCTTGCAATATTCTAGACTTTACTTGTAGACCTTATCATTTTACTATTAAGAAATTCAATTTTATTGTATACCTTCATACTATATGTTCTCTTTATTTGTACTAAAAAAATTGAATTTATTAGAATTTACCAATTTAATATTTCTTATATATTATTTTTAAATAATTTACATCTTATCTATCAAGTCATTTTATTTTATATAATTCGTGATTTATCTATGAATTTTTTTTTTTTTTTTTTTTACTATGTTATGTTATTTCAAGATGTTACTTTATCTTTCCACTAATCAATGTATAAAATGCCTTTTTTAAAAATAAATCATGGTCTTTAGTCTAATTTTACTATTACTGTACAAATCTTCTCATATTTTACACTCTGATCAATCATATTTTACTTCTTCCACCAATGTACAAAGCTTTTTATTATTATTATTATTATTATTATTATTATTATTATTATTATTATTATTATTATTATTATTATTATTATTATTATTATTATTATTTATCTACCACAAGTCTACAACCCTTATTCTAATTTTACTGTCATTTACAATTATTTTACAATTTTTTCTTATATTTCAATCCGATCATCTGGATTTACTTCACACGTGTCTTGATTGTGCTATAAGAATGACAATTTTACTGTGTACTCTGTACTTTCAAAATATACTAAAAATAAAGCATGACTATGATTACAATAAGAATAACCACTAGACAAGGTTTTTAGACTCTTTCATATATTGCTTTAATACTCGATTAGCCAGTTTGTAAGATATAACAAATTTTGACTTTCAGTATTTAGGTTTCATCATTCTACTAAATATTTTTTCATTTAATTACATTATATATCTTAATTATATAATCAATGGCAATGTTTCTTCCATTTTGCCTTCGAAAATCTAAATTTACAACACATATATCCTAATTTTACTATAGGATTGAGAATTTTACCTTGTACTTTGTATTATTATATAATAATAAAACACTTCATGCATCTTTTTTTTGAAAATAAATTAATGATGACAATGATAATAAGAATAATCAATAAAGTGGACAACATATTTAGGGAATATCCCATATTATATGTTCTCTAATAGTTTACTTGTTTTAGAAATATTTTATATATGTTCTGGCTTTTTTATGATTTACAATTTAGGTTTCATGGACGTCGAGCAATAAATAACTATATTAATATGTAAAGATGATTTTAACATTTAAATACTTTTTTGGTCTAGGTTTTATTTATGAAACGAGGAACATATATAATAGTTTTTTCAATGTATAAAAAAGATAATAACGTTTTCAAAAATTATTTTTCTTCACACCACTAAAATAGTTAGGATGTAGGGTTTAATTTAATTTATCCACAACAGAAAAATGGGTTAAAAAGTAGGTGGATAGATCAAATGTAATCAAAGCATGCACAAAAGTTATATAAATACTATCACATATCATATAGTTTCTAATACTGTATCTATTTTGGTGTATTGTAACTTATTAAGAGTTTAGGGTTTAGTTTTCATAATTATACTAACATTAGGGTTTAGAGTGAGCATTAGAATTTAGGGTATATGTTTCATAGAACGGAGGGACTAATGTTGATTTCAGTATAAAAAAATAATATTAACCTTCCTTTAGGGTACATACCAAAGTTCAAGATATACAAAGTATTGATTAAGGTTTAGAGTTTAAGTTTTAAAGCACGAAGGCAATATTGATTATTTACACCACCAACATCCTAATTTTACTTTGTATTGTCTTAGTTTCAGTAGAAACGTTCATAATTTTACTGCGTAGCATTCATAATTTTACTGCATAGTCTCATAATTTATCTTTTAATTTTGTCATAGTAACTTATAATAACCAATGAAGATGGATGCATATAGATTCATAATTTTACTTTCTTTTTTAGTTAGAGATAATTATATTTTTATATTGCTGTAAAATAAATATTACTTTCTACAGTTTTCATGTATGTTTGTGATTACACAAATTGCGATCGCAATCTGACCTTGTAGTTTCATAATTTTACTATGTAATATCATAATTTAACTTTATTGCTATCGTCGTAATAATTAGGTTTAATGATCGATTAAGATAGACCCATCCGTTCGTAATTTTATTCTTTTTTTAAGAGATTCATAATTTATGTTTTTAACGTACTGCTGCTAGACTTAATAAATTCATTTAGACGTAAAATATATATAGATTATACTATAACTTGAAAATTCTATAATGTTCCAACATACTTTTATGATTTTACTGTATATTACTTTAATTTTCTACTAACATATCAAGTTAATCATTATTGTGTAGGCCGTTAGAGTAGATCGAATGTGAATTCGTGTTATGAAGTGAATACAACTCAGGTTGATAGTTGGATGTACCAAAATTGTTTGAAATCCAGTTTCGCTTAGTTTTGCAACTTCACTTCAAAAAAAAAACTTAATTAGTTTTGCAACTTGACTTTACTTTGTCTTCTTCTTTAGCTTCCTACTAGCTAGAGCGTAGAAGGTTGCAATTGATGAAAATATTGGAATACCTACTTTTTCAAATAAAACTTAAGAATTCTTCCATTGAAAGAGTTTATTCTTTAATTAAGAGAAAGTGAGAGAATTTAGATACCACTCCTATGAGGAGGAGATTAATTAACTGTTTTTTTTTTCTTTTCTTTCTAATAATTGACAACCGTGAATAAAAATAATGAGAAGTAGAAAGAAGAAAAAAAAGTTATTTTTTATCTTTTCTTTCTAATAATTGACAATCGTGAATAAAAATAATGGGCAGTAGAAAAGACAAAAAAAAACTAAATATGGATAGATGCGGTTATAACTACAAAGGTGGAAAGTAAACAAAGATGGTAACAATTTCAATTAGAGTAATTTACTCCTATATCAAATTTCAATAAAGAAAGAATATTACACATTCCTTTTTAATCGCTTAGGAGTACTTTAATAATGTTGTCTATCATATTTGCACAATGCCCTTAATCTTTTTTGTTTTAGTTTCAACCCTTATGAGATGGCAAGTTAATTAATAATATTGATGATATGACAGTTGCCACATCATATAGAGACACTTTTTTTGGTCACCAGTGGAGACCCATAGAATTATTGATTTACTATTCATTTGCGATAACACACAACCAATTAGGCTATGTTTGATTCAACTTAATTTCACTTAAATTAAGTTCAGTTCAGATCAGTTTAGTTCAGTTCAGGTCCAATAAGTTCAGTTCAGGGTCAATAAGTTCAGTTCAGTTCAGTTCAGTTCAGTTTGGTTCAGTTAAGTTGTTATTATTATTATTATTGTTGTTGTTGTTGTTGTTGTTGTTGTTGTTGTTGTTGTTGTTGTTGTTGTTGTTGTTGTTGTTGTTGTTGTTGTTGTTGTTGTTGTTATTATTATTATTATTATTATTATTTATATTATTATTTAATAATGCCTGGTAATATCTTTAAAATTAGATATTGTGTTTTAAATTAAACACAATAATAAGATAGCAAGAAACAAAATTAAGGGGCAATTGGTTTATTACTTGATAAGGGGATCAATAAATAATTAATATTAGAAAAGGAAAAATGAAAGAAATGAACCTAGTTACCCTTCTTGATTGGTTCACTCTAGTAAAGTAGTAGAATTACTTTCAATTCACTTTGCTATTCTTTGGTTAGTTGATAGAGATAATCAATCCAAATTTTTTCCCTACCATTTTTGAGAGATAACAGCGATGATAAAATAAAATTACCTCAAAAAAGTGTTAAAAAGTAGCATTTATCTTGTAGATATGTGACATTATCTTTGAAAATAGTGAATTAAATAATAAAAATATGTAATAATAAAAATATAATAATAAAAATAAGTAAAAGTAATAATAATAATAATAATAATAATAATAATAATAATAATAATAATAATAATAATAATAATAATAATAATAATAATAATAATAATAATAATAATAATAATAATAACAACAACAACAACAACAACAACAACAACAACAACAACAACAACAACAACAACAACAACAACAATAATAATAATAATAATAATAAGTTCAGTTCAGGAGCATTAAGTTCAGTTCAGTTCAGTTCAGGAGCATTAAGTTCAGTTCAATTCAGTTCAGTTTGGGGCCAATAAGTTCAATTAAGTTCAGTTCAGTTATGTTAAGTCAGTTACGTGAAATTCAGTTGAATCAAACGGAGCCTTAGTGCGTAAAGGTGTGTTTTTTTACTAATTTCCACTGATTTTTACTAACTTAGTAAGATCATGCCACTGATTCTCATTGATTTAGTAAAATTCTGCCATTAATTGTCAATATTTTAATAAAGTCTTGACAGTAATCTCCGCTCTCCACTGATTTAATAGTATATTGCCATTTATTTTTTCCAGTGACGGATTAATGTGTAATAAGTAAAGAAAGCCCACCCTAAAAGTAACAAAAACATTTTACAACGAGGTATTTGATGTTTGAATTGTCAACATCTACCCACTTACCAAAATAGACATAGTGGTGCTGCCAGCGGCCACTTGCAAGTGTTTCGTTTCGCCAACATGCACTCTCAACTTGATGTTAGATAGGAGGTACTGACGACCTACCCTTGTCGTTGTATTGCCGCCATACTACACTCATTCTGGTCTTATGAATCAATAAATGAAACCCCAGCGGCCAGCCAACATATGGTTAGGTGATGTTGTCAACCTTTTTTTTCTTTTTCTTTTTTTTTTGGGAGATGCTACCAACCGTTGCTTCCTACATCTTCAACGTTGGGGTTAGGAGACCGAAGATTTATATCTCATTACCCTCAATTAAAATTGAGGTATAGTCTTCCAAAAAAATAAAAAAAATAAAATTGAGTTGTGGTAATTGAATGAAAATAGCCACTTACGCAACCCATTTCCTCAATAAAATTCACCTAAGAAGTCTAGCTTACTTAACTATTTAAAAAAAAATACGAAATATAATCAACTTAACTTATAAGAAAATTATGCGTATTAAATAAATTTAGTAAAAAAGGCAATATTTCGATATGCTACATTTTCCGAACTCAAATTTTAACACGAAAGGTTGGCTTTAAAAAGGTTATTATTTTCTCTAAAAAAAAGGTATCAGACAGTATGAAAATGAAGGAGATTTTGATGTGTGAAAGGAATTCCATTTACTATTTAGCTCTTATCATTTGCTGTATTTATAAGCTATTATCATCGAGTTTCCTCTAAAAGAGGTACATAAGATAGAGTGTTACAATAAAATTCACATTCCTCACAAATAGTAGATTTCTTTACTCTTTGTGGGCTTTTGTATGGGTATACGGTATACCCAGCCAAGTATTTACTTGACAAATAGTTTGCCAAGTGGATGAATAAAACCACCAACTTTCTCCCAACAAATTAAAATCTTAAGTATGTTTTCGACGAATTAACAATTGAAGAATTATGAAAAATTAGTTATTGTTGAAGAATCTTACATTATATCACATCCCATCAAAAGAATCTTACATTGTATTAAAATCATAGTTAGCCACATTTTTGGCTGAAAATAATTAGTTGTAGCAAGATAGCAATCTGGTCAAATATAGGTTTGTAATATTTTGATTAAACCATCAATGTAAAGATTGAGCACACGTGTACAATAATTAGCACATAGCTACAAATGTATTTGTACAGACTATCACATTGCATACAGTATAGAAGAAAATCAACGAGGTGGTGGTTGAGTGGTTGGGACTCATTTATTTTTAACTAAGGTCGAAGGTTCGAATCTCGCCTTGGGCACGGAGCAGTTTTAAAATTCCTTGGCCAGCTGTCCCATCTTTTAAGGTGCCTACAAATCAGCACGGAGATAATAATTGTAGTCGACGATAAATACACTTGACCGTAAACCAAAAAAATACAGTATACAAAAACAAAGGTCTGATATAAAATTGTCTCAATATAAAATCGCTCTATAGCCAAGTATAACGTGATCGTGACATTAAAAGAAATTATCATAAGAATTAAGAAGTGTGCAACCAATCATTGATTCATTGTAGAACGAGATCAGAAGTCATAAGGTGTCTGGTGTCGTGATCTCTTTCCTCATTTTTTCCTTTTTCTTGTTGGGGTGGGGCCGTGGGGGTAATCAAAACTACTATGATTCCGTGAATATTGACGTGAGTCATGTTTTGGCTAATCAAACGAATATTGATGCTAGTCATTGTCTACGCAGCGGATTCAATTTATCAAGAATTTTAGTGACTCTATAAGAAAAGTTTTAATTTGTTTGGACACTTTAGTCAAAAGCAAAATAAAAATTAAAACTCACCTACCTCAATAATTTGATAGTAGATACGGATATATTATTTTCTTTCAAAAACAATCAAAAATTAAAATAATAAAGTAAATTAATAGTTAATATCCACTCCGTTTTGAAATCTCTTTTTCATTTGACTTTTTACGACCTCCAAGATGACACTTTAACAAAAGTTAATTATAATTCTATAATTATAAATATTATAAAAATGGGATATTTTGAAAATATAATTAAGAATGAATCTAATTTTAGTATTTTCACTTTGTAAATTTTTGTACTTTTTCTTAAATTAATGGTTGAAATTTGTACCGTTGACTTTAAAAGGTCAAAGAAAAGGAAATTTTGGAACGAAGGAAGTAGTTCTAGACTTCAACTTCTTCCATTTCTACTTTTGTGACGTGATTATTTGTTTGGGGGTACTTCAATGATCTCACTTGACGATCATCATTGGTACTCTATGAGTCACCCCTCTACTAACCCAGCTCCTAAATTCAGTTGAGTTTAATTCAATTCAATTTAATTCAATTAAATTTAGGTCATTTCATGTGGAACTTATCACTCAAATAATATTTTTCTAAAGATAAATTCATCATAAGACTTGTGTCATTAGATAGATTCAAATTGAGTCTAAAATAAATATGTTTTGACGGATTTCAAATAGTTATAGGCATGTTAAAAAAAATCAATTTAATTCAATTCGATCTACGTGAAAAAAAGGGCCCTAAGTCACATAGAACTACATCATGGCCCAACGAAATGAGAAATGAGCGTAATCTATCTATCTATCTATCATAAATATTAAAACACAACGCAACCTTAGTCCTTTTCGTGTGGGATGACACGTAGGACACCACACAGCAGAGTCATGTTCGTGTGAAGATGACACGTAGACGACACATAAGCGTAAACTTACCACATAGCCTAACACATCTATCTATCTATCTATCTATCTATCTATCTACACTAAATATTAAAACACAGTGCAACCTTGGTTACTTTTGTATGGAGAGGACACACAAGACGCCACATAGCAAGGCCATGTTCGTGTGCAGATGACATGTAGACAACACATAAGCGCAAAGTTGCCACATAGCTTAACACAGTCTCGAAGTGTCACTCATTAATGCGTCATCTTTAGTTGTGTTTGCTACATATTTATTAGCATATTGTTCACAATACCAAATAAAATTTCTTTAGTTACGTAACTCTAAAAATTATAAATCTTATTGCATTGGATTTCACTTGAAAAATCATTCACAAGAAGATATATATGTCCTATAATGTTTGGTTGAACCTAGGTAGACAATACATGTAGGATAGTCATTTTTGTATTATATTATTTGATAATCAATCGAAAATAAAATGTAGTCTAAATATTTTGAGTAGTCCTCTTTTAAGTCACTATCTATAAGCATTTTGTGAAATTATTGGAGTGCGTGAGAGAGGGTATGCATAGTTAGGAATATTGCAAGTACTTATGGGGAGTCATCTATATTTTGTAACGACCCGGATTCGAGCAGTGACTAATTATCCTTAATCATGTGTTAGGCCCAAGATTAACACAAGATTATTATACTTAATAATATTGCATCATTTATTTATAGGTAACTTATCCAGGTTGTTACCGCCGTATCCACCCGAGGATGGATACGAGGCTAAAGTGATTTTTATTACATAAACATTCAAAAAGAAAATAAAAACTAGATTATTACATATAAGCAGTAAGCACTCCTTCACTACCAAGCAACCAAAGTAGTAACATAAGGCATCGTTCTTGCCATGCACAAACGTTCCATCATCAAACTGCTCCAAAAGATACCATGCGTTCAAAAACAGAACAGAAAATTACCGAAAAGGTAAGTAAATTCACTCCATTTCGTAAAAATAATAATTATATCAAAAATAAATTAAATAATCATAATAGTTGGTAAAAATATAAATAATAGATAGAAACAACCTTTGAATATCTCAGTTGAGAATAAACATTCATTCGGTAATATATATATATATATATATATATATATATAACAACATAAACCTCCTATTTATATTCTTGTTTCATAAAATCTTATTATCTACCTAACACTATAAGTTTAATTTTTGCCTAAATTATTTATTTTCGAAAGTTAGGTGATATGGAAGAGCATGTATGTGTTGGCTATTTTGTATATAAGTCAAACATCAATCAATATGACATTTAGTCATATAAATCATCATAGTGCATAATCTTGGGCATTTTATCAAATAATCGTCATTAGACATATTAGTCTCGAAATTTCATATACTCGGGTATTATAACCCCACAATTTTATATTATAGTGAACTCACTTCCAAAACATGCTCTTTAAAATTCTAGAGGCGCTACTGTTAGAATCATATCAAAAGTTGCATATATATCCATATATACATGCAAATAAGGTTACAAGAATAAGACTTAAAATGGTTGCATGTCCATATATAATCATAATATGAACAAGACTTATGCTCAATACAATCCCTCTTTAATTCATGATCACCAAATTTCATCTCATATCCAAATCACAATCCAATTATTCCTCCTTTAGCAACCAAGTTTTCGAACCATAAAACACATAATTTATTTATATACTCACAATAGCATCAAACATGATTAACTCAAGACATCACTAATCACCTTAAGGCTTATGCTCATCCATTTATCTCACACTACACTCAACACATGACTTAATCATTAACTCCTCATATAACCCCTTAAGTCTTTATTTAAATGTCAATTTATCATAATTAATTTATAAAACTTAAAACTTTGGAAACAAAACTCCAAATCAAACATAAACCATTCGGTTCATATAAGAAACACAAGAATCATCCAAAATCATTACTTTCAACCCTTTACATTTCGAACTCAATTATTAATATGAAATTAGTTCCTTTATTTTACAAGAATAAGATCAAGTCTCAAAGCATCAAATCAACATATTTTCGAAAGTTAAGGAAAAGGTAATGGACATGAAAATTACCTTGCTAGAACAAATCAAAGCCTTTTTCTTTCTTCTTTCTCCTTAAACTTAAACAAAATTCCCTAGTAAAATTCCCAAATCTAAATATTAAAATCTAAACCACAAAAACTGTCTCTCTTTTGCACTTATCAAATGGATCCTTAAAATTCCCACTTTTTATGTCATTTTCGGCTATTTGGGAGGTTTTCAGGTAAAAATTCTGATTTTAGGGTTTGACTTAGAAATTTTTGAAAATTTCCTTTTTTAGTAAAATCATCTAAAATCAACATGCAACTACGTTAGGGTTTAAGATTAGTGTAGATGAACTTGGTTTAACATGACTTTGTCCAATGTCGAAAATTTGAGGGTTCATCTTAGGACTTTTACAATTTTTGGTGGTTTTTTCTATAATTTTAATTTTTACTTAAGGTAAGTGTGGAAATTTCTTACCTTGCTGTAGACGCCAAAAAAGCGCCTTCAGATTTCTCCGCAAAAGCCCGATGATGAAAGGAGTAATTAATAAACTTGGGCGCTATTTTTGCTAATAGTTAAGATGAGGTCTCAGGTTTTTCCTCTAAACACTCCTTTATTCCAATCCCATTCAAAAGCCCCGTTCAAGAGCTTTCCAACAACACCTCTCATGCCTCTTTTCGGCTCCCGGTCGCCAAGTTGCAATTTAGGGGTAGAACCGTCTTTTACCGTCCAAGGGTGAAACGGTCTTTTCATATTTTTTGGAATACTAAAATTCCTCCGAAAAACAAAAATAGACTGGATGTCGTCATGGCCGCTAACGGCTGTCAGCGCCCAAGCCCGACTCTTTTTTCAAGCCAAATTCTAAAATTCGACTCCTTTCACCCGTCCAACCCTACTTCCTGTGCCTATAAATACGACCCTCCTTCCTCAGTTCAAATCACACACTGTACAGTTGACGCCCTCTATTCTCAGTAGTATTGACTCTGAGCTTCTCCCTCTTTCTTCCATAAACAATTCTATTCTATTCTCGGGAGTATTGACACTGTGCTTCCCCCTCTTTCTTCCAAACTTGAGATCTTGTCTTTACTATTTTTGTCCAATATAGCCTACAGTTTAGGTACAAACTCCTGAGGGCTCAAATTAAATTACTTGCCTAATTGTTTATTTTGTAGTAGTCATAATGAGATATCATGATAATCACGTCTTTTATTGCTTCCGAAATATTGTCTTTCAATTCCAAGCATATCTAGTCGTTGTAATCCTCAACTTGCCGATCGAATGCATGTCTAAACAAGGGTTAAAAATAAATGTTGTGATGCTTGTGATGAACCAGTTAATAGTCTAAGTCTAGGTTGTTAATCCGGTTTTGCATGGGAATTATGTCTTTAAATTATTAAGCAAACTTGAGTTAGTAGACGCCGTCATAAAACGGGCGAGTTGGGTGCCTAACACCTTCCCATCTCGTACTTTCGCCACGAACCTATTATTCTTTGGTACTCATATGTTCTATATGAGTGGGAGTATTTCTAAAAATATGATCAGTTCACTTATCGCGCTATTGGGTTGTCCCTTTGGATTGTCCCTTCGGTTTGTCTCTTCGATAAAACGCCGATAGCAGATTTGTGACCTCTTTCATGGTTTTATTCAATTCAAGTTTTTACAAAAGCTTTTCTAACTCGATGGTCCCTTGAACTTATCGAAACCCCCAACTTACAAATTTTCTATAAGGACGCACTCCGTGGCCGTAGAAATCCCGGGTCCTTACAGTGGCGACTTCACTGGGGATTTATTTAAGAGGGTGAGACTCGAAAGTCAAGATTGATTAATTGTTTAATAACATGTTCCGTATATTGCATCATTTGCATGTGCTTTGTTACAATATTTTGACCCTTATCGACCCTCGAGGAAGTTTGTGTCGCAACTCGTAGACAACCCGTATATCTAAAGGAATATACAGTTGTCCTATCGTGCAAACCGACGCTTCCCCACCCACGATTCATCGACTCTTGTTGGTGAAAAGTTACAATTGATGTGTCGACCATCAGCCGAACAGAAAATTGTAATTTGTCGTGGTGACCTCACAGGAGCCAAAAGCCTCTAACCCTCATTCGTGGATTCGCTTGCTTGTTGTGCATGTGTCGTTGTAATGCCTGTCTGATCACATGTTTGCTTGTAAACTGTGTTGTTATAATGCTTGCATGAATGCATGAATACCGTGACTATGTGCCAACATGTACTTACGTGCTAGGAGTCCTTTATTTTATTTTTAGCTAGTTCCTAATGCCCAAAAATTGTGCGAGAACTCAATTCAATGAGCACTCGTTTCCCTGATGATATATTTTCATATAGCGTCGAAGTCATGAACAATTTTCTAGGACCTTTTAGCTAAAAAAAAAAGAGTCAGTCTCTCCAATTCCCCTCCCCCACTTTTTTTTATTTTTCTTTTTTTTTTCTTTATTGTTTTGATGTAATTCAGATTTGGCAAAAAAAAAGAAACAAAAAATGGCGTTGTAAAAAAAACGGCGAAAAAAAAATAATCGGAAAATAAAAAAAAAAACCGAAATTTTCTTTGTTATTTACTTATCCCATTTCCCATTTTCTTTGAGTCTAGAAAAATTTAAAAATTAGGATAGTTCGTCTTTTTCTATTTTTCTCATTTTCGTTCATCGACTTTATTTTTCCTTTGATATGAGGGGAAATAATCGGACATTTTAGGCTTAGGATTTTACTTTTTTCTTTTCCATTTCTTGCATTGCATTGCATTGTACTGTACGTACTAGACGCTACATGCTAGTATTCATAAACAATCGTCATGCATACATTGTCGTCATTTTACATCTGCATTTGTACAAAAGTCCAAGTCTTGCATTCGTCAATGTCTCCATTTGTTCACTACCTCTCATGCACCAGAAGTTTAGACGAGTCGATCATAAGTCTTCTAGGGTCATTTTGCGTCAATTCATTGTCATACATGTCAAGGTCAGTCTGCCATGCATCATGCATATTGTTGTCGTAACTCTGTCATTGCATTGTCATCATCATGCACTCGAGTTCATATAGACGTCCTTAGATTCATTCACCTTAGGAGCTATCGAGGATCTTATAAAAATCAAGAGTCTTTGTTTTCAAGTCCTTTCTTTGGCGTCTTTCTAAGTTGAGACTTGTGTTCAGGATTGGGGGCTCGAGGAAGAATTACGGAGACAAAGGTTGAGCTCGATCACCCAGAAGATTGGTTCGTATACAAGTTACTTCCAAGACACCACCACTTTCCAAAAGGCCATCACCCCATAATCCATCACCACCACAAAGCTCGCCACCACTCAGTACATCCCTTACCTCACCAATCACACCCTCAAACTTCACCATGGTCAAAACCACCGACAAGAGGCTTGATGAGCTCATGAGTGAGTTAGAAAGGGTGCGACTGAAGGTTGAAGATTTGGAAGAGAAGAAAGAGGATGAAGCAAGAATCCTCTCTGACTCCGACTCTGAGGAAGAAGGACCAAATGCCAAGCTGGCTAAGATTAATTCTGTGCTTGGAAACAGCGGCCTGTTTTCCAACTACCATGCTAATGTTGGTAAAGTCAATCCCAAAGTCAAGGGCAATCTTCCAGCCAAGTTCTCCATGCTCGAAGTTCAGACATTGACTGGCACTGATAATCCACAAGACCACCTCAAAGCCTTTTTACTACTACCATGGGTTTAAGAGGAGTTGACAAAAATATCTACATTCAGTTGTTCCCACAAACTCTTGATGCCCCGACTCGTCGTTGGTTCTACACCTTGAATTTGGAGAACTACCGAACTTGGTCAGATTTCACTACAGTCTTCCTTGCACGCTACAAGGAAAGTGTTGCTCTATCTATTACCCTTAGAGAGTTAGAGATCACCCAACAAGAAGAAGATGAGGGATTCACTACCTTCCTTAGGTGTTGGAAGCTAAAGATAGCCGAACTGGTTGAGCGACCTTTGTAAACTGATCAAATCTGCCAATTCATCAAGAATCTACAACCCGCTTACAAGGAACACCTCAAGTATCAACCAATTGACTCCTACGACCGACTGTATGCTGTGGGTATCCTAAATTGAAGATAACATTCTTGAGAATTCCACTTAAGTCGTGAACAACGCGAGCATCTACAACGGGGGTTTTCCTCCATATCCCTATCAAACAGCCCGTGCTCGAGACGTTGAAGAGAGTTGAAGTCTCCTAGTGTGCAAGTCTAGTTGAGTCCAGTCAAATCTAATGATGTCTGGTTTGTCTTTTCAATTCTTCCATAGAGTCTAGCTTATTTTTCGTGTAATGCTTTTCTTCGATTCAATAAAGATTGCATTTTTGATTCCCATCATTGTTCTTTGTTCAATCCTATGACAAACTTAAGTTGCCTATGACAGAATAAAAAAAATCAAAAAAAAAAAAAAATTCAAAAGAAAGCCTTCATTGTGGAAAACATCAAACAGAAACTCCCTAATGATCATCCCCATAGAGGACATACAGTTGAACCGTCTATACCGAGGATAGGAGGCATTCATTTGGCACCTCACATCAATATCCTTTACTACCCTATACATCATTACCACTTGCAATCCTTTGAGCCTTAAACACATAGCCTTTCATTTCTTAACCACATCATCCTTACCCGGGGAATGCGTGTATGCGACCTGGGAATAGAAGCAACCTTCCAGGCAAGGTAGACCAACCTACAAAAAGAGCCACCAAGAGAAATACCAAAATTAAAAGAGAGAACTCAAAAGTTCAAAAGAAAAAAGAAAACAAAAGAAAAAAAAATTGAGGGCGATCAAAGATCCCAAAAGAGTGCAAACACTTCAAGCACAACCAAACGGTGACATTACCTAAACATAGTTCCTTTAGCCACCTTGCCCAGATCACAATTTCTTTTCCATCCAGCATACTTTGGGGAAGGGAATTACATTGGGTTTATTTGAGCCTTTATCCTTTCTTTGACACCTTAACCCAGTCTGACATTACAACCCAAAAGCCCTTCAAGAGGTACGATCATTCAATTATATAGTCCTGAACTACATTGGCCTGATTCCATAAACTGGATACGTAGGAAATCCCAAGGAGGTCCGGCCACGACAACCACTTTGTCACATGATCATAATGAGTTTTCCCATTCCACCATTCTCATCTAAGGCTAAAAAAAATGATGAGCCCGGTAGGTTGAAAACCTCAAAGGACGGCCTAGGCAAATGTTAGGGCAACCAAAAAAAAAGAAAGAACTATAAAACAAATTCAATATCTTGAGGCAACATAAATTTTTTGAGGATTTAGAGCATTGTTTCTCATGTAAGCGCTCTTTGGTCAGTCGTCTAGAGGTCATACTCATTACCTTTCTCGTAGGCTTGCACACAGACTTCCCAACTGGGGGCTTTTTCAGAATGAGTCGGTTCTTTATCCGCTACGTGCAAAGTTGTCCATTTCATCTCCATACCTTAAGTTAGGATATTTTGTACCGCCGCATCAACACCCATATTCCCTCAAGTAGGTCATAACCATCACGAACCACACACCAAAGTGGGGGCTGATTCTTCCTTCACTGCACCCAGTCTTGTCCACTTATCTCATACTCTATCAAAATCACCACAGGAATGAAATTCTTGATCCCAAAAACTTTTCCCATGTAAAGATCCTCTTCAGACCCTATAGGAGAGTCGTGCATGTTAGCATAGGCCGCATGGAGCTGTGACTCAATAGAGTCTGCATACATCATATTTGCATAAGTAATAGAGTCGCCTTCAAAGGCGTGCATGTGTACATAGATTCTCAGTGTCTTGAGTCCCTGCGTGTTTACGTGTCAATTCCCGTTTGCCCCGTGCATATTACTATGTCATGTTTTGTGTATCTTGTCATAGTCGGTCGGGCATGTCTATTGCATCTTTTCCCTATGTGCATATTTCCATTGCAGGTTTGAGTTTACCCACTCTCCATCGAAATCAGCAAGCCTGGAACTCATGATCAAGCCCATAAGCGACCTTTCGACTACAACCAAGAATGGAAATAACCTCCCAACAACAGTCTGCACGCGGGCCCCCTGTTGTCTCCCGACTTTGTTCCAGCCCAAAAATCGTTATTTCAGTTCGTTCGCGGCAAAGATCAGTACTAAGTGCGCGGGAGCAAGCCCCTTTGGCCCACTAATTCAAAATTCAACAGTTGGCCCATCTTACGGTACCAATGATTTTCAGGTAAAACTAACCCAATTATTTTGCAGGTCCCAAATACACGATGTAGACACCAAAAATTGTGTCTATAATAAGTCTCCGTAAAAATCCGATGATGAAAGGATTGGATTTTGCTCGAACTTGGTTGCGAGAATAATTGCTTTGATGATTAGCCCAGTTCATTTGAATTAACCAATGGATACCTTTTGTACAAGTGATCCAAACCAGTTGGACTCAATTCAATTGGAGTCCAAAACTGAGAGATAGGCCTCTTTGAACCTAAGGGCCCGAAAGGGAACCCAAACCCATGAGTCAACCCTTGGTCAAACAAGGGAACTCTGTCAGCCCCATGTGGACCCCTTCGGAAAAGCCTCCACCGCACAAAAAACATGCCAGGCGCCTATGCAGGAACACCACTCCAGGTCCAAGCGGCCACGCTTGGGCTCAAGAGGTGGCCGCTAGGACAAGCGACTGTGCCGCCTGCCAAGTGGTTTGACCGCTTGGCCTGCCGGCTAGACCGCTTGTCTTAGTGGCTTGGCCGCCTGGACTCTTTCTCGCGGACGGCAAATTTCGAGGCCCATTCGATTTCCGTGCCAAACCCTGGCAGCTCCCCTCTTCTATATAAACAAACCTTAGGGTTTAGTTGAAGAGGTTGGACATTCTCTTTGAAAGGTTGGTATTTTGGTTGACAGTTTCTCTCTCAGAGATTAGAAATTCTCTCTCTCTCTCTCTCTCTCTCTCTCTCTCTCTCTCTCTCTCTCTCTCTCTCTCTCTCTCTCATATTAAACCAGAAATTCTGATTGTACTCCTTCTTTAGGATTAGCCCTAGGACCACAAAATAAACCTTCACACTTCATCAAGAGCATGAATTCAAGCATAACAACCCAATAAGTTCATTGTGAGCATCCAGGTAATCCATCCTGAAGGATTTCAATAAACTATATAAATTGCTTGTTATTACTAACGAATTTGGTTTATGTGATATGTACATGCATGGCGCGTTTTGAGCAAAAGGGCTTGTATTAAGTCTAATGAATGGATGAATGAATGCCTTATTTTTGTTATTTATTGCTTCTTATGATTAAATCATGCTTTGTTTGTGAACTGATGGATGAATTGCTTGTTTCCCTTCTAATTCGCAGGTTTTAGCATATTTATCGTTTTCTAGCAATAAAAGCATGTAACTTGATAAATTGTTAAAAGTGGTCACATTAATAATGATTGTTCAAACCCATTAGTTAAAACTAGGAATTTGGACAAATTGAACTTTGTTTGGAACCGTAGCATTAATAATTATATTGAATTGATTAGTAAAGGCCGTTGTTGTCAAACGGGCGAGTTGGGTGCCTAACACCTTCCTAGCTCGTACCTACGCCCCCGAACTCATTAATGAAGTCAATTTCCCCAATAGGGATTGGGGTGCATAGGAGTTGAGTTGACGTCTTTCTAGACTATCGACTTGATCTCCAAGGTTTCTAAATTACCATAAAATTTGGTGGCGACTTCCGACAATCTTAATCATGTCCTTGGTACGAAATCTCCATGTGCATATAAACCAAAAGATTCACGAAACTCGATCACCCAACGCGCTCTCCCAGGCTGTCTGGAAAACCCGACCCCCCAAAAGCAGGGACGAAGGTAAGGCATGCGGAAAAAGAAACTGGGAGAAAAATACGGCAGCCTACAGTGGCGACTTCACTGGGGATTTGATTAAGAGGGTGTAACTTGAAAATCGATTCATTATAATTATTTTTGCTTGGTTCACTACCTTGAGTGTTCTTATTATTATTTTGTGACTTGTCATTCATCTATTAATTTGCATTCATTGCATTCATGTGCATGTGCTTGCGCGACTTCCGAGTTTGTTTTTACAAGTTCAAACCAGTTTTTAGCCAATGGAGTGTGGTGAAGTGCCTTGGTGAGAATCCACTCGATTCTTCTTTGCCAAGCAACATGGATCCCCCCAACTGATGTACCTTCCTACGCATTCGTCCACTCGACGAGTAGGATAACTAGAATGCCTCACATTGTCGCGCATCCCGCGGATTGTAGTACATTCTTGATCATGAGTACCTTTTGACCAAAACCCTTAAGCCTACCCCATTGCATGAACTAGAACCAATGTTTTAGGTTGAAAATCAGTCCCATGTCCATGCTAGATTTGCATAATCATGTCATATTACGTTGTTTGCTGTTTGCCCATATGTGAACGCAATCTTTGCGTAGTCTTTTGGTTGTCATAGAATATTAGGTTAGAACCCAATTAGGATCTTTTCCTTTTTTGAGTCTAGATTTTGTCTGAAGATAGAGTCTAGAATTATTGTTAGGAAATAATATCCCTAAATGTTCTATATGATGCTCGTTATCTTAGGAAAGATTGGGTTTCTATATTTTTTCCCCTCATTTAGGTAGTGAGTCTAGGTCAAAAGATCTCGATAATATCTCTCCCCTCTCCTTTTAGTCAAGAGTATAATATCTTTTGCTTTATCCCATATTGAGTCGAGATAATATCTCTCTCCTCTCCTTTTAGTCAAGAGTATAATATCTTTTGCTTTATCCCATATTGAGTCGAGATAATATCTCTCCCCTATCCTTTTAGTCAAGAGTATAATATCTTTTGCCTTATCCCATATTGAGTCGAGATAATATCTCTCCCCTCTCCTTTTAGACAAGAGTATAATATCTTTTGCTTTATCCCATATTGAGTCGAGATAATATCTCTCCCCTCTCCTTTTAGTCAAGAGTATAATATCTTTGCCTTATCCCATATTGAGTCGAGATAATATCTCTCCCGCCCCCTTTTAGTCAAGAGTATAATATCTTTTGCTTTATCCCATATTGAGTCGAGATCTTTTGACCTAAACCCATTACTTAGTCCCCGAGGGTAACTATGTTGATAGAATATTCTAGATAGAAACTTCCCATCTTTGTTTTAAAACTTTTCTTTCGTGGAACTTGTTAGTCTTTCCTTTTCTAAGTCTTATCCGCTGTCCAGGATTGGGAACAAAATAGTAGGTCCGAAAAGTTGGGAACGCGATCATAGTAATCAACGTCTGGTTAGGAAGCTCATATTGGAATCTCCACCTAGAGCAAACCTAGGTCTGACGCAGTATTTGTTACTCTCCCTCCGTATCGACCATCTTGTTCTAAGTTAACTGAAATGGCCGAAGATGATGTGCCCCTTCCACCACCTAAAGACTACTGATGAGATGTTGACTGAAATGATGAAAATGTTAGAAACTATGGAAAACCGTGTGACATGGATAGAGAGCAAGGTCAAAGAAACCGACCCTCTTAACCAGGATGATCCTCCACCTCGAGATGACAAGGTAGAAGAGCTAAGTGCTCAAATTAAGAACCTTGAGTTAGCTCTAACTCAAAACATGATCATAAGTGACTACATGATCAATACTGAAGGATACTCCTCTCACATCAAGGGGAAGCTCCCACAAAAGTTCTCTATGCCCGAAGTCCCCATCTTCAAAGGGAATGATGATCCAAAAGCTCACATAAGGCCTTTCACCACTGCAATGGGCCTAAGAGGAGTAGATCCTAACCTCTATAGCCATCTTTTCTCACAAACTTTGGACCCCACTGTCAGGGCATGGTTTTTCAAGCTCGAGCCCAATCAGGTTCAGGAATGGAACAAAGTGTCCAGTTTATTCCTCACTAGGTATGCCGACTATGTCATCCAACTAACCACCATAAGAGAGTTGGAAACAATCAAGCAAGGTGAAAATGAAAGCTTCACTGATTTTGTCAAGAAATGGAGAATTAAAGTGGCCGAAATGCTCGACCGTCCATCCGAGGAGGAGCAAATTCGGAAACTCATCAAGAACTTACAGCCTCCTTACTTTAATCGTCTCAAATACCAAGCAATTACTTCATACGCACAACTCAATTGTGTGGGATTGCTCATAGAGGATGATCAAGAACTCAAAAAGGAGAAAAACAAGGACTTCTTCAACAAAGGTGCTTATAACTCAAGCTACAAGAAGAACCCCAATTCGGGAAACCCTTCCAACAAGGTTAATGAAATCAATGCTGTCTACGACAAACCGCAAAGGCAATATACCCTATTGGGTATGACCTATGCTAATGTTTTGGAAAAGCTTGTCAAAAATGACTACCTCAATGTCGTGGGCCCCACTCCGGATCCCGACGTCGAAAAGAGGAGCCCGTCATGGAACCCTAATCTTTATTGCAAATTTCATAGAGGAAAAGAACATGAAACCGAGAAGTGTTGGACACTCAAGAATAAAATCCATGATCTTTTTGACAATGGGACTATTCCCAAGCCAAAGAATATTCCCACTCCAAATAACAACACCAATCCTCTAGGCGCATTTTTCGTCATTACAAATGAAAAAGAGGAAGAGGACCCCTCTCGCCTTATCGTGCCAATTGGACATCGTATCCCACCATTTAAGATTGACTCCCTCCATCTAGAGGTGGCCGGAATTTGGGATAGTGATGAGGAGGATGACCTTCACACAACCAACAACACCTCCAGGAAATCATTGGAGGAGTTGGTCAAGGAAATCACTGTTGGTCTAAAACAAATAGACGAAGAGGTAACTAACATCGAAATGAAGAGAAAAGAAAGAGAAGACGCAGAAGCGCATTCCGCATCTATCCTCCACCAAAGCGTGAGTTCCCCACTTAGTCACGTTCCATCCATGAGGGATATGACCAAAAGAAACTTCTCTCCGCTATCTCTCCATGTCACTCACACTCTTGAGATACTCATAAGCATCGGAATCATAAGACCACTGGGGCCAACCCCTTATCCTGTCTCTCCAGGGATCGCTTGGCACCCACGTAAGTTTTGCAATTACCACAGGGGAAGAGACCACGACACCGAAGAGTGTTGGACGTTGAAACACAGAATCCAAGATCTCATAGAAGTTCAACCATGTAACTACAAAAACAGCGTCAGTCCTAAGAGGGAGTGTCATAACCGAATGCCGAGGAGGGTATATACCCCCATCCTTTCAACCCCAACTCAAATCTTTCACGACCTGTTTTGGAAAGGTATTCTAGGACCCATCGGGCCAACGCCCAATCCAGATCACGAAAATAGGGGTAAAGGCTGGGATCATAGTGCTGTTTGCATCTATCATCAAGGAATGGGACATCACATAGACGAATGTGTACACTTGAAACGCAAGATACAAGACCTCGTCAATGAGGGGGTCGTTCGCATGATATAGGGCATTATCCGACACTCCTAACAAAGGAAGGATCACCTTCATCCCTCCTTTGCCTGTAAGAAGGAGGCTGAACTTTGATTGGGTAGAGGACACACCCAATAATGCTTTGGGTCTATTATTTGGACAAGAGCATCGCCATCCAAAAGATGAAGAGCTCCACAATGTCAATAATGCGATTCACGATGCAAACTTTGACCCAACTAAGTTGATCACTCCAAACGAGGGTCAACTCACAAAGTAGAAGCTAACTATAAGCTGAACAGGAGTCGATGGGAAGAAGATCAAGATCACGATCTCCGAAGATTCCAAGCCTGACTCCGACACCGATTTCGACCGGATCGAGTCCGATTCCGAAGACGAGTCTAATATAGTAGAGTCGGGCGGTCCACCCAAATCTATGTTTAATTCCATTTGCAAGTCGAAAGATGTTAAAGCGAATAGTAATGGCTCAGTTGATGTTTCAGTTTCCCCTATCAATGAAATAATTACTGATTCTGCTTACTTCTTGGATTACTTAGTAGCTAATAATTCAAAAGATGAACAAGACTTTCCCAAAGAAGTAACTAAAGCACTATTAGAACATGAACAAAAGACTTCAATTGTGGAAGAAACCGAATTAATCAATCTTGCAAACGATCAAGAGCCGCGCCAAGTGCGCATTGGCTTATCGTTAACTCCCAAAGAGCGAGAAAGCTTTATAAATCTCTTAAAAGAATACATAGACGTTTCGCTTGGTCTTACAAAGTTATGCCGGGAATAAGTCGCGAAATATCGCAACATACAATACCGCTCAATCCGGATACAAAGCCAGTAAAGCAGAAACTTCGCAGAATGAAGCCTGAGTGGGCACTGAAGATCAAAGAATAGGTGCAAAAACAACTCGTAGTAGGTTTTATCAAGGTTGCTCAATATCTAGAATGGGTTGCTAACATAGTGCCCGTTCCAAAAAAGGATGGCAAAGTAAGGATGTGTGTTGACTTTAGAGATCTGAACAAGGCAAGTCCAAAGGACGACTTCCCCTTGCCACATATAGATGTACTGGTGGATAATACTGCAGGACATGCCCTCTTATCATTCATGGATGGCTATGCAGGGTATAACCAAATACAAATGGCTGAAGAAGATATGGAGAAACCACTTTCATTACCTAATGGGGGACCTATTGCTACACATTCATGCCTTTCGGGTTGAAGAACGCGGGAGCAACATACCAAAGAACTGCAACTTCCCTTCTGACATGATACACAAGGAAGCCGAGGTGTACGTGGACGATATGATCATTAAAAATCAGAGGGAGAGGGGCATATACCCTCTCTAAGGAAATTCTTTGAAAGGCTTCGGAATTACAACATGAGATTGAATCCTCAAAAGTGCGCGTTTGGAGTAACTTCGGGCAAGCTCTTAGGATTCGTCATAAGCACAAGAGGTATTGAAATCGATCCTACCAAAATCAAAGCCATAAGGGATATGCCATCTCCCAAAAATGAAAAGGAGATAAGGGGATTCCTGGGACGTCTCCAATATATAAGTCAATTCATATCCAAATTGACTATTACATGCGAGCCCATCTTCAAGAAGCTCAAAAAGGACACTAAATCTACTTGGGATGATCAATGCCAAGAAGCCTTCGACAAGATTAAGGAGTACTTAGCTAAACCACCCGTACTAGTTCCACCAATCCGGGAGAACCACTTATGCTATACCTAATAGTCACACAAACCGCCATGGGTGCTATGTTGGCCCAAAAGGTGGAGAATGACGAAAAGGCAATATACTACCTTAGCAAGAAATTCCTAGAATACGAAACACGATACTCCACCCTAGAGAAAACGTGTCTCGCATTGGTCACCGCAACCAAGAAGCTCCGACACTACATGCTACAACATTCCGTTCATATAAAGTCAAGGATGAACCCGTTAAAGTACTTATTCGAAAAACCCATCCTTAGTGGAAGAATAGTAAGATGGACCGTTATGCTTTCAGAATTCGATCTAACTTTTGAACACCAAAAGGCGATCAAAGGACACGCCATTTCTGAACATCTCGCTGAAAACCCAGTTACTAGCGAAGATGCCACGCATGACTTTCCAGATGAAGGAATAATGAGTGTCGAAGAGAACACTTGGCAATTATACTTTGACGGAGCATCAAACCAAAAAGGTTATGGCGTAGGAGTATTATTAATCAGCCCCGAAGGCGCACATACTCCCATAGCCGTCAAGTTACATCATGAGGTAACCAACAACGGCGCCAAATATGAAGCATGCATCATTGGTCTAGAAGCGGCGGTGGAACTACAAATTAAGGATCTAAAGGTATATGGAGATTCAACTCTTATCATAAACCAAGTCTCCAAAAAATGGAAAGTGAAAAGCGAATCCCTGGCACCTTACCAGGAATATCTTGAAAAGATAGCCAAATATTTCACTTGTGTCCGTTTCACATACCTTCCTAGAGACGATAACCAGTTCGCAGATGCCTTAGCAAAGATGGCTTCTATGATAAATATCACAGATGATGTAATCTCCATGCCCATCCACATTCAAAGGCGCACTGAGCCCGCCTTTTGTAATGCACTTGAAGTATGCCTCAACGAGGAAAAAGAGGAGGAATGGTTTACCGATATTCTCAATTTACTCGCCAAAGGAATTTATCCTCCACAGTCCACACCTAGGGCACAAAGAGCCTTAAGAAGACTAGCCGCACAATACATACATGTGCAAGGCAAATTTTATAAAAAGACACCACAAGGGTTAAGTCTTCTGTGCTTAAAAGAACGCGAAGCCATCAAAGTCATCAGCGATATACATAATAGCGTATGTGGTCCCCATATGAATGGACTCACCTTGGTCAAAAAAATCCTAAGGCAAGGATACTATTGGACTACGATGGAAAGAGATTGCATCGAATACGTGAGAAAGTGCACACGCTGCCAATTTCACGCTAATTTCCAACATAGACCACCTACCCCTTTACATACATTCACTTCACCTTGGCCGTTCTCTGCATGGGGCATTGACATCATTGGAAATATCACCCCTACAGGAAAAGGAGGCCATGAATACATATTAGTCGCAATAGACTACTTTACCGAACGGGTTGAAGCTCGTTCGTACGCAAGGATAGCGTCCAAACACGTGGCAAAGTTCATACATGACAACATCATCAGTTCATCACCAGATATGGGTGCCCCACGAGATCATAAGTGATCACGGGTCCCAATTCAAAAAGGATGTTGCCGAACTTTTCACTAAGTTTAAGATTCAACATCGACAATCTTCACCTTACAGGCCACAAACAAATGGAGCCGTAGAATTCGCAAACAAAAACGTGAAGCAAATGATAGCTAAGATGACGGAAAACTACGAAGATTGGCCCGACAAGCTACAATTTGCCTTATGGGGATATAGAACCACCATTCGATCCTCAACGGGAGCAAAACCTTATTCTTTAGTATACGGAATGGAGGCGGTACTCCCAGTCGAGGTAGAAATTCCCTCCTTAAGGATAGCTTTGGAAAGTGAATTACCCGAAGTAGAGTGGGTCCAAGCTCGGTATGACCAATTAATCTTGCTAGATGAAAGACGACTAAATGCCCTACATCATGGTCACGTCTACCAAGCAAGGATGGCGAGGCATTTTGATCAACGATTCAAGGCTAGAGGACTAAAAGAAGGAGACTTAGTCCTAAAAGAGGTGAGGCCGATTGTGGCCGATCCTCGGGGAAAGTTCAAGCCTAATTGGGCCGGCCCATACCTTATTAAGACAATATTATCCGGTGAGCAGTAAAGCTAATGGACTTAGACGGCAACGAGTTCACCCAACTCACAAATATGGACCAACTAAAACGGTTCTATGCGTAAATGTTAAATCTTTGAGAGAGCCCACTAAGGCACCAAATCCATTTCAAAATCGGTCAACTCGTCCACGTGGGACCCACGACCGGAAAAAAAAAAAAAACGAGATTTGGTTTTACGAACTAAATTGGCATGATTCCGCATGGATATGTAGGTAACCCATATAACTTGGGCCCGGCCACTTTAACAAAGTAAATCTCTAAGGGAGTTTTGATCCATTCGATTAATGCAAAAATAAGCAAGTCTTTCATTAATATGGCTAAAGTCCATTACATGCTCTAATATAAAAAAATAATAATAAAGTGCGAAGAATAATAATAAAAACATAAACAATAATAATAAACAAATAAAAGGGCAATTGTAAGCTACATCTACTTGGGCATGCAAACCCGTTATTTGAATTATACTACTAAGCAAAGACAAGACTTGCTAGACAATTAGTGGTGGACTACTCCTCTTTGTCTTTGACTTCGGGCTCTTGGACGGGTTCGTTAGGCTCATCAAGTTCCATTCGTTCTTTTGGAGCCCACCTTTCCTTACCATAGCTAGAAGAGGTCTCGTGATCATTGGGCCTACTTGGAATTACTTGCTTGGCCGAATGGCCGGATTCTTCCTTTTCTTGGATTGGGCCTTTGCCTTACCTTTTCCCTTACCCTTAGTTTGGGGCTTGGAAGGTTTAGCGGGCCTATCCATTGGAGTGATCCTTATATCGTTTGGCTCATCATATTTGCTGGCTTTGAACAACTCATTTTCCTCCTCTAGAAGCCTTTGGTTGACTTGATGGTCACCACTTCAAATCCACTCCTCGTAAAAGCTAGACAACCCATTTGAGTGCGGGTAGACCGGCTTAGTCCACACTTGGCGACGGTTCCAGTGTCGTCCCCAATTAGACACCAAGGAGGATGTTAGGGGCCTTTGGCAAGGAGGTTCACAACTCATGTTCGGGATCCTTTGTCTTAAGCCATATTGGCGAAGGAGGCGGTTTGGCAAGAAGAACGTCAAGGTATACAAACCAATAATCCTAGTGAAAGGCACGTTCTCACTACACCCTACGATCTTGGTAGTACGCCACCACGGGATGAACCAAGACGGTTGGATGTGGGAATAGAGATAGGCTATCCACTCCTCCCGAGAGGACTCGGAGAACTTTTGACGCCTCGCCGGAAAATGTTTAGGGAGAAACTTCCTAGTATCTATTGGAGCCTCAAGCAAGTGAAGCCTCGCTTGGACCATTTCTACACAAAAACAACAAAGAGAAAATTTCAAGTCAATACAAGATAAGAATTTCACCAAATAAAGTTAAATCCATAAAGATTAAGACTTTATCACGACACTTACTTGAAGGAGTAAAGGGCTCCCGGTGAAGGACTCTTGAGGATTGCTCTTGAGCCTATCTAAAGCAAGGATTGTCTCTCCCACAACCAAGTGCATAGGAGAGCTATCCCATTGTATTTGTTCGGTCAGCCTAAGAAGGCAAGCTTTGCCCCTATTGATGATAAGCTTCTTTTCGGAGGGAATACGAGCATCTTCATTACCATCAACAAACAAATAACGATGGAGGAGGCAAAATACAAAGGCACGCTTCTTGTACCTCATGTCCATCGCACCTTGGGCCTTGGAAGTGAAGAAAGTCACAAGCTTGGCAAGGTCGACATCCTCACCATGAAGCGCTTGACCCGCTTGACGGAGAGACAATCCAAGGTACCTTTGGAAATCACCCATGAAAGCGTTCCCAGGAGGACTTTCGGTTGGAAAGCCAATTATGTCGGAGAATTCCTCCACCAAAGGGCACATCTCCTGAGCACCGAAACGAAAGACATGGAATTTCGGGTCCCAAAACTCGACCGAAGCATGAAAAAAGTCCCATAAAATCTTGACTTGCTTAAGGTGAAAGAAGGCATTGAGGTGACAAGGGGTGAGCTCTAACATCTCCTCTACAGTCATGGAAGCTAACCAAGCATCAAAAACATCATCAAAGTTCACCATTGTTAAGATTAAGGATTTTTCTCTCAAGGTTTTCTCTCTCTAGGGCTTGAAGTAAGTGGTGAGAAGAGAAGGGAAAGGAACCCAACTATATAGAGGCTACGATTTGATTCCCGTCGAAAATTTAAGAAAATTCAGACAATCGACGAAAAAGGGCCGCACGGCTTTGGAACTGGTCCAAGCGGCTAAGCCGCCAGGACAAGCGGCCAAACCGCTCCAGCAAGCGGCTTGACCGCTAGGACAAGCGACCAAACCGCAAGCCAAGCGGCTATGCGGCAGCCTCTAGAGCTCTAGCACAGCCGCTAGGAGCTCTAGCGGTCATCCTGTATAGGCGCCTGGCATACTCTTTTCGCGAGAGACCTCGGTTTAACCGACCCCACGCTGGACAAAGCTCTACCTTCCTAATCCCCACTTGGACAGATTTTGGAAGACTCCCTTATATTTTTCTTACCTTAATTTTGGCTCTTGCCACTTTTCTATTTATTCCCTCTTTATTTTCTTTCCTTCTTTTTATTTTGATTATCAAGTTCCACTTTTATTCCTTTTATTTTCTGATTGCCTTTATTAATATTTTCCCCTTTAATTACCTTTTTCGTGTTTTACTTTTCTTTACTTTATTTTTATTTTAGGAGAAGGGGTACCCCAAATGTGCTAAATTCTCGGGAATCCTAAATTCCCGAATGTTGTGATTCGTGATTTTCCCATTCGGAAATTAATTGATTGAAGGTCACATATGGGCATTTGTGTGACATGTTTGTGCGTGAATAAAATGCAATAATTTGTACCAGGTTTAATACAAGCCCGAAAGTTCGAAATGCACTACAACAAATATCACTGGTCATCTTCGCCAGTACTCGGATCCGCCTGAGACGACTCTCCGGGTCCACTCGATGGTGAAGCACCTAAAGGACCCGACTGAGACATCGCCCAAGCTCTAGGGCCGAAAGCAAATAATGAACCCGCTAAGTAAGCGGGATCCAATGAATGACGAGGCGGCTCCGACATGTCAGGATAACCGCCGTACCCCGTACTCTCCTGACTCCAAGAACCCCTCGGAGGGAGTGGAGGATATATGGGCATATGATAGCCCGGATGCCCCATGTAGGGAGGCGTTGGGGCGAGCTCCTCGTATCCACTCTAGCCCGACGCGTCCCCTTAAGCACCTGCACACTCTCCTGTCTGGGAGGAGGACGCTGTGGTGTAGACACCAACTCTGGAGTACGAACAACTGAAGGCATAGGAGGCCTCACCACGGGAACAGGCTGCGAAAATAAGCTCAAGGTTAGAAAAGCTACCAAAACTTCAAATCAAGCATTACTACTTGAAGTGATCATACCTCTCGGACGTCGGACCGACGACTCGTGCATACACTCCGAGACATGAATTTGGAAATCAGGCTCTTAAGGGCGTGCATGCCCTAAAAACCTTCCGTGTCTCAGCAGCATCCAACTGCGCACATAAGAAAAAGAATCAGCATAAATACAAAGGAAACATCGCAAATAACAATGAATTCTCACTTACCCCCTACAGCCAGCAGGTAGAGGTAATCCCTCAACCTCCTCATCAGGGCCACAAAACTCAGGAACCTGTATAACCTGAGGAGACCCGTCCGCCCCGGTATAACTCACCGACAAAGTAGGAGGAGTAGGACGTGGAGCACAAACGGCCGAAGAGCTCGAAGCACTCGGCAAAGATTTAAGAATGTTAGACACATTTCTAAATTTTCAAACGAAGTTAAGAAACAAAAGTACGTTACTTACCGGATCGGTAGAAAAGTTGGCACATAACCGCGGCTCAACAAAATCAGTATAAGCCACCATAAGATCCACCTCAGGATCAGCTGGAAGCAAATACTCAAGGGCATTCGCCCCAATGGTGGCCGCCCTCACCTGCTCCACGGTAAGGTGACGGACATAAAGCATAGAATCCGGAGGATCCAAAGGGACCCTTGGAGCCGTAAGGTCGGGAAAGGTCTGCCTAATCAGTCTCTCCCCCAAGAATCACTCAAAGCCGAAAGGACCCTCAATAAGGATCCTCCGAGCACCCAAGCACCCAAGAATCTATCCGAGAGGCCCGGTAGATAATCCGTCCAGGGGAACCAGTCGACCTGCAAAAGCAAGAATAAGCATACAAAAGGCTAAAAGGACCAAAGAAGTACAAAGGAGAGTTGCTTACATCCTTAGCGGTCAAGGGATATATCGCCTCCCTAAGGGCATGCAGTGTAGTAAATGGGCAAGAAGCCCGTCCCCTCCAGATCTGCATCGTTGGAAATGACAAATCCCCTGTCTCTAGAAGAGGGGCAAGGTCGGGAAAATGCTCATAAAACCAAATCTAAGACATGCAAAATACATGGATTAGGCACAAGTTATTAATAAAAAGCAGAAACACAAAGTACAAGAAGGGTAAAAGGAAATTACCTCCATGGCCTTCCAATAACCGACTAAGGAGACGCGAGATGCGCCTTCCTCTCCACTGAGGCGACTGGACTGCCTCAAACACCGTAGAAGACAAGAGTATGCAGGAAGACACCAGTTGTACTCCGCAACTCTATCCAATTCCCGCAAGCACGGGAAATAGCGAACATGATACCTACTAGCTTTATTCGAAAAGACGGAACAAGCTAGCACAAGGGCCAAGAAAAGGCGGGTGTGCTGCTCCGCCGTGATCTTCTTCAGCTTCCTCGGGTTGGTCAAGAACTGGACCATGACGTCAGTCCGACCATACTCCCTACCATCCCAGCTGGTCCCAAAAAGACCAAACATCTCCACCATAACCTCCCGGCTCACATCTCCATAAGTAACAAGAGTACTGGTGCAAGGGGGCCCGTAAATGAGACCGAACTCGAAAGGGGCGATCATGATCTCACCCATAGGAAAATGAAAGGTACTGGTAGTATCCCAGTACCGTTCCGCAAGGCCTCTAACCAATAGGCGCTCGGAGCGCTCGGCAGAAGCCATAGAAGCTATGAAGTGACCGAAGCCACAACGTGCCACAATGGCGTCCACCAAAGGAGTCACGTACCTACGGGCTTTCTCGATGCCCGAGAGGCTATCGTAACCCCGCATGGTCGTGTCGACATCCTAAAACAGAATAATAAAAAAAAGTGCAAAGAAAATTAGCTAGGTGATCCTGGTAACAACTACCAGTCTTCGGTTTGGTCCTAAATTTTTTACAAATCGTAAAATTTAGCATTTTAGCTAAACCGACATGGCAAGAGTAAATTTTAAAGAGAGTAAATTTCACACAAATTTATTTTCCACAAATATACTCGAAAAACCGTTTACCACCACAGCAAAAGTAAATTTCATGCAAATTTATTTTCCACAAATTAAATATGAATTTCACACAAATTCATTCTTCACATGCATATAAATAGAAGAATCTTACGGGAATTCGCAAATTAACCAGAAAAAACAATTTCACACAAATTGGTTTTCCACATTTAACTACATTACAGTTCTCAACCTAGAAATTCTATGTTTGCCATGATTTTCTAAGTGTGAAAGAGAAAGAATAAAAAAAAATGACATACCCGACATTTGGTACCAACGGTAACCAAATGCTCCTTCTTCTTGACAACAAGATCGCTGGGCTCCCAACGATAGGTAGGATGAAAATCACTACGAGTGAACTCATCCTGGACTAACCGGCTCTCACCCACCCGGTGATGGGGTGTACCGGAAACGAAAACCCGAGTGAAAACATTTGGGGCCTCATGAGCAACAATCTCTTGCTCTTTCCTTTTCCTGCATCCTCTAAGCTTAGGAGCCATGGATGAAGAACAAAAATAGAGTTTTTGGAAATTTGAGTGAAACTCACAAAACTCACAAGTTCACACAATTTTGAGATTTGACACTGAAAAACACAAGATCAACCAACAAAATCAAGTTCTACTAAGAATTTGAGCAAGAAAACCTTAAGAATTGGAGCTAGGGGCTTTGATGGAGGTTGAAACTTTGGGTAAAAATGGAGGAGAGAGAAGGAGAAGGCACGAAATGGGGAAGATGACCCATTTCGGCCTCCCTCGTTTCCTTTTTATGTAAAACCGCACAATGACCTAGTGACCGGTCAAACCGCCACGTGGACGGTTAGACCGCCCAGCTGGCGGTCAGAGCGCAAGCTAAGCAGCATAGCCGCTCCAGCAAGCGGCGTAGCCGCTCCAGCCAGTGGCTAGACCGCTCCACGTAGCGGTTTGACCGCTTGACGTGGCGGTTTGACCGCCTGGCCCACTTTCTATTCTCTGACGCATCTTTGGGCCATTGGTTCAAAATCAGTGGGGCCCATACGAGGTCCATAGCAGTTATTTGCGCGCCAAAGTCCGTTATAAAAAAAAAGGGACTACTTTAAACCCACAGGTTTGCACATTTATACTTGGCCAAATGGCATGGGCTCAAACCCGACCTAAGGTCTAGCAACACTTTACTACCCTTTTCTACTTACGTTGTTTCTAATGAAATATTTTTTATTGTGTAACCTACAACATAGGGTTCCCCTTCGACTGAAAATCGAAGGACGTTTATTGTTTGACCTACAGCATAGGGTCATCTTTTGGCTAAAAATCGAAAGACTTCTTATCTCTTATATTATTTCTAACGAAATATTTTTTTTATTGTGTAACCTACAGCATACGGTTCCCCTTTAACTGAAAATCGAAGGACATCTATTGTTTGACCTACATCATAGGGTCACCTTTCGACCAAGGATCGAAAGATTTTTATCTCTTATCTTATAACAAAATACGTTTATTGTGTAACGTACAGCATAAGGTCCCCTCCGATTGAAAATCGGAGGACGTTTATTGTGTAACCTATAGCATAAGGTCCCCTCCGACTGAAAATCGGAGGACATTTATTGTGTAACCTACAGCATAGGGTCCCCTTCGACTGAAAATCGAAGGATGTTTCTTGTCTGACCTACAGCTTATTGTCAAACTGTCGGTCAAATAAACCGAGGAATTAATGATTGTTTATCTTTAACTGATTGTCACCTCACTCAGTTTTCCTGTTTTATTGCAGGTATTGGCACAGGAATACTTTGACCTTCGCTCTACTCGAGCTCCGCCAAAGTAGGGGCTTCTGTAGACACCAGAAACCCGACGATGAAAGGATTGAATTTTGCTCGAACTTGGGTTGCGAGAATAATTGCTCTGATGATTAGCCCAGTTCATTTGAATTAACCAGTGGAAGCGTTTTGTACAGGTGATCCTAACCAGTTGGACTCAATTCAATTAGAGTCCAAAACTGAGAGATAGGCCTCTTTGAATCTAAGGGGCCGAAAGGGAACCCAAACCCATAAGTCAACTCTTGGTCAGAAAAGAGAACTCAGTCAATCCCGCGTGGACCCCCTCAGAAAAGCCTCCCTCGCACAAAAAACATGCCAGGTGCCTATGCAGGCACACCGCTCCAGGTCCAAGCGGCCACAGTTGGGCTCAAGCGATTTGACCGCTTCGCCTGCCGGCTAGACCGCTTGTCCTAGCGGCTTGGCCACCTAGACCCTTTCTCGCGGACGGCAAATTTTGGGGCCCATTCGATTTCCGTGCCAAACCCTGGCAGCTCCCCTCTTCTATATAAATAAACCTTAGGATTTAGTTGAAGAGGTTGGACATTCTCTCTGAAAGGTTGGTCTTTTCGTTGACAGTTTCTCTCTCAGAGATTAGAGATTCTCTCTCTCTTATATTAAACCAGAAATTCTGATTCTACTCATTCTTTAGGATTAGCCCTAGCACCACAAAATAAACCTTCACACCTCGTCAAGAGCATGAATTTAAGCATAACAACCTAATAAGTTCATTGTTAGCATCCAGGTAATCCATCCTGGGGGCTTTCAATAAATTATATAAATTGCTTGTTATTACTAACGAATTTGCTTTATGTGATATGTACATGCATGGCGCGTTTTGAGCAAAAGGGCTTGTACTAAACCTAATGAATGGATGAAAGAATGCCTTTACTTTTGTTATTTATTGCTTCTTATGATTAAATCATTCTTTGTTTGTGAACTGGTGGATGTATTGCTTGTTTCCCTTCTAATTCGCAGGTTTTAGCATATTTATCGTTTTCTAGCAATAAAAGCATGTAACTTGATAAATTGTTAAAAGTGGTCACATTAATAATGATTGTTCAAACCCATTAGTTAAAACTAGGAATTTGGACAAATTGAACCTTGTTTGGAACCGTAGCATTAATAATTATATTGCCTAATACCTTCCTAACTCGTACCTACGCCTCCGAACTCATTAATGAAGTCAATTTCCCCAATAGGGATTGGGGTGCATAGGAGTTGAGTTGACGTCTTTCTAGACTAATCGACTTGATCTCCAAAGTTTCCAAATTACCTTAAAATTTGGTGGCGACTTCCGACAATCCTAATCATGTCCTTGGTACGAAATCTCCATGTGCATATACACTAAAAGATTCACGAAACTCGATCACCCAACGCGCTCTTCCAGGCTGTCCGGAAAACCCGACCCCCCGAAAGCAGGGACGAAGGTAAGGCACGCGGAAAAATAAAAGGGCAGAAAAATACGACAGCCTACACACAAGCTCGGATATATGCCTCGACGGTATTTATCGCCCGGAGTGCCAAATTATTTTAAACGGGGTAAATCTGTTGGCCTCAATAATGTCCCAAGGCCTCAAAAATCACAAAGTCCCAAAGTCTCAAAAGTCCCAAAGTCCCAATGTCCCTAAGTCTCAATGTCCCAAAGTCCCAATGTCCCAAAGTCGCAAAATCCCAACGTCCCAAAGTCGGGCCAGTCAATGATCGCTTAAGCTATTGCGGTTAAACTGTTCTTCTACAAGGTCACTTATTCGGGTCAGTCAATGATCGCATAAGCTATTGCAGTTAAATTGTCCTTCTACGAGGTCACTTATTCGGGCCAGTCAATGATTTTCTAAGCTATTGCGGTTAAACTGTCCTTCTACGAAGTTACTTATTTTGTGTTAGTCAATGATTGCTTAAACTGTTGCGGTTATACTGTCCTTTTAATTCCAAGCATGTCTAGTCGTTGTAATGCTCAACTTGCCGATCGAATGCATGTCTATACAAGGGTTAAAAGTAAATGTTGTGATGCTTGTGATGAACCAATTTATAGTCTACGTGTAGGTTGTTAATCCGGTTTTGCATGGGAATTATGTCTTTAAATTATTAAGCAAACCTGAGTTAGTAGAGGCCGCCATAAAACGGGCGAGTTGGGTGCCTAACACCTTCTCACCTCGTACCTTCGCCCCCAAACCTTTTATTCTTGAGTACTCATATGTTCTATATGAGTGGGAGTCTTTCTAAAAACATGATCAGTTCACTTATCGCGCTATTGGTTTGTCCCTTCGAATTGTCCATTCGGTTTGTCCATTCGATAAAACGCCGATAGTAGATTTGTGACCTCTTTCATGGTTTTTATTCAATTCAAGTCTTTACAAAAGCTTTTCTAACTCGATGTTCCCTTGAACTTATCTAAACCTCCAGCTTACAAATTTTCTATTAGGACGTGCTCCATGGCCGTAGAAATCCTGGATCCTTACACTTGCTTGATCTCCTTTGACTGAGCTTCAACTCTTGAATCCTTGAACTTTGTTTATGGATTTTCGAATGTAAACAAGGAGATGAGACTTTGTAAGTTTTTGTTTTAGCATAATGATCTAGTAATCTTGATTAAAAAGGTGAGTTTGTCAAGATTTTTACCGTTTTTCTTCTTCTTTCTTTCTTTCTTCTTCTTCTTCCTTCTCTCGTTTTTCTCCTCTTTTCTCTCTTTGTTTTCCCTCTCTAAATTTTCTGATTTGGGGTGTGGGAGAAAGTGAGGGAGGTGTTTAGATTTTTCAGAATTTAAAATTTGGAAGGGATGTTATTTTTGTTGCTTGATGTCTTGTGCCTTTCTCGGATGGTTGAAGGGGAGTAGGGAAAGGTAGTGTTTGCTTGTAGTGTTTATCAAATTATTGGGAAGAGTAAAACCCTTTGTTGCTAATGATTGATTTAAGGGGACAAAAGCTTTTAGTGTGATTGAGAAATTTTATTAAAGAAGTATTTTATCTTTTTCCATTTTCTCTTCCTTTTTCCCTTTGATACATCCGGTTTTTTCCCCTCCCCTTTTATAGTTAATTTTCTAAACTTTAATTTGTTCCAAGCTTTCTCTCATGTGTCTAATCCTCTCTAGCACTCTAATGTCTTTATTATTTTATTCCGCAATTTTTTTCTTTCATATGCACAAACCGTAAATCCCATGCAAAACCAATGAGTCACTAAATCAAAATAATGGGTTGCATTCTCTGATTTTCGATCTATTTTTAGATGATGCCATCTAAGGGTACACATGGCTAAGAATGAAAAGTATTGAGTTTTTGTGAGACATAAAATATTAAGGATGCTCATGTTGTGAAATAATGTCAAGTTTAGCAAAACCTCTATTTTTGCAAGTTCACGGCAATCACAAGTAATTGAAGTAGTTTAGAGAGATTAATTAAGCTTGATTTTTGTTGTTAATTAATCATGAAATTAAAGAGTTTAATTAAGAATTAACGAAGTCCTAGTAATTTTGTTTTATATAGTCCTAATCATGGATTTAAATAGCAAAAGAAAATGATCATTTGAAATATCAAGAAGAAACTATTTACGCATAATCACACAATTAAAACTTAATTAGCTAGATTAATGATTAGTTAAAAGTTTAAAATTTTTGGGTTATTGCATCTATACTCCGGTACTGGATCACATTTTCTATTATGCACAGGACTATTGATTCTATTGAATCAGTTGTTGTTGGTTTGACTATCACTTTTCACTTCTCTCTAATGGACTTGGTCAATGGAAATAATAAATATTGTGATTTATTATTTTGTGGCTTGCTGGTGATAAAAGCATGTTGGTTGACTCTTAATTTAAAGCATGTTGTATATAGACTTATTCAAGTATGATTATTTTGTTAAGCATATTGGCTTATCCTAACAGATTAAAATGGATTGTTTGGTTAAGAATTACTCAGCATAGCTGATTGGTTGTTTATATTGTCAATTTTCCTTCATTAATGGGCCTATAATGAACCTTTGCGAATTTGTTTGCATTGGCGAGTAGTTTGATAGGTTGTTGTTGGTGAAGCTCGTTTGGTTGGGAGCATGGGAAAGAGGATGAAAAAGAGGATTGTAAATCTTCTAAGAACTTTTATCTATAATTTGAGAGGTATTTTTTGAACAATTTGTTAGAATACACCTTATAAGTTGCACCATTTGTGATGATACACCTAATAATTTATTTTTTTTTGCGTTGATACACCTAATAAGTTGATTCATTAATGTTGGACCACACCATTTAACATTTTTCGTCCAACTTATTAGATGAGTGGACCAATATGCCCTCACGTGTTTGGTACATGACTCACTTAAGTCACAACCCCAATTTTTTACCCCCTTCTATTTTGGAAAATGATTAAAAAAAATAATTCCCAATTTTTCACCCCCTTTTAATACCAAAATGATTTCAAAACACATTTAACCCCTACACACCCACCTCCTCTTCTTTTTCTTCCTCTGTCAAATCTCCCATAACTTACACTCTCGTCACATATCCTCTCTCTTCACTCACACAATTTCACTACCATCACCTACAGTTGCAAAGTAAACCTATTTCCCATGAGTTACTTCCACTTGAGCTTGACATACTTCCTTCATCAATAATTAAAAGAAATTTAACCAATTTGCATATGGGAAATTAAAATCCCAATTTCATTTTGCAAACCCTAATTTTATGAATTGGGGGAAAATGAATAGAGAGAAAGAGACAGATATATATAGGGAGAAAAGAGAAATAGATATAGAAATAAGAGAGATATGCAGAGAATTGTACCTTGCTTCGCGGATCTTCGAAGAAATGGGAACTATGGCAGAGAGAGAGAGAGCTCAAAGAACTGGGTAAAGAAATGGGGATTTTTTGGGGCTCTGGAAATAAGGAGGGGTGGGGGTAATTAAATTTGGAGGAGATTATTTTTTGAAAATAAAATTGGAGTGAAAAATTGGGGGTATGACTAAGTAAGTTATGTGCCAAACACGCAAAGGTATACTAGTCCACTCATCTAATAAGTTGATCGAAAACTAGTAGATAGTGTGTCCAACATTAATGAATCAACTTATTAGGTGTATCAAAGCAAAAAAAAAAAAAAAAATTATTAGGTGTATCACCACAAATGGTGCAACTTATTAGGTGTTTTCTACCAAATTTTCCTTATTCTTTTAATGTACTATTGGGAATTATTTTACCTTTAATTGATTCTTTTGTTGGGAGTTAATAATTTTTATTATTTTATAGGTAGAAAAATACAATTAAGTACCCGTCATGTCTGGTTTAAAATACCCAAAAATATTACTAACAACGTAGTTTTTATTATTGCAAAATATGGTAACAAATAAAAAATTAACGTTTTTGAGAGAAGAGTGAACTATTGAAGGAAATAGGATTCCACCAAAACAAACATGAAAAAAAAGATAAAGGAATTTAAATACGTAAGATAAAGATATGTACTATATAAATTAACTACAAACTTGACATGAAACAAAAGTTAGATTGCGGGTTGAGAAGTCCTTCCTTGGAGGTAGTTACACATAGTTGCAGGTCCGAATCCCAACGTCACACATGAACATTACTTTGAGAGGTATTAATTGTATAGTAGTAAAGTTCTTGGTAGAGGAAGGATGAGTTGGTTAGTGTACCCATTAATTACTTTTTTCCCCCTCATAACTTTTTTTTTTGTTTTGGTTGCTACCCACATTGCAACGATTATATGTTATTGCTTCTTAATTGTAAAGGTAATACTTTTAAGATGGTTGTTAAAAGTAGCAACAGTATCAGACCATTGCCTTTGTAAAATCGTTGCCCAAGGTACATTTTAGGTTTATCTTTATAAACCGTTGCATATTATGCAATAACTATTGCCTTAGGAGAAGGCAACGAAGACAATTGCAACGCACTAGGTCTGTGCCTTAAACTCAAGCCAACATTTTTTTGACATTAGACAATGGTTTTTGGTTGTTATCTTTGGTAATTTTTGTTGTAGCGTTGGAGGCATTATTTGTATGGAGCTCATTGCAAAATCTTTACAGATTATAAGAGTTTGAAGTATATCATAACTCAAAAGGAGTTGCATATGAGGCAACAAAGATGGCTAGAATTAATATCTAAGTACGATTTGGGTATTCAGTATCATGAGGGAAAAGCCAATGTAGTGGCTGATGGATTTTGTAGGAAGACTTCACACACTGTACGTGAACAATATGATGGTGCTACTATATGACTTGTGTGAGGAATTCAGGAAGTTGGACATAGAAGTTGTTCGGCAAGGTGAGACCGCAGTGATCATTTTGAATGCACTTGTGATAAGACCATCGATCTATCATGAGATTCGACAATTGCAAGTTCATGACTCGTTTCTAGAAGAGTTACGTGTCAAGATCAAGGATGGAAAGCATCCTGATTATGAGATATTGGATTATGGTAAAATGAAGATGAAAGGGCGTCGGTGTGTTCCTAACAACGCCGAATTGAAGAGAAAGATTCTCGATGAAGCACAAGGAATTGTGTATTCTGTTCACCCATGTGGTGATACGTTGTATAAGGATTTGAAGTTTCACTTTTGGTGGCCAAACATGAAGCGTGATTGTGCTGATTTTGTGGCAAGGTATCTTACTTGTCAAAAGGTGAAGATCGAACATAGAAGTTCTGGAGGTATAGTTCAATCATTTGAAATTGTTGGATGGAAATGAGACTCGAGCTTAGTGGATTTTGTGATTGGATTGCCGAAGATGAGGTTTGGAAATGACATTATTTGGGTCATTGTCGATACATTGACAAAGACAGCTAGATTCATTGCAATGAATAATACTTGGTCGATGGACCAACTCGATGAGGCTTATGTTATGTGAAAGAAGTTCTAAGGTTACGTGGAGTATTTAAGGACATTGTTTCAGACAGGGATACAAGATTCTTGCTAATTTTTTGGATAAGCTACATAATGATTTTGGTACAAAGTTGAAGTTTAGTACTGTATTTCATCATGCGACAGATGGTGAAACGGAGCGTACTATCCAAACTTTGGATGATATGTAGAGAGCACGTGGTCTAGAGATGAAGGACTCTTAGGATAAGAGCTTGCCTATGACAATAGTCACCTTATGAGGCTTTGTATGGGAGAAAATGTCGGTCTCCTACTTGTCGAAACGACATTACTGAGACCTTTGTATTGGGAAATTGTAGACCAAGTGAAACTGGTTCAAGAGAACATTAAAGCTGCACAAGATAGGCAAAAAGTTTACGTAGATCAACATCGATGAGTGGAGGAATTCCAGGTTTGTGAGAAAGTACTACTGAAAGTATGTCCTATGCATGGCGTAATGAAATTTGGGCGTAAAGGAAAGCTTAGCCCAAAATACATTGGACCTTATGAAATTTTTGAAAGAATTATAGAGGTTTCTTATAGGCTTCCAACGCCTATGGATTTGGAGAATGTGCACGATGTGTTTCACGTGTGACAGTTGTAAAGATATCACCATGATCCAACTCATGTGTTGAATCCTGAGAAGGTATAGTGTTAGATGATAGCCTAACATACGAAGAACAACCAATTCGTGTTCTTATAGAACGAACGAAGCATGTGATAATCCTAGACAAGAAAACAAAGAAAACTCGTGTGCCTACAATTAGCCTTGTAAAGATATTGTGGGCTAACCACAAAGTCGAAGAAGCATACTTGGCAGACTGAGGCTGATATGCTCAAGCGCTATCCTCAATTCTTCGAACAAGGTACTTACTCTTAGTTTCGAGGTCGAAACCTTTTAAAGGAGGGAAGGGTATAACAATCCACATGAAATTGAATAAAAAAAAAGGATTGGAAAATTGCATTGCATTACATTGCATCATGCTCATGCTGCTATTGGAAAAGCTGTGAAATAAAAACATTGACTTTGAAAGTTGAATTGTTATGTTGGACTTTGAAAAGTCGTGGTGAAGACTTTGTTTTATGAAACTCGTCATCACTTTAGTGGTGATCCTAAGTTTCGAAGACGAAACTTCTTTTAAAGGGAAAAGGATGTAATACCCCGTATTATTATTCATTTTAGAATAATAATTATTTAAAAGAAAAATGTGATTTATTAATTTGAAATATTAATTGGGTTTTTGAATATTCAAAAAGCCTAATTAATATATGAGATTTAGTTTGGACCTAATATACTTTAATTAGTTCAAAAATAGTAAAACCGAAATATTATAGAATTATTCAGGGCTACCCTTTTCGACCATATGGCCGAAAATAAGGAGAGGATTTTCTTATTTTATTTTGCAAAATTTTGTCCTAAAAAGGTGGGATTGAAGGAGGTTGATTAGGAATGTAATAAGGAAGTTAGTGAGAGATAAAGAAGGAGTAGATTTAGGAAGAAAGATTCTGAAATAACCTCAACTTCCTCACTTCACTAACTTAACCTTAAAAAAAATAAAAAAAATAGAGACGCTCATCCTCACTTTTCTCTCACTCTCAAGCACGACCGAACCAAAGGGGAAGAAAAGAGGATTTTTGCCTTCTCTTTGATTGTTCATCCGATCCTTACTCAATTTTCAATCCCTATTTTACAAGTAAATTGAATTAAGTTGTTTTTATGAATTATAAATTTAGTTTTGTTATTCAAGTTCTTGTGTGATGAACATCTATTGTTTATGTATGAACCATAATTCATGTTCTAACTTAGGATTGATAGACTCTAATGGTATGAGTATTAGAATCATGTTTAAGGTTGTAAGTTGTTGTTTTATAGAATTTGAATCAAAAGGGTTATTAAAGTTTGTCTCACTATTCCCACCTCCTTCTGTTTGGTCTGAACTTGAAAACTGGGGGAGAAAACACTTGGTTGGGTGTACAGCTGTGAAGAACATCAGAAAAACGGGTTTTACAGCAGCGGTATATTATATTTGGAGGATGAGAAAATGAGTGATGTTTCGTGATTCACCTCCAGCACTTGATGTTATGATGTCCAGGTTTGTATATGAAGTTAAAATCCAGTTAAGCAGCATTGTTCAAGTTAGAGACACCAATGCAAACAGATCATGGTGTGCTCAGATGCATTTTGAACCAGAGTTTGTGAAGAAGAAACCAAAGATGTAGTTATACAGCAGCTTAGTTTCCTTTTAAGTTGCATTTTGAGTATTCTTTCAGTTTTAAAGTGTTCATATGTCGTGTTTGTCCCTTCGTAATGGTTTGAGTTTGTCTTTGCTGAGAGAGTCTGTACCAAAACTTTCTATAGTTGGTAATGAAATACAAATAGCTCACATTTATCAACCAAATAAAAAGTTTGAAACTTATATGAAACTGATTAAATCTGGAATTGTTTGATTTGAATTTGTCAATTTGGATTAACAAAAAAAAAAAAAAGAAAAATGGGCGCCGGTGCACGGTGCCGGGGACCTACCAGCAGGGCTGCTGGTGGTGGCCCTGGTCGGTGGAGGTGAGTGTTGGTGGTTTTTTGGGAGTTTGACTTTTGGTTGACCTATTGACTTGAGTTAAGGTTTGATTTAATTTATGCCCTAGTTTGATATGAATTTGTCAATTTGGATTAACAAAAAAAGAAAAAGAAAAATGGGCGCCGGTGCGCGGTGCCGGGGACCTACCAGCAGGGCTGCTGGTGGTGGCCCTGGTCGGCGGTGGTGAGTGGTGATGATTTTTTATGAGTTTGACTTTCGGTTGACCTATTGACTTGAATTAAGGTTTGATTTAATTTATGCCCTAGTTTGATATGAAAATTTTGGTTAAAAATTTCATTAGGCATGCATGAGTATTAATTATCCAGCAACTTAATAATTTGACTTTATTGTACTAAAACATTCTTATTGATTAAATTGGAGGTTTAGAAGTCAATGTATTGACTTATGGTGTCTTGTAAATTTGTTAGGATCCATGGACCGTTAAGTGAACGTAAGAAGCTTACATTGTTTAACTTGCCTTACTACTAAAGGTAATTTATTGTAGAAACCTTGATTCGTGAATTAAGAATGTAACTCATGTCTAGATTAATTGTGATGTAATTCATTGTAGAAACCTTGATTTGTGAATTAAGAATGTGATTTACGTCTAGATAAATTGCTAGGTAATTCATTCTAGAAACCTTGACTCGTGAATTAAGAATGTAATTCTAGATGAATTGTGATGTAACTCATTAAGAATATAATTAAGAATGTAATTCGTCCCTCATACATTAATCTCAATCATCATGATTCACGGCAGGAAATGCCAACCTACCCTCCCTGCCTCCTTCCTTGATTAATCAATTTTGAATCATGTCCCCTTTTTTATCTAGTTATCTACTAATTTTATCCCCTTCCTTTTCTCTTTTTTTTTTTTTTTGGGAATGTGATTGTTACTGAAACTAGAATTGAAGGTGTTGATGGGTTTGAGTTTGAGGCACATAGTTTTTGGCATTGATGGTGAGGGGGTAGTGATTGAGGAGAGAGAGCAAGTCTCATGGAAGAGAGAGAGACTGAGGATAAGCTGTTGGAGCCTTGGAGGTGTGGGTTTGGACTTATGGTAGATAGGACGCCAAGGAGAGAGAAAGAGGCAATGAAGATGATGGTGGCTATTGTTGTTTCTGAATGTGGGATTTAGAGTGCTGAGAGTTGCTGATACATGAGAATGATGGTTGAGGAGTGAGAGTGGAAGTGTTATTTGGTTCTTCATCTCAGTTTCTGGCCACGGTACGTCCACTTTCTTCATCTCTTGGCTGTTAAACTCTGTTAAAAGAAATAGTAACAGAGTCCTCAAAATCAAAACTTTGAAATTTTAGTCCTTAAAACTAAAATTGAGGCAAATATAGTCCTGAATTGTGTAGTTAACTCCTAATACATTACTACCATAAATGAATTGTGAATTTTTTATTATAACAATATAAAAAATGATTTTTTGTAAATTTTAATTGAAATGAATTTCCAAATAGTAGTTAATTTTATCTTATAAATACTTTTACTTTTTCATAAATCAATGGTCAAAATTTGTGAATTTTGATCTCAAAAGTCTAAATATAATAAGAAGTGATATTTCTCTGTGTATATTTCATTATTTCAAGGGACTCTCCCTCTAACAAGGCTTTGTATCTTTTCTTAGTTCAATATAAATAGGATTTCTCGTTTAGTTAAACCTTTCTACACTATTTACGTATTTACCCTTTTACTCATTTATATCGATCCCGTTGGCTTTCCTTATATTATACTTCACAAATATAAAACATAAAATGCTTTAAAAAAAAATTGGCCTTTTCCACTTTCTTTTTCCTGAATATTTTCTGATTTCTGAGGCTTCTCCAATCGATTGGACCAGTTGAATTACCGTTGAACCGGTAGGTCAACTAGTTCAGTTACCAATCCGATTTTCATAACATTGCTAGTAACTGGATCCTTGGTTTCAAAAGGAAATGTTTGAAAATTTAGTGGTTCATGCGGAAATTACTGGCCATTGAAGAAGGCTTGTAGCTGATGGAGATCATTAAGTGGACATCAAATGTTCACGGAGTCACAAAGGGGAACGAATCCTCTTGAGTTCTTTCTCTAGTGTTCTTCTTTCTATCACCATTGGATTAGATGGAGGTTTCTGGAACCATTGGATTGGAGGGGATAACTTTTGAGAAATAAATAGTTAGAGGAAAGACATAGACACAAAAAAAAACTCAATGAGAACTCTAGAGAATGAAACACTTGAGGATCCAAATACCTTACAAAGCACCATAAAAGCGTTTGATAATCGATTTGTTCCGAGACATATTTTATTTTATCTTCTGTTATTGCAAATTGCTACGGAGAACTAAACCAAGTTGTGGATGTAACAGCAAAAACCTGTCTAAATTATGATGTTAGTTGTAATATTCTTTTTACTTCTAGCGACCCTTTGTAATGTACTGAATCACTTAAGAGTGACCAAAATGGATTTAGCAACTCTCATATTCTATCTGGCTAATCTCTATATACTTAAAACTAAAACATTGTTGTGCACCCTTATCATATGCTTCTATTATGAGCTCTCTGCTATCTTTTTAGTTGCCACGTAATTTATCGTTGTTATGTAATGCTTATATCACTCTTGCTAAAACTTAGGTTTGCTTTGCCACATGTCACTATCCTAAGTGGAATGCCATGTCTCCAACTTATTTGCCAATTTTCATGTGTTATTCTTCAATAAATAAATATATAGTGCTAAGATTTGAACTCTCAACTTCTATATTGTTGTACTAACTCTTATGCCGAATACGCTAATATTTTACTATGCTTGCTTTGTTTGATACAATATATATATATTTCGAGCTTATCATGTTACGTGCTTTTGTAATACAAAAGATTGAGTTTTTTTTTAGGATGAATGGGTACCTCACTTGTTCAACATTTCCTAAATGCGGATTATTATTTCATTATGCGGTTATTGCACTTCTTTATATCCTAAAGTCGACTAAACAGTGGCATGCGACACGTGCCATAGATGGCACCCCTAATTGACAAAATGGCCGACTATGAGGTTCTCCCACTAGCTAGTTAATTTTAGTTCATTTATAGACCCGGTAAAACTGAACTCCCGACAAATCCGACCAATTTCGATCCGAATCTAAAAACAGCTGACCCAAATTTGATCCGAACTCAAATGTATCCGACCCAAATCGAGATGACTTGAAGTATTGTTTGACTCATGTGTATTCGAGGAAGCTTAATAAGTATAATTGCAACAAACCCGATTGTGATCGGACTAAATTGACCCAACAGAACATTTTATGAACCGATTAAGACCAATCCAAATAGCTCTGAATCGAAATCGTACCAAAACGGACTCATTTGTCAGGTGTAATCATGCATTATACTTACCAAAAAAGAAGAATAAGATGAATACAAAACTACCAACCCCGTATTATTGGAGAATATTATTCTAGTACTTTTAGGAACATTATTCAAGTACTCTTAGGAATATTATTCTAGTACTATTAGGAATATTATTCTAGAGATTGTGTAATCTAAAGTTTTCATAACAGTAGGACTCCCTATCTATAAATAGGGATCAATTACATCAATAATAATGAAGGATTCTATTATCTCACATGGTACCAGAGCGGCTACTTTCCTGGTAGCCTAAAAAAAAGGCTTCCGCTAAGCCGCCGGATGGCAACCTTTAACCATCCGACGGACTACTCCTTTTTTTTTTTAACCCACACAAATTAGTTTTTAATTTCCTAGATTAAATTCAATTCCGTTGATCTCCACCACTAAATATGGAGTTTTGATCTTAATATCTACCCTACTCTCAAAACTCAGATCACGTCAAGTTCGCATGTCTCCACCTTTATCGTTCGCCGCCTGCACTCCTGCGGCCGTTGACCGCCGTCCGCCGCACTATTGCCGCCGCCTGCACTCTTGCCGCTGCCGACCACCAAGCGCTGACCCTTGCTACCGCATGATTTGCTGCTTTCAATCCCTATAGTCTTCCGCTGACGCGTTCCTTCCCCTTGCTCACGATTGGCTATGAATGGGTGGCAACACGAGAGTTTTGTTTCGGCTAGATTTCATACTTGTTGAATTTCGATCAAGATCTCCATGTTTATTTTAGTGTTTTTTTAATTATTTCTTTAGTAACTCCAATCGTAGTGTTCGTTCATCTACCTCTACGATTGTGGGGGAGTGTTAGAGAATATTATTCTAGTATTATTAGGAATATTATTCTAGTACTGTTAGGAATCTTATTCTAGTACTCTTAGTAATATTATTCTAGTACTATTAGGAATATTATTCTAGAGATTGTGTAATCTAGAGTTTCCATCACACTAGGACTTCCTACCTATAAATAGGGATCTATTACATCAATAATAGTGAAGGATTCTATTATCTCACATGGTATCAGAGCGGTTAATTTCCTGGTAGCCTAAAAAAAACGCTTCCACTAAGCCGCCAGATGGCGACCTTTAACCATCCGGCGGACTACTCCTTTTCTTTTTTACAACCCACACAAATTAGTTTTTAATTTCCTAGATTAAATTCAATTCCGTTGATCTCCACCACTAAATATGGATTTTTGATCTTAATATCTACCCTACTCTTAAAACTCAGATCACGTCAAGTTCGCATGTCTCCACCTCTGTCGTCCGCCGCCTGCACTTCTGCGGCCGCTGTCCGCCGTCCACCGCACTATTGCCGCCGCCGACCGCCATCCGCCGCCTGCACTCTTGCCCCCGCCGACCATCAAGCGCCGACCCTTGCTACCGCGTGATTTGCTGCTATCAATCCCTATAGTCTTCCGCTGACGCGTTCCTTCCCCTTGCTCACGATTGGCTATGAATGGGTGGCAACACGAGAGTTTTGTTTCGGCTAGTTTTCATACTTGTTGAATTTCAATAAGATCTCGGTGTTTATTATAGTGTTTTTTTTAATTATTTCTTTTGTAACTCCAATTGTAGCATTCGTTCATCTACCGCTACGATTGCGGGGGAGTGTTAGGAAATATTATTTTAGTACTCTTAGGAATATTATTCTAGTACTCTTAGTAATATTATTCTAGTACTATTAGGAATATTATTCTAGATATTGTGTAATCTAGAGTTTCCATAACACTAGGACTCCCTACCTGTAAATAGGGATCGATTACATCAATAATAATGAAGGATTCTATTATCTCACACGTACATGTATTGCACATATGCTTTATTAGTTACCCAAATAAATAAGGCAAATTGGCTTCCAATAATCCGAAGTTTGGGCGGTCCGCGCAAATACTCCCAAGTTTGTCTTTATCCCAGAATAATCTCAAGTATGTACTCTTCCGCCCATAATAGTCCAAATGAGAACGGCGTTAAAATGTCGTTCACGACCGTTAATACTTGTTGACGGTTTCACATTTTAAGTTTAAAAAGAAAAAAGAAAAACATTTAAAGCTGCAAGCCTAAGAACAAAAAAACCCAATTTTTTTATTTTATTTTTTTTTTTATTTTTATTTTTTTATTTATTTTTATTTTGCTTCATCTTCAACCCCTTTCACTCATCATCAGCTCCATTTTTACACCAATTCAATCAAACATAACAAACTCAACAATGGTGGATGGAGTTTCCTTCTATCCCTTTCATCCTCGCCTTTAAATTTCTAACAATATAACGTCTCAGTCTCTCCTTTTACATTCCTTATATTCGATTCACCTTCATCTTCAGCTACATAACCTCAAGATCTAGGATTTTCAAAAAGGAGATTAAGCCAAGCTCTTGTAAGCAATTTGACTAAAGATTTCAACTATTTATCCTTCTCATCTCCTTCTTTTGTGACGACTGCGATTGCTCGAGCTTGAATAAACGCAACCACCATGCTGTTGGTGTGGAGGGGTGGGGACGACAATGGTGAGAGGAGAGAGAAATGACAGGGTTCATTTCGAGGCGGTAAATAATTGAAAGGTGGTACTGATATTTATTTAGGTCATTTTCTTTTGGGGGTTTTGAAATTGGACATGTCTTTGAATATTGAAGATAATTAAGGTCTTGGTAATGGTGAACAAGAAGGGTATGGAGTTTGGCGGGCTTGGTCGAGGTTCACCATTGTTGAGTGATGGGTGCTCGGAGAATTTCTCTCTCCTGTTGGTTTTTGAGTGAGAATGGTGAGCAGTTGTCCAAACTCTAGACATGGTTGAGTTTCAACCTTCATTCTTGCCACTCTTTTTCCATTGATATTATATCCAATTTTTGATTTGGGGGGTACACCTCGATCTTGTTAGTGGCATAGGAAGGGAAGCGTTTTGTTTCTGGGTTGGAAATTTAAGTTTTAACATCTATGGAGTAAGTTAAACACACTTATTCCACTAATTAATTTCACGCAAATAAAATTATAAACGGATGTTAACGGCGTTTTAACGCCATTCTCATTTAGACTATTATGGGCGGACGAGTGCAAACTTGGGATTATTCTGAGAGGAAGACAATTTGAAAGTATTCACTGCGGATTACCCAAACTTCGGATTATTGGTAGCCAATTTTTCAATAAATAAGGGATAACATAAGTAAACATGATTATTCCAATAAATGAGGTGGTTTTTCAACTCTCAACTTGTTTCAAGTCCTTTTCATTTGTTGCTACTTGTTATATCATCGTTTTCTATTTCTAACTTCTCTTCATCACCCAACTAATTCATTTGATTGATGAACAAATAAAAGACTAATTCACTGTTCAATATATCGACACGATGTCATGATATGCTCAAGCTCATCAAAATAACAAAAAACACCATTCATTTTATGATAGTATCATAACATGACTACATTAGGGATACATAACTATATAAGGGCCTAAGGGGTTTGGTGAGGAGTGATCGTCAACTTAAATACGAAGTCATCAAGACTTTTTCATTCGTTCAAACTTCAAACCCACCCTTGACAAAGAAGCATCTTCAAGCATGTCGACAATAATTATCCACCAACTCCACCACTTGTATGTGTGAGTTATCAAATATGAACAGGCTGAAAAAGTAAGACTAGATATTAGATAATATGATGAATCACCACTTCATTATACGTTTTCCTACCCTCACAATAATCCACCTACCCCATCCTTTCCATCACAACCACATTTGTATTTTACTATTTTCTCTTGTCAAAAAAAAAAAAAAAATTCACAATCACACAATCATACCATCTTTTCTTATATATATAATAACACTCCTACACACAACTTTTCATCAACATACACACAAAGCTTTTACATATATCATTTCCAACCTCTAAGCTTTATTAGCTTCACTTCACTTAACACGCTTCAAAAAACCCATATACGTAACAACCGAAAAAGACATGGCTCTCATGGCTGAAGAAACTACTCCCTTAGTATTGACCGTTACACGTAAGGAAGCCGAGATGGTGGTCCCCGCTAAGTCGACACCCCGAGAGGAGAAAATCCTCTCCGATATCGACGACCAAGAGGGACTCCGATTTCAGATGCCCGCCATCATGTTCTACCGGGCTGACCCGTCCATGGCGGGTCAGGACCCGGTGAAGGTTGTAAAAGAGGGTCTAGCTGAGGCCTTAGTCTTTTATTACCCGTTTGCTGGTAGGCTAAAAGAGGGCCCTAACCGTAAACTCGTTGTGGATTGTAATGGTGAGGGTGTGCCCTTTTTTGAAGCTGAAGCTGACGTCACCCTTGAAGATTTTGGCGAGATTCATCCTCCTTTTCCTTTAGAGGAACTGTTGTATGATATTCCTAACACTGATGCCATGATTGGTACCCCTTTGCTCATTGTTCAGGTACCAATACTCATCATTTTATCTTTCTTTTCTTTTTTGGGGGAGCTTATCATTCTTTTTTTTTAACAACAAATTATATTAATAGTCGGCAACTGATTACCTAATCATCAAAACATATGTCCTGAGATCACATAAAGCCCCATTACATCCACAGATACATCTCAGACCCCCTATTTACACCCGCTTTAGCTAAAATGCGGATTTACTTTTCTAACAATATGAGTAATAGAAAAACAATCAAGACTAGCTAAGTCCTTATCCATTTCACGAAATAAACGCCAATGCTCCCATGGTCTCATGTCTGATTTGATCATCCAGTTGACTATGTTATGAAAGTCACTCTCAAAACACACACGAGGCCATTGAGGATACATCTTCAGAAAAATAATTGCATATTTAAATGCATACTACAATTGCTTGGTTGCCGGGAATTGGGGAACCAAACTAATTATCCTTTTAAAGCATGCCACGCCATTGACTTCATTTTTTGGTTGAAAGTAAAATCTCAAAATGGAAAGATTATGATGGTTTGAACTTCTAATTTTGTTAATTTAGTTTTTTCCTTTTTAACGCTGCTTTGACTTGTAATTGTAACCTCTAACTTGTACGTTTAATCTCCACTTAATAACTTGTTTTGGGATGTGTTAAACGACATTCCACGTAAATAAGTTGTATTTTCTTTCCAATTGGTCACTTATGGCCCCCTCATCAACATGAAACCAATGCAACTTCATAAATAAGCATGGCGTCAACATGACATCATGCTTGTTTGAGGGGTCTCACATTGAAGCCGCCTCATATAAATTTTTACACAAAAATTAGTATGAAGTGGTTTCAAGGTGAGGCGCCTCATACAAACATGATACCATACTGATGTTATGCTTAATCAGTTATAAAGGGGTCTCACCTTGAGACAGTTTCACAAGAGACTTGTTGGAATTTTTATGTTTTTCTTATAACTTTCTGAGCCGCCCAAAATGTAACTTACTGTGGGGAAGTTGGTCATGGTTTTTCTTGTAACCTATAAATTAAAGATTTGATTTCCCATTGTTAATCATACTATCACTTGACTATTATCTCGCTAGCAATAGTTAAATGTTACTCTCATTTTCATTGTACATGCTAATTCCTCTCTCTCATTTTCCTTTCTCTCTCCTTCCCCCTACCCACTCTCTCTCCTTCAATCCTCCACTCTCCGGATTAGGTTCCTCTATGATACCGAGATTAGGCAAAAATTTGTGCTTGCCTTATGATCAGGGGAAGGGATGGGACGTATGGAGATGGAGGCTGGTGAGATTTGATCTCTTCTTGTTCCTCTTCTAACCGGCCTTAAACCCCTGACCTCAGGCAACCAAATGCATGGTTTACGCCAAAGAGATACAAGGAGAGCCAGTTAGTGGGATTTGGTCTCAATTTATTGAGTATTAGACCAAGTTGTATTAAACCCACTAGACCAGGCCTCGGCCGGTGAAATGATGGACTTACTTTCAACAAGTGTTATCATTCCATTATTTTTATTTCAGAAAAGTATGTACCAGTTAAGAAAATTCTTCATGCTAATACTACACTATTAATTTTGATGGTAATAATCTTTGGTCCGCGAAAGTTAAGAAAGTGAAGAAAGTCGCTATTATGGTTGATAGTGGTCTCTAAGGCTGCTGTATTGTTTAATGTTTATAGTTGTTGGAAGGAAATAAAGCATCAGTTTTATGCAATCATGAATCATGATTAGTTTTCCACCTTAGAAAAAAAAGTAGTCCACTGAAAGACATTAATCTAAAAACTGATCGCCTAAAAAAATTATTCTAAAAACGGATAAGATCCACTTTGAAGGTTCTAGGAAATTTAATAAACTATGAAAGCATTGAACTCCACTAGTTTGATGGGGCTCAGCTTAGTAGGGCTGTATGTAGTAGTCCACTTATTAAACATTAGTTTATATCTAGTGACGACATTTCTAATGTTTGTTGAGGTGGCTCATATTAAACACCTCCTCTGAATCATAAATAACTTTACGTTGGATTTTTTGGAGTCAAATTTTACAAAGTTTGACCATTTGTTAATGAAAAATTATAAAGTTCTACAATATAAATATACTTTTATTAGATTCATTTTAAATAGTAGTTTTAAAAAATAATCTAATTTTTATATTCATATAACAAAAGTTATACATGGTCAAAGTAGTATCTTAAATATCGCGAAAAGTCCAACGTAATGTTGTTTGTGGTCAGGAAGCAAGGAGTACTATGTAAAACAAAAGCCATTAAATGCATTTATTGTTTTTATTTATAAACTGAACTTTCATCTTTATCTATCTCAAAAACAGAAAAATCTCACAAAACTTCTTAACACCCAATAAAAAGACACAAAAATCATTTTCTTATCCTTAGCCGCCCACATAGTGACATAGTTGGTCACTACATTACGCAGCTTTTCACCAAGAAAATATTCTCCCTAGATCAAAGCTAATGTAGCCATCATTTAGGAAAGAAAAGTAAGTAAGTGGAAAATTGATTATTTTTAGGGCATTCTTTTAATATTGATGTTCTTAAACTTTTCAATCAAAACAGCTTAATCAATCACTGCTTCGTTACGTTGGCGATAACTTATTTAAAGAAAATTGGACATAAATAATTTCACATTTACCTCATCGTATAAAAATAATCTTACATTTAATTCACTTTCACCAAAATAATCTCGATTATTATTGTATTTTTATGTATTTTATAGAGTTAAATGAAAACGGTGCTGAGCTCCCATTTATATTACCTTGATTAAGTTGTTATGAATATGATGTTAATGTACCCAAATAGACTTAACGTAGGGAGAGATAATAATGTGGTTAAACTATTTTCATATCATAATAGGTAACGCGGCTGAAGTGTGGTGGATTTATAGTAACCCTTCGTGCAAACCACGCAATGACCGATGGGACAGGTGTGATGCAACTCATGAACGTCGTAGGGGAGTTGGCAAGAGGCCTCCCAGAACCCACCTTCCTCCCTGTGTGGGACCGAGAGCGATTGACCGCTAGGGATGGGCCAAGTGTCACCTTCCCACACCATGAGTATGACCAACACGACAATGGCGGCCACCATGCCAATGGCAACGTGGAGCTTATCCCAAAGACATTCCTCTTCAGCCCGACCGAGCTCGCTGCTCTGCGAAGCCATGTCCCCGCTGAGATGAAACGCTTCTCCACCTTTGACATCCTTAGCGCTTCCATGTGGCGTTGCCGTACTAAAGCACTTGGGTTTAACCCAGATGAGGAAGTTGGTTTGTGCTTTGCTGTAAATGCACGGTCTAAGTTCAATCCACCTCTCCCAAGCGGGTATGTAACATTGACCTCTCTTTTGGACTTTGGCTTTTACTAATTCTGACAAAATTAACAAATAAGCTGTGTACTTTTTTGTCTTTTTGATATGTTGCATTATTTGACTAATATTAGTATCATGATGTTAATAGTTTCCTGCTTCAACGAGTAGTTGAATATTTCAAGAGCCGTCAGTGTCTTTGTCATTTAAAATGTGTTATTTTGAACTGTATTCGTTTGCGTTTCACTAATTAAAGTGAATACTCGTACTATGTAGTAAACACTAATATGTTAGAGAAAATTTAATTATTAAATTTATGATCACTAAACTGAACTGAAAAGTTAGCAATAAGTTGTGACACATTTAAATCATGTGAGCAATTAAAATGATCATGTTAATTTGATTGTCTGATTATTTATGGTGATTTGCACTTTGTTTATTAACAATGTGACTTTAAGACAAAACAATTTTTGTGTCTTACTCATTCTTTGTTGTTGTTCCAACAGGTACTACGGAAATGCTTGCGCTTTTCCAGTTGTTCAAGCTAAGGCGGGCGAGATTGTTAGCAAGCCAGTTGGGTACATTATGGAACTCATAAGAAATACCAAAGCAGAAATTAACGAGGAGTACATGAGGTCAATAACGGATCTTATGGTGACCCGGGATAGGCCCCATTTCATTACTCACAACACCTACGTGGTATCGGATCTTAGGCATCTTGGGTTTGCGGATGTGGATTTCGGGTGGGGCAAACCCGTTTTTGGGGGTCCGGCAAGTAACGGGTCGATTCCGGATGCTAGCTTCTTTATTTCATTTAAGAATAAGAAAGGAGATAGTGTCATTATGGTGCCTATTTCATTACCTCCTCCTGCGATGAAAGTTTTTACTAAGGAGCTTCAAAGCATGCTAAATGTGCATCCTTGAAATTAAAGGAATTAAGTTGCTACGAATAGCTTCCTTGGTTGGATTGTTAGTTCTCTGTTCTTAAGAGTATTATCTAAGTCATACTTCTACGTAGATCTTGGTATGCTTTATATGACTTCGTCACAAGTTTAAAATTTGTAAGTAATCGTTTGGGTCTATTGTCAATTATTCTGTTATTTTGTTGTATTTTTCGAAATGGACGAAATAAATATTTGAACGGCTAGCAAGTTTACATCTTGTACCCTTGATACGTATTCAATGCATCTCAAATCTCATATATCGTGTACCCATATTTATGTTGATTTTGACATACAAGTCTTCTAAGAAGACAAACTCATATATACATCTTGTTAGAATAGTTGTATCCAAAATGACGTTTAGTCAGTCCCAGATTAACTGGCAAAAACAGAACATGAAAGTAAATTGATGTGTCGTGGGATTAACTACTGCCTTAAAAGCAATTTTGCCTCGATCTAGGTGCAAATCGATTACTCAGCACTCGCTTCCCAAGGTTAACACAACACCCTTACTCGTGTGCACTCACGAGGTTGGATTGGAACAAAACTCAACTTGCTCAGGAATAATGGAATATGGTAGAGAGAGAAAAGGAAGATGGATGGTTTTCTCTTGTATATTTTCCACCAATATGGACAGAGCTTTTATAGCCAAAAGTGGGTTAAAACTTTGCCATCAATAGGAAATTAAATTAGGCAATTAGTAGGGAGAGAATCAACGAAATCAATGACTTGGAGATCAAAAATATAATATTACAATAAAGATATTGGATTGAAGATTGGGAGTTGTTATATCCAAGAATAAAAGATTATAACAGCAGTTATTGGTCTCATTCATTCCGTGATTTCCACAATTAATATATCTCGTGAATCTGAATACGATTGGGTAGAGCCAAACTCAGATTGGTCATAACCAAACTACAACGCCGAGCATTGTTATCAACATTCCCCCACCAATGCGTGGAAGAGAGATGAGATTTCCAAATAAAGAGAACGAATGAGCAAAGTTTCCTGGGCACTTGGCATTTAAGTGTTAATATCTTGCAATTTGAATTAAAACATAGTGAATTGAGGTCATACCGAACATCAAGGATTGAAGTTACTCTTGAACTACAAGACGTAAAGGTGAGACCCAAGACATGCACCATACCACTTTATTGAGATTTTGTCCCGCGATAATCAACACATATAAATGGCCGAGAGAATCTCGGGTACTCATGAGTGCTCTAGAAAGATAACCCAAATATCTTTCATAGAAAGTGGCCGGCTAAACCTCACGTAGGTGATTTTCAACATGTCACGCATAATATGATCTACCCAATATAAGTTATTGGGTCTAACCATTAACCTCCAGGACCATGAAATCATTAAGCGTAACAAAGGTTCAACTTCACATAATCAGGCGGTCAATCCATCCAGTCCGTCTTTCAAAGACCACCCAACCAGGACTATGAATTCATTAAGAGCATAAGCTCATCCTCACAAATAACACCAATAATTTCCATAGGGATGGGTAACTTGGTGCTTATTGAGTCTGCTTATGGCTTTGTTTGACCAAATTGAACCATGAAAGGTTCGGTATCCATCATGATTCTCTCAATTCAAGGGCTTTAAGCCCATCCCTCTCGACGTATCCACGACAACTTTTGCTAGTCAAGAGTTTGGGTAAAGGGCCAGCTAACTTCCTTTTGGGACTCACGTACTCCAAGGAGAGTACACCATTCTTTATCAACTATCTCACAACAACATACGCTATGCGTATGTCTTTTCTTCCTATTATACACATTATTTTTATCCACCGAGATGGATGATTGTGAATCACAATGAATGGAGACAGGAGGTGTTGGCTTTCCCCACAAAGGAATATCCGCAAGCAAGTTCCTTAATCTTCTTGACCTACCAATTCAAGAGCAATGAATTCAGATTCCATAGTAGAACAAGCTATACATGTTTGTTTAAAAGACTTTCATGAAATAGCTCCACCACCCAGAGTAAAAACATAGCCAGTAGTATCACAATATCCCTCCAAAATAGAGGGATACATACAAAAAAGGAATCCCAAACCATTGTTTCTCTTAAATATTTAAGAAGTCGGTTGAGAGCAATTCAATGTTCTCTACTAGGATTATGGGTATAACGACTAAGTCTACTAACACAATATGTTATGTCTTGTCTAGTGTAATTCAATAAAAACATAACACTCCCAATAATTTTGGGGTACTTAGATTGTGATCACAATAAATCCATTTCCGATCGATGTACTATGAAAAATCTCATACCATTGTATAGGAGCTTGTTTTAACCCAGGCCACATAAGGATTTTTTCAACTTACACACTTTATGTTCTTGCCCGGGAATAACAAATCTCTCGGGTTGCTCCATACAAATTTCCTCTTCTAGATTACAATGCAAGAAAGCAGTTTTAACATCCATTTGATGAACAATTAAATCATAAATTGCGTGCACCTATGGCGGTTAGAGTTGTAATAGTAGCAATTTTAGTAAAAGGAGAATAAGTATTAAAATAGTCAATATCTTTATTTTGTGTGAAGTCTCTAACAACAAAACGGGCTTTAAACCTTTCAATTGATCCATCAGGTCTTCTTTAATTTTGATGAGCTATTTACCACTAATAGGTCTGTTGTTTGCAACCATCAGGCAAATCAACAAGATCCTAAGTATTGTTAAAAATAATAGAGAATCTAACTCACTCTTTATAGCTTCTTTCCAAAAACTAGCGTCAACCGAAGACATAGCATCTGCCTAAGTTCTAGGCTCTTCATCAATCATAAAAGCATAAATAAGATTCTCATTTAATTCATCAATATCAAAATCAAAATTTATATGCCGCACTATTGTGGACGTAAACAATAAAAACAAAATTTATTATTTTAGACCCTAAATTCGTACGCTTATGACTAGGCAAACCCACTTTGGACAAGCACTCCTACACTTTCATATAAGACAAATTTGATGCATAACCTTTCTATATTTCATATGGGTCGGGGTTTTATCTAACTTCTTATGAGGCACTCTATTGACTATATGATAAACGGATAAAACCGCCTCCTCTCACATGTTGTCAGGTAGCTCGCAACTAATTAACATGCCATTCATTATATCCTTAAGGGTTCTATTTTTCCTCTGAGCAACTCCATTGGATTGAGGAGTATAAGGGGTAGAGGTCTCATGTATATATTATTTCTATGGATAAATTTCAGTGAGGTATACCGATGTATAGCGATATTACAGTGAGGTATACTGACGTTTCACAAATTACTTTGAGGTATACTCCGATGACATTTTAGACTATTTCCGGCCTTTTTTCCGTCAATGAAGTTGGAGACATTTTTTACGAGCCAAATACCCCCAATATAAGTCAATGAAATTTTTTTCACAAAAAATTAATTTATCCCTCCCTTTCCAATTATTCACCAACTTAACCTCCCATAAAATCAAATCAGCACATCATCATTCCTCATCCACCATCAAAGTTACTAGCAATTTTCGCAACCTCTAGTTGTTAAAACCAAAATGCTTGCCAAAACGAGAAGGACATGCAAAGAAAAAGTTTGGTGATTGCCATTAATAGGTTTGGTGGGGGTTCGTGGTGGGGGTTTCATGGTGTTTGGTGGGGGGGTTTGTGGCTGGTTTGGTGGCTTCGATGGTGGTGGGCTGCGGTGAGGGTTTGTGGGTGGTTTGGTGGTTGTTGCGGTTTGCAGGTGGTTGGTTGGGGTTCGTGGTGGGGATTTCTGGTGGGGGTGCAGCAGCAAATCCAACGGTAGTTGCCTAATTGGGGTCTTGGGGATGGTGGTTGGCTGTGGTTGTGACCATAAGGGTTGTGGTGGACTGGTGGGTGGGGTGAAGAGGAAGGGATGGGATGCCATTGAGGAAGAGAGGAGAGAGAAATTGAGGGGAGAGAAAAAGATTTGTTTTGGATTTCTTTTAATTAGGGTTATACTTTGTCTTTTTAGTTGTTCCGATTACCAGAAAATTATTTTTCTGTGAGGGTTTTGATTTGGTATACCTCAATGTAATTCATGAAACGTCGCTATACCTCAATATATCTCACTGAAATTTATCCTATTTCTATTCATTTCGTAAAAGGATTGAAGGGTGTTAGTCTCATACTCACTACCTCTATCAAATTTGATTGTTTTGATCTTTAATTCTAACTGATTCTCAACCTCAACTTTGTACCTTAGAAACATTGATTATGCATCGTCCTTTGTTATAAGGAGGTAAACTCTAGTGAATCTAGAACAATCGTCCACAAATGCAATATAGTGTAATTTGCCTCCTTTGCTTTAAGTGTTCTTAAAGTCGGCCAAATCACTATGAATCAATTCTAGGAGTCTTGTTTGTCTGTTGATAACGGGTTTGAAGCAAGGGCAATTTTGAATGTTCACATATTTCACATTTGGAAACATCACTATCCATCATAGAAGGTATCAAATCCAAACCTCTCAAGCATTTAATGGATGCAATATTCACATGCCCTAATCTACCATGCCATAAATCAATAGATTCAACAATATAAGAAGAAGAAGATTCGACATTAACTTTATTAATTAATCATAATCTTAAGTACAAAAAGCTCCCTATTGAGATAACCATTACCCACAAAGTCACCATTCTTGATTAGGACCAACTTATCCGCATCAAAAACTAATTTAAGTCCATCTTTATCAAGCAAAGCACCTGAAACATATTTCTACGCATGGAAGGAACTTATAACGCATTACTTAAAGCAAGAGGTTTTTCAAAAGTTAATTTAACAGTAATCTTCCCTTTACCAAGGATACCAATGCTAGAGGAGTTGGCAAGATAGACAGAATCTACATTTGAAACCTCCTCAAATTTTTTGAATAGGTCCTTATTGTTGCACAGGTGCCTGGAGGCTCCTGTATCCACAACTCATTCAATAGCATTGATTATCATATTCACTTCGAAAATCATAGTGCAATGATCTGTTCTAGTTTCATATGGCATGCATGATTAGCGGTTTATTAAGGACCAACCTTCTCGTTAGACTTGGACTGCTTGTGGTGATTGAAATACTGATAAGCTCTATGTCCTGGTTTTCCACACACATTACAATTCCCTTATGGTTGTTTCTGGATTTTGTTGTTGATTGCCTTTGATAGCGTTGTCCTTCTTGAATTGGTTAAGATTTTTGTCTCGACCCTTCTTATTATTAAACCTATCACCGGCACTAGATTCTACAAGATTTGCATTATTAGAAACAATGGGGATAGTGTTAGACTTATCATTGAGTCGATTGGCTTTCTCAACCCTCATGTGTCCAATAAGCTCCTCAAGTGACATGCCCGTCTTCTTATGCTTCAATTGACTACAATAGTCAATCCAAGACTTGGGCAATTTCTCGATCAAGACATTGGCTTATAAGACCTTGCACATTTTCATGCCATCAGACAACACATCTGCACGCAGGTTCTCATATTGGTCCATGATTGGTTTATTTATCATGTCTATCATCTAAAATTCGAGTCAATTTCCAACCACGTACTTCTTCTTTCTAGCATTATTATCGGCTCCATACTTCTTCTCAAGAGTACCCAAATCGATTTGACGGATTTATTGGTAATGAACAAGTCGAAAAAGGAATTTGCCATATGATTTAACATATGACCACGACTGATTTGTTGTCCTTCTCGAACTTTCTTTTGACTTTCTCATGGCATCATCCTTGGTCTTCTCCGTAGCATCATCATCATCATCTTCAGCAAAATTGGTGGGTTGAATAAGACATAGTCCAATTCAAATTGTTCAAAAAGGGTGAGCATTTTTTAGGACCACCTCTTATACTTGTTCCCATCAAGAAGCTCAATTTTCGACATGTTAGTGATAGTCTTGTTCAGCACAAGGGCCATTGATCAAAGAGAAATAAAATCGCTTTTAAATTTTTTGAATAGGTGCACTCAAACTAATGTTTGGTCAGTCCTTAGTGTTACTGGCAGAAACAGAACACGAAAGTAACTTGCTGTGTTGTGGGATTAACCACTGTCTTAAAAGCGATTTTGTCTCGATCTAGGTACAATTCGATTACCCAGCGCTCTCTTCTCAAGACTCACGAGGAAGGATTGGAACAAAACTCAACTTGCTCAAGAATAATGTAAGATGGTAGAGAGAGAAAAAAGGAAGATGGATGGTTTTCTCTTGTATAATTTCCGGCAATATGGACAGAGCTTTTATAGCCAAAGAGGGTCGGGACTTTTCCCATCAATAGGAAATTTAAAAAAGGCAATTAGTGGGGAGAGAATCAACGAAATCAATAACTTGGAAATCAAGGACATAATATCACAATAAAGATATTGGGATAAAGATTAGGAGCCGTTATATTCAACAATAAAAGATTGTAACAACGTAGCAGTTACGGGTCTCATTGGTTCCGTGATTTCTGCAATTAATATCTCACAAATCTGAATACAAATGGGTGGACCTATACTCGGAATGGTCATAACCAAAATCCAACTCTGAGCATTGTTTCCAACACATCTTGTGTAGCGACATTTTGCAAATAGTGGTAAATATTTTGAAACTTTAGTAGAATATTATAAAATAATTACTACAATTTCAAAAATTAAAAAAAAAAAGAAGAAGAAATATTCGGAAGACATATAACTATATCTTCTAGAAGATGTGAATCACAGGGTTCATTCACCATAGTTGATGTAAACTCAATATAAAATTTCGTCTTCGATTATGGTGTATGATTGGTTGCATGTGGGTTGTCGATATTCTAAGACGAGTACAAGTACCTTGAGTGCAAATCGCATTTTCTTCTTCGTCTGCCTCCTCATCATCATTATCGGTTGCATGATTTTCTTGAAAATAGTGTCCTCGAAGTACCACCGTCACCAATAGGAGGTCTACAGGATCGAGTGGATTGTTAAGATGAAAGATTTAAATTCGTAACTGGTAGACGTCTAAAAAGTATCGTCGGATTTTCCCAAAAGCCCAATAATAAATGGAGTAAATTTTGTACATGTTTACTAATATGCTTTAATAGGTAAAATGAGATCTCAAGTGATTTGAAAGTCACATCCTTACAAAAAAATTCCATTGCTTCCGTGCCAAAAATTCAAGTCCGCACCTAATTAGAGTTATGGTCAAATGAAGTTCATGGTCAAAATAGATGTACCTGAGTAATGCAAATCGTGATTCTAGCCCATTTTAGGAGTTTGTATGGATGAATTGGTTTGTGAGCCTTGTATGTTTGGATTTATTATTCAAATATCTTTGCAATGACATATCATGAGCCCACAACACAATCCTAACAAAGGAGATACAAGCCCCGCATTGACAGTGCTCCAAAACTATAAGCTCCTTACTCTCTCGAATATATCTCGAGAACCACAAAACTTCGGAATTGAAACCAATTGCATTTAAAACTTGGCTCAATAAGCTTTCCAGCGCATCTTGAATAATTCAAAATGAAGCTTAAACGAGTAAGATGTGGCGCCCAGAAGTCAAACCTAATGTCGTTTGAGGCTGAAGCCTTAGTTGTTGACGATTGAGAGGAAATGTTGCAGCCGTTTACAGCTGAGACAAAATGTTGGTGTAATACCCGATACTTTTAAAGCATAAAAAAAAAAAATATTGAAGATGATTTATTGTTTACATTAGATATAAATATTGTTACATGGCATTGTTCTTTATAAGGTGGAATGATGTTATTTATTAGCCACGTTACCATGTATATGAGTAACAGATATCAATTAGCCAAATAAGATTAGAGTTTGCAGATTATGTTTTAGAGCCATTTAGAAGTCAATTAGATATTTATTATGCATACTACCCTCTAGGAATTAAGCAAACCCACCAAATGAGGAAACTCACTTGTTTTCACCGACTTCCCCTTCCTCCCTTATAAGCCCCTTTGTTTCATTTTGCTTGTAAAAAATATAAGGAGATTTAAAAACAAGATCTCACACCACCATTCTTCACCCAACTCACGCAGTACCCTCACGCATCACCATCACCATCACCATCATCGACCATCACTCACGAGTCACGCCATCTCCATCTCCATCTCCATCTTCACCCACAACACTACCACAACTCACCATCAAAGTAAGCCAAGCTCCAACCGCTACGCCCCTTCAACTATCCCAGCGCAAAAACTCACGACTCCTGTCATGGCAGTCAGCCACCAGCGAGGACCAGTGGCGGATGCACTTAGAACACTAAGTGTTCAACTGACTCCAATTTAAAAAAACAAATTATGAAGTTCATTTGTAAAAATGTAAAAAAAAAAAATTAGTTGCCCATTAATTTGCTCCACTTGTTGTGGAAACTGACTCCACTCGGATTACTTAACTGACCCCTTAACCCATTAGTAGATGAGAGAGAAAGTGAAAAATAGAAAATAAGCGTTAAAAATAAAAAAGCGTGACTCTCAATCTCTCACACTTTTCAATTCTCACCAAACGTAGTTCTTCTTCATGCACCCAAGTCCATCTCACTTCTCCTTCTTAACTCCCTTAGTCCTCCTGCCTCCTGCCGTCATCGCCAACCAGGTACTTGCTTTCTCTCTTTTTTTTTCTTTTTTTTTTTTTTTGCGGTTTGAAATTTATTTTGGTTTGATTTACGTAATCAATTATCAGTTATATTACTGAACTAAGCTAGTTTAACTTTCTCAAAGACTCAAAATCATATGCTATTCTAGGAAATTTATGTATAATTAGTTATGTGCTTATCTTAGAATTTTTGTGAGATGATATTATTTGAATGGTGTGATTTTAAAATTAGGGTTTGTTGATTAAATTTTATCTTTTCTGAACTGAATTATTTTATATGGTCTTTGGTGAATAAATATTTGATTACAAAAACTATATATTTAAATGTTATGGGTTGATATTTGACATATTGTTAATCTAGATATTCTTTCTAACAGGTGTTATGGACAAATTTTTGATAAGGAAATCTCCATTATCACAAAGATCTTCTCAATTTCAAGGAGACATAAGTGGAAGTGGTTGTGCTTTCAATGCCAATCCTAATGCTCAAGTTGATTTGAATAAACTTCCTATTGATCCGGGAAAAAAAATAAATATTTTGACCCGCTATTATTAAAAAAAAAAAATTGCGAAAAAATTTATTATTAAAATAGTGAACCTCCTCTAGCATTTTTCTGAATTCGTCACTGGCGAGGACCACCATCGACGCACCACAGTTCCTCCAATTCAATTGGTTAAGTATTCAATCAGACCCCTAGCCCTAATTTAGTTCAATTTAATTTATAGAAATAGAAAACCTAGAACCCAAATTACTACTTGTTGTATGTGAACTTGTAGAAATTGAAGCATTAGCTAGTGGGTATCACAAATTAGGAGCTCCATCTTACTAAAGGACCATAAGGTAACTTATATATGTCTCCTACAGTCCCTTTTTTTTATTCATTTTGAGCCCTATTTTGTGCATGTGTGATTGAATTGATTTTGGTGTAAAATTTGATTGAATTGATTGTGGTGTAAAATTGGCAAAATCTTAGATTAATAGTGTTCCATTAAGTATCAATATACTGCTTTGTGTGAGAATTAGTATTAAGACATACTCTGGTTAGTTGTTTAGGTACTTGTAATTAACATAATCTTTAATTAAGAAATGAAACACTAGCTACTGAATTTCGGAAATTGTTATAAGTTCATATGTTTTCTAAATATTGCAAGTATCAGTGGAGTATAATGGAAGTTTTAATTCTCGACTGCGAATGAAAGACGATATATGGTGTCTCTTTTATCTTTCCCGCAACATGAAATATGATGGTACGAAGAAAGACGATATATTTTATGAGTTGATTTATATTTGTTCGTTTTGTTGCTGTAATTTATGTGAATATTGATTCAGCTATCTATCTTTTATAGTAAGATGCTAAAGTTATTGTTATGCATATAAAAGATGACTAGGTAGATTGCTAGTAGTTCTGCCAAACGGGTCGGGTTCGGGTCAAGTTCGGGTCGGGTCGATCTGATTCGGGAAATCTCTAGTTTCGGTTTGGGTTCGGTTTGGGTCGGGTCGGGTATATTTGGGCTCGGGTTGATTCGGTTCATGTTGTTTTCGGGTCGGTTGCGGGTCCGGTCGGGTCAATCCGGTTCGGGCCATATCGGTTCGGGTTGAACTGGGTTATCACGCACTGTACTCAGTTTGGGTTCGGGTCGATTTGGTCTGGGTATATTTGGATTCGGGTCGATTCGGGTCAGATATGGGTCGGACAGATTTCAGTCACAATTTTTTTTCAAGTTCGATTTTAGTACAATTTTTCCTGATTGCGTTACTATTATAGGGCTACAAATATTTAAATTGATTAAATAAATTGATATTTTAATAGGTGAGTGTAATCACAATGTTTTAAAATATATCAATTTTACTATTTTGAAAACACTAAAAAATAAATACATAAATTAATTATTAAACTAAATAAATAAAAATAAATAATAAATAAATAAAAATAATATATTATCATTTTCGGTTCGGGTTCGGGTTGGTTTGGGTCATAAATTTCGGGTTGAGTTCGGTTCGGGTCTCTTCGGGTTATTCGGATTGGGTTGGTTTCGGTTTGGATCAGATTCGGGTACGGGTCGGTTCGATTCGGTTCGGTTCGGATCGGGTTGTTTCGGATTTTTGGTTCAATTTTGGGTTTTGCTATTCGAGTTGAATCCGATCACGGATCGGGTTATTCGGGTCGGGTTATCGGTTCCGGGTCAGTATTGTCAGGTCAAAGCAGACTATGAACAGAACATATGTATGTGAATATGTTGATTGTGAATTTTTATAAACCTAGTCTAAGATTAAGAAAAATGAGTTATGTGCCAATTTATGAAGAGATGGGTAGTAAAGAGTTATTACCTAAGTTATAGCTAAAGAAAGAGAAGAGAAGTGATTGTCAATGTGTTCTTTTCAGATAAACTATATGAATGTCGTACGTGTTATATCACAAGTTATGAGTCAAAGCTACTCAAGTTATTAAAAACGTAAAGTGAAAGATGGCTTTGGGCAGTGTGAAAACTATGGGTACTCTAGATGCGTTATAATGAGTTATGAGAGACGTCCCTGAGTTTTGAACTATGCCCCCAAGATGCGGCAATGATCAGCAGTTCGAGCCCCTATATTGGAAGAGTCCCCAAGATGTGGCTAGTTACAGATTACAGATAGCAAATTTGGCCCCCAAGATGTGGCTTGACCCTCAATATGCGGTCAAGAGTTTAAACGCCCCCAAGATGTGGCGGCAGTAGAAATGATGTGAAATAAGTAACAAAACGGAAATTAACCTTTGATAGTATCACACAAAGGGATCTTGTTCAAGAATCACTCAAGAACAACTCACGAATCACTCGTGAGGGTTTCAACCTGAATCACTCAGTTTGAGGGGTAAATACTCACGTATTCAATAATTAATCATCAAAGCACGAGTTTACAGTAGCAAAGCTCTCCCCTATTTATAGACAAAGAAATCTAAAGCTATTCGGAATCCTAATCCTAGTCCGAATAGGAAACTAACTACGAAACTGACTACAATTGTAAAACGGACTAACTAACAGCTTTCCTAATTCCTAATGGACTTCTAATACTAATAACAATCAGATTATTACTCTCCTAAACATATTCTAACTAATTAAGGGAATACTAAACGAAATCGAACTAAACAACTGATTACCTAGCGCCCAAGGCTCAAAACCGCTGGAACAATTTCCTTGGCGCCCAAGGCTTCTTCTTTTCAGCTTCTAGTCATCTTCTTGCCACTCTAACATAGTTACCTCACACTTTACCTCACGTGGCATTATACTCTTGGCAATGAGCAGCTCAAGATCAAGCATTAACGTTTCAAGAACTTGGTTCTTGGACGTTCTTGATTCGTCGTCTTCTTGCTTGTCCTTTAACGTACTTGCTCCTGCATCAACCTCCCCTTCTTTAAAAGAATTTGCCCTCAAATTCGTATCCTCTAAGTAAGGGCTAAGATCACCGACATTGAAGGTTGAGCTCACATTTCCATACTCACTAGGAAGATCAATCTTGTATGCATTGTCTCCAATCTTCTCTAGAACTTGAAAAGGACCATCTGCTCGAGGCATAAGCTTGTTCTTGCGTCTAGAAGGAAATCTTTCTTTGCGCAGGTGTAGCCAAACTAAGTCACCAGGTTCAAATAGAACTTGCTTTCTTCCCTTGTTAGCTCTAGCTTGGTACCTTGAGTTCATCTTCTCTACTCGCGCACGAACTTGCTCACAGGTCTTCTTGAAAGCTTGTTGTCTTGCCTTGGCATCTACATTGATAACATCATCCCTAGGCAAAGACACGAAATCAATAGGCAAATAAGGATTAATGCCGTACACAATCTCAAATGGAGAACGACCCGTGGTAAATCCAGGCGTTCTGTTATATGCAAACTCCGCATGTGCTAGCTTAATATCCCAATGTTTTGTGCTTCTACTCACCAACCCTCTAAGCAAAGTACCAAGGGTCCTGTTTGTAACCTCGGTTTGCCCATCTGTTTGTGGGTGATGTGAAGTGCTAAAGAGTAACTTCGTCCCAACGAGTCTCCAAAGTGTCTTCCAAAAGTAACTCAGAAACTTAGTATCTCGATCCGACACAATGGTCTTGGGAATGCCATGTAGCCTCACTATCTCTTTATAGAACAAGTCAGCAACATGAGAGGCGTCATCGGTCTTGTGACATGGCACAAAGTGCGCCATCTTGGACAATCTATCAACAACAACCATCACAGCATCTTTTCCCCTTTGAGTTCTAGGGAGTGCCACAATGAAATCCATGCTCACACTCTCCCAGGGAATGCTAGGAACCGGTAATGGTGTGTATAACCCTTTGTGAAAAGCACTCTTGGCCCGTTGACATGTAGCGCATCTCGTCACAATAGCATGTACATCTTTGAGCATCTTAGGCCAATAAAAGTGTTCTTGTAAAAGCTCAAGGGTTTTAGTTACTCCAAAATGTCCAGCTAATCCTCCCGAGTGAACTTCTCTAACCAATAGCTCACGTACAGAGGACCTAGGAACACAGAACTTGTTCCTCTTGAATAGAAACCCATCTTGTATGAAATAATCACCATGCTCTCCTTCTTTGCAAGCTCTAAATGACTCAGAGAAATCAGCATCCTTGTCATATAGTTCTTGGAGATGTTCAAAGCCTAGGAGCTTCGCTTCAAGTGTCACAAGCAAGTGGTTTCTTCGTGAAAGAGCATCAGCAACAACATTGCTCTTCCCATCTTTGTACTTGGCCGAGAATGTAAAAGATTGTAGAAACTCTACCCACTTGGCATGTCTAGGGTTTAGTTTCTGTTGGCCATGAATGTACTTGAGAGCTTCATGATCCGAGTGCAACACAAAAGGCTTAGGCCTTAAATAATGGGACCAATGCTCCAAAGCTCTCACAATTGCATAGAACTCTCGATCATATGTAGAATAATTCAAACGAGCTCCATTCAATTTCTCACTAAAATAGGCAATAGGACGTTTTTCTTGAATTAAAACAGCGCCTATACCCACCCCACTAGCATCACATTCAACCTCAAACAATCTATCAAAATCGGGTAATGCTAGAATAGGTGCTTGACACAACTTCTCTTTGACCTCAACAAAGGCCTTTTGCGCACTTTCACTCCAATTAAACTCTCCTTTTTTCATTAATTCAGTAATAGGAGCAGTAATGGAACTAAAATTGCGTATAAACCTCCAATAAAATGATGCCAAGCCATGAAAACTACGTACCTCATGTATATTGGTTGGAGCTGGCCATGAAGCCATAGCTTCTACCTTGGACGGATCAACATGTACACCATCTTTGGATACAATGTAACCAAGGAATATAACCTTAGGAAGCATGAAATCACACTTCTCTAACTTGCCAAAAAGTTGTTGTTCCTTTAGCTTCTCAAATACGCGCTGTAGATGTACTAGATGTTCCTCCTTGGTCTTGCTGAATATAAGAATATCATCAAGGTAAACCACAACAAATTTACCAAGGAATGCTCTCAATACCTCGTTCATCAACCTCATGAATGTGCTAGGAGCGTTGCACAAGCCAAAAGGCATTACTAACCACTCATACAAACCATGTCGTGTCTTGAATGCGGTTTTCCATTCATCCCCCTCCTTGATTCTCACTTGATGGTATCCAGCTCTAAGATCTATCTTGGAAAACAATTGGGAACCATGTAGCTCGTCTAACATATCGTCTAATCTTGGCATAGGGAACCTATATTTGATTGTGATATTGTTGACAGCTCTACTATCAATGCACATACGCCATGTCCCATCTTTCTTAGGCACAAGTAACGCAGGAACAGCGCATGGACTTAGACTTTCTCTCACATAGCCTCTTTGCACAAGCTCTTCAACTTGTCTTTGTAATTCTTTGGCTTCTTCGGGGTTACACCGATATGCTGGCCTATTTGGAAGTGGTGCTCCAGGAACTAGGTCAATTTGGTGTTCTATGCCACGCATAGGAGGTAAACCATGGGGTAACTCCTCGGGGAACACTTCTTTGAACCTCTCTAACAATAGGCGTAACTCAGGATCATAATTGGGATTGTTACACATGTTAGGTTCAAACAACAACACTAGGTAGCTCATAGTTTCACTAGCCACCTCTTTTTCCATCTCTTTCTCTCCTATGACCATTACACGACTCGCCTTTTTACTAGCCTTTGCTTCTTTAACTTCAGTGGCAGTCAAGGGTAACAATTTGATTCGTGTCTGGTTATGCTCAACAGTATAGATATTGTTTACACCATCATGACTAACTTTCCTATCAAATTGCCAAGGACGACCTAACAATATATGACAAACACCCATAGGCAGTACATCACACCATAGATCGTCTTTATAACACCCTAAAGTAAAGCGAACTCTAGCTTGTTTAGTCACTTTTAACCCTCCCCCATCATTCAACCATTGCACAGTATAGGGTTTAGGATGACTTTTAGTAGGCAAATCAAGCTTATCAACCATCTCTTTAGAGGCAACATTAGTACAACTCCCAGAGTCAATAATCAAATTGCAAACTTTACCTCTAACCTTGCAGCGAGAATGGAATATTTGCTCCCTTTGGTCGGACTCATCATCGGCCACAGTCGTATGTAGCAGCTTCGTAAGGATTAGGGTCTCTCCAACCTCGGGTATACCATAATCTTCAATGAATGGCTCTCCAATATTTTCATCACTATCCTCGGTTATGGGCATAACAAACGAGGGCTCCATCTCTTCTAGCTCAGCGATGGTGAGCGCTTTCTTCGAGCCGCACTCATAGGCATAGTGTCCATATCCTTGACACTTGAAACAACGCAGTTGGTTCTTGTCCTTAGTAGCCACGGCTTTGCCTTTGTCTTGAGTTACGAGCTTGCTAGGGACACTTGCGCTCTTGGAGAATGTTGCATTCTCTCTTGCATTGTATTGGTTCCGAAAATTTGTATAGCCTTTAATCACATCTCGGGCAACCGGTTTTTGCTCCTACTCTTGCTTCTCAATCTTGAGAGCAATTTTGCAGACGTCCTCAAAGGTTACGTAAGGAACAAGCTCTACCTTGCGCCTTAGAGTTGGGTTTAGACCTTTGATGAACCACGCAATCTTTAACTCCTCCTTCTCCTCAAGATCACACATCATGTGCATATGTTCAAACTTCTGGAGGTAGTCTTGTACACTTGAGGTTTCTTGGCTTAAGGATGTGAGTTTCAAAAACTGTTCTTGCTCAAATTCTTTAGGCAAAAATCGTTTCTTTAAATATTTCTTGAGTTTGTCCCAAGTCTCAATCTTTGCTTTTTCTTCCTTCTTGCGTCGAGCCTTTAGGTTTTCATACCATAAAGAAGCATGCTTGGTGAGTTTAAGCGTGGCTAACTTGCATCTTCGCCGCTCATCATACTCCTTGTATTCAAAGACTCTCTCCATAGTTCTAAGCCAATCAAGAAAGGCCTCTGGGTCGTAGGAACCGTCATATTCAGGGAGTTCGACCTTCAAGTTCCTGTCATCATCATAGGGATGTCTTGGTTTAGGAGCGTCATTGGTTCTAGTCCCACTTGTGTCTTCAAACTCCTCATCGAAGTCGGGGTCACGGTTGTGGTTTCTCCAATGAATTCTGCGCATCCTTGTCTCCATGTTCTCCCTATCTTCTTGGTTTCTTCTTTCCATAGCAGCCATCCGCTCTTCTTGAGATTTGAAAGACGTCCTAAGATCCTCCATGGCTGTTAACAACTTTGCTAGTTCGCTGGGCTCACCCATAGCTTCGGTTGTTGGTTTCTTGGGGGTTTCTTGGCTGTCTTCGTGAACAAAGGGCGGATCTTGCAAGAATCTTTCTCTAAAGCTCGCTATGGTGTCGTGTTTATGCTCAGGACCGTGTTGTTTAAACTTAAGAAAGCTCAAACCTTTAGCTCTGATACCAAGTTGATGTGAAATAAGTAACAAAACGGAAATTAACCTTTGATAGTATCACACAAAGGGATCTTGTTCAAGAATCACTCAAGAACAACTCACGAATCACTCGTGAGGGTTTCAACCTGAATCACTCAGTTTGAGGGGTAAATACTCACGTATTCAATAATTAATCATCAAAGCACGAGTTTACAGTAGCAAAGCTCTCCCCTATTTATAGACAAAGAAATCTAAAGCTATTCGGAATCCTAATCCTAGTCCGAATAGGAAACTAACTACGAAACTGACTACAATTGTAAAACGGACTAACTAACAGCTTTCCTAATTCCTAATGGACTTCTAATACTAATAACAATCAGATTATTACTCTCCTAAACATATTCTAACTAATTAAGGGAATACTAAACGAAATCGAACTAAACAACTGATTACCTAGCGCCCAAGGCTCAAAACCGCTGGAACAGTTTCCTTGGCGCCCAAGGCTTCTTCTTTTCAGCTTCTAGTCATCTTCTTGCCACTCTAACATAGTTACCTCACACTTTACCTCACGTGGCATTATACTCTTGGCAATGAGCAGCTCAAGATCAAGCATTAACGTTTCAAGAACTTGGTTCTTGGACGTTCTTGATTCGTCGTCTTCTTGCTTGTCCTTTAACGTACTTGCTCCTGCATCAAGAAACCTAGCTCCCAAATGCCCAGTTCACTCATGCAACAACAACAACAACAATAACCCAGTAAATATCCCGCCTAGGGCGGGGTCTGGGGAGGTCCAGATGTACGCAGCCTTACCCGTACTAGTCCCCTAGTAAAGAGACTGTTTCAGAGAGACCCACAAAAATCCTTTTTTTTGTTTTTTGAAAATATTTTCGAATTTTTTTTTTTTTTCGCAAGAGTTCATGCCATGGAGAAGTAAATAGGGAATAAATAAAAGGATAAGTGACAGAAAGCAAAACCATACCTAAAAATAAGGTTGCTAATAAATTGGGATAAAAATAAGAAGACAACTACAAGCTAGAAAACAAAATGCCGCAAGCTTTAGTTCCTAATGCAATGCAGAACGACAATCTATCGAGGATCCTCTACACGGATCCTACTACGCCAAATTCTCCTATCTAGGGTCAAGTCCTCGGTAAGTTCTAGAAGAGTCAAATCCTGACTGATTACCTCTCCCCAACTCTTCTTTGGGCGCCCTCTTCTCCTCTTGCAGTCAAATCCTGACTGATTACCTCCTCTTGCAGTTCACTCATGCAAGATTAATAATAAAACATATCAAGCTATAATTCAGTACTTTTATATAGTTACAGCCCCTTACTAGGAAGAGACGAAGGCTAGTTACAACCCCTATACAGAAAGAGCCGAGGCTAGTTACAACCCCTATACAGAAAGAGCCGAGGCTAGTTAAAAGCTATTAAGATATCCTAAGTTAAAAATGATGTCTAGAATGAAGCTACTATGTTTTCGGTAATATTATTGGTGCTATCTTTATTAGTATAACTGTATAATGTTTATAGTATGTTAAGAATGTTAAAGATTAAACAAGATCTACTTGGTGGATTTATTTCAATCACGATAAAACGTATAAGATTTGAAATAAATTTAAATTGCCCTTTAATAGATAGATGTTGGTTACTCAGTTCACGCTGACCCGTTTGGGCTGTCACCCACGATGTGAATCTTGTCTTTCAGATCATTTGTATGCAGGTTGTTCTATTGTGAGGACGCCCTCAGATCATAGGACGTATAGTCTTGGTAAGAAGAGTTTATTTTTAGATATTAACTATGTATCTAGTTTTCAGATCAAGTTGTAATAAATATACCACATAGAATTGTTTTTGAGATTATTATCATTAGTTTCAGTTGAAGAGTCTTACACTCATTCGTATGAGTGGCTGTGGCGGTAGCGCTATGAATTATTAGAGTCTTTCCGCTGGGATTTTTGGATATTGTTTTATTTTTGTTAAGCAGGTTTATATAAGTCTTTTTAGACTGGTTTATTTAGTTTACAAAAGGAAATCTGCCGGATTTTCGCCTCGAGTTTATTTACTTTTCTTTATTTATTTTAGTAGAAAATTTGAGGTGTTATAATTGGAGATGTTGACGGCCGGGCCTCATTTTATCTTTCGACATTTGAACTTATCCAAAGCCTCAACCGTCGACGATTAAGACGATAATGTCCCAACCTTCAAGAATATCCTAGACAATGACAATTGGGGTAGTCCTATCTTTCGACAGCTGTTTTCTTCGGCGCACCCCCTAAAATCTTATTTTTGAACCGAGATCAATCCTAGACCACTTCCTATAAATATAGCCTTTCGGCTCCTCATTCAAAACATGTCGTCTTCACAGACAATCGATTCACAAGAACCGACCTCTTGTTCTGACTTCCCTCACTTTCTTTACTTGAGACTTCAATTGCTTTTTTTTTCTTTCTAAATAGCCTACAAATCGTGTACAGCATTTCTGAGGACTCAATCAAATTAATTGTTTTCTTGTTTATTGTCATTGCAATATAGGTACCATGAAAACTATACTCCTGTAAGTAACCTACCTAAATTTATTGCTTCCTTATCTTAGTTTTACTTCGGTACAAAGCATGTTCTGTCGTGTTGCTCAAAAAATGAATCTCGTGCATATATAGATATGGGTATAAATAGTTGTTGTGGTGCTGGTAATAAACCGATTAATAGCTAATCTAGGTTGTTAATCCGATTGAGAGTTGTGTTGTCAATATATTAAGCAAACTTAAGGTAGTAGAGGCCATTATTTAAATGGGTTTATTGGGTACCTAACGCCTTCCTAATTTGTACATTTACCCCCGGATCCACATTCTTGAGTACTCATATGTCTAAATGAGAGGAAGTCATTCTACAACGTGAATTGTCGGATCCACCAAAGCAAGGCCGTCACTTCAATTTGTCCATTTCGGTAAATGCGCCTTTAGTAGAGGATTATATTGGGCCCTTTCATGATTTTCTTCAGTTCAATATCTTTCAAAATGCTTTTTAACTTGATCGATTCTTGAATTTACTAGCTCAGTTCCTTGATTTATTTACAATACATTTCTATAAGGACTGTCCGTATTCTCCCTCGCGGGGAGGAGCTGAGGCAAATCCGGGTCCTTACATAGTCGAATACTACGTAGTTTGAGAAGCAGAAAAATTATTTTGGGAAGGAAATGAAAATGAATTGTCTTGGGAAGGATAAAAATAACTTCTTCTTTTTTTTATTTGTTACCATGGGCAGCAAACAAGTTTGGCGTGCTTAATGAAACACTCAGTAATAGGTGAAGCATGATATTTTGGGATGATCGATTCATTAATCCCCATAGTTAGGGTAATTAATTGTGGTTTATTAAGGATGGATCAATAGAAGATGTTCAACATTTGCATTTAAAGAAATTTTGGAATTGTTACGATATTGGGATTTGTTTGAAAATTTGGATTTTTTTTGTGGGTTTGATTTCTCCACTAATTAGGATTGTAAGGATTTATAGTTATGGTTTTTTTAGGTGGGGAAAATTTGGCTAAAAAGGTTTTGGATAGAAAGAAATTAGAATTTTAGAACGTAAATTATTAAAATATGAAAAGTTAAGAGATTTATAAAATATGTGCAAAAATAGTAAAATGGGTGTCTATTTATAGAGGAGAAATTAAATCCATTCGTGATTTTTTTTGTTTTAATTGTGGTCATTTCAATACCATGTTAATGGTGTAGGACACGGGTCGCGATCTGGGTGGATGGTCTGACGCGCGTTATCAAACTAATGCTCCAACCCATCGGCTAACATGCATCCCAAGTCTGATGCGTCAATTTTATTTGCCGACCTTCCTTCCAGTCAAAACGACGCGTTTTTACTATACACTGCAAAAAAAGGACATTTAGCAACCGTCAATATCAGTAGCAACATGTTGAGTTAAAATACCGCAAGTGCACCGTGTAGTTGTAGCTAGCATATGCAAATACGGGTCGATTCCACAATGATGGGTGTACACAATTATGTCGCTACTAATTATAAATTAACGAACTAAACTAACAGAACAATTAATATAAAACATGACTGTAACTATGAAAAAGAATAAACAAAAGCGTAAACAAGTAAAAAGTCAAATTATTTTAACCAATTACAATCCAAATGTGTCACCCAATTGGGTCTAACCAGTAAACAGATATTGAGAAACATATAACGAAATAATCGATTGCATAAAACGATGCATTGAATAATAAAAGGAAATTCTTACTTGAATGATCAAGGTTGCAATTGTAAACAAGAGTATGAAGAACAATAACCAAAACTAATAACTAAACTGCTGAAATTAAAGTGCTAGAACGAATAATAAAACTTTGAAGTTTGAACCCTAAAACTAAATTAGGGCTAAACCTAAACCTAATTAAAACTCAACTATGCTAAAACTATTGTATGGAACTCCTCTTTTATAGTGTAGTCCACCTTTGCTGGGTCTCTTAGGCCTTAGCCGACCGTCCCCTTGCCATTGAAAATCACGTGCATACAAAGATTGGAGTATAAATTAGTAGATCAAGCCCAATAGAAGAATGTCCCAACTTATGTTTTGTTTGCCTTTTGGTTTTACGTGCTAAAGGTCACTGGTTGCTTTGTGTACATGGGCTGTTGGTAACTTGAGCTGCTACTACATTAGTAAGTAATGCTCCGTATTCCATTTTTTCTCCTTTTCTTGTCTGCACTTTATTCCTACAAAAACAAAAATAAAATACTCAAAATAATATATATTCTTCAACCAATATCTAAATATAAAGTACTAAAAATGCATATAAATAAGCTCAACACAACACATGAAAAATCGATCGCTAATAGATCTTTCGACTGATTCCGAATGATCGCTAAAAATCTTGACGTTAACTGAATATTGGTCGCAAAGTCGGTCGCTAAAAGTAATTAACGTGACAAAAAAAATCCAGATTAGCTGCCAATATTTTTGGCCGCTAATCTGAAAATTAGTAGTAGGAGTGATAATTGTTGCATAATACACAATTGTGCTTCCTCTTTAGAAGCTAACCAACCAAACAAAAAACATCGTGTCTCCAAACTTTCCACTCCAACCAAAACAAATTTATAGGACTTGGAATAATCACTGAAAGTAATACAAAAGTTACAGAACATGAACAATATAAGAAATTTCTTCCACTGACTACGAATTTACTACCAAAAAAAAAACGAAGTATTTGAAATGGATCTGAACTACAAACCTAAAGTAAAAATTGGAAGGAAAGGAAACATATTAAAGCTAAACAAATTCCAACTTTTAGATCTACAACAAATAGATTAGATAAACCTTGGAGCCTAAATCTACACCAACAAAATCAGACTTATACAAATAGACTATACCTCTAATTATCGAACCCTAGAATAGCCACCATTACCTCTTCATCCTTAATATTCTCCGCTCGCAAATGAAGGAAGATCCACAAGAATGATCAGCTCAAATGAGATCTTAATCCCGCAAATCGAAGGAGAATCCACAAACTTTGGTGCTTTATCTCGCTCGAATAGGATGAAAACAAAAAGATAGGGATCTTGGTTTTAGTGGGTCGAAGCAAGATCCCTAAAAAATGTTTGAACTACCCAGTTTGATGTCTTTAAAGTTAGAGTGCAATAAGCTGCAACTTTGATGAATCTTGCAAAAGTTGAGAGACAAAAGTAATGAAGGATGGGAAGAGTTGTAGAGGGACAAGTTGAATTGTTCAAGTATTATTTTTCCAAATTTAAAAAGAGAGGATGAAAGAAGAGAGAGAGGAGGAGGAGGAGGAGGAGGAGGAATTAGGGAGATGGTAGGTTAAGGATTAGGAGATCAAAGAGAGGGGTTGTGGGCTGTGAGAATTGGAGGGTTAGGTTTTTGAGTGGAAAAAAGGCTTTTATACCATAGCAGAAAACTTACAGAAAAAAAAGGAGATAATTTTGGGAGTGAGTTTCTTCGCCTTATTGTTTCATATTTGGGCTTTAGCGACCGAAACTCCTTCCAGTGGCAAAGAAACAGTAGCTAAAGACCCTAATTTTTGTAGTGATATATATATATAAAAAAAATCATGAACCCTACCACTCGCGTGTCAACTTTTCCAAGGGCCAAAGTATTGCCCATATGAGGAGAAGGTCTTCTGCTCCAATCCCTTCTCTCTCTCCACCTAATGCATTGCTCCAATTAGCTTGCACCATAGGGGGGATAGGGGTATAAACGAGCCGAGTTGAGCCCGAGTCAGGCCTGGCTCGGGCTCGGCTCAATTTGTTTTGTTTTGGCTCGGCTCGGGCTTGGCTCGAAGCTCGCCGAGCCGGAAAAATCAAAGCTCGGGCACGGCTCGATTTAGGCTCGCGGCTTGGCTCGGCTCAAATTCAAACTCATCATTACAAACGTTAGAAAATTTTGATTTAAAATTAATTGCAATTGAATTTGACTATAAGTGATCCCTTGCATACATTCTCATATGACAAAAAAACCTTAAAGAAATAAGAAATCTCTACAAGCAGGCTCGGGCTCAGAAAGTACTCGAGCTCGGTTTGACCCGAGCTCGAGCCGAGCTTTGACCGAGCCGAGCCCGAGGGCTCACCGAGTCAGCTCGACTCAGTTACACCCCTAGGGCGGATCTTAGAAGAACTTGACATGTTAGGAAGTAGAACCAATTCTGTAATAACTTGTCTCACAATTTTTCTAGTTTGCAAAAATTTTTTGTAACACCAACTCATTTTAAAATAATTTTAACATATATAATATTTTTGATTCTTTTTAGTTGAATAGTAACACTTTTATTTTAAATGTAACACTCATCGCACTGTGATACTATCTTATTATAAAAGTTTTTGTGATTTAAGATAGAGAGCACATCGGCAGATCATTCAAACCCCTTAAATGGTAGTCACGTGCCACCCAACGCATTTCCTCCACCCAAAACGCTCAAAACCACCACACCCCACCAAATGTCGTCTCACCTTTCGTCCTCTCCTTCATTCCCAAACCGCTCAATCATAATATCTATATATTATAGGTATTTTCTGACAGCATTGGAGGCGTCCACCTAAGCGAGCCATTGTAATAAAGTTTTAAAATAAATATAAAATAGAAATATATGTTTTGGTATAGAATATATACTAAACTTGTACTTTCCTAAATCCTTAAAGAGTACACTATTAATTAGAGGTTTTAGAATATATACTAAAGTTGTACTTTCCTAAATCATTAAAGAGTAGACTATTAGATTTTAAAAAGCATATAACTTTAGTTTCACCGATTAAGAAATTAAATTTCTTACACCATTGGAACGAGTACGAAATATCCTTTAAAATGAGACTCATTTGTAGTATGTTCTATTGATTTACAACATTAGATGCGTCCACCTAAAAAGGTAATCAGTAATTAGCTTGACAAGCTGACACAACTAAAGAGTTGCATGTAAAAATAAGAGAAAAGATATGTATATTAGTTATAAAAATTTTAAAAGCAATCTCAAGCTAATATAATAAAAAGATTATGTGTAGAATAAAGAAATAAACGATGAATCTCAAATAATTCTAGGTCCAATCTTTAATAGGAAACTTTACCATTGTACGTAATATACTGATCCCCCATGTTATTTTAGGGTTCCAATTTATGTTCCCTTCAACTTTATAATTATTAATGTACTCCCTTCGGACCACAAATAAAATTACATTGGATGCGTTCTTCAAGTCAGTTATTTGACCACATATAACTTTGAATAAACAAGCAAACATTGAAATATGTTTTTCTATTCTAAGGTTCATATCTAACACTTCTTTATTTTTTAAAAAGTAGGTACGTATACATTAGACACTATTACCTCTTGGATCATTTAACATATGGGATGAGTTAATTAATAGTTAATTAAAATTGATGATAAGACTTTAAATTAGATAAGATGCCCTAAAAAGTCATAGTAATCTTATTATATGACATTCATGATATTAAATAGATTATATTAAATATTTATCCATATACTACTAATAGTTTTTCATAAGTGACAATTACACTTTGATTTTTCGATGAGTTTAATAATCACATTATATTAGTTTTTTTATATAATCACAGTCTGTGCAACGCACGGGCATACTCACGGGCACATTAGACATTTAAACTGATTTTACCATAAAAGAAGGATCATATCTTTGGAATGTTAGTTGTACATCACTTATATCAACATAAGAGTACGAGTATTGGCGTACCAACATCAAACATTGAAAGACTTTGAAACTATTAACTCTTGGATCATGTAACATATGTGATGAGTTAATTAATAGTTAATTGAAATTCATGATAAGAGTTTAAATTAGATAAGATGCCCTATAAAGTCATAGTAATCTTACTATATGGCATTCATGATATTAAATGGATAAATAATATTTATCCATATATTACTAATAGTTTTTCATAAGTGACAATTACACTTTGATTTTTCGATGAGATTAATAATCACGTTATATTAGTTTTCTTATATAATCACATTCCGTGCAACGCACGGATATACTCACAAACATCAACCTAGCTAGCCATGAAAGTAGACCACCTAACAAAACCCCAATCCCATCCCCAAACCCAACCCACTACTTAATTGAACCACACCACAAACACCCAACAACATTATTCTTACTCACTCCTCACACCTCACACCTCACTCTCTCAGATCCGAAAATGTGTTATGTTGGCAAAGCTACCAAGATCTTTATCTTCATTGTCACCATCATTCCTATAACTTCCCTTGTTATTGGCTTCAGCTTTTTGCGCCATGGCCTCCATAAATCTCACAAATGTGCTGATAATGATGATGATGCTTCTTGCCATTATTCTTCAACAAACCCCCCAGATTTCCCCAACCCAAACCCGAACACGAACCCGACTCCATTTATTAGTACTTATCCGTACCCGCCTCCAAGCCCGAATACAAACACAAACCCAAACCCGAGCCCGAACTCGTATCCACCTCCAGCCCAAACTCCACCATCCCCGAGCCAGGATACCACCAACCCATCGCCGCCATTGCCACCAACTCCGATTCTCCCGCCGCCATCTTCACCGCCGCCACCGGTGGCGCCGGTGATTGCTTCTCCGCCGTCAATCAGCCCGCCGAGTCCAGTAGTGGGGTCCACGCCTGGCCCAGTGCATGCTTGATTGTGGGGTCCACATGTGGGGGGTCATCACGTTCGCATTGGATTCGTTCGGTGGATTGGTGAAGATTATTTTTGGTCACTGTTGAAGTTTTATCTTAGCAAAGTGTCTACTGTCTAGTGAGGACCTCAAGGTAGCACGTGACGCGGATACCGGATACAGAAAACGCAACTTCTTAAGGATTATAATACAAGTATATTAATATGCAATGAAGCACAGAAACGGGAACGCAGATACGGCCATAACGGAAACTCAAGTTGAGTGTCGCTAGTGACCGTGCTTCCATGGTTGAGGTTGACCTGTTTAATTTTGAGGGGTCAATTTATTTATTTATTTTTATTAATTTATTTAATTTTTTTTTGGTTGTTTCGAATTGGGTGGTTTTTGCGGTTGATTTGTGTAAGAAAAGTTTGGGAAATTGGGATTGAAGGTTGATGTAGTGGCCAAATGGCTGCTGTGTGAGTGGGATGCACTGCTGTAAGTTCTTACACTCTGCTGTTTGTAGTACTTGGACTGATAATTGGAATCATCGCCCAGAGAAATAGTGAATGTTACGAAAATGACCCTTTTGTTGCTTTCTACGTGTTCACTAATTGCTTTGGGCTTTTTGTGAGCTTTTGGGCTTGCAATTGACCGCATTGTTAGGTCTTATGTCACTCATGTTAGTTTAGACTGGCTTTTTTTCTTTTTGTTTGGTGATAGTGCGATAGTTGCTAATAATAGTCATGCAAATTGCAATAGCATGATTTATTAGTTGGAATGTCTAATCATCCACAAACATAAAGCGCCACCTAGGCAACAAACAAAGAATAAGGATGATAATGAAAATGGATTGAATTTTTGGACAATGAAAATCCAATAATAATGAATATTGGTCATGGTCCTAATTTGTGAATCAGGTTTTTTTTTATTACTTCTAAGGGTATGCTTGGACCGATATACTTGGATTGAGGGTAATGATTAAGGAGTAATGAAACATTTCACGTTTCATCATAGGACGGTCTTATACAAGTTTTTGTGGTATAGGGAAAGTGTAACCTTGTTTTTGTTCTGTAACCTGTGCTGCAAGAAGAATACATTACCATCGGCATTAATAGGTGTAACCATTGTAGTGGACTAACAGTTTTCTGCTAAAGAAATAAGGAATGAACGAAGGACGTGTGTATTTTGTGAGATAGATTAGGCAATTCTCATTGTAGTCACAATATATCTCAGACAAATGCTAGAGGAAAACATAGTTAATAAATCAATTACTTTCTTTGTTAAGAGAGAAAAGATAGTAGGTGTGTAGATTTCTCTACGAAATCTAAGGAAAGGAAGAGAAAGAGATAATACGTATGAAGATTCAAGACGTCTTAAGCAGGCCCGTTCCTGACATTTTTGAGGTCCTGGGCGAATTTAAAATGAGGACCCCTAAGATGTGAATGACTAATTTCACCGTAAAAAAAATGCAGCTATAAAAAGAGAAAAATGTTCCCCAATGTTCAACCCAATTCGCATTGAAAGGAAATTTCTCATAAACTTATATAATTCGTGTCTTAAACTGGTTAGTCGCGTAATGACGCACCCCCACTTGTTCCCGACAATAAATTGGGTTGAAGTTTCATTTCCAATAAAGTTGAAGGTTACTTTGCTGTTCAAAATAAATAAATCAATAAATCAATAGTGTTGGAAAACATATTCATATTGTTATCTTAGAATTGTGTTAGAGAAATTTGAATTTGTATGGCATATTATTTTCCTATGAATGAATTTTTCTAATTTCGTAATTAATAAAAATAAGATTCTAAACAAGATATACAAATTGTATAAGAAATGAAGCGGAAAAAAAAAATAGAACAGAAAAAACAGACAAATATGCAACAAGCAGATTCGAATCGGGTCATGAAAGGAGCAACACTCCCTTTCCGCATGCTCATCACCAGCGAACCAAAGTGAAACATATGTATATTACTGCAACATTTCATACGTATTATGTTTTTCCTAATATTTTTGGGCCCCTTTACACTCTAGGCCTACGCGATCGCTCCTCGGGCCTACCCTCTAAAACAGCCCTGGTCTTAAGTCGATGAGAGTTAGGCCTGAAATAAAATGGGCTACGTCGACAATCTGCTTTTGGCCGTACTAATAGATAAGGCCTTTAATGATTGAGCAAAATACAAAAATTTGTGTGGATTTATTTTGTGGTAGACCAATACTTGGAGTCACCTCCTACGTTATATGGAGGCTAGAGCCACCCCTCTTTAGTAGTGGAGTCACCCCTACTTTACCTAGACTCACCCCAACCTACTTCACTTGGAGCCACCTCCCTATTTTACCTGGTGTCACCCCATACTTTACTTGAAGCCACCCCTCAAAATTACTTCACCTGAAGACACCTATCTACCTACTTTACCTGCAGTCACCCCCTACTTCACTTGCAGCCACCCCTTAAAATTACTTGCTCCACGGTGGACTAAGTCCACACAAAACATGCTGAACCGCTAATTAACCAATTTTTTATGCTAGAAAAATTCAACTTGTGAATTGTTTGTTTTGTTTAAAGTGCATATATACCCCCTTCATTCCTAATTTTTTTTTCCATTTGAGTTGTTGCGGTTTTCAAGATGACTCTTTGACCCTGAATAACTATAATTCTACAACTACATAATTATAAAAAAATTGATATTTTGAAAATATAATTAAAGTTGAATCTAGTAATAGTATTTTTACTTTGTAGGACTATACTTTTTCTTAGATAAGTGGTACAAATTTTTATACTTTAACATCAAAAAGTCAAATTAAAAAAAAATTTGGAACGAAGGTAGTAATTCATAGAGTCAGTGTTTCTCTTTCCCAAATGTGATTTGTATAACATGGATTAAAAATGTAGAGCCTTTTTATCTGAGCTCTACCTGGTATCCAAGGGAATACCTAAATTGAAGTATGTGTCACGGGAAGCTTTGAGTTGAAACAAAGCTCTTGAACTCTTGTGCTGAAAACTTTTTATAAATATTATTAGGTTTGTTCAGTATGGACAAATTGGGCTAGAAAGCATTACTTGAAATAGGATTCTGGTTGGCAAGTCGATCAGTTGCGAAGTTGGTGTTTTGTAGGTAGAGCTGGGGAACTAGACAGGTCGGCCTATTAATAAATGGGGCGGGTCGGACATGTTTGTGAGTGGCGGGGGTTGAGTTAGGCCGGCCCGTTTTGGCCCGTTTAAAAATTTAAAGGTGTTTTTTTAATATAAAAAATATATCGGCCCATTTGCGTCCGGCTATGACCTCCTTAACTTTTAAATGGGCCGACCTATTTCGACCCGCCCATTTATAATGGTAAGCGGGTTATGACCCGTTCATGAGGTGGGTCAAGACGGGTCGGGGCTGGTCGGCTACAGGGGCCCCGTCCAATTGCACAGGTCTACTTGTAGGGTGAATTTATACAAATTAGAGTATTGGCGGCCAGGGTTAGGGTCCGATAGTCTTGTGGCAGGCAAACCTTTATTTGTAGATGGAGTAAAAGAGGAATTTTATGGTGGGAATTAAAAGCTTATTTAGTGTTCCTAACAAGTAGCAAAAACAGCTTGGAAGTTGAGATCTCACTACATTTCCAAAAAGCATCCTGTAATTGCTACTATATATGGCTATGCAAAACAAGTTGGCTACTATATGTATATAGAGTTAATATACCAAAACGAGGCATTTGTTTGGTGAATAGATTATGCAGGAGGTGCAGCATCAGAATCAGCTTCTCATTTAATCTTAAAGCTTTCAGTTTTTGAAACTAATTGGAAAAACTTGTTGATTTGCTTTGGCCTCACGCTTAATTCATTGGTTAGTTGTTTGATTCTTGATCAGCATAAACCTCGTTAATACGTTACCACAAAGCTAATAGGGGTAAAAATTTGGACAACAGGATTCAAAGATACACTATGTTGCTCGGACTTTGCTTTGTGTCAGAGTGACCAGTACTACACATACCAATGTCAGACTCGGCCATTTTATTTAAAAATTTTGTATGTTTTTGGCTTAAATTGGAGTGACCAACCTATATCAGAGTGTTGAGTACCCGACACGGCTACCTGAGCCTTGAGGCGAAATGAAAAGTCCAAGCAACATAGGTTCAACATGTCAAGTATAAGTGACTATTCCTAGGTTGCATTATGCTGCTGGCTTATTGGCTGAGATTCGGGAATGATGTTTCTTCAACATCTGTTTAAGCTATTGTTGCAAATGATAGAAAATGTAATTAGGAAAATAATGTAAATAGTAAATAGTTTCCTAGTAGGCTCAGGTTTGTAACCAGTTTCCTATAAGGTTTAGGTTTGTAACCTACCTTGTATTCTCTCACTATATATTGGAAATAATATACTGGAAATCCTCAAGGCGAATTCACCAAACAATCCGTCTCCTGTGAGGCCGCCTCAAGGTGAGACCTCCTAGTGAACTAAAAGGCCAGAAGCCCAGACCTTAGGAATCACTCCACCCAACCCAAACAGAAACAAGAACGCGCGTCCCACCCAGCCAAACAATATAAAAAAACGCCGACAAATTAATTGGAGTAGTAAACACACACACACACACACACACACACACACACACACACACACACACACACACACACACACACACACACACACACACACACACACACACACACACTCCTCGAACGGTTACGCTCACACTCTCTCTCCTCAAAACAGCACCGCAAGCTCTTTGTCACCCTCTCTCTCTCCTCAAAATCACGATTTCGAAAGGGATTTTGTTGTTCAAATTCGCAAAAGTAGCTATTTTCGAGCACAAAATCGGTTTTAAGCTCAATTTCGTGTTTAAATTTCCAAGAAAACTCAATTTTTGACCTGGATTCGGTCTATTTTTTGAGCTCAATTGTTTAGCAACAATGGTGAAGGAAAATCATGTCGCGAAGAAGTCAAATACAAGAGAAACAAAAACGGAAGATATCATTATTATTAGAATTGGGTTATTTTACTTACAAATTAGTTATTTTTTCGAAATTGTGAGGTACTAGGTGTAGACGCCAAAAAAGCGCCTTCAGATTTCTCCGCAAAAGCCCGATGATGAAAGGAGTAATTTATAAACTTGAACGATATATTTGCTTTAATAGTTAAGATAAGGTCTCAGGTTTTTCCTCTAAACACTCCTTTATTCCAATCCCATTCAAAAGCCCCGTTCAAGAGCTTTCCAACGACACCTCTCATGCCCCTTTCCGACTCCCGATCGCCAAGTTGCGATTCAGGGGTAGAACCGTCTTTTACCGCCCGAGGTTAAAACGGTCTTTTCATATTTTTTGGAATACTAAAAGTCCTCCGGAAAATAAAAATAGACTGGATGTCGTCATTATGACGACATCCAGCTGGCAGCTGACAGTCGTCAGCGGCCTTGGGATAAATCCCAAGGCCGATCCCAGGGCCACTAGCGGCACTGACTAAAATTCCAGAGCCGCTAGCTGCGCTGAATTTGCTTCTGGCCCGACTCATTTTTCAAGCCCAATTCAATTTTCAGCTCCTATTCAGCCGTCCAGCCCTACTTCCCCACGCCTATAAATGCAACCCTCCTCCATCAGTTCAAAACACAAAGTCTACAGTTGACACCCTCTATTATCAGCAGTATTGACTCTGAGCTTCTCCCTCTTTCTTCCGAAAACAAATTTATTCTACTCTCGGGAGTATTGACACCGAGCTTCCCCCTCTTTCCAAACTTGTGATCTTGTCTTTACTATTTTTGTCAAATATAGCCTACAGTTCTGGTACAAAATCTTGAGGGCTCAAATTAAATTAATTGCTTAATTGTTTATTTTCTAGTAGATATCATGCTAGTACACATTTTTTATCGCTTCCTAAATATTATCTGTCTAGTCGCTGTGCTGCTCAATTTGCCAATCGAATGCATATCTAAACAAGGGTTAAAAATAAATGTTGTGATGCTTGTGATGAACCAATTAATAGTCTAAGTCTAGGTTGTTAATTCGGTTTGTGTGGGAATCATGTCTTTAAATTATTAAGCAAACTTGAGTTAGTAGAGGCCGTCATAAACGGGCAAGTTGGGTGCCTAACACCTTCCCACCTCGTAGCTTCACCCCCGAACCCTTTATTCTTGGGTACTCATATGTTCTATATGAGAGTGAGTCTTTCTAAAAACATGATCAGTTCAATTATCGCGCTATTGGGTTGTCCCTTCAGATTGTCCATTCGGTTTGTCCCTTCGATAAAACGCCGATAGCAGATTTGTGACCTCTTTCATGGTTTTTATTCAATTCAAGTCTTTACAAAATCTTTTCTAACTCGATGGTCCATTGAACTTATCTAAATCCCCACCTTACAAATTTTCTATAAGGACGCACTTCGTGGCCGTAGAAATCCCGGGTCCTTACAGTGGCGACTTCACTGGGGATTTATTTAAGAGGGTGAGACTTGAAAGTCAAGTTTGCTTAATTGTTTAATAACATGTGCCATATTTTGCATCATTTACATAATTTACATGTGCTTTGGCACAACCTTTTGACCCTGATCGACCCTCGAGGAAATTTGTGTTGCAACTCGTAGACAACCCGTATATCTAAAGAAATATACAGTTGTCCTATCGTGCAAATCGACGCTTCTACCCCATGACTCATCAATCTTTGTTGGTGAAAAAGAATTACAATTGATGTGTCGACCATCCGACGAACAGAAATTGTAATTTGTCATGGTAACCTCACAGGAGCCAGAAGGCTCTAACCCACATTCGTGCATTCGCTTGCTTGTTGTGTATGTGTCGTTGTAATGCCCGTCTGATCACATGTTTGCCTGTAAACTGCGTTGTTATAATGCTTGCCTGAATGCATGAATACCGTGACTATGTGCCAACATGCACTTTGTAGGACCAAACATAGTCGTCATTTTTAGCTAGTTCCTAATGCCCAAACATAGTGCGAGAATACAATTCAATGAACACTTGTCATTTTTCCCGATGATATATTTTCATATATCGTCGAAGTCATGAACAATTTTGTAGGACCTTTTAGCAAAAAAAAAAAAGAGTCAGTCTCTCCAATTCCCCTCTCCCACCTTTTGTTTATCTTTATTGTTATGATGTAAATCAGACTCGGCAAAAAAGAAAAAAAAAAAAGCAAAAAAAAAAAACAAAAAATGGCGTTGAACAAAAAACGCCAAAAAAATATATTTGGAAAATAAAAAAAAAAAATTGCCGATTATTTTTTTTTTTTAGTTTATCCCATTTTTCATTTTCTTTGAGTCTAGAAAAAAAAAAAACAAAAGATGGTCCGTCTTTTTCTATTTTTCTCATTTTCGTTCATCGACTTCATTTTTTCTTTCGATATGAGGGAAAATAAGCGGGCATTTAGGCTTAGGTTGTCATTTTTTTCATTGCATTGCATTACATTGTACCTATTAGACGCTCCATGCTAGGATTCATAATTAATCGTCATGCATACATTATCGTCATTTTGCATCTGCATTTGTACAAAAAGTCCAAGTCTTGCATTCATCAATGTCTCCATTTGTTCACTACCTCTCATGCATTAGAAGTCTAGACGAGTCGATCATAAGTCTTCTAGGGTTATTTTACGTCAATTCATTGTCATACATGTCGAGGTCAGTCCATCGTGCATCTTGCATGTTATTGTCATAACTCTGTCATTGCATTGTCATCATCATGCATTCAAGTTTATATAGACGTCCAAAGGCACATTCACCTTAGGGGCTATCAAGGGTCTTCTAAAAATCATAAGTCTTTGTTTTTAAGTTCTTTGTTTGGCGTCTTTCTAAGTTAAGATTTGTGTTCAGGATTAGGGGCTCGAGAAAGAATTACGGTGACAAAGGTTGGGCTCGATCGTCCGGCAGATTGGTTCGTGTACAAGCTACATCCAAGACACCACCACATTCCAAAATGCCATCACCCCATAATCCATCACCACCACAAAGCTCGCCACCACTCAATACATCCCTTACCTCACCAATCACACCCCCAAACTTCACCATGGTCAAAACCACTGACGAGAGGCTTGATGAGCTCATGAGTGAGTTGGAAAGGGTGCGACTCAAGGTTGAAGATTTGGAAATGAAGAAAGAGGATGAAGCAAGAATCCTCTCCAACTCCGACTCTGAAGAAGAAGGACCAAATGCCAAGTTTGCTAAGATTATTTATGTGCTCGAAAACAGCGGCCTGTTTGCCAAACTACCATGCTAATGTTGGTAAAGTCAATCCCAAAGTCAAGGGCAAGCTTCCAGCCAACTTTTCCATACCCGAGGTTCCGACATTCGCTGGCACCGATAATCCACAAGACCATCTCAAAGCCTTCACTACTGCCATGGGTTTAAGAGGAGTTGACAAAAATATCTACATTCACTTGTTCCCACAGACTCTTGATGTCCCGACTCGTCGTTGGTTCTACACCTTGAATTTGGAGAACTACCGAACTTGATCAAATTTCATTACAGTCTTCCTTGCACGCTACAAGGAAAGTGTTGCTCTACCTATTACCCTTCGAGAGTTAGAGATCACCAAACAAGAAGAAGATGAGGGATTCAGTGCCTTCCTTAGGCGTTGGAAGCTAAAGAGAGCCGAACTGGTTGAGCGACCTTCGCAAACTGATCAAATTCGCCAACTCATCAAGAATCTGCAACCTGCTTACAAAGATCACCTCAGGTATCAAGCAATTGACTCCTACAACCAGCTCTATGCCGTGGGCATCCTAATTGAAGATAACATTCTTAAGAATTCCAATTAAGTCGTGAACAACGCGAGTATCTACAGGGGGAAGTCCTTCATATCCCTATGAACAGTCTGTTATTGAAAAGTTGAAGAGAGTCGAAGTCTCCTAGTGTGCAAGTCTAGTCGGGTCCAGTCAAGTTTAATGATGTCTAGTTTGTATTTTCAATTCGTCCATAGAGTCTAGCTTACTTCTCGTGTAATGCTTTTCTTCGATTCAATAAAGATTGCATTTTGATTCCCATCATTGTCTTTGTTTAATCCTGTATGATCAACATACAGGAATCCCATCATTACCGTGTGCACATCAACATCCTGCATGTCGCCTTCAGAATACTTTGATCTTCGCTTTTACTCAAGCTCGATCAAAGTGGGGGCTTCTGTAGACGCCAAAAAAGCGCCTTCAGATTTCTCCGCAAAAAGCCTGATGATGAAAGGAGTAATTTATAAACTTGAACGCTATTTTTGCTTTAATAGTTAAGATAAGGTCTCAGGTTTTTCCTCTAAACACTCCTTTATTCCAATCTCATTCAAAAGCCTCATTCAAGAGCTTTCCAACGACACCTCTCATTCCCCTTTCCGACTCCCGGTCGCCAAGTTGCGATTCAGGGGTAGAACCGTCTTTTACCGCCCGAGGGTAAAAAGGTCTTTTCATATTTTTCAGAATACTGAAATTCCTCCGGAAAATAAAAATAGACTGGATGTCGTCATAATGACGACATCCAGCTGGCAGCTGACAGCCGTCAGCGGCCCTGGGATAAATCCCGGGCCGCTAGCGGCGCTGACTTTGCTTCTGGCCCGACTCATTTTTCAAGGCCAATTCGATTTTCACCTCCTTTTTAGCCGTCCAGCCCTACTTCCCCACGCCTATAAATACAACCTCCTCCCTCAGTTCAAAACACACAGTCTACAGTTGACACCTTTTATTCTCAGTAGTATTGACTCTGAGCTTCTCCCTCTTTCTTCTATAAACAATTTTATTCTATTCTCGTGAGTATTGACATCGAGCTTCCCCGTCTTTCCAAACTTGAGATCTTGTATTTACTATTTTTTTTAAATATAGCCTACAGTTCAGGAACAAAATCCTGAGGGCTCAAAATAAATTAATTTCTTAATTCTTTATTTTCTAGCAGATATCATGCTAGTACACGTTTTTTATCGCTTCCAAAATATTATCTGTCTAGTCGTTGTGCTGCTCAATTTGCCAATCGAATGCATGTCTAAACAAGGGTTAAAAATAAATGTTGTGATGCTTGTGATGAACCATTAATAGTCTAAGTCTAGGTTGTTAGTCCGGTTTGTGGGGGATCCTGTCTTTAAATTATTAAGCAAACTTGAGTTAGTAGAGGCAGTCATAAACGGGCGAGTTGGGTGCCTTTCCCACCTCGTACTTTCGCCCCCGAACCCTTTATTCTTGGGTACTCATATGTTCTATATGAGAAGGAGTCTTTCTAAAAACATGATCAGTTCACTTATCGTGCTATTGGTTTGTCCTTTCGGGTTGTCCCTTCGATAAAACGCCGATAGTAGATTTATGAGCTCTTTCATGGTTTTTATTCAATTCAAGTCTTTACAAAAGCTTTTCTAACTCGATGGTCCATTGAACTTATTTAAACCCCCAACTTACAAATTTTCTATAAGGACGCACTCCGTGGCCGTAGAAATCCCGGGTCCTTACACTAGGTCATGCTTTTAGGTAGATCAATTATTAGGAGTATCAGTATCTAGGTTTTAGCTTATAAGTATCATTTTCACTTATTTGAGTTCTCGTAGCCATTTCTTCTGATGCTAACCATAATTTGTGTTTTATAAGTAAATAAGTAAATTGTTTGTGTATTATGAATTTTCTTGTATGTTGTATTAGTTTCCATATCTGAGGTATCAGTTATTTTGTTTCTCTTATGTTGTATTAGATGAATGGTTGTTGTGATCATAAGGGTTGTTGAGAATTTTAAAACTAATGCCACATATATTTTCACTGATACCAAGGGAACTAAAACTGATACCATAGACATTAAAACACAGCTATGTGTTTCTTTTTTGTGTATGGTATTATATATCATCAATGTAGTATTTGTTTTTAACTTCTTGAATATTCACTCAACACAAACAAGCAACTCTCATTTTCTAACATACACATGCTAGCCAGCATCAAATGCAGTGTGTCTAGTATCACATTGTGTGCTTGAGGTATCATACTTTGTCAAACAAGTGCATATACAAGCAAGTCTCACATTCTAACACACACATGCTAGCTAGTATCAAATGCAGTGTGTCTAGTATCATGTTTTTTTGCTTGATGTATCATACTTTGTCAAACAAGTACATACACAAGCAAGTGTCACTTCCTAACACACACATGCTAGCTAGTATCAAATGGAGCGTGTCTAGTATCATATTTATTTGCTTGAGGTATTATATTTTAATTACTATAATTCCAAACTGCAGAAATGAAATGCTTAGAAAAGTGAGGGCTTTCACGAATACTAAGCCTCATTAATCAACATGATTGCCGAAGAGCACAAGAAGGAAGCTGAGGAAAAGAAGCAGCAAATAAGCGGAAGAGAAGAAGAAAAGAAGCAAGTTGCTGAGGCCAAGAAAAAGGAAAAGAAAAAAGAGGAATGAAAAAATTATGGAGCTAAAGTTGTAAATATTTTTGTATATTTCTAGATGTGTTTTTCAATCAGTCAAACAACAAACATGTGTTTTAGTTTTATCTTATGAATAGAATTTCATCAAGTATCTGCTTTAGGATCAAGTTTTGGTGACCTGATATCATATATTTCATCTCATGTATGCTTTTGTTATGTTTTAAAGATGGTATGAATGGATAATCATAAACCGTTTGACAAAGAACTTTTTTCTCTCTCTAAAATGCTCTGAGGGTGCAGGTTACGCTGAACTAACTAACGTGCACCGACACTGCCATTAATGGGGAAAAACAGCTCTGGTAAGAGACAATCTATGCCGTTGAGAACGTTTCTGGGCTCGAATAACCAAGAACCCATTGTTGAATCTGAGAGTTCTGCAAATTCAGAGGAAGAAGAGGAGGATTTGAGCGATTATAGTTCATTATCTAAGGGTTTGCCTGGGTTCGAGGATTCGGGCTCTCTTCAGCCTCGTGCTTCACGGCGACTATTGATGGTCCCAACACCTCCTCAGAGTGGTGGTTCCTCGGCGACTGAGGTGGTTACGCGTGTCCCTGGACCATCTCAAGGTGTAGCTGGTGCTGTGGCTACGCCAGCGACATCTCCTCCGGTGGAATCACACAGGACACCACCGCCCGCTTCGTCCAATGTCCCACCTGCTCTTGGAAACCCGATCCCTGAGGTAATACCTGAATCTAAGAATGCCTCATAATGCTTATATTGCTTCAAATCGAATTGCTACGGATGCTACTAAGCTCAAATATATCCCACCCGTGATGAAGGAAGGGAAAAGGGTAGCGAAATTATTGAAATCTGAGATTGAGAAGGAGAATAAGAAATGGGCAACCTCTCTTATTGGCTTTGTGCTAGGGGATGCTCCATTTTTTAGCCAGATGGAAATTTTGTGAGCTCTCATTGGAATTTTGTGTCATCTCCTAAATGTTTTTTACATAAGGAGGGATATTTCATCTTTAAATTTAATTCTGAAATTGATATGAATGATGTGCTTGCTAGAGGTCCATATGCTTTTAACTCTAAGCCATTCATTTTGTTGGAATGGAGTGTGATTTCAAAATGGACCCTTCAACCTATAGAAGAGTTCCTCTGTGGGTTCAGTTCCCTAACCTACCACTACATTGTTGGTCTTTGGAATCCCTTAGTAGGTTAGGAAGTTGTGTTGGGAAGCCTTTACATGTTGACAAGGTCACTGCTGATCAGGAAAGGATTTCCTTTGCTCGCTTATTAATTGATGTAGATATCACTATACCATATCCTAAGGAGGTCTGGTTCCAAGATGATGAAGGTACCTTGATGAAACAAGCAGTACAATTTGAGGAAGAAAACTGCCTGGAGGCCTAGACAAGCTCAAGGGGAGGCCATTGGCAGTGCTCCTGCTGCAGCTGCTATGGTCTCCTCTGTGTTTGTTGAAGAAACAAATGAACTGCTTGTCATCCAACAAACTGATCACTCAAGCTCAGCAGAGGAGCAGAGGTGGGAAAGCATACAGAAATCACAGAATTTAGTGTTGGCTGGTAACCCTTTTGCTGTATTACAAAATCAGGAGCCTGAAGCTGTGGAGAGTACAGGACATGGCATTTCCATTGTAATGCAGTCCCCTGTGATAACTTTTGGAAGTCACTCTGGTGTGAATCTGAACTCTGGAATGAGAAAGGATGTGGAGGATCCCGTGCCTAGACCTCCAGACCCTACAAATTCCTAGTGAAGCTTGTTTTCTGGAATGTTAGGGGCATTAATAAGCCCCAGAAGCAGAGAGAGGTAAAGAAATTTCTACTGAACAATAATATCTCTTTTGCTATTTTGGTTGAAACTAGAGTCAAAAGTAGCAAGATTGGTAAGGTTATTGCACACCTAGTTCATTCTTAGTCTTATTATTGTAACCATGATCATGCCACTAATGGTAGAGTTTTAGTGATTTGGGATTCTTCTGTTTTGGGAGTGACTATTTGTCATGCAACTGATCAATTTGTACATTGTCAGTTGACTCTTGCGAATGGTGAGAGTTTCTTTGTAACTGCTTTATATGCTAGAAATTGTACTGTTGCTAGAGAACATTGTTGGCAAGATATTATTAATTTTGGTGGCTCTATCACTGATCCCTGGATTATTGGTGGAGATTTCAACTGTACCTTGCATGCCACTGAGAGAGTGGGAAGCGGGTAATAGGTTCTCTGGTAACGACGAGCTACAGTTATTGTGCACTACACTGGGCAAGGAGGATGTGAGAAGTACAGGGGCTGAATACACCTGGTGTAATAAACAGAATGATGTTGATTGAGTCTACAGTAGGCTGGATAGAGTTCTTGGCAATGGGGAATGGTTCTCTACCTACCGTGCTGTGGAGGTGGAATTCATGGTGCCTGGTATTTCTGATCACTCCCCTGGTGTTGTTCATTTTAAGCATGAGGAACATATTGGGAGGAAACCATTCAAGTTTTTTAATGCTTTGGATAAAGCATGACTCTTATGAGTCTATTGTGAGTGAAGGCTGGAAGTCTCAGAGTGAAGCTAGGTTCTTTTATGTTCAAGATTTTACAAAAGCAGAAGAGTTTCAAGCTTCAATTGAAAAGCTCTCACCTCTATTTCTCTCATATGGTGGAGAAGGTCAAAGAATCTAGGGAAGAAGTTGAGGAACTCCAAACTGAGCTTCAACATCATCTTTTTGATGCTGAATTAGTAAATAAAGAGAGAATTGCAACTAAGAAGTTTGAGAACCTATTGAATCTGGAGGAACTATTTCTGAAACAAAAATCCAGAATTAGTTGGATGCAAGCTGGAGATTCAAATGCGAGCTATTTTTCATGCTTGTGTGAAAGCCAGGAGAGCTTCTAACAAGATCATCTCAGTTCGTACTTCTCTGGGTGTCAGACTCACTGACATGCAGGATATACAGGGAGAATTTCAGAAGTTTTTCCAGGAGCTTATGGGTTCTGCAGTTACTGAACTACTAGTTATTGACCCTCAAGTTCTCCAAAATGGCAATGTATTATCAATGGAGCAGGAAGTCAGTCTGTGTGTCCCATTTTCTGCACAAGAAATCAAAGCTGCCCTCTGGGAGATGGATGGTGATAAAGCACCAGGGCCTGATGGCTTCACTGCTGCTTTCTACAAAGCTTCTTGGAATGTTGTTGGTGATGATATTACTCAGACTATACAAAGCACTTTTCACTCTGGGAAGATGCTCAAGGCTCTCAATTACATCAGTTACTTTGGTACCAAAAAAAGAACATCCTATGTTGGTAAGTGACTATCATCCTATTGCATGTTGTAATATTCTCTATAAAATATTGTCAAAAGCTTTGGCCAACAGATTATGTAGTGTGTTGGATAGTGTCATTAGCCCGGAACAATTTGCTTTCATAAAGAATAGATTTATTAGTGATAATGTTGTTCTACCTCATGAGTTGATCAAGTTTTATGGAAGAAAAGGCATTTCTCCTAGGTGTATACTTAAGGTTGACCTAAGGAAAGCCTATGACTCTCTTGAGTGGGATTTTCTTGAACAAGTCTTGCTTGGCATGCAATTCCCTGTAAAATTTGTTGGTTGGGTTAAAATGTGCATATCTACTGTCAGCTACTCTCTCTTGTTTAATGGTGAGCCCATGAAGCCTTTTGAAGCTAAGAGAGGGTTGAGATAAGGAGACCCTATCTCCCCTTATCTGTTTGTTATTGCCATGGATTACCTGTCTAGATGTTTGAGGGAGCTGAGAAATAACCCTGAGTTCAAGTTCCATCCAAGGTGCAAGAGGTTTGAACTGATTCATAGCATATTTGCAGATGATCTGTTGTTGTTTTCTAGAGGAGATCTAAAATCTGTTCAGCACTTATTCAACCAGTTTCAGCTTTTCTCTAGGTGTTCTGGCCTATGTGCTAACACTAGTAAGTTTGAGGTGTATTTTGGTGGAGTTATGGAGAGTGAACAAAGAGCTATTCTCAGTTGTCTGGGGATGCAAACAGGTGAGCTTCCCTTCCGCTACCTTGGCATACTACTTACTTCTAAAAGGCTGCATGTGAGCTATTATGATCCTTTGATTCAGAAAATTACAAAAAGGATACAGGCTTGGACAACAAAGCTTCTCTCTTATGTAGGGAGATTTCAACTACTGAAATCTGTTTTATTTGCCATGAATAACTACTGAACTCAGTTCTTTAACCTTCCTGTGTCTGTTATTCAACAAATTGAGCAACTTTGTAGGAGATTTTTGTGGACATGCACAACTGATCCTAGTAGCAGAGCATTAGTGGCTTGGTCTACCCTCTGCACCCCTGCTAGCAAAGGAGGCATGGGTTTTTTTAATCTTACAATCTGGAATAAAGCTGCACTTGGCAAGTTGCTTTGGGATGTGCAGAACCATAAAGAGAAGTTGTGGATAAGATGGATTAGTGCCTACTATATAAAGCAGGGTTCATTTTGGACTGCCCCAAAGCCTGCTCAGGCATCATGGATCATTCAAAAACTGTTTGATCTTAGAAGTGAGCTAGCTGGCTGTGTTATGAGTCAAGGGACTGATAAATATAAGGTTGGGGCTGTGTACAAGGCTCTCTTACCTGCTGCAGACAGATTAGAGTGGTCTTCTTTAGTCTGGTGTTCACTGTCTGTCCCTCGATGGAGATTCATTCTCTGGCTTTGTGTCTTGAACAGGCTCCCTACTTGGCCAAATCTGCACAAAATTGGTTTACAAGGACCTGGCATCTGTGTTTTCTGTCACAATGCAGAGGAGACAAACTCTCATTTATTCTTTGAGTGCAGCTAAACTGCCCAGATCTGGTGCAGGATGATGAACTGGTTGCAACAATCTTTTTCTGCAACCAGTTGGGAGGATTTGTTACATCAAGCTTGTCTCAGGGCTCAAAGGAGACAGGCTAATGCTCGGGCATTTACAGCAGTTTTCTCTGCTGTGGTTTATTTTGTGTGGAAGGAAAGGAACAACAGATTATTTCAACCACACAGGAGCACTGTTGAGAATATTACCAAGCAGATTGTCTATGGCGTCCATGCAAGAAGTGCTGCAGCCAAGGACTCAAAGATTAGTGATTATATTAGGCAGAATTTGAATTATTTGCCTTGAGTTATTTGTGTATAGTTTTGCTGTTTTGGTTTCTTTCTGTGTTGTTTTCCTCTGTTCACTGCTACATGTTGTATGCAGATTACAATTGGTGTTGAGTTGTAAGGTGTTTTTGAGTGCAGCTCGCTGCTTGTACTTCATTGAACATCTCTTTCAGAGTAATAAAATTTTACTTTCCAAAAAAAAAAAAGATGGTATGAATGGATGTGGCAATGAAGCTCTGGATTTGGTCAGAAGACTAGAGTTGGTTTTGTAGTAATTTTCTGTTTGAACATATTTGAAAAGTCGATAACTTGGGATGCCCAAATTCAAAGGAAACACTGCCGGATTTCTGACTCGATACGGTTTGAGATACGACAAACTATGAACTTAACTAGTTTCATTGCTCACTGGAACAGAAATATCACTAATAGCACGCATTCAAAAAATGATACAACAGATACCACAGATATTATAATTGATACCATAGATATTAAAACTAATACCACAGATATTTAAACTAAAATCGCAGATACTAAAACTGATACCACACATTCAAAAACTAATACCACAGATATTAAAACTGATACCCCAGATATTAAAACCAATACCACAAAAATTAAACTAATACAATAGATATTATAACTGATACTGGCAATACAGAGAGCATATATAAATAGCCAAAGAATCTATTGATAACCTTCAACAACTTGTAACATTCATGTGTTAACAAAACAAATTTACTAAATGATATTGGTATCAGTTTTGAGCACTGTGTATCAAGGTTTTACACTGAAGTATCAGGTTTAGAAAACCTTTATATCAATTTAGTATCTAAACATGGTATTACTATCATTATTTGCTCCAATAGTATTAGTTTTTAGTGCGCTGGTATTAGTATGCCTTGCACTGCTAATTTTTAATCCATTATTCTCAATATTTAGCACAATAAGAACACGAATCTGCACCACCAACAACATGATTCTTTCAGTAGCAACAACACAAATATGTTACTGATGATAGGTAGAAAACACCACTATTTACACCAATCCTCTAACACCACCATATCTACCAATCCTCCTCCTCCTCCACCACCACCACCACCACCAACAATCTCCATTGATAAGAATTTGCGATCAACCACCACCATCTTTACTTGAAAACAATATTTTCTTTCATTCTGTGGCGAATTTAACTCAGATTTAGCCTCTATGTGCCTTGTAACTTCAATCTCCTCAAACAATTAACATCTAATGTTTGGAAAATGCCGATTATATCATTTTCTCTCTCGTTGATTGCAGAAGAGAGAGAAAGAACGCGATACCATGGGAATCACGCGATAGATTTCGGAGGAGAGAGAAAGCATGGTATTAACCAAGATCGAGACCACGCATTCGTCATGGATTTGGTAAGAGAGAGAAAGAAGGTGGTCTGCTATTTACAACAGTGGTCATGGACAACACAGCAACAAGAAAAGTCTAAAAAAAAAATAAAATAATGACGTCACTATACGCAGCCGCAGCTTGAAGCGGCCACATTCAAGTTTTTGCGTTCACCAAATCTCATGGTATCACAGCAAAAATTCTGACCTCCCTCAACTTTCCTCTCTTTATCTCTCTCTCTCTACTTTCTCTCTCCTCTTTTTCACCCAACCACCGTAAACAAAAAAAAAAAAAAAAAACCTAACCACACCCCAAACTCAAATTACAATCAAATCAAAATCAACTCACAAACTCAAATTAACCACCGCCTTCAACAAATTCACCTCAACCACCGTCCATCACCAACCGTCGCCGACCGTCTGCCACCACAACTCACCCAAAAACCGTACAACCTCTAACCTCCCCTTCAAGCTCAACTCAGCCGTGCTGCCATCATCGCCGCCCTTCGCTGTCGACCCCAACCACGTTGCTCAGTCCGCAGTTGTCTGCTGCTTCAACCGCTAACCGATCCTTGCACTGCTGCTTTCTCTGGACCTCTGGGCCGACCGACCGTGCTTCCTCTGCCTAGATCTGCCCGTCTTGTCGACCGCCGCCTGCTCCTCGTCCGCCGTCCATGAGAACCACCGCACTCTGTCCTCCTCCTCCCACCCACGTGTTCTTGGGTGGAGGTAATTCACGGTTCATGGTCTTCGATCGTTAACTTTGTTTTCTTTATTGTTTTTATATATTGTTTTTTCTTTTTCTTTTTTTTTTATTATTAATAGTCGTATTTCAGTAAAAAAAAAACAGAAAAAAAAGCGGCAAATTCAGTTATTGTTTATTTATTTTTCGTTATTTTATCTTGTCTCTGTACCTTTGTCTCTTACTGTGGCCTTTTGGTGTCCTTGGTCATTTAGATAAAACTTGTGTAGCCTCTGGCCCTAATGATGAACAATGGAAAAAATTGGATAAGGTAGTTAAATTGTGGATCTTTGGTACCATTAATCACTCTATGCTTCAGATGATAGATCCTCAAACCTAAGGTCACTGCTAGAACCTTATGAGTTACCATTGAATAACTTGTCTGTGACAATAAAGATGCCCGAGCCTTACAAATTAAGAATGAACTCCGTAACATAGATATGGGGATATGTCTGTCCATGATTATTGTCATCGAATTAAGACTTTGGCCGATCTCCTTGAAAACATTGAATGAATGCCCCATCCCCGAGCGTCAATTGGTCACTCATACCATTAGTGGTCTCTCCGATAAGTTTGATTACATCCATAATGTCATTCAACACCGTAATCCCTTCCCCACCTTCCTCCAATGTCGTTCCATGCTCCTTCTTGAGGAGCAACGACTCCCAAATCTCCAAAAAAAGCCACCCCTCAACATTCCGACCATCCTTCTTCCTCTATGATTCTCTACTCTCAACCCCAACCTCAACCCCCATTTCACCCTCCACCTCAACCACAATATCCCCTCTCACCTTACCACTATGCACCATTGCCACCCCACATGTCCGCCTATCTCACCACACCACCACCACCGTCCTACCCCACCTATCCCCGTCCACCCTCATCTTACACCACGGCCCCAACCGCACCACCTCCTCAATCCCCTGCTCCCCCACCCAACCCAAGCCATAACAGCCCACCTCTTGCAGCGGACCGAACAACCGCAACAAAGGCAAGGACGGAAAAACTGACCTTGCCCCTGCTCCTGGGCCCGCAGGGCCAATGTATTATCCCAACCCGTACTAGCCCGTCTACTACCCGCTGGGAGGGTGGCCACACCAGCCGCCTTTCCTCCCCGCGCAGCCCACCGTGGCCCCGTCTTCATCTAACCAGGGGGTCCTCGGTCCTCCCCCTGGTCGTCCTCCCGCAGCCGCCAATGTGGCGCAGGTCAGCCCCGCTTCCGCGACGCTTGGGCCACCCGCTCACTTCATGCCCCCGTGGACCTGGTTCACGGTGGCACCGTCTACCACCTCCGCTCATCCTGCGGAGCCTACCACCGGCCTGACATAGATGTTCAATACCATGGCCCTCCAAGACCCGGGTGATGTGGGTTGGTATATGGACATAGGGGCTACGACTCACTTGACGGCTCAACGAGGTAAATTAAGTGGTATTTTTAATTCAACCAATTGTAATTTTGTAACGGTTGGTAATGGTTCTGTAATTGTTGTGACATGTAAGGGGTACTCTCATATACCCTCCATAACCCGCCCCCTCCACCTACAAAACGTCTATGTCGCCCCCAACATTGTCAAAAATCTTGTGTTTGTCCATCGTTATCCACTGACAACTTTGTCTCCGTTGAGTTTGACCCATTTGGTTTTTCTATGAAGGATTACTTGACCAAGAACCAACTCCTTAGATGTGATAGCACCCTCTATCCAGTGACCTCCAACTCCACCACCACTCCATCAACGGCCTTCATCACCTCCAGTAGCACCACTTAGCATCAGAGTCTTGCTCACCCGGGCGAGTCCATCCTCAAGTCTTTAGCTTCCCATGGGTCTATATGATGTAATAAGGACAAAGCATCTTCTTTATGTCATGCTTGCCAATTCGAAAAACATGTTAGACTCCCATTTTACCGCTCGGACTCTGTTGTCCTTCCACTTTTGATATTGTGCACTCACATATTGGGACTTCCCCCATTCCAAATAATTAGCGGTCTTCGCTACTATGTTGTATTTTTGGACCATTATTCTCAGTTTTTGTGGGTTTATCCTGTACATCGGAAAAGTGACTCTAAATTCTTAAATTTTTGTGCTTATGTCAACACGCAATTCAACTGTGAAATTAAAGCTTTTGAATGTGACCAGGGGGGTGAATTTGACAACAACCCACTCCATGACCTCTTTGCCTCTCATGGCTAGTAGTCCGTTTTTCTTGTCCCCGTACCTCTCAACAAAATGGAAAATCCTAATGCAGGCTCCGCACCATAAATAATATCATTCGCACACTCCTTTTCCAAGCCAACATTACCTCCTACTATTAGGTCGAAGCCCTACATATGGACACACACCCTCTAAATTTCCTCCCCTCTACTGTTATATTGATGACATCCCCTTCATCTGTCTTTTTAAAAAAAACCCTCTCCTACTCCTATCTTCGTGTCTTACGCTGCTTGTGCTACCCCAACCTCTCCTCCTCCACCGCTCACAAGCTCGCCCCCCGCTCCATCCCTTGTGTCTTGCTCGGATATCCCTCGAACCATCGTGGCTATCAATGTCTTGATCTTGCCTCCCACAAAATAATCATCTCCCGTCATGTCTTCTTCGATGAATCCTCCATCCTGTTCACCTCATTGTCCCCCCCCCCATCACCCCTTCCTACATCTTTCTTGACGACAACACTTCCTCGCCCCCTCTCTTACACGAGCTTCTCACCGCACCCGCCCCATCACTACCACATCCACCCTTCTCCACCCCTCCCGTCCTCCCACCCGGCCAGACCACCACGACACCTCCATCTCCTACCCATTCACCCCCTTCCACCCCCTCGTTCAATTCCCAAATCGAGGCCTCCCCTACCCCACACACGGCCACTCCACCTCCCCCGTTCTCATGTCCAGGCTTTGAAGGACCCTAACTGGCGGACTGCTGTGCAGTAAGAGTATGATGCTTTAGTTAAAAATAACACTTGGGACCTGGTACCCAATCCCAAGGGTCAATGTGGTTCACTCAATATGGCTGTTTAACCACAAATTTAATTCGGATGGTACTCTTGAGCGACATAAAGCTCGCATGGTTGCTAATGGTAAATCTCAGCGTCCATGTATTGACTGCGAGGAGACTTTCAGCCCCCTGGTTAAACCGGCCACCATCCGCACGGTCCTCAGCTTGGCTCTGTCTTACGCCAGACCCATTCATCAGCTCGATGTCAAGAATGCTTTTCTGCATGGCCATTTGCGGGAAATCGTATACATGCATCAACCTCATGGGTTTGTTGACCCGACCCACCCAGACTATGTTTGTCACCTTCGCAAATCACTAAATGGCCTCAAACAAGCTCCTCGGGCTTGCTTTCAGCGGTTTGCAGATTTTGTGACTCGGATTGGCTTCTCCAACAACAAGTATGACACCTCCTTATTTATCTACCGTCATGGGCCTGACACTGCCTACCTTCTCCCCTATGTCAATGATATTGTGCTCATTGCCTCCTCGGATGCCCTCCTGCAGCGTCTCATCGGCTCCCTTAGCTCCGAGTTTGGCATGACCGACCTCGGCCTGCTCCACTATTTTCTTGGGGTTGCTGCTACCGCAATTCTCACAGCCTATTTTTGTCCCAGCATAAGTATGCTCTTGAGATTCTTGACCATGCAGGCATGTCGGACTACAAGCCATGTCAAACGCCTGTGGACACCAAGTCCAAGCTCGGCCCTGGCTTTGGACCACCTATCGCGAACCCCGAGTTGTATCGTTGACTGGCTGGTGCATTACAGTACCTCACGTTCACCCGGGCGGACATCGCCTACGGTGTTCAACAGATTTGCTTGTTTATGCATGATCCTAGGGAGCCCCACCTTGGTGCTCTCAAGGGCATCATTCGCTATATTGGTGGGACACTTGAGTTTGGTCTTCAGCTCTATCCTTCCACCACTACCGGGCTCATCTCCTACTCCGACGCCGACTAGGTTGGGTGTCTGGACTCACGTCGGTCCACGTCAGTGTGTTCATGGGTAACAACTTGTTGTCTTGGTCGTCCAAACGCCAAGGACCGTCTCTCATTCGAGTGCTAAGGCCGGATACCATGGCGTTGCATATGCTGTTGCTGAGACTTGTTGGCTCCGTAACTTGCTCTATGAGTTGCGTTGCCCTATTTCTCGTGCTACACTTGCTATTGTGATAATGTTAGTGCAGTCTATCTCTCCACTAACCTTGTACAACATCAGCGAACCAAGCACATAGAGATTGACATTCACTTTGTTATTGAAAAGGTCGCCCTCGGTCAGGTTCGTGTTCTACACGTGCCGTCTAGCTCCCAATATGAAGATATTTTCACCATGGGCCTTCCTATGTCTCTTTTTAATGGCTTTTGGTACAGTCTGAGCGTTCCTACCTCCCGCTCCGACTGTGAGGGTGTGAAAGATAGTATAATTAAAAAAATATTGTAAATACTAAATAATTTCCTAGTAGACTTAGGTTTATAACCAGTTTCCTATTAGACTTAGGTTTGTAACATACCTTAGATTTTCTCACTATATATTGGAAATAATATATACAAAATCGTCAAGGGAAAATCACCGAATCTCAGCAAATTGGTTTCTTTTCTAGGCAATTTCAATATCATCTGCACTAGATGTTGGTGGTGGATGGATGTTATTACCTGTGTCTTGTAAATTGCAGATATAATGAGTTGACCTAACAGATGAATAAAACAACTTGAACCAAATGACCCAAGGTACTGAAAAAATGATGATAGAATTCATTAACCAATGGATTCGCCAACTAAACACAGAATACAAACATACAATGCCAACAAACAAAATCCCTCAAAGAAAATCTTAAACAAGCTTCACTAAACATCCCTTTTTAGCACTCATCAGAAAGCATAAACAAAGACAGCTGCACCAAAAAGAAGTCCAAAGAGGGACTGGAAACCACTGCTTCTACCAGCTGATGAAGAGGAGGTGGCAGGAGGCAAAGACAGGGCTGGACCGCCAGCAGCACTTGCGGTTGGAGAACCGAACGGGGCCAAGGGCTCGTCCCCTGCAACAGGTGGTACATCGGGGGACACTGATGGAGAGGTTGCTAGTGAAGGAGTTGTTGTTGCAAGGACATTGACTTGCATCTTCATGCCACTAGCACAGTGTCCTGGAATTCCACAGATGAAGTATCGGTTTCCAGGTTTGGTTAGCTTAATAGTTGTGACACCACTGTTGTCTGTGAGAAGTGCATTGCTTAAACTGCAGGCTGCGTAGTCTGATTTTGAAACTTCTACTACATCATGGGATGGCGCGTAATTGAAGACTGTAAAATGTAGTTTTTTATTTGATGAGAGTTAGTTTGCAATGCCATAAAGTCATATATGTTAAAATTCATAAAGCAAAAATTAAAGATGACAAATGCTTTGCTATTGAGCTACACTAGAGTAGTATTTGTCCCTACTTTCCGGAAACTATGGAATGTGTTCTTTTTCAATAAAGTGAACTAAATATAGTAATACGTGAGTAGATCACTAAAGGAAACCAAACTCAACCAATTATTAAATAAGTGGAATAGAACACACCCAATGTTACCACTAATACAGATCTCATCAAAAAGGATTGTTATTTTGATTTGCAAATAGGAGACCAATCTACGCCCTTTACATTGAGTGTGTGAATGCTTTCTTTATTATTGCACAACTGGAAGATTCAATGGCAATTACAGCTAGGTCTATATTATTATATAAATGTGTTTTTTTTGACAAGACTGAAAAGATATAGCTTCTTTTTTCTTGTCAGAATGACATTACTTCATTTATCTGCGTCAAAAGCATGTACTGTAGTAATACTCCAGCATTTTGCAAGATCCAAATGCATTACTTACTATCCTTTATATCTCTATCATTACCACCAAGAATTACTTGTCAAATACTCCTACATTTCATATTTGAAAGTAAAACTTTCTTATCTTGTTTGCGTTGCTGAAAACATAACAATAATCTAATCAGTTATTATGTTCGAAGAAAATCTCTGTTTTTCGCAACCATTCTCTTAAAATATTTGGTAACACTATCTATATCTGGATGGATTCTCTACATCTTTGGGAATCTTTGGCGACAGGGAAGAGATGGAAGGTTGAGCCCAAGCTCGAGACTTAACGGGCTTAGTCCGCAAAGTCCCTACTACTCCCTAGGGAGTCGGTTCAACAGGAGCAAAGCTAGCAAACTAAGCCTCTAGGGAATCGGTTCAAGAGCATTAGCTAGCAAATTACAATATGTTGGATGAAGCACGTAATGTTATGTAACAACTTTTTGTTTTTGATAGGAATTATGTAACAATTTACATGCCTGATATTGAGTAATTATATAGATGTAAAAACTCACCCAATTTGTCTCCAGGTGAAAATTTTTGAGCATCAGACCATTTTTGCAAATTAGTGGTTTCATCCCAACCACCAGAAGGAGAACCAACAGTGTGATCTGTAGCCATAGCCAACTTGATGAAAAGCACAGCAGCAAAAGCCACACTTAGCGTTACTAACCTGACCATTTTCACTTTCTGATGATCTGTTGAATAACCTATTCAAAAATCTGCTTAGCTTATACAAACTGAAAAGAATTGGAATTTAATTTGCTCAATGTGCACTCTGTTATTGTTTGCCCTGGCCTTAAGGGTATTTATACCATTTGCTGAATTTTCCAATTTGTTTATAATAATAGCCGTTCCGTGATTATTTGAATCGGCTAGAACTAGAACACTAAAATGTGCTTTGACAGCTACACTTTGGAATAAAAATTCGTTTTGTCTTTGACTATTTGACACTACCTAGTTGTGTCTTTGTGTCTTCATCATTATTCATGAATACTTGTATTATCATTATAGGCTGGAAAAATTGTTGGACATTATACAGTTAAAACGTAAAATAGCATAGAATATTGGTTATGACTTTATGAGTTGTAACGTAGAATATTTGGTCATGACTTTATGAGTTAAAACGTAAAATTAAAGTTGCTACATAAGTTTAAAACAATGCACCTTTCTCAGGGCTATCTCAAAGAGGTAGGTAAGAGGTGCGACCGCCTAGGACCCATTGTTATTAAAAGGGGCCCATAAACTCAGGAATTTATTTATATATTGATTGTTGCATTATAAAAATATGCGTGAATGTTATGGCTTAATGGTTTTCACTTTTCAGTGTTATAATGTTTTTGAGGAGACGATATTTATAAAATGTACTACTCATATTCCTTATTTTTGTTTACATTTGACTTTTCACGGCCTCCATTGACCATATATAATTACAACTTTATAAATATGATATTTTACAAAAATAATTTAATAATTTAATAAAAGAGTATTTTTACTTTGTAGATATTTACTTTTTTTAATAAATTTATGGTCCAAATTCATAAACTTTACGTCATTGCTACCATTTTTCCTTTTCGTACTTGATATTTTTTATATATGTTTTTTCTTTCAAGTAAAATAAGTTATTGATATCTTAGGGCTCTTATTTTAATTTCGCCCTAGGTCCTAAAATGTCTGGAACGGTGCTGGTGGCTTTTCTTTTGGTTGCAAGATTTATTTTTTGGTTGCAAGATTATAGTAATAATGTACTGCACTTTTTTTTTTGGTTAATGGTACTTTGGAGGCCTATGTTTTGCGAAATTTTCGTCAAAGACACAATTTCATGCATTAATCGAAAACTCGAAATCACAAGTTATAATGTTAATATTACATCGTAATATCGCTCGTGTGAGATTGCCGATTTACAATTCTTTGAAGATACATTAAATTCATGAAAGCAACCAAGGTGCAAAAAAGATGTTTATATTATTTTTAGAGTCACGGTTAAAAGAGATACTCCTATCGTTTCTTATTCTTGTTTTGCACTAATTTTGTATCTTTACTAAGGCCGAAAGACTCTTGGTGTTTAATACCATATATATTTAGTCGTTTCCAAACTCCCAACTAAAACTCGATAGTAGTACTAATGCTAGATTTCGTGCCCTTACGATACACGGATTCTTGTTCAAAATCCTCTGTTATTAGAATCAATATAACAAATTTTTTTAATCATATTAATATATATAGTTGAATAATAAGTGTAGTTAGGAACAGTAATAATATTTTTTACACATTTAATAAAGAAATTATACTTTTAGTGAATAAATAATATACTTTTTTTAGGATAATAAATATAATACTTTTGTTACTTTTTTTTAATAAAATAAAATAATTATTTTTGATTTCTTTTTAATCACCCATGCATTTATGCCTATTTATTATCTATTCAATGCCACTTTGGTGAGAACTCAATTATACATATATATACTAGATTTCGTGCCCGTGCGATGCACGGGTTCTTGTTCATCATCCTCTATTATTAGAATCAATATAACAATTTTTTTAATCATATCACTATATAAAGTTGAATAATAGGAGTAGCAAGAGACAATAATAATCTTTTTTATACATTTAACAAAGAAATTACAATTTTTGTGAATAAATAATATTTTTTTTAGGATAATAAAAATAATATTTTATTATTAAAATAAAATAAAAGTATTTTTGATTTCTTTTTAACGACCCATGCATTTATGACTATTTATTATCTATTTAATGTCATCTTGGTGAGAACTCAATTATCCATAAATATATATATATATATATATATATATACTAGGTTTTATCCCCGTGCTTTGCACGAGCTCGTAAAATAATTTTATGAATATATTTAATAAAATAATGCTTAAAATATCTGAAATGAAATTATTAATATTATTGATAAAATAAATTTTTATTTTTTTTTGGCAAAGATTTCTATCCATAAGATGCATGTTAATTCTTGAAAATGATATTTTTCATACCACCTTCATTTGTATGAGATTGGTCTAAATTCAGATAGAGAACAAAAACAATATATGTTTACTAACTTTAATACGTAATTAAATTAATGAAAAAAAATGAATAAATTCGTTTTTCATTAACGATATATGTGCACTTAAAGTTGATACCTCATACTCGTTTTATACCACACAACTAAAACTATTTGACAAAGTTGTGCACATGTGACGTCTACGTATCTTCACACGGACATTTTCTCTTATGTGACATCCTACATACATGTCTTCACCGCACGGAAAGGATCCAACTTCTATAGGACACATATACATATGTATCTCGTTTTGAAGCGTTTTTCAAATCCAATACATCGGAGTCAGATTTATAATTTTCTGACTTATGTAACTAAAGTTATTTTATTTTGTAAATTGAAAATATACTAATTAAAAAAAAATATTAAGTCAACTAATTATAATACATTAATGGTGGATGATGTATTGTGCTATGCGGAAAATTTGTGCTTATGTGTCGTCTTATGTGTCATACCCACACGATGTGGCTTTCCTATGTGGCGTCCCACGTGTCGGCACCACATGAATAAGGACCCAGTTATAGTTATACACTAGGTTTTATCCCTGTGCTTTGCACGGGCTCGTAAAATAATTACTTATGAATATATATAATAATATAATGTTATTTTTGAAGTGAAATTATTAATTTTATTAGTAAAATATATTTTATTTTATTTTTGCAAAGATTTCTATCCATAGGACGCAGGTAGGGGTGTAACTGAGTCGAGCCGACTCGGTGAGCCCTCGGGCTCGGCTCGGTCAAAGCTCGGCTCGAGCTCGGGTCAAACCGAGCTCGAGCCGAGCCCGAACCTGCTCGATTGCTTTCCGAGCCGAGCCCGAGCCTACTATGGCTCGGCTCGGTTGGCTCGATTTAGTTGATTTTCCTCTCTAATTTAGAGATTTCTTATTTCTTTAAGGTTTTTTTTTTCATATGAGAACGTATGCAGGGGATCACTTATAGTCAAATTCAATTGCAATTATTTTAAATTAAAATTTTCTAACGTTTGTAATGATAAGTTTGAATTTGAGCCGAGCCAAATCGAGTCGAGTCGAGCCGCGAGCCTAAATCGAGCCGAGCCCGAGCTTTGATTTTTCCGGCTCGGCGAGCTTCGAGCCGAGCCCAAGCCGAGCCAAAACAAACCGAGCCCTGACTCGGGCTCGACTCGGCTCGTTTACACCCCTAGACGGAGCATGCTAATTCTTGAAAATGATATTTTCATGCGACCTTCATTTGTAATGAGATTGGACTAAGTTTAGATAGATAATAAAAACAGTATATGTACACTAATTTTAATAAGTAATTCAATTAATGAATAAACTCCTTCTGCATTAACGGTATATGTGCACTAAAAGTTGATAGCACATGCTCGTTTTATTCCGCACAACTAAAACTATGTGACAATGTTGAGCACATGTGGCGTGTGCGTGTCATCTTCACACAAACATTTTCTCTTATGTGATGTCCTACGTGTTATTACCACACGGAAAGAACCCAACTTTTATAGGACATATACATATATATCTCGTTTTGAAGCATTTTTCAAATCGAATCCAACAGAATCAGATTTATAATATTTTGACTTACGTAACTAAAGTTATTTTATTTTGTAATTTAGAAATATGCTAATAAATATGTAATTAAGTCAACTAATGATGAGACATTAATGATGGATGATGTGTCATGCTGCATGGCAAGTTTGTGCTTACGTGTCGCTCGCGTGTCATGCTTGCACGACGTGGCTTGCCTATGTGGCATCCCACGTGTTGGCACCACACGAAGAAGGACCCCGTTATATATATATATACCCCAATTGACCAAAATTGGTATATTAAATAACACCCTTTGGACAATATGGCCTATTTAAAAACAAAAGTGTCACTAAGATATATTAAAAAATAAAAAAATGCAGATTCACCTTCAATTTTTATGAAAATCTTAGTTGTAAACCCGGTTTGAACCTAGTTTTATTATTTTTCGTCCCTTTTTTTTTCATTTTTCGTCCCTTTTTTCATTTTTTGCTCTTTTCTTCTATTTTCCCTGTTGACTTAAATTCCAACCCAACCACCACTCCCAACTTGCGCCTTCCCTGCATAAACTACCCCCAATTGGAAGTTAGGGTTTATAGAACTCAAAAAGGGGGTTTCTATAAAACGAAGAAATTGGTGCGATTAGCTTGAACTAGTAGTAAATTATCTTCAATTTTCGGTCTAACAAGTGGAATCGAGCAACAATTGTACGAAAATGGCACCCAAAACACCCACTACTTCGCGCAATGAAAGTTCATCTAGCGGTTTGGTAAGTAAATTTAATTTAGAGATTAACTTGTAAATTGTTGTCTGTTAATGGGTGAATTTGGTTCGTAGATGAAGAAGACATCGGGTTTGAATAGTCTTCCATGCATAAAGAAATGGAATGAAGCTGCAAAAAGGGCAAGGTTCATGAGGTGTAAGTGTGGGTTGGTTTGTGATTATCTGACAGCTTTTACTGATGAAAATCGAGGGAGGAGGTTTCTTTGTTGCCCTCATCACAAGAATAAGAAAGGTTGTAGGGTGTGGGAGTGAATTGATTCTGAATTGTGCCCAATTGCTGTTCAATTGCTTCCTCTGATTTTTGCAGGTTGAAGTTATGTATCGTGCCAGCCAAAGCAGAGGAGGAAGGAAAATGGTAAGTTTTGGTGGGTGAAAGTTTTAAGGAAAGTTAGTTGAATTGAATTTAAGTCAAATAGGAAAAGAAGAAGAAAAAAAAGAAGAAAAGACCCAAAATAGGTAAAAAATGACGGAAAATTAAAAAAGGGTGAAAACGGGTTTAGACATAAGATTCCCATAGATTCCGGTTTTGTAGGTCAATCTGCACTTTTGTCGTTTTTTTTATACCTTAGTGACACTTTTGTTTTTAAATAGGTCATGTTGTCCAAAGGGTGTCATTTAATATACCAATTTGGTCAATTAATATATATATATATATATATATATATATATATATATATATATATATATATATATATTTTGATGATACAGTATATAACATGGGAGTGAGGTCAGTCTAGTTGCCATATGTGAGAATTTCTATGTTTCAATTTCAGTGTGGTTTCCATTGAATTGAACTAAAAGGAAGAGAATACTTGTGAGAGAAAAAGTACGGAACAGTAGCAGCAGAACGGAACAGTGCAAAAGGAAAAGGTTGGATAATGGAATGAATAGAATGCAACCCAAAAGGAAATAGAAAGTAGCATGGAAATGAGAAAAAAAAAGGTTTAAGTGTAAATGCACACATGTCCTAGGCGTAGTGGAACCACACCAATCCATCCGAACTTGGTGGTTAAACCCACACTATTAGATGGCACACATTTGGAAAAAAATTTCCGTGGTTGCCAACCACTATAATTTAGGGCTAGTCATTATAATTTATTCGTATTTTTTTTTTGTATCCAAGTAATGTTCTAGTTACATAAGACTAGTAGTAGTTATGATCTAGTAATGACCAATGATAAATTATTTAGTCAAGACTAATATGTACAAGTAATTTGTATTTCTGTTTTAATTAAATTAATTAAGGGCTCGGATATCCTAACTAATATCAAAAGTGAAATATTTAAATTGTAATAATTAGCCCCTATATTATAGGATTCACAATCATCAAATAGGCTTTGATACATCTAGGAAATGTGTGACACACATTCGGTGTTTCAAAGTTCTCCCTCGTCTAATTTGTGAGTGATTTCCTCTTCTTTTCATCTTTGTCGTTCATTTTTTATTTTTTTTTTTGTTTTTTTTTTTGAAAAGGTAAGAAAGCCGACTAAGAATGGTCAAGAGTCCCAAGACTCGTAACAGTTTACAGAATAAGAATGTAAATATAAAAGAAACTACTAGAAATTAACAATTAACAATTAACATCCAAATAAAAAGAAGACACTGGATGTTTCATCAACCGCTACTTCTTCAAATCCTGTTAAAGAACCAGTCACGGTGACAACCAGACAAACATACTCCGATCTTCTACCACCAGGACCACCACCAGCTTCACCATCCAAGGTAGCTAGTAGGTTAGGAAAAAGAGCAATCAACACCCAAATAACAACACCAACAAAGAAAAACGAGCCCAAACTTTTTTCACTTTCTTTCTTTTTTTTTTTTTTTCTCTTTTTTTGTTTTTTTGCTTAAGGGGTTTAAAAATCTGGAATCTAAAACCCTAAATTTAAACAACCAAACATGAACATGATGGTGTTGGTGCTAAACCCTTCCATATTCCATATTCCATATTAAGGAGAAATCCTTATTGGAACAACTAAACCCCAAAATTTGTTCTAATCTTTCAAAGAAAGCTAAAAGCAGGGATTTCGAGCGGAAATTCCTAAACAATTTGGCCTTAGTTGTTTGTATTCCAGTAGTTGTTAGCGAATTAAGTCTTACAAATTGAAGTAGAACCGCAACAAATTGAAGCTGAGAGAAGATTGTGAACAAGATTCTTTAAATTAAATGCCTGCTGTAGGCTAGCAAAATAAATAAATAAATAAATAAAAGCAAAAAAAAACCTTACTCAGACGCACAAATTTGGGACAGGACTCCATCTGGCCAGTTCAGCAATAAACCAATGAATCAAAGAAAATCAGACAATTTATAAATATATTGTTTGCCTCATCATCCAAAACATTAATAATATTTGCCGTAGAAATTTGGCTCTATATGATCATAGAGAGCACATGATTTTACTCATAGCTAAAATTTCTTTACATTAAAATATTCATAAAACAACTTGGTCTTTTGCTATTGTTTTCACTCAGCATGCATTTGACAGCCTCTAACGAAGAACCGAGTATTATTAATTGGAGTAGCCGAGTAGGTTTATAAGTTACAACCTTCTTATTTGGCCGTGTTATGTTAGAATATATAGTTGGCATCCAACCCATGTGGGTGGTAGCACTTTTTGTTACAGATTGAGATATCTAGCTAATCAAGTTAAAAGCATCTAATCCACCATTACAGGATTCGTCATTCTAGTGGGGTTAAGTTAATTAAAAACTCTAATCATTGAATTAGTTTAGCTCGTTGACGGTGGTATTAAGTACAACACAAAAACTTTTATAAGATGGTTTTTTCATAAAATTTGATAAGATGAGATCATTTTCAAATGAAATAAGGGTCACTTCTCATCGTAAATGATCCTACATTTCTAAATAATGACCCATTTTTCAGTAAATTGGTGTCACATAATACTTGTTGGAAGTACAATTAGGTTGGAATTCTATTTTTTTATTATGTTTTCTACGAGTGTCAGGAAAGGAAAAGAAAAAGAAAAAGAAAACACATAGAATATGGGTAAGAGCAAGTGTTGTGTGAGACCAACTTACAATAAAATAGGGGTACTATTTAGAAATACAAAATGGTCACTTTTTATGAACCTTAACCCTTTTTTGACTTAAATGTAACATACATCTTACCAAAAGTTATGAAAACACCATCTTATAGAAGTTTTTGTATATGGGTAATTTTACATTTGTTCAAAAAAAATAACTTGTTTAAGATTGTCTTACTATAACTTTTGATGAGACGAATGTCTTTTTTTAAATAAGAGAATTCATTCATTTTTAAGAAGTCATCCGACCTCTACAAATTAAAGATAGATATGTCTACAGAAATATAGATGTAACAAATTAAACAAAGTATAAATCTAATATAACAAGATGAATATGACTTCCACCATCGCTACTTGAAATCGGTATATTGATCAGTTCCATTGATAAGTGACTACCAATCCAAAAATCATTACTAAAAACTGGCGCATGTAGATAATATACGACAATAAATTAAATCATCAGTCGCATGGATATAGCAAAAAGTATGCTATAAGTAACGGGTGGGAGGCGTCCACTACCTTTTTTCCCACGATTATCGAAGGTAAGTATATATGAAACATGCTGCAATTATTTAAAATTACAAATCTCCTTAGCATAGTAGATTGAAAATGTCTTCTTGATTTATGAAACCTCTAACCCAAAATCCAAATTTTAGAACTCGACAACCTCTCACCAAACGAGAGTTTACTAATAATTATATTAAAAAACAAACAAAAAAAAAACTAGATCAAATGAAAGAAAACAACAACGAAGGGGCTAACCATCGGCAAAAATGCCGGTGGTAGCTCCAAGATGATCAATCAAGGAGAGAGGGGGAGACTATGTTTTTTTTCCCAAAGGGAGATAGAGGAGGGAAGACGACTCTTATAAGGTATTGTTAGTGACGAGGATTACATTTTAGTGAAACAATAATCATTGTAGATAATAAGTAACCCTCGCGTTTCTAAATAATGACCCCATTTTATATAGAAAGTGGAAAAAAAGGGGGTCTTTTCTTATTATTAGTAGGCAAGAAAAGCAAGATAATACATTTGGAAGCTTAAAACTAACTCCAAACCTATCAACTTATTTAAATTGCTAATAGTAAGTTGGGAGTTGAAAGGTAAGTTTTTAAATAAGTTGGGAGTTTTTGAAAGATAAGTGATAGTGATCAAAAAAAAAAAAAAAAAAAAAAGAAAGATAAGTGATAAATTGGAAAATTAGTTAGTTTGTTAGCTAATGCTTGTACAAAGGGTCTTCCTTGTTCAGAGCTCTGATCTCAAACTATGTTTCACTTGCCTCATATGAAGATTGGTTGAACATGTTCTATATAGAAGAAAGCATGTGTTCTAAGTACCAAGTGGAGTACGTGCAACACCGATAGGCGGTAGCCCTAACTTTATATTTGAAATTAGATATTATTTTTTTGTCTGGAGGTATTATTTTTTAGTATATGGTGGTATTATTTTTTTCTCGCTTGTATCACGATGCCTCATTTAAATTTTTTTGTTGGTGTTATGCTGCTATATATCCACATTGATGAATGATGATAATGGGTGCATCATCACTTGGTGTAAGGATCCTCTGATGTTCTAAAAAGAACAGTAGAGTGCTGTCCTTCAAACCTTCACCTTTGAATTGGAGGGGGTGAATTTTGGGCCCTTAGATAGAGGAGGTGGATTTGTTTAATTTAAACAAATTGAGAAGAGAGATAGAGAGAAGAAAGACAGCAGAGAAATAAAACAGTAGAGGATCCAAACACCATCACTTGTGGGGTGCCAAGAGATAGAAGTGGCATGGGTAGAACGTGGTAGTGGTCAAGAGCGAAAAATAAATGAAAAAAACGGGGTAGTGGTAGTTGTGCGTGGTCCGATGTACCAAACTTCAGAAGCAAAACGTTTGATTTGGCCAAGACATAACTGTTTTGACCATTCATCTTGGTGGAATATAACTTGGTTACGGTTGCACCAATTCAAATGTCCGGCAAGCAATAATGGAAAAAACGAGAAGGACGATGGAATTGGTGAAACAGTATGGTGAAAGGGTTCTTGGGTTACGTTACTCGTGACCAATGAGTGATGTAGCTAGCTTTTGTGTAAGGGAATTTTCCAATGGTCCATCCGTACAAATTTGAGATAAATAATTAACGTAATAAGTAATAAGAACAATACATTAATTTAATGTGATTATGCCCCAATTAATAGCCTATGTGCACAATCCTCATATATTTATATTATTATTAATTAATCAACCATATAATTAACAATACAAGACTAATCCCAAGGGACAGAAATCCCTTTCTAAGCTGCACGCGCAGCCGAAGGGTATCACATCAACCAGTGCAAATGCTTTAAAGGATTTGTCCTACGTTTCATTGACCAAGAAACAATGTGGCCGCCATATACTTGGACTGTCAGTTGGTGTTGTCATAGCCAAGAACTATACACGCCTCTCTTTGCACCAATGGAAGCTGTAATTGTAGACACCCTAATCGGTTCTCATCCCCTGAATCCGCAATGCCCGATAATGATGGTAATGGATTAACATGGACGTAAGTAGAAAAGGACATTGTTCGAAAATCTAGACCAAATTCCTTGAAACCTCAGTCTTTGGATAGCCCTTGTTATAAGGATTCCAACGCCTTTGACCTTGCCTCAATCAGGTTCCCGGATCAAGTGATATCGCGTCTCGAAGATTTGGGCCAAAATCGCTCAATCCCGGCCCCCTGGGCCAGCCCAAGGGCAATTTCGTAATTTTACAGAGCACCAAAAGGTCAAAACCCTAGTCACGCGCGCGCCGTCAGGTCCAACGGCTGATGCGACCTGTCCAGCGGCCAGCGCGTGACAGCGGAGGCCATTGGGCCAGCCGCTGAGTTCCAGCGGCTCAGCCGCTGAGCCCCAGCTGCCCTCCGTGTGGCCGCTGAACCGGTTTTTTGACTGGGCCGAGTTTTTGAGCCGGGCTTCCAGCCCTAGGCCTCTAAATCCGTCCCCCAACTCTATAAATACTCCTCTTCACCCTCTTTTGTAAGGGGTCAGTCAGTTCACAATTTTGAGAGCATTGATAGCACATAATCCCCCAAATTCAGAAATCTGAAGATTCAAGCAAGCAATACACCTAGCCTAGCACCCAAGATCGAAGAGCAATTCCAATTCTACTAGTCCCGTTCGAACAGAACGTCCAGGTTAACCATCCTGAGGGCCTAACTCTTTATTAAATCTCTTGTCCATTGTTTATTAATCATGTTTTATTTAGCTTTTGATTATGGTTGAAATTTGCATGCTTTGGATTCTGTACATAATTATGCATGTTTAGTTGATATAAAGTGATGTGAAATAAGTAACAAAACGGAAATTAACCTTTGATAGTATCACACAAAGGGATCTTGTTCAAGAATCACTCAAGAACAACTCACGAATCACTCGTAAGGGTTTCAACCTGAATCACTCAGTTTGAGGGGTAAATACTCACGTATTCAATAATTAATCATCAAAGCACGAGTTTACAGTAGCAAAGATCTCCCCTATTTATAGACAAAGAAATCTAAAGCTATTCGGAATCCTAATCCTAGTCCGAATAGGAAACTAACTATGAAACTGACTACAATTGTAAAACGGACTAACTAGCAGCTTTCCTAACACCTAATGGACTTCTAATACTAATAACAATCAGATTATTACTCTCCTAAACATATTCTAACTAATTAAGGGAATACTAAATGAAATCGAACTAAAGAACTGATTACCTAGCGCCCAAGGCACAAACCCGTGGGAACAGCTTTCCACTGTAAATTCAATCGTCTTTTCAACCCTGTTATGTTTTTAATATGGGAAAAATCAAAGGACAGGAGTTTTAGATCTCGTTTCCAGCTTTCTACAGAATTTTGAATCACCACGATCCCACGTCGTATGAGTGAGTTATGATCGAAATACGAACCAGTGTAGAAGCTGTCAAAATTACGGGAATCCTTATAACGAATGAGATCATATAATAAGAGCTTTAATCCCGATCTTGTGTGTAAACTCCATGTAATTATCTTTGTAGGAGTCAATTTAATGCATAACCACCAAAGAAACTCGATGTAAACAGGAATAGATGTTCTCTTGCTAGTTCCTTGGTTGTTCTGTTTACTTTGCACACTTGCTCCCGCATCAATCTCCCTTTCTTCAAAAAGAATTGTCCTCAATTCTTCGTATGTAGTAATCTTCTCCTGAACCTGTATATTCATCAAATTTTCTTTACAAATATCCAATGAACCCTCAAGGTTAAGAGCCTTGTTGTTGTCTTCTTGATGGACATCTTTTTCTTGTTCTTGATCGAAGCTAGATTCAAGAAGTTTCAACTCCATCTCGGATTCCTCTTGCATGTCATCAATATAATCAAGATCTTCAAGGAAATCACCAATATTTTCTGGTTCAATGAATATTTCTTCGATAAACTCATCAACCACAGTTGGTAGTCTTGAATTATTAACTTGAACAACAATAAGGGGGTCAATGTTATTGGTCTTTTCTTGTGAATCTTCCATAGGAACAATATCTTTAAAGTAATCATCAAGATCTGGTTTTCCTTTGAATGTATCCATAACAAAGAGCCTATCTTCATTGATGGGTTGATCATTTATTATGCATCCTTTCATGTAGTCCAACTTATGATTTCGACGTTGAAGCGCTTGTTGGTATGCTTGTTGTGCTCGTAGGTGCACTAGTTGTTGCTCCTTCTCTTGCCTCTCAATCTTGAGAGCTATCTTGCATACATACTCAAAGGATATGAAAGGAACAAGCTCCACCTTGTGCCTTAGAGTTGAGTTTAGTCCTTTGATAAATCTTGCAATCTTTAACTCCTCCTTCTCCACGAGATCACACATCATGTGCGCGTTTTCAAACTTTTGGAGGTAGTCTTGTACACTTGAGGTTTCTTGGCTTAAGGACGTGAGTTTCAAGAACTGTGCTTGCTCAAACTCTTTAGGCAAAAATCGTTTCTTTAAATATTTCTTGAGTTTGTCCCAAGTCTCAATCTTTGCTTTCTCTTCCTTCTTGCGTCGAGCCTTTAGGTTTTCATACCAAAAAGAAGCATGCTTGGTGAGTTTAAGCGTGGCTAACTTGCATCTTCGCCGCTCATCATACTCCTTGTATTCAAAGACTCTCTCCATAGTTCTAAGCCAATCAAGAAAGGCCTCTGGATCGTAGGAACCGTCATATTCAGGGAGTTCGACTTTCAAGTTCCTATCATCATCATAGGGGTGTCGTGGTTTAGGAGCGTCATTGGTTCTAGTCCCACTTGTGTCTTCAAACTCCTCATCGAAGTTGGGATCACGGTTGTGGTTTCTCCAATGAAATCCGCGCATCCTTGTCTCCATGTTTTCCCTATCTTCTTGGTTTCTTCTTTCCATAGCAGCCATCCGCTCTTCTTGAGATTTAAAAGACGTCCTAAGATCCTCCATGGCTGTTAACAACTTTGCTAGTTCGTTGGGGTCACCCATAGCTTCGATTGTAGGTTTATTGGGGGTTTCTTGGCTGTCTTCTTGAACAAAGGGCGGATCTTGCAAGAATCTTTCTCTAAAGCTCGCTATGCTGTCGTGTTTATGCTCAGTACCGTGTTGTTTAAACTTAAGAAAGCTCAAACCTTTAGCTCTGATACCAAGTTGATGTGAAATAAGTAACAAAATGGAAATTAACCTTTGATAGTATCACACAAAGGGATCTTGTTCAAGAATCACTCAAGAACAACTCACGAATAACTCGTAAGGGTTTCAACCTGAATCACTCAGTTTGAGGGGTAAATACTCACGTATTCAATAATTAATCATCAAAGCACGAGTTTACAGTAGCAAAGATCTCCCCTATTTATAGACAAAGAAATCTAAAGCTATTCGGAATCCTAATCCTAGTCCGAATAGGAAACTAACTATGAAACTGACTACAATTGTAAAACGGACTAACTAACAGCTTTCCTAACACCTAATGGACTTGTAATACTAATAACAATCAGATTATTACTCTCCTAAACATATTCTAACTAATTAAGGGAATACTAAATGAAATCGAACTAAAGAACTGATTACCTAGCGCCCAAGGCACAAACCCGTGGGAATAGCTTTCCACTGTAAATTCAATCGTCTTTTCAACCCTGTTACGTTTTTAATATGGGAAAAATAAAAGGACAGGAGTTTTAGATCTCGTTTCCAGCTTTCTACAGAATTTTGAATCACCACGATCCCACGTCGTATGAGTGAGTTATGATCGAAATACGAACCAGTGTAGAAGCTGTCAAAATTACGGGAATCCTTATAACGAATGAGATCATATAATAAGAGCTTTAATCCCGATCTTGTGTGTAAACTCCATGTAATTATCTTTGTAGGAGTCAATTTAATGGATAACCACCAAAGAAACTCGATGTAAACAGGAATAGATATTCTCTTGCTAGTTCCTTGGTTGTTCTGTTTACTTTGCACACTTGCTCCCGCATCATAGAGTTTATGTCTTTTTATTAGTTTATGCAAATTTGCATCTTTTTATAGTTTTTGCATGCATATAGTAGCCTCCTAGGTTTTTTTTAGCATAAAGTTAGCATCTTTATAGTATTACTATTATTCCATTGAAGATACTAACAGTTTTATTAATGTGCATATCCAATACATGACGCGTTTAGCAAAGTTTGTAGGTTGGAGCGTTATTTAATGTTTTATATCATGTTTATGCTTGTTAATAGTATGCATGTAAATTGGATATAAATTGTGCAAAGCGATAACGTAGGTAATTTGGTTGATCTTAATCCGCCTAGTTAATTTAGGATCATTGGACGACCGGATTTGTATGGAATCATATAGCATAAATAAATACTTGACATGGATAAGCTTAGTAGAGGCCGTTAATACGGGCGATTTAGATGAGATTCGTTTTGTTTATTTCATACCTACATCCCCGAACTCAATATTTAGTCCCCATGGGCATGAGTCAATTCCCAATAGGAATTGGGATGCACTTTTAATGGTTTTCAATTGTTTCCTTAAAAATTGGTGGCGGCTTCTTATTTGCAAATTATTGTTCTTTATAATTAATTAATCGCATGTACACATATTTAAGAACCAGTAATTCCAACTGTATATATTTTCAACAAGAGCGTCCCGGAAAGGCGAGGGTTCTTACAGTGGCGACTTCACTGGGGACTTAATAAGAGGATGTAATTCGAACACTTATCCATGTCAATAATTTATTTTAGCTATTTGATTCAATTACCGTACGTGTTTATTTTCTTTGCCTCTTTGCATCCATATCATTCATATTGCATGCATTATCTTTGCAAGATGTCGAAAGACATCACCAAGCCATTATAGGATTTACCCTTGGAGCATTGTCTATGAGTTAGGCTAGTGACCCACTCGGTCCGAATTACCTTTGCACATAGTTGTGTTCCACCCCATGACATTTACATGTTTCCTTTCGAGATGTGTAAAATGGTACGTCTAGTCTTACTATGCACCCCATAAATGACAAAACGCATCCGGTCATGGGTTACCTTATCCAACCATAGATTGTGTCAAACTATTGCACTAAGTCTCATAGTCCATATCAAAGTGCTACTTGCTTTATTTGCTACATTATTAATTGTTTCCTTGCTATGTGATTAACTTCCATAAGAATACTAGGACTAGATCCCCCCTTAGGATTCTTTTATTGAGTCCTGGTTAGGGAAAGTTTCCCTTTTGTTTGCTTGTTCAAGTTTACAAATAGAGTCTAGGATCTTATGTTTTTTAGGAAGTAGAATCCTTGTATAACTCCGATGATGCTAGTGACCATGTTAGAAAGACGTTCCTTTCCATAAGATTAGATTGCATGCAAATAACATATTCCCGTCAATGATCTTTCACCAAATAAAAAAAAAGAGTCCAATTTAATTTCATATGCAAGTCAACAGTATTTATCTTTTTCTAAAATTAAGAGTTTTATCCCATATGCGAGTCAAGAGTATTTATAATTCTAATAGAGTCGAAAGATCATAGATTAGAATATGCTATTTACATAAAATCGCGTCTTACCCAAAATATCACCATGTTGAGGATTAGCGCTAGATTCTCTTCCCACATTTGTTTTAAAATAAAACTTTTTATTATGTGGAGATTCCCATTTATTTTCTATCTTCTTAAACGGGCCTTTTCATGTCCAGAATTGGTAGAAGTAGAGATCCTGGTCTTAGGGAGTGGGAGAGAGACGAGTCCAACAAGAGGTTAGTCCGCAAGTTGTCGTTCGAACATTCACCACAAGCACAGTTCGTTGGCCCTGTTTGGCTCGATTACCTTCGCACACTGCCACTGTCACCTCAAACCTCGCCATCCAATTCACCTAAGTCCGCTATGTCTGGAGATGCCGAGAGAACCACTGACCAAAAGATGGATGACCTTTTAGCCCAAATGGTCGCTATGAATGCTACATTCACTGATATGGAAGCCCGTGTCGCCAAGTTGGATCCCCCCTAATAGAAATGATGATGAGCCCAAGCCCGATGAGGAAAAGGCCGAATCCTCCACTAAAGAGGTGCTAGAACTTCAAGCTAAGCTGAACAGGCTTGAATCTGTCCTAGGTAAGAGTCGGGCCTTCAACGACATGATCATCAATTCTGAAGGCTATGCTCCCCACATCAAGGGAAAATTGCCCACCAAGTTCTCCATGCCTGAAGTTCCCACATTTAAAGGAACCGATGATCCACAAGATCACATTAGAGCTTTTACTACTGCATTGGGCCTTAGAGGCATTGAACAAGAGCTGTACGTTCACCTCTTTCCCCAAACCTTGGATCAAGCTGTCAGGGCCTAGTTCTTCAAGTTGCCCACTCAAAAGCTGGAAAAATGGGAAAATCTATCCACACTGTTCCTTCAAAGATATGCTGACAATGTCTTGCCACCCATGACATTAAGAGAACTCGACATCACCAAGTAAGGTGACAAAGAAGGATTCACTAGTTTCGTGAGAAGATGGAGGACTAAGGTCGCTGAGATGATTGATCGCCCATCTGAAAGGGATCAAATCTGCATGCTAGTCCAAAATTTGGCATCTGAATACCGCGATCACATGAAGTTTCAACCCATAACCACCTATGCCCAATTAACTGAAGTGGGCATGGCCATTGAAGATGACCAACTCCAAGGAGGGAAGAACAAGGTCACCTTCAATAACAACACAAGTGGATATAAGGACAACAAATACACTAATACCAACAATGCCTCCACAAGTAGAGGAAATGAAGTGAACGCCATAGCTAATAGGCGCTCAAGAAGGTATACTCCCCTCAGGATGACTTATGTCAAGGCTCTGGATAAGTTGATCAAAGGAGACTATTTGCATCCGATTGGGCCTACTCCCGATCCACCTATAGAAAAAAGGTCACCATATTGGAACGAATCCGCATTCTGCAAATATCATAGGGGGCGTGGACACGATACTGAAAAGTGTTACACCCTTAAGGATAAAATCCAAGACTTGTTCGACAATGGCACAATACCATTGCCTAAGGATGCACCACCACCCAGCAACAACAACAATCCCCTTGGGAACTCTTTCGCTATTGACATAGAAGAAGGGTTTGATCCCTCCTATTTGATCACGCCTATTGGACAGGCCATACCACCATACCCAAGATCAAGATCCACGCTAGACGTCTGCGGCCTTTGGGATAGTGATGAAGAGGATAATGGGTCACATACTGATCCAGAAGATGTGTTGACTCATCAAGTCCATGACATAGCTAACGGCAAAGCCTGGTATGATATCTCCGATGATGAGAAGGAAGAGGATGACAAAGCTCTAAACTATCTCACAAGGTTGGGCCGCCAGTTCAGGCCCGAAAACTTTTATATGGATCCATCTCAAATCCAACCAGTAGAGCCTGTAGCCATCCCCAATAGGGATCCGGCCCAAAAGAAAGTGGCAAAAGAAGACGATGGGACCAATATCCTCAAGCAACTGCAAAGAACAAAAGCCGATATATCTATTTGGCAACTGTTAACCACTTCTATCACTCATAGAAGGGCCGTGCTAGAGGCCTTGAATGCAACCACCATTTCTCCAAATGCCACTCCTGAAGAGGTAGTCAACCTCCTAATCCAAGGAAAGTCATCCACGCCCATCACCTTTTCTGATAAAGACCTTCCACCCGAAGGTATTCACCACAACAAAGCCCTTTATCTTACTGTAATTTGTCAACAAAGGCAAGTCCCTATGACTTTAGTCGACAATGGCTCAGCTGTAAATGTATGCCCTTTGAGGACTGCTGAACACCTCAAAATAGACTGCAACAACCTCGCGCATTCCGCACAAGGGTTAAGGGCCTACGATAACTCCAAAAGAAACGTATTGGGTACCTTCTCCATGGATATCAATATTGGGCCCATCGAGAAAATGGTCCAATTCCATGTGATCGACATTCCAGCTACTTTCAACCTACTCTTGGGAAGGCCCTGGTTACACGGGTTAAATGCTGTGGCCTCAACTCTGCATCAAAAGGTGAAGCTATCCTTGGCAGGATCCACCTTGGAGGTCTGCGCTGATACTATGATAGCCGATGTTGAGAAAGCTCCAGTCCTAAAGATAGAGCATAATGAGCAAGACGAGGAGTTATGGGGTTTTGAGAAGATAGCCTTCATAGAAACGATAGAGCCCACGCTCAATGTGAACGCCTTACTAAGAAAATAAGCCAGGCACCACTTTGGGCCCTCGTCCCAAGGTAGCTCAAACCTCTTGGAACACCAAGATCTAAAATGACTTATTTGGGCTGGGCTACAGGCCCATAAGGCAAGAAGTTAGGGCCTACATATCCAAAGTAATGGTTAAGAAAAGAGCCCTTGTGGCTAACAAACCCATTACACATAACATGGATCCTTATCCCCTCACCCTCAATGGGCAATTCCTTCAGGAAGGCGACCCATATCCCTACTATGAATTCCCTGAACCATACACAATCAACGGGATCCTGTGCCGGGCTTCGAAGCATTTCAAGATTGCTTCCTCATGAGTGAAGATACACCCATACCTCCCAATGAGGACCAATCCACTAAAGATTGGGCTAATGACATGGCACCCAATGACTTCGGGCTTTTATTTGGCGAAGAACATCATCAGTACGACGAGACGACTACCAAACTTTCCCTTACTGTGCTTTTCAATGAAGGTTTCGACCCGACCAAGCTGATCGCCCCAATTGGGCCCGACCGCACTACCTGGAGGCACGAGACGAGTTGGACTCCAGTCAAGGGAGCCAAGTACAAGTTCACCATCCGCAACGGTCCCGCAGGAGGGCCCAGTTCCGATTCCGAGTCCGATTCTGAGTCCGAGTCTGATTCTGAGTCTGTTATCCTGGAAGTGTCGGGTAGTCCACCCCAGTCTATTCCTAAGGTCCTTAGTGATGACCTCATTGATGTATTGTCCGCTGCTATTAATATTATGAACGTCGATTTTGCTTACTCGGATTGCCTCACCGCTAATAATTCAGAAAATATAACGGAATTGCCAAAAGAAGTTATTAAAGCACTAATCGAACATGAGCAAAAGACTTCAATAGTCGTAGAAACCGAGACAATAAATATTGCAACTAATGATGAGCCACGCCACGTGCAAATAGGCTTGTCTTTAACATCTAATGAACGCGAACAATTCGTAACACTCCTAAAGGATTATACGGATGTTTTCGCCTCGTCCTACAAGAACATGCCAGGCATAGACCGCAAAATTGCTCAGCATAACATTCCTGATTCTAGTCCTAGAGCCAAGAAAGCACTCAGAAGGCTCGCGGCCTAATTCTTGGAAGTACAGGGAGAAATATACAAGAAAAGCCCCAACGGAGTCAACCTCCGCTGCCTAGGTACCGAAACGGCCCATAAGGTCTTAAGAGAAGTACATGCAGGAGTATGTGGACCTCACATGAACAGTATGATGCTATCTAGGAAGATAATAAGGCTTGGATATTATTGGACGACGATGCAGAAAGGCTGTTGTGAGTTTGTCAAAAGATGCGTACAATGCCAGACTCACGCAAATTTGCAACATCTACCACCAAGCCCGTTATATACCTTTACCTCACCTTGGCCTTTCTCAGCTTGGGGGATCTATATCATCGGTAAAATAACCCCAACAGGAAAAGGGGGACACGAATATATCCTAGTCGCAATCGACTACTTTACCAAATGGGTCAAGGCGCAATCATACGCGAAGCTCAAAGCAAAACACGTGGTAAAGTTCATTAAGAATAACATAATAGCTAGATATGGAGTTTCCCAAGAAATCATCAGTGATAATGGGTCACACTTCATGAAAGAAGTGATCGAGCTGTTGGACCAATTTAAAATCCAGCATCGAAAGTCATCCCCCTACAGACCGCAAACAAACGGTGCAGTAGAAGCAGCTAACAAGAACATCAAGAAAATCATTGAAAGAATGTCCGAAAATTATCATGACTGGCCAGACAAGCTGCCATTCGCACTTTTGGGTTATAGGACATCGGTTCGCGCATCAACGGGAGCACACCATACTCCCTGGTTTACGGAATGGAAGCCGTATTACCAATTGAACTAGAGATCCCATCCCTAAGGATCGTTTAGAAAGTCAAATCCCAGAAGTGGGTTGGGTCCAAGCCCGCTATGAATAATTGGTCCTGCTAGATGAGAAAAGGTTGCAAGCTTTGCACAATGTAAGAGTCTATCAGAATAGACTAACTAGGCACTTTAACCAAAGGCTCAAAAGGAGGGACCTTAAAGTTGGAGACTTAGTACTTAAAGAAGTAAGGGCCAATGTCACTGACCCAAGAGGCAAATTTCGACTCAACTGGTCAGGCCCGTTTATCATCACAAAGATCTTAACAGGTGGCGCTGCAAGATTGGCAGATTTAGACGGGATTGAATTTAGTCAATGGATAAACATGGATCATTTAAAGAGGTTCTATGCTTAGGAAAGACACCCAATATAACACTTTCGAGAGACCCACACAAGGCTAACTAATCCCGTAAAAAAAAAAATTAAAAAAAAACTGGATTGAATGTTTAAAAAAAAACGGATAAGAACTACGAGCGGCCTGATTCCCCTAAAAGGATACGTAGGATAACCCAATTGCAATTGGACCCGGCCCCTTCATCAAATTCGCATTCAAAAGTTGTTAAAATTTGTGCACATAATAAACACAAGGTTGCAAAATTAAAACGAGCATGTCTCCATAAATAAATAATAATAAAGTCCATTACAAGACTCGACAATTCCTAAGCAATAAAAATAAACTAACTAAAAATAAAAAGGGGCACATCACCCTTATTGAATTTAAAGCAATAAAAAAAAAAAAGAAAGCGGCAATCCTAAGCTAGACATGCTCCAAAAGAGTATTTCCTAATAGACTACTCCGTAGCTTCGGTAGTAGGGACAACATCTTCCATAGGTTCATCAACCTTTGGGCCTTCCACTTCGCGCTCCTTGGGAGCCCATCTCTCTCGGACCACAAGCTCATCTTCCTTTTCAACCTCCATTAGAGGATCACTTATAGAGGCTTCATGATCATTGGCCCGAATTTGGGGCTCCTCCTCTGGCTTAGTAGTAATCTTGGCTAAAGCTTTCTTAGCCTTTGGGTTAAGAACACTTTTCACATGCTTGACTCCCTTTTGTTTACCCTTCCCTTTAGGATCATTAGGGTTGGAAAGTCTTAAGCTAGCCTTGACCGATTGGGCCTTGAGATCATCTTGTTCAGATGTCCTGCACGCACGACGACCCTCCACAGTCTTACAATCCATCCAAGCTTCACAAGCTGAAGATATTGCCGTTGGGGCTTTGATATGAGGAATAGTCCACTTAGGGCGACGATCCCATGCACACTCCCATGATCTCACCATACTAATAGTCAAAACCCGGGTTGCAGGCGCAACACTATCCTTTTGTGGGATAATCTTGCGCTTTTCATATTGCCGCATAATACGACTAGGAAATCTGTAAGTCAAATTTTGAAGACCAAGGACTTGATAATATCCTGTCTCCTTGTTACATCCGATTGCGGATTTTAAGCCCCACCACTTGACAGTCCATCTTAGCAAAGGGCACGCTTTAAGGTATCCACGCCATTCATCAATGGTGGATTCATAATAAAGTCTTCGGCGGGTAGGAAACTACTTTGGTTGGTACTTGAGTGCATTAGCCGGCCTCTCAATAAAGCACATATGCTCCAAAAGCCAAATCTACAAAAAAGCACAAAAACAAAACAAAAATAAAGTTAGGTATCCATTAAAGATTCAAACTTTATATACAAGGCAATTATTCAAGCACTCACTTGAAGGAGAAGAGGGCTCCCCGTCCATCTGCCATGAGTTGGTTCTTGTTTCTTGCGATCCAAGCACATTAAGGTTTCACCAAGAACAAGAGACATAGGGGTAAAATCGTTTTGAATTTGTTCAACAATTCTAAGCATACAAGTTTTACCATCATTACCTCCACCAACAAAGAGGTACCTATGCAAGAGACATAAGATAAAAGCACTCCTATAATATGTCTTATTATGATCATCCCTTACCTTGGGGAAAAAGATGTCAATCACACCATTGAGATCCAACTCACCGGTTCTAGCCACAGAAGAGGCTTGTGTCGTAGATAAACCAAGATACCTTTTATAGTAACTTTCAAGGTTGGCCCCGAGCCATGGAGTTGCAGGTGCTTGATCATGAGGAAACCCAATTATGGCAGCAAATTCTTTAGGGAGAGGGCACAATTCGTTATACCCAAACCTGAAAACATGAAGTTTGTCATCCCAAAAATCAACCGCAGCCTCAAGGAGGTTCCAGACAACTTGCACATGCTTCAGATGGAAGAAAGCATTCAAGTGAAAGGGCACAAGTCCCATTCTCTCTTCAGGGGTCATAGATTGCAACCACTTATCGAACTTAACTTCAAAGCTTGTCATGGCTGAATTCTTAATTGAGGGGTTCTCTCTCTAAAAAAGCTCTATATTGCTACAGAATTATGAAGGTGGTGTCCCAAAATCGGACTAACCGAAGGCTTATATAGGGCTCGCACGAAAAAATATGAAAATAAAGAAACCCGTCGAAAAATAAGCTTCAGCGGCCCATAGGGCAGCCGCTGAAGGCTCGGCGGCCCCGTTATGGCAGCCAAGGCCCATTGGCCAGCCGCCCAGCCTCAGCGGCCCAGCCGCTGAGTCTGACGGCCCCTGTTTTGACCTTTGCTCCTTCGCGTCAGCCGCTGAGCACACCCCTTTGGCCGCCAAGCCTCTTTTTTCGAGACAACACTATTCTACCCGGTTTTGGACACTTTCCTTGACCGTTTTGGACTCCGATTTGGCTCAGTTTCCTATTTTTCCTATTATTGCTACTTTCTATTATTTCCTTAATTATGGGAATCCCACAATTTCCTTATTTCAATCATCATCTATTTTATTCATCCCTTTTACACTTATTAATTTTATTTCATTTTGGCACCCTTTCCTTTTTTCATTTTTTTTAGGGGGGATAGGGTACACTCAATTTTAACTTTTTGGCTGTACCATTTTTGCTACATGGCTATTACTTGCGCTTTTGCTTGACTACCTGTGCATTTGCATTAGCCTAATTATATGCAGGGACCAATAAGAGCAGCAATATGTTACAAAGCAAAATCCGAATGTTTGTTCAACACAAATGTTCAAGAATGCATTTCATACAAGTGCATTGTCATAAAAATCATCACCCGCATCAGCATCTGAACGGAGCACCTCAATATTCCAGCTATGACATTAAAGAAGAACCTCTCTCTTCAATCTCCGAAATAGTTACAGCAGCATGTACACCTGCTGCCAAGCTATGAGACTATTATTATGTTATGTTTATGTGCTGATCTTAATTTAATTTGTCTTGTGGTATTTGTGTGTTTTCACGTCTTCTGTCAGCATTTCAATTGAAAGTTGTGTTCAATAAAGCATTTTGCAGTACTCAAAATATTTCGATCTGTTGAATTAATGTATTATATAGTATGTTTCAGTATAGTATCTTTATTAGCCTCAAAAATCAAAATACAACATCTTCGTATTGTCTTGTAGGTCTCCTGGCAAAAGGGCTATGAGGGTTCTGAGAACCCTAGGAGCAGGGACAGAGGGCCGGTAGTAAAGACCATCATAAGGAGCATACCCTGCATATTCGGGATAAGAAGGATACATCGGCATAGGCATAGGAGTAGGCTCCACAAACGGAGCCATCCTACTCCCACCAGGACGATTCGTCCGATGTACTGGCTCCCTCTCTCTCCGAGGACTCTCCTTCCGAGGACTCCTCTCGCGGGAAGGACTACGCTCAGGCGAGCTCACAACCTCATCATCCGTCAATACCACCTATCGTGACCGACGAGGAAGGGGTCGACGATACTCCACCTGCAACCCACCGAACATATAAGATACATTTCTCAAAGCATACAACTTTGAAGATGCAAAACAAGTTTACCTTATCCAAGTCAGCCGTCGAGCAGGTGCCCTTCGAGAGAGCTCGAGAAATCCAGGATTTCATAGCATGCATCATTTTGAAGACCCTCCCGGTCTGCTCACGGTCAAGCTGCGCAAAGAAAAGTCAATACAAGCAGAAAAGCAGCAAAAATCACATGCAACAGGTGAATTTCCGATTTTACCCCTGGATGCCCAGCGGGGAGAGGAAGGCCCTGGATGACATCATCAAGGTCCTCTGTCATCGGGACCTCTCCCCAGCACTCCTTCCCGCCATAATCCCTACCTCGGACCCGCATATATGGGATATCCACGTCGACATCGTCGACCCGAGGCTCCTACAACGCAAAGTAGGTCAGCAAATCAACAAACCAAGAAAGGCATAGAAAATAAATATAAAATTCTTACCTTCAACCCACAACTGAAGGCATGAGGCGATCACGACGGAACTACTCGTAGTGCCCCGCAAGGTCCTCCACAGGCTCCCTCAAATACCGCATAGCATCTGAGCCGACCATGGCCTCCGCAACCTGCTCGCGAGACAAGCACCTCACCAAGAACATAGTCGAGGGAGGATCCAAGAGAATCCTCGGGCCAGCCACGTCAGGATAAACCTGATTGTAGATCCGCTCTCCTAAATACCACTCGAAAGAGAACGGACCCGCAATCAGGATCCTCTGACGGTCTAACGCCTTGGACGCCAGGACAACATCCGGAGCCGACCCATGGTACTTCGCCCAAGGGAAGTAGTCAATCTACATAAACATGCAATATAAGATATTTCCACACCAAGAAATACAATCATGTAACAAAAAGCAAAATTGCGTTACCTTGTGCCAATCTAGGCGCAAGAGAGCCTCCCTATACTGCTGGAGGGTCGAAAAGGGCGCAGGACCTCTGTGACGCCACGCCCTGCAAACCGGGAAATCCAACTCCCAGCCCCTGGGCGCCAGGTCCGGAAAATGCTCAAAGAACCAAGGCTACATCGAAACATGAAATTAAGCACCATACACTTAAGTCATGCAAAGCATCAAATAAATACAAAGTGGAAACGCACCTGTAAGGCCTTCCAAAAGCCGCATAAGCTCACGGGAGGAAGAGTCGTCTGCTTGTATCCCTCATCATTCACGCGGCAAGCAAACCGCATGCACCTCAAGAGGTTGGCATAGCCCGACAACCCCCAGTTGTACTCTCTCACCCTCTCCCAATCCAACAAGCTAGGGAGATAAATAGCAAGAATACGTTCTCCCTTGTCACCAAAGACGGTGGTGGCAAGGAGATAGGCGATAAACTTCCTCGCCTTCAGCTCAACCGAGGTACTTCTCTTGTACCTCACATCAGTCAAAGCGGCATAGAGCTCGCTATAGGGACGATAATGGTGACCCCAGGTATTTCCCCAAAGGCCAAACAACTCCACCATCTCAGTCTTACGCTTCCAGATGGAAACGTCATAAACAATGGGTGTACCCACGCAAGGCACCCCGGTCAACATAGCAAACTCCGATGGAGTGATCCTCATCTCCCCATTAGGGAAATGGAACGTGTTGGTTGTATCCCAAAAATGTTCCAAAGACAAGCGGGCAATGCATCTCTTGACTCGCTCAACCGAGTCCGCCGCTTTCAAAAGGGGTCCGAACCCCGCACCCAAAACTGCACTTTGCACCTCTTTGGGCAAAGTCTTAAAAAGCCTCACCGATGAACCATAATTGCCATGGGGCTTCAAATTCCCATCGGGTTCCTATCATCACATTTGCAACCTGTTAGGTTCACATTTCAACCAAATGTTCAAGTCCTAAGCATGTTTCTAAGTTCGTTCAAGCCGCGCAAGATCACATGCGCTACAAGCTTGACAGTTGCATACAATTTCTACACAATTCTACTCAAGGCAAAGCATATAAACTAAAATTCAATGCACAAAAACTATGACTTCAAAGTTTGAGGCTTACCACAAACTTGGAGGTACGGGAGCTCAAGTGAGTCGCCGGTCGGAAGAGCAACTCTGATCGATCCCAAACAATATCAGGCATCCTATCCGATCGGGTGTACCTGTCTTGAGCGAAAGCCACATTAGGCATCCTCTTTGAAGGCTTCACATGAGAGGGAAAAGCCTTGGTGAAGATGTCGATTTCTTCAACCTCTTCCCGAACCTGGGTCCTTCTACTCCTCTTCTTCGCCAATTTGGGAGCCATGAAGAAAGATGAACAAGCTAGCAAAGATCCACAAGCAAGAATGGAGAAATTTGGGATTTTCTCTCTCCAAGGGTTTCAAAAACCCACTCACAAATTCACCCCAAATTTGTGAGAAATCACAAATAAACTTGAAATTATGCAAAGATTATGCAAAATCAAGCAAATGCAAGCAAAAAGAAGCAAATTTGAGCAAGAAAGGAAGTTTGGGCAACAATGGAGGTAGAGAGAGAGAGTCTCGAATTTTTGGGGAAGAAATGACCCAAAATTCGGCTCCCCCACGATTTAACCTCATCCGCGCCTCTGAACCGGCCCGGCGGCCAGGTTCAGGGCCGCCCAGGCTCAGCGGCCCAGCCGCTGGCCCTGGCGGCTAGCCGCCCACGCTCCGTGGCTTAGCCGCCCGGCCTGGCGGCCCCTTTTAGCCCCCGCATGGCTATTTCAGCCGCTGAGCGAGCCCGTAAAGGCCGCCCAGCACTCGACGGCCATACGCATGGCCGCCCAACCTGTTTTCGCGTTTGCCCCCTCGGGGCGGGCCCACGAGTTCAAATTCCGCGCGGAATTACGTTTCTCGACCGTTGGAAGCCCGGGAAATTTGAATATGTCACCCAAAATGACTCTTTTACCCCCGCAGCTTGGTTTCCTATCTCAGGGACCCGGCATTATCTATTTTTGCAGGTACAAGCCTTATATCTAACCTTTTTGCAGGCACAGGCACATTATTATATTTTTGTAGGCACAACTGAGGCAGAGCAACACACCGCTCTTTGACGTTGAGGCTATCAAATAGCGTCACGTTGACAATAATCGAAGCAGAGCAACATACCGCTCTTTAAAACAGAGCAGGGCAACACAACGCACTTTTTAATGAAGAAGCTATCAAAATTAGCGTCACGTCGGTATCAGCAAAGCAGAGCAACATACCGCTCTTTAAATCACAGCAGAGCAACGCATCGCTCTTTAAACAAAGCAGGCAACCCTGACCACGACGGTCAGGGGTCTATCTTTTCTTTCTAACATAAAGCATTTTCAAAAAACACATTGCAGGCATTTTAGCAACTACTTTGACCTTCGCTTTTACAAGCTTGGCCAAAGTGGGGGCTTCTGTAGACACCCTATTCGGTTCTCATCCCCTGACACCGCAACGCCCGATGATGATGGTAATGGATTAACATGGACGTAAGTAGAACAGGACATTGCTCGGAAATCTAGACCAAATTCCTTGAAACCTCAGTCTTTGGATAGCCCTTGTTATAAGGATTCCAACGCCTTTGACCTTGCCTCAATCAGGTTCCCGGATCAAGAGATATCGCGTCTCGAAGATTTGGGCCAAAACCGCTCAATCCCGGCCCCCTGGGCCAGCCCAAGGGCAATTTCGTAATTTACAGAGCAACAAAAAGTCAAAACCCTAGTAACGCGCGTGCCGTCAGGTCCAGCGGCTGACGCGACCTGTCCGGCGGCCAACGCGTGACAGCGGGGGCCATTGGGCCAGCCGCTGAGTTCCAGCGGCCAGCCGCTGAGCCTCAGCCGCCCAGCCGCTGAGCCCCAGCCGCCACCGCGGGCCCTAGCTGCCCTCCGTGTGGCCGTTGAACCGGTTTTTTGACTGGGCCGAGTTTTTGAGCCGGGTTTCCAGCCCTAGGCCCCTAAATTCGTCCCCCAACTCTATAAATACTCCTCTTCACCCTCTTTTGCAAGGGGCTAGTCAGTTCACAATTTTGAGAGCATTGAGAGCACATAATTCCCCAAATTCAGAAATCTGAAGATTCAAGCAAGCAATACACCTAGCCTAGCACCCATGATCGAAGAGCAGTTCCAATTCTACTAGTCCCGTTCGAACAGAACGTCCAGGTTAACCATCCTGAGGGCCTAACTCTTTATTAAATCTCTTGTCCATTGTATATTAATCATGTTTTATTTAGCTTTTGATTATGGTTGAATAAATTTGCATGCTTTGGATTCTGTACAAAATTATGCATGTTTAGTTAATATAAAGTTTATGTCTTTTTATTAGTTTATGCAAATTTGAATCTTTTTATAGTTTTTGCATGCATATAGTAGCCTCCTAGGTTTATTTTAGCATAAAGTTAGCATCTTTATAGTATTACTATTATTCCATTGAAGATACTAACCGTTTTATTAATGTGCATATGCAATACATGGCGCGTTTAGCAAAGTTGGTAGGTTAGAGCGTTATTTAATATTTTATATCATGTTTATGCTTGTTAATAGTATGCATGTAAATTGGATATAAATTGTGCAAAGCGATAACGTAGGTAATTTGGTTGATCTTAATCCGCCTAGTGAATTTAGGATCATTGGACGAACAGATTTGTATGAAATCATATAGCATAAATAAATACTTGACATGGATAAGCTTAGTAGAGGCCGTTAATACGGGCGATTTAGATGAGATTCGTTTTGTTTATTTGGTACCTACATCCCCGAACTCAATATTTAGTCCCCATGGGCATGAGTCAATTCCCAATAGGAATTGGGATGCACTTTTGATGGTTTCCAATTGTTTCCTTAAAAATTGGTGGCGGCTTCTTATTTGAAAATTATTGTTCTTTATAATTAATTAATCGCATGTACACATATTTAAGAACCATTAATTCCAACTAAATATATTTTCAACAAGAGCGCCCCGGAAAGGCAAGGGTTCTTACAGTCATGAACGCCTTGGTGTGCAGAGGTGAGATGTAGCCTTTCGTCCCTCCGAAATATGCCAAGGCTACACACGAGGAGAATCGTCCTTATTGCCAATATCACCGAATCTTCGGACACGATACAGATGACTGTACCCGCCTAAAACACGACATCCAAGAGGTCATTGACAGGGGAGGAGCTCCACCCCAGCTAAGGGATGGTGATGTTGAAGATGGAGTGTGGAACTAGTTGGCTATAAACAAGACCTAGAGAAGTCGAGTATGAGTCCCAAGTTTTGTTGAGTTAGGAACTTAGCTAAGTCTTGGGGTTGAGCCATGAACAGGGAGTGTTCCCCTGCTATTGCTTTCGAAGTTTAGTTTCTTTCTTTTGACGGGAGTTAGAGACCCTTTTCTCTAAAGTCATGTGTGCTTATTTCTTGAAAATGAATAAAAATTTCTCTTGCTCATTTCTTTCTTTGTTTAGCTATTGATAAACCCGACGAACTCAAAGTTGCACAACTCATTAACTAATCAATCTAAGCAATGTAAGTAAACTTTGCAAAGTAAGAATGAAAATTATTCTTTTCAAATAGGGAATTGAGCAAATGAACTCTCTCAACGATGCCACTCTGGATGCAAAGAAGAAACCAGCCAGCTGTCTACGGCAACTTCGACACATGCCTAATCCTAGCTCCGATCGAAGAAGATCCTTGCTACCAAGATGTTTTCAACCACATCACCAAGGACATATACGCTCCAGATGCACCATTAAGAGTTCAACGGGCCATCCGTCTCTTAGCGGCATAATACATAGAATACAAGGGGGTTCTATAAAAAAAATCCCACAATGGAATCAACCTCAGATATGTGAACGCCGAAGAAGCCGCAGAGATCTTAGATGAGGTACACAATGGTGTGTGTGGGACGCACATGAATGGTATAATTCTCTCTAGAAAGATCCTACGAATAGGGTATTACTGGACCACCATGGAAAGAGGTTGTTACGACTATGTCAAGAAATGCCAGAAATGCCAAATATATGCCAAACTACAGCATATGCCACCTTCAATGCTCTATAACTTCACTTCCCATTGGCCATTTTCTGCATGGGAAATCGACATCATTGGTAAGATCGCCCCCAAACACTGTGCTGGGGGACATGAATAAATCCTAGTAGCCATAGACTACTTTGCCAAATGGGTTGAAGAACAATCCTATGACATCCTCACCTTCCACCAAGTGTCCATGTTCATAAGGAACAATATCATCTGCCGTGACTACCGATATAGTGTTCCGCATGAAATCATCAGCGACCATGGATCCCACTTCAAAGCCAAAACAGCCACCCTACTAAAAAAAACTACAAAATCCAGCAGCACAATTCACCCCCTTACCGACCCCAAACCAATGGCGCAGTAGAAGTTGCCAATAAGAACCTCAAAACCATCATCGAAAAATTGGTAGAGAACTACAAATATTGGCCCATGAAACTTCCATTTGCACTTTGGGGGTATAGAACATCCATAAGGTCATCCACAGGAGCTACACCTTATTCCCTAGTCTACGGGATGGAAGCCGTGATACCCATAGAAGTCCAATTACCCTATATGTGCATTGACATAAAAGGTGAACATTCAGAACCCTAATGGATGCAAGCCCGGTATGATGAACTCATGTTCATGGATGAAAGGCGCCTACGGGCTCTAGACTACTCACACATGTACCAACAACGCATGGAGAGAGCGTTCAGCAAAAAGGTCAGACCCTGGAATCTGAAAGAAGGCGATTTAGTTTGGAAGGAATTGCGTGCACCAGTTACCGACCGCAGAGGAAAATTCCGACCCAACTGGTCTGGTATGTTCATCATCAAAGATATCCTCCCAGGAGGTGCAGTCCGGCTTATGGATATTGATGGCATCGAGTTCAGTCAGCTCACCAACATGGATCAACTGAAGAGGTGCTACGTCTAAAAATTAAAATAAAAATAATATGAAAAAAAGAGGCGTACACAAATTAAATGAACTACGCTGGCCTGATTCCACACTGGATACGTAGGTAACCCTTTAAGGGCCCGACCAAAATTAATCCAAAATTCCATTCAACTCATTCATAAAAAAAGGGACAATCTTCATTCAAACTGAACGAATAAGCTTACATTGCATAAATTGAACTTCCTAAGGTTACAAAAAAAAAAGGTACAACTATGAGGATTTAAACTAAACAAATTCCTGTTACTTTTTTTTTTAAAAACTAGACTTGCTTTATAAAGAAAACTACTTTAATCCTTCTTTCCTTTAGAAGACTTCGTTGAAGAGTTCTTCTTTGAAGGACCTGCTTGAGAAAGACCTATGATTGCTTCCTTGAGTTGGGGGCTTGCGTCTTCTCATAATATGATAGCCTTCCTCATAAGGCCCTTCCTTTCTTTTCTTGCTTTCTGTTCCTGAGTCATATCGAGGTACTAACTGGTTCCACTCCTCATGATGAAGGGCTCGCCTTGCTTCTGCATCACTGTAGGAAAGGCAAGTTAAGGAATTAAGTCTTACAAACATGAGTTGGGGCAATCATCCGGGGTACTGTCCAATGATCCCTGCCACGCCAGTATGTACTCCATCCTTGAGCAAATTCAGTTGTCAGAGCCAGGGTAGGTTGTCTCGTAATCTCCTGATGAGGGAGAACCTGCTTCAACCCATATTGCCTCATGACCCTAGAGGGAAAGAAAAATTTACTCCTGTACAAACCCACTATCCTAGTGTAAGGGATAAATATGCAGCAGGCAACGAAAGAAGTCAAACTCCACCAAGGTACATACCAACGGATAACAGGTCCAACATGAAAAAAGGCATCCCATTCATCAAGGGTTTTCTCATCATATAACCTTTTCCTAACCAAAAAGCTAGCAGCGGTTTAAGTTCTCCTCTTCAAGGCTTGAGGGGTACGGGCAATCATCTTTTCTGGTGACTCTATAACCTTATATGCTCACATAACCAAATTCGGAGCAGCAGGGGGCTACCAGAAAAGGCTTCATGGGGCAAAACTTTTAACCTATCAAGCCCTAGAATGGTTTCTCCTACAACCAGATGCAAAGGAGAGTACCCTTCATCCATTTGATTTACCACTCGCAGCAACGAGGCTCTACCTAGATTAGATGATTCTGCATTGATAAATAATAGGTGGTTTAGCAGACAGAGTACAAAGGCCTGTCGACGGAAACGCCTAAATATTGCATCTTGTTCAGAAGAGGGAGCAAATTTTTCACTGATTTGAAGTCCACATCGACACGAAGAATCATACTTTTGGCTTCCACAGATGACAAGCCAAGAGATTTCCTGTATTGATTACTAAAACCGTCCCTCAAATAAGGCACAACTGGGGGAAGAACATCAGACATGTTAGTAATCGTAGCAAATCTTCTACTAAAGGGCATAATTCAGAGTTACCGAAACGGAAAACGTGCAAGTCTGGGCCCCAATAGTTCAATGCAGATCGAGGAAGAAGCCACAGGATTTTAGTTGGTTTTAGAGCCAACATGGTTAAGATATGATACAGAGCCAGTTCTAGTTTATCTTCCACAATCATATTTTTGCACCGAGCATCAAACGAATTTTCAAAGGATTTCACCATGATAAAAGCTTTGAGAAATTTTGGGGAGCTAAAGTCTGAAAAGAGATACAACATTTGACATCCCGTAAATCCTATTTATAGGCAAAAAATAGGGTCAGAAAAGTCAGAAATTCGCAAAAAGTCCAAAACCAGAGTCATCAGCGGCCCTCAGCAACGACCCAGAGCTGCCAGCGGCCTTGCCCAGCGCCGCTAGCCGCCCTGACCTCGGCCCAGTCCGCTTTTTCTCTTGTTCTTGTCTGGCCGATTGCTCCATTCTGCACGGGTCCCAGCCCAATTTGAAAAGCACAACGCGGTCAAAGGCCATCTTAGTTTTATTCTTTTTTTATTTTCTTTTTCAGGGAGTATAATATGTGTAATTTTTGCATTTTTCTTTTGCAATTTTTTACCTTATTCTTTTTTTTTATTCCCTAAATTGTGTCCTAGTCTTTACTGCATAACATGTCCCATACTTAGAGATCAGACGGGCATAGTCGAGTCATAATACCATGCATATCATATACAATGCGTAAAAATAGGAGTTTGAGTATCAAAGACCAAAATCTACAAATCGAGCCTACACTACTCTCTTGGGGTCATCATCACCATTGCTATCAACCTCATCATCAACGTCAGGCCCGTGAACGAAGTTTCCGGCCGAGTAATAAAAGGAGTCTTGAGTGCTGAACGAGCTATAAATCGGCATGTTGTTGTTGGGTCTCATGTCCCGTCCATCATACATGGGCGCATGCATAGGGGTACACGCCGAAAACCCCGGTCCAAAGAGGCTCTCCGTAGCTAGGCTAGCAAAGTCCATAGGCACATTCTAATCTGAAGGCCCAGCTTGGGGCACATCCCATCCAGAAGCATCCGCCCAACGTCCAGCCATAGGAGTCATGATGGGCCTACTACTCAAAGAGGGCTGGAAACCCATTGGAGAAAACATCTGCGGCACAAGAAGGTGCGGCCTAGAAGGTCCGGGCCCCTCATCAACAGAAGGCCTGGTCACCACCACAGTAGGAGAACGAGCAAGAGGTGGTCTACTGGCCAAAGAAGCTCTCGCTGATGAGTGTCGGGGTCCCACAGAAGACGAAGACTGCGACATCTGCATACAATTAGGACAAAATGATAAAGTAAGCACTAAACTTAGCAAAACAAAAAGATAAGAGTGCACTTACACTGGCACTCCCGTATCGAGAACTCCTCCCTCGGTCCATCACCGGCTATATCCTTTCTTCAGCAAATGGATGAGCTTGAAGACTTGGGAAGTCTGTTCCCGGTTCAGCTACAAAAAGACAAGAGACAGAGTCAAGATTTGAAAACAACACAAGTCAGAAAACAAGAGAGGACGAAAACTTACCCCCACACAATCATCGGGCAATGGTAAGCCCTCAATCGCCCCTCCGTCAGCACTATGTAGGGGAAACTCCTCCGTTATCTGACCCCCACTCTCACCAATGTACCTGACCTCAGTACTCGGTAAGGTTACACTTGGGGGTTGACTACGAGGGACACTAGAGTGGGACCTCCTGTGTCCCCCGGAGCCGCACGATCCGCCTACAAAGACACAAAATTCAGCATACTACATATACAACTGAAAAACACGAATCAACATTTTACCTCAGAAGTAAGGTCCGACATCAAGCGATCCAAGCAGTAGGCCAGGTATACCGTTGTACGGTCTAAGCCATCAACCTCTGGCTGAACAATCTGAGTAGCCGCCGCACTCTTAACAACAACCGCTAAGTTAGTCACTCTCAAACTGCGCAAGAAGAACATGGTCTTAGGAGGGTGCTCTGGAACCAATTGGCCGCCCAAGCGTGGATATACCAGCTATGTGTTTAAGGCTCAAAGGGTTGCGAGAGGTAATGATGTATAGGGTAGTAAAGGATATTGATTTGAGGTGCCAAATGAATCCCTCCTGTCCTCGGCACGGACGATTCAACTGTATGTCCTCTATGGGGATGAACATTAGGGAGTTTCTGTTTGATGTTTTCCACAATGAAGGCTTTATTTTGAATTTTTTTTATTCCGTCATAGACAACTTAAGTTCGTCGTTAGATTGAACAAAGACAATGATGGGAATCAAAATGCAATCTTTACTGAATCGAAGAAAAGCATTACACGAGAAGTAAGGTAGACTCTATGGACGAATTGAAAAGACAGACTAGAAGTCATTAGACTTGACTGGACTCAACTAGACTTGCATATTAGGAGACTTTGACTCTCTTCAACTTCTCGAGCATCGGCTGTTCATAGGGATATGGAGGACAACCCCTTGTAGATACTCGCGTTGTTCACGACTTAAGTGGAATTCTTAAGAAGGTTATCTTCAATTAGAATGCCCACAGCATAGAGCCAGTTGTAGGATTCAATTTCTTGATACCTGAGGTGTTCCTTGTAAGCAAGTGGCACATTCTTGATGAGTTGGCGGATTTGATTAGTTTGCGGAGGTCGCTCAACCAGTTCGGCTATCTATCTTTAGCTTCCAACGCCTAAGAAAGGCAGTGAATCCCTCATCTTCTTCTTGTTTGGTGATCTCTAAATCTCGAAGGGTCATAGGTCGAGCAACATCTTCCTTGTAGCGTGCAAGGAAGACTGTAGTGAAATCTGACCAACTGCGGTAGTTCTCCAAATTCAAGGTTTAGAACCAACAACGAGTCGGGGCATCAAGAGTCTGTGGGAACAAGTGAATGTAGATATTTTTGTCAACTCCTCTTAAACCCATGGCAGTAGTGAAGTCTTTCAGGTGGTCTTGTGGATTATCAGCTCCAGTGAATGTCGGAACCTCAGCTCGGGCATGGAGAATTTGGTTGGAAGTTTGCCCTTGACTTTGGGATTGACTTTACCAACATTAGCATGGTAGTTGGTGAACAGGCCGCTGTTTTCGAGCACATAAATAATCTTAGCCAACTTGGGATTTGGCCCTTCTTCCTCAAAGTCGGAGTTGGAGACGATTCTTACTTCATCCTCTTTCTTCATTTCCAAATCTTCAACCTTGAGTCGCACCTTTTCAACTTACTCATGAGCTCATCAAGCCTCTCGTCAGTGGTTTTGACCATGGTGAAATTTGGGGGTGTGATTGGTGAGGTAACGGATGAATTGAGTGGTGGCAAGCTTTGTGGTGGTGATGGATTATGGGGTGATGGCCTTTTGGAATGTGGTGGTGTCTTGGATGTAGCTTGTACACGAACCAATCTGCCGGACGATCGAGCCCAATCTTTGTCACCATAATTCTCTCTTGAGCCCCCAACCCTGAATACAAGTCTAAATTTTGAAAGACGCCAAAGAAATTAAAGGACTTGAAAACAAATATTCATGATTTTTAGAAGACCCTCGATAGCTCCTAAGGTGAATGAATATAAGGACTTCTATATGAACTCGAATGCATGATGATGACAATGTAATGACAGAGTTATGACAATAATATTCAAGTTTATAAATTACTCCTTTAAATCTGAAGGCGCTTTTTTGGCGTCTTCAGATTTTCTTTTTTTTATTTTATCCCATTTTCCATTTTCTTTGAGTTTGGAAAAAAAAAAAAAATAGGATGGTCCGTCTTTTTCTATTTTTCTCATTTTCGTTCATTGACTTCATTTTTCCTTTGATATGAGGGGAAATAAACCGGTATTTAGACTTAGGTTTTATGTTCTTCTTTTCCATTTCTTTGCATTGCATTGCAATTGCATTGTACTTATTAGACGCTTCATGCTAGGATTCATAATTAGTTGTCATACTTGCATTGTCATCATTTTGCATCTGCATTTGTACAAAAGTCTAAGTCATGCATTCATCTATGTCTCCATTTGTTCACTACTTCTCATACACTAGAAGTCTAGATAAGTCATTAATTAAGTGCTCTAGGGTCATTCTAGGAAGCATCCATTCATTGTCATACATGGCAAGGTCAGTCCGTTATGCATCTTGCATAATGTCATCAAAATTCTGTTGTCACATTGTTGTCATCATGCATATGAGTTCATATAGACGTCCTGGGCTATTGAGGGTCTTCTAAAAATCACGAGTATTTGTTTTCAAGTCCTTTTTGTCATCTTTCTAAGTTGAGACTTGTATTCAGGATTGGGGGCTCGAGGAAGAATTACGGTGACAAAGGTTGGGCTCCATTGTCTGGCAGATTGGTACGTATACAAACTACATCCAAGACACCAGCACATTCCAAAAGGCCATCACCCCATAATCTACCTCCACCACAAAAAGCCTCACCATCAATAAATTCGCCATCACTACATACATTCTTCGCCACACCTATCACCCCTCCTAATTTCACGATGCCCAAAACCACTAACGAGAGGCGTGATGAGCTCATGAGTGAATTAGAAAGGGTGCAACTCAAGTTTAAGATTTGGAAAGGAAGAAAGAGGATTAATCAAGAATCCTCTCTGACTCCGACTGTGAGGAAGAAGGACCAAATGCCAAATTGGTTCTGTGCTCGAAAACAGCGGCCTGTTTGCCAACTACCATGCTAATGTTCGTAAAGTCAATTCCAAAGTCAAGGGCAAGCTTCCAGCCAAGTTCTCCATGCAAACCGATAATCCATAAGACCACTTCAACGCCTTCACTACTTCCATGGGCTTAAGTGGATTTGACAAAAATATCTACATTCACTTGTTCCCATAGACTCTTGATGCCCCGACTCGTCTTTGGTTCTACATCTTGAATTAGGAGAACTACCACACTTGGTCACATTTCACTACAGTCTTCCTTGCACGCCACAAGGAATATGTTGCTGCACCTATGACCATTTGAGAGTTAGAGATCACCAAGCAAGAAGAAGAGGAGGGATTCACTGCTTTCCTTCAACGTTGGGTGCTAAAGGTAGCCGAACTGGTCGAGCGACCTTCGGAAACTGATCAAATCCGCCAATTCATCAAGAATCTGCAACCTCTTATAAGGAACACCTCATGTATCAAGCAATTGACTCCTATAACCAGCTCTATGATTGTGGTATCCTAATTGAAGATTACCTTCTTAAGAACTCCACTTAAGTAGTGAACAACGCGAGTATCTACAGGGGTTTGTCCTCCATATCCCTATCAAATAGCCCGTGCTCGAGAAGTTGAAGAGCGTCGAAGCATCATAGTGTGCAATTCTAGTCGAGTCCAGTCAAGTCTAATGATGTCTAGTCTGTCTTTTCAAATTCGTCCATAGAGTCTTGCTTACTTCTTGTGTAATGCTTCTATTCGATTCATTAAAGATTGTGTTTTGATTCCCATCATTGTTCTTTGTTCAATCCTATGACGAACTTAAGTTGCCTATGACGGAATAAAAAAAATCAAAAAAAAAAAAGAAAGCCTTCATTGTGGAAAACATCAAACAAAAACTCTCTAATGATCATCCCCATAGAGGACATACAGATGAACCATCCGTGCTGAGGACAAGAGGCATTCATTTGGCACCTCACATCAATATCCTATACTACCCTATACATCATTACCACTTGCAACCCTTTCAGCCTTAAACATATAGCATTTTCATTTCTTAACCACTTCATCCTTACCCTGGGAATGGGTGTGTGCGATATGGGAATAGAAGCAACCTTCTCGGCAAGGTGGATCGACCTACAAAAAGAGTCCCTGAGAGAAATACAAAGAAAAAGAGAGAACTCGAAAGTTCAAGAGCAAAAAAAAAAAAAAAAAAAAAAAAGAGAAAAAAATTCGAGAGCAATCAAAGATCCAAAAGAGTACAAACACTTCAAGCACAACCGAACAATGACCTTACCTAAACATTGGTCTCTAAGCCACTTTGCCATTATCACAAACTTCTTTTCCATCTAGCATACTTTGGGGAGGGAATTTACATTGGGTTTCTTTGAGCCTTTATCCTTTCTTTGACACATTAATACAGCCTGACATTACAACCCTAAACCCCTCCAAGAGGTACGACCATTCAATTGTGTAGTCCTGAACTACGTTGGCTTGATTTCAAACACTGGATACGTAGGAAACCTCAAGGAGGTCCAGCCACGACAACCACTTTGTCACATGATCATAAGGAGTTCTCCCACTCCGCCATCTTCATCTAAGGCTAACAAAAAAATGAGCCCGGTAGGTGAAAACCCGAAAGGGAGGCCGAGGCAAAAGTTAGGGCAACCAAAAATAAAAAAACAAAATCAACATCTTGAGGCAACTTAAATGAGGATTTTGAACATTGTTTCTCATTTAAGAACTCTTTGGTCAGTCATCTAGAGTCATACTCATCACCTTTCTCGTAGGCTTGCACATAAACTTCCCAACTGGTGGCTTTTTCAGAATGCGTCGTTTCCTTGTCCACTACGTTCAAAGTTGTCCATTTCGTTCCCATACCTTAAATTAGGATATTTCGTACCGCTGCATCAACATCCGAGCTCCTCGAGTAGGTCATAATCATCAAGAACCACACATTGTTTGGTTCAGAATGCGTCGTTTCCTTGTCCACTATGTTCAAAGTTGTCCATTTTGTTCCCATACCTTAAATTAGGATATATCGTACCGCTGCATCAACATCCTAGCTCTTCGAGTAGGTCATAATCATCAAGAACCACACATCAAACCGGGGGCTGATTCTCCCTTGACTGCACCCATTCTTGTCCACTTGTCTCTTACTCTATTAAGATCACCACATGAATGAAAGTCTTGATCACAAAAACATTTCCAATATTAAGACCCTCTTAAGACCCTTTAGGAGAGTCATGCATGTTAGGCTAAGCCGCATGGAGCCGTGAATCAATAGAGTCTGCATACATTATATTTGCATAAGTACTAGCTAGAGTCGCCTTCTAACGCATACATGTATACATAATTTCTCAGTGTCTTGAGTCCCTGCGCGTTTACAGATCAATTCCCCTTTTGCCCCGTGCATATTACTATGTCATGTCTTGTGCATCTTGTCATGGTCAGTCGGGCATGTCTATTGCATCTTTTCCCTATGTGCATATCTTCACTACAGGTTTGAGTCTACCCGTTCTACATTGAAACCAGCAACCCTGGAACTCAGTGTTCGACAAACAATCACGATCAAGCCCAGAAGCGACCTTCCAATGACAACCAAGAATGGAAATAACCTTCCAACAACAACCAAGCGCGTGGGCCCCCTGCTGTCCCACGACTTCGTTTCCAGCTCAAAAATCGTTACTTCGCACCGTTCTTTCGCAGCGAAGACCAGCACCGAGCGCGCGGGAACAAATCGCGTTGGCCCACTAAATTCAAAATTCAATAATTGGTCCCTTTTACGGTACCAAGTATTATCAGCTAAAACTAACCCATTTATTTTGCAGGTCCCAAATGCACGAGCCCAAGTATTTTCCAATAATATTGATCACCCGGAGCGGTCAAATTATTTAAGCCCAGTTGATCTTCTGGCACTATTCATTTTTGGGGACAGTCGGTGTTCGTAAATCATTTTTGGGGGACAGTCAGTGTTCATAAGACATTTTTGGGGACAACTAGTGTTCATAAATTATTTTTGGGGACAACCGGTGTTCGTAAATCATTTTGTGGGGCAACTAGTTTTCGAAATTATTTTTTAGGACAGCCGGTGTTCGTAAATCATTTTTCGGGACAACTAATGTTCGTAAATTATATTTAGGGACAGCCGGTGTTCGTAAATCATTTTGGGGACAACCAGTGTTCTAAACTAGTTTGGGGGACCACCAGTGTTTTAAATTATTTTTGTGGACAGCCGGTGTTCGTAAATAATTTTGGGGGACAACCAGTGTTCTAAATTATTTTTGGTGACAGCCGGTGTTCGTAAATCATTTTTGGTGACAGCCAGTGTTCGTAAATTTTTTTTGGGGACAGCCGGTGTTCGTAAGTTATTTTGGGGACAACCGGTGTTCATAAATTGATTTCTTTTTAAGCCCGGTCCGTCTTCTAACATTAATTATTTAGGACAGCTGGTATTCGCAAATTGTGTTTAAACCCGGTGAGTCTTTCGACACTATTTATTTATTTTAGGACAGCTGGTGTCCACAAATTGTGTCAGGCAATGATCACCTGTGCGGTTATACTGTCCTTTGTTTTTATATGTTTCAGCCAATGATTGCTTAAGCTGTTGCATTTAAATTGTTCATATGTCTTAACCATTTACAACCGTCATTTTGATCGCATTGTCTCGTCGACCTTTTCGTTTCTCGTGCAGGGACGGAATCTCGGCATCCGCCGAGTGGTGTTTAGTCACTGTTTGCTTAGAAAAGAGCATTTATGTTATTCACTCCCACTATATTATTCCATTTACAGCCGTTATTTTAATTGCGCTCTCTCGTCGACGTTTTCATTACTCGTGCAAGGACTAAATCTCGACACCCGCCCAGTGGTGTTTAGTCACTGTTTGTCGAAGCACTCTACGTTGATCATTCTCAAAGTATTACTAACTTTTTCATTTACTCTGAATACACGTCCCCTGCAGGCATTGAGAACATCCCGAGCGATGTCTGCCCTGCTAACCATTACCTTTATTTTACTTGGGTTCACAGAGATGAAGTCTTAGCACGCTACGAGCATGTACCAATTCAAGTTCGCCCTCATATGCATGCATACTGTACACCCTCACACAAAATGTGCACATCAGCATCTTGCATGTTGCCATCGGAATACTTGATTTTCGCTTTTACTCAAACTCAATCAAGTGGGGGCTTCTGTAGACGCCAAAAAAAAGTCTTCAGATTTCTCCGCAAAAGCCCGATGATAAGAGGAGTAATTCATAAACTTGAATGCTATTTTTGCTTTGATAGGTAAAATAAGGTCTCAGGTTTTTTCTTGATCACTCCTTCATTTTGATCACATCCGAGAGCCCCTTTTAAGAGTTTTCCATTGCTTCCTTCCGTGTCAAAGTACGATTTTGCACCTAAGAGTTATGGCAAACGAAGTTAAGGGTCAAAATAGAAGTAGCCGAATACTGTAGACCGTATTTCCAGCCTAATTTGGGAGTTCACTAGGATGATTTAATTTGTGAGCCTTATATTTCTGGGTTCCTTATTCAAATTTCTTTCCAATGACATATCATGAGCTCACACCACATTTTCATCCAAAGAGTTACAAGTCCAACATTGGTGCGTGCTCTAAAATTGACCTCACCTTACTATTTCAGATATATCTCGAGAACCAAAAAAAATTTAGGCCTGAAATTGAAGCCAGTTGAAACTAGATCCAAGAAGCTTTCCAACGCATCTTGAATCATCCAATATAGAGCCCAAACGAGTGAGATATAACCCAGAAAACATCCTGCTCGCAAGTTGACAGCCGTCAGCGCCGCTGGAATTACAGCCAGTGCCACCAGCGCCGATGGGAAATATTCCAGAGCCGCTAGCGGCGCTAGAAGAGTCTTCAGAAGACCGTCTTTTTCAAGCCCAACTTCGAATTTCATCCATTCTCCACCCGTCCAACCCTACTCCTTCGCCTATAAATACGACCCTCGACCCTTAGTTCAAAACACACAGTCTACAGTTGACACTCTCTATTCTCAATTGAGTATTCCTAAGTTTCTCCCTCTTTCTTCCATCAAATATTTCTATTGTCGGTTGAGTACTCCCGAGCTTCTCCCTGTTTCTTTACTTGAGATGTTGTCTTTACTACTCATTTGCTAAATAGCCTACAGTTCAGGTACTAAACTCCTGAAGGCTCAAATTAAATTACTTGCTTAATTGTTTATTTTCTAGTAGTCAAAATGTAGATATCACGCTAATCATGTATTTTATTGCTTCCTAAATATTGTCTTTCAATTCCAAGCATGTGTAGTTGTTGTAATGTTCAACTTGCCAATCGAATGCATGTCTAAATAAGGGTCAATAATAAATGTTGTGATACTTGTGATGAACCAATTAATAGTCTAAGTCTAGGTTTTTAATCCGGTTTGTGTGGGAATCATGTCTTTAAATTATTAAGCAAACTTGAATTAGTAGAGGTCGTCAAAAAACGGGCGAGTTGGGTGCCTAACACCTTCCCACCTCGTACCTTCGCCTCCGATTCTTTTATTCTTGAGTACTAATATGTTCTATATGAGCGGGAGTCTTTCTAAAAACATGATAAGTTCACTTCTCGCTATTGGGTTGTCCCTTCGGATTGTCCCTTCGATTTGTCCTTTCGATGAAACGCCGATAGCAGATTTGTGACCTCTTTCATGGTTTTTATTCAATTCAATTCTTTTCAAAGCTTTTCTAACTCGATGGTCCCTTGAACTAATCTAAAACCCCAGCTTACAAATTTTCTATAAGGTTACACTCCGTAAGCCTAGAAATCCTGGGTCCTTACAGAACCGAAAAACAAGTGAAGGGCAACATACCCCTGACGCAGCTCTGCGCTCAAATAAAACCCAAAAATCCTACAAAGAAGAAAGCGGATGGCTATCTCTTCCAACCCATTGCACACCTAGCGGAAACATACTCAAGCCAGAACGATGAGGATTGAAAGCTGGAAAATACTGAAAAAATCACAACTTCTATACAAGTAGAAGTGATCAGATACAAGTCAACTACAGAGCATGCATATGTACAAACAACTAAAAGATATGCCTACCTCCAGTATCCTCCAAGGACCAGAAATAGACTTCCTCTGACTCGTCGACTTAGGCCTACAAGCATGACGACATCATCTCACCAAGGAAGCATAAGCAGGAGCACCAAATTTGTACTCATGTAATACGGTCAAATCCTCCAGACAAGGAAAAAAGCCGATCTGACACAGACTCTTCTTCTGAGTGAGGATAGTCCCACCCAACAAATAAGCTAAAAAGATATGGGCCCTCTGAACCTCAGTGACCCCCTTCTCTGTCAAAGCCTCCCATAACCTAGGCAAGGAAGCTCGGTCCCCATCAAAAAGAAGAGCCACAAGCCCATACAGCTCAAGCAATCTATCCGCCTATAAGTGGTAGCTCGCATCATACAGCAAATGACACCTTCTAAAGGACAAACCCGTTAGTACAGCAAACTGATACGGGGTGGGAAACATCTCTCCCGCACGGGTATGAAAGGTGTTCGTGGTGTCTCAAAACCTATAAGTGGTAGCTCTCATCATACAGCTCAAGCAATCTATCGGCCTATAAGTGGTAGCTCGCATCATACAGCAAAGGACAACTTCTACAGGACAAACCTGTCAGTACAAGAAACTGATACGGGGTGGGAAACATCTCTCCCGCACGGGTATGAAAGGTGTTCGTAGTGTCCCAAAACCTCTCTAACAGACCACGAGAAATCACTCGAGTGTCACCCGTATGAGAAGACAGAATAATAGACTAAAAAGCCTCAAAATCCGAAGCCCGTATCAATTCCCTTGTCCTATCGAAAAAGAGTCTAGCATAATGGCCCAATGTGAAGTGGACCCATGAGCCTGCAAATATGTGTGAACTACCTAGCCAACAAATAGACAAAATATTTAAATACACCATACAGTACAATTCCAATCCAGACAATTCTACAAAAATACCCCATACACTACAATTCTAATCCAGACAATTCTACATACAATTCTACACATCTAATCACCAACCCCGTACATCCCAACTTTTTCGTGTGCCGAAGCACTAACAATTCCAGTTTTCAATGCAAAATAAACAAAATTAAGAAAGTCAGAAACATACCAGACACAAGTTGGACAAGTGACTCGGTCTGTCAAACAATAGCACACTACGGTCCCAAGCCTCCGCAGGACGCCAGTCCATACACATAAATGAGTCTCGATACAAGTTCTCTTGATCCATGTGATGAGGAAGAAGTCTCCAAGATAAAGGAAACCGTGTTTTCCTCCTCCCTAGTCATAGGACTCTTCCCTTTATCCTTGGGAACCATTAACAAGCACTTTTAAGCTTTCTATCTCTACAAGTGGAAAATTTCAAGTGTCAGATTCACAACGTACAAGCAATCATTCAACAATGCAACTCAAAATTCAGCTACTAGGCGCAAAACCATGCAAGTTCAAGACAAAAAGCTAGAAAATTGGTCAAGAATCCACCTTCCTGCTAAAAACTCCAAGCTTCGACAATAGTGGAGTGCTCTTGGTTGGTGAGGAAGACAATGAGCGAAAACGCGAGCTGAAGCTCGTGAGATTCCAGTTTATTCCGCCCTAGTCAGGGCCGTTAACGGCTCCCGCTTTGTCTGCCTGGGCCGCCAGCGGCTGTGGATGGAGTGCACGCACAGACCAACGCTGGCCCCACATCAATTCTTTCAGCCTGAAGTTCGTTATTCGACACAGTTTGCTCGTAACGAAGATCAGTGCCAAGCACGCGGGAATGGACCCCTGGCCCACAAATTCAAAATTCAACAATTTGTACATTTACGATACCATCTGCTATCAGGTAAAACTGACTCATTTGTGTTTCAGGCCCCCAAAATACATAAGCCCAGGTATTTTCTAACACTATTTATCAGTGAGATTTGTGTTAATTTCTACTACTCATTTCATTTACTATTCATTAACTCAAGGTTATTCATTTATTCGAGGCCATTCATTATTCGAGGCTATTCATTTAAGTCAAGGCTATTCATTTATTCAAGACTATTTTAGTCGAGCCTATTCATTTTATGACAGTCAATGATCGCTTAAGCTAGTGCGGTTAAACTGTCCCTTTTTATTCAAGAGTATTTATTTAGCCGAGGCTATTCATTTGTGTCAGTCAATGAGCGCTTAAGCTAGTGCGGTTAAACTGTCTCTTTTTATTTGAGGCTATTCATTTGTGTCAATCAATTATCGCTTAAGGTAGTGCGGTTAAACTGTCCCTCGAGAATATTTATTTAGTCAAGGCTACTCATTTGTGTCAGTCAATGATCGCTTAAGCTAGTGCGGTTATACTATCCCTTTTTATTCGAGGCTACTCATTAGTCAATGACTTCTTAAGCTAGTGCGGTTAAACTGTTCCCCTTTTATTTTTGTGTCAGTCAATGATTGCTTAAGCTAGTGCGGTTATAATGTCATTTTTTTAGATGTTTCGGTCAATGATTGTTTTAGCTAATGCATTTAAACTGTTCATATATTTTCTAACCATTTACAACTCTCATTTTGATCGCATTGTCTCGTCGAAATTCTCGTTTCTCATGCATGGACGGAATCTCGGCATCCGTCGAGTGGTGTTTAGTCACTGTTTGCTGAGGGTAAAGCATGCCATACTATTCACTCTCAAAGTGTTACTTTCCATCTACAACCAATCACGCACAAATCCCGTACTTGCGTTGTCTCTTGAACCTTTTCAATTTCTCTGAATACAGGTCCCTTGCATCCGTCAATTCCCCACCGCGAGCGTTTTGCCACTGCTAACCATTACCTTTATTTCTTTCTTGTGTTCACAGAAATGAGATCTTAGCATCCACCGAGCGCGTTTCAGTCAAGGTTTTCCTAATTTGCATGCATAGTGTACACTCTCACACACCAAGTGCACATCATCTTCATGCATGTTGCCTTCGTAATACTTTGATCTTTGCTTTTGCTCAAGCTCGATCAAAGTGGGGGCTTATGTAGATGCCTAAAAAGCGTCGTCAGATTTCTCCGCAAAAGCCCGATGCTGAAAGGAGTAATTTATATACTTGAATGCTATTTTTACTTTCATAAGTAAAATAAGGTCTCAAGTTTGTCCAAATCGCTCCTTTATCTCGATCTCATTCAAAAGTCTCGTTCAAGAGCTTTTCAATGACACCTCTCGTGACCTTTTCCGACCGTCGGTTACAAAATTGCCAATCGAGGGTAAAAATGTCTTTCACCGCAAGAAGAGTAAAATGGTGTTTTCACATTTTTAAAAAATATCCAATTTTATCCGAGAAATGACTAGATATCGTCATTTGACGACATCCAGCTGGCAGCTCGAGAGCCGCTAGCCGGCACCATTTTTTCACCCGACCTTTTCACTTTTTGGCTCTATATTTTCACCCGGTCAACCCTACCCCGTCCACTATAAATAAGATCTCTACCTTCAGTTTAAAACACACAGTCTACAGTTGACAACCTCTATTTTCAGGAGTATTAACACTAAGCTTCTCCCTCTTTTTTCCAAATCAATTCTTTGCTTGAGATCTATTTTTACTATTCATTTGCGAAATAATCTACAGTTCAGGTACAAAACTCCTAAGGGCTCATATTAATTGCTTAACTGTTTATTTTCAAGTATTCAAAATGTAGATAACATGCCAATTATGCATTTTATTGCTTCCTAAATACTGTCTTTCAATTCTGTAAATAAGCATGTCGCACTCTCGTAATGCTCAACTTGCCGATCGAATGCATGTTTAAATATGGGTTAATAACAAATTTCGTGGTGCTTGTGGTGAACAAATTAATAGTATAATCTAGATTGTTAATCCAATTTTGTGTGGGAATCATGTGTTTAAATCATTAAGCAAACTTGAGTTAGTAGAGGCTGTCATAAAACGGGCAAGTTGGGTGTCTAAGACCTTCCCACCTCATACCTTCGCCCTCGAACCCTTTATTCTTGGGTACTCATATGAGCGGGAATATTTCTAAAAACAAGATTAGTTCACTTTTTCTCGCTACTGGGTTGTCCCTTCGGTAAAACACTAGTAGCAGAATTTTGACCTCTTTCATGTTTTTTATTCAATTCAAGTATTTTCAAATACTTTTCTAACTCGACGGTTCCTTGAACTTATCTAAGCCCCCATCTTACAAATTTTCTATAATGACACACTCTGTGGCAAAAGGAATCGTAAAGTTTCGGGTCCTTACATAAACTAAAGCAAATAAAATGTGCTATATATGTTCTAGTTAGGACGGTGGTCGTAGAAACAGTTGTGTAGCATAATGTACCTAGTAACAATGTCAAAAGCTATAGTTGCACTTGTTGACAAAATGAACAAATGCATTGCATTGTGTGTTGTTTGGGATTGTGATCCTGACAAAGCATCGTGGCCTGATAGTAGTAATATGTATTTTTTCTAGAATACTTGGCATGTGATAGCGCCTGCTGTTGAAAAAATGTGTTATGAATTTCATCTCAATGGCTCTTTTCCTCGAGGTATGAACTCTTCTTTCATTTCCTTATTGCCTAAAATCACTAATCTTTCTACTTTCAAGGATTACAGGCCCATCAGTCTAGTCGAAAGTCAGTATAAAGTGATTTCTAAGCTCCTCCCCTGCTTTTATCCAAGGGTGACAAATTCTCGATGGCATACTCATTGTTAATGAGTTAGTTGATTATATGAAGCATTATAAAAAGTTTGGCTTACTTTTCAAAGTAGACATTGCAAAAGCATATGATTGCGTGAGTTGGAAGTTTCTTGATGAGATGATGGAGCGGATGAATTTTGGTGCAAAATGGAGAGGCTGGATTTCTACTTGCTTATCCACTACCAAAGCTTAGTGTTGATCAATGGGAGCCCTTCAGCCGAGTATGCTTAAGGGCTTGCGACAAGGCTGCCCTTTGTCTCCTTTCTTGTATGTTATTGTGGCAGATGCGCTACATTTGTGTCTTGAGCAAGCTAAAACACAATATTGTTGATTCCTGTTGATATGTAGATTGATCATGCTATCAAGTATATTCTATGGCTATTTCAAATGGCTTCTGGCTTAAAAATAAATTTTTCAGAAAAGCTATATGTATGGGATACAAGTTGAAGACTCTTTTATTCAACAAGCTGCTGAGATTCTGAATTGTGCTGTGGGTGAATCCCCTTTCAGATATTTGGGTCATCTAGTTGGTGGCAATTCAAGAAGTATTTCTTTCTGGGATCCTGTAGTGGCTACTTTCCATAATAGACTTGCATGTTGGAAGCAAAAACACGTTTTCATGGGTGGCAAATTGTGTTTGATCCAGTATGTTTTGTCTAGTCTGCCTTTATTTTATATGTCTTTGTTTAAAGTTCCAGAAGTAGTGTATCACAAGCTTGAGCAGATAGAGCGAAGATTTCTTTGTGGGGAGAGGAAGGAAAGAACAAATTATGTTGGGTTAATCGGGTGAACCTTGCGAAAAATAAAAAAATGAAAAAAACAAGGGGGATTGGGTGTTAGTGAGCTAAAGAACAAGAATATGGCGCTTCTTGCTAAGTGATGGTGGCGGTTTGGTACTGAAAAGAATAGTTTGTGGAGGAGGGTGATTATGCCTAAACATTATATGGGACAGCCAATCTGGTTGCCTGAAGACACTCATGGAAGATTCTCTCCAATTTAGGGGAGTATTCTTCAAGTGGGCCTATGTACTGACGATATGAAGAGATTGGTACAACAAGGTTTTCATTTGATTCCTGGTAATGGTTCTTCGGCTCTGTTCTGGACTGATGTTTGGCTCAGTGATCAATCTTTGGCTAGCAAATTTCCAAGATTGTTCTCCATTAGCTCTCAAAGGGAAGCTACCATTGTTGACGTAGGAGAGTGGAATCTTGGAGTATGGCTTTGGCACCTAACTTTCAGAAGGGCTCTTAGAACATGGGAGGAGGGGCAATTGTCTACACTTAGACAAATTCTTGATTCTTTCCTTCTTAGCAAGGACGAACATGATAGAGTGGTTTAGAGGCACGATTTACATTGCAAGTTTACAGTAAAATTTTAAGTAGGAAAATGCAGGAAGGAGACGGGGACACTTGAGATTTTTCTTCCTTACTTTGTACAACAAAAGTCCCTGAAAATTTTCAGGTCTTTTGCTGGCAGGTAATTCAACACAGATTTGCAACAATGTGCAACCTTCAGCTCAGGGGGGTTCCACTTGAAGATGATGCTGTCAAGTGTCATTTTTGCACAAGCACAACAGAGAGTACTGACCATTTATTTGTCTCTTGCCCATTTGTTAGTTTACTTCGGCACAAAAATTTTGTTTGGTGGAACGTACATGCTTGTATGCCTTGCTCGATTGGCCTGGTGATGTGTTAACTCAATTGCTTGGTATTCTGATATGCTCTAAAAGGAATGTGACAGGGCACGTACGACATATGGTGTTCTTTGTTGTCTTGTGTACAATTTGGTAAGTAGAAATGAGCTATGCTTCAACCAAAAGGATATTACAGTTGATGAGATGCTGGAGAAAGTTCAATTTAGAGTTTTTTGGTGGTTTAAAAGTCTTTTTCAGTCATTGGAGCATCATTACAGTGCTGGATTCAGAATGTAATTTTGGTTACTTCTCACACAGTAACACATGCAGTAGGTGCTGGGATGAATAGATATAATGTTGAGTGGAAACCTCCACATGAAGGATGTATTAAGATGAATCTTGATGGGTCTACCATTGGTAAGCCGACACCCGCAGGATGTGGACGCACATCAAGGATCATAATGCTGAAATTTTGGGGATTTTTTCAATCAATCTTGGAGTTCAAGACTCTAACATGTCACAGTTGTATGTATTTAAATATGCAATCATTTTTCTGAAGATGCGTTCTCAATGGCCTCACCTTCGTATGTGTTTTGAGAGTGACTCTCATAACATCGTCAACTGGATGATCAAATCACACCTGAGACCATGGGAGCATTTGCGTTTATTTTGTGAAATGGATAAGGATTTAGCTAGTCTTGATGGTTTTTCTATTATTCATGTTGTTAGAGAAGTAAATTCAAATGCTGATGTTTTAGCTAAAGCATGTGTAGATAGGGAATCTGAGATGTATCTGTAGATATAATAGGGCTTTAAGAGGCCTCAGGACATATGATTATGGTGATTAGGCAATTAGTTACCGACTATTAATATAATTTTTCGTTAAAAAAAAGCCAAGTTTTCCTCCAAAATTCTAAAACTTATTCTTGTCTCTCTTTCTCTAATACTTTCATATATTATAAGCTTAAGTCATTTCTTTTGTTCTGCACAAATAAATACTAGTTTCATGTACTAGTTCTCAAATTAAGTAAAAAACCAACTCGTACTATGTGTTGGAAACAATGCTTAGAGTTGGAGTTTGGTTAATTATGACCAATCTGAGTTTGGTTATGACCAATCTGAGTTTGGTTATGACCAATCTGAGTTCGGTTACGCCCAATCGTATTCAAGTTCGCGAGATATTAAATGCGAAAATCACGGAATCAATAAGATCCGTGACTGATGTTATGATATTTTATTCTTGGACATAACAGCTCCTAATCTTCATCCCAATATCTTTTTTATATATTATATCTTTAATCTCCAAGTAATTGATTTCCTTGATTATCTTCCTACTAATTGCCTTATTTGATTCTCTATTGATGGAAAAGTTTCAACCCTCTTTTGGCTATAAAAGCTCTGTCCATATTGCTGGAAAACACACAAAAAATCCATCCATCTTCCTTTTTCTCTCACTAATATATTCCCAAACTCCTGAGCAAGTTGAGTTTTGTTTCAATCATTCCTCGTGAGTGCACACGAGTAAGGGTGTTGTGTTAACCTTGGGAAGCAAGCGTTGGGTAATCGATTTGCACCTAGATCGAGGCGAAATCACTTTTAAAGCAGTGGTTAATCTCACGGCGCAGCAAGTTACTTTACTGTTCTGTTTCTGCCAGTTAATCATTAAGACTAACCAAATATCAGTTTCGATACACCTATTCTAACAATATGTATTAAATATCCAACAACAATACCAAATGATGGTGAGAATCCTATCGGACTCTAGTTTTCTAAGATATAAATCCTTATACTTTATTGATTATTGAGCAAAAGTGGTGTCATTTGAAAGCCTATCTAATAAAAAAAAGAATCAATAATCAGTTTGAATCAAAACGTTATGGTTCAACAGTCGACGTATGTACACTTTTGATAGTGGTCAAATTGGAACCCATTGTTTTATGTGTGTGTGTTTTTTTCTTTAAGATTTTCATTTTGTTGCACAAACTATATATATAGCTATCGAAAGGAACCAGCATTGCCTTATGCAGTTATGCATGCTGTCTTTATGCTCTTTTGGTTTATCTTGTCCCATTTAACAAGAATCGTTCTTCTAACTTGCTAGTTTAGTAAACTGTAATTCTACACTATGCAAATGTTTTACATAGACTAAATGGTGATTTATTTACTATGAAGGGTGGTGGTTAAGGGTGTTCCAAAAACAAAATCCGTTAATCTTTGTTTCTCTTCTATGTTCTCTAAAATTCGAACCTTTTCTAGAACATATTTTCAAGCTGGGAGGACAATTCAGGCCGTTTTTGGCATGTAATTCATGTTTTCCCTCTCTTTTTAGCCTTGAGTTCTAGTTTTGTGCTCTACGCAATGGAGTAAACTTTTCTCCCTTTTTGTTGAGTTATTGGGGACTTTTCATAATTTTTCTTTTTATGGCATTCATTTTTCTTTTGCCTATTGTGCGACTTCTATTTAATAGAAACCAATATGAACTTGGGGACCGCAATATACACAAGATTTATGGGGGTAACATACAACGTTTTGTAGACAAGCAATTACGCTACTTGCGTTGAAGATTTTCACTTCCATGAAAGATGAAAAGACATCAAAGAAACCACATGGTTACTATGAATGTTGGGAGTTGCATTCAGGTGTTCTAGTTAATTGCTTTGTTACTAGAATTATCATTGTCTCCTTTAATTTAGTATATTCTAGAGTTATTTTCGATGTAGATGACATATGACTTTTGTATGAATGAAAGTCTCTTATTCCCCTCCCAAACTATGGAAGTGAAATTTGTTCCAAACTCACTACCAAATTGTTTGGTAAGACAAAGTCATCGGTTTGATTCCCCATCCCTCATGCTTTAATTTATAATTGCATGCTTCTGGGAAATATACAGGCCCCTTGACAGGTGCTATGTTGATGGAGCTCGTGTTTTCACTGGTTGTTCAGTTTGTCTAATATATATTTATTGCTAAACACGAAATTCCAAATATAACGTGGCGGGTGGTACCTCAATCGCCTTTCACTCAAAAGTTCCTTTTGCAAAGCAGAAAAAAAAAGGCTACTTATTTATTCATTTATAAATTTATACATATGTAATGACCATTCCAGAATATGCATATGGTAAAGTATACAATGCAAAGACATGATTTGCATATTACTAGCTAGCCAACAATCCTTCAAACTTATTTATATAGCCAGAATCAGCCATGCATGCAAATGCTGATTAGGAGTTTACAAAGGGGTAAATCTCATATCTCACATTACAACTCCCACCAACAACTCTCCCTCCTTGTTTCCCATCACAACAATCGGGCAACTCACTTATAGCTTCATCAAGGCAACTCTTACAATCTTTGCTCGAAAGATCACCAGTACACTGAGCTAATCCATACAAATTGGTAAACGTATCAAGCTTCATCTCTCCAGATGCATAAAATTTAGCTTTCATAGTAGAAACCTTCTCTGATAATTGGTTTAATAACTCCTTAACCTTTTGATTGAACAAATTCGGATTACTTATACTTTGAGTGTTCCACATGTAGAATTTGTTCTTGCTATCAATTTGACCAAAAAAATCCTTGTTCATGTACTTTAACATACAATAATCATACCATATAGTTGCGCCTTTGTGATTAGGACAACGCTTGTTAGTGAGCTCGATGCTTGCATTAGCTACACATGATTTGCAATCTGCATATGTAACATCTCCTCGGCATAAGGCGAGGCCGTAGGCGGCTTCTTCTTCGTGTCCGTGTTCGCCCGTCGAGCTCTTTGCAAAGCCTGTAGGAGGTGTTTTGTATAGAAGTATGTTCAATAGTTTGTTTAGATTAACTTGGTATGTGCTACCAGTTGTGAAGTTTTCAGTGTTAGATGAGCAGAAATGGTAGAGATATGGGTTGTCATTGTTTGCAATTGCCGTTTGAAGGAGGAAATTGAATGATAGGAGAGAGAGCAAAATGGTAGCTCTAGGAAACAACATTTTGAGGATAGACAAAGTAATGATTTGGGTTATTGATGAGATTGCAGTTAGCAGCTAACGAATATATATATGTACAACGTGTTTGCAAAGTCAAAGATATATACTAGAAGATTAAGATTTTGTACTTAGTCAATATTTTCGTTTTGTTAGTTCATGAAATCTTTGTCTCAACTAATACTAGTAAATTGAAACAGCCTACTTTAATAAGTATTTGTTTTCAAAAATAGTGGCTATTTGGTGCGCTAATAGTCCTAACTTTTATTTGTTTATTTATAGTACAGAACAAGTTGAGTTCACCGGTTACGAGCACAAGGAATCATATTTATGTATGTAGCACAAGGAATCATCAAGCACAACGAATGTAACGTATTTGGTGGACATTTTGCTACATACAGCAGCGCTAGTGACGGAATTTAATAAATCTCTTCGTTCTAGCAGTTTATCAGACAAAAGTTATACATCAACTTATTTATTGTTATTAACATATAGTTGGACGAATTAAAGGGATGTGGTTGATTGGTAGGAACTCATTCATCTTTAACTAAGGTCGAGGCTTCAAATTTCGCCTTCGACATGGAGCAACCTTAAATTCCTTGGCCAGCTGTCCCAGCCTTTGAGTGCCTACAAGCAAGCGTGGGGAGTTATTCACTATGGTCGACGGTAAATACCCCTAGTGTGAACCAAAAAAGATATAGTTGGACGAGATGATGCTTTATCAAAATCTTAAATATCCAACATCGCCATAAACCCGGTGATTATACAAGTTTTCATCGAAAAAGATGCCAATTTTAAAAGGGCGTGATTTTTTTACCTATAATCTAAGTTTACTTTTGCTCTTTTTTTTTGTATAGGGATAGAAATAAACTCAACACAAAATTTCATATGAGACAGTCTCATGCATGAGGCGTGAAATCTGTAAGTAAAAGAATAATAAGACCGTACATAAAAAGTAATAGCTGCAGACAAAGATAGAAACCTCAAAGGCCGCCTCATAAGTGAATTTTTAAAAATTTTATGAGATAATTTTATACTTAGGTGAAGTCACTTTTAAGAGTTGAGACTCGGTGTTAACCATTATCCTAAGATTATGTTGAATTAAAGGCGTATTAACGAAAAGTTCAAAATGGATGACTATCTAAATCCAAGGGGAATTTGTCACCTCGTTGTAGCTCCTAAACAGTAACCAATCAAGTGACGAGCCAAAAAAAAAAATACAGTAACCAATCAAATGGGAATAATAATGTTTATATGTCGACATTCCACACCAAAATATCAATGGAAATCTTCAAAGCGCGCATAACATTAAAACCTCGATATAGATAGCTGGAAGAAAATAGGGATAGAAATAAACTCAACACAAAATTTCATATGAGACAGTCTCATGCATGAGGCGTGAAATCTGTAAGTAAAAGAATAATAAGACCGTACATAAAAAGTGATAGCTGCAGACAAAGATAGAAACCTCAGAGGCCGCCTCATAAGTGAATTTTTAAAAATTTTATGAGATAATTTTATACTTAGGTGAAGTTACTTTTAAGAGTTGAGACTTGGTGTTAATCATTATCCTAAGATTATGTTGAATTAAAGGCGTATTAACGAAAAGTTCAAAATGGATGACTATCTAAATCCAAGGGGAATTTGTCACCTCGTTGTAGCTCCTAAACAGTAACCAATCAAGTGACGAGCCAAAAAAAAATAAAAAATACAGTAACCAATCAAATGGGAATAATAATGTTTATATGTCGACATTCCACACCAAAATATCAATGGAAATCTTCAAAGCGCGCATAACATTAAAACCTCGATATAGATAGCGGGAAGAAAATATCTGTCTTGCAGGAAGTTGATTTATACTCAGCGTGTCATGATGAAAGAGTCAACTTCTAGATGTTTGAATTGTTTGTTCGTTTACTTTTCTTTATATTTTTAAGAGCATGTCTTGTTTGAACTTAATTTACCGTGAACCAAGTAATTTTGAAGAATGGTTTCAGGTGAAATAGGGGTGACTCCAAGTAAAGTAGGAAAGTAGCTCTAGGTGAAGTAATTTTGAGTAATTTTGAGGGGCGGCTCCAGGTGAAGTAAGAGGTGACTCCAGGTAAAGTAGGGGGGTGACTCCAGGTGAAGTAGGGGTGGTGCCAAGTATAAATTTGAGGGGTGACTCTAGATAAAGTAGGGGTGACTCTACTTTAAGAGAGGAGTGACTCCAGGTGAAGTAGAGGGTGACTCCAAGTATTGGTCCACCATAGACTAAGTCCATACAAGTTTTTGTATATTTTTAAATATGAGAGTTTTCTAGATTTACATGTACAAAACGAATTACACAATTTAAGATTTGTTCTCCCCAACTTTTTTTTGTTTATGTTTATTGTTGAACTTTTATTTTTATTGAACTTTGTTGATTGTTGTTGAACTTTGTTGAACTTCATTTAACTTTATTTAACTTTGTTGAACTTTATTTATTTTTGTTAAATCTTGTTGATTCAAGTGTTTTTGATAACTAGTTTGTATATTGGTTTGTTTAACTTTGTTGAACTTTGTTTAAGTTTATTTAACTTTGTTGAAGTTTGTTTAAGTTTACTGAATTTTGCTGAAATTTGTTGAAATTTGATGAAGTTTGTTGAAGTTTGCTAGAATAGGCATAAATAATTTGAGGAGAACAGACCCTAACTAAAGTGTCTACATTTTTTAAATGGGTGAAGATAGGGAGGCAGAAACTATCATTGATCAATAGTCAAACGACATTTACAACATTAATCATTCATGACCAATAAAATATCTAAAATAACAATACAAAATTTATTCATCAACTCACTTAATAACTTGGCTTTCGCTTGGCTTCAAAACCATAGTACAAATTCGACCATGTATTTATTTTTTTGGAACAACAAAATGAAATTTATTAAAAGGTAACTAATTGTTACATCACGCCATACAAATCTTCAGAGCCCCATAGAAGCATATAGACCACCAACTCAACACACATTATCAAACGATCTCTATGTACCACACTACATTCAGTATAAATATAAAATGTATACAAGAAATTAACACCAAGCATATAAAGGTAGATCCCTCCCAAACCCCTGTCTAGCCAACTGATTTGATCTGTATTTTGTTTCCGAATAGCGTGGTGCACCTTGAATCCAGCTAGTGTAACCATGACATTATCAATTTCGTTGAAAATTTTCCACCAGCTCCACGGTCTTTTTTCTTTGTTAGAGATCCATGAGACTGTGTTTCTAGAGTCACTCTCTAGAATAATGCGCTTCTGAGCCCAACTCCACTGTTGTTTCAGCATGATAAAAGCATGATAAACTCCCATAAGCTCAGCAAAGTTAGAATCAACGTAACGACCTAGATTTATAGAAAAAACACCCAGAATATCTCATTCGTCATCACGAAATATACCACCACACCCTGCGTCTCCAAGCTTGCCTAGTGCTGAAACATCAGTATTAATTTTCCACCATCCGATAAGAGATATTTCCAGCTTGTATCGTCCCTACACAGTTTGTTGCGTCTGTGTATTAAGGTTGCGTACAACACAGAACAATGATCAAGGAGCCATTGGGACATGTTTTGCAACCCGGAATAGATTCTGCTTTTAATCCACCAAAAGGAGGGAAGTTGAACAAGCTCTAAAATATCTTCCATATTCAACTCTTTATCCTCAAAACAAATCTGATTCCAGCATAGCCAAATAGGCCAGATGACAGCAAGAGAAATCGTTGCCCAAGATTTCCCTTGTATTGAGTTTTTAGGAAAGTGTTGCCATTGTAAAAGAGTATGTCCAATAGAATGGGCAAGATAAAAATTAATAGTGTAGACGCCAAAAAAGCGTCGTCAGATTATCCCGCAAATGCCTGATGATGAAAGGAGTAATTTATAAACTTGAATGATATTTTTGCTTTGATAGGTAAAATAAGGTCTCATGTTTTTCCTCGATCACTCCTTTATTTCGATCACATTCAAAAGCCTTGTCCAAGAGTTTTCCAACGACACCTCTCGTGTCTTTTTCCGACTCCTAGTTGCAAAGTTGATAATCGAGGGTAAAGCCGTCTTTTACCGCTGAAGGATAAAACGGTCTTTCCGCATTTTTGGAACATTAAAAATTCCTCCGAAAATTAAAATTGACTAGATGTCGTCATTATGACGACATCCAGCTGGCACGCTCACAGCTGCCAGCGGCCCTGGATGATTTCCTAGGGCAGTAACAGCGCTCACCAAGGCCGCCAGCGGCCCTCACGGCCAGCTAGTGCCAGCTCTTTTTTAGCCCGATCTCTTCAAATTTTGGCCTCTCTTTCACCCGATCAACCCTACTCTTTTGCCTATAAATATAGCCCTCCACCTTAAATTCAAAACACACAGTCTACAGTTGACAACCTCGCTCTATTCTAGGTTGAGTACACCCGAGCTTCCCCCTCTTTCTTCGAAATTTATTCTTTGCTTTAGATCTATTTTTACTATTCATTTGCTAAATAGCATACAGTTCAGGTACTAACTCTTTGATGAGTACCTAAATGGTGTTGATTTTCATTGTATATATTCACTCATTCGTCCTATATTTGTGTGGGTATTCTCGCTTTTGATTGGATATGATTGATTTTAGGATGAGGATCACTACTTTGGTATGTTTGTGCGTTTAATGTGATTTTAGGATCATTTTGGATCTCAAATGTGCAATTGGAATTAACATGGACTTTGGAGTATCAAGAGAAGAAGCAAAGAGGAAGGAATCGAAGTTGGAATGAAAAGAGATGCTAGTAGCGTGAGGTCTTGGAGTTTGCTACAGTGCATGACCATGCTTCCAATAGGCATGATCATGTGTCATCATATGGTAATGTCAGTAGCTAATTAACGATCTTGAAGAAAAGAGCAAGCACGATCATGCCTATGTTGGCAATGGTGGGGCTCCGTGAGTTTTCTTTCCTCCCTTCCCCTCTTTATTATTTTCTTTTCTCACATTGGGGACAATGTTCGTTTCAAGCTTGGGGGAGGTGATTTTGATGTTATTTTATGAAATGTGATTCGCATATAGTTTTTGTTTTAATTTGCATCATTAGATTAGTTTTCATATTTTGTTTCTTTCTTTATTTTTTTTTTTGTTTTGCATATAGTTTATTTTTTACTTGCATGCATGAAAAAAAAAATCCAAAAAAAAAAAGAAAAAAAAATGAAAAATCCAAAAAAAATGATTGAGATATGATCCTTCGGTGATGATTCGTTTTTTATTGTGAAAAACTAGAAGGATTAACCCTTGTTCTCTTGTGCAAATGTGTTTGAGCCTAAGTTTTACATAGCATGATTGTTGTTGCGATTCAAGGTTTGTGGCATGCTTGATGATGATTCTTGATTGTTGTGTAGTTGAGTTGGATAGACCAAATTGACCCGTGAGTTTTGAGCCCGGAAGACCGTGCATCACTACGGTCTATTTTGTCTTTGATGTGTGAAACTCTCTCTTAGTCATCGGTTTCTAGAACTCACCTAGGGGAGAGGTTCCACAACCTCTCCGGAGAGAAGTCATTTCTCCTTTCTCCGTCAAATCCGCACTTGACATTGTTTGAACGAGTATGATTGAGGCATTCTTTGATTTTCTAGCTCACTTAGCCAAATAAGCCTACCTTGGCATTTTATCCTTTGTGAACCACTTTGAGCTTGGCCTATTGTTTGCTTTCACCCGCATTACAAGCCTTTTGACCGGAAAAACCATGTTTAACCCTGGTGTCATGAGACTTGTGGAGTATGGATTAACTTTGGAGTTTATGTTACATTTCATAATGTGTAACTCTTTAGTTTGTCTAAGCGCTTAGAAGGATGGTTGAAATTCATTGTTTGGTTCCCAAAAAAAAAAAAGGGAAAGAAAAGAAAAAAAAAGTTCTAAAAAAAAAACTCTAACAAAAAAAGAGAATAAAAAGGTTGAATTCTTGAAAGTTGTGCTTCAATGAAGAGTATTTCAATAGAGTTTGGTGAATTTGGTTAGATGTTGCTTTTTGTTAGTTAGAGTTTCGCATTGTTTACCTTATGGCCATGAGGTGAATTGATGATTCTTGCTCCACTAGTTCCATGACATCCTTAGCCAACTATCCGAATGAATTTGTCCTACCCTTCACCCTAAGCCTACATTACAACCTTTGAAAGTCCTCTTGATTCGTTTATTTCAATTGTCCTTAGCGGAGGAGATGTGAGACGATTGGTGAGCTTATGGTAAACCATGATTTTGGAGATGAGTATTGAGTGAAACCCACTTAAAATGTCAATTTAAATACTTGAGTGCGAGTGTGCACTTACCTAAAGTGAGGGTCTATCTACTTTACTATGCTACATTCAAGAGTGGGTCTTGTGGTAAGATTTTGATGTTTTGGATCGCGATTACATGATGTGCAATGTAAATTCGAATGGCTTTGAGATTTTTGTTCTCTACTTGGGTTGATTCTTTTGGATTCAATGTTGCTTTTGAAACTCAATTTGAGAAGGTGATCTCTTGCCTTTTGTTCCCCGTTTCCGTTGTCTTGACTTGTTTTGCTTGGGGACAAGCAAAGGTTCAAGCTTGGGGGAGTTTGATGAGTGCCTAAATAGTGTTGATTTTCATTGTATATATGCACTCATCCGTCCTATATTTGTGTGGGTATCCTCGCTTTTGATTGGATTTTATGATGAGGATCACTACTTTGGTATGTTTGTGCGTATAATGTGATTTTAGGATAATTTTGGAGCTCAAATGTGCAATTGGAATCAACATGGACTTTGGAGTATCAAGAGAAGAAGCAACGAAGAAGGAATCGAATTTGGAATGAAAGGAGAGGCTAGTAGCGTGAGGTCTTGGAGTTTGCTACAGTGTATGACCATGCTTCCAATAGGCATGATCATGTGTCGTCATATGGGAATGTCAGTAGCTAACAATCTTGAAGAAAAGCACGATCATGCCTATGTTGGCATGATCATGCTCCTGTGCGATTTATGCATAATCGACAAGAGAACTTTCCTCTTCTTTTTTCCCAATAGATTAAACGTGTATAGGCTTATAAAAGGGCTTCTCTACTCACACACTCTATCCATCATCTCTCTCTACTCCATTAGAATAGCTTAGAGTTTAAATTAAGCACTTAGATACTCTCAAATTCTCTAGTTTTATTTGCAATTTGTGAAGAACAAGTTCAAGCTTTGGGCAATTTCAATTGAAGCTTTTGGTTTATCTCTCATCTCAACTCTCTCTCTTCCCCCTCTCAATTGCGTTTAGTTTTTAATCCTTTAGTTTATGATTGTTATTTCTTTGAGTTTGCTAATTCATGTTTAGTTTGAATTTCATTATTTGCTTAGTAGTTTCTATAATCTTGAGTAGCTAATTTTCTTATTCTAGGGTTGATGAAGCTTAATTTGGATTATTTGATGTCTTGATAAATTGATGCTAGCATGTTTGTTGAATTGTTGCACATTATTTTTTGTTTGCTTATTGTTGTTCATAATTCTTGAAAGAGGGTTTTGAATACTTGGATGATTAGTATAAAATCGAAAGGGGAATACTAATTGTCGGACTTCGAATAATCATCTTGTTTGCCTAATCACGAAAGTAGATTAGAATATCTTGTGGGCTTTGGGTTGATTTTCGTTCTTCATGCTCTTGATGTTACTTGACTCCATGAGAATAGGTAGTTAAGTTTGCATTGAGTTTGCCTTTATCGCTTCGAGAGAAGATTTAGGCTTCTTTATCCGTCCTTGCAACGAGTGACATTGGCATGCTAGTTAAGTTTATCTATCACATCAAGTAATCTAGTTAAGTGAAGTCAACCCAAGATCTTTTATCTTGCTAGATTCTCGAAATTTTGTTTGCTTTAGTTTCTTTGTTTGAATACTCAAAAATCCAATTCGAATTGCTTAGCTTGTTATATATTTAAGAAAACTTAATACTTGGATATACTAGCTCCCTGTGGATACGATAATCTTTTATATTACTCGATAAAATCTGAATACTTGCGGAGGCTATCACTCTTGAGGGCTCAAATTAAATTACTTGCTTAACTGTTTATTTTCTAGTAGTCAAAATGTAGATATCATGCAAATCATGTCTTTTATTGCTCCCTGAATATTGTCTTTCAATTATGTAAATAAGCATGTCTAGTTGTTGTAATGCTCAACTTGCCAATCGAATACATGTCTAAATAAGGGTCAATAATAAATGTTGTGATGTTTGTGATGAACCAATTAATAGTCTAATCTAGGTTGTTAGTCCGGTTTGTGTGGGGATCATGTCTTTAAATTATTAAGCAAACTTGAGTTAGTAGAGACCGTCATAAAACGGGTGAGTTGGGTGCCTAACACATTTCCATCTCGTAACTTCGTCCCCGAACCCTTCATTCTTGGGCACTCATATGTTTTATATGAGCGGGAGTCTTTCTAAAAACAAAATTAGTTCATTTATCGCGTTATTAGGTTGTCCCTCCGGATTGTCTTTCGATTTGTCCCTTTGATAAAACGCCGATAACAGATTTGTGACCTCTTTCATGGTTTTTATTCAATTCAAGTCTTTTCAAAAGCTTTTCTAGCTCGACGGTTCCTTGAACTCATCTAAACCCCCAGCTTACAAATTTTCTATAAGGACACTCTACGTGGCGAGAAATCCCGGCTCCTTACAGTAGCGACTTCACTGGGGATTTACTTAAGAGTGTGAGACTCGAAAGTCAAGTTTGCTTAGTTGTTTAAAAACATGTTTCATATATTGCATCATTGGCATCATTTGCATGTGCCTTGACACAACCTTTTGACCCTTATTGACCCTCGAGAAAGTTTGGACCATAACTCGTAGACAACCCGTATATCTATAGAAATATACAGTTGTCCTATCGTGCAAACTGACGCTTCCTCACCCACGACTCATCGACTCTTGTTGGTGAAAATGAATACAATTGATGTGTCGACCATCCGCCCAACGGAAATTGTAATTTGTTGTGCTGACCTCACAGGAGCCAAAAGCCTCTAACCCACATTCGTTCATTCGTTTGCTTGTTGTGCATGTATCGTTATCATTCCGTCTCATCACACGTTTGCCTGTAATTGCGTCGTTGACTCGTTGTAATGCTTGCCTGAATGCATGAATGTCGTGACTATTTGCCAACATGTACTTACGTGTTAGGAGTCTTTTCCTTTTATTTTTAGGTAGTTCCTGATGCCCAGTTTTCTCAATGATATATTTTTATAGCGTCGAAGTCATGAACAATTTTTTAGGACTTTTTAGCAAAAAAAAAGAGCCATTTTTATTTTTCTTTTTTCTTTTTTCTTTTTCTTTTATGTAATTCATATTCGGCAAAAAAAAGAGAAAAAGAAAGAAAGAAAAAAGAAACAAAAAATGGCGTAAAAAAAAGCCGAAAGAAAAATTCGGAAAATTAAAAAATATATAAAAATGCCAAAATTCTTTTTTTCATTTTATCCCATTTTTCATTTTCTTTGAGTCTAGAAAAAAAAAATAGGATCGTCTGTCTTTTTCTAGTTTTCTTATTTTCGTTGATCGACTTTATTTTCCGGTGATATTAGGGAAAATATTTGGGCATTTAGGCTTAGGTTCTTTTAGGACAATTTGTTTTTCTACGTGTGGGTCGTCATTTTTCTTAGGTGAGAGTCTCATGGTCTTTTTTCTTACTAAGTGCTCCGTACTTCCTATTCAGGATAGGGGGTCCAAGGAAGAAGAGACACTGAAAGAGGTCCAACTTTTCTTTTAACAAGACATCAAGCACAATTCGATTCTTTTCAACTCGCCATGATCAGGACCGTTCAAGAATATCTTGTTGAGATGACAGACCGGATTGACAGGAAGCTGACATCACCAGCATCAAGTCTAGGCAATTATATGGGACACACCAATGTTTATCCCCTCATCTGAAAATCGAAGATCCATATTTCAAGGAAAGCCTAATCCTGTTCTCCAAGAACTAGAAAAGAAACGCAAGAGTGGCGAACCCTTCTCAAACGTTTTGCCAAAAGAGGGTCTCATGCCACGAATCAAGCCAATGAGAGAATTTGCCCCATTAGGAATAACTCTCAGTACAGCTTTGGAGAGGCTAGTGGACAAGGAGATACTACGACCATTAGGCCCCAGTCCGGAGCCTGCACTTAAAAGTCGAAATCGGAATGCCAACCAATACTGAAGTATCACCAAGGCAAAGGGCATGACACAAATAACTGATGGGCCCTTAAACATACCATGCATCCAAGACAAAATAGACAATGACACTCTACCATTGCCTAAGGGTGAAGGAACTAAAAGTACTAATGACCTCCAAGGTGCCATTAATCACATCACTACTGAGGATCCTAAAGATTCTCACCTCATTTACGAGGAGGAGGTTCCTTTGATCTCACAAAAATCTTATGAAGAAGGGTCAGATCTGAAAAAAGGTGAGGTAGAAGACCACAAGATTGAGGTACAGAAAAGTGTGGGTTGCATAATTAAGGGAATTTCAGGAAATAAAGGAAAAGGTCGACATCCTGGAAGAACGCACCTCTAAGCGCAGCAGTGCGATCATCTTGGCTAGAGAAGAAACATAGTGGCGCCAAGACCTCCTCTACCACATGATGTCCAAGTATGGATATGTCCGCCCAAGGACACCCACATTAAGACTGATCCCAATGGACGAAAATCCCTTTCTAAGCTGCACCTACGGTGCAGCCGAAGGGCATCACATAAACCAGTGCAAACGCTTTAAAGAATTTGTCCTACGTTTCATTGACCAAAGAACAATGTGGCCGCCATATACTTGGACTGTCAGTTAATAACGTCATAGCCAAGAACGATACATGCCTCCCTTTGCACCAATGGAAGTTGTCATGAAGGCCTTGGTGTGGAGAGGTGACATTCAACCTTTCGTCCCTCCGGAAGATGGTAAGGCTACACAAGAGGAGAATCGTCCTTATTGCAATCACCGAATCTTCGAACACCATACAGATGACTGTCTCTGCCAGAAAGACGACATTCAAGAGGTCATTGACAGGGGAGAAGCTCCACCCCGCTAAGGGATGGTGATGTTGAAGATGGAGCCTGCAACTAGTTGGCTATAGACAAGAGCTAGAGGAGTCGAGTCTGAGTCCCAACTTTGTTGAGTTAGGAACTTAGCTAAGTCCTTAGGTTGAGTCATGGACAGGGGGTGTTCCCCTTTTACTGTTTCTAAGTCTAGTTTCTTTCTTTGGACGGGAGTTAGAGACCCTTTTCTCTAAAGTCATGTGTGCTTATTTCTTGCAAATGAATAAAAATTCTTCTTGCTCATTTCTTTCTTTGTTTAGCTATTGATAAAACCGATGAACTCAAAGTTGCACAACTCATCAACTAATCAATTTAAGCAATGTAAGTAAAATTCGCAAAGTAAGAATGAAAATTGTTCTTTTTTAAACAGGGAATGGAGCAAAATGAACTCTCTCAACGATGCCACTCTGGATGCAAAGAAGAAACCAACCAGCTTTCTGCAACAACCTCGACACATGCCTAATCCTAACTCCGATTGAAGAAGATCATTGGTACCAAGATGTTTTCAACTACATCACTAAGGGCACATACCCTCCAGATGCACCAACAAATGCTCAACGGGCCATCCTTCTCTTAGCGGCACAATATATAAAATACAAGAAGGTTCAAGTACAAAAAATCCCACAATGGAGTTAAACTCAGATGTGTGAACGCCGAATAAGCCGCAGAGATCATAGATGTGGTACACAATGGTGTGTGTGGGCCACACATGAATGGTCGAATGCTCTCTAGAAAGATCCTACGACTGGGGTATTACTGGAACACCATGGAAAGAGATTGTTATGACTATGTCAAGAAATGCAAGAAATGCCAAATATATGCCAACCTACAACATATGCCACCTTCAATACTCCATAACTTCACATCCCCTTGGCCATTTTCTGCATGGGGAATCGATATGGTGTTCCGCATGAAATGATTAGCGACCATGGATCCCACTTCAAAGTCAAAACAGCGACCTACTAAAAAACTAGAAAATCCACCACCACAAATCATCCCCTTACCAACCCCAAAGCAATGGCGCAGTAGAAGCTGGCAATAAGAACCTCAAAACCATCATCGAAAAAATGGTAGAGAACTACAAAGATTGGCCCGTGAAACTTGCATTTGCACTTTGGGGGTATAGAACATCCATAAGGTCATCCAAAGGAGCTACACCTTATTCCCTAGTCTACGGGATGTAAGCCGTAATACCCATAGAAGTCCAACTACCCTCTATGCGCATAGCCTTAGAAGGTGAAGTTTCAGAATCCCAATGGGTGCAAGCCCGCATGATGAACTCATGTTCATGGATGAAAGGCGCCTACTGGCTCTAGACTACTCACACCTGTACCAACAACGCATGGTGAGAGCGTTCAACAAAAAGGTTCGACCCCGAAATCTGAAAGAAGGTGATATAGTTTGGAAGGAATTGCGTGCACCAGTTACCCACTCCAGAGGCAAATTCCAACCCAACTGGTCCGGTCCATTCATCATCAAAGATATCCTATCAGGAGGTGCAGCCCGGCTTATGGATATTGATGCCACCGAGTTCAGTCAGCTCACCAAAATTGATCAACTAAATAGGTGCTATGTCTAAAATAATAATAATAAAAAACCGAAGAGGCGTACACAAATTGAATGAACTACGATGGCCTGATTCCACACTGGATACGTAGATAACCCTTTTAAGGGGCCCGGCCAAAATCAATCCAAAATTCCATTCAACTCATTCAAAAAAAAGGGACAATCTTTATTAAACTAAACAAATAAGCTTACATTGCATAAATTGAGGTTCCTAAGGTTACATAAAAAAGGTGCAACTATGAGGGTTTAAGCTAAACAAATTCTTATTACTTTTATTTAAAAGCTAGACTTGCTTTCTTAAGTAAACTACTTTAATCATTCTTCCCTTTAGAAGGCTTTGTTGAAGAGTTCTTATTTGAAGGATCGTGATTTGAGGACGACCTATGATCGCTTCCTTGAGCTGGGGGCTTGCCACTTTTCATAACATGATAGCGTTCCTCATAAAGCCCTTCCTTTCTTTTCTTGCTTTCTGTTCCTGTGTCATACCTAGGTACTAGCTGGTTTCACTCCTCATGACGAAGGGCTCGCCTTGTTTCTCCATCACTACAAGAAAGCCAAGTTAAGTAGGTCTCAAAAACTTGAGTTGGGCCAATCATCCGGGGTACTGTCCAACGATCCCTGTCCGTAGACACCCTAATCGGTTCTCATCCCCTGACACCGCAACGCCCGATGATGATGGTAATGGATTAACATGGACGTAAGTAGAAAAGGACATTGCTCGGAAATCTAGACCAAATTCCTTGAAACCTCAGTCTTTGGATAGCCCTTGTTATAAGGATTCCAACGCCTTTGATCTTGCCTCAATCAGGTTCCCGGATCAAGAGATATCGCGTCTCGATGATTTGGGTCAAAACCGCTCAATCTCGGCCCCTTGGGCCAGCTCAAGGGAAATTTCGTAATTTACAGAGCACCAAAAAGTCAAAACCCTAGTCACGCGGGTGCCGGCGGCTGACGCGACCTGTCCGGCGGCCAGCGCGTGACAGCGGGGGCCACTGGGCCAGCCGCTGAGCCCCAACGGCCACCGCGGGCCTCAGCTGCCCTCCGTGTGGCCGCTGAACCCAATTTTTTACTCGGCCGAGTTTTAGCTCCGGGCTTTCGGCCCTAGGTCCCCAAATCCGTCCCCCAACTCTATAAATACTCCCTTTCACCCTCTTCTGCGAGGGGGCAGTCAGTTCATAATTTTGAGAGCATTGAGAGCACATATTTTCCCAAATTCAGAAATCTGAAGATCCAAGCAAGCAATACACCTACCCTAGCACCCAAGATCGAAGAGCAATTCTAATTCTACTAGTCCCGTTCGAATAGAACGTCCAGGTCAACCATCCTGAGGGCCTAACTCTTTATTAAATCTCTTGTTTTACTATTCATTAATCATGTTTTATTTAGCTTTTGATTATGGTTGAATAAATTTGCATGCCTTTGATTTTGTATATAATTATGCATGATTAGTTAATATAAAGTTTAAGTCTTTTTATTAGTTTATGCAAGTTTGCATCTTTTTGTAGTTTTTGCATGCATATAGTAGCCTCCTAGGTTTATTTTAGCATAAAGTTAGCACCTTTGCATTATTTATTATTCTTTTGAAGATACTAACGGTTTTGTTGATGTGCATATGCAATAGTTGGCGCGTTTAGCAAAGTTGGTAGGTTGGAGCGTTAATTCAATGTTTATATTATGTTGTGCTTGTTAATAGTATGCATGTAAATCGGATTTAAATTATGCAAAGTGATAACGTAGGTAATTTGGTTGCGCTTAACCCGCCTAGTTAATTTAGGACTATTGGACGACCAGATTTGTATGGAACCATCTAGCATAAATAAATATTTGACATGGATAAGCTTAGTAGAGGCGGTTTACACGGGCGATTTAGATGAGATTCATTTTGTTTATTTCGTACCTACATCCCCGAACTCAATACTTAGTCCCCATGGGCATGAGTCAATTCCCAATAGGAATTGGGGTGCACTTTTGATGGTTTCCAATTGTTTCCTTAACAATTGGTGGCGGCTTCTTATTTGCAAATTATTGTTATTTATAATTAACTTGAATCGCATGCATATATTTAAGAACCATTAATTCCAACTAAATATTTCAAATTAAGCGTCCGGAAAGGCGAGGGTTCTTACACTATCGCGCCAGTATGCGCTCCAACTTTGAGCAAATTCAGTTGTCAAGGCTAGGGTAGGTTGCCTCGTAGTCTCATGACAAGAAATAACCTTCTTCGATCCATATTGCCTCATGACCCTAGAAGGAATGAAAATTGTACTCCTGTACAAACTCACTATCCTAGTATAGGGGATAAATTTGCAGCAGGCAACCAAAGAAGTCAAACCCCACCAAGCAACATACCAACGGATAACATGCCCAGCATGGAAAAAGGCATCCCATTCAGCAAGTATCCTCTCATCATACAGCCTTTTCCTAACCAAAAAGCTAGTAGCGGTGTAAGTTCTCCTCTTCTAGGCTTGAGGGGAACGAGCAGTTTTCTTTTCCGGTCACTCTATCAACCTTAGATGCTCACATAACTAGATTTGTAGCAGCAGGGGGCTGCCAGAAAAGGTTTTTCTAGGGCGAAATTTTTAACCTGTCAAACCCTAGAATGGTTTCTCCTGCAACCAATTGCAAAGGAGAGTGCTCTTCAGCCATTTAATTTACCACTCGCAACAACGAGGCTCTACCCAGATTAGATGATTCTACATTAACAAATAATAGGCGGTTTAACAGATAGAGTACAAAGGCCTGTCGATGGCAACGCCTAAATATTGCATCCTGTTCAGAAGAGAAAGCAAATTTTTCACAGATTTGAATTAAGTCCACATCGATTCCAAAAATCATAGCTTTGGCTTCCACAAATGACAAGCCAAAAGAGATTTCCTGTATTGATTACTATAACCGTCCCTCAAATAAGGCACATCTGGGGGACGAACTTCAAACATGTTAGTAACTCAACAAAGTCTAAGGAGTTATCGCCAAACTCACTCCAACGAATGAGTGCAAGGCTAAACGTTACAACTCCAACAAACTAGATAGTACAATAAATGACTATTCATTACAAAAAAAAAAATACATGACCAACTTCTTGGCAGCTCTATTCGATCGTCCAAACTTGATCTTCAATGCAACCTATGAGCCAATCACCAATCTACTCCCCCATGCAATCGAATATCGCATAGGTTCATCATAGGTCCGCCATTGAAGATAAATGAACAACAAACACATGTAGAACAAAAGCAACCAGTCAGCAAAGCTGAGTAACTCAACATTCATCGAACAATATACAACTTCATAATTTCATGTGAATATATTCAAAAGCTATAAGTGCAATTGTGTCACATAATCAATAAACAACTTAGGTCTTCTTAGACCTTACACTCAATCCCAAAGGATATAACTATAACGTCTCAATTCCCAAATGCTCTTGAATACCACTTTGCTAATCACAATTAGCCCAATACATGTGCCATTTGCTCTTGGTCATTAACTCCTAGCCTTGGACATGAGGAAAGCGAACTAGCGGTGATAAAGCCGAAAACCAATATCAAATATATAACCATAGCCATCATAGGCACTCAATAATATAGCCATCACAGGCTCTCAATAACATAGCCATCACAGGCTCTCAAAAGTCCACTTTGGACCAATTCATAATCGAATCATAACGAGATTCCAATTTTCATAAAAATAATTGTTCATCACCTAAGAGTCAATATCTTAGGTTGCTCGCCAACATGCCAAGGTCTAAGTAGCTAACAAACCTATTGAGCCTCAAACCAAAATAAAATGTATCAACTCATTCTCAAGTTTATACCTCAATCGATTACCCACCATGGGTTAATTCACAACGATATCCTCAATCACACACCCATTCGGGTTTATAACGATATATAAATCACAAGTTGGCACGGTTTCCCAAAGTATAATACATTTTCGGGTTGCACTAACTTTTACTCGAATAGTTACCATAAACTATTCTTAGAGTACTCATCTAGTCATCTCAATTAGAGTAACATGCATCTATCTCAAAAGTATGCTCCTTTTCATTTAACCCATCACTCTAACACAATCTATTATAAACGCTCATCGAGTTAAACTACATCTTAACTATATCAATTTCTAATCAATAAGATGTAAACAATTCATGAACAATAATTCCAATCATGTTCAAATATCATGCCAAACCAATCAATACATGTAAAAATAAAAACAAATATCTCTAAAAATGAAGGTTACACATGAATAAATACTAAAATAACAGTATCATACATCTCCAACCGATAAGAATGATGGTTATCTTTCGATTCAATCACCACTTATCATAAAGAACAAATATGAAATCTAAAATCAGCACGCGCGATCTGAAACAAACGCTCGAACGAACCATCAAACAAACTCGATATCCTTTCAAAGTTGGGGTACATGGTGAGTACACCCTAAGGTTCAATTCCACCGAACGGTTTGAACACATAATGTCTAGGTTTTAAGATATGATAAAACCAAGTAGGCGGATCTGAATCACACATCAGCATTGCGCTGACTCAAGAGACAACTGATTTGAGGTATCAAACGATCTCTAAAAATTACGCAACTTTTCAGTCTGGTTCTAGACATCTAGTGCTAAAACATATCCAAAATTTAAGTCTAGAAAATAAGTAGAACAGGAGAATTGAAGTTTTCAATCCGAAACTGTGTGCTGGACAGTTTTTAGAGTTTTTGTGAGGCTTGCAAGAGAGAAAACGTGAGTGACTATTATGGACTCACTAAGGCACGAATTTAGAGGAAAAGAATCAGATTTAGGAGTGTCAAAGATATTTAGGAAACCTTGACCTAGTTAGAGTCCTAATCCAATTAGAACACAACTCAATTAAGGAAACTATCACAATGAAAATATCTGTTCCGTTTCAAACACCAATTAATAAGGAAATGTATATTAATAAATATTCTTTCCTCCAAATATGCATATTCCAAATCATTTAATCACATTATTGAATAAAATAAATATTGCAAATATGCGGGGTATTACAAGTTCGAAGTGGACCCATGAGCCTGCACATATGCAGCAACTCCCTAGCCAACAAACAAAATTTTTTCAACACCCCATACTACAAATACAGCCCAAAAAACCGTTATTTGGCACAGTTTGTTCGCGGAAAAGTTCAGTACCAAGCACGCGGGAACATACCCCTTGGCCCACAAATTCAAAGTTCAACAGTTGGCCCATTTAAGGGTACCGTCCACATTTAGGTAAAACTAGCCCATTTATTTTGCAGGTCCCCAAATGCACAAGCCCAGCTTTTCTCTGACACTATTTAATTGATCGTCAGTATGATCAGACTATTTTTAAAGCCCAGTGTTTCGTGGCATCATTTATTAATCGCCCGAGGCAGTCAAATTGTTTCAAAGCCTAGTTAATTCTCTATCACTATTTATTTTGGGGACAATCAGTGATCCCCAGTTGACTTCAAAGTCCAGTCGATTCTCTGACACTATTTATTTGGGGACAGCCAGTGATCCCCAGTTATTACAGAGCTGATCATAAGCGGGCTTGGGCGGACACGGGCCGGGGTGGGAGTCATAAATATGTCCAACGGGCCTGAAATGTCAAAGCCCGGCCTGTTCTAACGGGCTAAAACATTTGCCCTTACCCGCCCTGTTCACGGGCCGGGCTAACCCACGGGATTTTGTATCTCCCTTTCAAAACAAATTAAAATCTGAATCATATGCATTTAATTACCTGCTAATCTTCACTTCATAATTTATATGGTCTGTAGACTTTACAAATTTATCACAGTGCACTTGAGATAATTTATATGGAGTAATTTATATGGACAATATATTTAGAATAAGAATTATTAATCATTATAATCAATCAAGCATCCAACAACACAAGTCTTCACCCTCTTCGTCATCTTTATCATCACCATCATCAACCATATCTCCACCATGATTTGGTGATTATTGGAGTTCCAGGAGGGAAATCAAAACACACAAAAATTGATATAGATGTAAAAGAGTAAATAAGTTAACAAAAAACAGAGTAGAAAAGGAGAAAGATTAAAAATGAGTACGGAGGGCTAACCAAAAATCATGAGTATCGAGAGGAAAAGAGAAACTTAGCCATAGAGTGGGTGGAGGAGGAACCTGGGTTGAGAGAGGAGAGAAGGGCAGGAAAAGAGAGGGGGGCGGTGTGTAACAGTGTAAGTGAGAGTTTGTATGAGACATAATGTCAAGGCTTTAGGGTTTTAGACTGTTAATGTTTTACACTTTACACCCCAACAAAAAATTAGAGAAATTTATATATCTTTTTCTGACGGGCCAGCCCGGGTAATATTTTTGAGTACCATACCCGGCCTGTTTAGCTAGTGGGCTAGATTTGACCTGCCCGTTAATTTATTTTTTTTGGATTTGTTTGTTCAGACCCGCCCAAATTCCGGGCTAGGCAGGTCGGGCTTTTGGACTGGGCCGCCCTTGATCAGCTCCGAGCCCAGTTAATAACCTGGCTCTATTTATTTGGGGAGAACCAGTGATTCCCAATTAACCTCAAGCCCAGCTGATATTCTGGCACTATTTATTTACCGCCAGTGCGGTCAGATTGTTTTCAAGCTCAGTTGATTCTCTAGCACTATTTATTGATCACCGATGTGGTCAGATTGTTTTCAAGCCCAGTTGATTCTTTGGCACCTTCTATTGATCGCCGATGCGGTCAGATTATTTTCAAGCCCAGTTGATTTTCTGGCACCATTTATTGATTGCCAAAGTGGTCAAACTTTTTCAAGCCCATTTGATTTTTGTAGCACTATTTATTGATCGCTAGGACGATCAATTTGTTTTTAAGCCTAGTTGATTCTCTAGCATTATTTTGTGACAACTTGTGATCGCCAACGCGGTTATATTGTCCTTTGTTTTTTATAAGTTTCAGTCAATGATTGCTTAAGCTATTGCATTTAAACTCTTCATATGTTTTAACCATTTATAGCCGTCATTTTGATTGCGTTGTCTCGTCGATTTTTCCGTTTCTCGTGCAGGGACAGAATCTTGGCATCCGCCGAGTGGTATTTAGTCATTGTTTGCCGAGGATAAAGCATTCTATACTGTTTACCCTCAAAGTGTTACTTTCGCTAACTTTTTCATTTACTCTGAATAAAGGTCCCTTGCAGGTGTCAATTCCTTCCACGAGCGTTGTTTGCCCCTGCTAATCATTACCTGTATTTTTCTTGTGTTCACAGAAATAAATCTTAGCGCACACCGAGCGTGTCTCTATACAGGTTTTTCTTAATACGCATGCGTACTGTACACTCTCACACACCACGTGGTAGGGGTGAGCATAAGCGGATTATCCACTCCGGTTTTGAAAAGCGGAGCGGATATCCGCTTTTCCGGATTAGCAAAATGTCGATCCGTATCCGCTCCGCATTAAAGCGGATACCCGCTTTTCCAGATATTCGGTTTAAGCGAAGCGAATCTGCGGATATCCGTATCCGTTTTGAGTGTTTTGTCTTTTCTGTTGTTTTCATTTACTTTTTTAATTGAGTAGTAAACTACAAAATTGTATCGAATCGAGCCCAAATAGCCTCCAAAATTATAAAAGTACCAATTTCAAATCTTCAAATTTAATAAACCTAATACGAAGTTAACAATATGACATAGTTTAATACAATCATGACCGACAATCCAAATTATTAAATTCCAGATTTTTCATATTAACTACAACAACATAACAAAAATAATCTAGCTGTAAAACTGGATTTTTTTTAATTTTTTAAGGTTCTAGACTTCTAGTCCACACACGCATCATTGATTATATGGTTGTAAAACTGGAATTTTTAAATTTTTAAGAAAGCGGAGCGAATACGGATATCCTGATTTCTTAGAAGGTCGATCCGTATCCGCTTCTTTTTGGGTCCAAAAAAAGCGGAGCGGATATGCGCTCCACTTTATACTGAGCAGATATCTGCTTTTCCGGATAAAAAACGGACCGCGTCCGGTTTGGATTGCCGGATCAAGATCAACATGCTCACCCCTACCACGTGCACATCAGCATCTTACATGTCGCCTTAGAAATACTTTGATATTCGCTTTTACTCAAGTTCTTTCAAAGTGGGGGCTTTTTTATACGCCGAAAAATCGTCGTCAGATTTCTCCGCAAATGTCCGATGATGAAAGGAGTAATTTATAAACTTGAATGTTATTTTTGCTTTGATAGGTAAAATAAGGTCTCAGTTTTTTCCTCAATCACTCCTTTATTTCGATCACATTCAAAAGCCTCGTTCAAGAGCTAGACACCTCTCGTGTCTTTTTCCGACTCCCGATTGCAAAGTTGTTAACCGAGGGTAAAACCATCTTTTACCACAGAAGAGTAAAAGCGTCTTTTTGCATTTTCGGAACATTAAAAATTTCCCCGAAAATAAAATTGACTGGATGTGGTCATAATGACGACATCCAAGTGGTAGGCTCACAGCCACCAGCGGCCCTGGATGATTTCCTAGGGCCGCTAGCGGAACTCACCAGGGCCACCAACGGCCTTCACGGCCAGCTGACGCCAAATCTTTTTCGGCCCGATCTCTTTAAATTTTGCCCTCTCTTCACCCGATCAACCCTACTCCTTCGCCTATAAACATAGACCTCCACCTTCAGTTCAAAACACACAGTCTACAGTTGACAACCTCTATTCTCGGTTGAGTACTCCCGAGCTTCCCCCTCTTTCTTCCAAATTTATTCTTTTCTTGAGATCTGTTTTTACTATTTATTTGCTAAATAGCTGTAAGAACCCTCGCCTTTCCTGCGCGTTTTCAATTTTTAGTTGAGATTAATGGTTCCTAAATATGTGTCACATGCGATTCAAATTAATTATAAAGAACAATAATTTGCAAATAAGAAGCCGCCACCAATTTTAAGAAAACAATTGAAAACCATCAAAAGTGCACCCCAATTCCTATTAGGAATTGACTCATGCCCATGGGGACTAAGTATTGAGTTCGGGGATGTAGGTACGAAATAAACAAAACGAATCTCATCTACATCGCCCGTATTAACGGCATCTACTAAGCTTATCCAAGTCAAGTATTTATTAATGCTATATGGTTCCATAGAAATCCGGTCGTCTAATGATCCTAAATTAACTAGGCGGGTTAAGAACAACCAAATTATCTACGTTATCACTTTGTACGATTTATATCCAATTTACATGCATAATATTTGACAAGCATAAACATGATATAAAGCATTAATTAACGCTCCAACCTACCAACTTTGCTAAACGCGCCATTGTATTGAATATGCACATCAATAAAACCGTTAGTATCTTCAAAAGAATAATAATAATGCAAAGGTGCTAACTTTAGGCTAAAATAAACCTAGAAGGCTACTATATGCATGCAAAAACTATGAAAAGATGCAAACTTGCCTAAACTAATAAAAAGACACAAACTTTATACTAACTAATCGAGCATAATTATATACAAAATCAAAAGCATGCAAGTTTATTCAATCATAATCAAAAGCTAAATAAAACATGGTGAATGAACAATAAAACAAGAGATTTAATAAAGAATTAGGCCCTCAGGATGGTTCACCTGGATGTTCTATTCGAACAGGACTAGTAGAATTAGGATTGCTCTTCGATCTTGGGTGCTAGGCTAGGTGTAATGCTTGCTTGAATCTTCAGATTTCTGAATTTTCTTTGATTTGGGGAGATATGTGCTCTCAATGCTCTCAAAACTATGAACTGACTAACCTCCCGCAGAAGAGGGTGAAAGGGAGTATTTATAGAATTGGGGGAGGGATTTAGGGGCCTAGGGCGAGAAGCCCGGCGCCAAAACTCGGCCCCGTAAAAAAACAGGTTCAGCGGCCACACAGAGGACAGCTGGGGCCCGTGGTGGCTGCTGGGGCTCGGCGGCAGGGCCGCTGAGGCTCAGCGGCTGGCCACTGGGGCCAGCGGCTGGCCTGACAGCCCCCGCTGTCACGCGCTGGCCGCTGAGCAGCCTGTGAAGACCGCCGGGCCTGACGGCGCGCGCGTGACTAGGGTTTTTGACTTTTCGTTCTCTGTAAATTACGAAATTGCCCTTGGGCTGGCCCAAGGGTCCGGGATTGAGCGATTTTTACCCAAATCTTCGAGACGCGATATCTCTTGAGCTAGGAACCTGATTGAGGCAAGGTCAAAGGCGTTGGAATCCTTATAACAAGGGGTATCCAAAGACTGAGGTTTCAAAGAATTTGGTGTAGATTTCCGAGCAATGTCCTTTTCTACTTACGTCCATGTTAATCCATTACCATCATCATCGGGCGTTGCGGTGTCAGGGGATGAGAACCGATTAGGGTGTCTACAGAAGCCCCCACTTTAGCCGAGCTTGTAAAAGCGAAGGTCAAAGTATTTGCTAAAATGCCTGCAATTGTTTTTTTTTTTGAAAATGCTTTATGTTAGAAAGAAGAAAAGATAGACTCCTGACCGCCTGCGGTCAGGGTTACCTGCTTTGTTTAAAGAGTGGTGCGTTGCTCTGCTTTGTTTAAAGAGCGGTACATTGCTCTGCTTCGCGGATACTGACGTGACGCTAATTTTGATAGCATTATCGTCAAAGGGCGTTGTGTTGCCCTGCTTTAATTGTTGCCAACGTGACGCTAATTTTGATAGCTTCAACGTCAAAGAGCGGTATGCTGCTCTGCTTATGTTGTTGTTGACACGACGCTAATTTTGATAGCTTCGTCGCCAAAGAGCGGTATGTTACTCTGCTTTAGTTGTGCCTGCAAAAATAAAATAAAGTGTCTGTGGCTGTAAAAAGTTAGATATAAGGCTCGCGCATGCAAAAATAGATAGTGCCGGGTAACTAGGATAAGAAACCAAGCCGTGGGGGCAAAAGAGTCATTTTGGGTGATATATTCAAATCCCCGGGCTTCCAACAGTCGAGAATCTAATCTTGCGCGGAATTTGAACTCGTGGCCCCGCCCCGAGGGGGCAAACAAAGGAATTGGTTCGACGGCCATGCGGACGGCCGCCGAAGGCTGGGCGGTCTTTACGGGCCCGCTCAGCGGCTAAAGACGTTGTGCGAAGGCTAAAAGAAGGGCCGCCAGGCCGTGCGGCTCAGCCGCGGAGGTTGGGCGGCCCTGAACTTGGCTGTTGGGCTGGTTCAGAGGCGAAATTGGGTATTTTTGTGTGAGGAGCCGAGTTTTGGGTCATTTTTTCCCCAAAATTTCGAGACTCTCTCTCTCTACCTCCATTGTTGCCCAATCTTCATTTCTTACTCAAATTTGCTCGAATTTGCTTCTTTTTGCTTGCATTTGCTTGGTTTTGCATAATCTTTGCATAATTTCAAGTTTATTTGTGATTTTTCACAAATTTGGGGTGAATTTGAGAGCGGGTTTTTGAAACCCTTGGAGAGAGAAAATCTCAATTTCTCCATTCTTGCTTATTGATCTTTGCTAGCTTGTTCATCTTTCTTCACGGCTCCCAAATTGGCGAAGAAGAGGAGTAGAAGGGCCGACGTCCGGGAGGAGGTTGAAGAAATTAATATCTTCACCAAGGCTTTCCCCTCCCATGTCAAGCCTTCCAAGAGGAAGCCAAATATGGCTTTTCCTCAAGATAGGTACACACGGTCGGATAGGATGCCCGACATCATTTGGGATCGGTCGGAGTTGCTCTTTCGACCGGGGACTCACTTGAGCTCTCGTGCTTCCAAGTTTGTGGTAAGCCTTAAACCTTGAATTCATAGTTTTATGCATTGAGTTTTAGTTTATATGCTTTGCCTCGAGTAGAAATTGTGTAGGAATCGTATGCAATTGTCAAGTTTGTAGCGCATGTGATCTTGTGCGGCTTGAACGAACTTAGAAACATGCTTAGGACTTGAACATTTGGTTGAAATGTGAACCTAAGAGGTTGCGAATTTGATCATAGGAACCCGATGGGAATTTGAAGCCCCATGGTAATTATGGCTCTTCGGTGAGGCTTTTTAAGACTTTGCCCAAAGAGGTGCAAAGTGCGGTTTTGGGTGCGGGGTTCGGTTGAGCGAGTCAAGAGGTGCATCGTCCGCTTGTCTTTGGAACATTTTTGGGATACAACCAACACGTTCCATTTCCCTAATGGGGAGATGATGATCACTCCATCGGAGTTTGCTATGTTGACTGGGGTGCCTTGTGTGGGTAGGCCCATTGTGTAGGACGTTTCCATCTGGAAACGTAAGACCGAGATGATGGAGTTGTTTGGCCCTTGGGGGAATACCTGGGGTCACCATTATCGTCCCTATAGCGAGCTCTATGCCGCTTTGACTGATGCGAGGTATAAGAGGTCTACCTCGGTGCAGCAGAAGGCGAGGAAGTTTATCGCCTATCTCCTTGCCACCACCATTTTTGATGACAAGGGAGAGCGTATCCATGCTATTTACCTCCCTAGCTTGTTGGATTGAGAGAGGATGAGAGAGTACAACTGGGGGTTGCCGGGCTACGCCAACCTCTTGAGGTGCATGCGGTTTGCTTGCCGCATGAATGATGAGGGATACAAGCAGTCGACTCTTCCTCCCGTGAGCTTGTGCGGTTTTTGGAAGGCCTTGCAGGTGAGTTTTGCTTTTTGTATCTATTTGGTGATTTGCATGATTTAAGTGTATGGTGCTTAGCTTCATGTTTCGATGTAGCCTTGGTTCTTTGAGCATTTCCCGGACATTGCGCCTACGGGCTGGGAGTTGTATTTCCCGGTTTTGCAGGGCGTGGCGTCATAGGGGTCCTGCACCCTTTTCGACTCTCCAGTAGTATAGGGAGGCTCTCTTGCGCTAGATTGGCACAAGGTAACGCAATTTTGCTTTTTGTTTCATGGTTTGTATTTTTTTTTGTGGAAATATCTTATATTACATTGCTTGTGTAGATTGACTACTTCCCTTGGGCGAAGTACCATGGGTTGGCTCCGGATGGTGTCCTTTCGTCCAGGGCGATAGACCGCCAGAGGATCCTGATTGCGGGTCCGTTATCTTTCGAGTGGTATTTGGGAGAGCGGATCATCCGTTAGGTTTATCCTGACGTGGCTGGCCCGAGGATTCCCTTGGATCCTCCCTCAACCATGTTCTTGGTGAGGTGTTTATCTTGCGAGCAGGTTGCGGAGGCAATGGTGGGCTCGAATGCTATCCGGTATTTGAGGGAGCCTGCGGAGGACCTTGCGGATCACTACGAGCAGTTCCGTCGTGATCGCCTCATGCCTTTATTTGTGGGTTTGAAGGTAAGAATTTTTTTTTTCCGTTATTCTATGCCTTTCTTGCTTTGTTGGTTACTAACCTTCTTTGCTTTGTAGGAACCTCGGGTTGATGATGTTGATGTGGATATCCCGGATATGTGGGTCCGAGGTCGGGATTATGGAGGGAAGGAGTGCTGGGGAGAGGTCCCGATGACGGTGGACCTTGATGAGGACATCCAAGGCCTTCCTCTTCAAGTTGGGCATCCAGCGGTAAATTCGTAATTTTAGCTGTTGCATGTGATTTTTACTGCTTTTATGCTTGTATTGACTTTTCTTTGCGTAGCTTGGCCGTGAGCAGACCGGGAAGGTCTTCAAGATGATGCATGCTATGAAGTCCTGGATTTCTCGAGCTCTCTCGAAGGGCACTTGCTCCAGAGCTGACTTGGATAAGGTAAACTTGATTTGCATCTTCAAAATTGTATGGTTTGAGAAATGTATTTTATATGTTTGCTGGGTTGCAGGTTGAGTATCGTCGATCCCTTCCTCGTCGGTCACGACAGGTGGTATTATCAGATTATGGGGTTGTGAGCTCGCCTTAGCGTAGTCCATCCCATGAGAGGAGTCCTCGGAGGGAGAGTCCTCGGAGAGAAAGGGAGCCTGTGCATCGGACGGACCGTCCTGGTGGGAGTAGGATGACTCAGTTCATGGAGCCTACTCCTATGCCTATGCCGATGTATCCTTCTTATCCCGGGTATGCGGGGTATGCTCCTTATGGTGGCCTTTACTACCAGCCCCTTGTCCCTGCTCCTATGATGCCTACCATGCCTCCTCGTTCTTCGTGGAGGTATGATTCGAGTTATGCTGGAGAGGGGTGCTCGTATCAGGAGCCTGCTCGTCATTCTTCCTTTGACCCTGGCCAGCTGGCGGCGTCGATCTTTGGCGATGAGCCTCGGAGGTCGGAGGATCATTTTGAGGTGCTCCGTTCAGATGCTGATGCGGGTGAAGATTTCTATGAAGATGTTTTCGTATGAGATACATTCTGCAACATTTGTGTTGAACAAAATGTTCGGACTTTGCTGTGTAATATATTGTTGTTTTATTGGTCCTTGCATATAATTAGGCTAATGCAAATGCACAGGTAGTCAAGCGCAAGTAATAGCCATGTAGCAAAAAATGGTACAGCCAAAAAGTTAAAAATTGGGTGTACCCTATCCCCCCTAAAAAAAATGAAAAAAAGAAAGGGGTGCCAAAAATGAAATAAAAAAGGGGTTAACAAAAATAAAAGATGGTGATCATCCAAAAAGAAATAAAGAAATTGTGGAGTTCCCATAAATAATTAAGAAAATAATAGGAAATATTAATAATAGAAGAAATAGGAAACTGAGCCAAATTGGAGTCCAAAACGGTTAAGGAAAGTGTCCAAAACCGGGTAGAAGAGTGCTGTCTCGAAAAGGAGGCTCGGCGGCCAAAGGGGGTCGTTCAGCGGCTGACGCGAAGGAGTGGGGGTCAAAAGTGGCGCCGCTAGGCTCAGCGGCTGAGCCGCGGAGGCTGGGCGGCTGGCCGTTGAGTTTCAGCGGCTGGCCACCGACGCCCAGTGGCTGGGCCGCTGGGCTTTGGCTGCCATATCGTGGCCGCCGAGCCTTCGACGGCTGTCCGGTTGGCCGCTGAAGCCTATTTTCCGACGGGTTGCCTTATTTTCGTCCTACATAAGCCTTGGGTTAATTCGATTTTGGGACATCACCTTTACAACTTCATAGCAATAGAGAGCTTTTTAGAGAGAGAAACCTCCAATTAATTTAGAATTCATCCATGAAAAGTTTTGAAGTTAAGTTCGATAAGTGGTTGCAATCTATGACCCCTGAAGAGAGGATGAGACTTGTGCCCTTTCACTTGAAACTTCCATCTGAAGCAAGTTCAAGTGGTCTGGAACCTTCTTGAGGCTGCGGTTGAATTTTGAGATGACAAGCTTCATGTTTTTAGATTTGGGTATAACGAACTGTGTCCTCTTCCTGAAGAATTTGCTGCCATAATTGGGTACCCTTATGATCAAGCGCCTGCAACTCTACGGCTCGGGGCCAACCATGAAGGTTATTATAAAAGGTATCTTGATTTATCCTCAACCCAAGCCTCTTCTGTGGCTAGAACCGGTGAGCTAGACCTTAATGGTGTGATTGACATGTTTTTCCCTAAGGTAAGGGATGATCATAATGAAACATATTATAGGCGTGCTTTTATCTTGTGTCTCTTACATAGGTACCGCTTTGTTGGTGGAGGTAATAATGGTAAAACTTGTATGCTTAGAATTGTTGAACAAATTCAAAACGATTTTACCCCTATGTCTCTTGTTCTTGGTGAAACCCTAATGTGCTTGGATCGCAAGAAGCAAGAACCAACTCATGGTGGATGGACGGGAAGCCCTCTTCTCCTTCAAGTGAGTGCTTGAATAATTGCTTTGAATATAAAGTTTGAATCTTTAGTGGATACCTAACTTTCTTATTTTTATTTGCTTTTTGTAGATATGGCTTTTGGAGCATATATGCCTCATTGAGAGGCCGACTGTAGACACCCTAATCGGTTCTCATCCCCTGACACCGCAACGCCCGATGATGATGGTAATGGATTAACATGGACGTAAGTAGAAAAGGACATTGCCCGGAAATCTAGACCAAATTCCTTGAAACCTCAGTCTTTGGATAGCCCTTGTTATAAGGATTCCAACGCTTTTGACCTTGCCTCAATCAGGTTCCCGGATCAAGAGATATCGCGTCTCGAAGATTTGGGTCAAAACCGCTCAATCCCGGCCCCTTGGGCCAGCCCAAGGGCAATTTCGTAATTTACTGAACACCAAAAAGTCAAAACCCTAGTTACGCACGCGCCGTCAGGTTCGGCGGCTGACGCGACCTGTCCGGAGGCCAGCGCGTGACAGCGGGGGCTGTCTGGTCGGCCGCTGGCCCTAGTGGCCACCACGGGCCTCAGCTGCCCTCCGTGTGGCCGGTGAACCCGATTTTTCACTGGGCCGAGTTTTGGCTCCGAGCTTTCGGCCCTAGGCCTCCAAATCCGTCCCCCAACTCTATAAATACTCCCTTTCACCCTCTTCTGCGAGAGGTCAGTCAGTTCATAATTTTGAGAGCATTGAGAGCACATATTTCCCCAAATTCAGAAATCTGAAGATCCAAGCAAGCAATACACCTATTCTAGCACCCAAGATCGAAGAGCAATCCTAATTCTACTAGTCCCGTTCGAATAGAACGTCCAGGTTAACCATCCTGAGGTCCTAACTCTTTATTAAATCTCTTGTTTTATTATTCATTAATCATGTTTTATTTAGCTTTTGATTATGGTTGAATAAATTTGCATGCCTTTGATTTTGTATACAATTATGCATGTTTAGTTAATATAAAGTTTAAGTCTTTTTATTAGTTTATGCAAGTTTGCATCTTTTTGTAGTTTTTGCATGCATATAGTAGTTTCCTAGGTTTATTTTAGCATAAAGTTAGCACCTTTGCATTATTTATTATTCTTTTGAAGATACTAACGGTTTTATTGATGTGCATATGCAATAATTGGCGCGTTTAGCAAAGTTGGTAGGTTGGAGCATTGATTTGATGTTTATATTATGTTGTGCTTGTTAATAGTATGCATATATTTAAGAGCCATTAATTCCAACAAAATATTTCCAATTAAGCGCCCGGAAAGGCGAGGGTTCTTACGGTGGCGACTTCACTGGGGACTTAATAAGAGGATGTAATTCGAACACTTATCCATGTCAATAATTTATTTTTAGCTATTTGGTTCAATTACCGTACGTGTTTATTTTCTTTGCCTTTTTGCATCCATATCACTCATATTGCAAGCATTATCTTTGCAAGATGTTGAAAGACATCACCACACCATTATAGGATCTACCTCTTGGAACATTGTCTATGACTTAGGCCAGTGACCCACTCGGTCCGAATTACCTTTGCACATAGTCGTGTTCCACCCCATGACATTTATATGTTTCCATTCGAGATGTGTAAAATGGTACGTCTAGTCTTACTATGCACCCCATAGATGACAAAATGCATCCGGTTGTGGGTTACCTTATCCAACCATAGTTTGTGTCAAACCACTACATTATGTCTCATAGTCCATATCAAAGTGCTAAGTGCTTTATTTGCTATATTATTAATTATTTCTTTGCTATGTGATTAACTTCCATAGGATATTAGGAATAGATCCCCCCTTAGGATTCTTTTTCTTTTTTGAGTTTTGGTTAGGGAAGGTTTCCCTTTTGTACCTGTTCAAATAGAGTCTAGGATCTTATCTTTTTAGGAAGTAGAATCCCTTTATGACTCCGACGATGCTAGCGACCATGTTAGAAGACGTTCTTCTCCATCAGAATTAGATTGCATCCAAATAACATATTCCCGCCAATGATCTTTCACCAAATAAAAAAAGAGTCCAATTTAATTCCATATGCAAGTCAACAGTATTTCTCTTTTTCTATAATTAGGGAGTTTCATCCCCATAAGCAAGTCGAGAGTATTTATAATTCTAATAGAGTCGAAAAATCATTGATTAGATTATGCTATTTACATAAAATCGCGTCTTACCCAAAAGATCACCATGTTGAGGATTAATACTAGATTCTCTTCCCACATTTGTTTTAAAATACAACTTTTATTATTATGTGGAGATTCCTATCTATTTTCTATCTTCTTAAACGGGCCTTTTTCTTGTCCAGAATTGGTAGAAGTAGAAATCCTGGTCATAGGGAGTGGGAGAGAGACGAGTCCAGCAAGAGGTTAGTCCGCAAATTGTCGTTCGAACCTTCACCACAAGTACAATTCGTGGGCCCTATTTGGCTCGCTTACCTTCGCACACGGCCACTGTCACCTCAAACCTCGCCATCCAATTCACCTGACTCCGTTATGTCTCGAGACGCCGAGAGAACCGCTGACCAAAAGATGGATGACCTTTTAGCCCAAATGGTCGCCATGAATGCTAGATTCATTGATATGGAAGCCCGTGTCGCCAAGTTGGATCCCCCTAATAGGGATGAAGATGAGCCCAAACCCGATGGGGAAAAGGCTGAACCCTCCACTGAAGAGGTGCTAGAGCTTCAAGCCAAGCTCAACAGGCTTGAGTCCGTCTTAGGTAAGAGTCGGGCCTTCAACGACATGATCATTAATTCTGAGGGCTATGCTCCCCACATTAAGGGAAAGTTGCCCACCAAGTTCTCCATGCCTGAAGTTCCCACATTCAAAGGAACCGATGATCCACAAGATCACATTAGAGCTTTTACTACTGCATTGGGCCTTAGAGGCATTGAACAAGAGCTGTATGTTCACCTCTTTCCCCAAACCTTGGATCCTGCTGTCAGGGCCTGGTTCTTCAAGCTGCCCACCCAAAAGCTGGAAAAATGGGAAGATATATCCACATTGTTCCTTCAGAGATATCCTGACAATGTCTTGCCGCCCATGACATTAAGAGAACTGGACATTACCAAGCAAGGAGACAAAGAAGGATTCACTAGCTTCGTGAGAAGATGGAGGACTAAGGTCGCTGAGATGATTGATCGCCTATCTAAAAGGGATCAAATCCGCATGCTAGTCCAGAACTTGACATTTGAATACCGTGAACACATGAAATTTCAACCCATAACCACCTATGCTCAATTAACTGAAGTCGGCATGGCCATTGAAGATGACCAACTCCAAATGGGGAAGAACAAAGTCACTTACAACAACAACACAAGTGGATATAGAGATAAGATATACACCAGCACCAATCACACCCCCACTAATAGAGGGAATGAAGTGAACGCCATAGGTGATAGGCGTCCAAGAAGGTATACCCCCCTCGGGATGACCTATGCCAAGGCTCTGGATAAAATGATCAAAGGAGACTATCTACACCCAATTGGGCCTACCCCCGATCCGCCTGTAGAGAAGAGGTCACCATATTGGAATGAGTCCGCATTCTGCAAATACCACAAGGGGCGTGGGCACGATACTGAAAAGTGTTATACCCTTAAGGATAAAATCCAAGATCTGTTTGACAATGGCACCATACCACTGCCTAAAGATGCACCACCACCCAGTAACAACAACAACCCTCTTGGGAACTCTTTTGCTATTGACATAGAAGAAGGGTTTGATCCCTCCTATTTGATCACACCTATTGGACAAGCAATACCACCACACCCATGCCCATGATCCACACTCGATGTCTGCGGCCTTTGGGATAGTGATGTGGAAGATAATGGGGCATATACTGATCCAGAAGATGTGTTGACTCCTCAAGTCCATGACATAACCAATGGTAAAGCCTGGTATGATATCTCTGACGATGAGAAGGAAGAAAATGACAAAGCTCTGAATTATCTTACGAGATCGGGACGCCAACTCAGGCCCGAAAACATCTACATGGATCCATCTCAAATCCAGCCCGTAGAGCCTGTAGCCATCCCCAACAGGGATCCAGCCCAAAGGGAAATGGCAAAAGAAGATAATGGGACCAATATCTTGAAGCAACTACAAAGAACAAAAGCCGACATATCCATATGGAAACTATTAACCACTTCTATCACTCATAGAAGGGCCGTGCTGGAAGCCTTGAACGCAACCACCATTTCACCAAATGCCACTCCTGAAGAGGTAGTCAACCTCCTGATCCAAGGAAAGTCATCCACGCCCATCACCTTTTCTGATAAAGACCTTCCACCCGAAGGTATTCACCACAACAAGGCTCTTTACCTTACTGTAATCTGTTAACAAAGACAAGTCCCTATGACTTTGGTCGATAATGGCTCGGCTGTAAATGTAGCCTCAACTCTGCATCAAAAGGTGAAACTATCCTTGGCAGGATCCACCTTAGAGGTCTGCGCTGATACTATGATAGCCCAGATTCAGAAAGCTCCAGTCCTAAAGATAGAACATAATGAGCAAGACGAAGAGCTATGGGGTTTTGAGAAGATAGCCTTCATAGAAACGATAGAGCCCACACTCAATGTGAATGCTTTACTCAGAAAGCAAGGTCACTTCCCAGGCACCACTTTGGGCCCTCATCCCAAGGTAGCTCAAGCCTTTTGGAACACCAAGATCAAAAATGATTTGTTCGGGCTAGGTTACAAGCCCACAAGGCAAGAAATTAGGACCTACGCGTCCAAAGTTATGGCTAAGAAAGGGCTCTTGCAGCTAACAAACCCATTACACATAACATGGATCCTTATCCCCTCACCCTCAACGGGCAATTCCTACAGGATGGCGACCCATACCCTTACTATGGATTCCCTGAACCATACACAATCAACGGGATCCTAATGCCAGGCTTTGAGGCGTTTCAAGATTGCTTCCTCATGAGCGAAGACACACCCATACCTCCCAATGAGGGCCAATCCACTAAAGATGGGGCTAATGACATGGCACCCAACGACTTTGGGATTTTATTTGGCGAAGAGCGTCGTCAGTACGACGAGACCACTACCAAACTTCCCTTTACTGTGCTTTTCAATGAAGGATTCGACCCAACCAAGTTGATTGCCCCAATCGGGCCCGACCGTACCACCTGGAAGCACGAGACGAACTGGACTCCAGTCAAGGGAGCCAAATACAAGTTCACCATCCGCAACGACCCTACAGGAGGGCCCAATTCTGATTCTGAGTCCGATTCTGATTCTGAGTCTGTTATCCTAGAAGTGTCGGGTAGTCCACCCCAGTCTATTCCCAAGGTCCTTAGCGATGACCTCATTGATGTATTGTCCGCTTTTATTAATATTATGAACGTCGATTTTGCTTACTCGGATTGCCTCACTGCTAATAATTCAAAAAATATAACGGAATTGCCGAAAGAAGTTATTAAACCACTAATCAAACATGAGCAAAAGACTTCAATAGTCGAAGAAACGGAGACAATAAACATTGCAACCAGTGATGAGCCTCGCCACGTGCAAATAGGCTTGTCTTTAACATCTAATGAACGCGAACAAGTCGTAGCACTCCTAAAGAATTATACGGATGTTTTCGCCTGGTCCTACAAGGACATGCCAGGCATAGACCGCCAAATTGCTCAGCATACCATTCCACTAAACCCCAACTGCAAACCAGTCAAACAAAATCTAAGAAGAATGAACCCAGAGTGGGCTCTTAAGATCAAGGAAGAAGTCCAAAAACAACTAGAGGCCGGCTTCATAAGAGTGGCCAAATACTCCGATTGGGTAGCCAATATTGTCCCAGTCCCGAAAAAGGATGGACGGGTCCGAATGTGTGTAGATTTTAGGGACTTGAACAAAGCAAGTCCAAAAGATGGCTTTCCCTTACCTCACATAGACGTCTTGGTAGACAACACCGCCGGACACGCCCTTCTGTCATTCATGGACGGGTATGCAGGATATAACCAAGTCCTCATGGCCAAAGAGGACGAAGAGAAAACCACTTTCATCACACAGTGGGGTACTTATTGCTATACGGTAATGCCGTTCGGACCTAAGAATGCGGGATCCACATATCAAAGAACCGCTACGACCTTACTCCACGACATGATGCATAAAGAGGCTGAAGTGTATGTAGATGATATGATCATAAAGTCCAAAGACAGAGAAGGGCACGTACCCTCACTTCAAAAGTTCTTTGACAGGATTATGAAGTACAATATGAGGCTCAATCCCAAAAAGTGCGCATTCGGAGTTATATCCGACAAACTTCTAGGATTTGTCATAAGCACCAGAGGGATAGAAATTGATCCATCCATGATCAAAGCCATAATAGACATGCCACCTCCGAAAACGGAAAAAGAGATAAAAGGCTTCCTAGGGAGAATCCAGTACATTAGCAGGTTCATTTCCAAGCTAACTATTACTTGTGAACCCATATTCAAGAAACTCAAAAAAGAGGTAAAGACGGAATGGGACGAGCAATGCCAAAAGGCCTTTGACAAAATAAAGGCGTACTTATCTGAACCACCCGTTCTAGTACCACCCATCCCAGACATACCTCTAATACTCTACCTTACAGTCACAGAAACGTCAATGGGGGCCATGCTAGCCCAAGAAGTAGATAAGGAAGAAAAGGCAATATACTATGTAAGCAAGAAGTTTCTGGAATATGAAACCCGCTACTCATCCCTGGAAAAGACATGTCTAGCTCTAGTAGCAACTACCAAAAAGCTGCGACATTACATGCTCCAACACACGATCCACATCAGATCAAGAGAAAATCCTTTGAAGTACATATTCGAAAAGCCCATACTAAATGGTATAATAGCAAGGTGGACCGTCCTCCTCTCAGAGTTCGACCTCAAATTTGAACATCAAAAAGCCATAAAAGGGCATGCTATGTCAGAATACCTGGCCGACCAAGCCATAAACGAAGCAGATCACAAGGACGAATACCACTTTCCAGACGATGGGGTTATGACCTTAGATACGGAAACTTGGCAACTATACTTCGACGGAGCATCCAACCAAAAGGGTTATGGACTAGGAATACTGATAGTATTCCCCGAAGGTGCACACACACCCATTTCAGTCAAACTGGACCACGAGGTCACAAATAATGGCGCCGAATATGAAGCTTGCATAATAGGACTACAATCCGCCATAAGCCTTGGCATTAAGACACTCCGAGTCTATGGGGACTCGTCACTCATAATTAACCAAATCTCCAAAATATGGAGGGTTAAATGTGAAACCTTGGCACTCTACCAGGAATACTTGGATAAGATCATAGTGTATTTCAATCAAATACACTTTACATACCTTCCACGAGAAGATAATCAGTTCGCAGACGCCTTGGCTAAGCTAGCAAGCATGATCAACATACCCCAAACCATTCGGATGATGCCTATCTGCGTACAAAGGAGGTATGAGCCTTCATATTGCGACGCCTTGGAAGTATTCCACGACGAAGAAGACGAGTGGTACACCGATATAAAAAACCTACTTGTCTACCAGCTCTATCCTCCTGATTCTAGTCCTAGAGCCCAGAAAGCACTTACAAGGCTCGCGGCCCAATTCCTGGAAGTACATGGTGAAATATACAAGAAAAGCCCAAACGGAGTCAACCTCCACTGCCTAGGTACTGAAGCGGCCCATAAAGTCTTAAGGGAAGCACATGCAGGAGTGTGTGGACCGCACATGAACGATATGATGCTATCTAGAAAGATAATAAGGCTCGGGTATTATTGGACGACAATGGAGAAAGATTGTTGTGAATTTGTCAAAAGATGCACACAATGCCAGACCCATGCCAATCTACAACACCTACCACCAAGCCCATTATATACCTTCACCTCACCTTGGCCTTTCTCAGCTTGGGGGATCGATATCATCGGCAAAATAACCCCAACAGGAAAAGGGGGCCACGAGTATATCCTAGTCGCAATCGACTACTTTATTAAATGGGTCGAAGCGCAATCATACGCAAAGCTCAAAGCAAAGCATGTGGTAAAGTTCATTAAGAATAACATAATAGCTAGATACGGAGTTCCCCAAGAAATCATCAGTGATAATGGGTCACACTTCATGAAGGAAGTAATTGAGCTTTTAGCCCAGTTTAAGATCCGGCATCGAAAGTCATCTCCCTACAGACCGCAAACAAACGGTGCAGTAGAAGCGGCCAACAAAAACATCAAGAAAATCATTAAAAGAATGTCCGAAAATTACCATGACTGGCCAGACAAGCTACCGTTTGCATTGTGGGGTTATAGGACATCAGTTCGCGCATCAATGGGAGCAACACCATACTCCCTGGTTTACGGAATGGAAGCCGTATTACCAATTGAATTAGAGATCCCATCTTTAAGGATTGTGTTAGAAAGCCAAATCCCAGAAGTAGATTGGGTCCAAGCCCGCTACGATCAACTAGTCTTGTTGGACGAGAAAAGGTTGCAAGCTTTGCATAACGTGAGAATCTATCAGAGCAGACTAACAAGACACTTTAACCAAAGGCTCAAAATGAGGGATCTTAAGGTTGGAGACCTAGTACTTAAAGAGGTAAGGGCAAATGTCCCTGACCCAAGAGGCAAATTTTGACCCAACTGGTCAGGCCCGTTTATCATCACAAAGATCTTGACAGGTGGCACTGCAAGATTGGCAGATTTAGACGGGATTGAATTTAGTCAATGGATAAATATGGATCAATTAAAAATGTTCTATGCTTAGGCAAGACACCCAATGTAACACTTTCGAGAGGCCCACATAAGGCTAACTAATACCGTTTAAAAAAAAATAAAAAATAAAAATAAAAAAACAACGGGATTAGATGTTAAAAAAAAACGGATAAGAACTACGAGTGGCCTGATTCCCCTAAAAGGATACATAGGACAACCCAATTACAATTGGGCTCGGCCCCTTCATCAAATTCGCATTCAAAAGTTGTTAAAATTTGTGCACAATATAAACACAAGGTTGCAATATTAAAATGAGCATGTCTTCATAGATAAATAATAATAAAGCCCATTATAAGACTTGACAATTCCTAAGCAATAAAAATAAATTAATTAAAAACAAAAGGGGGCACATCACCCTTATTGAATTTAAAGCAATAAAAAAAAAAAAAAAAAAAAAGAGGCAATCCTAAGCTAGACATGCTCCAATTGAGTATTTCCTAATAGACTACTCCGTAGCTTCGGTAGTAGGGAGAACATCTTCCATAGGTTCATCAACCTTTGGGCCTTCCACTTCGCGTTCCTTCGGAGCCCATCTCTCTCGAACCACAGGCTCTTCTTCCTTTTCAACCTCCATTGGAGGAGCACTTGTAGAGGCCTCATGGTCGTTGGCCCGAATTTGGGGTTTCTCCTCTGGTTTAGTACTAATCTTTGCTAAAGCTTTCTTGGCCTTTCGGTTAAGAATACTCTTCACATGCTTGACTCCCTTTTGTTTACCCTTCCCTTTAGGATCATTAGGGTTAGAAAGCCTCAAGCTGGCCTTGACTGACTGGGCCTTAAGATCATCTTGTTCGGATTTCCTGCATGCACGACGACCTTCCACAGGCTTACAATCCATCCAAGCCTCATAGGCTGAAGATATCACCGTCGGAGCCTTGATATGAGGCATAGTCCACTTAGGGCGACGATCCCATGCACACTCCCATGATCTTACCATACTAATAGTCAAAACTCGGGTTGCAGGCGCAACACTATCCTTCTGTGGGATGATCTGGCGTTTCCCATATTGCCGCATAATACGGCTAGGAAATATATAAGTCAAATTTTGAAGACCAACGACTTGATAATATCCAGTCTCCTTGCTACATCCGATTGCGGATTTTAAACCCCACCACTTGACAGTCCATCTTAGCAAAGGGCAAGCTTTAAGGTATCCACGCCATTCATCAATGGTGGATTCATAATAAAGCCTTCGGCGAGCAGGAAACTGCTTTGGTTGGTACTTGAGTGCATTAGTTGGTCTCTCAATGAAGCACATATGTTCCAAAAGCCATATCTGCAAAGCACACAAACAAAATAAAAACTAAAGTTAGACATCCATTAAAGATTCAAACTTTATATTCAAAGCAATTATTCAAGCACTCACTTGAAGGAAAAGAGGGCTTCCCGTCCATTCGCCATGAGTTGGTTCTTGCTTCTTGCGGTCCAAGCACATTAGGGTTTCACCAAGAACAAGAGACATAGGGGTAAAATCGTTTTGAATTTGTTCAACAATTCTAAGCATACAAGTTTTACCATAATTACCTCCACCAACAAAGAGGTACCTATGTAAGAGACATAAGATAAAAGAACGTCTATAATAGGTCTCGTTATGATAATCCCTTACCTTGGGGAAAAAGATATCAATTACAGCATTGAGGTTTAGCTCACCGGTTCTAGCCACAACAGAGGCTTGTGTTGCAGATAAACCAAGATACCTTTTATAGTAACCTTCAAGGTTGGCCCCGAGCCATGGAGTTGCAGGAGCTTGATCATGAGGGAACCCAATTATGGCAGCAAATTCTTCAAGAAGAGGACATAGTTCGTTATACCGCAGCCTCAAGAAGGTTCCAGACAACTTGAACCTGCTTCAGATGGAAGAAAGCATTTAGGTGAAAGTGCACAAGTCTCATCCACTCCTCAGGGATCATAGATTGCAACCACTTACCAAACTTAGTTTCAAAATTTGCTATGCCTGAATTCTAAATTATGTGGAGGTTTCTCTCTCTAAAAAGCTCTCTATTGCTATTCAATTATGAAGGTGATGTCCCAAAACCGGACTAACCCAAGGCTTATATAGGGCTCGCCCGAAAAAAGACGAAAATAAGGCAACCCGTCGGAAAACGAGCTTCAGCAGCCCATAGGGCAGCCGCCGAAGGCTCGGCGGCCCCGTTAAAGCAGCACAGGCCCAGCGGCCCAGCCGCTGAGTCTGGCGGCCCCTGTTTTGACCCCCGCTCCTTTGCGTCATCCGCTGAACGCCCCCCTTTGGCCGCCGAGCCTCCTTTTCGAGACATCACTCTTCTACCCAGTTTTGGACACTTTCCTTAACCGTTTTGGACTCCGATTTGGCTCAGTTTCTTCTTTACTCTATTATTACTATTTTCTATTATTTCCTTAATTATTTATGGGAACTCCACTATTTCTTTATTCTTTTTTTTTATGATTATCATCTTTTATTCACCCTTTTTTACACTTAATAATTTTATTTCATTTTGGCACCCTTTTCTTTTTTTTTCTTTTTTTTTAGGGGGGATAGGGTACACCCAATTTTATCTTTTGGGCTGTACCATTTTTGCTACATGGCTATTACTTGCGCTTTTGCTTGACTACCTGTGTATTTGCATTAGCCTAATTATATGCAGGGACCAATAAAAATAGCAATATATTACAAGCAAAGTCAGAATATTTTGTTCAACACAAATGTTCAAAAATGTATTTCATACAAATACATTATCATAGAAATCATCACCAACATCAGTATCTGTGCGGAGCACCTCAAAATGATCCTCTGACCTCCGAGGCTCATCGCCAAAGATCGACGCCGCCAGTTGGCCAGGGTCAAAGGAAGAATGACGGGAAGGCTCCCGATACGAGCACCCCTCTCCAGCATAACTCGAATCATACCCCCACGAAGAACGAGGAGGCATGGTAGGCATCATAGGAGCAGGGACTGGGGGCTGGTAATAAAGGCCACCATAGGGAGCATATCCCGCATACCCAGGATAAGAAGGATACATCGGCATGGGCATAGGAGTGGGATCCACGTACTGAGTCATCCTACTCCCACCAGGGCGATCCGTCTGATGCACAGGCTCCCTCTCTCTCCGAGGACTCTCCCTCCGTGGACTCCTCTCACGGGAAGGACTACGCTCAGGCGAGCTCACGACCTCATCATCAGCATAACCACCTGTCGTGACCGACGAGGAAGGGGTCGACGATACTCAACCTGCAACTCACCAAATATATAAGGTACATTTCTCAAAGCATACAACTTTGAAGATGCAAAACAAGTTTACCTTGTCCAAGTCAGCTCTAGAGCAATTGCCCTTCAAGAGAGCTCAAGAAATCCAGGACTTCATGGCATGCATCATCTTGAAGACCTTCCCGGTCTGCTCACGATCAAGCTACGTAAAGAAAAAGTCAATACAAGCATAAAAGCAGCAAAAATCACATGCAACAGGTAAAATTACAAATTTACCCCTGGATGCCCAATTGGAAGAGGAAGACCCTGGATGTCCTCATCAAGGTCCTCCGTCATCAGGATCTCTCCCCAGCACTCCTTCCCGCCATAATCTCTACCTCGGACCCGCATATTCGGGACATCCACATCAACATCATCAACCCGAGGCTCCTACAAGGCAAAGGAGATTAGTAATCAACAAAGCAAGAAAGGCATAGAAAAGCAAAATATGAAATTCTTACCTTCAAACCCACGAATGAAGGCATGATGCGATCACGACGGAACTGCTCATAGTGCCCCGCATGGTCCTCCGCAGGCTCCCTCAAATACTGCATAGCATCCGAGCCTACCATGGCCTCCGCAACCTGCTCACGAGACAAGCACCTCACCAACAACATGGTCGAGGGAGGATCCAAAGGAATCCTCGAGCCAGCCAGGTCAGGGTAAACCTGACGGAAGATCCGCACTCCCAAATACCACTCAAAAGAGAATGGTCCCACAATCAAGATCCTCTGACGATCTATCTCCCTTGATGCAAGGACAGCATCTGGAGCCAACCCATGGTACTTCGCCCAAGGGAAGTAGTCAATCTACACAAGCATGCAGCATAAGACATTTCCACACCAAGAAATACAAATCATGAAACAAAAAGCAAAATTGCATTACCTTCTGCCAATCTAGGCGCAAAAGAGCCTCCCTATACGGCTGGAGAGACGAAAAGGGCGCAGAACCCCTATGACGCCACGCCCTACAAACCGAGAAATCCAACTCCCAGCCCTTGGGCGCCAGGTCTGGGAAATGCTCAAAGAACCAAGGCTACATCAAAACATGAGGCTAAGTACCATACACGTAAAGCAGGCAAATCATCAAAAATGGACACAAAAAAATATATACGCACCTGCAAGGCTTTCCAAAAGCCGCACAAACTCACAGGGGGAAGAGTCGTCTGCTTGTACCCCTCATCGTTCACGCGGCAAGCAAACCGCATACACCTCAGGAGGTTGGCATAGCCCGGCAACCCCCAGTTGTACTCTCTCACCCTCTCCCAATCCAGCAAGCTGGGGAGGTAAATGGCATGAATCCTCTCTCCCTTATCACCAAAGATGGTGGTGGCAAGGAGATAGGCGATAAACTTCCTCGCCTTCTGCTCAACCGAGGTAGACCTCTTGTATCTCGCATCAGTCAAAGGGGCATAGAGCTCGCTGTAAGGACGATAATGGTGACCCCAGGTACTCCCCCAAGGGACAAACAACTCCACCATCTCAGTCTTACGTCTCCAGATGGAAACGTCATACACAATGGGCGTACCCACACAAGGCACCCCAGTCAACATAGAGAACTCCGATGGAGTGATCATCATCTCCCCATTAGGGAAGTGGAACGTGTTGGTGGTATCCCAAAAACGCTCCAAAGACAAGCGGACTATGCACCTCTTGACTCGCTCAATCGAGTCCGCCGCTTTCAAAAGGGGTCCAAACCCCGCCCCCAAAACCGCACTTTGCACCTCTTTGGGCAAAGTCTTAAAAAGCCTCACCGATGAACCGTAATTGCCATGAGGTTTCAAGTTACCATCGGGTTCCTATCATCAAGTTTACAACCTCTTAAGTTCAAATTGCAACCAAAATGTTCAAATCCTAAACATGCTTCTAAGTTCGTTCAAGCCGCGCAAGATCACATGCGCTACAAGCTTGACAATTGCATACAATTTCTACACATTTCTACTCAAGGCAAAGCATATAAACTAAATTCAATGCACAAAAACTATGAGTTTAAGGTTAAGGCTTACCACAAACTTTGAAGCACGGGAACTCAAGTGAGTCCCCGGTCGAAAGAGCAATGCCGACCGATCCCAAACAATGTCGGGCATCCAATCCGAGCGGGTGTACCTATCTTGAGGGAAAGCCACATTAGGCTTCCTCTTTGAGGGCTTGACATGAGAGGGAAAAGCCTTGGTGAAGACATTGACTTCTTCAACCTCCTCCCGAACCTCAGCCCTTCTACTACTTTTCTTCGCCAATTTGGGAGCCATGAAGAAAGATGAACAAGCTAGCAAGAACATACAAGCAACAATGGAGAAATCGGATTTTCTCTCTCCAAGGGTTTCAAAAACCCACTCACAAATTCACTCCAAACTTGTGAGAAATCACAAATAGACTCCAAATTATGAAAAGAATATGCAAACCCAAGCAAATGCAAGCAAAAAGAAGCAAATTTGAGCAAATTTGAGCAAGAGATGAAGATTGGGCAACAATGGAGGTAGAGAGAGAGAGTTTCGAAATTTTGGGGAAGAATGACCCAAAATTCGGCTCCCTCTCACACAAGAACCCGTTTTCGCCTCTGAACCGGCCCAGCGGCCCGGTTCAGGGCCGCCCAGGCTCAGCGGCCCAGCTGCCCGGCCTGGCGGCCCCTGGTTTAGCCCCCGCACGGCTGTTTCAGCCGCTGAGCGAGCCCGTAAAGGCCACCCAGCACTCGGCGGCTGTCCGTGTGGCCGCCCAACCGTTTTTCGCGCATGCCCTATCGGGGCGGGCCCATGAAATCGAATCCGCGCGGAATTGCATTTCTCGACAGTTGAAGGCCCGAGAAATTCGAATATGTCACCCAAAATGACTCTTTTGCCCTCATAGCTTGGTTTCCTATCTTATGGACCCGGCATTATCTATTTCCGCAGGCGCGAGCCTTATATCTAACCTTTTTACATGCACAGGCACTTTATTTTATTTTTGCAGGCACAACTAAAGCATAGCAACATACCGCTCTTTGGCGACGAGGCTATCAAAATTAGCGTCGTGTCAACAACAACAACTAAAGCAGAGCAACATACCGCTCTTTGACGTCGAAGCTATCAAAATTAGCGTCACGTCAGCATCCACAAAGCAGAGCAACGTACCGCTCTTTAAACAAAGTAGGTAACCCTGACCACAGGCGGTCAGGAGTATATCTTTTCTTCTTTCTAACATCAAGCATTTTTCAAAAAAAAACACTGCAGGCATTTTTAGCAAATACTTTGACCTTCGCTTTTACAAGTTCGGCCAAAGTGGGGGCTTCTGTAGACACCCTAATCGGTTCTCATCCACTGACACCGCAATGCCCGATGATGCTGGTAATGGATTAACATGGACGTAAGTAGAAAAGGACATTGCTCGGAAATCTAGACCAAATTCCTTGAAACCTCAGTCTTTGGATAGCCCTTGTTATAAGGATTTCACCGCCTTCGACCTTGCCTCAATCAGGTTCCCGGATCAAGAGATATCGCGTCCCGAAAATTTGGGTCAAAACCGCTCAATCCCGGCCCCTTGGGCCAGCCCAAGGGCAATTTCGTAATTTACAAAGCACCAAAAAGTCAAAACCCTAGTCACACGCGCGTCCTCAGGCTCGGCGGCTGACGCGACCTGTCTGGCGGCCAGCGCGTGACAGCGGGGGCTATCTAACCAGCCGCTGAGCCCCAGCGGCCACCGCGGGCTTCAGTTGCCCTCCGTGTGGCCGCTGAACCCAATTTTTGACTGGGCCGAGTTTTGGCTCCGGGCTTTCGGCCCTAGGTCCCCAAATCCGTCCCCCAACTCTATAAATACTCCCTTTCACCCTCTTCTGCGAGAGGTCAGTCAGTTCATAATTTTGAGAGCATTGAGAGCACATATTTCCCCAAATTCAGAAATCTGAAGATCCAAGCAAGCAATACACCTAGCCTAGCACCCAAGATCGAAGAGCAATCCTAATTCTACTAGTCCTGTTCGAATAGAACGTCCAGCTTAACCATCATGAGGGCCTAACTCTTTATTAAATCTCTTGTTTTATTATTCATTAATCATGTTTTATTTAGCTTTTGATTATGGTTTAATAAATTTGCATGCCCTTGATTTTGTATATAATTATGCATGTTTAGTTAATATAAAGTTTAAGTCTTTTTATTAGTTTATGCAAGTTTGCATCTTTTTGTAGTTTTCGCATGCATATAGTAGCCTCCTAGGTTTATTTTAGCATAAAGTTAGCACCTTTGCATTATTTAGTATTCTTTTGAAGATACTAACGGTTTTATTGATGTGCATATGCAATAATTGGCACGTATAGCAAAGTTGGTAGGTTGGAGCGTTGATTTAATGTTTATATTATGTTGTGCTTGTTAATAGTATGCATGTAAATCGGATCTAAATTATGCAAAGTGATAACGTAGGTAATTTGGTTGCTCTTAACCCGCCTAGTTAATTTAGGACTACTGGACGATCGGATTTGTATGGAACCATCTAGCATGAATAATATTTGACATGGATAAGCTTAGTAGAGGCCGTTTACACGGGCGATTTAGATGAGATTCGTTTTGTTTATTTCGTACCTACATCCCCGAACTCAATACTTAGTCCCCATGGGCATGAGTCAATTCCCAATAGGAATTGGGGTGCACTTTTGATGGTTTCCAATTGTTTCCTTAAAAATTGGTGGCGGCTTCTTATTTGCAAATTATTGTTCTTTATAATTAATTTGAATCGCATACATATATTTAAGAACCATTAATTCCAACAAAATATTTCCAATTAAGCGCCCGGAAAGGCGGGGGTTCTTACACCGGCTAATGCGCTCAAATAGAAAACTGAGCCAAATCGGAGTCCAAAACGGTTAAGGAAAGTGTCCAAAATCGGGTAGAAGAGTTGTTGTCTCGAAAAAAGAGGCTCGGCGGCCAAAGGGGGGCGTACAGCGGCTGACGAGAAGGAGCGGGGGTCAGAATTGGGGCCGCCAATCTCAGCGGCTGAGCCGCGGAGGCTGGGCGGCTGGCCGCTGAGTTTTAGCGGCTGGCCGCCGAAGCTCAGCGGCTGGGCCGCCGGGCCTAGGCTTCCATATCGTGGTCGCCGAACCTTCGGCGGCTGCCCTATGGACCGCTGAAGCCTATTTTCCGACGGGTTACCTTATTTTCGTCTTTTTTTCGTGCGAGCCCTATATAAGCCTTGGGTTAGTCCGGTTTTGGGACATCACCTTTATAATTCCATAGCAATAGAGAGCTTTTCAGAGAGAGAAACCTCCAATTAATTTAGAATTCAGCCACGACATGTTTTGAAGTTAAGTTCGATAAGCGGTTGCAATCTATGACCCCTGAAGAGAGGATGAGACTTGTGCCCTTTCACTTGAATGCTTTCTTCCATCTGAAGCAGGTTCAAGTCGTCTGGAATCTTCTTGAGGCTGCGGTTGAATTTTGGGATGACAAGCTTCATGTTTTTAGATTCGGGTATAACGAGTTGTGTCCCCTTCCTGAAGAATTTGTTGCCATAATTGGGTCCCCTCATGATCAAGCGCCTGCCACTCCATGGCTCGGGGCCAACCTTGAAGGTTATTATAAAAGCTATCTTGGTTTATCCCCAACACAAGCCTCTTCTGTGGCTAGAACCGGTGAGCTAGACCTTAATGGTGTAATTGACATCTTTTTCCCCAAGGTAAGGGATGATCATAATGAGACATATTCTAGGCGTGCTTTTATCTTGTGTCTCTTATATAGGTACCTCTTTGTTGGTGGAGGTAATAATGGTAAAACTTGCATGCTTAGAATTGTTGAACAAATTCAAAACGATTTTACCCCTATGTCTCTTGTTCTTGGTGAAACCCTAATGTGCTTGGATCGCAAGAAGCAAGAACCAACTCATGGTGGATGGACGGGAAGCCCTCTTCTCCTTCAAGTGAGTGCTTGAATAATTGCTTTGGGTATAAAGTTTGAATCTTTAATTGATGCCTAACTTTAATTTTTTTTGTTTGTTTGTTTTGTAGATATGGCTTTTGGAGCATATGTGCTTCATTAAGAGGCCGACTAATGCGCTCAAGTACCAACCAAAGCATTGATGAATGGCGTGGATACCTTAAAGCTTGCCCTTTGCTAAGATGGACTGTCAAGTAGTGGGGCTTAAAATCCGCAATCGGATGTAGCAAGGAGACGGGATATTATCAAATCCTTGGTCTCCAAAATTTGACTTACATATTTCCTAGCCGTATCATGCGGCAATATGGAAAACGCCAGATCATCCAACAAAAGGATAGTGTTGCGCCTGCAACCCGGGTTTTGACTATTAGTATGCTGAGGTCATGGGAGTGTGCATGGGATTGTCGTCCTAAGTGGACTATTCCTCATATCAAGGCCCCAACGGTGATATCTTCAGCTTATGAAGCTTGGATGGACTGTAAGACTGCGGAAGGTCGTCGTGCATGCAGAAAATCCGAACAAGATGATCTTAAGGCCTAATCGGTCAAGGCTAGCTTAAGGCTTTCTAACCCCAATGATCCTAAAGGGAAGGGTAAACTAAAGGGAGTCAAACATGTGAAAAGTGTTCAACCCAAAGGCCAAGATTACTACTAAGCCAGAGGAGAAGCCCCAAATTCGGGCTAATGATCATGAAGCCTCTACAAGTGATCCTCTAATAGAGGTTGAAAAAGAAGAAAAGTCCGTGGTCCGAGAGAGATGGGCTCCCAAGGAAAGCGAAGTGGAAGGCCCAAAGGTTGATGAACCCATGAAGGATGTTGTCCCTACTACCGAAGCTACGGAGTAGTCTATTAGGAAATACTCTTTTGGAGCATGTCTAGCTTAGGATTGCCTTTTTATGCTTTAAATTGAGTAAGGGTGATGTGCCCCTCTTTTTTATTTAGTTAATTTATTTTTATTGCTTAGGAATTGCCAAGTCTTGTAATGGACTTTATTATTATTTATTTATGGAGACATGCTCATTTTAATATTGCAACCTTGTGTTTATTATGTGCACAAATTTTAACAATGTTTGAATGCGAATTTGATGAAGGGGTCGGGCCCAATTGCAATTGGGTTGTCCTACGTATCCTTTTAGGGGAATCAGGCCACTCGTAGTTCTTATCCCTTTTTTTTTTTAACATTCAATCCGGGTTTTTTTTTTTTTTTTTTTTTTACGGGATTAGTTAGCCTTTGTGTGGGCCTCTCGAAAGTGTTATATTGGGTGTCTTGCCTAAGCATAGAACCTTTTTAATTGATCCATGTTTATCCATTGACTAAATTTGATCCCGTCTAAATCGGCCAATCTTGCAGCGCCACCTGTTAAGATCTTTGTGATGATAAACGGGCTCGACCAATTGGGTCGAAATTTGCCTCTTCGGTCAGTGACATTGGCCCTTACTTCTTTAATTACTAAGTCTCCAACCTTAACGTCCCTCATTTTGAGCCTTTGGTTAAAGTGTCTAGTTAGTCTGTTCTGATAGACTCTTACATTGTGCAAAGCTTGTAACCTTTTCTCATCCAGCAGGACTAATTGGTCATAGGGGGCTTGGACCCAATCTACTTCTAGGATTTCACTTTCTAAAATGATCCTTAAAGATGGGATCTCTAGTTCGATTGGTAATACGACTTCCATTCCGTAGACTAGGGAGTACAGTGTTGCTCCCGTTGATGCGCGAACTGATGTCCTATAACCCCAAAGTGCGAATGGCAGCTTGTCTGGCCAGTCATGATAATTTTCGGACATTCTTTCAATGATTTTCTTGATGTTCTTGTTGGCTGCCTCTACAGCACCGTTTGTTTGCGGTCTGTAGGGAGATGACTTTCGATGCTGGATCTTAAACTGAGTTAAAAGCTCGATTACTTCTTTCATGAAGTGTGACCCATTATCACTGATGATTTCTTGGGAAACTCCATATCTAGATATTATGTTATTCTTAATGAACTTTACCACGTGCTTTGCTTTGAGCTTTGCGTATGATTGCGCCTCGACCCATTTGGTAAAGTAGTCGACTGCGACTAGGATATATTCGTGGCCCCCTTTTCCTGTTGGGGTTATTTTACCGATGATATCTATCCCCCAAGCTGAGAAAGGCCAAGGTGAGGTGAAGGTATATAATGGGCTTGGTGGTAGGTGTTGTAGATTTGCATGGGTCTGGCATTGTATGCATCTTTTGACGAACTCACAACAATCCTTCTCCATCGTTGTCCAATAATACCCGAGCCTTATTATTTTCCTAGATAGCATCATACCGTTCATGTGCGGTCCACACACTCCTGCATGTACCTCTCTTAAGACCTTATGGGCCGTTTCGGTACCTAGGTAGCGGAGGTTGACTCCGTTTGGGCTTTTCTTGTATATTTCACCCTATACTTCCAAGAATTTGGCCGCGAGCCTTCTGAGTGCTTTCTGGGCTCTAGGGCTAGAATTAGGGGGGTAGAGCTGATAAACAAGTAGATTTTTTATATCGGTGTACCACTCATCTTCTTCATCTTGGAACACTTCCAGGGTGTCGCAATATGAAGGCTCGGATCTCCTTTGTACACAGATGGGCATCATCCAAATAGTTTCGGGTATGTTAATCATGCTTGCTAACTTAGCCAAGGCGTCTGCAAATTGGTTATCTTCTCGTGGAAGGTATGTAAAGTGTATTTGATTTAAATACACTATGATCTTATCTAAGTATTCCTGGTAGAGTGCCAGGGATTCACTTTTAACCTTCCATATTTTGGAAATTTGGTTGATTATGAGTGACGAGTCCCCATAGACTCGGAGTGTCTTAATGCCAAGGCTTATGGCGGATTGTAGTCCTGTTATGCAAGCTTCATATTCGGCGCCATTATTTGTAACCTCATGGTCCAGTTTGCCTGAAATGGGTGTATGTGCACCTTCGGGGGATACTATCAGTATTCCTACTCCAAAACCCTTTTGGTTGGATGCTCCGTCGAAGTATAGCTGCCAAGTTTCGATGTCTAAGGTCATAACCCATTCGTCTGGGAAGTGGTATTCATCCTTGTGATCTAGTTCGTTTATGGCTTGGTCGACCAAGTATTCCGAAATAGCATGCCCTTTTATGGCTTTTTGATGTTCAAACTTGAGGTCGAACTCTGAGAGGAGAATGGTCCACCTTGCTATTCTACCATTTAGTATGGGCTTTTCGAATATGTATTTCAAAGGATTTTCTCTTGATCTTTTGTGGATCGTGTGTTGGAGCATGTAATGTCGTAGCTTTTTGGTAGTTGCTACCAGAGCTAAACATGTCTTTTCCAGGGATGAATAGTGGGTTTCATATTCCAGAAATTTCTTGCTTATATAGAATATGGCTTTCTCTTCCTTATCTACTTCTTGGGCTAGCATGGCCCCCATTGACGTTTCTGTGACCTTAAGGTACAGGATTAGAGGCATGCCTGGGATGGGCGGTACTAGAATAGGTGGTTCGGATAAATAGGCTTTAATTTTGTCAAAGGCCTTTTGGCATTGCTCGTCCCACTTCGTCTTTACCTCTTTTTTGAGTTTCTTGAATATGGGCTTACAAGTGATGGTTAACTTGGAGATGAACCTGCTAATGTATTGGATTCTTCCTAGGAAGCCTTTCATTTCTTTTTCCGCTTTCGGAGGTGGCATGTCTATTATGGCTTTGATCTTGGATGGATCGATTTCTATCCCTCTGGTGCTTATGACAAATCCTAGAAGTTTGTCGGATGTAACTCCGAATGCGCACTTCTTGGGATTAAGCCTCATATTGTACTTCCTAAACCTGTCAAAGAACTTTTGAAGTGAGGGTACATGCCCTTCTCTGTCTTTGGACTTTATGATCATATCATCTACGTACACTTCAGCCTCTTTATGCATCATATCATGGAGTAACGTCGTAGCGGTTCTTTGGTATGTGGCTCCCGCATTCTTAAGCCCGAACGACATTACCGTATAGCAATAAGTGCCCCACTGTGTGATGAAAGTGGTTTTCTCTTCGTTCTCTTTGGCCATTAGGACTTGGTTATATCCTGCGTACCCGTCCATGAATGATAGAAGGGCGTGTCCGGCGGTGTTATCTACCAAGACGTCTATGTGAGGTAAGGGAAAGTCATCTTTTGGACTTGCTTTGTTCAGGTCCCTAAAATGTTGGCTACCCAATCGGGGTAATTGGCCACTCTTATGAAGTCTGCCTCTAATTGTTTTTGGACTTCCTCCTTGATCTTAAGAGCCCACTCTAGCTTCATTCTTCTTAGCTTTTGTTTGATTTGTTTGCAGTCGGGGTTTAGCGGAATGGTATGCTGAGCAATTTTGCGATCTATGCCTGGCATGTCTTTGTAGGACCAGGCAAAAACCCGTATACTTCTTTAGGAGTGTTACGAATTGTTCGCGTTCATTAGATGTTAAAGACAATCCTATTTGGACGTGGCGAGGCTCATCATTAGTTGCAATGTTTATTGTCTCCGTTTCTTCGACTATTGAAGTCTTTTGCTCATGTTCGATTAGTGCTTTAATAACTTCTTTCGGCAGTTCCGTTATATTTTCTGAATTATTAGCAGTGAGGCAATCCGAGTAAGCAAAATCGACGTTCATAATATTAATAGAAGCGGACAATACATCAATGAGGTCATCACTAAGGACCTTAGGAATAGACTGGGGTGGACTACCCGATACTTCTAGCATAACAGACTCAGAATCAGACTCGGACTCGGAATCAGACTCGGAATCGGAATTGGAATTGGGCCCTCCTGTAGGACCGTTGCAGATGGTGAACTTGTACTTGGCTCCCTTGACCAGAGTCCAATTCGTCTTGTGCTTCCAGGTGCTGCGGTCGGGCCCGATTGGGGCAATCAGCTTGGTCGGGTCGAAACCTTCATTGAAAAGCACAGTAAGGGGAAGTTTTGTAGTGGTCTCGTCGTACTAACGACGCTCTTCGCCAAATAAAAGCCCAAAGTCGTTGGGTGTCATGTCATTTGCCCAATCTTTAGTGGATTGGTCCTCATTGGGAGGTATGGGTGTGTCTTCACTCATGAGGAAACAGTCATGAAATGCCTCAAAGCCTAGCATTAGGATCCCGTTGATCGTGTATGGTTCAGGGAATCCATAGTAAGGATATGGGTCGCCTTCCTGGAGGAATTGCCCGTTGAGGGTGAGGGGATAAGGATCCATGTTATGTATAACGGGTTTGTTAGCCGCACGGGCTCTTTTCTTAGCCATCACTTTGGATATGTAGGCCCTAACTTCTTGTCTGTGGCCCTGTAGCCTAGCCCAAATAAGTCATTTTTTATCTTGGTGTTCCAAAAGGCTTGAGCTACCTTGGGGTGAGGGCCCAAAGTGGTGCATGGGAAGTGGCCTTGCTTTCTGAGTAAAGCATTCACATTGAGTGTGGGCTCTATTGTTTCTATGAAGGATATCTTCTAAAAACCCCATAACTCCTCGTCTTGCTCATTATGTTCTATCTTTAGGACTGGAGCTTTCTCAATCTGGGCTATCATAGTATCGGCGCAAACCTCCAAGGTGGATCCTGCTAAGGATAGTTTCACCTTTTGATGCAGAGTTGAGGCTACAGCATTTAACCCGTATAACCAGGGCCTTCCCAAGAGCAGGTTGAAAGTGGCTGGAATGTCGATCACATGGAATTGGACCATTTTCTCAATGCGCCCAATATTGATATTCATGGAGAAGGTACCCAATACGTTTCTTTTGGAGTTATCGTAGGCCCTTAACCCTTGTGCGGAATGCGCGAGGTTGTTGCAGTCTATTTTGAGGTGTTCAGCAGTCCTCGAGGGGCATACATTTACAGCCGAGCCATTGTCGACTAAAGTCATAGGGACTTGTCTCTGTTGACAGATTACAGTAAGATAAAGGGCTTTGTTGTGGTGTATACCTTCGGGTGGAAGGTCTTTATCAAAAAAGGTGATGGGCGTGGATGACTTTCCTTGGATTAGGAGGTTGACTACCTCTTCAGGAGTGGCATTTGGAGAAATGGTGGTTGCGTTCAAGGCCTCTTGCACGGCCCTTCTATGAGTGATAGAAGTGGTTAACAGTTGCCATATGGATATGTCGGCTTTTGTTCTTTGCAGTTGCTTGAGGATATTGGTCCCATCATCTTCTTTCGCCATTTCCTTTTGGGCCGAATCCCGATTGGGGATGGCTACAGGCTCCATGGATTGGATTTGAGATGGATCCATATAGATGTTTTCGGGCCTGAATTGGCGTCCCGATCTTGTGAGATAATTTAGACCTTTGTCATCTTCTCCCTTCTCATCATCGGAGATATCATACCATGCTTTGCCGTTAGCTATGTCATGGACTTGGAGGAGTCAACACATCTTCTGGATCAGTATATGCCCCATTATCTTCCTCATCACTATCGCAAAGGCCGCAGAAGTCCAGCATGGATCTTGGGCTTGGGTATGGTGGTATAGCCTGTCCAATAGGTATGGTCAAATAGGAGGGATCAAACCCTTCTTCTATGTCAATAGCAAAAGAGTTCCGAAGGGGATTGTTGTTGTTACTGGGCGGTGGTGCATCTTTAGGCAATGGTATGGTGCCATTGTCAAACAAGTCTTGGATTTTATTCGTAAGGGTGTAACACTTTTCAGTATCGTGCCCACGCCCCCTATGGTATTTGCAGAATGCGGACTCGTTCCAATATGGTGACCTTTTCTCTACAGGTGGATCGGGGTAGGCCCAATCGGATGTAGATAGTCACCTTTGATTAACTTATCTAGAGCTTTGACATAAGTCACCCTGAGGGGAGTGTGAAGGATTTATGTCCTGTCAGTTAAGGTGCAAAATTCGGGATTAAACTTCAGAGATAGTTAACTCGTCGATTTAGTAGATCGTAATGTTTAGCTAGAGACCGCTTACGATAACTCGGGCTGATTGGATCGGACTAACTACTATTTGCGATGGGCCTAACGGGTCACACGCTTAAGTAATCGATGGATCAATAATTAGCTAATAGACCTAGGAGTCGCATTAGTTATTTAACAAGAGAGACCGGTAAGTGGGTTGACCTAGGAAAAGCCCACTATATGTAGTAGTGAGTTATTAAGTCTTTGGAAGCCCTAATAGTCTGGCCTATAGTTTAAATAGAAGATAAGGAGGTGGAAACTAGGTTACAAGTTTTACTGATAGCCTCCTTCTCTAATATTTTCTCTCTAAAGCAACCAAGCACCTCCATAGCCCAAGGAACGGTTCCTTGTGCTCGTTCTAGCTAACGAACGTGTTTGGATTGATCCAATCGATTGCTGCGTGGACTACGGTAAAGGGATTACACTTGGAATCCTAATTTGCACCTATCGATCAACGAGGCACGCATCAAGAGGTATATTTATTTGTATTTAATGACCCGTTAAGATTCCTGTTTCTAGTTGTCTTCCGCTTTTATGATTAGATCATTGCAACTAGATCCAACAGAGTGTACCTTCTTGGACGCCTATCAGCTATGGCATTCACTTCACTTCCTCTACTAGTGGAGGTATGGTTGGCACTTTTGTTTTTCTTTTTCTTATATCCACTTGTGTTGTTATTGTAAGTGACTTTGTTCTTCCCCCTTTGGAGTTGGTCATCTTCAATGGCCATGCCCACTTCAGTTAATTGGGCATAGGTGGTTATGGGTTGAAACTTCATGTGTTCGCGGTATTCAGATGCAAAATTCTGGACTAGCATGCGGATTTGATCCCTTTCAGATGGGCGATCAATCATTTCGGCGACCTTAGTCCTCCATCTTCTCACGAAACTAGTGAACCCTTCTTTGTCTCCTTGCTTGGTGATGTCCAGCTCTCTTAATGTCATGGGTGGCAAGACATTGTCAGCATATCTCTGAAAGAATAGTGTGGATAGATCTTCCCATTTTTCCAACTTTTGGGTGGGCAACTTGAAGAACCAGGCCCTGACAGCAGGATCCAAGGTTTGGGAAAAGAGGTGAACATACAGCTCTTGTTCAATGCCTCTAAGGCCCAATGCAGTAGTAAAAGCCCTAATGTGATCTTGTGGATCGTCGGTTCCTTTAAATGTGGGAACTTCAAGCATGGAGAACTTGGTGGGCAATTTTCCTTTAATGTGGGGAGCATAGCCCTCAGAATTAATGATCATGTCGTTGAAGGCCCGACTCTTACCTAGGACGGATTCAAGTCTGTTTAGCTTGGCTTGAAGTTCTTGCACCTCTTTAGTGGAGGGTTCGGCCTTTTCCCCATCGGGCTTGGGCTCGTCATCATCTTTATTAGGGGGATCCAACTTGGCGACACGGGCTTCCATATCAGTGAATCTAGCATTCATAGCGACCATTTGGGCTAAAAGGTCATCCATCTTTTGGTCAGCGGTTCTCTCGGCTTCTCCAGACATAGCGGACTTAGGTGAATTGGATGGTGAGGTTTGAGGTGACAGTGGCTGTGTGCGAAGGTAATCGAGCCAAACAGGGCCCACGAACTGTGCTTGTGGTGAAAGTTCGAACGACAACTTGCGGACTAACCTCTTGCTGGACTCGTCTCTCTCCCACTCCCTAGGACCAGGATCTCTACTTCTACCAATTCTGGACATAAAAAGGCCCGTTTAAGAAAATAGAAAATAAATGGGAACCTCCACATAATAATAGAAGTTTTATTTTAAAGCAAATGTGGGAAGAGAATCTAGCACTAATCCTCAACATGGTGATCTTTTGGGTAAGACGCGATTTTATGTAAATAGCATATTCTAATCAATGATCTTTCGACTCTATTAGAATTATAAATACTCTTGACTTGCATATGGGATAAAACTCCCTAATTTTAGAAAAACAGAAATACTGTTGACTTGCATATGGAATTAAATTGGACTCTTTTTTTATTTGGTGAAAGATCATTGACGGGAATATGTTATTTGCATGCAATCTAATTCTGGTGGAAAGGAACGTCTTCCTAACATGGTCACTAGCATCGTCGGAGTCATACAGGGATTCTGCTTCCTAAAAAGATAAGATCCTAGACTCTATTTGTAAACCTGACCAAGCATACAAGCAAACAAAAGGGAAACCTTCTCTAACCAGGACTCAATAAAAGAATCCTAAGAGGGGATCTAATCCTAGTATTCTATGGAAGTTAATCACATAGCAAGGAAACAATTAATAATATGGCAAACAAAGCAATTAGCACTTTGATATGGACTATGAGACAAATGCAGTGGTTTGACACAATCTATGGTTGGATAAAGTAACCCATGGTCGGATGCGTTTTGTCATCTATGGGGTGCATAGTAAGACTAGACGTACCGTTTTACACATCTCGAATGGAAACATGTAAATGTCATGGGGTGGAACACGACTATGTGCAAAGGTAATTCGGACCGAGGGGGTCACTGGCCTAACTCATAGACAATGTTCCAAAGGGTAGATCCTATAATGGTGTGGTGATGTCTTTCAACATCTTGCAAAGATAATGCATGCAATATGAATGATATGGATGCAAAAAGGTAAAGAAAATAAACACGTACGGTAATTGAACCAAATAGCTAAAAATAAATCATTGACATGGATAAGTGTTCGAATTACATCCTCTTATTAAGTCCCCAGTGAAGTCGCCACTGTAAGAACCCTCGCCTTTCCGGCGCGTTTTCGATTTTTAGTTAAGATTAATGGTTCTTAAATATATGTCACATGCGATTCAAATTAATTATAAAGAACAATAATTTGCAAATAAGAAGCCGCCACCAATTTTTAAGGAAACAATTGAAAACCATCAAAAGTGCACCCCAATTCCTATTGGGAATTGACTCATGCCCATGGAGACTAAGTATTGAGTTCCGGGATGTAGGTACGAAATAAACAAAACGAATCTCATCTAAATCGCCCGTATTAACGGCCTCTACTAAGCTTATCAATGTCAAGTATTTATTAATGTTACATGGTTCCATACAAATCCGGTCGTCTAATGATCCTAAATTAACTAGGCGGGTTAAGAACAACCAAATTACCTACGTTATCACTTTGCACGATTTATATCCAATTTACATGCATACTATTTGACAAGCATAAACATGATATAAAGCATTAATTAACGCTCCAACCTACCAACTTTGCTAAACGCGTCATGCATTGCATATGCACATCAATAAAACCGTTAGTATCTTCAAAAGAATAATAATAATGCAAAGGTGCTAACTTTATGCTAAATAAACCTAGAAGGCTACTATATGCATGCAAAAACTATGAAAAGATGCAAACTTGCATAAACTAATAAAAAGACACAAACTTTATACTAAATAATCGAGCATAATTATATACAAAATCAAAAGTATGCAAGTTTATTCAACCATAATCAAAAGCTAAATAAAACATGGTGAATGAACAATAAAACAAGAGATTTAATAAAGAATTAGGCACTCAGGATGGTCCACCTGGACGTTCTATTCGAACGGGACTAGTAGAATTAGGATTGTTCTTCGATCTTGGGTGCAAGGCTAGGTGTAATGCTTGCTTGGATCTTCAGATTTCTGAATTTTCTTTGATTTGGGGAGATATGTGCTCTCAATGCTCTCAAAGTTATGAACTGACTGACCTCCCGCAGAAGAGGGTGAAAGGGAGTATTTATAGAGTTGGGGGACGGATTTAGGGGCCTAGGGCGAGAAGCCCGGCGCCAAAACTCGGCCCAGTCAAAAAACTGGTTCAGCGGCCACACGGAGGGCAGCTGGGGCCCGCGGTGGCCGCTGGGGCTCAGCGGCTGGCCTGACAGCCCCCGCTGTCATGCGCTGGCCGCTGAGAAGTCTGCGAAGGCCGCCGGGCCTGACGGCGCGCGCGTGACTAGGGTTTTTGACTTTTTGTGCTCTGTAAATTACGAAATTTCCCTTGGGCTGGCCCAAGGGGCCGTGATTGAGCGGTTTTGACCCAAATCTTTGAGACGCGATATCTCTTGATTCAAGAACCTGATTGAGGCAAGGTCAAAGGCGTTGGAATCCTTATAACAAGGGCTATCCAAAGACTGAGGTTTCAAGGAATTTGGTCTAGATTTTCGAGCAATGTCCTTTTCCACTTACGTCTATTTTAATCCATTACCATCATCATTGGGCGTTGCGGTGTCAAGGGATGAAAACCGATTAGTGTGTCTACAATAGCCTACAGTTCAGGTACTAACTCCTAAGGGCTCAAATTAAATTACTTGCTTAACTGTTTATTTTCTAGTAGCCAAAATGTAGATATCATGCAAATCATGCCTTTTATTGCTTCCTAAGTATTGTCTTTCAATTATGTAACTAAGCATGTCTAGTTGCTATAATGCTCAACTTGAATGCATGTCTAAATAAGGGTCAATAATAAATGTTGTGATGCTTGTGATGAACCAATTAATAGTCTAATCTAGGTTGTTAATCCTGTTTGTGTGGGTATCATATCTTTAAATCATTAGGAAAACTTGAGATAGTAGAGGTCGTTATAAAACGGGCGAGTTGGTGCCTAACACCTTCCCACCTCGTACCTTTGCCCCCGAACCTCTTATTCTTAGGTACTCATATGTTCTATATGATTGGGAGTATTTCTAAAAACATGATTTATTCACCTATCGCGCTATTGGGTTGTCCATTCGGATTGTTTGTTCGGTTTGTCCTTTCGATAAAACACCGATAACAGATTTGTGACCTCTTTTATGATTTTTATTCAACTCAAGTCTTTTGAAAAGCTTTTCTAACTGGACGGTTCCTTAAACTTATCTAAACCCTCAGCTTACAAATTTTCTATAAGAACACACTCCGTGGCGAGAAATCTCAGGTCCTTACAAATAGACCACCAGAGAAGCACCTTATACCAAATCTGACTTCTTACCAAAAAAGGGCTCAAGGCTCAAAGGGGTTTATAAAGGGTGAAACATGTATCAAGGTAGCTATTTGGCTAATGTAGTTAAAAAGAAACAATGCTTCTGTTATTTCCTAGCATGAGCTTGTCAAGTGCAATTTTGATAAGAAACCGGGCAAGTTCTAGAGAAACCGCAATTTAGAGAGTCGCACAGACAAGAAAGAAACCATAAGATCAAAAGTGATGAATCCATCAATAATCAAAGGCTCAAATTCTCACATGGTTATATTTGGTCTATTCAAACCAACTATGCAATATCGAAGGCAACAAACATGCATTCCACAATCCAATTGTCCACAATCACAACCATGCTATGAATTTCTCTGGTTAAAGACCGTTATTCACAAAGGTTGAGACAATTTCTTCAATTTTTTCACAAAAAGAGCTTCCAACATTGAAGGATCATATCTCACGGGTTTTTTTTTTTGTTTGTTTTTGAATATTTCTTTTTTTTGGATTTTTTATATGCATGTAAAAATCAAACCTAAACTAAATGACATAAATGGATGAAAATTAACAAATTAAACTAAACAAAGAAAATAAACAAAAAGAAAATATGAGAATTTCTATCTAAAATGCAACCTAACATGAAACTATATTCAAAATGCAATCCTAAACTATATGCAATGACATTTTATCAGATATTACCATCAACGACAATCATCTCTTCCAAGTTTGAATTGCACATTGTCCTCAATGTAAGAAAAGACAGTAATATATAGAAATGGAAGAAGGAGAGAATACTCACAAGGCCTTACTCGGATGGGGAGGTAAGGAATTGAGGTGAGCAAACACGTGACTTTGTGCGTCCCGAAATGGGAAAGCTCGCTGCAAGTCGTAACCAAAGCACAAGTGAAAGCGAGTCCAATGCACAATCATCAACGTAGTTCACAAACCGCCCCAACACCAAGAGTTCAAGAGCAACAAGAACAAATCCACTACCGATACCCAATGATAATCAAATTTCACATGGCACACAAATCACCAAATAGTCCAACAATCACCAACGTAGCACAATTCGATAATATCCACCGTCAACACATGTCCAAGTCAATTTCATCAAGAATACCCATAAGCTATAGCTCATCAAGACTTTCAGTGATCCGTAAGGTAATGTCCCAAATTGAAGTGAAAGGACAAAGTGGGTCACAATAGTCCATAGGCCAATATTCTAATGAAATTCAAATAAAACGGCTGGATATACCCGCACGACCACGGTCACAAAAATCCTGACCAGACCACCTCGACGCAGGGGGCGGCCAGTGGTGGGGTGGGAGGCGATGGGTTGCCGGAAAACTGTCGGGATGTGGCCAGCGGGAGGAGAGAGAAAGGCTTCATGGTGGTGGGGAATGAAATGTGAGTGGCCGGTGGTTGGCTGAGAAGTGGTGGTGGCAATTTTATGACGGTGACGGAGATGGCGGTTGAGGGCAGACGGGGACAATTACGGGTTGTGGGTGGCGGGATTTGATGCGGTTTGATGAGGTTGTGTTGGAGTGGAGAATACAGAGAGAATTGGTGATGGTGACTGGGTGAGTGAGAGAGGGGCTGAGACAAAGTTCCGGGTTGTGGTATTTAGTGTGGATGGTGGATAGCGAGAAAGAGAAACAAGGGATGTGAGTGGTGAGGGTGATTGACGTTTTGAGTAAATGTGAGGAGAGAGAGTGGAGAGGGTCGAGAACTCGGCTGAAGGGACACTCGGAGTAGCGCTTGGTCGGGCGGAGAGGAAGGTGCCCGACGGCGTGGTGATGTGGGCTGAATGTTGCCCGGTCGGCCACAGTGGGTCCGATGACCTGCTTCCGCCTGGTCGGGCGGTGACGGAGAGGGAGAGCAAAGATCTGATTCCTCGTCTTTTTTTTTTCTTTTTTTTAGATTTTACCTGCAAAACAAAACAAGAATTAAGTAAATAAAATCTAAACAAATAAATCATCTAACTAATTTTGAATTTTCTAAATTTTTTTCTTTTTTGTAATATATTTTTTTATATGAAAATAGAACAAAATGAAGAAAAATTAGAAGTAAATGAAAATTCGGGTTACCTCCCAAAAAGCGCTCTATTAAGGTCAAGAAATCGACCCCTTTAAATTAGTTCGGGTGGATCACGATAGTGACAATGTTGCCACCATTATCTTTACGACCGTTCCATGAACCTTTAGAATTACATTGTTTAATCGATCATCATAGAAAGACAAAGCTTGCAAAATTTTATTAAATGCACTTGAGCTCATTTCAACAAAACATATGTTAGAGATCATTCTCATAAAAATGTAGTAAAGAATAAATGATCTCTTAAACTTGTCAAATGCTTTTGAAAAATCAAAATGATAAGATGAAACTCCCCCACTCAACAAACTTATGATCATTCCCACAATATTTGTTCGACTTGTCATTCACAATATTCTCATTAACCCGGTGGATATAAGAAAAATGATTCACTAGTACACTAACGTGTTTCACAAATGCATAGCCAAGAATGATATCGGGAGGGGGATTGATATGCGGTTGCACGATTGTAGAAATTGACATGTCTATGAATTCGGGGAAAATGAATCATGATGCTCAAGTCCATTAGGTTCATTCTCAACCAACTCATCAACAACCTCATGCTCAATGGAATGTTGAGATGAGCACAAATTATTCAAGAAATTGATTTGAGTCTCCATAATTGCCATATGAGAGGCAATTGAATCAACTTTAGACCACATTTGCTCTATTTCCACAATAGACTGTTCCAAAAGGATTTCCAAGTTTTACTTGGATGGATGGAGGGGCAAGTGAGTTTGGTCTTCTCCATAAAAGGAATTAGGATAACCCATACTACCATGATTATTGTCATCAAAACAAGGTTCATATTGGTATCCTTGGTAGGGGTGATCAAATTGATATTCATGAGCATTATGACCATCCCATCCATTCCAATTGTAAGAGGCATTGGGCATATCACATTCATTCGCATTCACATAGTTATCACAAGTATAATCATATGAATAAGAATCATAATCACTATAACCCCAATGGTGCAATTAACATGACATATCCAAGAACATGACACAATTCCTAATCTAGTTAATTTAAGAAAATCCTGATATTGGAATATGCCAAGCTCCCCAGCAACGGTACCAAAAATATGATAGGCCCGCAAGTGTACGGGTTGTATCGAAGTAATAAAATATTGAATCACAGGGAGCTATCTATTCCAAGTACTAAGTTTTCTTAAATTTAACAAGCTAAACAATTCACAATTTGATTTGAAATTGAAACAAGAAAACTAATCACTAATATAGGAGAAAATAATAAGAAAAAGATCCTAGGGTTGATTACACATAATCAAGATCTTAGACGCGGATAAACAAGTTTCAACTAGCATGTCATGTCGAATGTTGCAAGGACGGAAATAAGAATCCTAAAACCTTCTCTCGAAGCGATAAAGGAATACTCAATATGATTCTCAACTACCTATTCTTATGGAGTTAAAAAAATATCAAGAGCATAAAGTATATATAATTTCCTTTCCAATAGTCCCAAGTTATTCTAAATGACCCTCGTGATTAGGCAAACTTGATGAATGATTGAGTTACGATAATTAAGAAGCTTCTCTCGAATTTGACTTAATCATCTAATATACGCAACAAGATTACAATCAAACATTGTGCAACAATTCTAATGACATGTCAATTTCCACTTATCTAATTAAGTATCATAGGATTTAATTAAGATACATCAACCCTAGATAAAAGAATTAGCTACTTATGATCTCTACAACTAAGACTAAGTACGCAATCAAATTCATGTTAAAGCATTAAACTAAATAAAGCAATTAAAATAAAAAGCATGAAAAGAAGGAGAAATAAAGGGTAGAGATGAATAAACTAAGTCGCTTCAATTATAATCTTCAAGAGAAATAAAAGAACGCTTGAATTTGATCTCCGATTGAAAGAACGAACTAATAAAACTGTAACAGTCTATTTTATTCTCACTACTAGTAGTCTAGAAAGCATAAAGTGAACTAGAAAATGAATTATGAAATGAGATAATGATCATGGGATATGAGATGAGATCCTATTTATAGGAAAACATCACACACGAACCTAGACAGTTTACAAAACGTAACCCCCTAACCAAATAATAAGTCACCAACATAACTCCCAAAAGAGTTAAAGCCACTAGTAACTCCATTTCAATGTCTAGATGCATCCAAAAAGGAATCCAATGCTCTCTTCAATACTCTTGATTACTTCTCTTGCCTTGATCATCTTGAGAATCCAAAGAGAGTCCTAAGTCCTTTGCATATGGAGTTTCAATTTGAACTTAAAATCACAATTAAAACACCAAAATACCAAAGTAGTAATCCTCATATATAATTACTCATAAATCAGTAAAATGTAAGAGGATTTATGTAAACCTAGGATAAATGAGTGCGGTTTAGATATGAATAATAACACTATTTATGCACTCATCAACGTAGTGAATTAAAAAAAAAGGAAGAAGCTAGAACAAGATGTTAGTTCTTGTCAACTAGTTGTCTAGAGAAGACCGAGCAATTTGAAATGAAGGGTGAAGGGTTGTGTTTATAGTGGACGGAGTAGGGTGTGTGCGAGTTGAAACGATAGAGTAATAGAGCTTCACACAAAAAAATAAAAGAACAATTGTCGCCAACTAAATGGCGTAAGGTGTCAACAACTGCGGCTTGCATCCGTAGTCGTCAGTGGCTACCGCAAAAGATAAACCTATGTTTTGTGGGGCCGAGCTGTATGATGTCATTTGATTTTGGACGGTAATATGGATTATGAATGTGAAAACACGATTTTACCCTTAATTATTCCGATAGTGACATCTTCTTAACCGGCAGTCGGAAAGACGCTCAAAAGTATCAATGGAAAGCTTTTAAGCGAGGCTATTGAATGGAATGACAGTGAAATGGTGTTTTGATGACTTAAGATCTCATTTAACCTATCAAAGAGTAGTAGCACACATGTACATATAAAATTACTCATTTTTCATAAACGAGCTTTTGCGAGGAAATCTGACGACACTTTTCAGGCTTCTACAAAAGCCCCCTGTAAATTCCGCCAAGAAAGCCCTCCTTTTGAGAAACGACTCTCCTATTCCCGGCCTCGCGGTCGCCACCTCGAGTGGGGGCCCGACGCCGGAGCTTAGATTTGATTTGTGCGCTCTTTGTTACTTCGTTTTGTTTACTCATGCTCATTTATTTGTGGATCGCTTAATGAAATACAAGGGAAATAATTAAGACAAAGAGAAGTCGCCACCAAATTTAAGGAAACTTGGAAACCAATTGTGAATCAAGTCGATAGTCTAAAAAGACATCAATCTGATTCGTGTGCACCCGAATCCCAATTGAGGAAGTTGACCTCATAAAAATAAATTAAGGGGCGTGGGTACAAACAGTTAGAAAGTTGTTAGGCATCCAACTCACCCGTTAAAGTAAACGACCTCTACTAAATAATTTTATATCAATTATTAACGCTAATGGTTCCAAACAAGCCCTTTTATTTAAATCCCTTTTTTTACTAGTGGGTTAAACAATAATTACTATCGTGATCCCTTTTAACAATTCATCAAATTTACATGCTTTTATTGCTAATATAATAAACATGCAAAACCTTCAGGTTAATGAACAAATCACACAACTCGTTCATCTACACACACATAAGCATAATTATATTAATAACAATAAATATCATTCATCTGCCCATCTACCTGTTTTCCCCAAAAGCACACTAAAAAGGGTCCTAGATCTATTATTAAGGAGCTGTTTAGTATGGGATAATTAGGACAGGAAAAGAAAAACAACAACTTAGATTACCTTTGTAGGTGTTTGGTCTGCAAACACGCGAATCCTATTCCCATAAATCAGTAATGGAATTACCCAATTTGGGGTAATGAGGATTACCCTCTATCACCCCCGTATTCAGATTAATGACCACGGAGACGATCAAACTTTTCGCACGTCACTGACATACCAAAGCCCAGTCAATTCACACAAATCCCAATTCACCCTCTCTCTCTCTAATTGTGACTTTGCTGTTTGTGGAGAAGTAGGCCATTACATGATGAGCATGTGCTTATTTGTTCAAAATACCACATCACTATATTTTATTAAGTAGAAGGAAAATAATTAGGATCTTTGACAAAAATTAAAAATTAAAAAAATATGTCCATTGATTTCCGAGTGATGAACCAAACAACAAAGAAGGAACTAGATAATTCTATTCCATTTCTACAATGAACCAAACAAAATAGGTAATCAATTTCATTCATTTTCTTTACCCTTGTTTCCCTTTTTCTATTCCTTTCTCTTTGCCAAGTGTGAACCAAACGTCTCCTAAGTGGTTTCCTCCTAGATAAATTTTTTTTTATATGGACCTAAGTCCATCCAACTTGGATGGACTTAGGTGGCAAATACGTTATTTATTAAATATACAGGGGCTTATAGGTAATATTCCATCCCTCTCTTCCATTCAGTTCCTCAGACTTCAATCGACAGTACCTTCGCTGCTTTTTCTCTCTCCTCTCCACACCCCCCGGACAATTCCACCCCACCAGACCAGTCGACTCACCATTCTCTCTTCAATCACCGTCGAGTTGCAGGCCAGGTGAACGGCGAGTGCGGGACGAGTTGGGAGTAGCCGTGTTCGAAGGAGGAGAGAGAGAAAGGGGGCGGTGGTTGTGGTCACGATCTGGTGGATGTGGGGGCGGTGGTCGGGACCTGGTGTCGGTGGCTGATCGGCTGGACGGGGTGCATGGACGGTAGTGGACTGGTGGTGGTGCGTTGAGGTGGGTGGTGCGTTGAGGTGGGTGGTGCGTGTTGGGTGAAAGACTGAAAATACGCAAATGATGATGATTTGATTCTTTCAAGTGGTTTTATTAAAAAAAATTCTATTTTTCTTTTGTTATTGTGTCTTTTGATTTGTTTTCATTTATACACTTTGTATATAACTCATTATTATATACACAAAAGTATGGTTCATTTTGGAGTAATCTAGTAGTTCATTTGTTATGAATGTAAGGTTCATTTAAAATAGATTAATAGTTCATAACCCATAAAAATAACGATCACTTAAAATCTATTAATAATTCATAAGTTATAAACGCAATGTTCATTTAAATTAGTCTAATAGTTCATAAGCTATAAACGTAAGTTTTATTTGTTTACATATATATATCACAAGCTATAAAAGTAAGGTTCATTTAAAATAGCTTAACAGAACTTTGGCTTCATGGGCAATCTTCCTTATCTCGTTGACGTTAGTGACTTTTGTTTTTGTTTTTGCTTTTCTTTCCCTTTGTCGACGCATGAGTAGTTTTGTTTCTTTTTGAGTAATATAAAAAGTTCATAAAAACAATTTAAAAGTTCATGACTAATCAACCACTAGTTCATTTAAAATAGTCTAATACTCGTAGTTAATAAGGCATAAACGTAATGTTCATTTAAAATAGCTTAATAGTTCATACGTGGTAAACGCAATGTTCATTTAAAATAGTCAAATAGTTCATATGTCGTAAACGCAATGTTCATTTAAAATAGCCTAATAGTTCATATGTAAACGCAATGTTCATTTAAAATAGCCTAATAGTTCATACATGGTAAACGCAATGTTCATTTAAAATAGCCTACTAGTTCATACGTTGTAAACGCAATGTTCATTTAAATAGCCTAATAGTTCATACGTAGTAAACGCAATCCTCATTTAAATAGCCTAATAGTTCATATGTAGTAAACGCAATCCTCATTTAAAATAGCCTAATAGTTCATATGTGGTAAACACAATGTTCATTTAAAATAACCAAATAGTTCGTATGTCGTAAACGCAATGTTCATTTAAAATAACCAAATAGTTCGTATGTCGTAAACGCAATGTTCATTTAAAATAACCAAATAGTTCGTATGTCGTAAACGCAATGTTCATTTAAAATAACCTAATAGTTCGTATGTCGTAAACGCAATGTTCATTTAAAATAGCCTAATAGTTCATACGTCGTAAACGCAATGTTCATTTAAAATACCTTAATAGTTCATTTGTCGTAAACGCAATGTTCATTTAAAATAGCCTAATAGTTCATACGTCGTAAACGCAATGTTCATTAAGAATAGCCTAATAGTTCATATGCGGTAAACGCAATGTTCATTTAAAATAGCCTAATAGTTCATATGTCGTAAACGCAATGTTCATTTAAAATAGCCTAATAGTTCATAAGGTATAAGTGTAAAGTTCATTTACAATAGTGTAATTGTTCATAAGGTATAAACGCAATGTTCATTTAAAATAGTCTAATTGTTCATAAGGTATAAACGCAACGTTCATTTAAAATAGTCTAATTGTTCATAAAGTATGTTCATTTACAATAGTCTAATTGTTCATAAGTTATAACATAAGGTTTATTTTTCTCGCGTAAATCAAAATTCACGGTAAGGAAGTTTCTAAAAAAAATATAAAATTTTATGAACAAAATCCTTTAGTCTTGAATGTAATAAATAAAACTTTATCAAGTGAGTATAGGAATGAAGAAAGGTCTTATCTAAAAAAAAAAAAAAAAAAAATTAATTAATTAAGAAAGGAAGTCAAAATGCAAAACTTGGAGTCAATTACATATGGGCTCCAACGGTAACAAAATTGAATGATCATGTATTGTTCAAAGCGCGCCTGGTCCAATTCACGTACCGCGCTGGGCCTGGCTGGACGCAGGTCCAACCAATGAGAATTGCCTAGATAAGGTTATGTTAAGATTAGTTTTCATGGTTTTTAAGAAATACTTCGCACTCAGTAGCTGAGTTTTTGCTTATGAAATGACATTGGTGAGGTAGTTAATATAGGAGATAGATGTTGTGGTATTAGCTCTATTTTAATGGCAAAAATTATAGAGCTTCTTGGAGGGAAAAAAAGAATGCAGGGTAATGGCTAAACAGTAACGGAAACTTTTCAAAAAAATGCGTAGGTAGCTTGTTAGAGATATGATATCGGGAAAATATTATGAGAATATATTTTCTCCATTTATTTAGGAAATAAGATATATATGATATTATATGTTTAGGATATTATACTAGTGATCTAATGTATTTAGAAAATAAACTAGTATATTTAGGATATATTAATTGTGTTTGGAGAATAAGTTATTGTACTCTATAAATATGGGGTCTCCCCAGCTTTATAATAACAAGCAATATTTATGAGCCTATTATATTTTAACATGGTATCAGAGCATGTTCGGTCCTGAAAGCCTAAACACAAAAGCTTCTGCTATGCCGGTGGCTGACGGTTGTCCATCTGCCACCGGACAACCCAAACATCCCAAGACCAACCTACTTGATTTAAAGTTTTTTTTTCCCTTTGATTTGATGGTTCCACGACACTGTTGATGGATCTAAAGTGATCCAATATGACATTAATTAATGGTTATGATAAATGAAGACTCGCACGCAGTGGGCTTCAAAAGATGGCGGAGCTACTGCCCGTTTTTGCAGCAGTAGATAAAAAAAAAGGTGTTTATGTGATATATAAGATCACCTTGATGTTGATAATGAAATTGATCGACGACCATGGATGGCGCCGATTTGAAAATATTGGAGGTAGCGACAAGAAGTTGACTTCTCCCTACTTGATGATATGTGAAGATTCGACGGACAAATCGAAATTTCACCAATTAATTACTTGTGAAGACTCGATCGCGCAGATCGAGTACTCACCGACCAATGAATTGTGAAGACTCGATCTCGCAGATCGAGGACTCACCGAAGACAAGGACACTACGTATTGTATTGTTCCAATCGTAGCGTTCGTGATGATCATGCCGCTACGATTGAGGGAGGGTGTTAGGGATAAATGATATCGGAAAAATATTATGAGAATATATTTTTCCCATCTGAAACAAGATATATATGATAGTATATGTTTAGGATATTATACTAGTGATCTAATGTATTTAGGAAACTAGTTTATTTAGGATATATTAATTGTGTTTGGAGAATAAGGCTCTGTTTGATTCACCTTAATTTTACTTAAATTCAGTTCAGTTCAGTCCAGTTCAGTTCAATTCAGTTCATGCGTAACTTTAGCACTCATATACCTTTCTATTCCGAAATAATTTCATGATGATTATTATGTCATTGGAAAGATCTCAAAGCATACTTTCAAATGAGTCCAATATTGACTATGTTTGGACAAATTTTAAATGTTTAACGGTCAAGTTTAAAAAATCAATTCAGTTCAGTTCAGTTCAGATCAGTTCAGTTCAGTTCAGATCAGTTTTATCCAGGTGAATCAAACGGAGGCTAAGTTATTATACTCTATATATATGGGGTCTCCCCAGTTCAATAATAACAAGTAATATTTATGAGCCTATTATATTTTAACATAGCTTTACAAATCCAAATATCTCGATACATCCACGTTTCAATAATTTCAGTCCTCTGGTCCAGAATTGCACAAACAAATAATTAGTTGAGAGGAAAGGCTACAAATGCAATGCATGCAGCTTTGTGAAAATAAACCAGCAATATTTTTGGCCGCACAAATGCACAATCCAAATTTGCACAAACAGTTGAGAATAAGAAAGGCAACAAATTCTGATAAAGAAATGACAAACTAAATTAATAAACTTGTGATGCAATAATTCGGGTGCATGGAAATAAAAGCACCAATTTTAGCCTCAGAATCCACACCCCATTATCCTTGTTGTCTTCTATTGGTGTCCCCAAAATTGAATGACTCCATTAAAACAAAGGAAACTCCCATACTAAGAGTGAGCCCACTAGGAAACCACAAGGAAGGAGCAAATAAATACGTACAGTTAGCACCAATATGCACGTGACTGATTTGCTGTCTCCTTTTCCCCAGTATAAATTAGTGAAGGATCCTTGTTTAGCAGCAGCAAACCAGTTAAACACAAAGGTAGCCTTAAGTGCAAATGTGCACTATCTTTTGTGTTCAAACTTAGGCTGGCAAAAGAAAACTAAACTCACTCGACTGGAGTTCACTCAAGAAAAGCTCTCAGTTAAGAGCTTAAAAAGAGTTCAAGCAGCTGAAACCGAGATGGCGTACCAGGTAATTTCTTAATAATTATCCTTACAAGTTCATGGTTTTTTTGACGCTCCTTCTATGCGCACCTATGAACCCTGCCATGGACCGTCATAAGTCCAAGGTTTAAATTCTGCGTAGAACATAAGCCCTGTCCCGACAACTGATATCAACTAGTTAACAGATTGTTAAGTTTTAATTAGAGGCTCCTAAAACCAAGTTTAGCATTATCTTTGTAATTATGTGATGAGTGATGACTATAGGTTCACTAGTTAACCTCAGAATTTCAGCTTTCATCCTGTAGTACAAGGAAAGGACAAAGAGAACTTTTGTAAGGCATACTAATATTAATTACATTTACATACACACTTTATATGCCTCCCAGTGAAAGGGAAAGTATATGCACCAGTTCAGCATTGAGTCTAACAGTTTTTCTTGTACGTACTGATGTACGGAAGAACAAAATCTGCATTTTTCCATACTTCTTAAGCACTCCTATGTGCATTTTTCCATAGAATTTTTTTTTACCATGCAGGTATCAGTTGATCACCAGTATGACGAGAAGCTGATCTTAAACTATGTTCCGGTGTATGTGATGCTCCCTGTAAGTACAAAATGCCCTTCCTAACACGGTATCTTCCATTATACTACATTATCATATTGCCTTCATCAAAGAGTGAATGACAATATATACTCTGGACCTGTTTCGTGGCAACAACAGCTCGGAGTTGTTTCACCTAGAAACACATTCAAAGACGAGGATGGGATGAAGAAGCAACTCAAACAACTGAAAGCTGCAGGTGTTGATGGAGTAATGGTGGACGTCTGGTGGGGAATCATAGAATCTGGAGGTCCTAAGCAATATGATTGGAAAGCTTACAGGCGCTTATTCAAAATCATACAGGAGTGCAAACTGAAACTGCAAGCTATTATGTCATTCCACCAATGTGGAGGGAATGTTGGAGATGTTGTCTACATCCCACTTCCTCAGTGGGTACTTGATGTTGGAGACTCAGACCCTGATATCTTTTACACTAACCGAAGGGGAACCAGGAACAAAGAGTACCTCACCCTTGGTGTTGACAATGAGCCTCTTTTTGAAGGGCGAACAGCAGTTCAGGTTAGATTTACAGATATTTCATTCTAGTCAATTCTTATTCAAGGGCATCAGGAAAACTATTTAGATTCCCGCGAACTTATGTGCTCCCGGAACCACTGAATGACAGCAGACTAACATGATGCAACTAATAGTAATCGTCAATAGAAAAGATTAGGCCTTTATACTATATTTTTCTCCAAAAGAAGATTTATATTTGTGTTATAAGTTCATAAAATTGATCAAAGTTCACGTTTTTGAACTTGGCATCATATTATCCAACCACAAACAGTGACGGTGACTGATTTAAGAAAACAATTCATCAAAAATAAAACAAATACTATCAAAATAAGTCCACCTTCAGCCTCCTGCATTGTGCATATACTGTTTTCCATTTTAGTTTCATTTCTGTTTTATTGATGTACTTGAGAATTTCTCTATGCAAACTAATTTTTCATAGCAAGTAGTCAAATACACAAGCCCTTGTATGATTCATGATTCAGAAAAAGCACTTACATCAACAACTTGATGGTATGCCACAGATCTACAGTGATTTTATGAAGAGTTTCAGAGAGAACATGTCAGATTTTCTAGATGCAGGCGTCATAGTCGACATTGAAGTCGGCACTGGTCCAGCAGGGGAACTACGGTACCCTTCTTATCCAGAGACTCAAGAATGGGTTTTTCCAGGCATTGGAGAATTCCAGGTAAGACTGCAAATTCTTGCCTGAGGAAACAATAAATCAGTCTAGGAGGAGCTTACACTCTTACAGCACTGAGCACTTTTATATTTCGCAGTGTTACGATAAATATCTGAAAGAAGATTTCAAGAAAGCTGCAGTACTTGATGGACATCATGAATGGGAGTTGCCAGATGATGCAGGTGAATATAACGACACACCTGAAGAAACAGGATTTTTCAAAAAGGATGGGACATACCATACTAAGAGAGGAAAGTTCTTTCTGACATGGTATTCCAATAAGTTGATGCTCCATGGTGATCAGATCCTGGAAGAAGCAAACAAAGCATTCCGTGGCTGCAGAGTCAAGCTAGCAATTAAGGTGACTCCCGTAGTCATGAAATCGCGTAAGTTTAGCAGTTTTTTTCATTCAATTGTTCAGATTATCCAATAACTTTGCACTGATTGATGTGTAGGTATCTGGAATTCATTGGTGGTATAAAGATCACTGTCATGCAGCAGAACTTACTGCAGGTTACTACAACTTGGCAAATAGAGATGGGTATCGACCAATAGCAAGGATGTTAACCAGGCACTCTGGCATCCTAAACTTTACATGTCTTGAGATGAGGAACTCAGAACAGCCAGCTAATGCTAAAAGCGGACCTCAAGAACTGGTACAACAGGTGAGCACATCAAAGCTTGATACACTCATATGATGGCAATGTCGAATGCTTAACAGAACAACGATTTTCATCCAACAGTATAAAGTCTGTATTAAGAGAGAAGAAATAGGTGAGAATCTGAAGATTATAGATGGAAAGGAAGCAGGAAGAGACAAGCGATGAGGACCAGACGAATTTTACAACAAAAATAACTGAGAAAATCTGGTTATACAAATTGGCACTTGCTAGACAGATAACTTTCACAGTTATAATATCTTGAGAAGCATAACAAACAAGTGTAGCAGATATCATACTCAAGTGACCACACTCCAGACATTCATCTAGAAAACTAAAAAATAAAGATAGAAATTTGCTAACAGAACACAATATATGATTTATTTCTATTTGTTTTTCAAAGGAAGTGTAATCTAGAGCACCATCTGTCTCATAGATTTGACATAAGGCATCCTTGAATACTTCACAAATCACAAACTGATTGCAGGTCTTAAGTGCTGGCTGGAGAGAGAACCTTGAGGTTGCAGGTGAAAATGCACTTTCAAGGTATGATAGCACAGCTTATAATCAAATCCTGTTAAATGCTCGACCAAATGGCGTGAACAAAAACGGGGCACCAAAATTAAAGATGTATGGGTTAACTTATCTCCGTCTGTCTGACGATCTGCTGGAAAAGAATAATTTCAACGTATTCGAGAAATTCGTGAAGAAAATGCATGCTGATCAAGTAAGAATCCATCCCACTTATGGCGCCTGAAGAACAATCAATTTTCTAATATGTGAAAGTATTCTGACATTTCCTTTTTGCCTTCTTTACCTTCTGTTGATTTCAGGACTACTGCCCTGACCCTGAAAAGTATGGAACTTATATAGGGCCACTGGAGCAATCAAAACCACAAATTCCACTTGATATTCTTTTGGAAGCAACCAAACCAATGAAGCCCTTCCCATTCGATAAAAGGACAGATATGATTGTTGGTGGTGCTCTTGCAGCCTTTATAGCGAAACTGATACGCAAGATTGCTTCCATTTTTAAGTGAAACTCAAGCTGAGTGTGCAATGTTATTCAAAAAGGACTGTTTACATATATAGATGGTCCTGAAAAAAAAAAGAAGAGAACCCCATGTTGCAGTATGGTCAGTTTAATGTAGCTGGCATAAAATAAAGAAGCATTATGCAGTCTGAATGTACTTGTTCCTTATACATGATTTCAAATGAACGCATATGACTATGAAAATAAAGACAATGTCGTTGAACTTCCATCATGGATTTTGAGAAGAGAACACTCAAATATTTAACTAGGTAACCCAACAAGATAAACACACAAATCCTCTTAATTGGTAGGCAATTAAAATGTCTCGACTCATTCTCATTATCTGAGGTTTATTAGCATTCGTTTCAAACAAGGACAATCTGACAAGTGGTTAAAGGCAGCAAGCAGACATTCCTAATGAGGTGCGATAATTAGGAATCAAACAATGGCGAACAAAATGGCAAACACAAGTTTTACATGGAAAATCCAAGCTTTAAAAACCACCAAAAGAAATGCATTTGATGATCAATCAACATATGGGAGGTCACTCACAACCCACATAATCACCCTTCAATGTGTGTCAAAATAATCCGGATTAAACACCTGTAGGTTTTCACTCAAGAACGCTCAACGGTAGGAATTAGCATTAGTCTTCAAACTGTTGGGTCCCAAGTTAACGAACCACATCAATGAAAATAAAGGGACACAGGAGACTTAGGAATGGAAAACCGAAACCGTGAAAAGCCAACCAAGGGACCAATGACCTATAATTCAAATCAATGAATGAATCACAAGAGATTCCGATCTCACAAGGTTATAGTTTTGTCGTTGTGGTCACATTGATTCTTTTCTGCAACTGTACTACTAAGAAACATTGGCGTTGAATGGAAACTAAGGAAGGCCATATAGTCATTCACCACTGTGGGCACTAGACTGGACACCCTTACAGGCACAGCTGCCATCAATTAACTTTGTGATACAAGACTGAAGCTCACAATCATGGTGAGAAAGGCTATGACAACTTATTTGGATGGAAGAAGTCCTTTATTTATAATGTTTACTCATGGACCTAGATAGATATTCCAACAATGCGATTCATCGAGATCAAAGGCAAAGGTGGATAGACACTAGAACATACTACTAAAAAAACTTTTGAATTGTGAAGTGAAATTTATTGTAGGCAACTTATTAGTGAGATACTACTATGTCATTAGATTCACAATTTGCTTGGTAGCTCTTTTTAAACACCAGAGATACAAAGCAAATGTGCTTGAACCTATGAACGAGTAAAGATATGTTTGGACCTTCATTTGTCCTCTGCAATCATAGGCAATAGAAGTGTCCTATATTTTGTTGGACATTTGTTTGCATAGACATGATATTTTACATGTATCAACTTGAGTGTTGATTGTTGTGATTAGTTAACAATCAACTAGGTGTTGCTTATCAAGGTAAGTGACAGATGTACTGGTTGTCCTGAAAAAGTTTACCAATCACATATTATAGTTTTTGTTGATGCTAACTGATAATCCATATGCAATTTGACAATGAGATTATCAATAATATTATGAATTATTTGTCTCTGTTGAGCTCTCATGCTTACACAAAGTGGATTGCCTATTTCCCTTTTGAAGCTTGTGCACCATGACTTATAAACCAGTTCTGATAAATTGTTTCAGTTTATGATTTGCATGTTTAGTATGGAATAGTAATTTACTGATGTAGTAGTAGCACAGTTTTAGCTCAGTTTTTTTTCTTTCTTTATCTTCTTTCTTTCGATATTTTCATGTTTTCCTTGTTCATTGGCCTTGGTTGAATGGGCGGAGGTTGTAATCCTAAGCATAGCTTTGTGATATTTTTCTTATGCAGATTCAAAAGGTTGCGCAAACTTGCAATTTGGAAGCAATGATGGATGGCTACTACAAGTTCTTGTTTCCATTGAATCCAGGCAATATCCGGCCTATCATGCCTTCTGACTGTGATCATGTAGCTCTCTCCCGACCTCATAACAGGGAGTCGATTTCATCATTTGATAAAAGCATGCAAACCACTTCGTGTTGATAATCCAGAATGATTTGTGTATGTAATGCAGATTGCAGAGAGTGAGTATACTTGGCTAGTGGTATTTGTAGATATGTATATTGAGTAGGGGGAAGATAAAAGAATGTATCTGAGGACGTATATGGAGTAGTTATTACTAGTGGATGATATAAGGGGTTTTTTGGCCTTCGCCTTTTGTTCTACTACTCCTTTTCTTTTTTTGATCACGTTGTTCTACTACTACTACTACTTCATGAACATACCATTTTCATTTACGTTGTAAAAGAGTATATTTTCCCCTGTTGGCTGAGCTTTCTGGGTCTGAAATAATCGGTCATCACCCGACTTTTTATCTTGTAAGGATTGCTAATTATGTTGAAAATTCAAGATGTACATGAATAGGAAGCATATATTCCTACAAATAATTGTGATTTGATTGATAACTTTTCTTTCAAAATATTTTGTTTGGAGAACAAGAGTTGTCATAAGTTTCTGCTTGTCTCTTTACACAAATATGAAAAGAAAAGAAACTACTAACGTAACACAAGTAAACTCTCTTTTTTTTTTCCCTCTATCTTTCCACTAATTTAATCACTTCACGAACAAATGAGCTGGTGGAGCAAAACGCTTCATAATGCAAGAAAAAATTACCACAATGCTAGAAGCGCAAGGGCAATACTAACTGGTAAATAGAAACTAAATTACTACAAACATAGCTAAAGCTTGTCTAACTACATCAGTGCACTGCCACTATGAATGTCAGAATGTACCTTAATTCCTACCAAAATCTATAAAATCATAAGATGAAACAGAGAAGACATGTGCAAATACATTGTCACCAAGTCTTTTGATGTGCTTTACATAAAGCATGGCATCTAACTTCCAAACTTTACAGAAGCAACTAAAAAAACTACTCCTGCACAATGCATTTGGTTACTAAATCCAAAATGCTTGGGTATACACACCCGCTGTACATCAACACAACATTCGCACAAGTTATCTCCATGTAGCAGAGATTATCTGTCTAGCAGCATCAGAGACGTCACAAAACAGCAAAATTAGACTACATTGAGCAAAAATCATTCGACTGATGTGAACCTTCATCCCTCCTCGCTTGGCTTTAACACATGCGTTCATCGTAAAATTAACGCAGATCTAGATCCTGCAAAGACAGAAGAACTATCATTTAAGTAATAGCACAATGGAAATGACTGAACTTTCCACAGCACAAGGAGTCCCACAATAGCCTTCATTAAGCCTCTTCATCGGAATCGTGACAGGTGATGATGAAGAGCAAGTTATGCTAAAATAATGATGACTTGACATGCATTAAGATGTGCTTGTCTGTAAATTAAACCATAGATAATCCCAAAAGGCAATGTCAGTAAAATGAAATGATGATTGGCTGTTCTTCTCAGGGAACTTTTTTTATCATGCACAGAAACAGGGAACTGTTGCAGTAGATTCCGTATGATGAAAAGGCATCTTCAACATTATGATTTCAACTATAAAATATATATATATATTCCACTTCATTGTCCGGCAGAGTTAGGAGCCCTAGCTGCGGACCTGTGGAGAGGTGTGGAGGAAATTTGCACCACTTATAAGGAAAACGAAATCTATCGAAATCTCAGCTGGTAAGAACTCTGAGATCTATTCCAGAGGTCCCTAGTTCAAGGTTTTTCTAGCCATTAAATTTGGGGCCCATGGGATTAGTCGGCCAATCCCCAGACACCCACATTCTATAAACAAAGGAAAAACAAAATCTAAAACAGAATGAGAAATATTGTCGACAGTCTAGGGAAAAAGCTCAAAGGGAAACTGGGAAACAAAATGACATTTCTATAAAATAGTCATCAATTTGGTAAGATGGCTGTGTTGTACACTTGTGCCAATGTGCCATGCTTCTTATCCTGTGGAAGTATCTTCTTTATTGGAGAAGGCTGTAATGCACTGCAGTCCAAGAATGACTCAAGGAGCATCAGCCAAACCCCAGACCTATGATGAAGCTAGACCTTGAGCACCAGGCTTGCACCTTAAGCATGCATTTACAACACTATGGCTGATCAGTATCGCTGTGCATTTCTGAACTACAATCAACCAACTTTAGTCATTTGTATGCCATCTTTCTACTATCCCCCCTCCTTTGACGTATATAGGCAGCGAGTGAAACATTATACAAGTGATAATTTGTGGAGCAAGCCGAACTATCCTTAGTTATCCTATATTGAATTAGAAAAAACTTGGAAGAGGAAAAAAGAAATATTGAATTAGAAAAAACCTAAATATAAACACTACTCTGGCACATAGGCCATCTAAGCCGCCGCCTATGAGCTCCAAGCAGAAATAACAAAAAGAATGACTCCGGAAAACTCAAATTAAAGATGACAAATTGCTTCCCCATTATCAAGAGAACTTGCATACTCTCATGACAAGCATTTTCAGAGTAAATCAAAGCTTCTCACAAGAACTAAGATATATCCATGAATTAAAAATTTAAATGCATACTGCTTGGCCTTTTCATGTTCCGGCAGAACTTGCTCCCGCAGAGACAACTGAAAGCCTTGATGTGATGTTCATTGTCATCAAAATCAACTCCATAATCCTGTGGACAGATTAGAAAAAGGTGCTTAACACTTATCAGTCACAGACATCCAAAAATAACTACAGACTCATTCGACCCAAAAGACAGCTTGGAGAGGACAAAAGCATAGCAGGAACTTGCCCACATGGGACAGGCACACCAGGCCCAAGTACGTGGTACACAAGAAAAAAGGTACAGAAAATGGAAAAAAAATAATCCAAAATGTAGGAAACAGAAACATGGCATTTAAAAGTGTAAATATGCGTATATTTTAAGTACGAACTTGCTGGTATGAATATTTCAAATTCTCCGAAGGAATAATTATAGCCAAATTCTTTGCTTTTCTACGGAAATGATTTTCTTATCATCACTGGAAACTGAAATGAAGAAAGTGGAATGCAATACACTGGCCAGCACCTCTTTCAAGCAAACAAAAGCATATCTTAAGACGTAATTTATAATTTTAGTTCAAAGAAATATATAGTGAAACCATCTTAAGTTGTAAAGACACAAGAGACAGAAAAGAAAAATAGCCCATACCATGAGCGAGCAATAACAATCACTTTAATCTTCACTTTGATTTAAAAAAAAAAGAAGGAAAACAATCCTAACAGAATGATTTAAGTGCAATCCAAACTACTACGTACATACCCAAGTCAACTCTTCAAACGCATCAATTTTTCTTGTTGTGAATAGCGCTACCTGCGCACACAGACAGGAAAATCCCTAAAACATCAGATAAACAAGAAGTTCCAAGCAGATTTAGAAGCCAAAGAAAAAACAAATGAGTGTTTACAGGCTCCATACATGATAGTAATAATGATTTGCAGTCTCCATTTCAACTGGAATATTAATCAAGTTTGCATCTGAACATCTGCAAGAAACAAATATGTATCTCAGCAATGAAGCCTGAATAGTGAGCAGCAATGAAAAGCAACTTGGACAACAAAATATGAACATAGAAGAAACAATGAAAAGAAGATACAACTAACAAGTAACAAGTTTTAGATAATCAAGTAATTATAGGATAAAACCTTAACGCACAATTGTTTAGATAAGAAAAGTATATCAAGGAAGAAGAAGACACAATTGCAGCCTAGGAGGAGTCCTCGAACACCATCGAATTACAGCCTAAGAGGAAATGATTGCACTCGAAGTTGAAGGTATACACATGAGTAATAACAATGATATTATAAATATTTAAACAAGCAAGCTTCAGCATGTTGTTAAACTTGAAAACTTGTTCCTCGATCAAATAAACTAATGGTCTGTTTGGAAATGGACATTTGATTTCAAATTCCTCATTTGGCCCAAATCAGGTGTTTGGATAACCAAAAATTTGAAATCTATGAATTGGGCCAAATCCATACTCATTTTAAAAAGGCCTTTGAATCTGGTATTTCAAATTCACTCCAAAAACTATCAAATTGAAATTCAGCCCAACTCAAATAGAAACCCACACTCCTCTCTCACCTCAACAAAACGATTCTCTCTCTCTCTGTGCTCTCTCTCCTCAACCACGACTTTCTCTCTCCTCAAACCAGTGAACCACCATACACACTCTCTCTCTCCTCCCCTGCCTCCACCACCATAGTTCCTCTCTCTCTCCTCCCCTTCGAACACAGAGCATGCAATTACACACTGATTGAAACAAATTCGTTAAGATCTCATATATTGAAACCGAATCAAAAGCCAAAATTAGGGCAACCATCAGAAATTTGAAGTGGATTTCTGTTGTTGAATCAATTGCTAAGAAAATAGAAGGTGAAGGTGATGGTCTTAGTGAGAACCATTAATGGCGGAAATCGGCTTTACGACACCATTTTTTACTTCAAGTTTCATACTTCAATTTTTTCAGATTGAGGAAAGAGAAAATGTAATTGTAAATGGCATATGATGTTGTTTCTCTTTGATTTCGTCGAATTATTTAGTTTCCATAAGCACAATCAATGGCCATTTCGATCTAAATAAAGTTGGCAGAAGCTTTCGTAGTCATGCCTTTTCTTCTTCTCTCTTTTTTTTTGTTTTTTTTTTGGTAAAAAACAGAAGAGCCAAAGAGGGATTACTAGTAAATGTATGTGATAATTAGAATTGAAATTCTTAGGTTTCCCAAACAAGAAATTCGGATTTCAATTCTTTGAATTGAAATTTTTGGTTTTGCCAAACACTTGAATTGAATTGGAATTGTAAAATTTCAAATCTCAAAATTGAAATCAAGAAATTGAAATCAAATATGAGGATCCAAACACACTCTAAGACAAAAAACAGCATAATAAACAAGACTGGAAAAACCAAAAGGGATGAATGAAGGTAAATAATAAAAGGGGATAAATGTAAAGGCCAATATCAAGAGAATACTAAGAAAGCTACCTATGATTAATAAACCTTGCGACATTTCCATAGGAAGTAGCATCCAAACAAAGAACTTCTTCTTCCTTTAAAGCTCTTGAACCCCAATTTGTGTCAAGCAGCACTGTGTATGAGTGCTTGTCATTGCTTCTCTTCTGATTCCTCTTCTGGAGCTCAGTAGTAGTCAAAATTTCTCCAACATATTCACAAACAAATGCTCCTTTCTGCAGATCCTCTGTGGTCCTTAAACCCCACCCTTTTCCTTCAGGCGTCCAGAATACCTAGACAAAGTTTCCAACTTAAGTGATCCCAATAAAAAGAAGACCAAATATCACAATAAAGGAACAAACACAGTTGATATTCACCTGCAAGTTACATTTTATGCCTCTTTGTACCACTCGATTTCCACAAAATTTACTGCATTCACATTTCATACAACACTCTTTGATGAAATTGAGCTTCAAGTGACCTTTGCATGGATCCAACATATCCTCATTCTTCAATTTTTCAAGTGGACACTCTTTACAATACGTGAAATTATGCTTCTGAGGACTTTGGACCATTGAAATGCAATCCTCCAGAAATTCTTCCCGAACAAGACCTTCAGATGTGTATACTATCTCTCCTCCATTCCGTTGTGCACAATTGCAAGGTGGAGAGACTGACAAGCAGTCTCCATGACAAGAGACACAACAGTCTTGCTCCCCAATTTGAGCAAGACTGAATGCCACATTAGCACTATTTGAGACAACATTATGAGCAATATAATGAAATGAAGGTAGAAACTCGCAATTTGACTTTTCCAAATAAATTTGAACTGCTTCTTCACCCCTTGTAAGATCACTCATATCACCAAGATCAAGCTGCTTCTGCTGTTGGTAAACAACCACTAAACTATTTTCATTATCCATAACACCATTATCAGACGGAGCAGCTACATTATCAGAAGAATCAGCATCTATGGAACCATTCAAAGAAGAGGTTACTATGCTATCGACGACTCTAGCATCTTTTGGACATGTCCTTTCTTGTGTCACACCATTAGCAGTTGTTCCAAGATCCAGGACACACTGACAGAGCTCTCTCATGAACTTTGTTACAGTAAATTCAGGGTTCATGACCTTGTATGTCTTAATGAAATTATCTTCCACTTTCTTCAAAACCACTTGTAAATCTGGCAAGTGGAAATCATTTAAATTGGAACCAGGGCTGCAGCTCAAACATAATTTTACCTCTCCGTGAGGTGACGCTGCAATGTCTATCTTGGCTGGAGGTATAGCAGGAACATCAGCTTCCTTCAAATGATTCTCTACCACAGCTGGTGATGCCATTGTTCCCACACCTTTATCAGCGTCATCCACGGATTTCGAGCCCCCAGGTCGTTGATCATCCTGACTGTTTATTGGATTGTTGCAGTTTGACCGAACTTCTGGGTGCGAGCGCTCTGCACAATTACACCAGAATGGTGTTTAGAAATATGAATCCAGATTGAACGTGAACACTAAAAAAGTGGCCCGCATAATCAGCAGAAGCTAATAAGTAATAAAGGAGCGGAACAGACAAGCTAAAGCATCTATGAACACTACTTCACAGCAACTACAGAAAAGGGGGAAAAGAAACAAATATGGCCTTAAGTTGTTTTATTGTGCACAAAAGGGATTCAATGCCACCAAGTATGGGCAGTCATGTGCATCTACTGTGGCATGTATATATATATATATTTGTATCCAAGCACAGAAGACTTGATTGTGGCTGCTAAGTGCTGACTGCTATCCGACAAGTTATATAATTGGGGCTTGGGAAGGAGTGAAAACGGATATAGAGAGAAGAATTCAGTCCCCTTTGTAAGTACACTCTGGCCATACTAAACACCATTGAAGTCTCATTCAAGTAGTATTATTATTAGCGAGATAAAGAGTATCAAGGGCGACGACAAGCTGTCTTGAAGAAAATCAAAAAAACAATGCCTTTTATTCTCTCGGTAATTACACCAATAAACACCTATAAAATTATTTGACAATAAAGACCCATTGTGAATGCAAAGTAAGCCACTTTATCAGTTTATCCGTTGACCAAATCATCTCAGAGTGTTGACTGTGAAAGAGTGGTTAGTCCGCTTCATCCATACAAACCAAATCAATAGCAAACACATCTCCACAAGATCTTCACCTCCTTATGCTCATAATCATAACTTTAAATACTAACATACTCCCTACGTTCACAAATAACTGTCTTTATCATTTTTCGCGATTGCACTTTGCTCACTAATTTTTCTTAAAATATACTATAAATTTAATATCATGAAAGAATTTCTTTTCAAAAATATGACAATTATACCTCTATTTTGTGAATCAAAATATTTTTTCCATAATTAATGACAAAAGTTTGACACGGAAAACGAAATTCACATTGGTTATCAATGTAGTAGCTGTAGAGCACCATCAACAAACTTGGAGTTCATCGCTCCCTAAAGACCCTATCAATCAACACTTAAATTCTCCACGAGTATGAACCATAAAAGAATTAAGTGCTCATAGGTCTCCCTGTTCTTAAAAGATAGCACAAAGCAGTGAGATCATTTTATGTGGTACTCTATGGTGAATCAAAGTTCCTTTAAGAAAAGTGCAAACCTTAAAGGGGAATTGATACCGCAAATCTAACAGCTTAAGAGGGAACAACAAATTGAAATAAAGATAGAAGAAAAAACTCATGATTCTTAAGGTTCAACCCTTGTGTCTAACTCAGGCATTTTGAGGAATCAAGCAAAAGTAATAGACCAAAAAACTCATCAAGATCCCTCTTATAACGTCTCATAAATTGAAATCCCCCAAAATCAACACTCCACCAAAAGAACAAAACGAAACATTTGCATACAGTAATGTGAAGTGAAGCTATATGCCTATAAACTCAAGGAAAAGACACGGAGAAAGAGTAACAACATCATCTGTCAAGCATACTCCTAGATTAAGACCCAACTTTTTAGTTAACTAAAGGAAGGAATATACAAATGATATGAGTAATGAACTTCCAAGGACTAGCAAAGGTGACGCCACCTTCAACATAAGCAACTCAGCAATTCTGTTGAAGTCCATACTTACTATGCTAAAGGAGTTTGTTTTAAGACAACCACCACGACAATCTTCCACCCAATGCAGTGTTCTCGATTATCAACTTCCCATAACCTAACCACCATCTCCTTACCCCACCATCTCCTTAAGTCTGCACTTTGCACACACTATCCTACAAATCCAAGTGACCTTTCAACTTTCACCCATCTGGGGCTCTGGGCTGTCCTAAACCAAAAATAAACAAACTGCCGCGGTTCGTCCAAGTTTTCAAGCTACCTGACGTAAAATACTAAGGAGAGATGAGAAATATAATGGGAGAGGATATAACACAGACAAGTTTAAGGTAAATTGACCCCTGAACATAAATAGGCGCCTTTCCACTGGTCTAAACGTTTGCTCAAGTTTTCAACCACATCCCGAAAGAAGGTTACATTAGTCCACAGCGACCCCAAATAAATAAAGGGCCAACAAAGGACTGGGCAGTCAAAAAGACGCAAACTGAATCAAAAGATCTGAAAATGACTCAAAAGTTTTGAAGATGTTTAAAACATTCTTAAACGATACCCTATCATCTGAAACAAGGAACTGGTATCATCAACAAATAGAAAAGGGGTATGAAACCTACTCCACAAACAGAAAAAGATGATTAAAACATTCTTAAACGATACCCTATCACCTGAAACAAGGAACTGGTATCATTAACAAAAAGAAAAAAGTGTGAAACCTACTCCTCACCCCACCCCTTCCACTCCAAGGGCCAACACCCCAAACCAAACCCTTCTGTGTGCCCCTCTCACCACCAATCCACCATCCTACAAAGAGCATTAAGCACGAGAGTAAAAGCAGAGAGGGATAAGAGATCACCCAGCCTAAGACCCTTGAAGGCACCAAACCAAGCTCAAGGTCGCCATTAACCACCACAAAAAAGAAGAGCTAAAATAATTTGATCATCAAGGGATAAAGAGCTGAATAATCTATGAACCTGACGTTAACAGAAAGTTTGACATAAGAGGGGATAAGGTAGGCACAGACACTAAGAAAGAGCATCCATTCCAAAAGTAAGGATGTCTCTCGAAGAAAAACCCTCACAAATTGGAGTCTCAAAGCTATACAGGTTCCAGGGTATCAAATATCGGCTGATACGCGACTTTCCAGCCAGTACGTAGTGGCTTTAGAGGATGCCGATACGGGAAGTCCCAATCCGTAAAGGGATGTTTGAAAAGGCTGATATATGGCCAAGATGACCGATACATGGCTGATACGACCGATAAATGGCCCATATAGCCGATAAATGGTTCGTAAACGGCCGATACAGCTAATACGGTCAATAACGAAATTCAAACCGTGGCGGCCACAACCCAAGACAGTACACATGTATCCACTTCCACAACGTCGCGACCGTTACCCCGATTGTGATTCAGGACCAATTTCTTAATTTCAAACCTGGTATGGTCAGGAATGGCCTCACTAGTCATTACCCACCAAAATAATCACAAAAACAGCAGTTGCCTTTCATTTGATCTTGTAGCCCTATATTGAAATATAATAGTGTCCAAGTACTAAATACATGTCTAATCTTTTATTATTAAGAATTGAATTGAAAGCATATATCTTTTTATATTCTAACTTATGACCATTTCAAAATGTTGTCTCCTTCACAGCCTACAAACACACTATAGAACTAGCACCCATGCACCTACCAGGGGTTTTCAAAGTAGTTATATTGATAGAAATGAGATAATGACACAACATACAAACTTAAGAGGACTCCTCACAGTATTCCACTAAACAAAGATGTTATATGTTCAGGACCTCAAGATTGGGAGCCAGTACTTTATGCAGGGTCCGCAGCAGAATGCTAAGAAATGAGAGAAGGGGTGGGGGGAGAGGTTCAACATTTAATCAATATCCATTCCATAAAATATTAACTTTCAACGTGAATACAGAATTAAAGAATTGGAAGATAGGGTAAGGAAGAAGGGACTAGGTAAGGCAAAAACCTCCACAAGAGTGGAAGTCTTCTATGTTCCTGCAGTAACTACTAACTACTACAGATGATCAAGAAAAAAATTCCTCTGATATACTTGACACATGAAAGATGTTTTCTGTTCCCATGATAGCTCACATAAACTCTTACGGGTGTGGTATCATATTGTGTACTTAGTGTCTGCCAAAAACTATTATGTTAGGCTTTAAACTTTAAAACACAGCTCTATTCTAAAACAAAATTAGACAAAAAAAAAAGCAGAAATTTCTCCCAAATGCAGTCACAAACAGTGAGGAAAAGAAATCAATGGGTAATTATTGGCAACAAGCAGGCCATCATTCAGATGCATACGCCAGTGAAGAAAAGAATTTAGAACACCAGATGAGCACTCAAAGAGGCTCAGACCTAACAATTAAGGACAGACAACAAACATAGAACATGCTTGGCTGAGAAAAATGAGCTCCTAGTTTGCATGTAAACTACATGATTGAAGTAGGGGTGAGAAATTACCAGGAAGGACAACAGCAAGAGGCTCAAGTGAGAGTGTATCATCATATGGCTCGTCTTTCGGCTTTATCAGGACAATAGGGTCAGCCTGCTTTTCTTTGCCAGGTCTATTTTGCGGTTCTCGGATTTGCAACACTTGAGAAACTCTTTTATCTCTGGCAGAAGGCAGTGGCCGATCTGTAATAACCCCCATATTTGGGGGTGAAATAGGCTGCTTTCCCTTGTTTCTCACAATAGACTGTGGTGAGACAGGCTGAGCTGCAGCTCTCCTGTTTCCAGCATTGGGCTGAGGAGATCCTGTCATAGGCTGGACTCGGGCACTGGGTGAAACTTCAGGCTCACAACGCTCACCAGGCTCTTCTTTAGGTATCTTCAGAGCATAAGTACCTGAGCTTGGTCCGGGCTGGCCTTGTCCTTGGTGTTTTAGGCGCAACCTCTTCAATGGCCTCTCAGGCTCAGGAGGCTCAGGCTCATCCTGCATCTGAGCTTCTTCTTCAATATTTGGCGGTGACTTCTTCTTGTCTTTCTCGGCAGCCTAACAGCAGTGATATAATAAAAATGTATCAAGCAAACAACAATAGAAAAAAAAGCACGAGTACATTTATTTCCAAGGGTAATGCAAGTCAAGGCAATAAACGAGAAATGGTAGGTAGAGGAAAAAGAGTACACACCTCGGCGTCCTCATATTCAAAGATAGCATCTGCAAGAACTCGATAATTTTCTTCTTCTATAAGATCCCACTTCTTGTCATACAATATGAGGAGCTTCTTCAGGGCAGGCTTTGTTTTCTGTTCGGGAATCCCAATATCCTTCATTGCTTGGAAAGCTGCCTTAACTCTAGCACTTGGTGCCATTTTCTATTGCTGGCTCTTTAATCTTACTACAAATTACCAAAAAATTCCCAAATTGAGTAAGATATTTCAAAGAAAATATGCATAAAAAAGAAAAAAGGCAAGCACATAGAAGTAATTGTATCGCTAAACATGACTTTACGACGGTTGAATCCAACCATCCAGTACCGGAGGACGAGACACAAAAAACTCATAGAATGCGTTAGCCCGATGGAGTAAAACAAATTTTTACTTGAATGTGATAACCCAATGTCAAATTACCAGCAGAATCTATTTTCCATCAGTAGCACAAGGTTTCAGGGCCACACAACTCAGAATCACTAAACAAGATAGTGAAAAACTGAAAATCGATTATCAAAAAAAAAAAAAAAAAAAAAAAAAAAAAAAAAAAAAAACCTGAAAATCATGTGAGGTTATACATAAACAGACTAACAGCAGCTACATTTACACTAGCGTAGTCCAGTAGATAATCAAACTGAAAAAAATGCAAGGCAAAACTTTGCTGAAGCCTAATGTACTTAACTCATAAGCATACCCACAACACTTATTATTGCACACACCAGCTACATATATACAAACTTAGTCCAGTGCATAATCAAACTGAATAAATGTATGGAAATTTTTTACCCAAGCCTAATGTACTCAATATACAACAAGCATACTTACAAAACATAACATTGCAGAAGAACATACAAATGATACAAGTAACAACATCTTATCAAAAGTCAAAAAAAAATGAAAAAAAAAAGATAAAATTGATGAGAGATGAGAGCACAAAAAGAAAATGCAAGAAACTAAATTAAATACCTTTAACAATCTTGTTTCTTTCAGATTCTCAAAATCCTTCCAATTTCCAAAGCTCAAAAGAAGCCTTGCAGCATCCAAAATAATTAAATAAAAGAAAGGACCAAGAAACTACACCAAAAATCGACACTTTCTCCCGCAAATTGCAGCATTATAAAAAACCCACAAATTAGAACAACATGCAGATGATTCTAAACCAAACCCACCTCAAAATTATCGTCAAAGGTGAGAAACTAGACCAGAAAGTACAGCAAAGTTATAAAAAAAAAATCACACAAAAATGGAGAAAAAGTGGGGAAAAATGGGAAAACAAAGACTGATCAAAACGATTTATGTTAAAGGGTAAAGAAATTACCAGCATTTGGCGAACAAGTGAATGGGATTTCAGAGGAGAGAGAGTAGGAATGGCACACCCACAAAGGAGGGTTCAGGGTTTTGGGAAGAGAAGAATGAAGAGTTAGAGGAAAGAGAGGGAAATTGAGAGGTCTGACCAAATTTCTCTCTCCTCTACTACAAATTTGCCCAGCTTCACTCTGTACTGAAATTACTCGACTGAATTTACTGAAAAAAATGAGGTTTCTGAGATCTTATTTTTCAATTGTCACCATTAACAGCCGTTGGATTGGCTGTTAAATTCTAACTAGGGGCCAAGATAAAAGGGATGAACAGATTCGTTTCCATTTTTTGCACGTGGAATTGCATTTTTTTATATTTTTTTTTTACTCTAAATAGTCTTCTAGTTGAATCATGACAGCCGTTGTATTGACACGTGTCATGCCATGTCACTATCCCAGTCACCATATCTAAAAGGCAATGCCATTTCACCCAAATAATTAATGATAATACATGAATCATGTTATCTAATTAATTACAATACATGAACATTATTAATTTCACAGATATGGTACATGAACTTAAAATAAATTACGCCAAAAACTAGAACAATGAATCGAATTTATAAGAGAAAATAGTTCTATCATATATAATCCATGTTTTGGTAGATTATACATCTGAAATTTTTAATGATTCTCCATGAAGATGGAGAAACATAATAGATTAGTAGTATAGTAGAGTAAGGTAGTTGTAAACATAATTATTTTTTTAGTATTTTTTTAATTAGAAAAATAAAAGATTAATTTGTCTACATGGACCCAAATAAACAACTGTTGCATAATACATGACATTAAACAAAATTTTTAGTGATTCTCCATGAAGATGGATAAATGTAGTAAATTAGTACAATATTTTAAGTAAAATTGGTGTAAATATAACTATTATTTTTTTTAACCAATTTCTTTTAATTAGAAAAATAGGAAATTAGTTTGTCCATGTGGATCTATATAATTGTTGCATAATACATGACATCTAAGTAAAATTGGTGTAAATATAACTATTAATTTTTTTTAACCAATTTCTTTTAATTAGAAAAATAGGAAATTAGTTTGGCCATGTGGATCCAAACAACTGCTGCATAATACATGACATTAAACATAAATTATTTTTAATTGAAAATATATTATTAATAATTTTAATACAATGTAGACCAAAGAGAAACAAAAACGTTAGTAATGTGTATTGTCATGGTAGAAAGTTATAGAATTACACAAGCATGTAGAGGTATTAATATTTCGATTGACTGAGCAAGTGGACATAGTAGTTAATTGTAAACCTATCACTTAACTATTTTCTTGAACAAAGTTTTTGGCGTATAAATTTTCGAAAAAAGAACATACTATAAAAGGATCCTATATAAAAGTTGATCATAGGGTTGTTGTATTCACACGTGTTTTGCATGTCACCATGTCCAATCATCGTTATATTCAAAAGCTAATGCCAAGTTAACCAGTTAATGAGGATATGAACCATATTATATAATTAATTATTAGGATACATAAACATTTATTTATTTATTTGAGTGAAGGATACATGAACATAATTAAACCTCAAACTAAACTATACCAAAAACTAGATATAAGAATTTAATAAGGTAAAGTAGTCAAAGTAATAAATGCATAAAGACTTTAAAACTAACTAATAAATTAACGTATTATATATGCATTTAATCTTCATAGTGATTCTATACCCCAACAAAAGTACATGGTTCATGGAGATGGAGCAATACGCTAATTTGGTAAAATAATGTGAATAAAGTAGATTTAAACACTGTTTTCTTCGATAAATTCTTTTAAGTATAAAAAAAGCAGAAAGGAAATTATTTTATCTACATGGATCAAACCGTTGTCATAACTCATTACATGACACATAAGTAATTTTAAATAATAAAAAAAATTAAAGACAGATAAGAACCAATAGTAGTATATTGGCTTTTAATAAGCTCGATAGATAAATTTATGGACTACATAAGCACACGAATGTATAAATCTAACGGTCCCTAAGGACATTATATCAAGATGGTGCGCTGTTGTGAATCTGTCATTTAACTATTTATTTGAATTATTTTTTAAAGTATGAAAAGATATAAATTTAACTTATTATTTAAATCTAAACAATTATTATTGTATGTCACATAAGCAATTTTATACTCACATAGCACAACTTTGGTTTTGTACGGGTAACTTCATATTAGTTATTATAGACGGTATTGATAAATCATTAACCTTTTTCTTGATATCATTCAAAACATATTTTCTAATGATAAACTATAAGCCTGTGCATCGCACAGGGCATACACCTAGTTTAACAAAGAAATTTGTATCAGAAATGTAAGAAATTCTTCAAAGTTTGTCATCAAGGGATAAATAAATGGAAGAAGTATTTGTATATACAATACTTTAAATTTTGGCATTAATCGGTTATTGATATTTAAGATTTATTATCAGTGTCATGCGGGATTCGTAAACAAAAGAATATATTGATTTCCAACAACAACAAAAAATATAGTGCTATTACGTGTTATTCGAATGAATGATTTATTCGAACTAATGCGCTATGCCTATAACATACTTGCACGAAGTTATGAATACACCCCTTATTGTTATTTTTTCAATTACTATGGATTGTACTTGACTCCTGATGGAGTCGTTAACATTTCAATTAGAAACTTTATTTTAGCTACATGCTATTTATAAATTTCGAATCTAGTGAATTCCTTACAACTTTGAATTATTTTTTTCCCCTAATTTCTCATCCAATCATACTTATTTCTATCAATTCATCATCTCTTTAAAGGTCCACTTTCGAATTCTTGAGGAGAAGATTGTGTTTTACCTAAAATCAACTTTAGTTGGACCTACCTCGCACAAATTCGAATATCTTGTTCAATAGAAACCTACATTGCTCTCCCTTTTAAGTGAATTCAAGAATTTATTAGTTGATTGACTTGAATTTGATATTGACATCGGATTAATTTGTTGGGTCTTTGTTCATCACCACCTTCAATGTTTTATAATCCTTTTTTGGGGGTAAATCTTTGTTGCTTGTTTGAAGAATAGTAAACCACTAATGAAGTCAAGTATTTCCAAATAAACCAAGAGCAAATTTTGGAAGGGCATCTGGTAGAGCATTCACACCTCTAACCTTGAGGTTGAGGTTCAATGTCTCATCAGTCATCACCCCCAGTCAGATTTTTTTTTTTTTTTTTTTTTTTTTTTTTTTTTTTTTTTTTTTTTTTTACAGTAGCGAATACAAGGAATAACTGAACTAGCTAAAAAATGATAAAACAAACAATTTCAAGTCATCAAAGCTAGTGCATACGCATCTCAACTTGACCTCCAGGGTTCGTGATACTGTCCCATACTTGTCGAGTCACAGGATACTCCTCTTCCTTCCTTGCTAACCTCTTGCAAATCACCCATCCCTTGAGCGAGTACGTCACAAAGTAGTGGAGGACATGCCAAGACACTTGACCTTGTAGGTGACTCTGAAGCATCCATGTTGTGACCCTCGGAAGGACAATCCACTGCCTGATGGTGGAATGTTGTGTGCTCATCATTTGCCAGCACAATAGCATCCCAACCAACCATCGAATCCTCCCTAGTAGCTTCCGAGTGCAGGTGAACACAACTTAATCCACATCACATGCACAAAAGTAATTAGTAGTAACAGTAGAACTGGGGGAAAATAGGGCGATTTTCTTCAACTGTGGGCTACAATACTCCTCCGAATAAGAAGGCACAAATTTCCTCCTAATGCAAACACAAATTCTACGACCACAAATAAGCCTCCTTGTTCGTAAACGTTTGGAAGAAGCAAATTCCCCGGCAACACGAGCTTTAGCGAACCTCAAATGGGTCTTGCAAACGTCAGAAAAATCCTGAGTCGAGACAACTTCAACAGTCCTTGCCTTAGACTTGAGATTGGCTGAAAATGAGAATGACGTGCAGTCTGGTGAAGGAACAATATGCCCATTGCGTGAGGCACGAGAGGCATCAATACCACCAAAGTTATCATCAACCTGCTCCACACAAGCTTCGTTGTCCTTAGAGCAATGTTGTTTAACATTGATAATTGGCTTAGGGCACGACTCAACCTCCATACATGCTGCTGATTCCGAGGTAGTCCTGATGGGCGCTGTAGGAGACTTGACAACCCGGACGTTCATCACAGCCATGTTACGTGGGAGGTAGAAACTAACCTCCCTACCATTAGCAATCAAATGGTAAGCTGACGAGGAGACCTTTGTGGGCCACTGGACAAACCCCAACCATCGAGACCTTGGCTTTCTTGCCTATTTTTAAAAATAATAGAAATTATATATTCCAATAAAACCAAGGTTAGTAGTAGTAGTACTTACATAATTATCAAAACAAAAAGTATAAATAAAAATAAATAGATAAATGAATAAATAAATGTATAGATTGTACATATGTACAACTCGAGAGGTGAATTCACTTCAGCTACTTCCTCTAAGCACAATAGGATTTTGTCACAAGACCATTCCCAAGTTTTCAAGGACATAGAAGATCTCAAGTGATACGCACGACCTATCTACATCTCTCAATCTCTCTCTCCCTTGGCTTATGTTAGGTGACATGAATAACCACTAGAATATACCAACAAGATGTAGCCAGCAGAACTAATCAGACAGTTCATGTTCCATGATGACAATTTCACATAATACAGCAAAAAGAATCAAGAGTTGGTTCCATATGATTAAACATAACATAGTTCGCATTCTTCGCAACTCCATATTTTTTACCATGAGTGTTGCTGTAAACTGACCTAAGAGGATACAAGAAATTAGCCGACAGATTCCAATAGGTTAGAAACAAAACAGCGTGGCACTAGAGCTCACTTCATTTGGGTTTTCTCTTATTTTCACCCACAGCTTTACATGATTTGCATATCATTTTCCGACATCTGATGGATATAAGAGCAGGAATGACTACCCAAGAGGCATTTGCTCCAACGTAGTACGCATAGTAGTAATATGAGCTTGCAGCAAATTTGTCACCTTTCAAAATGGCAGTTATGTAATATACAAGACAACCATAAAGCTGTCCTAGAGATACGGCAAGCTGAAGAACATAACTGTATGCCTTGTGAGTTGCTATAGCATACCTGTCAAGTGTCGGATATGAAAAATTTAGTGAGATTGGCATCAGATGTAGCAACATAGTAACATCATCAATAATTTGAAATATTGATAATAGAAGATATCAGGCTTCAGGGGGAAGGTAGACATGATGACTTACGCTGCTAAAAGGGAGGCCGGACCCTCAATGACAGTCGTTATTCCTTCAACAGTAACTATTGCAGCATCCCTATCAGCATATCTGGAATCACCCTTGCTATACTCTTTCCCTGCAGGAGATACATATACGTATTAGACTAATTGCAACAAAAGCTAAGGTTTTGAAAGTACTCATTGAGGCAATTAGTGAACAAGAGCCTTACAAATTTCAGCCAGGAAAAAACCACTCTTTTCTTTGTAGAATTCAGGTGAGAAGACAAAATATCCCTCGACAAGAATATGGATCATGCCAGTGAAAATCCACCAACATATGAGCAACCTTTCCAGTTTTGTTGTCTTAGTTAATAACGCTGTTTGAATAAGAGAACCACTGTGATTAGAATGAGTGGTTCATAACAAGATGCAATGGTAACACTACATGTCCTTTAAATTGTGAATGAAACTTTACAGTTTAACAGGGCCCATCGGATAGTCAAGCAAAGCTTGGATACCCATGCTATCCAAAAAATATTTACAGTTTAACATCGAGGACTGCTAGTTTCTATCACAATTAGGTCTTGAATCATAACTTTTATACAATAAAAACATTAATATAATGTAGATGCACAAGTTGTAGAGCAAGTATTCCTTCCTAGTTCATGCTGCTTTGGAAAATAGTTTTCACTTTGTTCAGAAACTACCTCTTTCCTACTCTCAATTAGTCAGGGGTAAGGCTACATGTAACTTTGACCTCCCTTAGATCTTGCTCGTAGCAAGTCTTCGTTGCGTGGTTGAGATAGTCGTACATGTACACTTAAACAACTGATGCCCTTCACTGAACATACAGTACTTAAAACTTGAAAAGCATCTACTTAGCATTCATATTCAAGACAAATGCTTCTGGTTGATCACTATCTTAGCATACACTCTAGAAAAATGCTTCAGGTTTTCGAGGCATTCCAATAAAAGGACCAAAATTTATCATCAGATTGACTAGTGACAAGGTACCTGGGTGATGCATTAACTGAGGCCTCAACTCAGTGGAGAAGAACACAAAGTTAAAATCAGATCAAAAAAACATGGTCCCGAAGAGCAAATCTAGCTCTCAAATATAACCGCATAGAAATATATGAACTCAAAGGTTTCAATTACTCATCTGTGTGATTATTTTAGAATGTAAAGTTGAGATTGCTCATGTCAACTTCAGATATTTACTAGATAAAAGAACAACAATCCCATTGTCAAGTACCTTCATGATAAAAGAGAAAAAAAGAGCAGATAATGTAGGTAGAAAATTACCAGGTAAAATCCATGAGAGGGAGAAAACAATGATTGAGGCAACAACAAATATAGCCAGAATTGTTGTGGCAGGGAGAAAATTTGGAACAAAACTAGGCAGATCTAGATCCGTTGGAGCATACGGCTGAACCTCCATCCTTCTCTTCTTGATACTGAATTCTCTCTTTCAGGGCAAAATGCAACTGAAAAACTGTATTAAGAAGAAAATACACAAGTCTTTGGTCACTACTTGACTTCAGAATTCAGATATCAAAACTATGAGACATTGCAAACTTTATGGATCTCTTCTTTGTTCCACAAACAGCTTCAATTTTGGGGAATAAATTTGCGAGACTTAATTACTCCCTCCGTCTCACAATATAAGTCGTTTAAGGTTTTTTCACACGAATTAAGAAAGTTAATAAATAGTCTCAATTCTATCAAAAATAATTAAACTTGACTAGTTTACTCCTTGACTTTGTATTTAGCCAAAAAGTGAGTAATTAATGAGGTAATGTGAAAAAATGGTAGAATAGGTAAACAATAATAAATACTTTGTTGGAACTCTAAAATGACTTACAATATGGGAAGAAATCAATTTTCTAGAACGAGTTATATTGTGGGACGAAGGGAGTAATATTTTGGCTCGGTGCCCAGATGAGAGAAACTGTAGCCGGGTTCGCCCTCTTGTACTCCTTCTTTCGCTGACTTTGGAATGTCAAGGGTTGTTGGATATGTGTGAAAGTAGTGGCATAAGATGTTGTAATAGTAGTACTAGTATTAGATTAGCTGCAGCTTGGCAAGGTCTTATTTATTTTTTAATTAATATATTTAGGAGTTAAAAGGGAAACAATGAAGAGAGCTATGTTGCACGGGCTCGGTTAAGTGTCAGAGTGTCCAATACCCATACCCATGTGCCATGTCGGACTCGGGCATTTTCTGAAAATTTTGCATGTTTTTGACTTGAAAATGGAGTGTCCAGTATCCATACCCATGTTGGAGTGTCGAGTACCCGACACGGATACTTGAGGCAAACGGAAGACTCCGAGCAACATAGGAAGAAAGAATGTGTAGACACCAAAAATTGTGTCTATGATAAGTCCCCGTAAAAACCCGATGATGAAAGGAGTAGATTTTGCTCGAACTTCGGTTGCGAGAATAATTGCTTTGATGATTAGCCCAGTTCATTTGAATTAACCAGTGGAAGCCTTTTGTACAGGTGATCCAAACCAGTTGGACTCAATTCAATTGGAGTCCAAAACTGAGAGATAGGCCTCTTTGAACCTAAGGGTCCGAAAGGGAACCCAAACCCATGAGTCAACCCTTGGTCAAACAAGGGAACTCAGTCAATCCCGCGTGGACCCCCTCGAAAAAGCCTCCCCCGCACAAAAATCATGCCAGGCGCCTATGCAGGCTTGACCGCTTGGCCTGCCGGTTTGGCCGCTTGTCCTAGCGGCTTGACCACCTAGACCCTTTCTCGCGGACGACAAATTTTGAGGCCCATTCGATTTGCGTGCCAAACCCTGGCAGCTCCCCTCTTCTGTATAAACAAACCTTAGGATTTAGTTGAAGAGGTTGGTCTTTTTGCTGGGAATTTGAGAGTTGGTTAATTTCTAGCTCGTACCTACGCCCCCAAACTCCATTAATGAAGTCAATTTCCCTAATAGGGATTGGGGTGCACAGGAGTTGAGTTGACGTCTTTCTAGACTATCGACTTGATCTCCAAGGTTTCCAAATTACCTTAAAATTTGGTGGCGACTTCTGACAATCTTAATCATGTCCTTGGTACAATAATCTCTATGTGCATATACAGTAAAAGATTCACGAAACTCGATCATCCAACGCGCTCTCCCAGGCTGTCCGGAAAACCCGTCCCCCGAAAGGAGGGCCGAAGGCAAGGCACGCGGAAAAGAGGGGAGAAAAATACGGCAGCCTACAGTGGCGACTTCACTGGGGACATGATTAAGAGGGTGTAACTTGAAAATTGATTCATTATAATTATTTTTGCTTGGTTCACTACCTTGAGTGTTCTTATTATTGTTTTGTGACTTGTCATTCATCTATTAATTTGCATTCATTGCATTCATGTGCATGCGCTTGCGCGACTTCCGAGCTTGTTTTTACAAGTTCAAACCAGTTTTTAGCCAATGGAGTGTGGTGAAGTGCCTTGGTGAGAATCCACTCGATTCTTCTTTTCCAAGCAACTTGGATCCCCCCACCTCATGTACCTTCCAATGCATTCGTCCACTCGACGAGTAGGATAACTAGAATGCCTCACATTGTCGCGCATCCCGCGAATTGTAGTACATTTTTGATCATGAGTACCTTTTGACCAAAATCCTTAAGCCTACCCCATTGCATGAACTAGAACCAATGTTTTAGGTTGAAACTCAGTCCCATGTCCATGCTAGATTTGCATAATCATGTCATATTGCGCTGTTTGCTGTTTGCCCATATGTGAACTCAATCTTTCCGTAGTCTTTTGGGTTGTCATAGAATAGTAGATTAGACCCCAATTAGGATCTTTTCCTTTTTTGAGTCTAGATTTTGTCTTAAGATCGAGTCTAGAATCTTTATTTTTAGGAAATAATATCCTTGAATGTTCTATATGATGCTCATTACCTTAGGATATATTTGGTCGCTATATTCTTTCCCCTTTATCTAGGTAGTGAGTCTAGGTCAAAAGATCTCGATAATATATCTCCCATTTCCTTTTAGTCAAGAGTAAAATATATTTTGCTTTATCCCATATTGAGTCGAGATAATATCTCTCCCCTCTCCTTTTAGTCAAGAGTATAATATCTTTTGCTTTATCCCATATTGAGTCGAGATAATATCTCTCCCCTTTCCTTTTAGTCAAGAGTATAATATATTTTGCTTTATCCCATATTGAGTCGAGATAATATCTTTCCCCTCTCCTTTTAGTCAAGAGTATAATATCTTTTGCTTTATCCCATATTGAGTCGAGATCTTTTGACCTAAACCCATTACTTGGTCCCCAAGGGTAACTATGTTGATAGAATATTCTAGATAGAAACTTCCCATCTTTGTTTTTAAAACTTTTCTTTCGTGGAACTTGTTAGTCTTTCCTTTTCTAAGTCTTATCCGCTGTCCAGGATTGGGAAGAAAACAGTCGGTCCAAAAAGTTAGGAACGCGATCATAGTAATCAACGTCTGGTTAGGAAGCTCGTATTGGAGTCTCCCCCTTCGAGCAAATCAATGTCTACTTGCAAGTCGAAAGATGTTAAAGCCAATAGTTATGGCTCAATTGATGTTTCAGTTTCCCCTATCAATGAAATGATTATTGATTCTGCTTACTTCTTGGATTACTTAGTAGCTAAAAATTCAAAAGATGAACAAAATTGCCCAAATAAGTAACTAAAGCACTATTAGAGCATAAACAAATGACTTCGATTGTGGAAGAAACAGAATTAATCAACCTTGCAAACGATCAAGAGCCGCGCCAGGTGCGCATTGGGTTATCGTTAACTCCCAAAGAGCGAGAAAGCTTTATAAATCTCTTAAAAGAATACATAGACGTTTTCGCTTGGTCCTACAAAGATATGCCGGGAATAAGTCGCGAAATAGCACAACATACAATACCACTCCATCCGGATTCAAAGCCAGTAAAGCAGAAACTTCGGAGAATGAAGCCTTAGTGGGCGCTGAAAATCAAAGAAGAGGTGCAAAAACAGCTTGCAGCAGGTTTTATCAAGGTTGCTTAATATCCAGAATGGGTTGCTAACATAGTGCTCGTTCCAAAAAAGGATGGCAAAGTAAGGATGTGTGTTGACTTTAGAGATCTGAACAAGGCAAGCCCAAAGGACGACTTTCCCTTGCCACATATAGATGTATTGGTGGATAATACCGCAGGACATGCCCTCCTATCATTCATGGATGGCTATGCAGGGTATAACCAAATACAAATGGCCGATATGGAGAAAACTACTTTCATTACCCAATGGGGGACCTATTGCTACACCGTCATGCCTTTCGGGTTGAAGAACGCGGGAGCAACATACCAAAGAACCGCAACTTTCCTTTTACATGACATGATACACAAGGAAGCCGAGGTGTACGTAGACGATATGATCATTAAATCGAAGGAGAGAGAAGGGCATATACCCTCTCTAAGAAAATTCTTTGACAGGCTTCGGAATTACAACATGAGATTAAATCCTCAAAAGTGCGCGTTTGGAGTAACTTCGGGCAAGCCCTTATGATTCATCATAAGCACAAGAGGTATTGAAATCGATCCTACCAAAATCAAAGCTATAAGGGATATGCCATCTCCCAAAAATGAAAAGGAGATAAGAGGATTCCTAGGACGTCTCCAATATATAAGTCGATTCATATCCAAATTGACTATTACATGCGAGCCCATCTTCAAGAAGCTCAAAAAGGACACTAAATCTACCTGGTATGATCAATGCCAGCAATCCTTCGATAAGATTAAGGAATACTTAGCTAAACCACCCGTATTGGTTCCGCCCATTCGGGAAAAACCACTTTTGCTATACCTAATAGTCACAGAAACCGCCATGGGTGCGATGTTGGCCCAAAAGGTGGAGAATGACGAAAAGGCAATATACTACCTTAGCAAGAAATTCCTAGAATACGAAACACGATACTCCACCCTAGAAAAAACGTGTCTCGCATTGATCACTGCAACCAAGAAGCTTCGACAGTACATGCTACAACATTCCGTTCATATAAAGTCAAGGATGAATCCATTAAAGTACTTGTTCGAAAAACCCATCCTTAGTGGAAGAATAGCAATATGGACCGTCATGCTTTCAGAATTCGATCTAACATTTGAACACCAAAAGGCGATCAAAGGACACGTCATTTCTGAACATCTCGCTGAAAACCCAGTTTCTAGTGAAGATGCTACACATGACTTTCCAGATGAAGGAATAATGAGTGTCGAGGAGAACACTTGACAATTATACTTTGACGGAGCATCAAACCAAAAAGGTTATGGCGTAGGAGTATTATTAGTCAGCCCCGAAGGCGCACATACTCCAATAGTTGTCAAGTTAGATCATGAGGTAACCAACAACGGCGCCGAATATGAAGCATGCATCATTGGTCTAGAAGCGGCAATAGAACTACGAATTACGGATCTAAAGGTATATGGAGATTCAACTCTCATCATAAATCAAGTTTCCAAAAATTGGAAAGTGAAAAGCGAATCCCTGGCACCTTACCAGGAATATCTTGAAAAGATAGCCAAATATTTCACTTATGTCCATTTCACATACCTTCCTAGAGATGACAACCAGTTCGCAGATGCCTTAGCAAAGATGGCTTCTATGATAAATATCCCAGATGATGTAATCTCCATGCCCATTCACATTCAAAGGCGCACTGAGCCCGCCTTTTGTAATGCACTTGAAGTATGCCTCAACGAGGAAGAAGAGGAAGAATGGTTTACCGACATTCTTAATTTACTCGTCAAAGGCGTTTATCCTCCACAGTCCACACCTAGGGCGCAAAGAGCCTTAAGAAGACTAGCCGCACAATACATACATGTGCAAGGCAAACTTTATAAAAAGTCACCACAAGGGTTAAGTCTTCTGTGCTTAAAAGAACGCTAGGTCATCAAATTTATGAGTGATATACATAATGGCGTATGTGGTCTCCACATGAATGGACTCACCTTGGCCAAGAAAATCCTAAGGCAGGGATACTATTGGACTACGATGGAAAAAGATTGCATCGAATACGTAAGAAAGTGCACACTCTGCCAATTTCACGCTAATTTACAACATAGACCTCCTACCCCTCTACATACATTCACTTCACCATGGTCGTTCTCTGCATGGGGCATTGACATCATTGGAAAAATCACCCCTACAGGAAAAAGAGGCCATGAATACATATTAGTCGCGATAGACTACTTTACCAAATGGTTTGAAGCTCGTTCGTACGCAAGGATAGCGTCCAAACACGTGGCAAAGTTCATACATGACATCATCATTACCAGATATGGGGTACCCCACGAAATCATAAGTGATCACGGGTTTCAATTCAAAAAGGATGTTGCCGAGCTTTTCACTAAGTTTAAAATTCAACATCGACAATCTTCATCTTACAGGCCACAAACAAATAGCGTCGTAGAATCCGTAAACAAAAACGTGAAACAAATGATAGCTAAGATGACGGAAAACTACGAAGATTGGCCCGACAAGCTGCAATTCGCCTTATGGGGATATAGAACCACCATTCGTTCCTCAATGGGAGCAACACCTTATTCTTTAGTATACGGAATGGAGGCGGTACTCCCAGTCGAGGTAGAAATTCCCTCCTTGAGGATAGCTTTGGAAAGTGAATTACCCGAAGTAGAGTGGGTCCAAATCCGGTATGACAAATTAATCTTGCTAGATGAAAGACGACTAAATGCCCTACATTATGGTCATGTCTAGAAAGCAAGGATGGCGAGGCATTTTGATCAAAGATTCAAGGCTAGAGGACTAAAAGAAGGAGACTTAGTCCTAAAAGAGGTGAGACCAATTGTGGCCGATCCTCGGGGAAAGTTCAAGCCTAATTGGGTCGGCCCATACCTTATTAAGACAATATTATCCGGTGGAGCAGTAAAGCTAATGGACTGAGACGGCAACGAGTTCACCCAACTCACAAATATGAACCAACTAAAGCGCTTCTATGCATAAATGTTAAATCTTTGAGAGAGCCCACTAAGGCACCAAATCCAAGTCCAAATCGGTCAACTCGTCCACGTCGGACCCACGACCGAAAAAAAAAAAAAATAACGAGATTTGGTTTTTACGAACTACACTGGCCTGATTCCGCATGGATATGTACGTAACCCATATAACTTGGGTCCATCCACTTTAACAAAATAATTCTCTAAAGGGAGTTTTGATCCATTCGATTAATGCAAAAATAAGCAAGTCTTTCATTAATATGGCTAAAGTCCATTACATGCTCTAATATAAAAAATAATAAAGTGCGAAAAATAATAATAAAAAAATAAATAATAATAAATAAATAAAAGGGAAATTCTAAGCTACATTTACTTGGGCATGCAAACCCGTTATTTGAATTATACTACTAAGCAAAAGACAAGACTTGCTAGACAATTAGAGGTGGACTGCTCCTCCTTGTCTTTGACTTCGGGCACTTGGACGGGTTCGCTAGGCTCATCAAGTTCCATTCGTTCTTTTGGAGCCCATCTTTCCCTACCATAGCTAGAAGAGGCCTCGTGATCATTGGGCCTACTTGGAGTTACTTGCTTGGCCGAATGGGTCGGATTCTTCATTTTCTTGGATTGGGCCTTTACCTTGCCTTTTCCCTTACCCTTAGTTTGGGGCTTGGAAGGTTTAGCGGGCCTATCAATTGGAGTTATTCTTACACCACTAGGCTCATCATATTTGCGGGCCTTGAATAACTCCTTTTCCTCCTCTAGGAGCCTTTGTTGACTTGATGGTCACCGCTCCAAATCCACTCCTCGTAAAAGTTAGACAACCCGTTTGAGTGCGGGTAGACTGGCTTAGTCCACACTTGGCGATGGTTCCAGTGCCGTTCCCAATTAGACACCAAGGAGGATGTTAAGGGCCTTTGGCAAGGAGGTTCGTAGCTTACGTTCGGGATCCTTTGCCTTAAGCCGTATTGGCGGAGGAGGCGGTTCGGTAAAAAGAACGTCAAAGTGTACAAACCAATAATCCTCGTAAAGGGCACGTTCTCACTACACCCTACGATCTTGGTGGTACGCCACCACGGGATGAGCCAAGCCAGTTGGATGTTGAAATAGAGATAGGCTATCCACTCCTCCCGAGAGGACTTGGAGAATTTTCGACGCCTCGCCGGAAAGTGTTTAGGGAGGAACTTCCTAGTATCTATTGGAGCCTCAAGCAAGTGAAGCCTCTCTTGGAGCCATTTCTACACAAAAACAACAAAAAATAAATAAATTCAAGTCAATACAAGATAAGAATTTCACCCAATAAAGTTAAATCCACAAAGATTAAGACTTTATCACAATACTTACTTGAAGGAGTAAAGGGCTCCCGGTGAAGGACTCTTGAGGATTGCTCTTGAGCCTATCTAAAGCAAGGATTGTCTCTCCCACAACCAAGTGCATAGGAGAACTATCCCATTGTATTTGCTCGGTTACCCTAAGAAGGCAAGCTTTGCCCCTGCTGATGGTAAGCTTCTTTTCGGAGGGAATAAGAGCATCTTCATTACCACCAACAAACAAACAACGATGGAGGAGGCAAAATACAAAGGCACGTTTCATGTACCTCGTATCCATCGCACCTTGGGCCTTGGAAGTGAAGAAAGTCACAAGCTTGGCAAGGTCGACGTCCACACCATGAAGCACTTGACCCGCTTGACAGGGAGACAACCCAAGGTACCTTTGGAAATCACCCATGAAAGCATTCCCCAAGTAGGGAACGGCAGGAGGACTTTCGGTTGGAAAGCCAATTATGTCGGAGAATTCCTCCACCAAGGGGCACATCTCCTGAGCACCGAAAAGGAAGACATGGAATTTCGGGTCCCAAAACTCGATTGAAGCATGAAGAAAGTCCCATAGAATCTCGACTTGTTTAAAGTGAAAGAAGGCATTGAGGTGAAAAGGGGTGAGTTCTAACCTCTCCTCTACAGTCATGGAAGCCAACCAAGCATCAAAAGCATCATCAAAATTCACCATTGTTAAGATTAAGGATTTTCTCTCAAGGAATTCTCTCTCTAAGGGCTTAAAGCAAGTGGTGAGAAGAGAAGAGAAGAGAAAGAAACCCAACTATATAGAGGCTACGATTTGATTCTCGTCTAAAATTTAAGGAAATTCAGACAAACGACAAAAAAAGGTCAGGCGGGCTTAAAGCTAGCTTGGACGGTTAAGCCGCTGGGACAAGCGGCCAAACCGCTCCAGCAAGCGGCTTGACCCCTAGGACAAGCGGCCAAACCGCAAGCCCAAGCGGCAGCCGCTAGAGCACTAGCACAGCCGCTAGGAGCTCTAGCGGTCACCCTCCAAAGGCGCCTGGTGCACCTTTTCGCGAGAGACCTCGATCCACCCGACCCCACGCTGGACATAGCTCTACCTTCCTAATTCCCACTTGGACAGATTTTGGAGGACTCTCCTTATATTTTCCTTACCTTAATTTTGGCTCTTGCCACTTTTCTATTTATTCCCTCTCTATTTTCTTTCCTTCTTTTTATTTTGATTATCAAGTTCCACTTTTATTCCTTTTATTTTCTGATTTCCTTTATTAGTATTTTCCCCTTTAATTATCTTTTTCTATTTTTTACTTTTCTTTACTTTATTTTTTATTTTAGGGGAAGGGGTACCCCAAATATGCTAAATTCTCGGGAATTCTAAATTCCCGAATGTCGTGATTTGTGATTTCCCACTCGGAAATTAGTTGATTGAAGTTTACATATGGGCATTTGTGTGACATGTTTGTGCGTGAATAAAATGCAATAATTTGTAGCAGGTTTAATACAAGCCTGAAAGTTCGAAATGCACTACAGCAAATATCACTTGCCATCTTCGCCAGTACTCAGACCCGCCTGAGACGACTCTCCGTGTCCACTCGATGGTGGAGCACCTGAAGGACCAGGCTGAGACATCGCCCAAGCTTTAGGGTCGAAAGCAAATAATGAACCCGCTAAGTAAGCGAGAACAAATGAATGACGAGGTGGATCTAACATGCCGGGATAACCGCCATACCCCGTACTCTCCTGACTCCAAGAACCCCTTGGAGGGGATTAGAGGATACATGGGCATATGATAGCCCGGATACCCCATATAGGGAGGCAGTGCAGGCCACTGCGGAAGAGAAGGCACTTGGGGCGAGCTCCCCGTATCCACTCTAGCCCGAGGCGTCCCCTGACGCACCTCCACACTCTCCTGTCTGGGAGGAGGACGTTGTGGTGTAGACACCAACTCCGGAGTACGAACAACTGAGGGCCTAGGAGGCCTCACCACGGGAACAGGCTGCGAAAATAAGCTCCAGGTCAGAAAGCTACCAAAAATTCAAATCAAGCATTATTACTTGAAATGAACATACCTCTCGAACGTCGGACCGACGACTCGTGCATACACTCCGAGACATGAATTTCGAAATCAGGCTCTTAAGGGCATGCATGCCCCTAAAGACCATCCGTGCCTCAACAGCATCCAACTATGCACATTAGGAAAAGAATTAGCATAAATACAAAGGAAACATTGCAAATAACAATGAATTCTTACTTACCCCCCTACAGCCAGCAGGTAGAGGCAATCCCTAATCCTCCTCATCAGGGCCACGAAACTCAGGAACCTGTATAACCCGAGGAGACCCGTCCGCTCCGGTATAACTCACCAACAAAGTAGGAGGAGTAGGACACGGAGCAGAAACAGCCGAAGAGATCGAAGCACTCTGCAAATATTTAAGAATGTCAGACACATTTTTTAATTTCCAAACGAAGTTAAGAAACAAAAGTACATTACTTACTAGATTGGTAGAGAAGTTGGCACACAACCGCGCCTCAACGAAATCAATAGGGAACATGATACCTACTAGCTTTATCCGAAAAGACGGAACAACCTAGCACAAGGGCCAAGAAAAGGCGAGCGTGCTGCTTCAGCGTGACCTTCTTCAGCTTCCTCGGGTTGGTCAAGAATTGGACCATGACGTCAGTCCGACCATACTCCCTACCATCCCAGTTGGTCCCAAAGAGACCAAACATCTCCACCATAACCTCCCGGCTCACATCTCCATAAGTAACAGGAGTACCGGTGCAAGGGAGCCCGGAAATGAGACCGAACTCGAAAGGGGTAATCATAATCTCACCCATGGAAAAATGAAAGGTACTGGTAGTATCCCAGGCACGCTCCGCAAGGCCTCTAACCAACAGGCGATCGGAGCGCTCGGCAGAAGCCATGGCCGCTAAAAAGTGACTGAAGCCACAACGCGCCACAATAGCGTCCACCGAAGGAGTCACGTACCTACGAGCTTTCTCAATACCCGAAAGGCTACCGTAACCCCGTATGGACGCGTCGACATCCTAAAAAAAAAAAGGGCACAAGTAATTGCAATAGACAATTAGCTAGGTGATCCTAGTAATAACTACCAGTCTCCGGTTTAGTCCTAAATTTTTACAAATCGTAAAATTTAGCATTTTGGCTAAACCGATATGATAAGAGTAAATATTAAAGAGAGTAAATTTCACATAAGTTTATTCTCCACAAATATACTCGAAAAACCATTTACCACCACAGCAAAAGTAAACTTCATTCAAGTTTATTTTTCACAGAAATATATAATTGCAACGAGAATAAAATTTCAAATAAATTGATTTTCCACAAATTAAAGATGAATTTCACACAAATTCATTCTTCACATGCATATAAATACAAGAATCCTACGGGAATTCGCAAATTAACCAGAAAAACGATTTCACACAAATTGGTTTTCCACATGTAACTACACTACAGTTCTCAACCTAGAAATTCTATGTTCGCCTACCCATGAGTTTCTAAGTGTAAAAGAGCAAGAATGAAAAAAAAATGACATACCCGACATTTGGTACCAACGGTAACCAAATGCTCCTTCTTCTTGAAAACGAGATCGCTGGGCTCCCAACGATCGGTAGGATGAAAATCATTACGAGTGAACTCATCCTGGACTAATCGGCTCTCACCCACCCGGTGATGGGGTATACCAGAAATGAAAACCCGATTAAAAACATTCGAGGTCTCATGAACCACGATCTCCTGTCCCTTTCTTTTCCTACCTCCTCTAACTTTGGGAGCCATGGAAGGAAGAACAAAAGATGAAGTTTTTGAAATTTGAGTAAAACTCACAAATTCACACAATTTTGAGCTTTGATACTCAAAAACACAAGAACCACCAACAAAATCAAGTTCTACTAAGAATTTGAGCAATAAACCTCAAGATTTGGAGCTAGGGGCTTTGATTGAGGTTGAAAAGCTTGAGCAAAAATGGAGGAGAGAGAAAGAGAGAGCTCGAAATGGGAAGATGACCCATTTCGGCCATCCCCTTCTCCTTTCATGGCAAACCGCACAAATGACCTAGTGGCCGGTCAAGCCGCCACGTGGACAGTCAGACCGCCCAGCTGGCGGTCAGACCGCAAGCCAAGCGGCATAGCCGCTCCAGCCAGCGGCTAGACTGCTCCACGTAGCAGTTTGACCGCTTGACGTGGCGGTTTGACCGCCTGACCCACTTTCTCATCTCTGACGCATCTTTGGGCCATTGGTTCAAAATCAGTGGGCCCCATACGAGGTCCATGGCAGCTATTTGCGCGCCAAAGTCTGTTATAAAAAAGGACTACTTTAAACCCACAGGTTTGCACATATATACTTGGCCAAATGGCATGGGCTCAAACCCGACCTAAGGTGTGAGCAACATTTTACTACCCTTTACTACTTATATTATTTCTAACGAAATACTTTTTATTGTGTAACCTACAGCATAGGGTTGCCCTTCAACTGAAAATCGAAGGACGTTTATTGTTTGATCTAAAGCATAGGGTCACCTTTCGACTGAAAATCGAAAAATTTCTTATCTCTTATATTATTTCTAAGGAAATATTTTTATTGTGTAACCTACAGCATATGGTTCCCCTTCGACTGAAAATCAAAGGATGTTTATTGTTTGACCTACAGCATAGGGTCACCTTTCGACTGAAAATCGATATCTCTTATATTATTTCTAACGAACTATTTTTATTGTGTAACCTACAGCATAGGGTTCCCCTTCGACTGAAAATCGAAGGACGTTTATTGTTTGACCTACAGCATAGGGTCACCTTTCGATTGAAAATCGAAAGATTTCTTATCTCTTATATTATTTCTAACGAAATATTTTTATTGTGTAACCTACAACATAGGGTTCCCCTTCGACTGAAAATCGAAGGACGTTTATTGTTTGACCTACAGTATAGGGTCATCTTTCGACTGAGAATCGAAAGATTTCTTATCTCTTATATTATTTCTAACATATATTTATTGTGTAACCTACAGCATAGGGTTCCCTTTTGACTGAAAAATCGAAGGACATTTATTGTTTGACCTACAACATAGGGTCACCTTTCGACCAAGGATCGAAAGATTTTTATCTCTTATCTTATAACAAAATATTTTTATTGTGTAACCTACAGCATAAGGTCCCCTTCGACAGAAAATCAGAGGACGTTTATTGTGTAACCTACAGCATAAGGTCCCCTCCGACTGAAAATCGGAGGACGTTTATTGTGTAACGTACAGCATAGGGTCCCCTTCGACTGAAAATCGAAGGACGTCTATTGTCTGACCTACAGCATAGGGTCAAACTCTTGGTCAAATAAACCGGGGAATTAATTACACTAAAAATGATTGTTTATCTTTTGCTGATTGTCACCTCACTCAGTTTTCCTGTTTTATTGCAGGTATTAGCACAGGAATACTTTGACCTTCTCTCTATTCGAGCTCGGCCAAAGTAGGGGCTTCTGTAGACACCAAAAATTGTGTCTATGTTAAGTCCCCGTAAAAACCCGATGATGAAAGGATTGGATTTTGCTCGAACTTGGGTTGCGAGAATAATTGCTCTGATGATTAGCCCAGTTCATTTGAATTGACCACTGGAAGCCTTTTGTACAGGTGATCCAAACCAGTTGGACTCAATTCAATTGGAGTCCAAAACTGAGAGATAGGCCTCTTTGAACCTAAGGGCCAGAAAGGGAACCAAACCCATGAGTCAACCCTTGGTCAAACAAGGGAACTCAGTCAATCCCGCGTGGACCCCCTCGAAAAAGCCTCCCCCGCACAAAAAACATGCCAGGCGCCTATGCAGGCACACCGCTCTAGGTCCAAGCGGCCACGCTGGGGCTCAAATGGTGGCCGCTAGGACAAGCGGCTGTGCCGCTAGGCCAAGCGGTTTGACCACTTGCCTTGCGACTAAGCCGCTTGGCCTGCCGGTTTGGCCGCTTGTCCTAGCGGTTTGACCGCTTGCCTTGCGGCTAGGCCTCTTGCCAAGCGGCTTGACCGCTTGGCCTGCCGGTTTGGCCGCTTGTCCTAGCGGCTTGACCACCTAGACCCTTTCTCGCGGACGGCAAATTTCGAGGCCCGTTCGATTTTCGTGCCAAATCCTGGCAGCTCCCCCTCTTCTATATAAACAAACCTTAGGATTCAGTTGAAGAGGTTGGTCTTTTTGGTGGGAATTTGAGAGTTGGTTGGGGTTTTCTCTCTCAAGGTTGAACATTCTCTCATATTATAAACCCTAAATTCTGATTGTACTCCTTCTTTAGGGTTAGCCTTAGTACCACAAAATAAACCTTCATACTTCATCAAGACCATGAATTCAAGCAACATAACCCAATAAGTTCATTGTGAGCATACAGGTAATCCATCCTGAGGGTTTTCAATAATTTTTATTTGCTTGTTATTACTAAAGTTTTTGGTTTATGTGATATGTACATGCATGGCGCGTTTTGAGCAAAAGGGCTTTTATTAAGCCTAAGTTTATGGATGAATGATGATTTTTAATTTATTACTTTATTATGAATGGATTATGCTTGTTTTTGTGGATTGATGGATGATTTATGCATTTGTTCCTTTAAATTGCAGGTTTTAGCATATTGATCGTTTTAGCAATAAAAGCATGTAACTTGATAAATTGTTAAAAGTGGTCACATTAATAATGTTTATTCAACAACAAGGATGCCAGCGAGATTCTACCGGGGTATTGGGGAAAGATGGTGGACCCTCAACCAGAAATTCCTTAAACCATCAAAAATTTCAATCTGATTGCAAATTCAGCTTCAGTGGAAGCAGCAAGCTACACGAATGCAATGCAGATGTTCACCCAGCTGAAGGAAGCAAAGCAAATAATTCTAAAAATGTCATGGTGGGAGAGACCCATGATAAAAAGAAGAACTCACAACTTCGATCTGCGAGCTGCAACGAGATACTGGAAACACCCAAAACTCGAAGGAGCAATCGACTCGTGGAGTCCAAGAAATGGGGTGGCCCTAAGGGAGATACAGAAAATTCCAAACATTCCTGTTAATATGAAGATTTTCTACTGGAATGCAAGGGGGATTGGGAGACCCTCGTTTAGGAAGAACATCAACCTGTTCATCCAAAACCACCAACCTGCTATCATTATCCTTTCCGAAACCTGTGTCAGTGCCAAAAACACGAGCACCATCCTTAGAGGTTTACCTTTTGATAGCTGGGAAGCAGTTGAGCCTGTGGGATTCTCCGGAGGCATTGTGATTATGTGGGATTCGAAGACTGTCCACTTTGAAACCACACATCGTAATGATCAGGGGATCCATGGTATCATTCAGGTAAATTCTTCCAAATTTGTCATTTCCGCAATTTATGCTAAACCAAAATATGAACTTCGTAAAGTATTGTGGAATGACCTCACTAAATTTGCTGTATATATGGACCTTCCTTGGGTGATTATTGGGGATTTCAATGAATTACTCAGTGATCATGAGAAGTTTGGGGGAGCCCCTATTAAGAAGTATAGAGCTGATAGTTACAGGAATTGCATGCTCAGTTGTAAAATGAATGATTTGGGCTTCTCTGGAAGTAAATTCACTTGGATTAATAAACAGGAACGTTGTTTGATCCAGGAAAGGTTAGATCGGGCTTGGGACAACCCTGACTGGATTAGGCTATATCCTGAAGCGAAAGTTCATCACTTGCCCAGGCTTAAATCTGACCACAACCCTTTGTTGCTTTGCCTGCTAAATGACCCTCCCTCCCAAGCATAATCGTCCCTTTAGAATGGAATCTATGTGGCATGTTGAACCTTCCTTTTGTGTTCTGGTGAATGATGTTTGGTCTGCTGGTTCCTCTCTCCCCTACTGCATGAATAAGTTTGTGGAAAAAGTAAAAATATGGAACAAAAATGTTTTTGGTAATATTTTCAGGAAAAAAAGGCTTTTGCTTGCAAGGATTAAAGGATTGCAAGAATCTTTGTGTGATAATCCTTCTACCTTTATTCTGAATTTGGAAAATCAATTACAAATGGAATTGGATGATATTTTGGAACATGAGGAAGTTTTCTGGTTAATTAAATCAAGGATGAATTGGAACTCTGAAGGTGACAGGAATACTGAATTCTTTCATAACACTGTCACTATTAGGAGGAAAAAAAGTCGAATTCATTCTATGAAAGATGAGGTTGGAAATGTGCTGGATACTCCTGAGGGGATTTATCAGCATATTACTGGATTTTTTTTCTAAGCTTTTCACCACTGAAGCTTTATCAAATGAGTTTAAAGGAGTGGATAGCTTTGATTTGGACCCTGACCTTGCCATTAATATTGCTAGAACCCCTTCTACATCTGAGATTAAGAAAGCCGTATTTAGTGTGGCTCCTCTTAAATCTCCGGGCCCTGATGGCATTCATGCTAGTTTCTACCAGAACATGTGGGATATTGTGGGTGACCATGTTATTTTTTTCATTCAGAATATTTTCATAACGGGCATGATCCCTGCTGATATCAATAACTACCTGATTGCCCTTATCCCGAAGGTTGAAAATGCTGAAGTCATCACCAGCTTTAGACCCTATAAGCTTGTGTGACAATATTTACAAGTTTGTGTCTAAACTGCTTGTTATCAGATTGAGACCTTTCCTGAACGACCTTTTGTCCCCTTTTCAAAACAGTTTTATTCGAAGTAGGGGAGGGGACATCAATATCACCGTGGTCACTGAAATTCTTCATTCTATGTCCTTGAAAAGAGGAAAAAAAATCTTTTTTTTGCTATAAAAATTGATTTGGAAAAGGCGTACGATAGAATTGAGTGGAGTTTTATCAGGGATTGTCTATGTTCTCTGAATTTTTGCAAGAAATCTGTGGATCTGATTATGAGTAGCATCTCTAGTTCTTCTGCTTCTATCTTGATCAATGGGGGGTGCACTCCCTCTTTTGAAACTTCCAGAGGGATTAGGCAAGGAGACCCCCTCTCCCCCTACCTTTTTATTCTCTGTCTGGAATTTCTTTCTAAAATGATCATTGATGCTTGTGAGAAAAAAGATTGGGTTCCGTTTCAAGTAGGAAAGGAGAAGTTGGAAATCTCTCATATCTTTTTTGCGGATGATATCCTACTTTTTGGTGAGGCCACGGTGGGTACCCTGGAGACGCTTAAGGATATTCTTGATAACTTCTGTCATCTGTCTGGTCAAAAGATCAGTCTGGCGAAAAGTAAAATATTCTTTTCCAAAAATATTAAGGATAACCTTAAAGCGGAACTTACTGATTTGATTCATTTGGAGCCTACTAATGACCTGGGGCTTTACCTGGGATTCCCCCTAACCCACACTAGGCCAACTCACAGGAAGGTACAGTTCATTGTGGACAAGGTGAGAAAAAAGTTAGCTGGTTGGAAAACTCGGTACCTTTCCATGGCTGGGAGAGCTACCTTGATTAACTCCACACTTAATTCGATTCTTAATTATTACATGCAAGTTTATCATCTGCCTGCTTCTACTGTGAGGGAACTAGATAAAATATGCAATAATTTTTTCTGGGGTCACAATGAGAGGGAGAAGAAACTGCATATGGTCAACTGGAATAAAGTGACCCTTCCTAAAGACTTGGGTGGGGTGGGTATCAAGAGTAATCTCATTGTCAATAAGGTTAACTGTGTAAAGAGAGCTTGGAATCTAATGAACAATCCTTCTAACTTAGCATCCCTGGTCATAAAATCTAAATACCTTGATGGTAGGAAAGAACCTGTTCCTTTCTGCAGGGGTTCCCACATTTGGAAATCCATGGGTAAAGGTTGGGATATTTTTGTTGAGAACACTCAATGGATTATTGGGAATGGGAAAAAAACTTCTTTTTGGTTTGATGATTGGAGTGGTAAAGGATGTGTAGGAAAGAGATTTCTGGTCCCCTTTCTACTCTCTAACATAACCTGACTGTGGCTGACTATTTGAGTGATAATGCTTGGAATTGGAATATTTTTTTCATGGTTTTACCTGACAAAGTTCTCCTTTGGATGAAAATTTTTAAAGGTTTTCAAAATCAAGAAGATTTTCCTATTTTTCTCCCTGTTGCTGCTGGTCTGTTTGACAGCAAAAGAGTGTACAATCTGTGCAATGACACTAACGTGGAGCACAATGAGCTTGGATGGCTCTGGAAAATACCTCTCCCTCAAAAATCATCTTTTTCTTATGGCTTGCCATTCAAGATAGAATCAAACATGGTATTAACCTTGTTACCAGATTCATTATCCCTGATGCATTGTGCCCTTGCTGTGGGCTATGTGACGAGGATACGTTCCATATTTTAAAAAATTGTATGTCTGCTGTGGATGTTTGGAACCAGTGCTCAGTCCCTAACACCTTTTGTAGAAGCTCCCTCCAACTCTAGCTAAAAGATAACTTGTCCAATACTACCTTACATGCGTCTGGTCTTCCTTGGAACTGTCTTTTTGGTTTCTTTATCTGGCACCTTTGGAAAAGAAGGAATAATAAGATTTTTGAGAACCCCATTCCTAGCCCCAATGTTGCCTACAAAATCATCACAAGTGCTGCTTGGGAATTTTTTTCGCTCTTACCCAACCCTGCTTTACCTAACAAAAAGGTTGTGATGAACTTTAGCTGGATTAGCCCTCCCGAGGGCTGGCTCAAGCTCAATACTGACGGATCACACTACACACACACTGGTAGCACATCCTGTGCAGGTATTTTCAGGGATTCAAGAGGAATTTGGCAGCTCAGTTTCCAGAAATGGATAGGAAATGCTAACGCCTTGCAAGGAGAAATGTGGGGGGCTCTACTTTGTCTCCAAATAGCGAGAGATAAAGGATGGAAGAAGTTGATTCTAGAAGTGGATAGGTCCACTGCTGTCCACATGCTTACCAGCAACACCATTCAAAAAAACTTTTTCACTCACATCACTACTGCATGCAGAGAGCTCATACAACAGTTGGAGGAAGTGCGGATTGCTCACAAGCCACGGGAAGTCAATCAAGTTGCGGATCAGCTAGCTAATGAAGCAAATACTAATCCTAATCTTTTTACTGCCACTGTAATTTTGGACAGTCCTTCTAATGAGATTATGTCAGCCTATAAGCCGGATTTAAGGGGCATGCAATACCCTAGAATTTGTAAGCTTACGGGCTAAAGAATATTTTAATTCTGATTTTAATTCAGCTGCACCAAAAAAAAAAATGTTTGTTCAAACCCATTAGTTAAAACTAGGAATTTGGACAAATTGAACCTTGTTTGGAACCGTAGCATTAATAATTATATTTAATCGATTAGTAAAGGCCGTTGTTGTTAAAGGGCGAGTTGGGTGCCTAACACCTTCCTAGCTCATACCTACGGCCCCGAACTCATTAATGAAGTCAATTTCTCCAATAGGGATTGGGGTGCACAGGAGTTGAGTTAACGTCTTTCTAGACTATCGACTTGATCTCCAAGGTTTCCAAATTACCTTAAAATTTGGTGGCGACTTCCGACAATCTTAATCATGTCCTTGGTACAAAAATCTCTATGTGCATGTACACTAAAAGATTCACGAAACTCGATCACCCAACGCGCTCTCCCAGGCTGTCCGGAAAACCCGTCCCCCGAAAGGAGGGCTGAGGTAAGGCACGCGGAAAAGAGGGGAGAAAAGTACGGCAGCCTACAGAATGCTATGGGTCTCTCGTGCCCTTGTGCTCATGAACCTCAGATAGTTATAACGAAAATATGCTTAAATGGTTGAACAATAACCAAGTGGCTAATCGAGACTGGGATGCCTGCAGGCTAGAGATGTAACTGGATCGGATTCGGTGCGGATGACTCATCATCCGCTCCATCCGCGAAGTTCACACGCTCCGTCTGCTCGATCCATCACCCGCGAATCATCCAACCCAAATTTGCTCCATCCGTCACCTACGAATCATCTAACCCTAATCTGCTCCATCCGTCATCCGCGGATTAACGGATGGAACAAATGATAAACGGATTATAAATTGGTGATATTTAATAACATGTATTATTTGTAAAATATCTCCTAAATCAATATTTTTCCTCCAAGTATCATACTTAAAACGTTCATACAACAAAAATACAAAATAAATAACTATAATATACTAATGTCATATATTAACCATGCAAGTCATACAAAACATAGATGATTTTTTAATTTTTTATCTTATATTAACTAAACAGATGGTAAATGGGTTCGCGGAGCAGGTTAGCGGATGAGAAAGTTCCATTCGAATCCAACCTGATCCGTCACCCGCTCCATCCGTCATCTGCGAAAGAATCCATTTATTCAGGTTTTTATCCATATAGTCGGTTCAGGTGGATTTGATATCCGCGGATGATGAATCCATTTACATCCCTACTGCAGGCTAATCAAGTGTGGGGAAGCTTGAAAAAATTATTGTTTTTGTAATCCACTCTGTTACATGTGTTGGATTCGAAAATAGAAAATGCCCAAATCGTTACTACTTATCCAAAATAAATACACTGGAGGACTGGTTATTGTGTAGAGAAGCTCATGGATCACATTTCAATTTATCTTCCCACCACCTTGCCTAAATGGAACCACCAGTTGATACTTATCATTTGGGAATAACAAGTTTAATCGACCAAAGCTTCACTACTTTTTGGCTTCGGGATATAATGGAGTAAAGCAAAATGGCTCATAAAACTGTCGGCATTGCTTATTTATTATGATGTTGCCGTTGGTTGTCGCACTTCAGATCTCGGGTCAACGAAAACAGCTTCTCTGTGAGACTCTCACAGAGGTAAGGCTGCATACAACTGACCCTCCCTTACCCTGCCTAGGCGAGAGCCTCTTTCAAGGCACTGGGATAATGTTGATGTTGATGAAGTTTAATCAACCAAAGCCAAGATGAGCCATCAATAACCACACCAGCATAATGAGTTCCCCACCTTTGTTTAGCTCTACCATATGGGATCTTTTGCGAGCACCTCACAGCGGAGTAGCAGAGAAGTTCTACCCAAACCTTGGCTATTATTTCCTACTGCCTTTCGTGAAACATCTTGAGTTACTAGGCCAGGAGGCATGCATCATGCATCATGCATCATGTATCAAACAGCACAGAGTTATTTTTATCACAATTCTAACTTTTCAACTTCCTAACAAATGTTCCAACTCTTAACTCCCATTATCTGATATAATTACCTCATTGTCAGTTTTCCGTGTTAGCTACATATTGCATTATATATAAAATAATAATTGAAATAGTGTATCATGTCTTCACAACATTTCATCCAAAACATAGGTTTCTAAAGCATTCCTAGCCCTTCCATTCTCACTTTCATGATCTCTTTCGTATTACGACAGACATATTTGGTCAATAGAACTCACATAGTTATAAATTACGAACATCCACGAGATAGGTCGACACTAAGGCATAACAATTCCCTATTTCTCTTCTACGGAAAAAATTCCCAAGTTGAGGAAGATATTTCATTTCAAAAAAAATTTGCATAAAAGAGGAAAAAGGCAATAGCACAGAAGTAATCGTATCACTAAAGACAATGTTACCATAGTTGAATCCAACCATACAGTACGGGAGGATGAGACACAAAGAGGTCATAGAATGTGTTAACCCGATGAAGCAAACTAATTTTTTACTTGAATGCGCCAAACCCAATGTCAAATCACCAGCAAAATCTATTTTTCCTCGCTCAGTAGCCATAGAAATCAGAATCACTAAACAATATAGTGAAAAATTGAAAATTATGTGAGGTTCAATTTAGGGGCTAATCCAACCTTTTTGAACCCTCTATACATAAACAGACTAACGGCAGCTACATTTACACTAGCTTAGTCCAGTAGATAATCAAACTGAAAATAATGCAAGGCAAAACTTTGTTGAAGCCTAACGTACTCAACTCATAAGCATACCCACAATACTTTTATTGCACACAGCAGCTACACATACACAAACTTAGTCCAGTGCATAATCAAACTGAATAATTGCAGGAAATTTTTTTACCCAACGCTAATGTACTCAATTTACAACAAGCATACTAACAAAGCATAACATTGCAGAAGTACATGCAAATTACAACATCGTTCAAAAGTCAAAAAAAGGAAAATTCAATTGTAAAATTGATGAGAGATGAGAGCACAAAAAGAAAATGCAAGAACTAAATTAGATACCTTTAACAATCTTGTTTCTTTCAGATTCTCAAAATCCTTCCAATTCCCAAAGCTCAAAAGAAGCCCTGTAGCATCCAAAATAAATAAATACAAAGAAAGGACAAAGAAACTAGACTAAAAATCGACACTTTCTCACTGCAAATTGCAGCATTATAAAAACCCACAAATTAGAACAACATACAGATGATTCTAAACCAAACCCACCTCAAAATTATCGTTAGAGGTGAGAAACTAGACAAAGAAAGCACAACAAAATTTTAAAAAAACAAATCACACCAAAATGGAGAAGAAGTGAAGAAATGGGAAAACAAAGACTGATCAGAGAGATTTATGTTAAGGGCAAAGAAATTACCAGCATTTGGCGAATAAGTAAATGGGATTTGAGAGGAGAGAGTAGGAATGACACACCCACAAAAGAAGGTTCAGGGTTTTGGGAAGAGAAAAATGAAGAGTGAGAGGAAAGAGAGGGAAATTGAGAGGTCTGACCAAATTTCTCTCTCCTCTACTACAAATTTTCCCAGCTTCACTCTGTACTGAAATTACTCGACTGAATGTACCGAAAAAAATGAGGTTTCTGAGATGTCTTATTTTTCAATTGTCACCATTAACAGCCATTGGATTGACCGTTAAATTCTAAATAGGGGCCAAGATAAAAGGGTGAACAAATTCGTTTCCAATTTTTGCACGTGGAATTGCAAAAAAAATTTTATTTTTCTTTTAACTCCAAATACTTTTATAGTTTTCTAGACTCTAGTTGAGCACAATTTAGTAAAGAATTTTGTATCAGAAATGTAAGAAATTCTTCAAAGTTTGTCATCAAAGGATAAATAAATGGAAGAAGTATTTGTATATACAGTACTTTAAATTTTGGCATTAATCGGTTATTGATATTTAAGATTTATTATCAGTGCCATACGGAATTCGTGAACGAAAGAATATGTTGATTTCCAATAACAAAAAAAAAAATAGTGCTATTGCGTGTGATTCGAATGAATGATTTGTTCGAACTAATGCGCTATGCCTATAAAATACGTGCACAAAGTTAAGAATACACCCCTTATTGTTAGTTTTTCAATTACTATGGATTGTACTTGACTCCTGAATGGAGTCATTAACATTTCAATTAGAAATTTTATTTTAGCTACATGCTATTTGTGACGTTCGATTCTAGTGAATTCCTTACAACTTTGAATTATTCTTTTCCCTCCATTTCTCATGAAATCATACTTATTTCTATCAGTTCATCATCTCCTTAAGGATCCACTTTCTGATTCTTGAGGAGAAGATTGTGTTTTAGCTAAAATCAACTTTAGTTGGACCTACCTCGCACATATTCGAATATCTTATTCAATAGAAACCTACATTGCTCTCCCTTTTAAGTGAATTCAAGATTTTATTAGTTTATTGACTTGAATTTGATATTGGCATCAGATTAATTTGTTGGGTCTTTGTTCATCACCACCTTCAATGTTTTATAATCCTTTTCTTTGGGGTAAACCTTTATTGCTTGTTGGAAGAGTAGTAAACCACTAATGAAGTCAAGTATTTCCAAATAAAACAAGAGCAAAATTTGGGCACCCTGATAACTTCGTTGTTGCTGGGCAAACTCAATAAAATCTGACACCCCCTTAACAAACTCTTCCCTAAGCCATTTCCTATCAAACCTTTCATACATCCAATTCCGAACCGCTCTCATAATTACTGCACTAGTATTTTTTTATACATATAAAACAAGAGTTAACTAGATAAAACAATGACCAATTGGAGCATTTGCTAGACTAAATGATAATAAGAGTTATCAAACAACAAAATATAGCGATATCAAACAAATGAAACATAGAATTGGGGAACTAAATACTCAAATTCAACAGCAAATATGCCATTTTTATCAAATTACAGCAGATTAAATAGAAAATTACAAAAGCAAATTAAACACTAAATTACAGCAAATTAGAGCAAGCAAAATAGAAAATTACAGCAAATGAATATCCCACACAGCCATAGCAAATCAAAGAAACAAAAGAGTTAGACATTGCTTTTAGATAGCAATCTAATTGAATGGCCTCTCTAGCACTAGGGCTCACTTTAATCCTTTTACAACACTAATTATATAGCAGGATAAAAACTACTTTGGAATAGCAAAGAAGGTGCACGCCTTTTACAAGGAAGCCAAACTCCACATTAATTTGGATTAAGTCCACTAGCAACTGCAATGTCTATTCATTTCTGAACTGCTATAAATTCTCAAGTGCAAAGGCAGGAAGATATGAGAAAAGAGAACAAGTACATACTAATAGAAAGTTACAGGCAGTCCAACAAAAAATCAACCAAACAAATTTCAGCCAATTACAACATAAATCAATAGCAAATTAAACATCAAACTACATAAAAAAAACTACATAGCTAATTATACAGTAAATTACAGCAAATTGGAGCAAGTTAAACACCAAATTACAGAAAAAAAATTACATAGCTAAGTAAACAGTAAATTACAGCAAATTGGAGCATGTTAAACACCAAATTACAGCAAATTTCACTATCCAAAATCAATTAACCAGAAAATTAAACATCAACATTCGAAATTAAACAGAATTTAGCAAGAAATTTGAGAGGGGGAAATAGAAGTTTAGACTTAGGGTTTACCTCTTGCAAAATGTTTGAAATCAAAACCATAACCTTCAAAACCTTTGAGCTCCACGATTTGAGAGAGAAGTTTAGGTAAGGGTTTAATCACAAGAAAAACTCCATGATTTGAGCTCCATGATTCACCAGGAATAAAATGCTAGCAAAAATCAAACTATATACTTCACGATTCACAACTTCAAAATCCTAGAAATTGGGTGGAAAGATGATTTTCTCTCACCACGACTTTTGTTTATTTGGGGTTACATTACTAGGAAATAGGAATCGAACGAAATCCTTATCACAACTGTGAGAGGAGAGAGAATTGGGGAAGGAGAAGGATTTGGGGATCGGAGAAGGTGAGAGAGGGACTGTGGAGGAGAGAGAATTGGGGGAGGATAGGAAAACGATGATTTTTTTTTCTTTTTGCCGGGAATAGTACCGCTGAGCCAAAGTGAAGTTTTCTCTTTTCAATTTTTTTTAAGCAATTTGCGTCTGCTCAGCAACAGTTTTTAGAGTAGACGTAAATTTGCAACTGAATTGCATCCTCCATTGTTTTCAGATGCAAATATCAAATTTTGCGTCTACCTTCGATTTTGGACGCGAAAAGCAGACGCAAATCCCTTGTTTTCTTGTAGTGAGGTAGAGCACTCAAACCTCTAACCTTGAGGTTAAGGTTCAAGGTCTCATCAATCATCACCCTCAATTCAGAATTAAGGTGTTGTATGTGTATTGTGGGCCTCTGGGCACAGTGGCGGTAACTTCTTTGAGGCTAAACTAGGCTTGGCCCCTCCAGCCAATCCAAACAAATAGCTTTATTATGCTAATATCACATAAAGAAAATGATGGCATAGTGCTTGAAGTATTGATATGTTGATTTTGAGGTCTAGGGTTCAATACTTGGCCCCTGCAATTTTATCAAAACAAAATGTATAAATTAAAATAAAATAAAATAAAAAAGAGTAGATTGTACATATGTACAACTCGAGAGGTGAATTCACTTCATCTACTTCCTCTAAGCACCTTGCAGAGTATTCTGTCACAAGACCAGTTGTAGACACCAAATTGTGTCACCCCTTTTTATATGCCCAATGACGATAACCAACATTTAAGAATATGAATTCTATGTCAATGCTTGAGTAACTTGCATCAAATTTATTCCATTTCATATCTCTATCTATAACCTTTCTAACGCCCCTTACCTTATCCCAAACGGACAATGGAGTCAAAAGATGTGATTCGACAAAGTTATGGGACAAAAACGATACTCTAATTACCGCACTCTGCGGTTCAAATAGGATTTTCCTCCGTTAGAGGAAGAGATCTCCAGTGGGCCTAATTTACATGGATTACTCATACAAATACCTTTAAAATGATATATTACACAAAAACTTGTGTGGACTTAGTCCATGGTGGACCAATACTTGGAGTCACCCCCTACTTCACTTGGAGTCACCCCTTTCTAAAAGTGGAGCCACCCCTACTTTACCTAGAGCCACCCCTCAAAGTTATACTTGATATCACCCTACTTCACCTGCAGCCACCCCTTATTTCATCTGGAGCCACCCCCCTACTTCACCTGTAGCCACCCTCAAAATCACTTGGTCCACGGTGGACTAAGTCCACACAAGACCTGCTTGAAAATTATGGGTCCAAATCCAATAAAAAACGAATAAGATATGATCCAATTCAACAACAAGGTATACTGAAATTGACACCTCTTAAGTGGTTGGGCCATAACTCCCGAAATACTCATTAGAATTGGGTTTATAATATGTCCAAATAAAGCTCTTTTAGTAAAGAATCCAATGCAAAAAGAATCAGGTCGGAGGTCAAACGAAGAAGTTATGGGCCTTTTAAGTCGAAACTCGCTAGCTGGAGAGATTGAACCGCTAGGCTAGCGGCTCAACCGCTTGCCCAAGCGGCTGAGCCGTTTGCCCTAGCGGCTAGACCGTTATTCCTAGCGGCTATGCCGCTTGATGGAGCGGTAGCCGCTTGGACGCCAAGCGGCCCCCATAGAAAGGCGCCTGTTTGACTATTTTGTCCGGCCCTTTTGTCAGTTTCGTTCCAGACTTAACCCTACCTCTATATATACTCTTTTCCTCCGTTTCTTCAAGGGGAACACAATGGTGAACTCAAATTAAACCCTAGAGCTCTCTAATTAACCCTATTCTCTCAATATTCCTCCATCTCCATCCTCCACCATCAAATAAACAGCCCTAAACACCATAAACATACATTCAAACTCAACCATCCAACCTCAAATTTAACCTCTAGCTAATATTTCCACCACTCAAACATCAACCTTCAATCCTTCTCAAGTACAAGTTCAAGAGCATTGACATTCAATTCTGATTCATTCAAGGTTCCACATGAGGGCTCTATTTAATCTTCAACTCTATTTTATATTATTTCTAATCATGTTTTATTTTATATTCGATTATGGTTAATTCTATTGCATTGTTTTAATTGCCTTGAAGTTACTAACTTGTTTGTTATTGAAATTTAGCAACTTGGCGCGTTTAGCAATCAAGGTTAGGGTTGGAGGATTTTATTATTGTTGTTGCTTTAATTCATTTTAGCATGCAATAATTGATTTTTTTCTATTGTTCTTATGCAAATTGGATTAAATGAATGCAAAAGTGATAACATATACTTTAATGGATGTTCAAACCCACTTAGTTAAATCTAGGACTTTGGATGATCGGATTTGTATGGAACCGTGCGATATTATCAATTAATCAAGATCAATTACTAAATGCCGTTTATTGAAACGGGCGTAATTGGGTGCCTAACACCTTCCCAATTCGTACCTACATCCCCGAACTCAATCTTTGGCCATTGGGTCATTCGAGTCAATATTCCCAATCGGAATTGGGGTGCACTTAATTCGGGTTGGAGTCTCTTTAGACTTTCGACTTGGATTATTTTCAATAAATTGGTTCCCTTGTTTTCCTTAAAATTTGGTGGCGACTTCCTGGTAATCTTAGTCAAATTCCCATTAATTCTAAATAATTCAAAATCCACTCGATTTTTGACCAAGAGCCCGCGAGAGGCGCTCGGTAGGGTTGCTTTCCCGCGAGGGTTCTTACACTAGTCCCAAGTTTTTAAGGACCTAGAAGATCTCAAGTGATACGCACGACCTATCTACATCTCTGAATCTCTCTCTCTCTTGGCTTATGTTAGGTGACATGAATAACAACAAGAATATACCAACACTATGAAGATGTAGCCAACGGAAATAATGAGACAAGGTTCATGTACCATGATGACAATATGACATAACACAACGAAAACACCTAAAGAGTTGGTTCCATATGATTGAACAAAACATAATTCGCAACTCCATGTTTTTTTATCATGAGTGTTGCTGTAAACTGACCTAAGAGGATACACAAGAAATTAGCCGACAGAAACCAATAGGTTAGAAACAAAACAGCATGGCATTAGAGCTCACTTCATTTGGTTTTTCTCTTATTTTCACCCACAGCTTTACATGATTTGCATATCATTTTTCAACATCTGATGGATATAAAAGCAGGTATGACTACCCAAGAGGCATTTGTTCCAATGTATGGCTTATGAGTTGCTATAGCATACCTGTCAAGTGTCGGATATGAAAGATTTAGTGAGATTGGCATCAAATGTAGCAACATAGTAATATCATCAACTTAGTTGTTGAGCAATTGAGTTTTGAAGATGACAAACTTATTTAATTATAAAGTGATGCTACTTAACTTGTGTGTTAGTGTTTCAGGAATTTATTTAGGAAAGAGTTTGCTAGTTAAAGATCAAGAAAAACTCACAAATTATTCTCATGTTCTCTAGGTTATTTATTTATTTCTTAGAGTTCATGATAAAGCTATACAATTATATAAATGTGGAATTTATATTTGTTAGGCAATAAATTATTAAACGTAAAAAGTCTTTGTGTTTGGGAACGATCCTTGAAACTTTAGTGTTCACTGGAACGTTGCCTACATAGTACACACATACAAGGATACGTTCAATCGACTGAGATAATTTAAGATCGGTATCTTAAATTTTATCTCATATTATTTATATCCTTTTTATTGTGCCAAAGATATTATTTGCAAAGAGATTTTTCTGAAATCTATTTATTCTTATATTTGGCTACGTGATTTTTAACTGGGAACAAAATACTTTTTATGAAGATATTTATTTTATGTTCTTCATAAAAACTGGTTTGATATATATGTTTTATATGATAAAGATAATTATTCTTCTTTATGAAAATCTTGTCTACCAAGTAAAGGAAAAAAAGATTTGGTTTCCTAGTTGCAAATAGGTTCCCTAGTTACTTTTTACTTCTTGGTTATGCCTATAAAAAGAAGTTGAAACCTAAATCAGTTTTGAGCCTCGCCGCCGAATGAACGTGATATTATCTTTAAGAGAGTCTTCATCATAAACGTTTCCACATTACACAGAATGTTGCCTAATAGTTATAAGTTTCACACGTTATATTCATTGCAAAGCTATAGGATTATTATTGTACCTTTCCACTTATTGAAGTTCATCAAGGTAAACATTGTTCATTGATTACAATAACTAGAGTTAGTTGTTTAGAGATTGGCTTGGGTGAGTTCCTAAGTGCGTTTGGCTTGGAAGAGTTTCTATGTGCGTTTGGTTTGGACGAGTGTTCGAGTGCGTGGGTTGAGTTAGAGTTAACTTGATCGAGTTGTACTATTCTCTTAATATAAGAAGTAGTCTTTAAACTCCTTCGGGCCGTGGTTTTTTATCCTTTGTGAGTTACAAAGGGTTTTCCACGTAAATCGTGAGTGCTTTAATTCTAGTTCTTTTATACTTGTTTTAAATTCCGCAAATTTAGGGTAACACAATTCATCCCCCATCTTGTGTACCTTGTGCTACTAACAATTGGTATCAGAGCCTCGTTTTCTCTTAGATACAGGTTCACGCTGGAAGAGAATGTCGATCTCAAACACATCGCATGGTAATAAAGAGGGTCAATCTGCTGTAAGACTTCCATTCTTCGACGGGCGAAACTACTCTGGATGGAAAAACCGTATGGAAATTTACATTAAATCTGAAGACTATCAGGTATGGCAAGTAGTTAAGAATGGACCGTTTAAAATTGTTGATACGACAGGTAAAGAAGTAGAAGAGGATAAATGGACTGAAACTAATTTTAGAAAAATTAAAAAAAATGCTAAAGCAATGAAATTTTTACACCTTGCCTTAGATTCTGATGAATTTAATAGAATATCTGCTTGTTCTAGTGCTAAGAAATTTGGGATACTTTACAAACTGCTCATGAAGGATCTAATGAAGTAAAATTATCTAAATTTGATTTATTAGTTCAACAATATGAATCTTTTGAGATGAAGAAAAATGAATCGATAAAGGATATGTTTACTCGCTTTACTATTATTATAAATGAGTTAAAGTCCCTTGGAAGAGAATATGCAGTGGAAGATCAAGTTAGAAAAATTCTGAGGAGTCTACCGAATACTGAACAGTGGATGCCTAAAGTAACTGCAATTCAAGAAGTTAGGGATCTCACAAAACTACAACTGGACCAATTGATGGGATCTCTGTTAACTCATGAGATGAAACTTGAATCTCGAGCCCTAGAGTCATCAAACAAAGATAGAGGACTTGCTTTCAAGGCAAATGAAGATGATGAGCCAATCGGAGATTTTGATGAAGATGATATTATGTTTATTGTCAAAAAGTTTTCCAAGTTCTTAAAAAATTTTAAATCTAAGAAAAACTCTAGCAAAAATAAAAATTACTCCACTAATGTTTACAAGCAAAATATTAATGATGGACTTTGTCATAAATGCAGGTTACTTGGACATATGATAAATCAATGCCCAATGTGGGATATGGAGAAGAATAAAGATAAAAGAGCAAGTTTATCCACCGCAATAGACAAACAGCTAGATAAAGTGATGGCTGCATTGAGAGAAGAAGAAGTAGATTTGGAAGAAGAAGAAGAACATCCTCCGCAAGCCCACCTAGCGCTTATGGAAATTTCGGATGATGAGACCGATGATGAAGAAAATATCCAGGTATCTATGAACGAATTGAAATCTAAACTATCTTCTTTTTCAAAAGAAAAAGTGATTAAGGCCATGAATGTTGTTGTTAATAGTTCTCAAGAGACCTTGCCTAAAATCAAAGAAGAGGCTGAAAATAGTAGTTTAACCTTGATGAATGAAATTTATAAACTAAAAGATAGGATTAACACTCTTGAGAAATTAGAAAAGATGTCCACTGTTAAAATATGTGAAGTAGAGAAAAGCAATGAAACCCTGACTATGCTCAATAAAAATTTGAAGGAAGAAAAGGAAGTTTTGTTTGATAAAACAAAAGTTTTAGAAAAAGAAAATAGTTATCTCAAAGAAAAGAACGTCATCTTAGAAAAGTAAAGAGGAACGTTGGAGAAGAATTTAAAACAACGTTCCCAAGAGTTTGAAAAGCAAAAACGCTTAAACGAAAAAATAGTAAAAGAAAAGGAAACGTTGGGTAAAACCTTGAAGAATCGTTCTATAGAATTAGAGAAGCTAAATTATAAACTGAACTTCGTAAAAGAATCTGACGCCTCCACTTGTTCTATGGATCGTTCCCAGACCTTTCAGAAACGTTTGGACAAAGTTAGTGAGGAGAATGAGACCCTTAAACAGAAACTGTCTATTTTGCAGAAAACTAGTACCACGCACAAAGAAAGCTTGTGGTATATTGAACAGAAAGCTTATGAGATGTATATGAATAATCATGTCAACACACCTTCCAATCAAAGAATTAGGACCATAGCTAAAAGTAGTCCTAAAAAGAAATATAGAAAATATGTCTATTTTCAGGTAAAACTAACCCGATTATTTTTGCAGGTCCCAAATACTGAAGCCCGGATATATACTGCGACAACTTTTACCACCCAGAGTGTCAAAATTATTTTTTTTCAGCCCGGAAAACGTCTCGGCCTCACCCAAAGCCTCAATATCCCAATATATCAATACCCCGATGTCCCATATGTCCCGAAGTCCCAAAACTACAAATGTCCCAATGTCCCAATATCCCAAATGTCCCGACGTCCCAAAGTCACAAAATGTCCCGATGTCCCAAAGTCAAAATGTCCCGATGTCCCAATATCCCAAATGTCCCGATATCCCAAATGTCCCGATGTCCCAATGTCACAAATTTTGGGTCAGTCAATGGTCGCTTAAGCTATTGCGGTTAAACTGTCCTCCTGCGAGATCACAAATTTTGTGGTCAGTCAATGATCGCTTAAGCTATTGCGGTTAAACTGTCCTTCTGCGAGGTTACTTTTTATGTGTCAATCAATGATTGCTTAAACTGTTGCAGTTATACTGTCCATTATTTTTTTTTATATGTTTTAGTCAATGATTGCTTAAGCTATTGCATTTAAACTGTTCATATGTTTTAACCATTTTACAGCCGTCATTTTGATCGCGCTGTCTCGTCGACCTTTTCGTTTCTTGTGCAGGAACTGGAATTTCGGCATTCGCCGAGTGGTGTTTAGTCACTGTTTGCTCGATAAAGCATTTATACTACTAACTCTCATCAGTGTTACTTCCCATTTTACAGCCATTATTTCAATCGCGCTGTCTCGTTGACTTTTTTGTTTCTTGTACAGGGACGCAATCTCGACACCCGCCGAGCGGTGTTTAGTCACTGTTCGTCGAAGCACTCCACGTTGATCATTCTCAAAGTATTACTAACTTTTTCATGTACTCTGAATACAGGTCCCCAGCAGATGTTTAGACCATCTACGAGCGGTGTTCTATCCTGCTACCATAACCTTTATTTTCTCTTGTGTTCACAAAGATGAAATTTTAGCACACTACGAGCATGTCCCAACTCAGGTTTGTCTTCATATGCATACATACTGTACACTCACACACCGTGTGCACATCAGCATCCTGCATGTCGCCTTCGGAATACTTTGATCTTCGCTTTTACTCAAGCTCGATCAAAGTGGGGGCTTCTGTAGACGCCAAAAAAGCGCCTTCAGATTTCTCCGCAAAAGCCCGATGATGAAAGGAGTAATTTATAAACTTGAGCGCTATTTTTGCTTTAATAGTTAAGATATGGGTCTCAGGTTTTTCCTCTAAACACTCCTTTATTCCAATCCCATTCAAAAGCTTCGTTCAAGAGCTTTCCAACGATACCTCTCATGCCCCTTTCCGACTCCCGGTCGCCAAGTTGTGAATTAGGGGTAGAACCGTCTTTTACCGCCCAAGGGTAAAACGGTCTTTTCATATTTTTCGGAATACTAAAATCCCTCCGGAAAATAAAAATAGACTAGATGTCGTCATTATGACGACATCCAGCTGGCAGCAGACAGCCGTCAGCGGATAAAACCCAGGGCCGCTAGCAGCGCTGACTAAAATTCCAGGGTCGCTAGCGGCGCTGACGTAACTTCTGGCCCGACTCATTTTTCAAGACCAATTCGATTTTCGGTCCTTTTCAGCCGTCCATCCCTACTTCTCCACGCCTATAAATATGACCCTCCTCCCCCAGTTCAAAACACACAGTCTACGGTTGACAACCTCTATTCTCAGGAGTATTAACCCTGAGCTTCTCCCTCTTTCTTCCAAAATTTGAGATCCTGTCTTTTTATTATTATTGTCAAACATAGCCTACAGTTCAGGTACTAACTCTTGAGGGCTCAAATTAAATTGATTGCCTAATTGTTTATTTACCAGTAGTCATAATGTAGATATCATGCTAGAATAAAGTTTTTATTACTTCCTAAATATTGTCTGTATAGTCGTTGTACTGCCCAACTTGTCAAATCGAATGCATGTCTAAACAAGGGTTAAAAATAAATATTGTGATGCTTGTGATGAACCAATTAATAGTCTAAGTCTAGGTTATTAATCCGATTTTGCATGGGAATTATGTCTTTAAATTATTAAGCAAACTTGAGTTAGTAGAGGCCGTCATAATATGGGCGAGTTGGGTGCCTAACACCTTCCCACCTCGTACCTTCGCCCCCGAACCCTTTATTCTTGGGTACTCATATGTTCTATATGAGCGGGAGTCTTTCTAAAAACATGATTAGTTCACTTATCGCGCTATTGGGTTGTCCCTTCGGATTGTCCCTTCGGTTTGTCTCTTCGATAAAACGCCGATAGCAGATTTGTGACCTCTTTCATGGTTTTTATTCAATTCAAATCTTTACAAAATCTTTCCAAACTCGATGGTCCCTTAAACTTATCTAAACCCCCAACTTACAAATTTTATATAAGGACGCACTCCGTGAAAACCAATACATATAAGGATTGGACGAAAATCCTGAATCCTTACAATTACATGGAAAGAGTGATCCAATGGCCCATAACAACAATTTTATCCTCAATTTTGAAATGGAGGTCACTGAGCCTCGAACCTCCAACCTTGAAGTTCCCTTTGTTTCACAAGGTTCCCTTTGTTCTCTTCTTTGAAATATTAATTCAACCTACTATTTCCTTCCAAGTAAAGCTCAAAGAAACAAGTCCAAAGGGTAAGCAACATAGCATTTCATACATGTATTTATTGCTCCCTCATCTGCAATCTGCATGGAGGCAAAACCCCGAAAACGTCTATTAGAAGAAACAAACCATAACCGCCAACTAACTACAGGATAAGCCTTGACCAAAACCTAGCAGATAATGCATTGAAGAGATAAATTTTACTATAACAGAAAACTACGCAGTTAACCTCATGTTTTGTTAGACTTCAGAGATAGAAGAATAATAGGTACTTCTCTTATACACTTTATCAGCAAGAACTAACAGCTGAAGCTAGCGTAACCAAATACAGAGTAACTAACAGCAAAACTAACAGTATGGATAACAAGTTTATCCTAAACATTTCTCGTATCGCGGGACGATAAAGTTTAACAGAATTCTATCCACTTGTTTCACAACTAAAAGGGACCCATTTGCACAAATCGGTTCATCAACTGCATTTTCTAGCTATTGAACTGTTTACAGTGACGAAAACGCAAAATATGTACCCAGATGAAAACAGTACTATGAATATGGAACCAATTTGCAAAGATGGAATACACTACAAATATGATGTCAGCTAGGTTAGCTGGTAAAGTTAGTAGCAATAATGTACCTAAGACCTTCAAATCTATAACTCGTTTACAGGGAATTCATGTCTACTCTCAGCACAACACGCATACGCAGTTTACCAGTATGCAAATTGAACAAAAACTTAGTGCACCCTATAAAAAATTTCCCTTTCTGAAAGTATTATCAAGTCTGGTTTACAGAAAAAGTACAGTCGATGTTTCTGTATACAGTGATATTACAATGATACATACAGGCTGCAGGTTTTGATCATTCCTGTGTAAGAACATATGTGTAACTGAAATCACATTTATCATGGCAATCAACATTCAACATCCATGCTTCAGTAGAACCACAGACTGAGAGAATCTACCTTAAGTAATCCACACCTACAACGCTACAACCTATGTCTCAGCATTGCAGATAATTAAGAAGACAGAAATCATCAGCTTTGTCTCTCTCATATAGTTGATGATAAAGCGGTTCTGATTTTACAAAAAGAGGAAAACCTCTCTAGCTTAAGTTGTAAAAATGTGCATGCAGGCTTGCATATGTTACCAAATCCTATCTTATTTTACATATGATCCAATACATTATCGAACATTAATCTGCATACTCAGAATACAATAAAAAGGAGCATATAGTACCATGTCATGTATTAATTCCTGTACAGCATCCCATTTGCGCAATCATTCAGCATCCATGGCGCATAGCAACCATTCAGAATACAAACCATATGCGCAAAATGTAGTCCCTCCCTACCAAAGCGAAGGTCCAAAGTCGATTTAACGCCCAAAATAAGGTCTAGGAAATTGTGTAATTAACATCACGATTTGAGTATTAAATGCTCAATCGGACTATTGGTTTTGGACAAAATGAATTCTCAATTTGGCAAGGATAGAGTACTGTACTAGTTTACTACAGAGCAAAGTTAACATGCCACAATACCTCTCATACACATGAAAGATGTTTCCACAAGATACCAGTAAATAAACTTGTGCATTAAGAAAGTAGAAGTCTGTATATGGATAATATCTTGGAACTAAACTCATGTAAGAGACTGATTTGCTCAAGGTTAACCAAAACCATTAGCTGACATAGGTAATCTGGATAAGAAGATAAATTTCTAAATGCTGACTATAAGCGAGTAGAGGTGGCAGCCAGCCAGAATCAGGTGGCAAAATGAGCAGGTGCTAGCTTCTGATCGTGACAACTGTCTACATTATATTGGAGTTTGTGCAAGAGCTTAAAATAGAACATTATAAAAGGGAAGCAGTGGAACTGAAAGACACAACCAGCAAGGAAACAATCAAACATCTGAAGAGAGAAAGAAGGCACCTAAAGCTGTTCAGGCTACTAATCGAAACAAGGATCAGGCTGTACTGATATCACTGTGGTTTGTAAGTATCTCCGCTTTTCCAACTGGTTTGAGTCCTATGGATCATTAACTCATTATCATGTATTGTGGATAATGTTAATGCTACTTGATGTTTTACAACAGCAGGTTCAATGCATCTTTGTACCAAGAACAGCTTGAAACTGCTGAAAACATAAGAAAATTTCTAGCATTGTTCTTTGTTATGTTCTAAATTTAATCAACATTTATTATTCTTTTTGATAATTGAAAAATATTTCAGTAAGCCAATTCTGTCAAAATAAGCATCTAGTCACTGAGAGCTTCACAATAAACTGAACTCCCCACCTTCTAGGAAAGATTTAAGTCGACTACTCTATCACATGCTCAGACTGCACTCGACAATAATACAAAAACTGCAATGCAAAAGTGATTCTGATTTTCATCAACCTATTAGACAATGTAGCAAAGGTGGTTCTGGAATGATCAATTTATAATAGTTTAAGCTTGAAATAAAACTACAAAGCCCTGTTGAATGAGGCAGTTAGTTGTCAATATTATGTGACTCAGAATGCTTCTTATGACAAGCAAACTACTAAAATTTAAATGGATCACTACACTGATATGCTAAGAACAATATAGTTAAAAAATATTTTGTATGAAATGATTGTTGTGGGCTTTCCTATGATCCAGATGGAAAACCTATTATATTTGATCTGTACTGTAGACAAGGTAATCAGAATATGGTAAATTTTCGTTTTCATGGCATATCAAATTTCCATTTTTCAAGATGCAAGCCAGCTTTTGAGGCCTGAAACAGAGTGGATTGCAGTGCATATAAAATATGTCGAACTAGAGAACCTCTAGTCTCCCTCTTCCCTCAACACTGCATGGGAAACACTGATTTTGAGATTGACAGGGTGTACAAAAATAGGCACTCCAATGAGAATTTCTCATTTTCTTTTGAATTGGATAGCAACCAAGTGATCTCTTTCCATTGTGACTTGAAGTTGTAGTCAGATTCCTATGACACTAACAAGTTAACGACCAAGGTCCTCAAGACAATTGGACGTTGATACAAGTTTAAGGACCATCCAATTGGTTTTGAGCTTAAAAGTTAAAAAGCATATTGGTCTCATAAAGTTTACTTTAAACTCGACTATCTACTTTGGTTTGCAAGACATGATATTTTCCAAAGTGCATTAATTATATCATGGTTTTTTACCCTGTATTTCTAACGCCCATTTGATAAGAGTATGCAGGTCCCAGCTAAAGTCAGCAACATGGGAAGGATGATCTCAAACTATGTCCCCGTTTTTGTGATGCTACCAGTAAGTCTTGATGTTTTGCAAACTTATATTCTTGTATATATATACTCCTTTTGTCCCATTTTATGTCATAAGCCTCCACTTTGGGATGTCATAGTTTTTATGACAGAAGGCAAAACCCGACAAAGAAAGTACTATTGAGTGTTACATAAGATATATCAGATATTCACTGACGTGCACATTTCGAAAAAAAGTTGTCCCATACAATGTGACGGAGGGAATGGGACACCATAGCCGTGCATGACAAATTTCTTGTTTGGTGACAACAGTTGGGAGTAGTTTCACCTCGCAATGTCTTTGAGAACCCAGATGACATCAAGTGGCGCCTCAACAAACTCAAAAATGCAGAGGTTGATGGAGTTATGGTGGATGTATGGTGGGGAATTATAGAATCCAAAGGACCTAAACAGTATGACTGGCACGCTTACAGAAGCTTATTTCAACTCATAAAGGAGTGTGGGCTGAAAGTGCAAGCCATAATGTCATTCCACCAATGTGGAGGGAATGTCGGAGATGCTGTGTACATTCCAATTCCTCAATGGGTGCTTCAGGTTGGAGACTCAAATCCTGATGTCTTTTACACCAATAGAAGGGGTACTAGGAACAAAGAGTACCTCACTCTTGGAGTTGACAACGAACCTCTCTTTGGAGGGCGAACTGCTGTTCAGGTAAAACAATTGAATTTTCTTTTGCATTTTGGATTTTTACACAACTACAGTCAAATGTATAACAATACAAGCCCGTCATTTAAATTTTTGATAAACCATCACAATGTTAACCTTAATATGTTTTTAATATGGTTAAGTTTCAGGCAAAGCATGATAGCCTGGTGAGGCATCTGCTTGCTTGCCTGACTAAGTACTGCGAGATTCATAATGAAACGAGCAGATATTAACACAACTTGTATTAATAAATACTACGAGAAAGGCCCGTTTTAGTGTTATTCTAAAGTTCCTAAATTTACAGTTTATTCTGCCTTGTCCTGCATTGCTTGAATGTGTATTACTGGCTGAGAAATAGTAATGCGCACTAACTTATGTTTATTATATAACAGATCTATAGTGATTACATGAAGAGTTTCCAAGAGAACATGTCAGATTTTCTAGATGCTGGCCTGCTGCTCGACATTGAAGTAGGGCTTGGCCCAGCTGGAGAACTAAGATACCCTTCCTATCCACAGAACCAAGGCTGGAGTTTTCCAGGAATCGGAGAATTTCAGGTATGAATGCAAACTGGCTCAGTGAATTATTACATATGCTATAAGATGCCTCAGCTACAAGCTACATAAGTACAGAAAGAAAAAGAAAAGAGAAAATGCAGGGCACTCCATTATGTGATCCTACTATTACATGCCTCAAAACTTACTGAGTTTCGATGTGTTTATTATGATTCGCAGTGTTATGACAAATATCTGAGAGAAGATTTTAAAAAAGCTGCAGCAGCTGCTGGACATGGTGACTGGGGATTGCCGGAGGATGCAGGAGAGTATAACGACAGACCAGAATCAACAGAATTTTTCAGAAACAATGGAACGTACCTTTCTGAATGGGGTAGATTTTTCTTGACTTGGTATTCTGACAAGTTATTACTCCACGGTGACCAGATCCTGGAAGAAGCAAACAAAGCGTTCCTTGGCTGCAAGGTCAAGATAGCAGCTAAAGTAAGTAACATAACATAAGAACATCAGCTTATAAAAGTATTCTTGTGCAGCTGACTAACAGTTCGGTTTTGATTGACAAGCAGGTTTCTGGGATACATTGGTGGTATATGCATCACAGTCATGCCGCAGAGCTTACTGCTGGATACTACAACTTGTATGAGAGAGACGGATATCGCCCAATAGCAAGGATGCTTTCTAGGCACTGCGGAGCTTTAAATTTCACATGTCTTGAGATGAGGGACAATGAACAGTCCTCTGAAGCTCAAAGTGGTCCGCAACAACTTGTGCAACAGGTAAAACACAAAGATCAACTCAGTTAGAATGTTTTTCACAATGTTAAATGAATATTGTTCTATAATGTCTCTGCATGGTGTGATGGATTCACAGATAAGTAATCCAAGTTTTGGTAGACCTGTCTTAGTAATAGTGTGTGACACTTGCACGCATGCAAACCTTTTGAAGGAGCTACAAAGATAAACATTGTACAGAATATGACAGAAACCTATTTTAACAAGGATCATCTGCTTAAACATTTGGATCATCTGATGAAAAGAAATTGGTATGGTATATACAACTGATGACTTCCTACTCTGTGCAGGTCTTAAGTGGATGTTGGAAAGAGAACATTGATGCTGCGGGTGAAAATGCACTTCCCAGGTATGACGCCACAGCGTACAATCAGATCCTGTTGAATGCTCGTCCAAATGGGGTGAACAGAGATGGTCCACCAAAGTTGAAGATGTACGGGATGACATATCTCCGTTTGTGTGATCAGCTGCTGGATGACTATAAGTTTAGAATATTCCATGAATTTGTGAGGAAAATGCATGCAGATGAAGTAAGCAAAGCAAGCTCGGCCATCTTAACAAAAAAAGCAAGGCACATATAAATTTCTGTTGGTAAATGATATATTCTACCTTCATTTTTTACAGGACTACTGTCCAGACCCTGAAGCGTATGGCAAACATATCATTCCACTGGAGCCATCAAAGGCAAAGATACCACTGGAGGAGCTCCTGGAAGCTGCTAAACCATCGGCACCATTTCCATTTAATGCAGAAACAGATATGAAAGTGGATAACTGAGGTGTTAGACATCAGACAACCTGAGCAACAAAATAGCTCTAATATGTAGGGAAACCCAAGGTAGGTAGTACAACAATGATCCAAGTTTATCGTCCAATAAGGGTTTCTCAGTTTATGATCCAATAAGGGGAATTCCTCAATCCTGTAATCGTAGTTCTATCTTTACAATAAAAGTATGAGAAGAACAAATATAGATCAGCTACTTGACTCTTGTTGTGCCAATGAATACATAGCACTGCAATATGTGCCCATCTCCTCGGATGATATGGTTTCCATGAACTGCCCTTTCGTTATAATATGTCAAGTAGCCACCATCAAGAACTAAGCATAAAAATTTTGTCCTTGCTGAACCACAATTTCTCGAATAACCACATCAAAGAATGCTATATTTCTCATAACATCCATGATCATGCCCCAGCAACTACACTCTACATCAACGTTGATTGGTCTCCCATTTATGGTGAATGAGAGAAAGTAAAGAGCATCTGCGAAACCCATGGAAAAGCCAGCTTTACACCTTTAGTAACATTTGCATCCTCACCAAAAAATCCTGTGGCTAAATTAACATATATGTGAATTAATGTGAGTAGGCTCACACATCATCCAATCCTCAGGTTCAGCTCCACAGTGTTTAGCTATTTCATATGTTTCCTCTACTGACATGCTATGATTAGAAGATCCACAAGCAGGCAAGCAGGTGTGTCAGTGCAGGCTTAAGATTCTACCTTAGTCTTGTTCAATGAAAATTTTAACCATCCACTAATAACCCCAATGGCTACATGCAAAAGCACCACAATACTAATATATAACATCAATTGTCTCCATTTCAACAGGAAAAATAGCTTCTCTATCCGTCACATGATGCACGTGTTTTGAAAACAAATCAGTCCAAGAAACCAACGTTCTGTCTGCTATTTTTATGAAAAATACAAAAATTTATAATGTAAAAATGCTATTGTTAGATTCACTTTAAAGAATACTTTCAAAAAATTACAATTTTATAATTTATATATATGCATATAATTACAATTATCTACGGTCAAAGTAGTGCATTGGAGACCGTGAAAAAACAAATATAAACATCTTCAAAAAAACGGAGGAAGTAACAAACAGGACAATATGCCACATTGACAATGCATTCTTATTGGCATAAGCTCAATTCGATAAGAGAGTTCAACAGAAAATCCCAACTTGCAAATCAATGCACTCTGCAGAAACATAACCATGTACTTTGTCTCCCTCTGTAATAGTTTGCGCCTTATGAAGCAGATAAGACACAATGAAGAGTTGTAACGAGTAACGTACCAAGATTTACAGGGATTACACCGTAAATGTTAAAAACACCAAGATCACAGCACAGTAATCATTCTTGATTGACATATAGCCAATATATCATTGTATTCCAGGAGGCTAAATCTCTCTTAGGCATTCTATCAAACAGTTAGCACGCATTACCATATCCCCAAAATAGCAATATTCTCTTAATCAAAAGTTAGCCGCACAAACATTAGGCTCAAACCCATTAATCATAAGTCAAATTACAGTAAAACCTCTATAAATTAATAATGTTGGGACCGCGTAATTTTATTAAGTTAGAGATATATTATCTAATCGGTAAATTAATAATTTATTAATTTGAAGAGAGTTTTCTCGATTCAATATTATTCTTAATACTTAAAACATATAATAAGGTGCTTTATATTAACTATATAAATGATGGTCATGTACAATGTGACTAATTAATACATTACTTTCCTTTAAAAACAAATATACAATGTTCATTGTTCTATTACTAGATAATAGTTAATGCAAGTTTGTGTATGGTACGAAAATCAACCACTATATAAGCAACATTAAACATTACTAATTAGTCAATACATATCAAAGCCAATCAATCATGGCTTCACATCTAAAAGGTGTCAAAAAATCAACAATGACAGATCAAATACGTAAAGCATTACGTGGGTATAAGAGAATGCAACATCAGAACTTTTGGATGTAGTAAGGATAGTTAGAGATGAGATGCAACTAGATTTAAATTTCAAGAAAAAAGCAAATAACAATAGAGTCATATTTTGCCAAGTTGTCCTAGTTATATTTATAATTTTTTATAATTATTAATTTATAATATTGATGGGACTTTAAATTTATATGAGAGTTTTCCGAAAAATTATTATCTTATTATTTTATCGAAATTATTAATTTAGACCTTAGGCCCAAGTTGGGACCGAAAAAAATTACTATTTTGGAGAGATTATTAATTTATCGAGTATTAATTTATAAAGGTTCTACCGTATCTGGCTTATTTCCAAAACACATCATCTGGGTCTATATAAAGCAGGAGCAATCATTATTCACATAAACTCTGATTATATCATTTGGTTCCACAAATAACAATACCGAAAAAAGAATGTGCACATTTCCACAATGAGCCTCAAACGCTGCAAAGTTTGATGCTTATGTAAGTTTTTGCTGATGTAAACACCAAAAGGAATCCTGTGGAACTGAAGCGCTTTGCGGCATTTGAAAGATTTGACTTTTGAGAAGAGATTTAGAATTTTGGGTTTTGGTGACCCAATTCTTGGGTGATGGTAGAAACTGGAATGAAGTGGGGTGAGTGAAAGAAAGAGGAAATTTCTTTTGATTGAGGATGACAAGTTGACAACTCCATCCGTATCCGATGGATATTCATTCACTTGCCTGCAGGGGCAAATTTAGAGTGGGGCACAAGGGTCCCATGCCACATTAATTAAAAAAATATTAAAATAGTTAAAGAAAAAGGAGAAGAAAAAATCCATATTACCAAAAGGCCAATAGTTTCTAATTGGTGAAAGGCCAAATGGGTGCCCAAAATTGTAAAAGCAAAAAAGAAGCTGACACAAAGGGTCCCACATTCTGCAATATGTCACGCTTCTTTGCTTTCCCAAAATATTTTGACTGCTCTTTCATTTCTCTCTCTCTCTCCTCTCTCTCATATTTGCACACACCTGACACAAGAAAAAGATGACAGAAATAACCATCAACCCCAATTGAAAGAAATTAACCACCCAATCAATCAAAATCTACCACATCCCCATCATCCCACAACTGCAACATACTCCCTCCGTTCCAAATTGAGCTTTCTGTTGGACTTTTGAGTCAAACTTAACAAAATTTGACTTTTGATGTGTCAAAGAAATACAAGATTTACAATATCAAAATAGTATTTTTAGATTTATTTTTAATTATACTTTCACAATATCAACTTTTTATAATTTGGAAATTAATATAATTATAGTTATTGATGGTCAAAGTATTGTCTCGTAGACCGCGTAAAAAGAAACAAGAATCTCAATTTGGAACGGAGGGAGTACATTGAGAAATTCCAATTTTCTTAGAAATGTGGTTGTGTCCGTAATTGGGCTATTTCTTGGTCATGAATAATGTCTATGAAGGTATAAAAGAGGAGAATTTTCTTAGCAGGTTTTAGTCGTGGAGGACAATTTGTAATTCATTAATTAAACTTGATTTAGAAATGAAATGGAGGGCGAATCATCAAAAATAAAGACTCGTTGAGGACAATTAAAAAAAAAATCCCAAATACTTTTGTATTTTCCTTAAAAATTCGGTTGTAATTTTTCATGTTATTACTTTATAATATCGAACATCGTCTAGATATTTTGTTCATATTTTGTGCCCCACAATATTAGATTTCTAGATACGTCACTGCCACCCTGCTATAAATGGATATGGATTGATATAAATGGATATGGATATGGATATGGATATGGATATGGATATGGATATGGATATGGATGATCTTTACCCATCTATTTATTCACCGATGGATATCCATATTCATTTATTTCCTTAAATTCTACATTATTTTTGCAAATATACTTCATAATTCTTCGTTTTGTTAACTTTTGACTCAAAAATTAAAACGTCCTGTATTTTAGGTGGTAGAGACAGTATAGATGATAAAAATTGAGGCGTTCAAACTTATTCTAATTAGAAAAATTCAAATAATTTTTGATTATGTATGTTTTTCTTACTTGATTAGTTAATTTAAAGACTTATGCCACATGTTTCATAAAAAGAAAGTCGAAAAGACTTATGCGCATGCGTGTTATTTAAAATTTAGAGACTCATTCTATATCCAACGGACATCCAGTTATCCACTTCACCACGGATATGGATATGGATATGAATGGTTAATTTGTACTTTAAATAAATAGATATGGATATGGATATATTGGCCTGGCTCCACCCAATTCATATTCTATCTATTGCAATCCCTAATCTCAACTACTGTATTGTTTGACATTTTGAAACATGGCGATTCAACAACAAAATAAAAGTGTGCAAAAAAGCAATTGGATCTCAATGATCCAAACTATTATACGCCAACTAGAGGTGTAAACGAAACGTGTTGATTAGAGTCTAATCAAGTACATTTATAAGTGCTCGTAGTTGGGGTTGTTTATAAAACTAATATTGAATTGGTGTTCGTGCAATCGTGCTTGGCTTATCAACGAGTGGAGTTCAATTCATAATTTAAATCCTAATTTGAATCATGACGGTTTAACAAATATAATTCCAACTTGAATATTACCCAATAACTAGAAGTATAAATGAGTCGAGCATAATTGAGTATCTAAGTGCATGTAGTCATTTTATGTATAAAACTAGTATCAAATTGATTTTCATGCTTGCCGTGTTTCCTTAATTTTTGGTAGCAAAAGTACTTCGAACTTAAATTGACAGTTAAGCGGGTGTTATTGACACTCAAAATACTACAATTCAAGGTATGAGCATGAAGTTGTTCTAAGCAAAAGGTAGGAGAGTAGTATAATATAAAACTTAATCATTCTCACTTAAGTTGTGTCTTGCTTTAAATCAGCCGTCTTGTTAGTAGATCTCTTATGGAATCATACCCTTGTATTTTTCCCTTGAGTATCAACTGTTGGAAAATTTTATTTGAATAAATAAGGGATTGGAATTTATGTCAATTTAACCAGTTCGGATCGAGTGTTGTTTTGTATTTATGCATTATTGATTTAGAGGGGGTGGTTTTTTAACCATTAGATAGAGTGGGTGGGTTTTTGAAATTTAAATAATAGGAGGAGAGAGATAGAGAGGGGGGAAGAACAACACATGTACTAGAACAGTAGAGGATCCAAATTGCAATTTAACATATCTCAAACTTTATTCATCAACATGTACAACAACAATACAAGTACAATACTTATAAATGAAACACTTAAAATACATCAATATGATGAATAGAACAATAAAATAAATGGATAATAGAGCAAGGATTATAGTAGGTTGTTTTAGTTGTAATTAGGGTTGAGACACACTAGGCGCAATCTGTGGAGAAGAAACGCCCCTCCTGCACGAGGTTGTAATTGGCATGACGTTCTCCACCTTGGATAAAACAACCCGTCGAAAACTATATGTGTAGTCATTATCTCTCCAAAATCACCAAATCGTCCATGCTCAAAACTACTAGTTTATACTAATATATAATACATCAAAGTACTTACTTGTGGAAATTATACTACAAAGAAATCTCCTATGGATGAGTATTATTCTTTATCACACATACCCTCCTTCCAAACTCATCTCATAAGAATAGCTAAAAACTCCCTTTCATAATCAACATTTGAAGTGCTAAGCCATAACCATCCCTATTTGAATTAGTCATCAAAATAGGAGTAGGAAAATTTACTCTAAATAATCCTAAGTTCAAATCGTGTGCCAAAAATAATCCCAATTAAGAAAATCTCTTCAATTAATCCCAACTTGCAATTTTTGTGTCAATAATTGACTCGAGCTAAACAGTGTCAAGTCCCCGTTAATAATTGATTACATGGCATCTAATTTGGGGAAGAAGCGAAAAAAAAGTTGAAAAATAAAAGCCATGATTGATCTTCAAAGACAGAAGCATGCTCTCTGACACCTATTGCTATTGTAAAATAGCGAGATGGGTTGGGGTCTTGGGGAATTTATCCTCCTCTCTCCTATTTTCAGTTTTCCCCAATTACGATTAGTTGAAGAAAACACTCAAAAAAAAATTGAAAACATTTGCACTTTGACTGCTGTTTCTCTGCTACTCCCATCAAAGCTCGAACCTTCAGTATTTGAAGATTAATCATCTCTTTCTCTCTCTAGAACATGGAGAAGCACCAAGCAAAGTAAAGGAGGTTGGTTAGTGGGAATGGTGATAATTGTAGTGATAATGGCATCTTCCCTATCTCTCTCTCTTGGTTTCTTCAAAGCCGAAGTGAATGGAGGTTTAATGGTGATAGGAGGATTCATGGCAGAGGTAGAGGAGAGGAGGTGTTTTTTTTCTCTTCCTTTTTCCTTTATTTCATGTCCCTTAATTCCCCAAATTAGATGCCACGCCATCAATTATAACGGGCACTTATCACCATTCAGACAGGGTTTATTATTAGCACAGACATTACAACTTCGGATTAATGGGAGAGAATTTTTTAATTGGGATTATTTTTGGTACACGATCCAAACTTGCGGGATTATTTGAAGCAAATTTTCCATAGGAGTAAAGAAGGTATTATGATAATAACGGTTACAAAAATAAATCAAGAGACCGTACAAAACATTACAAACCACCACATTTATAAACCAACATTATGTAGATTATCATAAGACTTTAAAGAAAAAAAAGAGTAAATAAATAAAAAAAATTCGGTGCAAAAAGTATATTAATAATTTAGATAAACCACTTTATATTGATAATATAGATAGGTTAAGACACAAATTATTAACCTATTAGAGCCTTTAAATTGCGGTATATAAATAAATGTTACCAATAATAAATAATAATAAAAATCCTAATATTAAATTTTAAAACATAATTTTTCAACATCAACATATTTGAAGACTATATTAGCAAGATTAGAATTACCTGTTTATTCAAAAGCAGAGAAACAACTTTCTCGGCATAAGTACCCATAGCCACATGCTCACAATCAAAATCATATATTCCTCACTTTAGGGCAATTTTTACACTATGTAGCTTCGTGTTTTCTTTTTTTTTTTTTGAGTGGTTTAAACTATCACAACAAGAAAAAGGAGGATTAGTGACTTTTTTTTTTTTTTTTTGGCCACAATAGAACAAAAAAATGCCACAAAATCTTTTTCTGGAAAATAAAGAATAGCCACAAGTGATGCAACATAAAAATTTATTGTGGCAATTTTAATATTTGCCACTATACCCTACTCTTTTGTGGCAAAAATTTTTTTGCCACAAAGACAACTGTAGCAAATTTTAGCTTAACCACAAAATTTATTAGTGGCAAATTTTGACTTAGCTACAAATTTATTAGTGGTAATTTACAATTCGCCACAATAAATATTGGTGGCAAATTTAATTACCAAACAATAAAACTTTAAATGGACATTTTAAAATCAATGTTTTTAAATCAAACCCGTCCATGGGAATTTGATAAGGCAAACCAGTCTTATGACCCAGTGAAGAAGGCCTCAATTGGGCCTTCAACTTCAACTATATTGTTATATATAGACTCCCCTATTCTATTTATAAATGAGGTTGGAAAAAAAATTGCTCCACACGGTCGATGTGGGACGCAAAGTTCCGTGATAGTGCCAATAAGTAAATTCCTTGATGCCCTGCAAATTTCGGCTCTCTCACCTAATCATTTTTTCACTTTATATTCTTTCTACTACTATTCAAGCGTCTACATGGCACTTAATTTTGGTTGAATCATTAAAAATTTTGGTTGAAGTTCCTCTGTCTTGATTAATTAAGAGCAAGTCTCAACGCTGAACACTCAAGGTTCAGTATTTACCATTTGATATACCAAAACTGGTACCATTACCAACCATCCTAAAGACGGGTCTTTTATCTGGGTATCCGTATCACACGTTAGTGGTGGCTATTTTTTCAATTTTCAATTTGATGATGGGTGGTTGCTCGGAACTGAATCGAATGATGTTGTCCGTTTTATTCTTTCTGCTAATTTTGGTTCACCCAAATCCCCTCAAGTTGACTTTACTTTTTAGTAATATGAGTAATTAACTTGTGGCATTTTTAAGAAATTGCCACTGGTAATTTTAAGAAATTGCCACTGGCAATTTTAAGAAATTGCCACAAAAATGCCACAACTTTTGGCAATTTTTATTTTGCCATTTATATCATTTTTTTTGTAGCTTAATGTTTATTGCAACAAAAAAAATTGCCACTAAACTTAAATGTTCTTGTAGTGTATGTAGCTCAATTTCGTTTATACGCTTGTTATTGTTTTGTTCATCACCTAGGAACAGTTTGGTGAAGCTATTACATTTTATTGGTCCTTAATCAATAAATTTGGCAACAAAAAAAGGTTTTAGAATTGATCGAAAAATACTTGACTCAATCCACTCTTGAGCTTTATCACAGCCATAATGGGGAAGGATCCTCTGCTGTTCTAAAAAGAACAGTAGAGTGCTGTTCTTTAAACCTTCACCTTTGAATTGGAAGGGGTGGATTTTGGGCCCTTAGATGGAGGGGGTGGGTTTTTTTTTAATTTAAACCTATTGAGGAGAGAGATAGAGAGAAGAAAGGACAGCAGAGAAATAAAACAGTAGAGGATCCAAACACCAGCCATAACAATTGGCTAATGTATCCATCCAAGTTCCAACCTTAGATCCTTCACTTGAGGGAGGAATTTGACTTGCTTTATTCGAGTTTATTTTATGTATTAATTTTCACTATGTTTTGGAACTTGGTAAATGAAGAAAACGGTAGAAAAGTAAATAAGTGAAAATCCATATAAAAGTAAAAATATTGTTAATTTTCTCATTTACACTTCTTTGGTTTATCATTATAAAGGTCATACAAATGTAGGAGATTTACACAGGTTTTTTTCAATTCGGATCTTTTGTCCCAATATATGTGTTGGGGTCTAAGACAAATAACCACAAGATCGACAACAAGACAATTGGCCAAAATTACACAACTCAATCACAATAAAACAACCAGAATAAATATATGACAGCAAATAAATGAACACCAGATTTTAACGTGGAAAACCCTCCAGTGTGGAGAGTAAAAAAACCACGGGCCAAACCGACAAGTAAATCCAGTATAAGCAAATAGCAACTTACAACAAGTTCAAGTTTCAAGTTTTGACCTAACTTGAAACACCATCAACAATCAACCAAAGGTACACCAAAAACTCTGAATATGAGTAAACGATTGATAACAACTATCAATACTACTCCCAAAGTACTAGAGACCAAACCCTAAGGTGGCGTTTACCGCATATTTTAGCTCTCCGACAAAGGTAAATATCCGGCGAAGGTCCAAAAACTCAGGCAAAGATAAATTTCAGAGATGAAAAGTGAAGGTCACAAGGCTATGTTTCCGTACAGTCCAAAAAAACTCCAGTGAAGATAAACTAATCTGGCGAGGTGGTGTGGAAATAGGCTATTTCGTGCATGGAGAGAGAGAAACCTTCTTACCGCATATTTTATTAGTAACAAACACAAATACTTTTGATACCACAAGATTATCCATGTTAGGGTCAAAAGAAAATATCATAATCTAAGTCGCATTGGTAAGGTATGTTAATTTTATAGTAACAACAATGCTTGTATTAAAGAGAGCACAAAACATGTGTAAAAGATGACATGAGTTTTCTTTCATTGTTGGAGTAAGTACATTTAATAGTAACAACCTAATATATATTCATCTCATTATATAATAGTTCTATTTGTAATAACTAACTAATACTCGTACATACATTTCACTAGTTGTTATCCTCTTGCTTCACATGGTCTCGTACAATATCTTTACTAGTATTTAAAGTTTAATAGGAAAATTATCAAAATATTTCATGTGCAATTATGCATCTCATTTGTAAAATAAATATAAAAAATTTACGAAAACGTCTATACATAAGATGCATGTAAATTCTTGAAATGGATACAATTTCTTATTATCTTCAATGCTAATGAGACAAGCAAAAATTAATCTACAAGACTACTATACAAGCATGAACTCTTGGCAATCATATAAGACTTCAATCAACATTGATGTACAACGATAAAGTATTATTCCTCCCTATACTTGGGGCGGATTTCATACTATAACATACCCCATGTAATGAAGACGCAGTTATATGTAACTCAAGCTATAACAACTATTGTAGAACAATCCAAAAAACTATATTTATTAAATATTTCGATTATCATCATTAGTAATAAGATTGATTTAATAACGTATTACAATGATCACCATTAGTAATAAGATATCCAATGCGTTACAATGATCATCATTAGTAAAATGATAGATTCACTAATCAAATATGTTACAATGATCACTATTAGTAATATGACTGATCCACTAATCAAATATGTTACAATGATCATCATTAGTAATATGATTGATTCACTAATCAAATGTGTTACAATGATCATTATTAGTAATAAGAATGATTATTCATTGACCAATACATTACTATGATCACCATTAGTAATAAGATTGATTCACTGGTGTGTTACAATGATCACCATTACTAATAAAATTGATTCACTTATTCAATATGTTATAATGATCATCATTAATAATAATATTGATTTACTAATTCAATGTTTAACAATGAGATACAATACGAAACATTATATCCAAATTATCATTGATGATTTCATACTATATCGTATCACATATGATAGTGGAGTTATTCATAACACGAGCTATTCAATTTTTCTAACAAAAACGAGAAAAGTTAACTTAATTAAGTAGATTTTTCATTAACATTTATGTTAATTATTTATTAAATTACTAATTAAATGAATTGCATGAATTATAATGAATAAACAAACATTACGATTTACATGGATAATGCTCACATTTTCATATTTATATTTTTATTAGGATACCCTAAACCCTAAGCCCTAAACCGTATACCTTATACCCTTTACTCTATACTCTGCCTTAATCCTATAAATTACACCTTACAAGTTATTTTGTTGTTCACTTATTTATTTAGGAACAACAATGTATAATCAAAATGGAAGGGTCTTTAGGGGGCGCTTCAGGTCTCCTGAAGACATAAATAGAAGCATTCAGAATGTAGTTTGTGCTAGAATGTATTTTCTGCAACTACTAAGGATGTGCAGGATATTAAAAGTAGGCTATTACGGGAGATTATATAAAGGTTCCTGTAATTAGCTCTAGGAATACCATACTGGTATTCCATTAGGGGTAATTTCTTGTAAAATAACGGGTACTACTCTGGTACCCATTTGGCAAATGGAAATAAAATTTTACCATTTTCTAAAAAACAACAATGTATAATATAATAAACATAAATTTCATATACGTAATTTGTTACATAATGCATAATTCTCCAGGAACAAAACTCGGCGGATTAAATTATGTACAATTGATTTGTAAACATATTGTGAGTAGACAATAAATCATATTGCCAATTGCAGTTACCTTTTATTAGGAACACGTGAATGAAAATAAATATGAAATTGAAGATATTTTGAATGGTAAGTCCCAAGAATTTGTTGGAAAGATTTAATTATATTTTGTTCTGTTGTCACTAAAAAGTCCGCCTTCTATATTGAGCAACAACTTTCGAGTAAAAGAATAAACCTTTGTTCCAAGCCATTTCCACTACACCCATTATCCCCATCTTTCATGTTTAATCTTTCTACATGTATGGGTATTTTTTTTTTTATATTACTAAGAACAATTACTAAGAACAACTATGACCATATATGATACCCACATGTCATGCTCCTTAAACTTTATTATTTAGTGACAAATAGATGACATTCAAAACTACAACGACTTTATTGCTAATAATTTGAACAATCTCTCTCTCTCTCTCTCTCTCTCTCTCTCTCTCTCTCTCTCTCTCTCTCTCTCTCTCTCTCTCTCTCTCTCTCTCTCTCTCTCTCCTCGACTATAGAAATACAAATGCAACATAGATCTAGAAAATTTCTATTGTACATTCACTATGAGAAAATTTGCTGCTTATTTCCCTATGCTCTCACAGAAGAGAAAAAACGCATTAGCTTGCATCCCCCACCAACACAGCTTCATTGTGCCATAAATAACGTTCTCCATAATCTGTCAAATGTTCCAATATGCAATTAGTCATCTATTTAGTAACAGTAATTAAGTACACTTTCAACAAAATAATAGTATGGTTTTCCAATCAATTTTACCTCTTTCATTGAGATAAATAATCTGGCAGCAGTGACCATATAAAATAAAAGTTTTCAACATATGGGGTTCGTCTATTTACTAGGAACAACTAGGAACTTAAGGATAACTATCTCTGTCATCTCTTTATACTTTGAACTAACACAACTAACTTAACATTATTATTAGTAACAAATACATATCATTTAAAATTTATATACAGTGTCAATTGGACGCAAAAAGCTTTTAATTTTTTTGGAACAACCTTTGAAATATTTTTTACACTCACCGCCATCAAAGAGCGCCTCCAATTGGTTGTGCGGTCTCTTTTCTTCGACGCAACCATTTGTACCGCAACTTATATCACCGGTCGCCCAAATTTGTCAATTGTCTCCCGGAGATTTTGATATCTTCGCCTGAGATTTCGCCGTCTCCTTTTTCTTGCTATATAATTAGGATCCCCATCTCCAATAAACTTCGTCGGAGATTTCGCCGTCTTCCCCTGAGATTTTCGAGTGAAACCGGATGAGATCTAAGCTTTTTTTTCCTCTCGCCGGAGTTTTTCCCTTTCGCTGAGCCGTACCTTCACTAATTTTTCCTCCCTAAAATCCTAATGACTTTTGAATTTTGAACTAAATTTGTTTGAATTTTGAATGAAATGTCATTCAAAATGTTTTACCTTTATTTTTCTCTTCTTTACCAACCAACCAATAAGAAGGTGACAACACATTAATAAAATGGTTGTAAGATACAACCATTATATCAAGTTCATTTTCCTTTTCTGTAGTGCATATTTGAATTCTGCTTTCCTTGTGTATACCCCTATGAGCTTTGTGGTAACGTATTAATGAGGTTTATGCTGATCAAGAATCAAACAACCAACCAACGAAGCGTGAGGCCTAAGCAAATCAGCAAGTTCTTCCAGTTAGTTTCAAAAACTGAAAGCCTAGCTTAAGATTAAATGAGAAGCTGGATCTGATGTTGCACCTCCTACATAATCTATTCGATCACCAAACAAATGCCTCGTTTTGGTAAATTAACTCTCTCTATGTATATATAGTAGCCAACCTGTTTTGCATAGCCATATATAGTACTCCATCTGAATCATAAAATTCTAAACGTTTACTTTTTCACGGTCTTCAAAAACACCACTTTGACCGTAAATAACTACAATTATATGAATATAAAAGTTATAAAAAATTGATTTTTTGGAAATACTTTTGAAAATGAATCTAATAAAAGTATTTTCATATTGTGAATCTTTATATATTTTCATAAATTAATAGTCAAGGTTTGTTAAGTTTGACCTTAAAAAATACAAACGTTTAGAATTTTATAGGACGGAGAGAATAGCAATTAAAGAATGCTTTGGGATTGTAGTGGGATCTCAACTTCCAAGTTGTCTTTGCTACTTGTTACGAGCACTACATAAGCTTTTAATTCCCACCATAAAATTCCTACTTTACTCCATCTACAAATAAAGGATTGGCTGCAAGCTGCAACAAGACTACCGTACCCTGGCCACTAATACTCTGATTTGTATGAATTCACCCTACAAATCACCAACTTCGCAACTGACTTGCCAACCAGAATACTATTTCAAGTAATACTTTCTAGCTCATTTTGTCCAAATAGAACCAACACGATCATAAAGTCTACAAGAGTTTTCAACACAAGAGGCAAAGAACTTTGTTTCAACTCAAAGCTTCCCTTGACACTTAGGTGGTGTTTACTTGCTTGTAATCAAATGCTTGCAATGCAATCATTTTATAGGGTAGATGTGAGGTGGAAAATGAAGGAGGGAGAGAAAGGAGATGAGAAAAGTGAGGTTGATTGCATCATTCAAAGTAATCAACATTACATGGGAAAAGTTGAGCAATTGTGATTGCATTGAATGATGCAATCAACTTCACTTTTCCCATCCCTCTCCTACCACTCATTCACTTTTCACCCCATATTCACTCTACAAAATGATTGCATTGCATTACATTTGATTGCAAGCAAGTAAACGAGGCCTAAAAATTACCTTTGTTGAATAACCTCCAATTGAGCACATACACACTTTCCAATTTATCCGAACAACGATTCAAAGCTGAATTGCACAGTAAAACTGTCGTCTGCCCCTTGAAATCAAAGCTTGAGCTGAGTAGAATCACTCTCTCTCACTTTGTGTTTACAGTTGCAAGTGTCAGCTCTCCTCTTTTGTGAGCTACTGAGCTCCCTGTTTTGTTTTTCCCACACAAGAACTGATGCGTGCCTTCTGTAAATCTCTAGCAACGCTTCCGAGGGAAGCCACAAAAGGCAAAGCCCAATGAACAAAGGCTCACGTGCCACTCAAGAGAAATAAGGCCCAAATGAAAGAAGGCCATCTCACCAAAACTAGCTAAACCAAAGAACATTTCGGTTCAGTGAACTAGTTCAGTTTCCCTTTTTGTTCTTTTTTTTTTTGGAAAATTGGCTGCCAATAATTCGAAGTTTGCTCCATTCGCTGGGAGTATTTTTCTCTTTTTTTTCTTCTATTTTGCTGAAATAATAATACATAAAAAATAATTATGTATCTAAATAGGGCTAGACCCACAACGATATGTATCACTCTATGTCCCAACCACATCTTGATCGTCTGTGATTTTGTCTTTTGTTTGGTTTGTTATTAAGATCGTCTGTGATTGAGTCTTTTGTTTGGTTTGTTATTGTATAAAATCTATTGTAAAATAAAGGCATTTTTAGATTAATATTTTCATAGCTTTTTCATCGTTTTTGAGGAGAAAACAATGAAAATCTAATTGGCAAATAATAACTAAGAGATTTCTGCAGATTTCTTACTATTAATTTTCAACATTTTTCATAGGAACAACCAAACAAAGGAAATTTTAAAGCTTTTTTTTTTTTTTTTATAGTTTTTTCTGATTTTGCTTCATTTTGCTGATTAACATAAAGATCTCATAGAAGTCTATAATTGTATTGAACTATGCACGTATGAAGTTTGTTATTTGAAGCAAATTGACTATATATACATAGAGTAGCAGATTGTGCTTATAAACCCTAAAAATACATATCCTTTTTTTTTTCACACCAATAATATTCACGGTCGATTACAATGACTATTCTCCACTTTGCCTCTTATGTAGGCATCTAAAAATACATGCACTTAAGCAAGGAAAGTAGTGGAGCAACAATCAATACATACACTTTAGCAACGAAATACATACACTTTAGCAACGAAAGTTCTGGAAAGTAGTACATACACTTATGCACGGTGATCGAGCATCTTTTCAAGCTCTTCAACGAACCTTTCCATCCTATTATTTGGAAAAGCGATAGGAACCATGGTTATATTTTCTCCTTTCTTATTCTTAAATGAAATAAAGAAGCTAGCATCAGGGACAGATCCGTTATGTGGAGGACCGCCATATGCGGGCTTGCCCCACCCAAAATCCACATCTGCAAATCCAAGATGCCTAAGATCCGAGATTACATATGTTTGGTTGACACTGAAATGGGGTTTGCCTCGAATCACCATAAGATCCGCAACCGATCTCATATACACTTCTGTAACTTGCCCCTTGGCTTGCCTTATCAAATCTATGGCATAGTTGATAGGATTATCACATATCTCACCTGTAGAAAAATTAAAGGTATTTGTCAATGTGTCACCTTATCATACCATCTAGTTAGACCAGGGCCGTCCTTGTGATTTTGGAGGCCCTTTGCTGAATGTAAAAATTAGGCCCTAGTTTAATTAGTAATAAGAAAAATAAGTGATGTCTTCTCACACCTTCTTACGGAAAAAAAAACTAAAGTATAAGATACAAATACTAGAGTACGATAGAAAACAAATGAAACAATGGATTTCATCCATTCATCATATAAGACTATATATGTGATCATTTCATTTCAGACCAAAAGTATCAATACAAAAATGTTATAAGATACCCAAAGTTGTAGAACAAAACTGAAAGTCATACAATCAGAACCAAAAAAATTGTTGTAAATAAAAAAAATAAAAATAAAAACAGAAATTATGAACCTTCAAGATCATTGCTTAGAGTTAAGAAATGATTCAAATAAGTGAAATAACAATAAACAATCTGATTGAGCAGAAACCATACCCTAACAACCAGACTCAAAATTGCTAAGTAACAATAATCAGAACCATAAATTGCAAACCAAATAAACAAAAACATTGATGAAGAAATAATAATAATAATAATAAAAGGTACTAGGAAGAGAACTCTGATCTACTCACGAGAGCACCAGGAAAATACCGCATATACTCGGCACCATTGTTATCGCAGAAGGTATCGGCATCGACTTCGACATCGTCCATAAGCCCGAGCCCGAGCCCGGAAGTGTTAGTGAGTGTGTACCAGGACAAAACCATCAAAGGAGATTGGATATTACTAATTTGTATTGATACTATTCAATTCTTGGGTTAAATTGAGCTTCTACTACTGATCATTTCTTGAATATCATTAAGTCACACAAATTTCGATGAAATCATCAATCAAAAAACATTTTCGAGGTCTTGGCCAATAACTCAATCGTAGGGTGAGATAATTGAGAGGAGAGAGAAAGAGGCCCCTAGGGAAGGAGCGTGTAAGTTCCGCAAGTCTGGAGAATTGAAGCCTAATTTGACGCTCTACTGGCTTGCACAGCTGCGCCTTCCTGTTGCCCAAATTGTAGTTTTCTTTTTTTTTTTTTTTTTACTCTCAAGCATTTAAAACCAAATTGGGTCCCCTGATTTGTGAGGCCCTGTGCGGCCGCCCCTGCTGCACAGGGCCAAGGACGGGCCTGAGTTAGACATTAGCTTGTGGTAAATCCAAAAATGGGACATGTGGTTTGTAATTTATTCCTTTCAACTTCTTTTTAAATAAAGTATTCAATAAATTTCAGTTTATTTCTGTAAAGGAAAGAGAATGTTGACTAAATTAATAATATGTTCAGTTTTGTAAAATGAAATACAAGTTTATTCCTTATTGCAGATTTAGTAATTTCATGTCAGTTCAGTAAAATATCAATTCAGTTCAATTTTATGCAGATAAGTTCAGTGAAAATTAAGAAGATTAGAGAGAACAGAGCTTTGTATGCGCGTCGTGAGAGCCTATGTCAATGTGTGTATCATTGTATGAGAGAGAGAGAGAGATTCACCTGCTGTGGCTCGAACAACTGGAAAAGCACAAGCGTTGCCATAATAACCTTTTGGGAGTGGCGGGTTAAATTTGCTTCGAGCACTTACTGCAAAAAGCAATCGAACCTCCTCTGTCGGGTCAAGTCCAAGTGCAATGGAGCGACAACGCCACAAGCAAGCTGAGAGAACATCAAAGGTAGACAAGTCTCTCAAGTCGTCGTTGTTAGATAATGAAACATGACTCTTTAGGCTTTCAAGCTCGGTAGGACCAAAAAGAAAAGAATGGTAAGCTAAGTCATCATGTAGTTCAGGTTTATTGGGGTTATTATCATGAGTCACTACTTCATTGTACTCATCGTGAGCAAATTTTATGTTCGGTTGAGGCCTAGCTTGTAACAGATCTCTCTGCCACACAGGTGGAATCGAAGGGGCGGCAAAGCCTCTCGCCATCTCTCCAATTGCGTTCATGAATTGCATTTTGCCACCACCGTCGGTTAGCACATGGTTTCCCCGCACTGCCACTATGAATCCTTTACATTTTAGGCGAGTTACCTGTCAGATTTGAAGCACGGTGAAAATTATTAGTCATTACAGTAGAAATTGAATATCAATCAAATTTGTGAAGTTTCTAAAATTTGTGAAGACTACAAAACCACTTGCTTGTTAGTTTTCGACTGAAAGTTACTGAGCTATCGTATTGGACGATAATACACTAATACATCTACTATTGCTCGATTTGAGCGAGATATTATTAATAGGTTTTTTCACAATGAAAAATTACTATTCAATTTTATTTCAACCGAAATAAATATAATACTCCCTGCATACCAAATAAATCTTGTTATTTGCCTTTTCACGGTCTCCAAAACTTCATGTTAACCGTAAATGATTGCAAAAATATGAATGGTACGTAGTTGGTAGATTGTAGCTGGTAGCTGGCTTGACTAGCTGATTGTAAGAAGATGTTTGGTAAATGGAGTTGATTATTGGTAGTTGATTAGATGTAAATGACTCATATGGACTTGAAGATAACTTTCTATCGTTAATAATAATAATAATAATAATAATAATAATAATAATAATAATCTAACAAGCTGGACCCAAAAGTTAACCCCACTCAACTTTTTGTACCTCAGCTTACTTGGCCCAAAAAGCTAATAACCAAACATCAAAATTTAGGTTGTTAAATGATCAATTAGTCAAATAATCCAAATTATCTAACAAGTTGGCTAAAAATCCACCAACTAAACACTGCCTTGCATGTTAGCTTTTACATCACTGACTCCATTTGAGTCCATAATACCAAAACCCAACCCCTTCAATTAAAATTCGTGATACAAATTCCGAGACATGCATGACATCATGAGCTAGGTATAGTTATTAAATGGTATTCTTTTCCTTTCAAAAAATTCTTAATATTTGCTTTTTCACGATCTTCAAGATACCACTTTGATCGTAAATAACTACAATTATATGAATACAAAAATTATAACAATACGATTTTTTGAAAGTACTTTTGAAAATGAATCTAACAAAAGTATTTTCATAATGTGAATCTTTATTTATTTTCATAAATTAATGGTCAAAGTTTGTTAACTTTGATCTTCAAAAAATAAAAGTTCAGGTGTTTTTGAGACGGAAGGAGTATTTACGTACAAAAGAAATACGATATATGATTAGAAAACAACCAAGACCTTAGGCCCCGTTCGGAAAGGTTTTAAGTTTCTAGATTTCAAAATTTTAGAAACTAAAACAAGTTTCTGTTTTCAATTTTATGATTTGATTTTCAAGGTTTTAAGAAAAATATGAATCTTTAACAATGGTGAGAGGATGGAGGAGGCAGAAGAGAGAGGGTGGGAAAGAAGAGAGGTGGAGTCGGGTAAGAGAGAGGGTGAGAGAAAAGAGGTGGGGTCGGGCAGGAGAGAGGGATGGGATCGGGCAGGACCGAAGGAGAGAGGGATGGGGTCGGGCAGGAGAGAGACTTGATTGGGCAGAGGAGGGGAAGAGAGAGAGAGAGAGGTGAGTCAGGTGGGAGGGACACGTAATAGAGGAGAGAGAAAATAGGAGGAGGGAGAGTGTACAACTTAAAACTGGAATTGAAACCCACTTTTGTTGGTTTTTAAAATCTGAAGTCCAGTTGTGAAATGGACCTAAAAACTTAATTCAGCTCCAGTTTTACGGAACATGTTTTGGTTTTCAAATTTAATTTGGAAACCAAAAACTTGCAACTTAGATCCACCCCGAACGGGCCTAAATCTTTTAATTTCCTACCACCCCAGTACCCAAAGAAATGAATTAGGAGTTACTTCATGGTAGTAATTCGTTATAAATTATAATACCTGAAAAATGAAGAGAGGTGTATCAACAATCCCCTCAGTACCAGGGACATCATAAAGGAGGTCCTCTAATGGAAACGGCGGATGAATGTCCTCTCCAAAGTCCTCAAGTGTAGCTTCATGAGCATCAGCCTCAATGAACAAAACACCTTCACCTGTACAATCCACAACAAGATTACGCCCTTGCCCGGCCCTAAGTCGACCGGCGAGCGGGTAGTAAAAGACCAAGGCCTTTGCTATCCCCTCTTTGACAACTTGTACCGGGTCTAACCCGTCCATGGACGGGTTGGCTCGGTAGAACATGATGGCGGGCATTTGGAATCGGAGCCCTTCTTGGTCGTCGATGTCTGATAGCTCCTTTGTTTCTCGAGGCGTGGGCTTGGCGGGTCGGATTAGCTCGGGCTCCTTACGGATAACGGTTAGTTTGATGGGTTTGGGTTCTTCTGATAGTGCCATTGCATGTAACAAAAGCTAAGGATATTCGAAATAGGAAACTACAATAGTCCAACAGTTTAGGCTTGTTAGCCAATTTGCTAATAAAGGCAACCTTAGCAAAATGCTCTATTAGTCAAGTACTGATCAAATATCATAAGACGGTAATGATCAGATGTTGTTTTGATATGAGTTATTGGTAAGTTGGAATGAAGAGGGTAGTTATATAGAGGCTTTTTTTTTTTTTTTTTTTTTTTTTGAGAATGTAAGAAAGAACGATCAGCAAGTCTTTCTTTTGACTTGAGGCTCACTCGATCTTATTGTACCAGAAAATAAAATATTACTTCATTCGTTTCTAATTCATCTACGTAATACCATTTTTCATTTACATTTGTTCCTAATTCATCTATCTATGTCGTCTTCTTTACGTAGTAATGCTTTTGTTATTAGATTATACTCATCTATCCTTTATTATCATCAGTACTTTCCATTCACATACACATGGGTCACACGCACCCAACCCAGGCCACTAGTAATACTTTCGTATCTGAGAATCATTTAAATTAAAGGCAAATGAAAGGTTTTACTTCCAAATTTATTTCTCATTAAATTTCGTGCCATAGAAAAATGGGTAGATGAATTTGAAACGGAGGGAGTACAAAATAGCAGAGTTGAATAATTACTCAAATGAAAACTTAGCATGTATAGCAAGAAGAGCTGTTGGTCCCATGCTTTATATATATATATATATATATATATATATATATATATATATATATATATATATATATATATATATATATATATATATATATATATATATATATATATATATATATATATATATATATTATATATATATATATATATATATATATACTCCGTTTGATTCAACCGAATTTTACGTAACTTAACTGAACTGAACTGAACTTATTGGCCCTGAACTGAACTGAACTGAACTGAACTTAATGCTCCTGAACTGAACTGAACTGAACTGAACAGAACTTGTTAACTGAACAGAACTTGTTATTATTATTATTATTATTATTATTATTATTATTATTATTATTATTATTATTATTATTATTATTATTATTATTATTATTATTATTATTATTATTATTATTATTATTATTATTATTATTATTATTATTATTATTATTATTATTATTATTATTACTTTACTTTTATTATTATATTTATTTTTATTATTTAATTTACTATTTTCAAATGTAATGTCACATTTCTACAAGATAAATACTACTTTTCTACACTTTTTTGTGGTAATTTTATTTTATCATCGCTGTTATCTCTAAAAAATGGTAGGGAAAAAATTTGGATGGAGTATCTCTATCAACGAACCAAAGAATAACAAAGTGAATTGAAAGTAATTCTACTACTTTACTAGAGTGAACCAATCAAGAAGGGTAACTAGGTTCATTTTTTCATTTTTCCTTTTCTGGTATTAATTATTTATTGATCCTTTCCCTCATCAAGTAACAAACCAATTGCTTATAATAATAATAATAATAGTAATAATAATAATAATAATAATAATAATAATAATAATAATAATAATAATAATAATAATAATAATAATAATAATAATAATAATAATAATGAACTGAACTGAACTGAACTGAACTTATTGGTCCTGAACTGAACTGAACTGAACTTATTGGACCTGAACTGAACTTATTGGACCTGAACTGAACTGAACTTATTAGACCTGAAGTGAAGTGAACTGAATTTAATTTAAGTGAAATTAAATTGAATCAAACAGAGCCATGTACGGAGTACATGTAGTAGTAAAAAGGAAAAGGAAAAGGGGGGTGGTTAAGGATAATGTACTGATGTCGATCGATGAATGAGCTGCCGGCCATGGTTAATGACCGCACGTATGCAGTCCCCTAGTAGAAGTCATTGAGTATACAACGAGAAGCCCATTAATTATTTAGTTTTACAAATCACCTCCGTCATCCGTGAGACTCCAAAATAATGAAAAGTAATCCTAAAGGTTGCGTGTTTTTTTAACTATTGACCTTAACCCTTAGGGAGCTCTTGACTAATAGCTACTATAGCTTCTCATGATGGCAATACTATGCTTCAAATTTGCAGTAATGTCAATTGCATTAATTGGCTGAATTTCTATGTGACTCATGTTTTATTTCACGATATTATGGTACCATTATAGAAGTTATGGGTTGCGTAAACGTAATTAGTTTTATTCTCTTTTTGCTATCTTTGCACAAACTTCTAAGTGCTTGAGCCTTGAAGCTAAGTACTTAACTGGCTGACATCATGACTTGCATATGTTCATGTATATCTATTGGAACGTTTAAAACAAACTTGTTTGAGACTATCACTCTAATTTTTGGTAATATGAGGGTCATTGCTCATAATAAGGCCTTGTTCTCTTCAACGAAATGGTGCGGGACGGTGAGGAACGAAACGAAACGGATTGGAACGGAATGGATTGGAATGGAACGGAACGGCGCGGTGCGGATAATTAAAAAATATGTGAGACAAAATGAAGTACAGAATGCGGCACGGAACGGAACAGAACAGAACGGATTGGAATGGAACGGAATGCAGCATGGAAACGACAAAAAGAAGAGGGCCTAAGTGACCCCTATATATTTAGATAGTGACCCTATTTTTCTTTGAGTAAGTTGGTCTCATACAAGACTACTGCACGCTATTGGAAATTAATATTCATGCAATACACAGGTGAAAATCTATTTATTATTTTGTTGATTCATTATTAAATGATATTTTTAAAATTTATTGGCGGGAATTAACATTAATTGGATACCATCTTATATGTTTATTATTCACTACAAGAAAATTTAGATTTATTGACAATTTGTCTTGTGACAATAAATATTTTGTCATAAGAAAAATGATATAAGTGACAAAATAAAAATTGCCACAAGTTAGGGGTATTGTGTGGCAATTCAATAATATGCCACAAGTTAGTGGTATTTTGTGACAGTAATAAGGGGAAGAGGGTTATGATCATGATAGTGATGGTGATGATGATCATCATAATAAGTCGCATTGATCACTGTAATAATATGGGGAAGGGGATGATGTATGACGTCATTATCTGCAATGCTAGTTTACTTAATTAATTAATAAGCTATGTCTTTCTCCCATATCTCTCTCTAGTCTATTACTTCCTCCGTCCCTAAAATAACTTTCTATTAGAAAATGGCATGCACTTTAAGAAAGTGTAAAATGAGCCAATTCTTTCCTCATTTTTCCCTTATTTAGTGAGATAAAAGAGAGAGAAAATTGGGACCACAAATGTCACATGAGCTGTTAACTCAGTTTAACAGAGAGAAAGAAGAAGAAGATAAGATAATGATACTCTGGGACCTGAAGTCAAAAGTCACCTCCATAAATATCTGGAGTAAAAACAATGGGAAAATTTTCCACCTAAACAACTTTCGCACCATTCTTACAACAAAAAGGGGGGGAGGGGAAAGTTTCCCTCCTAAAATTACACCAGCAAATATTCTACAGATCTTACAACAAAAAGGGGGGAACTTTTCCCTCCAAAATTACATGGGTGTTATCCAATTCAACCGAAGAGAGAGAGAGAGAGAGAGAGATGAAGATAGAGTGGGACCACTATAATTTCAGAATCAAAAAATGTGGAAAGTTTCCCTCTAAATTTTTGGGACCAAATTTGGACCAGCTTCATACAAAAAGGAGGAACTTTTAAGTTTCCCTCCAACTGATGTTTAATCATTAGCTGGTAATAAGGGGTTATACCATAATGTAACAACACTACTGCCAGCTTATCATTTAAAATTATGCTTAGGTGGTAATGAGTGGCTGCACTTGGTATTAGCCTCCTTATTTTTTTCTTCATTAGCTTCATCAACCTTGGAGCAATGCAATTCTTTAGCTGAAACCAACACAAACAAGGGACAAACAACAGGATCATTAGGGATCATTAAAACCTCATTAAACTCATTACTTTAATCCATAACATCAAGGGACAACCTCATTAAGCTTCATACTCAGAAGATAAATAGCAGGATCATTAGGGACAATTGCAGCCTCATTAAACTCAATATTTGCATCCATAACAACAAGGGACAACCTCATTAGGTTTCACACTCAGAAGATAAGTTTCAGAATGTTCCCTCCAAAATTTGGCCCAAAATATTCAAATGACCAACATAGAAATGAAAATTTCAATTTCCCACCAGAATATTACCTCCAAAACCAGAAGTAAATTTCATGCATATGGGCCTATAAATATCCATCATTTATTGCTCATTTCATCACAACACCAAACCAACAAAACATCTTACAAACCCAACAACCAAACCAACAATCATTAATGGAGCCTGACTATGATATCTGTGTTTCAGAAATGCTGGAACTGAAACTCAACAGTCCACCAGAACCAACAACATCAACATCACCAACAACACCAACAACACCAACATCACACTCTAGTCAATCTGACTCACCACCATCACCACCAAAAAACAGAATAAAAAAGCCCACAAACATGCAAAGACAGAGAATTGTAGAGATTCTCTTGCAAAACTGTAACAATGGAAGCCTTCCAAGAGGCTTAATAACCAAACAACTCAAGATTTCAACACAACCAGGAGATCACTAAGCACCTTATGGGCCATTGCAAAGAAACAAATCAATGAGGGTCTGGCCATTGATGTGAAGAGCATGCTGCCAGGAAGGGTTGGCAGACCCAAATCAGATGTTGATCTAGCAAAAATTTATGAGGTGGATCTTCGTGACATAACCAACATTAGAAGCTTGGCAGCAAACATGGGATATCCTAAGTCAACAATACATAGGTTGGTGCAAAAGGGAAAAATTAAAAGCCACTCAAATACAATCAAACCCTCTTTAACTCCACAAAATAAAGAAAAAAGGGTATAATTCTGTCTTAGTAAGCTGGTTGGTGGTTCAATTATGCACAATCCCACTTTTGATGATTTTTATGACCACATTCATATAGATGAAAAGTGGTTCTTCATGACCCAAACCTCACAAAAGTACTACTTGCACCCAGATGAGGTAGAGCCACATAGGGAAATTCAGCCAAAGAGGTTTATTACCAAGGTCATGTTCCTAGCAGCTGTGGCTAGGCCAAGAATTTCCAATGGCGAGGTTCAATTTGATGGAAAATTTGGAAATTTTCCATTCACTGTGATTGAACCAGCCAAGAGAAGTTCAAAAAACAAAAGCAGAGGTGTGATGGAGACCAAGCCAATCCTTTCAATCACAAAAGAAGTTTACAGAGAGTGTCTCATAACAAAGGTGATATCAGCAATCAAAGCCAAGTGGCCAGCAACAGCAAGCAAGAGGATTTTCATTCAGCAGGATAATGCAAGGCCCCACATCCACCTAGAGGATCCACAATTCATGGAGGCAGCTACATCAGATGGATTTGACATCCAAATGATCAACCAACCAACTAATAGCCCAGACCTTAATGTCCTAGATTTAGGCTTTTTTAGAGCTATTCAATCCTTGCAACATGAAAATGCACCAAGGAATGTGGTAGAGTTGGTGCAAGTTGTGCACAAAACTTTTGATGATTTGGAACCTTCAACACTAAATAAAGTATGGCTATCTTTGCAGTATTGCATGACTGAAATACTGAAAGTGAAAGGCTCAAATGCATACCAAATTCCTTATGTTGGGAAAAACAGATTGGAGAGGCTAGGAAGATTGCCTCACACAATCAGCCCACCAGTAAACATTGTGCAGCAAGCTATTCAATTTCTGAATGAAGGACAAATCAATGCAAATGCCATACATGATGATGAAGATGATCTAGGGTGGATTGATTGAGTGAGTATGCAACAAGGTGTAAAAATGAAGGTAGAAATCATTTTGGTGTGTTTTTAAATGTGGGTATTTTGGTGGGTCTTTAAATATGGGATGTTTTTATGTGATTTTAGGATACAACCTTTTGTGGGGAATTAGGATACAATCTTTTGGTGGGTACTTAAATCTGTCTTTTGGTGGGTGATTAGTTTAGTTTAATGTTGCTGTGAACAAGCCAAGTAGGGCTAAGAACATTGTAAGTCTCATCTTTTGTAATCATGATTGACTTGCTTAACTATATAAATTTAGCAACTTATTTTGTAAAATTCCAGTCAATTTGAGTAGTCTTAGTCAATTTTCATCATAAACAAACAAATGCTTAGCCAACCAAATCAATAAAGTGGTGACAAACTGACAATAACCATAAACTTAGTGTCCAAACTCATTCAATTGGTGGCAATAAGCAATTTACAGAAAAATTTGAAAAAATGTCATAAATGCACCATCTTTTTTTTTTTTTTGTTTTTTTTTTTCCTGAAAATTCTCATCAAATCATGTTGGTCTCAGGAAAATTTCATCATAGACACAAAATGCTTAGCCAACCAAATCAAACAAGTGGTGACATTAACCATAAACTTAGTCTCCAAACTCATTTAATTGGTGGCAATAAGCAATTTACAGAAAATTCCCAAAATTGTTATAAATGCACCATCCTTTCTTTTTTTCTTTTTTTTTTTTTTTTTCTTTCTTTTTTAAATTCTCATCAAATCATGTTGGTCTCAGGAAAATTTCATCATAGACACAAAATGCTTAGCCAACCAAATTAATCAAGTGGTGACAATAACCATAAACTTAGTCTCCAAACTCATTCAATTGGTGACAATAAGCAATTTCCACAAAATTCCCAAAAATGTTGTAAATTCACCATCTTTTTTTTTTCATGAAAATTATCATCCAATCATGTTGGTCTCAGGAAAATTTCATCATAGACACAAAATGCTTAGCCAACCAAATCAAACAACTGGTGACAATAACCATAAACTTAGTCTCCAAATTCATTCAATTGGTGGCAATAAGCAATTTCCACATAATCCCCACAAAATTTACAATTTCAGCATCTTTTTTCCTCAAATTTCTCACCCAATCAAGGTGGGTGTCATTCAATTTCATCATACACACACAAAATGCTTAATTAGCCAACCAAATCAAACAAGTGGTGACAATAAGCATAATATCAGTCTCCAAAATGAGTCAATTGGTGGCAATAAGCAATTTCACATCATCTCCAAAATGCCAGCATACACATGTATCTATACTTAGCCAACCAAATCAAACAATTGATGACAAAAACCAAAACCCTAGCCTCCAAAATCATTCAACTCATGCCAATAAGTAAATTCCAGATAATCTACCAAAGAGTACTCCATTTGTTTTTTGTTTTTTTTGTTGTTGTCACGTAATATCACAGAAACATAGTCCAAATATAACAAATTTCAAGTGAGATTCTATGCTCACAGCAAAAGCATATTCTGGATACAAGATGTCATTTGTACAAGACAATCAATTGTGTGCAGCTGGTGTACCAAATATCTATGCAAAGCTACCAAAGAGTACACCATTTGTACCAGGCCAGCAACATAACAATATCACACACCATATCAAACAGAAAACCAGCACTACAAGCCCATCAACAACAACAACACAAGTACCAACAACAATTTTTCACAGCTTACAAAGACAACAGAAAACATCAACACAACAACAACAACAACTTGGCCTTGCAGGGGAGAGAAATGGAAGGAGGGTAGAGAGAGAGAGAGAGAGAGAGATGAAGTGATCAAACCATATTTAGCAAACTCTCTGACATAATGGTCTTCATAATCTGGGCTATCTGGAGGAAGTGGTTGTTCAACCTCAGGTTCACCCTCACTTTCATAACCTTCATATCCATCATAGGTATCTGGAACAACCAAGCTACGAGATGGGGGCGTACGAGCTTCATTAGAGGACTTAGGAGATTCGATTAGGGCCTAAAAAATAGGCTGAGAATCAGGGACTTCAGAACCCCATAGCCTCCTATCGTCTTCGGAGTCCGACTCCATTCTGTAGACACCCTAATCGGTTCTCATCCCCTGACACCGCAACGCCCGATGATGATGGTAATGGATTAACATGGACGTAGGTAGAAAAGGACATTGCTCGGAAATCTAGACCAAATTCCTTGAAACCTCAATCTTTGGATAGCCCTTGTTATAAGGATTCCAACGCCTTTGACCTTGTTTCAATCAGGTTCCCGGATCAAGAGATATCGCGTCTCAAAGATTTGGGTCAAAATCGCTCAATCCTGGCCCCTTGGGCCAGCCCAAGGGCAATTTCGTAATTTACAGAGCACAAAAAGTCAAAAACCCTAGTCACGCGCGCGCCGTCAGGCCCGGCGGCCTTCGCATGCTGCTCAGCGGCCAACGCGTGACTGCGGGGGCTGTCTGGCCAGCCGCTGGCCCCAGCGGCCAGCCTCTGAGTTTCAGCGGCCCAGCCGCTGAGCCCGAGCGGCCACCACGGGCCCCTCCGTGTGGCCGCTGAACCCATTTTTTGGCTGGGCCGAGTTTTGGCGCGGGGCTTTCAGCCCTAGGCTCCTAAATTCGTCCTCCAACTCTATAAATACTCCCTTTCACCCTCTTCTGCGAGAGGGCATTCAGTTCATAATTTTGAGAGCATTGAGAGCACATATTTTCCCAAATTCAAAAATCTGAAGACTCAAGCAAGCAATACACCTAGCCTAGCACCCAAGATCGAAGAGCAATCCCAATTCTACTAGTCCCATTCGAATAGAACGTCCAGGTTAACCATCCTGAGGGCCTAATTCTTTATTAAATCTCTTGTTCTATCGTTCATTAATCATGTTTTATTTAGCTTTTGATTATTGTTGAATAAATTTGCATGCCTTTGATTTTGTATATAATTATGCATGATTAGTTAATATAAAGTTGGCGCCTTTTTATTTAGTTTATGCAAGTTTGCATCTTTTTTATAGTTTTGCATGCATATAGTAGCCTCCTAGGTTTATTTTAGCATAAAGTTAGCACCTTTGCATTATTATTATTCTTTTGAAGATACTAACGGTTCTATTGATGTGCATATGCAATATTTGGCGCGTTTAGCAAAGTTGGTAGGTTGGAGCGTTAATTTAATGCTTTATATCATGTTTATGCTTGTTAATATTATGCATGTAAATTGGATCTAAATCGTGGAAAGTGATAACGTTGGTAATTTGGTTGCTCTTAACCCGCCTAGTTAATTTAGGACTATTGGACAACCGGATTTGTATGGAACCATCTAGTATGAATAAATATTTGACATGGATAAGCTTAGTAGAGGCCGTTAATACGGGCGATTTAGATGAGATTTGTTTTGTTTATTTCGTACCTACATCCCCGAACTCAATACTTAGTCCCCATGGGCATGAGTCAATTCCCAATAGGAATTGGAGTGCACTTTTAATGGTTTCCAATTGTTTCCTTAAAAATTAGTGGCGACTTCTTATTTGCAAATTATTGTTCTTTATTATTAATTTGAATCGCATGCGACATATATTTAAGAACCATTAATCTCAACAAAAAAATCGAAAAGCGAGCCGGAAAGGCGAGGGTTCTTACAGTGACGACTTCACTGGGGACTTAATAAGAGGATGTAATTCGAGCACTTATCCATGTCAAGGATTTATTTTTAGCTATTTAGTTCAATTACCGTACGTGTTTATTTTCGTTGCCTTTTTGCATCCATATCATTCATATTGCATGCATTATCTTTGCAAGATGTTGAAAGACTTTACCACACCATTATAGGATCTACCCTTTGGAACATTGTCTATGACTTAGGCCAGTGACCCACTCGGTCCGATTTACCTTGGAACATAGTCGTGTTCCACCCCATGACATTTACATGTTTCCATTCGAGATGTATAAAACGGTACGTCTAGTCTTACTATGCACCTAATAGATGACAAAACGCATCCGGATGTGGGTTACCTTATCCAACCACAGTTTGTGTCAAACCACTGCATTATGTCTCATAGTCCATATCAAAGTGCTAATTGCTTTATTTGCTATTATTAATTATTTCCTTGCTATGTGATTAACTTCCATAGAATATTAGGATTAGATCCCCCTTTAGGATTCTTTTATTGAGTCCTGGTTAGGGAAGTTTCCCTTTTGTTACTTGTTCAAATAGAGTCTAAGATCTTATCTTTTTAGGAAGTAGAATCCCTGTATGACTCCGACGATGCTAGTGACCACGTTAGGAAGACGTTCCTTTCCATCAGATTTAGATTGCATGCAAATAACATATTCCCGTCAATGATCTTTTACCAAATAAAAAAAGAGTCCCATTTAATTCCATATGCAAGTCAACAATATTTCTCTTTTTCTAAAATTAGGGAGTTTCATCCCCATATGTAAGTCAAGAGTATTTATAATTCTAATAGAGTCGAAAGATCATTGATTAGAATATGCTATTTACATAAAATCGCGTCTTGCCCAAAAGATCACCATGTTGAGGATTAGTACTAGAGTCTCTTCCCACATTTGTTTTAAAACAAAACTTTTATTATTGTGTGGAGATTCCCATTTATTTTCTATCTTCTTAAACGGGCCTTTTTATGTCCAGAATTGGTAGAAGTAGAGATCCTGGTCCTAGGGAGTGGGAGAGAGACGATTCCAGCAAGAGGTTAGTCCGCAAATTGTCGTTCGAACCTTCACCACAAGCAGAGTTCGTGGGCCCTGTTTGGCTCGATTACCTTCGCACACCGCCACTGTCACCTCAAACCTCGCCATCCAATTCACCTAAGTCCGCTATGTCTGGAGATGCCGAGAGAACCGCTGACCAAAAGATGGATGTCCTTTTAGCCCAAATGGTCGCCATGAATGCTAGATTCACTGATATGGAAGCCCGTGTCGCCAAGTTGGATCCCCCTAATAAAGATGAAGACGAGTCCAAGCCCGATGGGGAAAAGGCCGAACCCTCCACTAAAGAGGTGCAAGAGCTTCAAGCCAAGCTAAACAGGCTTGAATCCGTATTAGGTAAGAGTCGGGCCTTCAACGACATGATCATTAATTCTGAGGGCTATGCTCCCCACATTAAGGGAAAATTGTCCACCAAGTTCTCCATGCCTGAAGTTCCCACATTCAAAGGAACCGATGATCCACAAGATCACATTAGGGCTTTTACTACTGCATTGGGCCTTAGAAGCATTGAACAAGAGCTGTATGTTCACCTCTTTTCCCAAACCTTGGATCCTGCTGTCAGGGCCTAGTTCTTCAAGTTGCCCACCCAAAAGCTGGAAAAATGGGAAGATCTATCCACACTGTTCCTTCAGAGATATGCTGACAATGTCTTGCCACCCATGACATTAAGAGAGCTGGACATCACCCAGCAAGGAGACAAAGAAGGATTCACTAGCTTCGTGAGAAGATGGAGGACTAAGGTCGCCGAGATGATTGATCGCCCATCTGAAAGGGATCAGATCCGCATGCTAGTCCAGAACTTGGCATCTGAATACCGCAAACACATGAAGTTTCAACCCATAACCACCTATGCCCAATTAATTGAAGTGGGCATGGCCATTGAAGATGACCAACTCCAAAGGGGGAAGAACAAAGTCACTTACAATAGCAACACAAGTGGATATAAGGACAAGAAATACACCAGTACCAACCATACCTCCACTAGTAGAGGAAATGAAGTGAACGCCATAGCTGATAGGCGTCCAAGAAGGTACACTCCCCTCGGGATGACTTATGTCAAAGCTCTAGATAAGTTGATCAAAGGAGACTATCTACATCTGATTGGGCCTACCCCCGATCCACCTGTAGAGAAAAGGTCACCATATTGGAATGAGTCCGCATTCTGCAAATACCATAGGGGGCGTGGGCACGATACTGAAAAGTGTTACACCTTTAAGGATAAAATCCAAGATCTGTTTGACAATGGCACCGTACCATTGCCTAAAGATGCACCACCGCCCAGTAACAACAACAATCCCCTTGGGAACTCTTTTGCTATTGACATAGAAGAAGGGTTCGATCCGTCCTATTTGATCACACCTATTGGACAGGCTATACCACCATACGCAAGCCCAAGATCCACGCTCGACGTCTGCGGCCTTTGGGATAGTGATGAGGAAGATAATGGGGCATATACTGATCCAGAAGATGTGTTGACTCCTCAAGTCCATGACATAACCAATGGCAAAGCCTGGTATGATATCTCCGATGATGGGAAGGAAGAAGATGACAAAGCTTTGAATTATCTCACGAGATCGGGACGCCAATTCAGGCCCAAAAACATCTATATGGATCCATCTCAAACCCAACCCGTAGAGCCTGTAGCCATCCCCAATAGGGATTCAGCCCAAAGGGAATGGTGAAAGAAGATTATGGGGCCAATATCCTCAAGCAACTGCAAAGAACAAAAGCCGTCATATATATATGGCAACTGTTAACCACTTCTATCACTCATAGAAGGGCCGTGCTGGAGGCCTTGAACGCAACCACCATTTCACCAAATGCCACTCCTGAAGAGGTAGTCAACCTCCTAATCCAAGGAAAGTCATCCACGCCCATCACCTTTTCTGATAAAGACCTTTTCTGATAAAGACCTTCCACCTCAAAATAGACTGCAACAACCTCGCGCATTCCGCACAAGGGTTAAGGGCCTATTATAATTCCAAAAGAAACGTATTGGGTACCTTCTCCATGAATATCAATATCGGGCCCATTGAGAAAATGGTCCAATTCCATGTGATAGACATTCCAACTACTTTCAACCTACTCTTGGGAAGGCCATGGCTACATGGGTCAAATGCTGTAGCCTCAACTCTGCATTAAAAGGTGAAACTATCCTTGGCAGGATCCACCTTGGAGGTCTGCGCTGATACTATGATAGCCCAGATTGAGAAAGCTCCAGTCCTAAAGATAGAACATAATGAGCAAGACGAGGATTTATGGGGTTTTGAGAAGATAGCCTTCATAGAAACAATAGAGCCCACACTCAATGTGAACGCTTTACTCAGAAAGCAAGGTCACTTCCCAGGCACCACTTTGGGCCCTCATCCCAAGGTAGCTCAAGCCTTTTGGAACACCAAGATCAAAAATGACTTATTTGGGCTAGGCTACAGGCCCACAAGACAAGAAGTTAGGGCCTACATATCCAAAGCGATGGCTAAGAAAAGAGCCCTTGCAGCTAACAAACCCATTACACATAACATGGATCCTTATCCCCTCACCCTCAATGGGCAATTCCTTCAAGAAGGCGACCCATATCCTTACTATGGATTCCCTGAACCATACATGATCAACGGAATCCTAATGCCACGCTTTGAGGCATTTCAAGACTGTTTCCTCATGAGTGAAGACACACCCATACCTCCTAATGAGGACCAATCCACTAAAGATTGGGCTAATGACATGGCACCCAACGACTTTGGGCTTTTATTTGGCGAAGAGCGTCGTTAGTACGACGAGTGTGCTTTTCAATGAAGGCTTCGACCCGACCAAGCTGATTGCCCCAATCGGGCCCGACCGCACCACCTGGAAGCACAAGACGAATTGGACTCCAGTCAAGGGAGCCAAGTACAAGTTCACCATCCGCAACGGTCCTACAAGAGGGTCCAATTCCGATTCCAAGTCCGATTATGAGTCCGAGTCTGATTCTGAGTCTGTTATCCTAGAAGTGTCGGGTAGTCCACCCCAGTCTATTCCTAAGGTCCTTAGCGATGACGTCATTGATGTATTGTCCGCTTCTATTAATATTATGAACGTCGATTTTGCTTACTCGGATTGCCTCACTGCTAATAATTCAGAAAATATAACGGAATTGCCGAAAGAAGTTATTAAAGTATTAATCGAACATGAGCAAAAGACCTCAATAGTCGAGGAAACAGAGACAATAAACATCGCAACTAATGATGAGCCTCACCACGTGCAAATAGGCTTGTCTTCAACATCTAATGAACGCGAACAATTCGTAACACTCCTAAAGAATTATACGGATGTTTTCGCCTGGTCCTACATGGACATGCCAGGTATAGACCGTCAAATTGCTCAGCATACCATTCCGCTAAACCCCGACTGCAAACCAGTCAAACAAAAGCTAAGACCGCCCATCCCAGGCATGCCTCTAATACTCTACCTTATAGTCACAAAAAACGTCAATGGGGGCCATGCTAGCCCAAGAAGTAGATAAGGAAGAGAACACAATATACTATGTAAGCAAGAAGTTTCTGGAATATGAGACCCGCTACTCGTCCCTGGAAAAGACGTGTCTAGCTCTAGTAGCAACTACCAAAAAGCTACAACATTACATGCTCCAACACACGATCCACATCAGATCAAGAGAAAACCCTTTGAAATACATATTCGAAAAACCCATACTAAATGGTAGATTAGCAAGGTGGACCGTTCTCCTCTCAGAGTTCGATCTCAAGTTTGAACACCAAAAAGCCATAAAAGGGCATGCTATTTCGGAATACCTGGCCGACCAAGGCATAAACGAACCAGATCACAAGGACGAATACCACTTCCCAAATGAAGGGGTTATGACCTTAGACACCGAAACTTGGCAACTATACTTCGACGGAGCATCCAACCAAAAAGGTTTTGGAGTAGGAATACTGATAGTATCCCCCGAAGGTGCGCACACACCCATTTCGGTCAAGCTAGACCACGAGGTCACAAATAATGGCGCCGAATATGAAGCTTGCATAATAGGACTGCAATCCGCCATAAGCCTTGGCATTAAGACACTCCGAGTCTATGGGAACTCGTCACTCATAATTAACCAAATTTCCAAAATATGGAAGGTTAAAAGTGAATCCTTGGCACTCTACCAGGAGTACTTAGATAAGATCATAGTGTATTTCAATCAAATACACTTTACATACCTTCCACAAGAAGATAATCAATTCACAGAAGCCTTGGCTAAGTTAGCAAGCATGATTAACATACCCGAAACTATTCGGATGATGCCCATCTGCGTACAAAGGAGATCCGAGCCTTCATATTGCGACGCCTTGGAAGTGTTCCACGATGAAGAAGATGAGTGGTACACCGATATAAAAAATTTACTTATCTACCAGCTCTATCCTCCTGATTCTAACCCTAGAGCCCAGAAAGCACTTAGAAGGCTCGCGGCCCAATTCTTGGAAGTACAGGGTGAAATATACAAGAAAAGCCCAAACGGAGTCAACCTCCGCTGCCTAGGTACCAAAACGGCCCATAAGGTCTTAAGGGAAGTACATGCAAGAGTGTATGGACCGCACATGAAGGGTATGATGCTATCTAGGAAGATAATAAGGCTCGACCCATAAGGATTTGTCAAAAGATGCGTACAATGCCAGACCCATGCAAATCTACAACATCTACCACCAAGCCCATTGTATACCTTCACCTCATCTTGGCCTTTCTCAGCTTGGGGGATCGATATCATCGGTAAAATAACCCCAATAGGAAAAGGGGGCCACGAATATATCCTAGTCGCAATCGACTACTTTACCAAATGGGTCGAGGCGCAATCATACGCAAAGCTCAAAGCAAAACACGTGGTAAAGTTCATTAAGAATAACATAATAGCTAGATATGGAGTTCCCCAAGTAATCATCAGTGATAATGGGTCACACTTCATGAAAGAAGTAATCGAGCTTTTAGCCTAGTTTAAGATCCAGCATCGAAAGTCATCTCCCTACAGGCCGCAAACAAACGGTGCAGTAGAGGCAGCCAACAAGAACATCAAGAAAATCATTGAAAGGAAGTCCCAAAAATTATCATGACTGGCCAGACAAGCTGCCACTCGCACTTTGGGGTTATAGGACATCAGTTCGCGCATCAACGGGAGCAACACCGTACTCCCTAGTTTACGGAATGGAAGCCGTATTACCAATCGAACTAGAGATCCTATCTCTAAGGATCGTGTTAGAAAGTCAAATCCCAGAAGTAGATTGGGTCCAAGCCCGCTACGATCAATTAGTCCTGCTGGATGAGAAAAGGTTGCAAGCTTTGCACAATGTGAGAGTCTATCAGAACAGACTAACAAGACACTTTAACCAAAGACTCAAAATGAGGGACCTTAAGGTTAGAGACTTAGTACTTAAAGAAGCAAGGGCCAATCTCACTGACCCAAGAGGCAAATTTCGAGCCAACTGGTCAGGCCCGTTTATCATCACAAAGATCTTAACAGGTGGCGCTGCAAGATTGGCAGATTTAGACGGGATTGAATTTAGTCAATGGATAAACATGGATCAATTAAAAAGGTTCTATGCTTAGGCAAGACACCCAATGTAACACTTTCGAGAGGCCCACACGAGGCTAACTAATCCCGTAAAAAAAAAAAAAAAAAAGAAAAACGGGATTAAATGTAAAAAAAAGAAGAAAAAGGATAAGAACTACGAGTGGCCTGATTCCCCCAAAAGGATACGTAGGACAATCCAATTATAATTGGGCCCGGCGCCTTCATCAAATTCGCATTCAAAAGTTGTTAAAATTTGTGCACATAATAAACACAAGGTTGCAATATTAAAATGAGCATGTCTCCATAAATAAATAATAATAAAGTCCATTACAAGACTTGGCAATTCCTAAGCAATAAAAAATATATTAACTAAAAATAAAAGGGGGCACATCACCCTTACTGAATTTAAAGCAATAAAAAAAAGAGGCAATCCTAAGGTAAGACATGCTCCAAAAGAGTATTTCCTAATAGACTACTCCGTAGCTTCGGTAGTAGGGACAACATCTTCCATAGGTTCATCAACCTTTTGGCCTTCCACTTCGCGTTCCTTGGGAGCCCATCTCTCTCGAACCACAGTCTCTTCTTCCTTTTCAACCTCCATTAGAGGAGCACTTGTAGAGGCCTCATGATCGTTGGCCCGAATTTGGGGCTTCTCGTCTAGCGTAGTAGTAATCTTGGCTAAAGCTTTCTTGGCCTTTGGGTTAAGAACACTTTTCACATGCTTGACTCCCTTTTGTTTACCCTTCCCCTTAGGATCATTAGGGTTAGAAAGCCTCAAGCTGGCCTTGACTGACTGGGCCTTAAGATCATCTTGTTCGGATTTCCTGCATGCACGACGACCTTCCGTAGTCTTACAATCCGTCCAAGCTTCATAAGCTGAAGATATCACCGTCGGGGCCTTGATATGAGGAATAGTCCACTTCGGGCGACGATCCCATGCACACTCCCATGATCTTACCATACTAATAGTCAAAACCCGAGTTGCGGGCGCAACGCTATCCTTTTGTGGGATGATCTGGTGTTTCCCATATTGCCGCATAATACGGCTAGAAAATATATAGGTCAAATTTTGAAGACCAAGGATTTGATAATATCCCGTCTCCTTGCTACTTCCGATTGCGGATTTTAAGCCCCACCACTTGACAGTCCATCTTAGCAAAGGGCAAGCTTTAAGGTATCCACGCCATTCATCATTGGTGGATTCATAATAAAGCCTTCGGCGAGCAGGAAACTGCTTTGGTTGGTACTTGAGTTCATTAGTCGGCCTCTCAATGAAGCACATATGTTCCAAAAGCCATATCTACAAAATAATCAAACAAAACAAAAAATTAAAGTTAGACATCCATTAAAGATTCAAACTTTATATCCAAAGCAATTATTCAAGCACTCACTTGAAGGAGAAGAGGGCTTCCCGTCCATCCACCATGAGTTGGTTCTTACTTCTTGCGATCCAAGCACATTAGGGTTTCACCAAGAACAAGAGACATAGGGGTAAAATTGTTTTGAATTTGTTCAACAATTCTAAGCATACAAGTTTTACCGTTATTACCTCCACCAACAAAGAGGTACCTATGTAAGAGACATAAGATAAAAGCACGCCTATAATATGTCTCATTATGATCATCCCTTACCTTGGGGAAAAAGATATCAATTACACCATTAAGGTCTAGCTCACTGGTCCTAGCCACAGAAGAGGCCTGTGTTGCAGATAAACCAAGATACCTTTTATAATAACCTTCAAGGTTGGCCCCGAGCCTTGGAGTTGCGGGAGCTTGATCATGAGGGAACCCAATTATGGCAACAAATTCTTCAGGAAGACGGCACAGTTCGTTATACCCGAACCTAAAAACATGAAGCTTGTCATCCCAAAAATCAACCGCAGCCTCAAGAAGGTTCCAGACAACTTGAACTTGCTTCAGATGGAAGAAAGCATTCAAGTGAAAGGGCACAAGTCTCATCCTCTCTTCAGGGGTCATAGATTGCAACCACTTATCGAACTTAACTTCAAAACTTGTCATGGCTGAGTTCTAATTTAATTGGAGGTTTCTCTCTCTAAAAAGCTCTCTATTGCTATGGAATTATGAAGGTGATGTCCCAAAATCGGACTAACCCAAGGCTTATATAGGGCTCGCACGAAAAAGAGGAAAATAAGGCCACCCATCGGAAAACAGGTTTCAGCGGCCCATAGAGAAGCCGCTGAAGGCTCAGCGGCCCCGTTATGGCAGCCCAGGCCCAGCGGCCCAGCCGCTGATCTTCCGAGGCCAGCCGCTGAAACTCAGCGGCCAGCCGCCCAGCCTCCGCGGCTCAGCGGCTGAGTCTGGCGGCCCCAGTTTTGACCCCCGCTCCTTCGCGTCAGCCGCTGAACACCCCCCTTTGGCCGCTGAGCCTCTCTTTCGAGATAGCACGCTTCTACCCGATTTTGGACACTTTCCTTTATGGACTCCGATTTTGCTCAGTTTCCTAGTTTTTCTATTATTGCTATTTCCTATTAGTTCTGGGAACTCCACAATTTCTTTATTTCTTTTTTTTTATGATTATCATCTTTTATTTTGTTAATCCCTTTTACACTTATTAATTTTATTTCATTTTTGGCACCCCTTTCTTTTTTTTTCATTTTTTTTAGGGGGGATAGGGTACACCCAATTTTAACTTTTGGCTGTACCATTTTTTGCTACATGGCTATTACTTCCGCTTTTTGCTTGACTACCTGTGCATTTGCATTAGCCCAATTGTATGCAGGGACCAATAAAAATAGCAATATATTACAGAGCAAAGTCCGAATATTTTGTTCAACACAAATGTTCAAAAATGTATCTCATACAAATACATTATCATAAAAATCTTCACCCGCACCAGCATCTGAACGGAGCACCTCAAAGTGATCCTCTGGCCTCCGAGGCTCATCGCAAAGATCGACGCCGCCAGCTGGCCAGGGTCAAAGGAAGAATGACGGGCAGGCTCCCGATACGAGCACCCCTCTCCAGCATAACTCGAATCATACCCCCACGACGAACGAGGAGGCATGGTAGGCATCATAGGAGCAGGGACAGGGGGCTGGTAGTAAAGGCCACCATAAGGAGCATACCCCGCATACCCGGGATAAGAAGGATACATCGGCATAAGCATAGGAGTAGGCTCCACGAACTGAGTCATCCTACTCCCACCAGGACTGTCCGTTTGATGCACAGGCTCCCTCTCTCTCCGAGGACTCTCCCTCCGAGGACTCCTCTCACGGGAAGGACTACGCTCAGGCGAGCACACAACCTCATCATCAGACATAATCACCTGTCGTGACCGATGAGGAAGGGGTCGACGATACTCAACCTGCAACTCACCAAACATATAAGATACATTTCTCAAAGCATACGTCTTTGAAAATGCAAATCAAGCTTACCTTATCCAGGTCAGCTCTGGAGCAAGTGCCCTTCGAGAGAGCTCGAGAAATCCAGGACTTCATGGCATGCATCATCTTGAAGACCTTCCCGGTCTGCTCACGGTCAAGCTACGCAAAGAAAAAGTCAATACAAGCATAAAAGCAGCAAAAATCACATGAAACAGGTAAAATTACGAATTTACCCCTGGATGCCCGACTGGAAGAGGAAGGCCCTGGATTTCCTCATCAAGGTCCTCCGTCATCGGGATCTCTCCCCAGCACTCCTTCCCGCCATAATCTCGACCTCGGACCCGCGTATCCGGGACATCCACATCAACATCATCAACCCGAGGCTCCTACAAGGCAAAAAGGAGATTAGTAATCAACAAAGCAAGAAAGGCATGGAAAAACAAATATAAAAAATTCTTACCTTCAAACCCACAAATGAAGGCATGAGGCGATCATGACGGAACTGCTCATAATGCCCCGCAAGGTCCTCCGCAGGCTCCCTCAAATACCGCACAGCATCCGAGCCCACCATGGCCTCCACAACCTGCTCACGAGACAGGCACCTCACCAAGAACATGGTCGAGGGAGGATCCAAGGGAATCCTTGGTACAGCCACGTAAGGATAAACCTGACGGAAGATCTGCTCTCCCAAGTACCACTCAAAAGAGAACGAACCCGCAATCAGGATCCTCTGACGGTCTAATGCCCTAGGCGAAAGAACAACATCCGGAGCCAACCCATGGTACTTCTCCCAAGGGATGTAGTCAATCTACACAAGCATGCAACATAAGATATTTTCACACCAAGAAATACGATCCATAAAACAGAAAGCAAAACTGTGTAACCTTGTGTCAATCTAGGCGCAAGAGAGCCTCCCTATACTGCTGGAGGGTCAAAAAGGGCGCAGGACCCCTATGACGCCACGCCCTGCAAACCGGGAAATCCGACTCCCAGCCCGTAGGCGTCATGTCCGGGAAATGCTCAAAGAACCAAGGCTGCATCGAAACATGAAATTAAGCACCATACACTTAAATCATGCAAATCATCAAATAGATACAAAAAAGCAAAATGCACCTGCAAAGCCTTCCAGAAACCGCACAAGCTCACCGGAGGAAGAGTCGTCTGCTTGTATCCCTCATCATTCACGCGGCAAGCAAACCGCATGCACCTCAAGAGGTTGGCGTAACCCGGCAACCCCCAGTTGTACTCTCTCACCCTCTCTCAATCCAACAAGCTAGGGAGGTAAATAGCATGAATGCGCTCTCCCTTGTCACCAAAGATGGTGGTGGCAAGGAGATAGGCGATAAACTTCCTCGCCTTCTACTCAACCGAGGTAGACCTCTTGTACCTCACATCAGTCAAAGCGGCGTAGAGCTCGCTATAGAGACGATAATGGTGACCCCAGGTATTCCCCCAAGGGCCAAACAACTCTACCATCTCATTCTTACGTTTCTAGATGGAAACGTCATACACAATGGGCGTACCCACGCAAGGCACCCCAGTCAACATAGCAAACTCCGATGGAGTGATCATCATCTCCCTATTAGGGAAATGGAACGTGTTGGTAGTATCGCAAAAACGTTCCAGAGACAAGCGGACTATCCACCTTTTGACTCGCTCAACCGAGTCCGCCGCTTTCAAAAGGGGTCCGAACACCGCACCCAAAACCGCACTTTGCACCTCTTTGGGCAACGTCTTAAAAAGCCTCACCGAAGAACCATAATTGTCATGAGGCTTCAAATTACCATCGGGTTCCTATCATCAAATTTGAAACCTCTTAGGTTCACATTTCAACCAAATGTTCAAGTCCTAAACATGCTTCTAAGTTCGTTCAAGCCGCGCAAGATCACACGCGCTACAAGCTTGACAATTGCATACAATTTCTACACAATTCTACTCAAGGCAAAGCATATAAACTAAAATTCAATGCACAAAACTATGAATTTAAGGTTTAAGGCTTACCACAAACTTGGAAGCACGGGAATTCAAGTGAGTTCCCGGTCGAAAGAGCAACTCCGACAATTCCCAAATGATGTCGGGCATCCTATCCGATCGCCGGGAATTTAAGGTTTAAGGCTTACCTATCTTGAGGAAAAGCCACATTAGGCTTCCTCTTGGAAGGCTTGACATGAGAGGGAAAAGCCTTGGTGAAGATATTAATTTCTTCAACCTCTTCCCGAACCTCGGCCCTTCTACCCCTCTTCTTCGCCAATTTGGGAGCCATGAAGAAAGATGAACAAACTAGCAAAGATCAACAAGCAAGAATTGGAGAAATTCAGATTTTCTCTCTCAAAGGGTTACAAAGCCCCACTCACAAATTCACTCCAAACTTGTGAGAAATCACAAATAAACTTCAAATTATGCAAAGATTGTGCAAACCCAAGCAAATGCAAGCAAAAAGAAGCAAATTTGAGCAAATTTGAGCAAGAGATGAAGATTGGGCAACAATGGAGGTAGAGAGAGAGAGAGTCTCGAAATTTTGGGGAAGAATGACCCAAAATTCGGCTCCCTCTCACAAAAATCCCATTTTCGCCTCTAAACCAGCCCAGCGGCCCGACTCAAGGCCGCCCAGGCTCAGCGGCCCAGCCGCTGGCCCTGGCGGCCAGCCGCTCAGGCTCCGCGACTCAGCCGCTGGCCTGGCGGCCCCACGTTTAGCCTTCGCACGACACTTGTAGCCGCCGAGCGAGCCGGTAAAGGCCGCCCAGCGCTCTGCGGCCGTCCGCGTGGCCGCCCAACCAGATTTTCTGTTTGCCCCCTCGGGGCGGGCCCACGAGTTCGAATTCCGCACGGAATTGCATTTCTCGACCGTTGAAAGCCCGGGAGATTTGAATATGTCACCCAAAAGCTATCAAAGTTAGTGTCACGTTGGCAACCATTAAAGTAGAGCAACACAACGCTCTTTGACAATGAGGCTATCAAAATTAGCATCACGTCAGTATCCGCGAAGCAGAGGAACGCACCGCTCTTTAAACAAAGCAGGTAACCCTGACCACAGGCGGTCAGGAGTGTATCTTTTCTTCTTTCTAACATAAAGCATTTTAAAAAAAAACATTGCAGGCATTTTTACCAAATACTTTGACCTTCGCTTTTACAAGCTCGGCCAAAGTGGGGGCTTCTGTAGACACCCTAATCGGTTCTCATCCCCTGACACCGCAACGCCCAATGATGATGGTAATGGATTAACATGACGTAGGTAGAGAAGGACATTGCTCGGAAATCTAGACCAAATTCCTTGAAACATCAGTCTTTGGATAGCCCTTGTTATAAGGATTCCAACGCCTTTGACCTTGCCTCAATCAGGTTCCCGGATCAAGAGATATCGTGTCTTGAAGATTTTGGTCAAAACCGCTCAATCCCGGCCCCTTGGGCCAGCCCAAGGGCAATTTCGTAATTTACAGAGCACAAAAAGTCAAAAACCCTAGTCACACGCGCGCCGTCAGGCCCGGCGGCCTTCGCAGGCTGCTCAGCGGCCAGCGCGTGACAGCGGGGGCTGTCTGGCCAGCCGCTGGGCCCCAGCGGCCCAGCCGCTGAGCCCCAACGGCCACCGCGGGCCTCAGCTGCCATCCGTGTGGCCGCTGAACCCCTTTTTCTGCTGGGCCGAGGTTTTGGCGCTGGGCTTTCAACCCTAGGCCCCTAAATCCGTCCCCCAACTCTATAAATACTCCCTTTCACCCTAATCTGCGAGAGGGCAGTCAGTTCATAATTTTTAGAGCATTGAGAGCACATATTTCCCCAAATTAAGAAATCTGAAGACTCAAGCAAGCAATAAACGTAGCCTAGCACCCAAGATCGAAGAGCAATCCCAATTCTACTAGTCCCGTTCAAATAGAACGTCCAGGTTAACCATCCTGAGGGCCTAAATCTTTATTAAATCTGTTGTTTTATCGTTCGTTAATCATGTTTTATTTAGCTTTTGATTATGGTTGAATAAATTTGCATGCCTTTGATTTTGTATATAATTATGCATGATTAGTTAATATAAAGTTGGCGCCTTTTTATTAGTTTATGCAAGTTTGCATCTTTTTTATAGTTTTGCATGCATATAGTAGCCTCCTAGGTTTATTTTAGCATAAAGTTAGCACCTTTGCATTATTATTATTCTTTTGAAGATACTAACTGTTTTATTAATGTGCATATGCAATATTTGGCGCGTTTAGCAAAGTTGGTAGGTTGGAGCGTTAATTTAATGCTTTATATCATGTTTATGCTTGTTAATAGTAAGCATGTAAATTGGATCTAAATCGTGCAAAGTGATAACGTAGGTAATTTGGTTGCTCTTAACCCGCCTAGTTAATTTAGGACTATTGGACGGCCGGATTTGTATGAAACCATCTAGTATGAATAAATATTTGACATGGATAAGCTTAGTAGAGGTCGTTAATACGGGCGATTAAATGAGATTCGTTTTGTTTATTTCGTACCTACATCCCCGAACTCAATACTTAGTCCCCATGGGCATGAGTCAATTCCCAATAGGAATTGGGGTGCACTTTTGATGGCTTCCAATTATTTCCTTAAAAATTGGTGGCGGCTTCTTATTTGCAAATTATTGTTCTTTATAATTAATTTGAATCGCATGCGACATATATTTAAGAACCATTAATCTCAACAAAAAAACCGAAAAGCGAGCCGGAAAGGCGAGGCTTCTTACACATTGAAAGAAGTAAACCGAATGTGACAACGAGTAATTGTTGATTTAGGCGACTTTAGTTAGGGTTTAACCCAAAACAAGCCCAGATCTACAATTGAAAACGAGATCATCCAAAGACGGAGAAAACAAGTAGATCGAGTTAAACAACAACGGAAAAAACTAATATGGCGAGTTTCAATTTCGATCTGCATGGGAAGAGAAGAGAGTGACAGAAAAACAGAGATGTTGGAGGAGAGAGAGAAGTGTGTCATTTAATGGCGATGGAGGTTGTTAATCATTGAGATCGACGACTGAGACAAAGAGAGAGACGAAGAGTGAGAGGAAAATTTCTGGGCATCTTGAGCTTCAATGGAGATATAAATGAACATGAGAGAGAGCGAGAGAGAGAGAGGAGGTAGAAGACGACTGATGGGGGGTGGGGAATAAGTTAGGGTTAGAAATTTAGAATGTCGTAGAATGTTTGGGGGTGGGATTAAATTTTGTGTTGTTCATTAGTTTAATTTAAGTGAATAAATAATTTGGGTGAGTAAATAATTTGGGTGAAAATGAAGTAATTAAAAAGTAGTAAGTGAGGGGTAGTATAGGGATTTAACACAAAAAAGTTACTAAATAAGGTAAGGAGAAGATGAATATGAGACAGACCAAAAAGGAAAGTGAGAAGTTGTTTTAAGGACGGAGGGAGTATATCAGTATATGCCGCTGCCCGCCTCCTATAGCCCAGACCAGATGGCTATCTCTCTTAAACAAAATTAAGACATCGGTACAGAGGAAGAAAATTGCTTTCACCTCCGCCTATAAATAAATATGAGAGCTATCATATTGCCAAATATTCTTTTTTGAAACAACCATATTGCAAATTAAGTTATAGCTAATGACCCAATTGAGGTTGTTAGCTTCTACGGAGTTGGGATTTATGAAAATTGCCCAATGTAGTTTTAAATTATTATTTATATAAAATCTTGTTCTAAAGTTATACACAAAACAAAAAATATTAATTTAATGTTTTAATTTGTCATTAATATTTTGCAGTTTGCAATTTGCCCCTACAATTTTTGTGGCAAAAAGATTTTCTCACAAAATGTAATAGTGGCAAAATTGCAATTTGCCACTAATCTTTTGTGGCAAAATTACAATTTGCTACTACACCTTTTTGTGACAAAAAATATTTGGCCACCCAAAAGGACATATATACAGTGGCAAAAATGAAAAAAGTCACAAAAAGATATTGTGTCGGAGTACTTCTGGCAACCTTGTGGCACATTTTTATTTTGTCACAAAATGCTTTATGCTCTGTTTAGATAGGCCCATTTCATTTGAAATTCTATATTTGAGCCAAATTTAGTGTTTGGATACCCAAACAATTTGAGTTTTGGATTTGGGCGAAATCCACGCCAATTTTAAAAGGCCTATGGATCTGATATTTGAAATTCGTTTTCAAAAGGCCCTAATTTGAAATCCAGCCCAAGACTTTCTTTCTTATTCACTTTTCTTTTCAAGCCATTCTTTCTTTATTCACTCAGTCGACCAAATCATCTTCTCTCTCCTCTTTACTTTCTCTCTCCTCCCATTTGCGATCTGTAGCTTCTAGCCTTCCATCAATGGCGGTCCTTATTAAGAGTAAATATGTTGTAAATATACTTTGTTATATTTTTTCTGTATACGTTACATATTCTTTATACGTTACAAGTTGTATAGTGCCTATTTAAAAGGCCTCTCTCTGTTAATGAAAAGGAGATCGGAATTGCCCAAAGTTATTATGGTATCAGAGCCAACCTAAGCAAAATTCTTTTCTCTTACGTTTCCGATGTCTCTAACTTCTCTCTACTCAAAGTACACTCCGATCTGTGGGCCCATCTCGTCGCCGCCGATCTTCTGCTACTGAATATTTGCTACCAGGACTTCCTCAGTTCATATTCACCACAAGTACACTCCGATCTGTGGGCCCATCTCGTCGCCGCCGATCTTCTGCTACTGAATATTTGCTACCAGGACTTCCTCAGTTCATATTCACCACAAGACGAAGCCTTGATTAAGGATTTACTCCCAGATTTAATCTCCTTCGTCTTCTCTTCATTGAGGCTTTTTCTCAAATAGTTGGTGGGCAACACGTTTTCTCTGTTCACCGACCTCAATTTAGCCCAGTAAGTCGCTATTCTCTTTGTCTTTGATTGGTGTCTCAGCCCACCATGGCTAAGGATGATGAAAGCAATGGCAAACCACCATATCTCATCACCGAACCTACCTCTCCACACTATCTGCATCCCAGTTCAAACCCAAGTACGGTTTTGACTCAAACAAAGTTGAAGGGTGAAAATTATTCCTCTTGGGAGCAAGCTGTTATTTTGGCCTTAAAATCCAAGAATAAAATTGGATTTATTGATGGTACAATCAGCAAACCCCCTAAAACTGCTCTTGAATATGCTGCCTGGGAAGTTGTTAATTCTATGCTTTGTTCTTGGATGGCTAATTCCTTGGATGATTCAATTCGTGCTACTGTCTCTCGTTTAACTAATGTTAAAATGATGTGGGATTGCTTGAAAACTAATAGATACTCTGTTAAGAATGGACCAAGAATTTATAAGTTGTGGTTTGATTTGAATGTTACGAAAGAACATGGTGAAACTGTTATGTCATATTATACTAAATTATTGGGCATGTGGGAGGATTTAATCACTTTGTCTCCACTTGACGCTTGCGATTGTGAACGTGGTGGAGAAGTTGCTGCATGGTTTGAAAAATTAAAGACATATAAATTTTTAATGGGTCTTGATGACTACTATGGGACTCTCCGAACTAAAAATAATCAATATGGAACCACTGCATATACTTGATCGTGCTTATGATATGGTCACTCAAGAGGAGAGTCATCGTACCGCTGTACGTCCCAGACACGAATTACCTACCGTTGGATTCGCTACTCAGTCAATTGGAGTTGTTGGACGTGGTGGATCATCCACTCCCCTGTCTTCATCTTCTGCTGCAGGTGTACCAGCAGCGCAACCAACAATTAATGGCTGCCCCTTCTGCACACACTGCCAAAGACAAGGTCACTCTTATGACCGTTGCTGGATACGCCTTGGCATCATCACTCCTACTCAAGGAAAAGGTCGTGGTCGAGGTCGTGGCCGTGGTAATAATTCTCATTCCTCTATTGGACAACAAGTTGGTACTGCAGCTGCTGTAACACAAGTCACCAATTAGGTGGCTAATGCTTCCTTAGCATCACCTGTGATTCCGTGTTTGTCCACTGAGCAAGTTCAGCGTCTGCTTCTCTTGCTTGAGCCTTCTCCTTCTTCTGACAAGCTCATTGGTAAGTCAGGTGGTAATTCTCAATGGCTTATTGACAGTGGGACCTCCCACCATATGATCGGAAATTTATCTCTTTTGACTAATATTCATGACATTGATCCATCTCCGGTTGTATTGCCTGACGGTGTTCAAACTTCTGCTATTAAGGAAGGCACTGCTGTTCTACATACGGGTCTTACCTTGCAACATGTTCTTTATGTTCCGAACCTTTCTGTGAACTTGGCATCTGTTGGGCGTTTAGTATGTGATTTTGATTGTCTAGTGACATTTACTAATCCAATTTGTATATTTCAGGACCGCACCACGATGAGCCCGATTGGCCTAGGTCAACTGCGAGATGGGGTCTACTTCTATAAGCCTGTGACAATCGCTTCAACATTTACATCTACCGTAGCGGACTCATATGATCTGTGGCATCAGCGGTTGGGACATCCTTCACATAAGCCCTTGTCTATGTTATCTATTCCTAGTATTACCAAGTCACCAGCTAAGAATAAGACTCGTGATGTTTGTTGTCGGGCTAAGCAGACTCGTAGTAGTTTTCCATTAAGTGATAGTCATGCAACCGAAAATTTTGAATTGATACATTGCGATATTTGGGGTCCTTATAGAACTTCCACATTGTCTCGTGCTCGTTATTTTTTTACTGTGGTTGATGATTCTAGTCGAGCAGTTTGGGTTTTTCTTATGACAGATAAAAGTGAGGCCAGTAAGTTGTTACAGCCTTTTATTGCTATGGCACAGACTCAATTTGCTAAATTAGTTAAGATTTTTCGCAGTGATAATGGTTTGAAATTTTGATTAGGGCCTATGAGGGAGTATTATGTTGAGCATGGTATTATCCATCAAACAAGTCTTGTTGATACGCCTCAACAAAATGGCCGTGTCGAGTGAAAACATCGACATATCCTTGATGTTGCTCGAGCTCTTCGATTTCAAGCTCATTTACCTATTGAATATTAAGGTGAGTGTGTTCTTACTGCTGCTTATGTGACTAAGCGTACCCCGACTCCTTTTTTACATGGTCTCACACCTCATGAAAAATTATTTTCCACACGACCAATCCTATCCCACCTTCGTGTCTTTGGTTGTTTGTGTTATGCTCATCATAAGTCTCGGTCTAAGGATAAATTTGCACCCCGTGGTCGACGGTGCATCTTCTTGGGGTACTCACATGGGAAAAAGGGTTGGAAAGTGATGGATTTGGAGACACATGATATCTTTGTATCTCGTGATGTCTTTTTTGATGAAACTGTATTTCCGTTTGCTCCATCTAATGAGGTTTCTGTTGGTAATACTACTCCTGATGTTTCTGGTTTTGTATCTGGTGATGCTGATTGGTATTGGGCACCGACATCTGGCCAGGATCTTGTGTCATCGTCAGGGGAAGAGACGTGTCCTTCGCCTCTATCTCCTCCTGTGTCACACCCTTCACCTAGTTTGCCCACAGGGGGAGCTACCAAGGCCGATAATTCTGGTGAATTTGACACAACTCACATGTCCCAAGAGTCATCTCCTAGTCATTCTCTTGACACAGCCGCTCCAGAGCCCCCACTTGGTCGTGGGCATCGGCCTCCTTCTTATCTCCGCGATTATGTCTGTCACACGGCTCGCTTATTAGACCCTTGTTAGCAGGCACCGAGTTCCAGTGGCTCTTCAGGTACGCGATATCCTCTCGCAAAGTCACTTGTAATAAATTTTCTCCTGCTCATACTGCCTTCTTAGCTGCTATTACAGATGGGGTTGAACCCCGGTCTTTCTCCGAGGCTATGCGGGACCCTAAGTGGCGCGATGCTATGCGCGCTGAAATTGACGCACTTGAAAGAACCAGTACTTGGACAATTGAAGACCTTCCTTCTGGAAAAAAACCCATAGGTTGTAAATGGGTTTATAAAACTAAATATAATTCTGATGGTACTATTGAGCGCCATAAAGCCAGACTTGTGGTTCGTGGTGATGACCAGGTCGAAGGCTTGGATTATAATGAAACTTTTGCTCCAGTGGCAAAACTGGTTAGTGTGCGAACTTTCTTGGCTGTTGCTGTTATCAAAGGCTGGGAACTTCATCAGATGGACGTCAATAATGCCTTCTTACATGGTGACTTGGACGAAGAAGTTTATATGCGTTTGCCTCTTGGGTTTTCAGCACAATATCCCAATAAAGTTTGTAGGCTACGCAAATCTTTATATGGTCTTCATCAGTCTCCCCGAAACTGGTTTGCCAAACTGGCCTCTTCGCTTCGTCGGTATGGTTTTACTCAATCCCATGCTGACCATACACTCTTCACTTATCGTAATGGAGATACTTTCTTATCTGTTATCATATATGTTGATGATTTGATCTTGGCTGGCAACAACTCAGAGGCATGCATTGCATTTAAGAAATACCTAAATGCTTGTTTTCAAATAAAAGATTTGGGTGTTTTAAAATATTTTCTTGGTATTGAGGTTGCGCGAAATGCTTTTGGGTTATTTCTTTCTCAACGGAAATATACTCTTGACATTTTGTCCGAGGTGGGTCTCACTGCAGCCAAGCCAGTTGCCACTCCTATTGAGCAAAATCATTCCCTTGCTCTTGCTTCAGGATCATTCATAGACGATCCTCAACGTCATCGTCGTTTTGTCGGTCGTTTAGTCTATTTGACTATAACCTGCCCAGATTTATGTTATGCAGTGCATATATTATCTCAGTTGCTGCATCAGCCACGACAGGAACATATGGATGCTTCTCTTCGTGTTCTCCGTTATCATAAAGGTACCCCTGGTCAAGGTATTGTCTTGCGCGCCGATAGTTCTCTTCAATTGTTTGCATACTATGATTCTGATTGGGCAACTTGCCCTCTCACGTGCCGCTCTTTGACTGGGTATTTTGTTCATCTTGGCGAATCAGCTATCTCTTGGAAAACAAAGAAGCAGCCCACTGTTTCCCGCTCCTCTGCTGAAGCTGAGTATCGCGCCATGGCGGTTGCTACTTGCGAGCTCACATGGCTTAAGTCCTTCCTTGCTTCTCTTGGGGTTTTGCATAAGCAGCCCATGCGATTGTTTTGTGATAATCAGGCTGCTCTCCATATTGCTTCTAATCCTGTTTTTCACGAAAGGACTAAGCACATTGACATTGACTGTCATTACGTTCGGGAACAACTTCTTGCTGTTAATATTGCTACCTCTTATCTTCGTTCCTCCAACCAGCTTGCCGATATCTTCACCAAAGCTCTAGGGCGGCAACAATTTGAATTTCTATTGGGCAAGTTGGGTGTTCATAATCCTCATGCTCCAACTTGAAGGGGAGTATTAAGAGTAATTATGTTGTAAATATACTTTGTTATATTTTCTGTATACGTTACATATTCTTTATACGTTACAAGTTGTATAGTGCCTATTTAAAAGGCCTCTCTTTGTTAATGAAAAGGAGATCGGAATTGCCCAAAGTTATTAGTCCTCTCCTCTCTCTGCTCTCCTTCTCTCTTCTGAGACCACGACCACTTTAACTTTCTCTCTCCTCCACTTTGCCGTCGGTAAGCTTCCATCCATGGGGGCTTTCTCTCTCCCCTTTGCGATATGTATGCTTTCATCCATGGCGGCTTCTCTCTCTCATCCCCTTTGCGATCTGCAAGCATCTATCCATGGAGGTCATCTAGACTTTCTCTCTCGGGCGATCTAGAAGCTTTGAAATTAGGGTTTATGCTTAGAAATTAATGTGATTTTCGATTTTGAAATTAGGGTTTCTATTGTAAATTTATTGAACATTCTCAATTTTCTTCTGGTAGAATTGGTTGTAATTATCATTGATCATTTTTGCGAGCTGAATTTGTATACAAGTGATATTTTATTGATATTGTGTTTTTCATTGAATTTGCACTTGTCAAACAATGGAATTACTTTATTTACCAAACACATAATTCAGATTTCAAAATTTTTGAATTGAAATTTATTGTTTTGCCAAACAATGGAATTGAATTTGAATTGCAAAATTTCAAATTTTAGATTTGAATTCATGATTTTCAAATCAAATGTTGGTATCCAAACACACTCTTAGTGGCAATTTTTTACTCTATTGTGGCAAAAACAAATGCCACTAATCCTACTTTTTTTTTGTAGTGATTGTAAACATATTGTAAATGCATCTCAATGTTGAAGTACTCTTAAATGTGAATATAATGGTGTACATACTATTATTTTTGGAGATGTGTATGATAGCTATATTCAAGTTTAAATATGAGACAAAGTTCAATTTATGACCAATAAAACTCTAACTATTTACAACAAGTTAACCTCTCCTTTTCATTTATCCGAAACTTATTTTTTCCGTAATACATATGCCAACTTTATATATGTAGACATTTAATTTTCTTTGATTTTAACTCAACACAAAAAGTCGACCCCGCCATTTACCAATCCGTTAAATTTAGGAATTACAAAGGAAATTCATGTTCATGTGAATGTACGTTCATGTATGTTCCTGATAGTTGCTTCACAAATCTCATGATTTGGCCCTTCCATTAGGGCTCATAGTAGCGTTCAATTTATGAGGTTGCTGTTTAGAGGAATGTAATAAAATCAATTTTTTTTTTTTTCTAAATTTAGGCATCAGAAACTACAAGAAATCACTAAAGTTGAAAGTTTGAAAAGCGGACTGAGGCCACTTCAGGTTGAGTCGTGGGGCCGAGGTATTAAAAACGATGCACATCTGTATGAGTAAATGGATAATTACAAATATTATTTTCGCGTCAATTTTTTCCAATATATCACTTAGTTTGACATATGGTGTCACACATTTCCCCAAAATAATAATAGAAACATTTTCTATGCCTTTAAAAAGACATAGACTAGTAATTTATTGGTAACAATTTCGATATTGCAATTGCATTAATTGGTCAATTTCTTGTACTCAATGTATAAAAACCTTGCAATCTTATTAAAGTAGATTAAAAATTAATTAATAACTAATATGAATAGCTTTACCACATTCCACAATCTCCTAATATAATACGTTTTGTAAAGGGGATTTGTAACTCGCTTGTTTACGATATTTAGTAATAACTTATTAATTGTAATTCAGCAACCAGTACTACGTACGACCCAATACCACCTCTAAAAAAAATTAATTTTGAACACTTTTGACCATTACGGAATCAATAATTTACAAAAAGTAATCAATAGCTAAATATGTACTTGATAAACTAACCTTTCTAGATTCATAAATCCGATCTCATGGTGTAAGAACCCTCGCCTTTCCGGCGCCTTTCGGCGAATCGATTTTAGTTGGAATTAATGATTCTTAAATAATAAGTCGCATGTGATTCAAATTAATTATAAGGAACAAGAATTTGCAAATAAGAAGCCGCCACCAATTTTTAAGGAAACAATTGGAAACCATCAAAAAGTGCACTCAATTCCTAATGGGAATTGACTCATGCCCATGGGGGCTAAATATTGAGTTCGGGGATGTAGGTACGAAATAAATAAAATGAATCTCATCTAAATCGCCCGTATAAATGGCCTCTACTAAGCTTATCCATGTCAAATATTTATTTATGCTATATGGTTTCATACAAATCCGGTCGTCCAAGATCCTAAATTAACTAGGCAGGTTAAGAACAACCAAATTACCTATGTTATCACTTTGCACAAGTTATATCCAATTTACATGCATACTATTAACAAGCATAAACAAGATATAAAGCATTAAATTAACCCTCCAACCTACCAACTTTGCTAAATGCGCCAAAGTATTGTATATGCACATCAATAAAACCGTTAGTATCTTCAAAAGAATATTAATGATGTAACGACAATAACTTTATGCTAAAATAAACCTAAGAGGCTACTATATGCATGCAAAAACTACAAAAAGATGCAAACTTGCATAAACTAATAAAAAGATGCTAACTTTATATGAACTAAGCATGAATAATTATGTACAAAATTCAAAACATGCAAATTTATTCAACCATAATCAAAAGCTAAATAAAACATGATTAATAAACAGTAAACAGGAGATTTAATGAAGAGTTAGGCCCTCAAGATGGTTAACCTGGACGTTTTATTTGAACGAGACTAGTAGAATTGGGATTGCTTTTCGATCTTGGGTGCTAGGCTAGGTGTAATTCTTGCTTGGATCTTCAAATTTCTTAATTCTCTTTGATTTGGGGAAATATATGCTCTCAATGCTCTCAAAATTGTGAACTGACTGACCTCCTGCAAAAGAGGGTGAAAGGAGTATTTATAGAGTTAGGGGACGAATTTAGGGGCTTAGGGCAAGAAGCCCGGCGCCGCAACTTGGCCCAGCCAAAAAACCGGTTCAACAGCCACACGGAGGGCAGCTGGGGCCAGCGGCTGGCCTAATGGCCCCCGCTGTCATGCGTTGGCGGCCAAGCAACCTGCGAAGGCCGCCAGGCCTGACGGAGCGCGCGTGACTAGGGTTTTTTGACTTTTTGTGCTCTGTAAATTACGAAATTGCCCTTGGGCTGACCCAGGGTTGCCGAGATTGAGCGATTTTGACCCAAATCTTCGAGACGCGATATCTCTTGATCCGGGAACCTGATTGAGGTAAGGTCAAAGGCGTTGGAATTCTTATAACAAGGGCTATCCAAAAACTGAGGTTTCAAGGAATTTGGTCTAGATTTCCGAGCAATGTCCTTTTCTACTTATGTCCATGTTAATCCATTACCATCATCATCGGGCGTTGCGAAGTCAGGGGATGGGAATCGATCAGGGTATCTACAGAAGCCCCCACTTTGGCCGAGCTTGTAAAAGCAAAGGTCAAAGTATTTGCTAAAAATGCCTGCGGTGTGTTTTTTGAAAATGCTTTATGTTAGAAAGAAGAAAAAGAACAGATAGACTCCTGACCGCCGGTGGTCAGGGTTACCTGCTTTGCGGGGGCTGACGGATGCCAATTTTCATAGCTTCCACGTCAAAGAGCGTTGCATTGCTATGCTTTGCGGGTGCCAACGTGACGCTAATTTTAATAGCCTCAACATCAAAGAGCGTTGCGTTGCTCTGCTTCAGTTGTTGTCGTCGCGACGCTAATTTCAATAGCCTCGGTGTCAAAGAGCGTTGTGTTGCTCTGCTTCAAGTGTGTCAACGTGACGCTAATTTTGATAGCCTCGACGTTTAAAGAGCGTTATATTGCTCTGCTTTAATTGTTGCCTGCAAAATAAAATAGAGTGTCGGTGCCTGTAACAGATTAGATATAAGGCTCGCGCCTGCAAAAGCAGATAATACCGGGTCCCTAGGATTGGAAACCAAGTTGTGGGGGCATAAGAGTCATTTTGAACGATATGTTCAAATCTCCCGGGCTTCCAACGGTCGAGAAATGCAATCCCGCACGGAATTTGAACTCGTGGGCCCGCCCCGAGAGAGGCGAACGAAAAAAGGTTCTGCGGCCCTGCGCCGAGCGCTGGGCGGCCTTTACGGGCCCGCTCAGCGGCGTCGACTACCGTGCGGAGGCTACCAGAGGGGCTGCCCGGCCTGGCGGCTCAGCCGTCGGGGCCAGCGGCTGGGCCATTGTGCCTGGGCGGCCCTGAACCGGGCCGCTGGGCCTGTTCAGAGGCGAAAACGGGGTTTTATCTTTTGAGGAGCCGAATTTTTGGGTCATTCTTCCCCAAATTTTCGAGACTCTCTCTCTCTACCTCCATTGTTGCCCAATCTTCATTTCTTGCTCAAATTTGCTCAAATTTGCTTCTTTTTGCTTGCATTTGCTTGGGTTTGCATAATATTTGCATAATTTGAAGTTTATTTGTGATTTCTCACAAATTTGGGGTGAATTTGAGAGTGGGTTTTTGAAACCCTTGGAGAGAGAAAATCCTAATTCTCCATCTTTGCTTGTTTGCTTTTACTTGCTTTGCTCATAATTCTTCATGGCTCCTAAATTGGCGAAGAAGAGGAGTAGAAGGGCCGAGGCTCGGGAAGAGGTTGAAGAAATTGATATCTTCACCAAAGCTTTTCCCTCCCATGTCAAACCTTCCAACAGGAAACCTAATGTGGCTTTTCCTCAAGATAGGCATACACGGTCGGATAGGATGCCCTACATCATTTAGGATCAGTCGGAGTTGTTCTTTCAACCGGGGACTCACTTGAGTCCTCGTGCTTTCAAGTTTGTGGTTAGCCTAAAACCTTGAATTCATAGTTCTTATGCATTGAATTTTAGTTTATGTGCTTTGCCTTGAGTAGAATTTGTGTAGAGATTGTATGCAATTGTCAAGTTTGTAGCGCATGTAATCTTGCGTGGCTTGAACGAACTTAGAAACATGCTTAGGATTGAACATTTGGTTGAAATGTGAACCTAAGAGGTTGCAAATTGATCATAGGAACCCGATGAGAATTTGAAGCCCCATGGTAATTATGGTTCTTCGGTGAAACTTTTTAAGATCATACCCAAAGAGGTGCAAAGTGCAGTTTTGGGTGCGGGGTTTGGGCCCCTTTTGAAAGCGGCAGACTCGGTTGAGCGAGTCAAAAGGTGCATTTGTCCACTTGTCCTTGGAGAGTTTTTGAGATACTACCAACACGTTCCACTTCCCTAATGGGGATATGATGATCACTCCTTCGGAGTTTGCTATGCTGACTGGGGTACCTTGCGTGGGTACGCCCATTCTGTATGACGTTTCCATTTGGAAACGTAAGACTGAGATGGTGGAGTTGTTTGGCCCTTGAGGGAACACCTGGGGTCACCATTATCGTCCCTATAGCGAGCTCTATGTTGCTTTGACTAACGCGAGGTACAAGAGAAATACCTTGGTGGAGTAGAAGGCGAGGATGTTCATTACCTTTCTCCTTGTCACCACTATCTTTAGTGACAAGGGAGAACGTATTCATGCTATTTACCTCCCTAGCTTGTTGGATTGGGAGAGGGTGAGAGAGTACAACTGGGGGTTGCCGGGCTACGCCAACCTCTTGAGATGCATGCTTTTTGCTTGCCGCGTGAATGATAAGGGATACAAGCAGTCGAATCTTCCTCCTGTGAGCTTGTGCGATTTTTGGAAGGCCTTGCAGGTGCGTTTTGTTTTGTATTCATTTGATGATTTGCATGATTTAAGTGTATGGTGCTTAATTTCATGTTTTGATGTAGCCTTGGTTTTTCGATCATTTCACGGACATGGCGTCTACGGGTTGAGAGTCGGATTTCCCGGTTTGCAGGGCATGGCGTCATAGGGGTCGTGCGCCCTTCCAGACTCTTCAGCGGTCTAGGGAGGCCCTCTTGCGCCTAGACTGGCACAAGGTAACGCAATTTTGCTTTTTTGTTGCATGTATTGTATTTCTTGGTGTGGAAATATCTTATGTTGCATGTTTGTGCAGATTGACTACTTCCCTTGGGCGGAAGTACCATGGTTGGCTTCGGATGCTGTCCTGGCATCTAGGGCGATAGACCGCCAGAGGATCCTGATTGCGGGTCTGTTCTCTTTCGAGTGATACTTGGGAGAGCGGATTTTCCGTCAGGTTTATCCTGATGTGATGGGACCGAGGATTCCTTTGGATCCTCCCTCGACCATGTTTTTGGTGAGGTGCTTGTCTCGCGAGCAGGTTGAGGAGGCCATGGTGGGCTCGGATGCTATGCGGTATTTGAGGGAGCCTGCGAAGGATCTTGCAGGGCACTATGAGCAGTTCTGTCGTGAGTGCCTCATGCCTTCTTTTGTGGGCTTGAAGGTAAAAAATTTGCATTGGATATTCTATGCCTTTTTTGTTTTGCATGGTTGCTAACCTACTTTGCTTTGTAGGAGCCTTGGGTCGATGCCATCGACGTGGATGTCCCGGATATGCGGGTCCGAGGTCGGGATTACGGCGGGAAGGAGTGTTGGGGAGAGGTCCCGATGACGGAGGACCTTGATGAGGACATCCAAGGCCTTCCTCTTCTAGTTGGCCATCCAGGGGTAAACTTGTCATTTTACCTGCTGCATGTGATTTTTACCGCTTTCATGCTTGTATTGACTTTTTCTTTGCGCAGTTTGACCATGAGCAAATCGGGAAGGTCTTCAAGATGATGCATGCTATGAAGTCCTGGATATCCCGAGCTCTTTCGAAGGGCACTTGTTCGAAAGCTGACTTGGATAAGGTGAGCTTGACTTTGCATCTTCAAAGTTGTGTGCTTTGAGAAATGTATCTTATATGTTTGGTGGGTTACAGGTTGAGTACCGTCGGCCTCTTCCTCGTCGGTCACGACAGGTGGTTATGTCTGATGATGAGGTCGTGAGCTCTCCTGAGTGCAACCCTTCTCACGAGAGGAGCCCTCGGAGGGAGAGTCCTAGGAGAGAGAGGGAGCCTGTACATCGGACGGAGCGTCCTGGTGGGAGTAGGATGACTCAGTTTGTGGAGCCTACTCCTATGCCTATGCCGATGTTTCTGTGATACCCCAATAATTTCTATAATTATAATATCGAGTATAATTCATTAATAAATAGTTTCGGAGATTTAAATCGTATATTTATATAACGATTCGATTTTATTCAATTAAAGTCATATTATTATGGAATATATATTTTCCAATTATTTGAGAGTTTTATTTAAATGATTTTAACGATCGAGAGAATTCATATTCCTTTTATTATTTATTCGGAGAGCATTTATTCAATTAAATTAATGGGAATATTTCTTTTATTTCTAGCTTGACTTTTATTGACCAAAACCCTTGTGGGTGAGTATATATAGAAAAAGATGAGGAGTTATTCAGTTTACGTTGTTGATCATCAAACCCTGATCACTCTCTCCTCCTCTCTCTCCTGGCCTGCTCGCCGGAGAACCACCAGTGTCGTCGCCGCCGGTAAGGCTCTTTCTCTCTCCTCTTCCTTCTTTCTCTCGTTCTTTCTCTCTTTCTTTTGTTCTCTCTTTACTTTGCTCACCATCTGTTTCTCTCTCTTGAAGTCTCTCTCTCTCCTCCTCCTGTCGGAAACCACCAGAGGTCGCCGGTCACCGCCGCCCCGTTGCTGGTGAGCCACTCAATCACTTTCTCTCTCTCTTTCGCTCTCTATTTCTCTCTCCTTCGTATGGTCGCCGTGAGCCACCACCGTGGACCCACCACCACCACCGGCTCTGGTGGGTGGTCGGAGGGTCACCGGACCACCATGGGTGGTGGTCGTGGTGGAGGCGTGTGGACCACGGACGTGGTTTTTGCGTTTCGCACGTTCGCGGAATTTCGCGCAGATTTTTGGTGATTTTCAGCATTTTTATTTATTTGTGTTTTATTTTTCTGTACTCGTCTGGAACCCGAATCCGGATTTTCAAAAGCCTAGATTTGTTGGAAAAAATCAAGAAATTTAATAAAAATATCATTTTACAGTTTTAGTACTGTTTATATTTTCGTATTGAATAAACTCAGTTTCGATAATTGTTTTTAATTAGGGCTTAACGACTAAGCGTGATTATCTTCATACGTGGAGCTTACGTACTAATTAGTGAGTGTTTTTTAGGTAAGTGATTGTGCCTACCTCCTTCCAAAGCCCCATCAAAACTATTTTGATGTGTTATGTGCTAATTGATAATTATTTGTGAATTTAATATGCTAAGCATGATTAAATTATATCATCGTTAATTATGAGAATATGAATTATATTCTTCGCTGTAAATATGATTTATAATGAATATGATGAGATTATGAATTTTCGTTAATTAATTAGTTCATATGCTAATTAATGTTTAATTATGATGATATTGAATTTCTAATATTATTATGATATAATAATATGTGCTATTTGGAATGGGATATTATTGAGTGCTAATGAGCACCTAGTATGTTTGTTGGATGCTAATTGTGAAAGTGTAATTTTTGGATATCATGATTTACTGCCGAAGTGCTGCCGAAATTTCGTTAGACATATATAAAGCATGATTATGTTAATATGCCTTTATGTCGTTATTCATCATTATTATTATTCATTATCATGAGCATGAAATGAAATAGTATGTCGTGGTCTTGTTGTACCACTAGGTCAATCAATGCAAGTATGTGAATTGAATTAAATGAGAATAACACTCCTAATAGATCCCTAGGAGTAGTCGAGCTATCGAGACTCATCTAATTAATGTAGTCTAGGGATGCGTGATTCCCAAGTTACTTTTATGGACACCTCGTAGTGTGTTCGGGACGGATCATTCCCCATTGTTTAGTTCTCTACATATCGATTATTATGTTAGAGGTAGTGTGAGTATACACTAGAGTAAGTCCATGGCATATCTATATCTATCTATGAACAGTATGGGTAATCGCTGTTCTATTCGCTCTCTTATTACTCTAATCAAGATGGATTATCTATTTGTGTTCGAATGATCACTAAAGCAAGAATTGCATGTAATCGAATATTGAGTATGCGTGTGCTTGATTGTATGACTACTTGTGCATGCAAATGAATTTCAATGATTCTTCTAAAACCCAGGTAAGGTTTGCGAAAGTGTTTTTACTGGGTATGGACGACGTTTATTCAGTTTATCTGATTTTTGTTTTCTTCTGTTTCTTCTCTTTTTCTTCTGTACCTTGTTTCCGTCACGGAAACCAAAGTGCGGGTGTAGCTGAGTGAGGACGGTCTGCTAGAAGGTTAAATGTGGGCTGTTTCTTTAGAACTTTTGATTATTGGTTACTTTGGATTATTTGGGATTTTTGGTTTGTGCCCTTGAAGGCAAAGTTGTAATAAAACTATAATGAACTTAAGACAGCTGATAGACAACTCTGTTAATTATATTTAATTTGTTTAGATGTTTCCTTTGATACCTAGTTTTCCTTTCTGCTTAGCATTTACTCCTTAGCGATAAATGTTGCAGTAACCAACCCTTGGGTTCGTGACGGTTCAGCGGTGTCGAGTCGTGGACAGCGACGTCGATAGTTCCCAGGAAATCGTTGCGAATTCGGGGGTGTTACAGTATCCTTCATACCCCGCATGCTTCTTATGGTGGTCTTTACTACCAGCCCCCTGTCCCTGCTCCTATGATGCCTACCATGCCTCCTCGTTCTTCGTGGGGGTATGATTCGAGTTATGTCGGAGAGGGGTGCTTGTATAGGGAGCCTGCCCGTCATTCTTCCTTTGACCCTGGCCAGTTGGCGGCGTCGATCTTTGGTGATGAGCCACGGAGTTCGGAGGATCACTTTGAGGTGCTCCGCACAGATGCTGATGCGGGTGACGATTTTTATAATAATGTATTTGTATGAAATACATTCTTTGAACATTTGTGTTGAACAAACATTCGGACTTTGCTTTGAACAAGCATATAATTAGGCTAATGCAAATGCACAGGTAGTCAAGCAAAAAGCGCAAGTAGACAAGCAAAAAGCGCAAGTAATAGCCATGTAGCAAAAAATGGTACAGCCAAAAAGATAAAATTAGGTGTACCCTATCCCCCCTTAAAAAAATGAAAAAAAGAAAGGGGTGCAAAAAAAAAAAAGACATGAAATAAATAAGAGTAATAAAAAATAAAAGATGATAATCATCCAAAAAGAAATAAGGAAATTGCGGGGTTCCCATAAATAATTAAGGAAATAAGAGAAAAAAAGTAATAATAGAAGAAATAGGAAACTGAGCCAAATTGGAGTCCAAAATGGTTAAGGAAAGTGTCCAAAACCGGGTAGAAGGGGGTTGTCTCGAAAAAGGGACTTGGCGGCCGAAGGAAGGCGCTCAGCGGCTGACGCGAAGGAGCGGGGATCAAAAGAGGGGCCGCCAGACTCAGCGGCTGGGCCTTGGCTGCCATATCGTGGCAGCCGAGCCTTCGGCGACTGTCCTATGGTCCCCTGAAGCCTTTTTTTCGACGGGTTGCCATATTTTCGTCTTTTTTTCCGTGCGAGCCCTATATAAGCATTGGGTCAGTCCGATTTTGGGACATCACCTTCATAATTCCATAGCAATAGAGACCTTTTTACAGAGAGAAACCCCCAATTAATTTAGATTTCAGCCATGACAAGTTTTGAGGTTAAGTTTGATAAGTGGTTGCAATCAATGACCTCTGAAGAGAGGATGAGACTTGTGCCTTTTCACTTGAATGCTCTCTTCCACCTGAAGCAAGTTCAAGTTGTTTGGAACCTTCTCGAGGCTACGGTTGAATTTTGGGATGACAAACTTCATGTTTTTAGATTCGGGTATAATGAACTGTGTCCTATTCCCGAAGAATTTGCCGCCATACTTGGGTTCCCTCATGATCAAGCTCCTGCAACTCCATGGCTCGGGGCCAACCTTGAAGCCTACTATAAAAGGTATCTTGGTTTATCCCCAACACAAGCCTCTTCTGTGGCTAGAACCGATGAGCTAGACCTTAATGGTGTGATTGATATCTTTTTCCCCAAGGTAAGGGATGATCATAATGAGACATATTATAGGCGTGCTTTTATCTTATGTCTCTTACATAGGTACCTCTTTGTTGGTGGAGGTAATAATGGTAAAACTTGTATGCTTAGAATTGTTGAACAAATTCAAAATGATTTTACCCATATGTCTCTTGTTCTTGGTGAAACCCTAATGTGCTTGGACCGCAAGAAACAAGAACCATCGCATGGTGGATGGAAGGAAAGCTCTCTTCTCCTTCAAGTGAGTGCTTGAATAATTGCTTTGGATATTGTTATAAAGTTGGAATCCTTAATGGATACCTAACTTTATTATTTTTTGTGTTTGTTTGTTTTTGTAGATATGGCTTTTGGAGCATATGTGCTTCATTGAGAGGCCGGCTAATGCGCTCAAAGACCAACCAAAGCAATTTCCTGCCCGCCGAAGGCTTTATTATGAATACACCATTGATGAATGACGTGGATATCTTAAAACTTTCCCTTTGCTAAGATGGACTGTCAAGTGGTGGGGTCTAAAATCCGCAATCGAATGTAGCAAGGAGACATGATATTATCAAATCCTTGGTCTTCAAAATTTGACTTACATATTTCCTAGCTGTATTATGCGGCAGTATGGGAAACGCCAGATTATCCCGCAGAAGGATAGTGTTGCGCCTGCTACCCGGGTTTTGACTATTAGTATGGTGAGATCTTGGGAGTGTGCATGGGACCGTCGCCCAAAGTGGACCATTCCTCACATCAAGGCCCCAACGACCATATCTTCAGCTTATGAAGCTTGGATGGATTGTAAGATTACGGAAGGCCGTCTTGCATGTAGGAAATCCGAACAAGACGATCTTAAGGCCCAATCGGTCAAGACTAGCTTAAGGCTTTCTAACCCCAATGATCCCAAAGGGAAGGGTAAGCAAAAGGGAGTCAAGCATGTGAAAAGTGTTCTCAACCCGAAGGCCAAGAAAGCTTTAACCAAGATTACTACTAAGCCGGAAGAGAAGCCCCAAATTCGGGCCAATGATCATGAAGCCTCTTCAAGTGTTCCACTAATGGAGGTTGAAAAAGAAGAAGAGCCTGTGGTTCGAGAGAGATGGGCTCGCAAGGAACGTAAAGTGGAAGGCCCAAAGGTTGATGAACCCATGGAGGATGTCGTCCCTACTACCGAAGCTACAAAGTAGTCTATTAGGAAATACTCTTTTGGAGCATCTCTAGCTTAGGATTGCCTTTTATTTGCTTTAAATTCAATAAGGGTGATGTGCCCCTTTTTTTTTTAGATTTAGTTAATTTGTTTTTATTATTTAGGAATTGCCAAGTCTTGTAATGGACTTTATTATTATTTATGGAGACATCCTTATTTTAATATTACAATCTTGTGTTTATTATGTGCACAATTTTTAACAACTTTTGAATGCGAATTTGATGAAGGGTTCGGGACCAATTGTAATTGGGTTGTCCTACGTATCCTTTTAGGGGAATCAGGCCACTCGTAGTTCTTATCCGTTTTTTTTTTTTTTTTCGGGATTAGTTAGCCTTGTGTGGGCCTCTCAAAAGTGCTATATTGGGTGTCTTGCCTAAGCATAGAACCTCTTTAATTGATCCATGTTTATCCATTGACTAAATGCAATCCCGTCTAAATTTGCCAATCTTGCAGCGCCACCTGTCAAGATCTTTGTAATGATAAACGGGCCTGACCAGTTGAGTCGAAATTTACCTCTTGGGTCAGTGACATTGGCCTTCACCTCCTTGAGTACTAAGTCTCCGACCTTAAGGTCCCTAATTTTGAGCCTTTGGTTAAAGTGCCTAGTTAGTCTCTTTTGATAGACTCTTACGTTGTGCAAAGCTTGCAACCTTTTCTCATCTAGCAGGACCAATTGGTCATAGCGGGCTTGGACCCAATCCACCTATGGAATTTGACTTTATAGAACGATCCTTAGAGATGGAACCTCTAGCTCAATTGGTAATACGACTTCCATTCCGTAAACCAGGGAGTATGGTGTTGCTCCCGTTGATGCGCGAACTGATGTCCTGTAACCCCAAAGTGCCAATGGCAACTTGTCTGGCCACTCGTGGTAATTTTCTGACATTCTTTCAATGATTTTCTTGATGTTCTTCTTAGCTGCCTCTACTGTGCCGTTTGTTTGCGGCCTGTAGGGAGACGACTTACGATGCTGGATTTTAAACTGGGCTAACAGCTCAATCACTTCTTTCATGACGTGTGATCCATTATCACTGATGATTTCTTGGGGAACCCCATATCTGGCTATTATGTTATTCTTAATGAACTTGACCACATGCTTTGCTTCGAGTTTTGCGTATGATTGTGCTTCGACCCATTTGGTAAAATAGTCGATTGCGACTAGGATATATTCGTGACCTCCTTTTCCCGTTGGGGTTATTTTACCGATGATGTCGATTCCCCAAGCCGAGAAAGGCCAAGGTGAGGTGAAAGTATATAGTGGGCTTGGTGGTTGATGTTGTAGATTTGCATGGGTCTGGCATTGTACACATCTTTTGACAAATTCACAACAGTCCTTTTCCATTGTTGTCCAATAATACCCAAGCCTTGTTATTTTCTTGGATAGCATCATACCGTTCATGTGCGGTCCACATACTCCTGCATGTACCTCTCTTAAGACCTTATGGGCCATTTCAGTACCTAGGCATAGGAAGTTGACTCCGTTTGGGCTTTTCTTGTATATTTGACCTTGTACCTCTAAGAATTGGGCCGTGAGCCTTCTGAGTGCTTTCTGGGCTCTAGGGCTGGAATCAGGAGGGTAGAGCTGGTAAACGAGCAGATTCCTTATGTCAGTGTACCATTCATCTTCTTCATCGTGGAACACTTCCAAAGTGTCACAATATGAAGGTTCAGATCTTCTTTGTACACAGATGGGCATCGTCCGGATGGTTTCAGGTATATTAATCATGCTTGCTAATTTAGCCAAGGCGTCCGCAAACTGATTATCTTCTCGTGGAAGGTATGTAAAGTGTATTTGATTGAAATACACTATGATCTTATCTAAGTATTCCTGGTAGAGTGCTAGGGATTCACTTTTAACCTTCCATACTTTGGAAATTTGGTTAATTATGAGTGACGAGTCGCCATAGACTCGGAACGTTTTAATGCCAAGGCTTATGGTTGATTGCAGTCTTATTATGCAAGCTTCATACTCGGCGCCATTATTTGTAACCTCATGGTCCAATTTGACTGAAATAGGTGTATGTGCACCTTCGGGGGAAACTATCAGTACTCCTACCCCGAAACCCTTTTGGTTGGACGCTCCATCGAAGTATAGTTGCCAAGTCTCGGTATCTAAGGTCATAACCTCTTCGTCCGGAAAGTGGTATAAGTCCTTGTGATCCGGTTCATTTATGGCTTGGTCGGCTAGGTATTCCGAGATAGCATGCCCTTTTATGGCCTTTTGGTGCTCAAACTTAAAGTCGAATTCCGAGAGAAGGACAATCCACCTCGCTATCCTGCCATTCAGTATGGGCTTTTCGAATATGTATTTCAAAGGATTTTCTCTCGATCTTATGTGGATCGTGTGCTGGAGCATGTAATGTCGTAGCATTTTAGTAGTTGCTACCAAAGCTAAGCATGTCTTTTCTAGGGATGAATAGCGGGTTTCGTATTCCAGAAACTTCTTGCTTACATAGTATATGGCTTTCGCTTCCTTATCTACTTCTTGGGCCAGCATGGCCCCCATTGACGTTTCTGTGACTGTAAGGTAGAGGATTAGATGCATGCCTGGAATGGGCGGTACTAGGACAGGTGGTTTGGATAGATAGGCCTTAATTTTGTCAAACGCCTTTTGGCATTGCTCGTCCCATTCTGTCTTTACCTCTTTATTGAGTTTCTTGAATATGGGTATGCATGTGATAGTTAATTTGGAAATGAACCTGCTAATGTACTGGATTCTCCCTAAAAAGCCTTTTATTTCTTTCTCTGTCTTTGGGGGTGGCATGTTTATTATGGCTTTGATCTTGGATGGATCAATTTCTATTCCTCTGGTGCTTATGACAAATCCTAGAAGTTTGCCAGATGTGACTCCGAATGCACACTTTTTGGGATTAAGCCTCATATTGTACTTCCTAAGCCTGTCAAACAACTTTTGAAGTGAGGGTACATGCCCTTCTCTATCTTTGGACTTTATGATCATATCATCTACATACACTTCAGCCTCCTTATGCATCATGTCGTGGAGTAAGGTTGTAGCGGTTCTTTGGTATGTAGCTCCTGCATTTTTAAGCCCGAATGGCCTTATTGTATAGCAATAAGTGCCCCACTGTGTGATGAAAGTGGTTTTCTCTTCGTCCTCTTTGGCCATTAGGACCTGGTTATATCTTGCATATCCGTCCATAAATGATAGAAGGGCGTGTCCGGCGGTGTTATCTACTAGGACGTCTATGTGAGGTAAAGGAAAGTCGTATTTCGGGCTTGCTTTGTTCAAGTCCCTAAAATCTACACAAATTCGGACCCGTCCGTCCTTTTTTGGGACTGGGACGATGTTGGCTACCCAATCGGGGTAATTGGCCACTCTTATGAAGCCTGCCTCTAGTTGTTTCTGGACCTCTTCTTTGATCTTAAGAGCCCATTCTGGCTTCATCCTTCTTAACTTTTATTTGACTGGTTTGCAGTCGGGGTTTAGTGGAATGGTATGCTGGGCAGTTTTGCGGTCTATGCCTCGCATGTCCTTGCAGGACCAGGCGAAAACATCCGTATAATTCTTTAGGAGCGTTACAAATTGTTCGCGTTCATTAGATGTTAAAGACAAGCCTATTTGCACGTGGCGAGGCTCATCATTAGTTGCAATATTTATTGTCTCTGTTTCTTCGACTATTGAAGTCTTTTGCTCATGTTCGATTAGTGCTTTAATAATTTCTTTTGGCAATTCTGTCATATCTTCTGAATTATTAGCAGTATGGCAATCCGAGTAAGCAAAATCGACACTCATAATATTAATAGAAGCGGACAATACATCAATGAGGTCATCACTAAGGACCTTAGTAATAGCAAGAATAGACTGGGGTGGACTACCCGGCTAGGATAACAGACTCAGAATCAGACTCGCAATCAGTCCTGTAGGACCGTTGCGGATTGTGAACTTGTACTTGGCTCCCTTGACTGGAGTCCACTTCGTCTCGTGCTTCCAGGTGGTGCGGTCGGGCCCGATTGGGGCAGTCAGCTTGGACGGGTCGAAACCTTCATTAAAAGGCACAGTAAGGGGAAGTTTGGTAGTTGCTTCGACGTTCTTCGCCAAATAAGAGCCCAAAGTCGTTGGGTGCCATGTCATTAGCCTAATCTTTAGTGGATTGGTCCTCCTCATGAGGTATGGGTGTGTCTTCACTCATGATGAAGCAGTCTTGGAATGTCTCAAAGCCTGGTATTAGGATCCCGTTAATTGTGTATGGTTTAGGAAATCCATAGTAAGGATATGGGTCGCCTTCCTGAAGAAATTGCCCATTGAGGGTGAGGGGGTAAGGATCCATGCTGTGTGGAACATGTTTGTTGGCCGCGCGGGCTCTTTTCTTAGCCATCTCCTTGGATATGTAGGCTCTAACTTCTTGCCTTGTGGGCCGGTAGCGCAGCCCAAATAGATCATTTATGATCTTGGTGTTCCAGCAGGTTTGAGCTACCTTGGGGTGAGGGCCCAAAGTGGTGCCTGGGAAGTGGCCTTGCTTTCTGAGTAAAGCATTCACATTAAGTGTGGGCTCTATTGTCTCTATAAAGGCTATCTTCTCGAAGCCCCATAACTCTTCGTCTTGCTCATTATGCTCTATCTTTAGGACTGGAGCTTTCTCAATCTGGGCTACCATAGTATCCGCGCAGACTTCCAAGGTGGATCCTGCCAAGGATAGCTTTACCTTTTGATGCAGGGTTGAGGCTACAACATTTAGCCCGTGTAACCAAGGCCTTCCTAAGAGTAGATTGAAGGTGGCTGGAATGTCAATTACATGGAACTGGACCATTTTCTCGATGGGCCCGATAATGATATTCATGGAGAAGGTACCCAATACGTTCCTCTTGGGATTGCCGTAAGCCCTTAGCCATTGTGAGGAATGCGCGAGATTGTTGTAGTCTATTTTGAGGTGTTCAGCAGTCCTCAAAGGGCATACATTTACAACAGAGCCATTGTCAACTAAAGTCATAGGGACTTGTCTTTGTTGACAGATTACAGTAAGATAAAGGGCTTTGTTGTGGTGAATACCCTCAGGTGGAAGGTCTTTGTCAGAAAAAGTGACGGGCGTGGATGACTTTCCTTGGACCAGGAGGTTGACTACCTCTTCAGGGGTAGCATTTGGAGAAATGGCAGTTGCATTCAAGGCCTCTAGCACGACCCTTCTATGAGTGATAGAATTGGTCAACAGTTGCCAAATGGATATATCAGCTTTTGTTCTTTGTAGTTGCTTGAGGATGTTGGTCCCATCGTCCTCTTTTGACATTTCTCTTTGGGCCGAATCCCTATTGGGGATGGCCACAGGCTCTACGGGTTGGATTTGAGATGGATCCATATAGATGTTTTCGACCCTGAACTGGCGTCCTGATCTTGTGAGGTAGTTTAGGGCTTTATCGTCCTCTTCTTTCTCATCATCGGAGATATCGTACCAGGCTTTGCTATTAGCTATGTCATGGACTTGGGGAGTCAACACATCTTCCGGATCAGTATATGACCCATTATCTTCCTCATCACTATCCCAAAGGCCGCAGACGTCCAGCGTGGGCCTTGGGCTTGGGTATGGTGGTATGGCCTGTCCAATAGGTGTGATTAGATAAGATGGATCAAACCCTTCTTCTATGTTAATGGCAAAAGAATTCCCGAGGGGATTATTGTTGCTACTGGGTGTGGTGCATCTTTAGGCAATGGTATTGTGCCATTATCAAACAAATCCTGGATTTTATCTTTGAGAGTGTAACCCTTTTCAGTGTCGTGCCCACGCCCCCTATGGTATTTGCAGAATGCAGATTCGTTCCAATATGGTGATCTTTTCTCTACAGGTGGATCAGGAGTAGGCCCGATCGGATGTAGATAGTCTCCTTTAATCAATTTGTCTGGAGCTTTGACATAAGTCATTTCGAGGGGAGTGTACCTTCTTGGACGCCTATCATCTATGGCGTTCACTTCATTTCCTCTACTTGTGGAGGCATGGTTGGTATTGGTGTATTTCTTATCCTTATATCCACTTGTGTTGTTATTGTAAGTGACCTTGTTCTTCCCTCATTGGAGTTGATCATCTTCAATGGTCATGCCTACTTCAGTTAATTGGGAATAGGTGGTTATGGGTTGAAACTTCATGTGTTCGCGGTATTCAGATGCCAAATTTTGGACTAGCATTCCGATTTGATCCCTTTTAGATGGGCGATCAATCATTTCAGCTACCTTAGTCCTCCATCTTCTCACGAAATTTGGTGAACCCTTCTTTATCACCTTGCTTGGTGATGTCCAACTCTCTTAATGTCATGGGTGGCAAGACATTGTCAGCATATCTGTGGAGGAATAATGTGTATAGATCTTCCCATTTTTCCAGCTTTTGGGTGGGCAACTTGAAGAACCAGGCCCTGACAGCAGGATCCAAGGTTTGGGGAAAGAGGTGAACATACAGCTCTTGTTCAATACCTCTAACGCCCAATGCACTAGTAAAAGCTCTAATGTGATCTTGTGGATCATCGGTTCCTTTGAAAGTAGGAACTTCAGGCATGGAGAACTTAGTGGGAAACTTTCCCTTGATGTGGGGAGCATAGCCTTCAGAATTGATGATCATGTCATTGAAGACACGACTCTTGCCTAGGACAGATTCAAGCCTGTTCAGCTTGGCTTGAAGCTCTTAGACCTCTTTAGTGGAGGGTTCGACCTTTTCCTCATCGGGCTTGGGCTCATCATCATCCTTAGTAGGGGGATCCAACTTGGCGACACGGGCTTCCATATCAGTGAATCTAACATTCATGGCGACCATTTGGGCTAAAAGGTCATCCATGTTTTGGTCAGCGGTTGTCTCAGCGTTTCTAGACATAGCGGATTTAGGTGAATTGGGTGGTGAGGCTTGAGGTGATAGTGGCGGTGTGCGAAGGTAATCGAGCCAAATGGGGCCCACGAACTGTGCTTGTGGTGAAGGTTCGAACGATAACTTGCGGACTAACCTCTTGCTGGACTCGTCTCTCTCCCACTTCCTAGGACCGGGATCTTTACTTCTACCAATTCTGGACATAAAAAGGCCCGTTTAAGGAAATAGAAAATAAATGGGAACCTTCACAGAATAAAAAAAAAAAAAAAAAAAAGTTTTATTTTAAAACAAATATGGGAAAAGAATCTAGCACTAATCCTCAACATGGTGATCTTTTGGAAAAGATGCGATTTTATGTAAATAGCATATTCTAGTCAATGATCTTTCGACTTTATTAGAATAAAAAATACTATTGACTTGCATATGGGACGAAATTCCCTAATTTAAGGAAAAAAGAAATACTGTTGACTTGCGTATGGAATGAAATTGGACTCTTTTTTTTATTTGGTGAAAGATCATTGACCGGAATATATTATTTGCATGCAATCTAATTCTTATGGAAAGGAACGTCTACCTAACATGGTCACTAGCATCGTCGGAGTCATACAGGGATTCTACTTCCTAAAAAATAAAAGATCCTAGACTATTTGTAAACCTGACAAAACGTACAAGCAAAAGAAAAGGAAACCTTCCCTAACCAGGACTCAATAAAAGAATCCTAAGGGGGGATCTAGTCCTAAAATTCTATGGACACTAATCACATAGCAAGGAAACAATTAATAATAATATGGCAAGTAAACCAATTAGAACCTAGATATGGACTATGGGACATAATGCAATAGTTGATACAATCTATGGTTGGATAGGGTAACCCATGACCGGATGCGTTTTGTCATCTATGGGGTGCATAGTAAGACTAGACGTACCGTTTTACACATCTCGAGTGGAAACATGTAAATGCCATGGGGTGGAACACGACTATGTGCAAAGGTAATTTGGATCGAGTGGGTCACTGGCCTAAGTCATAGACAATGTTCCAAAGGGTAAATTCTGTTTATGGAGTGGTGATGTCTTTCGATATTTTGCGATGATAACGCATGCAGTATGAATGAAATGGATGCAAAAGCAAAGAAAATAAACACATACGGTAATTGAACCAAATAGCTAAAAATAAATTATTGACATGGATAAGTGTTCGAATTACATCCTCTTATTAAGTCCCCAGTGAAGTCGTCACTGTAAGAACCCTCGCCTTTCCGGCGCCTTTCCGCGAATGGATTTTAGTTGGAATTAATGGTTCTTAAATAATAAGTCGCATTCGATTCAAATTAATTATAAGAAACAAAAATTTGCAAATAAAAAACCGCCACCAATTTTTAATGAAACAATTGGAAACCATCAAAAAGTGCACCCAATTCCTATTGGGAATTGACTCATGCGCATGGAGACTAAATATTGAGTTCGGGGATGTAGGTACGAAATAAATAAAACGAATCTCATCTAAATTGCCCGTATAAACGGCCTCTACTAAGCTTATCCATGTCAAATATTTATTTATGCTATATGGTTCCATACAAATCCAGTCGTCCAAGATCCTAAATTAACTAGGCAGGTTAAGAACAACCAAATTACCTATGTTATCACTTTGCACAATTTATATCCAATTTACATGCATACTATTAAAAAGCATAAACAAGATATAAAGCATTAAATTAACGCTCCAACCTACCAACTTTGCTAAACGCGCCAAGTATTGTATATGCTCATCAATAAAACCGTTAGCATCTTCATATTAATGATGTAAAGACAATAAATTTATGCTAAAATAAACCTAAGAGGCTACTATATGCATGCAAAAACTACAAAAAAATGCAAACTTGCATAAAATAATAAAAAGATGCTAACTTTATATGAACTAAGCATGCATAATTATGTACAAAATTCAAAACATGCAAATTTATTCAACCATAATCAAAAGCTAAATAAAAGATGATTAATAAACAGTAAACAAGAGATATAATGAAGAGTTAGGCCCTCATGATGGTTAACCTGGACGTTCTATTCGAACGGGACTAGTAGAATTGGGATTGCTCTTCGATCTTGGGTGCTAGGCTAGGTGTAATGCTTGCTTGGATCTTCAGATTTCTGAATTCTCATTGATTTGGGGAAATATGTGCTCTCAATGCTCTCAAAATTGTGAACTGAGGGTGAAAAGGAGTATTTATAGAGTTAGGGGACGAATTTAGGGGCTTAGGGCAAGAAGCCCGGTGCCACAACTCGGCCCAGCCAAAAAACCGGTTCAGCGGCCACACGGAGGGTAGCTGGGGCCAGCGGCTGCCACGGGGCCCAGCGGCTGGCCTAATGGCTCCCGCTGTCACGCGTTGGCCGCCGAGCAGCCTACGAAGGCCGCCGGGCCTGACGGCGCGCGCGTGACTAGGGTTTTTTGACTTTTTATACTCTGTAAATTACGAAATTGCCCTTGGGCTGACCCGGGGGCCGAGATTGAGCGGTTTTGACCCAAATCTTCGAGACGCGATATCTCTTGATCCAGGAACCGGATTGAGGCAAGGTCAAAGGCGTTGGAATCCGTATAACAAGGGCTATCCAAAGACTTAGGTTTCAAGGAATTTGTTCTAGATTTCCAAGCAATGTCTTTTTCTACTTACGTCCATGTTAATCCATTACCATCATCATCGGGCGTTGCAGTGTCAGGGGATGAGAACCGATTAGGGTGTCTACACATGATCATGTATTATTTTAAGAGGATTTACTTAATTAAAATAAATTTAATATTTTTCCCTAGAATTAAATGATTTTGGAAATATATATGTGTCTTACGTGTTCCCTCTCTACCACAAATAATTAAAATTTAAAATAGCTTACACAAATTTGTTCAATAGCTAAATTTGTACTCGATAATTACGAATAGCTAATCTTAAAAAACAAATAAAACAACAACGCTAGAGTTGAAAATAAATTCTTATCATTTGATAGAACCATTATTGTAGAATGAATAAATTAACAGCAACATATATAAATCACATTTGTAATGCCTTTCGATTAATGTGAGGATAATTAGAGCATGCAAAGCGAAAACATAATGAGTAAGCTAGGTGAGAGCGAGAGCAAAAATTGAAGTGAGACACTGTGTGTTGTGATGTTGTTGTGGTTACAATATGATCTAGCGATATATGTCGTTAAGGTTTAACTTAATGGAATTTACTAATTAATTTAAACCCTTGTGTGTTATATATTATTCGACCCCAATATGTCAAGTTTGAGGCTCGAATATAGAAAGAGATTTATCTAGCATATAATTCTAATTTCCTAATGGTTGCAATTTCTTTTTATTAGACATAATATTTGGGAAACAGTTTGTACTTAGGAAAAGATATATTTTCTAGAATTGGAGAGGATCCAGAATTATCCTAGATAAAGATTGTATTTCCTATTATAGTTCAAATAGGGTTAGCAAGGTTGAGGCTATAAATAACGAGCTCTAGGTCAATGTTAGAGTGCTCGAAAGAGTCGCCAAGTTATTGTGAACTCTATCAGATGGAGTCACCAAGTTAGAGTGTTATAACCAAAGTTTAAAGACGGAACACTTATCTGTAACAAATAGTCGTGGAGTGATGAATCACTACCCTAAAGTCGAATTTTACCCCGCACGTACACTAGGAAATTCTGGCAACCGACCTCCAGGGATACACGACAACCAGTGCTCCGGTGTACTATGGTGCAATGACTTTGAGAGTAAACTGAACTACTGCCAAGTGAAGAGAAGAGCACAAGAGAGAAGAGTAGAGGATCTGTCCGTTTGTCTGTATCTAAAGAGATGGAGGTTTTGGTTCTTTTATAGGAGCTTTAGAATCAGTAACCGAAATCAAGGAGTTAATAGTGGGCTGAAATCGTGGGATATTATTATGAGAATAATAATATAACAGTTACAGAATCTTGAGGTTGAATGGACTCAAAACGGTCGGAAAAATATTGAGCCGAGAATAAAAAGGGCCCAACCCATACCCTCGCCCGAGCCCGGCCCGCCCGGCCGGACGGACGACGGTGCGCGTGTGTGGGGAGAGTCTTCCCTTGACTCCTAGTTCAAAGACTAGGAATACACAACCATATATACAGGCTCTTCTCTTTCCTTTCTCTACCTATGTGGGGCAAAGAGTTTTGTGAACAAGGCTTTTTGTGGGATTTTACTTTAAAGCATACCAAACTTCATTTCCGACAATCCCCCACATGATTCAAAGAAAAGTGGTAGAAAAAGTTCATGGCAGTAGGAGGTCGCACGTTACGATACTAATGTCTTGTGGACTTGAATTAGTACCTTGTGCTTACAAGTTTGCCCAACAACCATTTAGGTGGAAAAAATTCCTTGAACCTTTCACGGTATTTGTTCAGTACAAACTGCGCACAAGTTTAATCTCAAAATCAAATTTACTCTTGCGAAAAACATATATACATTAGCCCTTTACGTGCCTGGATATTTCTGTGAACGCTCTGGAGAGCCATTAGCCCAAATGCTCTCATAGGGGGCGGGCAATTCCCCCACATTCACATAGGTGAGTTCATCAAGTGTGTATTGTCTTCACACCACCTTACAAGGCTATGAACTCATTAAGAGCTAGAATGTTCAACCTCACACACATGACAGTATACGAAAAAATACTACATCATTTTATAAAGAAATGAGGTTTGTAATACATGACTGGAATTGTTTTGTGATTTCGTTTGACCTCATTGAACCTGGACATATTTCAGGTTGGGTATTCATCACAATTAACTTCCACTGGGCTTAAGCCCCATTCCTAGTGCTGACTCAAGCACTATCTTTCTACAAAGGCCTTTGGTGAGAGGATCCACAAGATTCCTCTCCGACTTTACATACTCAAGTGATATCACATATCTCTAATCAGATTCTTAACAATTTCATGCCTAAGGCGTATATGCCTTCTCTTTCCGTTATAGGAATGGTTGCGGGCTACACTAATAGCCGCTTGACAATTACAGTGCATGGAAATTGATGGAGCCGGTCTCCCCCACAATGAAATATCTCGAAGTAGGCTTCTTAGCCATTCAGATTCCTGGCCTGCCATTTCTAAAGCAATAAATTCAGATTCCATTGTAGATTTAGCAATACAAGTTTGTTTGGAAGATCTCCAAGATATAGCAGCATTAGCAAGAGTAAAAACATAGTCACTGGTAGAATGAATTTCATCATTATCAGACACCCAATTAGCATCACAATACCCCTCCAAACACATGGAAAACTCTTATAGTGCAAACCCCAATTAATAGTACCTTTCAAATATCTCAACAATCTAATCAAGGCTTTCCAATGATCACGATTGGGGTTATGACTATATCTACTCAACCTGCTTACAGCATATGCTATACCTGGTCTAGTATAGTTCATTAAAAACATAACACTTTCAATTATCTTAGCATACTCTTCTTGTGATATACTATCACCTCTATTCCTTTTCAAATGAATACTAGAATCATATGGGGTTTGACAGGAGTAGAATCAAGTTGTTTAAACTTCTTTAAAATTTTCTCAACATAATGAGATTGATCCAAACTTAAACCCACAGAAGTTCTAGTAGTTTTAATATCAAGAATTACATCAACTTCACCCATGTCTTTCATATCAAAACATGATTTCAAGAAAGATTTAGTTGTGTTTACGACATCAATACTAGTACCAAAAATAAGCATGTCATCAACATATAGACATATTATAGCACAACCATGCTCATCATATTTAGAATAAACACAAGCATCAGAATCATTTACCTTGAAACCATTAGAAATTATAGTACTATGAAACTTGTCATACCATTGTTTGGGTGCTTGTTTAAGTCCGTATAAAGACATAACAAGTTTGCATACCTTATGCTCTTGTCCAGGAACTATACAACCTTCAGGCTGTCTCATGTATATCTCCTCATTAAGATCACCATTCAAAATTGCAGTTTTCACATCCATTTGATACACAACAAGATTATGAATGGATGCAAGTGCTATTAAAACTCTAATAGTAGCAACTTTTTGTAACAGGGGAATATGTATCAAAATAATCAAGTCCTTTCTTTGAATCACAAGTCTAGCCTTATATTTGTCAATAGTCCCATTAGTTCGGTATTTCTTTCGAAACACCCATTTACGACCAAGTGCCTTACTACCCCGAGGAAGGTCAGATAAAATCCAAGTATTATTTCTCATAATTGATTCTAACTCACTATTTTTGGCATCTTGCCAAAAACTAGAGTCAACTGATCTCATGGCCTCGCCATAATTCTTAGGGTAATCTTCAATAATATAAGCATGCACAAAAGTTTCATCTAGCACATCAATTTCAGCTAGGAAAGTAGTAACATAATCCGGGCAAACACTTTTCTCAGTCCTAATTCGTTACCCCTTCTAGACTCTTGAACTTCTATACTAGATGATGCATTGGCATGTGAAGGTAATGAAGATGCAGCAGGTAAGACACATTGTTCATTTAATTTCATGGGAAATATATGCTCAAAAAATTCAGCATCACGGGACTCTTTAAGCACCAAAACCAGAAGCATCTTTTTGAATAAATCTATATGCATCACTATTATTAGCATATCCAATAAATATAGCATAAAAGGTTTTGGTCCAATCTTGCTTCTTTGAAAATCAGGAATCCCGACTTTCGCAAGGCACCCTCACACTTTCATATAACTCAAGTTAGGTCCAAAACCTTTCCACAACTCATATGGAGTTTTTTCAAGTTTCTTGTGGGGAACACGATTTAGCACAAAGCAAGCTGAAAGTAAATCTTCCCCCCACATGATATTAGACATACCCGAACTAATAAGAATTGCATTCATCATTTCTTTGAGGGTCCTATTTTTCCTCTCGGCAATGCCGTTTTGTTGAGTAGAATAAGGAGCTGTAATTTCATGAATTATCCCATTAGCCTCACAGAAAACCTTTAGAGGTGTTGAATCATATTCTCCACCTATATCGGACCTAAGTCTTTTTATTTTACGATCTAGTTGGTTTTCTACCTCGGCTTTATAGATAAGAAATTTATCCTCAGCCTCATCCTTATAACTCAGCAAATACACCTTGGTAAATCTAGAATAATCATTAACAGAAGTAATATAATAATTTTTACCACATCTACTTACATGGCTATGAAAATCACCAAGGTCACTATGCACAAGTTCAAGTAAAGTAGAAGTTCTAGTCACATTCTTATTGTAAGGCTTTTTGGGATGTTTAGTTTTTATGCTTACTTCACATTTATCAAAATCAGTATTTCTAAATGCAGGAATAAGACTAAATTGTTTTAGCCTTTTAATGGATTCCACATTCACATGACCTAGTCTAGCATGCCATAATGAAACAGACTCAGCGATGTAAATAACAGAAGAGGTAGATGCTTTATTCTCAGTCACAACATCCAACACAAACTGCCCCCTATAACAAAATCCATTCCCAACAAATTCACCATTTCTGGTGAGTACAAGTTTATCAGATTCAAATGCTAACTTAATCCCAACTTTGTTCAACAATAAACTAGAAATTAAGTTCTTGCGAATATCAGGGACATGCAAAACATAGGTTAAAGCAATAGTTTTACCAGAAGTAAGCTTTAAAAGTACCTTCCCTTTACCAACAATAGAAGTAGTGCTAGAGTTACCCATGAAAACGCACTCTCCTTCAGCACCTTTGACATACTCCACAAATATGTCTTGGTTGGTACAACTATGTCTTGTTGCCCCGGTGTCCAAGATCCATTCAACAGTATTACCAACAAGGTTGATATCTGACACCATCACAATAATAACATCCTCGGTCGGGTTTGCTTGTGCTTTGTTCTCTTTGGGTTTGTTGACAACAACAGCAGCAGCACTCCTACACTCCTTAGCCGGATGTCCATACTTACCACAGTTGTAACAATTTCCCTTGAAAGGCTTCTTGAAACTTTGGGGCTGATTCTTACCATGTAGTTGGTTTGGTCCTTTCCCTTTGGGTCCCTTGTTTCTGTCATGTTTACCTGCAAAATTCTTTTGTTCAACAAGGTTAGCAGTAGAGGAGGAATGTTCGGTTGATTTTTCTTTGGCCCGGATCCGGCTCTAATCCTCGATTTTGATGTGGGATACAACCTCCTGAAGAGTAAAGGTTTTCTATTTATGCCTCATAGAATGAACATAATTCTCCCAAGATTTCGGAAATTTATCAAGCAAATAGTTAGCTTGAAAAACCTCACAAATTTTCATCCCTACAGCAACAATTCCAGTCACCAAATTTTCATACTCATGAACTTGATCCAGCATAGGCTTACTATCAACTAACTCAAACTTAAGCCACCTACTACAAGCATATTTCCCCTTCCCAAAGTCATCAGTACCATACTTCAATTTAAGAGCATCCCAAATTTCTTTAGTCAATTTCAACTTACTATAAATCTGGTATAGGGATGTGGTCGTATAATGCAACAACATACCACGACAAGTCCTATTATCCTTATCAAAATCTCTAGTGGAATAAATAGGAGCCTTATCAACAACCAAAGCATGTTCAACACAAATTTGTCAAAAGAAAAATTTCATCTTATCAGACCACATATTATAATTCTTCCCATCAAACGGATCTAATTTAGACATATCAGGAACGAAAAAAATTTGAGAACATAGGGGTTGTACCAACAGTCATCATATTTGCACTCACATAAGGCACAACAGTGTTATTATGAACTAAAGTGGATGGTATAACAACAGCAGGAGTATTGGTCACAATAGGCACAGATCCGTTCACAACAACATCACCACTAATATCGTTCACATTAACTTTACCAACAATTCCGTCACTAGCCATGATTAAAAAAGATTCGACTTTAGAATGTTATAACCAAAGCTTAAAGACGGAACACTTATTTGTAACAAACGGTCGTGGCGTGATGAATCACTGCCCTAAAGTCGAATTTTCCCCCACACGTACACTAGGGAATTCCGGCAACCGACCTCCAGGGATACACGACAACCAATGCTCCGGTGTACTATGGTGCAATGACTTTGAGAGTAAACTGAACTACTGCCAAGTGAAGAGAAGAGCACAAGAGAGAAGAGTAGAGGATCTGTCCGTTTGTCTGTATCTAAAAAGTTGGAGGTTTCGGTTCTTTTATAGGAGTTTTAGAATCAGTAACCAAAATTAAGGAGTTAATAGTGGGATATTATTATGAGAATAATAATAATAATATAACGGTTACAGAATCTTGAAGTTGAACGGACTCAAAACGATCGGAAAAATATTGAGCCGAGAATAAAAAGGGCCCAACCCACACCCTCGCCCGGCCCGCCCGGACGGACAGCGGCGGCGCTCGCGCGCGTGTGTGGGGAGAGTCTTCCCTTGACTCCTAGTTCAAAGACTAGGAATACACAACCATATATAAAGGCTCTTCTCTTTCCTTTCTCTATCTATGTGGGACAAAGAGTTTTGTGAACAAGGCTTTTTGTGGGACTTTACTTTGAAGCATACTAAGCTTCATAAAGCATACCAAGCTTCATGAAGAATATCAAGCTTCATTTCCAACATAGAGTACTAGTGTTGAGAGTCATAATGTCAGAGGGGGGGTTAAGTACTAGTTGCTAGGGTGTTACCATGGGAGATCGTCAACAAAATTACACTAGTTGGGGTGTTACTATGGGAGGTAGTCAACAAAATTGGGGTGGTCACAAAAGAGAGACACAAAAGATAGATGCACAACGTGAACTTTTGTGCTAATGGATGTATTGCTAATATCGTGAAAATTAGTAAAATGATTGATCATGAACGTAGGCTATATTAATGAGTTGGGGCCAAAACACGTTAAAAATATTGTTTGCTATTCATGTTCTTGTTTGACATAGCTTTTGTAATTCTCGAATGTCTACTTATAAGTTGAACCACCATTTTTATTCCTAATGAATTAGTATCATAGCCAAGGTTTCGCCTAGGAAGTTTGGGGACAGAAGGGTCGTCAAGATCCAGTTTGAAGATCAAATTTGGACTTGTTGGTGAATCATTTTGTGGGAATTTTCTTAGGGCTACAAACCATGTTCCTTAGATGTTCATGTTGATTATGAAAGTTGGCTGCTTTTTTAGGCTGTATCGATGTGTTCGTGCTGTTCCAAGTTTATGGACTTTGAAGGGTTTTTCATCGTAGTATTCGAGAGGCCGAATATGCTTAATTGGTTTTATGATAATGGATGAAGACAAGATAGAGGGTGTATAGTTTTGACCTTCAAAACTACATGATGGAAGGTTTGTGATTTTGGCCACAAAATTTACATGTTGGAGATCCCAATGAACAAGAGGAATCGCTTCCCGTGGAAGATTGGTTCCAGTTCGAGGGGAGGCATAAATGATGATGCAATCGTATGCATCAAGGGCAATGTGGATGGAAGTTGATTGCAGTTTGGAGAAGGCGTTGTAGACAATGCATGTAAATCACTCATGGATCGAGGTTGGAGGCATATTATGTTGGAGGGGAAGATGTTAGATCGATGTTTGACCCCAATATGTATGTGAAGTTTGAGGGTCTGATATAATTTTTTTTTTAATCTAGCTATTTAATACTAGTTTCCTAATTATTGTAATTTTCTTTTTATTAGAGATAATATTTAGGAAAGATTTGTAACTAGAAAAGATTTGTAACTAGGAAATTATTTCCTAGAGTTGGAGAGGATCTAGAATTATTCTAGATAAAGCTTGTATTTCTTATTCTAGCTCAACTAGAGCTAGAAAGGTTTTGAGCCTATAAATATCAAGTCATAGGTCAATGCAAGAGTGCTCGAAAGAGTCACCAAGTTCGAACTTTGTTAGAGTGACCAAGTTAGGGTGTTGAGAGTCATAATGTGAGAGGGAGTTAAATACTAGTTGGGGTTCTAACATGGGAGATAATCATCAAAATTGGGTTGGCTCAAAGGAAAGACACCAAAGTTAGATACACAATGTCAACTCTTGTGCAGACGGATGTATTGCAAATACTGTGATGATTAATAATATGATTAATCTTGGATGTCGGCCATTGAGTAGGGGCCCCGAACCACGTTAAAAATACTGTTTATTTTCTCTTCTTGTTCTTGTTTGACATTGCTCTTGTTGTTCGATCGAATATTTATTTATAAGTTGATCCACCATGTTTATCCTCATGGGTGAACCTATGTGAAGCAATGGGTGGACCATTGCACACCATTTTTTAATTTTTTTGCCTTTTTAATGTTCAATTTTTCCTATTTTTGTAGAATTTTTTAGTTTTCTTGGCTCTTATTGCACCCCAATTCTATAATTTTTACCCTTATTCTCAAATTTGCACACTTATTCTAATTTTTCTAGATTCGCCACTGTTTATCCTTAACACCTTGAGTATATGCAATGCAGGATCTTGGGAGACCGAAGGTATAACATGGTCTCAGACCCTGTGGGTAACACAATCTTGTGTGAAGTATGTAACACTAATTATATTCGAGACTTGTTTGGTTGCACGTGGAACCTTGTGTTATTCCACAACTTCATTTTTTTACATTAATTTGTTGCTTTGCTTTGATCTTTATCTTGTTTAAATCTTGTAATTCGCATCAAATATCCCCGATAATACAAGTTCTTGCATAGCATTAGGTTATCATTTATCACTAGGTGAATAAGTCTTATTTGAGACCGACTCACAGGAAAAATAGTGTTGTTATTTATAAATACACGAAAACTTGTATAAAACACTCTTTTCGTAATATTTGGTGAAACGAGAGTCACTTTTTAGTGAAATAAGATTCATAGTTCATAATAAGTGACCAATATATTATTTCTAAATACATATGATCCATATATTTCTAAATGCATAGTGATCCATTTTATTGTGAGTTGATTTCACACAAAACTTACTCATACAAATATAGGGAACATTTGTATGAATTGACCCTTTTATTTCACTAAGGGCATGCTTGAATCGGGGGTAATGATTAAGAGGGTAATGAAGCATATTAAAGGGTAAAATAGGAAGATGGAAGTGGTTGTGGAGTAATAATTAAGAGGGTAATGGAGAAAATAAAGGGAGAAAGGGGAGAATGCATTACCCTAAAGGGAGGGTGAGTAACTTTTACCCCCTAAATAAGAGAAAAAATTACCATCCTCTTCACAAAATCTAACACCCATCACTCCCATACTTTCTATTTTAACCTATAATTCATTCGATTACATTTTTAATCATTGCCGGCCCTCATTCCAAAAATATCCTAAGAAGTAACTCCGTCACGTCAAAAGTTATACTAAAACTATCCAATTCAAGTTTTTGTGAGGAATAAAAGTGTAAATACGAAGATAATTTAAAGTGGTCAGTTCCTAATTGGTTCACACCAAAATAACAAATTAGAGCCGGTTTGAGTGGATAATTTTTTTTATTTTTTATTTATTAACTGAAGAAATATAATAAAGGGCCTGCCGAGCCATGGACTCCCATAAGCACGGACGAAGAAAATATAAGAAATGGCGTTTTGTGTCGACGTTTGTCCTCCGCACGTCTTCTTGGTCCTGCAAGACCTGAGAGTCCAATTTTCTGTTTCTTTTCTCATTTACGCTTCCTTTCTTTTCCCTCCCTCTCTCCCTCCCGCAACTTCTCCTCCTTTTCTCTCTCCTCGCCCTCCATGTTTCTGCTCCTTCAGGTCTCTCTCTCTCTCTCTCTCAATGTTCATGAATTTCCAATTCCCATAATTCAGCTCAAAATGTGATTCTATTATTATTTTTATTAATTTTGTTTTTTTTTTGTAGGATATTTGTTATGCAGAGAGACAGAGAGGAGAAAAACGGGGCCCCAATTTTGTACATTTGATTTCGTCGTTTAATTATTTCATTGCTACAACCACATTATAATTCTGGGCAAAATCAAGGAGAAAAATTACTTTTTCATTTGAATGATTTTTTTGGCCAAATTTTGATTATTTTTGGGTTTGTTGAGGCATATTTTTGTGTTGGAGGAAAATTTGGAATTTATGAGATGAAAAGGAGGAAAACGGAATGGAAGAGTAAAATTTTGGCGATCCATGGAAATGAGAAGATTCAATTGTATAATTATTTTAGTTATTTCGCTTTGTGCATGTAGTTTTCCAAGCAAAGTTGTTACAGCTAGGATCTTTTTTGGCTATGGAGTTCAATCACCATCTCCTGTTGAGGACAATCAACAATGGGTATGTTTTTTTTTTTTTTTTTTTTTTCTTTTGTTTAACGCTTGTTTTCTCATATTTTATTAAATGTTGTTCTTTATTTATTTATTTATTTATTTATTTAGGGAGCTGCCATTTGTTTACATGTGAAACTGTTGTTATGATTTATGAATGTTAATGTTATGTTTGGTCTCTTCTTATTTTCTTAAATTGGTATGAACCCAGATGATAATCATAGTCAAGTGAGCATTATGATTTATGCCAATTGAATTACAAGCTTGTTGACATTACCTATGCAATTAGTATTGACTTTCTTTAGAACAAATTGACTTGAAGAAGTGTAGTTTACATGGTAGAACGGATGGTGAGCGCCCACACTCTTATGGATGGTATGGTTGAGATGAGGATGAGAATGAGAAAGGAGACTGTGCAACTTACCCTGTTTGTTTTTTATTTATTTATTTGTTATGTGTGTGTATGCGCGCGCGTGTGTGTTAATGTAACACAGACACGTACAAGTAGTTGGGCTTGTCACAGGGTCATGTGCCGAAATGTAACTTGCATGTGGAGTCTAGAGTCAAGAAACCTGAAGCTTGTCTTTCTTAAGTGGTAGGTGGAATTGGTTCATTTTCCTTGACTATGGTATATTCTTGGTCTTGTTTTAGGATAAGACCTCACAATTTCCAGTTTTGTGCTTACCATTTTCTGCTTGCTATTAATCCACAAGTGATAACTCAGCTTTAGTTTCTTTAATAGATCTTGATTGACCTCCTCAACTGCTGCTTATAGAAGGATAAACGTTGGGATCAAAACCTCCTCAACCACTACGTATAGAAGGATAAACATTGGGATTAAATGAACAAGAGGGAAGGGGTAGGGAGTTGTAAGTGTGACTTGGGGAAGGTGAAGGGCAACAGAGCTTCTATTCCCTTTTTGTTTCTTCTTCTTCATCTTCTATTCCTTTTTCTTTCTTTTCTGTGTTTGTGTGAGTGTGCGCGTGTATTCCCATTCCCCTTGTCAAAAAGGGGCGAAGTGGCCACTTGTACCACCGGCTATGAAAAATCTGGTATTGCTATTAGTTACTCTAGGCAATTGGAATTGCTGACTCTTTTTTCCGGCAGCATTGTCCCCGGGTGACTAGAAACACAAACAAATTATTCTGTTCGCCTACAGATTTTCTAAATTGAATGGTGGTAACTCCTTGATGTTTCATGTTGATGATTACTGATTAAGGAAAATTACTCATTCAAGGTTCAAGGATTTTCATTCTGATATAATCTTGCAGACCTTAGGTGCTTCAAGCTATAAATAGCTGTGATTTTAGATTTTAGCTAGTTTCTTACTCCTAGAGGAGATAGACACTCAGAACTGTCAGAAGTATATGCATTAGAATGGTCTGCTGTCAGCTCTATAGTTATAAGTGAGATACTGCTTTTTTTGCTGAATAAATCAAAATTGGCTCATCCGGTTTGTACTCTTATTGATTATTGTGAGGTCCCCATTGGCCGTCACTCATCGCTCTTCAGATCAAGGGTAAAACAGATATAATGTCTCTGTTCATACAAGGTTACGTTGCCTGGGCGGGAGGAAGCAGTGGGGTAATGTAGTGTAGATGAAGAAGTGATCTGTAGCATACTATCATCTCCTGAGGGGTAGCTCAAGTGGTGAGACATCTGAGAAATATTTCAGAGGTCCCAGGTTCGAGTCATCTCAGGGCCACTGGAGGTTTTACCGGTCGTTTAACTTCAGGGCCCATGTTATCTAAAAAAAATAAGAAAATAATATGGATTTCTTGTCCACTTTTCTTCTGCATGATTGAAACTAGAACAAAGCTTGGTCATTGCAATCTGCCCCCAACCCTACAACCGTTTCTTGTATTGTGGAGTTGTATCTTTTGGTCTAAGAGATGATCTTTTGTAATATTGATTCAAACAGAGCATCAGAGGTGGATTAAAGATATTGTCATTGATGTCTAACTTAACTCTTCTATCGTGGTCATTAGTTTTCTCCTTGTATGCAAATGCAATGATATGTATAATGCATGAAAACTGACGACATGCAGTGACAACAGAAAGATTACATACAGGAAAGTTGCAGGAAAGAATTGGCTGAAATAGTAAAAGAATTTGGAGAACTTGACTTGTATTTTCCTTGGAAGGCAGCTGGATCAAACATAGAATCCAGAACAATAAGATTGAGAAAACGAGGTTCTCAAAAAACTTCGATCATCACTATCCTGCCATCCAGTCTCCAAGAAGCTCTTCTGGATTGCTTGAGCAAGAATTACCGTGTCTTTCATAGTTTTAGCGGAGAAGATCGCCACACTAGTCATGATGGATTTCCTTTCCGTCATTCTATTGTTTCTAGAAGATACCTGGCTGACAAGTCATCTGAAGGTAGATAGAAAGTCCTGCTTCTGTTCTTGTATCCTTCCCTTATCTCTCTCTCCCTCTCGTGCTAATGCTCTTTCACTATATGATGCAGTACCTTCCAGCTCTGCCCCTAGTGCATTGACTGATATATTTGACAAGCCAATTTACATACCGCCTGAATTTTTTTCTCAACCACCTTCTCGAGCTGTAGCTGACCAAAGTTCAACAATAGATACAAAAACCGAAGACCATAATAAACATTTAAACAAAATTATTACTATTGCTGCATCCGCAGCAGGAATAGTTGTCATTTTGGCGTTGGTGTTATTCTGTTGCCTGATTAGGGGAAGCAGAGTTAGCTCTGGAGATAAGCAGAGAGATGATAAACCTCTTTTGACATTGAGCTCAAGTGACTTCTCTGCTGGTAACTTATTGTTGGTTCTCTTTGCTTTGTATTGATGTGCTAATATTATATTATTATGCTATATTTATTGTCATTTTCACATAATTTTCAATCTGTCAGGCTCCTCAAGAAGTTCTGACAATAGAGAGTTTGGGAGACATACATCATTCAACAGCTCGTCTCTAAGACCTGATGGTCTGCATGGAACTCTGGCTGGTATTCCTGAACATGGTCAAGGTGCAGCCGGAAGTGATGAATCACTATCTTCTCTGAATTCAGCTCTTGGAAAATCAGATCCTCCTCCTCCTCCTCCAACTGCACCACCACCACCACCACCTAAGGCTAAACCTCAGCCTCCACCACCACCTAAAGGCGCCCGACCACCCCCGGCACCCCCAGGAGCTGGTAAAGGACCACATCAGCGAGGACGATCAACATCTGGTGATGGGAGTGAGCTCACAGATGACCCTGATGCCCCTAGAACCAAGCTGAAGCCATTTTTCTGGGATAAAGTGGTGGGTAGCCCGAGTCACTCAATGGTGTGGGATGAAATTAGAGCTGGGTCATTCCAGTAAGATTCTAAAAAACCATTTCACAATTTTTCGTTGAAGGCTATTTCTCACAACTATGTATTATCTGCAAAGGACCTATGTCTAATTGCTCTTTTTTATGAAGCCATTATGTCATATTTCTCTCTATTTGGCACTTATATTTGGAGTATTGTCAGGTCAAATTTGAGATCTTGTCATATATGGTCACATTTTTTGAGCTAAGATGGTTGCTATTTGAATAATTTCAGGTTTAATGAGGAGATGATAGAATCTTTGTTTGGCTATAATGCTGATGACAAAAGAAACAGTGATCGAAGAAATCGTCCGTCAGATGCGTCTCAGTCACAATACGTACAGATACTTGATCCTAAAAAGTCGCAAAACTTATCCATTCTTCTCAAAGCACTTAATGTTACCACAGAAGAAGTTCGTGATGCCCTTCTGGAAGGTGTGTCTGTTCTGTTAGCGCATACAAATATATGTGTATTTTCTCATACATGCACAATTTTATGTAAAGTGTTAGGTAGCCCAAATCACTCAATGGTGTGCACAGCATGTGGGAAATAACAGTTTTATTACCATTTCCATTGATATGGTTGAAAACATCATTGCTTATTATGAAAGAATGTGCTGGCCATGTCTATTCTCTTCAATCCCACTCCTGTTTCTTCTTTCCCCCAGGCATATTGTAACTCTTAGCTCAGTGAAACATTGAAAGGTAGTTCATTCACATCATCTTCTAGTTTGGGTAGTTGCTGCAACTGCTCAAAAGTTCATGGGTTTTTCACTTCTCTGGCGGCTGGCTCAAAGCAGTGTCGGAAGACTATATCTATTTATTTTTTACAATTTGGAATTCAGGTTATCATGCTTGCCAATAGTTATCCCTTTCGCCTTAGCTCCACGTTGTGGATCAACTGGAGGGCCAAAAGGAAGCACAATATTTTATCTTCTTGTAAAAGTTTATTCAGTGATGTGATGCTGCTTTTGTAGTTCCCGGCTGGTTAATGTTTTCTTTAAACTTTACTTTTTCACAACTAGAAGATAATGAGGGGCCTCAATTGGATCAGGTAATGAGCTCCCTACGGAGCTATTGCAAACTTTGCTGAGGATGGCGCCAACGCAAGAAGAAGAACTAAAGCTTCGTTTGTTCAGTGATGATCTTCATAGGCTTGGGCCTGCAGAAAGGTTCCTGAAAGTATTGGTTGACATTCCATTCGCTTTCAAAAGAATGGAATCTTTGATGTTCATGTTTACATTCAAGGACGAAGTCTCAACCATCAAAGAGTCTTTTATTACTCTTGAGGTGAGACAGAAACAATCCTTTTCCATGTTCAAGATCTTTTCTCCCTAATCTATCCTTTTTGAGTTGTGACTTGTGACCTTGGAGATTCTCCATCTGTCTAAGCAAGTCAATTTGGAATTGGTGAAACTAATTGATCAAGTCTCACCCAGAAGATCAGCATTGCCAAGTGAACTAGATCTTTTAACTGTTTTCCATTTATTGGAACTCTTAGATATATGCCACCTTCTGTGTTATTTCAATGAATGGTGCACTTGATTGCAGGTGGCTTGTGATGAGCTCAAAAGGAGTAGATTGTTTCTGAAACTCTTGGAGGCTGTTCTTAAAACTGGAAACCGCATGAATGATGGGACCTACCGTGGAGGTGCTCAAGCATTTAAACTTGATACGCTCTTGAAACTTGCTGATGTTAAAGGAACAGATGGAAAGACCACACTTTTGCATTTTGTTGTTCAAGAAATTGTTCGTACAGAAGGCATAAAAGCGGTACGTGCTGCGAAGGAGAACCGCAGTATATCTAGTATTAAATCTGATGACTTTGTTGAGGACCCTGGTTTTGATGCAACAGAACACTACCGTACTCTTGGACTTCAAGTTGTGTCTGGTATTAGTAGTGAACTTGATAATGTTAAAAAGGCTGCAGTGATAGATGCTGATGGGCTAACGATCACAGTTACCAAGCTTGGACAGTCATTAGTGAAAATAAAGGACTTCTTAAACAATGAGAGGGAGAACTCCGAGGACGATGGTGGGTTCTGTCAGGCTCTTGCAAGTTTTGCAGAGCATTCAGATAGCGAGATAACATGGCTGGTGGAAGAAGAGCGGAGGATATCCCAGCTGGTGAGGAAGACGGCAGATTATTTCCATGGCAGTGCTGGAAGAGAAGAAGGCCTGCGTTTGTTTGCTATTGTGCGTGATTTTCTGATAATGCTAGATAAGATATGTGCACAACTGAGACAAAGTTTTTCAAAGCGGGCACGAAACCCTACCAAGGAAACATTAACAAAAACATTGTCACAAGATCAGCAACAATCAATACAGGACATGCGGCAGCGTTTGTTTCCTGCAATTGCAGATAGACGAGTGGACGATTCTAGTTCAGATTCAGATAATGACAACTCTGACTAGAACTATCCTGGTATGTATACAAGCTTTTCTGTGATTAATTAGTTGTTTTCTAATAAGAAAAAAAATTAAAGAAAACTAATAATAATAATAATAATAATAATAATAATAATAATAATAATAATAATAATAATAATAATAATAATTATTATTATTATTATTATTATTATTATTATTTAATTATTATACTATATCATTATTATTTTGGGTCTTTGCATCATTGGAAATTATTATTTGTTAATAACTTATTCTGTATAGAACCTCTTCGCTAGGTCTTCTTTGTGATGAATTATATATTTATTGATCAACACATAATGCATGTCAAGCATGCTACATGAGAAATAATCGAAACAACGAAACCTAGCAAAAATTCCTTAAAGAAGCATTATTCTCCAACGTTAGCATCTCTCCAACACCCACCATAAAGTTCTACCCAGGCAGCAAACATCAACGTCATTCTTATGGGCCTATCAAAGGCTCACCTTTCAAATACCCCTTAATAAGAACCGAAACACATGGGCAGACTTCTATGAAAGCGATTTGGCCGACACTAAACATGATGGTGTCTCTTTAGTGTAATCAAGGCAAACAAGTTCACCAAAAACTTCTTAGGTTACTTCTTGCCCAAGCAGGAGTTGGCCAGGAGGTGGAATTCCATGGCATTCAAGCCACACACCTCTCTGCCAGTCCTCACTAGTAAGAAATGAAGTTGCGTACATCTTGACCTCCCAAACCCTTGCAGAGGTTGTATTACACTTCTTGTTTATTTTTTTTGTGGGGGGGGGGGGGGGGGGGGGTTGTTGTTCTAAGTATTATTTTTCCATTGATGCAAAGGAACTCATTCTACTACGCAATCTAGCATGTATGATAATTCTATGTAGCAGTGAGCTGGCTCCTTTTCTTTATGTATTCATGGCTTCATGCTGACATCTATCAGGGCTTTGGCCAATCTATCAGAGAATGTATTTTAGTCTTTTTAGATGCTCGCAAGTCACAGCTGATCCTCCAGCCTTTGACATCAGATATTGTATTTGCTCTCAATGGCCTCTGATTTCTTGGGGCCACTAAAATAAATGACTCAACCTCTAACTTGTTGGGTTTTCTTAGGTTGCTAATCTTTCCATGGGGTTCATGAGATTGCCTCCGATGTCCTGGTTCCAAGAGCTTTCTGTAGTGCCATTTGTGAAATCCCTGATCAACTGTGGTTTTCTTGATGGCAAAAAGTTACAAGAGGCTCTCGTTGCTCTTCAAGGTTTTCCACAGTGTCTGCTCTGTTTTCATGCATCCAAGTTGGAGATCCACTATTTGCCGGGTGCATCACTACGGCCAGCGCTCCGTAACTGAGGCAGTTAGAAAATGGTGTTCAAGCGCAGCTACAACAGTACAGGCGGAATTGTCCTGCAGGTTTTAATTTTGTAAAGCCCATTGCAGAAAATCTGCAGAACTTGTGAGGTCTGACGCCTTGTAAATGGAACTTTTAGATGAACTATGCTGTCCTGTATAATCATACTTGTATATTAGAACAGGAACTATTAGAGACTAAAAAATAGTTATTGTAGTTCAGTTGGTGAGCACAGATACATTTAATCCATACTTCTCGTTCTTAATCTGGGAGTTGATCAAGTTTATCTCTCTAGATTACCTTTGGAAAGGAAACTGATTACTGACTCACTGGTGAACCAAGCAAGTTTCCGTGGAGAAGAAAGCAGAAGGTGAATTACAGGAACTATCACTTAGCTAAAGCACCTCAAATACAAGAAAATCCAATTGGAGAAGGAAAAGTTGATAGTGGTACCTTGTTATGAACGGTTGAGTTCCTAGTTTTCATGGGTCACAAATGAAATGAAATTATGCATTTATTTATGTTTAATAAAGTGCAAGTTTGATGAATAATTCAACTCTAGGTGCTTTTATGGGGTTATGTACTTATGTTTAATTCTTCTAAACGTAGTTTGATTCAAACAAATCAGAGCTGATAAAAAAGGGGCTTGGCTTGAACGTTAACCGGGCTTCCATGATTTCTGAGTTCGGAGACAGGGTCGTCAAGCTGGCTTGGGCCAGGTCCTTGTAAATTTACAGAATGCCGGCCGGCCTTTGATCATCTCTTATTCAAATTGAGCATAAACATCTTTTTTGCCTTGACTGAAAACCAAAATAAATTAATGATAAATAATAATAAAATGAAGAAAAAATTGCATTTTTTTTTATGGATAATAAAACACAAACAAAAATTAAAGAGAAAACCTAAAGAAAGACAAACAAAACTAAACATAGAGTGATACAAATTGTCATTAGCAATCATCATCATCATCATTCATCCCCACCAATAAATCGTCCACACACATTTTGTCCACTTTCTCTCTCTAATCTGACCTTAAGGTCATTCTTTAGCCAACAGGAGAGAGAAAAAATTATTTTGGTTTCTTTCACATGGAACTATGGATGGTTATATTTGCATCCCTACAATTACAGTTTTACTGAGTTTGATTGTTGTTGCTCTGGGTATTCTCTGTTGCTTGGTTTTGTTCACCTGGCGTTTATGCAATTCAAACAACTTGAAGTTGTCAGACGACTTTGTGGCTGAAAAACCATCAGTAAAAGGTAACAAATTCAAAACCCCCCAATTTTCTTTTTGTTCCGAAGTTTTGTTTTTCTGAGTAATTAGAACTTACTAGAACTACCCAATGGACTTCTTGTTAAAAGCTTAATTCAAGAGAATATACAAAGGCCTTTTGGTTGGGGTTAATGATTAAGGGGGTAATGAAATAAATTTATAGGTTAAAATGGAAGTATGTGAGGTAGTGAGGGTTAGATTTTGTGAGAAAGAGGGTAATGACCCTCATTTGGGGACAATAGAAACCTACCTCCCCTAAGGTAATGATATTTCCCCTTTTTTCCTTCATCTTTTTCATTACCCCTTTAATCATTACCCTTATCACCACTTCATCTTGCTATTTTAGTCTAAAAAATCATTTCATTACCCTCAATCAAACGGCCCCTAAATATACAGTTGAGAAATTTCCCACAATTAACAATGGACTCAATAGTAGATCGATGTATTGAAGTTGTGGGAAGGATTGTATTGATTTCAATGAAGACTTACGGAGTGAAAGAAGAGTTCAGATATAGCTAGGAGAGAAGAGAAGTTGTTATTGATCATAACTATCAGTTTTAAGAGCACGTGCTAACACACCTGCCGGCAATTGCCTCATAACATCTAGATCAAGACCTTCATACATGCAGGTCCTATATCTTTATACCTTGATTTTGCTGTGTGTACTTCTGTAGATGCATCAGTAGGCAACCCGCAATTGGACGCTAAGAACTCCAGTAGATTGCTGAATGCGAGAAATGTGAGTGTGGTAGGCAACTCAATCAAGTCCAGGTTGCGGACAATTACATAACAGGCGCTTGTGGATGCAACAGAAAACTTCCATTCAGATTGCTTCCTTGGTTTGGGTAAAGGGTTTGGCCAAGTCTATAAAGGGAAGTTAGCAGATTCTAATGAGGTTGCATATCATTCTCTTTCAAGTTGTGTTTCATTTTGTGCCTGTCTTTATTATTCCCTCGTTAATTGACCACCACATATGTGGATAGTTTAAGTTTCTTGGTTAGTTCGCCTGTGGTGAACATGAAAGTCTCCTCTTTCAAATGTAGGCTGTTGCAATCAAGGAGATACATCGCATAAAAGATAAGGACATTGGGGATTTCGTAGTTAATGTGTTGGCACTTGGTCGAGCAGATCATGATAACGTGGTAAAATTAATTGGGTATTGTGCTGAGGCTAATCAGAGGTTATTGGTTTCTGAGTACATGCCCTTAGGATCCCTGGAAAGCCATCTGCATGGTGCGTAATGTGTTATATAGGTACTTGTTCTATATATCTTCTATATGTTACAATCCTGCCGGACTTTATTTCTGTTTGTACAGGCCCCCAGTCTGAATTGTGTCCTCTTAAGTGGAATACGAGGATGAAAATAGCTTCTGGGGTAGCTAAGGGCTTAGAGTTTTTGCATGACAAGTTGAAGCCGCCCATTATACACCGTCATTTGAAATCTTCGAACATCTTGCTTGATGAGGGTTATCACCCTAAACTTTCTGATTATGGGCTGGCTGAACTCTATCCTACTTGTGACGCAACAATGTTCTGCTTTGGGTTGTGTGGGTCACCTGGTTATTGTGCGCCGGAGTGTCTTAAGGTAACTAGAGAAGTGACTCTCAAAGCTGATATATACAGCTTTGGTGTTGTTTTGTTAGAGATCATCACAGGAAGAAAGGCATATGATGTAACAATAAATAGGCAGGAACGGATCCTGGTTAGATGGGTAAGGTGTTTTCTTTTTCTTCTATTCCTCTGAATTAGCTTAGTATGAATCTGGTACCTTAAGTTGGCTAACTCATAGTATATTTCCCCAGGCACAATCACAGCTCAAAGACGAGTTAGTAATGCTCACTGAAATGGTTGACCCAGTGCTACAACATAAATACCCCATTGGAGATTTGTATAAAGCTTTTGAGCTAGCTGCACAATGCGTGGAGGATGAGCCTACTATGAGGCCTAACATAGCTGAAGTCGTAACGATTATGAATGATCTCGCCTCTCAAAATTATGATTCCGAGACACAGACTCTCCATCATAGAACCAATGGGCTCAAGAAGCAATAAGATGGATTATAGTAAGAAATGGATAGGGAAAGAGAGAATAGCAGGGCACAAAGCTAAGAAAAAAAGTGTGAAAGTAATTTGGAGTATGTTTTTAATTGATCGTAGTGAAATAAATTTTGAAAGTAACTGTTGCATAAAAGGAAATATACACATTAAATATACATATTTTATGTGTTTCTCCTAAAGTGACTGTTAGAGAATGGTAATCCATATATAAGAACAAGTTTAACTCATGTATTTTCTCTAGTCAAGTCCAAATCTGGTATATGTTGTGATCGTGGAGTTCGTGGTGTTTAGGCTTAGGTGAAGCTTGAGCACGTTTTGGCTCGAGTAATTGGTGCTACGTGTAATTGAGCCGTGTCTTCTTATTAACGAGAATAAGTATACGTTAAAATCTCTGCGGTAAATCGTGTGTCAAGTTCTGGTTTGATTTATTGTTTTATTATTCAAGTATTTGTTGAGAACGTGACTCTACATTAGTTGAGTTAAAAGATATAAAATTCCGCAAAATTTAAAGAACCCACTTCAACCCCCTCCCCCCCTTCTTGTGTTATTGTGTTCTTATTACTACAACAATTGGTATCAGAGCGGGTTACCCTTTTTGAGAGATTAATATCTTAGAGTTATCTGAAAAATGAGTGCACCTGAGGGAATACTAGAAGGATATTCAACTGCCCGTCCTCTACTATTCAATGGTCAAATTTACAATTGGTGGAACAATCGAATGGAAATTCATGTCAAAGCTGAAGATTATCAACTATGGGGTATTATACAAAATGGACCATATGAGATTACCCAAACTGATGACAAGGGTTTGGTATCTGCAAAACCCATGAACAAGTGGGATGACACTAACTACAAAAAGATGGAGAAGAACACCAAAGCAATCAAATTGCTTTACTGTGGCTTAAGTTCAGATGAATTCAATCGAGTTTCAGCGTGCTCAACACCTAAAGAAATTTAGGACTTGCTTAAGATATCCCATGAAGGTACAAACGAGGTAAAAAAGTCTAAAATTGATTTGTTAGTTTCTCAATGTGAACTATTTGAAATGAAACCTGATGAACCAGTCAAAGTCTTTTGTTTGCTAGATTTACTAACATTGTGCATGAGTTGAAATCTCTCGATAAACACTTTAGTATAGAAGATTAAGTGAGGAAAATTCTTTGGAGTTTACCTCATGAAAATTGGTCCGCTAAGATTACGACTATTCAAGAGGCTAAGGACTTGACTGTCATGACTATGGAGCAATTGATCGGCTCTCTCATGACTCATGAGATGCAGATAGCTAAAAGAGTACAAAGTTCAACCAAAAAGAATCGTGGAATTGCCTTGAAATAAAGCACAATAAACTGAGGAAGAGTCATCACTTGAAAATGACTTAGCTATGCTGGTTCGTCGACTTAGAGGTGCTTATCCTATGCAGTACAAAGGGTTCAAAGGGAAGAAAGGTAACACGTCACAAGGTAAAAACACTCCTTCTAAGTCTCCTCCTACAAACGGTTGTTATAGGTGTGGTAGCACAGATTACTTTATTCGGGATTTTTCTGTTGGACAAGAGGAACGAACAAAGGAACCCAGAATCATCAATACAAATCTGTAAAAAAGGAGATGAAGAAAGCCTTCTGTTCTATTTGGGGATTTATTGATTCTGAAGATGAAGAAGAAGAGGAGAAAAATCATGAGGCCGATCTCAGCTTGATGGCCATAAGCGAAAATGATAACTCAAACGTGGTAAGTCATCTAACTCTCAAAGAGAAGGCTAAATTGCTTCCTAGAGATAAATTGCTTGAAATGACTCTAGCTTTATTAGATGAGTTTCATGAGGTTTGTTCAGATAATCAAGAATTAGATAGCTCTGAAACTAGCTTACAAGAGAAATTGGAATGTACGACTAAGATAAAACATGAGCATGAGAATGTTAGTATTGTTTAAAGAATGAAAATTCCAAGCTAAAAGAAGTTGTTACTTTGTTAGAAAAAGATGTTGCTGGTTATATATTCATGAAATTGATAGATTAAAGAACTTGCTCCGCGTACATGAGCCTATCCATGTTGTTGATGAAACCCGTGTAACAAAACTAGAGGAAGAGCTTAAGAGAGTTAATATTCTTCTTCGTAAATCTATTGCTTATGTTCCCTGTTCCTGTGCAGATCTAAAACTTGAGTTAAATAAGACCAAATCTATTTGAGTGATTTAACTGCTAATAATTCAGAACTTCAAAAAACTATCACAAAATCCGACAAAGCTGAGAGCAGTAATACAGGAAGAGACAATGTGAGAAACAGTTCCTCTGACTTGTATGACTGGTGCAAAAAGCACGAAAGTAAGATTATAGCTAGTTTAGGCTTTAAAAAGAACAAAGTCACATAGAATAAAAAATCTAAATATGTTGATTTGTATGAAAACAAGGTTTGCATGCATTGTGGTAAAGTAGAACACTTTCATTTTGAATGCATTGCTCGTATGAAAGCTTATGACAGGAACAATGGCTATGTGAGACAAATTTGGGTTAAGAAGAGTGAAATTCACAATGTTTCTCATAGAATGGTACCCAAATGAGTGAAATTCACAATGTTTCTCATAGAAAGGTACTCAAACAGATTTGGGTACCTAAGACTAACAAGTAATATATTATACAGGCTAAAGTGAGAGGGAGCAGCATGTGGTATGTTGATAGCGGTTGCTCTAGGCATATGACAGGGGATGAATCTAATTTCCTCTCACTTCAAGCCTTCGATGGTGACAGTGTGACGTTCGGTGATAACATGAAAGGAGGAATTATTGTTGTCGGTAAAAAGGGATTTCTGCTTTAAAACATAAACTGGTTTTTGAAAGGATTAGTATAATAAAATCTTTTCAGATATATTTTGAGAAAAGATTTTATATGTTTCTTGAAAAAAGGTTTCATATATTAGAGATTTTATTCTCTATTATCCTAAGGTTTTGACAGCTTGGCTATAGATTTCATTAGGGTGAATCTAATTGTTTTTTAGACAAGTCGAAAATTAGTTTCCTACTTAACTACTACTTTTTATATTAGTTTGAAAACTATAAAATACCTTCCAATCTTCTGCCTTTTCTGAAATTATGCTTTGGTTATTTAAAGGAGGGCAGAGCATCAACTTCATTTACACACTGAATTTGAGAAAATATTTGAGAGTACTTGAGCATACGGACATTCTCATTCCTTATAACTGTTGTTGTTTTGAAGGAACAATTGCTGTGTCGTTAGTTCAGTCTGTGTCGAGTTCTGAATTGCTTGGTCTTGCTATCTGTACGTCATAGGTTTAATTTGTGCATTTTAAGCTTTCGTAGAAGCATTGTTTAGGCATTCTGAATATGTTCTCATCTGCTGTGAAAGTGGGGTTCGTGGTGTTTAGGCTTAGGTGAAGCTTGAGCACGTTTTGGCATTGGTGCGTGCTACGTGTAATCGGGTCGTGTCTTCTTATTAATAAGAATAAGTAGATGTTAAAATCCCTCACGGTCGTGGTTTTACTTCCTCAGATTTAAGGAAGGTTTTCACGCTAAATCGTGTGTCAAGTTCTGATTTGATTTATTGTTTTATTATTCAAGTATCTGTTTAGAACGTGACACTAGATTGGTTGAGTTAAAAGTTATAAATTTCCGCAAAATTTAAAAAACTTAATTCATCTCCCTCCTGTGTTCTTATTGCTACAACACAAATGAAAAATGTTTGTTACATTTTATAAATATATTTCCGTTACTCTTTTGTTGAATAGGAGGCAAAGTAAATTTTAAAACTTACGTAAGTTACACACATATATATACACTAAAAAATAGGTATGTGGGTTTACGAAAAATGAGCAAGTTTTGTGTGAGACCAATTCACAGAAAATTGGGGTCACTATTTAGCAATGTAAGGGTCACTTATTATGAGTTGTCAGTTGTGACCCTTATTTCACTAAAAAGTGACCCTCACCTCACCAAAAATTACGGAGAGATGGTCTTAACCAAGTTTTTGTGATGAAGGATAGGTGTCTAATGTTATTTTTGATTTACAAATTCTTTTTTTTTTTTTTTGAGGGAATTGGATTTACAATTCTTAATAACTAAGAGCATCTTCAATGCAAGGTTTGTATGGAGGTTTGTGAGGAGAAAAATCTCTCAAAAAAACCTCATTTACATAGTAATAAACCTAAAAACCCAACTTTTACACAAACCGGTTGTCTAGACAAACCTGATTTTTGGGTTATGATGTGGCATAGGCAATACACCTATTAGAGGTTTGTGGCATAGTGTACAAGAGATGGAGATTGCTAAACGTACATACCTAAATTACTAAATGCAAATCTATTTTCCTTTAATACCCCTCTCATAACACAATCCCTAATTTACCACACTTCCTTCCCGCCCTCCCTCCTCCCTCCTCCCTTTCTATCTCTTTATCATGACAATGGCACTGTGCTTGTGTATTTTTTGTATCTCAGTACTTTGTATTCCCCAATTCAATCAATTCAACTCGTCATTTATAATCTATCATCTATCATCATCATCATCATCATTATCATCATCATCATCATCATCTGCCATCATCCATCATCATCATCATCATCATCATATGCCAACATCAATCATCATCCAACACCACTACTTTGCAGATTCCCACCCAATTATCGGCCCGTTCTCTCATCCTGCCACTCCCACCTCTCTGTGCTCCTCTATCTCAGGCGGCCAATAGACTACCGAAACCGAACCCCGTCTTACACAGCCGCGGGAACCCACCAGACCACCACCTATAAACCCTAACTCAAAAAATAAAGATAAGACAATTACGTTTTTTAGGGGATAACAAAATTAAGTTCGTAACTTTTACTGAGTAATGTCATTGTTTGCATCAAATGATTTATTTAATCATGTTTGACGAACTGGTTGAATGATAATGATGAAGTACAGAGCTAATAGAATATGGAGTACATGGAAAAGTTGTTATTGAAGTAAAAGAGTCCTTTGGGAAATTATGATACAAAAGTACTTGCGTTTAGTAATTTTGAATTTACGTTAAGCAGTTTCGTAACTAAGTTTTACTAGTAGCTAATCTATTTCGCCGTTGTGGGGCACATGAAGTTGGCCCATTAGATTTGTTCCGAGAATGTAATACCCCTGTAATGAAATGTCACCTACCACTACAGAAAAAAAGGCAAATTTGCTGCGGAAATTAGCTGCGAATTTTTTTCCGTAGCTAATTAGCCACGGATTTTCAAATTCCGCAGCTAATTAGCTACGGAAAAAATTCCGTAACAAAATCAGCTTCGGAAATTTTTCCGTAGCTAATTAGCTACAAAAATTAATTTTCCATAGCTAATTAGTTGCGGAAAATTATTTTTCCGTAGTTAATATTACAAAAAGAAAAAATTAATTCTTAGCTGCGGAATGAGTTTCCGCAGCTAAGTTAACTACGGAATTAATTAATTCCGTAGCTAATTTTCCTTTGGGCTGTGGGAAATATTATGTCCTAAGTAAATTGCATCCCATATAACATTAACAACTTGTCTTGTGACTTGGTGGTGGAGTGTCATGTTTACCACGCGAGCGTGCTAGGTTCGAGTCTTGATAGACACAAAAATGCATGTGGGCTCTGATTTAATTCATGAGTTGCAGGGGGCCCAGCTGGCCTTGGAGCACGTGTAAGATCAGTGGGCAGAGGTAGGGGTAAGCAGAAATTCCCGGTAACCAGTACCGGAAATCGGTCTATCCAATTCAAATTTCTGAGTTTTTGGGAACCGAAACCGGTTATAAAATAATATTATAAGACTTTTTCCTTTGTTAGAAATAAAGAATGGTCATTTTCTAGTAATTTTAGTGGTTTAAAAAATTGTATTTATAATTTTATTGTTTTAGTGATCGTATTTGTAATATTAATAATTAAATGATTGTTTACGTTAATTAAGTTTTGATTTACAATGTTAAGTATTTTTATTGTAGTTTTTAATTTTATGTTTGCGGTATTTTCGAAAACTAATATTTATTAGTGTAATATTATAATTGATATTTTTTATAATTAAAATATATACATTTATTTGATTTGAAAAATAATAAAATTTGGTCAATAGCTATAGTTTTTTCCGCAGCTAAATCACGATTTTTTTGTAGTGTACACAGATTAAATAATTCATATGCTCTTCACAGTCAAGGAAATACATTTTAGTGGAATACATTTCTTAATCAACATAGTATTGTAGACACCCTAATCGGTTCTCATCCCCTGACACCGCAACGCCCGATGATGATGGTAATGGATTAACATGGACGTAAGTAGAAAAGGACATTGCTCAGAAATCTAGACCAAATTCCTTGAAACCTCAGTCTTTGGATAGCCCTTGTTATAAGGATTTCAACGCCTTTGACCTTGCCTCAATCAGGTTCCTGGATCAAGAGATATCGCGTCTCGAAGATTTGGGTCAAAATCGCTCAATCGTGGCTCCTCGGGCCAACCCAAGGGAAATTTCGTAATTTACAGAGCACAAAAAGTAAAAAACCCTAGCCACGCGCGCGCCGTGAGGCCCGGCTGCCTTCGCAGGCTGCTCAGCGGCTAGCGCGTGACAGTGGGGGCTGTCAGGCCAGCCGCTGAGCCCCAGCGGCCACCGCGGGCCTCAGCTGCCCTCCGTGTGGCCGCTGAACCCATTTTTTGACTGGGCCGAGTTTTGGCGCCGGGCTTCTCGCCCTAGGCCCCTAAATCCGTCCCCCAACTCAATAAATACTCCCTTTCACCCTCTTCTACGGGAGGTCAGTCAGTTCATAATTTTGAGAGCATTGAGAGCACATATTTCCCCAAATTCAGAAATCTGAAGATTCAAGCAAGCAATACACCTAGTCTAGCACCCAAGATCGAAGAGCAATCCCAATTCTACCAGTCCCGTTCGAATAGAACGTCCGGGTTAATCATCCTGAGGGCCTAATTCTTCATTAAATCTCTTGTTTTATTGTTCATTCATCATGTTTTATTTAGCTTTTGATTATGGTTGAATAAATTTGCATGCTTTTGATTTTGTATATAATTATGCTCGATTAGTTAGTATAAAGTTTGTGTCTTTTTATTAGTTTATGCAAATTTGCATCTTTTCATAGTTTTTGCATGCATATAGTAGCCTCCTAGGTTTATTTTAGCATAAAGTTAGCACCTTTGCATTATTATTATTCTTTTGAATATACTAACGGTTTTATTGATGTGCATATACAATACATGGCGCGTTTAGCAAAGTTGGTAGGTTGGAGCGTTAATTAATGCTTTATACCATGTTTATGCTTGTCAAATAGTATGCATGTAAATTGGACATAAATCGTGCAAAGTGATAACGTAGGTAATTTGGTTGCTCTTAACCCGCCTAGTTAATTTAGGACCATTGGACGACCGGATTTGTATGGAACCATCTAGCATAAGTAAATACTTGACATGGATAAGCTTAGTAGAGGCCGTTAATACGGGCGATTTAGATAAGATCCGTTTTGTTTATTTCGTACCTACATCCCCGAACTCAATACTTAGTCCCCATGGGCATGAGTCAATTCCCAATAGGAATTGGGGTGCACTTTTGATGGTTTCCAATTGTTTCCTTAAAAATTAGTGGCGGCTTCTTATTTGCAAATTATTGTTCTTTATAGTTAATTTGAATCGCATGTGACACATATTTAAGAATCATTAATCTCAACTAAAAATCGAAAACGGGCCGGAAAGGCGAAGGTTCTTACAGTGGCGACTTCACTGGGGACTTAATAAGAGGTTGTAATTCGAACACTTACCCATGTCAATGATTTATTTTTTAGCTATTTGGTTCAATTACCGTACGTGTTTATTTTCTTTGCTTTTTTGCATCCATATCATTCATATTGCATGCATTATCTTTGCAAGATGTTGAAAGACATCACCACACCATTATAGGATCCACCCTTTGGAACATTGCCTATGACTTAGGCCAGTGACCTACTCGGTCCGAATTACCTTTGCACATAGTCGTGTTCCACCCCATGACATTTACATGTTTCCATTCGAGATGTGTCAAACTGTACGTCTAGTCTTACTATGCACCCCATAGATGACAAAACGCATCGGGCCATGGGTTACCTTATCCAACCACAGTTTGCGTCAAGCCACTGCATTATGTCTCCTAGTCCATATCAAAGTGCTAATTGCTTTATTTGCTACATTATTAATTGTTTCCTTGATATGTGATTAACTTCCATAGAATATTAGGATTAGATCCCCCCTTAGGATTCTTTTATTGTGTCCTGGTTAGGGAAGGTTTCCCTTTTGTTGCTTGTTCAGGTTTACAAATAGAGTTTAGGATCTTATCTTTTTAGGAAGCAGAATCCCTGTATGACTCCGACGATGCGAGAGACCATGTTAGGAAGACGTTCCTTTCCATCAGAATTAGATTGCATGCAAATAACCTATTCCCGTCAATGATCTTTCACCAAATAAAAAAAAAGAGAGTCCAATTTAATTCCATATGCAAGTCAACAGTATTTCTCTTTTTCAAAAATTAGGGAGTTTCATCCCATATGCAAGTCAAGAGTATTCATAATTCTAATAGAGTCGAAAGATCATTGATTACAATATACTATTTACATACAATCGCGTCTTACCCAAAAGATCACCATGTTGAGGATTAGTGCTAGATTCTCTTCCCACATTTGTTTTAAAATAAAACTTTTATTATTATGTGGAGGTTCCCATTTATTTTCTATTTTCTTAAACGGGCCTTTTTATGTCCATAATTGGTAGAAGTAGAGATCCTGGTCCTAGGGAGTGGGAGAGAGACGAGTCCAGTAAGAGGTTAGTCCGCAAGTTGTCGTTCGAACCTTCACCACAAGCACAGTTCGTGGGCCCTGTTTGGCTCGACTACCTTCGCACACCGCCACTGTCACCTCAAACCTCACCATCCAATTCACCTAAGTCCGCTATGTCTGGAGACGCCGAGAGAACCGCTGACCAAAAGATGGATGACCTTTTAGCCCAAATGGTCGCTATGAATGCTAGATTCACTGATATGGAAGCCCGTGTCGCCAAGTTGGATCCCCCTAATAAAGATGATGACGAGCCCAAGCCCCATGGGGAAAAGAGCGACCCCTCCACTAAAGAGGTGCAAGAGCTTCAAGCCAAGCTAAACAGGCTAGAATCCGTCTTAGGTAAGAGTCGGGCCTTCAACGACATGATCATTAATTCTGAGGGCTATGCTCCCGACATTAAGGGAAAATTGCCCACCAAGTTCTCCATGCCTGAAGTTCCCACATTTAAAGGAACCGACGATCCACAAGATCACATTAGGGCTTTTATTACTGCATTGGGCCTTAGAGGCATTGAACAAGAGCTGTATGTTCACCTTTTTCCCCAAACCTTGGATCCTGCTGTCAGGGCCTGGTTCTTCAAGTTGCCCACCCAAAAGTTGAAAAAATGGGAAGATCTATCTACACTATTCCATCAGAGATATGCTGACAATGTCTTGCCACCCATGACATTAAGAGAGCTGGACATCACAAAGCAAGGAGACAAAGAGGGATTCACTAGTTTCGTGAGAAGATGGAGGACTAAGGTCGCTGAAATGATTGATCGCCCATCTGAAAGGGATCAAATCCGCATGCTAGTCCAGAATTTGGCATCTGAATATCGCGAACACATGAAGTTTCAACCCATAACCACCTATGCCCAATTAACTGAAGTTGGCATGGCCATTGAAGATGACCAACTCCAAAGGGGGAAGAACAAAGTCACTTACAATAACAACACAAGTGGATATAAGGACAAGAAATACACCAGTACCAACCATACCTCCACTAGTAGAGGAAATGAAGTGAACGCCATAGCTGATAGGCGTCCAAGAAGGTACACTCCCCTCGGGCTAACTTATGTCAAAGCTCTAGATAAGTTGATCAAAGGGGACTATCTACATCCGATTGGGCGTACCCCCGATCCACCTGTAGAGAAAAGGTCACCATATTGGAACGAGTCCGCATTCTGCAAATACCATAGGGGGCGTGGGCACAATACTGAAAAGTGCTACACCCTTAAGGATAAAATCCAAGACCTGTTTGACAATGGCACCATACCATTGCCTAAAGATGCACCACCACCCAGTAACAACAACAATCCCCTTGGAAAATCTTTTGCTATTGACATAGAAGAAGGGTTTGATCCCTCCTATTCGATCACACCTATTGGACAGGACATATCACCATACCCAAGTCCAAGATCCACGCTGGACGTCTGCGGTCTTTGGGATAGTGATGAGGAAGATAATGGGGCATACACTGATCCAGAAGATGTGTTGACTCCTCAAGTCCATGACATAGCTAACGGCAAAGCCTGGTATGATATCTCCGATGATGACAAGGAAGAATATGACAAAGCTCTAAATTATCTCACAAGATCGGGACGTTAATTCAGGCCCGAAAACATCTATATGGATTCGTCTCAAATCCAACCCGTAGAGCCTGTAGCCATCCCCAATAGGGATTCAGCCGAAAGGGAAATGACGAAAGAAGATGATGGGACCAATATCCTCAAGTAACTGCAAAGAATAAAAGCCGACATATCCATATGGAAATTGTTAACCACTTCTATCACTCATAGAAGGGCCTTGCTAGAGGCCTTGAACGCAACCACCATTTCTCCAAATGCCACTCCTAAAGAGGTAGTCAACCTCCTAATCCAAGGAAAGTCATCCACGCTCATCACCTTTTCTGGTAAAGACCTTCCACCCGAAGGTATTCACCATAACAAAGCCCTTTACCTTACTGTAATCTGTCAACAGAGACAAGTCCCTATGACTTTAGTCAACAATGGCTCGACTATAAATGTATGCCCCTTGAGGACTACTGAACACCTCAAAATAGACTGCCACAACCTCGCGCATTCCAAGGGTTAAGGGCCTATGATAATTCCAAAAGAAACGTATTGGGTACCTTCTCCATGAATATCAATATTGGGCCCATTGAGAAAATGGTCCAGTTCCATGTGATCAACATTCCAGCCACTTTCAACCTACTCTTAGGAAGGCCCTGGATACACGGGTTAAACGCTGTAGCCTCAACTCTGCATCAAAAGGTGAAACTATCCTTGGAAGGATCCACCTTGGAGGACTGTGCTGATACTATGATAGCCCAGTTTGAGAAAGCTCCAGTCCTAAAGATAGAACATAATGAGCAAGACGAGGAGTTAAGGGATTTTGAGAAGATAGCCTTCATAGAAACAATAGAGCCCACACTCAATATGAACGCTTTACTCAGAAAGCAAGGCCACTTCCCAGGCACCACTTTGGGTCCTCATCCCAAGGTCGCTCAAGCCTTTTGGAACACCAAGATCAAAAATGACTTATTTGGGCTAGGCTACAGGCCCACAAGGCAAGAAGTTAGGGCCTACATATCCAAAGTGATGGCTAAGAAAAGAGCCCTTGCGGCTAACAAACCCATTACACATAACATGGATCCTTATCCCCTCACCCACAACGGGCAATTCCTTCAGGAAGGCGACCCATACCCTTACTATGGATTCCCTGAACCATACACGATCAACGGGATCCTAATGCCAGGCTTTGAGGCATTTCAAGACTGTTTCCTCATGAGTGAAGACACACCCATTCCTCTCAATGAGGACCAATCCACTAAAGATTGGGCTAATGACATGGCATCCAACGACTTTGGGCTTTTATTTGGCGAAGAGCGTCGTCAGTACGACGAGACCACTACCAAACTTTTCCTTACTGTGCTTTTCAATGAAGGTTTCGACCCGACCAAGCTGATCGCCCCAATCGGGCCCGACCGCACCACCTGGAAGTACAAGACAAATTGGACTCCGGTCAAGGGAGCCAAGTACAAGTTCACCATCCGCAACGGTCCTACAGGAGGGCCCAATTCCGATTCCGAGTCTGATTCTGAGTCCGAGTCCGAGTCTGAGTCTGTTATCCTAGAAGTATCGGGTAGTCCACCCCTGTCTATTCCTAAGGTCCTTAGTGATGACCTCATTGATGTATTGTCCGCTTCTATTAATATTATGAGCGTCGATTTTGCTTACTCGGATTGCCTCACTGCTAATAATTCAGAAAATATAACGGAATTGCCGAAAGAAGTTATTAAAGCACTAATCAAACATGAGCAAAAGACTTAAATAGTCGAAGAAACGGAGACAATAAACATTGCAACTAATGATGAGCCTCGCCACGTGCAAATAGGCTTGTCTTCAACATCTAATGAACGCGAACAATTCATAACACTCCTAAAGAATTATACGGATGTTTTCGCCTGGTCCTACAAGGACATGCCGGGCATAGACCGCAAAATTGCTCAGCATACCATTCCGCTAAACCCCGACTGCAAACCAGTCAAACAAAAGCTAATAAGAATGAAGCCAGAGTGGGCTCTTAAGATCAAGGAGGAAGTCCAGAAACAACTAGAGGCAGGCTTCACAAGAGTGGCCAATTACCCCGATTGGGTAGCCAACATTGTCTCAGTCCCAAAAAAGAACGGACGGGTCCGAATGTGTGTAGATTTTAGGGACCTGAACAAAGCAAGCCCAAAAGATGACTTTCCCTTACCTCATATAGACGTCTTGGTAGATAACACCGCCGGACACGCCCTTCTATCATTCATGGACGGGTACGCAGGATATAACCAAGTCCTAATGGCCAAAGAGGACAAAGAGAAAACCACTTTCATCACACAGTGGGGCACTTATAGCATACGGTAATGTCGTTCGGGCTTAAGAATGCGGGAGCTACATACCAAAGAACTGCTACAACCTTACTCCATGATATGATGCATAAAGAGGCTGAAGTGTACGTAGATGATATGATCATAAAGTTCAAAGACAGAGAAGGGCATGTACCCTCACTTCAAAAGTTCTTTAACAGGCTTAGGAAGTACAATATGAGGCTTAATCCCAAGAAGTGCGCATTCGGAGTTACATCCGGCAAACTTCTAGGATTTGTCATAAGCACCAGAGGGATAGAAATCGATCCATCCAAGATCAAAGCCATAATAGACATGCCACCTCCGAAAACGGAAAAAGAAATAAAAGGCTTCCTAGGAAGAATCCAGTACATTAGCAGGTTCATCTCCAAACTAACTATCACTTGTGAGCCCATATTCAAGAAACTCAAAAAAGAGGTAAAGACGGAATAGGACAAGCAATGCCAAAAGGCATTTGACAAAATTAAAGCCTATTTATCCGAACCACCCGTTCTAGTACCGCCCATCCCAGGCATGCCTCTAATCCTCTACCTTACGGTCACAGAAACGTCAATGGGGGCCATGCTAGCCCAAGAAGTAGATAAGGAAGAGAAAGCAATATATTATGTAAGCAAGAAACTTCTGGAATATGAAACTCGCTACTCATCCCTGGAAAAGATGTGTCTAGCTCTGGTAGCAACTACCAAAAAACTACGACATTACATGCTCCAACACACGATCCACATCAGATCAAGAGAAAATCCTTTGAAATACATATTCGAAAAGCCCATACTAAATGGTAGAATAGCAAGGTGGACCGTTCTCCTCTCAGAGTTCGACCTCAAGTTTGAACATCGAAAAGCCATAAAAGGGCATGCTATTTCGGAATACCTGGCCGACCAAGCCATAAACGAACCAGATCACAAGGACGAATACCACTTCCCAGACGAAGGGGTTATGACCTTAGACACCGAAACTCTGCTGCTATTATTCGACGGAGCATCCAACCAAAAGGGTTCTGGAGTAGGAATACTGATAGTATCCTCCGAAGGTGCACACACTCATTTCAGTCAAACTAGATCATCAGGTTACAAATAATGGCGCCAAATATGAAGCTTGCATAATAGGACTGCAATCCGCCATAAGCCTTGGCATTAAGACATCCGAGTCTATGGGGACTCGTCGCTCATAATTAACCAAATTTCCAAAATATGGAAGGTTAAAAGTGAATCCCTAGCACTCTACCAGGAATACTTAGATAAGATCATATTGTATTTCAATCAAATACACTTTACATACCTTCCACGAGAAGATAATCAATTTGCAGACGCCTTGGCTAAGTTAGCAAGCATGATTAACATACCCGAAACTTTTCGGATGATGCCCAGATCTGTGTACAAAGGAGATTCGAGCCTTCATATTGCGACACCCTGGAAGTGTTCCACGATGAAGAAGATGAGTGGTACACCGATATAAAAAATCTACTTGTTTACCAGCTCTACCCTCTTGATTCTAGCCCTAGAGCCCAAAAAGCACTCAGAAGGCTCGCGGCCCAATTCTTGGAAGTACAAGGTGAAATATACAAGAAAAGCCCAAATGGAGTCAACCTCCGCTGCCTAGGTACCGAAATGGCCCATAAAGTCTTAAGAGAAGTACATGCAGGAGTATGTGGACCGCACATGAACGGTATGATGCTATCTAGGAAGATAATCAGGCTCGGGTATTATTGGACAACGATGGAGAAGGATTGTTGTGAGTTTGTCAAAAGATGCGTACAATGCCAGACCCATGCAAATCTACAACATCTACCACCAAGCTCATTGTATACCTTCACCTCATCTTGGCCTTTCTCAGCTTGGGGGATCGATATCATCGGTAAAATAACCCCAACAGGAAAAGGGGGCCACAAATATATCCTAGTCGCAATCGACTACTTTACCAAATGGGTCGAGGCGCAATCATACGCAAAGCTCAAAGCAAAACACGTGGTAAAGTTCATTAAAAATAACATAATAGCTAGATATGGAGTTCCCCAAGAAATCATCAGTGATAATGGGTCACACTTCATGAAAGAAGTAATCGAGCTTTTAGCCTAGTTTAAGATCCAGCATTGAAAGTCATCTCCCTACAGGGCGCAAACAAACGGTGCAGTAGAGGCAGCCAACAAGAACATCAAGAAAATCATTGAAAGGATGTCCGAAAATTATCATGACTGGCCAGACAAGCTGTCACTCGCACTTTGGGGTTATAGGACATCAGTTCGCGCATCAACGGGAGCAACACCGTACTCCCTGGTTTATGGAATGGAAGCGTATTACCAATCGAACTAGAGATCCCATCTCTAAGAATCGTTTTAGAAAGTCAAATCCCAGAAGTAGATTGGGTCCAAGCCCACTATGACCAATTAGTCCTACTGGATGAGAAAAGGTTGCAAGCTTTGCACAATGTAAGAGTCTATCAGAACAGACTAACTAGAAACTTTAACCAAAGGCTCAAAATGAGGGACCTTAAGGTTGGAGACTTAGTACTTAAAGAAGTAAGGGCCAATGTCACTGACCCAAGAGGCAAATTTCGACCCAATTGGTCGGGCCCGTTTGTCATCACAAAGATCTTAACAGGTGGCGCTGCAAGATTGGCAGATTTAGACGGGATCGAATTTAGTCAATGGATAAACATAGATCAATTAAAAAGGTTCTATGCTTAGGCAAGACACCCAATATAACACTTTCGAGAGGCCCACACGAGGCTAACTAATTCCGTAAAAATTCAAAAAAAAAAAAAAAAAAAAAAAAAAAAAAAAAAAAAAAACGGGATTGAATGGTAAAAAAAAAACGGATAAGAACTACGAGTGGCCTGATTCCCCTAAAAGGATACGTAGGACAACCCAATTACAATTGGGCTCGGCCCCTTCATCAAATTCGCATTCAAAAGTTGTTAAAATTTGTGCACATAATAAACACAAGGTTGCAATATTAAAATGAGCATGTCTCCATAAATAAATAATAATAAAGTCCATTACAAGACTTGGCAATTCCTAAGCAATAAAAATAAATTAACTAAAAATAAAAGGGGGCACATCACCCTTATTGAATTTAAAGCATCAAAAAAAATAAAAATAAAAAATAAATAAAAAAAAAGGCAATCCTAAGCTAGACATGCTCCAAAAGAGTATTTCCTAATAGACTACTCCGTAGCTTCGGTAGTAGGGACAACATCTTTCATGAGTTCATCAACCTTTGGGCCTACCACTTCGCGTTCCTTAGGAGCCCATCTCTCTCGGACCATGGGCTCTTCTTCTTTTTCAACCTCCATTAGAGGATCACTTTTAGAGGCTTCATGATCGTTGGCCCGAATTTGGGGCTTCTCCTCTGGCTTAGTAGTAATCTTGGCTAAAGCTTTCTTGGGCTTTGGGTTAAGAACACTTTTCACATGCTTGACTCCCTTTTGTTTAACCTTCCCTTCAGGATCATTCGGGTTAGAAAGCCTTAAGCTAGCCTTGACCGATTGGGCCTTAAGATCATCTTGTTCGGATTTTCTGCATGCACGACGACCTTCCGCAGTCTTACAGTCCATCCAAGCTTCATAAGCTGAAGATATCACCGTTGGGGCCTTGATATGAGGAATAGTCCACTTAGGGCGACGATCCCATGCACACTCCCATGACCTCACCATACTAATGGTCAAAACCCGAGTTGCAGGCGCAACACTATTCTTCTGTGGGATGATCTGACATTTCCCATATTGCCGCATGATACGGCTAGGAAATATGTAAGTCAAATTTTGAAGACCAAGGATTTGATAATATCCCGTCTCCTTGCTACATCCGATTGTGGATTTTAAGCCCCACCACTTGACAGTCCATCTTAGCAAAGGGCAAGATTTAAGGTATCCACGCCATTCATCAATGGTGGATTCATAATAAAGCCTTCGTCGGGCAGGAAACTGCTTTGGTTGGTACTTGAGCGCATTAGCCGGCCTCTCAATGAAGCATATATGCTCCAAAAGCCACATCTACAAAACAAACAAACAAAACAAAAATTAAAGTTAGGCATCCATTAAAGATTCAAACTTTGTATCCAAAGCAATTATTCGAACACTCACTTGAAGGAGAAGAGGGCTTTCCGTCCATCCACCATGAGTTGGTTCTTGCTTCTTGCGATCCAAGCACATTAGGGTTTCACCAAAAACAAGAGACATAGAGGTAAAATCGTTTTGAATTTGTTCAACAATTCTAAGCATACAAGTTCTACCATTATTACCTCCACCAACAAAGAGGTACCTATGTAAGAGACATAAGACAAAAGCACGCCTATAATATGTCTCATTATGACCATCCCTTACCTTGGGGAAAAAGATGTCAATCACACCATTAAGGTCTAGCTCACCGGTTCTAGCCACAGAAGAGGCTTGTGTCGCAGATAAACCAAGATACCTTTTATAATAACCTTCAAGGTTGGCCCCGAGCCATGGAGTTGCGGTAGCTTGATCATGAGGGAACCCAATTATGGCAGCAAATTCTTCAGGAAGAGGACACAGTTCGTTATACCCAAACCTAAAAACATGAAGCTTGTCATCCCAAAAATCAACCGCAACCTCAAGAAAGTTCCAGAGAACTTGAACTTGCTTCAGATGGAAGAGCGCATTCAAGTGAAAGGGCACAAGTCTCATCCTCTCTTCAGGGGTCATAGATTGCAACCACTTATCGAATTTAACTTCAAAACTTGTCATGGCTGAATTCTAAATTAATTGGAGGTTTCTCTCTCTAAAAAGCTCTCTATTACTATTGAATTATAAAGGTGATGTCCCAAAACCGGACTAACCCAAGGCTTATATAGGGCTCGCACGGAAAAAAGACGAAAATAAGGCAACCCGTCGGAAAATAGGCTTCAGCGGCCCCGATTTGGCAGCCCAGGCCCAGGGGCCAGCCGCCCAGCCTCCGCGGCTCAGCTGCTGAGTCTGGCGGCCCCAGTTTTGACCCCCGCTCCTTCGCGTCAGCCGCTGAACGCCCCCCTTTGGCCGCCGAGCCTCTTTTTTCGAGACAACACTCTTCTACCCGGTTTTGGACACTTTCCTTAATCGTTTTGGACTCCGATTTGGCTCAGTTTCCTATTTTTTTTATTATTGCTATTTCCTATTATTTCCTTAATTATTTATGGGAACTCCACAATTTCTTTATTTCTTTTTTGGATGATTATCATCTTTTATTTTGTTAACCCCTTTTACACTAATTAATTTTTATTTCATTTTTGGCTCCCCTTTCTTTTTTTCATTTTTTTTAGGGGGGAATAGGGTACACCCAATTTTAACTTTTTGGCTGTACCATTTTTTGCTACATGGCTATTACTTGCGCTTTTTGCTTTACTACCTGTGCATTTGCATTAGCCTAATTATATGCAGGGACCAATAAAAACAGCAATATATTACAAAGAAAAGTCCGAACATTTTGTTCAACACAAATGTTCAAGAATGTATCTCATACAAATACATTGTCATAGAAATCTTCACCCGCATCAGCATCTGAACAGAGCACCTCAAAGTGGTCCTCTGACCTCCGAGGCTCATCGCCAAAGATCGACGCCGCCAACTGGCCAGGGTCAAAGGAAGAATGACGGGCAGGCTCCCGATATGAGCACCCCTCTCCATCATAACTCGAATCAAACCCCCACGAAGAACGAGGAGGCATGGTAGGCATCATAGGAGCAGGGACGGGGGGCTGGTAGTAAAGGCCACCATAAGGAGCATACCCCGCATACTCGGGATAAGAAGGATACATCGGCATAGGCATAGGAGTAGGCTCCACGAACTGAGTCATCCTACTCCCACCAGGACGGTCCGTCCGATGCACAGGCTCCCTCTCTCTCCGAGGACTCCTCTCACGGGAAGGACTACGCTCAGGCGAGCTCACAACCTCATCATCCGACAATACCACCTGTCGTGACCGACGAGGAAGCGGTCGGCGTTACTCAACCTGCAACCCACCAAACATATAAAATATATCTCTCAAAGCATACAACTTTGAAGATGCAAATCAAGTTTACCTTATCCAAGTCAGCTCTCGAGCAAGTGCCACTACAAGAAAAACGTTCAGTAGTGACGATTATTTTGGAGTTGTGTGAGGTTTTTAAACGTAGCAAAAAATAATAGTGACGGGTGGATGAGGCGTCATTTATCAGCGTGTCAGTAAAATATTTGTGACAATTACAGTCGTCACAAAAGTTATTGGCACTTAAAGCCGTCACAGAAATTGGGTTTTTTTTTTTTTTTTTTTTTTTTTTAAGATGGTAAGGTGGCCCACCTAGGAGGGGGGTAAGGGGATAGATCCCTCACTAAGTGGGTGATAGGATTTGAACCCGAGTCTTCCCCAAATTCAAGTGACGTGGTTGCCATCTCGGCTCCCCACCTCAATCCTCGTCACAGAAATTGTTACGGCTATAGGCTTCACTATTTTCGGTGACGTGTACAGCTTGCAGCTTATGATACGTATCACGTGCAGCAAATGCTATTAGATTAATTTGTCAAATCTTATTTTTACAATTAATATAGCTTTATTTTCCTTTTTATTTGCATTGGAGCTCTTGTAGAGCTAAACACTACAATAAAATCATAAATTGCACAAAAAAATAAAAAAACAAGCATATTCAAATATAATACTTCTGCAATCACTTTTTTCATTATAATAATTTCAAGTATAATTTATATCTCATATGATCAACAATCTGTCAACTTGACTTTGCTTAAAATTTAAGATCTAATAGTCCCAAATCTCATGGGTTACAAATCATAATACAAAATTAAGATATTCCCATACACATTTACACCTCCTAACAACACATTGTTCTCCTCCCATGCCATCACCACCAACTTGAGCAGGAGATTAATATTACTGCTTCAAACTTCAACTTCTCTTTCATTTGCTAACCCTCAAAAATTCTGCAATCAATTTAAAGAAGCCTGTATGGGTTAGCGTCAAGAGATAGTAGCTTAACAGTAAAAATGATCTAAAACATCAACCCAACATAAAATGAACATCAAGCTCATAGAAACGTTTACCTTCACTCCCCACATAGTACCCTATTGTTCCTTTGAGTTTGCATCCATTTAACAAAGCAAAAAAGCAAGCCCAATGCCCAAAGGAGATAACATCAGGTATGAGAGAAACATGTCAGAAACATTGTGCAAGTACCTTAAAACATAACAAAACCAGCACCTAGAACAATCTTTATTTGGTAATCTTAATTTGCTAAATAGATTATTTTATCAATAAGACTTAATTCCACCTTGAGAACATGTCAAAATCATAGGAAAAAGAGTGGTGACCAGAATGACCCACAACAAACATATTAGTCAAACTCAAACAAAAATGAAGAACTAAAAGTGGAGAGAGATTAATTATAACAGATGGGAATTGGGGGAGGGGGTGAACCTGATCAGATTCAGACCGTTCAATGGATATCAGAAGTAGATTCGAGTGCTTAGTGTCACCTTCAACCACCCGCAAGCAACAATCAGCAGATCAGCAGATCAGCAGATCAGCAGATCCATTAAGGTTGCATAAGCGACTTCCATTGTAGAGAAAGATCTGAAACCGGGATGAAGGGTAAGGGAGAGAAGAAGACAGAGGGAAGAGGAGAATTGGAGAGCGGCGGATTTGTTTCTGGGGACTAGGTTTAATAATCCCTAATGGACTGAAGAAATTAAATATGGGCTCTCAGTGTGGGCGGGAGGTAAATTTGGGCCCAAACTCTTTGGTTCCACTATTTTTAATTTTTTTAATGGGTATATTATGAATTGTGACGCCTGAAGCTATCACAACAACTAGTGACGATTAAAGCCGTGACAATATTAGCGACATGTGTCCCACACGTCACAAAAAATCCATCACTACTTGACCATTTTGTTGTAGTGTGCCCTTCGAGAGAGCTCGAGAAATCCAGGACTTCATGACATGCATCATCCTGAAGACCTTCCCGGTCTGCTCACGGTCAAGCTACGCAAAGAAAAAGTCAATACAAGCATAAAAGCAGTAAAAATCACATGCAACAGGTAAAGTTACGAATTTACCCCTGGATGCCCAACTAGAAGAGGAAGGCCCTGGATGTCCTCATCAAGGTCCTCCGTCATCGGGACCTCTCCCCAGCACTCCTTCCCGCCATAATCCCGACCTCGGACCCGCATATCTGGATATCCACATCAACATCATCAACCCGAGGCTCCTACAAAGCAAAGTAGGTCAGCAAATCAACAAAGCAAGAAAGGCATAGAAAAAACAATATAAAAAAAAATTCTTACCTTCAAACCCACAAATGAAGGCATGAGGCGATCACGACGGAACTGCTCGTAGTGCCCCGCAAGGTCCTTCGCAGGCTCCCTCAAATACCGCATAGCATCCGAACCCACCATGGCCTCCTCAACCTGCTCGCGAGATAAGCACCTCACCAAGAACATGGTCGAGGGAGGATCCAAGGGAATCCTCGGGCCCGCCACGTCAGGATAAACCTGACAGAAGATCCGCTCTCCTAAATACCACTCGAAAGAAAACGGACCCGCAATCAGGATCCTCTGGCGGTCTATCGCCCTGGACGAAAGGACAGCATCCGGAGCCAACCCATGGTACTTCGCCCAAGGGAAGTAGTCAATCTACACAAGCAATGCAATATAAGATATTTTCACACCAAGAAATACAAACCATGAAACAAAAAGCAAAATTGCGTTACCTTGTGCCAGTCTAGGCGCAAGAGAGCCTCCCTATACTGCTGGAGAGTCGAAAAGAGCGCAGGACCCCTATGACGCCACCCCCTGCAAACCGGAAAATCCAACTCCCAGCCCGTAGGCGCCATGTCCGGGAAATGATCAAAGAACCAAGGCTACATCGAAACATGAAGCTAAGCACCATACACTTAAATCATGCAAATCACGAAATAGACACAAAAAGCAAAACGCACCTGCAAGGCCTTCCAGAAACCGCACAAGCTCACAGAAGGAAGTGTCGACTGCTTGTATCCCTCATCATTCACGCGACAAGCAAACCGCATGCACCTCAAGAGGTTGGTGTAGCCCGACAACCCCCAGTTGTACTGTCTCACCCTCTCCCAATCCAACAAGCTAGGGAGGTAAATAACATGGATACGCTCTCCCTTGTCACCAAAGATGGTGGTGGAAAGGAGATTGGCGATAAACTTCCTCGCCTTCTGCTCCACCGAGGTAGACCTCTGGTAGCTCGCATCAGTCATAGCGGCATAGAGCTCGCTATAGGGACGATAATGGTGACCCTAGGTATTCCTCCAAGGGCCAAACAACTCCACCATCTCAGTCTTATGTTTCCAGATGGAAACGTCATACACAATGGGTGTACCCACGCAAGGCACCCCAGTTAACATAGCAAACTCCGATGTATCATCTCCCCATTAGGAAAATGGAACGTGTTGGTTGTATCCCAAAAATGTTCCAAAGACAAGCGGACAATGCACCTTTTGACTCGCTCAACCGAGTCCGCCGCTTTCAAAAGAGGCCCGCACCCAAAACCGCACTTTGCACCACTTTGGGCAAAGTCTTAAAAAGCCTCACCGAAGAACCATAATTACCATGGGGATTCAAGTTCCCATCGGGTTCCTATGATCAAATTCGCAACCTTTTAGATTCACATTTCAACCAAATGTTCAAGTTCTTAACATGTTTCTAAGTTCGTTCAAGCCGCGCAAGATCACATGCGCTACAAGCTTGACAATTGCATACAATTCCTACACAATTCTACTCAAGGCAAAGCATATAAACTAAAATTCAATGCATAAAACTATGAATTCAAGGTTTAATGCTTACCACAAACTTGGAAGCACGGGAGCTCAAGTGAGTCCCCGGTCGCAAGAGCAACTCCGATCGAATCGAAATGATGTCGGGTATCCTATCCGATCGAGTGTACCTATCTTGAGGAAAAGCCACATTAGGCTTCCTCTTGGAAGGCTTGACATGGGAGGGAAAAGCCTTGATGAAGATATTAATTTCTTCAACCTCCTCCCGAACCTTGGCCCTTCTACTCCTCTTCTTCGCCAATTTGGGAGCCATGAGGAAAGATGAACAAACTAGCAAAGACATACAAGCAAGAATGGAGAAATTGAGATTTTCTCTCTTCAAGGGTTTCAAAAACCCACTCTCAAATTCACCCCAAATTTGTGAGAAATCACAAATAAACTTCAAATTATGCAAAGATTATGCAAAACCAAGCAAATGCAAGCAAAAAGAAGCAAATATGAGCAAATTTGAGCAAGAAATGGAGATTGGGCAACAATGGAGGTAGAGAGAGAGAGTCTCGAAATTTTGGGGAAGAATGACCCAACATTCGACTCCCTCACACAAAAAGCCCCATTTTAGGGCGGCCAGCCGCGCAGGCTCCGCGGCTGAGCCGCCCGGCCTGGCGGCCCCTATATTAGCCTTCACACGGCCATGTTAGCCGCCGAGTGAGCCCATAAAGGCCGCCCAGCCTTCGACGACCGTCCGCCTGGCCGCCCAGCCAATTCCTGCGTTTGCCCCTCGGGGTGGGCCCACGAGTTCAAATTCCGCGCGGAATTGCATTTCTTGACCGTTGGAAGCCCGGGAGATTTGAATATATCACCCAAAATGACTCTTTTGCCCCCACAGCTTGGTCTCTTATCCTAGGGTCCCGACATTATCTATTTTTGCAAGCGCGAGCCTTATATCTAACTTTTTTACAGGCACAGGCACTTTATTAAATTTTTGCAGGCACAACTAAAGCAGAGCAACATACCACTCTTTGGCGACGAAGCTATCAAAATTATCGTCCTGTCAACAACAACTTAAGCAGAGCAACACACCGCTCTTTGGCGTTGAAGCTATCAAAATTAGTGTCACGTTGGCAACAATTAGAGTAGGGCAACACGACGCCCTTTGATGATGAGGCTATCAAAATTAGTGTCACGTCAGTATCCGCGAAGCAGAGCAACGCACCACTCTTTAAACAAAGAAGGTAACCCTGACCACAGGCAGTCAGGGGTCTATCTTTTCTCTAACATAAAGCATTTTAAAAAAAAAACATTGCAGGCATTTTAGCAAATACTTCGATCTTCGCTTTTACAAGCTCGGCCAAAGTGGGGGCTTCTGTAGACACCCTAATCGGTTCTCATCCCCTAACACCGCAACGCCCGATGATGATGGTAATGGATTAACATGGACGTAAGTAGAAAAGGACATTGCTCAGAAATCTCAGTCTTTGACCTTGCCTCAATCAGGTTCCTGGATCAAGCTATATCGCGTCTCGAAAATTTGGGTCAAAATCGCTCAATCATGGCCCCTCGGGCTAGCCCAAGGGCAATTTCGTAATTTACAGAGCACAAAAAGTCAAAAACCCTAGTCACGCGCGCGCCGTGAGGCCCGGCGGCCTTCGCAGGCTGCTCAGCGGCCAGCGTGACAGCGGGGGCTGTCAGGCCAGCCGCTGGCCCCAGCGGCCACCGCGGGCCTCAGCTGCCCTCCGTGTGGCCGCTGAACCCATTTTTTGACTGGGCCGAGTTTTTGCGCCGGGCTTCTCGCCCTAGGCCCCTAAATCTGTCCCCCAACTCTATAAATACTCCCTTTCACCCTCTTCTGCGGGAGGTCAGTCGGTTCATAATTTTGAGAGCATTGAGAGCACATATTTCCCCAAATTCAGAAATCTGAAGATTCAAGCAAGCAATACACCTAGCCTAGCACCCAAGATCGAAGAGCAATCTCAATTCTACTAGTCCCGTTCGAATAGAACGTCCAGGTTAACCATCCTGAGGGCCTAATTCTTCATTAAATCTCTTGTTTTATTGTTCATTCATCATGTTTTATTTAACTTTTGATAATGGTTGAATAAATTTGCATGCTTTTGATTTTGTATATAATTATACTCGATTAGTTAGTATAAAGTTTGTGTCTTTTTATTAGTTTATGCAAATTTGCATCTTTTCATAGTTTTTGCATGCATATAGTAGCTTCCTAGGTTTATTTTAGCATAAAGTTAGCACCTTTGCATTATTATTATTCTTTTGAAGATACTAACGGTTTTAATTGATGTGCATATGCAATACATGGCGCGTTTAGCAAAGTTGGTAGGTTGGAGCGTTAATTAATGCTTTATACCATGTTTATGCTTGTCAAATCGTATGCATGTAAATTGGACATAAATCGTGCAAAGTGATAACGTAGGTAATTTGGTTGCTCTTAACCCGCCTAGTTAATTTAGGACCATTGGACGACCGAATTTGTATGGAACCATCCAGCATAAATAAATACTTGACATGGATAAGCTTAGTAGAGGCCGTTAATACGGGCGATTTAGATAAGATTCGTTTTGTTTATTTCGTACCTACATCCCCGAACTCAATACTTAGTCCCCATGGGCATGAGTCAATTCCCAATAGGAATTGGGGTGCACTTTTGATGGTTTTCAATTATTTTCTTAAAAATTGGTGGCGGCTTCTTATTTGCAAGTTATTGTTCTTTATAGTTAATTTGAATCGCATGTGAGACATATTTAAAAACCATTAATCTCAACTAAAAATCGAAAACGCGCCAAAAAGGCGAAGGTTCTTACAAGTATCATAGAATATAATATTCCCAAAGAACCAACCAGAATTGTCTTGGGTGTTAACTATTAGCCTATTATTATTACTATTACTAATTCTACATTAGCAGTTTAGCCAAGTCCCACTACTAGTCTTTGGGCTGTAAATGAGCCAAACTTTCTCGAACAATTCGTGAACAAGCTCGGTTAAAACTCGGTCAAAACTTGTTTGTTAACGTTCTTTAGCTAAATTAACAAACATGAACAACATCTTCGAAGCTCGTTTATAAACAAACGAACATGAATATCACTCAGTTAATTCAATTACGTTTGTTAACAGCTCGATTAATTTAAACATTCTAAATATTTAAATAATAAGCTACTTTTCTTTAATTTTTATTTTTGGACATGTAATTTAATCAATTAAATCTAGCGGAATTATGTTATTATTCAATTAACATTCTCTTGTATATATTTCTCCTTTCACATGTGTCATTTATTTGGTACCGTCATCAACAAAAGAAATTTTATGAATAAGCTCTGATCGTGAACAAGTTGGATAGTCGTTAGTTAAGAAAATAAACGAACACGAACATAAAAGTGAAGCTCGGTCAAAGCTCGTTCGTTAAGTAAATAAACGAACACGAACATGAACACTACTCGACCCAGTTCGACCCGATTCGTCTACACCCCTAATTAGTCTACTACAAAAGTTGTAGGCACATTTAGCCACCTCAAAAACAACCAAAAAGGAAAGAAAAAATGGCTCTTTACTACGAATCTATTACTATAGGCCTAATGTGGATTTAGTTTGAACCGGAAGTGGCAGAAACGTAATAAATAACAGTAAACAGGCCATGAGCAAAGCAGAGAAGGCCTCCAATAGACAACATATGATGGTGAGTTAAGCCGCAAGATGCTCTCGCTTTCTCATTTGACAATATTCCAATCACCAGCATTGAAAATCCAACTGCCAGTATAATCCTGTTCAATCAATAACGCAACAAATTATCTAATTCTGATAATCTCACAGTAGGTTATCGGGGTGATGTGGACAATAAAAATAAGCTTGTGCATTGGGAATAGGGATGGCAGTGGGGCGGATACAGGTGGATATCGCCCCGCATCCGCCCCACTTGGAGCGGGGATGGAGGAGTGCTAGGTAGGGATAGGGCGGGGATGGTTTTGATAAAGCAAAATCGCCGTGGGGATGGGGCGGAGGTGGTTTGCCTTCTTCCCCCCAGTAGATACCCATTGGAGCCCGCCCCACCTTATACCTGCTTACCCGTCCCGCCTCATACCCATTTGCCCCGCCTCATACCCACATAAAAATAAAAAAATGTAAATTATAAATATATAAAATCTTCTTTTACCAAATATATAAAATTGTCTACTACTATTGCTTATCAAAAAGCTCAAAAATTTCCTTGCAAATTATCTTGGGTTAATTTGATGTAGATTCAGATGTGGGCTTCGTTTCTTTACGGGCGGGTATAAAGAGGATATGGATGCCCTCCCGACAAAATTGAGCGGAGGTAGAAACCTGCCGGGTAAGTGGGGCGGGGGTGGATTAGGGATCTCCAACCCGTGGCGGGGATGGGATGGGTGGCGGAATCGAAATATCCAGGTGGGTATGGGGATGGATCTACTTATATCCACTACCGCCCCGCCCCATTGCCATCCCTAATTGGGAATCAAATAAATTATTTTTAATTTAAAAAGTAAAATATCAAAACCTAACCAATTATAAATTCACGCATCACTTGGATAGTCTACGCGGTGTGTAAATAAATATTTCTCCATACTATAGATGTGATATTGCTAACCCCTATAAATAAGCCAGAAATTCTATATATGGAGATTCTTTAGGGACATCATTCCAATAACCTACATGCATTTATTTGCGTGTTATATAGGGCAGAGAAGTAACAAATAAACTGAAAATATTAAACAAAGAATGGGGTTTGGAAGATTGTGTCCTCAGGAGCCAAATCATCCCAGCAAAATAACATAGCTATGTTTTCTTTTGATTTCAAGAACCCATGGTCGCTATTTTTAAAGTGTGCACTAGATAAATTATGAGTGTGTACAATAACATGCAAATCATATACATCAAATAAATCAATAAGATAAATTTACTTGCAGATAAGTTGACTTAACAAAAAGGTTTAGTAGGAGTTAATCCGAATCTATAAATATTTGTTATAAAATAAAAATCCACGACCAACTTTGCTACATTGGTTAGGACAAATATAATACCACAGTTAGGAGCTTTTGATCCTCTAAGAAATAAAAACATGATTGGTTTAACTATTTAGATACATCGTCCATGGATGAGTAAAAATGACAGAGTTAACACAATATAGGCTGTTGGATTTTTTATGCTGGTGATATTCCAATCACCAGCATGGAAACACGACATATATATGTAGACAAAGAAAAGGAGATTTCAAGACATCGATGTATCAAAAGGACGGTAATGCAAATGCTAGCTAGCTCACACGAATTTTAGCATAATGGACAGGTTTGATTGTATTGTAATCATGCCTTCTTGAGCTTAATCGCTCTTAACAATAGCTTAAGATGGAGTACAATCATCTGCGACATACAACAAGTCCAAACTACAGCAAAAACTAAGACAGCAGACGAGCTTCAAAGTAAATCTAATATAAATGTCAAAGAAATCATCAACTAAGTTAATAAATTAAAATCTAATAATTGTGTATTGATATAATAAATTAAATTAAAATCTAATTAAAATCTAATAAGCTTGGCAGCGTATTGAGCCGTTGAAAAATGGCCAGACTACTATGATTGCAACAGTTAGATGGTCCCCTCCTGTTCCCCCGTGCTTGAAGCTGAACATTGACGGATGCTCTAAAGGCAACCCAGGTCCTGCAGGCTCAGGTGGAGTGTTTCGGAATTGGAAGGGAGAATGGATTCGGGGCTTTAATGTTAACTTGGGAGTGGCCTCTGTCACTCGTGCAGAATTGGTTGCTCTTTGGGTGGGTTTGCGGATGGCGCACGACATGGAGGTTAAAGAACTGATTATCGAGTCCGACTCAAAGGTGATTGTTCACTATGTCTTGCAGACATCCCCACAGACTAACGAGTATGGGGCTCTCATTAATGAATGTAGAACTTTGCTTGCAGCAGGGAATGACTACAAGTTGACACACGTGTATCGGGAAGCAAATCATTGTGCTGACAGACTCGCTAATTTGGCGCTATCGTTTCCTATTGGGGAGCACGTGTTGTTATTGGCACCCCAGTCCATCGGCTCAACTCTTTTGTATGATGCTCTAGGCATCGGGTCAGTTTGTTCTGTTCACTACAAAAAAAACGAGAAATAGCTGCCGAAAAAACCTGTAGCTAAACGGTTAAAACCGCCGCTGGGAACGGTTTGCGGCGGGCTTAGCGGCGGAAATGATCCGCAGAAAAAAAGCTCGACGCTGCCAAAATTAGCGACAGATTTAATGGCATCCGCCGCCGAGCTCAGCTGCGGATTATTTTCTTCCGTCGCTGAGATTTTCAAAAAAAATAAAAATAAATTAAATGGTGTTAAGCAAAAGAAATGGACGCGAACTACAATTAATTCACGCAACCCCAGACAAAGCTGGCTAATGCGCCCTGGCGACACATGCCTGCACGCGCCCCTATGCTGCAGTAAGGGAGAATTAATTCCCCCACATGGAGCCTAGCAGAAATTCGAACACAGGTCACGCACGCAAAAGGAGGAGGCTCTACCAATGAGCCAGTGCTGTAGTTCTTAACATACTATGCATTGCATTAAATGTAATATGTATTTGAAATATATGACACACAAAAAAAAATAAAAAAATTAGCGACGGATTAATTAATTCTGTCGCTGATTAGCGGCGGATATTAATTCCGCCGCTAATTTTTTATTAATATTATTTAAAAATAAATATTAGCTGCAGATATTGTATTTCCGCAGCTGATTTTTTTTTAAAAAAAGATAAATAAATTTTTCAGCGTCGGAATTTTGTTTTGCCACAGCTAATTAGCTACGGAATCGGATTCCGCAGCTGATTTAGCTACGGATTTTTTTCGTAGCTAATTAGCTGCGGAATTTAATAATTCCGCAGCTAATTAGCCACGGAATAAAATCAGTAACTAAATTCCGCAGCTAAATCATGTTTTTTTTGTAGTGATTCCTATGTAACCGGGCGTAGCGCTCCTTTCAAAAAAAAAAATTAAAATCTAATTTTATACCATGTCGCAAAGAAATAAAATAAGAGACTAAATTGGCGGAAGTAGAGCAGGGCACCGGGTTACCAGGTCACCACATTTTCCATGGCTAAATTAGTAGGGAAAAAGGGTAAAAAATTTAATATCCCGAATAAAGGAACATCGACATTATTACCTTTCTAGATCCACTAAGCTAGAGAGTTTAGTAAGAATTTCGGCCAAGGGATTTTTTTTCTACACGGATTGTCAAGTAAACAGAGTGATAATGTAACATATGAGCTTTAGTCCATTTAAGAACATACAACAAAAAAAAAAAAAAAAAAAAAAAAAAAAAAAAAAAAAAAACTCAGGCATTACTTAAGGATTTAAATAAGGATTTAATCAAGCATATAGTACTCACCAAGAAAATAGAAGGCATGCTGTGGTAAATTGGCGACTACAAGAACCCTTTTGTTGAGACCAAATGCAGGGGCAGCCACCAAGCAAGTTCGCTATAAGATGAGCGAGGGCCATCAGTCCGGCAGCCGCTACGCCTAGCATGAATGCTTCATGGCTTGGATCTTTGCACTCAAATATCCACAACCTCAAGTGCTTAGCCTATCAAAAGAGAACAATATTACAACAATAATGTATACCAGATCTATACCACCTTCACTCTTGATGCTCGAAAACCGAGAAATTATTAGATATTCCCGGATCATGTAATAATTTCTCCCGAAAACATGTCCAAATTGACAAACTAACACTATTGGCACAAAAGAAAAGCATTACTAGCTCCAAACTTAGGTAAGTATTTTCTTCTATGAATGACAAAAATGAGTACCTTATTTTGAGCAATTTCGGCTTCAATGCCGCAAAGACCAGCTGCAATATCCAAAACAAGTATCAAGAGACACACAAAGAACCCTCCAATGTTGGCCATTGTTTTGTCTTTTGAGATAGATATCAATGTCAAAATGAAGATTTATTTAAGCTAAGGCCTATGAAAACTGTTTTTAGATGGTAAAATGCAGGGTAATGTGAACAAAGCTAGAGGGGATAATGTATTGATGACGAAAAGTTGAATGGAATTAACTGGACATGAGATAAGCTTTGCTAAAAAGCTCTCTTTTGTTGACACTGTTTGAGCTTTACCTTTTTCTTTCCAAGTGAGTATGGTCTGTAGTACTAGAAATTTGTGTAGGACATGGATTCCCTTGATGAGAGGAAGAATTCAAGTAAAAAGTAGGGCATAAAACAGCTCAATAAGTGCCTGGCTGCCTGCCTCGCTAGAGCCATTTTTTTGTTTGTTTTCTATTACATGCTCGAGAAAGTGACCTTGATGCTGCCATTTTAATGGACTTTTTGACTTTTGTATGTTAGATGTCTCATAAAATTTGAGAGGGGCCAGAATATTTTAAAGGTCTGGCGATAGTAATAATTTGACGTATTTCATCCCATGTATCAAGGGACCGATTTAGAAATCAATTTAATTGGATGCACCCTTTCAAGAAAAAGATTTTAGACGACGAAATTAAAAAATTTGGGGCGTCAATTTTATTTTTTTGCACTTAGTCTATTTTTGGAGTACGAAGATTTTCCGTCGCCCATGGTACATATTTGGGTGACTAAATACGCGAAATCATGGTACATATCTCTATTGAGCGATGATTTCATTTTCGTCGTCCAATTTGATGTTTTGCGCTACGATATGTCGAGAATCGTGGACCATGGAATAGAGTAAGAGTGTCAAGTTTGTTGTTATTTGGCCCAAAGCCTAAATTGTAAGCCAGCGTGTCTTATGCGGATTTAGTCCACCGTGTACTAAGTAAATTTGAGGGATGTCTCCAGGTGAAGTAGGGGGTGGTGTAGACGACGCCTAAAAAACATCGTCAGATTTCTCCGCAAAAGCCCGATGGTAAAATGAGTAATTTATATACTTGAATGTTATTTTTGCTTTGATAGGTAAAATGAGGACTCAAGTTTGTCCAAATCGCTCCTTTATCTCGATCACATTCAAAAGCCTCATTCAAGAGCCTTCCAACGACACCTCTCGTGTCCTTTTCCGACCCTCGGTTACAAAGTTGTCAATCGAGAGTAAAATCGTCTTTCACCACAAGAAGGGTAAAACGATTTTTTCACATTTATCCGACAAATCCCAAAAGGGACTGGGTGTCATCATATGGCGACATCCAGCTGGCAGCTCGAGAGCCGCCAACTGCCCAGAGCTGCTAGCTGTTGTGGATGATTTTCGAGAGCCGCAAGCGGCTGTGGCCAGAGCCGTCAGCGGGTCCCGTTGAGCCAGTTGGCGCTAACTTTTTCATCCGATTTTTTCACCTCTCGACTTTATTTTTTCACCCGATCAATCCTACTCCGTCCACTATAAATACGACCCTCGACCTTCAGTTCAAAACACACAGTCTACAGTTGACAACCTCTATTCACAAGAGTATTAACACACAACTTCTCCCTCTTTCTTCCAAATCAATTCTATTCTTTGCTTGAGATCTATTATTACTATTCATTTGCTAACTAGCCTACAGTTCAGGTACAAAACTCCTACAGGCTCAAATCAAATTAATTGCTTAACTGTTTATTTTCTAGTAGTCAAAATGTAGATATCATGCTAATCACGTCTTTTGTTGCTTCCTAAATACTAGTACTGTCTTTCAATTCGGTAAATAAGCATGTCTAGCTGTCGTAATGCTCAACTTACCAATCAAATGCTTGTCTAAATATGGGTTTAATAACAAAGGTCGTGATGCTTGTGGTGAACAAATTAATAGTCTAATCTAGGTTGTTAATCTGGTTATGGGTGGGAATCATGTCTTTACGTATTAAGCAAACTTGAGTTAGTAGAGGCCGTCATAAAACGGGCGAGTTGGGTGCCTAAGACCTTCATGCCTCGTACCTTCGTCCCTGAACCCTTAATTCCTGGGTACTCGTACGTTTCTATATGGGCGGGAGTCTTTCTAAAAACATTATTAGTTCACTTTTCGCGGTACTGGGTTGTCCCTTCGATTTGTCCATTCGGTAAAACGCCAGTAGCAGAATTTTGACTTCTTTCATGGTTTCTATTCAGTTCAAGTCTTTTCAAAATGTTTTTCTAACTCGACGGTTCCTTGAACTTATCTAAGCCCCCAGCATACAAATTTTCTATAAGGACACACTCCTCGGGGAGGAAACGATCCCGGGTCCTTACAATAGCGACTTCATTAGGGATCATTTAAGAGGGTGAGACTCGAAAGTCAAGTTTGCTTAATTAGTTAATATCATGTTTCATATATTGCATCATTTGCATTTTCCTTGGCACACCTATTGACCCATATAGACCCTCGAGGAAGTAAGAGATGTAACTCGTAGACGACCCATATATTTAAAGGAATATACACTTGTCCTATCGTGCAAACCAGCACTTCCTCACCCACGACTCATCGACTCTTGTTGGTGAAAATAATTATAATTGATGTATCGACCATCCGCTGGACGGAAATTGTATTTGTTGTGGTAATCTCGCAGGAGCCAAAAGCCTCTAGCCCACATTCGTGCATTCACTTGCTTGTTGTGCATGTGTCGTTGTAATGCATGTCTGATCACATGTTTGCCTGTAACTGCGTCGTTGTAATGCTTGCCTGAATGCATGAATGTCGTGACTATGTGCCAACATGTACTTACGTGGTAGGAGTCTTTTTCTTTATTTTTAGGTAGTTCCTAATGCCCAAAATAAGTGTGTGAATTTAACTCAATGAGCACTTGTTTCCCCGATAATATAATTTCATCCACCGTCGAAGTCATGGACAAAAAAAAAGATTCAGTCTTTTTTCTTTTTTTACTTCCTTCCTTTTCACGCTTTCTTTTTTTTTTTATGAGGCCAAACAAAAAAAGTGAGGCAGAAAAAAGTCGAGTGAAAAAAAATGGTTGGTTTATTTTCTTATTTTACTTTCTTTCTTTTGAATCAAAAAAAAAAAAGAGAGCCCAAAAAAAAAATGTTATCCCGTCAGTATTTATATTACTCGTCCATAAACTTTATTTATTTCTTTTTCACATGATATGATGGGAAATATTACGGGCATCAAGGCTTAGATTTTTATTTTCTTTTTTTTTTATTTCTTTGCACTACATTGCATCATATTAGATTCTTCATGCTAGAATTCATAACTAGTCGTCATGCATGCGTTGTCGTCATTTTGCATCTGCATTTGTACAAAAGTCCAAGTCTTGCATTCATCAATGTCTTCATTTGTTCACTACGTCTCATACACTAAAAGTCTAGACGAGTCGATCATAATTCCTCTAGGGTCATTCTAGGAAGCATCCATTCATTGTCATACATGTCGAAGTCACTCCTGCATGCATTTTGCATATTGTCTTCGTGACTCTATCATCATCATGCACTTTAGTTCATATATACGTCCATAGGCTCATTCAGCTTAGGGCTATCGAGGGTCTTTTAAAAATCATGAGTCTTTGTTTTTAAGTCCTTTCTTTGGCGTCTTTCTAAGTTGAGAATTGTGTCCAGGACTGAAAGCTCGAGGAAGAATTACGGTGATAAAGGTTGGGGTCGATCGTTCGGCAGATTGGTTCGTGTACAAGCTACATCCATCCAAGACACCACCACATACCAAAACGCCATCACCCCATAATCCAGCACAACCACAAAGCTCACACCACCCAATACATCCCTCACCTGATTAGTTCACTTTTCGCGCTATTGGGTTGTCGCTTCGATAAAATACCGGTAGCAGAATTTTGACCACTTTCATGGTTTTTATTCAATTCAAGTCTTTTCAAATGCTTTTCTAAGTCGACGGTTCCTTGAACTTATCTAAGCCTCCAGCATACAAATTTTTAATAAGGACAGACTCTGCGGGAAGGAAATAAACGATCCCGAGTCTTTACATGTGGCTCCACTTTTAGAGGGATGGCTCCAGGTGAAGTATGGGGTGGCTCCACTATTAGAGAGGTGGCGCCAAGTATAACTTTGAGGGGTGGCTCAACTATTAGAGGGGTGACGCCAAGTATAAATTTGAAGGGTGGCTTCAGGTGAAGTAGGGGGTGGATCCACTATTAGAGGGGTGGCTCCAGGTGAAGTATGGGATGACTCCACTATTAGAGGGGTGGCTCCAGATGAAGTATGGGGTGACTCTACTATTAGAGGGGCAATTCCAGGTGAAATATTGGTCCACTATAGATTAAGTCCACACAAATTTTTGTAATTGTTAGCAGGCTCAATTTGGGGGAAAGAAAAAAAAAAGGGAAGGGGAATGAAAATATTGAAGGTTAAAAAAAAAAACAATTAAACTTCACACAAAAAACATTGGACCTCACCCGATATATTAAAAGTAAACTCTTTATTTTTATAAACCACCTAAGGAGTCACATTGGAGCCTGGAGAAAATGAGATTTATGAAATTCAATTTAGAAACAAAGTTTAGAAAATAAAGAGAAATATATTAGTGTTGAGGCTATAAGCACGCGTTACTACAAGTGTTAAATTTTGATAAATTATTATTTTTCTCTTTTATAAGAGGATGAGTCGTCACAATTGTTTCCCATTCGAAAGAAGGTTAGTCTTTCAACTTCTTATTAGCAAAACACACATTAGGAGACAATCGGAATTCGGATTAAACCGGTTGTTGAGTAATAACAAAAATTATATTAGTTAGTTGGCATAAGCGGTGATGTGAAAAGTTACTAATCTTTCATGGGGGATAAAAGTCGCTAATATGACAAGGGATACCTATTTAATTAATTTTTATATCGAGGATATAAACACCGGTTTGACATGTGACTAAAATTTGCAAGGATATGAGCAAATAAAGTGACAAGGGTCACATTCAGAGTGACAGTGTATGTAATCATTTTTTTTTTTTTTTTTTTGTTATTGAAAGCTACTTCTAATATACATTTTTATTATTTATAAAAATTTATTTGAGCATATTAGAATATAGTAATAAAGGATAGATGGTGCTTAGTTGTGAGTATAATAAGTGGAGGTAACTACAAGTATCACATCTTGATAAATTTTTTTTTTTTTTTTGGAGATGGTGAGTCCTAACAGTTTATTTTATTTTTGTTATTTTCATTCAAAAGATGGTTAGACGTCCAACATTCAATTTATTTATTTTTTTGATAGGAGAGACCGGCAAGGGCCGCAACCATTAGTCTTTAAGTGTGCACCGGATAAACTCTATTAAGGGACATTTAGAGTAATTGATATGATTATTTAATAATTGTGATAAGTTAGCGATAGATAGTTTCGGAGATAAACCAATTACTTAGTATATTTACAATATTTGAATCCGTCACCATTTTCATTCAAAAATATATTTGTATTTTTTAAAAAATCAAAATAAAAAATAGCTAAGCATATTAAAAAGATAGTAATAAAAGGATATTACGTGCGTTGCACGGTAACCTCCTAGTATCATTTAGTTGTGTATATATACTAAATATACGTGTATAGTTAATATAAGTTATAAATTAAAGTAAATATTTGAAAATATATTGTTTGAAAGCGTAAATTTGGCTAAATAATAGACAAAACAATAAAATTTATTGAGTCGCTCGATCCGGTGGGACGATCCGAACCCGACAATACTGGATCAAGGTCGAGCATTTTTCAACCCGAATCCGAAATAACCAGACTCGAAAATGACCCTAATCCGACTAGACCAAACTCGAACCGGATTCGGTTGACTTAATTGACATGTCTAGTACGTTGTGGGTACTACCAAGTATAGCCAAGAATTTCCTTTTTAAAATTAGATGTGAGTCTTAAAATAAGTGGATTGGATTACAAACCAAGTGAGCTTATTTTTACAAATTACAACTCTAGTGGTGAGTGGATGTACCGCAAGGTGGACACAAATATTTGGGTATATAGCCATGACCCTCTCCTACATACCCAAAAAGTGCTTAGCCGTCTCATAACTTTTAAAAAAAATTCACATTGTAACTTTGGTTGAATATTGGTCCAAATCGGAATCGGAATAGATCTAAAGTGGAATTAATGAAAAAGATGGACCTGAACCTGAATAATTCCAGTCCTAACTGACCTGTACCTCAAAATTCTGGTCTGGTCCAATTTTAGATCTGAATTCTGTCTTTTTTCTTTTTTTTTTTTAAGCTTTTAGTTGGTCTTATTCAGTGTTTTTTTCTTTCTATTGGGCTACTCTGTCCTTCAATTACGAGCATCCTAATAACATCACGACTAGTGTTATTGATATTTATTTTACCTTTATGTATATTCCAATTATTTTTAAGTGGTGAGAATGTGAGAGATACGTGGATGTTACCACTATAATATTTTAATTTGCATACTTATATACTGAGGTATAATTTGGTGCTAGTTTTTGCAAGTACTAAGTATTTAATTCTTTTTTTTTTTTTCTTTTGCTACTCCGAACTACTTGTTCAGATCGGGAAATTTCGGAAACCCGGAATTAAGTTTTGTTACGCCCAAAACCTGGACCGGTTGGATTCGAATTCGATTAATTTCAATCCATTTAGGTTCGGACAGATTTAAAATTCCGATCTGGACAGGATTATGAATAACCCTAATTATAGCGTGTTATTTTACTGTTTTTTGAAGTAGAATAATTACGTTTTGTGCTTGACCCAATGGATGATCAAATCTGATTTCATTCATGTGATGACTACATACATTTAGAAAGGTGGTGAATGGTGACTGTTAAAATCGCACCAAGATAAATGTTATATGTGCAAATGTAACCATCATACACTGATACACATATACAGTACGCAGTGACATTAGTTCACTCAGCTTTTTACCAAACCGGATTTTAACACCTTGTAAAAATAAAGTAATAACAAATAAATAAAAGAAAACCAATTGAAAGATGATGACATAAACCACCAAAATATATCACATATATTAACTTAAACATTAAACCAGAATATCAAATATGAACAAGATTTAACCGAACTTTAAATCCAAAGAAAATCAACAAGAGAGAGAAAAGGGAGAAGTACATTCATCACCTGAAGGCCAAAACCCAAAATTTCCCCCCAAAAAACCAGTACAAAGCCTCTCTTGGATCAAAATTTACCCTTACGAATGACCCCCCAAAACAGTAAAAACCCTAAGTTGGATCACAATTTACCCTTCCTAGCTCCTCCCCATTCCACGGTAAAACTGTATAAACTTCAACTACCCTGCCCAAAATCACCCAAAGGCCAAAAACCAAAATTACTCCCCAAAAGCCAGTAAAAAACCCCTCTCTTTGGATCATAATTACCCTCCAAAAACAAGTAAAAAACCTTCTCTTGGATCAAAATTACCCCCCAAAATTTACCATTTCAGTATACTCTTCAACTTCAACTACCCATTTCCACAGTAAAACTGTATAATCCTCAACTACCCAAAATTTCCTTAAAACAGACCACAATTGATCACGTCAAAACACGAGTTAATTAATTTTCCTAGAGAGGAATATTAGCCAAGAGATGATGAACAAGTCTTTTCCTAGCTTCAAATCTTCTTAAGCAAAGCCAATTGTTCAGCAGCCAAAACACACCACCCTTTCTCAACCATAACCTTCTGAGCCTCAGGTGAATTCAACACCACTTGTAACACTTGTTGCCTACTCAACCTCCCTAGCATTCCCAACCCACCTAAACCCGACCCGTTTTCGACCCCGAGCCTCGACTCGATGGGCATTGATCGGAGAGCATTAACTTGAGCCTGGAGGAATTGGATGTACTTATGAACATCTTCTAACATTTCTAATGTTGTCTTACGTTTTTGACGGTCCCCTGTTAGAAGTTTGTAAAGGGAGTATACTTTCTCACAGATTGTTTTTTTCTTGGGTTGTTGTGAAAATTGTGGTGGTTGTGATGGTAGTGTCAAGTGGTGGTTTTTACGTCGTTTTGAATTTGAGTGGTGGTAGTAATGTTCGAGGATTGAATCGAGTGAGTACGAGTCCCTTTGTGGTGGTGGTGTTTCAAGAGAGAGAAGTTCTGGTAATGGTGGTTGAGAATGGTTATCGTAGTTCTGATTGTAGTTGTAATTGTAGAGAAGTGGTTCTGGTTTTGGATTGTGGTTAGGGAGAAGAAGAGATTCTGGGAGAGGAGAGAGAAAATGATTGGAGGGTGGTGTTGTAGTTGTTGACAATGGTGAAGGGGGATCATCTTCAGCCATTAAAAGGGATAAAAGAGAAGTATTTTTGGTATCATCACCATTGTTGGGAAAATAGCTCAAATTATCATGAGACTCCATTTTTGTATAGGGGTTTCATTTTCTGAGAGAGTGTGTGAGGGTATAAAAAGGGGTTAAGGGAAGGGAGGGACACGTGTAGGGATAGGAAAAGGAGAGAGAAACAGAGGATGGTACAGATAACTGAGCAAAAGTCTGTTGTCTTATTTGGTGCACAGAAAAATTGTAATAACGGGTTTGTTTTGTTTTGCCGTTTTGGTACGATTTCTCAGAATTTGTTATAGCTGGCAAATATTTTGAGTTTTATTGATAATTTTGTAAGAAAACAAGAATTTGCTAATTCTTGTATTCACTCAATATATAAACAAAATAGAAGGAGAATAACAAGAATATAGGAAGTATAACAATCTGCTAAATTGTTTCACACTTTCTTCCTTAAATATCTGATTTACAACATCTCTTTTATAGACTCTCATATACTAAATTTACCAAAGGTATCTAATGAAACTCATTTATAACCTCCTAAAATGTTACAATTAATCTGCGGTTAATTTTGAATTGCTAAACACTTATTTACTATTCTTAGCTTATTTAATTCAAGTTTGTTTTCTTTAACACGCCCCCTCAAACTTGAATTTTCATTTCGGAGCAACTACTCCGACCATAGTCTTGAATTTCTCAAATAGATCAGCCTTAAGAGGCTTTGTCAAGACATCGGCAACTTGCTCTTCAGATTTGCAAAACTGAAGCTCAATCTCGTTTTCCTTAATCAGTTCTCTGATGTAATGATAACGAATATCAATGTGCTTAGATCGACCATGAAACACGGGGTTCTTTGCTAGGGCTATAGCAGACATATTATCACAGTAAATAGTTGTTGAACTTTCTTCACGATGTTCTAGTTCTGCTAACATTTTTCGTAGCCAAACTGCTTGACATGCTGCTGATGTTGCTGCTATATACTCAGCTTCCGCTGTCGATAAGGCTACTACTGCTTGCTTCTTTGACGACCATGATATGACACTTCTACCCAGATAAAAGACATATCCAAAAGTGCTTTTGCGTGTATCAAGGTCACCAGCCCAATCACTATCGCTATACCCAACCAACTTGAAATTATCTGAGTTGGTATAGAAGATACCATGATCTCGAGTACCACTTATGTAACGGAGAATCCTCTTTGCTACTTGCAAGTGTGATTGATGTGGCTTCTCCATGTACCGACTAATCAATCCGACTCCATAGACAATATCAGGTCTTGTGGAAGTCAAATATCGAAGACTACCAACAATACTCTTGAAATAAGTTGGATTTACCAATTCTCTGCAACCTTCTTTCTTCATCTCGACTCTTTCTGCTACGGGGGTTCTAATAGGTGTTGTTGCATCCATCTTGAACTTTTTCAAAATATCAGTGGCATATTTATTTTGCGAAACAAATATACCTTCATTAGTTTGCTGCACTTCAATACCGAGGAAATATGACATCAAACCCATGTCTGTCATCTCGAACTCGCTCATCATTGCCTCTTTAAATTCAGCAAACATCTCTTCACTATTCCCAGTGAAGATAAGATCATCAACATATAAGCACAATATCAAAAGATCACCATTTTCCTTTGACTTGACATACAATGTATGCTCATGTGGACATTTTTGAAAACCATCTTGCAATAAGTATGTATCTATGCGAGAATACCATGCACGAGGTGCTTGTTTTAAGCCATATAAGGCTTTCTTGAGGCGATATACTTTGCTTTCACCTCCTTTCCTCACAAAACCTAGTGGTTGTTCAACATAAACTTCTTCTTGAAGTACACCATTCAAAAATGCCGATTTTACATCCATTTGATGAATTTTCCACTTATTTTGCGTTGCAAGAGACAACATTATTCGTACAGTATCCATTCTAGAAACAGGAGCAAATACCTCGAAATAGTCAATTCCCGGCTTTTGCTTATAGCCTTTGACTACCAATCTTGCCTTATAACGGTCAACTTCACCATCTAGTCTATATTTTGTCTTGTATACCCATTTAACTCCAATGGGCCTTTTCCCAGCTGGTAACGAAGTCAACTCCCAAGTTTCATTTTTCTCAATTGAGTTGATCTCCTCATTCATGGTTTGGATCCCACTTTTCATGTGCTGCAGCATCTTCATATGAATCTGGATTGCAATCAGCAAATAAACAAAAATTTACGAGGGTCTCATCAGTAGAATCTTCCTCATCATCATCTCTGTATATTACATAATCTTGATATCGTGTTGGCATAACACGATTTCTCTGCGGACAACCTGCTGGCCTTGCATCTTCCGTCATACAGGAAGTATTAACTGGTGGTGTTAGGGAGCCACTTGGAGAATGAGTCTATGGCTCATCTATGGGAACTTCATTTATAATGACATTGCTAGATGTGTCATTATTTTGATGCCATTTCCATTCTTCATCTTCAACAAATCGGACATCTCTACTTACTATAATCTCCTCGCTATCTGGATTATACAACTTGTAACCCTTGGTCACATCACTATAACCAATAAATATACATTTTCTGCTTTTATCATCGAGCTTTTTCCTCTTCTGATCTGGTATATGGGCATATGCAATGCACCCAAATACACGTAAATGAGACACATCTGGTTTGTTCCCACTCCATGCTTCTTCTGGCGTCCGTCCACGAACACTCCTAGTGGGACACCTATTCAATAAGTAAATTGCACAACAAATGGCCTCTGCCCAAAATGGTTTTGGCAGATGTTTGGCCTTCAACATGCTTCTAGCCATCTCAAATATGGTTCTATTTTTTCTTTCTGTTATGCCATTCTGCTGAGGAGTATAGCTAGCTGTTAATTGATGTTGAATCCCTTCTTTCTTGCAATAATTATTGAACTCATTAGATGTAAATTCTCCACCTCTATCAGACCTCAAGGTCTTTAAAGGATAACCACTTTGTTTTTCAACAAGTACTTTGAACTCCATAAACTTGTTGAATGCTTCAGATTTTTCTTTCAAGAAATAAACCCATAACTTTCTAGAAAAATCATCTACAAATAGTAGAAAATACCTTTTCTTCCCGATAGATTCTACCTCAACTGGTCCACATATATCCGTGTGCACCAACTCTAACGGTTGCTTCGCTCGTCTAGACTTTTCAATCATAAACGAGTCTCGATGATGCTTTCCGAGAATGCAACCTTCACAAGGGCTAATAAGAGCTTCAATAAGAGGTGAGCCCGTAACCATATCTAGCTGCACCAATAACTTCAAGCCTCGGAAGTTCAAATGGCCAAATCGAAGATGCCATAACCAATTGCTATCTTTCACCATTGCTTGTAAACTCATCAATGTTCTAGCTTGAACTGACAAAGGAAACATACGATTCTTCGTCATGTTCACCTTTGTAATACACTTATTATTTTTTCCTCTGATCTCGCACACCCCATTTTCAATATGAACTTTGTGCCCCCTTTCTGAAAGTTGTCCAATGCTTAACAAATTCCAGAATAAATCTGGCACATAGAATACGTCTGCAATCGTAACATTAGTACCATTTTTTGATTGAATACTAATATTACCTTTTCCCTTCACAGGAATTTTAGACTTATTCCCGAAACTCACTTCTCCTTTCACCGATTCATCAAGGAAGGAGAACATTTCTTTCTTTCCGGTCATATGATTGCTACATCTCGTATCTAGATACCAAATATTGTTGTTTTCGGCATCTGTACTTTCTTTGCAGGCAAGAACTAAGTTTTCAGTCACTTCTACGGCATTCACTTTTGCTTGCTCACCATGTTGTACATTTTTCCGGCATTCAAATACATAACGCCCAAATTGTCTACATTTGTAACACTGGATTTTGAATTTGTCACGCCCACCATTTTCTCTTTCACCCGAAGAACTGCCTTCACCATTGATATCTTTATTTGAGGTATAAAAGTTACCTCTTCCTCGACTACGACCACGACCTCGGCTGCGACTTCTTTGGTATCCGCCACGACCGCTGGATACATTCGCATTGCTTTGCAAAGCATGCTCACCCCTAGAATTGTTGTTTCGTTGGTTAATTCGCTGCTCATGAGAGGCCAACGAACCCAACAATCTTTCAATGGTGATAGTCGACAAGTCATTTCCTTGTTCTATTGCAACAACAATAGGATCAAATTCTGATACGAGTGTTCTCGTTATCTTCTCAACAACCCGTTGATCGGTTATGGTTTCACCATTAGCCCGCATCTGATTTGTAATTAACTGGACCCGATCAAAGTAATCATTTATTGATTCTGAATCATTCATGCTTAGATTTTCAAAATCTCCGCGTAACGTCTGCAAACGAACTTGCCTCACTCTTTCGTCTCCTTTGTAAGATTTTTGCAGAATATCCCACGCCGCATGAGACGTTTCAGCTAACGATATTTTCGAAAATACCGTTTTCTGCTCAGCTGCAGAATAGATAGAAAACAAGGCCTTCTGGTCTTTCTTGCGGGTTTCTTGTAATGTCTCCTTCTCCTCCTTAGACATCGACCCAAATGCTGTTGGGTCAGTCACATCTTCAAATCCTTTTTCTACCACCTCCCACATATCATGAGAGCGGAAGAATACTTTCATTTGAATAGCTCAATCATCATAATTGCTTCCAACTAATTTTGGAAGGGGCAGTTGAAATGAGTTGCTTGTTGTTGCCATTTTCCGATTATAATATTCGCAAGAAACCTTGCTTTGGTACCAAATGTAAGAAAACAAGAATTTGCTAATTCTTGTATTCACTCAATATATAAACAAAATAGGAGGAGAATAACAAGAATATAGGAAGTATAACAATCTGCTAAATTATTTCACACTTTCTTCCTTAAATATCTGATTTACAACATCTCTTTTATAGACTCTCATATACTAAATTTACCAAAGGTATCTAATGAAACTCATTTATAACCTCCTAAGATGTTACAATTAATCTGCGGTTAATTGTGAATTGCTAAACACTTATTTACTATTCTTAGCTTATTTAATTCAAGTTTGTTTTCTTTAACAAATTTGAGGTAAAATTTGGAGTGTTGGATTGTTAAGAGAGGGAGATCAGAGGGTTGTGATGAAGGGAGGAGAGAGAAAAGGGGCGCGCGGGGGGTGAGGGGAGGAAAACTGCGTGAATACGCTCGTGTTGGTTCGTCCGGACAAGAAGGACAAAAGCTGGGCATATAAGACAGAGAGAGAGAGAGGTACGAGTTTTGGGAAAGACGAATATAGCCCTGTGGTGATTTGTGATGGTAGGGAGAAAATAGGGTTTTAAAGTGGACAATTGCTGGAGGGTAATTAAGTGAAACTGTATTGAGGGACATCTGGTTTTGGTTGTGTGATTTTTTGATTTAGACGTATGGATTATCATGGTTCGTGAAAATGACCTCTCTTTTTTTCTCTTTTTAAGGGTTGATTCGTGAACATGACCTTATTAAGATTTAAGCACACGTAAATATCTCATCCCAAAAAAAAAAAAAAAAGAGCATATGTAAAAGTCTCATCCCAAAAAAAATAAAAAGCATACGTAAATGTCTAGTTTCAACTAACAAAAAATGTATTATTTTTACTTTGATCTTTTCGGGACTTGTCAATGAAAAAAAGAGGGTCATCACTCATCAATCATGAAATACACTAGTAAAATGCCCCACACTAATACTCAAAAAAAGATTGACCAATAAGTGATTGGTGTGATTGTGTGAGTGATTTAGCACTCTTAACCGTTAAGCAAATTCGAGGGTTCAAATCTTGGAGAAACTATTTAGTGAGAGCACTTTACTCTTTTTTGGGTCTATCTGGTGCGAACAAAATTAGCTTTGACCCAAAAAGACTTAGGTGAACATGTGGTTAAACGAAAGAAAAAAAAGATCTATCAAATTTACTCGTCAATTTTCTTTAAGATGCATCAAAAAGATTAATCCACAATTTATTTTATTTTTTATTTTTTATTTTTATTTTTTTGCTCATCCTACTCAGTTACTGTAGATACAATACAATGTCGCAGCAGCTTCATTATGGAACCCTGGCAATCTGCTAATGTTCCTCATTTTTCTTCTATGTGTTTTCCAAAAAAAAAATCTACAGAAAGATGTAAGAATGAACTAAACAAAATTGGAAGTGGTAAGCGCCTCGAATAACCGAATAACTCAAAAACGAAAATATAACACAAAAAATACATTTGAGACTGCCAAAGTGCCAATAACACAAGCATAACTCAAGCTGGAAGAAAGGCCGTACAAAAGGAACCATGAGAGAAAAGATATGAACATTGCTAACCAACTTTTTTTTCCTCTTGCATTGACATTATGTGTTTAATTTCCAACTAAAACTAAACAAAAACCTTTTCTATAGCCTAATTGATGAATTACAAATTACACAAGTGAAAATGGAGGCAAAAGAGACTGTACACAAGAATGAAGACGACGACGCCGGGAGCAATAAAAGGTTGCGCATTGGAGAGGCAGCTCCAACCTAAATTATCAAAGGCCTTTCCCCAGTAAAAGGAAAGGGAAATAAATTAGTATTGTCAACTGGCTCAAGTTCACCGATCCCACATTGCTTGGAATATGGCAGGTCTGTTCTTCAACCAAATCACCATTTCCCGCTCTAAGGGAGACTTATTCAATACAGCATCTAGCATAGGACTACCAAAAATATTCGGAGAACTTTTGAAACACCATATTCTATCCTTCGGCCACGGCCTCTGAGGCTGTTTTTCCTGGAAAAAAGGGACGAGAAAAGGAAGGGAGGTGAGCAATTACAATGCATAAAACATTCATAAGACTATTAGCAATGCACTCTGCTAATACAAGGTAAGGAACGTAAATAGTGGAACAAACCCACCCAGCCAGCCAAAAACTCAAAAGTGCAGGAAAGGCATGTGATAGAAAATGTTTCCGACTTACTGAAAGGAGATTGGAAACTATAGATAAAAAGCTATTGAAATGAATAGCGCATTAATAAATTTCATTCATTTATCGACCCAATAACTGAAAAAAAAAATTAACTAGCAAAAATCTGAGGAGTGTGACTGAGAGCTCAAAACATTAATTCCTGATCCAAAAACTCAATCAGAAGTTGGGAGTTGTAGTTGTTCCTTTCATCCTATTTTGTTCCACTATTTAGTTCCTCGACGAGACAGAGAGACAGGCATGTAGCTTGCAAAAAAGTAAACAAACTATGCTTGTTGCTCACAAAAAACACAAAAAACACAAAAAAGCAATGTTGTACTCCCAGACACAGAAGATCTAAGCAGACTTATTGCATGTTTTTCAGGATGAGACATAAAGATATAGCATGACCTAGATGAGACATAAAGATCGCACTTCATCCTATTCAGTTTTTGATTAAAAGCAATTTGGACAGCATACTGAGCACTAGAACCAAAAGTAGTGGTATACTGAAGCAAGAGCAAACTCACCATCCTAGCTAGCATAAATCTAACCGTCCTTGGACCATAAACACGCTGTCGTGATGGTTTTTGAGCCTTGGCATAGAAGGAACCAACATCAGGCAGTGACAAGCACCCTCTACTTGCTCGGGCTAGCACACGATCTGGGCCTGCATTAGCCTGGTTATGCCAATAAATCAGCTGCCCTAAACAGTAGTTCTCACCATAAACCTTGCGGTACTCTGTGACTCCTTGCATCTTGTCAGCACACTTGGGTCCAAGATCAAGAGGGCTAATGCAAACAGGAGCTGAAGTGACGGGCTTGTATTCCTGCACGTGAAATACTAAAATATGAGCTAACGCTAACAAAAGCCAAAATTCTGAGCCACAGTAGACAGGTAGCTCAAACTTATTTGCAACATGCAAAGGAAACTCACCCTTATTTTAAAGAAAGTCTTGGTATAAGCATATACATGGATCAGATCAGCTGCAGCATCATGTCGACTCTTGTATGTACAATGAAGATTACGAACCTCATCCCGCAACCTTACATGAGACAAAATTCACATATAAGAATGCACTTACCACAACAATTTGCAGAGGCATAAGAGTTACATTTTTTATCCTTACCATAATAAAGATTTCCTAAGTTCTTTCTCAATATTGCCTGAAGTTGATGGGTCATGATCAGGGATTTTGGATTTAAGGTCCTGTAGCATGCGATCATCAACATGTGGGGCTATACACTTGAGCAATTCATTGACAAGAGAGGTTTCACCATTCCACAATACAGACACCATCTCTTCAGGACTAAGTTTCTGCAATGGTGGGGGTGCTTTCTTTGGGTCTCCAAAAACACATCTCAAGACATATCTAACCTGCAAACAAAATTTGATAAGTTAGTATATCAGTGCTTACAAAGGAGATCTTAATCCTTGCTAAGTAATCTAATCAAAGGAAGACAATTCACATTATAACACATGACAAAATTACAGCAGATACCTTATCTAGTGTAAGAGCCAGATTTTGAAGTCTCTGATTGTAAACTCCTTCCGCCTGTCCATGCAATAACAGAAACAATTTAAGTCACAACAATTTCCTTGGGCTACAGCTACAAACAGTACAATACTTTGGTTCTCTGACATAATATCAAAAATCAAACCAACACTGCTTCTAACCTGGAGTTCAGCTTCACTCGTTTCCATCTCGAGAGATATTTCTGCATAATATTTCTTCTTCTCTTCCAAATTGTGGCTTAAGATTGCTCCAGGGAGCTGTTGTCTTTCAAAATTTATGAACCTTACCTACAGGTAGAACAAACCTTCATTTAGTATGTAAATCAACACTGAATCTATAGTAAAGAGGGCCGGCCTAGTGGAAAGCTACAAAGATAATTATGCCCTACTACGACCAGGGGGTCAGAGCACAGAATATATACCAGCCGAGCTGAATACGCAATCAGCCAATCAGGCAAACCCCCAAGCAAGCAACTTCCTAAACCAGCCTTTCCCAATTCAATATAATCATCTTCAGAAACCCAATTCAGTTCACATGCCTCCAGTAGCAAACGGTGTTTATCCAACAGTCCATGCCACTCCTTCAGAACCTGAAGCACATTATACAAAAGATGAAGCAATGGTCATTGCAAGAATACTGACGATAATAATAATCCACTCGGGGCCTCCAGCCTAAGCCCTCTCCCCCCCCCCCCCCCCCCCAAAATGCTCCTTGCAAGATAATAATAAAATTTTGAAACCAGATGAAAGACACACACAAGCGAAAAGAAACAGAACCGATTTAAGTATAACACACATCCATCAGAAAATTAAAGGGGAACATAGGCGAAAGGACAAATGACAGTCGTTCAAAACCTGAAAACTATACGGCTGCTTCATTCTCAATCACGAATTGAAAAATAATTTAAGCAACTACTTTGTTTTAGATAAGAGAAAATTTTATTGAAGAGATGCTAAAACGGCAATGGAGGACAAGTTGTCCTTCCAAAGAATTTTCATAAAATTAGTCTAATTTCGTTGGACATATGTTAATGAATCGCGCTCCCAAAAGCCCCTCTCGCCTTGGATTTTAAGCAACTTTTATACCTTCTGAAATGCTCCTTCGCCTGTCAGATTTAAATAGCTTCCACGGCAAACTTGACTCCCGCATAAACAAACAGAGGCTTCATATTCTTCCTTACTCTGCAAAAGAGATCAATCTTTCAGTAAAACAATGTCAATTCTAGTCATTATGAGGATAAAGGAAAAGACTCGTACATACCTCTGTAACTGAATTGTAGTCAAAGGTGACTTCCTCACCAAATGCAATAGGACGTACACAATAAATTCCAATCTGATACTGACCACCTACAGCAGTAACTCTGCATTTGTAGCAACATGAAAGGACAAAGAAGAATCATAGTCAAGCATCATATTTGTTTTAATCCCAAAAAAAAGCACATAGATATCGGCAAAGCAACACAATAAAATATATAAATAAACAAGAAAAGAATATGAGAGAGAAAGAGAGAGAATCACGTCAGCAGGTTTTTAGATGACAATTATAATAAGACCCACGTGGCATATAATTCAAAGCAAGCAGAAGAGCTATTATGAGCAAGCAGAACATAGTGTTCTCTAATAAAAGACCTCCTTTAAATTATGGGCAAGTAGGATTCTCGATATCATTTCTACGTATCTGCCTTACACAACTTTTAAGATAGGTAAGAAAGTATCTACTCAGTTTACAACAATTATCTCTAAATTCAGATTTCCATTGTTGAAGATAGAGGATGGTTTACCTATGGTGCATAGCCAAGATAGTTCGAAGTCTAATACGGCCTGTTGCGATCCAAGCATTTCATTTGAATTGCTGGAATTGGCCCGATTCCACAGTTTCGGTACACTAGGTATTCATCATTGTAATTGGGCCAAATCCTTCAAAAATTTAGAGAACCTGTATAGTCTGGATTTCAAATGACAACCAAGTCCCACTACATTTGAAATTCCAGAGTCCAACAATCTAAGCGCCATGATACTCCCCCCCCCCCTTCCTCAAACCTCTAGGCCCTGATCCTTTCTCCCTTTATCTCCCCCTCTGTTTCTCTATAACGCCAGAGAGGCTATGGATTTGATGGCATTATAGTTAAATCTCCATTGTCGATTCTCTCTCCATGACAGCCGCCCGCACATGACATCAGAGAATCAAGGACGTTAATGGCGTCAGATCTAGCACCTTTGTCCCCTTTGACACCCTCCAGTTGCAGCTCCATTATCATCCAATTTGGAACCGAGAGAATCGGATGCATTTGATTGCAATTGCTGATTTTCTCTCTCCACATTTTGCTCTTCTTTTCATCACAGATCTAGCCATTGCAATTTCATGCGTGGTGCTGATTTTCTCTCTCAAATTCCTCTAATTTTTTCTTTCCATAATTTCTCCCTTGCTATTTCTTTTAAGTTCTGACAATATTTTTCCGTTATCTTTCACACCATTGTCAATCCTCATTTCTCCTGCTAAGAATATTTGAGAAATCAGAAAGAAAAATTATCTGAAATCACCATAATTCGAATTTCTACAAAGTGAAATCCCAAGATTCCCAAACATTTGGATTTTAAGTTCTTCAATTTGAAATTCTAAGGATACCCAAACAATGGAATTGGAAATAAATTTCAGGATTTCAAATTAGAGAATCAAACTCTTGGTATTCAAGTCCCCAGGCTTACCAGTTCCGTTATAAACCCTCCAGTTCCTTTCCAACCAAAGGCATCAAAGAATAGTCATCCAAATTCCAAATGCATTGCCTCAACAACTTGCTCTCTTTACTCCGCCCCATCAAGTCAAATCCTGTATCCATCCACACCTTATACATTCCCATTGTATAGCTACTTGTCTGCTGGTGCATGCTTCTAAGTAGATCACCAATAGGTGGCAAGTCCAATCCCTATCATGCTATGCATTGATTCCTTAAACAACTTTTGCTTAATAGCAAGATATCTCATGTTGACATAAGCTATCTAACGCTTACATTTCTGACGAAGACTATGCAAGGTTGCAGGGCCACCCCCAATGTATGAAACAATTGTAAAACCAACTACGAACAGGAAGCGAATAACTGGGAGATGAACTTTACAATGCGACAGACTAGAATTAGGAATGCCAGGAAGTCAAATTTGAATGTCCAACTACAAAGTCAACTTCCTAATCTCAAGCAACTCAAAAGCATACAAAGACTCTATGCAGCCTATACTGATAAGTAATAACAAACTGTCTCTATTTTCAATGGTCTACATGACCTTTAAAATATCTTTGAATAGTAAAAATGCATAATACTAATAGACCAAATTATCAACAAAAAAAACAAGAACAAAGACATCCTACTTTTACTTTGTTTATACACGATTTAAATTAAAGTAAACAATGAAATAATTCAGAAGTCATCTTCAGATGAACCAGTGAAATACATAATATTTTAAATGTTTATTTAAACTGACATCGCCCAACTGTGTATAGTCTGAACTATATTAACTGACATCTTCCTCTCTAGGAAGAATCCCAACTAACATGTTTTTCATGAGTGTAAAGTGTAAATATGTGAGAATAAGCGGGCAAGGATGAGCATCTTTGCACATTCTTGTTAGTGAATAAGTCCCTCATTAAGACAAAATATAACAGAAATATCAACCAAACAGCATGCATGACAAGCATTTCGAAACACTCCCCCTCCAGAAAACATAATCAAAAAAACAAAAACAAAAAAAGCCACCAAGGGGTCATGGGCATGGCACACTACAACAACAACAACAACAACCCAGTATGTATCCCGCCTAGGGCGGGGTCTGGGGAGGTCCAGATGTACGCAGTCTTACCCCTAACTAGTCGCCTAGAAGAGAGACTGTTTCCGAAAGACCCACGAAAACTTTTTTTCATTTGCAAAACGGTTTTTTCGGGTAATAAAGCAATAAGGGATGATCAAAAGGGCAAGAAAAGTAAAGCTGTAAACATACTAACACAGGATATTACTATATGAACAACATACAGTGAAGAAGGCACTACAGGCTATGAACAAAATGAATCAACCTCTATTACTAGCCAATGCAAAACCATAATCTAACGAGGGTCCTCTACACGAATCCTGCTACGCCATAATTTCCTATCTAGGACCAAGTCCTCGGTAAGTTCTAGAAGGGTCAAATCCTGTCTGATTACCTCTCCCCAAGTCTTGGCACACTGATACTGGCTAACGCCTTCAATATTTTCAGCTTATTAACACTACTTCAAGAGTTTCATTATGTTTCCTGTGGTTGCATTTAATGACATTCACAAAAAGTAACCATCCTAAAATGTTTATCACTTATAAACAGATTTCCTTCCACTAATACCCCTGTCTACTAGGTCATTTTATTCTCATTTATTTCGGTGACTTGAACACCAGTGGCTGAGTGCTGGCATTCCTGGTTACTGCCATGTTCGTGTAAAAGAGAGAGAATGTGAAAGGGGAAAGAATGGATGACCGCTGCTTTAGTCCTACTGGTACAAGCAACATCCGCTTGACCTTGCCCTCCCATCTACTCCTTCACCTTCATTGCTTGTGTTGCCAGATCGCATTTTCAGATCATAAACATTTCCTTCTTTCGAATTCAAATTCTAACAAATGGCAATTTGCATAAGCATCACAACTTGAACTATTTAACTGCAACTTAATAATGATGTACGATAAGTGGTAATTTAGTCAAATTTAATCAAGTTCTTATTTTTGTGGGTTCGTCACTGTGACAACTATTTCACGGGGAAGTATAGTGCTTTTCCCTGGCTTTGTAATAAAACATCACTGCACTTACAGTCACAGTAGAAAATAAATACTACCCACCCAATTCTGAAGAGGTGCAACAAAGTACCATAGAGACAACTATAAAATAAACTCAAACATCTAACACCTGTAACTGCAAGATACTTTATGAGAAAGTGCACTAGGGAATGCAGGGTAGAAGAAACAGCAAGCGCTTACTTTGCTTCACAGTTAGGGCGACATGAATGACAAATTCGACTTGCATAGTTTGCCTTGTGCATTGCATCAACAACTACTAAATCATAGCCATCAGCATCACCCTGCCATATATTTCCAATTAGTAAACAACAAAAAGGACCCATTTGAGATCACACTTCATTGAAGTGGGAGGTTGGCCATCATATTTCAAGACCTAAAAAGGAAGCGAAATGGAAGGAAAAAAACAAATACCTTGGGCCTCTCTAAGTATATGTTGTAGAATTCAGGGGCTGGTTCTTTACTGTTCTTCTGCAAAGATCGAATTCCATCTTGCTTCTCAAACCATTTCCAAGCAGGGTAAACCTACAAATCGCTCAGGGTAGAAATCCTGTCATAATCTCAAAGAATACAACAGCAAGCAGAGACAAGTACACAGATGCACATAGGCAAGGAAGCACAACAAGATAAGCCCACAAACAAAAAAATCACAACTAAATAAAACAAACTAGAAAGGGTAACAAAACTAAAATTCTGCAGTGTAAACTCTGATACATGCAAAGAAAAAGATTAAAAAAAATAGATAAGAAGAAAAGGAGTAAAAAAAATAAAAATTAGATAAGAAGAAAAGGAGTAAACTTATTTTAGCAATATGCATGCTTGTCTACTTGCTACTCAACTTTTCTACGACCAAGTATATTGGTCATTCTGAAGCATCAGAGTTCACAGCCTTCCCCATCAAGAAGTTTGGGAAGCAGCTTATCGCCAATCACAGGGGTAAGGTTCGGACCACCACCACCCCCCCTCTCCCCCAAACAAAAAGGAAAAAATTAAAAATACTATGAGAGTAATAGGGTTAATGGTATGTTATCATATGGCATCATATGTTTAAAATTATGTATGCCCCATACTAGATAATAATTAATAGAGCAAACAACATTTGTATCACCCGATAATTATGTATGGCCAGATATTGAAGCACATACCTCTCCCAGGAATTCAACAACAAAATCATCTCCAGTGAAACCGCCTTGTTTGTTACAGACAACACCAAGCCCCTAATAAAATATCACAAGGAAATCACAAGGAATCAGCATCATGACATTTCAAATATCAAAAGCGACTTGCAGAAGGACTTAAAGATAGCCAAAAGCAAAGCGTATTATGAGATGCATGAAAGTACCTTCCTATAAGCAACATAATTGTCCTCGGGCCGGCTGTCAATGGCCAGAAGAAGAGCCTCACATAGCTTTAAAGTTTTCATATCATGGTCTTCTTTAGCTGTTTCAAGAACTTCTTCAACAACAGGCTTTAAAGGGTATGTCATAGGTGTACTTCCAGAGCCAGTGTAGCGTCTAGCTAATTTATTCAATTCCCTAAGGAGCACATCTTCAATAAAAACATGCTTCTCCACAGGAGGCCAATCCACATCCTCGGGCATTGAATCGAGAAGAAGATTGTGCGTGTAAGGATCAATGCCATATACCTCTTGTTCTATGACCTCTTCTCCAAGCTGTTTCCTGGGTTTATATTCTTTAACTTCAGGAATCTCCATGTCCACCTCCTCACAACCATTTTTCTGAGCTTTAACTTTATCCTCGTAATCATCAGGCAATGAAACCCGCATCTTGCGTTGCACTTCTAACTCATCAGCTACAACAACATACTGGTCAATAACTTCATATTTTCGTGTCACAGGAGGCACAAGGCTAGCCTTTGTCATGCGAGCACCCCATTCACGGTCATCAGGGATCATATCAAACGACTCATCTGCTGTTAAGTATCCATCTTTGGACTCCAAAGCACCACCTCCTGACCGAACATCTGAATCACTTTCAGTGTTTGAGTCACGCTCTGTATCACTTTCAGCATCATCAGAGGACAACTCAAATTCATCTGATGATTCGCTTTCTGAGTCCAGCTTCTTGTTCACTTTTGATGAGGCCCTTCTAATATCCCTGTCAGAAGAGTACTCAACATAATCAGAACCACCATTAACAAAAGACCCATTGGCACGGCTCATGTATTTCCTTTCTGTCACTGTTTTACTGTACTTCTTATTCCCATAGGAGCCACTGGCTTCATCTCTCAATTTGTTCATCATCTCATCCCTGTCAATAGTTGTTTTGAAGCTCTCGTCTAGGCACGTTCCAAGTTTAATGAACAGTGTAATCATATGCTCCATATCACCTCCATCAACTCGATTTTTCATTCTGCAATTTTCAGTGTGTTAAAATATAAACAAAGTCACCATACTACTGTATCAGGCAAAAGACTACAATTATAATGACACAAAGCCAGCACCATTTAATGGGTCCAGGGCCAGTATGTTACCTGGTGCTTTTGACATTGGCTGGGGTGGGGAGGATAAGGAAACAAATTTCTTTACTTGGTAAAAAGAAATAGGGAGATCAATCACGACCTACTAAAGAGAACTTGCAACCTATTACCATGGTTCATGACAGATTTATCAAACAAGCAATAGGTAAACAACCACTACAATGCTACTAAGGACGTAAGGGGATAATGTCAAAGAATAATACAAACCATGACACCAGAGACCATATTGTAAATTTGCAACCTTCTTTTTAATTTTCTCAGACCCTTCATACCTAATGACCCACTCTTTATTTAGATAATGCCTATCGACCCACTCTTCCTCACCCCAACTGTCTCCTCGAGTAAAAACTTACAGAGTGTAAACTAAGATAACAGAAAAAGCCTTGCAATTAATAGTTTGCTATCTGGAATTTGGTAAAATGAGATCGTAGCATAGGAATGAAGCATGCAATTCACAGTTTAACCTGGGATTTGGTAAGGAAGCAAAGAGAATGAGAGAGTGGACAGCCTTATAATATGCTAGCTTGATCAAATTAATTCATAGTTGATCAATTCACTATTACATTCCAAGTTCCCCAAACATGTGAAGTTGCATGCATCCAATGGCAAGCACAAAATAGGATGAGGAATGGACAAATTGCAATGAGAGAGAGAGAGAGAGAGAGAGAGTACTTTGTTGCCTCCCTGCACATTTTGATGATATCTTGCTTAGCAGAGCTCAAGCCACGGCGAGCATAATATCCATTCTTGATTCTGTTTTCAATCTCTGCAACCTATAGAACGGAAATTATTCATGAGTCATAAAAAAAACATAAACTAAGGCATACAGAGAGCTCAAAAAATAGCTTGCGAAGACCACCTTGGGAACAAAATAATCAGATGTCTTTCCCTTCATTATATCCTTCAAGCTAAGCACAAGGAATTCCTCCATTCTCCGATACCCGCTTCCAGCCTTCTTAATTGCCCAATGCCTCATACGAGCCTCACGGGCAAGGACTGATGCAGACTTCCGCGAGTCAAATACTTTTGTACGTTTATATAAGTTCTGTCGGAAGGCCTGGTTAGCTGCACCTCTCCTGTCCACCATATCAAAATAATCTTTCAGCCCGCTCGACTCATCCATGTAACTCCCATGACTGAATTTAGAAACTGATGAGGTTTGCTCTGACAACTGCTTCAAACTCCTTGCCTTTGAGTTTGACTCATCAACAATTCTCAAGCCTTGTAAACATCGGCCTTTGACCCAATTTACATTAGGAAATTTGATGATTAACTGCTCAAACTGGCTGCAACCTCTTATATCAACAGAGGATATACGAGAGAATGACAAGAGAATTTCCTCAAGCATAGCAGAAGTTATGTTGGTACAACCATCCAAAACCAAGGCCTTTATCATCTGTTTATTGTAGCCATTCTGCATGGGACGAAAAGTAAATACAATGTTAGACAAATAGTGATACAAACATAACTGTGAAATACAAAGCCAATACGCCAAAAACTCACCATAATATTCTCAACAACAGAGTCAGTGCAGTTGGTACCAATAGTCGACAAGTCAACCCGTATGCTCAGATTTTTGTAAAAATCAGCAGCAGATCTCCAATGTTTACAAGTCAAAGCAGCAACCACAAGGGATTTGACATCAGCTCTGAGAAAATGAAAGACCCGTGCTAAAATATGACCATCCAGTAGACCCCAGCTGCCAACCTGATCTCCAGCACATTCATTCTCTTCTTTGCAGAAAGCAGCATCACCACATAAATCTTCAAAGGACGGTTCACTATAACTAAGAGGTGGTACACCTTCAGCTATTTCATACCCCTCTCCAACTCCATCAATTGAGGTCCTACATCTCTTCCTAGCATGTATATAATCGTCATGCAGCAAGGAAACTCCATTCTCTGTATAAAGCCAAACCACCAACCCAAAAGAATGGAAAGAAATAAATATAGACTACCAAGAACCATGAAATGCAAAGAAAGCATGAAGGTTCAAAATTTTCATAAGATCTATTTTAATGCAATTAGCACAATACAGCTAAGAGGAAGTGGAAGCTGAAACAACGATAACCTCAGTTTCATTTCATCAACATCACCATTGCCCAAGTGCCTCCTCAGCCCTAGGCGAGTTAGGGGGGTAGAGTTTATGCAACCTTACCTCCAAGAAACACGAGAGGTTTGTCTCCGCTTGACCCTTGATACAATGTGCAAGAACCATTGCGAACCTTTGTACTTCATTTCGTAATGCAAGAATATTACCATCTCCTTTTCCTTTTTCTATTTATATTATTTTTTTTTTTTCTTTTTCGAAACGGGGTGCCGGGGGGGGGCGATAGCTATGTATATTATGGTATCAAAAAGAGCATTTAAAAGAAAAGAACACCCTTTTAATTTAACTTAATAAATATTTCCAGAGTTTTAATCTAGTGCATTTAAATGACGTGGTGGTGAAAAAGTAATAAGAAAAGAGAACACATCAAGGTGGCTTCCAGGAGTTCCAGAAACAAATAAGCATTTTCCTTTCTTTTTCTCATTTCTTAGATCAGTACAATTAAGAAAAGTTCAACAGATTTATACAAGCATAACAATGCGTAGGAGAAATAATCCATATGGCTGACCAGGCCATTGGAATCATAATCTTGCTCCTACAAAACGTCCCCCCCTTCTTTTCTTTCTTGGCATCATTTTCCCTTTTATTTAGTTTATTTATCTACTATACTCCAAGTGGGGCATTTAAGGGAAATAATCTCAACTACTTTCCAATTGCATTCCAGAAACAAACATTCGTATCTGCTACAATGTTATAAAAAAAAATTTTGTGCAATTAGACAGAAAAAAGTTGACTCCTATGTCAAACAGAAAAGACCAGATCAACCGAGTGGATAGCTCAGATGTTAAGACCTCTGAGATTTGTTCCAGAGGTCCCAGGTTTGAGTCTCCCCTGGGCAACTAGAGGCTTTCCTGGTCGTTAACTTCAGGGCCCATGGGAATTGGGATTAGTCGAGCAAAGCCAGGATACCCATGTTATCTAAAAACAAAAACAGAATACCAGATCAGGACATATTTGACATCGAGAAACATACCTGCGGGAGACTTTTGACAATATAGGGAACTCTTATTCACAGGTTTATTATAGTGATGCTTCTCCATCTCCTTCTTTGGCTGTCTAGAATTGATCCATGGATCCAAAACCTCATTAATAGCAGCAGCAAATTCACGACTCTTAAAGGATTTCATAACTAATTCATGAAGTTTCCCACGTGTATAACCAATGAATTGCGGATGCAAGTTTTGGAAGGAACCGGACATCAAACCTCTGCCACCCACATTCTGGGAGACTCCAGAACTATCCCCAGCAGATTCAGTGTTTTCTTCAGTGGGTTTGACACTACCCTGAAAGGCCTTAATCACACAGGTAACTGGAACCCAAACTTTGTCAATTTTGCGGAACACACTGCTTTGACTCTTCAGAGAACCTTCATCCACTAAAGTGTGCAGTACTGAGCATGAGAATGGCCCGTGTTCATGCCCAGTGCCATCAAGATAGTACCACTCACCTAAGTGCAACTGCAAATCATCTACTGTGCAAAGCCGGTCCTTTGGTTTATTGATGACATTAGATTGCCCCGATCCTACAGAGTTTTGCTCCTTGAAGCTTTTAGAATGAAGAGCATCATCTCTAGAAGATCTTTTCGCATCACTAGACAAATAGAGATTAGAACCCTTGGAAGAGTGTTTATCTTTCATTCTCAGTTTCAACCGAGAATCAGATGCAGATGAACCATGATCCTTAACAACACATGCATTTATTCTGAGGACTGGCAACATGATTCCTTTAACTCCCCTTACAGCAACAGATTTCGGCTGACCTGATTTGTTGACAACATCATTCTTCTCATCAGACCAGGAAAAAGCCCAAGGTGGAAGATCAAGTCTTCTGCTCTGACAAGGGAAGTACAAATCCTCTTTTCTCTGCCATCTTGGGTCCTCATATCCAGATTTTGGCATCTGGCAGAGAGGGTAACCATCATTAAGAACAAGTTTTCTTTTCGAAAATTTATCTTGAATAGCCTCCTCATTCCTTTGCCAGTCCCCGCCTTTACATGTCCACCGGCCAGAGAACCATTCAGTAAATTCACTCAGTAGATAACCACATTCCTTATCAATGTTGCTAGTTGATGCCAATTCACAAGTTTCCTTAATTGTAGTCTCTGGATGTCTTGGCACGTCCTCCTCTCTACTCTGTTCAGAGGGCTCTTTACTGCAGGAATGATCCTCTGTAAAACCTGTACAGATCCAATAATAATATTAAATTAGATATCACCACCCTTCTGCACTGTTAACAGGATAAAAGCGTAAATTTCCTGAAAACCGTTTCAGAATCAACTTAATTTCCAGCCAGAAAACATCAAATACTGGAGTTAGAAGCATTAAGCACAAAAAGATGACAAGATACAGTTACAAACACATCATAATATCGTACAAATCATCAGAAGTAGCAAACCACAACATTAAAATTCCTGAGTGCACAGACACAGTGAACATGACAAATAAAATATGCACAAATATAACCCGGAGGGGGTAGCTCAGCTGGTAAAAACTCTGAGATCTATTCCAGAGGTTCCAGGTCCGAGTCCTCTTAGGGCCACTGGAGGTTTTCCTGGTCATTAACTTAAGCCCATGGGACTAGTCAAGCAAAGCTCGGATACCCATGTTTAAAAAAACATAAATATTCTTTTACGGGCTCATTTTTAAAATGTTTTAAATATCAATATTTTGAATCATATATAATCAATTATCTTGATTTATAGGGTATGTTTGGAATGAAGGTAATGCATAAAAGGGGTAATGTAGCAAATTAGAGGGTAAAACGGGAAGGTGGAGGTGGTTGGGGTAGTGCAACTTGGTGGAAGAGAGAAAAATAAGGGAAAATGGGGGGAAATTGTTAACCTAGGGGGATTTTAGGTTAACCATTACCCCAAATGGAAGTAACTATTACTCTCCATCACTTAAAATCTTACACCCACCAGGCCACCACCACCTCCACTTGTCATTTTACTCTTAAATCTTCTCCACTGCCCCCTTAATGCATTACCCTCAATCCAACCATTGCTATAGCATTAATTATTTCTTACAATCATAGAACTAATGTCAGCCCAAGATCAATTTACATGCTTTTATTCAATGGATTAAAGTTCAAAAAGGGTATCAAGATATAAACAGCCTTAGGCTAAGTTTTCAAGTGTTATTAGCATATAGTCCGAGTTCTAAAGAAAATTTCTTGTGGTAAGTAGTATCAGAACTATCAACGTGCATTATAACCCTGTTTCGTTCAAGTTTCCTACAGTAACCTAAGTTCAAATTTACATTCCATGCTAATGGAGCTAATAGACATTAGCTGTGTTTAGTAGATGACCTTGGTATTCTATTTAGTGGAAATTATCAAACTACCTTATTTAATGTTTACATGTGGGCAATTTTTCTGTTCTTGCCAATATATTCAGTTCTCAAATTTGACGTTTACCTTTAGCATCATTAATAGCTCCTAAATTGTAATCTCAAGGTTACTAAAGGAAATTCAAATTACACGGGGTTATAACATGAAAAAAGTTAAACTGGTTATACTAGCCTAGATTTGTCCATGACATGCCGGACACTAAATTGGAGTGTATTAAACACGTCCAGAACTTAGCTGTGTAGTTTACTGTCTCCAAAATCTATTTAATATATCCGACACTACCAAGTTGCCGCCTACAAATTTGTGCTTATTTTGAGGGAAAACCATGGACATGGAGGCCTAATAACAGAGCATGCTTGAAAAGGAATTGATAACTTAACATTTTAATTTCACTTCAAAAGAGCTACTAACAAATCTCGATCCATTTACCTCCGGTACCTATCCTTAAGCATATAAACTAAAAGTATTACTATATGTGTCCCACGAAAAAATCAAATTCTCTGGTTCAAAATGGCCAGAACTTTCAGTATCTTTAGTCTAATAACTGTAATAAGCAGCTACAGCATAAACCAGACCCAGCCAACTTTTCTCACATGTTTCTACTAAAGGCTCATCAGCATATACCCCTTCACACTGTGCCAAACAGTTATCTCTCAGATAGCCAAGAGGTTGAGGGTTCAAAACATGGCAACAGCAACAGCAAAACAAGTCATTTCATTAGTATACCCAACCAGCCCCAACATGGGCCAGACCAGTCCACTTAATATAGATACATAATCAGCATTTATTGCCACCTATAAAGAAAATAATCAAGTACAAGTGAACGAATTCCAAAATGCAAAAGAAACGTATACAAGGAGGAAGAGGACAATCCAAAGCAAAAACGACCAAACGAAGGTGCTACCAGAATAAAAGAGTTAATGATTGGACAATAGTACCTTCCAAGCTACCAAATCTCTCCCACTCTGACTGGTCAAATGTCATTTGCAATGCTTCTGTGCAACCATTTAGCAGCATACATCAGAAGGGGAAGTTACAAAAAGAATAGCAGACGAAAATAAAGGAAAACTCACAAACACGTGCTTTGAGGCTAAAAGCAAAACTACTTTAAACTCCAAGACAAAGGCCAGGAAAACAGTGGAAACATACCTTTGACGATTTCAAGTTCCTTTCCAGGAATAACAGTAATTCCTTCCAAGAGAGCACCAACTCTTTCATCTATGCCAAGATCCTCTGCGGCCAAATGGTCATCTGGGGCGGTCACTGCCTTTGCTAATGTATCTGAATCCTCCATACCAATCTGATCCTCTGATTGCTCTGCATCTCCAACATCTACCAGCACGTTACCAGGAGCCTCGGGAGGGCTCGCCAGCTGAGTAACAGTGTCTGAAAAAATGGTTGTAAAATTAGCCATCACCATTGGCGAAGCTGCATTTTCAACAGTGACCCACCTGTCACTATCTGAATGCTTAACCAGGTGATCTGACATGAGTATTCCTTCTTCCACAAGCGCCTTCAGGTCACATAATCTAGAAGGGCCACATTCCTCTCCATAGTGATCAAGGTAGTACCATTTCCCTGGGTTCATATTGGCCACAGATGGGACATGTGGTGGCGTGTCACATATGTCCATGTCTTCTTCCATCGAAGGCAACTCTTCAGCCACTCCATTGACCAAGGACGGTTGTTCCTTATCATTCACGCTAGGGCTTTGAGACTGTTCTTCTATATGATTCTCATGAGAAATGCTTTTCTCAACTGATCCATTCTGCAAAGTGTTTTCGCTTGGAGAGTCTTTAGCTGAGGCTACTGAATCCTTACCACTAGAATTCTTCTCAGTAGGCTTGTCATCCTGTTGCCTATCACTCTGCTTGGTTTCACTTACTTCACTCCTGCTACTCTGCCGGTGACTCCCTTGCTTACTCCGGTCATGCGGGGACCGTTCCAAGTAACTTGGAGACCTGTCCCTGCGATCATGTAACCTTGTCCTGTCCTGTGGGGACCGCTCCACATAACTTGGGCTCCGAATTCTATTATCATGACGATGACTACGATAACAAGGAGACCTATCATGACGAGCAGGAGTCCGGTCCCTATGATCATAATGACGGGCTCTCTCACGTAATGGTGGAGACCTCTCGGAATAACTAGGACTACGCCTATGCCTATCATACCCTGCTACTCTGTCATAATGACGCACAGATGGCCTATCAGAAGCAGCAGTCCTCGACGAGTTCGAATTTCTAAATGATGATTTCTCAGCTGACTGACGTGAGTAATGCTCAGACTGTGCAGTTCTGCAGCTATCTCCAGAAAGCCTCCTGCTTTTCGAACTTACATAATCCCCATGATCATCATAATTTTTCCGGTCACTGCTATCTGAATCAGTGCCATGACGCTTCAATCGAGTATTAGATAGGTGTTGTTCTCTCCCTTGGCTGCTCCTACTATGACTATATTCACTCTTATAAGAAGTCACCTCATCTATAATTTTCGAGCTCAATTTCGGGTACACTCTCTCCTGATTACCTTCCCACCTTCCACCCCTCTTCGAATGGCGATTCCCACTTCTGCTAAACTCTCTCCCAGGAGAAACATCCTCACCTGAATACTTAACAGAAGGCGGTGTCCAATCACGTTCATATCTCCGCTCTCTCTCTCTGCTTGTATCCGGTCTACGCCCTTTCGAGTAACCATACTCATCCCTAAACCCATCACCTCTGTGCCATCTCTCTGGCACAAATTCCCCTTTCTCAACTTCATCTTTGGACCCTCTTCGTGACCCGAATTCAACCTTCTCAATTTCCCCTTTCCTGCACTTCTCCCCCGCCATTCGATCCCTCCTCGAAACCGAGCTGAATTCTTCGTTTCTCCGCCATCTTGCTGGGAAAAACTCGCCTTTTTCTACCTCATCTTTCCTCCACTTACTATTACTATCAGTCCCAACAACAATCTCACCCTTCTCAATCTCACCCTTCTCAATCTCACACTTAACAAATATCTCCGGTGTCAACTCACCATTTTCCACCTCTCTTTTAGGTGGTGATTTCAGTGTCCCCAATTCACCTTCTTCTACCTCTTCTTTTAACTGCTGCTGCTGCTGCTGCTGCTGCTGTTGTTTATTATTATTACTACTCCCACCACTACCACTAACACTAACACTGACAACTTCACCATTCTCTATTTCTTTAACTTTCTCTAACTCTAATAACTCAGTCTTAACTGGCTCTTCTTTCTTGAAAAACGCATCTCTCTTCAATTTCATCCTCTTTGTAGTAGTTCTCTTAACAGTCTTTGTTGTCTCCAATTTCCCATTGCTATTGCTGTTGCTTGTGTTGTTGGTGTTACTAGCGTTGTTCGTGCTGTTGTTGCTGTTGTTGCCACCACAAAATGTGTCGGAAACCGGGAACTTATCCATGATTGGCTGCAAAGACACGCATGCAACACCGCCATCGCCCATGGAACTTCAAACCACTTCGCTTATTCTTCTCCAAAAACCCTAATTCTTGTCATTACCTGGGCTATTAATGCTCATAACTGCAAATTCTCCCCTTTTTATCAATCAATTCTTCTCCTTTCAATGCCAAAACCCTAATTTGAGAACAACAAACAATTAAACAAGTCAACAAACACACGAAATCAAACACTAATTATAAAGAAACCTCGAAATTAACATTCGAAGAGAGTTTTGAAATCAAAACCCTAAAAAACACGAATCTAGGACCCCAAGAAAAATCAATTAGAGATTGAACTTACAGGTAAAAATGGATCAAGAAATGAGAACAAAGATGTTTGTCAATGTATTGTAGAGCAAAGAGCAGATCGAGAAAGTGTTGAAACCGAAAGAGCTGAACCTGAACCCTTTGTTTTTTTCTCTTTCTCTTTCGCCTGTGAAATTCTCTCTCTTTCTCTTTCTCCTTTCTCTTTCTCTCTCCTTGTTCGCTTCGCGCTCTGTTTCTCTCTCTCTTTCTTCTGGGCTTTCTATTCTATTAGTTTTTATTTCCGGTCTGAAAGACGAGAGTTTTTGAGAGGAGAGAAAAAAGAAATAGAATTGGAGTGAATTTATTTATGTTTTATTTCTTTTTTTTTTTTTTTGGCCCTGATCTTTGGCGTAGAGTTTTATTCACCTGGCTGGTTTTATTTATTGGATTGGACTGCCGGTAACAGTTAAAAACGAAAAAGGATTATGGATTAAATAATGAGCATATACTACCCTGTCCCGTAACAGTTCAGTTAAAGAAAAAAGGGGGAAATTTCACCCAAAAAAGAAAGAGAAAGAAAATGGAAGAAAGAAGTTAGGTGAAAAAATCCAAACAAAGAAATTTAGTTTAAATAGTTTGTGTTCACTAGAGTGGCAATAGATATTTGAAATGAAAACTAGTATAGGACTTGTGTAGCGATTCAAATATATACTCTGATTATCTTGTTTTAGTGGGGGACACAGTTACTGTTATGTATGTGTGTCTAATTACGAATGTTGTGAAGTGATGCTCTTGAGATTCGAGAGCAAGTAAATATTTGCGGGACTTGTGGTTCCAAAGCGATGACACATGGCAGATCATACAAAAAAGTGACATGTGGCAAGGTGAATTGCAATCGATTTTCGCTACTCATGGGAGTAGCTCGTTGAATATTATGTCCCTCGATTTCACTGAGCATGGCCGGCACGATATAGGTTCTCAAGGGCTTTCCAACCCAATTTTTTTTGAGAATACACTATGTAGAGTAGCCAACTACCTACTCTCACGAGTAACCAATTACCTACTCTCAGGAGTAGCCAATAATTTGCTGGTAAACTACTTTTTATTTAATTTAATAGTATAAATTGATACCTTAATAGATAGGACTATGTCGATTCAAAGATTTCAAAATACTTAAGAGAGAACGGGTAATCATTATCTTCCTCAAAATTGAGAAGTTCCCACAAAGTATCTTCCTTATTTAATCTAGCCTAATCAACCATGCTCCAAGGTATTTTTCTTGGTTTATCCTAGTTTGTAGATTTATTTAGCATTAGGGTTTGTTATTTTCAACTTATATTTGTTAATATTTATTGTTTATTAATATTTTTAATTAACTTTTGTTGATTCTGTTGATTTTTGTTTTTGTTTTTGCTTTTTTTGAAATTTGTTGATTCTTTTGATTCTAGTTAATTTTGATGAAGTTAGTTGAGTTTTTGTTGAATGTACGGATTTTTATTGTTGAACTTTGTTTACTTTTGTTGAAATTGTTTTTAAAGTGATTTTTATAATGTGTTAGTTTGTGTTTTTTTAAGTGGTCAAATTGTTTTAACAAATAACCCTTTCGGATATCTAAAAGGAAAATTCCCTTCTTGGAATTTGCAAACACTTTACATGCACATAAAGCAACTCAATCAAACATATACATAATCATCATCATTATTCATTTTCTATTATCCATCTTATTAGAGAGGTAAGAACGAAAGAGATAAATTCCACCAATGGAGAAGGGATTTCAACATTTTCATACAATTAACTATTTCCACCAACTAGTCAGCAAATTAAAATTCTAAGTGCGCACACCCCCTTCTAAAACCTTCACGGTCTAAAAGGACGACATTAGAGTACAACAATACATTTTTACCCTTGTCCACATTATGGACAACTAATATAACCAAACTCATGGGATCAATGCCTTAAGAATCAAACAGTATAGAGCTTGGTAAACTGCACCCCGCAGAATATATAAGTATCCAACATTCTAAGTCTAACCTTTAGGGATCCTCCTAAAGGTCTCTTACCCTCCATATGTTCAAGTGTACGTGATTAGTAGCTTAAGAGAATAATTATACGCTCGTGATCACACCACTAATTAATAGGAAATAACAAATAATTTTTCTTATTCCTCAACATATTCCATAGTCGGTTTTGATACCAAACATGGTATTATTCAATCCACTAAAATCAATAATCAACTCAAAATTCCAACCAATGACTCTCCATTCGCACAGCAGGTCTAACCATAGGAGGTCTTCCCACATGGTCGAGGTTAGGAGCTAGTGACCGAGAGCGATTGACACATATTGCTGGGAATCAAGTTATAGATGAAATAGCATTTTAGAAAGCAATTGAGGTTTATTTTGGGATTTATGTGACTTTAAGGTCATAGTTGACCTAAGTTGAGATCCAAGTGTTTTTATTTATTATTCGATAGAATGCTTGGTTACTCAGCTTTGTTGATTGGTTGCTTTCTGTGCTACGTGTGTGTGCTTCCATTTTTCTTCAATGGTCGGCCTATGATGAACCTATGCGAAATTCGTTTGCATGGGGGAGTAGATTGGAATATTTGCAGGTTAATAGTTCGTGAGGATCTCTTGTGCTAGTTGGACTGTTGGACTCAAAGCTGTCAAAAAGTGTATTATTATGTCATTTATTTTTATTTGATGTAGTATAGAGATTGATTAAAGTTTATTGGTTTATTGTTGGGAGTTGTAATCGTCCACCTTACACTCGTTCTTGTGAGTGAGTGTGGCAGTGACGCCTGGATTGTTAGAAGTCTTCCGCTGTTGTTTTAGATATTATGTTGTATAGTCTGTATAAGCAGGTTTTTATAAAGTCGATAACTTGGGATGTCTATTTACAAAAGAAACTTTGCCCGCTTTTTGGCTCGAGTTTATTATTTTTATTTATTATTATTTAAGTGGGTTTGGTTTTGGGAGACGTGAGCATCTTCATATGCTTGCGTCGGTCTTTGTGTCCAAGTGTCCTTTGCTTGGTGTTGGCTATATGCTATATGCTTTGCGTGCTCTATGTAATTTGGTGTGATCATGTTTACATGCTCATGGATGAATTGTTATGTGCTATACTTCTTCTGGATTGTATTAGTGGGCTCTAATCCACAGGTCTTGTATTGATTCTTATGTTTGCTAGACTAGTTGTCTTTAAGTGTTTCGCGGACGAAAATCTTTTTAAGGGGGGTAGAATGTAATACCCCGACTATTTATGGTATTTTGAAAATTTGATTTATTATTATAAAGTTATATTTATCTAGTATTGGTAATTATGTGTGTTTATTTTGGCTTTTAGAAAAGAAAAAAAAAAGGTTTAGAAGTCAAAACCGACTTCAACTCTTCACCATCTCTTTCTTCCTTTCTCCTATTCAATTTAAAAGGCCCTAAAACACAAAGACCCATTCTTATTGTTCAGAGAGCAAACCCTTGTTCTTTTCCCCTTAAACGTAAAACCCACGAGAGCTACACCACCATAACCACCGTGTTTTGACTGCCACCACCACCATCTGCTTTGTTCACTCTCTCTCTTCGACTTAAGTGTAGACTCTGGAATTGTGCTATTGAAAGGTCGAATTGTGTTGCCCTTTCTCTCTCCTCTGATTTCGCATGAACTCCAAGTGCCTTGCCCTTGTTCCGCCTCTGTCTCGTGCTGTAGCTGTCGTTGACGTTGCTTCCGACCACCCCGAGGTGGGTTTCTACCAGTAGGCCGGCCCCCCATGAAGAACCGCGGCTACTTTTCTCTCTCCTTTTCTGGTTTGCGAATCAAACCCTAAACCCTAGTTTGGTATCTATCAAATTAATTTCTGATTGGGGTATTACTTGATTAAATTTTGTTTTATGCATATATGCTAGTTTCAGATCATTGAATTGGAGGGATTATGCGATGCCTAGTTGCTGAAATCGAATTAGAGATAACCCTTTCTATTCGTTTGGAGTTGGATGCTATTTTTCCCTTTTATTTGTAATTGGATGCTTTATATGAGTATTGTTATGCGAGGAATTAAATTATCTAATTGTTGTTGTTAGTATGTCATTTATGAATGAATGGTTGTGGAAATAGTTAAGTGTTCATATGCTGAAATTCAAATTAGTGTGATTATCTGATTGTTGCTGTAATTATGCTGAATATGAATGATTGGTTGTTTAAATGGCTTAAGTGTACGTATATATAAATGCCGAATTCAAATTGTGTTGCCATTTTGTGAGGCTAAAGATAGTTCCTTTATTTTTGGGTATTTGTGATTAAGGTGGCAGAACTAGTATTAGACTTGCTATTAGACACTAAGATGGATTGTAAGTAGAGGACTAGTGTAATTGCTAGTTTAGCACTAAACCGAGAACACTATGATTCTTTTGGGAACCCGTGCCATATGGTGAACTTTGTACTGTAACAGACCCGAAATGGGTATTTGAAATGAGAATGACCAGATTATGATTATGAGCATATGGATGTGATTTGAATTGATATATTGGTTTGAGGCTCAGACGTTGTTAGTTCTTTAGCTCTTGGCATGTGAGTGAGTAGCCTAAGATATTATTATTAGGTAATGAGCATTATTTTATGAAAATATGATATGGTTATGTATTGGTCCGAGAGTGGACTTTTGAGAGCCTGCGTGCTATGTTATCTAATATATCATCATATCATCATATATCTTACCTTACTATTAAAACACAGTACAATTTTCCTATGACTTGCCACGTGACACATTCAAGATTGACACATAAGAGATGACATCAGCCCCAAATTCGTAAGGTAATGACACGTAAGCCGCTACGTAAGCCACCCATACAAGTGTGTTAAGCATTTATTTGACTTAATAAATATAAAACGACATAATTATTATCTTATTATTCAAGTTATAAAATTAAATAACTTTTGTTACGCAACTATAAAAATTATAATTCTTACTTCATTGGATCAGGTTCGGAAAATCTTTTAAAATGAGATACGATGTCCTACATATCTTACTTAAAATTACAAAATAGTGCGGTCCTATGGATACTTCAAAATGAGATAAGTATCTCCTATAGATAATTGAGTATCAAAACTTCTTCAATTAGAACTTTTACTTACTTTATTTAAAAAAAAAAAGACAGAAGAGTAAGACCCTAATCATATAATTATAAGACACCTATTATTATAACACCTAAGAGAATAGACAACATATTAAAAGTAAACAAATCCGAAGCATTGCCCGGGGACCAAAACTAGTATATAACTATAATTGGGTCCTTATTCGTGTGGTGCCGACACGTGGGACGCTACATAGGTGAGCCACATCGTATGGGCATGTAACACCCCCGAATTTGCAACGATTTCCTGGGAACTATCAACGTCATTATACATGACTCGACACCGCCGAACCGTCACGTACCCAAGGGTAGGTTACTGCAACATTTATCGCTAAGGAATAAATGCTAAGCACAAAGGAAAACTAGGTATCAAAGGAAGCATCTAAACAAATTAAACATAATTATCAGAGTTGTCTATCAGCGGTCTTAAGTTCATTATAGTTTTATTACAACTTTGCCTTCAAGGGCACAAACCAAAATCCCAAATAATCCAAAGTAACCAATAATTAATAGTTCTAAAGAAACGGCCCACATGTAACCTTCTAGCAAACCGTCCTCACTCAGCTACATCTGCACTTTGGTTTCCGTGAAGGAAACAAGGTATAGAAGAAAAAGAGAAGAAACAAAAGAAAACAAAAAATCAGATAAACTGAATAAACGTCATCCATGCCCAGTAAAAACACTTTCGCAAACCTTACCTGGGTTTTAGAAGAATCATTGAAATTCATTTGCATGCACAAGTAGTCATACAATCAAGCACACGCATACTCAATATTCAATTACACGCAATTCTTGCTTTAGTGATCAATCGAACACAAATAGATAAACCATCTTGATTAGAGTAATAAGAGAGCGAATAGAACATCGATTACCCATAATGTTCATAGATAGATATAGACATGCCATGGACTTACTCTAGTGTATACTCACACTACCTCTAACATAATAATCGATATGTAGAGAAATAAACAATGGGGAATGATCCGTCGCGAACACACTACGAGGTGTCCATAAAAGTAACTTGGGAATCACGCATCCCTAGACTATATCAATTAGATAAGTCTCGATAGCTCGACTACTCCTAGGGATCCATTAGGAGTCTTATTCTTATTTAATTCAATTCACATACTTGCATTGATTGACCTAGTGGTACAACGAGACCACGACATACTACTTCATTTCATGCTCATGATAATGAATAATAATAATAACGAATAACGACATAAAGGCATATTAACATAATCATGCTTTATATATGTCTAACGAAATTTTGGCAGCACTTCGGCAGTAAATCATGGTATCCAAAAATTACACTTTCATAAATAACATCCAACAAACATACTAGGTGCTCATTAACACTCAATAATATCCCATTCCAAATAGCACATATTATTATATCATAATAATATTAGAAATTCAACCTCGCCATAATTAAACATTAATTAGCATATGAACTAATTAATTAACGAAACTTCATAATCTCATCATACTCATTATAAATCATATTTACAGCGAAGAATATAATTCATATTCTCATAACTAACGACGATATAATTTAATCATGCTTAGCATATTAAATTCACAAATAATTATCAATTAGCACATAACACATCAAAATAGTTTTGATGGGGCTTTGGAAGGAGGTAGGCACAATATCTTACCTAACAAACGCTCACTTAGCAGTACGTAAGCTCCACGTACGAAGACAATCACGCTTAGTCATTAAGCCCTAATTAAAAACAATTACCGAAACTGAGTTTATTAAATACAAAAATCTAAATAGTACTAAAACTGTAAAATGATATTTTTATTAAATTGTTTGATTTATTTCAACCAATCTAGGCTTTTGAAAATCCAAATTTGAATTCCAAACGAGTACAGAAAAATTAAAACAAGAAATCAAAAATGCTGAAAATCGAGAAAAACTGCACGAAAATACCCGAAAACGCGAAACTCAAAAACTAACACCTCAGCCCATGAACCACCACCAATGATGGTCCGGTGACCCCATCACCACCCACCAGCGTCGGTGGTGGTGGTGGGCCCACCGTGGTGGCTCACGGAAGCCATTACGAAAGAGAGAGAAAAGAGAGCGAAAGAGAGAAAAGGGAGAGAAGGAAGATGGTGGCTCACCAATGGCGGGGCGGCGGTCACCGGAGGGCGGTGGCCTCTGGTTGTTTCCGGCAGCAAGAGGAGAGAGAAACCTCAGGGGAGAGAAACAGATGGTGAGTGCAAGAGAGAACAAGAGAGAGAGAGAAAGCAACCGAAAGAAAGAGAAGGAAAGAGAGAGAAGGGGAGAGAGAAAGCTTACCGGCGACTTGGCGGCGGCGATGGAGGTTTCCGGCGACAGTAAGGGGAAGAGGGGAGAGGAGAGAGAGAACCGGGTGAGAGAGGAGGAAAAGATGATGAGAGTTTGTTCAAAGTGTGCAAACTGAATAACTCGTCATCTTTTTCTATATATACTCACCCACAAGGGTTTTGGTCAATATAAGTCAAGCTAGGAATAAAAGAAATATTCCCATTAATTTAATTGAATAAAATGCACCCCGAATAAATAATAAAAGGAATATGAATTCTCTCGATCGTTAAAATCATTTAAATAAAACTCTCAAATAATTTGACAATAATAAATTCCGAAACCTCCATAATAATAACTAATATTATTATGGCTTTAATTGAATAAATCGAATCGTTATATAAATATACGATTTAAATCTCCGAAACTATTTATAAATGAATTATAATCGATATTATAATTAAAGAAAATATTGGGGTATCAGAGGGCATGACACGTAAGCCGCCACGTAAGCACAAATTTGCCATGCAACATGACACATCATCCATCATTAATGTCTCATCATTAGTTGACTTAATTACATATTTATTAGCATATTTCTAAATTACAAAATAAAATAACTTTAGTTACGTACGTCAAAAAATTATAAATCTGACTCAGTTGGATTGGAGTAAAAAAAAGAACCCAACTTTTATAAGACATATATATATATATATATATATATATATATATATATATATATATATATATATATATATATATATATATATATATATATATATATATATATATATATATATATATATATATATATATATATATATGTCTTATAAAAGTTGGGTTCTTTCCGTGTAGTGATGACAAGTAGGACGTCACATACGAGTAAATGTTCGTGTAAAGATGACACGTAGACGCCACATGTGCTCAACTTTGTCACATAATTTTAGTTGTGCGGTATAAAACGAGCATGTGTTATCGAAACGAGCATGTGCTATCGACTTTTTTTTTTTTTTTTTTTTTGAGTGAATGTGCTATCGACTTTTAATATACATATACCGTTAATGCAGAATGAGTTTATTCATTATTTTTATTAATTAAATTACTTATTAAAATTAATGTACATCTACTATTTTTATTATCTATTTAAACTTAGTCCAATCTCATTATTACAAATGAAGGTGGCGTGAAAATATCATTTTCAAGAATTAACATGTTGCATCCTATGGATAGAAATCTTTGCAAAAATGAAATAAAATATATTTAACTAATAATATTAATAATTTCACATCAAATACTTTAAGCATTATATTATTAAATATATTCATAAAATTATTTTACGAGCTCGTGCAAAGCACGGGGATAAAACCTAGTATGGATACATTTTTGGGTATAAGCGCTGGTAAGGTGACAAATGTCATCCTTCCATTGGCTTATACCCAAGTAATTAAATAAAATATTTTTAAATTTTGTTTTAAAGAAGTGGTATGGTTTAATATTAATTATTAAACATAAATTAGAGTAATCAATATGGAGTGTTAATTGCTTTGATTAATATATTGTCATAATTTATGATGTTAATATATAAAAATAATTATAAATCAATAATGATATGAGTGCATTAAATTTATGAGTTTTATATTTATTAGCATATTATTTGAAATTATAAAATAATGTAACTTTGGCTACCCCACTCAAATAAATAAACCTGCTACTTCATTGAATCAGAAATGAAAAATACTTCAAAAAAAGATATATTAATTTTGGGTAAGAACGCAGGTAACGTGATAGCAAGTGTTACCTAATGATTGTTATTTTTATTATTATTATATATCTTTTTTGTTTTTGTTATGGATAAATATATATCCTATGATAATTGGTATAGTATGTTCATATTTCTAATTTAGTGCAATCTAAAATGGGACTAATGTAAAAATTTAACGTTTTGAATTATTAACTAATTAGGTAATGTAAGGATGTTCAGATTTGACTATTAGTTGTTCACAATAAATCCTATTTGCATTAAAACAATAAAAAATTCAACTTGTAGAGATGATGAATATTTGTGAGAATAGATACACGTAATATAATAAGTGTTACATAGTGGCGGGTATAATGCATGTAATTACAAGTATCACATCTTGATAATTTTTTTTTCTTTTTTTGAGATGGTGAGTCCTCCCAAATTCTTTATTCTACTTACAAAAAAGGTTAGAATTTCAACTTTCAAATTCTAATCAGCGAAACAAACAATAAGGAAAGGTACCCACCATTGGAGTTGGTGGGAATAAGCGCAAGTAACTACATGTATCACATTTTGATAATTTTTTTTTTTTCTTCGAGATGGTGATAATCCTAACAATTTTCTTATTTTTATTATTTCGTCAAGTTAGTGATAAATATTTTTGGAGATACGCTAATTATTTAGGGTGCATATAACATTTCGATTCATCACCATTTTCATTCAGAAATATATTTGTATTATTAAAAAAATTATCTCAGTATATTAAAAATGTAGTAATAAAAGGATAGTCTGTGCGTAGCACGGGTAACCTCCTAGTGTGTTAGTAGTTTTTGTACCCGTGCGATGCACGTGCGATGCACGGTGTTTTCTAAATCAATTAAACAAACAATTTTCATATTGAACATTTGAAACTTTTAATATAGTAGAAAAAGAAAATATTGCAACAAAAAAGTTTGCCCTCAAAAGATACTCCATCTTGATTCTCGAGCATTATTGGAGATTTTGTTGCAAACTTTGCTCAGTGCAAAGAAAAGATTCACGAATGTAAGTATAACTACATATAAATTTTTTATTTGATATCATCCATTTTAAATATACCAATAAATTAATAAAATTGATAATTATTTTTACTTTATTTAAAATACGTTGTATACGGTATCTAATTACATGTACCCATGCAATGCAGGATTTTTACCAACTTGATAATTATCATTAATTTCTTTTGGAAATTATTACCCATTTTTTCTAGCGCAACAAAATGTCATTTCCCACATGTTCATTGCTTTTGGGTCCATTATGAGCTCCTTATTAAAATCAATTATTAAATGGCAAAAAAATAACATTATCAAATAAATAAACCAACTTCTCATGGTCTTCTCGCTATAAAAAAAGAAGTAAATTCTTTATGTTATAACATTCTAAATACTGAAGCAATACATAGGTACTAACTTCTTTCACCGTTATAGCAATAAGCTCAAAAAAAGATCACATCCCTGCATTTTCCTGTTACAAACATGTATATGATCCATAATGAAATAGACTAAGATTTGACAAGCCAAATGACATACATTCACCAATCTATATTGAAAATAAAGAAAAGAATATACTCGTATATAACAAAGCCGATTGGGGGAGTCAATCCAAATCTATCCATGCACCAAAAGCAAGAAGGGAGGAGAGATTTCTAAGACAGATTGATGCATTGCTCTCATAGGCTCCGCTTCTTGCTGGGCTGGGTAGCAACACTCGCAAGGGCCTTTGCTCATCGCCACAACCGATGCCAACACTTGGGTCACAAAAGTTGCTCAAATTTCATACTGTAGTTCATTTTGTCACATTTCAAATTAAGAGTTAAAATACCGAAATCAAAAAAACTTGTACTAACATGATGATACAGATATAAAAGATTTGATAAAAGACATAGAAATATCAAAGCCATTACTTATTGAACATACAATTCAATGATTTATATAGAAGCATATAGATATCTATCAAAAAACCTAAGTCATCGCCAAACATCACAACCCCATTTTATTATGTGAACATCAAAAATAGTTATTAAATCAGGCACATCAACATTCATTCTCAATCGTTCAAGTAAACAAATAAATATTGTACATATCTCTAGCTTGAAAAGAAAAAAAAAATTAACTACAAACTATTTGATTCTTCATTCCTATCAAGGTAATCAATTAATCAAATATAGCCATTTTTTCAATCATTCAGCACCAACATAATACATCAAATAAAATAACAAAGCATACATTGTTCTTACTTAATCACATAATAAACATTGTACAGTGGAGATTGGAGCACATCTATTATATATACCCCAACTCCTGCAAATTAACTTCCCCTACAAAAAGAATAAGAACCAGGAAAGCAACTCCTGCATCTTCGTTTTTTATCCCAGTTTACATACTTCCAATCAAGCAAATTGCCTCTAATTTTCAGGATTTTGGCCATATTTTCGAGCCAACAAATTAAAATGACATAATATAAACTTTCAATTCTAGATACTAAAACCAAGAAAAAAATAGAATCACGCACTCATTGTAAGACTGTAAATTTACAATTTTGAGCCAAATGGACATAAATGTGAAAAAAGTATAAAGATTCAACCTGACCTTAGTGCTTACTATCAGTGACTTCTTCTATGCTCTCGTGAAAAATGTCCTATATTCGTAGGGTGAAATAAATCGCTCTCATAAATACATTGAACATCTCAGTTATGAAACATAAATATAGAGTGGAAGGACCTTGATAGTTATGATTTCTGAAATTCAGATGATGGAGGGTGTAAGTACCTTGGTTGTTTTGATGATAACCATCAATATTAGAATTTTGCATTCAACAACCCATTTGGTAATTCCAATGCACATCTGCAAAAAAAAAATAATAATAATAAAATAAAATCATCCTTTTTAAGCAGTGGTTAAGCATAAGTTAACAACTTAATCCAAACAAATAAAATCAGACAATGAAAGAGGGGAAAATAGATAGACATGCAAATCAATTCAAATACCAAAATCCATAAAATCAATCTAATTTTTTTTAGTGTATTTAAACGGTAGTTTTTTTTTTTTTGAGGTGATTTAAAAGGTAGTTAGGTGTTCTATTTTTATGGAACTATTAGTTAGTGTTCTATTTTTATGGAACCACTTTGTTTTTGGGATTCTAATTTTTTTTTAATGACACATGGCCAAAATCCTAGGAAAATGACACATGGCCAAACTCATGAATTGACACGTGGCCAAATTTATGAGAAGTTGACACATGGTAGTATATTTTCTCTCTCCGGCAGCTTCTTTAGTATTAGTATATAGATAGATGGGGCCTATGGCCAAAGTTATGGAATGGTTTTGCTTCTGCGGTTTACCGCCAGTTTACTTCCCATATGGTCGAGGCTAGGAGCTAGTGACTGAGAGCGATTGGTACATATTGTTGGGAATCGAGTTATAGATGAAATAACATTTTAGAAAGCAATTGAGATTTATTTTAAGATTTATGTGACTTCAGGGTAATAGTTGACCTGAGTTGAGATCCGAGTGTTTTTATTTATTATTCGATACAATGTTTGGTTACTCAACTTTTCTGATTGGTTGCTTTCTGTGCTACGTGTGTGCGTCCAATTTTCTTCAATGGTGGGCCTATGATGAACCTATGTGAAATTCGTTTGCATGGGGGAGTAGATTAGAATATTTGCAGGTTAATAGTTCGTGAGGATCTCTTGTGCTAGTTGGACTGGTGGACCCAAAGTTGTCAAGAAGTTTATTATTATGTCATTTATTTTTATTTGATGTAATAAAGAGATTATTTAAAGTTTATTGGTTTATTGTTGGGAGTTGTAATCGTCCGCCTTACACTCGTTCTTGTGAGTGAGTGATGGCAGTGACGCCTTGGATTGTTAGAAGTCTTCCGCTGTTGTTTTGGATATTTTGTTGTATAGTCTGTATAAGCAGGTTTTTGTAAAGTCGATAACTTGGGATGTTTATTTACAAAGGAAACTCTGCCCGATTTTTGGCTCGAGTTTATTATTTTTATTTATTTATTATTCAGAAAATCCGGGGTGTTACACTTGGTCTGTCGAGCAGAAGCATGCTACAGTCCCAAGGCTCCGCGGGATGCCAGTCCATACGCATGAATGAATCCTGATACAAATTCGCCCGGTCCATTTGGTGTTGAGGAGGAGTCCAAGGTAATGGAAACCCACTACGAAAGAGGTCCCTGTTTTCCTCCTTCCGGGTCATAGGCTTCTTCCCTTTGTCTTTGGGAGCCATTGACAAGTTTTCAAGCTTTCTCTCTCTACAAGTGGAAATTTCAAGTGTCAGATTCACAATATACAAGCACCCATTCAACAATGCAACCCAGAATTCAGCTATTAGGCGAAAAACTAAGCAAGTTCAAGACAAAAAGCAAGAAATTTTGCCACGAATCGACTTACCCACAAGTTATAACTATGGCGAATGAAGCTCGACCGAATGGAAGAAGACAATTGCAAAACGCAATCTGAAGCTCGCAAAAATTCAATCTATCCATCCCCAACGAGGGTCACCAGCTGCTCTCACCCTCGACAGTTTGACCGCCAACGAGTCGGGCCTGGGCCCCCAGCGACTCGGGCCTGGGCCGCCAGCGGCTGCGACTGGCCTGCACGGGTAGGCCCCACATTGACACCACATCAATTTATTCAGCCAAAAGTTTGTTATTCAGCACAATTTGTTCGCGACTAAGATCAGTACCAAGTGCGCGGAAACAGACCCCTTTCCCCACGGATTCAAACTTCAACAGTCGGCCAGGTAAAACTAACCGATTTGTTTTGTAGGGCCCCCCCTATACGTATGAGCCTAGTCTCGCGTATTTATTTTCTAAATACATTTATTTAGCACTAAGCGTTGTGCTAACTCTAAATTCTGTGAAGGGACGAATGTTTCTCTGAATATAATTTTATGAACATACGAATGTTCCTCTGAATATAATTTTTATGCAGGGACGAATGTTTCTCTGAATATAATTTTATGCAGGGACGAATGTTCCTCTGAATATAATTTTGTGCAGGGATCAATGTGCCCCAAAATACATTTAGCTTAACACTAAGCTCTAACTTTGTGCAGGGATCAATGTGCCCCAAGATACATTTAGCTTAGCACTAAGCTCTAATTTTGTGCAGGGATCAATGTGCCCCAAAATACATTTAGCTTAGCACTAAGCTCTAATTTTGTGCAGGGATGAATGTACCCCAAAATATATTTAGCCTAGCACTAAGCTCTAATTTTGTGCGGGGATGAATGTTCCCCTGATAAATTTAGCACTATCAAAACGTTCTGCAACCAATCATGCACAAAGCCCATGGTTGCATTTGTCTTGCTAACCTTTTCATTTTCTTTGAATACAGGTCCCTTCCAGGCGTCAATTCCCAACCGCGAGCATTTTTCCACAGCTAACCATTACTTTATTTTTTCTCTTCTTGTATTCACAGAGATGAGAACTTAGCATCCATCGAGCACGTCTCAGTTAGGATTTGCCTAATATGCATGCATACTCTACGCTCTCACACACCAAGTGCACATCAACATCCTGCATGTCTTGTTCGGAGTACTTTATCTTCGCTTTTAGTCAAACTCGATCAAAGTCGAGGCTTCTGTAGACGCCTAAAAAGTGTCGTCAGATTCCTCCACAAAAGCCCGATAATGAATGGAGTAATTTATACACTTGAATGCTATTTTTTCTTCAAGTTTTTCCTCTATCACTCCTTTATTTCGATCACATTCAAAAGCCTTATTCAAGAGCTTTACAACGACAACTCTCGTTTCTTTTTCCGGCCCTCGGCCGCAAAGTTGCCAATCGAGGGTAAAATCGTCTTTCACCGCAGAAGGGTAAAATGGTATTTTCACATTTTCGGAATATTTAAATTCTTCTGAAAAATACCCAAAATGACTGGATTTCGTGGCAGCTGGAGAGCCGCCAATGGCTCAATGAGAGCCAGCTGGCGATAGCCTTTTTCACCCGGTTCTCACCTCACGACTCTACCTTCTTCACCCGTACAACCCTACTTCGTCCCCTATAAACACAACTCTCCACCTTCATTTCAAAACACACAGTCTACAATTGACAACCTCTGTTCTTAGTTGAGTATTCCTGAGCTTCTCCCTCTTTCTTCCATAAATAATTCTATTCTCAGTTGATTATTCCTAAGCTTCCCCTTCTTTATTTACTTGAGATCGATTTTTACTATTCAATTGCTAAATAGCCTATAGTTGAGGTACTAAACTCCTTAGGGCCCAAATCAAATTAATTGCTTAACTATTTATTTTCTAGTAGTCAAAATGTAGATATCATCCTAATCATGCCTTTTATTGCTTCCTAAATACTGTCTTTCAATCCTAAATAATGTCTAACTGTTGTAATGCTCAACTTGCCAATCGAATGTATCTCTAAATATGGGTCAATAATCAATGTCGTGATGCTTGTGATGAACCAATAGTCTAATCTAGGTTGTTAATCCGGTTTTGTGTGGGAATCATGTTTTTAAATTACTAAGCAAATTTGAGTTAGTAGATGCCTTCATAAAACGGGCGAGTTGGGTGCCTAAGACTTTTCCACCTCGTACCTTCGCCTCTGAACCCTTTATTCTTGGGTACTCATGTGTTCTATATGAGCGGGATTCTTTCTAAAAACATGATTAGTTCACTTTTTGCGCTACTGGGTTGTCCCTTCGGTTTGTCCGTTCGGTAAAATATTGGTAGCAGAATTGTGACCTCTTTCATGGTTTTTATTCAATTCAATTCAAGTCTTTTCAAATGTTTTTCTAACTCGACGGTTCCTTAAACTTAAATAAGCCCCCAACTTACAAATTTTCTATAAGGACACATTCAGGTGGGAGGAAACGATCGCGGGTCCTTACAGTAGGCGAGGTATACCGTTGTAGGGTTTAAACCCTCAACCTCCGGTAATACAAACAGCATGGCCTCATCGCCCCTAACAACAACAGCCAAGTCAGCTACGCTCAGACAACGCAAGTGAAACATGGTCATGGGAGGATCCTCCGTCACAATGGCTACCTAAGCGCGGAGATATTAGCCGAGTCAAACAGTCTCCTAATAAGTACCACTCAAAACCAAACGACCCCTCAAACACTATCCGCAGGGTAGATACCCTATAGGACTCAGTAGTAATGTGAGACGGGACCCCATAAAAATTGTCAAAAGCAGGCCACAACACCTACGAAATGCAAAATCAGAGTTCATTCACACCAACTGAATCAAAAAGTAAGTCAAGGACAACATACCTCCGACGCAGCTCAGCTCTTAAATAAAACCCAAAAATCCTCCAAAGAGGAAAACATATGACTATCTCTACCTACCCACCGCGCACCAAGCGGAAACATCCTCAAACCAAGATGATAAGGACTGAAAGCTGGGAAATACTCAAAAAACACAACTGGCGATACAAGTGAAAATGATCAGATACAAGTCAACTACAGAGCGTGCATATGTACAAGGAACAAAAAGATATGCGTACCTCCAGTATTTTCCAAGGACTAGAAATAGGCGCCTCTGATTCGTCGACTTAGGCCTACAAGCCCATCGACACCATCTCACCAAGTAAGCATAAGCGACGGCACCAAAATTTTACTCATGTACTATGGTCAAATCCTCCAGACGAGGCAGAGAGCCGATCTGACATGCACTCTTCTTCTGAGCGAAGATAGTCGCACCTCGCGCCCAACTAATAAGCCAAAAATATACGGGCCCTCTGAACCTCAGTGACCCCCTACTCAGTCAAAGCCTCCCACAACCTCGGCAAGGAAACTCGATCCCCATCAAAGAAAAGAGCATCTGACCCATACATCTGAAGCAATCTATCTGCCTATAAATGGTAGCTCGCATCATACAGAAAAAGACGCCCTCTAAAGGACAAACCCGTCAGTACAACAAATTGAAACGGGGTGGGAAACATCTCTCCCACGGGGGTATGAAAGGTGTTCGTGGTATCCCAAAACCTCTATAACATACCGCGGAAAATCACTCGAATGACAAGACGGAATAACAAAAAAAAGGACTCAAAACCCGAAGCCCGAATCAACCCCCTTATCCTATCAGAAAAAGGGTCTAGCATAATGGCTCAGTGCGAAGTGGACCCATGAGCCTGCAAATATGTGCCAACTCCCTAGCCAACAAACAGACAAAAAATTACAATACCCCATATACTTCTACACATACAATTCTACAAAGCTGATCACCAATCCAGTACAATCCCAACTTGTTCGTGTGCCGAAGCACTAACAGTTCAAGTTTTCCGTACAAAATAAATAATACCAAGAAAGTGAGAAACATACCAGACGCAAAGTGACTCGGTCTGTCCATAGAAGCACGGTGCGGTCCCAAGCCTCCGCAGGACGCTAGTCCATACGCATAAATGAGTCTTGGTACAAGTTCGCCCGGTCCATATGGTGAGGAGGAGGTCTCAAAGATAAAGGAAGCTCAGTGCAAAAGAGGTCCCTGTTTTCCTCCTCCCTGATCATAGGCGTCTTCCCTTTATCCTTGGGAGCCATTAGTAAGCACTTTCAAGCTTTCTCTCTCTACAAGTGGAAAAATTCAAGTGTCAGATTCACAACATACACGCACCCATTCAACAATGCAACTCAAAATTGAACTACTAGAGGAAAAACTAAGGAAGTTCAAGACAAAAAAGCAAGAAAATTGGTCAAGAATCGACTTACCCGCTAAAAGCTCCAAGCTTCGACAACGGAGGATGCTCTCGGTTGCTGAGGAAGACAAATGAGCAAAACGCGAGCTGAAAACTCACAAAATTCCAATTTACCCAGCTTCCACGAGGGCCGCTAGTGGCTCCCGCGAGAGCTGCCAGCGACTGAGTCTTGGGTCGCCAGCGGCTGTGACTGGCCTGCACACGCGCGAGCCCCAGGCTGGCCCCACATCACTTCCTTCGGCCCGAAGTTTGCTATTCGACACAGTTTGTTCAGAACCGAGATAAGTACTAAGCGCGGGAGAACGACCCCTGGCCTACAGATTCAAAATTCGAAAAACTGTCCATTTTACGGTACCATCTACTATTGGGTAAGAATAACTCGTTTGTTTTGCAAGCCCCCCAAATGCAAAAGCCCAGGTATTTTCTAACACTATGCATTTAATTCGAGACTATTTATTTAGTCATGGCTATTCATTTAATTCGAGACTATTTATTTAGTCGTGGCTATTCATTTGATTCGATACTATTTAGTTTTTCGAGGCTATTCATTTTGGGTCTGTCAATGATCGCTTAAGCTAGTGTGGTTAAAATGTCCCTTTTCTTTCGAGACTATTTATTTAGTCGAGGCTATTCATTTTTTGGTCAGTCAATGATCGCTTAAGCTAGTGCGGTTAAACTGTCCCTTTTTTTATTCGAGACTATTTATTTAGCCGAGGCTATTCATTTTTGGGTCAGTCACTGATCGCTTAAGCTAGTGCAGTTAAATTGTCCTTTTTTTTTATTCGAGATTATTTATTTAGTCGAGGCTATTCAGTTTTGGGTCAGTCAATAATTGCTTAAGCTAGTGCGGTTAAACCGTCCCTTTTTTATTCGAGACTATTTATTTAGTCGAGGCTATTCATCTTGGGTCAGTCAATGATCGCTTAAACTAGTGCGGTTAAACTGTCCCTTTTATTTATGCGGGTAAGTCAATGACTGCGGTTAAACTGTCCCCTTTTATTTTGTGTCAGTCAATGATTGCTTAAGCTATTGCGGTTATATTGTCCTTTTTTTTGTGTTTTGTATGCTTCAGTCAATGATTGCTTAAACTATTGCATTTAAATTGTTCATATGTTTTCTAACCATTTACAGTCGTCATTTTGATCGCGCTGTCTCGTCGACTTTTTCGTTTCTCGTGCACGGACGGAATCTCGGCATCCGCCCTGTGGTGCTTAGTCACTGTTTGTTAAGGATAAAGCATTCCATACTATTCACTCTCAACTTCCCATCTACAGCCAATCACGTACAAAGCTCGTGGTTGCATTGTCTCGCTAATCTTTTCATTCTCTGTGAATACAAGTTCCTTGCAGGCGTCAATTCCCCACCGCAAGCGTTTTGCCACTGCTAACCATTACCTTTTTATTTCTCTCTTGTGTTCACAGAGATGAGATTTTAGCATCCACCGAGCGCGTCTCAGTCAAGGTTTGCCTAATTTGCATGCAAATTGTACACTCTCACACACCAAATGCACATCAGCATTCTGCATCTCGCTTTCAAAATACTTTGATCTTCGCTTTTACTCAAATTCGATCAAAGTGGGGGCTTCTGTAGACGCCTAAAAAGCGTCGTCAAATATCTCCGCAAAAGCCCGATGATGAAAGGAGTAATTTATCCAATTGAATGCTATTTTTGCTTGATAGGTAAAATGAGGTCTCAACCTTTTCCCAATCACTTCGTTATCTCAATTACATTCAAAAGCCTCGTTGAAGAGCTTTTCAAAGACACCTCCCGCGTCCTTTTCCGATCCTCGGTTGCAAAGTTGCCACTCGAGGGTAAAACCGTCTTTCACCACAGAAGGTAAACCGATCTTTTCGGAATATTCAAATTTATCCGAAAATCCAAAAAATGACTGGATGTCGTCATTAACGACATCCAGCTGGCAGCTCGAGAGCCGGCAACGGCTCAGCCAGAGCTGCTAGCGGCTGTGGATGAAATTCCAGAGCCACTAGCGACTGTGGCGAGAGCCGCCAGCGGCTCCCGCTGAGCTAGCTGGTAACAACTTTTCACCCGATTTTTTTCATTTTTTGGCTCTATCTTTTCACCCGATCACCCCTACTCCGTCCACTATAAATACGACCCTCCACACCTTCAGTTCAAAACACACAGCCTATAGTGGACAACCTCTATTCTCAGGAGTATTAACATTGAGCTTCTCCCTTTTTCTTCCAAATCAATTTTTTGCTTGAGATCTATTTTTACTATTCATTTGCTAAATAGCCTACAGTTCATGTCCTAAACTCCTGAGGGGTCAAATCAAATTAATTGCTTAACTGTTTATTTCCTACTAGCCAAAATGTAGATATCATGCTAATCATGTCTTTTATTGCTTCCTAAATACTGTCCTTCAATTCTGTAAATAAGCATGTCTAGCTGTCGTAATGCTCAATTTGCCAATCGAATTCATATCTAAATATGGGTTAATAAAAAATATCGTGATGCTTGTGGTGAACCAATCAATAGTCTAAATCTAGGTTGTTAATCTGGTTTTGTGTGGGAATCATGTCTTTAAATTATTAAGCAAACTTGAGTCAGTAAAATGGGTGAGTTAGGTGCCTAAGACCTTCCTACCTCGTACCTTCGCCCCGGACCCTTTATTCTTGGGAACTCATATGTTCTATATAAGCGGGAGTCTTTCTAAAAACATGATTAGTTCACTTTTCATGTTAGTTGTCCATTCGATTTGTACGATCGGTAAAACGCCGGTAGCAGAATTTTGACCTCTTTCATGGTTTTTATTCAATTCAAGTATTTTCAAATGTTTTTCTAACTAGACGGTTCCTTAAACTTATCTATGCCCCAGCATACAAATTTTCTATAATGATATCCTTACAGTTTCATATGAAAATTATTTGTTCTTTGACTTCAATTGTGAACGATATTGTTGTACGTGATATTGACAATGTGAATATTATTGTTGCACGTGATTTAAATGTTCCTTCTCCTAGTTTATCTCAATTTGAGACTTGTGATAAAACTAGGAGGATGAGTAAGAAGGTAAGAAAAGAAAAGGATTTTGGTCCTGATCTTTTTACTGCTTTCTGAGGAAAATGAGTTGGATGATTGTTTTGCAACTGCGTTTATTTTGGAAGAAGATCCCAAAACTTATAATGATACCATGAGACCTATTGATGCTGTATTTTGAAAATTCGTTGTTGATAGTGAACTGTAGTCGATCTTTAGTAAATCATACTTGGAAATTGACAGACCTTCCTAGAATGTGTAGGCCTTTGAGAAGCAAGTAGATATCGAAGAAATTGAAACGTAATGATACTATTGATAAAGTCAACGCTAAGGTAGTGGTAATGGGTAATACTCAAAAGAAAGGTATTGATTTCTTTATACTTATTCTCCTGTTACTAAAATTTCTATTATTAGAGCTTTGATTGCACTTGCATCTATATGTGGTTTGATTGTTCACCAAATGGATGTGAAAATTGCATTTTTGAATAGTGATATTGATGAAGAATATACATGAAATAACCTGGAGGTTTTCGTGTTACTTGTGAGGAAAACAAGGTATGCAAATTAGTTAAGTCTTTGTATGGACTTACACAAGCTCCGAAATAGTGAAATGAAAAGTTTGATAAAAATATCAATGAGTTTGGTTTTGCAGTAAGTGAAGGTGATGCATGCGTATACTCTAAATGTGATGGTGATAGCTATGTCATTGTTTGTTTGTATGTTGATGGCATATTATTATTATTTGGCGCTGATTTGCTAATTGTGAACAAAACGAAAAACTTTCTATGTTCCGAATTTGATATGAAAGAAATGGGTGAGTCAGGCTGATGTTATTTTTAGAGTTAAGATCAAAAGAACTTCATTTGGTATGACTTTAAATCAGTCACACTATGTTGAGATAATTCTTAGAAAGTTTGATTCGTTTGATGTAGTTCCTATTAGAACACCTTATGATGCTGGTGTGCATTTGATGAAAAAATAAAGATGATCCTGTGTATCAATATGATTATTCAAAAATCATGGGTAATTTTATATTTCTCATGAATTATACAAGGCCTGATATTGCCTATGCTGTTAAAAGATTTAGTAGATACACTCATAGTCCTAATGATGAACATTGGAATGCATTGAAAATATTGCTTAAATATTTGAAAGGTACTATGGATTTGGGATTACATTATGGTAAGTTCCCTACTGTGTTTTAAGGATATAATGATGCCAACTAGGTGTCTATTAACGATGAGATTAACTCCACTAGTGGTTATGTTTTTACATTAGGTGGAGGTGCTATATCTTGGAAATCATGTAAGTAATCTTAAACTGCTATGTCTACTATGGAATCTGAGTTCATTGCTTTTGAATTGGCAGGTTGTGAAGCAGAATGGTTGAGAAACCTACTCTCAGATCTCCCATTGAGGGGGAAGCCAGCTCCGTCGATTGCAATGCATAATGATTCTCGAGCTGCCATTGGAGTTGCAAAGAATAGTGCATTGATGAGTGCCTAAATAGTGTTGGTTTTCATTGTAAATATGCACTCATCTGTCCTATATTTGTGTGATTATTCTCGTTTATAATTGGATTTTATTCATTTATGATGATGATCACTACTTGGGTATGTTTGTGCGTTTATTGTGATTTTAGGATCATTTTGGAGCTCAAATGTACAATCGGAATCAATATGGACTTTGGAGTGTCAAGAGAAGAACCAAAGAAGAAGGAGTCGAAGTTGGAATGAAAAGAGATGCTAGAAACATGAAGTTTTGGAGTTTTCTACAGTGCATGACCATGCTTCCAATAGGCATGATTGTGCTTCGTCATATGGGAATGTCAGTAGCCGAAAATCTTGAAGAAAAGAGCAAGCACGATCATGCTCCTGTGCGATTTATGCATAATCGGCAAGAGACTTTTGCTCTTCTTTTCTCCCATTAGATTAAACGTGTATATGCTTATAAAAGGGCTTCTCTCCTCTCTTCTTTGCCTACTCTCTATCTATCCATCATCTCTCTCTACTCCATTAGAATAGCTTAGAGTTTAAATTAAGCACTTATATTACTCTCAATTTCTCTAGTTTTATTTTGCAATTTTGAAGAACAAGTTCAAAATTTGGGCAATTTCAAGTGAAACTTTTTGGTTTATCTCTCATCCCTACTCTCTTTCTCTTCTCCCTATCAATTGCTTCTAGTTCTTAATCCTTTAGTTTATGATTGTTATTTCTTTGAGTTTGCTAGTTCATGTTTAGCTTGAATTTCATTATTTGCTTAGTAGTTTCTATAATCATGAGTAGCTAATTTTCTTATTCTAGGGTTGATGAAACTTAATTTGGGTTATTTGATGTCTTGGTGAATTGATGCTAGCATGTTTGTTGAATCGTTGCACATGATTATTTGTTTGCTTATTGTTATTCATAATTCTTGAAAGAGGATTTTGAATACTTGGATGATTAGTATAAAATCGAAAGGGGAATGCTAATTGTCGGACATCGAATAATCATCTTGATTGCCTAATCACGAAAGTAGATTAGAATATCTTGTGGGCTTTGGATTGATTTTCGTTCTTCATGCTCTTTATCCGTCCTTACAACGATTGACATTGACATGCTAGTTGAGTTTATCTATCGCATCAAGTAATCTAGTTAAGTGAAGTCAACCCTAGATCTTTTTATCTTGCTAGACTCTCGTAATTTTATTCGCTTTATTTTCTTGGTTTGAAACAACAAAAATCCAATTCGAATTGCTTAGCTTGTTATATATTTGAGAAAACTTAATACTTGGATATACTAGCTCCCTGTGGATACGATAATCTTTTATACTACTCGATAAAATCCGTATACTTGCGGAGGATGTCATGCATACAATGGAAACAAGAGACACATTTGATTGAGACACAAGGTTGTCAAAGAGGTGCTGGCTACTGGAGTGATATCACTGGACTATGTGAAGTACGAAAAGAATCTTGCGGATCCGCTAACGAAAGGCCTTTGTGAAAGATGGTTTTGGAATCATCTAAGGGGATGGGATTGAGACCCATTGAGTGAATTTGTACTCATGGATCCCTACTTTGAATTTGCAAAGTTCAAAGGGTAACATAGAAATTGCCCTACTCACGAGTTGTAAAGTTAAAACCATTTAAAATCACGAGTCGTAGCGGAAAAACCATGAAAATTCGAGGCGTCACCGACGTATTTAATGTTCAAATTAAATACAAGGTTAGAAAGAAACAAAATGTTTTAATCCCAACAAAGCATCCTAGATAATTAAATAATAATCTTTCCAAAGCTAGACTTAAACAACTAAATCCAAGTGAATAAATAAATATTAAACTATTAGTTCTCATGCAAGAGAATTAATCTCATTCTCCTACTACTGCTGCTGATTTTAGACCAATTGCGTGTTGCAATACTATTTACAAATGCATATCCAAAGTGATTTGTGATAAATTAAGATTGGTGTTGCCTGAAACTGTTTCGTTGAATCAAGGAGCTTTTATTAGTGGAAGGAATATTGTACATAATGTAATGATATGTCAAGATATCATTAAATACTATACACGAAAAAAAATGTTCATGCAAGATGTTTGTTGAAGATAGATTTGCGTAAGGCTTATGATACCATCCATTGGGACTTCATTGAAGAAATGCTTGCTGGTTATAGATTCCCAGAGAGATTATGTAAGTGGATATTAGCATGTGTGAAGACAGCATCATTTAATTTGTGTGTCAATGGAAACTCTTTTGGTTACTTTGAAGGTAAGAGAGGAATTAGATAGGGTGATCCTGTCTCTCCTCTGCTTTTTGTGTTGGTCATGGAATTTTTGTCCAGAATATTGAAGATTATGGGGCAATTACCTGACTTCCGTTTTCATCCCATGTGCAAAACTCTCGGTGTTAATCACATATGCTTTGCAGATGACCTTATGGTCTTCTCTCAAGCCAATAGAGCCTCAGTTTGCAGAGTAACAGAGGCCTTTCATCTTTTCTCTAGTGTTACTAGTCTGCATGCAAACAAAAACAAGTCCCACTGTTATATATAGCAGGGGTATCTCAGGAAGTTAAAGGAGATCTACTACAGATTACTGGATTTCAAGAGGGTTCTTTCCCCATGAAACACTTGGGGGTTCCTCTTACACCCTCAAAATGGAACCAAACTGAGTGTACATTTCTGGTTGAGAAAATTAGAAAAAAATTGCATAGCTGGGCTTCTAGGAATCTCTCATATGCAGGGAGGACCCAAGTAATTAATTATGTGCTCATCTCTCTTCATATCTACTAGTCTAGAACTTTTGTATTACCCACTGGATTATGTAGACGCCAAAAAAGCGTCTTCAGATTTCTCCGCAAAAGCCCGATGATGAAAGGAGTAATTTTTAAGCTTGAACTGCTATTTTGCTTTAATAGTTTAAAATAAGGTCTCATGCTTTTCTCCAAACACTCCTTTATTTTCATTCCATCCAAAAGCCCCGTTCAAGAGCTTTCCAACGACACGTCTCATGCCTCATTCCGACCCCCGGTCGCCAAGTTGCGAAATTGGGGTAAAATCGTCTTTCGCCACTCAAGGGTAAAACAGTCTTTTCCTATTTTTCGGATCATTAAAAATTCCCCAGAAGATAAAGACAGGCTGGATGACATCATTATGACGTCATCCAGCTGGCTGCTGACAGCCTGTAGAATGTCCCAGGGCCGCTAGCAGCCTAGGCCAGCGCTGCTAGCGGCGCTGCCTTTCCCTTCGGGCTCGGCTCATTTTTCAGGCCTGGCTCATTTTTCAGCTCATTTTCACCCGTCCAACCCTACTTCTCTACGCCTGTATAAACAACCCTCCACCCTCAGTTCAAAACACACAGCCTACAGTTGGCAACCTCTATTCTGAGGAGTATTAACACTGAGCTTCCCCCTCTTTCTTCAAAAAGCTTGAGATCTATTTTTACTATTCTTGTCAAATATAGCCTACAGTTCTGGTACAAATTCCTGAGGTCTCAAATTTAATTAATTGCTTAACTGTTTATTTTTCCAGTAGTCATAATGTAGATATCATGCTAGAATAACATTTTATTGCTTCCTAAATATTGTCTGTATAGTCGTTGTGCTGCTCAACTTGTCAATCAAATGCATGTCTAAATAAGGGTTAAAAAAATAAATGTTGTGATGCTTGTGATGAACCAATTAATAGTCTAAGTGTAGGTTGTTATTCCGGTTTGTATGGGAATTATGTCTTTAAATTATTAAGCAAACTTGAGTTAGTAGAGGCCGTCATAATACGGGCGAGTTGGGTGCCTAACACCTTCCCACCTCGTACCTTCGCCCCCGAACCTATTATTCTTGGGTACTCATATGTTTTATATGAGCGGGAGTCTTTCTAAAAACATGATCAGTTCACTTTTCGCGCTATTGGGTTGTCCCTTCGGTTTGTCCCTTCGATAAAACGCCAATAGCAGATTCGTGACCTCTTTCATGGTTTTTATTCAATTCAAGTCTTTTCAAATGCTTTTCTAACTCGATGGTCCCTTGAACTTATCTAAGCCCCCAACTGACAAATTTTCTATAAGGACGCACTCCGTGGAAACCAAGGTTGGAAAATCCCGGGTCCTTACAGTGGCGACTTCACTGGGGATTTATTTAAGAGGGTGAGACTCGAAAGTCAAGTTTGCTTAATTGTTTAAATAACATGTTCTATATTATTTTGCATCATTTGCATGTGCCTTGGCGCAACCTTTTGACCCTTATCGACCCTCGAGGAAGTTTGTGTCGCCCCTCGTAGACAACGCGTATATCTAAAGGAACATACAGTTGTCCTATCGTGCAAATCGACGCTTCCTCACCCATGACTCATCAATCCTTTGTTGATGAAAAGAATTACAATCTATGTGTCGACCATCCGCCGAACGGGAGTTGTAATTTGTCATGGTAACCTCACAGGAGCCAAAAGCCTTTAACCCACATTCATGCATCCGCTTGCTTGTTGTGCATGTGTCGTTGTAATGCCCGTCTGATCACATGTTTGCCTGTAAACTACGTTGTTATAATGCTTACTTGAATGCATGAATTACGTGATTATGTGCCAAAATGTACCCACGTGCTAGGATTCTTTTCTTTTTTTTATTTTAGTTAGTTCCTAGTGCCCAAAGATGGTGTGAGAATTCAAATTCAATGAACACTCATCATTTTCCCAATAATCTATTCCGAAAGTCATGAACAATTTCTAGAGAGTCAGTCTTTAGTTTTCCCTCCCCTTTTTCTTATTTTTGTATTTTCTTTTTTTTGATGTAATTCAGATTCGGTTCAAAAAAAAATCCAAAAAAAAAACAAACAAAAAAAAAAAACGGCAAAAAAAAAAAAAAAAAATGCCGAAAAATATAAAAAAATATAAAAAAAGGGGACCGAAATTTCTTTTTATTTTTATCTCATTTTTCATTTTCTTTGAGTCTAGGAAAATAAAATTAGGATAATTACCTTTTTCTATTTTTCTTATTTTCGTTCGTTGACTTTATTTTCGTTGAACATTAGGGAAATATTTGAGCATTTAGTCTTAAGGACCTTTCTTTTAGGACACTGTGTTTTCTATGTGTGGGTCAATTTTTCATTAGATGAGAGTCTCATGTTCTTCGTTACTAAGTGCTCCTTGCTTCCTATTCAGGATAGGGGGTCCGAAGAAGAAGGGAAACCTTGAGAAAAGTTGGGCCCGGCCTTCGGCAAGGTTGGTTCATCTACAACCGTCTACACCGCCCAGTTCCCGCTTACCTCCACCACAAACTGCCTCACCATCAATAAATTCACCATCACTAGATACCTTCTTCTCCACACCAATCACTCCTCCCAACTTCACAATGCCTAAAACCATGGACGAAAGGTTGATGACCTCATGAGTGAGCTAGAGAAGGTTCAGCTCAGATGGATGACATGGAAAGAAAGAGAGAAGAAAAAGTCCCTTCTGATTCCGATTCTGAGGAGGAAGGGTCAGATGCTATGTTAGCTAAGATTACCTCCATGCTCAAGAAAAGTGGTTTGGTTTCCAACTATAGCGCCAATGTGGGAAAGTTCGACACTAAAATCAAGGGTAAGCTTCCAGCCAAGTTCTCTATGCCCGAAGTGCCCACTTTCACGGGGATAGACAACCCACAGGATCACCTGAAGTCCTTCAATACTGCTATGGCTCTGAGAGGAATCAACAAGAAGCTCTATGCCCACTTGTTTCCTCAAACCCTCGATACACATGCTCGACGTTGGTTCTATTCCTTAGACTTACAGAGCTACCCAACCTGGTCTGATTTCACCACGGTCTTCTTGGCTCGATATAAGGACAACGCCACTCTCCCTATCACTGAGAGGGAACTTGAAATCACTACTCAAGAGAGGAATGAGGGATTCACTAAATTCCTCCGTCGATGGAAGTCCAAGATAGCTAAAATGGTGGAAAGGCCTTCTGAAACTGAACAGATCAGGCATTTCATTAAGAACTTGCAACCGGCTTATAAAGGTCACCTGCAGTATCAGGCCATTGACTCATATCAACGTCTATATGATGTTGGTATTCTTATTGAGGATGATATCAACAAAAATAAAGACCAAGTCCCCCCTAAGCCTTTCACTTATGGGAGAGACAAGAGGCGACTGCCGGAACCTCTTCTGGCCCTCAAGTTAACGAGGTGGCTGCTGTGAACACCTCTGCTGAGAGAAGGACGCCAAGGGAATTCACCCCTCTTGGAATGACTCTATCACATGCTCTTGAAAGAATGATTAAAAATAATCTGCTGCAACCCATTGGACCAACTCCGGAACCACCTGTCAAGAATCGCAACTGGAGAGAAGGGGAATACTGCAAATATCATCAAGGAAAAGGGCACGACACTGACAACTGTTGGGCCCTCAAACATGCTATCCAAGATAGAATTGAGAACGGTACCATACCCTTACCAAAACCAAGTCAAGCACCCAGCAACTCAAACAACCCTTTGGGTGCCATTTTGCATATAAGTGTTGAAGATGCCGTAGGACTCGAAATTGCTGGAATATGGGACATCGACGAAGAAGACGTATGGGAGATCCAAACCAGATCACCCGTAGGAGTGGCTCACCTGACGCGCTCTGGTCGTCATTATAGGCCACCAAACATCTATAATGACAGGGTCCCGCCTCCAGCTGAGGAGGAGGTGGAAGAAAGGTCTCAGTATCACCTGACATGAGGCTTGACGAACTGGTCAATTTCTTAGTAGGGGATGAAACTAGGCCATCCATCACTTTTTCAGACAACGAGTTACCGCCAGAGGGGTCTTCACACAATAATGCTCTATACTTAACTGTATTCGCCATGGGCAAGTATGTACCCATGACCCTATTGGACAAAGGCTCGGCCGTGAATGTGTGCCCATTAAGGACCGCGGCAAAACTGGGCATCGACATCAACAATTTGGCTCACTCACCGCAAGGCTTGCGCGCGTATGATGACTCCAGTCGAAAGGTGTTGGGCACCATAACTATGAACATTACCTCCGGGGCTATAGAAAAGATGGTCCAGTTTTATGTGATGGATATCCCAGCTACGTTCAACTTGTTGCTGGGACGACTTTGGCTTCACGGTTTAAACGCTGTGGCCTCTACCTTGCACCAGAAAGTCAAAATGATGTTGGAAGGCGAAATTGTGGAAATCGAAGCCAACCCCATCAAGGCAACCATTGATAAGAATCCTGTCTTGAAGATAGAGCATGATAGTGAAGATGTTGACTTATGGGGATTCTCCCCTAAAGAAGTAGCCCTCATAGAAGAAGATACTAAATCGCGCAGCTCAGACAGTTCCAGGGAATTCGAGACCTACCCTTCTGAAGAAATAGGGGAACCCGATGAGTTTGAAGAAGTAAAGGAAACCATCGAGGGAATGTCCATCTATGTGGCAAATCACCACAATGCAATCCGGCAAATGAAAGAGAAAATCGCTTCGTTGGAACGACCCACAGAATGTAACATTATCCTGGCCAAAGGAGAAGCCTGCTTCCAACAATATGAAATGTTCGACAAAATGGTCAAGTATGGATATGCTCATCCAAGGAGGCCCACCCCTCGCATTCTTCCCAGGGATGGAAACCCCTATCTTCGGTGCAAATACTATGAGGCTAATGGGCACCACACTAACCAATGCAAGCAACTGAAGAGGGTAATCACCACTTTCATTGATCGAAGGGACCATGTGGTCGCCCAGCTCATGGGCCAGGAAAGGGTGGCACCGCTTTAACCGAAAGGAGTATACCCCGTTGAATGCTCCCATTGGTAATGTCATGAACACCCTCATATGGAGAGGAGACCTTAAAGCTACAATCCCTCCTGACAACCTTCAGAAAGTGCACAGAGACCCAGACCTCTATTGTCGCTATCACCAGGTTTTTGGCCACTACACAGATGAATGCCTCCATTTGAAGGACGACATACAAAAGATCATAGATAGCGGGGAGGTACCACCACCTCTGAAGGAGGAAGAAGAACCCTGGAACTGATTGGTTACCTACAAGAGCTAGGGGAATCGAGTCTGAGTCTTCAAGTCCTGTCGAGTTAGGGTCTTAGTTAAATCTTTAGGTTGAGTCTTGGACAGGGGGTGTTCCCCTTCTATTTTCCTTATAAGTCTAGTTTCCGTTTGACGGGTATTTGGGACCCTCTTCCCTAAAGTCATGTGTGCTTATCTATTCTTACAAAATCAATAAAAACTCCTCTTGCTCATTTCTCTCTTTGTTTAACTATTGACAAATCCAATGAATACAGAGTTGCACAAATCATTAACTAATCAATTTGAGTAATGTAAGTGAACTTCGCAAAGCAAGAATACAGGTTTCCACTTTTACAGGAATTTAAGCAGTTGAACTCCCTCAGCGACGCCACACCTCAAGAAAACGAAGCGGGCCGGCCTTTTGCAACAACCTTGACACGGAAATGATCTTAGCTCCGATTGAAGAAGACCCTTGTGTAAGAACCCTCGCCTTTCCGGGCGCTTAATTGAGATATTTAGTTGGAATTAATGGTTCTTAAATATATGCATGCGATTCAAATCAATTATAAAGAACAATAATTTCCAAATAAGAAGCCGCCACCAATTTTTAAGGAAACAATTGAAAACCATCAAAGGTGCACCCCAATTGCTATTGGGAATTGACTCATGCCCATGGGGACTAAGTATTGAGTTCGGGAATGTAGGTACGAAATAAACAAAAAAGAATCTCATCTAAATCGCCCGTATTAACGGCCTCTACTAAGCTTATCCATGTCAAATATTTATTCATGCTAGATGGTTCCATACAAATCCAGTCGTCCAATAGTCCTAAATTAACTAGGCAGGTTAAGAGCAACCAAATTACCTACGTTATCACTTTGCACGATTTAGATCCAATTTATATGCATACTATTAACAAGCATAACATGATATAAAACATTAAATTAACGCTTCAACCTACCAACTTTGCTAAACGCGCCAAATATTGCATATGCACATCAGTATCTTCAAAAGAATAATAAATAATTCAAAGGTGCTAACTTTATACTAAAATAAACCTAGGAGACTACTATATGCATGCAAAAACTATAAAAAGATGCAAACTTGCATAAACTAATAAAAAGACTCAAACTTTATATTAACTAAACATGCATAATTATATACAAAATCAAAGGCATGCCAATTTATTCAACCATAGTCAAAAGCTAAACAAAACATGATTAATGAACGATAAAACAAGAGATTTAATAAAGAATTAGGTCCTCAGGATGGTTAACCTGGACGTTCTATTCGAACGGGACTAGTAGAATTAAGATTGCTCTTCAATCTTGGGTTCTAAGCTAGGTGTATTGCTTGCTTGGATCTTCAGATTTCTGAATTTGGGGAAATATGTGCTCTCAATGCTCTCAAAATTATGAACTGACTAACCTCCCGCAGAGGAGGGTGAAAGGGAGTATTTATAGAGTTGGGGGACGGATTTGGGGACCTAGGGCCGAAAGCTCGGCGCCAAAACTCGGCCCAGACAAAAATTGGGTTCAGCGGCCACACGGAGGGCAGCTGAGGCCCGCGGTGGCCGCTGGGGCTCAGCGTCTGGCCAGACAGCCCCCGCTGTCACGCGTTGGCCGCTGAGCAGCCTGCGAAGGCCGCTGAGCCTGATGGCGCGTGCGTGACTAGGGTTTTTGACTTTTTTATGCTCTGTAAATTACGAAATTGCCCTTGGGCTGGCCCAAGGGGCCGGGATTGAGCGGTTTTGACCCAAATCTTCGAGACGCGATATCTCTTGATCCGGGAACCTGATTGAGGCAAGGTCAAAGGCGTTGGAATCCTTATAACAAGGGTTATACAAAGACTGAGATTTCAAGGAACTTGGTCTAGATTTCCGAGCACTGTCTTTTTCTACTTACGTCCATGTTAATCCATTACCATCATCATCGGGCTTGCGGTGTCAGGGGATGAGAACCGATTAGGGTGTCTACAGAAGCCCCCACTTTGGCCGAGCTTGTAAAAGAAAAGGTCAAAGTATTTGCGAAAAATGCCTGCAGTGTTTTTTTTTGAAAATGTTTTATGTTAGAAAGAAGAAAAGATACACTCCTGACCGCCTGTGGTCAGGGTTACCTTCTTTGTTTAAAGAGCGGTGTGTTGCTCTGCTTTGTGGATGCTGACGTGACGCTAAATTTGATAGCTTTAACCTCAAAGAGCATTGCGTTGTCCTGCTTTAATTGTTGCTAACGTGACGCTATTTTTGATAGCCTCGACGTCAAAGCGCGTTGCGTTGCCCTGCTTTAATTATTGCTAACGTGACGCTATTTTTTGATAGCTTCAACGTCAAAGGGCGTTGTTGACACGACGCTAATTTTGATAGCCACGTTGCCAAAGAGCGGTATGTTGCTCTACTTCAGTTGTGCTTGCAAAAATAAAATAAAGTGCCCGTGCCTGTAAAAAGTTAGATATAAGGCTCGCGCCTGCAAAAATAGATGAGGCCGGGTCCCTAGGATAGGAAACCAAACTGTGAGGACAAAAGGGTCATTTCGAGTGACATATTCAAATCTCCCGGGCTTCCAACGATCGAGAAATGCAATTCCACGCGGAATTCGAACTCGTGGGCCCGCCCCGAGGGGGCAAACGAAAAAACTGGTTGGGCGGCCACACGGACGGTCGCCGAGCGCCGGGCGGCCTTTACGGGCTCGCTCAGTGGCTGAAACAGTCGTGCGAAGGCTAAACCAGGGGCCGCCAGGCCGGGCGGCTGAGCCGCGGAGCCTGGGCGGCTGGGCCGCTGAGCCTGGGCGGCCCTGAACCGGGCCGTTGGGCCGGTTTAGAGGTGAAATCGGGGTTTTTGTGTGAGAGGGAGCCGAATTTTGGGTCATTCTTCCCCAAAATTTCGAGACTCTCTCTCTCTCTACCTCCATTGTTGCCCAATCTTCTTCTCTTGCTCAAATTTGCTCAAATGTGCTTCTTTTTGCTTGCATTTGCTTGGGTTTGCATAATCTTTGCATAATTTGAAGTTTACTTGTGATTTCTCACAAGTTTGGAGTGAATTTGTGAGTAGGTTTTTGAAACCCTTGGAGAGAGAAAATCCGAATTTCTCCATTTTTGCTTGTTTGTTCTTGCTAGCTTGTTCATCTTTCTTCATGGCTCCACAATTGGCGAAGAAGAGGAGTAGGAAGGCCGAGGTTCGGGAGGAGGTTGAAGAAATCAATGTCTTCACCATGGCTTTTTCCTCTCATGTCAAGCCTTCAAAGAGGAAGCCTAATGTGGCTTTCCCTCAAGATAGGTACACCCGATCGGATAGGAAGCCCGACATTGTTTGGGATCGGTCGGCGTTGCTCTTTCGACCGGGGACTCACTTGAGTTCCCGTGCTTCCAAGTTTGTGGTAAGCCATAATCCTTAAATTCATAGTTTTTTTTTGCATTGAATTTAGTTTATATGCTTTGCCTTGAGTAGAATTGTGTAGGAATTGTATGCAATTGTCAAGCTTGTAGCGCATGTGATCTTGCGCGGCTTGAACGAACTTAGAAGCATGTTTAGGATTTGAACATTTGATTGAAATGTGAACCTAAGAGGTTGCAAACTTGATCATAGGAACCCGATGGTAATTTGAAGCCTCATGGCAATTACGGTTCATCGGTGAGGATTTTTAAGACTTTGCCCAAAGAGGTGCAAAGTGCGGTTTTGGGTGCGGGGTTCGGATCCCTTTTGAAAGCGGCGGACTCGGTCGAGCGAGTCAAAAGGTGCATAGTCCGCTTGTCTTTGGAACGTTTTTGGGATACTACCAACAAATTCCACTTCCCTAATGGGGAGATGATGATCACTCCATCGGAGTTCTCCATGTTGACTGGGGTGCCTTGTGTGGGTACGCCCATTGTGTATGACGTTTTCATCTGGAGACGTAAGACTGAGATGGTGGAGTTGTTTGGCCCTTGGTGGAGTACCTGGGGTCACCATTATCGTCCCTACAGCGAGCTCTATGCCGCTTTGACTGATGCGAGGTACAAGAGGTCTACCTCGGTTGAGCAGAAGGCGAGGAAGTTTATCGCCTATCTCCTTGCCACCACCATCTTTGGTGACAAGGGAGAGCGTATTCATGCTATTTACCTCCCCAGCTTGCTGGATTGGGAGAGGGTGAGAGAATACAACTGGGGGTTGCCGGGCTACGCCAACCTCCTGAGGTGTATGCGGTTTGCTTGCCACGTGAACGATGAGGGGTACAAGCAGACGAATCTTCCTCCTGTGAGCTTGTGCGACTTTTGGAAGGCCTTGCAGGTGCGTTTTGTTTTTTTTTTTTTTTTTTTTTCTTGTGTCCATTCTTGATGATTTGCCTGCTTTAAGTGTATGGTACTTAGCCTCATGTTTCGATGTAGCCTTGGTTCTTTGAGCATTTCCCGGACCTGGCGCCCAAGGGCTGGGAGTTGGATTTCCCGGTTTGTAGGGCGTGGCGTGTGGCGTCATAGGGGTCCTGCGCCCCTTTCGACCTCCAGCAGTATAGGGAGGCTCTCTTGCGCCTAGATTGGCACAAGGTAATGGGATTTTGTTTTTTGTTTCATGTTTGTATTTCTTGGTGTGGAAATATCTTATATTGCATGTTTGTGTAGATTGACTACTTCCCTTGGGCGAAGTACCATGGGTTGGCTCCGGATGCTGTTCTTTCGTCCAGGGCGTTAGACCGTCAGAGGATCCTGATTGCGGGCCCGTTTTCTTTTTAGTGGTACTTGGGAGAGCGGATCTTCCGTCAGGTTTACCCTGACGTGGCTGGCCCGAGGATTCCTTTGGATCCTCCCTCGACCATGTTCTTGGTGAGGTGCCTGTCTCGCGAGCAGGGTTGCGGAGGCCATGGTAGGCTCGGATGCTATGCAGTATTTGAGGGAGCCTGCAGAGGAACTTGCGGGGCACTACGAGCAATTCCGTCGTGATCATCTCATGCCTTCATTTGTGGGTTTGAAGGTAAGAATTTTATATTTTGCTTTTCTATGCCTTTCCTGCTTTGTTGGTTACTAATCTCCTTTGCCTTGTAGGAGCCTCGAGTTGATGATGTTGATGTGGATGTCCCGGATATGTGGGTCTGAGGTCGAGATTATGGCAGGAAGGAGTGCTGGGGAGAGATCCCGATGACGGAGGACCTAGATGAGGACATCCAGGGTCTTCCTCTTCCAGTTGGGTATCCAGGGGTAAATTTGTAATTTTACCTGTTGCATGTGATTTTTGCTGCTTTTATGCTTGTATTGACTTTTTCTTTGCGTAGCTTGATCGTGAGCAGACCGGGAAGGTCTTCAAGATGATGCATGCCATGAAGTCCTGGATTTCTCGAGCTCTCTCGAAGGGCACTTGCTCTAGAACTGACTTGGACAAGGTAAACTTGTTTTGCATCTTCAAAGTTGTATGCTTTGAGAAATGTATCTTATATGTTTGGTGGGTTGCAGGTTGAGTATCGTCGACCCCTTCCTCGTTGGTCACGACAGGTGGTTATGTCTGATGATGAGGTCGTGAGCTCGCCTGAGCGTAGTCCTTCCCGTGAGAGGAGTCCTCGGAGGGAGAGTCCTCGGAGAGAGAGGGAGCCTGTGCATCGGACGGATCGTCCTGGTGGGAGTAGGATGACTCAGTTCGTGGATCCTACTCCTATGCCTATGTATCCTTCTTATCCTGGGTATGCGGGATATTCTCCTTATGGTAGCCTTTACTACCAGCCCCCTGTCCATGCTCCTATGATGCCTACCATGCCTCTTCGTTCTTTGTGGGGGTATGATTCGAGTTATGCTGGAGAGGGGTGCTCGTATCAGGAGCCTGCCCGTCATTCTTCCTTTGACCCTGGCCAGCTGGCGGCGTCGATCTTTGGTGATGAGCCTCTGAGGTCAGAGGATCACTTTGAACATTTGTGATAATGTTTTTTATGATAATGCGGGTGAAGATTTCAGATGCTGATGCGGGTGAAGATTTTTATGATAATGTTTTTGTATGAGATACCTTTTTGAACATTTGTGTTGAACAAAATATTCGGACTTTGCTTTGTAATATATTCCTATTTTTATTGGTCCCTGCATACAATTGGGCTAATGCAAATGCACAGGTAGTCAAACAAAAGCGCAAGTAATAGCCATGTAGCAAAAAATGGTACAGCCAAAAAGTTAAAATTGGGTGTACCCTATCCCCCCTAAAAAAAATGAAAAAAAGAAAGGGGTGCGAAAAAAAAATAAAATTAATAAGTGTAAAAGGGGTGAATAAAATAAAAGATGATAAATATCAAAAAAGAAATAAAGAAATAGTGGAGTTCCCATAAATAAGTTAGAAAATAATAGAAAATATTAATAATAGAGTAAATAGGAAACTGAGCCAAATCTGAGTCCAAAACGGTTAAGGAAAGTGTCCAAAACCGGGTAGAAGAGTGCTTTCTCGGAAAGGAGGCTCGGCGGCCAAAGGGGGGCATTCAGCGGCTGACGCGAAGGAGCGGGGGTCAAAACAGGGGCCGCCAGACTCAGCGGCTGGCCGGCTGGCCGCTGGGCCTGGGCTGCCATAACGGGGCCGCCGAGCCTTCGGCGGCTGCCCTATGGGCCGCTGAAGCTTGTTTTCCGACAGGTTGCCTTATTTTCATCTTTTTTTGTACGAGCCCTATATAAGCCTTGGGTTAGTCCGGTTTTAGGACATCACCGTCATAATTCGATAGCAATAGAGAGCTTTTTAGAGAGAGAAACCTCCAAATAATTCATAATTCAGCCATGGCAAGTTTTGAAGTTAAGTTTGATAAGTGGTTGCAATCTATGACCCCTGAGGAGAGGATGAGACTTGTGCCCTTTCACTTGAATGCTTTCTTCCATCTGAAGCAAGTTCAAGTTGTCTGGAACCTTCTTGAGGCTGCGGTTGATTTTTGGGATGATAAGCTTCATGTTTTTAGGTTCGGGTATAACGAACTATGCCCTCTTCCTGAAGAATTCGCTGCCATAATTGGTTTCCCTCATGATCAAGCTCCTGCAACTCCATGGCTCGGGGCCAACCTTGAAGGTTACTATAAAAGGTATCTTGGTTTATCTGCAACACAAGCCTCTGCTGTGGCTAGAACCGGTGAGCTAAACCTTAATGGTGTAATTGATATCTTTTTCCCCAAGGTAAGGGATGATCATAACGAGACCTATTATAGGCGTGCTTTTATCTTATGTCTCTTACATAGGTACCTCTTTGTTGGTGGAGATAATAACGGTAAAACTTGTATGCTTAGAATTGTTGAACAAATTCAAAATGATTTTACCCCTATGTCTCTTGTTCTTGGTGAAACCCTAATGTGCTTGGATCACAAGAAGCAAGAACCAACTCATGGTGGATGGACGGGAAACCCTCTTCTCCTTCAAGTGAGTGCTTGAATAATTGCTTTGGATATAAAGTTTGAATCTTTAATGGATGTCTAACTTTAATTTTTGTTTTGTTTGTTTGCTTTGCAGATATGGCTTTTGGAGTATATGTGCTTCATTGAGAGACCAGCTAATGCACTCAAGTACTAACCAAAGCAGTTTCCCGCTCGCCGAAGGCTTTATTATGAATCCACCATTGATGAATGGCGTGGATACCTTAAAGCTTGCCCTTTGCTAAGATGGACTGTCAAGTGGTGGGGCTTAAAATCCGCAATCGGATGTAGCAAGGAGACGGGATATTATCAAGTCCTTGGTCTTCAGAATTTGACTTATATATTTCCTAGCCGTATTATGCGGCAATATGGGAAACGCCAGATCATCCCACAGAAGGATAGTGTTGCTCCCGCAACCCGGGTTTTGACTATTAGTATGGTAAGATCATGGCAGTGTGCATGGGATCGTCGCCCTAAGTGGATTATTCCTCATATCAAGGCTTCGACGGTGATATCTTCAGCTTATGAGGCTTGGATGGATTGTAAGACTGTGGAAGGTCGTCGTGCGTGCAGGAAATCCGAACAAGATGACCTTAAGGCCCAGTCAGTCAAGGCCAGCTTGAGGCTTTCTAACCCTAATGATCCTAAAGGGAAGGGTAAACAAAAGGGAGTCAAGCATGTGAAAAGTGTCCTTAACCCAAAGGCCAAGAAAGCTTTAGCCAAGATTACTACTAAGCCAGAGGAGAAGCCCCAAATTCGGGCCAATGATCATGAGGCCTCTACAAGTGCTCCTCTAATGGAGGTTGAAAAGGAAGAAGAGCCTGTGGTTTGAGATAGATGGGCTCCCAAGGAACGCGAAGTGGAAGGCCCAAAGGTTGATGAACCTATGGAAGATGTTGTCCCTACTACCGAAGCTACGGAGTAGTCTATTAGGAAATATTCTTCTGGAGCATGTCTAGCTTAGGATTCCCTTTTTTTTATTGCTTTAAATTCAATAAGGGTGATGTGTCCCCTTTTATTTTTAGTTAATTTATTTTTATTGCTTAGGAATTGCCAAGTCTTGTAATGGACTTTATTATTATTTATTTATAGAGACATGCTCATTTTAATATTGCAACCTTGTGTTTATTATGTGCACAAAATTTAACAACTTTTGAATGCAAATTTAATGAAGGGGCCGGGCCCAATTGTAATTGGGTTGTCCTACGTATCTTTTTAGGGGAATCAGGCCACTCGTAGTTCTTATCCGTTTTTTTTAACATCTAATCCTTTTTTTTTTCTTTTTTTTTATTTATTATTATTTACGGTATTAGTTAGCCTCGTGTGGGCCTCTCAAAAGTGTTACATTGGGTGTCTTGCCTAAGCATAGAACCTTTTTAATTGATCCATGTTTATCCATTGACTAAATTCAATCCCGTCTAAATCTGCCAATCTTGCAGCGCCACCTGTTAAGATCTTTGTGATGATAAACGGGCCTGACCAGTTGGGTTGAAATTTGCCTCTTGGGTCAGTGACATTTGCCCTTACCTCTTTAAGTACTAAGTCTCCAACCTTAAGGTCCCTTATTTTGAGCCTTTGGTTAAAGTGTCTTGTTAGTCTGTTCTAATAGATTCTCACATTGTGCAAAGCTTGCAACCTTTTCTCATCCAGCAGGACTAATTGATCGTAGCGGGCTTGGACCCAATCTACTTCTGGGATTTGACTTTCTAACACGATCCTTAGAGATGGGATCTCCAATTCGATTGGTAATACGACTTTCATTCCATAAACCAAGGAGTACGGTGTTGCTCCCGTTGATGCGCGAACTGCTGTCCTATAACCACACAGTGCGAATGGTAGCTTGTCTGGCCAGTCATGATAATTTTTGGACATTCTTTCAATGATTTTCTTGATGTTTTTGTTGGCCGCTTCTACTGCACCGTTTGTTTGCGGTCTGTAGGGAGATGACTTTCGATGCTGGATCTAAACTGGGCTAAAAGCTCGATTACTTCTTTCATGAAGTGTGACCCATTATCACTGATGATTTCTTGGGGAACTCCGTATCTAGCTATTATGCTATTCTTAATGAACTTTACCACATGCTTTGCTTTGAGCTTTGCGTATGATTGCGCCTCGACCCATTTGGTAAAGTAGTCGATTGCGACTAGGATATACTCGTGGCCCCCTTTTCCTGTTGGGGTTATTTTGCCGATGATATCGATCCCCCAAGCTGAGAAAGACCAAGGTGAGGTGAAGGTATATAATGGGCTTGGTGGTAGGTGTTGTAGATTTGCATGGGTCTGGCATTGTATGCATCTTTTGACAAATTCACAACAATCTTTCTCCATCGTTGTCCAATAATACCCGAGCCTTATTATCTTCCTAGATAGCATAATTCCATTCATGTGCGGTCCACACACTCCTGCATGTACTTCCCTTAAGACTTTATGGGCCGTTTTGGTACCTAGGCAGCGGAGGTTGACTCCGTTTGGGCTTTTCTTGTATATTTCACCCTGTACTTCCAAGAATTGGGCCGCGAGCCTTCTAAGTCCTTTCTGGGCTCTAGGGCTAGAATCAGGAGGATAGAGCTGGTAGACAAGTAGATTTTTTATATCGGTGTACCACTCATCTTCTTCGTCGTGGAACACTTCCAAGGCGTCGCAATATGAAGGCTCAGATCTCCTTTGTACGCAGATAGGCATCATCCGAATGGTTTCGGGTATGTTAATCATGCTTGCTAGCTTAGCCAAGGCGTCTGCGAATTGATTATCTTTTCGTGGAAGGTATGTAAAGTGTATTTGATTGAAATACACTATGATCTTATCTAAGTATTCCTGGTAGAGTGCTAAGGTTTCACTTTTAACCCTCCATATTTTGGAGATTTGGTTAATTATGAGTGACGAGTCCCCATAGACTCGGAGTGTCTTAATGCCAAGGCTTATGGCGGATTGTAGTCCTATTATGCAAGCTTCATATTCGGCGCCATTATTTGTGACCTCGTGGTCCAGCTTGACTGAAATGGGTGTGTGTGCACCTTCGGGGGATACTATCAGTATTCCTACTCCAAAACCCTTTTGGTTGGATGCTCTGTCGAAGTATAGCTGCCAAGTTTCGGTATCTAAGGTCATAACCCCTTCGTCTGGGAAGTGGTATTCATCCTTGTGATCTGGTTCGTTTATGGCTTGGTCGGCCAGATATTCTGAAATAGCATGCCCTTTTATGGCTTTTTGATGTTCAAATTTGAGGTTGAACTCTGAAAGGAGGACGGTCCTCCTTGCTATTCTACCATTTAGTATGGGCTTTTCGAATATGTACTTCAAAGGATTTTCTCTTGATCTGATGTGGATCGTGTGTTGGAGCATGTAGTGCCGTAGCTTTTTGGTAGTTGCTACTAGAGCTAGACACGTCTTTTCCAGGGATGAGTAGCGGGTTTCATATTCCAGAAACTTCTTGCTTACATAGTATATTGCCTTCTCTTCCTTATCTACTTCTTGGGCTAGCATGACCCCCATTGACGTTTCTGTGACTGTAAGGTAGAGTATTAGAGGCATGACTGGGATGGGCGGTACTAGAACGGGTGGTTCGGATAAATAGGCTTTAATTTTGTCAAAGGCCTTTTGGCATTGCTCGTCCCATTCCGTTTTTACCTCTTTTTTGAGTTTCTTGAATATGGGTTCACATGTAATAGTTAGCTTGGAAATGAACCTGCTAATGTACTGGAATCTTCCTAGGAAGCCTTTTATTTCATTTTCCGTTTTCGGAGGTGGCATGTCTATTATGGCTTTGATCTTGGATGGATCAATTTCTATCCCTCTGGTGCTTATGACAAATCTTAGAAGTTTGCCGGATGTAACTCCGAATGCGCACTTCTTGGGATTAAGCCTCATATTGTACTTCCTAAGCCTGTCGAAGAACTTTTGAAGTGAGGGTACGTGCCCTTCTCTGTCTTTGGACTTTATGATCATATCATCTACATACACTTCAGGTTCTTTATGCATCATGTCATGGAGTAAGATCGTAGCGGTTCTTTGTTATGTGGCTCCCGCATTCTTAAGTCCGAACGGCATTACCGTATAGCAATAAGTGCCCCACTGTGTGATGAAAGTGGTTTTCTCTTCGTCCTCTTTAGCCATTAGGACTTGGTTATATCCTGCGTACCCGTCCATGAATGATAGAAGGGCGTGTCCGGCGATGTTGTCTACCAAGACATCTATATGAGGTAAGGGAAAGTCATCTTTTGGACTTGTTTTGTTCAAGTCCCTAAAATCTACACACATTCGGACCCGTCCGTCCTTTTTTGGGACTGCGACAATATTGGCTACCCAATCGGGGTACTTGGCCACTCTTATGAATCCGGCCTCTAGTTGTTTTTGCACTTCCTCCTTGATCTTAAGAGCCCACTCTGGCTTCATTCTTCTTAGCTTTTGTTTGACTGATTTGCAGTCGGGGTTTAGTGGAATAGTATGCTGAGCAATTTGGCGGTCTATGCCTGGCATGTCCTTATAGGACCAGGCGAAAACATCCGTATAATTCCTTAGGAGTGTTACGAATTGTTCGCGTTCATTAGATGTTAAAGACAAGCCTATTTGCACGTGGTGAGGCTCATCATTAGTTGCAATGTTTATTGTCTCCGTTTCTTCAACTATTGAAGTCTTTTGCTCATGTTCGATTAGTGCTTTAATAACTTCTTTCGGCAATTCCGTTATATTTTCTGAATTATTAGCAGTGAGGCAATCCGAGTAAGCAAAATCGACGTTCATAATATTAATAGAAGCGGACAATACATCAATGAGGTCATCGCTAAGGACCTTAGGAATAGACTGGGATGGACTACCCGACACTTCTAAGATAACAGATTCAGAATCAGACTTGGACTCAGAATCGGACTCGGAATCGGAATTGGGCCCTCCTGTAGGACCGTTGTGGATGGTGAACTTGTACTTGGCTCCCTTGACTAGAGTCCTATTCGCCTCGTGCTTCCAGGCGGTGCGGTCGGGCCTGATTGGGGCAATCAGCTTGGTTGGGTTGAGTCCTTCATGGAAAAGCACAGTAAGGGGAAGTTTGGTAGTGGTCTCATCGTACTAACGACGCTCTTCGCCAAATAAAAGCCCAAAGTCGTTGGGTGCCATGTCATTAGCCCAATCTTTAGTGGATTGGCCTTCATTGGGAGGTATGGGTGTATCTTCGCTCATGAGGAAGCAGTCTTGAAACGCCTCAAAGCCTGGCATTAGGATCCCGTTGATCGTGTATGGTTCAGGCAATCCATAGTAGGGGTATGGGTCGCCTTCCTGAAGGAATTGCCCGTTGAGGGTGAGGGGATAAGGATCGATGTTATGTGTAATGGGTTTGTTAGCTGCAAGGGCCCTTTTCTTAGCCATCACTTTGGACATGTAGGTCCTAACTTCTTGCCTTGTGGGCATGTAGCCTATCCCAAATAAGTCATTTTTGATCTTGGTGATCCAAAAGGCTTGAGCTACCTTGGGATGAGGGCCCAAAGTGGTGCCTGGGAAGTGACCTTGCTTTCTGAGTAAAGCATTCACATTGAGTGTGGGCTCTATTGTTTCTATGAAGGCTATCTTCTCAAAACCCCATAGCTCTTCGTCTTGCTCATCGTGTTCTATCTTTAGGACTGGAGCTTTCTCAATCTGGGCTATCATAGTATCAGTGAAGACCTCCAAGGTGGATCCTGCCAAGGATAGTTTCACCTTTTGATGCAGGGTTGAGGCTACAACATTTAAACCGTGTAACCAGGGCCTCCCCAAGAGTAAGTTGAAAGTAGCCGGAATGTCTATCACATGGAATTGGACCATCTTCTCAATGGGCCCGATATTGATATTCATGGAGAAGGTACCCAATACATTTCTTTTGGAATTATCATAGGCCCTTAACTCTTGTGCGGAGTGCGCGTGGTTATTGCAGTCTATTTTGAGGTGTTCAGCGGTCCTCAAGGGGCATACATTTACAGCCGAGCCATTATCGACCAAAGGCATAGGGACTTGCCTCTATGTAGACAGATTACAGTAAGGTAAAGGGCCTTGTTGTGGTGAATACCTTCGGGTGGAAGGTCTTTATCAGAAAAGGTGATGGGCGTGGATAACTTTCTTTGGATTAGGAGGTTGACTACCTCTTCAGGAGTGGCATTTGGTAAAATGGTGGTTGCGTTCAAGGCTTCCAGCACGGCCCTTCTATGAGTAATAAAAGTGGTTAATAGTTGCCATATGGATATGCCGGCTTTTGTTCTTTGCAGTTGCTTGAGGATATTGGTCCCATCATCTTCTTTCGTCGTTTCCCTTTGGGCTGAATCCCTATTGGGGATGACTACAGGCTCTACGGGTTGGATTTGAGATGGATCCATATAGATATTTTCGGGCATGAATTGGCGTCCCGATCTCGTAAGATAATTCAGAGCTTTGTCATCTTCTTCCTTCTCATCATCGGAGATATCATACCAGGCTTTGCCATTGGTTATGTCATGGACTTGAGGAGTCAACCCATCTTCTGGATCAGTATATGCCCCATTATCCTCCTCATCACTATCCCAAAGGCCGCAGACATCGAGCGTGGATCTTGGGCTTGGGTATGGTGGTATAGCCTGTCCAATAGGTGTGATCAAATAGGAGGGATCGAATCCTTCTTCTATGTCAATAGCAAAAGAGTTCCCAAGGGGGTTGTTGTTGTTACTGGGTGGTGGTGCATCTTTAGGCAATGGTATGGTGCCATTGTCAAACATATCTTGGATTTTATCCTTAAGGGTGTAACACTTTTCAGTATCGTGCCCACGCCCCCTGTGGTATTTGCAGAATGCGTACTCATTCCAATATGGTGACCTTTTCTATACAGGTGGATCGGGGGTAGGCCCAATCGGGTGTAGATAGTCTCCTTTGATCAACTTATCTAGAGCCTTGGCATAGGTCATCCCAAAGGGAGTATACCTTCCTGGACGCCTATCAGCTATGGCGTTCACTTCATTTCCTCTACTAGTGGAGGTATGATTGGTGCTGGTGTATTTCTTGTCTCTATATCCACTTGTGTTGTTGTTGTAAGTGACATTGTTCTTCCCCCTTTGGAGTTGGTTATCTTCAATGGCCATGCCCACTTCAGTTAATTGGGCATAGGTGGTTATGGGTTGAAATTTCATGTGTTCACGGTATTCAGATGCCAAGTTTTGGACTAGCATGCGGATTTGATCCCTTTCAGATGGGCGATCAATCATCTCAGCGACCTTAGTCCTCCATCTTCTCACGAAGCTAGTGAATCCTTCTTTGTCTCCTTGCTTGATAATGTCCAGTTCTCTTAATGTCATGGGCGGCAAGACATTGTCAGCATATCTCTGAAGGAACAGTGTGGATAGATCCTCCCATTTTTCCAGCTTTTGGGTGGGCAGCTTGAAGAACCAGGCCCTGACAGCAGGATCCAAGGTTGGGGGAAAGAGGTGAACATACAGCTCTTGTTCAATGCCTCTAAGGCCCAATGCATTAGTAAAAGCTCTAATGTGATCTTGTGGATCATCGGTTCCTTTGAATGTGGGAACTTCAAGCATGGAGAACTTGGTGGGCAATTTTCCCTTAATGTGGGGAGCATAGCCCTCAGAATTAATGATCATGTCGTTGAAGGCCCGACTCTTACCTAAGACGGATTCAAGCCTGCTTACTTGGCTTGAAGCTCTTGCACCTCTTTAGTGGAGGGTTCGACCCTTTCCCCATCGGGCTTGGACTCATCTTCATCTCCATTAGGGGGATCCAACTTGGCGACACGGGGTTCCATATCAATGAATCTAGCATTCATAGCCACCATTTGGGCTAAAAGGTCATCCATCTTTTGATCGGCGGTTCTCTCGGCGTCTCCAGACATAACAGACTTAGGTGAACTGGATGGCGAGGTTTGAGGTGACAGTGGTGGTGTGCGAAGGTAATCGAGCCAAACAGGGCCCACGAACTGTGCTTGTGGTGAAGGTTCGAACGACAATTTGCGGACTAACCTCTTGCTGGACTCGTCTCTCTCCCACTCCCTAGGACCAGGATCTCTACTTCTACCAATTCTGGACATGAAAAAGTCCGTTTAAGAAAATAGAAAATAAATGGGAATCTCCACATAATAATAAAAGTTTTATTTCAAAACGAATGTGGGAAGAGAATCTAGTACTAATCCTCAGCATGGTGATCTTTTGGGTAAGACGCGGTTTTATGTAAATAGCATATTCTAATCAATGATCTTTCGACTCTATTAGAATTATAAATGCTCTTGACTTGCTTATGGGGATAAAACTCCCTAATTTTAGAAAAAGAGAAATACTGTTGACTTGCATATGGAATTAAATTGGACTCTTTTTTTTTATTTGGTGAAAGATCATTGACGGGAATACGTTATTTGCATGCAATCTAATCCTGATGGAAAGGAACGTCTTCCTAAAATGGTCACTAGCATCGTCGGAGTCATAAAGGGATTCTACTTCCTAAAAAGATAAGATCCTAGACTCTATTTGAACAAGTAACAAAAGGGAAACCTTCCCTAACCAGGACTCAAAAAGAAGCAGAATCCTAAGGGGGGATCTATTCCTAATATCCTATGGAAGTTAATCACATAGCAAAGAAATAATTAATAATATAGAAAATAAAGCAATTAGCACTTTGATATGGACTATGAGACATAACGCAGTGGTGTGACACAAACTGTGGTTGGATAAGGTAACCCACAACCGGATGCGTTTTGTCATCTATGGGGTGCATAGTAAGACTAGACGTACCGTTTTATACATCTCGAATAGAAACATGTAAATGTCATGGGGTGGAACACGACTATGTGCAAAGGTAATTCGGACCGAGTGGGTCACTGGCCTAAGTCATAGACAATGTTCCAAAAGGTAGATCCTATAATGGTGTGGTGATGTCTTTCAACATCTTGCAAAGATAATGCATGCAATATGAATGATATGGATGCAAAAAAGGAAAAAGAAAATAAACACGTACGGTAATTGAACCAAATAGCTAAAAATAAATTATTCACATGGATAAGTGTTCGAATTACATCCTCTTATTAAGGCCCCAGTGAAGTCGCCACTGTAAGAACCCTCGCCTTTCCGGGCGCTTAATTGAGATATTTAGTTGGAATTAATGGATCTTAAATATATGCATGCGATTCAAATCAATTATAAAGAACAATAATTTGCAAATAAGAAGCTGCCACCAATTTTTAAGGAAACAATTGGAAACCATCAAAGGTGCACCCCAATTCCTATTGGGAATTGACTCATGCCCATGGGGACTAAGTATTGAGTTCGGGGATATAGGTACGAAATAAACAAAACGAATCTCATCTAAATCGCCCGTGTTAACGGCCTCTACTAAGCTTATCCATGTCAAATATTTATTCATGCTAGATGGTTCCATACAAATCCGGTCGTCCAATAGTCCTAAATTAACTAGGCGGGTTAAGAGCAACCAAATTACCTACATTATCACTTTGCACGATTTAGATCCAATTTATATGCATACTATTAAAAAGCATAACATGATATAAAGCATTAAATTAACGCTCCAACCTACCAACTTTGCTAACCGCGCCAAATATTGCATATGCACATCAATAAAACCGTTAGTATCTTCAAAAGAATAATAAATAATTCAAAGGTGCTAACTTTATGCTAAAATAAACCTAGGAGGCTACTATATGCATGCAAAAACTATAAACAGATGCAAACTTGCATAAACTAATAAAAAGACTCAAACATATATTAACTAAATATGCATAATTATATACAAAATCAAAGACATGCCAATTTATTCAACCATAATCAAAAGCTAAATAAAACATGATTAATGAACGATAAAACAAGAGATTTAATAAAGAATTAGGCCCTCAGGATGGTTAACCTGGACATTCTATTCGAACGGGGCTAGTAGAATTGGGATTGCTCTTCGATCTTGGGTGCTAGGCTAGATATATTGCTTGCTTGGATCTTCAGATTTCTGAATTTGGGGAAATATGTGCTCTCAATGCTCTCAAAATTATGTACTGACTGACCTCCCGCAGAGGAGGGTGAAAGGGAGTATTTATAGAGTTGGGCGACGGATTTGGGGATCTAGGGCCGAAAGCCCGGCGCCAAAACTCGACCCAGTCAAAAATTGGGTTCAGAGGCCACACGGAGGGCAGCTGAGGCCCGCGGTGGCCGCTGGGGCTCAGCGGGTGGCTGCTGAAACTCAGCTGCTGGCCGCTGGGGCGAGCGGCTGGCCAGACAGCCCCCGCTGTCACGCGAAGGCCGCTGAGCAGCCTGCGAAGGCCGCCGAGCCTGACGGCGCGTGCATGACTAGGGTTTTTGACTTTTTTGTGCTCTGTAAATTACGAAATTTCCCTTGGGCTGACCCAAGGGGCCGGGATTGAGCAGTTTTGACCCAAATCTTCGATACGCGATATCTCTTGATCCGGTAACCTGATTGAGGCAAGGTCAAAGGCGTTGGAATCCTTATAAGAAGGGCTATCTAAAGACTGAGGTTTCAAGGAACTTGGTCTAGATTTTCGAGCAATGTCCTTTACTACTAACGTCCATGTTAATCCATTACCATCATCATCGGGTGTTGCGGTTTTAGGGGATGAGAACCGATTCGGGTGTCTACACCTTGGTACCAAGACGTCTACAACTACATCACCAAAGGAGTATACCTCAAGATGCCCCATTAAGAGCTCAATGGGCCATCCGTCTCTTAGCAGCGCAATACATAGAATACAAGGGGGTTCTGTACAAAAAATCCCACAACGGGGTAAACCTCAGATGCGTGAACGCCGAAGAAGCTGCAGAGATCATGGACGAAGTACACAATGGGGTGTGTGGGCCACACATGAATGGTCGAATGCTCTCCAAAAAGGTCCTACGACTGGGATATTACTGGACTACTATGGAAAAGGATTGTTACGACCACGTCAAGAAATGTAAGAAGTGTCAAATATATGCCAACCTGCAGCATATGCCACCCTCGATGCTTCACAACTTCACTTCTCCTTGGCCATTTTCTGCATGGGGAACAGACATCATTGGAAAGATCACCCCAAAGGGCTCGGGAGGACATGAATACATCCTAGTAGCCATAGACTATTTTACTAAGTGGGTTGAAGCCCAGTCCTATGCCATCCTTACCTCCAAACAAGTGTCCAAATTCATAAGAAACAACATCATTTGTCGATACGGAGTTCCTCATGAAATTATAAGTGACCACGGATCCTATTTCAAAGCTGAAACCGCCACCCTCCTTAAAAGCTACAAAATTCAGCACCACAAATCATCCCCTTACCGTCCCCAAACCAATGGTGCAGTAGAAGCCGCCAACAAAAACCTTAAAACTATCATTGAAAAGATGATAGAAAACTACAAGGATTGGCCCATCAAACTCCCATTTGCCCTCTGGGGGTATAGGACATCCATAAGATCCTCTACGGGAGCAACACCTTACTCCCTAGTCTACGGAATGGAAGCAGTTCTGCCCATAGAAGTCCACCTACCATCCATGCGTATAGCCTTAGAAGGAGATATCCCCGAAACCCAATGGTTACAGACTCGCTATGAAGAGCTTATGTTCACAGATGAGAGACGGCTACGAGCCCTAGACCATTCCCACATGTATCAACAACGCATGGCGAGAGCTTTCAACAAAAAAGTTCGACCTCGAAACTTGAAGGAAGGGGACTTGATTTTGAAAGAACTACGAGCCCTAGTAACCGACCCTAGAGGCAAGTTTCGACCAAATTGGTCCGGACCGTTCATCATCAAAGACATCTTGTCAGGAGGCGCCATCAGATTCATGGATATTGAGGGCATCGAGTTCAGCCAGCTCACCAACATGGATCAATTGAAGAAGTGTTACGTCTAAAAAAAAAAAACTTAAAAAAAGAAAAAAAGAAAAAGAAAAAGACGAACACTAATTGAACGAACTACGCTGGCCTGATTCCACACGGGATACGTAGGTAACCCTTTCAAAGGGGCCCGGCCAAAATCAATCAACAAATTCCATTCAACTCATTCAAAAACTATAATCTTTATTCAAACTGAACGAATAAGCTTACATTGCAAGAATTAAAACTTCCTAAGAAAATAATGCAACTATGAGGGTTTAAGCTAAACAAATTCCTATAATTATCTTCTTTTGAAAACTAGACTTGCTTTCTTAGGAAACTACATTAATCCTTCTTCCCTTTAGAAGGCATCGTTGAAGAGTTCTTCTTTGAAGGACCCTGGCTTAAGGATGACCTGTGATCGCTTCCTTGAGCTGGGGGCTTGCCTCTCTTCAGTACATGGTAGTCTCTCATTCGAGACAATTCCTTACTTTTCTTGCCTCCTGTTTGTGAGTCATACCTAGGCTTTAGTTGGTCCCACTCCTCATGACGAAGGACTCGTCTCGCTTCCCCATCACTGCAGGATAGCCAGTTCAGATAGGTCTCAGAAACCTGGGTTGTGGCAATCATCCGAGGTACAGCCCAGCGATGCCGGCTACGCCAATACTTTCCCCACTCAGCAGCAAATTCAGTGGTTAAGGAAACTACATTTGTTCTCGTAGTCTCTTGACGAGGAATCACCTGTCTCAAGACATATTGCCTCATGACCCTACAAGGAAAGAAGAAAGTAGTCCTGTACAAACCCAGTATAGTAGTATGGAGGATCAGATCGTCACAAGCCACTAAAGAAGTCAAACTCCACCAGGACACGTGCCAACGAATGATAGATCCCGCCTGGAAAAAGGCATCCCATTCAGCCAGGGACTTTTCAGAATATAGCCTTTTCTTCACCAGAAAGCTAGCAGCAGTATAAGTCTTCTTGGACCAAGTCCGAGGAACACGGATTATCAGACTATTCGGCGACTCTATCAACCTCAAATGCTCGCATAACCAGATTTGAAGCAGCAGGGGGCTGCCCGAGAAAGCTTTGTTAGGAGATGTTTTCAACCTATCAAGCCCAATAATGGTTTCTCCTATCACCAGATGTAAAGGAGAATGTCCTTCAACCATTTGATTGACCACACGCAGCAACGAGGCTCTACCCATGTTTGAAGATTCTGCATTAACAAACAATAGACGGTTTAACAGGCACAGTACAAAAGCCTGTCTACGGTAACGCCTAAATATGGCACCTTTTTCAGAAGAAATTGCGAATTTTTCGCAAATTTGAACCAAGTCCACATCAGCACCAAGTACCATGTTTTTAGCTTCTGCAGATGACAAGCCCAATGATTTTCTGTATAGATCCCTAAAACCATCTCTCACATAAGGCACAGCTGGGGGAAGAACGTCGGGAATATTAGTGATCGCAGCAAATTCCTCCACCAAAGGGCATAATTCAGAATTACCAAACAGAAAAACATGCAAGTCAGGCTCCCAATAATTCAAAGCAGAACGAAGAAGGGGCCACAATATTTTGGTTGGTTTTAAGTTTAGCAAGGTAGAAACATGGAATGAGGCTAGTTCGAGTTTGTCTTCTACGGTCAGATTTTTGCATCAAGCATCGAACAGATCTTCAAAGGATTTCACCATGGCGGAGAATTGGAAAAGCTTAGGAAAGTTAAAGGGGATATGAAAAAATAGTACAATATCAAGCACCCCAAGCACCCTATTTATAGGCAAGCACGCGGGCTGGAAAAAAAAAAAAAAAAAAAAAAAAAAAAAAAAAAAAAAAAAAAAAAAAAAAAAACTATCAGCAGACTGGTCAGCGTCGCTGGCGGCCCAACCCAGCGCTGCTAGCGGCCCAGGCTCTGGCCCCAGCCCGATTTCCTTTCTGCTCCGGTCCACATTTCTGATCAAAGCGACCCGATTTCAGTCCAGTTCCTAACACCCGCGCGGAATATCAAAACCCGATACTCTCTTAGATTTATCTTTTCCATTTTTCTTTTACTTTATTTCTTTATTTCTTTTTTTTTAGGGGGTATAATATGTGAAAATTTTGCGTTTTACTTGCATTTTTTTTTACTATTCCCTAAATTTATAGCTTTGTTCTACTTCACGACACATTGCATAAATAGATCAGACGGGCATAATTGAGTCATCATAACATATTCATGCGTATCAAAAAATGTGTGTAAGCGTTACACCCAAAGCAGGAGTTCAGAATTCAAAGACCAATGTTCACAAAGCGACCGAACATCATTCAACTAGAATCGTCACTGCCGGCTTCATCATCAACGGACGGCCCTTGCCCGTAGTGTCCGGTCGAGTAAGGGAAAGAAGAGCTATATATGGGCCTACTGTTCTCAGGCCCCATGTCCCGTCCATCATACGCTGGAGCCCGCATAGGGATACCTGCCGGAAATCCCGAGGAAAATAAGCTCGCTGCGGCCCGGCATCCTGGTGAGAAGGCCCAGCATATGACATATCCCACCCAGGGGCGTTCGCCCAATCTCCAGCCGAAGGCGTAGGTGCAGGCAACCTATCAAAGCAGGGCTGGAAATCAATAGGAGAGAACATCTCAGGAATATATGGGACAGAAGGACCGGGCACCTCATCAACAGGAGGCCTGGTCACCACCACAGGAGGAGCACGAACAATGGATGGTCTGCTCGCTGAAGAAGCCCTTGCTGCAGAAGAGTGGCATGGTCCTACCGAAGATGAAGACTGAGACATCTGCAGATGGTCGAAAATGTTCAGTTAAGCACTTCACTTAGCTAAAACAAAGAAAGAAGGGAATTTACTTACATCAATAGTCTTGGATCGAGAACTCTTCCCTTTGCCCATCGCCCGACCATAGCCTTTCTTAAACAGGTGTATAAGCTTGAAGACGTGAGAAGTCTGCTCCCGGTTCAACTACAGAGAGAACCACAAAATAGAGTCAGAAACTCAAAACAAACACAAGTATAGGAGAGAGACAAAAAAAAGAGAGAGATGACTCACAGCCGTACAACCATCGGGCAAGGGTAGACCCTCCACCGCCTCTCCATCAGCAATATCGAGAGGGAGCTCCTCTACTATGCGCCCTCCGCGCTCCCCTAGATACCTCACCTCGTTGGTTGGCAAGGTCACACTTGGGGGCTGGCCCCGAGAAGCTCTAGAACGAGACCTCCTGGGGCCCGAAAGAGCTAAGCGATCCGTCTACAAGACACAAAAGTCAATATATTGGGCAAAAAATTTAAAAATACAAGACAAATTTCTTACCTCAGAAGTAAGGTCTGGCATCAGGCGATCTAAGCAATAGGCTAGATACATGGCCGTCTGGTCAAAGCCAACGACCTCCGACACGATAAACTCCTGTGCTGCCCTACCACGGATCACAACCCCAAGGTCCCGCACACTCAAGCCGCACAGGTAGAACATGGTCAGAGGAGGATCCTCCGGAACCAGATGAGTACCGAAGGAGGGATAGACCAACCGAGTCAAGCGATCCCCCAGATACCATACAAAGCTGAATGTCCCCTCGAAGACCACTCGTAGAGAAGATACCCTGAAGGACTCTAGGGTAACATGGGGAGGAACCCCAGGAATCTCATTAAAGGAGGACCACGACACATGCAGATTATCAAGTCAAAATTCATTCACACAAAATGAACAAAAAGAATGTACAGATCAACAAGCAACATACCGTGGACACAGCATGGCTCTCAAAAGTAGCTCGAAAATGCTCCAGAGAAGTAAACGGATTGGTGTCTCTACCAACCCATCGTGAACCTAAAGAAAACATCCTCAAACAAGGACGGTGAGGACCAAAGGCTGGAAAATACTCAAAGAACCACAGCTGCCACACAAATAAACACACAAGCAAAGGTGACTTCCCTAGTTGAGGACATAGGCAAAAACAGAGGAATAAACAAAAAAAAGAGAGCCTACCTCTAAGATCCTCCATGGGCCCGTGATAGATGTCCTCTCGCTCGTCTCCTTAGGCCTACAGGCCCGACGACACCACTTCAACAAAGAAGCATAAGCAGCTCCACCAAGGTTGAACTCACGCACCTTGGACAAATCCTTCAAACATGTCAAGAAACCGACTTGACACACGCTCTTCTTCTGAGCAAAGATCGTCGACCCCAGCAAGCAAGCCAGGAAATTACGAGCCCTCTGCTCTTCGGTAAGCCCCTACACAGATGCGGCCTCCCACAGCCGCGACAAGGAAACCCGATCCTGGACAAAATGGGCATATACAGGTCCGTAAAGATCCGACAAGGTATCACTCTATCGCCAATAATCAGCATCATACTGGATACGACGCCCTCTAAAAGACAACCCCGTTAGCACAGCAAACTGATAAGGGGTAGGAAACATCTCTCCCACGGGTGTATGGAAGGTGTTCGTGGAATCCCAAAACCTCTCCAGTAAACCCCGGGCAACGATCCTAGAATCCCCCGAGTGACAGGCAGGGATAACAGTCAAGAAATCAGCCAGACCTGAGTCCAGCACCAAACTCCTGGCCCTCTCCGAAAAAGTACCCAACATCATAGACAAATGGGAAGTAGTCCCATGAGCCTGCAGCATAACCCCAACACCCTGGCCAAGCCAACAAAATTTTTTCAAGTACCCAATACATCACAAATACAACTAAAATAAATTTCATACAGCTAGCCACCAATCCAGTACAAATCCCAATTTGTTCGTGTGCCGAAGCACTAACAGTTCCAATTTTCAGTTCAAATATGCTGAACACAAAAAGAGAGTTGAGTCAGAAAACGTACCAGCTCTGGGTCAGACAAATGACTCTGTCTAGTCGGCAACAGAACAATGCGGTTTCAAAAACCAGGCGGGCGCCAGTCTAGCCGCATGAACGAATCCTGGTACAGCCGAGCCCCATCCGCGTGACAAGTTGGAGGCTTTCGGTTGCGGAAAAGGCTCCGGTCATACTCTTCGTCGCACATAGAACGTTTCCCCTTGTCCACGGGAGCCATAAGAACACAATGAAGCTTTCTCTCTCAACAGGTGGGAAAATAAATGTTTCAGATTCGCAAGCCACAGGCATCCAGATCAACAAGGCAACTTAATATTCAGCAACTAGGCGGAAAAAAAAAGCAAGTTCAAGACAAAAACCGAAGAAAACGGACAAGAATCAACTTACCTCAAGTGGAGTGAAGCACTCGACAATGGAGCACGTTCAACCCAAAGCTCTTGACAATGGCTCGATTGGGAAGAAGAAGAAAACGCGAAAAGAAGAGAGAGAAAGCGCCGAAGCGCTTTTTATTTGGCTCAAGCCCAGAGCCGCAAGCGGCTTCAAACCGAAGCCCAGCACCGCTAGCGGCGCTGGCCTGGGCCGCTAGCGGCCTTGCGGACCTGCAGCACGGGCCCCACAAGCTGACCTGAGGCCCCCTTTTCCAGTCCAAAGTTCGTTATTACAGTTCGTCTCACGGCAACTTCAGTACCAAAACGAGCGAGAGCAAAGCTCTCGGGCCCACAAATTCAAAATTCGACGGTTGGCCCATTTTACGGTACCAACTACTTACAGGTAAAACTAACCCATTATTTTGCAGGTCCCAGGTACTGAAACTCGGATCTACATGGCGACGACTCTTACGACCCGGAGCGCCCGATTTATTCATAAGCCCAAAATTTTCAACGGCACTTGTTAAGTAACTCGACATTACAAATTTTTGGGGTTAGTCAATGATCGCTTAAGTTATTGCGGTTAAACTGTCCCTCAGCAAGGTTACAAATTTTTGGGGTTAGTCAATGATCGCTTAAGCTATTGCGGTTAAACTGTCCCTCTACAAGGTTACAAATTTTTAGGGTTAGTCAATGATCGCTTAAGCTATTGCAGTTAAATTGTCCCTCTGCAATGTTACAAATTTTCGGGGTTAGTCAATGATCGCTTAAGCTATTGCGGTTAAACTATCCCTCTTCAAAGTTACAAATTTTTAGGGTTAGTCAATGATCGCTTAAGCTATTGCGGTTAAACTATCCCTCTTCAAAATTACAAATTTTTATATGCTTCAGTCAATGATCGCTTAAAGCGGTTATACTGTCCATTGTTTTTATATGTTTCAGTCAATGATTACTTAACCTATTGCATTTAAACTGTCTAAATGTTTTAACCATTTTACAGCCGTCATATTGATTGCGCTGTCTCGTCGACCTTTTCGTTTCTTATGCAGGGACGGAATTTCGGCATCCGCCGAGTGGTGTTTAGTCAATGTTTGCTCGATAAAGCATTTATACTATTCACTCTCATGTTACTAACCATTTTTGCAGCCGTTACTTTTAATCGCGCTGTCTTGTTGACTTTTTCGTTTTTCGAAAAGGGACGAAATCTCGACATCCGCTAAGCGGTGTTTAGTCACTGTTTGTCGAAGCACCCTATGTTGATCATCCTCGAAGCATTGCTAACTTTTTCATTCACTCTGAATACAGGCCCCCAGCAGACGTTTAAGCCAGCTATCCTGCTACTATTAACCTTTCAGTTTCTCTTGTGTTCACAGGGATGAAATCTTAGCACACTACGAGCATGTTCCAACACAGGTTTGTCTTCATATGCATGCATATTGTACACTCTCACACACCGTTGCACATCAGCATCCTGCATGTCGCCTTCGGAGTACTTTGATCTTCGCTTTTACTCAAGTTCGATCAAAGTGGGGGCTTCTGTAGACGCCAAAAAAGCGTCTTCAGATTTCTCCACAAAAGCTCGATGATGAAAGGAGTAATTTTTAAGCTTGAACTGCTATTTTGCTTTAATAGTTTAAAATAAGGTCTCAGACTTTTCTCCAAACACTCCTTTATTTTCATTCCATTCAAAATCCCCGTTCAAGAGCTTTCCAACGACACGTCTCATGCCTCATTCCGACCCCCGGTCGCCAAGTTGCAATACAGGGATAAAATCGTCTTTCGCCACTCAAGGGTAAAACAATCTTTTCCTATTTTTTGGATCATTAAAAATTCCCCGAAAGATAAAGACAGGCTGGATGACGTCATTATGACCTCATCCAGTTGGCTGCTGACAGCCGTCAGCAGCCCTGGAGAATGTCCCAGGGCCGCTAGCGACACTCATCAAGGTTGTGATGCTTGTGATGAACCAATTAATAGTCTAAGTCTAGGTTGTTAATCCGGTTTGTATGAGAATTATGTCTTTAAATTATTAAGCAAATTTGAGTTAGTAGATGCCGTCATAATACGGGCGAGTTGGGTGCCTAACACCTTCCCACCTCGTACCTTCGCCCCCGAACCTATTATTCTTGGGTACTATATGTTTTATATGAGCGGGAGTCTTTCTAAAAACATGATCAGTTCACTTTTCGCGCTATTGGGCTGTCCCTTCGGTTTTGTCCCTTCGGTTTGTCCCTTCGATAAAACGCCAAAAGCAGATTCGTGACCTCTTTCATGGTTTTTATTCAATTCAAGTTTTTCCAAATTCTTTTCTAACTCGATGGTCCCTCGAACTTATCTAAGCCCCCAACTGACAAATTTTCTATAAGGACGCACTCCGTGGAAACCAAGGTTGGAAAATCCCGGGTCCTTACAGATTACTGAATGAGATTGAGAAGAGATGCAAACAATTTCTTAGGGGAAGTATAGACGACAAAAGGAAACCTAGTCTTATGGCATGGGACCTTGTCTGTAGGCATAGAAAGAATCGAGGTTTGCAAATCAAAAGCTGTAAGGTGTGGAATCAAGCACTGAATGGGAAGCATCTTTGGGCTCTTTCACAGAAGCAGGATAACTTATGAGTTAAATGGGTGAATGAAGTGTACATGAAAGGTGAGGGGTTGTGGACTTATGCACTCAAAGTTTCCATCTAGTACTGGTGCAAACTCAATAAACTCAGAAACTTGTTTCAAGCTAGATATGGCAATGATGGGCAATGGAAAGCATCAACCACAAGGCAGTACTCAGTTGCTAGTGGTTAAATGCACCTAACAGGCTCCTTTCCCAAATATAGGCATGCTAGTCTGATATGGAACCCTTGTTGCATGCCTAAGCACTCATTTTGTTGCTGGCTGGCTCATAAGAAAAAGTTGCTTACAAAAGACAGAATGAAGACCATGAGATTCTTGAGAGGAAGTGATAGATGTTACTTGTGTGCTCCAGCAACTGAAAGCCATCATGATTTGTTTTTTGAAATGCAGAATATCTCAGAATATCATTAAAGCAATGAAAGTTTGGCTAGATTGGAAGTGCTACTCTGGCAGCATACAGAAAATTCTGGACTGGATCAAGGGCAAGGTTAAAAGCAAGCTTATGCGCAACATTGCAAGTGCTACACTTGCTGCAATGGTGTATACAATTCGGAGAGAAAGAAACAATGTTTTCTTATACAGTTTGCTGTCAGACCAAGACTCAACAACATTCATACAAGGAAATTGAAAAATGCAGAAAAAGAAATGATAGAGAAAATGATGTAATTTTTGTTTCTGTTGTTGTTAAGTTGGTGACTAATACCTTTGTAATAGAGAACTGTAGTAGAGCTTTTTTGAGGGTATACAGATGTAAGGGCTCTTCTTGAGATGCCTTGCTAAGTATGACCCTAGCTAGGTTGTATTGCAACTGTTTTTTGGTAATGATAAAGTTCAAAACTTTTACAAAAAAAATAAAATAATCTCATTACAATAGAAATCCCAATAATACAAATCCAAAGTCTAAATAATAAAGATAAAGTACTGTTTTTAGAAGATATACAATCTTCTTTAGTTGTCTTCCTCTAGCTCCAACACGAGCTAACAATTCTGTCAATCTACTCCCCATATAGATGAATTCTACGTAGGTTTATCATAGGCCCATCATTGAAGAGAAATGGACGACAAACATAAGTAAAAAGAAAAACAACCAATCAGCTACGCTGAGTAATTTATAACCACATAGTCCATTTAAATCTCCAAGTTAAGCCATCATGCTTAATAAAGTAAATAATCATGCTTTAAGAAATAAAGACAACATGCTTCAATTTAAAGACACACATCAATCACCAAATAATAAATCCAATATTTATTATTATCCATTAGCCAAGTTCATTAGAGAGAAGAGAAACGCAAGAATAGTCAAACCAACCGTAGTCGATTCAAATAGGATCGTAGTCCGGTGCACATTGGCAAAAGAGGGATCAACCGTCCCGGAGTATAGATGACTCCCAGAAGTACTTCCGATGTTCCTAAGTATGTATACCCTCTTTCAACCCTTAGGTTTAAAAGAAGAACTGTTTCGAAAAAGCACTCGCCCAATTACTCAATATGGATACAAGTCTCAATACGTTGGGGCCATACCCACAGCTATAGTCCCAATCAACGTAACAAGTGACAAATTACCATTCGCGTTCTTTGGTGGATCCATTACCAAAGAAGTCTTAACTTGCAATATCATTTTCATAAAGTGATTACATAACAAGTAATACACATATCTTGGCATTCTCAAGTAACTACTCAACAGTTACAAAATGAACAGTTGAAGTTCACAATTCCGATGGCAATAATTTTACATGAATGAGCATCAACACCCTATTCACAACCACCTAACAATATACCTTTTCCATGTTTCCAATATTGTTTACCAAATCAATAGTCAAAGTCTCATTAACTTATTGAAACAACATGCTTACAAACAAAAAGAACAAAACCGTAAGAAATGTAGAGAGAGAAACTCCTAAACTTTTCCCTCAAGCAACACTAACCGCTTCCTCTGTTGGTGCTTGTTTCAAAAATTTTTGATAGATTGTCTCTGATTTCTCTCTTTATTTCTTTGAATTTCACTTGTCCAGCTCTTAGGCTTTCTATTGGGCTTGATTTCTCTAGCTATGGCGGTGTTGGGTTCTAGCTCGTTTGCGGATACACTAAGGCGAAATCGTCAACAAGAGGCAGGTATGAAATTGCAACTCGTTTCTTCATCTGAAATTGATAAATCTGTGATTAGTTTTGGGGATACCGAGTGGAATGAAGGGTATGACCTATTGATAAATCTATCATTAGTGGGCTATGTGTTGCAATTAAAACCTATTGAAAATGCTATTAGAGGTTATGTTAATTCACAATGGAAGAAAAGTGGAGATGTTGGTATTCATCTGATTGAACCTGGGATTTTTCTGTTTCGATTTTCATCTGAGGAATACATGTTAAAAATATTTGAGCAAGGTCAATGGTATTACAATAATCGCCCATTTAGTTTGAAACCTTGGAGTGTGGATATGGACATTAAGGCCATGGATGTTACAACTGTACTAATTTGGGTGAAATTACCTTATTTGAAGTATAATCTTTGGATTGTCCCTGGCCTAAGTAGAATTGGTAGTGCTTTGGGGAACCTTCTGTATACAGATGGCATCACTGCTGCAAAATCTAAGTTTGAGTATGCTAGAATCTGTGTTGAAATTAAAAGTGCTGATGTGTTACCAAAGAGTCTCACTCTCTGTGATCCACTTGGTACTAAATATGAACAAGAGGTGGTGTATGAATGACTGCCTCATAGATGCTCTAAATGCAATGTTTTTGGGCATACAGACAACAGATGCCAGAAACACCCTGCAGTTTGGAGACCTAGGGTGCAAGCATCATCTGAGGCTAATGCTGCAACTGTTGCAACTCCACACAGCCTGTGCAACCTATTCCAGTTGCACAACCTGTCATTCCTGTGGTGCAACATGTCATTCCTGTGGTGCAACCTGTTATTCTAGTGGTGCAACCTGCTGTTATTGATCCTGGTTGGACTGTTATCAACAGTGGAGGGAGAAAATCTCCTCCTGTGCCTCCTGCTGTCTCAGCTCCTGCACCTGAAGTACAGAACAAGTTTGGTGAATTGGAGAAAGCTAATGAAGAGGCTTCCTCTTATTCTTTACACAACATGCAAGGCAAGCAAAAGACTAATCAGAGTGATAGGACCCTTCGCAGCAAGGGTGGTGGACCTCAACCGAAGCAAGGGGGACATGGTCATGGATAGTCACATTGGATGTTGGAACATCAGGGGACTTAACCTCCCTGATAAACAAAAAGAGGTTAAGAATTTTTTTTTTGCATAATAAACTTGCTTTTTTAGGTTTCTTGAGTCTAAACTACATAGTGTATTTGTGAATAATGTAGCTCAGTTTTGTGTTCCTACTTGGTCTTATGATCATAATGCTCATAAGAATGTGAACGGTAGAATTTTTGTTGGTTGGAACCCTCATGTGTTTGGAGTCAGTGTGTTATCAAAATCTGCTGAGATAATTCATTGTGAGGTGGAGAGGTTGAGCAGTAGGGATAAATTCTTTGTCTCCATGGTTTATGCTTATAACCATGCAAATGAAAGAGTTGCTTTCTGGAAGGAATTGGAGAGCATTAGTAATGTTATGTCAGGAGCTTGGATGATTGTGGGAGACTTCAACTGCATCCTTACTTCTGATGAGAAAAGAAGTGGCATGCATGTTAATAATAATGATACTATTGAGCTTCAATCTTTTGTGTTTTGTGTTCCTGTTATGGACATGAAGTCTATTGGTCAATTCTTTACCTGGAATGACAAAAGACCAGATGATAGTAGTATGTATAGGAAGCTTGATAGGGTTATAATTAATGGGGATTGACTCACTATATTTCCTAACTGCTTTATGTATTTCTTGGTGGAGGGGATTTCTGATCATGGTGCTACTGTTATTCAAATTTTTGAACCTGCTAAAGTGAAGTATTCTTTCAAGTTCTGCAATTTTTGGGTTAAGGATGATAAATTCTTGCCTCTTGTGCAAGGGACTTGGTGTTCTGTAGTTTAGGGAAATAAAATGTTAAGAGTTTGTAAGCATTTGAAAATGCTTAAGCCTGTTCTCAAGATGTTTCATAAGGAAAATTTTGGTGGTATGCAACACAGAGTGGCAGCTAAGAAGCAGGAGTTAATAAATATTCAGCAACTTCTGCATAGTAATCCTCATGCTGTGCTAGTTGCCAGGGAGAGGTCTATTTTTCATGAGTTCAGGAAATTGTTGAGCTATGAAACTATGTTTTTGAAGCAAAAGTCTCGTATTCAATGGCTCAAAGCTGGTGATCAGAACACAGCTTATTTTCATGCATGCATCAAGCAGAGGAGAGTATCCAATTCTATTGTTGCTTTAACTAGTAGTAATGGTGTGAAGTTGTCTGCTTCTTGTGACATTAAAACTGAGATCTTATCCTATTATGAGGGGCTCTTGGGGTCTTCTTGTGATGTGACTATGCTCTCAGATGAAGTGTATATGGCTGGTTCTTTGGTTTCTAAAGCCAGTTGCAGAGATTTATGCTCCCCAGTGTCTGTTGTAGAGGTTAAGGCTGCCATGTTCAAGATAAAAGATAAAGAAGCTCCAGGACTTGACGGTTATAGCTCCTGTTTTTTCAAGAAGGCTTGGTCTATTGTTGGCTTTGATGTTATTGATGTTGTTCAGGATTTTTTCTGCAAAGATAAGCTCTTGACTCAGGTTAATGCTACTGCAACTTCTCTTATCCCTAAAGTTGTAGTTCCAGCTTTTGCATCAGATTTTAAACCAATTTCATGTTGTAATGTGATCTATAAGTGCATATCTAATGTCCTTGCTGCTAGGCTTAGAAATATACTTCATGAGGTGGTTGGTAACTAGTAGGGACCTTTTGTGAGAGGTACAAGTATTGTGCATAATATTTTGCTAGCTCAGGAATTGCTTGCCCACTATGACAGAAAGCATATAAGTGCAAGTATGGCTATTAAAGTTGATATTCGTAAAGTCTATGATTCCGTTGAATGGAAGTTCCTTCTTTATTCCTTGGAGAAGCTTGGTTTCCCTCCCAGATTTGTGAAATGGATCTCACTCTGTGTTACTACTGTGAGATATTCTGTTATAATTAATTGAAAGATGTGTGGGTATTTTCATGGAAAGAGAGGACTTAGATAGGGAGATCCTATCTTCCCAAATCTGTTTATGTTGGTTATGGAGATGCTTTCTAGAAGACTTTCTATGCTGCAAAGGGATGCTTTGTTCAGGCATCACCCTAAGTACAATAAATTAAATATTACAAACCTTAGCTATGCAGATGACCTGTTCTTATTCTGCAAAGGCAATGTGAATGCTGCATCTAGTGTTATTACTGCTTTCAAAGATTTTTCTGAAGCTTCAGAGCTTGTGGCAAACCTGAGCAAGTGTCAAGTGTTTATGGGGGGAGTTTCTGATGTTGTGCATTATCAGATACAACAGATGTTGCAGATGGATAGTTGTCACTTTCCAGTGAGGTATTTGGGTGTTCCTCTCACTTCTAAATCTCTTTGTGCTGCTGACTGTATTCCTTTGGTAGAGGAAATCAATGTAAAAATTAGATTATGGTCTAGTAGATTCCTCTCTTATACTGCCGGAGCCCAACTAATCAATACTGTTTTGTTTAGTTTACACAATTTTTGGGGATCAATCTTTGTTTTGCAAAAAAAGGTTATAAAACAAGTGGAAGCTCTTTGTAGAAATTTCCTTTGGAGTGGTCAAGCTAGTTTTAAATAAGCTTTTGTTGCTTGGAAAGATATTTTCCAGCCCAAGCATAGTGGTGGCCTAGGGTTCAAAGACCTTTATGCAGTTTACTCAACTCTAATCCTCAAACTTATCTAGTGCATAGCAAGGAAAGCTGATGTGTTGTGGGTTAAGTGGGTGCATGAAATGTATTTAGTGCTTGATGATTTGTGGGAGGTTCGGCTTACTCAAACTCAGTCTTGGTGGTTCAGGAAGCTTCTTAAGCTCAGAGAGGATGCACTATGGTGTGTTCAATTACACTAAGGGAAAATTATGTGGACTGCAGGTCCTCCTTGTTTTTGTTCTAAAGCTACTTACAAGGTGCTGCATCCAGATGCGCCTGTGCAGATGTGGGCTAAGTTTATCTGGGGGAGGAGTTGTTATCCCAAGCATTCCTTCAGTGCTTGGCTTATGATGCAACAAAGGCTCTTGACTAGAGATAGACTGATTGCTCGTGGTGGTATTGTGGACAGTCAATGTGTATTGTGTGGAAATGCTGCAGAAAATCACGAACACCTGTTTCTGGCATGTCCATTTGCACGACAGTTCTGGCAACAAATTGCTATGTTTGTTCAGTTTCCAGTTCCACCTGTGGCCTGGAATGATATTATTCAGTGGGGTTTGAAGCATATCAGGGGTTTTTCAGCTTACAAATCAATATGTAAGGCAGCGGTTACATCCTGCATTTATCATATATGCGTATCTAGGAACCATGTCATTTTCAGGAAGGATAAGCATGAAGTTCATAGTGTTGTTGCTCGTATTAAGTATGAGATAAGGGTGCAGTTCAGCAAAATAGATAGAATTAAAGATACACCAAGAAACAGGAAATGGTGCATTTAGATGAAGATCCAGCCTGTTTTTACACAGAAATAGATAGTTTTCCTGTTTTCTGTATAGCTTTGTTTTGCTGTCATAGGGAGTTTTGATACAGATTACATAGGTAGCTTAGATGACTCCAAATGTTTTCTCTGTATTTTGATGTATGAACTCACTTACATATGATTTTTAGTAATATACACTCACATTTTACCAAAAAAAAAAATGCTTACAAACATGATCTAAATAGCGATAGCATGCATCATCTAACATGCATGCATCATCTAATAGCGATAGCATGCATCGTCTTTAGTTCAATATCACAAATAATTACTCCACGTAATTACAAATATTAGCATGCATCATCTAACATGAATCTCAACAAGTAGTCATTACTACACCAAGTGAATTTCCAACACGCTTCAACATGCATTCACTACCTCATATTCTATAAGAATTAATATAAGGAAAAAATATCAATTATCCCTTGTCGTCACAAGTCCAAATATGAATTATAAATCTCAATTCAATACTAGACAATGATTACGCAAGTTCCACTAGACATGAAATTACAATTCACCAATCAATACTAGACGATGCATTACCTTTAGCAAAAAGGCAAATTCCACTCATTCCACGTAAGCTTCCTTACGTTCAAGTGCGGTCAACAGGTCCTAACAAATCCACAACAATCCAATAGTCAATACTTTGACTTCTAAACCTCTACACTAAACTTTACAGATGGTTTAGCTCACTAAACCTAAAATAATTAAGTTGTTCGAAATTTCTTACTCATGCATGCTCAATGACTTTTCAAACCAAACATTCAAAAACGAAATTAGGGAAACTTTCAATAAACCCTAATTAAAGTCCAACACTGTAGACGCCAAAACAGCGTCTTCGGATTTCTCCGCAAAAGCCCGATGATGGAAGAAGTAATTTGTAAGCTTGAACTGCTATTTTGCTTTAATAGTTTAAAATAAGGTCTCAGGTTTTTCCCCAAAACACTCCTTTATTTCATCCCATCCAAAAGCCCCGTTCAAGAGCTTTCCAACGACACGTCTCATGCCTCATTCTGACCCCCGGTCGCCAAGTTGCCATATAGGGTTAAAATCGTCTTTTACCATTCAAGGGCAAAACATACTTTTCATATTTTTCGGATCATTAAAAATTTCCCGGAAGATAAAGACAGGCTGGATTACGTCATTATGACGTCATCCAGCTTGCTGCTGACAGCCCTCAGCGGCCCTGGAGGATGTCCTAGAGCCGCTAGCGGCGTTATCCTTTTCCTTCTCGCCAGGCTCAATTTTCAAGCCCGTTTCATTTTTCAGCTCAAATTCGACCGTACAACCCTACATTTCCACGCCTATATAAACAACCCCTCACCCTCAGTTCAAAACACACAGCCTACAGTTGGCAACCTCTATTCTCAGGAGTATTAACACTGAGCTTCCCCCTCTTTCTTCCAAACATGAGATCTATTTTTACTATTCTTGTGAAATATAGCCTACAATTCAGGTACAAATTCCTGAGGGCTCAAATTAAATTGCTTGCTTATTTGTTTATTTTCTAGTAGTCATAATGTAGATATCATGCTAGTATAACGTTTTTATTGCTTCCTAAATATTGTCTGTATAGTTGTTGTGATGCTCAACTTGTCAATCGAATGCATGTCTAAATAAGGGATAAAAATAAATGTTGTGATGCTTGTGATGAACCAATTAATAGTCTAAGTCTAGGTTGTTAATCCGGTTTTGCATGGGAATTATGTCTTTGAATTATTAAGCAAACTTGAGTTAGTAGAGGCCGTCATAATACGGGCGAGTTGGGTGCCTAACACCTTCTCACCTCGTACCTTCGCCCCCGAACCTATTATTCATGGGTAGTTATATGTATATAAGCGGGAGTCTTTCTAAAAACATGATTAGTTCACTTTTTGCGCTATTGGGTTGTCCCTTCGGTTTTGTCCCTTCGGTTTGTCCCTTCGATAAAACGCCAATAGCAGATTCGTGACCTCTTTCATGGTTTTTATTCAATTCAAGTCTTTTCAAATGCTTTTCTAACTCAATGGTCCCTTGAACTTATCTAAGCCCCCAACTGACAAATTTTCTATAAGGACGCACTCCGGGGAAAAACAAAAGGATTGGTATGACAAAATCTTGGGTCCTTACAGTGGCGACTCCACTGGGGACTTATTTAAGAGGGTGAGACTCGAAAGTAAAGTTTGCTTAATTGTTTAAATAACATGTTCCATATTATTTCTCATCATTTGCATCATTTGCATGTGCCTCGGCACAACCTTTTGACCCTTATCGACCCTCGAGGAAGTTTGTGTCGCAACTCGTAGACAACACGTATATCTAAAGGAATATACAGCTGTCCTATCGTGCAAATCGACGCTTCCTCACCCATGACTCATCAATCCTTTGTTGATGAAAAGAATTACAATCGATGTGTCGACCATCCCCCGAACGGAAGTTGTAATTTGTCATGGCAACCTCACAGGAGCCAAAAGCCGTTAACCCACATTTATGCATCCGCTTGCTTGTTGGGCATGTGTCGTTGTAATGCCCGTCTGATCACATGTTTGCCTGTAAACTACGTTGTTATAATGCTTGCTTGAATGCATGAATTACGTGATTACGTGCCAACATGTACCTACGTGCTAGGATTCTTTTCTTTTATTTTAGCTAGTTCCTAGTGCCCAAAGATGGTGCGAGAATTCAAATTCAATGAACAGTCAACATTTTCCCAATGATTTATTCTGAAAGTCATGAACAATTTCTAGAGAGTAAGTCTGTCAATTTCCCCTCTCCCTTTCTTATTTTGTATTTTTCTTTTTTTTTTGATGTAATTCAGATTCGGTCCAAAAAAATCAAAATAAAAAAAAAAACAAAAAAAAACGGCAAAACAAAAAATGCAGAAAAATCAAAAAAAATATATAAAAAAAAAGGGAGAGCACCGAAATTTCTTATTTATCCCATTTTTTCATTTTCTTTGAGTCTAGGATAATAAAATTAGGATAATCATCTTTTCTTTTTTTTCGTTCATTGACTTTATTTTCCTTGAATATTAGGGAAATATTTGGGCATTTAGGCTTAAGGACTTTTTCTTTTAGGACAATGTGTTTTCTACGTGTGGGTCAATTTTTCATTTGATGAGAGTCTCATGTTTTGTTACTAAGCGTTCCGTGCTTCCTATTCAGATAGACTTCAAAGAGAAAGATTGGGTCTGATCCGGTCCGCTTCTTGATTCAAGCCACTTGGTCACATCAAGATTAGAACAGTCCAAGAGTATCTGGTGGAGATGACTGACCGAGTAGATCGTTTGGAAGCTGACATCACTAACATCAAGTCACGGCAGTTGTGGGACACATACACCTATGTTCGTCCCTTCGTCTGAAAATCGCAAATTCATGACTCCAGGAAAGTCTGATCCCGCTCCCCAAGGGCCAGAAAAGAAACGTAAAAACGATACATCTTCTTCCAACGTCTCACCTAAGGAAGGCCGTGTACCCAGAAAGTTCACTCCATTGGGAGTAACCCTCAATACTGCTCTTGAAAGGTTGGTAGACAAGGACATGCTCCGACCCATGGGTCCCACCCCAGAACCAAATATCAAAGGTCGCAATTGGAAGGAGGGCCATTACTGCAAGTATCATCAGGGAAAAGGGCACGACACGAACGATTGTTGGGCCCTTCGACACATCATCCAAGACAAGATAGATTATGGCACGCTACCATCGCCCAAAGATGAAGAAGTCGGGAGTTTCGATAACCTCGTAGATGCTATCAATCACATCGCAATAGGGGAGCCCCAAGATTACTCTCACCTCATTCATGATGATGAGACTACTTTGAGTTCTCAAAAGTCCTACGAGGAAGAGTCTGCCATAGAAAGCTACGAAATAGTGGATGACAGAAACCAAATACAACAAAGTTTGTCTCGTATGATCAAGGAGATACAGGAGATAAGGGAGAAGGTTGACATTCTGGAAGAACGCACCTCCAAGCGCAGAAACACGATCATCTTAACCAAAGAAGAAACTTGGTGGCGCCAAGACCTTTTGTATCACAAGATGTCCAAGTATGGATATGTACGCCCAAGGACCCCTACATCAAAACTTGGTGGCGCAATACATAGAATACAAGGGGGTTCTGTACAAAAAATCCCACAACGGGGTAAACCTCAGATGTGTGAACGCAAAAGAAGCTGCAGAGATCATGGACGAAGTACACAATGGGGTGTGTGGACCACACATGAATGGTCGAATGCTCTCCAAAAAGGTCCTACGACTGGGATATTACTGGACTACTATGGAAAAGGATTGTTACGACTATGTCAAGAAATGTAAGAAGTGTCAAATATATGTCAACCTACAGCATATCCCACCCTCGATGCTTCACAACTTGACCTCTCCTTGGCCATTTTCTGCATGGGGAATAGACATCATTGGAAAGATCACCCCAAAGGGCTCAGGAGGACATGAATACATCCTAGTAGCCATAGACTATTTTACCAAGTGGGTTGAAGACCAGTCCTATGCCATCCTTACCTCCAAACAAGTGTCCAAATTCATAAGGAACAACATCATTTGCCGATACGGTGTTCCACATGAAATCATAAGTGACCACGGATTCCATTTCAAAGTCGAAACAACCACCCTCCTTAAAAGCTACAAAATCCAATACCACAAATCATCCCCTTATCATCCCCAAACCAATGGTGCAGTAGAGGCCGCCAACAAAAACTTCAAAACTATCATTGAAAAGATGATAGAAAACTACAAAGATTGGCCCATCAAACTCCCATTTGCCCTTTGGGGGTATAGGACCTCCATAAGATCCTCTACGGGAGCAACACCTTACTCCCTAGTCTATGGAATGGAAGCAGTTTTACCCATAGAAGTCCAACTACCATCCATGCGCATAGCCTTAGAAGGAGACATCCCCGAAACCCAATGGTTACAAGCCCGCTATGAAGAGCTCATGTTCACAGATGAAAGACGACTATGGGCCCTAGACCATTCTGACATGTATCAACAACGCATGGCGATAGCATTCAACAAAAAGCATTCAACTATTGACCAACATGGATCATTTGAAGAAGTGTCACGTCTAAAATAAAATAATAAAAAAAAAAAAGACCAACACTAATTGCACGAACTACGCTGGCCTGATTCCACACTGGATACGTAGGTAACCCTTTCAAAGGGGCCCGGCCAAAATCAATCAACAAATTCCATTCAACTCTTTCAAAAAGGATAATCTTTATTCAAACTGAACGAATAAGCTTACATTGCAAGAATTAAAACTTCCTAAGGAAATAATGCAACTATGAGGGTTTAAGCTAAACAAATTCCTATAATTATTTTCTTTTGAAAACTAGACTTGCTTTCCTAGAAAACTACTTTAATCCTTCTTCCCTTTAGAAGGCTTCGTTTAAGAGTTCTTCTTTGAAAGACCCTGGCTTGAGCACGACCTGTGATCGCTTCCTTGAGCTGGGGGCTTGCCTCTTTTCAGCACATGATAGTCTCCCATTTGAGACATTTCCTTCCTTTTCTTACCTCCTGTTTATGAGTCATACATAGGCTTTAGTTGGTCCCACTCCTCATGACGAAGGACTCGTCTCGCTTCCCCATCACTGCAGGACAACTAGTTCAGATAGGTTTTGGAAACCTGGGTTGAGACAATCATCCGAGGTACAGCCCAACGATGCCGGCTACGCCAATACTTTTCCCACTCTGAAGCAAATTCAGTGGTCAAGCCTACGATGTTTGGTCTCGTAGTCTCCTGGCGAGGAATCACCTGCCTCAAACCATATTGCCTCACGACCCTACAAGGAAAGAAGAAAGTATTCCTGTACAAACCTAGTATGGTAGTATGGAGGATTAAGTCGTCACAAGCCACTAAAGAAGTCAAGCTCCACCAAGGCACATGCCAAGGAATGATAGGTCCCGCCTTTAAAAAGGCATCCCATTCAGCAAGGGACTTTTCAGAATATAACCTTTTCCTTACCAGAAAGCTAGCAGCAGTATAAGTCTTCTTTGACCAAGTCCGAGGAACACGGATAATCAGATTATCCGGCGACACTATCAACCTCAGATGCTCGCATAACCAGATTTGAAGCAGCAGGGGGCTGCCCAAAAAAGCTTGGTTAGGAGATATTTTCAACCTGTCGAGCCCGATTAAGGTTTCTCCTATGACCAGATGTAAGGGAGAATGGCCTTCAACCATTTGATTAACCACACGCAGCAACGAGGCCCTACCCATGTTTGAAGATGCTGCATTATCAAAGAACAGACGGTTTAACAGGCACAGTACAAAAGCCTGTCGACGGCAACGTCTGGATAGGGCACCTTTTTCAGAAGAGATAGCGAATTTTTTGCAAAGTTGAACCAAGTCCACATCAGCACCAAGCACCATGTTTTTAGCCTCTGCAGATGACAAGCCCAAGGATTTTCGGTATAGATCCCTAAAACCATCTCTCACATAAGGCACAGCTGGGGGAAGAACATCAGGAATATTAATGATCGCAGCAAATTCCTCAACCAAAGGGCATAATTCAGAATTACCAAACCGGAAAACATGCAAGTCAGGATCCCAATAATTCAAAGCAGATCGAAGAAGGGGCCACATTATTTTAGTTTGTTTTAAGTTTAGCAGGGTAGAAACATGAAACGGAGCTAGTTCAAGTTTATCTTTTACGGTCAGATTTTTACACCAAGGATCGAACAGATCTTCAAAGGATTTCACCATGACAGAAAATTGGAGAAATTTGGGAGAGCTAAAGGGATATAAAAAGTGGTACAACATCAAGCACCCCGAATATCCTATTTATAGGCAAGAACGCGGGCCGAAAAAGCAAAAAACCCACAAAAAGGGGTTGTTAGCAGGACTGGTTAGCGCCGCCAGCGGCCCTGACCAGCGTCGCTAGCGGCCCAGCCTAGCGCCGCTGGCAGCGCAATCCAGCGCCGCTGGCGGCCCAATCCAGCGCCGCTAGCGGCACAGCCTAGCGCCGCTAGCGGCCCAGACCCTGGCCCAGTCCAATTTTCTTTCTGCTCCGGTCCATATTTCTGATTCAGGCGACCCGATTTCAGTCCAGTTTTAGCACCCGCGCGCAATTGCAATGCCCGAGACTCTCTTAGATTTATCTTTTTCATTTTTTTTATTTATTTCCTATTTTTTTTAGGAGGTATAATATGTGTAAAATTTTGCGTTTTACTTGCATTTTTTTTTTTTTTTTTACTTTTTTACTATCCCCTAAATTTGTAGCTTTGTTCTACTACACAACACATCGCATAAATTAGATCAAACGGGCATAATTGAGTCATCATAACATGTTCATGCATATCAAAAAAAAATGTGTGTGTGTTACACCCAAAATAGGAGTTCGAAATTCAAAGACCAATGTTTACAAAGCGGCCCAACATCGTTCAACTGGAATCGTCACTACCGGCCTCATTATCAACAGACGACCCTCGACCGTAGTTTCCGGTCGAATAAGGGAAAGAAGAACTATATATGGGCCTGCTTTTCTCAGGCCTCATGTCCCGTCCATCATACACGGGAGCCCGCATAAGGGTACCTGCAGGAAACCCCGAGGAAAATAAGCTCGCTGTGGCCTGGCTAGTAAAATCCATAGCGGCATCCTGATGAGAAGGCCCAGCAGATGACATATCCCACCCAGGGGCGTTCGCCCATCTCCAGTAGCCGAAGGTGTAGCAGCAGGCAACCTATCAAAGGAAGGCCGGAAATCAACAGGAGAGAACATCTCCGGAATGTACGGGACAGAAGGTCCGGGCGCCTCATCAACAGGATGCCCGGTCACCACCACAGGAGGAGAACGAGCAATGGATGGTCTACCTGCTGAAGAAGCCCTCGCTGCAAAAGAATGGCGTGGTTCTACCGAAGATGAGGACTGAGACATCTGCAGATGATCGAAAATGTTAAGCACTTCACTTAGCTAAAACAAAGGAAGAAGAGAATTTACTTACATCAATAGTCTTGGACCGAGAACTCTATCCCTTGCCCATCGCCCGGCCATAGCCTTTCTTCAACAGAAGAATAAGCTTGAAGACGTGAGAAGTCTGCTCCCGGTTCAACTACAAAAGAAAGAGAGAGTAACAAAAGAGAGTCAAAAACTCAAAACAAACACAAGTATAAGAGAGAGAGACAGAAAAGATGAATAACCCCCGTGCAACCATCGGGCAAGGGTAGACCCTCCACCACCTCTCCGTCAACAACATTGAGAGGGAGCTCCTCCACTATGCGCCCCCACTCTCTCCAAGATACCTCACCTCATTGGTTGGCAAGGTCACACTTGGGGACTGACCCCGAGGAGCTCTAGAACGAGACCTCCTAGGGCCCGAAAGAGCTAGACAATCCGCCTACATGACACGAAAGTCAGTATACTGGACAAATAATTTAAAAATACAGACAAATTTCTTACCTCAGAAGTAAGGTCCGGCATCAGGCGATCCAAGCAATAGGCCAGGTACATGGCCGTCTGGTCCAAACCAACGACCTCCGGCACAATAAAGTCCTACGCCGCCCTACCACGGATCACAACCCACAGGTCCCGCACACTTAAGCCGCGCAGGTAAAACATGGTCAAACGAGGATCCTCCGGAACCAGATGAGTACCCAAGGAGGGATAGACCAACCGAGTCAAACGGTCTCCCAGATACCATACAAAGCTGAATGGCCCCTCAAACACCACTCATAGAGAAGATACCCTGAAAGACTCTAGGGTAATATGGGGAGGAACCCCAGGAATCTCATCAAAGGCGGACCACGACACCTGCAAATTATTAAGTCAAGGTTCATTCACACAAAATGAACAAAAAGAACACACAGATCAACAAGCAACGTACTGTGGACACAGCATGGCTCTCAAAGGTAGCCCGGAAATGCTCCAGGAAAGTGAATGGATGGGCGTCCCTACCGACCCATCTTAAGCCTAAAGGAAATATCCTCAAGCCAGGACGATGAGGGCCAAAGGCTGGAAAATACTCAAAGAACCACAACTGCCACACAAGCAAGCCTACAAACAAAGATGATTACCCTAGTTGAGGACATAGGCAAAAAGAGGAGGAATAAACAAAAAAAGAGGTTGTCTACCTCTAGTATCCTCCATGGGCCCATGATAGATGTCCTCTCGCTCGTCTCCTTAGGCCTACAGGCCCGACGACACCACTTCAACAAAGAAGCATAAGCGGCTCCCCCAAGGTTATACTCACGCACCTTGGTTAAATCCTCCAAACATGTCAAGAAACCGACTTGACACACGCTCTTCTTTTGAGCAAAGATCGTCGACCCGAGCAAGCAAGCCAGTAAATTACGAGCCCTCTGCTCTTCGGTGAGCCCCCGCGCGGATGCGGCCACCCACAACCGCGCCAAAGAAACCCGATCCTGGTCAAAATAGGCGTATACAGGCCCGTAAAGCTCTGACAAGGTGTCACTCTGTTGCCAAATAACCCGCGTCATACTGAATACGACGCCCTCTAATAGATAACCCCGTCAGCATAGCAAACTGATAAGGGGTAGGAAACATCTCTCCCACAGGTGTATGGAAAATGTTTGTAGAATCCCAAAACCTCTCCAGTAAACCCCAGGCAACAATCCTAGAATCCCCCGAGTGACAGGCAGGGATAACAGTAAAATAATCAGCGAGACCTGAGTCCAGTACCAAATTCCCAACCCTCTCCGAAAAGGTACCCAACAGCATAGACCAATGGGAAGTGGTCCCATGAGCCTGCAGCATAACCCCAACACGCTAGCCAAACCAACAAAATTTTCTCAAATACCCAATACACCACAAATACAGCTAAAATAAATTTCATACAAATTATATACAGCTAACCACCAATCCAGTACAAATCCCAATTTGTTCGTGTGTCGAAGCACTAACAGTTCCAATTTTCAAATATACTGAACACAAAAATAAGTTGAGTCAGAAAACATACCAGCTCTGGGTCAGATAAATGACTCTGTCTAGTCGGCAACAGAACACTGCGGTTCCAAACGCCAGGCGGGCGCCAGTCTAATCACATGAACGAATCCTGGTACAGTCGAGCCCCATCCGTGTGACGGGTCGGAGTCCTTCGGGTAGAAGGCAACCCGGTGCGGAAAAGGCTCCGATCATACTCCTCATCGCACATAGGACGCTTCCCTTTGTCTACAGGAGCCATGAGAACACAATGGAGTTTTCTCTCTCTACAAGTGGGAAAATAAAAGTTTCAGATTCGAAAGCTAGAAGCACCTATTCAACAATGCAACACAAAATTCAGCAACTAGGCCAAAAAATAAGCAAGTTCAAGACAAAAACCGAAGAAAACGGACAAAAACCGACTTACCTCAAGAGGAGTGAAGTACTCAACAATGGAGGAACTTCAACCCAAGCTCTTGACAATGGCTCGGTCAGGAAGAAGCAAAAGAAAAAAAGAAAACGCGGAAGAGGAGAGAGAAAGCGCCGAAGCGCTTTTATTCGACTCAAGCCCAGCACCGCGAGCGGCGGTGGCCAGAGCCGCTAGCGGCTTCAAACCGAGGCCCTAGCGGCGCTGGCCTGGGCCGCTAGCGGCCCTGCGAACCTGCAGTACGGGCCCCACAAGCTGACCCAAGGCCCTTTTTCCAGTCCAGAGTTCGTTATTACAGTTCATCTTGCGGCAATATCAGTATCAAATGCGCGGGAGCAAGGCCCTCAGGCCCACAAAGTTCAAATTCAACAGTTGGTCCATTTTACGGTACCAACTATTTACAGGTAAAACTAAGACATTAATTTTTGCAGGTCCCAGGTACTGAAACTCGGATCTACACGGCGATGACTCTCACGACCCGGAGCGCCCGATTTATTTATAAGCCCGAAGTTTTCAACGGCACATGCTAAGCAACTCGACACTACAAATTTTTGGGGTTAGTCAATGATCGCTAAAGTTATTGCGGTTAAACTATCGCTATGCAAGATTACAAATTTTTGGGGTTAGTCAATGATCGCTAAAGTTATTCCGGTTAAACTATCCCTCTACAAGATTACAAATTTTTAGGGTTAGTCAATGATCGCTAAAGTTATTACAGTTAAACTATCCCTCTGCAAAGTTACAAATTTTTAGGGATTAGTCAATAATCGCTTAAGCTATTGCGGTTAAACTATCCCTCTTCAAAGTTACAAGTTTTTATATGCTTCAGTCAATGATCGCTTAAACTGTTGCGGTTATACTGTCCATTGTTTTATATGCTTCAGTCAATGATCGCTTAAACTGTTGCGGTTATACTATCCATTTGTTTTTAAATGCTTCATTCAATGATTGCATAAAGCAGGTTATACTGTCCATTTGTTTTTTATATGTTTCAGTCAATGATTGCTTAACCTATTGCAGTTAAACTGTTCATATGTTTTAACCATTTTACAGCCGTCATTTTGATCGCGCTGTCTCGTTGACCTTTTCGTTTCTTATACAGGGACGGAATCTCGGCATCCGCCGAGTAGTGCTTAGTCACTGTTTGCTCGATAAAGCATTTGTGCTATTCACTCTCATGTTAATAACCATTTTTGCAGCCGTTATTTTAATCGCGCTGCCTCGTTGACTTTTTCGTTTCTCGAAGAGGGGCGAAATCTCGACATCCGCCGAGCGGTGTTTAGTCACTGTTTGTCGAAGCACTCTATGTTGATCATTCTCAAAATAGTACTAACTTTTTCATTTCACTCTGAATACAGGTCCCCAGCAGACGTTTAGGCTATCTATCCTGCTACGATTAACCTTTCATTTTCTCTTGTGTTCACAGGGATGAAATCTTAGCACACTACGAGCGTGTTCCAACACAGGTTTGTCTTCATATGCATGCATACTGTACACTCTCACACACCGTTTGCACATCAGCATCCTGCATGTCGCCTTCGGAATACTTTGATCTTCGCTTTTACTCAAGCTCGATCAAAGTGGGGGCTTCTGTAGACGCCAAAAGAGCGTCTTCGGATTTCTCCGCAAAAGCCCGATGATGAAAGAAATAATTTTTAAGATTCAACTGCTATTTTGCTTTAATAGTTTAAAATAAGGTCTCAGGTTTTTCTCCAAACACTCCTTTATTTCATCCCATCCAAAAGCCCCGTTCAAGAGCTTTCCAACGACATGTCTCATGCCTCATTCCGACCCCCAGTCGCCAAGTTGCGATATAGGGGTAAAATTGTCTTTTACCATTCAAGGGCAAAACAGTCATTTCATATTTTTCGGATCATTAAAAATTCCCCGGAAGATAAAGACAAGCTGGATGACGTCATTATGACGTCATCCACCTGGCTGCTGACAGCCGTCAACGACCTTGGAGGATGTCCGAGCGCCGCTAGCTGCGCTGCCTTTTCCTTCGGGCCCGACTCATTTTTCAAGCCCGTTTCATTTTTCAGGTCAAATTCGACCGTACAACCCTACTTTTCCACGCCTATATAAACAACACCTCACCCTCAGTTCAAAACACACAGCCTACAGTTGGCAACCTCTATTCTCAGGAGTATTAACACTGAGCTTCCCCCTTTCTTCCAAACTTGAGATCTATTTTTACTATTCTTGTCAAATATAGCCTACAGTTCAGGTACAAATTCCTGAGGGCTCAAATTAAATTGCTTGCTTATTTGTTTATTTTCTAGTAGTCATAATGTAGATATCATGCTAGTATAACGTTTTTATTGCTTCCTAAATATTGTCTGTATAGTCGTTGTGATGCTCAACTTGTCAATCGAATTCATGTCTAAATAAGGGTTAAAAATAAATGTAGTAATGCTTGTGATGAACCAATTAATAGTCTAAGTCTAGGTTGTTAATCCGATTTTGCATAGGAATTATCTCTTTAAATTATTAAGCAAACTTGAGTTAGTAGAGGCCGTCATAATACGGGCGAGTTGGGTGCCTAACACCTTCCCATCTCGTACCTTCGCCCCCGAACCTATTATTCTTGGGTACTTATATGTTTTATATAAGCGGGAGTCTTTCTAAAAACATGATTAGTTCACTTTTCGCGCTATTGGGTTGTCCCTTCGGTTTTGTCCCTTCGGTTTGTCCCTTCGATAAAACGCCAATAGCAGATTCGTGACCTCTTTCATGGTTTTTTTTCAATTCAAGTCTTTTCAAAAGTTTTTCTAACTCGATGGTCCCTTGAACTTATCTAAGCCCCCAACTGACAAATTTTCTATAAGGACGCACTCCGGGGAAAAAACAAAAGGATTGGTATGAAAAAATCCCGGGTCCTTACAAACACCAAAAACAAAAGTCAAACAACAAATCACCACCACTGACCACCGCCAGCGGCGGCTGGTGGCGACGGGCAGCCGCCGCTGTTTGCTGCATGGCCAGCAGCCCGGCGCTGCTGGCTGCTGTTTCACAGCAGGGCACAGTTGTGCCCTTGCGCACGGCCATGTCCCTCTTAAATCTTTTTTTTTTTTTTTGTTAATCAATTTAACAAATGCAATCCTAAATTAAATTTGAATATTTAACAAAATTACTGGGTGCTCCTGAGCAACCATAACATTCCGAATTCTAGTTACATGCAACCACAACTAATCTAAGTGAATACATCATATTTCAATGAGGGAAAACTCGAAGCTAGATAATTCCTGACCATGCAACACTTATTGGATAGCGTTCAAGGAAAACAAAGGTATATATACCCTATGTTACATGGACTGGGGTACGAGTGTCGGGTACGTCATGGTCAAAATTTTGGGACACGTGGACCTTATCCTAAATTTGGACACGGGTGCAAGGATAGGGCATTTTAAAAATATTTTTCTTATTTTTATTGTAATTAAAGGTTTTTATATGGCAAAATTTATTAATTAATGAAAAAAATGTAGTAATGATTAAAAGTTATTGTGTTCTGATAAGTGAAAACTAGTAAGCCATTAGCCATTTTGACGTTGAATCCCTTTTATAAAGACATCCCAATAGTATCTGGGCCCATGTGATTTTATTTTTTTTTGCTAGTCAAGAGGTTGCGTGGTTGTATTAAAAGAACCCTAAAGAATACAAACATACAACCTAAAGTCCACACTCGGGGCGGAATTCCTCGGGATATTGAATGCCCACAAAATTAGAGGACTCCGCCCAAGCGGCAAAGGAGTGAGCGGACATATTGTGCAGTCTAGGTACATAAATTATATTACAAGACACAGCTGAAATTAAATCAACAATCTCCTCTAATAGCCATCTAGTTTTCCAAGGGAAAGGCACACCTCTGCTTAAATCATCCACCACCATCTTCGCATCACTGAAGATGGTTGCTTTTGGCCAGTCCTTCACTAGCAATGATCTTGGCTGCTTCGAGGATCGCAAGAGTCTCTGCCTCAACTGGGTCAGAAGTACTAGCTCGGTTTGCACCCGCTCTCGTGGGTAACCCAGTTATCTCAAAATGTACCCAAGCTATGACGGAGTGATTTTGTCTCACTGCAGCGTCAATAAAGAAGGCTCTCCCCACATTGTACTTTACCACATTGTCTTGTTGGCTGGCCATTATGCCACCATCAGTAATGCATACATCAAATGCATTATAAATCTCCAGCCATCTTTTGTTTTCCAGGTCACTCACCACTTGGACTAGTAGTTCATCATCATTATGCAGGACCTGGTTCCTTTTCCACCATAGTGTATCCAGAATTACAGCAGCCTTTCTCGCAAATTCAGTACCTTGGCTTGTACCCATAGCTGTACGGAGAGGCGAGGAGTGAGAGAAAATACCTTCCAGCCATTGTACTATGCTCCAGTGAGAAAACACATCAGTTCTAAAACCCAAAATCTGACTCCACACAGCCCTTGCAAATGGGCATGTAAACAACAGGTGTTCCTCATTCTCTACCCCATCATCACACATTAAACAATTATCCTCAATGTACCTGATTCTTTGTTTCACGATGCTCCTGGTTGGAAACGCTCTCCAAGCAATTTTCCAAATGAAAATACAGATTCTCTGAGGTAACAGTAGGCTCCATATATCCTTCCAGAACACATTTTCAAATTGATCATGATTCTGAATTCTATCTTGAATCACCACCTTGTACGAACTTTTGACTGTAAACATACCCAACCTTTCAAGCACCCAGTAAAAAGAGTCTTCTTCATCACTTGCTGGCAGTGGGATTTTGAGAATGGCCTCAGCAGATATATCATCAAATTGATTGCGAATGAGATTTGCATTCCAGTGGTTATGTACAACACAATCACTAACCTTAAAAACCAAAGTTTCCACCCCTTCTCTAGCTTGCGGTTTGAACCCCTCCAGCCCGGGAACCCAAGGATCACACCACACATTGATTGAGACTCCCGTACCCACAAGGCAACAACCCCCTTGCTTAATTACGTCCCTCTCTAGGAGAATTTCTTTCCATTGTTGTGAGTCTGAATAACATGGTTCAACATGAAGGAATCTTGTGAGTCTGAATAACATGGTTCAACATGAAGGAATCCATGGCGGCTGCAATATTTTTTCAGAAATTGTTATACCCAAGGTCTCTTGTCGTTTGAGAATACTAGCCAAGCCAACTTAGAATGGAGGGCTTTGTTAGTGTCCTGCATCCTTCTCAAACCTAGTCCCCCTACACATCGTGGCAAGCATATTGATTTCCACGATTTGAGGTAGAGGCCCTTGCCTCGCTCCTCTTTGCCCCACCAAAAATCCCTGACTGTTGCATCCATGTCTTTGCATAACATCACGCTCAGAGAATTTGCTGTCATTGCATAGTTAGGGAGTGCACTGGCTACGGCTTGTATCAGGGTCGTCCTCTCGGCAAAAGATAAAGTCTTTGCTTTCCACATCTTCAATTTATCCTTGAGGGGATTCATAATGTATTTGAATCTCTGGTGCTTCCCATTATTTCGAAAAAAAGGGAGACCAAGGTACACCGCATCCTTATCCATTGCGGCTAAGTTGAGGTGAGCTTTGATTCTCCCCTTCACGACTGAGCATGTATTAGGACTGAAATAAATGCCAGATTTGGCTTTATTTGCAGCAAGACCACTCCAACCCTCCATGATATCCAGGGTCTGGTTAATTGCCGTAGCATTTCCTACAGTAGCTCTTTCAAATACCACCAGATCGTCCGCGAACAGCAGGTGCGATATTCCTTCACAATGTTTATCAGTTGAAATACCTTGTAGATTACCGGCTGTCTGTGCCTTGAGAAAGAGCTTGGACAAGGCTTCCATTCCAATTACAAATAGGAACGGGGAGAGCGGGTCTCCCTGTTGAATCCCTCTTTGGGGCTTGATGAAACCTTGTGGTGAGCCATTGAGCATTACTGACATAGTTGATGTACTGATACACTGGTTCACCAAAACCAATAAATCTATCATGGAAGCACAGATTTTTCAGCACACATAAAAGAAAACCCCAGTCAATTTTGTCATACGCTTTGGCCATGTCGACCTTGAGCGCCATTAGCTCACCCTTGCCCTTCTATTTTTTTCATTGTATGCAAGATTTCCTGAACGAGAATCGTGTTATCAGAGATAACTCTACCAGGCACAAAGGCAGCTTGAAGTGGATTGATGATTTTATCTAGCAAGGGCTTGAGACGGTTGGCTAGAATTTTGGAGATAATTTTGTAGGCAATGTTGCAAAGGACTATGGGCCGAAACTCCTTGACCGTGGCAGCATGTGGTGTTTTGGGGATAAGTGCGATATGAGTATGATTGTGGGCCTGCGAAAGGTTTCCATTTGCAAAGAAATCATGCACCATTGCTACTACATCATCACCAACAGTGACCCAATACTCTTGGTAGAACAAAGTCGGCATGCCATCGGGCCCTGGAGCTTTAGTTGGATGCATCATCTTTATGACTCTTCTAATCTCATCAACACTGGGGTTTTCACACAGCCTCTCGTTTTCTTCCCCTGTGATGCTATTATCAAAAAGCTGGTTCATGTCAGGAGGAAATGAAGTCTCATCTGCTCTAAAGAGTTCATCAAAGTAATCCACGACGGCTTTCTTAATTTCTTCCCCATCTTGGGTCCACTACCCATCAGTTAACTTAAGTGCCTCCACTGCATTTCTCCTTCTTCTAATTATAGTCGAGGTGTTGAAAAATCTGGTATTGAGATCCCCATCCTTGAGGAAAAGCACTCGTGATTTTTGTTTGGCCATAATTGCTTCCCTTTGATAGAGCTCAAGTAATCTTGCATACAAATTAGCTTCATGTTCGTTGTAAACGTCAGAGCCTCCCCCTCCTTGAAGGTTGTCAATTTCTGCTGTAACCTCACAGGTTGGTGTTTGAACACGCCCAAAATGCTGTACATTCCACTTCTTCAGCTGCTCTTTAGTGGATTTAAGTTTCTACTTTACAATAAAGCTTCTCGTGCCTCTCACTTCACCCTCCCAGGCCTTCTCCACCACCTTATGGCTTGTTGGGTCCCTGACCCACATGGCTTTAAATCTGAAAGGTATAGGCCCTCGTGGGCCTTCACCTTGGCTGTCCAGGAGGATTGGGGTGTGATCAGAATTGAAAAAGGGTAGTGTCTTCACCAAAGCTCATGGAAATCTTTCTCTCCACCTAGCATTGGATATACATCTGTCAAGTCGCTCCTTCAAAACAATTCACCATTCCTTCTTCGTCTCCAAGTAAATGGACTCCCACATACCCCACATCAATAAGTGCATTATCATCAATACATTTTTGAAGACCAGACGAAGCTGCGGAGGGTTTGAAAACCCATCCCCATTTCTCCCCTTGATGAAGGAGGTCATTAAAGTCACCAATAAATGATTGAGGGTCCTGTGTGAGATACGAAGTGGCTTCAATTGCCTCCCAGAACGCGTGATTATCAAGGTGGTTAGGGGCCCTGTAAACAAACGTACTCATAGATTGTAAGTGACAATTATCCCCATCCAGCTTTGTGACCATAATCTGATCCGATTTGAACAGGACCTCCAATTGGACCCCCCTTCTCCACATAAGTGCCAGGCCTCCTGAAAGACCAGCAGAAGATTAAAACTTAAAACTTCTTAGCACCTCCAGTGCTTTATTCTCATCAACCATAGTTTCTGACAGAAAGACAATGTCCGGATTGTGTTTCTGGACTAGGGCTCTAAGATGGAGTGTTGTCGCGGGTTGCCCCAAACCCCGACAATTCCAATAGATTGTCCTCATTAAGCTTTAGGGGGAAGAGCCCCCGTCTCTTTAGTCTTTCTAACTTGCTCATCGAATTGCCTCAGAATCTCTGCCATAGGCCTATGTGACTTATCAATATATATATGTGTGTGTGTGTGTGTGTGTGTGTGTGTGTGTGTGTGTGTGTGTGTGTGTGTGTGTGTGTGTGTGTGTGTGTGTGTGTGTGTGTGTGTGTGTGTGTGTGTGTGTGTGTGTGTGTGTGTGTGTGTGTGTGTGTGTGTGTGTGTGTGTGTGTGTGTGTGTGTGTGTGTGTGTGTGTGTGTGTGTGTGTGTGTGTGTGTGTGTGTGTGTGTGTGTGTGTGTGTGTGTGTGTGTGTGTGTGTGTGTGTGTGTGTGTGTGTGTGTGTGTGTGTGTGTGTGTGTGTGTGTGTGTGTGTGTGTGTGTGTGTGTGTGTGTGTGTGTGTGTGTGTGTGTGTGTGTGTGTGTGTGTGTGTGTGTGTGTGTGTGTGTGTGTGTGTGTGTGTGTGTGTGTGTGTGTGTGTGTGTGTGTGTGTGTGTGTGTGTGTGTGTGTGTGTGTGTGTGTGTGTGTGTGTGTGTGTGTGTGTGTGTGTGTGTGTGTGTGTGTTTTCTCACCAAGCATTGAATAGGTAATAAATAGCCATAAATGCATGGGTGATTAAAAAGAAACTAAAAATAATAAGAAATAGGTAACATAAGTATTATTTTTATTATGCAAAAAAAAATTATATCATACATTTTACTAAAAATGTAATTTCTATGTTATTTTTTTTGTTGATAAAAATATTATTATTATCCTTTGCTACTCCTATTATTCAACTTTTACATAATGATATGATTAAAAAATTATAAATACATGGGTGATTAAAAAGAAATTAAAATTAATTATATTTTATTTTACATAAAAATAAGTAACCAAAATATATTAAGAAAAAAAAATATCTTTGATCGAATACTTATTATTCCTTGGTACTGCTCAACTTTTTATATTCATATCACTAATTTTTCTTTTCATATTGATGCTAATAACGAATGATGAATAACAAGAACCCGTGCATCACACGGGCACAAAATCTAGTTAACTTGAAAGTTGTATCACAGTAAGCACCCAATACCACGTCATAACTCACTGAGTACTAACTATTCAAAACAAACCCTAACTGTTCCTAGTAAGCGCCGCTCAAGAGAAACGCAGCTCAGATGCGATGGCTTCCATGGCAAGAAAGAAGTTCCTGCGATCATTCTCTCTCCTCTCTTAGTCTCTCTTATGTGTTCTGACAGGTGACATTTGTCTCCTCTCTCATGAGTGATGTGTCTCTCTGCTCTTTCTTACGCGATTTTTTGATTCTTTTTTCCCCTTTTCTCTCTCATCTGACCTGCCCCTGAATCTACCGCGTCCATTTGCAAAATGAAGAGTCGGACTCGTATTTCGTGTTTGTATCCGTGTCGTGTCGTGTCGACACGGGTATGAGGCCATTTTTGCCGAGTCCATGTAACAGAGTATATACCTGGAGCATTATCTTCATCCGTTCTGAAGGAGTAACAACCGTGCAAGACCTAAGACAGATGCAAACAAACGAAGTAAAAGTGAAAAAAAAATTAAAAAAAAAAAGAAAAAGAAAAGCAAAGCAAACCGAGCGCGAGCCACTCTACTGAAATTCCTTGCTAGAATTCAGCAAGGGGAAAATTTTGTTTGGTGCAAATGGTGAACTGGGTGCTCAAGTACTATCTGAAACAAGCAGACATTTGGAATGTAGGTGCAGCCAAGACAACTTGATTCTTGGATCTGGAAGAAATTGTTGAAACTCAGGGGATGAATTTGTTGCTGGGATTGCAGGAGTTGATCTGGCCAAGCAGCACTGCAGCAGGTTTAGGCATTTTGTGTTAATGGGAAGTTCTCTTTAAGGAAGGCATGACTGGTTTAGGGGGCCAGGTGAGAAGGTCATACGGGAAAAGCTTGATCGGGAGCATTTAGCTCTGCCAAGACACAATGTCATAAGCCTGGTTAGCAGTACAGAAGAGATAGCAACTATAGATGACTTGAATAAGACTGGTTTCCGTGGGTAAATCGTTGTGAGATGTGCAAGTCTAACGCTGAATCACACTCTCATATCTTCTTTGCTTGCCCTATTTATGAGGGTATGGGCCTCACTTCTGAAATGGTTTAAGATTACAAGGAGTCCATGGCATCTCACTCCTGAGGTGAGGTGGTTTTGCAACAATGCAAAAGGTAAATCTCTGCTACCCGAGGATACGAAGAGCCACGTTCTCAGATGCAATTTAGGAACTACGGAGGGAAAGGAATATGAGGATTTTCCAGGCGCATGAGAGGACTGCTGCTCAAATTTGTAGGCATGTCAAGCTTGTAGTTTCACTAGAAGTTCAAAATAAAAGCACTTGCTAGATGACTAGTAGCTTTAAGTATGCCTTTGTCTGTACTGTTTTTACCAAAGGGCGCTATATATGTTGGCGCCATTTGGAAAGTGGAATGAAATCTAACCATTTTCCGAAAACCATATTTGAAGACATGAAAAAAAAAACTTTTCACCAAGAGCTTATGTAGTAAAAATAGCAATCTGCAACTCCAAAACACAAAAAATTTAAACAATGATGGGATCAGCAAGTAGCAACCACAATATATAAGAGAGAAGGAAGCAACGGGGATGACAAGTAGAAAGCAGAAAACTGGCATGCACAATCAAGAACCTTTAACATAATCCCCTGTAAAGAACTCGAAACCGTTGCAAGCACAAGCGATGGCTTCCCGGCCTAGACGTCTAGTCTCAAAGACTGTATCATGTTCGGCGGACTACAGTTACCAAAATAGTAAATGCAGTGTGGTGCAGGTAGTGGAATAGCTGCCTACAAACGGGCCATCTCGTTCAATAGGGTTTCAAGGATCGAATACGGACAGACTAATACTGAAACAGGCAAATTAACATGGGAGAAACGTGCATAACAGGAAAAGCGCGCAGTTATGCTCAGAAATGCCTGATAGCCAATTAACTATGCAAAACTGAAAAAAGAACATCTGACGAGTGATCATGTCAACAATGCAAACCTTTAACAAAATGAAGGTCCAAAACTGTCTTAAGCACAAAGAACCACCAAATTAGAAAGGAAGCGGTTGTAAAAAGGATTAGAAGATGTCATCTTCAGTTAGAGCACACTCAAGAGAGAATGCCTGCAGATATCAAGGGAAAGAAAAAACAAATAACGGAACGTAGACTCTATATAATATTTTTACATAACCTAGCATTCCTGAGTCGTGACCTCAGTTAGAATGGATGACATTTGAGCAATATTGGAAGCCTTGGAGATAAAATTATACAAGAGATGAGTCCATGTTGCTGCAGACAACAGCAATATTTACACTTCCCTAAACACTGACGTTAGTCATATTAGAACAACAGAATACCAGACTTTTTTTTTCTAATCAAAATACTAGACTTAAAATGAAAAAAATTCTCGATCACTAGCAAGCCTTCATCATCTCAATGACCTTATGATTCATTCTGAGCAGTGTCCCAAGGTTTGCGGTTGACACGGCTCTATTCTACTACTTCCACTTCCTTTCAAGCACTAACAAGTCTGCTATCCACAGATTCAACCTGAGCAAGAAGTTCCTTCCATTTGATATCATAATCATTTAGATGATTCTTGTACGTTTCCTCAACGAAATAACACCTCATATTCTTTCCTTACTCTTGTTTGATATGCTCTTTCTCCAGTTCATAATGCTTTTAACAACACAATCTCTATAGCATCTTTATAAACTGGTTCATCACACACGGCACAGTGTTACGACATTCAGCAAATTCACTCTGGGTTTCTCTAAAAGCCCTTCTGTAACCATCACTTACGCTGTTCATCTGGTAAAGCTCCCTGTCACAAGACTCACAACGATGTACCTCTGTTTGTACTGTCCTCCGCAGTTCTTCAAGCTTACACTTCAAGTGCAAAATCTCAGGATCCTGTTTGTGCAATCTGATGATTCATGATATCTTGGGCCATGCTTGCTTGCTCAACAACCTGATTTTGTTTTTTCAAGCTTTATAGATCATCTTAGCTTTCTGAAACCACTGCATTATATTATCTGCACAGATATCAAAGTCATCCATTCTCATTTTCTAATGATCCCATGAGGCATCCATTATCATTTTATTATAATTATAATTTAAAGCATGGTGAGAAACGTCCTGCTCATGGACCATCTCTCTCTTGACAGTGTGGTTAAACATGAAGGGATCATCCAGCATCATATAAGCTTCAGCTGTACATGAGATAACCTCCAGAGATGACTGACCACCTAGTTCTGGAGTAGTTGTCCTGCTTCAAAAGCCTGCATAAGATTTACAGAAGACTCCGTCCAGGGGGCCTTTTTGCATATTTTAAACCCTTCCACATTGTTCATCCTCTTCTAATTTCTCATCTTCTATGTCTTCACGAACGCCATCCTATCGTGTTCAACAGAAAACTCCCCATCAACTATACTACAAGCTACAACGCTGCAAAAATGGCTGACCTCCATCATTTTTACCATCGAAAAGCCACTGCCCCTGTTCGTCTCCCCTGCAATACCAAACTCCATCAAGTCCACATCCCTGTTTTTTTACTTGACATCCTCAACATTATCGGCATTTTTTTTGGCCACGAATCAGCTCATTTTATTCATCCACTCGGTGTAAAAAACCACTAAACATCAGATACACCATACACGCATAGGAGATAGCCTATGCGAACCCATGAGTAACACTGACTAAGAAACTCTCTGTCCAACCTAGAGAGTTCTAACACCCCACTTTAAAATCTCACCAAAAATTAACTATCTATCCTGATCTATACAGTATCGCAAATATCCTAACCAACTATTGAATCTATCTCACTATTTGTTTCCGACTTCGAATCTTGTTAGCAAAGGTCCTTGTGTTTCTCTTAGACCAAATTTCGTAAACCGTTGCAGCAAGAGCTGCGCTCTTCTTTCTCTTGAGTTTGCACTTTCCTCGGACAAACTTTATGAACCAAAATTTATGAACCATCTAAGCTCATGATGCACAGCGGTCTTCTCTGTATACCACACCAATTCAACCCCTCCTACCAAATGCTATTAACAAATTCACTCAAAAAATAAGTTCTAGCCGCTTTCCTCTTGGTTTCTGCATAAAACACACATACTAACCATCTTCATACCTCTACTTTAAGCATATCATTGTGGCAAGCTTGTGCTTTGATGCAAGCCACAAAATCACTCTATGTCGTGGTATAGACATAGGTCACCAAACAGTTTCCCAATGTCTCAGCTTCTCACCATGTTTTCTCGAAAAATTGTAGGCATCAGCAACTGTGGCAAGCTTGTGCTTTTCTGCAAGCCACAAAATCACTCTATATCGTGGTACAGACATAGGTCCCCAAACAATTTCCCAATGTCTCAGCTTCTCACCATGTTTTCTCGAAAAATTGTAGGCATCAGCAACTTTAAACCTACCAGAAACACCCCATTTCTGTATGGTAATATCAACATTTTCAATACTCTCATTTCCATTTTACACAAGTTCATCAGAATTGTCAATATTCTCCACATGTTCAGAACCAGGTATGACTACCTGATAATTGTTTCTGGAATATAATACAAGCACATCACAATAAACGGTTTCAACTTGACAAGATGATGAAAGCGGACCAAACTTGAGTTGGGGCCATAAACAAATAGCACCATAGAATTGAATATAAAAAATAAAATAAATGAAAAACAATAAGAAGCAGATTCAGAACTTGAAAGAATACAAACAAGATGATGAAGGGGACCAAACTTGAGTTGGGGCCATAAACAAATAGCACCATAGAATTGATATAAGAAATAAATAAATGAAAAACAATAAGAAGCAGATCCAGAACTTGAAAGAATACAAAGATTCACTCTCTCTAGATATTTACAGAGCTAACATTTTAACATCCTATTCCTGCAACTCATGATACAAGAAAAAGAAACAAATACATTAAGATATGTGAATATTGAAGGGGTTGGAGGAAAGGAAATAAAGCAATATAAACTGAAAACATGCTGGAAAAGGAATTTGCTAATCTGGTATGCTGTACATTGAAACCTAGCAAATGTACCTAAGAACATGATGTTTACATGAATCATGAACAGAGCTTGGGCAAGGATCTGGCATTGACACTGCTTGATGATTTTGTTTTCATCATTTTTGTCATTTGAGTTTGCATTTTCCGACAAACTTTCTCCAGTTCTGTCACTCTACCATGCATTCCTTGTATATGTGCTCGAAGCTTCTCGTTCTCAGTCATAACATCAAGTTTTTCAGCATAAACCACAATCTGCTCCCTGGAATCATCCTGATGCAATGGTACCGTGGTTCTGCTTTCAGTGGAACTAGAAGGCGAGGAAGAACATGAATTTGGGTGATTTCCAGCATGGAGCAAGCTTTTGAACTTTACTTGCGGAGATAACAGCACTTGCGCTGCAGATCTCGATGGGAATTTCTTGTTTTTTGAAAGGTGAACACAGGCTGCTGGTGAGAGCTTCTCATAATTTAAGGCAGAACAAATTTTGAATATCTCTTCTTCAGATAAATCTGTATGTACCTGCAAAAGACCAAGATTTTACAACATCGAATTGCATTTGCTCAAGGGATCTACAATGACTGAACAAGTAATGAGGAATCAAATGTGATGTACACCTCTAAGTACATGTCCATTGCATGATACATTTCGTCATAAGAATCTCGGGAGGAATCAGGCAATGTTGTAGCAAGTGCAATAAACTTGGAAGGTTGTAAACACGGATCTGGTGCTACTTCTGCTAAATATAAGTCCAATAAGCTGGCCACTTTCTTAACTCGATCATCCGAAACTTTAGCATCTGAAACTTTAGCAAGCCCTTTACTGAGAAATGATTTCAGGAACCTCAAAACAAGGTTTACATCATATAAGTAGTTAACCCCAAATGGAGATGGAATAAGGATATTATCTACTGTTGCTTCATCCATTCTCAAACCGACCATGCCCTCTAATTTATTCCTTGTGCCTTTGCTGATGTTGAGATTTAGGGAAATTCTTAGAATACCCAATAAGCTCTTGTAAGAAATAGACCAATGATCAAGAGAATATAGAAAAGCAATTATCATTTCCATCATTTTGCATCTCTCATCAGAGTGGGCATGAACAAATTTTGATTTCTGGTAATGGAAAAGGAACCTGCTAATAGTCCCGTGATCAAATTTCCGAGAAATCATTGTTTTGACTGCCATTTCTATCAAAGTTTGATTCAGCACCAAGAGATCATCAAACCACCATGTTGTTGCTCGTGAGCAGCTTGTTTTCAAGCTTTCAGTACTCCGAGAATCACATGAAATTCGAAAACCAGAACTATCAGGGGAAGACATTGATGGGCAAGGACTAGTTTCAGCAGCCAATGCTAGCCTTCCCATGAGAGTATCCAAGCATTTCTGACGTACACCTGAAGAATTGACATTCAAAGACAAATCTTGGTTCTGCTTCAGAGCCAGCAAAAGATCAGACCATGTCCAATAGCTTATCTCTTTAAGTGATTTCTCCATCTGTTCTATCAGATTCTCAGTCCCAGACACAGACCCGTTCATTTCCATGAAATGAGCAGCACAGTGAAGGAGGGTTAAATTTGAAGGACTTACCTCGATGCAGTCATTGTTATAACAAAACCTTGCAATTAGCTCAAAAATCTCAGCACCTCCAGGGAAGTCATGGAATATTACTTTGAGATTCCCCCTGGTGTTGGTCAAATTACTGAATAATTTGTTGAGTCTGCCTGAATAAGAAGTTAAGACTTTCTGCAATAGCAACATTATTATGAAGATGATCAGCACAAATGCAAATCCAATAAAAGAGTTATAAGAAACAAGAAAAAGAAAGCAACACTCAGTGGGTATTTCACTGCTGGGAAGGTCAAAACATATGCAACCTTATCCCCTGGAAACAGATGCTTATGGAATTCTGTGTTCGATTGGTGGGAAGTAACTACTAGTATACCAGCAACTCTTGCTAAACTTCTGCAACAATGGCAACAGTTTAGCAAAATCTCTGTGAAGGGTAAGGCGTGGATTATTATCGTTTTTATTGTGGTGTAGTCCATTTGGTTATCAAGAAATCAGCTTTGTTTCCATAGTAACAAGCTTAGTTGCCAGGAAGTGCTTTGATTTAGTTCAAATTAGATCCTTTTGATGGATCAAAAGTCTTCTTCGCCCCTGTATGCATTCTCTTCACCAGTGGATTTCTGATCCCATCTCTGCAATTCATGATGATGGAATCTCCACAAATAAAACAGACAGGAAAGATTGCAACTGGAAGCCACCGCAGGATTGGATATACTGATGGCACAGCTGCGGGCAAACCTGGCCCAGCTGGGTGTGGCGGGATTATAAGGAGTACTTCTAAAATAATGGGGATCTTCTCAATAAATTTGGGAGTTGCTGCCTCCGATTATGCAGAGTTCATGGGGATCTACCATGGTCTTCACATGTTAAAGCAACAGGAAAATTGGACACAGTTGCAAGTTCAATTGGAATGTGATTCAAAGAATGCTGTAGGATGGATCAGATAGAAAGACAAGAGACCATGGAAGTGGTGGCAAAAGTTTAATGAGTTTGACAATGTAGTGGCTAACCTTGTTGACTTCAGTATCAACCACACAATCCAAGAACAAAATCAGGCAGGTGACATTTTGGGGCAAAAAGAGTAGATAGGGGAGATGATCAGTATGTTTGGCTGTAATTCTGTCTTATTTTTGATACAGTATGTGCCATTCTTTTGTATAGGGAGCTTGTTCTTAGCTCTATGGTGGATTTTAGAAGTGGGCTCTAAGGGCCTCGTCGATTTGTATGTTGAATTTTTTGGCAATTAGTTGCCTATCAATAAAAATTCCCTTTGCTGTTCGAAAAAAAAAGACAAATCAAACATCATCAATAGAAATTCTTGAAGAACATTTTCCAGCTCAAAAGAAGGCTTTTGTTTTGGCTTTATCACAAAGACTGAAAAGTATAATGAGAAGTCGTTATACAACATAAACTCTCTTAAGAATTACAGTAAATAGATGTTCAGTAATCACCTATCACCACATCAAAGAAAGGGAGAAAAAACAGTAATAAATATCCTGAAAGCAACCCATTGTTCTCAAAAGTAGTGAAAAGAAACAGACAAAAGGCATGGACATTTCAGCCTCTCCATAATGACTACAATAATTGAATGAAGGAAAGAGGACAACAACCAGAAAAACCCCAAAGCCCCAGGATCACCAGTTCACCACTTCTATTCATCTTTAGCAACTAAAACATCATTAAACTGCCGTACAGGATAGGGAATAATATTGATGACAGTTTGGACCCACTCTTTCTGCAATAGGGCACATATAATGATGTACAGCTTATATGCCCAAATGGAAAGGGAAATGCATAGAGCATTGAATCAGCTACAATAGAGACAATACAGAAACTAGCCCCTTTAAACCATGAACAACAGATAAATATGGATCAGAACTTCATTAAAATGAATTCTATATTATCAATGTCCAAGAATCCAATGTGAGTACAGAGAAGTAGATTCAACTAAATTACTGAATAGTAAATTTGAATCTCTGATAACACTGGATGCACAATTCCATGGCAAATAAAGAAGAGAATATCACTCAAATCAAAGCCCAAATTTGTACTTAATTAAAAATTTAACCCCAATTGTTACTTTCCAAGAAACAAGATGCAAACAAAAACGCAAAAATGCAAAAAATGGAAGAAACCCAACACAGATACAGGAATTCTAGCTTGAAGACAGGAAAATTGCATTCAAAAGTGGTATGAACTTTTACCTAAGAGCACAAATTAGAAGCAAGCTTAAAGCCAAATTAAAAAGCATAAGAAGCAGAAGTTTGTACCTTAGCCACCATGAAAACACCTTCTCCATTGACATCCACTTCAAGGTCACAACAGACACCCATTACCCAAATAAAGAAATCCAAAACCCACCTCAAATCAAGAGAATGTTTTGGAACTTATCACCAGAAATTCGTTATGCCCAGCAACCCATTAGAGGGATTCGATGCAAAATGACCAAAAAGACTGAAAGTCACAAGACTATATTCTCACAAGGTAAGTCAAGACAAGCACATGCTTACTCATTTTGCTCAGACAAGCATTTTGCTCTCAGCTTTGTGACTCAAGAGAAGACAAAAGAGAGTGAGAAACAACAAAGGGTAAAACGACACAAAATGTGGATATAATATGGGTATACAACTGTTGGTTAAAAGGACAGGACAGAGAAAATAGTGAGGACTGAGGAGAGATTAGAGAGTTGTTGTGGAGTTGTGGTAGTTGTGTGCCCACTACTCTATACGGTCTGACATTCCTGTAACAAAATTTTTGTTCTTCCAATTTTATGAGGAGAGGGAGGGAGATCACAGATGTGATTTTCTTATGAAAAATTTGCCAAAAACTCCCAAATAAATTTAAGTTTGTGTTAGAGGTATTTCGTTTTAAGTTATTTTATTTTGTGGGTGTGTTTATTTTCACTTATTTCCACTGATTCAGTAAGGTCGTGCTACTGATTTTGTGAGGAGGAATGTGGGTCCTACCACTGATTTCCAATGATTGAGTAAGGTCATACCTCTCATTCTCACGAATTCAATAAGGTGATCTAGTCACCAATTCCCACTGATTGGGTAAGGTCTTATCACTTATTTCCACCGATTGGGTAAGGTTCGGGTGTGTTCTTTTTCACTTATTGGATCTTACTCAATCAGTTGAAATTAGTGGCAAGACCTTACTGAATCAGTGAGGATCAGTGGAATGACCTTACTCAATCAGTGAAAATTGGTGGCAGGGCTCACATTCCTACTCACAGAGTCAGTGGCAGAACCTTATTGAATCAGTGAAAATCAGTGGCAGGACCTTACTCAACCAGTGGAAATCAGTGGCATGACCTTACTCAATCAGTGATAATAAGCGGAAAAGAACGCACCCTAAGTGGAAAAGAACACACCCTAAAACACTATTAATAGCAAAATACATTGGCCATGACCCATTATCGGATTTAGAAATATTATCGGAGACATAGTTTCCCCTTTTTGTTTTTTTTAATTAGGTAAGAAAAGGGTGACGTTAAGAGCTCCTCCTCTCCAGGGTGGCTCCTAACCTATCTGCTAGGAGGATATGATCGAGCTCCTCTGAGTAAGAGTGATCCCATGAAATATCATAACGAATAACATGACCAAAATTTGCAAACCAGTCTGCCGTTCGGTTACCCTCTCGAAAAACGTGATTAACTATCACAGGGTTGCATGTTGCTAAGTATTGTCGTGCATCAATAATTATATTATGGATTGTCCAAGGAATAGTGACCTCACCTCGCAAAGCTTGAATGACAATTAAGTTGTCCCCTTCAACTTGAATATGTTGGGCACCATTTTCCACCGCAGCCTTCACTCCATTGCGCATGGTTGTTGCTTCTGCTACTAGAATTGAGGTGGAGCCCAAGTTGCTGGCACCAGCTTGTAGTAATTTTCCATAGGAGTCACGAATAATAAATCCTGCTGCTGCTCTCTTACCTCTAAGAGAGCCATCAAAATTGACTTTCACATAACTAAGTGGTGGTGAGGACCATCTAATGTATTCTCTGCAATTTGAGGCTTTACGGATAGATGCCAATTCATTTGCCTCGTGTATTGGTTCTACATTCATTCTAGTTTTCCATTCTTCGTGGTAATTAACCGTCCGAAAAAAGATTCGTGAGGAGTTTGGTTCTTGCATATTAAAGACTTTCTCATTCCTTTCTTTCCATAGACTCCACAACAGGTAGGCATATTTACTGAGACAATTAGTATCCAATTAAAAATTCATCCTAGCGGAATGGAGCCATTGAATCAACTGGGTAGTGGGCCCGTTTGAATCTATCCATTCATTCTCTGAGGCTTTAGCCCAAACTTGTGAGGCTAATGGGCATGTAACAACAAGATGGTCTATGTTTTCGGCACTAATACCGCAAAATGGACAATCTGGTGGCAATTGCATCCCTTTGTATCGGAGTGCTTCACGTGTGGGGAGTGCTTGTCGAAAGAGTTGCCAAAGGAAAATTTTAACTTTAGGGTTGACATCCAACTTCCAAATCCACTTATAGTCCCATATGTTTCTGTCGTCGATGTCAAGGCCATGCGCTAACCATGTTGCTGTTTTTGTGGAAAATATTCCATCCTCCATGAGCCCCCAACATATTTCATCCTCAATATTGTGAATTGGAATTGTAATTCCAGTAATATGTGTAACTATATGGGATGAAACTAAGTTATACAAATCAGTTAATTTCCAGAATTTATCGTCATTAATAAACTCACTAACCTTGATAGTCTTGTTGGCCAATTGATTCGTATCTATGTTAATAAGTTTTGCTATAGATTTTGGGTGACAACTCATCTATCCAGCCAAAAATTAATTTTCTTCCCATTTCCAAGTTTCCACCGTAAGCCTCGTTGTAGAAGTTCTTTACATTTGAGAATAGTTTTCCACGCCCATGAGTGGGAGCTTTTGGCTTTGCTGTTAAAAAACTCAGTTTCCTTAAGATATTTGGCACAAACTGTTTTGACCCATAAGTTGTCTGGTTCCGAAAGAATTTTTCACGCAAGTTTGCATATAAATGCCTTGTTCGTTGCACATGCTTTTCGTAGCTCCAGTCCCCCAGCCGCCTTTGGTTTACATATTGTTTCCCAACTAACCATCGGAATGCCTTTACCTTCCTTTCCTTTTTTCCAAAAGAACTCTCTACTGATTTTATCTAGCTCATTCGTGACTTTAGACGGTAATTGAAAACACTGCATGGTATGGGATGGAATCGTATCAAGATTAGCTTGAATTAGTACTGCCCATTCTGCCTTAGAAAGCGAGTTTGCTGCCCAAGAATTCATTCGATTCCCTGCTTTGGTGAGAATTTCAGAGAAGGCGTTCGCATCAATTTTACCACTAAAAAGAGGGCATCCTAAATATTTACCTAGGCTATTTTGCTGTGGTATTGCTAAATAATGATGCTACCATTTGCTTGGCGGAGTCTGAGACATTCTTGGAAAAAACAATAGCAGATTTATGATAATTAATCAATTGTCCTGATTGGGACCAAAACTGTTCTAAAATTGTTTTCACACTTGCACATGTTTCCCTCGTACCTTTACATATAAGCAAGCTGTCGTCGGCGAACATGAGGCAAGGAATGAGTGGCGCGTTGTTGTCTATTTTAATTCCAATTCCTGATTTTCGATCGTTGGCTTTAGCAACTATCCTATTGACAAGTACATCCATGCAAATGATAAATAGATACGGCGACAATGGATCCCCTTGGCGAAGCCCTCAGGAGGGTGAAAAAGGGGGTTGGGCTTCATCATTGACCAAGACAGAGTAAGAGACGGTTGTAACACACTAGTGGATCCAGTCAATCCACTTCTTGTGGAAGCCAAGTTGGCGAAGGCATTGAAAAAGGAAGTCTCATTCAAGTCTGTCATAAGCTTTTTCCATGTCCAATTTAAGAGCCATCCATCCTTTTCTAGCTTTGCAATTTTTAAACGTGTTCATAATTTCATGAGCTAATAAAATATTATCATGGATAGATCTACCTGGAATAAATGCTCCTTGTAATGGATTAACAAGCTTGTCAAGGAGGGGCCGCAATCTGTTTACTAATATTTTCAAAATAATTTTAATAAGAGTGTTATATAAGCTAATTGGCCTGAAATGACTTGCAGTAACCGGATCATTAACTTTAGGTATAAGAGTTATAAATGTGTTATTGATCTCTTTTAGTAATTTCCCATGGTGGAAAAAAGCCTTAACGGCCTCGCAGATATCATTCCCTACAATATTCCAATAAGATTGGTAAAATCTCGCACCGAACCCATCGGGTCCTGGGGTTTTGTGAGGGTTCATTTGAAAAACAGCGTTTTTAATTTCCTCGTTGGTGAAAGGTGCAATTAACAATGCATTATCTACCTCTGACACTCGTTTAGGTATATCTACAAGCAGAGGGATTGCTCGATCGTTATGTTCAGAGGTGAGTCTCTTTTTAAACTCGTTATGGATATGGTTCTTAACAAGGTTTGCGTCTTCTAGCCGTGCTCCAGAAGTATCCAGAATTCGGAAAATATTCCTTCGTTTTTTCCGAGCATTGTGACATTTTTGGAAGTAAGAGGAATTTCTATCACCGTCAATTAGCCATTTTTTTTTCGCTAATTTGCCCCAATATTTCTGGTTAAAAAGTAAGAATTTCTCCCTTTGAAGAAGCAATCTCTTATACATTTCTCGGTGGTTCCTGTTGTTAGGGGCCGTAAAAATAGCATTTTCTACATGCTTAAGTTTTTCATAATTTTCAAGGAGTTTGTTATGATTATTTACATAGTGCTTTCGGCTCCACTCTTTGAATTCTGCCTTAATGGTTTGTAATTTTTAGTTATTCTAAACATTTTGGAGCCCTCGATTCTTTTCCCCCATACATTCGCAACTACACGTTCCGAGTCTTTGTTCGTGGTCCAAAGAGGTTGGAAACAAAAAGGACGTCCTTTATGCTGATTTAGTGGATCTGTATTAATGCATAGAGGAGTATGATCTGAACAAGTGAATTGACCATGGTGAACGATGCTATTGGGATAAAGTTTAATCCAATCATATCTAGCTAATGCACGATCTAATCTTTCCATGACAAGATTCCCATTGATTTCTTTCTTCCATGTAAAAGGGTGTCCTTGAAAAGTCAAGGTTTCGAACTGAAGCTGTGTACAAAAGGAGTTGATTCTAGCAAATCTGGTAGGATTAGGTTGAGAGCCACCTTGTTTATCTTCTCTAGAGCTAAGCTCATTAAGGTCCCCAATAATACACCAAGGAAGCGAAGTTGAGTCATTAATCGAGCTAAGTTCATTCCAAAAAGGATCCTTTTCGGTTTCTCTAGCTGGAGCATAGACCCCAGTAATTATCGAGGTGTTCTTAGATTTAAGGTCATTGACTTCTAATGAAATGAATCTACTATGCTTCTGAATGATTTTTGCACTGATGTTGGCGGTATTCCAAAGAACCCATACTCTTCCAGAATGATTAACAGGGTCAACATAGTCATAGAATTCATAACCAAGTCTTCGAATAAGCCGAGAAGAGTTTGTTGGGTTGATCATAGTCTGAAGCACAAAAATAATGTCTGGGTTATATCTTTTCTTGAGAAATAATAACTCACCATTAGCTTGGGGTTTCTTAGCCCCTTGAATGTTCCAACATAGTATTTTCATTAATTAAAAATCAAAAAATTGTGGGCTAAAAACAACCCTCAAGTGGTTCGAAAGATTGGTCCCTTCTTGTGGGCATAATGGGTGCCGATAAGACAGCACACGTTTGCAAATATTAAAGCTTCGCAGAAATGGAAAAGTAGTGTATCCTCTGAAGGACAGAACATGAAGCAGCCAACTCCACAGCTTGACAAGATTTAGCCAAGGTCAAACACACACAACTGATAGAACTAGAAGAGTTATAGAGCTCATAGACAATGTGAAGAGGGCTAGCGAAAACTTCCTGAACAAGAACAAAATGTAGTAGCTAAAATTCTTGGATTCAGCACCTAAATTTTTAGACAAAAATATGACAATAATGGCACAAAATGGAGCTACGAAAATGTACAGTAAAAGAACACAGAGCGATAAAACCCTTGCCTCTGAATGTATCTTCAACCTGCTCAGAGCTTATCATGTGATGCATTAATTGATTGGTGGATAATAGGCAGAGGAAAGTCCATAAATTTTCCAGTAAATGGCTATACAGAGATAGGACACTCTGATGAAATATAGAGGAAGTCCAATAGCTAAATTCTAAATATCCACTTAAGGAGAATTATAGGTTCAGTACCAATGTTGGGCCAGGAAAAGAGAAAGTTGATGTAACTTTGCATCATGGTAACCAAGACATAGTCAGAACATCTAAACCAGCAGGTAACCACTACAAGAAGTGTCAACAAGGAAACATCCAGTACTAAGTACAAGCTAGTGGTGATAAGTGTAGTAAAAAAAGTAATTCAGATTGCAAAAGTTAAGCCAGAGAACAAGGTTATTATTAGACAACTTACTATTGTAGTTCAAATAGTACACCAAGAAGGTAGTGACCATACACAGGAAGTTTATTTTTGACGAGTACACCAAGCAAAACTCAGTGCACCAGACATTGTCAGCTAAGTGTCCAAAACACAACCATTTTATTAAGAAATGACCAGCCAAATTAAACAAGAGGCAGCTGCAAAATATAAAGCCGACCATTCTCCAGTAGCTAGTATTATAATTGAATAACCCAAAGTTCATTGGAAACACTTTGAAAAATCATGCATAAATCATTCCAGTACCAAGTACACACAAAGAGATCCATATTTAGAACAGCACACCAGGCAACACCAGTACCCAAGATACATCTAGAAACACCAACACATATGGCTAAATTGACGATAAGCACAACTAGTAGTGTAGTTCCATTCAGTTCTATGCAGGCAACAACAGCCAGCTTAGTCAAGCAAGAAACAAGAAGACGAAAAAGCTCATACTCAATAATACTACTGGTCAACCAAAGAAAAGGAGACACACAAGCATGACAGACTCCGTAAGAGCCTGAGTGGCTGCGGGTTGAAATCAAAGAACCCTGAAACCATTTATACAATAAAATTTGACAGCACAAGTAACCAGTCCAAGTACAACCTGTATCATAAAAAAACCGGCCAGCACACTCTATAAGAGTGACCAAGAAGACAAGGTGGTTGGGTGAGACTCTGTGGAGGGGAATGGAGGATGGTATGAAAAAGGGAGGTGTTTTGAATACTCCTACCTATGACTCGGTTGGAGAAAACAGGAAAATCGACCCAAGAGAGACACCCAATTAAAAATTGACCCTTCCCTATCTTGATACTAGGTAGACCATCAAAGGGGTAAATAGAAACAAGAGTAGCATCATAGCAATCACTAGAAGAGTGGCTAGAAATTTTGTAATTTGTAAAACTTACAGCCTTGCTTGTTGATAAATAATGGAAGGCCATCAGAACTTGTTGGAGCATAGCTCTCAGATAACCTTCAGAGGTGGTGCTCCATTTAACATGACTCTTCATTGAAATATCTTGAATAGGTAGTAAAGGGCACAACTTGTGTCCTTTTGGAGTTGCAAAACAAATTCTCCAGCAATTAAAGAAATTAATTCCACCGAAATTGAGCAATCTAAATCCAATACAGCTCACACAAATACAAATTTTGTTGCTCCCATGTATCTCCTTCGTGTACCAATTCCAGCAATAGAGAGCAAAATTGCAAGTCTTTTTCCAATATCAGTTATAGACAGAGATTGGGTGACTGAGAGTCAAGAGCTTAATTGCCCGATTGTGGGCTTTGCAATTGGGATTTCTAAAAACCCCCTTTTCAGAAAGTATGAGTAATTGAAATTTTTTGTTTGCAGATCGGAGCATAGAAGACAGATCATGATAGCAGATGAGAGAATGAGCATTTTGTGGTTGTCGGGTTGGTCGGGAAAGGTGGCCGAAGTGGTCGGAGGACGGGGTTGACGGCGAGATCGGGGGTCTAGGGTTAGGGCTAGGGTCGGGGGGCTTCACTTTCGGGGGAGGCTTCATTTTTTCATAGTTTCCCATGGAAAGTGTCTTGTAAGCAAAATGATTCCTTATTTTGGAGGAAATTGATTCAATTGAGAGATGAATTTGTGTATGAAATGCTCTCACGATCAAAATATTTCCTATTTGATGAATACTTTGGGAGTCAAATTGGAATATGACTTTCTTAGACACCATCTACCTATTTATCCCTAGGATAGGACTACATGGGAGAGCGTGGTGGTACCTAGGCATAGAATTATTTTGCAAATGGTTCTAGCTAACGAGTTAGCTATTGTGGACAATATGCAGAAAAGAGGATTTGCTTTAGTGAATGGATGTGTGCTCTACTGTATGTATGGAATAGGTTAACCATTTGTTTTTCAAATATGAGTTTCTTTGAGAGTATGGACCGGAAGTATTAAAATGGATGTACAAAAACTTGTGTGGACTTGGTCTATGGTGGATCAATACTTGGAGTCACCCCCTACTTTACCTGGAGTCACCTCCTACTTTACTTGGAGCCACCCCCCTCTAAAAGTGGAGTCACCATTACTTCACCTAAGTCACCCTCAACCTTATACTTGGCACCACCACTACTTCACCTAGAGCCACCCCTTACTTTACCAGGAGCCACCCCTTACTTCACCTGAAGCCACCCTCGAAATTACTTAAAATTACTTCACCTGGAGCCACCTCCTACTTTACCTGGAGCCACCCTCTACTTCACCTGGAGCCAACCCTCAAAATTACTTGGTCCACGGTAGACTAAGTCCACACAAGACATGCTGAAATGGATGGGGATAACAAGAAGGCATGTATCTTTGAAAGCATGAATGCGGATGGTTCCGAAGGTTTGTCAAAAAGGCGAAGGGTGTGTTCTTTTTCACTTATTTCCATTGATTCTCACTGATTGAGTAAGGTCCTGCCACTGATTTCCACTGATTCAGTGAGGTCCTTTTACCGATTTCCACTGATTCAATAAGGTCCTTCCATTGATTCTCACTGATTCAATAAGGTTCTGCCACTGATTATGTGTGTATGAATGTGGGTCATGCCCCCTGATTTTCACTGATTGAGTAAGGTCCTGCCACTGATTCTCAGTGATTCAATAAGGTCTAGCCATTGATTCTCACTGATTGAGTAAGGTCTTGCCACTTGTTTTCACTGATTGAGTAATGTTCAATAAGTGGAAAAGAACACACCCTAATGATTGCGTAAGAAAATAAAGTGAATTCTACATCAAATTTGGAAGTAAAGGAATTCCATTTTGTTTGTGATAGTCGCAGGAAATATAAACAGGTTGCTCACACGGTTATGTTTTGTTCTTGCGTGAGATATTATGCTGTTGGAGGTCAGGAAGCTGTTTAGTGGTTTGTTTTTGAGAGATTAAATTAGGGATCGCTACCTAGTCGTGTACGCATTTTCAAAATTTTGCATCCCTATTGAATGAATAAAATTACTGACTTTCTCCAAAAAATAAAAATATACCCCACTTAAAGTCAAGTGTGGTGCACATGTTGTCTTTAACCCCGTACTGAACAACGCCTAATGAGTGCTTACATTTGTATCCAGCATGGGTACACACAAGGAGTTGCAAAATAAAATGAACACGCGCTCGGCTTCGAAATAAAATGAACGCATGCTGAACTTGTAATTTTAATTCGCTAGGAGTACCTATATATGTACAAGTGCGAGTACCCAAAATTTTGGCCTTATTGAACCCGGTCAACTGGTTAAACTCCCCCCTCCCTTTTCCATTTTGACACTTAATTGATTAATCCAGGTACTAAAATTTCTTCTTCTTTGTGCTCTCTCTCTCTCTCTCTCTCTCTCCCTCACTTTTTGTTCTTTTTCTTTTTGTTTAGGTTTTTGCAAATAAATAGGTTTCTTACTCTAATTGATAATGTCTTTCTCTACTATTCCATCCATGGCTAGTGCCAGATTTTCTTCACTTTACTTATCTCATTCATCAAATTGCGACACTTGAAACATCACCATTAATGATACCGAAAAAGTAATGGACATTTGATTCCTTTCTAATTCAGTCTAATTAGGGGTTTTTCCATATAAAAATAACTTAATAAGATGGTGAATCTAAAAGGCTTTCCTTTCTAGATGACCAAGAAAGAGTAAAGGAGGGTTTGAGAGGATGAGTCTCTTAGCTTCTATAATGGTGAAGGAATGGAAGAAGATGATGAGAGGGAGTCTTCTGTAATGGAGGGGAAGGGTCATGTGCAACTACAAGTCATGTGCTTTAATTGGGAGTGCAAGTCTAAAGTGAACGGAATGAGAGGAAAGGAGGTCAAGGGCAATGCAGTTTGCTTATAAATTTTTTTTGGTAGAATGTGAGCGTACATTCATTACCAAAATGAGCAATATAGTTCGTACAACAAAAGACTACAATGCTACCCATCTACACTACTCCATATATATAGTAACTCTATCAAAATAAACTGTGTAACCCCTACACATTTGTTCCTGTATGTTTGTCTATAAACCCAGGTGCTATGCCCATTGAGGCGCACCACTTCCTGTTTTTGCTTGTATCTTTTATCTTCTCAATTTTGCTCAGTTGGACCTTCAGCTCCAACTGAATCCTTGCTATGACCTTATTCAAACCAGGTTTCTCATCTCTGAAAATCACATGGTTCTTGACAATCCAAATGTGATAAAAAAATGTAGTGGCAGCAACTTTACACAATGATCTATTGTAGATGATCCACCAATATATCTCATACCCCATTTAATCATATTATTTCAGCAGAGATGGAGGGGTCTGTACTAAATAAAGCTACCAACAGCTTTCCAGATTTCCTTAGGGAATGAGCAAGAGAGAAACAAATGCTCATGAGACTCACTTGCAACATGACATAGCACACTAACCTGATCAACCACCATTACTCTAGCCATGAGCCTATCTTTTGTAAGCAACTTCTTCTGCATCAAAATCCGGACTATAAAAGAATGCTTGGGATAGCAATTTCTCCCCCAAATAAATTTATCCCAAGGCTGTGCAGGAAATGATTGCTAAAGTTTTGTGTATGCTGATTTAGCAGAAAAGGGAGGAGGTCCATCATTCCATCTGCGCTCACCATCTTGGATATCAACACACTGCAGTACGGATTCTCTTAGCTTGAGGAGTTTCTTGACACACCATAATTGGGACTGTGACTGCTAGATTTCCTAAAAAAAACTCATGACTCAAGTACATCTCATGAATCCACTTTACCCACATCACATCAGCTTTGCTAGCTATACTCCATAACAGTTTCAGGATCAGAGCTGTATTAGTAGTATACAGATCCTTAAAACCTAAGCCACCATTTTGTTTTGGCAAACAAACATCTTTCCAAGCCACAAGAGCTTGTTTGTAATTTTCCTTTCCAATCAAGAGCAAAATTCTACAAAGTGCTTCCACTTTCTTAATGAATGTCTTTGGCAAGACAAAAGTTGACCCCCAGAAATTATGTAAGATGAATAATATATTATTTATAAGCTGAGATCCGGCTGCACTAGATAGGAACTTGCTTGACCATGTCCTGATTTTCTCAGTGATCCTGTCAATCAAACAAACACAATCAACAAACATGAGAAATTTTAAAGTAAGTGGTACACCCAAATATCTCATTGGTAGCTGCCCAACCTCCACGTGTAGCATCCCTTGAATCAGATCCTTCACTAAACCTGAAACACCACCAAAGGACACCTAACACTTCCCCAGATTGACTACAAGCTCAGATGCTTCAGAAAATTCCTTCAAAACTTGAATAACACAAGTAGCAGATTTTGTAGTCCCTTTGCAGAAAAGAAAGAGATCATCTGCATAGCTAAGATGGGTGATATTCAAGCTACCACACTTAGGGTGATGTCTGAATTCCCTATCATTCTTCAACATAAATTATCTTCTTGACAAAACCTCCATCACAATCACAAACAGATAGGAAGAGAGAGGATCTCCCTACCTCAAACCCTTCCTCCCTCAAAATAACCAGCCAACTCATCATTAATCACCAATGAGTAACTCACAGTAGTGATACACAATCTTATCCAGCTTATGAAACAAGTTGGAACTCCTAACTTGTCCAAAGAATGCAGCAAGAATTGGCCAATCAATAGAATCATATGCCTTACGCAGATCAACTTTCATAGCCATCCTGAAACTCACTTGTTTCCTATCACAATGAGCTAAAAGCTCATGTGCTAACAAGATGTTGTGCACAATGCTTCTACCTTTGACAAAGGCTCCTTGTTGTGTACCAATGATTTCATGTAACACATTTCTTAAGCGACAAACAATCACATTTGAAATACATTTAAAAATCACATTGCAACAAGACATGGGCGGGCCTAAACTCTGAAGGTAAGGTTGGATTGGTTCCTTAGGAATCAAAGAAGCAGCAGATGCATTAATTTGGGGGAGGATCTTGTCCTTGACAAAGAAGTCACGGATTGCAGCTATCACATTTATACCTACAATATGCCAGGCCTTCTTGTAAAAACTAGAGCTGTAACCATCAGGACTAGGAGCTTTGGTCTCCTTAATCTTAAACATAGCAGACTTAATCTCCTCATGTGTCACAACTGCACATAAACTCCTCCCACTGCATTCAGAAAGAATAGGGCCTTCTTGATACACTGCATCAGGTAAAATTGTTCCCTCACAAGAGGAACCCAACATATTCTCATAATAAGTCACTAACTCAGTCTTAATATCATCCGGAGTCACTAATTTCACCTCATTGACATCATAAAGAGCAATAATATAGTTATTCATTCTCCTTTGCTTGATACATACATGAAAGTATGCAGTATTTTGATCACCAGCCTTTAACCACTGAGTTCTTCTTCAAAAATAGAGCCTCATAGTACAAAATGTTTTATGTATTCCCTGAACAAACCATTCTCATAGGAAGCTAATTCCTTTCATTATTACTCAAATGCAGCAGCTTTTGAACCTCAAATAACTCACTTTTCATATCTGAAATCCTCTTATGCATGCCACCAAACTTTTCCTTGTGAAACTTTTTTAACACAGGTTTAAGTACCTTCGAATATTTGCAGAGAACAGACAAACATTTTAGTGCCTTGTATCCGCTGTTCCCAAACCCTACTGACCACAGGAAAGAAATAATCATCCTTGGTCCAGACATTACAAAACTTGAATGAGTAACTAACTTGCACAGGGCTTGTAATCTGCACCATCGTAAGGCAGTGATTAGAGATACTCTCAGACAAGAAATCAACAAAACTAGTTGGGAACATATTCATCCAATCATCATTCACCATGACTGTATCCAGCTTCTTGTACATCGTACTACCATCCCGCCTCCTATCATTCCATGTTAAAAGTTGACCAACAAACTTCAAATCCAACACAGGGACATGTGCAACCAAATCTTGAAACTCAACCACATCAAGCCTAGTTACTTGTCTTCCCTGTCGCTTCTTATCATGATTCAATATGCAGTTAAAATCCCCAGCCATGACCCAAGCTCCTAACAAGCCTTGGCTAATGTTCTTCAAGTCCGACCAAAGAGACACTCTTTGAGCAACATGGTTGTAAGCATAAATCACTGTAACCATGAACTTCACACCACTGCTCAGATTCTCCACTTTACAATTAATCATCTGAGAGGTTTTATTAATCACATTAACACCAAAAATAAGGGGATCCCAACCAACGAAGGTCCTCCCCTTCACATTATTACTAGCATTGTGCTCATAAGACCACCCAGGAACACATCTTTGAGCAATAAGATAAACATCTATAATATGAATCTTAGCTTCAACAACACCCAGAAAAGAAATTTTATTATGCAAAATTAAATTCTTAACCTTTTTTGTTTATCAGGGAGGTTAAGGCCCTGATATTCCAGAAACCCAACTTACTCATCCTGGTTGTGTACCCCTAGGCTTGGGACCACCACCCTTACTGCAAAGGGACCTATCACTATGAGGAGGCTTTTGTTTGTTCTTAGTTATGGCACCTGCATTAGTCTGATCAGAAGAGCCACCTAGTTCACCAAATTTGTTCTGCGTAGCCGGAATTTTTTTATCTGCATTTGGTGGAACATTCCTTCTTCCCCCTGAGTTAACTGTAGTCTAACCAGGACCAGCAGAAGGGCCCTCATTTACTACCACCTGAGGTTCAGGTTCATTAACCACAGGTTGAAGAGAGTTCACAACAACTGCAGCACACTTAGGAGGAGTCACAACAATTGCAGCATTAGTAGCAGGCTGCACTACTCTCCATACTGCAGGAAATTTTTGAAACCTATTATCTGATGACAGCCCAAACGCCATGCACATAGAACACCGTTGAGGAATCCACTCATACTCCGTTGGTTGTTCATATTTTTTTCCCATAGGATAACACAATGTAAGGATCTTAGGTAGAACAACATCTACCTTAATCTCAACACACAACCTAGCATATTCAATAGGGGTGAGCGCAACTGGGTACCCGCTGGTTATTGCACTACTCAGAATTGGAATTGTATCCACAGGTTTCTCATTCTTAGGAATTGGAATTGGAATTGGAATTGGTTGCACCGGTTCCTAAATCTTATGAATAAGAATTTGGATCCATCAGGTACGCACCGGTTCCTGGATACCCAAGTCCAAATTAATTCCAAACCTTATTATTTTTTAAATCAAATAAATGTAAATTTTAATAATACAAAACATCAAATATTATATTACCCAAATAAATATTAGTTTTCGAAGATAGCGCAAAAACAAAATCAGATACTACAACAAAATACTTGCCATTGTAAATCAAAATTTAAATAACGTATACAAATATTTAATTACTAATATTTTACAAATACAATTATTAAAACATTATAATTACAAATACAATTTTTTAACCCACTAATTTTACTTGAAAATCACCATCTTTTTATCTATTAAAGAAAAAAGTCTTATATTTTTTTTCGCACAGGGTACCTAACCGGTTTTGGTTCCCAAAAGTCAGGAATTGATTGGTACCGATTCCTATTTTTGGGAATTGGAATTGAAATTGGTTAGGCCAGTTCCGGTTGCAAACCAATTCTGGTTCTGGTACTGGGTACCCATATTTTCTGCTTACCCCTAATATTCAAGCTTTAACTTCGCAATTGTAACCCCATCAGTGCACACATGAGAACCTAAAACACAAACTAATAATAATAATAATAATAATAATAATAATAATAATAATAATAATAATAATAATAATAATAATAATAATAATAATAATAATAATAATAATAATAATAATAGTAAATATTTTTAAAAAAATGGATTAGCCAGTATGTAATGTGCATATATAGTTTAGAGAATAACTCATAGTGTTGCATTCCGCGTCAGAGTCCCTTCTATGTTGATTATCAATTTTATTCTTAATTAATTTTTTTTTTGTATTCGATATGGTTCATTGACAAAATCAGACTTCATGTTAAGGTTCATATATAATTTTTATTCTTGTGTAAGATAACTTAACCTAATCTAACAAAACACACCACAATATTTATTTACCAATCATGAGCACGAGTTCTTACATGTGTCGTCCATTAGAACATACAAATATTTTCTGGGCTTCACCTTGTAAAATCACATCTATATTTACGGGGAAAACACTCCCCTTGGCATTTCTGTAGGCTATAGAAATAATATATCTGTAATTCATCTTTAATAAATAAGATATGATAAGAAAAATTAAAATAAGAATAAAAACCATATAAGAAGGTTGAAGTCCATCTTGCAAGCCACTTGAATTCAGGATTCCTACGTTACTTGCAGCAGTGTAGATTTGGATACAGATGAAGAGATATATGTCTTCTTTATTAGTGGTGGTTCTGAGTTTTGAAACAAGAGACTTTGCAGGTCACCGAATATTAACTTGGATGATTCCAAATTAAGTATTCCACGGCACGTGCCTCTCGCACCTAAAAGATGGAAGATAATGGGTTGTGAATCTATTGTAGACAAGATGACAAGTTGAACTAGTACATGGGCAGCAAAACACTCATTTAGCTATCTTATATAGGCAGATTGCAATGGAGAAGTTTATCTTGTTCTCTATGTACCTGCACAAGGCAACTATTTTCATTCTACCTCAGTGTGTGCTTAAGAGAGTAAGGGCTTGTTCTGTTCACCTTCTTTTTACTGAACTTATCTGCACAATACTGTATTGAATTGCAATTTACTGAACTGAACTGAATTGTTCTGAACTGAACTTATTTTACTGAATCTACAATTACAAAGAGTAAATTTGTTCTTTGGTTTACCCAACTCTACTGAATTTTTCTTAACTGAATTTCTTTTTACTGAACTGAATTTTACTGAATACCTTAGGGGGAAATTGGGGAGAACAAGTCCTAAATCAGATCCGCAGAAAAATCTTATGGGGTGAAACTGACGGTAGTTGTAAATATATACATGTTGCATGGAAAGATGTTGACTTACCTTAAGAGAATGGGGGAATCTATATCAAACAGTGGCATATATGGTGGTCTATGACGGCTGTTGGAAAAAGAAGATATGGAATATAACATAAAGCAAAAGACACCATATGATTTAAATGGGTGAGTGCAATTTGCTTGGGTTTATCTTATTGAAAGCATGCTACACCGCTTTGTTCAAGATGATATAAGAAGAAAGTGGACTATTTCAAGGGGGAAATTTTAAATCTTCTGGTTGCGCTTGTAAAAAGCTATGCTCAGCTCAAAATCAGGTAGGTTCACTATATGATCTAAAATATAATGCTTTGGATTCTGTTGGGGTGTCATGTAGGGAGGCTAGACTGCTCTAGAGCCCTGTGCCTGCCCTTAAGCACAGGTGTGTGCTCTGGCTGGAAAGCAGAAAATGTTTCTAACTAGAGAGGGGCTAGTACATAATGAGATGCACTTAAGGGACACGGAATGAAAGTGTTGTGTCAGACACACACATGTAATGTGGGGATCAAGGCCTTCCCAGAAACATGGCCAGGAAGTATGAAACACAAAACTGTAATATGTTCTTGATGTAATTAGATATTGTCAGGGAGTTTGAAAACACAAAGCAACATTGCCATAAACATGATCGTTTTTCATACATGTCTTTATCAGATGTTTATGTGTAATGATAACTGACATCTTTATCATAATAATAGAAAAATATATAATCTACCAATTGGAAAAGAAACGCAATTGACATTGCAGATAACAGATCAACGTTATTAAGAACAATATTAAAAACAAAAATCTTCACACGTGTTGTCATGCTTTTGGAAGCAAATCAATAAGTGTCATTTCTGTGATTGAAAGACAAGGGATCCATCTGTCTCTTCATTTTTTCAGGAAGTATATTCTGATTCAAATATCTCAAAACAATTCTAATGGAATCTCTCTCCAATACACAAATAATACAAAAAATAAAATTGAACATGATAAAAAAAGCTAAAACAAAGGAAAAAAATAGAATAAAAATAAGAAAAAAAATGCTTACAACTCATTTGCCAACCTTCGTCGACTAGCAAGTCTGTAAGATTCGCGACACGGTATGATACCAACCCAATATTGAAAAGCATTAATAATGAGTTGAACAATCTTTCCAGCCAATTTACGGGATGTGAATCACCGTAACCAACAGTTGAAAGGGTTGTGATCGATAAATAAATTGCCGCTATATATCTTTGCTACAACAGCTCTTTCTCCAAATCAACTCCCTCAATGTTGATCCAGGAGTTTGGATAGTGTGAAGCAATTGTATAAAACATGCAGGCACTGAGGTGAAGTGAAAAAGTAGTCAATGTAGAAAATTGAAGGTAAAGTTTCCAGATTTCGATATATTGATGTGTTGGGTTATGTTGGGTTTTGTTGGGTTGGACACTTATGAATGAGAAGAAATCTTTGAGGCAGATTCTACTTCTAAAGGCTCAAGTTTTAATTGAGTCAATTCCTCCAGAGGGAGGGTTTTGAAGTATCATCAATCTTTCATGAAACCTAAAACTTTCATTAGCCTTAGCCGCCTCTGTGAAAAACATATAAATCTACAAGTCTGCAATTATATCTGATTTGGCTAACATGTTAGACTTTTATATGGTATGAACGATTAAAGGTTGCAGTTGACAAAAAACAAACCAAGTTCTTCACATATATCTTTCCTGATTTTCTGATGAACCTCTTTAACCTCTCCACGAACATCATATTCCTCATCTTTAATTTGATGGAAAACAATAAGTAATAATAAGATGGATCTGCTTAACGTAAGTATCAAATTATTGATGCAAATCTTTTTATCCCATTATTTCAGGAATTGCCCTTTTTATTTGAAGTTTCAACTTTTTGGACTTATTTTTCTAACTTTCTAATCCCTATTAAACCACTTTTGAACGACATCTCTGTCACAATTTGGTTTTCTTTTTTTAATTGTTTAGTATATATTATTTCAAATAAGATTAACAAATTGAAGATGTGATGAGCTAAGTTACTCACAAAAGGGATTGATGAACAGAAAGACAGAGAGAAGGGGAGGCAGAGGAAGTGGATACAACAAGGTTGTTCAATATGAAGGGTATTGTTGGAAAATAATTTACTTTTAGTAATTTGGTGTTTACGTTTAGGAACCCATTGCAATACTTGTTGGTCTAGTTTAGAAACATGAGCATGAGTTCTTACCATATGTCCGTCCGTTAGAACATACAAATATTTCAGGGCTTCACCTTGTAAAATCACATCTACATTTGAAGGGAAACACACCACTTGCATTTCTGTAGCCTATAGAAATAATATATTTGTAATTGATCTTTAATATGTAAGACATGATAAGAAGAAATAAAAATAAGAATAAAAATCATATAGTAATGGTGAAATAATCCATCTTGTGAGCCACTGGAATTTCGTTGAATTTTGTTGGACTTTGTTGAACTCTGCTGAATTTTGTTTATTCTACTGAATTTCATTGAATTTTGTTAGTTTTACTGAATTTTGCTGAATTTGCAAATGAAATGAACAAAAATAAACAAAAATAAGTGTCGATACCCATAGTGGTCCATAATATGACAATTGGGTCTCAAAGGCTTGACTCACTAACAAAAAATTATGAATGCACAATTTTCAACAAGCAATACAGTAACACATTCTATGCAAGATCGGAGGGGTAAGCAACCCAAAGCTAAATAGGCATGAACTAGAGTTCCTTTTGGACTTCAAAGTCACGGTCCGTTCGCCAGTCTTTAAAAGCTTTTATTGGTACTTAGAAAATGAAATGGTAAGATGTGGTGTTGTACGTCAAATCGAGAAGGCAATCCCATGTAATATCATTGGCATTGATATAAATGGAATTCCTTCAATGTAAAAGAAATTTCTCTCGAATAAACAGAACTTACTTTAAATTCTTAAGTAGAGTGTAAGATATTTGGTTTTCTTCCATTCTAGTGTAAGATATTTGGTTTTCTTCCATTCTAAAATGTCATTAGATGTATTGAAGAGTGCCTAAGTTACTTCAGGGGGGGGGGGGGGGGAGGGGGGAGTGTGAATAGAATGACTCCAATTTCTCGCGTTTTGTAACTTGAGAACAGGGTAGAGAACAACGTTATGGACGCTGTTCCTATACAGCAGACTAAGACAGAATATAAAAGCAGAATGCAAATAACACAAGGCTTTTTTCACGTGGAAAACCTCCCAATAGGAGTAAAAACCACGACCCAGTTACTTGGGAATTTGTCGCACTACTTATCTTATAACTAGAGCCAAAATTCAAAATACAGCACCGTACCCTAACACCACCACATACAGTTACTGATGCGTTGCCTATCTCTCAGAATCATACACTGATCTGAGAGATGCTCTACACTTGTTACTGAGTTAGAGACTTTACAAATAACCAGATTCTTTGTCCTATTACACGCTTCAATACTAAGCAATATCAGACCACGAAAACCTATTATGCAATGACCAATCTAAGCAAAGATTCAAACTGACCAGGACAGGAAACATGGTTCAAGGTTGTTCTTTGTGAGTATTGGACGTATCTGGTTTGGACGAGTGAACGCTTTGCACAACTGATTCTGAGTTCAATGATGCACGCAAAGCTAAACCCTACAACTGAGCCTATCAGGAGCCTTATATAGGCAGGCCTAAAATGAGCTCAGTCAGTTAGGTTAAATCTCTTCAAAATATTAATGATAAGATTTTCCAAAAGATAGGATAGAGTTTAAGTAAAGATCAAAGACCTTTCCTTAACTCAGTCTATGAGATAAAATCCATCCAAATTCATTAACAGAAAATCTCGGCCAGCTAGCAAGTGATTTATCAGAATATAATCTCTAAAAGATAATTAGAAATATTCCAGAAGATAATTCACTTGCTTAACAATATATACTTGGCCATTAAGTAAAATACTTTTTCCAAGATAATATCTTTTCAAAATAAAATACTTTTCTGTTAAAAATACGATTTTGCAATATTCATTTTTCCAAAATAAAATATATTTCTTCAGAAGAATATTTTTGTGAATATCTAAAAAGATAATACACAAAATATTCGTAGAAATAATAAAAAAGAATTTTTGCAAACTTGTCCAGATACACAACTTGGAAGGAATAGGGTTCAACAAGTTGTTCCCCTTTGGTTCCTTCACGCTGTAGTGCTAGTCATAAAGAACAGGGTTCACAAGAATGCTCCCCCGTACTCATGGACGCATGCACTCAGTCCTACAACCTTGTTCCCTTGTCATGATCAATTTAGACTCTTGCTAACTAGTCAAGCATAGTACATAAAGACTAATGACAAACGTACTTAACTACATTACATTGTCTTCATGTCTTGTTAGGATCCAAGCATCTTCATGAGCAATCATGCTTTGAGCATTATACCTTCTTGCATCCTTAAGTCAACCTACCATCATAGTTAGTTCACACATAGATAAGGACACTTTGTTTGTTATCATCAAAACCAGGAACCCAACAAATTCCCCCTTTTTGATGATGACAAACTAGTGTTCTTATCTGAGCTAGATACCAATTTAATGATCAAAAATAAAAACTAACTCAGGCTTACCTTGACTTACCATTGCTGTGAACCAACCAGGAGAACCACGGGTAAGTAGGAAAAGGGTTCACAGCTTCATCATCAAGAACCTCAGCTTAACATTATCATCCATCACATTGAGACTTTTGCAGAGAGAAATTTGTGCAAACAGTATTGCATCTTTCAAGACTTTAGAGAATCAGAGTAGGCAGAGGAAACATCATTTCAAACCAGAAACCATCAGAGCAAAAATTTAAAAAAATTGTGTGCTACCCATCCATAGTGAATAGGTTAACAAAGTATGAGAATTAAACTAGACTAAGACCTAAATATGATCATATGAAACCTAATCATAAGCACACTACTCTTCCCCCTTTTGGCATCATCAAAAAGTGTCATGGACATCAGTTAAACATGGAAATATTGATAAGTTAAGCCAAATTGTAGCAAGTATGTCACAACCATCACCTCCAGGGTTTAAGTGTATGCAAATAAATGCAAGAATTAGTAGCTCAAACCTAGAAATCTATTGATATAGGCCATCCAGAAAATAGTCAAATCATATAAACCAAAATGGACCAAATTTTATACATATAAAGCACAGTCACAAAAGAAGGAATTGTTACAGTAGAAATAACTCCTAGAGAGAAAAGAAAGAAAATAAAAGAAAAGAAGAAAAAGCAGGCGTTAAACAGCAGGGGGAGAACCAGGGTTTGATGGGTCAGTGGAGTCAGCAGCAGGCTCCTCAGTCTCAACCTCAAACCCCTCTCTCAGCATCTTGACAAGCGCATCATGCCTCCTCTGATGTGCTTCATCAGCCTTTGTCACAGCATCAGTAAGATCAGCTACCCTAATAGCCAAATCAACATGCTTGGAGGTCACAGAATTGAGTCGTGCCTCCACCAGCTGCAGGGTAGTGAACAGGGCAGCTCTACTTATGCTGGCTCCTTCCATAGAAACAACCTCTGGGCCTTGTTCCCCCTCAAAATCAGCCTTCTCCTCTTCCCTGTCCTCATGCTGGTCCTCATCAAACTTGAAACCAGTTTGCTTCAGATACTGTTTGCCCACCTCATTCACTGTGGTAGGCAGCTTCCCAGCAGAGAGGGGCACTCCAAAGTGCTGAAAGACCAGGGTAAGTGCATACCCATAAGGCAGTGAGTGGGTAATGGTCTTGGCACTGAGGACATACCCAATGTGGTGAATCATTATAGCAAGGAGATTCACCCTTTCTCTTCTCTCAACCAAGTCCATGAGACTCATGTCATAGGTTGAGCAGTATTCCCTGGCTTCCTCTCTAGGGACCAGGGTCCTAAACACAAGTGCAAAGTGCAACTTGTGCATAGGAACAAGGTCCACAGCCTTGATCCTAGAGGCGACATCTCTCTCCATGTCCCTAGTATATTTCCTCAAAATAGCAATTGGATCCAGACCTGCATACTCGGGCCATATACCACCCCTAGCCCATTCAGCAAACCCTTCACAAGGAATCCCCAATATTTTCCCCAAATCAGAAGCATTAAACTTGATGGGGACCCCAAAAGCTTCACTTCTAACCACCCCATTCTTCAAAGAGCAATTAAGATGAAATTGCTTAAATTCAAAATAATGAAATGTAGTCCTAGTGGTTAAGTAAGTGCCTCAGCCCTGTGATAAAACATTTGTAACAAACTCCCCAGTCCCGTTGTCTTTCATCCAGTCAAGACACCATACCTTGCCAGTGATACATTTTCTGGAGAGGATCTGAGTTGTCCTGGCATCAATGGTTGTGAGAGGGGTGGAAGAGGTAATGGGGGGTTGAAGAAGGTGATTTCTCAGCTGTGGTTTTCTTAGAAGCAATTGAACGAGTTCCTGCCATTTCTATTTAAAGCCTGAATTTAGGGTTTTGAGGAGAGGTGAAGAGACGAAGATTTAGAGATTGATTCTTGAATCAACGGGAGGAAATCCAAAAATTCTTGAGAAGAAGAGAGAGAAATCTGAGAGAGAAGAAATGACGGGAAGAATTTTGTGAGAGAGAGAGATTAAACGGGAAGAATTAGAGAGAGAGAGAATTTAGGAGGCTTAATTTGATTTGTGATGATGAAGAACAACGGCTAGCCCCTATTTATAGGAAAATAAATACAACCGCCTCTAATAATTAGAAGAACAGCCCCAATTAAATGCTTCTGAATCTGCCCGTTTGGAACAATATTGCTTGAGGCAGAGTGACTGAGGGAACATGTCCATGTATTGGTCTTTGAGATTCACACAACAACAGTTTTGAGGACAATAAGGGACATATCAATAGACCAAAGTGAGTCCTTTAGTTCAGGTCATACAGTTATTCATTTTACTGCACGCGAGCTGGTATAGACACACAAAAACTTTAAAAGGACACACAAATCACATATATACACACATAGAGCATGTAGACACAATCTAGCCAATCATCGAGGGAACAGGATGCACATACAACTAAGTAATCTTGATCATGCCTATTTCTAGTTTAAGTTTCTCATACCTTTCCCTGCTCAATGGTTTAGTAAAGAGATCTGCCAATTGATCCTTCGTCTTGCAAAAAATTCAATTTAATGAATCCTTTCTCTGCATTGTCTCTCAAGATGTGATGTCTAATGTCAATGTGCTTTGTTCTTGAGTGTTGCACTGGATTTTTGGAAATATTTATAGCACTTGTGTTGTCACACAAGAGTGGCATACAACCTGCATCAATTCCAAAATCCTTTAATTATTGTCTTACCCACAACAATTGTGCACAACATGAATCTGCTGCCACATACTCAGCTTCAGCAGTAGACATGACCACAGAATTTTGCTTTTTAGAGGCCCAAGATATCAAGCTAGGCCCTAGGAAGGTTGCCAAGCCTGATGTTACTTTCTTGTCTACGAGATATCCTGCATAATCAGCGTCAGCATAGCCAATTAAATCAATAGCAACACCTTTAGGGTACCAAAGACATAAGTCCTCAGTTCCCTTGAGGTACCTCAGGATACGTTTGACTTGTGTGAGATGTCACTCTTTGGGGTTTGCTTGAAACCTTGCACACAAGCTAACACTATACATGATATCAGGTCTACTAGCAGTTAGGTACAAAAATGAACCAATCATACCTCTATACATTGTTTGATCAACACTCTTACCTGCTTCATCCAAGTCAAGCTTGACATTGGTGGCAATAGGTGTGTTATAGACCTTGGCATCTCTCATGCCATACTTCTTGATCAGCTCTCTAACATACTTTTGCTGATGAATCATTGTTCCTTGAGAGGTTTGTTTGATTTGTAAGCCTAAAAAGAAGTTAAGCGCACCCATCATACTCATTTCAAATTCACTCATCATCAACTCAGAAAATTCCCTGCACAAAGCTTGATCAGTTGCACCAAAAATTATATCATCAACATATATCTGTACAACTAAAAAACTTTTCCCCTTTGCTCGTAGGAACAGGGTTGTGTCAACTTGTCCCCTTTGATAACCATTGTCCATTAAGAACTTTGACAGACGTTCATACCAAGCTCTAGGAGCTTGTTTTATGCCATACAGTGCTTTGTCAAGTTTATAGACATGGTTAGGGGACTCATTGCTCTCAAACCCAAGGGGTTGCTTCACATAGACTTCATCTTTCAATTACCCATTCAGAAAGGCACTTTTGACATCCATCTGTTGCAATTTGAAGTCCATGTGAGTTGCAAACGGTATCAGCATGCGTATTGCCTCAATTCTAGCAACAGGGGCAAATGTCAATCCCCTCTTGCTGGTTGTAACCTTGAACAACCAGTCTAGCCTTGTTTCTAACCACAGTACCTGTCTCATCCAGTTTGTTCCTGAATACCCATTTAGTTCCAATGATGGTCTTATTATCAGGTCTAGGAACAAGGTGCCAAACTTGTTCCTTTCAAACTGGTTGAGCCCCTCTTGCATTGCAGTTATCCAATCAGCATCCTCCAAAGCTTCATGAATATTATGTGGTTCAACAGAGGATAAGAAAGCAGAAAAAGCCATAAAGTTCTGCACAGAAGCTCTCATTTGAATCCCTTTATTTATATCACTGATGATTTAATTCATGGGATGAGAGCTCTGATGCTTCCAAGAACGTGGCTGGAAGCCAGAACTTTCTGGATCATCTCTTTGTGGAGAGGGAATAGGGTCTTCTCTAGGAATTTGAGTTTGATCAGCTCCTTCCTCTACGGGTGTTGTTCCCATATCAGGAGTATTTGTTCCCCCTGAGTCCGATGTGTGGACCCTTGGAGGTGTGGACCCTGTTTCCGTCTTCCCAGCATTACCTATTTCTTGTGAGACTTCTTCTTCTTCTTCTTCCCTCTCTGGTGCAAGGCCAATTGGGAAGTCTTCTTTATCCTGCAGTAATGACTCAAGACCTGCATTAGATTCATCAAACTCAACATGTACACTTTTCTCAACTTTCTGTGTTCTCTTGTTGAGGACCCTGTACGCTTTGCTGTGAGGAGCATAGCCAACAAAGACAGCCTCATCACTCCTAGCATCAAACTTTCCCAGGTTAGACTTTCCATTGTTATGCACATAGCATCTGCAACCAAAAGCTCTAAAATGGGAAATATTTGGCTTTCTTCCTCTGAGTAATTCATAGGGTGTCTTTCTCAGAATAGGTCTTAACATGGCACGATTTATGATGTAGCAAGCTGTGATGACAGCTTCTCCCCACATATTCCTTGGAAGATCGCTAGCTAGCAACAGGATCCTAGCTATATCCTCCAAGGTCCTGTTCTTCCGTTCAACTACCCCGTTCTGTTGAGTGTTCTTGGGGCAGAGAAGTTGTGATCAATGCCATGTTGAGCACAGTAGTTAATGAATTTGTCATTCTCAAACTCTGTGCCATGGTCAGACCTTAGAGATAGAATATCAGCTCCAACCTGTTTCTGCATTTTGTTAGCAAAGATTTCAAACATATCAAAGGTTTCATCCTTGGATACAAGCAACAGGGTCCAAGTGAATCGGGAATAGTCATCTACAATAACAAACTCATAATTTCTTCCTCCACGAGTTTGAACTCTCATAGGACCACACAGATCCATGTGTAGAAGTTCAAGGGGTCGTGAAGTACTTACCATATTCTTTGTTAGAAAAGAAGACTTTACCTGCTTACCTCTAGCGCAGGCACCACATAGCTCATCACTTTTGAATTTGATTTTAGGTAAACCAATGACAAGGTTCTGTGATGCCAGCTTGTTCAAGGTGTTGAGACTTACATGTCCAAACTGTCTATGCCATAGTGAGACATCAGTTTCAATAGCACTGAGACATGTTAAAGAGTTACTGAAAAACTTATTTACATCAACTTTGTAAACATTTTTGTGCCGCTTTTCCTATAGCTTAACATTACTTGTCTTGTGATTCGCAACTATGCAATTCTTTGCAGTGAATAGGACATTGTTCTCTTTATCACATAGTTGTGAAACACTCAACAAGTTATGTTTCAAACCATCAACCAAGTAGACTTCATCTATGGAGTGTGTTAGTGACTTTCCAATCTTACCTATACCGACCACTTCACCTGTTTGGTTGTCACCAAAAGTCACACTTCTACCTTCATAGGCTATGAGTGAAAGAAATACAGATTTTTCTCCTGTCATGTGCCTTGAGTAGCCACTTTCCACATACCATAGTGTAAGAACCCTCGCCTTTCTGGCGCCCTAAAACGCGCGAATCGATTTTTAATTAGAATTAATGGTTCTTAAATAATGTATTGCATGTGATTTGAATTAATTATAAAGAACAATTTGCAAATAAGAAGCCGCCACCAATTTTTAAGAAACAATTGAAAACCATCAAAAGTGCACCCCAATTTCTATTGGGAATTGACTCATGCCCATGGGGACTAAGTATTGAGTTCGGGGATGTAGGTACGAAATAAACAAAACGATTCTCATCGATATCGTCCGTATAAACGGCCTCTACTAAGCTTATCCATGTCGAATATTTATTTATACTATATGATTCCATGCAAATCCTGTCGTCCAAGGTCCTAAATTAACTAGGCGGGTTAAGAACAACCAAATTACCAATGTTATCGCTTTGCACAATTTATATCCAATTTACATGCATACTATTAACAAGCATAAACAAAATATAAAGCATCAAATTTACGCTCCAACCTACCAACTTTGCTAAACGCGCCAAGCATTGTATATGCACATCAATAAAACCGTTAGTAACTTCAAACGAATATTAATCATGTAAAGATGATAACTTTATGCTAAAATAAACCTAAAAGGCTACTATGTGCATGCAAAAAATTACGAAAAGATGCAAACTTGCATAAACTAATAAAAAGATGCTAACTTTATATTAACTAAGCATGCATAATTATGTACAAAACCCAAAACCTGCAAGTTTACTCAACCATAATCAAAAGTTAAATAAAACATGATTAATAAACGATAAAACAAGAGATTTAATAAAGAGTTAGGCCCTCAGGATGGTTAACCTGGACGTTCTATTCGAACGGGACTAGTAGATTTACGATTGCTCTTCGATCTTGGGTGCTAGGCTAGGTGTATTGCTTGCTTAGATCTTCAGATTTCTGAATTCTCTTTGATTTGGGGAAATATGTGCTCTCAAAATTGTGAATTGACTGACCTCCTGCAAAAGAGGGTGAAAATGAGTATTTATAGAGTTAGGGGACGAATTTAGGGGCTTAGGGCAAGAAGCCCGGCACCAAAACTCGGCCCAGCCAAAAAGCTGGTTCAGCGGCCACACAGAGGGCATCCAGGGCCCGCGGCCGCCGCTGGGGCTCAGAGGCTGAGGATCAGCGGCTGGCCTAATAGCCCCCGCTGTCACGCGCTGGCCGCCGAGCAGCCTGCGAAGGCCGCCGGGCCTGACGGCGCGCGCGCGACTAGAGTTTTGACGTTTTGTGCTCTATAAATTACGAAATTGCCCTTGGGCTGACCCAAGAGGTCGGGATTGAACAGTTTTGGCCCAAATCTTCGAGACGCGAAATCTCTTGATCCGGGAACCTGTTTGAGGCAAGGTCAAAGGCGTTGAAATCCTTATAACAAGGGCTATCCAAAGACTAAGGTTTCAAGGAATTTGGTCTAGATTTTCGAGCAATGTCCTTTTCCACTTACGTCCATGTTAATCCATTACCATCATCATCGGGCGTTGCGGTGTCAGGGAATGAGAACCGATTATGGTGTCCACAGAAGCCCCCACTTTGGCCGAGCTTGTAAAAGCGAAGGTCAAAGTATTTGCTACAACTGCCTGCAGTGTGTGTGTTTTTTTTTGAAAATGCTTTATGTTAGAAAGAAAGGAAAGATAGACTCCTGACCGCTTGTGGTCAGGGTTACCTGCTTTGCGGGGGCTGACGTGATGCTAATTTTAATAGCTTTGTTGTCAAAGAGCGTTGCGTTGCTCTTCTTTGCGGGTGCCAATGTGACGCTAATTTTTGTAGCCTCAACGTCAAAGAGCGTTGTGTTGCTCTGCTTTAATTGTTGTTGACGTGACGCTAATTTTAATAGCCTCAACGTCAAAGAGCGTTGTGTTGCTCTACTTCAGTGGGTGTCAACGTGACGCTAATTTTAATAGCTCCAACGTCAAAGAGCGTTGCGTTGCTCTGCTTCTGTGTTTAACAAAATTGTGCCTACAAAAATAAAATAAAAGTGCCTGTGCCTGTACTAGATTAGATATAAGGCTCGCCTGCAGAAATAGATAATACCGGGTCCCTAGAATAGGAAACCGAGGTGCGGGGACAAAAGAGTCATTTCGGGTGACATGTTTAAATCTCCCGGGCTTCCAACGGTCGAAAAATGCAATCCCGCGCGGAATTTGAACTCGTGGGCCCGCCCCAAGGGAGGTGAACGAGAAAATTGGTTCGGTGGCCATGCGCAGGGCCGCCGAGCGCTGGGCGGCCTTTACGGGCCCGCTCAGCGGCTCAAAGCGCCGTGCGAAGGCTACTAGAGGGGCCGCCCGGCCTGGCGGCTTAGCCGCCGGGGCCAGCGGCTGGGCCGCTGAGCCTGGGCGGCCCTGAACCTGACCGCTGTGCCGGTTCAGAGGCCAAAATCGGGTATATCCTTTGAGGAGCCGAATTTTTGGGACTTTTTTTCCCAAATTTTCGAGACTCTCTCTCTACCTCCATTGTTGCGCAACCTTCATTTCTTACTCAAATTTGCTTCTTCTTGCTTGCATTTGCTTGGGTTTGCATAATCTTTGCATAATTTGAAATTTATTTGTGATTTCTCACAAATTTGGGGTGAATATGAGAGTAGGTTTTTGAAACCCTTGGAGAGAGAAAATCCCAATTTCTCCATCTTTGCTTGTTTGTTCTTGCTTGCTTTGCTCATAAATCTTCATGGCTCCCAAATTGGCGAAAAAGAGGAGTAGAAGGGCCGAGGTTCGGGAAGAGATTGAAGAAATTAACATGTTCACCAAAGCTTTTCCTTCCCATGTCAAGCCTTCCAAGAGGAAGCCCAAAGTGGCTTTCCCTCAAGATAGGTATACACGTCGGATAGGATGCCCGACATCATTTGGAATCGGTCGGAGTTGCTCTTTCGACCGGAGACTCACTTGAGTTCCCGTGCTTCCAAGTTTGTGGTAAGCCTCAAACTTTGAATTCATAGTTTTGTGCATTGTTTTCTAGTTTATATGCTTTGCCTTGAGTAGGATTTGTGTTGAAATTGTATGCAATTGTCAAGTTTGTAGCACATGTGATCTTGCGCGGCTTGCACGGAGTCAGAAACATGTTTAGGATTGAACATTTGGTTGAAATGTGAATCTAAGAGGTTGCAAATTGATCATAGGAACCCGATGGGAATTTGAAGCCCCATGGTAATTATGGTTCTTCGTTGAAATTTTTTAAGATCTTGCCCAAAGAGGTGCAACGTGCAGTTTTGGGCCCCTTTTGAAAGCGGCGGACTCGGTTGAGCGAGTCAAGAGATGCATTCTCCGGTTGTCCTTGGAGCGTTTTTGGGATACTACTAACACGTTCCACTTCCCTAATGGGGAGATGATGATCACTCCATCGGAGTTTGCTATGCTGACTGGGGTGTCCTGCGTGGGTACACCCATTGTGTATGACGTTTCCATTTGGAAACGTAAGACGGAGATGGTGGAGTTGTTTGGCCCTTGGGGGAACACCTGGTGTTGGGTTCCTGATTTTGATGATAACAAACAAAGTGTCCTTATCTATGTGTGAACTAACTATGATAGCAGGTTGACTTAAGGATGCGAGAAGGTATAATGCTCAAAGCATGATTGCTCATGAAGATGCTTGGATCCTAACAAGACATGAAGATAATGTAATGTAGTTAAGTGCATTTGTCATTAGTCTTTATGTACTATGCTTGACTAGTTAGCAAGAGTCTAAATTGATCATGACAAGGGAACGAGGTTGTAGGACTGAGTGCATGTGTCCATGAGTACAGGGGAGGATTCTTGTGAACCTTGTTCTCTATGACCAGCACTACAGCGTGAAGGAACCAAAGTGGAACAACTTGATTGAACCCTGTTCCTTCTAAGCTGTGTATCTGGACGAGGTTGCATAAATTCATATTTATTATTTCTACGAATATTTTGTGTACTATCTTTTTAGATATTCACACAAATAATCTTCTGAAGAAATATATTATTATTTTGGAAAAATGAATATTGCAAAATCGTATTTTTAACAGAAAAGTATTTTATTTTGAAAAGATATTGTGTTGGAAAAAGTATTTTACTTAATGACCAAGTATATATTGTTGAGCAAGTGAATTATCTTCTGGAATATTTCTAATTATCTTTTAGAGATTATATTCTGATAAATCACTTGCTATTTGGCAGAGATTTTCTGTTAATGGATTTGGACGAATTTTATATCATAGGTTGAGTTAAGGAAAGGTCTTTGATCTTTACTTAAACTCTGTCCTATCTTTTGGTAAATCTTATCATTAATATTGTGAAGAGATTTAACCTAACTGACTGAGCTTGTTTTGGGCATGCCTATATAAGGCGCCTGATATGCTCAGTTGTAGGGTTAAGCTTTGCGTGCATCGTTGAACTCAGAATCAGTTGTGCAAATCGTTTACTCGTCCAAACCAGATACGTCCAGTACTCACAAAGAACAACCTTGAACCCTGTTCCCTGTCCTGGTCAGTTTGAGTCTTTGCTTAGATTGGTCATTGCATAATAGGTATTTGTGGTCTTATATTGCTTAGTGTTGAAGCGTGTAATAGAACAAACAATCTGGTTATTTGTAAGGTCTCTAACTCAGTAACGAGTGTAGAGCATCTCTTAGATCAGTGTGTGATTCTGAGAGATAGGCAACGTATCAGTAACGGTGTGTGGTGGTGTTAGGGTACTGCGCCGTATCCTGGATTTTGGCTCTATTTATAAGATAGGTAGTGTGACAAAATCTCAAGTAACTGGGTCGTGGTTTCTACTCCTATTGAGCCTAGGAGGTTTTTCACGTGAAAAAAGCCTTGTGTTATTTACATTCTGGTCTTTATATTCTGTCTTAGTCTGCTGTATAGGAACAGCGTCTATAACGCTGTTCTCTACCCTGTTCTCAAGTTGCAAAATGCGAGAAATTGGAGTCACTCTATTCACCCCCCCCCCTCTAGAGTAACTTAGGCACTCTTCAGTTGGTATCAGAGCAAGGTTGCTCATAAAAAGGTTAACACCTTGAGTTTTTTCGCAAAAATGAGTGCACCTAGTGAGATGAGGGAAGGACAACCAACTAACCGTCCACCATTGTTTAATGGAGAATTTTATTCTTGGTGGAAGCGAAGAATGGAAATTTTCATCAAGGCAATAGATTATGAGCTATGGCAGATAACTTTGAATGGAGATCTGGTTGTAGAGCAAGTGGATGCAGAAGGAAAGACGAGCATCAAACCTCCAGAAAAATGGACCAACACTGACATGAAGCAGATAGAGAAGAATGCTAAGGCTATCCAAATCCTACACTGTGGAGTGGATGCCAAGGAATACAATCGTATTCAAGGATGTGAAACTGCTCAAAACATCTGGAAGACTTTGGAAACAGCATATCAAGGCGCCTCTCAGGTAAAGCAATCCAAAATAGACATGTTGATTAGGCAGTATGAACTGTTTAGCATGGAACCAACAGAGACAATCAAAGACATGTATGCTCGGTTCAATAATATCCTAAATCAACTTAAATCTCTTGGCAAACCTTTTGATGAAGAAGATGCTGTTAGAAAACTTTTGAGAAGTTTACCTATAAACAACATCTGGACACCTAAAGTAACGGTCATTCAAGAAACAAGAGATTTAACTGTCATGAAGGTTGAAGAATTAATTGGTAACTTAATGACTCATGAGTTACAAGTTAAAACTAATGAGACCAAGAGGGGAAAGGAGGTTGGTTTTCAAGTTGATGAGATTCCTGAAGATGATCTAGATCTAAATGAAGATGAGATAAGCCTTGTTGCCAAGAAGTTTGCACGCTTCTATGGTAGTAAGGGAAGTTTTAATCAAGCTTCGTCAAATTCAGGAAGTGGTGGAAACTTTGACAAATCCAAGATCAGGTGTCACAAGTGCTCAAGACTTGGCCATTTAAAAAATGAGTGTCCTGAGCCAAGTGAGAACACACAGACAGAACAACGTCCATCATCTTCTAGACAGCCAGAAAGGTTTACCAAGAGGGAAGCAAGGTATGTGAGCATGTTGGTTGGCTGGTCAGACAACGAAGATGATGGTCCAGAAGATGAAGTGGAGGATCTATGCACTATGGCCAGAACAGATCTCACCTCTAAAGATGAGGAAGCCAAGGTAGGTATTCTTGAAATTAAGAGTCAAATTGTTTCTTGGTCTAAAGATAAATTGCTTAAAATGGTACTTTCTATGATGGATCTGTATGAAGAGTTAAACGTTGAAAATGATAACATTTTGCATGCTTATAATGACTCTAAGGAAGATGTAAGCGAACTGTTAGAGATTAAAAAAAATTATGAAAAAATGTTGAAAACCTTGAAAAAGGACAATAAAGATCTCAAAGAAACAGTATGCAAAATGGAAGAAACAAGGTCCATCCTTGAAAGTAAATGTTTATCTCTTGAGACTGATTTATCTAAGAAAGCAGCCAAGTCATTAGAACCAATTTATGTATGTGATGAAACTGGCCTAGATGACCTAAAATCTAAAATGTGAAATTCTTAGGTTAAACTTGGAAGAGGAACTTGAAAAGTCTAAGGACTATAAAGGCAAGTTGGATAAGGCACAAGAAGAACTAGTCCGTCTTAATAAATGGACTAGCTCTTCTCACGCCTTAAAATGGCTAAATGATCATCACAATAGGTTTAAAAAAGGCTTAGGAAGAAAAGCTAAAAAGGATGACTGGACTCCCAATACTAAGTATGTAGGACTGAAACATAATAGACTCTGCTGGTACTGTGGACAAGGTGGTCATTATAGATATGACTTCCAGGAGAGAACAAGGTCTGTCATCAAGAATAAGCAATATGTGAAACAAGTTTGGATGAGAAAGGACAGAGTGAAAACTGATTCTGAGAAAAGGGAGCCCAAGCAAGTGTGGGTTCCTAAAACTAATAAGTGACTTTCTTTGCAGGCTAAAGTGAAAGAAAGCAAGCCATGGTATGTGGACAGGGGCTGCTCAAGGCACATGACAGGAGAAAAATCTGTATTTCTTTCACTCACAGCCTATGAAGGTGCAAGTGTGACATTCGGTGACAACCAAACAGGTGAAGTGGTCGGTATAGGTAAGATTGCTAAGTCATTAATACACTCCATAGATGAAGTCTACTTAGTTGATGGTTTGAAACATAACTTGTTGAGTGTTTCACAACTATGTGATAAAGGGAACAATGTCCTATTCACTGCAAAGAATTGCATAGTTGCGAATCATAAGACAAGTAATGTTGTGCTAGAGGGAAAGAGGCACAAAAATGTTTACAAAGTTGATGTAAATAAGCTTTCCAGTAATTCTCTAACATGTCTCAGTGCTATTGAAACTGATGTCTCACTATGGCATAGACGATTTGGACATGTAAGTCTCAACACCTTGAACAAGCTGGCATCACACAACCTTGTCATTGGTTTACCTAAAATAAAATTCAAGAGTGATGAACTATGTGGTGCCTGCGCTAGAGGTAAGCAGGTAAAGTCTTCTTTTATAACAAAGAATATGGTAAGTACTTCACGACCCCTTGAGCTTCTACACATGGATCTATGTGGTCCTATGAGAGTTCAAACTCGTGGAGGAAGAAATTATGTGTTTGTTATTGTAGATGACTATTCTTGATTCACTTGGACCCTGTTGCTTGTATCCAAGGATGAAACCTTCGATATGTTTGAAATCTTTGCTAACAGAATGCAGAAACAAGTTGGAGTTGATATTCTATCTCTAAGGTCTGATCATGGCACAGAGTTTGATAATGACAAATTCATTAACTACTATGCTCAACATGGCATTGATCACAACTTCTCTGCCCCAAGAACACCTCAACAGAATGGGGTAGTTGAACGGAAGAACAGAACCTTGGAAGATATAGCTAGGACCCTGTTGCTAGCTAGTGATCTTCCAAGGAATATGTGGGGAGAAGCTGTAATCACAGCTTGCTACATCATAAATCGTGCCATGTTAAGACCTATTCTGAGAAAGACACCCTATAAATTACTTAGAGGAAGAAAGCCAAATATTTCCCACTTTAGAGCTTTTGGTTGCAAATGCTATGTGCATAACAATGGAAAGTCTAACCTGGGAAAGTTTGATGCCAGGAGTGATGAGGCTGTCTTTGTTGGCTATGCTCCTCACAACAAAGCTTACAGGGTCCTCAACAAAAGAACACAGAAAGTTGAGGAAAGTGTACATGTTGTATTTGATGAATCTAATGCAGGTCTTGAGTCATTACTGCAGGATAAAGAAGACTTCCCAATCGGTCTTTCACCAGAAAGGGAAGAAGAAGAAGAAGAAGAAGAAGAAGAAGTCTCACAAGAAACAGGTAATGTTGGAGAGACGGAAACAGGGTCCACACCTCCAAGGGTCCATACATCGGACTCAGGGGGAACAAATATTCCTGATATGGGAACAACACCCATAGATGAAGGAGCTGAGAAATCTCAAAGTCCTAGAGAAGACCCTGTTCCCTCTCCACAAAGAGATGATCCGAAGGTTCTGGCTTCCAGCCACGATCTTGGAAACATCGGAGCTCTCATCCCATGGATCAAATCATTAGTGATATAAATAAAGGGATTCAAGCGAGAGCCTCTGTACAAAACTTTATGGCTTTTTGGGCTTTCTTATCCTATGTTGAACCACATAATATTCATGAAGCTTTGTAGGATGCTGACTGGATAACTGAAATGCAAGAGGAGCTCAACCAGTTTGAAAGGAACAGGGTTTGACACCTTGTTCCTAGACCTTATAATAGGACCATCATTGGAACTAAATGGGTATTTAGGAACAAACTGGATGAGACAGGAACTGTGGTTAGAAACAAGGCTTGATTGGTGGTTCAAGGTTACAACCAGCAAGAGGGGATTGACTATGATGAGATATTTGCCCTTGTTGCTAGAATTGAGGCAATACGCATGCTTATAGCGTTTGCAGCTCACATGGACTTCAAATTACAACAGATGGATGTCAAAAGTGGCTTTCTGAATGGGTACATGAAAGAGGAAGTCTATGTGAAGCAACCCCCTGGGTTTGAGAGCAATAAGTCCCCTGACCATGTCTATAAACTTGACAAAGCATTGTATGGCTTGAAACAAGCTCCTAGAGCTTGGTATGAACGTCTGTCAAAGTTCTTAATGGACAATGGTTATCAAAGGGGACAAGTTGACACAACCCTGTTCCTACGAGCAAAGGGGGAAAGTTTGTTAGTTGTGCAGATATATGTTGATGATATAATTTTTGGTGCAACTGATCAAGCTTTGTGCACGGAATTTTCTGAGTTGATGATGAGTGAATTCGAAATGAGTATGATGGGTGAGCTTAATTTCTTTTTAGGCTTACAAATCAAACAAACTTCTGAAGGAACAATGATTTATCAACAAAAGTATGCTAGAGAGCTGATCAAGAAGTATGGCATGAGAGATGCCAAGGTCTATGACACACCTATTGCCACCAATGTCAAGCTTGACTTGGATGAAGCAGGTAAGAGTGTTGATCAAACAGTATATAGAGGTATGATTGGTTCATTATTGTACGTAACTGCCAGTAGACCTGATATCATGCATAGTTTTGGCTAGTGTGCAAGGTTTCAAGCAAACCCCAAAGAGTCACATCTCACACAAGTCAAACGCATCCTGAGGTACCTCAAGGAAACTGAGGACCTATGTCTTTGGTGCCCTAGAGGTGCTGCAATTGATTTAATTGGCTACGCTGACACTGATTATGCAGCATATCTTGTAGACAGGAAAAGCACATCAGGCTTGGCAACCTTCCTAGGGCCTTGCTTGATCTCTTGGGCTTCTAAAAAGCAAAATTCTGTGGCAATGTCTACTGCTGAAGCTGAGTATGTGGCAGCAGCTTCATGTTGTGCACAATTGTTGTGGGTAAGACAACCATTAAAGGATTTTGGAATTGATGCAGGTTGTATGCCAATCTTGTGTGACAACACAAGTGCTATAAATATTTCCAAAAATCCAGTGCAACACTCAAGAACAAAGCACATTGACATAAGACATCACTTCTTGAGAGACAATGCAGAGAAAGGATTCATTAAATTGGATTTTTGCAAGACGGAGGATCAATTGGCAAATCTTTTTACTAAACCATTGAGCAGAAAAAGGTATGAGAAACTTAGACTAGAAATAGGCATGATCAAGATTACTTAGTTGTATGTGCACCCTGTTCCCTCGATGAATGGCTAGATCGTGTCTACATGTTTTATGTGTATATATATGTGATGTGTATGTCCTTTTAAAGCTTTTGTATGTCTATACCAGCTCGCGTGCAGTAAAATGCATAACTGTATGACCTGAACTAAAGGACTCACTTTGGTCTATTGATATGTCCCTTATTGTCCTCAAAACTGTTGTTGTGTGAATCTCAAAGACCAATACATGGACCCTGTTCCCTCAGTCACTCTGCCTCAAGCAAATACTATTCCCAACGAGCTGATTCAGACGCATTTAATTGCGGCTGTTCTCCTAATAATTAGAGGCGATTGTATTCTTCTCCCTATAAATAGGGGCTAGCTGTTGTTCATAATCATCAAAATCCAAACGAGCTCCCTATATTCTCTCTCTCTCTCTCTCTAATTCTTCCCGATTTATTCATCTCTCAGATTTCTCTCTCCAGATTTTTGAATTTCTTCCCGTTAATTCAAGAATCAACTCCCAAAATCTTCAACTTGTCTCTTTTCTTCAAAACCCTAAATTCAGGCTTTAAATAGAAATGACAGGAACTAGATCAGGTGCATCAAAGAAACCCACAGCTGAGAAATCACCATCTACAACCCCTATCACTGCATCTACCCCTGTCAACACCCCAAAGATGCCGTTCAAATCATCAGCACGAAAGAACAGGGGTCCTACTGAGATCTCACCTTTCCCACCACCATCATCTTCCCCAACTGTTGCTACTGAAACCTTGGGAAAAGATGGGGCTGCTTTGTCAGGGGCTTCTGGTTCTGCAACCAAAAAGAAAGCCAAGAAGAGCTCAACCATAGGAGTTAGCGCATCTGAGCTAGCTTTTGAAATTGACGCTCTCATAAACAAAAGTGCTGCTATTGGAGCCAAGCATGTCTCAGGGAAAGGGGAGAAGGGTAAGAAGAAGAAAGAGGGTGCTGGGAAATCAAAAGGAGAGCTCGAGGGAGAGAAAAAGGAGAGTGAGGGAGGAGAGAAGTCTGGCACAAAGAGCGCCTCTGCTCAGGGGGAACAAGGGTCAGCTGAGAAACACCCTGTTCCCACAGCTGAACCCAAGAAATCAAAAAGGACTACCACTGGGTCCTCCAAGAAACAGGGTCCTATTCTCAAAGGTCCAGTTTCAGACCCTGTTTCTACCCCAACCCCATCCAAGAAGAGAAAGACCGTTTCTGAACGGATCTTAGATGAACCTACTGAGACACCCCCACCTGCAGCAGCTGAGGCTTCTTCTCGTCCTGCCAAGAGGAAGAAGACCTTAGTCTCCATGTCTTCTACAACAATCTCCACTGGAAAGCCTGGCAAGAAACAGATGATGAGCCAGGATGAGATCGACGCCAGAACTGCTCAAATCCTTTCCAGACGCAGCATGCCGGGTAAGGTCTGGTGTTTGGACTGGATGAAAGAACATGGGGCTAGGGATTTTGTTGATAATGTTATGTCTCAGGGATGGGGTACTTTCATGACCACTAGGACCACATTTCACTATGCTGAATTTAAACAGTTTTACGTAAACTGTTCTGTGAAAAAGGGGGTGGTCAGAAGTGAAGTGTCTGGGGTTCCCTTTAAATTCAATGCATCTGATTTAGGGAAAGTCTTGGGAATCCCGTGTGAAGGTTTTGCTGAGTGGGCTAGGGGTGGTGTCTTGCCTGAGTTTGATGATCTTGACCCCATAGCCATTGTGAGAAAGTACTCCAGAAACATGGAGGAGGATGTGGCTAAGAGGGTCAAAGCTGTGGACCTTGCTCCTATACACAAGCTGTACTTTGCCCTTGTGTTTAAGACCCTGGTCCCTAAGGAGGAGGCTAGGGAATATTGCTCAGCCTATTACATGAGCATTATGGATCTGGTGGAACGGAGAGAGAAGGTCAATCTTCCTGCTGTCATGATTCACCATATAGATTATGTTCTTAGTGCCAAGAAGATCACCCACTCTCTGCCCTACGGATATGCTCTCACCCTGGTGTTCCAACACTTTGGTGTGCCTCTTACTGAAGGGGCATCACCTACTACTGTGAATAAGGTGGGAAAGCAGTACTTGAAGCAAATTGGGTTCAGGTTTGATGAGGATCTAGAAGAGAAGGAAGATGAGGAAGGGGTTGGCTCTGAGGGGGAACAGGGCCCAGAGGCTGTTTCTATGGAAGGGGCAAGCATCAGCAGAGCTGCAATGTTCACAACGGTCCAACTGGTTGAGGCCAAGCTCAACTCTGTGACATCTAAGCAAGCTGACTTGGCTCAGAGGGTTGCTGATCTGACTGATGCAGTAACCAAGGCTGATCAGGCTCATCAAAGCAAGCTTGATGAGCTTATGAAGATGCTACGAGATGGGTTTGAGGTGGAGAATGAAGACACTCATGTTGACAACACTAACCCTTCAAACCCCGTTCCTCCCCTTGTTGTTTAAAGCCCGTGTCTCTTTTCTTTTCATTTTTTCTTCTCTCTAGGTGTTGCTTTTCTGTAACAATGCCTTCCTTTCATGACTTTGGTTAATATATAATATTTGGTTTATATGATTTGACTATTTTCTGGATGGCCTATATCAATAGATTTCTAGGTTTGAGCTACTAATTCTTGCATTTGTTTGCATACACTTAAACCCTGGAGGTGATGGTTGTGACATGCTAAAATTTGGCTTAACTTATCAATATTTCCATGTTTAACTGATGTCCATGACACTTTTTGATGATGCCAAAAGGAGGAAGAGTGGTCTGCTTATGATTAGGTCTGATCTGATTATGTTTAGGTTTAGTCTAGTTTAATTCTCATGCCTTGTTAACCTATTCACTACGGATAGGTAGCACATAAATTTTTTAATTTCTGCTCTAATGGTTTCTGGTTTGAAATGGTGTTTCCTTTGCCTACTCTGATTCTCTAAAGTCTTGAAAGGTGCAATACTGTTTGCACAAATTTCTCTCTACAAACGTTTCAATATGATGGATGATAATGTTAAGCTGAAGTTCTTGATAGTGGAGCTGTGAACCCTGTTTCCACTTACCCGTGGTTCTCCTGGTTGGTTCACAGCAATGGTAAGTCAATGTAAGCCTGAGTTAGTTCTGTTTCTCTTTGATCTTTAAATTGGTATCTAGCTCAGATAAGCACACTAGTTTGTCATCATCAAAAAGGGGGAATTTGTTGGGTTCCTGGTTTTGATGATAACAAACAAAGTGTCCTTATCTATGTGTGAACTAACTATGATGGCAGGTTGACATAAGGATGCAAGAAGGTATAATACTCAAAGCATGATTGCTCTTGAAGATGCTTGGATCCTAACAAGACATGAAGATAATGTAATGTAGTTAAATGCATTTGTCATTAGTCTTTATGTACTATGCTTGACTAGTTAGCAAGAGTCTAAATTGATCATGACAAGGGAACAAGGTTGTAGGACTGAGTGCATGTATCCATGAGTACAGGGGAGCATTCTTGTGAACCCTGTTCTCTATGACCAGCACTACAGCGTGAAGGAACCAAAGGGGAACAACTTCATTGGACCCTGTTCCTTCTAAGCTGTGCATCTGGACGAGGTTGCATAAATTCATATTTATTATTTCTACGAATATTTTGTGTACTATCTTTTTAGATATTCACACAAATATTCTTCTGAAGAAATATATTATTATTTTGGAAAAATGAATATTTCAAAATCGTATTTTTAACAGAAAAGTATTTTATTTTGAAAAGATATTGTCTTGGAAAAAGTATTTTACTTAATGGCCAAGTATATATTGTTGAGCAAGTGAATTATCTTCTGGAATATTTCAAATTATCTTTTAGAGATTATATTCTAATAAATCACTTGCTAGCTGGCTGAGATTTTCTGTTAATGAATTTGGACGGATTATATATCATAGGTTGAGTTAAGGAAAGGTCTTTGATCTTTACTTAAACTCTATCCTATCTTTTGCTAAATCTTATCATTAATATTGTGAAGAGATTTAACCTAACTGACTGAGCTTGTTTTGGGCCTGCCTATATAAGGCGCCTGATATGCTCAGTTGTAGGGTTAAGCTTTGCGTGCATCATTGAACTCAGAATCAGTTGTGCAAAGAGTATACTCGTCCAAACCAGATACGTTCAGTACTCACAAAGAATAACCTTGAACCCTGTTCCCTGTCCTGGTCAGTTTGAGTCTTTGCTTAGATTGGTCATTGCATAATAGGTTTTTGTGGTCTTATATTGCTTAGTGTTGATTCGTGTAATAGGACAAACAATCTGGTTATTTGTAAGGTCTCTAACTCAGTAACGAGTGTAGAGCATCTCTCAGATCAGTGTGTGATTCTGTGAGATAGGCAACGCATCAATAACGATGTGTGGTGGTGTTAGGGTATTGTGCTGTATCCTGGATTTTGGCCCTAGTAATAAGATAAGTAGTGTGACAAAATCCCAAGTAACTGGGTCATGGTTTTTACTCCTATTGAGCCTAAGAGGTTTTCCACGTGAAAAAAGCCTTGTGTTATTTACATTCTGTTCTTTATATTTTGTCTTAGTCTGCCGTATAGGAACAACGTCTATAACGTTGTTCTCTACCCTGTTCCCAAGTTGCAAAACGCGAGAAATTGGAGTCACTCTATTCACCCTCCTCTAGAGTAACTTAGGCACTCTTCACCTGGGGTCACCATTATCGTCCCTATAGCGAGCTCTACGCTGCTTTGACTGATGCGAGGTACAAGAGAACTACCTCGGTGGAGCAGAAGGCGAGGATGTTCATCGCCTATCTCCTTGCCACCACGATCTTTGGTGACAAGGGAGAGCATATTCATGCTATTTACCTCCCTAACTTGTTGGATTGGGAGAGGGTGAGAGAGTACAACTGGGGGTTGCCGGGCTACGCCAACCTCTTGAGGTGCATGCGGTTTGCTTGTCGTGTGAATGACGAGGGATACAAGAAGTCGACTCTTCCTCCCGTGAGCTTGTGCGGTTTTTGGAAGGCCTTGCAGGTGCGTTTTGCTATTGTATTCATTTGATGATTTGCACGATTTAAGTGTATGGTGCTTAATTTCATGTTTCGATGTAGGCTTGGTTTTTTGAGCATTTTCCGGACATGGCGCCTACGGGCTGGGAGTCGGATTTCCCAGTTTGCAGGGCATGGCGTCATAAGGGTCCTGCGCCCTTCCCGACCCTTCAGCAGTACAGGGAGACCCTCTTGCGCCTAGACTGGCACAAGGTAACGCAATTTTGCTTTTTATTGCGTGCATTTGTATTTCTTTGTGTGGAAATATCTTATGTTGCGTGTTTGTGTAGATTGACTACTTCCCTTGGGCGAAGTACCCTGGGTTGGCTTCGGATGCTGTCCTTGCATGTAGGGCAATAGACCGCCAAAGGATCCTAATTGCGGGTCCATTCTCTTTCGAGTGGTATTTGGGAGAGCGGATCTTCCGTCAGGTTTATCCTGATGAGGTAGGACCGAGGATTCCTTTGGATCCTCCCTCGACCATGCTCTTGGTGAGGTGCTTGTCTCGCGAGCAGGTTGCGGAGGCCATGGTGGGCTCAGATGCTATGAGGTATTTGAAGGAGCCTGCAAAGGACCTTGCGGGGCACTATGAGCAGTTTCGTCGTGATCGCCTCATGCCTTCATTTGTGGGCTTGAAGGTAAGAACTTTATATTTGTCTTTCTATGCTTTTCGTGTTTTGTTGGTTGCTAACCTTCTTTGCTTCGTTGGAGCCTCGGGTTGATGCCATCGACGTGGATGTCCCGGATATGCGGGTCCGAGGTCGGGACTATGGCGGGAAGGAGTGTTGGGGAGAGGTCCCGATGACGGAGGACCTTGATGAGGACATCCAGGGCCTTCCTCTTCCAGTTGGCCATCCAGGAGTAAACTTGTCATTTTACCTGTTGCATGTGATTTTTACCATTTTCATGCTTGTATTGACTTTTCCTTTGTGTAGCTTGACCGTGAGCAGACCAGGAAGGTCTTCAAGATGATGCATGCTTTGAAGTCTTGGATATCCCGAGCTCTTTCAAAGGGAACTTGCTCGAGAGCCGACTTGGATAAGGTAAGCTTGATTTTGCATAATCAAAGTCGTATGCTTTGAGAAATGTATCTTATATGTTTGGTGGGTTGCAGGTTGAGTACCGTCGACCCCTTTCTCGTCGTCACGACAGGTGGTTATGTCTGATGATGAGGTTGTGAGTTCTCCTGAGCGCAGCCCTTCTCGTGAGAGGAGCCCTCAGAGGGAGAGTCCTAGGATAGAGAGAAAGCTTGTGCATCGGACGGAGCGTCCTGGTGGGAGTAGGATGACTCAGTTTGTGGAGCCTACTCCTATGCCTATGCCTATGTATCCTCTTATCCTGGGTATGCGGGGTATGCTCCTTATGGCGATCTTTACTACCAGCCCCCTGTCCCTGCTCCTATGATGCCTACCATGCCTCCTCGTTCTTCTTGGGGTATGATTCGAGTTATGTCGGAGAGGGGTGCTCGTATCGGGAGCCTGCCCGCCAATCTTCCTCTGACCCGGGCCAGTTGGTGGCGTCGATCTTTGGTGATGAGCCACGGAGGTCGGAGGATCACTTTGAGCTGCTCCACACAGATGCTGATGCGGGTGACGATTTCTACGATAATGTATTTGTATGAAATACATTCGTGAACATTTGTGTTGAACAAGTATTCGGACTTTGCTTTGTAATATATTGTCGTTTATTGGTCCCTGCATATAATTAGGCTAATGCAAATGCACAAGTAGTCAAGCAAAAGCGCAAGTAATAGCCATATAGAAAAAATGGTACAACCAAAAGTTAAAATTTGGTGTACCCTATCCCCCCTACAAAAAATGAAAAAAAGAAAGGGGTGCAAAAATGAAATGAAATTAATAAGTAGAAAAAAGAGAGTAATAAAAATAAAAGATGATAATCATCAAAAAAGAAATAAGGAAATTGTGGGGTTCCCAGAAATAATTAAGGAAATAAAAGAAAAATAGGAATAATAGAAGAAATAGGAAACTGAGCCAAATTGGAGTCCAAGATGGTTAAGAAAAGTGTCCAAAACCGGGTAGAAGAGGGCTGTCTCGAAAAAGGGGCTCGGCGGCCAAAGGAAGGCGTTCAGCGGCTGACGCGAAGGAGAGGGGGTCAAAAGAGGGGCCGCCAGACTTAGCGGTTGGGCCGCGGAGGCTGGGCGGCTGGCCGCGGAGTTTCAGCGGCTGGCCGCCGAAGCTCAGCGGCTGGGCCGCTGGGCCTGGGCTTCCATATCGTGGCCGCCGAGCCTTCGGCGTCTGCCCTATGGGCCGCTGAAGCCTATTTTTCGACGGGTTGCCATATTTTCGTCTTTTTTCGTGCGAGCTCTATATAAACCTTGGGTTAGTCCGATTTTGGGACATCACCTTCATAATTCAATAGTAATAGAGAGCTTTTTAGAGAGAGAAACTCCCAATTAATTTAGATTCCATCCATGGCAACTTTTGAGGTTAAGTTTGATAAGTGGTTGCAATCCATGACCCATGAAGAGAGGATAAGACTTGTGCCCTTTCACTTGAATGCTTTCTTCCACCTGAAGCAAGTTCAGGTTGTCTGGAACGTTCTTGAGGCTGCGGTTGAATTTTGGGATGACAAGCTTCATGTTTTTAGATTCGGGTATAACGAACTGTGTCCTCTTCCAAAAAGAATTTGCCGCCATAATTGGGTTCCCTCATGATCAAGCAACTGCAACTCCATGGCTCGGGGCCAACCTTGAAGGCTACTATAAAAGCTATCTTGGTTTACCCCCAATGGAAGCCTCTTCTGTGGCTAGAACCGGTGAGCTAGACCTCAATGGTGTGATTGATATCTTTTTCCCCAAGGTAAGGGATAATCATTATGAGACATATTATAGGCGTGCTTTTATCTTATGTCTCTTACATAGGTACCTCTTGTTGGTGGAGGTAATAATGGTAAAACTTGTATGCTTAGAATTGTTGAACAAATTCAAAACGATTTTACCCCTATGTCTCTTGTTCTTGGTGAAGCCCTAATGTGCTTGGACCGCAAGAAACAAGAACCATCGCATGGTCGATGGACAGGAAGCCCTCTTCTCCTTCAAGTGAGTGCTTGAATAATTGCCTTGGATATAAAGTTTGAATCTTTAATGGATACCTAACTTTATTAGTTTTGTGTTTGTTTGGTTTTGTAGATATGGCTTTTGGAGCACATGTGCTTCATTGAGAGGCCGGCTAATGCGCTTTAATACTAACCAAAGCAGTTTCGTGCCCGCCGAAGGCTTTACTATGTATCCACCATTGATGAATGGCGTGGATATCTTAAAGCATGCCCTTTGCTAAGATGGACTGTCAAGTGGTGGGGCCAAAAATCCGCAATCGGATGCAGCAAGGAGACGGGATATCATCAAATCCTTGGCCATCAAAATTTGACTTACATATTTCCTAGCCGTATCATGCGGCAATATGGGAAACGCCAGATTATCCCACAGAAGGATAGTGTTGTGCCGGCTACCCGGGTTTTGACTATTAGTATGGTGAGATCTTGGGAGTGTGCATGGGACCGTCGTCCAAAATGGAGCATTCCTCACATTAAGGCCCCAACGACCATATCTTCAGCTTATGAAGCTTGGATGGATTGTAAAACCATAGAAGGCCGTCGTGCATGCAGGAAATCCGAACAAGATGATCTTAAGGCCCAATCGATCAAGGCTAGTTTAAGGCTTTCTAACCCCAATGATCCCAAAGGGAAGGGTAAGCAAAAGGGAGTCAAGCATGCGAAAAGTGTTCTCAATCCGAAGGCCAAGAAAGCTCTAGCCAATATTACTACTAAGCCGGAAGAGAAGCCCCAAATTCGGGCCAATGATCATGAAGCCTCTTCCAGTGCTCCTCTAATGGAGGTTGAAAAAGAAGAAGAGCCCGTGGTTCGAGAGAGATGGGCTCCCGAGGAACATGAAGTGGAAGGCCCAAAAGTTGATGAACCCAGGGAGGATGTCGTCCCTACTACCGAAGCTATGGAGTAGTCTATTAGGAAATACTCTTTTGGAGCATGTCTTATCTTAGGATTGCCTTTTATTTGCTTTAAATTCAATAGAGTGATGTGCCCCCTTTTTTTTTTTTTTGGATTTAGTTAATTTGTTTTTTATTATTTAGGAATTGCAAAGTCTTGTAATGGACTTTATTATTATTTATGAAGACATGCTTATTTTATTATTGCAACCTTGTGTTTATTATGTGCACAATATTTAACAACTTTTGAACGCGAATTTGATGAAGGGGCCGGGCCCAATTGTAATTGGGTTGTCCTACGTATTCTTTTAGGGGAATTAGGTCGGTTACATTGGCCCTTACCTCCTTAAGTACTAAGTCTCCAACCTTAAGGTCCCTCATTTTGAGCCTTTGGTTAAAATGCCTAGTTAGTCTTTTTTGATAGACTCTTACGTTGTGCAAAGCTTGCAATCTTTTCTCATCTAGCAGGACTAATTGGTCATAGCGGGCTTGCACCCAATCCACCTCGGGGATTTGACTTTCTAGAACGATCCTTAGAGATGGGATCTCTAGCTCAATTGGTAATACGACTTCCATTCCGTAAACCAGGGAGTAGGGTGTTGCTCCTGTTGATGCGCGAACTGATGTCCTATGAACCCAAAGTGTGAATGACAACTTGTCTGGCCAGTCATGATAATTTTCTGACATTCTTTCAATGATTTTCTTGATGTTCTTGTTAGCTGCCTCTATTGCGCCGTTTGTTTGCAGCCTGTAGGGAGACGACTTTCGATGCAGGATTTTAAATTGGTCCAACAGCTCAATCACTTCTTTCATGAAGTGTGATCCATTATCACTGATGATTTCTTCGGGAACCCCATATCTGGCTATTATGTTATTCTTAATGAACTTAACTACATGCTTTGCTTTGAGCTTTCCGTATGATTGCGCTTCGACCCATTTAGTAAAATAGTCGATTGCGACTAGGATATATTTGTGACCTCCTTTTCCTGTTGGGGTTATTTTACCGATGATGTCGATTCCCCAAGCTGAGAAAGGCCAAGGCGAGGTGAAGGTATCTTTTGACGAATTCATTACAGTCCTTTTCCATTGTTGTCCAATAATACCCAAGCCTTATTATTTTCCAGGATAGCATGATACCGTTCATGTGCGGTCCCCATACCCCTGCATGTACATCTCTTAGGACCTTATGGGCCATCTCGGTACCTAGGCATAGGAGGTTGACTCCGTTTGGGCTTTTCTTGTATATTTGACCTTGTACTTCTAAGAATTGGGCCACGAGCCTTCTGAGCGCTTTCTGGGCTCTAGGGCTAGAATCAGGAGGGTAGAGCTGGTAAACAAGCATATTTCTTATGTCAGTGTACCATTCGTCTTCTTCGACGTAGAACACTTCCAAAGCGTCACAATATGAAGGCTCAGATCTCCTTTGTACATAGATGGGCATCATCCAGATGGTTTCAGGTATATTGATCATGCTTGCTAATTTAGCCAAGGCGTCTGCAAATTGATTATCTTCTCGTGGAAGGTATGTAAAGTGTATTTGATTGAAATACACTATGATCTTATCTAAGTATTCCTAGTAGAGTACCAGGGATTCACTTTTAACCTTCCACACCTTGGAAATTTGGTTAATTATGAGTGACGAGTCCCCTAGACTCGGAGTGTTTTGATGCCAAGGCTTATGGCGGATTGTAGCCCTATTATGCAAGCTTCATACTTGGCGCCATTATTTGTAACCTCATGGTCTAGTTTGACTGAAATAGGTGTGTGTGCACCTTCGGGGGATACTATTAGTACTCCTACCCCGAAACCCTTTTGGTTGGATGCTCCATCAAAGTATAGTTGCCAAGTTTCAGTATCTAAGGTCATAACCCCCTCGTCCGGAAAGTGATATTCTTCCTTGTGATCCGACTCGTTTATGGCTTGGTTGGCTAAGTATTCCGAGATAGCATGCCCTTTTATGGCCTTTTGGTGCTCAAATTTGAGGTCGAATTCTGAGAGGAGGACTGTCCATTTTGCTATCATGCCGTTCAGTAGGCTTTTCGAATATGTATTTCAAAGGATTTTCTCTCGATCATATGTGGATCGTGTGCTGGAGCATGTAATGTCGTACCTTTTTAGTAGTTGCTACCAAAGCTAAGAATGTCTTTTCTAGGGATGAATAGCGGGTTTCGTATTCCAAAAACTTCTTGCTTACATAGTATATAACTTTCTCTTCCCTATCTACTTCTTGGGCTAGCATGGCCCCCATTGATGTTTCTGAGACTGTATGGTAGAGGATTAGAGGCATGGCTGGAATGGGCGGTACTAGAACATGTGGTTTGGATAGATAGGCCTTAATTTTGTCAAAGGCCTTTTGGCATTGCTCGTCCCATTCTGTCTTTACCTCTTTTTTGAGTTTCTTGAATATGGGCTCGCATGTGATGGTTAATTTGGAGATGAACCTACTAATGTACTGGATTCTCCCTAGAAAGCCTTTTATTTCTTTCTCTGTCTTTAGACTTGGCATGTCTATTATGGCTTTGATCTTGGATGGATCAATTTCTATTCCTCTGGTGCTTATGACAAATCTTAGAAGTTTGCCGGATGTGACTCCGAATGCGCACTTTTTGGGATTAAGCCTCATATTGTACTTCCTAAGCCTGTCAAAGAACTTTTGAAGTGAGGGTACATGCCCTTCTCTGTCTTTGGACTTTATGATCATATCATCTACATACACTTCAGCCTCCTTATGCATCATGTCGTGGAGTAAGGTTGTAGCAGTTCTTTGGTATGTGGCTCCTGCATTCTTAAGCCCGAATGGCATTACTGTATAGCAATAAGTGCCCCACTGTGTGATGAAAGGGGTTTTCTCTTTATCCTCTTTGGCCATTAGGACCTGGTTATATCCTGCGTACCCATCCATAAATGATAGAAGGGCGTGTCCGGCGGTGTTATCTACTAAGACGTCTATGTGAGGTAAGGGAAAGTCGTCTTTCGGACTTGCTTTGTTCAAGTCCCTAAAGTCTAAACACATTCGGACCCGTCCGTCCTTTTTTTGGGACTGGGACAATGTTGGCTACCCAATCGGGGTAATTGGCCACTCTTATGAAGCCTGCCTCTTGTTGTTTCTGGACCTCTTCTTTGATCTTAAGAGCCCACTCTGGCTTCATTCTTCTTAACTTTTGTTTGACTGGTTTGCAGTCGGGGTTTAGTGGAATGGTATGCTGAGCAATTTTGCGGTCTATGCCTGGCATGTCCTTGTAGGACCAGGCGAAAACATCCGTATAATCCTTTAGGAGTGTTACGAATTGTTCGCGTTCATTAGATGTTAAAGACAAGCCTATTTGCACGTGGCGACGCTCATCATTAGTTGCAATGTTTATTGTCTCGATTTCTTCGACTATTGAAGTCTTTTGCTCATGTTCGATTAGGGCTTCAATAACTTCTTTTGGCAATTCCGTTATATCTTCTGAATTATTAGCAGTGAGGCAATCCAAGTAAGCAAAATCGACGTTCATAATATTAATATGAGCGGACAATACATCAATGAGGTCATCACTAAGGACCTTAGTAGTAGAAGGAATGGATTGGGGTGAACTACCTGACATTTCTAGGATAACACGCCCAGAATCAGACTCGGACTCGGAATCAGACTCAGAATCGGAACTGGGCCCTCCTGTAGGACCGTTTACGGATTGTGAACTTTTACTTGGCTCCCTTGACTGGAGTCCACTTCGTCTCGTGCTTCCAGGTGGTGCGGTCGAGCCCGATTGGGGCGATCAGCTTGGACGGGTCGAAACCTTCATTAAAAAGCATAGTAAGGGGCAGTTTGGTAGTTGTCTCGTCGTACTGACGACGTTCTTCGCCAAATAAGAGCCCAAAGTAGTTGGGTGTCATGTCATTAGCCCAATCTTTAGTGGATTGGTCCTCATTAGGAGGTATGGGTGTGTCTTCACTCATGATGAAGCAGTCTTGGAATGCCTCGAAGCCTGGCATTAGGATCCCGTTATTTGTGTATGGTTCAGGGAATCCATAGTAAGGATATGGGTCGCCTTCTTGAAGAAATTGCCCATTCAGGGTAAGGGGATAAGGATCCATGCTGTGTGGAACAAGTTTGTTAGCCGCACGGGCTCTTTTCTTAGCCATCACTTTGGATATTTAGGCCTTAACCTCTTGCCTAGTGGGCCTGTAGCCTAGCCCAAATAGATCATTTTTGATCTTGGTGTTCCAGCAAGTTTGGGTACATTGGGATGTGGGCCCAAAGTGGTACCTGGGAAGTGGCCTATCTTTCTGAGTAAAGCATTCACATTAAGTGTGGGCTCTATTGTTTCTACGAAGGCTATCTTCTCAAAGCCCCATAACTCCTCGTCTTGCTCATTATGCTTTATCTTTAGGAGTGGAGCTTTCTCAATCTGTGCTACCATAGTATCCGTGCACACTTTTTGATGCAGGGTTGAGGCTACGGCATTTAGCCCGTGTAACCAAGGCCTTCCTAAGAGTAGGTTGAAGGTGGCTGGAATGTCAATTACATGAAACTGGACCATTTTCTCGATGGGCCCAATATTGATGTTCATGGAGAAGGTACCCAATACGTTCCTCTTGGAATTATCGTAAGCCCTTAGCCCTTGTGCGGAATGCGCGAGGTTGTTGCAGTCCATTTTGAGGTGTTCAGCAGTCCTCAAGGGGCATACATTTACAGGAGAGCCATTGTCGACTAAAGTCATAGGGACTTGTCTTTGTTGACAGATTACAGTAAGATAGAGGGCTTTGTTGTGGTGAATACCCTCAGGTGGAAGGTCTTTGTTAGAAAAAGTGATGGGCGTAGATGACTTTCCTTGGACCAGGAGGTTGACTACCTCTTCAGGGGTAGCATTTGGAGAAATGGTAGTTGCATTCAAGGCCTCTAGCACGGCCCTTCTATGAGTGATAGAAGTGGTCAACAGTTGCCAGATAGATATGTCAGCTTTTGTTCTTTGTTGCTTGAGGATGTTGGTCCCATCGTCCTCTTTTGGCATTTCTCTTTGGGTCGAATCCCTATTGGGGATGGCCACAGGCTCTATGGGTTGGATTTGAGATGAATCCATATAGATGTTTTCGGGCCTGAATTGGCGTCCTGATCTAGTGAGATAGTTTAGGGCCTTATCATCCTCTTCTTTCTCATCATCGGAGATATCATACCAGGCTTTGCCATTAGCTATGGCATGGACTTGAGGAGTCAATATATCTTCTGGATTAGTATATGACCCATTATCTTCCTCATCGCTATCCCAAAGGCCGCAAACGTCCAGCGTGGGCATCGGGCTTGGGTATGGCGGTATGGCCTGTCCAATAGGTGTGATCAGATAAGATGGATCAAACCCTTCTTCTGTGTCAATGGAAAAAGAATTCCCGAGGGGATTGTTGTTGTTGCTGGGTGGTGGTGCATCTTTAGGCAATGGTATTGTGCCATTATCAAACAAATCTTGGATTTTATCTTTGAGAGTGTAACACTTTTTAGTGTCGTGCCCGCGCCCCCTATTGTATTTGCAGAATGCAGATTCGTTCCAATATGGTAATCTCTTCTCTACAGGTGGATCGGGAGTAGGCCCAATCGGGTGTAGGTAGTCTCCTTTGATCAACTTGTCTAGAGCCTTGATATTAGTCATTCCGAGGGGAGTGTACCTCCTTTGATGCCTATCAGCTATGGCGTTCACTTCATTTCCTCTACTTGTGGAGGCATGGTTGGTATTGGTGTATTTCTTATCCTTATATCCACTTGTGTTGTTATTGTAAGTGACCTTGTTCTTCCCTCTTTGGAGTTGATCATCTTCAATGGACATGCCTACTTCAGTTAGTTGGCATAGGTGGTTATGGGTTGAATCTTCATGTGTTCGCGGTATTCAGATGCCAAATTCTGGACTAGCATTCGGATTTGGTCCCTTTCAGATGGGCGATCGATCGTTTTAGCTACCTTAGTCCTCCATCTTCTCACGAAACTGGTGAACCCTTCTTTATCACCTTGCTTGGTGATCTCCAACTCTCTCAATGTCATGGGCGGCAAGACATTGTCAGCATATCTCTGAACGAACAATGTGGATAGATCTTCCCATTTTTCCAGCTTTTGGGTGGGCAACTTGAAGAACCAGGCCCTGACAGCAGGATCAAAGGTTTGGGGAAAGAGGTGAACATACAGCTCTTATACAATACTTGTAAGGCCCAATGCGGTAGTAAAAGCTCTAATGTGATCTTGTGGATCGTTGGTTCCTTTGAAAGTGGGAACTTCAGGCATGGAAAACTTAGTTGGCAACTTTCCCTTGATGTGGGGAGCATAGCCTTCCGAATTGATGATCATGTCATTGAAGACAAGACTCTTGCCTAGGACAGATTCAAGCCTTTTCAGCTTGGCTTGAAGCTCTCGGACCTCTTTAGTGGAGGGTTCGGCCTTTTCCTCATCGGGCTTGGGCTCATCATCATCCTTAGTAGGGGGATCCAATTTGGCGACACAGGCTTCCATATCAGTGAATCTAGCATTCATGGCGACCATTTGGGCTAAAAGGTCATCCATCTTTTGGTCAGCAGTTCTCTCAGCGTCTCCAGACATAGTGGACTTAGGTGAATAGGGTGGTCAGCCTTGAGGTGACAATGGCGGTGTACGAAGGTAATCGAGCCAAATGGGGCCCACAAACTGTGCTTGTGGTGAAGGTTCGAACGACAACTTGCTGGACTCGTCTTTCTCCCACTTCCTAGGACTGGGATCTTTACTTCTACCAATTCTAGACATAAAAAGGCCCGTTTAAGAAAATAGAAAATAAATGGGAACCTCCACAGAATAAAAGGTTTTATTTTAAAACAAATGTGGGAAAAGAATCTAGCACTAATCCTTAACATGGTGATCTTTTGGGAAAGACGCGATTTTATGTAAATAGCATATTCTAGTCAATGATCTTTCGACTTTATTAGAATAACAAATACTCTTGACTTGCATATGGGATGAAATTCCCTAATTTAAGGAAAAGATATACTGTTGACTTGCATATGGAATAAAATTAGAGTCTTTTTTTTTATTTGGTGAAAGATCATTGACGGGAATATATTATTTGCATGCAATCTAATTCTTATGGAAAGGAACGTCTTCCTAACATGGTCACTAGCATCATCGGAGTCATACATGGATTATACTTCCTAAAAACAAAAGATCCTAGACTCTATTTGTAAACCTGACAAAACGTACAAGCAAACAAAAGGGAAACCTTCCCTAACCAGGACTCAATAAAAGAATCCTAAGGGGGGATCTAGTCCTAATATTCTATGGAAACTAATCACATAGCAAGGAAACAATTAATAATAATATGGCAAGTAAACCAATTAGCACCTTGATATGGACTATGAGACATAATGCAATAGTTAACACAATCTATGGTTGGATAAGGTAACCCATGACCGGATGCGTTTTGTCATCTATGGGGTGCATAGTAAGACTAGACGTACCGTTTTACACATCTCGAATGGAAACATGTAAATGCCATGGGGTGGAATAGGACTATGTGCAAAGGCAATTCGGACCGAGTGGGTCACTGGCCTAAGTCATAGACAATATTCCAAAGGGTAGATCCTGTTTATCGAGTGGTGATGTCTTTCGACCATCTTGCGATGATAACGCATGCAGTATGAATGATATGGATGCAAAAGCAAAGAAAATAAACACATACGGTAATTGAACCAAATAGCTAAAATAAACTATTGACATGGATAAGTGTTCGAATTACATCCTCTTACTAAGTCCCCAGTGAAGTCGCCATTGTAAGAACCCTCGCCTTTCCGGCGCCCTAAAACGTGCGAATCGATTTTTAATTGGAATTAATGGTTCTTAAATAATGTATTGCATGTGATTCGAATTAATTATAAAGAACAACTTGCAAATAAGAAGCCGCCACCAATTTTTAAGGAAACAATTGGAAACCATCAAAAGTGCACCCCAATTCCTATTGGGAATTGACTGATGCCCATGGGGACTAAGTATTGAGTTCGGGGATGTAGGTACGAAATAAACAAAACGATTCTCATCTATATTGCCCGTATAAATGGCCTCTACTAAGCTTATCCATGTCGAATATTTATTTATACTATATGGTTCCATGCAAATCCGGTCGTCCAAGGTCCTAAATTAACTAGGCGGGTTAAGAACAACCCAATTACCTATGTTATCGCTTTGCACAATTTATATCCAATTTACATGCATACTATTAACAAGCATAAACAAGATATAAATCATCAAATTTACGCTCCAACCTACCAACTTTGCTAAAAGCACCAAGCATTGTATATGCACATCAAAAAAACCGTTAGTAACTTCAAACGAATATTAATGACGTAAAGATGATAACTTTATGCTAAAATAAACCTAAGAGGCTACTATGTGCATGCAAAAAACTACGAAAAGATGCAACTTGCATAAACTAATAAAAAGATGCTAACTTTATATTAACTAAGCATGCATGATTATGTACAAAACCCAAAACTTGCAAGTTCACTCAACCATAATCAAAACCTAAATAAAACATGATTAATAAACGATAAAACAAGAGACTTAATAAAGAGTTAGGCCCTCAGGATGGTTAACCTGGACGTTCTATTCGAATGAGACTAGTAGAATTAAGATTGCTCTTCGATCTTGGGTGCTAGGCTATGTGTATTCCTTGCTTGGATCTACAGATTTCTGAATTCTCTTTGATTTGGGGAAATACGTGCTCTCAATACTCTCAAAATTGTGAATTGACTGACCTCCTGCCAAAGAGGGTGAAAAGGAGTATTTATAGAGTTAGGGGACGAATTTAGGGGCTTAGGGCAAGAAGCCCGGCGCCAAAACTCGGCCCAGCCAAAAAGCTGGTTCAGCGGTCACACGGAGGGCAGCCAGGGCCCGCGGCTGGCCTAATAGCCCCATCTGTCACGCGCTGGCCGCCGAGCAGCCTACGAAGGCCTCCGGGCCTGACGGCGCGCACGTGACTAGGGTTTTTGACTTTTTGTGCTCTGTAAATTACGAAATTGCCCTTGGGCTGACCCAAGGGGCCGGGATTGAACGGTTTTGACCCAAATCTTCGAGAAGCGAAATCTCTTGATCCGGGAACCTGTTTGAGGCAAGGTCAAAGGCGTTGGAATCCTTATAACAAGGGCTATCCAAATACTTAGGTTTCAAGGAATTTGGTCTAGATTTCCGAGCAATGTCCTTTTCTACTTACGTCCATGTTAATCCATTACCATCATCATCCGGCGTTGCGGTGTCAGGGGTTGAGAACCGATTAGGGTGTCTACACATGGCTTGCTTTCTTTCACTGTAGCCTGCAATGAAAGTCACTTATTAGTTTTAGGAACCCACACTTGCTTGGGCTCCCTTTTCTTAGAATCAGTTTTCACTCTGTCTTTTCTCATCCAAACTTGCTTCACATATTGCTTATTCTTGATGATAGACCTAGTTCTCTCATGGCATTCATATCTATAGTGACCACCTTGTCCACAATGCCAGCAGAGTCTGTTATGTTTCAATCCAACATACTTAGTGTTGGGAGTCCAGTCATCCTTTTTAGGTTTTCTTCCTAAACCATTTTTAAACCTATTGTGATGATCGTTTAGCCATTTTAAGGCTTGGGAAGAGCTAGTCCATTCATTAAGACGGACTAGCTCTTCTTGTACCTTATCCAACTTGCCTTTATAGTCCTTAGATTTTTCAAGTTCCTTTCCAAGTTTAACCTAGATCATCCAGGCCAATTTCATCACAAACATAAATAGGTTCTAATGTCTCAGCAGCTTTCTTAGATAAATCAGTCTCAAGAAATAAACATTTACTTTCAAGGATGGACCTTGTTTCCTCCATTTTACATACTGTTTATTTTAGATCTTTATTGTCCTTTTTCAAAGTTTTTAACATTTTTTCATAATTTTTTTTGATCTCCAACAGTTCGCTTACATCTTCCTTAGAGTCATTATAAGCATGCAAAATGTTATCCTTTTCAATGTTTAACTCTTCATACTGATCCATCATAGAAAGTACCATTTTAAGTAATTTATCTTTAGACCAAGAAGCAATTTGAGTCTTAATTTCAAGAATACCTACCTCGTTTTCATCATCTTTAGAGGTGAGATCTGTTCTGGCCATAGTGCATAGATCCTCCACTTCATCTTCTAGACCATCATCTTTGTTGTCTGACCAACCAGCCAACATGCTCACATACCTTGCTTCTCTTTTAGTAAACCTCTCTGGCTTTCTGGAAGAGGATGGATGTTGTTTTGTCTGTGTGTTCTCACTTGGCTCAGGACACTCTTTTTTGAAATGACCAAGTCTTGAGCACTTGTGACACCTGATCTTGGATTTGTCAAAGTTTCCACCTCTTCCTGAATTTGACGAAGCTTGATTGAAACTTCCCTTATTTCCATAGAAGCGAGCAAACTTCTTAGCAACGAGGCTTATCTCATCTTCATTAAGATCTACATCATCTTCGGGAAACTCATCAACTTGAAAAGCAACCTCCTTTTCCCTCTTGATCTCATTAGTTTTAACTTGTAACTCATGAGTCATTAAGTTACCAATTAATTCTTCAACCTTCATGACAATTAAATCTCTTGCCTCTTGAATAGCTGTTACTTTAGGTGTCCAGGTGTTGTTTATGGGTAAACTTCTCAAGAGTTTTCTATCAACATCTTCTTCATCAAAAGGTTTTCCAAGAGATTCGAGTTGATTTAGGATATTATTGAACCGAGCATACATGTCTTTGATAGTCTCTGTTGGTTCCATTCTAAACAAATCATACTGCCTAATCAACATGTCTATTTTGGATTGCTTTACCTGAGAGGTGCCTTCATATGCTGTTTTCAAGGTCTTCCAGATGCTTTGAGCAGTTTCACATCCTTGAATACGATTGTATTCCTTGGCATCCACTCCACAATGTAGGATTTGAATAGCCTTAGCATTCTTCTCTATCTGCTTCATGTCAGTGTTGGTCTATTTTTCTGGAGGTTTGATGCTCGTCTTTCCTTCTGTATCTACTTGCTCTACAACAAGATCTCCATTCAAAGTTATTTGCCATAACTCATAATCTATTGCCTTGATGAAAATTTTCATTCTTCGTTTCCACCAAGAATAAAATTCCCCATTAAACAATGGTGGACGGATAGTTGGTTGTCCTTCCCTCATCTCACTAGGTGCACTCATTTTTGCGGAAAAACTCAAGGTGTTAGCCTTTTTATGAACAACCTTGCTCTAATACAACTGAAGAGTGCCTAAGTTACTCTAGAGGGGAGGGGGAGGGTGAAAAGAGTGACTCCAATTTCTCGCGTTTTGTAACTTGAGAACAAGGTAGAGAACAACGTTATGGACGCTGTTCCTATACAGCAGACTAAGACAGAATACAAAAGCAGAATGTAAATAACACAAGGCTTTTTTCACGTGGAAAACCTCCTAGGCTCAATAGGAGTAAAAACCACGACCCAGTTACTTGGGATTTTGTCACACTACTTATCTTATAACTAGAGCCAAAGTCCAGGATAAGGCACAATACCCTAACACCACCACACACCGTTACTAATGTGTTGCCTATCTCTAAGAATCACACACTAATCTGAGAGATGCTCTACACTTGTTACTGAGTTAGAGACTTTAAAAATAATCATATTGTTTGTCCTATTACACGCTTCAATACTAAGCAATATAAGACCACAAAAACCTATTATGCAATGACCAATCTAAGCAAAGACTCAAACTGACCAGGACAGGGAACATGATTCAAGGTTGTTCTTTGTGAGTACTAGACGTATCTGGTTTGGACGAGTGAACGCTTTGCACAACTGATTCTGAGTTCAATGATGCACGCAAAGCTTAACCCTACAACTGTGCCTATCAGGCGCCTTATATAGGCAAGCCTAAAATGAGCTCAGTCAGTTAGGTTAAATCTCTTCAAAATATTAATGATAAGATTTTCCAAAAGATAGGATACAGTTTAAGTAAAGATCAAAGACATTTCCTTAACTCAATCTATGAGATAAAATCCGTCCAAATTCATTAACAGAAAATCTCGGCCAGCTAGCAAGTGATTATCAGAATATAATCTCTAAAAGATAATTAGAAATATTCCAGAAGATAATTCACTTGCTTAACAATATATACTTGGCCATTAAGTAAAATACTTTTTCCAAGATAATATCTTTTCAAAATAAAATACTTTTCTGTTAAAAGTAAGATTTTGCAATATTCATTTTTCCAAAATAAAATATATTTCTTCAGAAGAATATTTGTGTGAATATCTAAAAAGATAATACACAAAATATTCGTAGAAATAATAAAAAAGAATTTATGCAAACTCGTCCAGATACGCAACTTAGAAGGAACAGGGTCCAACACATTGTTCCCCTTTGGTTCCTTCATACTGTAGTGCTGGTCATAGAGAACAGGATTCACAAGAATGCTCCCCTGTACTCATGGACGCATGCACTTAGTCCTACAACCTTGTTCCCTTGTCATGATCAATTTAGACTCTTGCTAACTTGTCAAGCATAGTACATAAAGACTAATGACAAACGTACTTAACTACATTACGTTGTCTTCATGTCTTGTTAGGATCCAAGCATCTTCATGAGCAATCATGCTTTGAGCATTATACCTTCTTGCATCCTTAAGTCAACCTGCCATCATAGTTAGTTCCACATAGATAAGGACACTTTGTTTGTTATCATCAAAACCAGGAACCCAACATGTATGTACATGTAGCATAGCTCAGAAAAGTTTGAAGACGTTCAATAAATTTTTTTCATAATAAGGATTGGGGTGGGGAATCACCGTACATGTATTTGGACAAAAGCGAATACAAGGATACATGAACTAGCTAAAAGAAAATGATAAAAACATTTTGTCCTGCAGTCATTGCCGATAAATGTGCATCTCAAGCTTGACCTCCAAAGACTTCGCGCAACACCTTTAAATACCTTTAAAGTGTCTCCCAGAATGCAACACTTGGTTTTGAGAGGGAATCCTTGAGCAATGAACCCCTTAGTGATCTAGGTAGAGACTTAGAAATCGCTATGAAATATAAGGTATTTTTCTTTTCAAAGGGATGTTGAACCTATTTCAAGGATTAGAAGGTCTCCTCCAAGGTATCATCCTTCGCAGTATGAGAATGGATGTTAGGGATCTTCTCAAATCACAATGACTCAACCAGCAAGTATGTGGCCTAAACGAATGGATCGAAGCACTTATCAAGCTCCATTAAGCATAGTGTTTTGGACTCCTCCCTTGCATTTGAAGTGGATGGACCAACAATCTGAACTCTCGTGTCTGACACTTGAATTGAACAACAGAAAATATCCTCTTCTCCCTTGTATTATCCCGACATGAGACAGGCCTTCGTTCGTTAATGAACCGAAGCTTGGACTCTCAAACATCATTGTTGGAAGCATAAGAAAGGCATGCCCTAACGAATCATTGCTCACATCACCATTGCTATTACTTGATGATACCCCAACGACCCCCAAATCCCAATCCTCATCAAAAGGCCTGCCCCCATCTTTCTCACTTTGGTAATCACCTTGCAAATAAATATAGACACTTCACACTCATGTTCCTATTAAAGATTTATGTTGCTTTAAGCCAATAGGTTGAAATATCTTTGACATATAAATACTAACTTAATTATTCAAAAAAATAATAATTGTTGTATAGCTGGGAGAAATCAGAAATGACAACAAATCAATAACAGTGACAAATCAGTACAGTAATAAATAAAGATCAGAAACAAAATTAGAGGTCGAAAACAAAATCAAGTAACCATATATGATATTAGCTTCTCAATATACAAGTCAAAACTAATTGACAACAATACCACTACCAATAAAGTTATAATGGATGAACTAAAGATGAACATAAAGAGGCACAAAATTGCGTAAATTGACTATTTATGACTTTTTCCTTGTACATCAAAATAAGAAATAATTCCAATACTAAAGTTCGAATCGATAAACCAAAAATGAACATAAAGAAGTGGGGTAGGAAACATCCCACGGGAAGTACAACAATCAAGGGCATCAGCAAGGCAATGTTTACAGCAGGTATTTATCACATTTGGAGATCTAGAAATTCTGTGGTGTTTCGTGATACATTGCCTGTCATTAGCGAAATTGTGACAAGGTTCAAGTTTGAAATCAAAGCTCAGCTCAGCTCCATTTCTTCCATCAAAGACCCGACAGTAAATAGAGCATGGTGCCACCAAATGCAGATTAATCCAGAGTTTAATGTCAAACACAAGTAGCCCCCTCGTGTGATTCTTCACGTATTTAGTCTCTTTGAGCAGTAGGTTTATTTCCTCCCCAGGTATTCCCCTTCTCCGTATGCTGGTTTCGGAAAAGGGCATGTAATCCCTTCCCATCTTAGTACGAGTCTATAGTAAAGAAAGTCTGTATTCCAAATATCATATTTTGGTAATGATAAATATAGCTCACAATCTTACCAAAATTTTAAAAAAAAAATTAAAGGTAAAATAAAGTAAAAGTAAGTCCAAAATATTATTTTCCTCCACATCCCTTGTAGTCTTGTTTGTTAACATGAGAGATAAAAATTAATAGCCATCACATATTTTCCAGAGGCTGAAACAAACTTCTTGCTTAGAGAGAGAAATGCCTTCATCGTCTAGTTTTTGAGCAAAAGATGAAAATTCAAGACTTCCACATTTGATGTTTTGAAGACATTGCAACAAAGGTTTCATCATATTCATCAAAATGAAAAAAAGATTAGATCCCCCATATGACCACCAAACTCATCCATAGCCACCAGTTAGACACCACGACATCAAACAAACTTCACAGGACAATAGCCCTCAAACAACGGGGAGAAAGCCCACAAAATAAACACCAAGTGGAAGCACAAGCAAAATCACAAACCTAGAAGATAAATAGAATATACCCGGAAAATAGGAGTAAAACTAGAAACTACACATAGACGAAGAATGCTCACTAGCAGCTGGACACTAAGGGTTGCAAATTGTGATAGAATGCCCCTTCTGTGGTCAAAGTGAAGAAACTCCTGATCATAGTTTTGCCTCTTGTTCAACCCCACTGCAAGTTTGGAAAGGCAATTGATTTTGAAGAATTGAAGGACCAACCAACAATGTAATCCAGATTGCTAAATAAAGCCATCACTGAACGAGTAGGTTCTGTGAGAGATAAAAAGCCACCAAAGCATCTAAAAATTCATCCGATGAACAAAAAAGGTCACTTCAAAACAGTTTTAACAGATGATCTAACCAATCGTATGGGATGTCAAAGATATCTGTTTTGAATAACCCCACTAGATGGAATTCAGACATCAATGAAACAATGTCGCAATCCAATAAGAGAGGAAAAGGAAAATAAAATGTGTGAGCCACAACATCAAAGCAAAGCCCTAAGAAACTGTAGGTCATATGCAAAGTATACTAAGTTGTCTTGACGTTGAAAGACATTTTTCCAAGCAGGACTTCATTTCTATACTTTTAACATTGTTGCTAGCTAGCACTTGTTGCCCAAACAAATCTGGCTGCATATAGGGCTGAAAGAAACCCTGATAAGTAATTTACTGCATGTGAATCACATTACTCTTGCTGAAGGGATCTGACATCGATGCATGCATCCCTGATAACCATGCGACTAGCAGCATTTTCAATGGTTTTTAATACGTCTGTTCCTTCAGAGCACCAAAATTTTGCAGCTTTCTTGAGTAGAGAGGCAAGAATCAAAGGGGCCAAAATTCATATTTTTTCACAATCAAGCTCGACAAATGTGATAATTCACCAAACGAACTAGCAATTTATGTGAAAATCTGGCTATTTTGGCAAACTGAGGAACGTACCAGAGTCTAGATGGAAACTATTATTGGCTGAATCATCTGCTTCAGCTAAAATCAACTCCGGATAGCTTGAGTGAAGGCAACAAGAAATCAGAATGACCCAATTGTTTGTCAAATGAAGCCATCTGATATCTTTGGCCCTAGGAGCTTGTCGAAAGTAGCTTATTCACAAGCCAACATGCTTGAGTTTGCAATTATACACAACACTATAGAAGATCTACAATAGAATAGTCATGATGTTTCAAATAGTTCTTTGAAACTATGGACAAAGCATTTACATAGTACTTATATGAGCATGAACATGGAGAATGTTTCTATTATAACTTTGATGCTAGCATGGAGAGGAAGCTCTGTTGAATGTGATAGGCTTAGCTAAACAACGCAAGGGGGGAGTGAGTAGGAGAAATAAGTGTCATAATTCTCAACTGATTGCATTGCACAGCACAAGAAAAGGAATAAATTTATAAATTAGAATGTTCACTCATATTATAAGATTTTACAAGTAGCAGGTGCTTACAGACTCAACATAATGAAAGTGATAGCCAGACTCAATTTGCTGTATTATTAGTCCTCAATTTGGATTTCTTATTAAGATTTACTAACCTAACGAACTAAATAGTTATAGACTTACATACAGATTTCAGCATTTCAAAACAAAAGAAATAATAATTGCATACAGACACGCACCTCAATCGAAAGATAATGTAGAGAAGTAGTAGAGATGTGAAATTATTTGCTTCCTTTGATTGGAGTATAGCCGGGGAAACTTAGAGTTTACCGACCCATAAATGCTGCCTGACATATTAGAAGTCCAACACAGAGTAGAGATGCATACATCTTTGAGCAATCACTATAAAACTGACATGTTGAATTTTGGACCAATCTTCACAAGTTCTCATTTGACATCTGGTCGTGAGCACTGGATTACATTGTCGAATTTTGAGTTCATATAATGAGGTGAGCTCACGAAGAGAGTGGAGAAGTACTGTCAATTTAGGGTATTCTAGAATGTCAAGCCATTTAAGCTGTGAGAGTTGCCATATCCACTCCGGTAATTCTCTCAAATCAGGAAGGTTGGAGATCTCAAACATGCAAAGCTTTCTGAGACAAGCAAGGCCCTCTGGGAGGGACTCCAATTTTGAGTTCCTCTTCAATGTCAAGGATTTGATCGCTGTGAGGCATTGCCAAGCTGTGATATACTGAAAGAGTCTGGTGAGGAAACGAATAGAATCAAACAAGAAAAGACCATTGCTAGTCGTTGATAGTAGAGCATCTTAAGTTGGGACTTCACTGATGCAGGAATTACGAGATGCCAAACATCACATTCCCTTGGCATCAATAACATCCAATGAAATCCCAAATGGTTTCCATGCCATACAACAAATCCTCTCATCAAAATTTCTGCTGAATAATACTGTACACCTCTGGTAAAAATCCAAACTTCGGCTTCTTTTCACACGATTTTTAAGGGAATCTTACAGTTGACGATAGTATCTGGCATATCAGAGTTTTAACAAACGATGATATGAAGTGATGCATACATGCTCGGGAAATTCACTCCATGGGTACATAATCGATGTGTTGAATTTTGGACCAATCTTCACCGGCCATCCATCGACATCTGCTCTTCAGCCCTGGATTACATTGTAGGATTTCAAGTAATTCTAAGGAGGTGAGGCTACAAAGAGAATCGGGAAGTGCTGTCACTTTAGGGCAATCTTCAATCAAAAGATGTCGAAGATGGGAGAGTTGGCCAATCCAGTGTGGTAGTTGTCTCAAATCAGGAAGCTTGGAGATCTTAAGGTATTGAAGCGTTGTGAGACATGAAAGGTCCTCTGAGAGGAACTCCAGTTTTGAGATTCTCTCCAATGTCAAGGACCAGAGCCTATGAGGCCTTGCCATTGCCATGCAGCTGCAGATCCGACGATCGGGCAATCTTCAATATCAAGCCCTCGAAGCTGGTTGAGGTTGTGCCCAATCCAGTCTGGTAGTTGTCTCAAATTAGGAAGCTCAGAAATCTTTAGCAATTGTAGCATAGTGCAGTAAGCGAGGCCCCTCGGTAGGGACTCCAGTTTTGAGATTGTCTTTGATGTCAAAGATTCGAGCCCTGTGAGGCATTGCCAAGCTGAACCAATAGCATTGTCATTGGCTTCCCATAAATATTGTGAGTCTCTACAATCACCTACTACCAATTCCTTGAATACCACGTCTTCACCAGATATATCTTTCAATCTGTCACATCGATGTATTTCAAGACGTTCGAAAGAAATTCGAGTTCCTTGAAACAAATTGTCGATCATTCCTTGGCACCTTTCAATTCTTAGGGTCAGCCTGGGTAGATTGAATCTAAAACAAGAACCTAGCTCACCAACGCTAATGCCTACGCCAACTGATGAGGAGGAATCTAAGAACGACATCCCCATATTTGGGCAATCTACAACTTCAAGCCATTCGAGTTGAGTGAGGTCCCCAATCCATTTTGGCAGGCCTCTCAAATTACGAAGCTGAAAGATCTTAAGTTTCCTTAGCCATGGAGGGAAGCAAGGCCTCTCAGGAGAGACTCCAGTTTTGTGATTCACCCCAATGTCAACACACCGAGCCTCGTGAAGCCTTGCCAAGCTGCTGATCAAAAACATGTCGTATTACTACTACTACTACTAGTATCACCACCATCAACCTCTATCATATCCCCAAACGCTAACTCTTCGCAGCGCCAGATTTTCAAACTCTGAATATATTCCACTTTGGGGAATATATGTCTCAATCTGCCACGGCTATGAACTTCTACTTGCATGTCATAATCAATAGACATAGATGCAGTTGCAACTTTTAAATTGACCAATTCATCGCATCTCTTAGTTCTGATGGACATTTGATCAAACGGATAGATTGAGAGAAGATTGAGTTGAGAAACTGACACAATTTGCAGGTCCCTTGATTCAGATTTGGAAGTTGGCTGAGCTGTTGGTGATTCCTTTGCGTCCTCAAGATGTTTTAGCAGCAGATTCTTGTGAATTTCTTCTACACTTTATGACTCAAGCTGAGGGGCCTGAGGCATTGACATCAGCATAGGGCAAAGGTGTATTCGAATCTTAAAGAGCTGAGGAAAAAGCCGCTGCTGAATGTCCCCGAACCATCCCTTTAACTGAGGCAACTCCTCTAACTTGAGATTCTCTAAGGACGGGAAGAATGCTGCATAATTAATGTCACCACCTGTAGCACCTATTTCCTCTGTGAACTCTAAGGCTTTGAGATTCACAAGCTGAAGGTGTCTGAGTAAAGGCAGTCGACTGAAGGATGGGAGATATTTGCACCTACTGCAGCCCTCAATTTCTGGAGAAATAAGCCTAGGGAGGTTGACAAAAAGTGACGTCTACCAACTAGGGAACCTAATGCCCTTCCAAAAACGAATTGCTAGGCTCCTAAGAATTTGTTGGGGCTTCAGCCTTTTCAAGACCAACTCTTCCTTGACATTGCCAGCATGATGAGCATCTGGTACTTGAGATGATGATGACCATTCAAAGACTAAGTCATTTACTGGCTTACTCTTCAAGTCTGCTTCCCATGAAGAGCCAACAATGAAGCTCACATGATGTAGATGGATGCAATTATCAGTATCGATTCAGTCTCCATGCTCATGATCTACCAAAAGAGATTCACCTCTACTCATCACTTCAACCAACCAAGTGGCATTGTCCTTTACCTTGTAACTGATTACCTCACCTATCTCGTTTCTAGTTTCTTCTTTAAAGAAACCCCTGTCCAGTAAATTCATGAAGAATTGATGACCCACTTGCTGTGGTGTTTGATAATTTCTGATCAATGGTAGCTCAAGGAACCCTAGGGCCATCCAAAAATAAATCAGATCTGTCTTATTAAATTCATAAGCCCTCGGAAACAAACAAAAATGAGTAGTACACTAATATAACTGTGGCGTATCATTTTCCTCCCACCGTGGCATTATATGTTCCTTTGGCTCCGACATGGAATCGTGTGTTTTCAACAACTGCCCCCTAAGAGACTTGAGTTGTTTGGCCAATTTCTTTTGGCCTTTAAGAAGTTGGCATAGAATTTGAAGCCAAGATGTAAAGGGGTTTGATCAGCTTATAATCACATCCAGGAGGAATTTGCTGCCACTCTCTCTCAGCAATACCCACCTCATCGAACAACTCCTCCATTTTGTATAGTTTGCGCTTCAGCCTTTTCACCCACTCCTTGACTGGATCAGCAGCAGCTCCTTCCCTCTGAAACACTTCTACGAAAAAAAATCCTGAGCATGAAGAAGCCGAGGTAGAAGCGTCTTCAAGGTCTGTTCCAATAGGTTCAGCTTCACTCTCCCTCCAAAGTAATGTATAATATGGTCTTTGCCATCATGCCATTGGCCCAACTTCCTCGAAACCCTTTCAGCAACATCAGATACAACGCACCATGCCATCTCTGATCTCTCTCTCTCTCTCTTCAGCCTTGACAATCTGTAACTGTGAATGAAATGGAACAAGGAGGGATTAGCGGGTACAGCCCACACCTCAAAAGACAATCAACTTTAGCATTCCACAAAAACTTGTATTCACAATTCGACTAGTCTATTTGTTTTGGTAAGTACTCTATCTTTGTCACTATCTCGCCATGGCGTGTAGCTCTATATGCATAATGCATTTGAACCCAGCTACTTCTGCACGGTAGCTAATTAATAATTTTTCACACATTGAAATTGGCACATCAACCCACCTTCCTACTCCTACAGTTCTACCTACCTAATATATAACATTAAACGAGATTGGTACTAATTTGACGAATAAAAACTTCAAACATGCACCGAGTAATCAGGAGCAAGTACGGTCTGCAACAAAATGGATGGGACGCCCGGATTGGTACCGCAGTTTCTCATGCTTGCCCTTGGAAGTTTATCTCGCAGGTATCGCCTTTTTTCTTTCCCTTGGATAGATTTAAAGTGGGTAATGGCCAACGGGTAAGGTTCTGGGAGGTTCTGTGGATGGGGGAAACTCCTTTCTCCTCCGCATATCCTCGGATGTCCACACTTCATGAGGCGCCGGTCTCATACTTCTATTCTGTGACGTCTGTGACGGGCGTTTCTTGGGACCTTCACTTGCGCAGAGCGCCACATGATCGTGAGATGGAGGAACTTATTTCCCTCCTGAGTCTCGTCACCACTATTCATCTCGTCCCAAGGGACGATTCCCGGACTTGGGGAGAAGATTCCTCTGGGGTTTTCTCTTGCAAGTCCTTCCTACATCGGCTTAACCTTCCTTCGCAATTTCCCCATTTCCCTCTCACTACATATATATATGGAAGTCTAAGGTCCCTTTGAAAGTGCGAGCCTTTGTGTGGACCCTAGTGTTAGATAGGGTGAATACGCATGACATGATGCAACGGCGGAGACCTAGATGGTGCATGATGCCAGATATGTGTGTGATGTGTCATCATGATTGTGAGGACGGCTTACACATGTTTGTGTTGTGTGACTTTGCGAGGATGTTGTGGGGAAAGTTACTGGGCAGGGAGCCTTTTGCTAGCCGGGCTACGGTAGGTCATTATTTACGGATGCGTTTCTATGCTGGCGGGAGGGGGAAGGAGGGTAGGTGTGGTGGAGGTGTGCTTCCTTACCTATTTTCTGGTGTATTTGGTTGGAGCGGAACTCGAGAATCTTTTCCGCATCCGGAAAGACTGCTGATTGCGTTTGGGATCACATTGTCTACTTGGCTTCACTTTGGGCAAAGGCAGCGGGGGCATTCAAGAGTGTCCCCCTCACGCGTGTCCAACTTCATTGGCATGAGTTGTAGATACTTTTTTGCTTTCATTTGAGGACTCATTGTCCTCTTTTTTGTATTCTTTCATTGTTTGATTAATAAAAACTTTTCTTATCTAGAAAATAAAAAATAAAAATTTCAAACATGTAATGATAGATTTTCATACCAGCATTAATCAACAAATTTTCATGGCTGCTTTTAATAGTGAAAGAAACCAAACGTAAGTACATAACCCAATTGAAGCAGACATAATTTAATACAAATAAATAAATAATTCAAGTCTAGTCAAGTACGCCCGGAAATTAACATTGATTGAGGCCGAGGCGAGAGAGAGAGAGAGAGAGAGAGTACCTGCATCTCCAAATGGAATTTCGATGCTGAATTCTGATGCAAGTTCGGGGGATTGGTAGCTGTTTTGAAAGTGGAAAATTCTCAATCTCTTTTTGTCAACACTCACTATTTTCTCTCTCTCTCCCACCTGCTGCAACCAAGGGGCGGTACCGTGGTAAACTGGTTATGAAAGGAAAATTGAAATCCGACATGTTAATAAGTTCTTAACATTCCAACCAACCACCCAGTGGTTTTCATCTGGTTTCTTTGATTTGCTAGCACTGCACAATCAGATTATAGGAAGGGAGGGAGAGGATCTCATTGAATATGTGTGCAGGTTTTCAATAAACTCCGTACAGTTGCATCAAGATGCGATAAACCTCATGCACCTATCAATTCCTGTTTCCACGTTGAATGCTTCATCGTCAAGTGCAGTGGCATCCATACCAACAGCTTCAGTTTCCTCAATTCTTTTCTGAATCTGAAGGAGGGAAGACAACTTTTATGTGTCTGCTCATGGTGTGCTTAAGCCTTAATGGAACTCTGGTTTTGCAAATCTACAGCAAGGATAGCGAAGTTACATCATTTTCTTCTTGGTACTCTTATAGCTACCAGATTTTTCCATTTTAATTGGCATTTTATCTGAACATGCTAGATTGTGCAATGATAAATGTTTTACTATAAAACCAACAAAATTTATCTGCAAAGACAACTTCTTTGTGAGTGCATTTAGCAGCAAAACAAGACCCAGGTTACAAACAAGATGGAGACTCATGACTTCTCCAGATTCAATTCTAAGGCTGGCTTAGTAAAGGCAGCAGGGAACAGCACATATGAATAGCTGATTCAATCAAACCTATGTGTATGTGAGTTCCCATAATTTTCCATATTGGTTATGCTTCGTTGTAGCCCTGCTCCTGGTTGAACAGGAGTTGCATCTTGCTGAAATGACTCATGCTTTGTTGACCCAGTGTAATGAATGACAAGAGCAGCTGCAGCTGCATCCTCATCGACTCTCAGCATAAAAAACCCCAGCTGAATTGAAGTTTAAGAACCAAACAATAACTTCATATGAATGAGATCTAACATCACTAATTCTTCAAGGGTAATTGCCACATGGGAGATAGGCTTAGCTCAACAAAGCAGGAAAATCGAACAGGTTATTAAAATATAATAAATAAATGAATAAATAGAAAGAGAGCTTTGTCTTGGCCACCAACCTAATCTTTTGTGCCAAATTGTACCTGACTGGGTGATCTGACTTACACTCCAACAACAAATTTATCATTTAAATCAGAAACTACAAGAATACCCCATGGGTTATTCAGATGGCAAGTTCGCAACCACCTTGCAACATGAAGTCCACAGAATCACCCCAATTACGACCTCAGCTGTTTCCCTCCTCTGATATTGCATGCCTGTAAACAAATATATTACCAAGGTTAGACAACAAAAATATCATATATTCCATCATACATCAGCCAGCATGTTATAAACTTGCAATTACAAATATTCACGAGATCCATAGTAGTTAAATTATCATATTCAGTCTGTCCAGCTGGGCTCTTCCTACACCTTTGTACATATAGTTCAAAAACCTAAGACGAATATATTAAAGCATAGATTCAGAAAGCTCCTGAATACAAGTATAGTCAGTATAAAGGCTCGTTTACTTGGGGGTAATAATGATTACAATGTAATGCATAATTTTATAGGGTAAAGGTGGGATGGAAAAGCAATGAGGGGGAGGAGAGAGATGGGAAGAGTGGAATTGATTATGTCATCCAATGTAATCACAATTGTTCAACTTTAGCCCATGTAAAGATGATTACATTGGATATTGTAATCCTTCACTTTTCTCATCTCTCTCCTCTCCCTCCTCTCTTTGCCACCTCTACCTCTACTCACTAATTTGATTGCATTGCATCACTAGCAAGTAAACGGTACCTAATTGTAAATTTGCATTTTAGTTCTTTCACAAAGTGAAGAGCGTTGTGAGCTTGACCTAGAGTGAACTCAAAGTTGTGCTCTTGGATAGAACAGCTTGTTGAGAATCTCGCTTGAAACTCAAATAAAATTTGGATTAGTTGCATAAGCTCAGAGTATGTCCTTAGTCATTGAGAACATTTCATAGAAGATGTAGAAGATCACACTCAATGACCACATACCAGACAGAATCCAACCGGGTACAGATAAACCAGGGCATACTCTAAGTCAAGCTTACTTCAATCCTGAAAAGAAGTAACAGGGTTCATGCAGATGTTAACTTAATTAATCGGATTTTGCAAATAGCTTCTTTGTCTTTGCATCTATCCAAACGGGAGGTTTGTTGGACGTGATAGACCAAACTTCTGCATCCAGTTCTCAGGAACTTCAAGCACAAACTGCTCTGATATAAGCTCTATAATACTGCTTAACTTCATGGTTCAGATTTTAGTTTTTTGTTCCCATTCTTAATCTTCACAAGAAGATCGAATTATTCAATTATATTATCCAAACCACAACGAGGAATAGTAAGAAACATCTTTATGCAAGAAAACTGGACAACCAGGCAATTATACCTGAGTTGAAGCTTAAAAACAAAAAATGGGCTTAATGTGAAGTAAAACCAACTCCCTGTCTTCTTCGGTGATTCAACATGGGAGTTAATTTGGGAAGACCTATGACTAATGCCTTGAGACAAATCAGTTCAGACTCTTATTGCTTTCTGGTGGCCTTAAAAATGAAACTTTAAACATTAAGGAGAACAAGGACACTAAATTGCAAAGGAGTAGTGTCCACATAAAGCCCAATATATCCCACACGACCAAACTAAATATATGATAAGACTAGAATCCTTGGTCTTCAATTTTGGGTTGCTTTAAGAATACTAAGCTGACTCTAATGATATGCTACAGAGGTGGCGTGCAGGATTGACAATCTTGCCCAATATGTGTTTCCTATGCTGTGCTACTCGCAAGACAAGGTCATATTTCCTTCACTGTGATTTGGTTCGTATTTTATTTTATTTTTTTAGATAAGAGAAAATTTTATTAATCAAGTGTTAAATAATACAAAAAGGTGGAGGATCAGGTATCCTCATTATAAAATAAAGAACTATCTACACATCACGCCAATGGCGTTGAACTAACGTCAGCGGGACACCCTTAAAGGCCCCCGCCGGCTTACCCCAAAGCGAAGCCAAATAGATTACATGATCCCAAACATAATCAATTGTCTTCTCAGTCTCGGAAAAGATCCTGGCGTTCCTCTCCAACCAAACACACCAACGTAAAGCCATACAAGCACATCGCCATAACAATCTCCCCTCCTTACTCCTCCTCATCGCAGCAAATCATAACTGTAAGAATCTGCCCACCGTGGATGGGCACACAACACTCTCCCCACACAGCAATCTATCCCATAAATTCCTCGCAAAATCACATTGCACAAACAAATGCAGATAATCCTCCCCACTATGCCTACACATCATACAAAATCCCGGTGAAAGAGACCAGCTAGGTCTCCTACGCTGCAGCATGTCATAAGTGTTCACCCTACCAAGCACCAAAGTCCACACAAAAGCGTGTACCTTCAATGGAACCTTAGACTTCCAAATGTAAGTAGATAAGGGAAAGTGTGAAAACTGAGAGGGAAGGCTAATATGGTAGAGGAAGGACTTGGAAGAGAAGATTCCCGAGGGATCCCCTGTCCAAGTCCTAGAATCATCCCTAGGGACGATAAGAGTAGATAAGAACACTCAGGAGGGAGACAAGCTCCTCCATTTCCCTATCATGCGGTGAACGGCGTAAATGTAAGTCCTAGGATCCACCCGTGATTGAGTAGAATGCAGCCACAGGGGCCCCGTGTAGTGTGGATAGCCGGAAAACCCGAGGATATGTTGAAGAGAAAGGGAGATCCCCCTTCCACACATCCTCCCAGAACTGAACTCGTTGTCCATTACCCACATTGTACCTTACTAGTGGAAAGAAAAGAGACGATACCTGGGAAATGAACTTCCAAGGGCAAGCATGAGATACGTTGGAGCCAGCATGAGCGTCCCACCCGTTGCACATAAGACCATACTTGCTCTTGATTACTCGGTGCAAGAGGGAATCAGACTCCAGGGAAAACCGCGACAACCACATACCCACTAGCGAAATATTTTTGGACACCAATCTACCGAAACCCAGCGCCCCCTCCATTTTCGGCCTGCAAACACGGTCCCAACTAACCAGGTGATCTCTCCTATCTCCCCCCCCTCCCCGCTCTAGACCAGAGGAAATCCCTCATAATCCTCTCAATCCTAGTAGCAACACTAACCGGGATCTTGAACAGAGAGAGGTAGTAAATAGGAATGCTAGCTAAACAAAACTGAAGAAAAGTAATTCTCCCCCCTAGGGAAAAATAGACTCCCTTCCAGCCATCTAACCCCTTAGCCACTCTAGACACCACTGGCTCCCAAAAAGACGCTGAACGGGGGTTACCCCCTAGAGGCACCCCCAAATAGGTAAGCGGCCATTGCTGCACCTGGCAGCCCACAAGACCAGCAAAGGTTTCAAGAACATCGTCCCCCACATTAATCCCAGCCAAACTACACTTAGACAGGTTCACCTTCATTCCGGACACCACCTCAAACACTTGTAACAAGGTTAGAACTCTCTTAAATGCTTCTACCTCAGCCGAGAGGAAGAGGATGGTATCATCGGCGAACTGAAGGTGTGAGACTGACACCCTCTCCCGTCCAACTCTAAAACCCTCAACCGACCCCAGCTCCACCCCCCTATCCAACATCCGACCCAGTACGTCAACAACCAAGGTGAAGAGGAAAGGAGACAAGGGATCACCCTGCCTAAGACCCCGCGACGACGAGAACCACTCACGAGCCACCCCGTTTACAAGGACAGAAAAGCTAGCGTTAGACAAACAACCCCTAATCCATCTACGCCATCTCCCTCCAAACCCTTTCCTATCCATAACCCAATCCAAAAACCCCCAACTAACTCGATCATTTGGTTCATATTTTATGGAGAATATTGTTTGGCTTTGTAGGGGAGCAATGGGTGTTTCCTGCCACGGTGTTGGAGATGTTGCAGGTGGGCTTTCGGGCTTTTGGAAGGGATAAGGATACGAAGCTACTGTGGCGCAATGCTTTTTTGCTATCCTATGGTGCTGCTGGCTAGAGCGGAATGTTTCGGGCTTTTGGAAGGGATAAGGATACGAAGCTACTGTGGCGCAATGCTTTTTTGCTATCCTATGGTGCTGCTGGCTAGAGCGGAATGCAGAATTTTCTCTAGAGGTTCCTTACCACCGGCACTTTAGGATAGAGTGACTTATTTAGTTTCTATGTGGGCTAAGGCAGGAGGGGGTTTTAAGAGTTACTCGATTACTGAGATTCAGAGAAATTGGCATAATTTGTTGTAAATTCTTGAGGACAACTTGTCCTCTCCTGCTGTGAAACAGCTTTATTAATACAAATTTTCTTTTATCTAAAAAAAAAAGAATATTAAGCTGACCGAGTAAGCAATTACAGAGTTACATGCGACTTTTAACATTTGGAAAAAAAAATTTCCAGAAAATCACATAAACATCTCTTCAACAATACCAACAACAACCCACCCACCCACCCACCCACCCAATAACTATCCGGCCTAGGGCGGGGTATGGAGAGGTTCAGATGTACGCAGCATTACCTCTAATTAGTCGCCTATTAGATAGACTATATCTAAAAGACCCACAAAAACTCTTTCATTTTTTTAAACATTTGAAAAAAGGTTTTTTTTTTTTTTTTTTTTTTTTCTGGACTGCAAGAGTCCATGCAATAAAGAAGGAAATAAAGAATGAGAAAAAGGGCGAGAAAAAGAAAACACAACCAGACTAACAAATAAGATTACTAAATGAATAGGAATAAAACGAAGAAAAAAACTATAAGCTAGAAAACAAAATGCTGCACGCTCTAGTTCCTAGGCAATGCAAAAACCACCATGTATCGACGATCCTGTACATCTTAATGTTTCCTCCTAACATGCCCAAACAACCTCAGGCTCCTCTCTTGCATCTTGTTGTCAAGGTCGGTCACTCCCACCTCGCCTCTCATCACTTTATTCCTAATTTTATCTCTTCTTCTAGAGTTGCACATCGAACAAAGTATCCTCATATCTGTCACCGGCATCTTCTGCACATGCACCTACCTCACCCTAGCATAGGTGGCTTAATGGATGTACAAAAGAATTACCTTTCAAGTTGAGTGAAATTTTCCGTCACATTCTTTAGGGATGGGGGGTCTTACAGTTTAGGGATGGCTGTACAATTTTCCAGTCACATTCTTTAGGGATGGTTGTACAATAAAATCATACACACATCTCTATCAAAAGATAATGTAGAGAACTAATAGGACATATATACATATATCTTTAGGGATGGGTCTTAGAGCTCACCATAATAATTGCTACATTAGAACTCCAACAACATAAAGAAAATATAAGAGATGAATATTGCATACATGTCCAAGCAATCACTGCACGCGTAATTTAGGGATGTGTTTAATTTTGGGCCAATCTTCACCAGTTGTTTGTTGACATCTGCTCTTGAGCTCTGGATTACACTGTCTAATTGAGAGTTCTCGTAAAGAGGTGATCTGACTAAGATGCTCGGGAACTGCTGTCACTTTAGGGCAATCTTTAATTTCAAGCCTTTCAAGATTGGAGAGGTGCCCAATCCACTCAGGTAATTCTCTCAAATTATGTAAGTGGAAAATCATTGCCGTTGAGGTGCTGTGAGGCAAGCAAGGCCCCTTGGCAGGTACTTCAGTTTCGAGATTCTCTGCAATGTCAAGCACTTAAGGCTCTTGAGGCCTTGCCAAGCTGCTAATCCGGCATTGCCACCAGTACCACTACCACTTCCCTTCCCATTGTCTTTCCAAAAATGCAACTCTTGACAATAATCTACTACCAATTCCTTGATTTCCAAAGCATCACCTGATATGCCTCTCAGTCTGTCACACCGGCGAATTTCAAGGTGGTTGAATGAGATGGGAGTTCCTCCAAACAGATAAATTAATCCATGGCACCTCTCAATTCTTAAGGTCAGTTTAGGCAGATTAATAGTACTGACAGAACAATCTAGTTCATGAACTGAGGCAACAAACAGTGTCCTCATATTCGGGCAATCTCCAATTTCAAGCAATAGCAGGTGGGTGAGTTGCCCAATCCATTCTGGCAGGGCTCTCAAATTAAGAATCTGAAAGATCTTAAGCTCCACAAGCCATTTGAGGCAAGCAAGGCCTCTTGGGTGTGACTCCAGTTTTTCTATGCTCCCCAATGTTAAGTAAAGAAACGTTTTGTGAAGGGTGAGGAACGTTTCTAAATTTTTGGGAACGTTTGAGAGAAGAAGAGAAAATTGTTCTCTTTCGCAGTTAAGCGTGAAAAAGGGTGAAGAAAAATAAACTGGGTGAGGTTTCTTATATAGACCAAAGCATAGTGCAATAAGGAAAGAGCAATGAGAGAATTAAAGGAAAGATAAAACTGTAGAATCTTGCCCTTCCTAAAACTCCAAAAGGGAGTAGTGTTAAAGGAAACAAATAAGAACTGCCTATTTCTTCTCCAGTTAGTTGTATGAATATACAACACCTCCCAAAAATAATAGACTTCCAAAAGCACTGAACTACCTTATTCCCACTCCACCCATGATGTAGACTATACGGTACTGATCTACACTTTGATTCCCGTTTTCTTTTTTTGCTTGTTTTTTTCGTTTTTATTTTTTTTTTTTGTTTCATTTTTTAATTACGGGAAACAGTAAACTAGTAAAGAAATGTTCCCTGAACAACTAGCCTTGTGTACATATATGGGTGAAAAATAGGTTAAGATTTTAAGCGGAGCTTCGTAAGTGTTTAGGCTCAAAATTTTGAGAACTTATTTGGCTTATAACGTGGCAACAAATTATAATTAGTTCTCTATGAAAGAATTTTTTCGGATTGCCCAAAGAAAAGAAACAATAGGATATTGAACATATGAACATTCGACTTCACGTATTGAAATAGTATCAAAACACATAGCGAGTCCTTTGAAATTTAACGTTAAACCTAATACTAGTAATATTTAGGACCCAAAAATTGTAATCGCAAAAATAAAGCTTCAACCAAAATCTAAAACAAAATTAACCATTCACTAAGCAATCATCGAAGCAAGCAATTAGTGATGCACATTAATTTATTTTCAACATGCCCAAATCTAATCTAATTTTCTCAAATCTATCACGTTGCAAAGGTTTTGTGAAAATATCAGTTATCTGATCTTCAGTGTTAACAAATTAAAGTTTTATAAAACCTTTTTCCACATTGTCACGCAGAAAATGATGACGAATTTCAATATGTTTTGTCCTTAAATGACTGACAGGATTTTTTGAAATACTAATAGCGCGCACTAGTATTGTCACAATAAATAGGCACACAACCACAATTAACACCAAAATCAAGTAATTGTTGCTTCAACCATAAAATTTGAGTACAACAAGCAGCAGCTGCGACATATTTTGCTTCGACAGTAGATAGAGCAACAGAGTTTTGCTTTCTACAAGCCCAAGAAAGTAAGCATGATCCTAAAAATTGAGCCATACCTGAAGTAGTTTTACGATCTACTAGGAATCCAGCATAATCAGAATCAAAATAGCCACTTAAGTTAATACTATTACACTTAGGATAAAAAAAGACATAAATCAATAGTGCCTTTCAAGTATCTAAGAATTCGCTTCACTGCGATTAAGTGAGATTCTCTAGGACTAGATTGAAAGCGATGAGCACATAGACAAACACCATAAACAATATCAGGTCGACTAGCAGTTAAATATAATAGTGATCTGATCATACCTCGATATTCTTTTTCATCCACAATGTACCTTTTTCATCCAAGTCTAATTTTTGTGAAGTTGGAGTCGGCGTGTTGTAGGGCTTGGCGTCTTCCATTTTGTATTTCTTTAGCAACTCTTTCACATATTTTTGTTGATGAACTTGTATGCCATCTTTTCTTTGATTTACTTGTAGTCCAAGGAAGAATTTTAATTCTCCCATCATACTCATCTCAAATTCTCCCTGCATTATATTAGAAAAGCTAATGCACATTGCATCATTAGTCAAATGAAAAATAATATCATCAACATATACTTGAGCAACTAAAATATCATGTTTTTCAAATTTCAAAAATAAAGTTTTATCAATCACGCCCCTTTTAAAACCTTTTTTCCATCAAAAAATTTGAAAGTCTCTCATACCATGATCTAGGAGCTTGTTTAAATCCATAGAGAGCTTTATGTAATTTATAAAAGTGATTGGGAAATTCTTTATCTTCAAAACCAAGTGGTTGCTCCACAAAAACTTTCTCTTTTAAATAACCATTTAAAAACGCAGTTTTAACATCCATTTAAAGTAATTTAAAATTTTTGTGAGCAGCAAAAGTAATTAAAGTTCTAATAGCTTCCAATCGAGCTACTAGGGCAAAAGTTTCATCATAATCTATGCGCTTTTGCTGATTATAACATTTGACCACCAACCTGGCTTTATTTCTAATAATATTACCTTCATCGTCCAACTTGTTCCTATAAACCCACTTTGTACCAATCATTGTGTGATTTTTTGGTCTGGGTTCTAGGTGCCATACCTTATTTCTCTTGAATTTATTTAGTTCTTCCTGCATAGCTAAGATCCAATCAGAATCATTCAAAGCACATTTATAATCTTTAGTTCTATATCAGATAAGAACAATGCATTGAAAGAAATAAAATTACGAGTGGAGGATCGAGTCTGCACTCCCTTTGTTGGATCAGTAACGATCTGATTAAGGGGGTGAGAACTCTGGTACTTATAAGGTTTTGGATCCTAGAACGTTGGTTGGCTTTGAGGACCTAGTGATTCATCGCCAATGAGTCTCTCGCTACTATCGTTACTGTCTAATTCATTAATCACACTGGGAACGTTGTCTGCTGGTTCTACAATATTGAGTTGTTGTTCAGTTTCTCCTTGTACAGTGACGTCTGAAATTTCTTCAGTGGATTGAGCATGAATTAATCCAATTTCAAAATCAATATTTGAATCCTGCACATTCTCATTGGGCACGTGAAATTCATCGAATATTACATGAATGCTTTCCTCTATACACATAGTACGCTTATTATAAACTTTGTACGCTCTACTATGAGAGGATTAGCCTAATAAAGTAGCTTCATCACTTCGAGCATCAAATTTTCCCAAGGAATTTTGGCCATTGTTATGCACGAAATATTTAGCACCAAAAGTCCTAAACTAAGCAATGTTTAACTTTTTGTCTTTCAATAACTCATAAGGAGTTTTATGCAAAAGAGGTCTAACCATGACTCTATTAATTATACAGCAAGCAATATCAACGGCCTCGGCCCAAAAAGATCTAGGATGATCACTAGAAATAAACATGGTTCTATCCATATCTTCTAAAGTTCTATTTTTACGCTCAACAATCCCATTTTGCTGAGGTGTTTTAGGGGCCGAAAAATAATGCACAATGCCATGTTAATTACAATAAGCAATAAATTTTGAGTTGTCAAGCTCAGTACCATGGTCAGATCTAATAGCAAGCAATTGATGATTAAGCTGTTTTTGTTCGCGCTTAATGAAAGACAACAAAGAATCAAATACATCTTCTTTGAAAGATAAAAATAAAGTCTAAGTAAATCTTGAATAGTCATCCACTATAACAAAAACATATTTGCTTCCTCGTCTACTTATAATACGCATAGGGCCACAGAGATCAACATGAATCAATTCGAGTGGTTTAGAGGTACTTACCAAATTTTTCGACTTGAACGAAGAACGGACCTGTTTTCCTTTGGCACACGCATCACATACTCCATTAGAAGTAAACTTGCAGTTAGGTAGACCAATGACTAAATTTTTTGTACGAAGTTTATTTAACAAGGTAATACGAGCGTGACCCAAGCGTTTGTGCCACAAAAGTGGATCATCATCCATAACATTCATGCAAGATAAATTATTTTCAGCAATATTGTCTAAATTAACTTGATAAATATTTTTAACTCTTTTTCCTCTAAATAAAGATTTATTTGTACTAGAATTAAAAACATGACAATTACTAGCAGAAAATAATATATTATTCCCCCTGTCACAAAGTTGGGAAATACTAAGCATATTATATTTTAGATCTTTAACCAAAAAAAATTATCAATAGCATGAGCAAGTGACTTTCCTATCTTACCTACGCCGACTATTTGTCCACGTTTATCATCCCTAATAGTCAACTGCACCACCTTTGAAAGCTCAAAGTGAGAGAAATTTTGTATGTCACCTGTCATATGTCGTGAACGACTACTATCTACATACCATTGATTGTTCCCTCTCACTTTGACCTGCAAAATGAATTAGTAAGGAACCCAAATTTGTTTGGGTCCTTCGGCGTTAGTAGCAGTATACAGAGAATCCTTTCTAACCCATATTTGTTTAAGAGCAACCTTATTCTTATCATGAGATAATTTTCGAGAAGGACATTCATAAGTAAAATGACCAATGAAACCATAATGCATACAAATACGATGTTCTGGCACATCAATATATTTATTATATTTTTTCTTTGAGTTAGCATTGGGTATTGTTCTAGTTCCTTGATTAGGAATGGTGTTGACATGCTTCTTGTACATCTCATTAGTCTTTTGTCCAATATACCATACATTTTCTTTATGTGTGGAATTGGCTGTTATTTTTTCAACGTTGGTAAGTTTTTGTTTAAGCGTTTTATTTTCTTTCTCTAGTTGATCCAAACGTTCTTGTAAATTTGGAGAACGTTCCTCATGACTATTAGAGTTTTCAGTCTCTTTTCAATGATAAATTATTCAGAGTACTTTTCAAAACTCTATTATTTTTCTCCAGACTTTTATTTAGCATGGTCAAGGGTTCATTACTCTTTGCTATGTCACAAATTTTAATAGTAGACATCTTTTCTAATTTTTCAAGAGTATTAATCCTGTCTTTTAGGTTATTGATTTCATTCATCAAAATGGAATTACTGTTTTAGCCTCTTCTTTGATTTTATCAAAAGTCTCTTCAAAATTATTAATAACTACTTTCATAACACTCATCAATTTTTCTTTAGAAAAAGAAGATAAATTAAATTTCACTTCATTCATAGATACCTCAAGGTCTTCTTTTTCATCAGTAGGGTCATCCAATTTTGCCATTAGAGCAACGTTGGCTTGCATAGGGCTTTCATCATCTACCAGTTCTTCTTCTTCTTCTCCGCATGTGGCAGTCATCACCTTCTCAAGTTCTTTATCTACAGCATTAGATAAGTTTGCTCTTTTTCCCCTTTTCTTCTCCATGTCCCACATTGGACATTGGTTTATAACATGTCCAGGTTTCCTACATTTATAGCAAAGTCCATCATTAGTATTCTGCCTGTTATTACTAGTAGAGTAGTTTCTTATTTTTGTTAAATGGTTTCTTAGGTTTAAAATTTTAAACAAACTTAGAAAACTTTCTAACAATAAAAACAATATCATCTTCATCAAGTTCTCCAACTTGCTCATCATCATCCCTAATCTTCAGTGCAAGTCCTCTGTCATTGTTGGATGATTTTGGAGCTCGGGATTCAAGCTTCATCTCATGAGTTAGCAGAGATCTCATGAGTTGGTCCAATTGTAATTTAGTGAGATCTCTAGCTTCTTGAATCGCCGTAACTTTAGGCATCCATTGATCGTTATTTGGTAGACTCCTCAGAATTTTCCTAACCTGATTCTGCACTTCATATTCTCTACCAAGGGACTTTAGTTCATTTATAATAATGATAAAATGAGTAAACATATCTTTAATCGATTCTTTTTTCTTCATTTCAAACGATTCATATTGTTGAACTAGTAGATCAATTTTAGATATTTTTACTTCGTTGGAACCTTCATGAGAAACTTGTAAAGTGTCCCATATTTCTTTAGCACTAGAACAAGTAGATATCCTACTAAATTCATCAAGGTCTAAAGCATAGTGTAACAATCTCATAGCTTTAGCATTTATTTCAATTTTTCCTATTTCAGTCTATTTATCCTCTTCTACTTCTTTACATACCATGTCAACAATTTTAAAAGGTCCATTATTAACAACTTGCCATACCTGATAGTCTTTTGAATTAATTTAAATTTCCATACGATTTTTCCATCTAGAGTAGTGGTGCCCGTCGAAGTATGGAGGTCTCACAGCAGATTGACCCTCTCTAGTGCCATTTGTTCTGTTTGAGATCGACATTCTCTTCAAGCGTGAACTTGTATCTAAGAGAAAAAGAGGCTCTAATACCAATTGTTAGTAGCACAAGGTACACAAGAAGGGGGTGGCTTGTGTTATCCCAAATTTACGGAATTAAAACAAGTAAAAAGAACTAGAATTAAAGTACTCACGGTTTACATGAAAAACCCTTTGTAACTAACAAAGGATGAAAAGCCACGACCCGAAAGACTTTAAAGACTACTTCTTTTATTAAGATAATAGTACAAATAGATCAAGTTTACTCTAACTCAATCTCGCACTCGAACACTCGTTCAAGCCAAACGCACTTAGGCACTCACCTAAGCCTAACAACTAGCCCTAGTTGTAATAGATAACAGACGACTGTTTACCTTGATGAGCTTCAATTAGTGAATAAGGTACAATTGAGATCTTATAACTAATGCAGTAATAACATGTGGAGAATATATCTATTAGGCAACTTTCTTTATTGTGAGCAACATTTATTAATTTAACTCTCGTAAGAATATGTTACGTTCAATTGATCAGAGAGAGGCGTAAGTAAAAACTGATTGTTAGACTCCATATAAACAAGAGACGCAAATAGACAAAATGACTGGAGACCTAATTATCACTTAAGAAACTAAATATCATTTTTCTTTACTTAAAAAATAAGATTTTCATAAAGGAGAATAAGTATCTTTATTATATAAAGCTATATATCGAAATTAGTTCTAATGAACAAAATAAAATAAATTTCTTTAAGGAGAACATTTTCTTCTTAGGCTCTGTTTGGTTGAGCGGAAAATCGTTTTCAACTGAAAAGTATTTTCAGCTGAAAATCATTTTCAGTGTAAAATACATCTCTATTCACATTTTCCGTTGTTTGATTACAACGGAATACTATTATCCAAAACAATTATTTTTCATAAATTAACGTGGCTGGAGGACAATATTTTACATCGCTCCGCGTGAATTAAGGCAACGTTACCGTTCCGCGTAAAAACTGCCAGCAAAATTCAATCTTATTTACCGTTCTCTTCTTTAGTTAACACTTTTTGTGGTCTATGGCCCCCACTCCAATATTTGTTTTCTTATTCGTCATTCATTTTTCTTTTTCCTTTCTTCTTTCAAATGAATGCTTTAGTTTTTTTTGTCAAAGAATGTTTTTTTTTTTTTTTTGGAGTTACAAAAAATTTAAAAAAAACTTTTGTTTGATTTAATTGATTTTGTTTTTTTTTTTTTTACTGAGAACCATTAGATATTTTGTTTATAAACTAATTGATTATTTTTAAGAACTTATATTTAGAAGCTATGAACTGTTAGTCTATTATTAATGAACCTAACATTTATAACTTATGAACTATTAGACTTTTTTAATGAACCTTTACGTTTATAACATATGAACTATTAATGTTGATTCAAAATATTCTAATAGTTCATAAACTATAAATGTAAGGTTCATTTAGTATAGCCTAGTAGTCCATAAGCTATAGATGTAATGTTCTTTCAAAATAGTGTAATAGTTCATAAGTCATAAACATAAGGTTTATTTAAAAATAGTGTAGTAGTTCATAAACTATAAACGTAAAGTTCATTTAAAATAGTTAAATAGTTCATAAGGTATAAACGTAAGATGCATTTAAAATGTCTAATACTCTAGTTCATAAGATACAAAAGAACGGTTCATTTAAAATAGTCTAATACTCCAGTTCATAAGCTATAAACGTAATGTTCATTTAAATAGCCTAATAGTTCATAAACTGTAAACATAAGGTTCATCTAAAACAACCTAATAATTGATAAGTTGTAAACGTTAGGTTAATTTAAAATAGGCTAATAGTTGATAAGCTATAAATGTAAGGTTCATTTCTTTTCTTTTCTTTTTTTTTTTATCAGAAATGTCATGTTTATTTAAAATAGGCTAATAGTTCATAAAATATAAACATAATGTTCATCTAAATTAGTCTATTATTTTATAAGTAATCTAAGGTTTATTTAAAATAACATAATAGCTCATAAATTATATATGTAAGGTTCATTTTTAATAGTCTAATAGTTCATTAAGAATAATCTAATAATTTATAAAAATAAAATATACTCGTAATTCATAAGTAACAAAAATCTAATTAGAAGAATATAATAGTTCATCTAAAAAATGTTTGATAAAAAAATACTCAAAAAAATAGATCCAACATTGTGTGCGTGAATAGATCACCCACACACTACGGGTCCCACCGTATAAAATTGCCATACATGTATCATACCAAGTGAGTTATACGGTTACACCTGAGTTATGTAGAAGCCCTTTCTCCTCTCACCTCTCTCCTCCTTCTCCCAACACCATTATTCACCAATCACGACCCTCTCCGACCACACCACTCTGTCCTCCCATAGCAAAACAAACAAAACTGGCACCTCGAACGTCGACCGACCATGGAGGCTCTCTGCTGCAGCACCTCGAATATCGGCAAACTAAAAAGAAAAAAGATCTAAATCAAAAACGGTATGAAGTTGCATCTTGCTTGTTTAACTTCTAATGTTGATTTTTGTTAAAATAAAGTAGATAAACGGTATGAAATCCCAAGCATAGCAATAATTCCTGAAGAAAACACCATTCAACTTGATCATAGGCCTTGCTCATATCAAGATTCATTGCAACCATATCTTTTTTTCTAACCCATGTTTTCATGCTATGAAAGAGCTCCAAAGGAATGAGAATGTTATCAGTGATGAGTCATTTTGGAACAAAGGTACTCTGATTTTCTGTGACAATAGCAGGTAAAATAAACTTCAACCTATTTCCAACAGTCTTGGACAAACATTGTAGATGACGTTGCACAGGTTTATAGGTTTAAATTCAGAAATAGGAGTAGGAGACTTCACTTTAGGAATAAGAGCCACAAGGGTATTGTTAACAGAAGCTCAATTCAGTTGGCCACAAACAATAGCATTCAAAAAGTCAACCACATCACGTCCCACTATATGACAAAATTTCTGAAAAAAGATTGCGTGCATACCATTGGGTCCTGGAGCTTTTAATTAATACATCTGTGATAAGGCCGCGTAAAGATCTTCAGCACAATCAGGTTGTAATATAGCTTGATTCCTCTCTGCAGTCACACACAAATTGACCCCTATGAGCGTCTCGTCAAATTTTGAAGGTCCAGCTGTGGTAAAAAGACCAGTGTAGAAGGAATTTACAATCTTTGTAATATCCTTCTCCTCCTCGCGCCAAACCCCACTGTCATCAGGAAACTCCTTAATGAAATTCCATTTCTTCCTGTGGGAAGCTTTATGGTGGAAATAAGAGCTATTACAATCTCCATCCTTCACCTCCGTCACCGTGATCGAATGTGCCAATAAGACTCTTGTTGTTGCAACAAAGAATCAAATTGTGCTTCAAGCTTATTGAATTCATCTACAGCATCTTGAGAGGGCAAAGCTATACAAGCTTTTTCTCAGTTTCTTTTATATTTTCCTTAATATCCCAAAATTAGCAAAACTCCACATACATACTCATGCATGTAGAAATTAGCACAGGCATTCAGTTTTGCCATGGATTACCAACAACACCACTCCAAGCATCCTTAACAATCAACTCAAAGTCATTCTCATCGAGCCACATCGTCTCGTATTTAAAATATTTTCTTCGACTTCCATAAGATCGACGCTTGGCTTCCGTATTCAGAAGGATTGGCCCATGATCGAATTTTATTCGAACCACATTCTAGACCAAGCATTGGATAAAGAGCAACCCAAGATTGACAACTCAAATAGCCATCCAAGCGTTCCTTAATCAAGGTCTCCAGGTTGCAACCCTGCTACCAAGCCAGTGTATCCCAAGTCACGCAGGTTACATATGGTCAGAGCCTCACGATAGCCATCCATGAGACATTGGTCTCTGATTACCCATCCCTCTTTGTCATCCATAGCAAGTATATCAATAAAATCTCCACCAATAAGAATAGGGAGAGAAGTATCAGTACAAAGATCACGCATGAAGTCCGAGGTCGTGTACTTATTTGTACTTATTAGCACTTTCTGGCCACCATACACACCAACAAAACGCCAAGAACCTCTTACTCCATCCTTGATGTCACGAACAATATGATGCTCAGAACTCGACACAAGAGTAAAATCACAATCGTCCATCCACAACACACACAAACCACCTGACTTACAAACACTACTTACAGCAAAACAATTATCAAAACCCAGCTTGTATTTCTGATTATCCATGACCTTAATATCGAGCATCGTCTTGGACAAAAAGACGATACTAGGGCTGAGAGAAGAGCTCCAGTTACGAAGCGTACGAATTGCACGTGGGCTGCCACACCCACGACAATTCCAGCATAGGATCTTCATTGGGCCTTGCAGGGTTGGTCCTCGCCAACCACCATCGTTACAAGAGGAGCACCAGCCATGATACACCCCGAAATCACCATGCCTCATTTACCATCACGGGACTTGACACCATCATCATCAATTATCATATCTATTGGAGAGCTTATTTTACGTTTCCCACTTCGAGCATAGTCACTTGTCAAAGTCAATGCCTCACTTCGAGCTTGAAGACCCGAACGCTCCACTCATTTCCAAGTGTAAGCAATTACCCCTTTTGGTGGGTGAGCAACCGAGAGAGGGCAGGCTCACACTTACTCAGAGGAGTAGTAATCGCGGGAGGCACAGCTGGGGGGATAGCTTCCGCATCAAGCTTTGCCATTGTGACCGCCAACAGATCATGTGGCAACACAATTCCATCCACCACTTTCACACTCTCACTAGCCTGACCTCTGCACGTTTGTGTTGTAACTTTCCCATTATCGAATATAGAAGCCTGTTTATTTTTGAAAAGAATCTTACGTGCCACACTAGGTGGCCCTAGCTTCACCACACTAGAATCGGAGTGACATACATCCCGAAAGGGCTTGTTGTTCCCCATAGTTTGGAACTTTCGTGTCTCCACATTACGTTCAATACACAAGTTATTACTTCGACAGGGTGACGCTCGAAGCCAGGGTCCGTATTGGAACACCACCTGTTCCTCTTCGCTCTCATCCTTCGCCAAACAATCTCTATCAACATGCCTTACCTAGGCATCCACAGAAGAAACAAAAAGATGGAAGACGTTCGTACTTAAAGTCCACCCATTTGACTTTCCCCTTGCCAACTGCAATCTTCATACCACGTGTGAAGGGTTCGGTTCAGATTGCTCAGTGCCCTGATCCGCATAGATTTAATTTCTCCCAACCCGAGGGGTCGGAACAATCAAAATCAATGAAGCCTTCTAAACCCTTGCCAATGTCTATTGTCATCTTGCGTTCACGTAAGTTAAAAGGCACATCATAAACCCTAAACCAGAAAGGCGATGAAACAAACTGGATCTCCGAGGGTTGAACATCGCCATCCATCTCTTGAAGGAGCAAGAGATGATTATCAAAAGACCAAGGAGCCCCCTCAAGAACCCTATACTTATCCTTCTCGTTAAAAAATTGAAACACAAAAAGGTTCTTTTCGACATTCCGGATCGAAACACCCGTCCATCGTACGCCATATTAGACCCATAGTCCTTTTAAGCGCACCAACATTGAAAGGCTTATCAGTGTGAAGCCTTCCAACCAAACATCAAGAGACCTTAGCATGATTTCCTTCATAGTCATCCTCGGCCGCACCGCTCCTAACAACCTGTACTTCCTCCGCCTCAGAAAGATTCAACTTTTCTCAATCTGCCACCAACTCCTCTGCCATAGTCAACGGGAAACAAAAAGCCACGAAAAACTGGTCACGAAGCACTAAGAATCCTTCAAGGAGGGATTGAAACAAGGGAACAAGGCCAAACTCTCTCACCTCTCTAAAACCCTAGCGGCCAGAGAACTTTTTTACTTATAATGAAACTAAGGTTTATTCAAATGTAAGGTTCATTTAGTATAGTCTAGTAGTTCATAAGCTATAGACGTAATTTTCATTCAAAATAGTGTAATAGTTCATACGTCATAAACATAAGGTTCATTTACAAATAGTGTAGTAGTTCATAAATTATAAACGTAAAGTTCATTTAAGATAATTAAATAGTTCATAAGGTATAAACGTAAGGTTCATTTAAAATGGTGTAATACTCCAGTTCATAAGATATAAACGAAAGGTTCATTTTAAATAGTCTAATACTCCAGTTCATAAGATATAAACGAAATGTTCATTTAAAATAGTCTAATACTCCAGTTCATAAGCTATAAACGTAGGGTTCATTTAAATAGCCCAATAATTCATAAACTGTAAACATAAGGATCATCTAAAACAACCTAATAATTCATAAGTTGTAAACGTATGGTTAATTTAAAATAGGCTAATAGTTCATAAGGTATAAACGTAAGGTCATCTAAATTAGTCTAATAGTTCATAAGTTATAAATCTAAGATTCAGTTAAAATAACATAATAGCTCATAAGTTATAAATGTAAGATTCATTTTAAATAGTCTAATAGTTCAGTAACAATAATCTAATAGTTTATAGAAATGAAATATACACGTAATTCATAAGTAACAAAAAATCTAATTAGAAGAATACAATAGTTGACCTAACAAATGTTTGATAAAAACAATACTCAAAGAAATAGATCCAACATTGTGTTGGTGAATAGATCACGCACACAGTACGGTCCCATCGTATAAAATTTCCATACATGTATCAAACAAAGTGAGTTATACGGTTATACCTGAGTTATGTAGAACCCCTCTCTCCTCTCTCTTCTCTCTCTCCCAACATCATTATTCACCAGTCACCACCCTCTCCCACCACACCACCATATCCTCACATCGCAAAAACAAAACAAAACCAGCACCTCGAACGTCGGTCGACCATGGGAGGCTCTCCCAAGCGGCACCTCGAATATCGGCAAACGAAAAAGAAAAAAGATCTAAACCCGATATGAAAGTGCATCTTGCTTGTTTAACTTCAAATTTTGATTTTGGTCAAAATAAAGTAGTTAATCTTGTTGATTTTGGCTTGAGAATTGTTGTTATGGTTATGGTTGATTTTCTACGTTTAGTAGTTGGTTTTGACTTTTGAGCATAACTAAAATTTGGACTCAATTTTTGGGGTCCAATTTCATGAGTGCAGGTCACAATTTTATGCCATCTGTCAAACTTCAAACTAGGGTTGGTTAATGAACAAATTTGATGTCATGCACAGTTTCTATTTAATTTTTGGGCTCAGTTTGAGTGAATTAAGTTAGTATTGCCGCTTGGGAAATTTATTCCATGAAAATAATTAATTCAACGGGGTTTGATGAAAAATCAGACCCATCCATTCCTTAAGCATCAACATATGGAAACCACCTCAACAGGGTTTCTGAGTATACAAGCGCAATCCAGCTTGTGCAGCTGGGGTCGCACAGTAGATATTTTGAAGAAAACTGACTTTAAAGGGAAAAAACTGTAACATGATTATTTTGATTTAAGTATTTTTTATTTGTATTTAATATGTATTCTTGACATTTTCAGATTAAAAATTGCAATTTCTAATCTTGATTTTTCGTATTGCATTCACACCCTTCCTTTCTTTGTCCATTCTCTCTCTGTCCTTTCTTCAATAAATCATACCTCCATTTTACATATTTTCACACAATAATAAAGCGCCCAATATTGCCATTCATCAAATCTTCACCTCAAAAAAATATTATTCCCATGTTCACCTCCAAAATAAACTGATTCTTAGAAAAAATGGAGTATCCGAGGCGGAGCAGATTTGAGGACGATGGTGATAATGGTGGGACTCAAATCACTCAGCAGTTTTAGAAGAAGCAAGAGACAAAATGATTTCTCACTCTCACTCTCTCTCCTCTAGTTCTCACTTTCACTCTCATTCTCTCTCCTCAAGTGATTTGGAGGATGATTATATTCCGACTGTCACCGAGGATGATGGTCTGCAGGAGATTATAAAGTTATAATGATGTGACGGCATTAATCTGGATACTTTGTGATTTTCTTGAAGACACCCTTCAATCAAACATGAGAGAGAGAATGAAGACAATTAGGTTGCTGGATGGCTAGTGGCTAAGGGGATCAGATCAAAGCCAACATTTTAATGAAGAAATTTGGGAGGAATGTTTAATATCAAACTTGAGAAGATGACTATAATGGTAAAGAAAATGATGAGAATAGAGGGAAAAGAAAAGAACCCGAGGGAAAAAATAAATTAAAATCACAAGTTTTAGGCTAAAAATTGTAGTAATACACAATAAATACACACAAAAAAAAATAACATTTTAGTTGAAAATTCATCCGATGGTGTATTTTTGCGTGTATTTATCGCCGATGAATTTTTAATATACCTATATGTCGCCTGAGCAACAAAATATACCAATATGTCGAGAGGGCCTAATTTTATATACCAATCTGATTAATTGGCCTTGCATAGGTTTATAAACAGAAGTCATAAGTAAACCACATAAAAATATGTCTTCAAACACTTACAAGTCATCCTCTAAACACATTCAAATTTTCATACTCCTTATGTCCAATTAAAAACGTTACACTTTGAAGTGACATAGACTTCAAGCTAAATAACATTGGACACATGAGCTTCTAAAATTCTCTTGTACACTTGAAATTTAAATGGAAAAGAACCTTAGGGTGGGAAAAGAGGAAGGGTATGAAGGTAAATTACAGCAAATAATCTCCCACTTTTTGAAAGTGTAAATATTTAAGTGTGATATGCCAAAGAGTAAAATTTAGTGGGATAGAGGGAGTACAACACATCTATGTCTTCAATCACATTCAACGTCAAATCTGTTAATCCTAAAAGACATCTATCTCGAAGACATCTTTGCACTCAATTTAGTGTTATAATTGTTGAATAGGTATGCTATCTCGAGAGCGACAACAAATCAAATCCTTCATTCATTTTGATTTGTCCTCATCCATTCTTCAACAAAGTATTAATCTTTACTATATATTCGATTGTAGTAATGCATGGTGAAGTCCATTTTGCAAGCCACTGGAATCCAGGTTCCTACATTACTTACATCAGTGTTAGTGTATGTACAGGTGAAGAGATCTATGCCTTTTTTATTAGTGGTGGTTCAGATGCTTGAAACAAGAACACTTTGCATGTCACTGGATATTAACTTGGATGATTCCTAATTAAGTATTCAAGGGTGCCTATCGCGCCTGAAAAATGGAATGCAATGAATTGTTAATTAATTATAGACAATATAACAAATTGATATAGTACATGGGCTACAAAACACTCGTTTAGCTATCTTATATAGGAAGATTGCAATGGAGAAGTTCATCTTGTTCTCTATCCAGTTGCACAGGGCAACTGTTTTCATTCTATCTCAGTGTGTGCTATGACAGTAAATCAAATCCGTAGAAGAATTTTATAGGGTGAAACTGACGGTGATTGTAAATATATACATGTTGCCTGGAAGGATGTTCACTTACCTTAAGAGAATGGGAAAGTCTACATCAACGGGGCATATCTGGTCTATGGCAACTATTGGGAAAGCAGATTTTGAAATAGCATAAAAGAAAAGACACAAATTGATTTAATGGGTCAATGCAGTTTGCTTGAGTGTATCTTGATAGAAATATGCTCCACCACTTTGTTCAAGATGATATGAGAAGAAAGTCAACCATTTCATGGGGAAAACTTTTCAACCGTCTGATGGCACTAGTAAAAGGTTATGCTCAGCGCAACTTGCAGGTAGGGTCACTGTATGATTCTACTATAATGCCCCGGATTCTGTTGGGGTGTCATGTAGGGAGGGTAGACTGCTCTGGAGCCTTGTGGTTGTCCTTAAGCACAGGTTTGTGCTCTAGCTAGAAAGCAGAAAATGTTTCTAACTAGAGAGAGGCTAGTACATAATGAGATGCACTTAAGGGATACTGAATGATTGTGTTGTGTCAGACATAGAGCTGTCATGTGGGGATCCAGACCCAAAAACATGATCTTCATACTTCCTGTAAAATACTCTTGATGTAATTAGATATTGTCAGGGAGTCTAAAACATAAGGCAACATTGCAATAAACATGGTCATTTTTTACTTTTGCAGATGTTTATGTGTAATAGTAACTTACATCTTTACCATGATAATAATAATAAAATATATAACCTATCAATTGGATAAGAAACGCACTTCTCACACAGTAACTTACATCTTTACCATGATGATAATAATAAAATATATAACCTATCAATTGGATAAGAAACACACTTCACATTCCAGAAAATGGATCAACCTTATTTAGAATAGTATGGAAAATGAAATTCTTCACACGTGTTGTCAGGCTTTGGAAACGAATCAACAAGTGTCATTTCTTTGATTGAAAAACAAGAGATCTAGCATCTATCTCTTCATCTTTTTAAGAATATCTTCTAATTTGCAGATCGCGAAACACCTCTGAAATCTCTGCATTACACAAAATACAACACAAAAAATAATATTGAACATGTTTAAAGAAGCCAAAAGAAAGGGAAAAAATTGAATAAAAACAAGAAAATGACAGTTACAAATTTTTCTAATTTACCAACATTCATCCACTACCAGATTTGTAAGATTCGCGAAAAGGTATGATTCCAGTACAATATTGAAAATCATTAATATTGAGTTGAACAACCTCTCAAACTAATTTACGGGATGTAAATCACTATAACCAATGGTTGAAATAGTTGTAATTGACCAATAAATTGCCGGTATATATCTTTGCGACATCTGCTATTTTTTTTCCAAATCAACTCCCTTGATGTTGATCCATGAGTTTGGATAGTGGAAAACAATTGTATAAAACATGTAGGCATCAAGGTGAAGTGAAAAGATAGTCACCTGTTACATCAGAAAACAAACTAGAATTAGAAAATATTTGTCATCCATTTTTGTACATTATTAAAGATGATTTCTAGATGATTATAAGTTGTATAACCCTTATTTTTATGCTTATATTTCAAATGTAACTAATTTTATTGGGTAATCTAATGTAGAAAAGTGAGTTTTCTTCATATTCATCATTTGAGCATACATACGATACAAACTTAATATGTTTTAATTTATAGCAAATATGACAAACAATATTGCAATTTACTTTATGAATGGGTGTTGAGGCTTCCAAAGTAGAGTTTCTTGATTTTGAGATATTGATGTGCTGCATGGGTTATGCAGTTATGCTGGGTTAGGTTGTGTTGGGTTGTGCCGAGTTGTGCTGAGATGTGATCCGTTTCTCCAAAACCAGTAAATTTATCTTTACAATTTCCATATTGAAAACTATGGTGATAGTCTCTGATAAATGCATTTCAACTAATCCTAGGAAAGTAAAAACAATTGGAGGTTGGGCTACATCCAAGTCAGTTAACTGCTTGGTTTCTTCGAGTAAAAAACAAATAGGAAAATTGTGATTATACTTACCAAAATCAGCTTCAACCATCGAACCAAGTAATAGTTGATATTTTCAATCTCTTTGTCCCTTTGCGTAAGCATCCGATACGAAAGATAAAAATAAAAAATAAATAAAAACAACTCTAATATGGGGACAAATATTGCCAAAATGTCACAAAAACACCAAGTACAATTATTAATAGCGGCTATCCTAAATTGATCCATGTCTACTACTCCTTCCTTTGTTGTGTAGCCTACAAAGAACGTCAAAATCATGTCGAAAAAAAAGAAGGTAAAAGCCAAAGTCAATAACTAAGAAATGAGTGACTCTCTTGCTAAAAAAATTGAAACTGAAGAAGGACCCTCCAATCTAGAAACATGGAAAACCATTATCTGGAGAGCGCTCCAGAGTGGATTGGCCACAGGTTCTAACCTCGCAAAAAGAGGCATTCTAACATCGAATCTCTGTCACTTTTGTGGCTATCTGATTGAATAAACAGATGACCATACTTTTAAAAATTGCGACTTGATTGCAAGAATTTGGAGGGCCAACAAACTTGGACTCAACTACGTTTCTAACAATCACAGTGCTATCAGAGAATGTGTGAGAGACCTAGGTTAACATCTCTGGAAGCAAGAGAATAGAATTGAGCAAATACATTACTTGTTTGCAAGCCTATGAGCAATCTGGCTTATGCGAAATGCCATCATATTTCATAATGATCTGACCCGATTAGGCTCCTCACTAGTGCTTATAACTGGATAGCCAGAGAGCATGCAACCATTACTTTCACGGGACAAATGCAAAAAAAGTGGGTTACTAGAAAAACTCCAACTGATAACAATTTGGTTGTCCAGCTCCAAGGGAATCCCATTGACAGAAGGGATCGAAGATTATGCATGCTATTGGTTTGTGGTGCTTGGAAGCAGAAATCGTTGTATGGACAGATTGCTTGGGTGACATATGCGAATTCTCAGGGGCAAAAGATAGGAGAATGAGGGGATTCATTCCGGCAACATTGGCTATTCATTTTGTAATACCCGTATTATTATTAATTTTTAAAATAATAATTACTTAAAAAAAAAATGTGATTTGTTGATTTACAATATTAACTGGGCTTTTGCATATTTAAAAATGCCTAATTAATAAATGAGATTTAGTTTTGGGCCTAATATATTTTAATTGAAAATTTTAAAATTAAAAGTGAACATTAGGTTAGTGACGAGAGTGACCTCTGAATGCTTTGATAGGCGGTTTTCGCGAGATTTTCTCTCTCTTCCCGCCATCACTAACAATGGCAAGAAACAAGGTCGCCCGCCCAAAACACATGCTGCAACAGTTTCCCCATTTTCTTTGAAGTCCAAAAGGTACTTTTAAAGGAAAATATGGTGTTTTATCTGCGCTAAAAATTAATACGCTGCCAGAGACTTCAAACCCTGGATCTCCGGAGATTTCAAATCGTAGATCGCCGGATTCCTTTGGAGATTTTCTCAGTCCGGTTCTGGAAGCAAGTAATCCTAACTCCCTTTATTAGATTCTACCTGCTATGAATGATGATTTGGAATTTATAGGGTTTTCTTCTGATTATAATGCAATTGATTTGGCCGCTATTAATGGCGCTAGCTCTGATGTTCTTATCTTTGTCAATCGATTGCCAACAATAATCCTGTTAATGTCGATTCTGAACTGGAAACCCCCCCTTCCAATAGCTGCTAGTACATGGAAAGCTCTGCTAAAGTTACAAGGGGTAAGGGAATGCAATTGAACTATATTTGTAACACCACGAATTTTCTACTAAAATTAATAAATAAAAATAATTAGACTCGAGCCGAAAATCTGGCAAAGTTCCTATTGTAAATACTCAACCGAGCCTAAAAAGGCTTACAAAAACTTGTTTAACAAAAATATTAAATAAAATCCAATCACCCAGCGGAAGACTCTAATAATTCAGGGTGCTACCGCCACACTCATTCGCACGGCTCTTCAACTAAAACTATTAATAATCTCAAAATAATACTAGGTGGTCTATTTATCACAATTAATAAACTCTAGGAAAAAAAACTACTATGTCCTTGCATATGTCAATCTGAAAGCGTTCCTCACACTATATGTATACAAATAAACTCCAATCTGCAAAAAGGTGAGAATGTGCAACGTCAGCAATGTTGGTAACTCACATCTAGTACGTAAAGCTCATTCTAAATTCAAATCAAGTGTAAAACAATTAATCATAATTCATATAGAGCATTCATTTAAATCCTGTTTAATCTTAAGGCTACTCTGTCTATTTCTATTTACACTATAGCTTTCACATTGAAAAGAACACCTATAATCGTACTCTAAACATAAGTAAGTCTCGATTTTTCCTTCAGATAACCTAGAGTTATCTTGATAGCTTTTATAATTAGTCTTGCATTACTGAACAGGGCATAATTAGTCTTGCATTACTGAACAGGGCATAATTAGTCTTGCATTACTGAACAAGGCATACAGGAGCTAGTAAAGAAATGTTCCCTGAACAACTAGCCTTGTGTACATATATGGGTGAAAAATAGGTTAAGATTTTAAGCGGAGCTTCGTAAGTGTTTAGGCTCAAAATTTCGAGAACTTATTTGGCTTATAACGTGGCAACAAATTATAATTAGTTCTCTATGAAAGAATTTTTTCGGATTGCCCAAAGAAAAGAAACAATAGGATATTGAACATATGAACATTCGACTTCACGTATTGAAATAGTATCAAAAGACATAGCGAGTCCTTTGAAATTTAACGTTAAAACTAATACTAGTAATATTTAGGACCCAAAAATTGTAATCGCAAAAATAAAGCTTCAACCAAAATCTAAAACAAAATTAACCATTAACTAAGCAATCATCGAAGCAAGCAATTAGTGATGCACATTAATTTATTTTCATCATGCCCAAATCTAATCTAATTTTCTCAAATCTATCACGTTGCAAAGGTTTTGTGAAAATATCAGTTATCTGATCTTCAGTGTTAACAAATTAAAGTTTTATAAAACCTTTTTCCACATTGTCACGCAGAAAATGATGACGAATTTCAATATGTTTTGTCCTTGAATGACTGACAGGATTTTTTGAAATACTAATAGCGCGCACTAGTATTGTCACAATAAATAGGCACACAACCACAATTAACACCAAAATCAAGTAATTGTTGCTTCAACCATAAAATTTGAGTACAACAAGCAGCAGCTGCGACATATTTTGCTTCGACAATAGATAGAGCAACAGAGTTTTGCTTTCTACAAGCCCAAGAAAGTAAGCATGATCCTAAAAATTGAGCCATACCTGAAGTAGTTTTACGATCTACTAGGAATCCAGCATAATCAGAATCAAAATAGCCACTTAAGTTAATACTATTACACTTAGGATAAAAAAAGACATAAATCAATAGTGCCTTTCAAGTATCTAAGAATTCGCTTCACTGCGATTAAGTGAGATTCTCTAGGACTAGATTGAAAGCGATGAGCACATAGACAAACACCATAAACAATATCAGGTCGACTAGCAGTTAAATATAATAGTGATCTGATCATACCTCGATATTCTTTTTCATCCACAATGTACCTTTTTCATCCAAGTCTAATTTTTGTGAAGTTGGAGTCGGCGTGTTGTAGGGCTTGGCGTCTTCCATTTTGTATTTCTTTAGCAACTCTTTCACATATTTTTGTTGATGAACTTGTATGCCATCTTTTCTTTGATTTACTTGTAGTCCAAGGAAGAATTTTAATTCTCCCATCATACTCATCTCAAATTCTCCCTGCATTATATTAGAAAAGCTAATGCACATTGCATCATTAGTCAAATGAAAAATAATATCATCAACATATACTTGAGCAACTAAAATATCATGTTTTTCAAATTTCAAAAATAAAGTTTTATCAATCACGCCCCTTTTAAAACCTTTTTTCCATCAAAAAATTTGAAAGTCTCTCATACCATGATCTAGGAGCTTGTTTAAATCCATAGAGAGCTTTATGTAATTTATAAAAGTGATTGGGAAATTCTTTATCTTCAAAACCAAGTGGTTGCTCCACAAAAACTTTCTCTTTTAAATAACCATTTAAAAACGCAGTTTTAACATCCATTTAAAGTAATTTAAAATTTTTGTGAGCAGCAAAAGTAATTAAAGTTCTAATAGCTTCCAATCGAGCTACTAGGGCAAAAGTTTCATCATAATCTATGCGCTTTTGCTGATTATAACATTTGACCACCAACCTGGCTTTATTTCTAATAATATTACCTTCATCGTCCAACTTGTTCCTATAAACCCACTTTGTACCAATCATTGTGTGATTTTTTGGTCTGGGTTCTAGGTGCCATACCTTATTTCTCTTGAATTTATTTAGTTCTTCCTGCATAGCTAAGATCCAATCAGAATCATTCAAAGCACATTTATAATCTTTAGTTCTATATCAGATAAGAACAATGCATTGAAAGAAATAAAATTACGAGTGGAGGATCGAGTCTGCACTCCCTTTGTTGGATCAGTAATGATCTGATTAAGGGGGTGAGAACTCTGGTACTTATAAGATTTTGGATCCTAGAACGTTGGTTGGCTTTGAGGACCTAGTGATTCATCGCCAATGAGTCTCTCGCTACTGTCGTTACTGTCTAATTCATTAATCACACTGGGAACGTTGTCTGCTGGTTCAACAACATTGAGTTGTTGTTCAGTTTCTCCTTGTACAGTGACGTCTGGAATTTCTTCAGTGGATTGAGCATGAATTAATCCAATTTCAAAATCAATATTTGAATCCTGCACATTCTCATTGGGCACGTGAAATTCATCGAATATTACATGAATGCTTTCCTCTATACACATAGTACGCTTATTATAAACATTGTACGCTCTACTATGAGAGGATTAGCCTAATAAAGCAGCTTCATCACTTCGAGCATCAAATTTTCCCAAGGAATTTTTGCCATTGTTATGCACGAAATATTTAGCACCAAAAGTCCTAAACTAAGCAATGTTTAACTTTTTGCCTTTCAATAACTCATAAGGAGTTTTATGCAAAAGAGGTCTAACCATGACTCTATTAATTATACAGCAAACAATATCAACGGCCTCGGCCCAAAAATATCTAGGATGATCACTTGAAATAAACATGGTTCTATCCATATCTTCTAAAGTTCTATTTTTACGCTCAACAACCCCATTTTGCTGAGGTGTTTTAGGGGCCGAAAAATAATGCACAATGCCATGTTAATTACAAAAAGCAATAAATTTTGAGTTGTCAAACTCAGTACCATGGTCAGATCAAATAGCAAGCAATTGATGATTAAGCTGTTTTTGTTCGCGCTTAATGAAAGACAACAAAGAATCAAATACATCTTCTTTGAAAGATAAAAATAAAGTCTAAGTAAATCTTGAATAGTCATCCACTATAACAAAAACATATTTGCTTCCTCCTCTACTTATAATACGCATAGGGCCACAGAGATCAACATGAATCAATTCGAGTGGTTTAGAGGTACTTACCAAATTTTTCGACTTGAACGAAGAACGGACCTGTTTTCCTTTGGCACACGCATCACATACTCCATTAGAAGTAAACTTGCAGTCAGGTAGACCAATGACTAAATTTTTTGTACGAAGTTTATTTAACAAGGTAATACGAGCGTGACCCAAGCGTTTGTGCCACAAAAGTGGATCATCATCCATAACATTCATGCAAGATAAATTATTTTCAGCAATATTATCTAAATTAACTTGATAAATATTTTTAACTCTTTTTCCTCTAAATAAAGATTTATTTGTACTAGCATTAAAAACATGACAATTACTAGCAGAAAATAATATATTATTCCCCCTGTCACAAAGCTGGGAAATACTAAGCATATTATATTTTAGATCTTTAACCAAAAAAACATTATCAATAGCATGAGCAAGTGACTTTCCTATCTTACCTACGCCGACTATTTGTCCACGTTTATCATCCCTAATAGTCAACTGCACCACCTTTGAAAGCTCAAAGTGAGAGAAACTTTGTATGTCACCTTTCATATGTTGTGAACGACTACTATCTACATACCTGATTGTTCCCTCTCACTTTGACCTGCAAAATGAATTAGTTTTAATTTTAGGAACCCAAATTTGTTTGGGTCCTTCGGCGTTAGTAGCAGTATACACAGAATCCTTTCTAACCCATATTTGTTTAAGAACAACCTTATTCTTATCATGAGATAATTTTCGAGAAGGACATTCATAAGTAAAATGACCAAAGAAACCACAATGCATACAAATACGATGTTCTGGCACATCAATATATTTATTATATTTTTTCTTTGAGTTAGCATTGGGTATTGTTCTAGTTCCTTGATTAGGAATGGTGTTGACATGCTTCTTGTACATCTCATTAGTCTTTTGTCCAATATACCATACATTTTCTTTATGTGTGGTATTGGCTGTTATTTTTTCAACGTTGGTAAGTTTTTGTTTAAGCGTTTTATTTTCTTTCTCTAGTTGATCCAAACGTTCTTGTAAATTTGGAGAACGTTCCTCATGACTATTAGAGTTTTCAGTCTCTTTAACGAACCTCAGTTTGTATCTGATTTTCTCTAGTTCTACAAAACGTTCCTCCAAGGTTTTATCCAATGTTTCCTTCTCTTTAACTAGTTTTTCGTTTAAACGCTATTTATTAGCTAGATCAGTCGTGCTTCTCTTTAACTGATTTTCCAAAGTTGAAACCTTACCTTTTAGCGGAGAATTTATTTTGCTGTGAGAGTTATTCACACATGATAAATTATTCAGAGTACTTTTCAAAACTCTAATATATTTCTCCAGACTTTTATTTAGCATGGTCAAGGATTCATTACTCTTTGCTATGTCACAAATTTTAATAGTAGACATCTTTTCTAATTTTTCAAGAGTATTAATCCTGTCTTTTAGGTTATTGATTTCATTCATCAAAATGAAATTACTGTTTTCGACCTCTTCTTTGATTTTATCAAAAGTCTCTTCAAAATTATTAATAACTACTTTCATAACACTCATCAATTTTTCTTTAGAAAAAGAAGATAAATTAGACTTCACTTCATTCATAGATACCTCAAGGTCTTCTTTTTCATCAGTAGGGTCATCCAATTTTGCCATAAGAGCAACGTTGGCTTGCATAGGGCTTTCATCATCTACCAGTTCTTCTTCTTCTTCTCCGCATGTGGCAGTCATCACCTTCTCAAGTTCTTTATCTACAGCATTAGATAAGTTTGCTCTTTTTTCCCTTTTCTTCTCCATGTCCCACATTGGACATTGGTTTATAACATGTCAAGGTTTCCTACATTTATAGCAAAGTCCATCATTAGTATTCTGCCTGTTATTACTAGTAGAGTAGTTTCTTATTTTTGTTAAATGGTTTCTTAGGTTTAAAATTTTAAACAAACTTCGAAAACTTTCTAACAATAAAAACAATATCATCTTCATCAAGTTCTCCAACTTGCTCATCATCATCCCTAATCTTCAGTGCAAGTCCTCTGTCATTGTTGGATGATTTTGGAGCTCGGGATTCAAGCTTCATCTCATGAGTTAGCAGAGATCCCATGAGTTGGTCCAATTGTAATTTAGTGAGATCTCTAGCTTCTTGAATCGCCGTAACTTTAGGCATCCATTGATCGTTATTTGGTAGACTCCTCAGAATTTTCCTAACCTGATCCTGCACTTCATATTCTCTACCAAGGGACTTTAGTTCATTTATAATAATGATCAAACGAGTAAATATATCTTTAATCGATTCCTTTTTCTTCATTTCAAACGATTCATATTGTTGAACTAGTAGATCAATTTTAGATATTTTTACTTCGTTGGAACCTTCATGAGAAACTTGTAAAGTGTCCCATATTTCTTTAGCACTAGAACAAGTAGATATCCTACTAAATTCATCAAGGTCTAAAGCATAGTGTAACAATCTCATAGCTTTGGCATTTATTTCAATTTTTCCTGTTTCAGTCTATTTAACCTCTTCTACTTCTTTACATACCATGTCAACAATTTTAAAAGGTCCATTATTAACAACTTGCCATACCTGATAGTCTTTTGAATTAATTTAAATTTCCATACGATTTTTCCATCCAGAGTAGTGGTGCCCGTCGAAGTATGGAGGTCTCACAGCAGATTGACCCTCTCTAGTGCCATTTGTTCTGTTTGAGATCGACATTCTCTTCAAGCGTAAACCTGTATCTAAGAGAAAAAGAGGCTCTAATACCAATTGTTAGTAGCACAAGGTACACAAGAAGGGGGTGACTTGTGTTACCCCAAATTTACGGAATTAAAACAAGTAAAAAGAACTAGAATTAAAGTACTCACGATTTACATGGAAAACCCTTTGTAACTAACAAAGGATGAAAAACCACGACCCGAAAGACTTTAAAGACTACTTCTTTTATTAAGATAATAGTACAAATAGATCAAGTTTACTCTAACTCAATCTCGCACTCGAACACTCGTTCAAGCCAAACGCACTTAGGCACTCACCTAAGCCTAACAACTAGCTCTAGTTGTAATAGATAACAGACGATTGTTTACCTTGATGAACTTCAATTAGTGAATAAGGTACAATTGAGATCTTATAACTAATGCAGTAATAACATGTGGAGAATATATCTATTAGGCAACTTTCTTTATTGTGAGCAACATTTATTAATTTAACTCTCGTAAGAATATGTTACGTTCAATTGATCAGAGAGAGGCGTAAGTAAAAACTGATTGTTAGACTCCATATAAACAAGAGACGCAAATAGAGAAAATGACTGGAGACCTAATTGTCACTTTGGAAACTAAATATCATTTTTCTTTACTTGAAAAATAAGATTTTCATAAAGGAGAATAAGTATCTTTATTATATAAAGCTATATATCGAAATCAGTTCTAATAAACAAAATAAAATAAATTTCTTTAAGGAGAACATTTTCTTCTTAGGCTCTGTTTGGTTGGGCGGAAAATCGTTTTCAACTGAAAAGTATTTTCAGCTGAAAATCATTTTCAGTGTAAAATACATCTCCGTTCACATTTTCCGTTGTTTGGTTACAACGGAATACAATTATCCAAAACAATTATTTTTCATAAATTAACGTGGCTGGAGGACAATATTTTACATCTCCGCTCCGCGTGAATTAAGGCAACGTTACCATTCCGCGTAAAAACTGCCAGCAAAATTCAATCTTATTTACCGTTCTCTTCTTTAGTTAACACTTTTTGTGGTCTATGGCCCCCACTCCAATATTTGTTTTCTTATTCGTCATTCATTTTTCTTTTTCCTTTCTTCTTTCAAATGAATGCTTTAGTTTTTTTTGTCAAAGAATGTTTTTTTTTTTTTTTTGGAGTTACAAAAAATTTTAAAAAAACTTTTGTTTGATTTAATTGATTATGTTTTTTTTTTTTTTACTGAGAACCATTAGATATTTTGTTTATAAACTAATTGATTATTTTTAAGAACTTATATTTAGAAGCTATGAACTGTTAGTCTATTATTAATAAACCTAACATTTATAACTTATGAACTATTAGACTTTTTTAATGAACCCTTACGTTTATAACATATGAACTATTAATGTTGATTCAAAATATTCTAATAGTTCATAAACTATAAATGTAAGGTTCATTTAGTATAGCCTAGTAGTCCATAAGCTATAGACGTAATGTTCTTTCAAAATAGTGTAATAGTTCATAAGTCATAAACATAAGGTTTATTTAAAAATAGTGTAGTAGTTCATAAACTATAAACGTAAAGTTCATTTAAAATAGTTAAATAGTTCATAAGGTATAAACGTAAGATGCATTTAAAATGTCTAATACTCTAGTTCATAAGATACAAAAGAACGGTTCATTTAAAATAGTCTAATACTCCAGTTCATAAGCTATAAACGTAATGTTCATTTAAATAGCCTAATAGTTCATAAACTGTAAAACATAAGGTTCATCTAAAACAACCTAATAATTCATAAGTTGTAAACGTAAGGTTAATTTAAAATAGGCTAATAGTTGATAAGCTATAAATGTAAGGTTCATTTCTTTTCTTTTCTTTTTTTTTTTTTATCAGAAACGTCATGTTTGTTTAAAATAGGCTAATAGTTCATAAGATATAAACATAATGTTCATCTAAATTAGTCTAATATTTTATAAGTAATCTAAGGTTTATTTAAAATAACATAATAGCTCATAAGTTATATATGTAAGGTTCATTTTTAATAGTCTAATAGTTCATTAAGAATAATCTAATAATTTATAAAAATAAAATATACTCGTAATTCATAAGTAACAAAAATCTAATTAGAAGAATATAATAGTTCATCTAAAAAATGTTTGATAAAAAAATACTCAAAAAAATAGATCCAACATTGTGTGGGTGAATAGATCACCCACACACTACGGGTCCCACCGTATAAAATTGCCATACATGTATCATACCAAGTGAGTTATACGGTTACACCTGAGTTATGTAGAAGCCCTTTCTCCTCTCACCTCTCTCCTCCTTCTCCCAACACCATTATTCAACAGTCACGACCCTCTCCGACCACACCACTCTGTCCTCCCATAGCAAAACAAACAAAACTGGCACCTCGAACGTCGACCGACCATGGAGGCTCTCTGCTGCAGCACCTCGAATATCGACAAACGAAAAAGAAAAAAGATCTAAATCAAAAACGGTATGAAGTTGCATCTTGCTTGTTTAACTTCTAATGTTGATTTTTGTTAAAATAAAGTAGATAAACGGTATGAAATCCCAAGCATAGCAATAATTCCTGAAGAAAACACCATTCAACTTGATCATAGGCCTTGCTCATATCAAGATTCATTGCAACCATACCTTTTTTTCTAACCCATGTGTTCATGCTATGGAAGAGCTCCAAAGGAATAAGAATATTATCAGTGATGAGTCATTTTGGAACAAAGGTACTCTGATTTTCTGTGACAATAGCAGGTAAAATAAACTTCAACCTATTTGCAACAGTCTTGGACAAACTTTGTAGATGACGTTGCACAGGCTTATAGGTTTAAATTCAAAAATAGGAGTAGGAGACTTCACTTTAGGAATAAGAGCCACAAGGGTATTGTTAACAGAGGCTCGATTCAGTTGGCCACAAACAATAGCATTCAAAAAGTCAACCACATCACGTCCCACTATATGACAAAATTTCTGAAAAAAGATTGCGTTCATACCATTGGGTCCTGGAGCTTTTGATTAATGCATCTGTGATAAGGCCGCGTAAAGATCTTCAGCACAATCAGGTTGTAATATAGCTTGATTCCTCTCTGCAGTCACACACAAATTGACCCCTATGAGCGTCTCGTCAAATTTTGAAGGTCCAGCTGTAGTAAAAAGACCAGTGTAGAAGGAATTTATAATCTTTGTAATATCCTTCTCCTCCTCGCGCCAAACCCCACTGTCATCAGGAAACCCCTTAATGAAATTCCATTTCTTCCTGTGGGAAGCTTTATGGTGGAAATAAGAGTTATTACAATCTCCATCCTTCACCTCCGTCACCGTGATCGAATGTGCCAATAAGACTCTTGTTGTTGCAACAAAGAATCAAATTGTGCTTCAAGCTTATTGAATTCATCTACAGCATCTTGAGAGGGCAAAGCTATACAAGCTTTTTCTCAGTTTCTTTTATATTTTCCTTAATATCCCAAAATTAGCAAAACTCCACATACATACTCATGCATGTAGAAATTAGCACAGGCATTCAGTTTTGCCATGGATTACCAACAACACCACTCCAAGCATCCTTAACAATCAACTCAAAGTCATTCTCATCGAGCCACATCGTCTCGTATTTAAAATATTTTCTTCGACTTCCATAAGATCGACGCTTGGCTTCCGTATTCAGAAGGATTGGCCCATGATCGAATTTTATTCGAACCACATTCTAGACCAAGCATTGGATAAAGAGCAACCCAAGATTGACAACTCAAATAGCCATCCAAGCGTTCCTTAATCAAGGTCTCCAGGTTGCAACCCTGCTCCCATGTGAATTGGTAGCCAGTGTATCCCAAGTCACGCAGGTTACATATGGTCAGAGCCTCACGATAGCCATCCATGAGACATTGGTCTCTGATTACCCATCCCTCTTTGTCATCCATAGCAAGTATATCAATAAAATCTCCACCAATAAGAATAGGGAGAGAAGTATCAGTACAAAGATCACGCATGAAGTCCGAGGTCGTGTACTTATTTGTACTTATTAGCACTTTCTGGCCACCATACACACCAACAAAACGCCAAGAACCTCTTACTCCATCCTTGATGTCACGAACAATATGATGCTCAGAACTCGACACAAGAGTAAAATCACAATCGTCCATCCACAACACACACAAACCACCTGACTTACAAACACTACTTACAGCAAAACAATTATCAAAACCCAGCTTGTATTTCTGATTATCCATGACCTTAATATCGAGCATCGTCTTGGACAAAAAGACGATACTAGGGCTGAGAGAAGAGCTCCAGTTACGAAGCGTACGAATTGCACGTGGGCTGCCACACCCACGACAATTCCAGCATAGGATCTTCATTGGGCCTTGCAGGGTTGGTCCTCACCAACCACCATCGTTACAAGAGGAGCACCAGCCATGATACACCCCGAAATCACCATGCCTCATTTACCATCACGGGACTTGACACCATCATCATCAATTATCATATCTATTGGAGAGCTTATTTTACGTTTCCCACTTCGAGCATAGTCACTTGTCAAAGTCAATGCCTCACTTCGAGCTTGAAGACCCGAACGCTCCACTCATTTCCAAGTGTAAGCAATTACCCCTTTTGGTGGTTGAGCAACCGAGAGAGGGCAGGCTCACACTTACTCAGAGAAGTAGTAATCGCGGGAGGCACAGCTGGGGGGATAGCTTCCGCATCAAGCTTTGCCATTGTGACCGCCAACAGATCATGTGGCAACACAATTCCATCCACCACTTTCACACTCTCACTAGCCTGACCTCTGCACGTTTGTGTTGTAACTTTCCCATTATCGAATATAGAAGCCTGTTTATTTTTGAAAAGAATCTTACGTGCCACACTAGGTGGCCCTAGCTTCACCACACTAGAATCGGAGTGACATACATCCCGAAAGGGCTTGTTGTTCCCCATAGTTTGGAACTTTCGTGTCTCCACATTACGTTCAATACACAAGTTATTTCTTCGACAGGGTGACGCTCGAAGCCAGGGTCCGTATTAGAACACCACCTGTTCCTCTTCGCTCTCATCCTTCGCCAAACAGTCTCTATCAACATGCCTTACCTAGGCATCCACAGAAGAAACAAAAAGATGGAAGACGTTCGTACTTAAAGTCCACCCATTTGACTTTCCCCTTGCCAACTGCAATCTTCATACCACGTGTGAAGGGTTCGGTTCAGATTGCTCAGTGCCCTGATCCGCATAGATTTAATTTCTCCCAACCCGAGGTGTCGGAACAATCAAAATCAATGAAGCCTTCTAAACCCTTGCCAATGTCTACTGTCATCTTACGTTCACGTAAGTTAAAAGGCACATCATAAACCCTAAACCAGAAAGGCGATGAAACAAACTGGATCTCCGAGGGTTGAACATCGCCATCCATCTCTTGAAGGAGCAAGAGATGATTATCAAAAGACCAAAGAGCCCCCTCAAGAACCCTCTACTTATCCTTCTCGTTAAAAAATTGAAACACAAAAAGGTTCTTTTCGACATTCCGGATCGAAACACCCCTCCATCGTACGTCATATTAGACCCATAGTCCTTTTAAACGCACCAACATTGAAAGGCTTATCAGTGTGAAGCCTTCCAACCAAACATCAAGAGACCTTAGCATGATTTCCTTCATAGTCATCTTCGGCCGCACCGCTCCTAACAACCTGTACTTCCTCCGCCTCAGAAAGATTCAACTTTTCTCAATCTGCCACCAACTCCTCCGCCACAGTCAACGGGAAACAAAAAGCCACGAAAAACTGGTCACGAAGCACTAAGAATCCTTCAAGGAGGGACTGAAACAAGGGAACAAGGCCAAACTCTCTCACCTCTCTAAAACCCTAGCGGCTAGAGAACTTTTTTACTTATAATGAAACTAAGGTTTATTCAAATGTAAGGTTCATTTAGTATAGTCTAGTAGTTCATAAGCTATAGACGTAATTTTCATTCAAAATAGTGTAATAGTTCATAAGTCATAAACATAAGGTTCATTTACAAATAGTGTAGTAGTTCATAAATTATAAACGTAAAGTTCATTTAAGATAATTAAATAGTTCATAAGGTATAAACGTAAGGTTCATTTAAAATGGTGTAATACTCCAGTTCATAAGATATAAACGAAAGGTTCATTTAAAATAGTCTAATACTCCAGTTCATAATATATAAACGAAATGTTCATTTAAAATAGTCTAATACTCCAGTTCATAAGCTATGAACGTAGGGTTCATTTAAATAGCCTAATAATTCATAAACTGTAAACATAAGGATCATCTAAAACAACCTAATAATTCATAAGTTGTAAACGTATGGTTAATTTAAAATAGGCTAATAGTTCATAAGGTATAAACGTAAGGTCATCTAAATTAGTCTAATAGTTCATCAGTTATAAATCTAAGATTCAATTAAAATAACATAATAGCTCATAAGTTATAAATGTAAGATTCATTTTAAATAGTCTAATAGTTCAGTAACAATAATCTAATAGTTTATAAAAATGAAATATACACGTAATTCATAAGTAACAAAAAATCTAATTAGAAGAATATAATAGTTGACCTAACAAATGTTTGATAAAAACAATACTCAAAGAAATAGATCCAACATTGTGTTGGTGAATAGATCACGCACACAGTACGGGTCCCATCGTATAAAATTTCCATACATGTATCAAAACAAAGTGAGTTATACGGTTATACCTGAGTTATGTGGAACCCCTCTCTCCTCTCTCTCCTCTCTCTCCCAACATCATTATTCACCAGTCACCACCCACTCCCACCACACCACCATATCCTCACATCGCAAAAACAAAACAAAACCAGCACCTCGAACGTCGGTCGACCATGGGAGGCTCTCCCATGCGGCACCTCGAATATCGGCAAACGAAAAAGAAAAAAGATTTAAACCCGATATGAAAGTGCATCTTGCTTGTTTAACTTCAAATTTTGATTTTGGTCAAAATAAAGTAGTTAATCTTGTTGATTTTGGCTTGAGAATTGTTGTTATGGTTATGGTTGATTTTCTACGTTTAGTAGTTGGTTTTGACTTTTGAGCATAACTAAAATTTGGACTCAATTTTTGGGGTCCAATTTCATGAGTGCAGGTCACAATTTTATGCCATCTGTCAAACTTCAAACTAGGGTTGGTTAATGAACAAATTTGATGTCATGCACAGTTTCTATTTAATTTTTGGGCTCAGTTTGAGTGAATTAAGTTAGTATTGCCGCTTGGGAAATTTATTCCATGAAAATAATTAATTCAACGGGGTTTGATGAAAAATCAGACCCATCCATTCCTTAAGCATCAACATATGGAAACCACCTCAACAGGGTTTCTGAGTATACAAGCGCAATCCAGCTTGTGCAGCTGGGGTCGCACAGTAGATATTTTGAAGAAAACTGACTTTAAAGGGAAAAAACTGTAACATGATTATTTTGATTTAAGTATTTTTTATTTGTATTTAATATGTATTCTTGACATTTTCAGATTAAAAATTGCAATTTCTAATCTTGATTTTTCGTATTGCATTCACACCCTTCCTTTCTTTGTCCATTCTCTCTCTGTCCTTTCTTCAATAAATCATACCTCCATTTTACATATTTTCACACAATAATAAAGCGCCCAATATTGCCATTCATCAAATCTTCACCTCAAAAAAATATTATTCCCATGTTCACCTCCAAAATAAACTGATTCTTAGAAAAAATGGAGTATCCGAGGCGGAGCAGATTTGAGGACGATGGTGATAATGGTGGGACTCAAATCACTCAGCAGTTTTAGAAGAAGCAAGAGACAAAATGATTTCTCACTCTCACTCTCTCTCCTCTAGTTCTCACTTTCACTCTCATTCTCTCTCCTCAAGTGATTTGGAGGATGATTATATTCCGACTGTCACCGAGGATGATGGTCTGCAGGAGATTATAAAGTTATAATGATGTGACGGCATTAATCTGGATACTTTGTGATTTTCTTGAAGACACCCTTCAATCAAACATGAGAGAGAGAATGAAGACAATTAGGTTGCTGGATGGCTAGTGGCTAAGGGGATCAGATCAAAGCCAACATTTTAATGAAGAAATTTGGGAGGAATGTTTAATATCAAACTTGAGAAGATGACTATAATGGTAAAGAAAATGATGAGAATAGAGGGAAAAGAAAAGAACCCGAGGGAAAAAATAAATTAAAATCACAATTTTTAGGCTAAAAATTGTAGTAATACACAATAAATACACAAAAAAAAAAAAAAAAAAAAAAAAAACATTTTAGTTGAAAATTCATCCGATGGTGTATTTTTGGGTGTATTTATCGCCGATGAATTTTTAATATACCTATATGTCGCCTGAGCAACAAAATATACCAATATGTCGAGAGGGCCTAATTTTATATATCAATCTGATTAATTGGCCTTGCATAGGTTTATAAACAGAAGTCATAAGTAAACCACATAAAAATATGTCTTCAAACACTTACAAGTCATCCTCTAAACACATTCAAATTTTCATACTCCTTATGTCCAATTAAAAACGTTACACTTTGAAGTGACATAGACTTCAAGCTAAATAACATTGGACACATGAGCTTCTAAAATTCTCTTGTACACTTGAAATTTAAATGGAAAAGATCCTTAGGGTGGGAAAAGAGGAAGGGTATGAAGGTAAATTACAGCAAATAATCTCCCACTTTTTGAAAGTGTAAATATTTAAGTGTGATAGGCCAAAGAGTAAAATTTAGTGGGATAGAGGGAGTACAACACATCTATGTCTTCAATCACATTCAACGTCAAATCTGTTAATCCTAAAAGACATCTATCTCGAAGACATCTTTGCACTCAATTTAGTGTTATAATTGTTGAATAGGTATGCTATCTCGAGAGCGACAACAAATCAAATCCTTCATTCATTTTGATTTGTCCTCATCCATTCTTCAACAAAGTATTAATCTTTACTATATATTCGATTGTAGTAATGCATGGTGAAGTCCATTTTGCAAGCCACTGGAATCCAGGTTCCTACATTACTTACATCAGTGTTAGTGTATGTACAGGTGAAGAGATCTATGCCTTTTTTATTAGTGGTGGTTCAGATGCTTGAAACAAGAACACTTTGCATGTCACTGGATATTAACTTGGATGATTCCTAATTAAGTATTCAAGGGTGCCTATCGCGCCTGAAAAATGGAATGCAATGAATTGTTAATTAATTATAGACAATATAACAAATTGATATAGTACATGGGCTACAAAACACTCGTTTAGCTATCTTATATAGGAAGATTGCAATGGAGAAGTTCATCTTGTTCTCTATCCAGTTGCACAGGACAACTGTTTTCATTCAATCTCAGTGTGTGCTATGACAGTAAATCAAATCCGTAGAAGAATTTTATAGGGTGAAACTGACGGTGATTGTAAATATATACATGTTGCCTGGAAGGATGTTCACTTACCTTAAGAGAATGGGAAAGTCTACATCAACGGGGCATATCTGGTCTATGGCAACTATTGGGAAAGCAGATTTTGAAATAGCATAAAAGAAAAGACACAAATTGATTTAATGGGTCAATGCAGTTTGCTTGAGTGTATCTTGATAGAAATATGCTCCACCACTTTGTTCAAGATGATATGAGAAGAAAGTCAACCATTTCAAGGGGAAAACTTTTCAACCGTCTGATGGCACTAGTAAAAGGTTATGCTCAGCGCAACTTGCAGGTAGGGTCACTGTATGATTCTACTATAATGCCCCGGATTCTGTTGGGGTGTCATGTAGGGAGGGTAGACTGCTCTGGAGCCTTGTGGTTGTCCTTAAGCACAGGTTTGTGCTCTAGCTAGAAAGCAGAAAATGTTTCTAACTAGAGAGAGGCTAGTACATAATGAGATGCACTTAAGGGATACTGAATGATTGTGTTGTGTCAGACATAGAGCTGTCATGTGGGGATCCAGACCCAAAAACATGATCTTCATATTTCCTGTAAAATGCTCTTGATGTTATTAGATATTGTCAGGGAGTCTAAAACATAAGGCAACATTGCAATAAACATGGTCATTTTTTACTTTTGCAGATGTTTATGTGTAATAGTAACTTACATCTTTACCATGATAATAATAATAAAATATATAACCTATCAATTGGATAAGAAACGCACTTCTCACACAGTAACTTACATCTTTACCATGATAATAATAATAAAATATATAACCTATCAATTGGATAAGAAACGCACTTCACATTCCAGAAAATGGATCAACCTTATTTAGAATGGTATGGAAAATGAAATTCTTCACACGTGTTGTCAGGCTTTGGAAACGAATCAACAAGTGTCATTTCTTTGATTGAAAAACAAGAGATCTAGCATCTATCTCTTCATCTTTTTAAGAATATCTTCTGATTTGCAGATCGCGAAACACCTCTGAAATCTCTGCATTACACAAAATACAACACAAAAAATAATATTGAACATGTTTAAAGAAGCCAAAAGAAAGGGAAAAAATTGAATAAAAACAAGAAAATGACAGTTACAAATTTTTCTAATTTACCAACATTCGTCCACTACCAGATTTGTAAGATTCGCGAAAAGGTATGATTCCAGTACAATATTGAAAATCATTAATATTGAGTTGAACAACCTCTCAAACTAATTTACGGGATGTAAATCACTATAACCAATGGTTGAAATAGTTGTAATTGACCAATAAATTGCCGGTATATATCTTAGCGACATCTGCTATTTTTTTTCCAAATCAACTCCCTCGATGTTGATCCATGAGTTTGGTTAGTGGAAAACAATTGTATAAAACATGTAGGCATCGAGGTGAAGTGAAAAGATAGTCACCTGTTACATCAGAAAACAAACTAGAATTAGAAAATATTTGTCATCCATTTTTGTACATTATTAAAGATGATTTCTAGATGATTATAAGTTGTATAACCCTTATTTTTATGCTTATATTTCAAATGTAGCTAATTTTATTTGGTAATCTAATGTAGAAAAGTGAGTTTTCTTCATATTCATCATTTGAGCATACATACGATACAAACTTAATATGTTCTAATTTATAGCAAATATGACAAACAATATTGCAATCTACTTTATGAATGGGTGTTGAGGCTTCCAAAGTAGAGTTTCTTGATTTTGAGATATTGATGTGCTGCATGGGTTATGCAGTTATGCTGGGTTAGGTTGTGTTGGGCTGTGCCGAGTTGTGCTGAGATGTGATCCGTTTCTCCAAAACCAGTAAATTTATCTTTACAATTTCCATATTGAAAACTATGGTGATAGTCTCTGATAAATGCATTTCAACTAATCCTAGGAAAGTAAAAACAATTGGAGGTTGGGCTACATCCAAGTCAGTTAACTGCTTGGTTTCTTCGAGTAAAAAACAAATAGGAAAATTGTGATTATACTTACCAAAATCAGCTTCAACCATCGAACCAAGTAATAGTTGATATTTTCAATCTCTTTGTCCCTTTGCGTAAGCATCCGATACGAAAGATAAAAATAAAAAATAAATAAAAACAACTCTAATATGGGGACAAATATTGCCAAAATGTCACAAAAACACCAAGTACAATTATTAATAGCGGCTATCCTAAATTGATCCATGTCTACTACTCCTTCCTTTGTTGTGTAGCCTACAAAGAACGTCAAAATCATGTCGAAAAAAAAGAAGGTAAAAGCCAAAGTCAATAACTAAGAAATGAGTGACTCTCTTGCTAAAAAAATTGAAACTGAAGAAGGACCCTCCAATCTAGAAACATGGAAAACCATTATCTGGAGAGCGCTCCAGAGTGGATTGGCCACAGGTTCTAACCTCGCAAAAAGAGGCATTCTAACATCGAATCTCTGTCACTTTTGTGGCTATCTGATTGAATAAACAGATGACCATACTTTTAAAAATTGCGACTTGATTGCAAGAATTTGGAGGGCCAACAAACTTGGACTCAACTACGTTTCTAACAATCACAGTGCTATCAGAGAATGTGTGAGAGACCTAGGTTAACATCTCTGGAAGCAAGAGAATAGAATTGAGAAAATACATTACTTGTTTGCAAGCCTATGAGCAATCTGGCTTATGCGAAATGCCATCATATTTCATAATGATCTGACCCGATTAGGCTCCTCACTAGTGCTTATAACTGGATAGCCAGAGAGCATGCAACCATTACTTTCACGGGACAAATGCAAAAAAAGTGGGTTACTAGAAAAACTCCAACTAATAACAATTTGGTTGTCCAGCTCCAAGGGAATCCCATTGACAGAAGGGATCGAAGATTATGCATGCTATTGGTTTGTGGTGCTTGGAAGCAGAAATCGTTGTATGGACAGATTGCTTGGGTGACATATGCGAATTCTCAGGGGCAAAAGATAGGAGAATGAGGGGATTCATTCCGGCAACATTGGCTATTCATTTTGTAATACCCGTATTATTATTAATTTTTAAAATAATAATTACTTAAAAAAAAATGTGATTTGTTGATTTACAATATTAACTGGGCTTTTGCATATTTAAAAATGCCTAATTAATAAATGAGATTTAGTTTTGGGCCTAATATATTTTAATTGAAAATTTTAAAATTAAAAGTGAACATTAGGTTAGTGACGAGAGTGACCTCTGAATGCTTTGATAGGCGGTTTTCGCGAGATTTTCTCTCTCTTCCCGCCATCACTAACAATGGCAAGAAACAAGGTCGCCCGCCCAAAACACATGCTGCAACAGTTTCCCCATTTTCTTTGAAGTCCAAAAGGTACTTTTAAAGGAAAATATGGTGTTTTATCTGCGCTAAAAATTAATACGCTGCCAGAGACTTCAAACCCTGGATCTCCGGAGATTTCAAATCGTAGATCGCCGGATTCCTTTGGAGATTTTCTCAGTCCGGTTCTGGAAGCAAGTAATCCTAACTCCCTTTATTAGATTCTACCTGCTATGAATGATGATTTGGAATCTATAGGGTTTTCTTCTGATTATAATGCAATTGATTTGGCCGCTATTAATGGCGCTAGCTCTGATGTTCTTATCTTTGTCAATCGATTGCCAACAATAATCCTGTTAACTCATTCGCACGGCTCTTCAACTAAAACTATTAATAATCTCAAAATAATAATAGGTGGTCTATTTATCACAATTAATAAACTCTAGGAAAAAAAACTACTATGTCCTTGCATATGTCAATCTGAAAGCGTTCCTCACACTATATGTATACAAATAAACTCCAATCTGCAAAAAGGTGAGAATGTGCAACGTCAGCAATGTTGGTAACTCACATCTAGTACGTAAAGCTCATTCTAAATTCAAATCAAGTGTAAAACAATTAATCATAATTCATATAGAGCATTCATTTAAATCCTGTTTAATCTTAAGGCTACTCTGTCTATTTCTATTTACACTAAAGCATTCACATTGAAAAGAACACCTATAATCGTACTCTAAACATAAGTAAGTCTCGATTTTTCCTTCAGATAACCTAGAGTTATCTTGATAGCTTTTATAATTAGTCTTGCATTACTTAACAGGGCATACAGGAGCTAGGTTCCTCGGGCCGCCACATCTTGGCCCAAAAAGATCTTGCATTACTGAACAGGGCATAATTAGTCTTGCATTACTGAACAGGGCATAATTAGTCTTGCATTACTGAACAGGGCATACAGGAGCTAGTAAAGAAATGTTCCCTGAACAACTAGCCTTGTGTACATATATGGGTGAAAAATAGGTTAAGATTTTAAGCGGAGCTTCGTAAGTGTTTAGGCTCAAAATTTCGAGAACTTATTTGGCTTATAACGTGGCAACAAATTATAATTAGTTCTCTATGAAAGAATTTTTTCGGATTGCCCAAAGAAAAGAAACAATAGGATATTGAACATATGAACATTCGACTTCACGTATTGAAATAGTATCAAAAGACATAGCGAGTCCTTTGAAATTTAACGTTAAAACTAATACTAGTAATATTTGGGACCCAAAAATTGTAATCGCAAAAATAAAGCTTCAACCAAAATCTAAAACAAAATTAACCATTAACTAAGCAATCATCGAAGCAAGCAATTAGTGATGCACATTAATTTATTTTCATCATGCCCAAATCTAATTTGATTTTCTCAAATCTATCACGTTGCAAAGGTTTTGTGAAAATATCAGTTATCTGATCTTCAGTGTTAACAAATTAAAGTTTTATAAAACCTTTTTCCACATTGTCACGCAGAAAATGATGACGAATTTCAATATGTTTTGTCCTTGAATGACTGACAAGATTTTTTGAAATACTAATAGCGCGCACTAGTATTGTCACAATAAATAGGCACACAACCACAATTAACACCAAAATCAAGTAATTGTTGCTTCAACCATAAAATTTGAGTACAACAAGCAGCAGCTGCAACATATTTTTCTTCGACAGTAGATACAACAACAGAGTTTTGCTTTCTACAAGCCCAAGAAAGTAAGCATGATCCTAAAAATTGAGCCATACCTGAAGTACTTTTACAATCTACTAGGAATCCAGCATAATCAGAATCAAAATAGCCATTTAAGTTAATACTATTACATTTAGGATAAAAAAAGACATAAATCAATAGTGCCTTTCAAGTATCTAAGAATTCGCTTCACTGCGATTAAGTGAGATTCTCTACGACTAGATTGAAAGCGATGAGCACATAGACAAACACCATAAACAATATCACGTCGACTAGCAGTTAAATATAATAGTGATCTGATCATACCTCGATATTCTTTTTCATCCACAAGTGTACCTTTTTCATCCAAGTCTAATTTTTGTGAAGTTGGAGTCGGCGTGTTGTAGGGCTTGGCGTCTTCCAATTTGTATTTCTTTAGCAACTCTTTCACATATTTTTGTTGATGAACTTGTATGCCATCTTTTCTTTGATTTACTTGTAGTCCAACGAAGAATTTTAATTCTCCCATCATACTCATCTCAAATTCTCCCTGCATTATATTAGAAAAGCTAATGCACATTGCATCATTAGTCAAATGAAAAATAATATCATCAACATATACTTGAGCAACTAAAATATCATGTTTTTCAAATTTCAAAAATAAAGTTTTATCAATCACGCCCCTTTTAAAACCTTTTTTCCATCAAAAAATTTGAAAGTCTCTCATACCATGATCTAGGAGCTTGTTTAAATCCATAGAGAGCTTTATGTAATTTATAAAAGTGATTGGGAAATTCTTTATCTTCAAAACCAAGTGGTTGCTCCACAAAAACTTTCTCTTTTAAATAACCATTTAAAAACGCAGTTTTAACATCCATTTAAAGTAATTTAAAATTTTTGTAAGCAGCAAAAGTAATTAAAGTTCTAATAGCTTCCAATCGAGCTACTAGGGCAAAAGTTTCATCATAATCTATGCGCTTTTGCTGATTATAACATTTGACCACCAACCTGGCTTTATTTCTAATAATATTACCTTCATCGTCCAACTTGTTCCTATAAACCCACTTTGTACCAATCATTGTGTGATTTTTTGGTCTGGGTTCTAGGTGCCATACCTTATTTCTCTTGAATTTATTTAGTTCTTCCTGCATAGCTAAGATCCAATCAGAATCATTCAAAGCACATTTATAATCTTTAGTTCTATATCAGATAAGAACAATGCATTGAAAGAAATAAAATTACGAGTGGAGGATCGAGTCTGCACTCCCTTTGTTGGATCATTAATGATCTGATTAAGGGGGTGAGAACTCTGGTACTTATAAGATTTTGGATCCTAGAACGTTGGTTGGCTTTGAGGACCTAGTGATTCATCGCCAATGAGTCTCTCGCTACTGTCGTTACTGTCTAATTCATTAATCACACTGGGAACGTTGTCTGCTGGTTCTACAACATTGAGTTGTTGTTCAGTTTCTCCTTGTACAGTGACGTCTGGAATTTCTTCAGTGGATTGAGCATGAATTAATCTAATTTCAAAATCAATATTTGAATCCTGCACATTCTCATTGGGCACGTGAAATTCATCGAATATTACATGAATACTTTCCTCTATACACATAGTACGCTTATTATAAACTTTGCACGCTCTACTATGAGAGGATTAGCCTAATAAAGCAGCTTCATCACTTCGAGCATCAAATTTTCCCAAGGAATTTTTGCCATTGTTATGCACGAAATATTTAGCACCAAAAGTCCTAAACTAAGCAATGTTTAACTTTTTGCCTTTCAATAACTCATAAGGAGTTTTATGCAAAAGAGGTCTAACCATGACTCTATTAATTATACAGCAAGCAATATCAACGGCCTCGGCCCAAAAAGATCTAGGATGATCACTAGAAATAAACATGGTTCTATCCATATCTTCTAAAGTTCTATTTTTACGCTCAACAACCCCATTTTGCTGAGGTGTTTTAGGGGCCGAAAAATATTGCACAATGCCATGTTAATTATAATAAGCAATAAATTTTGAGTTGTCAAACTCAGTACCATGGTCAGATCAAATAGCAAGCAATTGATGATTAAGCTGTTTTTGTTCGCGCTTAATGAAAGACAACAAAGAATCAAATACATCTTCTTTGAAAGATAAAAATAAAGTCTAAGTAAATCTTGAATAGTCATCCAATATAACAAAAACATATTTGCTTCCTCCTCTACTTATAATACGCATAGGGCCACAGAGATCAACATGAATCAATTCGAGTGGTTTAGAGGTACTTACCAAATTTTTCGACTTGAACGAAGAACGGACCTGTTTTCCTTTGGCACACGCATCACATACTCCATTAGAAGTAAACTTGCAGTCAGGTAGACCAATGACAATTTTTTGTACGAAGTTTATTTAACAAGGTAATACGAGCGTAACCCAAGCGTTTGTGCCACAAAAGTGGATCATCATCCATAACATTCATGCAAGATAAATTATTTTCAGCAATATTATCTAAATTAACTTGATAAATATTTTTAACTCTTTTTCCTCTAAATAAAGATTTATTTGTACTAGCATTAAAAAATGACAATTACTAGCAGAAAATAATATATTATTCCCCCTGTCACAAAGTTGGGAAATACTAAGCATATTATAGTTTAGATCTTTAACCAAAAAAACATTATCAATAGCATGAGCAAGTGACTTTCCTATCTTACCTACGCCGACTATTTGTCCACGTTTATCATCCCTAATAGTCAATTGCACCACCTTTGAAAGCTCAAAGTGAGAGAAATTTTGTATGTCACCTGTCATATGTCGTGAACGACTACTATCTACATACCTGATTGTTCCCTCTCACTTTGACCTGCAAAATGAATTAGTTTTAATTTTAGGAACCCAAATTTGTTTGGGTCCTTCGGCGTTAGTAGCAGTATACACAGACTCCTTTCTAACCCATATTTGTTTAAGAACAACCTTATTCTTATCATGAGATAATTTTCGAGAAGGACATTCATAAGTAAAATGACCAATGAAACCACAATGCATACAAATACGATGTTCTGGCACATCAATATATTTATTATATTTTTTCTTTGAGTTAGCATTGGGTATTGTTCTAGTTCCTTGATTAGGAATGGTGTTGACATGCTTCTTGTACATCTCATTAGTCTTTTGTCCAATATACCATACATTTTCTTTATGTGTGGTATTGGCTGTTATTTTTTCAACGTTGGTAAGTTTTTGTTTAAGCGTTTTATTTTCTTTCTCTAGTTGATCCAAACGTTCTTGTAAATTTGGAGAACGTTCCTCATGACTATTAGAGTTTTCAGTCTCTTTAACGAACCTCAGTTTGTATCTGATTTTCTCTAGTTCTACAAAACGTTCCTCCAAGGTTTTATCCAATGTTTCCTTCTCTTTAACTAGTTTTTCGTTTAAACGCTATTTATTAGCTAGATCAGTCGTGCTTCTCTTTAACTGATTTTCCAAAGTTGAAACCTTACCTTTTAGCGGAGAATTTATTTTGCTGTGAGAGTTATTCACACATGATAAATTATTCAGAGTACTTTTCAAAACTCTAATATCTTTCTCCAGACTTTTATTTAGCATGGTCAAGGATTCATTACTCTTTGCTATGTCACAAATTTTAATAGTAGACATCTTTTCTAATTTTTCAAGAGTATTAATCCTGTCTTTTAGGTTATTGATTTCATTCATCAAAATGAAATTACTGTTTTCGGCCTCTTCTTTGATTTTATCAAAAGTCTCTTCAAAATTATTAATAACTACTTTCATAACACTCATCAATTTTTCTTTAGAAAAAGAAGATAAATTAGATTTCACTTCATTCATAGATACCTCAAGGTCTTCTTTTTCATCAGTAGGGTCATCCAATTTTGCCATAAGAGCAACGTTGGCTTGCATAGGGCTTTCATCATCTACCAGTTCTTCTTCTTCTTCTCCGCATGTGGCAGTCATCAGCTTCTCAAGTTCTTTATCTACAGCATTAGATAAGTTTGCTCTTTTTTCCCTTTTCTTCTCCATGTCCCACATTGGACATTGGTTTATAACATGTCCAGGTTTCCTACATTTATAGCAAAGTCCATCATTAGTATTCTGCCTGTTATTACTAGTAGAGTAGTTTCTTATTTTTGTTAAATGGTTTCTTAGGTTTAAAATTTTAAACAAACTTAGAAAACTTTCTAACAATAAAAACAATATCATCTTCATCAAGTTCTCCAACTTGCTCATCATCATCCCTAAACTTCAGTGCAAGTCCTCTGTCATTGTTGGATGATTTTGGAGGTCGAGATTCAAGCTTCATCTCATGAGTTAGCAGAGATCCCATGAGTTGGTCCAATTGTAATTTAGTGAGATCTCTAGCTTCTTGAATCGCCGTAACTTTAGGCATCCATTGATCGTTATTTGGTAGACTCCTCAGAATTCTAGGCATCCATTTGTTCTGTTTGAGATCGACATTCTCTTCAAGCGTGAACCTATATCTAAGAGAAAAAGAGGCTCTAATACCAATTGTTAGTAGCACAAGGTACACAAGAAGGGGGTGACTTGTGTTACCCCAAATTTACGGAATTAAAACAAGTAAAAAGAACTAGAATTAAAGTACTCACGATTTACATGGAAAACCCTTTGTAACTAACAAAGGATGAAAAACCACGACCCGAAAGACTTTAAAGACTACTAGCTCTAGTTGTAATAGATAACAGACGATTGTTTACCTTGATGAACTTCAATTAGTGAATAAGGTACAATTGAGATCTTATAACTAATGCAGTAATAACATGTGGAGAATATATCTATTAGGCAACTTTCTTTATTGTGAGCAACATTTATTAATTTAACTCTCGTAAGAATATGTTACGTTCAATTGATCAGAGAGAGGCGTAAATAAAAACTGATTGTTAGACTCCATATAAACAAGAGACGCAAATAGAGAAAATGACTGGAGATCTAATTGTCACTTAGGAAACTAAATATCATTTTTCTTTACTTGAAAAATAAGATTTTCATAAAGGAGAATAAGTATCTTTATTATATAAAGCTATATATCGAAATCAGTTCTAATGAACAAAATAAAATAAATTTCTTTAAGGAGAACATTTTCTTCTTAGGCTCTGTTTGGTTGGGCGGAAAATCGTTTTCAACTGAAAAGTATTTTCAGCTGAAAATCATTTTCAGTGTAAAATACATCTCCGTTCACATTTTCCGTTGTTTGGTTATAACGGAATACAATTATCCAAAACAATTATTTTTCATAAATTAACGTGGCTGGAGGACAATATTTTACATCTCCGCTCCGCGTGAATTAAGGCAACGTTACCGTTCCGCGTAAAAACTGCCAGCAAAATTCAATCTTATTTACCGTTCTCTTCTTTAGTTAACACTTTTTGTGGTCTATGGCCCCCACTCCAATATTTGTTTTCTTATTCGTCATTCATTTTTCTTTTTCCTTTCTTCTTTCAAATGAATGCTTTAGTTTTTTTTGTCAAAGAATGTTTTTTTTTTTTTTTTTTTGGAGTTACAAAAAATTTTTAAAAAACTTTTGTTTGATTTAGTTGATTATGTTTTTTTTTTTTACTGAGAACCATTAGATATTTTGTTTATAAACTAATTGATTATTTTTAAGAACTTATATTTAGAAGCTATGAACTGTTAGTCTATTATTAATGAACCTAACATTTATAACTTATGAACTATTAGACTTTTTTAATGAAGCCTTACGTTTATAACATATGAACTATTAATGTTGATTCAAAATATTCTAATAGTTCATAAACTATAAATGTAAGGTTCATTTAGTATAGCCTAGTAGTCCATAAGCTATAGACGTAATGTTCTTTCAAAATAGTGTAATAGTTCATAAGTCATAAACATAAGGTTTATTTAAAAATAGTGTAGTAGTTCATAAACTATAAACGTAAAGTTCATTTAAAATAGTTAAATAGTTCATAAGGTATAAACGTAAGATGCATTTAAAATGTCTAATACTCTAGTTCATAAGATACAAAAGAACGGTTCATTTAAAATAGTCTAATACTCCAGTTCATAAGCTACAAACGTAATGTTCATTTAAATAGCCTAATAGTTCATAAACTGTAAACATAAGGTTCATCTAAAACAACCTAATAATTCATAAGTTGTAAACGTTACGTTAATTTAAAATAGGCTAATAGTTGATAAGCTATAAATGTCAGGTTCATTTCTTTTCTTTTCTTTTTTTTTTTTTATCAGAAACTTCATGTTTGTTTAAAATAGGCTAATAGTTCATAAGATATAAACATAATGTTCATCTAAATTAGTCTAATATTTTATAAGTAATCTAAGGTTTATTTAAAATAACATAATAGCTCATAAGTTATATATGTAAGGTTCATTTTTAATAGTCTAATAGTTCATTAAGAATAATCTAATAATTTATAAAAATAAAATATACTCGTAATTCATAAGTAACAAAAATCTAATTAGAAGAATATAATAGTTCATCTAAAACATGTTTGATAAAAAAATACTCAAAAAAATAGATCCAACATTGTGTGGGTGAATAGATCACCCACACACTACGGGTCCCACCGTATAAAATTGCCATACATGTATCATACCAAGTGAGTTATACGGTTACATCTGAGTTATGTAGAAGCCCTTTCTCCTCTCACCTTTCTCCTCCTTCTCCCAACACCATTATTCACCAGTCACGACCCTCTCCGACCACACCACTCTGTCCCCCCATAGCAAAACAAACAAAACTGGCACCTCGAACGTCGACCGACCATGGAGGCTCTCTGCTGCAGCACCTCGAATATCGGCAAACGAAAAAGAAAAAAGATCTAAATCAAAAAGGGTATGAAGTTGTATCTTGCTTGTTTAACTTCTAATGTTGATTTTTGTTAAAATAAAGTCGATAAACGGTATGAAACCCCAGGCATAGCAATAATTCCTGAAGAAAACACCATTCAACTTGATCATAGGCCTTGCTCATATCAAGATTCATTGCAACCATACCTTTTTTTCTAACCCATGTGTTCATGCTATGGAAGAGCTCCAAAGGAATAAGAATATTATCAGTGATGAGTCATTTTGGAACAAAGGTACTCTGATTTTCTGTGACAATAGTAGGTAAAATAAACTTCAACCTATTTGCAACAGTCTTGGACAAACTTTGTAGATGACGTTGCACAGGCTTATAGGTTTAAATTCACAAATAGGAGTAGGAGACTTCACTTTAGGAATAAGAGCCACAAGGGTATTGTTAACAGAGGCTCGATTCAGTTGGCCACAAACAATAGCATTCAAAAAGTCAACCACATCACGTCCCACTATATGACAAAATTTCTGAAAAAAGATTGCGTGCATACCATTGGGTCCTGAAGCTTTTGATTAATGCATCTGTAATAAGGCCGCGTAAAGATCTTCAGCACAATCAGGTTGTAATATAGCTTGATTCCTCTCTGCAGTCACACACAAATTGACCCCTATGAGCGTCTCGTCAAATTTTGAAGGTCCAGCTGTGGTAAAAAGACCAGTGTAGAAGGAATTTACAATCTTTGTAATATCCTTCTCCTCCTCGCGCCAAACCCCACTGTCATCAGGAAACCCCTTAATGAAATTCCATTTCTTCCTGTGGGAAGCTTTATGGTGGAAATAAGAGCTATTACAATCTCCATCCTTCACCTCCGTCACCGTGATCGAATGTGCCAATAAGACTCTTGTTGTTGCAACAAAGAATCAAATTGTGCTTCAAGCTTATTGAATTCATCTACAGCATCTTGAGAGGGCAAAGCTATACAAGCTTTTTCTCAGTTTCTTTTATATTTTCCTTAATATCCCAAAATTAGCAAAACTCCACATACATACTCATGCATGTAGAAATTAGCACAGGCATTCAGTTTTGCCATGGATTACCAACAACACCACTCCAAGCATCCTTAACAATCAACTCAAAGTCATTCTCATCGAGCCACATCGTCTTGTATTTAAAATATTTTCTTCGACTTCCATAAGATCGACGCTTGGCTTCCGTATTCAGAAGGATTGGCCCATGATCGAATTTTATTCGAACCACATTCTAGACCAAGCATTGGATAAAGAGCAACCCAAGATTGACAACTCAAATAGCCATCCAAGCGTTCCTTAATCAAGGTCTCCAGGTTGCAACCCTGCTCCCATGTGAATTGGTAGCCAGTGTATCCCAAGTCACGCAGGTTACATATGGTCAGAGCCTCACGATAGCCATCCATGAGACATTGGTCTCTGATTACCCATCCCTCTTTGTCATCCATAGCAAGTATGTCAATAAAATCTCCACCAAGAAGAATAGGGAGAGAAGTATCAGTACAAAGATCACGCATGAAGTCCGAGGTCCTGTACTTATTTGTACTTATTAGCAATTTTTGGCCACCATACACACCAACAAAACGCCAAGAACCTCTTACTCCATCCTTGATGTCACGAACAATATGATGCTCAGAACTCGACACAAGAGTAAAATCACAATCGTCCATCCACAACACACACAAACCACCTGACTTACAAACACTACTTACAGCAAAACAATTATCAAAACCCAGCTTGTATTTCTGATTATCCATGACCTTAATATCGAGCATCGTCTTGGACAAAAAGACGATACTAGGGCTGAGAGAAGAGCTCCAGTTACGAAGCGTACGAATTGCACGTGGGCTGCCACACCCACGACAATTCCAGCATAGGATCTTCATTGGGCCTTGCAGGGTTGGTCCTCGCCAACCACCATCGTTACAAGAGGAGCACCAGCCATGATACACCCCGAAATCACCATGCCTTATTTACCATCACGGGACTTGACACCATCATCATCAATTATCATATCTATTGGAGAGCTTATTTTACGTTTCCCACTTCGAGCATAGTCACTTGTCAAAGTCAATGCCTCACTTCGAGCTTGAAGACCCGAACGCTCCACTCATTTCCAAGTGTAAGCAATTACCCCTTTTGGTGGTTGAGCAACCGAGAGAGGGCAGGCTCACACTTACTCAGAGGAGTAGTAATCGCGGGAGGCACAGCTGGGGGGATAGCTTCCGCATCAAGCTTTGCCATTGTGACCGCCAACAGATCATGTGGCAACACAATTCCATCCACCACTTTCACACTCTCACTAGCCTGACCTCTGCACGTTTGTGTTGTAACTTTCCCATTATCAAATATAGAAGCCTGTTTATTTTTGAAAAGAATCTTACGTGCCACACTAGGTGGCCCTAGCTTCACCACACTAGAATCGGAGTGACATACATCCCGAAAGGGCTTGTTGTTCCCCATAGTTTGGAACTTTCGTGTCTCCACATTACGTTCAATACACAAGTTATTTCTTCGACAGGGTGACGCTCGAAGCCAGGGTCCGTATTGGAACACCACCTGTTCCTCTTCGCTCTCATCCTTCGCCAAACAATCTCTATCAACATGCCTTACCTAGGCATCCACAGAAGAAACAAAAAGATGGAAGACGTTCGTACTTAAAGTCCACCCATTTGACTTTCCCCTTGCCAACTGCAATCTTCATACCACGTGTGAAGGGTTCGGTTCAGATTGCTCAGTGCCCTGATCCGCATAGATTTAATTTCTCCCAACCCGAGGCGTCGGAACAATCAAAATCAATGAAGCCTTCTAAACCCTTGCCAATGTCTACTGTCATCTTACGTTCACGTAAGTTAAAAGGCACATCATAAACCCTAAACCAGAAAGGCGATGAAACAAACTGGATCTCCGAGGGTTGAACATCGCCATCATCTCTTGAAGGAGCAAGATATGATTATCAAAAGACCAAGGAGCCCCCTCAAGAACCCTATACTTATCCTTCTCGTTAAACAATTGAAACACAAAAAGGTTCTTTTCGACATTCCGGATCGAAACACCCCTCCATCGTATGCCATATTAGACCCATAGTCCTTTTAAACGCACCAACATTGAAAGGCTTATCAGTGTGAAGCCTTCCAACCAAACATCAAGAGACCTTAGCATGATTTCCTTCATAGTCATCCTCGGCCGCACCGCTCCTAACAACTTGTACTTCCTCCGCCTCAGAAAGATTCAACTTTTCTCAATCTGCCACCAACTCCTCCGCCATAGTCAACGGGAAACAAAAAGCCACGAAAAACTGGTCACGAAGCACTAAGAATCCTTCAAGGAGGGACTGAAACAAGGGAACAAGGCCAAACTCTCTCACCTCTCTAAAACCCTAGCGGCCAGAGAACTTTTTTACTTATAATGAAACTAAGGTTTATTCAAATGTAAGGTTCATTTAGTATAGTCTAGTAGTTCATAAGCAATAGACGTAATTTTCATTCAAAATAGTGTAATAGTTCATAAGTCATAAACATAAGGTTCATTTACAAATAGTGTAGTAGTTCATAAATTATAAACGTAAAGTTCATTTAAGATAATTAAATAGTTCATAAGGTATAAACGTAAGGTTCATTTAAAATGGTGTAATACTCCAGTTCATAAGATATAAACGAAAGGTTCATTTAAAATAGTCTAATACTCCAGTTCATAAGATATAAACGAAATGTTCATTTAAAATAGTCTAATACTCCAGTTCATAAGCTATAAACGTAGGGTTCATTTAAATAGCCCAATAATTCATAAACTGTAAACATAAGGATCATCTAAAACAACCTAATAATTCATAAGTTGTAAACGTATGGTTAATTTAAAATAGGCTAATAGTTCATAAGGTATAAACGTAAGGTCATCTAAATTAGTCTAATAGTTCATAAGTTATAAATCTAAGATTCAATTAAAATAACATAATAGCTCATAAGTTATAAATGTAAGATTCATTTTAAATAGTCTAATAGTTCAGTAACAATAATCTAATAGTTTATAAAAATGAAATATACACGTAATTCATAGGTAACAAAAAATCTAATTAGAAGAATACAATAGTTGACCTAACAAATGTTTGATAAAAACAATACTCAAAGAAATAGATCCAACATTGTGTTGGTGAATAGATCACGCACACAGTACGGGTCCCATCGTATAAAATTTCCATACATGTATCAAACAAAGTGAGTTATACGGTTATACCTGAGTTATGTAGAATCCCTCTCTCCTCTCTCTCCTCTCTCTCCCAACATCATTATTCACCAGTCACCACCCTCTCCCACCACACCACCATATCCTCACATCGAAAAAACAAAACAAAACCAGCACCTCGAACGTTGGTCGACCATGGGAGGCTCTCCCATGCGGCACCTCGAATATCGGCAAACGAAGAAGAAAAAAGATCTAAACCCGATATGAAAGTGCATCTTGCTTGTTTAACTTCAAATTTTGATTTTGGTCAAATAAAGTAGTTAATCTTGTTGATTTTGGCTTGAGAATTGTTGTTATGGTTATGGTTGATTTTCTACGTTCGGTAGTTGGTTTTGACTTTTGAGCATAACTAAAATTTGGACTCAATTTTTGGGGTCCAATTTCATGAGTGCAGGTCACAATTTTATGCCATCTGTCAAACTTCAAACTAGGGTTGGTTAATGAACAAATTTGATGTCATGCACAGTTTCTATTTAATTTTTGGGCTCAGTTTGAGTGAATTAAGTTAGTATTGCCGCTTGGGAAATTTATTCCATGAAAATAATTAATTCAACAAGGTTTGATGAAAAATCAGACCCATCCATTCCTTAAGCATCAACATATGGAAACCACCTCAACAGGGTTTCTGAGTATACAAGCGCAATCCAGCTTGTGCAGCTGGGGTCGCACAGTAGATATTTGGAAGAAAACTGACTTTAAAGGGAAAAAACTGTAACATGATTATTTTGATTTAAGTATTTTTTATTTGTATTTAATATGTATTCTTGACATTTTCAGATTAAAAATTGCAATTTCTAATCTTGATTTTTCGTATTGCATTCACACCCTTCCTTTCTTTGTCCATTCTCTCTCTGTCCTTTCTTCAATCAATCATACCTCCATTTTACATATTTTCACACAATAATAAAGCGCCCAATATTTCCATTCATCAAATCTTCACCTCAAAAAAATATTATTCCCATGTTCACCTCCAAAATAAACTGATTCTTAGAAAAAATGGAGTATCCGAGGCGGAGCAGATTTGAGGACGATGGTGATAATGGTGGGACTCAAATCACTTAGCAGTTTTAGAAGAAGCAAGAGACAAAATGATTTCTCACTCTCACTCTCTCTCCTCTAGTTCTCACTTTCACTCTCATTCTCTCTCCTCAAGTGATTTGGAGGATGATTATATTCCGACTGTCACCGAGGATGATGGTCCGCAGGAGATTATAAAGTTATAATGATGTGACGCCATTAATCTGGATACTTTGTGATTTTCTTGAAGACACCCTTCAATCAAACATGAGAGAGAGAATGAAGACAATTAGGTTGCTGGATGGCTAGTGGCTAAGGGGATCAGATCAAAGCCAACATTTTAATGAAGAAATTTGGGAGGAATGTTTAATATCAAACTTGAGAAAATGACTATAATGGTAAAGAAAATGATGATAATAGAGGGAAAAGAAAACAAACCGAGGGAAAAAATAAATTAAAATCACAATTTTTAGGCTAAAAATTGTAGTAATACACAATAAATACACAAAAAAAATAATAACATTTTAGTTGAAAATTCATCCGATGGTGTATTTTTGGGTGTATTTATCGCAGATGAATTTTTAATATACCTATATGTCGCCTGAGCAACAAAATATACCAATATGTCGAGAGGGCCTAATTTTATATACCAATCTGATTAATTGGCCTTGCACAGGTTTATAAACAGAAGTCATAAGTAAACCACATAAAAATATGTCTTCAAACACTTACAAGTCATCCTCTAAACACATTCAAATTTTCATACTCCTTATGTCCAATTAAAAACGTTACACTTTGAAGTGACATAGACTTCAAGCTAAATAACATTGGACACATGAGCTTCTAAAATTCTCTTGTACACTTGAAATTTAAATGAAAAAGATCCTTAGGGTGGGAAAAGAGGAAGGGTATGAAGGTAAATTACAGCAAATAATCTCCCACTTTTTGAAAGTGTAAATATTTAAGTGTGATAGGCCAAAGAGTAAAATTTAGTGGGATAGAGGGAGTACAACACATCTATGTCTTCAATCACATTCAACGTCAAATCTGTTAATCCTAAAAGACATCTATCTCGAAGACATCTTTGCACTCAATTTAGTGTTATAATTGTTGAATAGGTATGCTATCTCGAGAGCGACAACAAATCAAATCCTTCATTCATTTTGATTTGTCCTCATCCATTCTTCAACAAAGTATTAATCTTTACCATATATTCGATTGTAGTAATGCATGGTGAAGTCCATTTTGCAAGCCACTGGAATCCAGGTTCCTACATTACTTACATCAGTGTTAGTGTATGTACAGGTGAAGAGATCTATGCCTTTTTTATTAGTGGTGGTTCAGATGCTTGAAACAAGAACACTTTGCATGTCACTGGATATTAACTTGGATGATTCCTAATTAAGTATTCAAGGGTGCCTATCGCGCCTGAAAAATGGAATGCAATGAATTGTTAATTAATTATAGACAATATAACAAATTGATATAGTACATGGGCTACAAAACACTCGTTTAGCTATCTTATATAGGAAGATTGCAATGGAGAAGTTCATCTTGTTCTCTATCCAGTTGCACAGGACAACTGTTTTCATTCAATCTCAGTGTGTGCTATGACAGTAAATCAAATCCGTAGAAGAATTTTATAGGGTGAAACTGACGGTGATTGTATATATATACATGTTGCCTGGAAGGATGTTCACTTACCTTAAGAGAATGGGAAAGTCTACATCAACGGGGCATATCTGGTCTATGGCAACTATTGGGAAAGCAGATTTTGAAATAGCATAAAAGAAAAGACACAAATTTATTTAATGGGTCAATGCAGTTTGCTTGAGTGTATCTTGATAGAAATATGCTCCACCACTTTGTTCAAGATGATATGAGAAGAAAGTCAACCATTTCATGGGGAAAACTTTTCAACTGTCTGATGGCACTAGTAAAAGGTTATGCTCAGCGCAACTTGCAGGTAGGGTCACTGTATGATTCTACTATAATGCCCCGGATTCTGTTGGGGTGTCATGTAGGGAGGGTAGACTGCTCTGGAGCCTTGTGGTTGTCCTTAAGCACAGGTTTGTGCTCTAGCTAGAAAGCGGAAAATGTTTCTAACTAGAGAGAGGCTAGTACATAATGAGATGCACTTAAGGGATACTGAATGATTGTGTTGTGTCAGACATAGAGCTGTCATGTGGGGATCCAGACCCAAAAACATGATCTTCATACTTCCTGTAAAATGCTCTTGATGTAATTAGATATTGTCAGGGAGTCTAAAACATAAGGCAACATTGCAATAAACATGGTCATTTTTTACTTTTGCAGATGTTTATGTGTAATAGTAACTTACATCTTTACCATGATAATAATAATAAAATATATAACCTATCAATTGGATAAGAAACGCACTTCTCACGCAGTAACTTACATCTTTACCATGATAATAATAATAAAATATATAACCTATCAATTGGATAAGAAACGCACTTCACATTCCAGAAAATGGATCAACCTTATTTAGAATAGTATGGAAAATGAAATTCTTCACACGTGTTGTCAGTCTTTGGAAACGAATCAACAAGTGTCATTTCTTTGATTGAAAAACAAGAGATCTAGCATCTATCTCTTCATCTTTTTAAGAATATCTTCTGATTTGCAGATCGCGAAACACCTCTGAAATCTCTGCATTACACAAAATACAACACAAAAAATAATATTGAACATGTTTAAAGAAGCCAAAAGAAAGGGAAAAAATTGAATAAAAACAAGAAAATGACAGTTACAAATTTTTCTCATTTACCAACATTCGTCCACTACCAGATTTGTAAGATTCGCGAAAAGGTATGATTCCAGTACAATATTGAAAATCATTAATATTGAGTTGAACAATCTCTCAAACTAATTTACGGGATGTAAATCACTATAACCAATGGTTGAAATAGTTGTAATTGACCAATAAATTGCCGGTATATATCTTTGCGACATCTGCTATTTTTTTTCCAAATCAACTCCCTCGATGTTGATCCATGAGTTTGGATAGTGCAAAACAATTGTATAAAACATGTAGGCATCGAGGTGAAGTGAAAAGATAGTCACCTGTTACATCAGAAAACAAACTAGAATTAGAAAATATTTGTCATCCATTTTTGTACATTATTAAAGATGATTTCTAGATGATTATAAGTTGTATAACCCTTATTTTTATGCTTATATTTCAAATGTAGCTAATTTTATTGGGTAATCTAATGTAGAAAAGTGAGTTTTCTTCATATTCATCATTTGAGCATACATACGATACAAACTTAATATGTTTTAATTTATAGCAAATATGACAAACAATATTGCAATCTACTTTATGAATGGGTGTTGAGGCTTCCAAAGTAGAGTTTCTTGATTTTGAGATATTGATGTGCTGCATGGGTTATGCAGTTATGCTGGGTTAGGCTGTGTTGGGCTGTGCCGAGTTGTGCTGAGATGTGATCCGTTTCTCCAAAACCAGTAAATTTATCTTTACAATTTCCATATTGAAAACTATGGTGATAGTCTCTGATAAATGCATTTCAACTAATCCTAGGAAAGTAAAAACAATTGGAGGTTGGGCTACATCCAAGTCAGTTAACTGCTTGGTTTCTTCGAGTAAAAAACAAATAGGAAAATTGTGATTATACTTATCAAAATCAGCTTCAACCATCGAACCAAGTAATAGTTGATATTTTCAATCTCTTTGTCCCTTTGCGTAAGCATCCGATACGAAAGATAAAAATAAAAAATAAATAAAAACAACTCTAATATGGGGACAAATATTGCCAAAATGTCACAAAAACACCAAGTACAATTATTAATAGCGGCTATCCTAAATTGATCCATGTCTACTACTCCTTCCTTTGTTGTGTAGCCTACAAAGAACGTCAAAATCATGTCGAAAAAAAAGAAGGTAAAAGCCAAAGTCAATAACTAAGAAATGAGTGACTCTCTTGCTAAAAAAATTAAAACTGAAGAAGGACCCTCCAATCTAGAAACATGGAAAACCATTATCTGGAGAGCGCTCCAGAGTGGATTGGCCACAGGTTCTAACCTCGCAAAAAGAGGCATTCTAACATCGAATCTCTGTCACTTTTGTGGCTATCTGATTGAATAAATAGATGACCATACTTTTAAAAATTGCGACTTGATTGCAAGAATTTGGAGGGCCAACAAACTTGGACTCAACTACGTTTCTAACAATCACAGTGCTATCAGAGAATGTGTGAGAGACCTAGGTTAACATCTCTGGAAGCAAGAGAATAGAATTGAGCAAATACATTACTTGTTTGCAAGCCTATGAGCAATCTGGCTTATGCGAAATGCCATCATATTTCATAATGATCTGACCCGATTAGGCTCCTCACTAGTGCTTATAACTGGATAGCCAGAGAGCATGCAACCATTACTTTCACGGGACAAATGCAAAAAAAGTGGGTTACTAGAGAAACTCCAACTGATAACAATTTGGTTGTCCAGCTCCAAGGGAATCCCATTGACAGAAGGGATCGAAGATTATGCATGCTATTGGTTTATGGTGCTTGGAAGCAGAAATCGTTGTATGGACAGATTGCTTGGGTGACATATGCGAATTCTCAGGGGCAAAAGATAGGAGAATGAGGGGATTCATTCCGGCAACATTGGCTATTCATTTTGTAATACCCGTATTATTATTAATTTTTAAAATAATTATTACTTAAAAAAAATGTGATTTGTTGATTTACAATATTAACTGGGCTTTTGCATATTTAAAAATGCCTAATTAATAAATGACATTTAGTTTTGGGCCTAATATATTTTAATTGAAAATTTTAAAATTAAAAGTGAACATTAGGTTAGTGACGAGAGTGACCTCTGAATGCTTTGATAGGCGGTTTTCGCGAGATTTTCTCTCTCTTCCCGCCATCACTAACAATGGCAAGAAACAAGGTCGCCCGCCCAAAACACCTGCTGCAACAGTTTCCCCATTTTCTTTGAAGTCCAAAAGGTACTTTTAAAGGAAAATATGGTGTTTTATCTGCGCTAAAAATTAATACGCTGCCAGAGACTTCAAACCCTGGATCTCCGGAGATCTCAAATCGTAGATCGCCGGATTCCTTTGGAGATTTTCTCAATCCGGTTCTGGAAGCAAGTAATCCTAACTCCCTTTATTAGATTCTACCTGCTATGAATGATGATTTGGAATCTATAGGGTTTTCTTCTGATTATAATGCAATTGATTTGGCCGCTATTAATGGCGCTAGATCTGATGTTCTTATCTTTGTCAATCGATTGCCAACAATAATCCTGTTAATGTCGATTCTGAACTGGAAACCCCCCCCCCCCCAATAGCTGCTAGTACATGGAAAGCTATGCTAAAGTTACAAGGGGTAAGGGAATGCAATTGAACTATATTTGTAACACCATGAATTTTCTACTAAAATTAATAAATAAAAATAATTAGACTCGAGCCGAAAATCCGGCAAAGTTCCTATTGTAAATACTCAACCGAGCCTAAAAAGGCTTACAAAAACTTGTTTAACAAAAATATTAAATAAAATCCAATCACCCAGCGGAAGACTCTAATAATTCAGGGTGCTACCGCCACACTCATTCGCACGGCTCTTCAACTAAAACTATTAATAATCTCAAAATAATAATAGGTGGTCTATTTATCACAATTAATAAACTCTAGGAAAAAAAACTACTATGTCCTTGCATATGTCAATCTGAAAGCGTTCCTCACACTATATGTATACAAATAAACTCCAATCTGCAAAAAGGTGAGAATGTGCAACGTCAGCAATGTTGGTAACTCACATCTAGTACCTAAAGCTCATTCTAAATTCAAATCAAGTGTAAAACAATTAATCATAATTCATATAGAGCATTCATTTAAATCCTGTTTAATCTTAAGGCTACTCTGTCTATTTCTATTTACACTATAGCATTCACATTGAAAAGAACACCTATAATCGTACTCTAAACATAAGTAAGTCTCGATTTTTCCTTCAGATAACCTAGAGTTATCTTGATAGCTTTTATAATTAGTCTTGCATTACTGAACAGGGCATACAGGAGCTAGGTTCCTCGGGCCGCCACATCTTGGCCCAAAAAGATCTTGCATTACTGAACAGGGCATAATTAGTCTTGCATTACTGAACAGGGCATAATTAGTCTTGCATTACTGAACAGGGCATACAGGAGCTAGTAAAGAAATGTTCCCTGAACAACTAGCCTTGTGTACATATATGGGTGAAAAATAGGTTAAGATTTTAAGCGGAGCTTCGTAAGTGTTTAGGCTCAAAATTTCGAGAACTTATTTGGCTTATAACGTGGCAACAAATTATAATTAGTTCTCTATGAAAGAATTTTTTCGGATTGCCCAAAGAAAAGAAACAATAGGATATTGAACATATGAACATTCGACTTCACGTATTGAAATAGTATCAAAAGACATAGCGAGTCCTTTGAAATTTAACGTTAAAACTAATACTAGTAATATTTAGGACCCAAAAATTGTAATCGCAAAAATAAAGCTTCAACCAAAATCTAAAACAAAATTAACCATTAACTAAGCAATCATCGAAGCAAGCAATTAGTTATGCACATTAATTTATTTTCATCATGCCCAAATCTAATCTAATTTTCTCAAATCTATCACGTTGCAAAGGTTTTGTGAAAATATCAGTTATCTGATCTTCAGTGTTAACAAATTAAAGTTTTATAAAACCTTTTTTCACATTGTCACGCAGAAAATGATGACGAATTTCAATATGTTTTGTCCTTGAATAACTGACAGGATTTTTGAAATACTAATAGCGCGCACTAGTATTGTCACAATAAATAGGCACACAACCACAATTAACACCAAAATCAAGTAATTGTTGCTTCAACCATAAAATTTGAGTACAACAAGCAGCAGCTGCAACATATTTTGCTTCGACAGTAGATAGAGCAACAGAGTTTTGCTTTCTACAAGCCCAAGAAAGTAAGCATGATCCTAAAAATTGAGCCATACCTGAAGTACTTTTACGATCTACTAGGAATCCAGCATAATCAGAATCAAAATAGCCATTTAAGTTAATACTATTACACTTAGGATAAAAAAAGACATAAATCAATAGTGCCTTTCAAGTATCTAAGAATTTGCTTCACTGCGATTAAGTGAGATTCTCTAGGACTAGATTGAAAGCGATGAGCACATAGACAAACACCATAAACAATATCAGGTCGACTAGAAGTTAAATATAATAGTGATCTGATCATACCTCGATATTCTTTTTCATCCACAAGTGTACCTTTTTCATCCAAGTCTAATTTTTGTGAAGTTGGAGTCGGCGTGTTGTAGGGCTTGGCGTCTTCCAATTTGTATTTCTTTAGCAACTCTTTCACATATTTTTGTTGATGAACTTGTATGCCATCTTTTCTTTGATTTACTTGTAGTCCAAGGAAGAATTTTAATTCTCCCATCATACTCATCTCAAATTCTCCCTGCATTATATTAGAAAAGCTAATGCACATTGCATCATTAGTCAAATGAAAAATAATATCATCAACATATACTTGAGCAACTAAAATATCATGTTTTTCAAATTTCAAAAATAAAGTTTTATCAATCACGCCCCTTTTAAAACCTTTTTTCCATCAAAAAATTTGAAAGTCTCTCATACCATGATCTAGGAGCTTGTTTAAATCCATAGAGAGCTTTATGTAATTTATAAAAGTGATTGGGAAATTCTTTATCTTCAAAACCAAGTGGTTGCTCCACAAAAACTTTCTCTTTTAAATAATCATTTAAAAACGCAGTTTTAACATCCATTTAAAGTAATTTAAAATTTTTGTGAGCAGCAAAAGTAATTAAAGTTCTAATAGCTTCCAATCGAGCTACTAGGGCAAAAGTTTCATCATAATCTATGCGCTTTTGCTGATTATAACATTTGACCACCAACCTGGCTTTATTTCTAATAATATTACCTTCATCGTCCAACTTGTTCCTATAAACCCACTTTGTACCAATCATTGTGTGATTTTTTGGTCTGGGTTCTAGGTGCCATACCTTATTTCTCTTGAATTTATTTAGTTCTTCCTGCATAGCTAAGATCAAATCAGAATTATTCAAAGCACATTTATAATCTTTAGTTCTATATCAGATAAGAACAATGCATTGAAAGAAATAAAATTACGAGTGAAGGATCGAGTCTGCACTCCCTTTGTTGGATCAGTAATGATCTGATTAAGGGGGTGAGAACTCTGGTACTTATAAGATTTTGGATCCTAGAACGTTGGTTGGCTTTGAGGACCTAGTGATTCATCGCCAATGAGTCTCTCGCTACTGTCGTTACTGTCTAATTCATTAATCACACTGGGAACGTTGTCTGCTGGTTCTACAACATTGAGTTGTTGTTCAGTTTCTCCTTGTACAGTGACGTCTGGAATTTCTTCAGTGGATTGAGCATGAATTAATCCAATTTCAAAATCAATATTTGAATCCTGCACATTCTCATTGGGCACGTGAAATTCATCGAATATTACATGAATGCTTTCCTCTATACACATAGTACGCTTATTATAAACTTTGTACGCTCTACTATGAGAGGATTAGCCTAATAAAGCAGCTTCATCACTTCGAGCATCAAATTTTCCCAAGGAATTTTTGCCATTGTTATGCACGAAATATTTAGCACCAAAAGTCCTAAACTAAGCAATGTTTAACTTTTTGCCTTTCAATAACTCATAAGGAGTTTTATGCAAAAGAGGTCTAACCATGACTCTATTAATTATACAGCAAGCAATATCAACGGCCTCGGCCCAAAAAGATCTAGGATGATCACTAGAAATAAACATGGTTCTATCCATATCTTCTAAAGTTCTATTTTTACGCTCAACAACCCCATTTTGCTGAGGTGTTTTAGGGGCCGAAAAATAATACACAATGCCATGTTAATTACAATAAGCAATAAATTTTGAGTTGTCAAACTCAGTACCATGGTCAGATCAAATAGCAAGCAATTGATGATTAAGCTGTTTTTGTTCGCGCTTAATGAAAGACAACAAAGAATCAAATACATCTTCTTTGAAAGATAAAAATAAAGTCTAAGTAAATCTTGAATAGTCATCCACTATAACAAAAACATATTTGCTTCCTCCTCTACTTATAATACGCATAGGGCCACAGAGATCAACATGAATCAATTCGAGTGGTTTAGAGGTACTTACCAAATTTTTCGACTTGAACGAAGAACGGACCTGTTTTCCTTTGGCACACGCATCACATACTCCATTAGAAGTAAACTTGCAGTCAGATAGACCAATGACTAAATTTTTTGTACGAATTTTATTTAACAAGGTAATACGAGCGTGACCCAAGCGTTTGTGCCACAAAAGTGGATCATCATCCATAACATTCATGCAAGATAAATTATTTTCAGCAATATTATCTAAATTAACTTGATAAATATTTTTAACTCTTTTTCCTCTAAATAAAGATTTATTTGTACTAGCATTAAAAAGATGACAATTACTAGCAGAAAATAATATATTATTCCCCCTGTCACAAAGCTGGGAAATACTAAGCATATTATATTTTAGATCTTTAACCAAAAAAATATTATCAATAGCATGAGCAAGTGACTTTCCTATCTTACCTACGCCGACTATTTGTCCACGTTTATCATCCCTAATAGTCAACTGCACCACCTTTGAAAGCTCAAAGTGAGAGAAATTTTGTATGTCACCTGTCATATGTCGTGAACGACTACTATCTACATACCTGATTGTTCCCTCTCACTTTGACCTGCAAAATGAATTAGTTTTAATTTTAGGAACCCAAATTTGTTTGGGTCCTTCGGCGTTAGTAGCAGTATATACAGAATCCTTTCTAACCCATATTTGTTTAAGAACAACCTTATTCTTATCATGAGATAATTTTCGAGAAGGACATTCATAAGTAAAATGACCAATGAAACCACAATGCATACAAATACGATGTTCTGGCACATCAATATATTTATTATATTTTTTCTTTGAGTTAGCATTGGGTATTGTTCTAGTTCCTTGATTAGGAATGGTGTTGACATGCTTCTTGTACATCTCATTAGTCTTTTGTCCAATATACCATACATTTTCTTTATGTGTGGTATTGGCTGTTATTTTTTCAACGTTGGTAAGTTTTTGTTTAAGCGTTTTATTTTCTTTCTCTAGTTGATCCAAACGTTCTTGTAAATTTGGAGAACGTTCCTCATGACTATTAGAGTTTTCAGTCTCTTTAACGAACCTCAGTTTGTATCTGATTTTCTCTAGTTCTACAAAACGTTCCTCCAAGGTTTTTATCCAATGTTTCCTTCTCTTTAACTAGTTTTTCGTTTAAACGCTATTTATTAGCTAGATCAGTCGTGCTTCTCTTTAACTGATTTTCCAAAGTTGAAACCTTACCTTTTAGCGGAGAATTTATTTTGCTGTGAGAGTTATTCACACATGATAAATTATTTAGAGTACTTTTCAAAACTCTATTATCTTTCTCCAGACTTTTATTTAGCATGGTCAAGGATTCATTACTCTTTGCTATGTCACAAATTTTAATAGTAGACATCTTTTCTAATTTTTCAAGAGTATTAATCCTGTCTTTTAGGTTATTGATTTCATTCATCAAAATGAAATTACTGTTTTCGGCCTCTTCTTTGATTTTATCAAAAGTCTCTTCAAAATTATTAATAACTACTTTCATAACACTCATCAATTTTTCTTTAGAAAAAGAAGATAAATTAGATTTCACTTCATTCATAGATACCTCAAGGTCTTCTTTTTCATCAGTAAGGTCATCCAATTTTGCCATAAGAGCAACGTTGGCTTGCATAGGGCTTTCATCATCTACCAGTTCTTCTTCTTCTTCTCCGCATGTGGCATTCATCACCTTCTCAAGTTCTTTATCTACAACATTAGATAAGTTTGCTCTTTTTTCCCTTTTCTTCTCCATGTCCCACATTGGACATTGGTTTATAACATGTCCAGGTTTCCTACATTTATAGCAAAGTCCATCATTAGTATTCTGCCTGTTATTACTAGTAGAGTAGTTTCTTATTTTTGTTAAATGGTTTCTTAGGTTAAAAAATTTTAAACAAACTTAGAAAACTTTCTAACAATAAAAACAATATCATCTTCATCAAGTTCTCCAACTTGCTCATCATCATCCCTAATCTTCAGTGCAAGTCCTCTGTCATTGTTGGATGATTTTGGAGCTCGGGATTCAAGCTTCATCTCATGAGTTAGCAGAGATCCCATGAGTTGGTCCTATTGTAATTTAGTGAGATCTCTAGCTTCTTGAATCGCCGTAACTTTAGGCATCCATTGATCGTTATTTGGTAGACTCCTCAGAATTTTCCTAACCTGATCCTGCACTTCATATTCTCTACCAAGGGACTTTAGTTCATTTATAATAATGATAAAACGAGTAAACATATCTTTAATCGATTCCTTTTTCTTCATTTCAAATGATTCATATTGTTGAACTAGTAGATCAATTTTAGATATTTTTACTTCATTGGAACCTTCATGAGAAACTTGTAAAGTGTCCCATATTTCTTTAGCACTAGAACAAGTAGATATCCTACTAAATTCATCAAGGTCTAAATCATAGTGTAACAATCTCATAGCTTTATCATTTATTTCAATTTTTCCTGTTTCAGTCTATTTAACCTCTTCTACTTCTTTACATACCATGTCAACAATTTTAAAAGGTCCATTATTAACAACTTGCCATACCTGATAGTCTTTTGAATTAATTTAAATTTCCATACGATTTTTCCATCTAGAGTAGTGGTGCCCGTCGAAGAATGGAGGTCTCACAGCAGATTGACCCTCTCTAGTGCCATTTGTTCTGTTTGAGATCGACATTCTCTTCAAGCGTGAACCTGTATCTAAGAGAAAAAGAGGCTCTAATACCAATTGTTAGTAGCACAAGGTACACAAGAAGGGGGTGACTTGTGTTACCCCAAATTTACGGAATTAAAACAAGTAAAAAGAACTAGAATTAAAGTACTCACGATTTACATGGAAAACCCTTTGTAACTAACAAAGGATGAAAAACCACGACCCGAAAGACTTTAAAGACTACTTCTTTTATTAAGATAATAGTACAAATAGATCAAGTTTACTCTAACTCAATCTCGCACTCGAACACTCGTTCAAGCCAAACGCACTTAGGCACTCACCTAAGCCTAACAACTAGCTCTAGTTGTAATAGATAACAGACGATTGTTTACCTTGATGAACTTCAATTAGTGAATAAGGTACAATTGAGATCTTATAACCAATGCAGTAATAACATGTGGAGAATATATCTATTAGGCAACTTTCTTTATTGTGAGCAACATTTATTAATTTAACTCTCGTAAGAATATGTTACGTTCAATTGATCAGAGAGAGGCGTAAGTAAAAACTGATTGTTAGACTCCATATAAACAAGAGACGCAAATAGAGAAAATGACTGGAGACCTAATTGTCACTTAGGAAACTAAATATCATTTTTCTTTACTTGAAAAATAAGATTTTCATAAAGGAGAATAAGTATCTTTATTATATAAAGCTATATATCGAAATCAGTTCTAATGAACAAAATAAAATAAATTTCTTTAAGGAGAACATTTTCTTCTTAGGCTCTGTTTGGTTGGGCGAAAAATCGTTTTCAACTGAAAAGTATTTTCAGCTGAAAATCATTTTCAGTGTAAAATACATTTCCGTTCACATTTTCCGTTGCTTGGTTACAACGGAATACAATTATCCAAAACAATTATTTTTCATAAATTAACGTGGCTGGAGGACAATATTTTACATCTCCGCTCCGCGTGAATTAAGGCAACGTTACCGTTCCGCGTAAAAACTGCCAGCAAAATTCAATCTTATTTACCGTTCTCTTCTTTAGTTAACACTTTTTGTGGTCTATGGCCCCCACTCCAATATTTGTTTTCTTATTCGTCATTCATTTTTCTTTTTCCTTTCTTCTTTCAAATGAATGCTTTAGTTTTTTTTGTCAAAGAATGTTTTTTTTTTTTTTTTTTGGAGTTACAAAAAATTTTAAAAAAACTTTTTTTTGATTTAATTGATTATGTTTTTTTTTTTACTGAGAACCATTAGATATTTTGTTTATAAACTAATTGATTATTTTTCAGAACTTATATTTAGAAGCTATGAACTGTTAGTCTATTATTAATGAACCTAACATTTATAACTTATGAACTATTAGACTTTTTTAATGAAGCCTTACGTTTATAACATATGAACTATTAATGTTGATTCAAAATATTCTAATAGTTCATAAACTATAAATGTAAGGTTCATTTAGTATAGCCTAGTAGTCCATAAGCTATAGACGTAATGTTCTTTCAAAATAGTGTAATAGTTCATAAGTCATAAACATAAGGTTTATTTAAAAATAGTGTAGTAGTTCATAAACTATAAACCTAAATTTCATTTAAAATAGTTAAATAGTTCATAAGGTACAAACGTAAGATGCATTTAAAATGTCTAATACTCTAGTTCATAAGATACAAAAGAACGGTTCATTTAAAATAGTCTAATACTCTAGTTCATAAGCTATAAACGTAATGTTCATTTAAATAGCCTAATAGTTCATAAACTGTAAACATAACGTTCATCTAAAACAACCTAATAATTCATAAGTTGTAAACGTTAGGTTAATTTAAAATAGGCTAATAGTTGATAAGCTATAAATGTAAGGTTCATTTCTTTTCTTTTCTTTTCTTTTTTTTTATCAGAAACGTCATGTTTGTTTAAAATAGGCTAATAGTTCATAAGATATAAACATAATGTTCATCTAAATTAGTCTAATATTTTATAAGTAATCTAAGGTTTATTTAAAATAACATAATAGCTCATAAGTTATATATGTAAGGTTCATTTTTAATAGTCTAATAGTTCATTAAGAATAATCTAATAATTTATAAAAATAAAATATACTCGTAATTCATAAGTAACAAAAATCTAATTAGAAGAATATAATAGTTCATCTAAAACATGTTTGATAAAAAAATACTCAAAAAAATAGATCCAACATTGTGTGGGTGAATAGATCACCCACACACTACGGGTCCCACCGTATAAAATTGCCATACATGTATCATACCAAGTGAGTTATACGGTTACACCTGAGTTATGTAGAAGCTCTTTCTCCTCTCACCTCTCTCCTCCTTCTCCCAACACCATTATTCACCAGTCACGACCCTCTCCGACCACACCACTCTGTCCTCCCATAGCAAAACAAACAAAACTGGCACCTCGAACGTCGACCGACCATGGAGGCTCTCTGCTGCAGCACCTCGAATATCGGCAAACGAAAAAGAAAAAAGATCTAAATCAAAAAGGGTATGAAGTTGCATCTTGCTTGTTTAACTTCTAATGTTGATTTTTGTTAAAATAAAGTAGATAAACGGTATGAAATCCCAAACATAGCAATAATTCCTGAAGAAAACACCATTCAACTTGATCATAGGCCTTGCTCATATCAAGATTCATTGCAACCATACCTTTTTTTCTAACCCATGTGTTCATGCTATGGAAGAGCTCCAAAGGAATAAGAATATTATCAGTGATGAGTCATTTTGGAACAAAGGTACTCTGATTTTCTGTAACAATAGCAGGTAAAATAAACTTCAACCTATTTGCAATAGTCTTGGACAAACTTTGTAGATGACGTTGCACAGGCTTATAGGTTTAAATTCAAAAATAGGAGTAGGAGACTTCACTTTAGGAATAAGAGCCACAAGGGTATTGTTAACAGAGGCTCGATTCAGTTGGCTACAAACAATAGCATTCAAAAAGTCAACCACATCACGTCCCACTATATGACAAAATTTCTGAAAAAAGATTGCGTGCATACCATTGGGTCCTGGAGCTTTTGATTAATGCATCTGTGATAAGGCCGCGTAAAGATCTTCAGCACAATCAGGTTGTAATATAGCTTGATTCCTCTCTGCAGTCACACACAAATTGACCCCTATCAGCGTCTCGTCAAATTTTGAAGGTCCAGCTGTGGTAAAAAGACCAGTGTAGAAGGAATTTACAATCTTTGTAATATCCTTCTCCTCCTCGCGCCAAACCCCACTGTCATCAGGAAACCCCTTAATGAAATTCCATTTCTTCTTGTGGGAAGCTTTATGGTGGAAATAAGAGCTATTACAATCTCCATCCTTCACCTCCGTCACCGTGATCGAATGTGCCAATAAGACTCTTGTTGTTGCAACAATGAATCAAATTGTGCTTCAAGCTTATTGAATTCATCTACAGCATCTTGAGAGGGCAAAGCTATACAAGCTTTTTCTCAGTTTCTTTTATATTTTCCTTAATATCCCAAAATTAGCAAAACTCCACATACATACTCATGCATGTAGAAATTAGCACAGGCATTCAGTTTTGCCGTGGATTACCAACAACACCACTCCAAGCATCCTTAACAATCAACTCAAAGTCATTCTCATCGAGCAACATCGTCTCGTATTTAAAATATTTTCTTCGACTTCCATAAGATCGACGCTTGGCTTCCGTATTCAGAAGGATTGGCCCATGATCGAATTTTATTCGAACCACATTCTAGACCAAGCATTGGATAAAGAGCAAAACAACTCAAATAGCCATCCAAGCGTTCCTTAATCAAGGTCTCCAGGTTGCAACCCTGCTCCCATGTGAATTGGTAGCCAGTGTATCCCAAGTCACGCAGGTTACATATGGTCAGAGCCTCACGATAGCCATCCATGAGACATTGGTCTCTGATTACCCATCCCTCTTTGTCATCCATAGCAAGTATATCAATAAAATCTCCACCAAGAAGAATAGGGAGAGAAGTATCAGTACAAAGATCACGCATGAAGTCCGAGGTCCTGTACTTATTTGTACTTATTAGCACTTTCTGGCCACCATACACACCAACAAAACGCCAAGAACCTCTTACTCCATCCTTGATGTCACGAACAATATGATGCTCAGAACTCGACACAAGAGTAAAATCACAATCGTCCATCCACAACACACACAAACCACCTGACTTACAAACACTACTTACAGCAAAACAATTATCAAAACCCAGCTTGTATTTCTGATTATCCATGACCTTAATATCGAGCATCGTCTTGGACAAAAAGACGATACTAGGGCTGAGAGAAGAGCTCCAGTTACGAAGCGTACGAATTGCACGTGGGCTGCCACACCCACGACAATTCCAGCATAGGATCTTCATTGGGCCTTGCAGGGTTGGTCCTCGCCAACCACCATCGTTACAAGAGGAGCACCAGCCATGATACACCCCGAAATCACCATGCCTCATTTACCATCACGGGACTTGACACCATCATTATCAGTTATCATATCTATTGGAGAGCTTATTTTACGTTTCCCACTTCGAGCATAGTCACTTGTCAAAGTCAATGCCTCACTTCGAGCTTGAAGACCCGAACGCTCCACTCATTTCCAAGTGTAAGCAATTACCCCTTTTGGTGGGTGAGCAACCGAGAGAGGGTAGGCTCACACTTACTCAGAGGAGTAGTAATCGCGGGAGGCACAGCTGGGGGGATAGCTTCCGCATCAAGCTTTGCCATTGTGACCGCCAACAGATCATGTGGCAACACAATTCCATCCACCACTTTTACACTCTCACTAGCCTGACCTCTGCACGTTTGTGTTGTAACTTTCCCATTATCGAATATAGAAGCCTGTTTATTTTTGAAAAGAATCTTACGTGCCACACTAGGTGGCCCTAGCTTCGCCACACTAGAATCGGAGTGACATACATCCCGAATGGGCTTGTTGTTCCCCATAGTTTGGAACTTTCGTGTCTCCACATTACGTTCAATACACAAGTTATTTCTTCGACAAGGTGGCGCTCGAAGCCAGGGTCTGTATTGGAACACCACCTGTTCCTCTTCGCTCTCATCCTTCGCCAAACAATCTCTATCAACATGCCTTACCTAGGCATCCACAGAAGAAACAAAAAGATGGAAGACGTTCGTACTTAAAGTCCACCCATTTGACTTTCCCCTTGCCAACTGCAATCTTCATACCATGTGTGAAGGGTTCGGTTCAGATTGCTCAGTGCCCTGATCCGCATAGATTTAATTTCTCCCAACCCGAGGGGTCAGAAAAATCAAAATCAATGAAGCCTTCTAAACCCTTGCCAATGTCTACTGTCATCTTACGTTCACGTAAGTTAAAAGGCACATCATAAACCCTAAACCAGAAAGGCGATGAAACAAACTGGATCTCCGAGGGTTGAACATCGCCATCCATCTCTTGAAGGAGCAAGAGATGATTATCAAAAGACCAAGGAGCCCCCTCAAGAACCCTATACTTATCCTTCTCGTTAAAAAATTGAAACACAAAAAGGTTCTTTTCGACATTCCGAATCGAAACACCCCTCCATCATACGCCATATTAGACCCATAGTCCTTTTAAACGCACCAACATTGAAAGGCTTATCAGTGTGAAGCCTTCCAACCAAACATCAAGAGACCTTAGCATGATTTCCTTCATAGTCATCCTCGCCCGCACCGCTCCTAACAACCTGTACTTCCTCCGCCTCAGAAAGATTCAACTTTTCTCAATCTGCCACCAACTCTTCCGCCATAGTCAACGGGAAACAAAAAGCCACGAAAAACTGGTCACGAAGCACTAAGAATCCTTCAAGGAGGGACTGAAACAAGGGAACAAGGCCAAACTCTCTCACCTCTCTAAAACCCTAGCGGCCAGAGAACTTTTTTACTTATAATGAAACTAAGGTTTATTCAAATGTAAGGTTCATTTAGTATAGTCTAGTAGTTCATAAGCTATAGACGTAATTTTCAATGGAGAAGTACATGGGCTACAAAACACTCGTTTAGCTATCTTATATAGGAAGATTGCAATGGAGAAGTTCATCTTGTTCTGTATCCAGTTGCACAGGACAACTGTTTTCATTCAATCTCAGTGTGTGCTATGACAGTAAATCAAATCCGTAGAAGACATTTATAGGGTGAAACTGACGGTGATTGTAAATATATACATGTTGCCTGGAAGGATGTTCACTTACCTTAAGAGAATGGGAAAGTCTACATCAACGGGGCATATCTGGTCTATGGCAACTATTGGGAAAGCAGATTTTGAAATAGCATAAAAGAAAAGACACAAATTGATTTAATGGGTCAATGCAGTTTGCTTGAGTGTATATTGATAGAAATATGCTCCACCACTTTGTTCAAGATGATATGAGAAGAAAGTCAACCATTTCAAGGGGAAAACTTTTCAACCGTCTGATGGCACTAGTAAAAGGTTATGCTCAGCGCAACTTGCAGGTAGGGTCACTGTATGATTCTACTATAATGCCCCGGATTCTGTTGGGGTGTCATGTAGGGAGGGTAGACTGCTCTGGAGCCTTGTGGTTGTCCTTAAGCACAGGTTTGTGCTCTAGCTAGAAAGCGGAAAATGTTTCTAACTAGAGAGAGGCTAGTACATAATGAGATGCACTTAAGGGATACTGAATGATTGTGTTGTGTCAGACATAGAGCTGTCATGTGGGGATCCAGACCCAAAAACATGATCTTCATACTTCCTGTAAAATGCTCTTGATGTAATTAGATATTGTCAGGGAGTCTAAAACATAAGGCAACATTGCAATAAACATGGTCATTGTTTACTTTTGCAGATGTTTATGTGTAATAGTAACTTACATTTTTACCATGATAATAATAATAAAATATATAACCTATCAATTAGATAAGAAACGCACTTCTCACACAGTAACTTACATCTTTACCATGATAATAATAATAAAATATATAACCTATCAATTGGATAAGAAACGCACTTCACATTCCAGAAAATGGATCAACCTTATTTAGAATAGTATGGAAAATGAAATTCTTCACACGTGTTGTCAGGCTTTGGAAACGAATCAACAAGTGTCATTTCTTTGATTGAAAATCAAGAGATCTAGCATCTATCTCTTCATCTTTTTAGGAATATCTTCTGATTTGCAGATCGCGAAACACCTCTGAAATCTTTGCATTACACAAAATACAACATAAAAAATAATATTGAACATGTTTAAAGAAGCCAAAAGAAAGGGAAAAAATTGAATAAAAACAAGAAAATGACAGTTACAAATTTTTCTCATTTACCAACATTCGTCCACTACCAGATTTGTAAGATTCGCGAAAAGGTATGATTCCAGTACAATATTGAAAATCATTAATATTGAGTTGAACAACCTCTCAAACTAATTTACGGGATGTAAATCACTATAACCAATGGTTGAAATGGTTGTAATTGACCAATACATTGTCGCTATATATCTTTGCGACATCTGCTATTTTTTTTCCAAATCAACTCCCTCGATGTTGATCCATGAGTTTGGATAGTGGAAAACAATTGTATAAAACATGTAGGCATCGAGGTGAAGTGAAAAGATAGTCACCTGTTACATCAGAAAACAAACTAGAATTAGAAAATATTTGTCATCCATTTTTGTACATTATTAAAGATGATTTCTAGATGATTATAAGTTGTATAACCCTTATTTTTATGCTTATATTTCAAATGTAGCTAATTTTATTGGGTAATCTAATGTAGAAAAGTGAGTTTTCTTCATATTCATCATTTGAGCATACGTACAAGTTTTAATTTATAGCAAATATGACAAACAATATTGCAATCTACTTTATGAATGGGTGTTGAGGCTTCCAAAGTAGAGTTTCTTGATTTTGAGATATTGATGTGCTGCATGGGTTATGCAGTTATGCTGGGTTAGGTTGTGTTGGGCTGTGCCGAGTTGTTCTGAGATGTGATCCGTTTCTCCAAAACCAGTAAATTTATCTTTACAATTTCCATATTGAAAACTATGGTGATAGTCTCTGATAAATGCATTTGAACTGGATGTCAACAATAATCCTGTTAATGTCGATTCTGAACTAGAAACCCCGCCTCCCAATAGCTGCTAGTACATGGAAAGCTATGCTAAAGTTACAAGGGGTAAGGGAATGCAATTGAACTATATTTTTGTAACACCACGAATTTTCTACTAAAATTAATAAATAAAAATAATTAGACTCGAGCCGAAAATCCGGCAAAGTTCCTATTGTAAATACTCAACCGAGCCTAAAAAGGCTTACAAAAACTTGTTTAACAAAAATATTAAATAAAATCCAATCACTCAGCGGAAGACTCTAATAATTCAGGGTGCGACCGCCACACTCATTCGCACGGCTCTTCAACTAAAACTATTAATAATCTCAAAATAATACTAGGTGGTCTATTTATCACAATTAATAAACTCTAGGAAAAAAAACTACTATGTCCTTGCATATGTCAATCTGAAAGCGTTCCTCACACTATATGTATACAAATAAACTCCAATCTGCAAAAAGGTGAGAATGTGCAACGTCAGCAATGTTGGTAACTCACATCTAGTACGTAAAGCTCATTCTAAATTCAAATCAAGTGTAAAACAATTAATCATAATTCATATAGAGCATTCATTTAAATCCTGTTTAATCTTAAGGCTGCTCTATCTATTTCTATTTACACTATAGCATTCACATTGAAAAGAACACCTATAATCGTACTCTAAACATAAGTAAGTCTCGATTTTTCCTTCAGATAACCTAGAGTTATCTTGATAGCTTTTATAATTAGTCTTGCATTACTGAACAGGGCATACAGGAGCTAGGTTCCTCGGGCCGCCACATCTTGGGGGCATTTAAACCCTTGACCGCATCTTGGGGGTCAAGCCACATCTTGGGGGCCAAATGTGTTATCTGTAATCTGTAACTAGCCACATCTTGGGGGGTCTTCCCATATAGGGGTCTGTAACTAGCCTTGCGGATCTTCCCATATAGGGGTCTGTAACTAGCCTTGCGGCTTTTCCCATATAGGGGTCTGTAACTAGCCTTGCGGCTCTTCCCATATAGGGGCTGGAATTGCTGATCATTGCCACATCTTGGGGGCAAAGTTCAAAACTCAGGGACGTCTCCCGTAAATTAATTATAACACATTTGGAGTACCCATGAATTCCAAAAGTGCCCAAAACCTTCTTCCACTTTACGTTTTTAGTAACTTAAGTAACTTTTCATTTCTTATGAAGTTTATACCTCACACCATATACTTGTTCACATAATATAACTAGCTTGCAACAACAAGCACATTAAATCTTACTCTAAACACTCAAGTACTTCTTATTATCTAACATCTTAATAACTTCTTATAATTGAACATCTCGTCCAATTATAGTACTGGTTCATATCGTCCATCTCTAGCTTGTAGCACAAGAGCACTTTTACTATCATTTTCTTTTCTTCTTTACTTACTAGCATCTTACAAAGCTCATGAGATAAGCTAGTCAACATCTCATAATCAAACTATAACTATATATTTTTCTTCTTTAAACTTAGCTAGCTAAAAACTAGTATCATATAAATGACAACTTTAGAGCACTTAAAATCATCTCGCATAAGTAAAAGAGAAAACACAACTTGACCATAAAGCTAGCATAAAAACTGTACATTCAATGTCACCCACCTCTGCTCAATATATCCACAAGGCAATTAACTGATCAAGATTTTAGAACTACTTCTTTTAGCATGCTAGAACACTTCATGTACTAGCTCATATGTGACTAGTGTTTGGTCTGGGATCTAAATATTACTTGTACCCTATGAATCCCTTTTCAATAATTAAAACAAAGTTCTCAAAGTCTTATTGAATCACATATTTTGGACAACACATAGTTTCTTTGCTAACCACACAAAATCCAATTCTTCTCTGCTGATTAGCCCACACATTTAGTACTCGTCTGACACAAATTCCAGCAAAACACTACAACTGTACATTTCACAAGCTCCCAAAATTCATATCAAAATCATTTCACCCACATAATTCACATATACACATAATTAGACTCAAAATGAATGTAAAATAAACCTGACGTAGTAGACGTAGTTACCTTAGTTGCAATTGGGGTACTAAGCGGTCATCCCACAAGCTGAGACTCCAATTTCTACATAATCTAACAATTGGGAAACTGAATTAGCTCTAACTACTCTGTTTTCATCAATTGAACTAAAGGGGGAAAACTGAATTAGGGCTTGCTTTACCTACTCAATCGGCATAGATGAAACGATTATGCGTGCAATGATGGAAGGACTGTATGGTGGCTGACTGGGCTGGAAATTGGCATCCTGGTGACTGAACACACACGTGGTGGTGGTTTTGTACCGAGCGGTGGTTGTTGTCGCCACTACTGCTACTGGTGGCGACTAAACAGAGGACATGGGGAGTGCGGTGGAGGCTGACTGAGCGGTACATGGTCGCACCTATGGGTGGCGTTATAACATGCGTGTTGTTGATGGTGATGGGGTGATGGTGTTTAGGTGGGTTTTGTGAGAGACACATGAATGAGACTCTAATGGCCGGAAGAGAAAGAACGAGATTAAGAAGAAGAAAGGGATGTCGGTTTATAGGGTTCTTATATTTTAGCCCTTTGGTTTTCTTCTATAATAGCATTTCCCTTTGCATTCTAATTGTACACTAATTTAAGGGCCTTCATAACTTCATTTGGCTTTATATTGGTATGTGTGGCTTCAAGTCATAAATTTTGGATCATAGCACTACTAATTTAGATAAGTCTATTTATTTTCTAACAACATCAACATCAACATTACCCCAGTGCCTTCGAAGAGGTTCCTGCCTAGGCAGGGTAAGGGGGGATTGGTTGTACGCAGCCTTACCCCTGTGAGAGTCTCACAGAGAGGCTGTTTACGTTTGACCCGAGATCCAAACTGCGACGACCATCGACAATTTCACAATAAATAAGAAGTGCCGACAGTTTTATGAGTCATTTTGCTTTAGTCCATTGCATTCTGAAGCCAGAAAGTAAAGAACCTTTTGGCTCCACCGGAAATAGTGGACAAAACATGCTATTCTAAATATCTTGTTGACATGTCTATTATTAGTAGACATGCTATTCTAAATATCTAAAATTATACTAAGGCCCTGTTCTCTTCAACGGAATAGTGCGGGACGGTGAGGAACGGAACGGAACGGGACGGATTGGAACGGAACGGAACGGAACGGCACGGTGCGGATAATTCAAAAATATGTGAGACAAAATGAAGTACAGAATGCGGCGCGGAACGGAACGGAACGGATTGGAACGAAACGGAACGGAACGGAACGGAACGGAACGGAACATAGTGCATCATGGAATCGACGAAAAGAACAGGGCCTAAGCCATCGGCTAATAATAACACCTTTAATAAATCATGACATCAAAAGGTACTATTAGTGAACAGCACAATAAAATAGTAAGGAAAAAAATAGATTTTTTTTTAATGCTATGAAAATACTGGAGTATTACATTCTATCCTTCCTTACAAAAAGTTTCGGGGGCCGAAACTTGAGTAAAATAACTTTTTAAAAAAATATAGGGTTTCACATTCTATCCCCTTTTAAGATTTTCGTCCCGAAAATAAAAACTTAAAAGAAACACAGTAGAAAGACCATATAATAACTCAATCGTATAAACTACTACTACGCTTCTGCTGTACACTCTGATCATCTTTTGTTCTTTGTCTAATACTACTTTTATCTATCTTCAACAAGCTATGGCTAGTTATGATCATCCTTTGTTCTTTGTCTAATACTACTTTTATCTATCTTCAACAAGCTATGGCTAGTTACGACAAGTATTGACATGTGTGCATTTACATACTAAAATATGATTCACTATTGAGGGACATGATCAAACATCATACTAACTTCAAATTTGTCATAATGACTCACTAGACATGGTCATAAACACGCTAAGTCACAGAACTTCAATAAACAAAAATATCAAACATCAACCCTTATAAAACAAGAGGCATGCATACATGTAAGTTTTCCCTCAAGTAAACATACTGATCACATAGTTCTGCGATCAAGCTTGAAGAACTCATAGGTCACCATTTGGGTGCAAAGTCAAACAACATTGACATGGTTGTCACACAACTCAACTCAAGTCAATTTGATAGACATGATGGACAAAATACAACTCAGAGTCAGAGAGTCAGATAAATCACTGTACAGATCAAACAACAAGTAGTTCTGTACTAGCATGCTTCTAACTTGAAGTCAATAACTAGTCAGCATGCACATTTAGCACATAAGGAGATATGTACAAGTAGTGACAGTACAATAATGACCAGAATTCCAGAAACACAAGAGACACGTACACCAAACTTCAAAGCTAAAAAGTAATTTCAAAGCCAACAAACCTATCTAATGCTCACTCTCAGGCGGCTTTGTTAACATTTTTCCTAATTTTTGTATCACCTAGTGTTTTAAGTCCAATTTATCCTAAGCAATTTCATTAACGCCTAGATCATAAAGATCCTTGCGTTGACACCAAGGAGCAAACTGCTCTCTAAACACTACTGATCATACCCAAAAGGAATGAACTGCTCTGATACTACTTTATAACACCCCGAATTTTCTACTAAAATTAATAAATAAAAGTAAATAAACTCGAGCCGAAAAATCCGGCAGACTTTCTTTTGTAAATATACAACCAAGCATAAAAAGGCTTACAAAAGCCTGTTTAACAAAAATATTAAATAATATCCAATCACCCAGCGGAAGACTCTAATAATTCAGACCGCTACCACAATACCGCCACACTCACTCATACGAATGAGTGCAAGGCTCTTCAACTGAAACTATTAATAATCTCAAAATAATACTAGTTGGTCTATTTATTGCAATTAATAAACTTTAGAAAAGAACAACTACTATGTCCTTGCACACGTCTATCTGAAAGCGTTCATCACACTATCTGGATACAAATAAACCTCAATCTGCAAAAAGGTAAGAATATGCAACGTCAGCAATGCTTGTAACTCACATCTAGTACGTAAAGCTCATTCTAAATTCAAATCAAGTGTAAAATAATTAATCATAATTCATATAAAGCATTCATTTAAATCCTGTTTAATCTGAAGGCTACTATGTCTAATTCTATTTACACTATAGCATTCACATTGAAAAGAACACCTATAATCATACTCTAAACATAAGTAAGTCTCGATTTTTACTTCAGATAACCTAGATTTATCTTGATAGCTTTTATAATTAGTCTTGCATTACTAAACTGGATATATGGGAGCTAGGTTCCTCGGGCGGCACATCTTGGGGGCGTTTAAACCCTTGACCGCATCTTGGGGGTCAAGCCACATCTTGTGGGCCAAATGTGTTTTCTGTAATCTGTAACTAGCCACATCTTGGGGGCTCTTCCCATTTAGGGGTCTTTAACTAGCCTTGCGACTCTTCCCATATAGGGGTCTTTAACTAGCCTTGCGACTCTTCCCATATAGGGGTCTATAACTAGCCTTGCGGCTCTTCCCAAAGAGGGCTGGAACTGCTGATTATTGCCAAATCTTGAGGGCACAGTTCAAAACTCAGGGACGTCTCTCGTAAATTCATTGTAACACATTTGGAGTACCCATAGATTTCAAAACTGCGCAAAGCCTTCTTCCACTACGTTTTTAGTAACTTAAGTAACTTTTCATTTCTTATGAAGTTTATACCTCACGCAATATACTTGTTCACATAACATAACTAGCTTGCAGCAAGCACCATTAAATCTCACTTTAAACACTTGAGTACTTCTTATTATCTAATATCATAATAACTTCTTATAATTGAACATCTCGTCCAATTATAGTACTTGTTCATATCGTCCATCTCTAGCTTGTAGCACAAGAGCACTTTCACTATCATTTTCTTTTCTTCTTAACTTACTAGCATCTTACAAAGCTCATGAGATAAACTAGTCATCATCTCATAATCAAACTATAACTATATATTTTTTATTCTTTAAACTTAGCTAGTTAAAAACTAATATCATATAAATGACAACTTTAGAGCACTTAAAATCAGCTCACATAGGTAAAAGAGAAAACACAACTTGACCATAAAGCTAGCATAAAAACTGTACTATACACATTCAACGTCACCCACCTCTGCTCAATATATACACAAGGCAATTAATTGATCAAGCTTTGAGAGTTACTCATTTTAGCATGCTAGAACACTTCATGTACTAGCTCATATGTGACTGATGTTTGGTCTGTGATTTAAATAGTACTTGTACCCTATCAATCCCTTTTGAATAATTAAAACAAAGGTCTCAAAGTCATATTGAATCACATATATTGGACAACACATAGTTTCTTTGCTAACCACACAAAATCCAATTCTTCTCTGTTAATTAGCCCACACATTTAGTACTGATCTGACACAAATTCCAGCAAAACACTACAACAGTACATTTCACAAGCTCCCCAAATTCATATCAAAATCAGTTCACCCACATAATTCACATATACACATAATTAGGCTCAAAATGAATGTAAAATGAACCTGACGTAGTTACCTTAGTTGCAATTGGGGTCTTAATCGGTCATCCCACAAGCTGAGACTCCAATTTTTACATAATCTAACAATTGGGAAACTGAATTAGCTCTAACTACTCCATTTTCATCAATTGAACTGAAGGGGAAAAACTGAATTCGGGCTTGTTTACCCACTCAATCGGCAAAGATGAAACGATTATGCGTGCAATGATGGAGGGACTGTACGGTGGCTGACTGGGCTGGAAATTGGCATCTTGGTGGTTGAACACACACGTGGTGGTGGTTTTTGTGTGAGACACAAGAATGAGACTCTAATGGCAGGAAGAGAGAGAACGAGATTAAGGAGAAAGGGACGTCGGTTAATGGGGTTTTCATTTCTTAGCCGTTTGGTTTTTTCTATGATAGCATTTCCCTTTTTATTCTAGTTGGACTCCTGTACACTAACTTAGGAGCCTTCACAACTTCATTTGGCTCTATATAGGTATGTGTGGCTTTAAGTCATAAATGTCTAAATTTTGGAACATATTACTACTAATCTAGATAAGTTTATTTATTTTCTAACCATGTCTATTAGTAGTAGACATGCTATTCTAAATATCTAAAATTACACTAAGCCATGAGCTAATAATAACATCTTTAATAAATTATGACATCAAAAGGTACTATTAGTGAACAGAACAATAAAATAGTAAGCAAAACAAAAGAATTCTTTTTTTTTTTTTTTGTTAAGAAAATGCTATTGGGGTATTACAATATTCTATCTGTAGTTGATGCTGGTATGGTTGTTATTGAGGAACCTGACATTTCCGAGGAACTCAAATTCTGGCAACACACTTTATTGGGGTGTTTTTTGGGCAAAAACCCTCTCTGATGCATGTCCAAGGATGGGAAGCATCCTGATTATGTAATCTTAGAAGATGGTACGTTAAAGATGAAAGGGCGTTGGTGTGTTCTGAACAACGCCGAATTGAAGAGAATGATTCCCGATGAAGCGCATGGAACTGCGTATTCTATTGACCCAGGTGGTGATAAGTTGTATAAGGCCTTGAACCTTCAGTTTTGGTTGCCAAACATGAAGCGAGAATGTGCTGATTTTGTGGCAAGATGTGTTACTTGTCAAAAGGTCAAGATCGAACATAGAAGACTTGGAGGTCGTGTTCAATCAAGCGAAATCCCTGAATGGAAATGGGAGTCGATCTCAATGGATTTTGTGACTGGCTTGTGTAGACGCCTAAAAAGCGTCGTCGGATTTCTCCGCAAAACCCCGATGACAAAAGGAGTAATTATACACTTGAATGTTATTTTTGCTTTGATAGGTAAAATAAGGTCTCATGTTTTTCCTCGATCACGTACTCCTTTATTTCGATCAAATTCAAAACTCTCGTTCAAGAGCTTTCCAACAACACCTCTCGTGTCTTTTTCCGACCCTCGGTTGCAAAGTTGCCAATCGAGGATAAAACCGTCTTTCACCTCAAAAGGGTAAAACAATCTTTTCACATTTCAAAATATTCAAATTCATCCGAAAAATCCCAAAAATGACTGGATGTCGTCATATGACGACATTCAGCTGGTAGCTAGAGAGCCTCCAACGCCTCAGCGAGAGCCGCCAGCGGCTGTGGCGAGAGCTGTCAGCGGCTCGACCCAGAGCCGCCAGCGGCTGTGGATGAATTTTCAGAGCTGCTAGCGGCTCCCGCTGAGCTAGCTGGCGCCAGCCTTTTCACCCGATTTCTTAAGTTTTCGGTTCTATCTTTTCAGCCGAGCAACCTTACTCCGTCCACTTTACATATAACCCTTCACCCTTATTTCAAAAGACATAGTCTACAGTTGACAACCTCTATTCTTAGTTGAGTATTCCTGAGTTTCTCCCTCTTTCTTCCATAAATCAATTCTATTCACCGACCTTCCCCCTCTTTCTTTACTTGAGATCTATTTTTACTATTCAATTGTTAAATAACCTACAGTTCAGATACTAAACTCTTAAAGGCTCAAATCAAATTAATTGCTTAACTGTTTATTTTCTAGCAATCAAAATGTAGATATCATGCTAATCATGTCTTTTATTGCTTCCTAAATACTATCTTTTAATTCTGTAAAAAAGCACGTCTAACTGTTGTAATGCTCAACTTGTCAATCAAATGCATGTCTAAATATGGGTTCATAACAAACTTGAGTTAGTAGAGGTTGTCATAAAACGGACCAGTTGGCTGCCTAAGACCTTCCCACCTCGTACCTTCGCCCCTGAACCCTTTATTCTTGGGTATATGTTCCATATGAGCGGGAGTCTTTCTAAAAACATGATTAGATCACTTTCGCGCTACTGGATTGTCCCTTTGGGTTGGCCTTTCGGTGAAACACCGGTAGTAGAATTGTGACCTCTTTCATTGTTTTTATTAAATTCAATTCAAGTCTCTTCAAATGCTTTTCTAACTAGGCGGTTCCTTGAACTTATCTAAGTCCCCAGGTTACAAATTTTCTTTACAGACGCAACTCCGGTGGGAGGAAACGATCCCGAGTCCTTACAGTGGCAACTTCACTGAGCACTTCTTTAAGAGGGTGAGACTGAAAGTGAAGTTTGCTTAATTGTTTAATAACATATTGATGAGGATTTGGGGGTCATTGGGGTATCATCAAGGAATAGCAATGGTGATGTGAGCCATGATTAGCAGCACAACTGATTCATTGATCCCCTCTGTACAACAATGCTGATGTGGGCAATGGCAGCAACACAAAAGTCAAGGATGATGATGAAGGTTTTAGTGCTTTACTTAGAGTGGGTTTGATCTCAATGATACTGGTAAGAGGATAATGTGCAGGAGATTGTTTCTATTTCTTATGCTGCCAACAATGATCTTTGAGAGCCCAAGCTTCGGTACATTAACCAACGAAGGCCAGTCTCATGTCGCGATAATACAAGGGAGAAGAGGATATTTTCTTTCGTTCAAGTCAGATGTCAGTCATGAGAGTTCGGATTGTTGGTCCATCCAATTCAAGTGCAAGAGAGGTGTGCAAAACACTAGGCTTAATGGAGCTTGATAAGTGCTTCGATCCATTTGATTAGGCCACAGGCTTGCTGGCTGAATCATTGCGAAGGATGATACCTTGGAGGAGACCTTCTAATCCATGCAATTAGTTCAACATCTCTTTGAAAAGCAAAACACATTATACTTCAAAGCGATTTTTAAGTTTCAACCAACTATTGCTAAGTGCTTTATTGCTCAAGGATTTCCATTTCGCAACCAGCGTTGCATTTAGGGAGACACTTTAAAGGTATTCAAATGTTGCGCACAAAGTCCTTGGAGGTCAAACTTGAGATGCACATTTACTGGCAATGACTACAAGATAGAATGTTTTTATCATTTTCTTTCAGCCAGTTCCATGTATTTTGTATTTTCTTTTGCCGAAATCACATGTAGAGTCCCCCCCCCCCCTCCCAACCTGTCGGATCATGTAAAATTTTCAAGTATTGAACGTCTTCAAACTTTGGTACGCTACATTACCTGGACACATGGAATGACATTTTAAAATGGAAGAAATCCAAATCTCTTGCATTCTATCAGAAAAGTTAAAGTATCGTTTATTCAAGAGAAATTCCATTTACATCTTAAGTAATTCCATTTACATCATCGTTGATGATATCAGATGAAGTTGTTGTCTCGATTTGAAGTGCAACACTACCTCTCACCATTCCCTTTTCTAAGTACCAACAATAGCTTTCAAAGACTGGCGAGCTGACCGTGACTTCGAAGTCCAATAAGAAAAGCAACTCCAACTCCAACCTATTTAGCTCTGGGTTGCTTACTCCTCCGATTCTTGCATAAAAGGCGTTGTTGTATTGCCTGTCAAAAAGTGATGCATTTGCAATTTTTTGTTAGCGGGTCAATCCTTTGAGAAGTAACTACCATGAAATTTTTTCACTTGTCTTTTATAAAAACAGAGTCAACAAACCGTTGATTGTTATTATTGACCACTATATCCCTCTCATTTATGAATTTTGCACAAACATAACAAAAAGAGGCATCCTTTTCTATGATTCTTCTACTTACAATAGGTGGGTAGTTTTCCTAACTGAAATTTTAATACATGCTTAAAGTCTGATTATTTGTATCAAAATATTTTGCCAATCAAACTCGATAGGATGTTCTAATTCAAAAACCGGTAAGTACGGCTATCGACAAATTACACAATTAGTTTCTTAGAACCGTCGACTATTTAGTGTTTACTGGTTGATTATCTTGGCTCCCTTGATGGCCCCATGGTTTGATCACGGGAGTCTTCAGCAAGTCTTGTGTGGACTTAGTCCACCGTGGACCAAATAAATTTGAGGGGTGGTTTCAGGTGAAATAGGGGGATGGCTCCAGGTAAAGTAGGGGGGTGGCTCTAAGTGAAGTAATTTTGAGGGGTGACTTCAGGTGAAGTAAGGGGTGGCTCCGGGTAAAGTAAGGGGTGGCTCCAGGTGAAGTAGTGGTGGTGCCAAGTATAAATTTGAGGGGTGGCTCTAGGTGAAGTAGGGATGGCTCCACTTTTAGATGAGGGTGACTCCATATGAAGTAGAGGGTGACTCCACATATTAGTCCACTATGAACTAAATCCACATAAGTTTTTGTAATCTCCCATAAGAAATGGAAGAAAGCCAATAATTGGGCCTTGGGGATGGGCTGATGGTAATAGGCTAACATCTCTTGACATGAACTAGGATGGGACGTAGTCACGTAGCAATCAAAGACCTTAGTTTTATTTTATTTTTATGTTTTGAAAAAAAGGAAAACTTAATTACCATAAAAGAAAAGCAAAAACTTGTAAAATGATGAATTTACTATAATTTTTTACAAAATAAAGGTTACTTTTTAGTAAAAACAGAAAGTTACGATTCATAATCCCTGAATTTTTAAATAGTAATCTTATTTTATGGTGAGTTAGTCGTCTCATTTAAGACGCTTAGAAAGAACAGGGTAACTTTTCTTTGTGATGAAAGAAAATTTTATTTAGACAAAGAAGATTGCTAGATGAGAGAGCATACACATCGTCAAACATCTTTGAGGCGACCAAAAGCGTTGTGACCATGAGCCTATGCACATTGAGGGAGACCACGAGCATCTCGGGATGCCTATGTACCAACCTATCCATGTAAATATATCCAACCACGAAACAAGACGGGCTACAATTTGTGTACTTGTAAAGCCTTTCCAAATACTTGCCTATGCTTATATTTGGTGCTCTCACCCCATCGAACACCTTCAAGTTGGTCCCAAGTAGACTTGGCCTAATTCCACCACCCACCGAGCCACCGGTCTCGAGAAGCCGATCATTCCTAGCCACCAGCCGCTCTAATATGGACGCCAATATTAGGAGGACCCTCGGCGTGCTCGGCTCGGCTTCACTCGGGTCCGGCCCCGGGCTGTTGAACTTCTCGTCCCCGACTAACATTTAAGCCATTTAGTGTATGTTTGGTGCTCTAATGGATCTCTCAATAAACTTCAATTCGGTTGAGGTCATGTGATGAAAACAAAGTGAAAAGAAAAACTAATAGAAAGATTTTGAGTGGTTAAGGTTTCTCAAGCTAACTAATTGTTATCTCTTTTTGGGTGGTGGTCAATGGTCATTGATCAAATGGGGAAATTGCTATTAGGAGTATTTGTTAGGCATATGTGTCCAATTCCTTAAAAGCTTTCCTACTAATAATAAAATATTATTTGAACTTGTGGGTTATGGATAAGGCTCGTTCTATTGAAATGGTAACTGGTGACGGGTGATTGGGGAAAAACTGGTGAAAATTGGGTAAAAATGGTGAAAATTAGAAAGTCTAATTGGTAACTGAGAGAACCTAGTGAAAATTAGGAAAAATTGAGGAAAACTGGGTCAAATTGAGAGAAATTCGGGAGAACTGAAAATTTTGGATATTTGATTATTTTCTTAATAATAATAATAATAATATTATTAAAATTATTATTATTATTATTATTATTATTATTATTATTATTATTATTATTATTATTATTATTATTATTATTATTATTATTATTATTATTATTGTTGTTGTTGTTAAATAACAAGGACTTTTATTCATGTTTAATTACAAAGTCAATGTATATATTTATTTTTATATTTTGAATAAATATATTGTATATTTAATTATTATGTTTAATATGTCAAAATGTCAAACTGAGAAAAATTGTGTAAGCTAGGTCAAATTGGGCAAAACTGGGGAAAATTGGACAAAATTAGGGAAAACTGTGTTTTGTAACTGGTAACTGATGAAAACTGAAAAAATTGGAGAAAATTGGACAAAACTGGGTAAAACTGGAAACCAATTTAAAAGAACATGCCCTAATTCTACTCTTCGAAATATAATTCTGTTTGGGTTATGGCCCCGCAAGTGCACGAGTTTATCGATGTAGTAAAATTATCGTCTCCCAATAGGAGCGAGGATATTTCGATTACCAAAATTCTCCAGAATTGGGAAAGCTAAGCTAATTGGGTAAAATTGATAGTGATTTAATTTAATAAAACTTAAAGCTAAAATTAAATTAATTAACTAAGATGAGAGAAAAGACCAATCACAATTGTAAGAATCAAGAATTAAAGCTAGAGATGGGGGTTCACCCAACTAATGATGCTCTAATGCAATGGATGATAATATAACATGCAATCAAATGAGCAATTGTGTAGAGATACTAGGTCAATCAATAACTAAGGGCCTCTCTCAAGGTCACCAAACAAATACCCAATTCCACCCTTCCACCTATTTTCATGGGGTCAAGCTTTATTGGGCTCATTAAGCAACACCTAGTTTAAGCATCTCCAAAAGGAAATCTACCTACTTTCATGGTTAAATCCATTTGTTTAGTCAATGAAACTCATATGATTACCTTATCCCCTTTCGGTTTTAAGTTAATCACACAAAAGATAGCCTAATTCTCACTTTGGCATTTTATCAAACACGTGGAGTTCACAAGCTAATTAAATGTACGATAACTCATTCGACAACAATATATTCACATCATCCAAGCATCAAAACACCATAGTTGGGCTAATCCCAACTCTAATAAGAGAAATTAGCCACTAAACATCATAAAGTCATTAACTTTAATTAACCAAAACATAATATTCAACACAAGAGAAATAAGTAAAGAAGAGAGAGAAAGAGAAAAGAGAAGGTTTAAGAAGACCTTACAAAGGTCTTCAATAATCTTCCCAAAATAAAGTTCAACTATTCTAGAAATCTAAGAGATGAAGTTCTTCAATCCAACTATGGAGGCTAGATTTTTCTATAGGTCTAAAACTAGGTTTAGAATAGAATAGCATAAGTATCTATGGGTCTCCCCAAATTAGCCTTTTAAAGAGGGTTTTTATAAGTGAAAATGTTGAAATTCAAGATAATTTGGCAAACTCTGGGCTGGTCGGCGCGAACCCCGGGTACGTGGTGGTTCGCCTTGGTGGCTATAATTGAGATACAAGGTAGAGACCAAACCCCATGGAGGTTGGGGTTGGCGATTTCAGATCGTGGTTGACCATGGGAGCTTTCAATCTCCATTTCCTTGACCTTTGGAGGTAAACCACGACCATGTTTGAGACATGGCTTGCCTGTGGTTCATCCTTTGGACTCTTTCTTGATTTTTCTTCGCGCTTTTTGATCGTTCTTGCTCATGTCCGAGTCTCTTTCACATTCTCCTCAACGCTTGAGATCATTCCACCAGTAAAGATGGCAAATTTTGCTTGCAATTTGCTCTATACAAGATAAAACAAACCAAAAGCGTAAACTAAAACAAAAGGGGATAAAATTAATAAAAGAGAACGAAAATCATCAATTAACCTAACAAACTAGAACTAAAGTCTACTAAAAATATATACAAATGAGTGCTTATCATTGGGCCAAGCTCAGACATTTATGCATACTTCACAAAATAAAAGAGAATCCAACTAGAAAGGGAAAACGAAACATCTTTTATTGTATGGATAAACTCTATTAACTTATCAAGCTCCACATTGGATGCTTTTTTAATGAAAAATTCTATACTAGTTGCCAACCACTATAATTTAGGGTTAGTCATTATAAATTATTGTAATTGTTATTTTTGTCCAACTAATGTTGTAGTTAGGTAAGACTAGTAGTAGTTATAATTAGTAATGGTGAATGACACATTATGTAGTCAAGAATAATAGTATGTACAAGTAATTTATGTTTTCGTTCTCGAAATTTCTGATTATGAGTTCTTTTTCATCTACTGGTTCCATTGGAGGATGCTTAAGTTCTCAAAATCTAAAATCTGGGCTCGCGAAATATTTTGGGCGAATTGAATCGGTACGATTTTTGGGGTTTTCAGGTAATTTAATGGGGGAAATAGTTCTGGATGAGTTGAATAGGTAGAGATTCGCACAATGAATCTGTATGAATTACACCATCAAGAACATTAGTGTTTAATTTGGGGTTGTTCTTGATGGTTTATGTAATTTTGGAGGGAATTTTTTTTGGTAGTATTTAGAAATTAATTAAGGCAAAATTGGAGAAAAAAAATAAAAGGGGTGGGGGAAAAAAGAGGCACGTGCAGAACTTGTAATGGGCAAATTGGTCCACTTGAATCAAAAATTGTCCGAAAAGTTTATTTGGTGTGTCCAACATTAGTGTTTGTTTTTATTAGGTGTAACTATACAAAAAAAAAAAACAAATAATAGATATATCACCACAAATTGCTAAACTTAATAGGTGTATTTCATCAAATTTTCCTAAAATTAAATCAACTTTTCTTTTCTTTTCTTTTTTTTGCATTAGCCACCTTAAAAAGTGTTTCATTTAATTAACGCCCTTTTATGATGTTTCAACTTTAAAATTACCATCTCAATACTGGGCCAAATTTGTAAAAAAATAACAATTTTCTCCTTGTACTTGATGACCTTTGTTTGAAAAAACGATTAGGCAGGGTAAACTAGTACTTTTTTTTAAAGCTAGATAGACAAATCGCTTGAGGTGGTAATTTAAAAATTAAAACATCAGAAAAAGTGGTTATTTTGCACAAAAACAATTATATGGTAGTTTTACAAAAAAAAAAAGAAGAAAGAAATTGATTTTAAAAAGTAACTTTCGATAATTTTTCTTTAATAAAACAGTTTTATAACTGATCACTGATTGAGTAAGGTCATGCCACTGATTCTCATTTATTCAGTAAGGTTTTGTCACTGATTCTCTTAATTAGGTAAAATCTTGTCACTAATTTCCACTAATTAGATAAGTTTCAATAAGTAAAAAAAAAGAACACACCTCAAAACTTTTGCTGCTTTATCTGGCGTTGGCTTGGTATTTAGGGCCTTGTTTAGTTGGTTGTAAGATAGCATAGGAAGTGCAAGTTCCTTGTAAGTTGTTAAAATTCCATTGTTTGGTTCATCAACTTCCTTGGAAGTGGAACTTACCTATGTAATTTACTTCCCATGAGACATGAAAAGTTGCTTACCTAGGGGGGGGATAGGTAAGTGGAACTTCCCATGCTTCTCCCACCCAAATTACACATGTGTTCATAAAAAGCTAATACATATGTAAATAAATGAGGATAATTATATCATTTTGTATTTCTTTTAAGGAAGTCCATTTTATCAACCAAACATTGTACTTTTCATGAAATTTCAACTTACCTATATAACATCAATTTTCATAAATTTACAACATACATAAAAAATTTACTCACATGAACCAAACAAGACATTAACTTTGGTGACAACTGAGAGCCCGAAAGAAAAGCCAGCTGGAGAAGGAAGATCACCGTGCAATAATTTCCCTGATAGAACAATCCGTTCACGGAAAGGGGTAAAAAGGATTAGGAACCTTGATGGTCGTGCCTAATGCTTTTGTGGTAAATCATATTGTACTTTTTTCCCACTAAGAATTTTTTAATCTTTGTTTCTTTTTGAGGGAGCCCACCAAAAGTAATTACTCTATATGATATATCAGTACTAAACAATTTCATGGAATAATGGAAATAGTTGACATTGATTAAAAATTATTCCTCAATGTTTTAGACTTTACAATACAATGGATTGAGACAGTAATGAAAACATTATTTGCGCTTTTTTTTTTGACAATATTATTTGCGCTTTGGATGATATAATGAATTTATACATCAACACTTAAGATAATATCATTTTCAGATTGTTAGAACTAATTTAAAGGCATGTTATCTTGGATTGGAATCCAATTTTTTCCAATTTTGTTTTTCCATGCATTTTGTTTTGTTTTTATTTAATTTTCAGCTAAAAAACTAGTTTGTTCTACTTTTATCCCATGAATATATTTAGTAATTTGACATATTAAACATAATAAGTAAGTATGTTTTATCAAAATATTAGAAATGATTAAGTAGTGATCTGTATTAAAGTAACTATGAAACATCCCCAATAATAATAATAATAATATTATTACTATTTCTATTATTATTATTGTTGTTGTTGTTGTTATTATTAGTCAAAATTAAGAAATCCAGGCAAAATAAATAATAACTCGCCCTTCAAATTTGTGTATTGTCGGTGCTTTGCCGGAGCGGACGGTTTTCTAAGACAAACTTGCCCGCTAGCGCAAAGTCAACTTAAACAGAATTTAAAGTTGATGTCACCTTGCATGGGCGGGAGGATTCATGCTTAGATTGTGCTCGGCTTTGCACTACATAAGGTGCTGACATCTTTGCTCCTTGTACCGTGTTCTGTTTCGAGCTTCCATATTCATTCCACTTGGTATATTTCCATCATTTGGCCCCAAGATATATCCTATGAACACATTTAATTTGAAAACACCTGAGAAGCATAATCTCATTCAAAATAAGCAAAATCCACTCAAAACCAACAAAATTTATTCACAAACTATAAAAATGAGTGCACTTTTGACAACATATGGGAATTAACACTACTTATGCACTCATCACCATCACATAGGTAGTTTTTTTCTACAGATGTTTGCAAGTTTTTCCAAAACACTTTTGAAAAGGATAAAAAATGAAGTCTATAAAAACATGCATGGTCATGATCATAAGGAAACAGTTTACCATCGAGGCTCTCCCAACATATGATAAATGTTTAGAATTCCACAATTTAAACTCCAAAAGCATTTTATTCATCAACATATCACAGATTACAACACTGAGTCTTTTAAAAACCATAAGGACTCCCAAATAGAGTACTTAAAAGGCAAGGTTCCACAAAGAAACTAAACATTCCGCTAACAACTTCAACTCCCTTGTCAACAGTGCAACAGTGAAGAGCAGACTTGTTACTATTTGATATCAACTAGTTGGTGGAACGCGTGCAACGCACGCGTCCCTCCAAGTGGGTTAATATAATTTGAACTATTGCTATCTAATGGCTATAAATATATAATATATGAAATGGAAAGAGAGTAAAACATTATAAATTTTAAAAACATATATTCAAGCTAATAAGAATGTGATAGGACTCTTTGAGTCTCCGCCATTTTAAACGGTAATAAAAATGGCCCTTGCTTGACTCCGTAGTCTTTTGTGAGCTGCTCAAAAGATTTGGCGTTCAGTCCCAATACGCACGGATAGCTTGCTGTTGGTTAAGATGTTGAGGGGTGATCTAGCTGCTTCTATGGAAGTAATTGACTTAATTCAGGACATTAGGCTGTGCTTTCATGCTTTTAGTCATCTAGTTTTTGTTAAAGTGCCTAGAGCTGATGTTAATTCAGCTCATTGTATGACATCTCAAGCTAGGAAATACAACATGTGCATAATATTATGTATTGCTAGTTGCCAAAAAAAAGGTATGACTTATCAGTAGCTACCCCAACTCTAATATCTAACACACACCAAAAATAGAATACTGATGTGTAGGGGCTGATGTGTCATAATTCTATGAACATAAAAACCAAAAGCACGTAATTTTCACCCTCTAATCTCATTTACAATGACAGCTATAGTGAATAAGTTTGATTCCCATGCACAAATCTATTGATCATGTGAGCTCATAATGTTTTTGATCTCCAACCAAACCAAATCTTTTATTCCATCATCTGCAAATCTGCTGCCAGGAAAGGCATAAATTCAGTTATAAAGTTTCTGTATTTCTAGAAAAGACACAGCCACTAATTTTATAAATGAGCTAAAAAATGGGCAATACCATTGCCTATGGTAGACATGGGCAGCTGCAAGCATCAAACTCCATAGCCTTGCTCTGAAATTCACCTACAAGCAGACCGACCGAGATCCGAGCACACCACATTCCTCGCAGTTTAACTACCCAAGTCGAGCAATCAGATTCCACAATAATTCATTTGTAGCCCAGCTTCTTCCCCATCTTCATTGCCCATCTAACACCCTCTGCCTCTGTCATTTCAACCTCTCAAGTAACTTGTATCCTTCTCGACCCCATAAACAAAACTTTGCCAAACTCATCTCACCTCACAATTCCCAGTTGTACCCCACCACCTACTGACAAGCCTGCATCACAATTGATTTTAATGTAAACTCTAGGAGGTGGTTTCCATGATTCACATGCCTTAATATTTACAGGTACATCTTAACTGTATGGGAACGAAACTCAATCATTTGCATCTTCTCCCACTGGACCACATCCTCAAGCATTGAACAAGTGCCCTAAAAAATACTCTTATTTCTATCACGCCAAACCGCCCACATCAACATTGCCCACTCTTCAATTTCCTTCGTGCACGATGTTTTTAATAAATATTCAAACCAAATCAAGACATCCCTTGCCATATGCTTCTTAAACTGACTATTGTACACGATCTGCCAAATTCTGGGCATGTACGCAATCAAGCAACTCAACAAGGCATGAAACACGTCCTCTTGTTTTCCGCAGAGCACACAAGAGGGATCCCGTAGTATTTGTCTGCGTACAAGCCCCGCATGAGTAGGTAGGATAATACCTTTGCAGGCTCTCCATAGAAAGAGTGCTACTCGTGGAGGAACCCCAAGCTTCCAGATTTTATGCCATACACGTGGAGGGCTCTCACATGGTGTTGACGCCCATCTTCCCCTTTCCTCTAATCTGTTATGAAACCCAAGTGATAGGCTGATCCCATACTAAACTCCCCATTCTTTTTTTAGTGCCATACCCATTGGTCCAGCAGTTGCTAAAACACTAAAGGGATGTTCAAATTAATCTCAGTATCGCATGGGATAAATGATTGCCTCACTATATCTTCTCGCTACCTCCGTAAATTCCAGTCAATCAATTCTAAAACTCTTGCCTCCTCTCCCAAATGAGTATTGTAGACAATTGGTTGAATGGATCGTGGCCTAGGGATCCACCTATCCTCCCAAACATAAGTAGGAGCTAGCACCATTACCAATACACTTCCAAACTCCTTGTTTCAGCAATGTCAACCCCTGAACATACTCTTCCATGCAAAACTGGGATTAAATCCTAATTTTGCGGTAAAACATCTCCCCTAGGAAAATAGCGTGCCTTCAGTAGTTGAGCGCTTAAAGACTCTGAATTTTGCAGTATCCTCCATATCTGTCGAGCAAGCATAGCTACATTAAAAGCCTCGAAGTCACGAAAAACCAAGCCACCCTTCTCCTTCGGTAGATACATCTTATCCAAGGTGAGCTCATAATTAAAATAGAAAGGTCACATGTTGATGCCAAGCCACAAAAGAACACCGGCCCGAATTTGCTAGGACAAATCCGTCAACAAATAACTGATTCGCTTGCTCCTCAACACCCCTGCACACACATTTTAGACATCACATATTAAACATTTGTACACCTCTGAACATGAAGATATCAATAACAGTGACTTTATTAGCTTCAACACAACATAGAATTACCTTATGCCTTTGCACACTCACAACCGTTAAAATTCAAAATAATTTCTAATATAAACAAATCTTACAATTCACCAAATTCGAATAATCAAATTAGAGTTCTATTGAGAAACGTATAAAGAAAGACCTACTTGGGAGTTGGGACTATGCTCAGAAAAACTGTTGTTTCTTTCACATCTTTAGCAAGCTCGTAATGCTTCCCGCTCATATAGCTTCCTACCAAATTGCTAAATCTTAACAAACACAACGATACAGAAAGGACCTAGTAGGCACTTGCTAAGCCCACTTGTACATTACGTAGGAGTGAGTCCCAATCATGCTTAATGTCATACATGCTTTGTAGAGCATTAGAAAATGTATACCAACAACACTTCTTTGTCAAAAGTAACTGTCAAGACCAACCCATGATAAAATTACGGATCTGAGGTCTGACATGCAGTTACCAGCAATTACGACATGAAATGACCAAAGATCTGGCTTGCAGGGATTCTAAGATCCATGTCCATCTTAAACTAAATATAGAAAGCCTCCCAATGATTTTGTGCTTCAGTAGCTTCCAGCAGTGATTTGATTTCATCTAACAGAGAGCTCCCTACCATGGTTAATTTTCAGACTAAAGATTGGAAATATTTCCAAGTGGATTCTAGGATCCATGTCCATCTGACACCAAAAGGAAGGCTCCCATTAATACTAACATGTTCACAGAAGCTCTGCTTAAAAGACACACTCATTGTCATGCTCTTTTTCCCTATAATTATAGAACATATTGAGCTTACAGTAATAACTTGAATAGCATATAAACAGTAGTTATAAGTAAGATCGAGCAAACACCACTTAATGAGCGAATCTTCTAATTGAAGCTCCCAAGATACTTAAAAATCACCAAACCCCACAGAAACACAAGGAGAAATGCACCAGCAATCAAGCTTTCCACGACGTCATCGCTCTAATCTAATCTGGGAATTCTAAAACAAAATATTTAAGCCGCTCATCCCTTTTTCAAACTCCAATGGCTTTCTAATTTTTCCACATTAGTCCCTCTCCATTGTATTATAACATTATATATACTTCAAAATAAGAGAAGCCGCTCATCCCTTTCTCAAACTCCAATGGCTTTCTAATTCTTCCACACCAGTCTCTCTCCATTGTATTATAGAATTATATATACTTCAGAATAAGAGGATCCATCATAGCCTTTGGTAATCCATAAGCATTTGACAATCACAAAAATGCTTGCTCTTCTTTTTCATCTTGTGTCCAATACTTGCTCATAGATGTCAAAATAAACTACCAATTGTTTAATCAACTCTTCATAACCTTTAGGCTCACACCCCCCCCCCCCCACATCCCAAAATAAAAATAGAAAAAATACAACCTTCGCTAAAAAACAGAAAAACACGTAGAAAAAACGGAGGAAAGAAGTAAACTCTTGTTATCCATCCAATAGGGAACAAATAGAAGAAACTCCTATATAATCCATTACCAAAGGGGGAGAATATCAAACTATAGATTATTTATCAAGGATGCTGAGTGAGGAGCTAAATGATAGAAGTATTATTCAAAGCTACTCCTGATAATAATAGCTAAAAGTAAACAAAAAGATCCCATGCTCATAGATTTAAATTCATGTACCAGGCTACTTAGTCTTCTACAAAAAAAAAAAATACTATAAAAAAACCTATGCATAAAATCACATACCCGCAGGCAAAAAAGACAAAACAGAAGAAAGAAAAAAATCAATTCAAAATAATCTCAAATTTATAAAGAAATTTGACACTTGATAAAGTGATATCAAAATTCAGATTCGGGCGAGAGAGAAAGGCATGTTGATTGTTCCTTGCAGAGAGACAGTGAGGATGGACTTGCAGGTAGCATGTACTGCTTATTAATACATCACAAAACAAATAAAGAAATCATCAATCCCTCAAACAAATTGGAAGCTTCATTTTACATCCTTGGGCAACCTAATGAAAGGTCCCTGACAAGTGGCAACAAGGTACATGGAGAACTGGTTTAAAGAAAGTGGCACTCTATCAATCTATCTCACTTTCTCTTCCCTCTCCGTTTATAATCTATTCACAAATTTACTATTCCTAATTCATCTTATGAAAGTTAAAGAAGTATGAGAAATTCATACGAACAACCAAGAAAGCAGAGATGTAACCAAAAAACCCCTCCAAACAAAGATGACTTATTCATCTCTGTACAAGTTTGACAGGTCAATTTCACAGAATCACAACCATCCTAGTAGGACTCTTCATATCCATCACCAACTCATCTAATTAACCAGTGCTAACGTCAATCACAATTAATTCATCTTCAAAGACTACAAATTTATAACTCGAGTGCAATGACAGATCAAATTCAGAAAATTAAGCCCATAAAATTTTAATTCATCCAAAACAATTTCACATTTTTGACCCTAGAAATCAAATTATGATCACGAGAAGCAAGATTAATGTAATGGGGACCAAACAAATCAAGAAAAGGGGAAGAGAGAGAAGAAAAAGAGAGAAAAACACACCTGGAACTAAAATTGGGATGAACAGAACTTGCAGAGCGGCGAGAAAGAGGAGATCTAGTGGCAAGAGGCAGCAAATTCTTGTACTAACCTTATCTACATCTCTCTCTTCAACCAGCGGCTCTGAGAACCAAAAGAACCAGCACTTCAATTGAGAGAATTTGTCCAATTAAGAGAACAAAAGAAATATAGTTCGAGAGCAAAGACAGATCAAAACCTGAGTAACGATAGTTGAAATAAGGATCAAACCCATGAACAATGCTTTCGTTCATAATTGATAATCTGCCAAAACCCAAAAAAGAAAGAATTCAAAAATTCAATTGACATTACTGAAAATGCAAACAAGAGCACACCAAAATTTGGTCAAGAACATAGAATTTTCGAGAACCTAATTATGAGTTAGATCTATAAGAAATAAAGGCGGGGACTCACACAGAAGAGATGGATTGAGTAGGCGATAACTCTGATGAAGAGGAGAATTAAAACTGCAAGGACATTTTCACACGCGTATTGTAGAGAGGATCCATTGGCGGTCTCAGTGGCCGCCATTGATGAATGAATTCGAGCTCAGAGAGAGACGGAGAGAAGAGATTGGAGGGCAAAGGTGTATGAAGAGATGTAGAGAGAGACCAAAAGAGATGTGATATGGGGTATGGGTGGAGGCATGGCCAAGGTGTACGAAGATCCAGTTTTTTGGGAAGATTGAATACTGGAAGAGGTAACGTGAAAGGGAAAGTAAAACTAACGAGGAAAAAGAAAAAATAAAAGGAAACAGGAAATGGGCAAAGGAAGCAAAAATTAAGGAACATTTAAAAGAGGAGGAGTTGGACACTATTCATTGTCCACTGTTTAAATGAACAGTGCCAATGACCCATTTTCTCTTTTATAAGGGTAGGAGGATTAAGAAAAGTGAGAGAAAGTAGCAAATCCTCTCAACAAAAGGTGCAAGGATTTTTGCATCACCATGATAGAAGAGTAGTAAATCATCCGAAAAGCATAGATACTTAAGTTGTAGTGAGAAACATCCGATATTTAAATCTGCCATATTTCCAATCACCCTAGGGATTCTTAATAGTATTCCATGTAAATGACAAAGAGCAAAGAAAATAAGGGATTTCCTTATCTTAGTTCTCTCTTATCAGTTATCTAGAAAATGTAAATCTCATAACATTTCTCCAAAAAAGCATAGCTTAATTCTTTTTCAACGTTTTCCATTCTCTGTCTATTTCTCTTTAAACACTATTTGTTTTAAGCTTTTCAACTTAGTAACAAGTCTATAGGATCGATAGTCAATAGAGTTTTCACTCGAGCATTTTTCACATTATCAGAATAAGAAAAGGCCATTTAATCTACATATTAAAGTATTTCAAATTTGAATGGCTGTAAGAGATTAATAAGGGGTAAAGGAAGAAAAGAAAAGAAACCAAAAAAAAAAAAAGATCAATTGAAAAGAAAAGGTTAAGGAATGATTTATTGAAAAAAAGATCAAAAAAAGGTTAAGGAAGCCTCTGCTTCCTGTTTACAAATACTTCTAGGATTTGTTCATTGAAAAAATTGTTAATAATTTTTCTACAATGATGAGTTTTCACTTTTGTGGTGGGGTTACTTACATAATTGCGAGTAGTAAATCAAACTTGTTCTAGTAGTAATAAAATTTCTTATTGCAATAGTGCAATACATTACAGAAAAGTTCTACTCCATTTAAATAAAGGAGAGAGTTAATTGAAGCCTCTGCCCCTCGTTAAAATACTTATGATTCGCTTACATAATGATGAGTTTCACTTTTATTAAGGTGGGGTGGTTCTTGCATAAATTAATAATTGGTAGAAATTTATTCCATCTCTACTTTATAGTCCATGACAATCCTAAATGGAAGCCACCAACCTGAGCTCAGATCAATTTATGAGGCATCTCGATCATTCCTTAAAGCCAAAGGAGGCCCTTTACTTCTTTCTTTCCATGCACCTTAGCTTTTCCTTCGTCACTTTCGTATTTAGGTTCTTCATTATCTTGCCAATAACCTCAATATCTTCAAGATAAGAGACCAATTGATACACACAAAATTTTATTTGAGTCACCTCACGTTGAAGCGGGCTATTAAATCTTCAATGATGCTACCGCCTGCAGGCATGCACGTGGAAGAGAGTAGACTGCACATAAGGCCAATGAAGTTCCATCATATTGGTTGTAGGTGGATTAATCCACCAATCTATATACTAGTCTCATCTCTTCCATTCTAGCTCGTCTTGTTCACCGTTGACCAAAGGATGAATCAAGAATATAGTCCAAATCTTTTAGGGACATATAATGTATTTTTTAAAAAGATTTGATATTTGATCCATCATGAACTAAGTCCACACAAAATAGTGTACTCCCATTCTTTTGATATGGGACGCTCACATATAAGTTATTTTCTTACTACGGGCCCAATAAGAATTTGTGTTTATCTTTTTCTATCCCCACTTTCTCAATCCTGCCAGAAGCTCAATAAAAAGTTCATCTTCAAAAGGATGATTGAATTAAATTAATTTATATTTGTAAGGATTTGCGATTTTCTATTACTTTAGTTTCCCATAAATGGTATAAAGCTGAAAAAATATTTCTTAATTCCACATATATGACTGAACCTGATCCTATCAAACCCAGTACCTGATTTTACTTCTGGATATCGAATTGGCAAGAGTTCTATAACAAGCACCACCCAAAATGAAGTCATATCAAAATCTGCAACCAACATTAATGGATCTACCTAATATGTCGAACTCATAATAACATAAGTTCCAAATATTATCAAGAAATAATCTCATGAAAAATGAGTAAACATTGATTTTAACTCTCATAATTGAAATTTCTATTATAAATTCATATAAAAAAGTAAAATTGTATATTATGTTTGATGACTCTACATACTCTGAAACATGAGTTAAACTTAAACTAAGTTTTGATATGACCTAAAAACTGAACTAACCCAAACTCTAAACTAAGCCACCCAAGTTGATTTGGAACACAATTCAACCCTACAAGACTCTTATATGAAAAGTTAACATTGACAAACTTCTTAGGACAAAAGAAGTATTTAAATGGATATTAGACTATTAAGATGATAACAATACTTTTACTAGGCTTTGCTTTTTATTCGAAATCGAAGTAACTAAAAATGGACAATGATAGTTATACAATTGTTGTACATTATAACTTTTTTTTTAATGTGAGTGGAGTGACAAAAATATCCTTGCTACTTGGGATTTTAGCGGGGGTATTTGTGGTAGAGTGAAAAAGGGGAGAGGAGAGAGATAGACACAAAAAAAGTTGTAATGTACAACAATTGTACAAGATTCATTTTCCAAAATTCACTAGTTATATAAGAGACTATATGTTGAGTTCCGGTTTTAATGGATTGACAAACTATTGGACTTATCACATGTAAGCTAACAAAAGTGCAGGTTTGGTTTTGAATGAAGTTGTGAACCCTGATCCTACTTACCCGTGGTTCTTCTGGTTGGTTCACAACAATGGTAAGTCAAGGTAAGCGCTTGAGTTAGTTTTGTACTCAATATAATTGATATCTAGCTCAGATAAGCACACTAGTTTGTCATCATCAAAAAGGGGGAATTTGTTGGGTTCCTGGTTTTGATGATAACAAACATAGTGTCCTTATCTTTGTGTAAACTAACAATGATGACAGGTTTACTTAACGATTCAAGAAGTTGAAGCGCTTGATGCATGATTGCTTATGAAGATGCTCGGATCCTTTCAAGACATGAAGACTATGTCTTTAGTTGGTATTTCTATTATTAGTCTTCATGTACTATGCATTGAGTGTGTTATAGGTTGGATTGAAAGTGGTCTTGACAAGGGACGAACATACACAAAGGTTGAAGTGCATAAGGTTCAAAGAGTACAGGGGAACAGTCTTGTGAACCATGTCCTCTATGACCAGAACTAGAGCTTGAAGGAGCCAAAGGGGAACAAACACTTTGGACCCTGTTCCTTCTAGCTGTGTATCTGGACGAGTTTTGCATAATATCTTATTTATTATTTCTGTGAATATTTGTGTATTATCTTTCTAGATCTTCACACAAATATTCTTCTGGTGAAATATAAATTGTTTTGGAAATTTAGATATTGCAAAATCAATTTTACAGATTGGAATTTTTTTTTTATTTTGGAAAAGATATTATCTTTTACTTTATGGCCAAGGTTTATTTATTATGGAAAGTATTATCTTATGGAATATCTCTATTATCATTTAGAGTTTATATTCTGATAATATACCTTTATTAGCTGGCCTAAATCTTCTGTAAAATATGTTGGACGAACTTCCATCTATATTCATTAGGGTTTTATAAAGTAAAAGTGTTTTGCTTTATCTCAAACTCTAGGATATCTTTTTGGAGATAATATCTTTTGGAAAACGATTTTAACCTAGTAGAAAACTGAGCCTTCATCTCCCCTATATAAGGTGGAGAATAGCTTCAGTTTACTTCATGCCTTGAAAGAGTCTTGACGTGCAAAAGAGTTTTCAAATCATATTCAAAACATCCAAGTCGTCCATACAAATACAGTACATCATTACACTGAGAACAACCTTTGGACCCTGTTCCCTGTCAGATCCGTTTGAGTCTTTCCTTTGCATACTCATTGCATAATAGGTTGTAGTCTTATTTGCTTATTAAAGAAGCGAGTTCTAAGGCAGTCATTATACTCAAAGAGATCTGTAATTACTCTAGCTTAGTAACGAGCGTAGAGTTTTCCTTCAGGTCAGTGTGTGACTTGGAAGGATTGACAACACATTAGTAACGGTGTGTGGTGTGTTAGGGTACTGTGCTGTATCCTGTTGTGGCTCTAGTAATAAGAGAAGTAGTGTGACAAAATCCCAAGTAACTGGGTCGTGGTTTTTACTCCTATTGAGCCTAGGAGGTTTTCCACGTGAAAAAAGCCTTGTGTTATTTAGTTTCAGTCATTAGCTTTGTATTCTGTCCACTGCATAGGAACAACGTTCACAATGTTGTTCTCACCATTGTTCTTAAGCCTCAAAAGTCTGTGTTATTGCGAAAAGTGAGCGTCACTCTATTCACCCCCTTCTAGAGTTGCTCAGTACACCCAACACTATACAACTTAACTGAAATGCAAACGAAAAAAACACTAACATATTCTGGTACCTAGATGGAAAAATTCTTGCAAACAATTCAAACAATTACTCAAAAGAAAAGATATAATGAAGTGACTGATTTAGTAATGTTTAATGTGTATTCTTTTTCACTAAACTGAAATGAACTAAATTGAGCCGAGTATTACATTACGTACTAAATTTTACTTAAATTGGATAGTACACTATTTCCGTTGGAGCCAAAAGTTTCACTAGTTTTTGGCTTCAGAGTATAATGGACTAAACACAAATGATTCATAAAATTGTCGGTACTTCTTATTTATTTTGAAGTTGTTGATAGATTTCGCACATTGGATCTCAGGTCAAACGGACACAACCTCTCTGTGAGGCTCTACAGAGGCAAATCTGTGTATACCCAATCCCTTTTACCTTGCCTAGATAGGAGTTTCTTTGAAAGCACTGTCATAATGTTAATGTATGTTTAGTGAATTGAACTAAACTAAATTGCACGTATTCTAAGGCCATGTTCTTTTTGTCATTTGCATGCTGCATTGTGTTCCAATCCGTTTTGTTCAATTCCATTCCGCATTCTGTACTGCATTTTGTCTCACATTTTCTTTCAATATCCGCACCGGGTCATTTTGTTCCGTTTTGCGCTGTTCTGTTCCGTTCCTTTCCTTTCCTCACCGTTCCGAAATGTTAACGAGAACAGTGACTTAAAATCAAGAAAAGAACATTCGATTTCGAGCCATGGGGCATTAGGCAGCCAACTTGTCGTGGAGGGTAAATTATTGGAAACCAAATTTTAAAAAACGTAGCACAATGATCCCTCGAATTGCGATCGATTAGATTGCAGTGCTGGGACCCTGACAAAAGCAAAGGCATTGAACGCTATTGCGAGCAAAAGGGGGAGCTTCTTTTAACTCCTACTGCATTTGCCAACTGTACCGCTTTGAGTGACCAGCTGGAGAATACCAAATGGCAACCTCTCATTAGCTGATACTCTTTGTACTAATTTCTTACATACAGCGACCTGTCCTACACTTGTCCCCACCCACCCAATACACTCCACAGCTCTTAGCCAGCTAAGCCAACCAAAGCCAAAGAACGCCCTTTTCTCTTTTTGATTTCTTAAATGTTAACGGCTACATTTTTTAATGGACAATGTGCGTGCTTGATATACGAAATTGAAATGAATCAAACTTTACTGAATTGAATTAAACTCAAATTTACTAATTTGAAATAAGAGAAAACAAAAAATAAAGCACATCACATCACTTAATTGAGTTCAAAAAAATTATTGAACTGAATTTCCACTAAATTAAACACAATTGAACTAACTAATGAAGTCCCTGTTCTTGTCGTCGTTTCCATGTTGCATTCCGTTCCGTTCCGTTCTATTCCGTTCTGTTTCAATCCATTTTGTTCCATTCCGTGCCGCATTTTATACTTCATTTTGTGTCACATATTTTTGAATTATCCGCGCCGCGCCGCTCCGTTCCGTTCCGTTCCAATCCGTTTCGTTTCATTTCTCACCATCCCGCCAGTGACGGATCCAGGATTTACAAATAGGGTATGCACAATATTATACAAAAAGTAAGACAAAAAATTCTTAAAAAGAATCCTCTAATATAACGAATAAATAAAACAAAAAAGAATACTTATGAAGTTATAAGACACCTCCATTTTCTAAAATGATTAGATAAAAGTTTAACAATACACATTACTATATTTAAATTTCTAATTAATAAAGATGATATTACATAATTTAAGATTGTTACACAAAAAAAAAAATAAAATTTAACACTAGACGCTAGAGATAGGAAATGTCGAAGTGAGCCAAGCTGCTGGGCATCCAACTTCCAAGAACGCAGACGAAAAAAAAAACAACAAATGAATGAGTAAAGAGGAAAAAGCTTTCCCATGCCTCGGAACTCATAACCAGTATGAACCTGGTCCTCTACACTAACTCACCTAACCAACTGCGCTACCATCAAGAGTGTGTCTATAAACCAACAGAGTTTGTATATATAGGGTATGCATGTGCATACCTATATTCTTACATGGATCCGCCACTGTATTCCACACCATTTCGTTGAAGACAACATGACGTTAGTGAAAAAAAACATAACTAAATGTAACATACAGTCTTTATTTTCATAAAAAAGAACATAATTATCTAGATGACGAAGTAATTATTTGGGTTTCAGAAATGGTTATCTTTGCAATTTTTTTTAATCGATTCAGATTTTTAGGGCTCAAGTCTCGATGCTGCCTACATGGCTATGTGACGTGTAATAGTCAGATGATGACGTGACATCACTGCTTTGGCATTTGAAATTATCTTTCTTTGAGCTTCTTTTACAAGCCACTCCAATTTCCCCATATCATACTCTCACTCTCTTGCTATAAAAAGGCTCTAATTTCTTCTTCTCACTCACTCACTCACTCTCACTCTCACTCTCACTCTCTCACTCTCTCTCTCTAAATTAACAATGGTGTTTGGTTTTAGTGCAAAGAAAATGTCTTTAATTGCTTTATGTTTTGGTATGTTAATGATGATAGAAGTGGTTAGCTCATCCAAGTTTGATGAATTGTTTCAGCCCTCTTGGGCTTTCGATCATTTCATCCATGAAGGAGAAACTCTCAAGCTCAAACTTGATAATTATTCTGGTACATTAATTATTATCCCTCTTTTAATTAATTAAAATTTTATAACCCCTTTTGCATAACATAATGTCTAGCATAGGCATTATACCATTACCAAGACTGATTTATTTATTTATTTTATTTTATTTTTTGCTTCTGAAAATTAGTAAACCCAAGTTGACTGGATTTGGGTACAAAAATTAATAATGATAAAAATTTACAAAAAAAAGAAATTAAAGATTTCACAAAGAAAAAGCATCTATCTTTCACTATGGTTGTTTTGAAAGAAGTGATATTTTTGAGTCTATTGAAGAATTAATTTTCTGGGATGTAATTTAAATTTTCAGGAGCTGGGTTTCAATCAAAGAGCAAATACATGTACGGCAAAGTGACAATTCAAATCAAGCTAGTAGAGGGTGATTCTGCTGGAACTGTTACTGCCTTCTATGTAAGTATAAGTAATCATAATTCATTAAGTTACCCTATGGGACAGAAAAATTTTAAATGCTGAAATTAATTCTTCTGAGAAGAACAGTTAAGATGAGTAGCATTAAAATGTCACTCATCATCATCAATCGCCACATTCCAAACTTGTGAGTTTGATTAAAATCAACTATTATGACTCACCAAACTTCTTAATGTTTATGGTCTTGGTACAAACAACCCAAAACGCTCCTAGTTTGCAATATGTCTCAACACATACTAAAATCATTTTATTCTGTACGTCATGATGGGGCGGGAAATGGGTCGCCATTCACTCGCACCTTTCTTTTGACGAGCTGAGAAATATGATATTACAACTATTAACAATTTAATTGAATATATGCAGATGTCATCGGATGGTCCAACTCATAACGAGTTTGATTTTGAGTTTCTGGGAAATACAAGTGGTGAACCATACTTGGTACAAACCAATGTTTTTGTGAATGGAGTAGGCAACAGAGAACAAAGACTTAACCTTTGGTTCGACCCTACAAAGGACTTTCATTCTTATTCTGTGCTATGGAACCAACGCCAAGTAGTGTAAGCCCCTAATTTTTCTATGTATTAGATTTTTATTTATTTTTATATTTTATTTTTAATTTTGGTGCAATTTCTATGTTCAATTTTTTTTTTTTGGTGCTATTTCTGTGTACAATTTGATGTTTGTTTTAGTTTTCTAGGACATAAAAGTCATGAATTGGTCATGTAATGGTTAGCCTAAAGAAGTAACAAATGCGCATGCTATGTGGGTCTGGTCATGTCCAATTATTGCTCTGAAATAACTGACCATTTTTGCAGATTTCTATTGTTGTTAACTTGTTAAGATTTTAAAAATGGACAGAATTTCATTAATTCTAGATGGAATTTGGTTCGGAATAAGTGAATAATCAAGGGTATTGTTTTGTTTGTTTGTTCCTGATTCTTTTAATAACGTGACCATGGGATAAAAATCAAAATAGAGGGTAAGAAAGGGATCTCAAAGTGATAGTTTTGTCTGTCAAATGCTACTGTTAAACATTTGTCTTTATAGGTAAATTATTTGTTGTTGTACCAAGTAAAGAATGGTCCTGGGGTTGAAATGGACCCTTCCTAGACTAGTTTTATTTGGACAAATGATGGGTGGGTGGAGTGAGAAAGTGGTGGGGAAGAGGTGGAAGTTAATTTTTTTTATCAGTAAGGGGCGAAAAGGGTAATTTCCAACCAAAATTTTACCAAATAAGGAAACGTAAACGTAGAAAAGGGACATGACCTAAATAGGAGTATAAACATAAATACGGGACAGAGCGAGTATGTGATAACACTAGATTGTGGATCAAATTGATTCATGTCCTTGATAGATATCCTGAAAAATAGTAGATCAATCATGTTAATATGGAGTGAGGATCCTCTAAAGTAAAACCCTCCAATATCCCCTCCAATAAACCAATATCATCACTTATCCATTCCTATAAACATCCAATATTAATTCTTTTTACCTTTTCTTTTTTGGTTCTTGTGAGTTACTACACCAAATACTTCACCATTTTACTTTAAAGGATCCCATCTCGTTAATACGGGGTATAAAACATATCATTCTGACTATAATCATAGAGTACGGAGGACATGGACCATTTTAGTACCTTTTGGCTTTACTGTAATTGAGTGTGTTAGGAGACCTATCAGTATCAGCATACGGAAACTATAACTTTGGCTATTTCATCCTTTTGATGAATGATGCTCATAACATGAAATTGACAATTGATTATATTGCATGTAGGTTTGTAGCCTATCAATATTCTTATTATAGAAAAGCTAAGCTCATTTATCAAGTTGATCACATAATTTCTGTTGATGTAGTACTCAAGTACTTTATTAAGCATCTTTGTTAGTAGGAATACTAGTTTGTAGAGCACAATGAGTATGACCTTAGGCTAATTCATCTTTTGGGTGATTTACATCTAAATCTCTGTGCTTAAGCATCTTGCACCTTTTCTCTTTATGTCAGCTCAGATTGTCAAACATTATTTAAATTTACTTGCCCATATATATAAGTACTATACATAATACACATGAGTATGTACATTAATATAAGCCAAATGATTGATAGTACTAGTAGTATATAATTTATGAGCCTGAAAATTTTGTACTATGACAAAAAATTAAATTAGCATGAACCCACCTAACATAAATTCCCTGTCTTTTAAATTTGTGGTCCACAGGTTCTTAGTGGATGACACTCCAATAAGAGTACACTCAAACTTAGAGCACAAAGGCATACCATTCCCTAAAGACCAAGCCATGGGAGTTTACAGTTCAATATGGAATGCTGATGACTGGGCTACACAGGGTGGCCGTGTAAAGACCGATTGGACACACGCCCCGTTCGTGGCTACGTACACTGGCTTCGAAATCAACGCTTGCGAGTGTCCGGTTGCGACAGCCGCATCCGAGAACATGAAAAGGTGTACTAGTGGTGGTGATAAAAAGTACTGGTGGGATGAGCCTCTGGTTTCTGAACTTAGTTTTCATCAGAACCATCAGCTTAAGTGGGTTCGTGCTAAGCATTTGATATATGATTATTGTACTGATACTGCTCGTTTTCCGGAATTTTCTGTTGAGTGTGTGCACCATCACCATGACCGTCACTAAGTTAGTTTGGGCTTGTGTATGGGTTTGGGTTGGGTTTGGGCCAGAATCATGAAGGGTTGATCACGTTTGTAGGAAGAACTTGAAGAAGGCCTCAAGTCAAATCTGTCTCGTAGTCTAGATCTGTTGTACAAAAAGTAATGTTCTTCATTTTTATGTGAAATCTTTCGTTTCAAATCATTTACCCGCACGGCCGCACCTGTTGTGTTATTACCTTTCGCTTTAAATCTTTAAGTCAGTTGCAACTCGCAACCACTCCAACCGAATTCTATTGGACTATGGGCATGGCCTGCTTTGGTTAATACTTGTTGAAATATATGATAAAACAAAGGAGGTTCAATGTTTTTACAATCAAACCAACCAAGTGATCGAATCAACAAATGGCTACTTGTTTCGATGTTTTACTTACATACATATCATGTATTATATATATTTTGTATGTGAGGAATAAATTTGTGTGATTTATTTTTAAGGCCAAATTGCCAAAAACCCTCCATTAAATTCTATTTTTTTGCGAGAAACCTCCTTTTTTAATTTTTTTTTGCGGGAAACCCTCTTTTATATTTAAAACGCTCTGTCCGTCATCCCATTATCACTCAGCCAGGTTTATTCCGGTCATTTTTGGAATGTGTTACCCATTGTACCCCCACTTAATGTCACGCGTAAGGCACATGACTTCATTCACCCACCCTGAACTCCCCTCCATTAACCCCTCAACAACAAACCCTCCCATTTAATTAAGCCATTGAAGAAGACGTTTTACTGCCCTGCCTTACTCTTCATCTTCCTCTTTCTCTCTCAGTAAGAGCGCTCTCTCTCTCTCTCTCTCTCTCTCTCTCTCTCTCTCTCTCTCCTCTTGGAGCTCTTCCACAGTGACAAACTATCTGATTTGTGTCGGACATTCTAAATAACATGCCAAATTCAGCAAAAACAAAGACAATTTCAAGAAACCATCCACATAAAACAACAAAAAAAAAAAATTCACTTCAATAATAAAACCTTAATTAACAAATAATCAGAAATTCAATTCAAAAGTAGTGATCACTTAGCTGTTGAACTGGACGAATGCAAAACTCTTGGACGTTTTACTGAGATGAGGGTGAATTGAGATGGGGGTGAATTGAGATGGGGGGGGGGGGGGTTGAAAACTCTTAGGGGAAAGGCAATGGAGCGTTGTGGGCAAGAGTGAATTTGGGGATGAATGTGAGTTTAAGTAAAGGGAGTCAATGGAGAGGAGTTCAGGGTGGGTAAATGAGGTCATGTGCCTTACGCGTGACATTAAGTGGGGGTGCAATGGGTAACACACTCCAAAGATGATCGGAATAGACCTGGCTGAGTGATAATGGGGTGACGGGCAGGGCGTTTTAAATATAAAAGAGGGTTTCCCGAAAAAAAAATTAAAAAGGGGGGTTTCTCGCAAAAAATAGAATTTAATGGAGGGTTTTTGACAATTTGGCCTATTTTTAATGGTGGAAAATAAATTTGTATGAAGTTTATTTCCATTGCAATTATCATTTATTTTTTTTGTGAAATAAACTTGAGCGAAGTTTATTTTTATTTTGATGGTAGGTGATTTTTGAGTATATTTGTGGAGAATAAACTTGTGTGAAATTCGTTCTCGTTAAAATTTACTCGTGTTATATTGGTTTAGCTAGAATGCTAAATTTTACGAGTTGTAAAAATTTAGGACTAAATCGGGGAATGGTAGTTGTTACTAGGATCACCTAGCTAATTGTCTTGCAATTATTATGTTGTATAGGACGTAGACACTACAATGCGGGCTTACGGTAGCCTTTCCGGGATCGAGAAATCCCGTAGGTACGTGACTCCCGCGGTCGACGCTATTGTGGAGCGTTGTGGCTTCGGCCACCTTCTAGCGTCCATTGCTTCTGCCGAGCGCTTGCTCGTTAGAGGCCTTGCGGAGTGGTACTTGGATACTACCAGTACTTTTCATTTTCCTAAGGGTGAGATCATGATCACCCCTTTCGAGTTCGGTCTCATTTCTGTGCTCCCTTGCACCAGTATCTCCCTCACTTATGGAGAGGTGAGTAGGGATGACATGGTGGAGATATTTGGCCTTTTTGAGGCCAATTTGGATGGTATGAAGTATGGGCGGACAGACGTAATGGTCCAATTCCTGACCACCCCGAGGAAGCTGAAGAAGGTCACGGCGGAGCTGCACGCTCGCCTTTTCTTGGCCTATGTTCTAGCTTGTTCCGTCGTTTCGGATAAAGCTAGTAAGTATCATGTTTGCTATTTTCCGTGCTTGCGGAATTCGGACAGAGTTGCGGAGTACAATTTGGGTCTTCCCGCTTACTCATGTCTTTTACGGTGCTTGAGGCAGTCCAGCCGCCTCAGTGGAGAGGAGGGCGCGTCTCGCGTCTTCTTGGTCGGTTATGGAGGTAATTTCCTTTTACCCTTCTTATACTTTGTGTTTTTTCACAATTTATGCCTAATCCATGTGCTTGGCATGTCTTAGATTTGGTTTTACGAGCATTTCCCCGACATTGCCCCTCTGCTCGAGACAAGGGACTTTTCCTTTCCACAACTGATCAAACCCTCACTCACATTCTCTCTCTTCCTTTTCTCAAACACACGTTCATTCTCTCTCTATTCCTCCCCACCGTCTTTTCTCCCTCACCTCACCGGAACCACCGCCGGACCTCCCTCTCTCTCTCGCCGGTAACTCTCTCTCCTCCCTCTCTCTTTTCTCTCTTTCTCCCGCTCCCTCTTTCGCTGCTGCAATCGCGGACGGTCGCGACCGCCGCCAGGCTGCCGCCTGCACGGAGGTCGTCGACCGCCGCCAGGCTGCCGCCTGCACGGAGGTCGTCGACCGCCGCCAGGCTGCCGCCTGCACGGAGGTCGTCGACCGCCGCCAGGCTGCCGCCTGCACGAAAGTCCTCGACCGCCAAGGCGCGACGGGCCTGGGCCTGTCACGGCCCCCCTTCTCTCTCGTTCTCTCCCTTTCTCTCTCTTCCCAAATTCTCTCTATCTCTCTCCTCATCGCCGGTGCTCCGGCGACCACCACCACCGACCATGGTGGTCAGTGGGTGGTGGTGACGGTGATGAGTCGGGTTATGGGTCCCATAGATGGGTATCCGTGACTTATGCCTAGTTTTGAAGTTAGGGTTTCGTTTTTGTATTTTCGTAATTATTATTTTGATTTTCAATATTGTTTGATTTAATGTTTTTATTTTTCTACACTCATTCAGAATCGGAATTTGGATTTTCAAAAGCCTAGATTGGTTGAAATAAATCAAGAATTTAATAAAAATATCAGATTAATATTTTGTTACTTTTTGGATTTTCATATTGAATTAATACTAATTCGGTAATTGTTTTTAATTAGGATCTAACGAGCAAGCGTGATAATGTTCAGTTGTTGGACCGTACTTTCTGTTTGGAAGCGGTTGTAGTGGTAAGCGCTCATGCCTACTTTCTTCCAAAGTCCCATCAACACTATTTTAATGTGTTATGTGCTAATTTGGAATTTGTTGTGAATTTATTATGCGAAGCATGATTAAATTATATCGTCGTTATTATGAAGTTATTAAGCATGATTCACTGCTGTAAATATTATTTATAATGAGCATGTCGATATTTTCATGTTTTGAGAATTAAATAATCCATATGATGATTATTGGACAATTGTTTATGGTATTGGTATTATTATTATTTTTAATAGTTGCTAATTGGTATGGGTATTATTGAGTGTTAGTGAGCACCTATATTTTATTGTTGAATGTATTTGGATGATTTGTGATTTTTGGATATCGTATTACCTGCCGAATTGCGCTAGACATGCAATGTCATCTTTGGTGAATTATCGTCATTGAATTAAAGCATGTTTAATTCTCATCGTATCGAACTATCATTATCGTCGGTATTTACTATTAATTGTCAAGAGTATGAAATGAATTAGTAAGTCGTGGTCTCGTAGTACCATTATGTCAACCAATGCAGGTTATGTGAGTTGAATTAAATGAGAGTAAGGCTCCTCATGGATCCCTAGTATCGAGCAATCTGACTTACTCCTAATGGTGTAATTCAAAGGATGCGTGATTCCCAAGTTATTTATGGACACCTTGCAGTGTGTCTGGCACGGACATTCCCCAATTATTAAGTCCTCTAGACTTGTTTATTATACTAGAGGTAGTGTGCACACTAGAGTCATTAAGTCTATTGAATGATTGTATCTTCGATGAACAGTATGGGCAATCGCTGTTCTATTCGGTCTCTTACATCTCTCTAATCAAGACGGATGGTTTATGTCTTATTTGGTGTGATCACTATACAAGAATTGTATGTAAAAGAATGTCGTTATGCGGATGGTTGATTATATGCTTATGTGCGTATGCAAATGAATTTCAATGATTATTCTAAAATCTCAGGTAAGGTTTGTGATACGCTCGCAAGTATATGAGTATTATCAAAGTAATACAAAAGATCGTCTCCACAAGGAGCGAGGCGTTTCGAACACCAAATTCTCTAAAATCGAGAAAGCTAAGCAAATTCAAGTAATTGTGATGATTGGTTCAATTTAACTAGACCTAAAGCTAATCTAAGATGACAAACTAAGATAAGAGGAAAGGATAATCACAATTATAATGTGAAGGATTAAAGATAGAGTTGGGGGTTCACCTAACCAATTACGATCTAATGCAATAGATGATAAAACGACATGCAATCAAATGAGCAATTGTGTAGAGATACTAGGTTAATCAATGACTAAGGGCCTCTCTCATGGTCACCAAAGAAATACCCAATTCCACCCTTCCACCTATTTTCATGGGGTCAAACTTTATTGGGCTCATTAAGCAACACCTAACTCAAACATCTCCAAAAGCAAATCTACCTACTTTCGTGGTGGATTCTATTTGTTTAGTCAATGAAACTGCTATGATTACCTTACCCCCTTTCGGTTTAAGTTAATCACACAAAAGATAAGCCAAGTTCTCACTTAGACATTTTATCAAACACTTGGAGTTTACAAAGCTAAATGCACAATAACCCATTCAATCACAATATATTCACATCATCCAAGCATCAAAACACTATAGTTGGGCTAACCCCAACTCTAATAAGAGAGATTAGCCAATAAACATCATGAGATTAAACAAAATAAACTTCATAATGACAATACCCATAATATTCAACAACAAAGATTTAAACATGCAAGTATTGATAGAAAGAGAGAGGAGTGAGAAAACTTACAACCAAATACTAAGGATTAAAGAGTTGATTAACACTAATTATAAAAGTTTTCACTCACTAAGGATACTAATCTCACTATTTCAGAGTGTTTGTTCAAGAACCCTAGAAAATTAGGCTAAGATGAGATAAACCCGAAAAAATGAGAGAAGAAGCTATTTATAGGCGGAGAGGCTCGGGCCAAAGGTCCAGAAAAACGCCCCTCTCAGGAAAAACGGGGTCCCCGTTTTTCGGGAGGGGGCTGTTTTTTTGGAAATTTGGCCGCGGGCCAAAACAGGCTGGGGGGAGGGGGCGTTTTTCTGGAGAAAACGCCCCTCCAGTCCGTTTTCTTCAACTTGCTCGTGTCTTCGCTTGATTCGATCTCCTTGCGGCTTCTACTTTCGGGTCCTCGCTCCGGGCTTTTCGGATACACCTATAAAATGCTCAAAAACCACAAAGACCAAGGAAACGTAATCTAGAAATAGAAAATAAAACTAATCTATCAAAAACGCAAACTAAAGTGACCAAAGCTAACTAAAACTAAGGAAAAAGTACCCTAAAATATGTACGATTACATGTGCATCAAACTCCCCCATGCTAGACTCTTGCTTGTCCTCAAGCAAGCACCAACCACCAAGACACAAACGATTTAAGAATCAAACGCGAAAGGGTTGAGAGATCGCCATTAAACCGTGATACCAAGGGTGAGCACTATACAAAGGTATCAAGAGCATGAAAAACCATTAAGGGACACAAGAATACCAAAAGATCACATAAGGTCCAAGATTTGACGATAATTCAAGTAGTCACGAAGCATGAAAACACTCAACCAACTTGGTGATCCCACTCAAAACATGAAGCAAATTGGTTCGAAAGACCCTCACTTTAGGGAGTGTGGATCACTCAAACTCATATGTGTTTGGGGTGGGGGGGGGGGGAACATTCATTTGCCACTCAAGACTCGAACATCGGTAGTAACTTGCCATAAGCTTGCCTATCCTTTAGGATCTCTACCGCTAGATGACACTCCAAATGCAATGGTCAAAAGGACTTTTAGGGTTGTAATGTAGGCTCGGGATAGGGTAGGGTATGGATTTGGGTATGTGGACTTAGAGCTGAAAAGCATAGTGGAGAGAGCAACACCCCTGCGGACCTCTCCGGAAAGGCCGAGGGGTGCAAAAAATAACACCACTAAACAAAAACATTAACTCCACCACTCAAAGACTACTCCTTTTCAATAATGTAACATTTAAGCTCAACGTCATCCGAGAACACTTATTCGACCCCTTTTTTTCTTTCATCATTTTTTTCTTTTTTTCACAATTTTTTTTCAAGATTAACAATTGGACTAATGATCAACCAAGTTACTCACTTTCAAACTACCAATTCATGAAACTAATGATCAACCAAGTTACTCACTTTCCACTATCATACCTCCTCTTGCTTATTTATAACTTCATAACAATTACCAAACTCCAAATCAATTACCAGCTCCACTTGCGAAGGCTCGGGAAGGGGGAAACATTTAGGAATTGGCTTGTAACGTGGTTATCAAAATGAAGGGCTAAAGGCTCAAAAGGGGTATCAAAGGGGAAAAAAAACATGTAAGGTGGGAGGCCATTTAGCTCAATGTAGTTCAAAATCATGCTCAAATGAATGCCTTCATCCTATCAATGCAAAAAGGAGTATCGAGTGCAACTTCAATCAAGAGTCAAGGCAAGTTCTAGAAGACTACCAACCGATGTGAATCAAAACACTCATGAAAGACAAGGAACCGAGAAATATGTGTCTGTTTTCATGGCTCGAGACCTCACCGGATTCATTTGTCAATCATACCAATTGCTTTACGAATTAAGTGAGATTACCGAGTGATTGAGGAATGTTTTCATACAAAGGGCCAAGAGAACAAAAGTCAAACAAGAAGTCATGTCAAACTCTTAGGATTGTGTCTCGAAAGGCCTCAAGCTCTTTCAACCAAAGTTAAATGCCGACCAATGGCATCACGAGTTATGGACCACCTCTCTTTAATTTTTTTGTATTTTCGGATTTTTTTTTCTTTTTTTTTTTTCTTTTTACAATGCAAACTAGATGAATGCAAACTAGAACATGGTCAATGCATTCTACATGATATACATGATATACATGATATGCAACTAAACGAATCAAAATGATACCTAGCATGCTCCTATATGCAAGAATTCAATAGAGTAACTACCTTACTCACAACACATCAACACCAAACTCGTACCCACCACTATAACATACCAACAACCACAAGTCCACAACCAACCAACAAAAACATATAAGATCCACCAACCAACACACAATCACCACACATCATCAACGCCACAACCAACAACCACATACATCCAACATAAAAGATCCACCAACCAACAAAAACATCATAAGACACCCCCCATGCTAAGACATGCATTGTCCCCAATGTAAGAAAATGATAAAAGGGTAGGGAGGGGAGGGGGAACTTACAATGCTCATTGAGGCGATGGGTGTTGGTTGAAATGCCAAGTACTCCATTGTTGGAGTATGTCGTCCATGGTCCCCATGGTGGAATTCACAAGGTGAAGAGAAGTATCCACGTTTGTTAATTGATTTTGCATTTGATCAATCCTTGTTGTCATGTTGTCCATCGACGATTGCATGCGTCGATGATCACCCTCCAATGAGGTGATCCGGTGGTTCAAATGCTCATACCCATGATAGGGGCGGGAGTCGTTACCATGCTCATGATGTGAGTAGTAATCACTAGCATTGTAGGTTTTGGGCACATAAGTATGCCACCCACTTTCTTGGTGTGGAGGGGCTAAGTAATCCCAATCGCCGACCGGATTGCTCGGTTTCCCCCACTCTTCCAGGGCATTGTCACCTTCATTTTAATTGTTCTCCCCTTCTCCATCACCATTATCCTCCTCTTCCCCATGGTCACCTCCCTCATGCTCATCTCCCCCCAAAGCCGCTCGGTAATCCCGGTTGTTCTTCAACAAGGAGTCATATTTCTAATTCTCCTCCTTTGATGGGTCGGTGAGATCATTGGGAACTGTGAAAGTGGTGATTGGTGTTTCATTGACCCACACCACACATTTTCATTGTTGTCCAACCCTAGCCAAGAGCTTTGCTTGAGTGGCGAATAAGAGTTCAAGTCTCGTTATGCCGGGAATTGGATTTCCCGTCAATCGATTATCACCAAGACCCATTCCTTTTATGAGCGAGGTTACAAAACCACCCATGATAGTGGATTTATTGGTTTTGATTGCCCCGGTCTTCGCCATTTGGAGGGCAAGATGTGCCCCTGCATCCACTCTCGTGCCGTTGATCAATGCCCAAAGAAAAAAAAGTTTCGACGCCTTCACATTGTGTTGGCTATCGTGCCTTCCTAGAATTGTATTAGCCAAGACCTTCCACATATACCGAATTGTCGGATTGTGGATTTGGGTACTGTGTGACTTACTTGCACCCCATTCACCATGACCAATCTTACCCCAAAATGCAACTTGGTCAAAATCCTCCTCACTCGGCTTATACAAGCCTCCCATCGGCAACCCAAGTTATTTACAAAATTGAGACAAAGAAAACTCATAAGATTGGTTAAAGAGGCGGAATGAAATCATCCCCTTTGCCTTTCCTTTATGGCTCTCAATTCTAGTCCCAAACGAACTTAACACCTCAAGTGAAGGTTCAAGGTACGTGGGATCCTTCTTTCCCCAAAATGTCCCCCAACTTTGTTTTGGAACCCATTTATCAATATGACCATCAATACCCAAAATTTCCATCACATTTTCACAAGCATAACGGGTAGGGACAACACCTCTTTAGCACGATGGTGCTCATTATACATGACAATGTGAGGGTAATGCGGGTGGGGAGGGAGGTCGATACCTTGGGGTGCTCCATTAATGAGAATGCTCGGTGGCGGAGGTGCATTTGACGAAGAGGCTTCACCACTAGCTCTTGCCCTTTTCCTTGGTGCCATGTTCCTAAAATTCTACCTTGGAACAAAATATCCACCAAAAACCCACAAGCTATCTCAACAAAAACCTTCACAAAAACAAAACCCACGACCACTCACCCCAAAACCTTGAACGGGAATGCAATGAGAGTGTTGAGAGCATCCAAGAACACCCCTTGAAAACTTTCCCAAATTAATTTTAAATTTTCGGATTTTTGAGGGGTTGGTTTTGGAGAAGTGCAAAAAATTTAGAATTTTTGGGGTTTTTGTGAGGGAAAAATAGAATGGGGGCTTTGGTGAGGTAAAATGGAGCTTTTGTAGAGGAAATTGGTGAAGAGGTTGAGTTTTTTTGAAGGTGGATAACAATGGTGGGGAATTGGGGTTGAAGATGAGAAGAGAGAGAAAATGTATGAAAATTGGGGTTTTGTGGTGAGAGAAAGATGAGTAAGTGATGGGTATTGGAAGATTTGTGGAAATGGTGAAAGAATTTGGGTGGATTTGATGAGATTATGGGTAAATGAGAATTGGGGGTTAGGGTTTGAGAAGAGAGAGAAAGGGATTTGAGTGGGAAGATGGTAGAGGTGAGTGAGAGTGAGGGGGAGCTCGGGTAAGGGGGGGGGGGGGAAGAGGGGTGCCCGAGTAAGTGCACATGCGGTTTGTATCACGCACAACTTCCAGAAAAAACGGCTCTCTGAGAAAAAACGGGGTGGCCGTTTTTCTGGAATTTATGGCGAGAACGCCAAAAAGCTAGTGACCCCCTTTTACTTTGCCAAAACGGGGTATGGTCGTTTTGACCCCCGTTTTTCTGCGGTGCGCCTCCAAAACGCCTCAAATACTCAATTCTCATTTCGTGGGCATCCTTTCCATCTTGGTTGATCCCGAGTCGTTTATGCCGAGGCAACGACATCTCAAATACCCATTTCCACACATGTGAACCAAAAGATGACCCGTCTTCACAAATCCCGAACCAACAATTCACCCAAAAATCATCATTCCCCCTCATAACATTCAAAATTCATCGACGCGGGTACCTATGCATAAAAACAACCCAAAATCCATTAAATCCAAGGAAATCAAGTGACACAAAACGCAAAATATTTTCTATATACAATTTTTTTTTCCTTTTTCATTATCTCATGTTTTTGTTTGTTTTCCTTGTTTTTCACCCTTTTTTTCTTTTTTTTTTTCAACAAAAAGAAAGCAAAAATGAAAGAAAATAAAGCAAGTAAAAAGATTGCTTGGGTTGACTCCCAAGAAGCACGCTCGTTTTAGGTCATGAGCTCGACCCCTTGTGAAATTCACGCACTAGGAGGAGAAGAGAGGGTATAGACCACCTTCTCCTCGATCGGTTCTCCCGCCAAGTAGTGTTTGAGCCTTTGACCATTCACTTTGAACGGTTCGGCTTTCTCTTGCATAGGGCGAACTTCAACCGAGCCATATGGGAATACTCGAACCACTTTGAAAGGTCCGGACCATCTAGAACGAAGCTTGCCCAGAAAGAGTTTCAATCTTGAGTTGAACAAAAGGACAAGATCATCCTCATGAAACTCTCTCCTCATGATATGCTTGTCATGCCACTTCTTTGTCCTCTCCTTGTAGACCCGGGCACTTTCATATGCATCCAACCTCAACTCATCGAGCTTATTGAGTTGGAGGAGGCACTTCTCCCCCGCCGTCTTGAAGTCATAATTGAGTGCCTTGATGGCCCAATAGGCGCGGTGCTCAAGATCAACCGGGAGGTGACACGCCTTGCGATAGACTAATCGGAATGGGGTCGTTCCGATAGGGGTCTTGAAGGCGGTGCGGTATGCTCAAAGAGCATCGTCCAACTTTGTGGACCAATCTTTCCTTGTTCTCGAAACCGTCTTCTCAAGTATGGACTTGATCTCTCGGTTGGAAATCTCGACTTGCCCACTAGTTTGAGGATGGTAGGCAAGCCCAATTCGATGTTGCACCCCATATTTCTTCAATAGTGCCTCGAATTTTCTCTCAATGAAGTGAGAGCCACCATCACTAATGACCACTCTCGGAACCCCAAATCTCGGAAATATTGTATGCTTGAAGAACTTTGCCACAACTCTTGAGTCATTGGTCGGTGATGCCATAGCTTCGACCCATTTGGACACATAATCAACCGCCACAATATGAACTTGTTACCATGGGAGGAGGGAAAGGGGCCCATGAAGTTAATTCCCCAAACGTTGAAAATTTTGACCTCGAGTATGTTATTGAGTGGCATCTCATGTCGCCTCGAGATATTACCGGTCCTTTGGCACCGATCGCATGACTTGACGTAATGATGCACGTCTTTGAACAATGTAGGCCAATAGAACCCCGCTTGGAGGACCTTAGCGGAGGTTTTGGAGATACTAGCATGCCCTCCACAAGGCAAGTCATGGCAATGAGAGATAATACTCGCCACTTCATCATTAGGAATACACCGACGATAAATCCCATCCGCACACCACTTGAAAAGAAGGGGATCTTCCCAATGGTAATACTTGAGGTCGGAGAATAACTTCTTCTTTTGCACCGAACTAAACCCATGGGGTACAACTTTGCATGCAAGATAGTTCACCAAATCCGCATACCAAGGGGCCTCAATTGCTTCAAGTGAGAAGAGTTGGTCATCGGGGAAAGAGTCGTCGATGGGAAGGTTCTCATCCTCTTCCCCTCCCGACTCATTTGTCAAACGCGAAAGATGGTCCGCAACCGTGTTCTCGGTGCCCTTCTTATCCCTAATCTCGAGATCAAACTCTTAGAGCAAAATGATCCAACGAATCAAACGGGGCTTGGCGTCCTTTTTTCTCAAGAGGTATTTTAGGGCGGAGTGGTCGGTGTGAATGATCACCTTGGACCCAACGAGATAGGGCCGAAACTTTTCCATAGCGAAAACAACTGCTAGGAGTTCCTTCTTGGTTGTGGCGTAGTTCACTTGGGCCTCATCCATGGTCTTACTTGCATAATAGATGGCATGAAGCTTGTTGTCCTTCCGTTGGCCCAAAACCGCCCCCACGGCATAGTCACTAGCATCACTCATCACCTCAAATGGGAGGTTCCAATCCGGGGGTTGGATTATAGGTGCGGAGATTAGAGCCTCCTTCAACTTGCAAAAAGCCTCACGACAATCATTAGTAAATAAAAAGGGGGCATCTTTGACAAGGAGATGGAAAAGGGGTTTGGCGATTTTTGAGAAATCCTTGATGAAGCGGCGATAAAATCCCGGATGACCAAGGAAGCTCCTCACACCCTTGACATTAGAGGGGGGTGGTAATCGCTCAATAACCTCAACCTTCTCCTTATCAACTTCAATACCCCGGTTCGACACTAAGTGTCCGAGGACTATGCCCTCTTGAACCATGAAGTGACACTTTTCCCAATTCAAGACAAGATTGACTTCTTCACATCTATGGAGCACCTTAGCCAAATTTTCCAAACAACCATCAAAAGAGGTGCCATAGACGGAAAAGTCATCCATAAAAACTTCCATGATCTTCTCAATAAAGTTAGAGAAGATCGCCATCATGCAACGTTGGAACATGGCCGGGGCATTACATAATCCGAACGGCATCCTTCGATAAGCAAAGGTACCATAAGGACATGTGAATGTCGTTTTCTCTTGATCACTTAAATGGATGGGGATTTGGAAGAACCCGGAGTATCCATCTAAGTAACAAAAGAATGAATGCTTGGCCAAATGTTCCAACATTTGATCAATAAAGGGGAGAGGGAAGTGGTCTTTCCGGGTGGCTTTGTTCAACTTTCTATAATCAATACACATTCGCCACCCGGTTACCAATCTTGTGGAGATTAATTCATCCTTATCATTCTTAATGACAGTCATACCTCATTTCTTAGGCACAACTTGGACGGGACTCACCCACTCACTATCCGAGATAGGGTAAATGATCCCCGCATCAAGAAGCTTAAGAACCTCCTTCCTCACAACCTCTTTCATGTTGGGGTTTAAACGCCTTTGAGGCTCAATTGAGGTCTTATGATCATCATTAAGAAAGATACGATGCATGCAAAAAGAGGGGGAAATCCCCTTGATGTCATCAATAGTATACCCAATGACATTTCTATACTTTCTAAGCACAACAAGCAAGTTCTCAATTTCAATGTCATTAAGTGTAGCATTGACAATAACGGGGTAAGTAGAGTTAGGACCAAGAAAGGCGTACCTCAAGGTGGAGGGAAGAGGTTTTAGCTCTACCTCTGGTGCTTTGCGCTCCTCCAAGTGTGGAGCTTTTTCTTCCACTCTCAAAGCTTCCGGCTTTGCACGTGACTAAGCGAGAACGGGAGCATCATCAAGAAGCTTGGTATAAGCAATGACCTCCTTGTCGTCCCCCTCGTAAGGACCTTCACTTTGCAAAGAAGTCTCAAGAGCATCCCTTTGAACATGCCCCATGTACTCATCTCGGAGTACCCTCTCAAGGACATCCACCCTACAACAAGTATCCCCCACACTTGGGCTACTCATAGCCTCATTCAAGTTGAAGTCAATTTTCTCATCACCAACATGAAGTGATAGCTTCCCATTCTTCACATCAATCATGGCTCCCGCCGTAGCTAGGAAAGGTCTCCCCAAGATAATTGGAATTTGGGAGTCCTCTTCCATCTCCATCACCACAAAGTCACAAGGAATATACACCTTTCCTACCTTCAAAGGTACATCTTCAAGAATACAAATAGGATATTTCAATCACCTATTCGCTAGTTGTAGAGACATAGAATTGGGCTTGAGGTCACCCATTTGGAGTCTCTTACAAATAGACAATGGCATGAGACTCACACTAGCTCCAAGATCACAAAGAGCCTTTTTGATGGACACATCCCCAATAGAGCAAGGGATATAGAAGTTACCCGGGTCCTTAAGTTTCGGTGGGAGCTTGTTTTGTAAGATGGCGCTACATTCCTCGGTCAAGGAGATCGTGGCATTATCCTCGAATTTGCGCTTCTTAGAGAGAATCTCCTTCAAGAACTTGGCATATGAAGGCATTTCGGAGACCGCCTCTAGGAAAGGAATGTTGATGTGGAGCTTCTTGAGAATCTCTAGAAACTTCCCATACTTTGTCTCTAGTCTTTCCTTAGTGAGCCTTTGGGGAAAAGGAACCGGAGGCTTATATGGCTCGAGAGATGGTTGCCTTGGTTCCTTTCCCTTCACTTTCTCCACTTCTTCCTCAACTTGCGTCTCTACCACTCTAGGAACCTCAATCTCTACACCGTTGTCAACCACATGTCCCTTATCACTCCCTTCTTCAACCATTTTAGGACCTTCATAGTGTGTCCCGCTTCTCAAGGTGATTCCATTCACATGACCCTTAAGATTAGGGTCAGGTTGATCCGGAAGTTGACCCGGTGCTCTACTTGATGAAGCTTGATTGGCACTCAATTGGTCAAACTTAAGAGTCAATTGCCGAAGAGACTCGTTAGTTGACTCATTTTGATTCATTTGAGCATTGAGGAAGTTCTCCATGAGGCTTTCGAAGTTGGGTTTTGAAGGTGGGGTGGGATTGAAGGGAGGCCTTTGATTGAAACCGGGTGGTTGGTGGTGTTGTTGTGGGTTGTATTGAGAATTGGATTGATATTGGTGGCTATTTTGAGGGTAGTTTTGAGGGTATTGGTTGGGTTGGAGATTTTGTGGTGGGAAGTTGGAAGGAGGGTTGAGGGAAGAGTTGGGATCGTGGTATGAGAAATTGGGATGGTTCTGCCACCCCGAGTTATAGGTGTTGGAATAAGGGTCATGCTTGGGTCGGGGGACGAAACTAGAGAGAGCGTTTGCCTTGTTCAAGGGTGAGGTGTTGGCATTCCTTTGTGATGTGTCCTTGGATACCACACACCTCACACCAAGAATCGTCAAAGTAAGAACCGCCTCCAACACTCACTTGTGAGACATTTCCTCTTGAGCTTTGAGCTTGGTCGAGCTTAAGTGCCAATGCGTCTAGCTTGTTTGCTAGAAGGGAAGTTGCATCGACTTCCATTCTCCCTCCGGAGATCCTTGCCTTATGTCTCCCACCGCCCCATGAATGATTGTTAGCTGCCATGTTCTCAATAATGGCCTTGATGTCTTTAGGTGTCCTCTTCACAATAGAACCACCCGCCGCGGCATCCATGGACATTTGGGTTTGAGGTGAAAGCCCATTGTAAAAGGTTTCTAGGAGGATCCACTCTTTGATATTGTGCGGAGGGCAATCTCGTTGGAGCTTTTTGAAACGGGCCCAAGCGTTGTGAAGGGACTCTCCATCCTCTTGTTCAAAGGACATAATCTCGCTCCTCAACTTTGCCATCTTCTTGGGAGGGAAATACTTTTGAAGAAAAGCATTAGAGAGTTGATCCCATGTAGTAAAGGCGTTAGCATCATTCCCATTAAGCCATTGTTTAGCACTTCCACTTAGAGAAAAGGGAAAAAGTCTTAGCCGCATTGCATCATCCGATATGTTGTTTATCTTAAGAGTATCACACTTCTCTAGGAACCCGTTAAGATGAGTGATTGCACACTCCCTATCATCATCACCCTCAAATTGCTTTGAGTTGAAGAGATTTAGAAAAACCGGCTTCAACTCAAAGTTATTAGCTTGCACGGCGGGTCTCAATACACTCGAGGTAATATCTCCGGTTGTAGGAAGTGCAAAGTCACTCAAGCTTCTTGTATCCTCGGCCATTGCCACTTGTCTTGCTTCTCTCCTTTTCCTTCTTTGCCTCCTCACTCTACCCCTAGTAGTCCTTGTGGTGGCCTCGATTTTCGGGTTGATAGGAACAAGGTTATTCACTCCTTGACTCCTCCTAATCATGCACCAAAGGCTAAAAAGAGGGATAAGCACAAGCCAAACAAAGAGATGTAGAGATAATCAAGCAAAAACAAAACAAAATAAAATAAAAGCTTAGTCTATCCTATTCAAGAGATTTTCAATATCGAAACAAGCCTTACTCCCCGGCAACGGCGCCAAAAACTTGATACGCCCGCAAGTATACGGGTATTATCAAAGTAATACCAAAGATCGTATCCACAAGGAGCGAGGCGTTTCGAATACCAAATTCTCTAAAATCGAGAAAGCTAAGCAAATTCAAGTAATTGTGATGATTCGTTCAATTTAACTAGACCTAAAGCTAATCTAAGATGACAAACTAACATAAGAGGAAAGGATAATCACAATTATAAAGTCAAGGCTTAAAGATAGAGTTGGGGGTTCACCCAACCAATGACGATCTAATGCAATAGATGATAAAACGACATGCAATCAAATGAGCAATTGTGTAGAGGATACTAGGTCAATCGATGACTAAGGACCTCTCTCAAGGTCACCAAAGAAATACCCAATTCCACCCTTCCACCTATTTTCATGGGATCAAACTTTATTGGGCTCATTAAGCAACACTTAGCTCAAACATCTCCAGAAGAAAATCTACCTACTTTCGTGGTGGATTCTATTTGTTTAGTCAATGAAACTCCTATGATTACCTTACCCCCTTTCGGTTTTAAGTTAATCACACAAAAGATAAGCCAAGTTCTCACTTAGACATTTTATCAAACACTTGGAGTTCACAAAGCTAAATGCACAATAACCCATTCAATCACAATATATTCACATCATCCAAGCATCAAAACACCATAGTTGTGCTAACCCCAACTCTAATAAGAGAGATTAGCCAATAAACATCACGAGATTAAACAAAATAAACTTCATAATGACAATACCCATAATATTCAACAACAAAGATTTAAACTTGCAAGTATTGATAGAACGAGAGAGGAGAGAGAAAGCTTACAACCAAATACTAAGGATTAAAGAGTTGATTAACACTAATTATAAAAGTTTTCACTCACTAAGGATACTAATCTCACTATTTCAGAGTGTTTGTTCAAGAACCCTAGAAAATTAGGCTAAGATGAGATAAACCCGAAAAAATGAGAGAAGAAGCTATTTATAGGAGGAGAGGCTCGGGCCAAAAAGGTCCAGAAAAACGCCCCTCTCAGGAAAACGGGGTCCCCGTTTTTCTGGAGGGGGCCGTTGTTTTGGAAATTTGGCCGCGTGCCAAAACTGGCTGGGGTGCCGTTTTTCTGGAGAAAATGCCCCTCCAGTCCGTTTTCTTCAACTTGCTCGTGTCTTCGCTTGATTCGATCTCCTTGCGGCTTCAACTTTCGGGTCCTCGCTACGGGGTCCTCGGATACACCTATAAAATTCTCAAAAACCACAAAGACCAAGGAAACGTAATCTAGAAATAGAAAATAAAACTAATCTATCAAAAACGCAAACTAAAGTGACCAAAGCTAACTAAAACTAAGGAAAAAGTACCCTAAAATATGCACGATTACATGTGCATCAGTTTGCGAAATGTTTTTTACTGTGTACGGATGAAGTTTATTCAGTTTATCTAATTTTTGTTTCTCTTCTGTTTCTTTTCTTTTCTCCTGTATTTTGTGTTCGTCACGGAAACCAAAGTGCAGGTTTAGTTGAATGAGGACGTACAGCTTGGAAGATAGAGTTGACGTCGAATTTTAGAACTCTTTCTGTTTAGTTTAGATCGTTGGGATTTTATTGGTTTTAGCCCTTGAAGGCAAGTTGTAACAAATTGGTTTAATGGTTTTAGCTCACTATTTAGACAACTCTGATATTAACTGTTTTAGATTGTTTAGTTTCAGCTCCTTTGATGCCTAGACTTTTTTTCTGCTTAGCATTTACTCCTTAGTGATAATGTTTCAGTAGCTACCCTCGAGTTTGAGACGGTTCAGTAGTGTGAGTCGTGCACAACGATATTGATAAAACCCGGGAAATTGTTGTAAATTCGGGGGTGTTACAACCAATTGCGGGGTTAACAATAAAATACAAAAAATAACACACAATAATCAACTCCAACATAATGTGGAAAACCCCAATAGGGTAAAAAAACCACGGGCTAAGCCGACAACTAATCCACTAATATCAAATCAAAAGTGATTACAATGTCAAGCCAACAATTAACCCATCTACAATCAGGTAAACAACACAACTCCTAGTACAAGCGGCTCAGTACAATATCAAAACCACCTGATTGACACTACTAGTTCTACTACCAAAATACTAGGATTGCCACAAATACCTGTTGTAGGAACCTCGTTGAATTTATGCCCGAACCAACAAACTCACTCACAACGGACTCTCGGTGTAATCACCCACCTAATTAAGTCTCCCCCTAAGTAGGACTTTCTTCTTCTTCATCTCTACTCATAGGGCGGCTCAGCATCTAGAGCACTCTCCCTAGGGCCTCACGGCAACCGAGCTCTCTGCCTCTCTCTTGGCTTCTTGAGGCACAACTTAAGTTGTCGCCTCCAACTTGGTTTAAATAGCCTTATGTATAACCTTCTTCACCCAAAGGCTAACATGTGGCCATAAAAAAATATAACACAAAGCCCACTTCACCAATTTGACTTCATAGCAAACTAGCAAAGCTGCAATATTAACATAAAGCAATTTCGGTCTCGCCTTTCTATTTCCTTTTTTATTTTTTTTCTTTTTCTTTTTTTTTTCTTTTGGTGTTTTACACAAATTGGTATACAAACCAAACTAATACAACGATAAAATCAAAAAATACGATATTTGGCACACGGTTGTAGATCACGTATGTTCTTGCAGTACAATTTATTGAACTGGCAAACTCGACATCTGAGAGGATAACAATAGATGATCGCTGGCCTTTGTTTGCCGGTATGCTTTGCACAATGGGCGGGCGATATACGAAAGACCCATTCTCATGCGTTTTTAGTTTCATTTTGGACTATCCACAATGCTTGTACACATTAATACACATTAACTCCCAGAACACTAAGGTGGTGTTTACTAGCTTGTAATCAAATGCTTGCAATGCAATTATTTTATAGGGGTATATATGAGGTGGAAAATGAAGGAGGGGGAGGAAGGACATGGAAAAAAGGAGGTTGATTACATCATTCAAAGTAATCAACATTACATGGCAAAAGTTGAGCAATTGTGATTACATTGAATGATGCAATCAACCCCACTTTTCTCATCCCTGTCATCCCACTCCTTCACTTTTCACCCCACATTTACTCTACAAAATGATTGCATTGCATTACATTTGATTGCAAGCTAGTAAACGAGGCCTAAGGTAGTGTTTACTTGCTTGCAATCAAATGCTTGAAATACAATCATTTTATAGGGTAGATGTGAGGTGGAAAATGAAGGAGGGGGAGGAAGGAGATGGAAAAAGTGAGGTTAATTACACCATTAGAAGTAATCAACATTACATAGGAAAAGTTGAGCAATTGTGATTACATTGAATGATGCAATCAACCCCACTTTTACCATCTCTCTCCTCCTACTCCTTCACTTTTCACCCCACATTTACATTACAAAATGATTGCATTGCATTACATTTGATTACAAGCAAATAAACGAGGCCTAAGAAGATAGGACATTCCGCGCTGTCATTCACTAGTGAGCCCCTATCTCCTTTGTTATTAATGAGGTTAGAGCTAACAATATGTAATTATTAGAAATCTTTCTCAATGAGAATCCATCAACGTAGGACTCACAAGAGTCACAACCCAACTCATCCAATAAGGCCTCCAAATACGGCAAAAAAAAAAAGGCCGACCGTGTACGTGGTGCATCAAGTTACCCTGACCTTAACTTCATTTAACCACAAGGCTCGTTTACTAGCTTGCAATCAAATGTAATGCAATGCAATGCAATCATTTTGTAGAATAAATGTGGGGTGAAAAGTGAAGGAGTGGGAGAACAGGGATGGAAAAAGGGGGGTTGATTGCATCATTCAATGTAATCACAATTGCTCAACTTTTCCCATGTAATGGTGATTACTTTGAGTGATGTAATCAACTTTACTTTTTCTATCTCCTTCCTTCCCCTCCTTCACACTACTACAAAAAGAAGCTATGCCAACACTGCTAAAGTGTCGTATTTAGGCCTAAAAATGTCACATTAAGGTATAGGCGACACTTTTGCAAGTGTCACAGTAGCTAATGTCACCTTAGATATAAGCCAACACTTTTCCAGAAAATAGCCAACACTTTAAATAAGTGTTGCTTCTCTTTAGCAATGCCAACACTTTTTCAAGGCGACACTTTTTCAAGGCGACACTTTTACTAGTAAAAGGCGACACTTTCTTCTGTTTTTTTAGCAAACTAAGACAACTCTTTTAAACGCTAAGAGCGACACTTTTTTAATTTCCAGCCAAATTAATCCAACACTTTTTCCTATCAAATACAACACTTCTAATGAAAAATATTCAACATTTTCTTTTATGAAAGCCAACACTTTCTCTCAATTTCTGATGCTTTTGTTGTTGATTGTTCTCTAGTTCCATCCAAGTTGAATGCAAATATAATAAAGCTGCTGAATGTGTCCTGATCTTCATTGATATAAAATATAATCATTCTTCCAATCAAAAAAATGCTTATAGCATTAGTTACAATGGTCCAAAATAACTGGCATGTTAACTACAGTAAGAGTTTACTGTAAACTCCAAAAGAAAAAAGTTGCCAATAATTACAACCTCCAAATATAGTCAAATATATATATATGTATATACTTAGTCCAATAGCAAAAGGTACTTATGCATAGTCGGCAATTCCATCTGATCATTTCCGCATATCTACCACCGACCAAAATGTGCAACATACACCACTGATCATTTCCGCATATCTACCACCGACCAAAATGTGCAACATACACCACTGATCATTTCCGCATATCTACCACCAACCAAAATGTGCAACATACACCACCAAAATATAACCTGATACATGAAAACAATTGAGGATATTGTTAACCTTAATTTTGCTCAAGTTGCCACAATATTTTTTTTTTTTTACAGCAAATGCAAACTAAAGAACAACGAAATCATATATATTAAACTAATAAGAACAAGGGGACAACTGGTTATAGAAGAAATTCATTACTCTCAGAGATGAATTTGTCTGTGAGTATGGGTCTGTGCAGAGAGCTAATGAACTGTGGTTGATTGGAACAAGGGTAAGTTCAATATGTCTAAAGATATAAAGGGAGGATCCAGTAAAGCTATAACACCATATGGGATAGTATGGCAGTGCCAAGACACTGTGATATTGCTCAAATGGCTGTGAATAACTGCTTGGCAACTGTGGACAACCTGTGTAAAAGAGGACGACCTATGGTGAATAGATGTATCCTTTGTAAACAGGCTACTAAATCCGTGAAGCACTTGTTGTTTGAGTGTTCTTACTCACAGCAGGTTTAGAATGCTATTTTGGGCTGGATGGACATTAATAGGAGGCCCTTAGGTCTAAATAGTGAGCTTAGGTGGTTTACCAGGTATGTTAAGGGAAAGCAATGCAAGCAAAGGGTGAAACGGACTGCAGGTTTAGAATGATATGTTGGTCACATAGGTAGTGTTCTTTTAAACTGGAAAACACTAAGGAAACATAACCAAGCAAGTACCACAACTTATTATGGTGCAATGCACTTCTGAACCCTAATCAGTTTGACCACAGTGGGCGACTGCCTGTATAGGTTGTACTCCATACTCAAGTTGTTTCTTATTAAGTTGGTGACCTGACACTGCTGACAACTTGCAATCTAGAAAATACAACATTACAAGCTCGAGTACAGCCAGAGGGAGACCAATCAGCTAGCAAATCAACTAGCTATTGAAGCTAATAGGGCGGGGAGAAACATGAAACATTTAGTTTTGCTTGACAAACCATGTCAATCGTTTGTGAAACTGTATTCTGAGAATTTTGAAGGGAAAATTTATGCCAGGGTCTGTAACCTAATAATTTAAGTTTTAACTATGTCAGATGCACCCAAAAAAAAAAATGATATGCAAACCCAGGATGTTTTATAAAGCTTCTTATAAATATGGCAAACAAATTTGAATGAATTCAGTCCTTTTTATCATTGGGAAACAAATTTGTATACTCCATACTCCTGATCACAAACAAACAGTAACATCCAATAATTTGGTACTAGATTGATGCAAGGGATACTATCGACCTGCCCACACATCCTGTATAAATAGATAGTCATAGTAGCTCAATTTTTTCAGAACAAACAACAAACTATCTAGAGGTTTCCCAAAAGTCAAAAATTTAAGTAAAACAACAAATTATAGATCAGAATTAAATACCAAAAGTTCCAAAACTATTAGTAAACTTTTACTGCGAAATAAACATAAACCATACTGTGTCGTAGAGCAGGTGATATTCCCCCTCATTTCAGTAAAAGACAGTCACACACATTTAGCCCATACAGAATACTAGATAAACCATAATTGAACCTCACAAGTACAGGACTAAACATTGCTAACAGACACCTGATGAGACAGCAACAGAACACACATTTATCTTTGTCGTTACACTTGCGGCACTATGATATGAATTAGCTCACCAACAGTAACGTAGCACAATGCTATTAGCTAACTCTTAAATCATAATCCACTCAAAAAAAACACTTAAATCAAAATTAGGGTTTCAATAATAGCAACACAAATACAACAACAATTACATGATAAAACTAATTGCAAGATTTAAAACATTATGTAAAAAAGTTTACCTTCAGCAAATTGAAGGTCAAACAGCCCAATTGAAGGTCGAACACCGTTAATTTGAAACACACCCACAACCAAAATTTGTCCAATTTACCGATGAAAGTGAGTGGGAATGCCAAATTTCAGATGACTTCAGCAAAGGGAGGCTGTGAGGAGAGAGAGAGAGAGAGAGAGAGAGAGAGAGAGAGAGAGAGAGAGAGAGATCAGAGAGCGAGATATCACAAATATAACAACAATTACATGATAAAACTAACTACAAGATTTAAAACATTATGTAAAAGTTTACCTCCAGCAAATTAAAGGTCGAATAAACCCAACTGAAGGTCGAACACCGTTAATTTGAACACACCCGCAACCAAAATTTGTCCAATTTACGGATGAAAGTGAGTGCGGATGCCAAATTTCAGATGTTTAAGCAAAGGGAGGATGTGAGGAGAGCTAGAGAGAGCGAGATCAGAGAGAGACAGAGAGCGAGATGAGAGCAGCGACAGCGAGAGACGAAAGGAAGAAGGTGATGGGGCAACTCATGACCGACTAAACGATGTTTCTAGTTCTTGTTTTTTATTTTTCTATTTCTTTTTTTTTTCCCTGATTGACTGATCGCCTAAACAAAAAATTTGAAGTCCCGCTTTTTTTTTGGCACAGCCCGCCTATGTGTTTTGGCACAATCGTATAAGTGTTGGCTAAAATGTTTTAAAATGTCAACAATTTCACAAAAGTGTTGTCTTTCATGTAAAATAAAAGCAACACTTGCTAAAAGTGATGTCTTTGTTAAAAAAAATAGCGACACTTAAAAAAAATGTTGTCTTTATCATGTAAAGACAACACTTTTTAATAAGTGTTGTACTAAATTCTAAAATCATCATAATGCCAACATTTTACGAAGTGTCGCGAATGAAGTGTTGGAATAGGCTCTTTTTGTAGTAGTGTCATTTTCCACCTCACAACTATCTTATAAAATGATTGCATTGCAAGCATTTGATTGCAAGCTAGTAAACAGTAAATACCACCTAAGTTTTAGACTGGGACACAGATTTTTTGTATGAAAAGTGATGTTATTAGAAAGTGTAATTGAGGGATATTGAATGGAACGATTGCTTATCTATAAAAAGATATCCGAACATGACATAGCAGGGGATGCCTCGATCGTCATTCACTTGCACCATTTTTTAAAAAAATTAGACGAGCAAAAAAAATCTACATACATACACATTGCGTTTGTGACTTGTGAGCCAATTGGGCCGGTAAGAGTTGAATGCAAGTATACAACCAAAATAGCGAAAGAAATGTGACAAAATATAAAGGAGACTTCTTATCTCACGAAAGTTATTATGCGAAAATAGTACACTGGTAGGACCAGAAGCTATTCAACAACGGGAGGACCACTGAATGAAAATGATTGCTGTCGAGGCCGTGACATCTTGTTTTTTTCTCTTTCCTTTGTTTTTGAATGATCGTAACAATTGTTTGACATTACCCATAAGGAGAAGGGACCCCTCTTTGGCTTATTGGATGGAGAAGGCTTCGCAAAGAAATTACATAAACACTATAGAGTCCATAGTCAATGCATTTTGATGTATTGTAAATGTGAATCCAACTAAGACCCGTAGGAAATGGTGTGTTCTTTTTTCCTCACTTTAAATTCGGTTTAGTTCAATTTAGTGAAATTAAGTTCAATTACGTTATGTGATTATTAGTTTAAGGACATATTTTTTCTCACATTTTACTATTCTATTCAGTGCAGTTTAGCTCGATTTAGTTCATTTTGGTTCAGTTTACTTAAATTAAGTGAAGTTTAGTTTATTGATAAAGAAAACATTCTAAGTGAATGGATCCTCGTTGTGACAATATAATATAAACCCTTCACTAAATATTGCTATTGGTCGAAATGGCTTATACCTTCGCACTAGTCTTCTGTCTCTTTCAGTATTCACCCTCTCAAATTCAGGTTAGTTCAGTTATTTTGGTATTAGTGTAAATTACATTAAGGTATACTGAGATTTGGCAAAATTGTAGAGATGTATACCCACGTTTGACCAAATACATTGAGGTATACTCTCTAACCACTTTTTGACCGTTGATCAAAGTCAAACAAATTTTTGGACATAAATACCCCTAGTATATCTCATTGAAAGTTTATAGAAAAAACTATTGTGCAATGATTTCCCACTTACTTACACTGCGTGCTCGACTGCTCGTATATCTTTGGTTGATTGTGTCATGTTGTGCTCAAATGTGTTACCAAGATCGGCATATATTTGACATCAAACTCTCATAACTATAGACCCGATAGCTTCTTTTTTTTGGTGCAGACACAATATTAGACTTGAGTCAATTTTGCATAATGAGAGAATTGTTTAAATCAAGCCACAAAATTTATTAATTTGTGGTGTAGTTCTCTCAAAATCAAAATCCTTAAAAAAAAAAAAATTGGAAATCATTGCACAATAATTTTTTTAAAAAAACTTTCAATGAGGTATACTAGGGGTGTTTATGTCCAAAAATAAATTTGACTTTGGTCAACAGTCAAAAAATAGTCAAGAGTATACCTCAGTGTATTTAGTCTAACGTGGGTGTACCTCTCTGCTATTTCGCCAAACCTCAGTATACCTCAATATAATTTACTAGGCTATGTTTTTTCAACGGAATATTGCAGGATGGTGAGGAGCGGAACATAACGGATTGGAAGGGAACGGTGCGACGCGGATAACGGAAGAAAATGTGAGACAAAATGAAGTACAGAATGCGGAATGGAACGACGCGGAACGGAACGAAACGAATTGGAGTAGAACGGAACACAACATGGAAACGACGAAAAGAACAGAGCCTTAATCGATCAATATATTCAGATTCAGAGTCGAATGAGTATTTAGGGTGTGTTCTTTTTCACTAAACAGAATCTTGAATAGACTGAAGTAAACTGGACAAAAAAATAATAAAATGCAAGACAATAATCATATCACTTCACTTCAGCTCACCAAATTAAGCCGAACTAATTTTAAAATAAGTGAAAACAAAATACACTTTACGGCCCATTTGGTCTACCTTCTAGCAACTTCTCCTTCTCCTCCCAAATTTGTTCTTGCTCATCCCCTTTTTATCCACTCTCCCCTCCATTTCCAACTTCTAAGAAGTTGAAATAAAGCTACAATTGGACTAGAATGAGAAGTTACAAATTGTAACTTCTCCTTTTCCATCCACTTCTAGCTTTATTTTAATTTCTTAGAAGTTGGATATGGAGGGGTGAGTGGATAAAAGGGGGTGAATAAGAACAAATTTGGGAGGACAAGTTGAATTTGTGGGAGTTAGGCCAAACGGGTCCTTAGTAAGTATATGCGGTATGTTTTGGTGCACTTAATAAATCCGGCTTTGCACTCCATTGTTTCTCTTGTTATATGCGTCATTAGTTCCTCTCTTCAATTCGTTCCTAACTCCTCTCCCTTTCTGCCTTTAACCCGTTCCTCTCGCTCTTTCTGCCCTTTGTCAGCATTAATCTCTTCTTTAGCCTTATTGCCCACAAGTAGCCAATTGTATGTGTTGAATTATTACAATGTTCAAGGGCAAGTCCAATTCTGAAACTATTGGTTTTTTTTTAGATGACGGATTATATTTGATGGAACATTTTTGAGTGATTGATAACGACTACGTGTAATAATTTGGCTTGAAATAATAGAGTAATAAGTGATATGCTAATGTGTCGGATAACAGATTATTGAATATACCAAGTTAGTGATTTGGCCAATCATCAACGGTGCTTGCCCCACAATCATCTAAGACGTTCATTACTGAGAGCAATAATTATAAGGTGGTGTTTAATTGCTTGCAATCAAATGTAATGCAATGCAAAGCAATTATTTTATAGAGTAAATGGGAGATCGAAAATGAAAAGGGGAGGAAGAAGATGGAAAAATAAGGTTGATTACACCATCCAAAGTAATCATCGTTACTTGGGAAAAGTTGAGCAATTGTGATTACAACAAATAATGCAATCAACCCCACTTTTTCTTTTTCTCTCCTCTCACTCCGTCTCTTTTCACCCTATATTTACACTACAATTACATTGTATTTGATTGCAAGCAAGTAAACGAGCCCTAAATCTACACTCATTCTAATCCGTTCGACATATTAGAAAGCGTAAAGAGTTATTAGCAGAAATGTCATCTTCTTCATGGTTCTAGCAAATGGTCTAAGGACATGGACAATCTTAAATTACAGGCAATAAAAAAGTAATTAAATAATTAGTGTGTGTTTTTTTCCACTTACTCAATATTTGGTTCGAATCGTGTTAGTGTGATAGATTAGGATAATTTATAAATATTATATTGTTATTAGACTTGTGTATTTAGGCCCATGTAATTGTTATTAGGGTCGTAACCTATTCATCTGTACAGTGTATATATTCTTAATAATATTCAGTTAACTCTCAAAGGGAAATAACCAAACCACATAGTATCAGAGCAGTAAAGACTAATAGGTCTCGAGTTCGATTCTTGGCGTCGTAGGTCTTATAGAAAGTCCGACTCCTCCCACTTCATCTACCACAAAGGGCAAGAAACCGCTTACCTTCCCCTCAATCGACGACATAGTTCTTACTACCTCTTCTAATACCATCCTTCGCTATATCATCTCTTCGACTACTTTCTTGGCATTATTGCCTCCCACTCTCCCCAATGAATGTTTCTCTCCCAAAAGAAATATTGGCCTTTGAGATCCTTGACCGACGATACCAAGTCTAAGCTTGGTCTCGATGCTCGACCCCCAGTTCCCGATCTTTCCTTATATCACAGCTTGGTTGGCGCCCTTCAATACCTCACCTCACCTTCATCCGCTCTGTCATCTCCTATGGTGTATAACAAATTTTCTTGTTTATGCATAATCCCTGAAAACCCCACTTTCAAACTCTCAAACGCATCATGCGTTACATTTTGGACACCCTTGACTTTGGCCTTCAGTTGTACCCTTCCACCACTAGTGGCTCATCGCCTACTCAGATGCTGACTGGGGTGGGCCGGATTCTCACCGTTCCACCTCTGGCTGTACTTGTGTGTTTCTTGGTGATTACTTGCTTTCTTGGTTGTCTAATCGACAGAGCACTGTGTCCAGCTCCTGTCCCGAGGTCGAATACCGAGGCATCGGCAATGCTGCCGCTGAGACTTGTTGGTTTGCAACCTTCTTCTCGAGCTTCACTGCCCTTTGTCACGTGCCACTCTTGTTTATTGTGACAATGTTAGTGTGGTCTATCTCTCTACCAATCCCATTCAACACCAGCGCACGAAGCACATACATTGAGATCGATATTCACTTTGTTCGTGAGCGAGTAACTCGTGGCCATGTTGTGCTCCATGTCCCTTCCAGCTCCTAGTATGTCGATATCCTCACAAAGGGTCTCCTTTCGTCCCTATTACTGATTTTCACTCGAGGCTGAGCGTCCATCATCCTCTCGCCCCGACTGCGGGGTGTGATAGATAATATAATTAGGATAATTTGTAAACATTATATTGTTAAGCTTGTGTATTTATGTCCATATACTTGTATTAGAGTTGTAACCTAGTCTTCTGTACAATATATATATATATATATATATATATATATATATATATATATATATATATATATATATATATATATATATATATATTTTGCTAGTGATTATGATAGCAATTAATTCTCAAGGGAAGTTAATCAAATCACATAGTAAAGTGATCTACTTTTTCCCTCACATATTGCTATTCAATTTAGTTTAATTAAATAGATCAGTTCAATTCAGTTTATTGAAAAGGAACACACTCTGAACTCGTTTGTGTCTTACGTCCTCTTTTAACACACTCTAGCTTAGAGAATGAACGCAACGAGGAAACGATAAGAGTTTGAACTTTGAACAATGGAATGGGTCCATTATTACTGAAACTAACCTAAGATATGGATATATATTGGGGCCAATAGTAACTGGTTAACCAGAAAGCCTTTATGCCAATGAGGTCATTTGATATAGAATCAAACAAGCAAACAGCTTTACATTATGTACTACGATCTGCATGACAAGATTTGTTCACCGAGCAGAGCCACACCACTTCTAGCTAGCTGCTGGTGCTATGAGCCTAATAATAGAGGTAAAAGTCCTAAAAGACAAAACTACATAATGACATGAGCCTGTTTTGTCAAAAGTGTAAATCTACCTCCACCTTAGTGCATCTGACAAACTTGTGAACCATAGAACGAAATTTGTACGTGTTGGCGAAATCTTCCCTTATACATCTAAGTATCTAACTAGTAGCATTAGCAAATTGACACCCCACCAACTAAGGACAATAATACTAGCTAGTAACAAGTGCATATTGTTGCTTGTTGCTTGCTGCTTATATGATACATCACCATGGTTTTGTGTGTCGTCGATGACGTAAAACTACGTGTATAAAATTGAATCGATCAGGTAGAGTTTGGGTGTGTTCTCTTTCATGGAACTGAAATGAACTGAACTCTGATGAATTGAGCTGAGCCGAACCAAGAACCGAGTAAAAGGAAAAGAACAAAAAACAACACTGTACTACTCCCTGAACAGTGTTTACTGCTTTCAGCTGTTCATTTGGTATCTCTAATTTTACCTTAATCGAGCAATTCTGATACTTAATTCCCTCAAACACTATAAATTGAACTAAAAAAACCCATTAAAGCGTTAAAAAGCCATACCATTCTGCCCATAAAAAATGACAAGGATAAAAGTCCCTTGACACATTCAGTAACCAAAAGAGAGTCAGTTCAAGCCTATGATTGTCGGACTCTTCATTTCTATAAAAGTATTCGTGTCTTATACTCGAATAGTATTAAGATGTAATAATATGACATTTGGACACTTCAAATTGGCAAAAAGAAGAGATAAATAGGCGAGTTTGATAATGTGATCGTCGAATCCTCCCCCAAACCCGATCCTTGGATTCTCAAGTTTGAGAAAAATATATAGGTTCGGGTTACCATAATGTTACAGGTTTTGCTTGTGCAGTTGTGATTGTGCTACAACTGTTTGCCTCCCTGAATCTGCTCCAGCTTCTTAGCATTGATCTCATTTCTAGATCCTTGTAGCACAACATGCTGACCATGAAATTTCTGGTAGATGTTGAAGACATCAGAATATGAACTGATCGACTTACTAGTCACTTACTGCTTAGCTTAGGTTTCAAACCAATCTCATAGCACAGTAAGTTTTTACAAGCCATGTGGTTGAGTGTCGATAGTGTAGACAAACCTTGCACCAGCTGAAAATAGAATCCTCAAATAGTATGTTCAGTGTGTCTAAGGCTAAAAGAAAAACTTACCATATGCATATCATTAAGGAACTGAACATACAGCTGCATTTGTTATAACTAATTTCAGAACTCAAAAGAAGAATAAAGATTGAAACCTGAATTGACAATAATACTGCATAAAGCAGCATGAATCTGTATCCGCAAATCGCAATTATGTAAGGTGAACATTTTGAGCTACCAGTTACCAATTCTCCAGAGCCAGTTGACCATGCAAATATGGCTTGTGTCGTGTTAGCAAGGCACCAAGTACAAGTACATAGCTAGAAAAAGAGAAGGAAACACCCGAGTTTTCATTCTCCCCTGCCCCCATTGTCTCAAATAAATGGGACCATGTATGTTCATGACATTTTAATTCATGTATCAATTTCCAGGGAGCGAAAGAAATTCAGGAAGAGAGTGAAAAGACCGCTTCGTAGACCTCAAATTCGGAGGACAGAAGACCAGGTAACGCCACATAAAACTTACTTACTTCACAAACTACTGCTGAAAGAACAATAAAGATCAAGAGCAGAATATTGGATTGTCAATTGCTCACTATGAAACTGCACAAGAGATCCATATAAACAGGGAGTCAGAAAGCAACTGTTCAAACATCACAGTAGACTAATAAGTCCATATGAATCTCCTACTGATGACAATATCAGGACCATCAGGTAACATATAGGATAAAACCAATCTTAAAAGGCGACACATGCATTTTTCCTCTTATCTTTCGTTTGTCTTTGCCATAAATTTATTATTTCTCCAGCAATCAGGGTATTTGGAAAGAACAAACACAACAGAAATGCAAGTGATCAAGAATGTAATTCAAGAGTATGTAAGACCAATGAGCTAAGATAATCCTTAAGCATTCTCATCTTTGTACAATTGGGTGAGGCAGTTGGCATCGTAAGGATATATGAAATTCATCTCCCACTACATTGTCGTACAGTTTTTTTTTTAAATTAGTGTATGCTGCGAGGGAACAGACACCAGAGACATATCAAAGCTACACAATTACCAAGTAGGTGCGAGCAAATGAGCATTTATTAAAGAATCACCTTAGAAACCATTAAACTAAAGAGCTAAGAGCTCAATAGATTTCACAAAAAGTACAGCATCTTATCAGTCCTGTAATTGCTAAATACAGAAATAGGTGTCCAAAAGCTTGAGAGACGTTTAAGCACGGCGAAGAGTGAAAAACCTGCGGGAAATGGAGTTCACTGTTTTCCAGAAATAGAGGCTCTTAATCCTCCCAGTCATCTAGTGGAGTCAGTTGTTCATAATCCAATTTAAAATTCAGTATTGAAGTTACCCTACAACAATTAACATGACTGTCATGCTGCTCCATTTTGATGGCTTTCTTAAAACCTGCATGAAAGTCACCCGAAAAATGTATCCAGCAACTATCTGAACTGCTTGGCAACATAAAAAGTTGTTCACAGTATGCCACTTCCTTGAGTAGCTGCACTTCTTTTTGTGAAGTTTCCAAGAGCGTACACGAATCATGAACAGACTTCAAGTTTATCCAAAACATTTGCACAACTTAGTAAGCAACTTAGTAGCACATACGCATCGTTGTCTCCCAAAACATTGTAGAATTTAACAGCCTTAAGCTTGGTTGACAAACAAGCAGGTATAACATCAGAGGAACCACCATAAATCACCCCTAACGGATCAAGTCCTTTTCCCGTGACAAGAACCTCTAGGTTAGGACAGTACTTCAGAAACCACTTCAAATTGTGCCAGCTGATGGGAAAATCTAACAACATGGTAAGACTCGTCAAATTATGGAAGATTGGCATAACAGCATCTTTGTCCTCGACATAAGTAAGACTAAGACACATCCCTGCAGATATATCAAGGCACTTAACAGTACTGGAAATACCCTGAACAAGCTCCAGGGCCTGAAATTCATAACCACTGTCTAGGCCTAGTTCCCACAAAGAAAACTTTGCTTCAACTAATTCACTTGGGGACTCTATGAAGCAATATCTTGATGATCCATTACGAGAAACGATCTCAATGAACTCCAGATTAGGCGCATTGATTGAAATCTTGCTAGCTTCTATAACAAGGCATAACCATCTCAATTTCGGCGCAGATATATCAAGCAAATGGCTAAACACTACACCATGTCCATGCACAAAAAGTTTTTCCAGCATAATGCAAGACTCTGTGAACTTGGCCAATAAACGAATACTGCCATACATGTGTATATGAAGCTGCTTCAAATTGGGAAGACTAACAGCTCCTTGAACAGGCAAAAAAAATTCAAATTTTCCTGGGCCCATTTCAAGCTTCACAAGGTCCTTGTTCTGAAATATACAAGGTGGTACTGTAATAAAAGGCCCAGTCTCATACCTTTCTACGCTCACCGCCATCTCCTTTACACGACGACTGTAAACTTCAGGAATCCAGCATCTTAAACGATCCGTGCAGGTGCTACTCCACTCTCTCAACTCTTCGCGGGCTTCAACAATCTCACCAGAGTCATTCCGAGGGTACGGAATGTGAATTCCGACTACGTCGATGTGTGGCGAAATGAGTTGGATAAGGAGGTGATCAACAGCACTGAAGAAGTCATGATACCGACCAGTGTTTTCAGTGTCGAAAGAAAGAGCACGGATTTGGGTCCAAAGACGGGGCCATCGTTGGGATAAAATGGAGGTGGAGACTGCAGTGTTTATAGGGAGGAGAGATAGAATGGCGAGCAGGATATGGTCAGGAAGTGAACTCAATCGATCTTCATTTACAGCATCATTGGTCCTATGAGTGCTACTTGACACAGTTTCTCTCTACGGAAAATGTTTGGTTTACCCTGAAGGTCAACAACGCTCCTCCGACATTATCTCTATACTCATCTGCATAGCTGTCCATCTGCTTCACTTTCGTTGCTTCCATATAAAAATCACCTCTGCTTTCTAAGATAGCTTCAAATATCAGAAAAGATGCACAACGTGAGTATTTCATTTTAGACTGTTAAGGGATGAGTATCAAGCTTCACATCAAGCCCTTTAAGCTAAACAATGAAAATTTCTGTAGCCTGAAACGGGCAACGGGCTGGAAAATGCAGCTACAGGTGCTGCGTAGTTGTGCTACAAGATCTGGAAGTTGGTTTTACCCCTAGAACCAATAATATAAGAAAACGAAGAAAGTTGCTGCAAAACATGCACAAAGTGGACAAGAAAGAGAACAATTCCTGTGTTGCATATGTGTGGATTAGAAATGAATAATTAAAGGGATTTGCAAGATCAGATTTTCAGGTAACTCAAAAGAATGAAGGAACAATGAGCAAAGATGACTAGCGTTCCCATCTAATTACCAATGTTTTTCAACTCAATACGCACTCTCAGCTTTAAGGTAGTTATACAGATCATTGAAGGCTAATTGCTTATTTAAATGGAGAATGTAACCAAATTTCATCTCCACTGCATTTTCTGAGTTTTTTTCTTGAAAAGTTATTGCAAATGTAAGGTACAAGATATCAAGCTACACCAGTACCAGGCATGAGCAAAGATCATAAGGTTAAGGAGTACTTATGACAGAGATCACCCTAGATAAAAAATCAAGTCTAGACACCATTATCGCACAAGTGCACATCCTATTAGCTCTGAGATTGACAAAGATAACCAAAAGCTTGTGAGACGCTTGAAAGCCCAATAGTGAATAATGCCGTACACGCGAGAGAAAGAAAGCCCATCTACGCAGTCGGCTGATGATTATCAGCTGCTTAAACCAAAGTCATGTAGCTCAAGCACCAAAGCCTGTCAAGAGGAAGCCTGGTTGAGATTGGGATCTACGGTTGTAGTGTATAATTATGGTGATTGCAATTTAGCAGTAACTACCAAACAAATATGATGTTATCAATCACGCTTTAAAATTTGAATCACATAGCCACTATTGTAAAGATAAACTTGGTATGGAAGGAATATTGTTCATACACTATTTGTATGGTGGTTACCACTAAATTGTAGTCACCATAACTACGCACTACAACCTTCAATCCCAATCTCAACCGTTAATTGGTTTGACTAAATTGGCTAAAACTCATTTCGATTTGATACTAATACCCAGTTTAGATTAATTTTTTATGTTAGTTTGGTTATAACCAGTTATACTATCGGCAATAACAAGTTGACTATTGGTAATAATATTTATGACCGATTAAAGAATTGGTTAGAACCACTAGCCAACTATTTTAATTATTATAGTTGCAACCAAAGTACAATAAATGATATGGTTTGACCAAGATGGTAATCAACGAATGTCGTGTAAAGTTGTGATGGCTACATTAATAACGGTAATCACCATACAAGTTCTAATTGTTTATACTCCACTAAAAACATAGGGAGTACTAACTCACTACTAGTCTACTACTGTATTACTCATTTCATTCAAATTGTTAGAAAAATGAACCAAATTAGAAAGAAAAATAAAATAGAGTGGAGATATATCATCCCCTATTATTGTTTAGTATTTGTATGGTGGTTACCACTAATTTGTAGTCACCATAACTATGCACTTCAGTTGTCGATCTCAATTTTAGGGCTTGTTCTTCTCAACTTCCCTCTGAAATATTCAGTAAAATTCAGTTCACTTCAATAAAAAGAAGTTCAGTTCAGAAAAATTCAGTAGATTTTGGTGAACCAAAGAACAAATTTACTCTTTGTAATTGTAGATTCAGTAAAAATAAGTTCAGTTCAGAAAAAAACTCAGTTCAGTTCAGTAAAATTCAATTCGGTTCAGTATTGTGCAGATAAGTTCAGTAAAAAGAGGGTGAAGAGAACAGGCCCTTAATCGTTAATTGGTTTGACTAAATTGGGTAAGCCTAATTTCGATTTGATACTACCCAATTTAGATTAATTTTTTGATGTTAATTTGGTCATAACTAGTTATACTATAGGTCATAACAAGTTGAAAGAATTGATTAGAACCACTAGCCAACTATTTTAATTATTATAGTTGGAATCACAGTAAAATAAATAATATAGTTTGACTAATATGGTGATCAACGGCTGTCGTGCAAAGTTGTGGTGGCTACATAATAACAATAACCACCATACAAGCTCTATATTATTGTTTGTGTGTGGCAAGATATATCTATATGTATACTTGTGTTAAGCTGAATCTCTTATCACACCTTGAATCACATAACCAACATTGTATTTCAATTGTTCGTTCAATTGTTCGTTCAATTGTTCGTGTACATCAGCAATTTGACCAATTTCTAACAGTTAATGGGTTGTTATTATCTTTCCATTTTAATTTACGCTGATAATTACGCTTAAAATCATAATCATAATCATAATCATAATATCATAATATTAGAGGCATTTTCTGACAGCATTGTAGGCGTCCACCTAAGCGAGTCATAGTAATAAAATTTAAAAATAAAATATAAAATAAAAATATAGGTTTGGTATAGAATATATACTAAAGTTGTACTTTCTTAGATCCTTAAAGACTACACTATTAATTAGAGTTTTAGAATATATACTAAAGTTGTACTTTCCTAAATCATTAAATAGTAGACTATTAGATTTTAAAAGCATATAACTTTAGTTTCATTGCTTAAGAAATTAAAATTCTTACACCATTGGAACGAGTATGAAATATCCTTTCAAATGAGACTCATTTGTAGTATGTTCTATGGATTTACAACATTAGATGCGTTCACATAAAAAGGTAATCAGTGATTAGCTTAACAAGCTGACACAACTAAAGAGTTGCATGTAAAAATAAGAGAAAAGACATGTATATTAGCTATACAAATTTAAAAAGCAATCTCAAGATAAAATATAATAAAAAAGAGTATGTGTAGAATAAAGAAATAAACGATGAATCTAAAATGATTCTAGGTCCAATCTTTAATAGGAAACTTTACCATCATCACGTATAATTTTATAACTGTACGTAATTTACCGATCCCCCATGTTATTTTAGGGTTCCAATTTATGTTCCCTTCAATTTTAAAATTATTACTGTACTCCCTTCGGACCACAAATAAAATTACATTGGGTTTTTTGCGTTCTTCAAGGCAGTACTTTGACCGCATATAACTTTGAAAAAACAAGCAAGCATTGAAATATGTTTTCTATTCAAAGGTTTACGTCTAAAAGTTTTTTATTTTTTGAAAAGTAGTTATGTATACATTATACATTTAAAGTGATTTTACCATAAAAGAAGGATCATATCTTTGGAATGTTAGTTGTACACTTATAAGTTATACCAACATGTGGCTTACCAACATCAAGCTTAGAAAGACTTTTTTTGTTTTTTGGTTACAAGAAAGACTTTGACACTATTATCGGCCTCTTGGATCATGTAACATATGGGATGCGTTAATTAATAGTTAATTGAAATTGATGGTAAGAGTTTAAATTAGTTAAGATGCCCTATAAAGTCATAGTAATTTTAGTATATGGCATTCATGATATTAAATGAATTATATAAATATTTATCCATATATTACTAAATAGTTTTTCATAAGTGACAAGTACACTTTAATTTTTCGATAAGACTAAAAATCACATTATATTAGTTTATTATATAATAACAGTTCGTGCAACGCACGGACATACTATACGGGCATCCACCTAGTATTCAGATAATTGTGAACGAGGTTGATTATTTGTCAATTTTTTTTTGTCTTCATTATTTTAACAGGTACACGACAAGACGACAAGGTTCACTAAGGCTCTGTTTGATTCACCTTAATTTTACTTAAATTTAGTTCAGTTCAGTTCAGTTCAGCTCATATGAAACTTTATTACTCATTTAACTTTTCATTCCGAAATAATTTCATGATGAAAATTATGTCATCGGAAAGATCTCAAAGCATACTTTCAAATGAGTCCAATATTGACTATGTTTGGACGAATTTTAAATGGTTAACGGTCAAGTTCAAAAAATCAATTAAGTTTAGTTTAGATAGTTCAGTTCAGATCAGTTTTATCCAGGTGAATCAAATGGAGCCTAAAGGACTTAATGAAACTAAGATCCATATTCGATCATGTAATTTGTACTCCTGCATACCGAGACGACAAGGTTCACTCGTAGTGTTTTGAAGTGTTTGGAAATGTTTTTACTATTTTCATTTTAAATTTATTAGAATCACGTTTGTTGTTTTTAGTTCAAATAAACAAGTTTCAAGGAAACAAAGTTGTTTGGTTGCTAATGTTGGAATTGGATATCACAAATGATTTTAGACAAAACGTATTTAGCTTCTAATCAGAAGTGTTTTGTTTCTTGTTTATTTGACCAGATCTTTTTTTTCCTCTACATGTCTAAATAGTGATTCCCCATTTCTTTGTGAGTGACTTCACACAAGATTTAGTGTTTTTATATTCAATTAGGTCTGGCAAAGCTAACCCGACCCGACAACCCAACCTGAACCTAACCTGAAAAAAGTGGGTTAGGGTTAAGGTTTTCAACCCATTTATTAAATGGGTTAGGTTAAGGTTGAAATTTTCAACCCGAAAACAACCTGTTCAACCTGTTTACTTACAAATGTCAATTTTATTTTTGAAATTCAGTATATATTTATGAGACAAATAATTAATAATCAATGAAAATTATAATTTTTCCTTAATCCAATAGTTTGTTATGTATATATATCTACTTACTATAGAAATTTGAGGATATATATCCCCTTTATATAAAATTTTTACCATTTTTTACTTATAATAAATTGGTTAAATGGGTTAAACGAGTCGACTAGATTAACCTGTTTATTAAATGGATTGGATTAGGATTGAAGTTTTTGACCCATTTAAAAAACAGATCAGATGAGTTGAACCCAAAAACCAACCCGACCTAATCTGTTTGCCAGGCCTACATACAATCTTCCCTTTAAGAATTATATATTCTACACTCCATTTAATGATTCTAACATCACTACTTTACTTCAATGTCAGCTTATGAGTATGTACAATAGACACAAATCAATCTATATTCCTTGCTGATTTTGTTAAAACTCATCGGCCACCAAACAAATATCAAAGCCATAATTTCAATTTGATTACGAATTATCGGGCAATGTACGTGGCAAAACCTAACCTGACCGATATCAGACCTGCTCGACATTCGATAATATTTTAAAATTTATTATTATTCGGACGGACCTAACCCTACCTGATCCAACCCGATACCCAATGCCAGATACTCAATGTAATCGAATACAATAAGTCTCGGCCCGAATTGATCCTAAATCAAAATAAACTCGAAGAGAAACTTACCCGAAACCTAAATATATACGTATCATAAGGACTTAGTATCAAAGATGAGAAAAAACCCAATTTAGACACACGACCTGCAACCAAATCCTACTATTCTTTTTCTTGAAATACCTCGAACCTTTAAAGGCCTAGAACCGCAATGTCCCTACCCAAAATCAACTCGACCCCAAGGTGTACCCCTTGGCTTACCAATAAAAACAAAAATAAAAATATAACACTTAATTTGATATCGATTGATATGTAAACCAAACAATATGTACAATCAAAATCACATACTCGGATGAAAATTAATGTTTTGATCTAGTTATATAGTAATGGGCATTTGGAATGGAATAATTTGGAAGTTGGACTAGATTTTCGTAGACTCAATGATTTACATTCCAAAGTCAACATTAACAAGTACATTTTCTGGTCGACAGAAATTACTTTTCATGAATCAAAACAAGTGTTTTAGTGTACTAATTGATTGGCATCCCAAATGAGAAATCACAAGGCACGTCGCCCTCTAATTGCAAAAATGCATTGATTGCTAGTTACTTTCATGCCATATTCTAGTAAGACTTACTGAAATCAAGCATCCATTCAGCATATAAGCAAGAAAATAGAATCTATAAAGGATAACGTTTAAATCACTTAGGCCTCGTTTACTAGCTTGCAATCAAATGTAATTCAATGCAATTATTTTGTAGAGTAAATGTAGGGTGAAAAGTGAAGGAGTGGGAGGAGAGGGATGAGAAAAGTGGGGTTGATTGTATCATTCAATGTAATTACAATTGCTCAACTTTTCACATGTAATGGTGATTACTTTGAGTGATGTAATCAACCTTACTTTTCCTATCTTCTTCCTTCTCCTCCTTTATTTTCCACCTCACAACTACCTTATAAAATGATCGCATTGCAAACATTTGATTGCAAGCTAGTAAACACCACCTTAGTTTCTTCTCAATTTAGGAAATTGCAGACGAAAGAGGTGCACCTTGATCCTGAATAGTTTTCTTCAGAGTTTGTTGTTTCTGTATTCAAATTCCAAGCATGCAAAGGTCCCTCTCAAGCAATGTTCGACACATCCTTTCGACAACCCCACTATATTGTGGTCTTCCAACATAAGTTTGATGTCGCGCAATGCCCTCTTGTTTGCAGACTATTAAAATCTCTTTCTCTTGAAACTCAAGAGACAACAACTAACTGAAATCGTCGAGGAAAATCACTCATAAAAATGTAGAAAACCTTCGCAAATAACACGGGGAAATAATCAGCATGTAGCGGGAAAACCCTAACCCCTATAGACGGCACCAAGGGAATACTTTTTAGCATGTATGGAGTTCCATGAAATCATGTCGGAAGAAGTTCCTTTTCACATCGATCTTCTAGAGATAAACCTTCCCAACCATATTTCGCAAATCCAAAAGTAGAGGTTCAAACTGATCGATCAAGATAACGTTTTACAAGCTTACCCTCGTCAAGCTTTCAAGTTTCAAACATGTAGTCCACTCTTTTAACCACAAACGATTAGCGACACTTTTCATCTTGTAGAATGCCTCCAATTGCCACAAGCCTGTTGTTGGCATTGTTTCCTTCAATACCTCATGTAACACTGTCTTCAAGACACAACTGTATGATTGATATCGGCTTTTTCATGGATCTTATCGAGTTGAGCGTTTGTCATATATTCAGTTTTCTTATTACTTTTTCAGTGCAGTGCCTTAGGCCATACGTTCTGAACCAAAAGCGCATGCATCTTCACCTTTCAAGTTCGAAGTGAACCAAGCTATCGAATTTAGGAATATCGAGTTTAGCTCCAATCATCTTTCAGCCAACGATAAAATTCTAGCGATTACAAACCACAGATTTGATACCAATTTGTTAGAATAATCACTAGTTTAAGTTGCTAATTAAAATCACAACCACATTCATATATTCGATGCACGAATGAAATCAAGAATAACAAATGAGAATTAAGTGTAAACCTCCAATTTAATGAAAGAGTTATATCCCATATAATGTGTAGGAAATTTAGATAGAATTAGGAAACTAACCATAATCGTAATTTATTTTGGTACCACTTATGGAATGTCCGTCACAAGCTCAACATCTATTTCATATTAATATTTTAATTTTTTGCTATTATTTCAAAAAAAAATTATAGAACTACAAATGAGTGTAACAATAATTGGAGAAACTAAGTAGCCTTAGAATAATTGAAAGTACAAAACTTAAATAAATTATAGAAATGAAAATACATAATTAAAAATGTATTTTGCATAAAAAACAAAGAAATATTTAATAATATGGATAACAACTTTTTAATTAACTCCACACCCTCGATTATGTGATTTCCACAAATGCTTCATCAAGTCCCCCTTTTGCTGATGATAATACCTTGTACATACGGTTTTGAGCAAGCCTATCATTTTGAGGTATTTATTTGGAGTTATGCAATATGTAGAAACTCGGCTGTGAAATACTTGAGATTGTTCATTCATTGCAGACGTTATTATTAGACTTTTGTTAGTCCAGAGTCCCCTTATGATTTGTTAAGTTATTACTTATCTCTTCCCCCTTAGTGCACTATTGCTTGTGACCCGATATCCATTTGGGGTATTTCTGGCTAAAGTACCTTGAGATGACCATAGAGTTTAAGAGCTCAATGATGGGTGCATGTTTAATACACCTTGGTGCCTTGTATTGGTTGACTGATGCACCTTGGCTAATGCCATAATCCATAAGCTTATCAAATGTACCATTTTCCACCACCCTAATCTCCAAGGGTCCAATTGACTTGTCCAAAGTTCGAATTTGGCGATAAACAATGTTGACCGACTCCTCAATCGTAAGGCAGCAAGCTTCTAACACGTTTGTTGGAATTTCAGTAACAACATTATTGTTTTGGGTGATTTCCCAAAATAAAACATAGTGGCCTGGAATGGTTGAGATATCAGTACAGCCTGCATACTCTCGGACAGATGCATCAAATGGGATGAGATGCTCAACTGCATCCATCACTGCGCTATGTAGCTCCCCCTCATCAGTCTTGTCGTAGTCGATACTAAGGGCAACGTCTTCCGTGAAACAAAGTGGAAGTTTGGAGCCTTATTTTTGAATCCAGCCACTCGAAGAATGTCTCCGACACGATATCTGTATAATCCTATTCAAGAGGAGAAAATAAAATAAAATACAAATAAAGCGAAATCAGTTTTAATTTTTACAATTAATAACACTGATTTATATTTAATTATTTTTTCCCTTTTTTTGTTGGGTTCAAGGAAAGAGACATGAAACCAACAACGATAGTCACCTCAGATCTTGGTGTGAAAATGACTTCACCAAATTACCTAGACTAAATCTTATATTCCAACAATAATTTCTACCTGTAGTTGTTATATGTAACATAAGAGTACAAGATCAAATTTACCTAGCTTGGCATTTATTAAAATATGAACTGTTAACCTCTTCAAGACTCCAGCTCATAAATAAATATGGTAATTGTTACTTTTTGAGGTGAAAGATAACAAACTTTGAATGCGAATTTACAAATTACTACTCCCCACATTCCTTATTCTTTTCTCCATTTGATTTTTCACAGTCTCCAAGACGACATGCACTTTGACCATTAATATTATTCTATAGCTTTAAAACTATAAAAAGTTCATATTTAGAAAAGAAATTAAAAATGAATCTAATAATAGTATTTTTACTTGATAAATTTTTATTCTTTTTCGTAAATTAATGGTCAAAGTTTGTAAATCTTGACCTCAAAAGACAAATGAAAAGAAGATTTGGAATGAGTGGAGTATACAAATTTGAAGAGTGTTTTTCTTTTTTTTCTTATACAAGTTAAGGCGGATACTATGAACATCAATCATATTTTTAAATTCTAATTTAACAAGTATGCTTTACCAAAAAAATAAAATTTTCAGCGATTTTTCATAAAGAGGTAAAAGATAAAAAAATAAAAGGCATTTAGGAACATCTTGTTATCAAGAGTATAAATTTGGACACAATGTATATATTATTAGATGCTCTCGGATCATACTCGCACCACTCATAATTAACACTTTTCTTTTTGTTTTGTAAGATATGGAAGCATTGGTCCTGAACCATGTAATAATTTCTCATATCTCACTTACCAGCATAAGAGGTAACAACAAGCTCATACTCTTGCCCCAACTTCACGTCAACAAGATCCACCAATTCTTGTTCTTCCATCACTACCCCACTCCGATTCATGGGCAGGAACTCAAAGTAACCCATAGTAGGGAGGATGGTGTAAGAAACGTCGCTTGGCTTAGAAAGAGGATTCAAATTGACCCCAAAATGGCACTCAGAAGAAGCATACCTCCTGCTTACTAGAGGGAGCCCATTACTATAATAATCAAGGGTTGGAACATATTGAGCCATCCAGTCACAATAACCTCAATATACTTAGCATTAGGCCACAACCTAGTTATTATCCCTTTCCATGAACCCTCTCTACACTCAGCCTCAATAATATCTGCCAAGTCCGGATTAGGCTCCACGATCCTCGACACGATTTCTTTCACATTTGGTTCGGTTATTTGCGGGTTTATGGACCCCGTACGGATGTCATGAGAAAGAAGCTCCCAATGCTGTTTTAGGAACTTGATGGCTCGGATTAAGGCCGAAGCAAAGACCGAACCCACCCGAACAACCTCCTTATTTTGGTAAAGCCCACAAAGCATTTGGGAGTACATGCTTTGGTAAGGATCAGGGCAAAGGATGGTCTCACTTGGGCTTGTGTAGTTTGTGTAGGAATCTTTGAAATGCTTGCTTTTGTAGTAGCTTGTTAATACAGGTCGAACTAATAATCCACCATGAGTGGTTGCTTCGGGTCTGGTAAAGAGGAAGTACATCCCTTTGCCTTTCTCTAACCCTGGCATAAATTGACTCATCACAGGCATAAGTAAGCTATAAAGAAAGGATCTCCTCTCTAGCTCCTCTTGAGTTGTTGGAATAAGCTTTGTTTCTCCTCCTGAGGTACCCGAGCTGCTAAAACAATGCGAGTTAAATGCTTATATTCAAATACATAAGTTCAAAAACTTATATAGGATGATTTTACCGTAATTTATGGCGAGATGAAGATTACTTTTCAATAAAACAAGTTATGGGTCATTGTTCATTATAAGTACTACTCCTACATTTCTAAATTGTAACCTCATAAGAAGGAGAATGTAGTGTAAAATCTAGCTGACTTATTCATGGCTTTGCTATATATGCCGAAATTATTAAGTGTTGCAGTAACATGGATTACATGGTGTTACGTTACCATATACTACCTCCGCTTCACAACAATAACAACATATAATTAAAATGGATGATTTATAGAAAAAACAATATTTCTTAATTTAGTAAACTTTTTTGATGGGAAGTACTATTATCCCCTCCCCCAAATTTATATGACATTATTTCCTTTCACCTAACCCTACTCCCTCATTAATCAAAGGGTATAATAAGAATGTTTCAACCAAAAAGAGAGTGCATTAATATTGGTCTATGTGTCAAAAGTAAATGTTGTTATTGTTGTGTAACGGAGGTAGTAAATTACAACCAATAGAATATTTTCCCTTTCTCCTTCTTTTCTTTTCCATATATTTTAAAACAAAACCCCGCAATTTTGGGCGCATGTGAGAGGGAAACAAACACACTCAGTTTTAATGTGACACTAGAAACTTTCTTCTTTGTTATTTTCAGCCATGTTGAAAATGTTCTAAAGAAAATGGTTAATGAAAAAAAATTCATTGTTAATTAACTTTTCATAGAATAATTTTTTTTATCCACCCAAACCATTCTTTTAATGTGATTAAATTGTTTCATACGTACTACCAATTCCAATGTCCCTATGTTAGAACATTTTTAGAGTAAAAGAATTATGTCTCACATGGCTTGCCATGTGGAGGTAGTTATATGTATATAGCTTATTATTGGCAACATTTTCAAAATCGTTGTCATAAATTTGCTGGCTTAGGCCTCTTTTTTTGCAACATAAGTTATTTCGTGTAATCCGGTCGCTTCCTAAACATTATTCTTTTATATGTCTAGAAGTCATAATTAAATTGTTCATATCCTATAAAATTGTTATAACGCACTATAATTTCAATTGTTATTAAAATAATTAGATCAACTTTATCAATTTTACATATCTTATGGTACCAACAAACATCTTTTATATGAGCAAAAAATCTAACTTCTTTATGGGAATAAAAGCTTATTCGGTAGAGATGAAATGATAAGAAAAGAAAGCAATAGAAGAAATATGTGTTAACTTTCCATGTTGAGAAGGGAAAGAAAATAGTGGAAAGGTTGTCTAACGAAACCCTCACTTTATCTTCCTACCAATTCGATAAGATTTGGAAGGAAAACGAGTTAAAAATTATCATTCCTTTCACATCCTCTATACATATGTATGAAAAATATAATTTTGTTTTCAGTATCCTTTTGATAAATAAAACCAAACATAGAAATTAAACAAGAGCTACTTTTTTTTTTTTTTTTCCTTTTTTTCTGACTTTTCCTTTCCTATCTTCCAAATGTATCAAAAACAAATGGTAAAATGTGCTCTAGTGGTTAGAGCATGGTCCACAACCTCGAGATTCAGGTATGAGTCCTACCAAGGCCTTTGTGATGTGCCTCCTCCAAAATAGTAAAAAATTACTTTATATCAACATTTTAGCAATACTCTTAACTTTTTATTTTGAAGGGAACAACACTATTTTAGTATACGAGTACAATAATACTCATAACTAGGAATGACAATGAATACCTATCCAATGAACATCATCTACCAGCCCAAATCCATCATAAGTGAATATGGATGAACACAAATGGATGGAAATGGGTATAGATGTTTATTGAATTGCATATGCATGATTAATAACTTAATTATAATAATTAAGAAGAAAATTAATAATTAATAATAATAATAATAATAATAATATAAAATAAAATAAAAAAATTAATAATAATAATAATAATAATAATAATAATAATAATAATAATAATAATAATAATAATAATAATACGAAAGAAAAAAATAATAATACTTGTATTTTTAGACATTTGAAATTAGGTAGATACACTTAGGTGATGCTTGGATTGGGATAATGATTAAGGGGGTAACAGATTGAATTTTTAGGCTAAATTGGGAGGTATGTGAGGCAGTGGGGGTTAGATTTTCGTCAAGAAAATGATAATGATTACCCTCATTTTGGGGGATAATAGTTACCCGCATCCCCCTAGGGTAATGATTTCCCCCATTTTCCCTTTATTTTCTCCATTACCCCCTTAATCATTACCCCCATCACTACTTCACCTTACTATTTTTTACACTTTAAAAAATTTGCTCTATTATCCCCTTAATCATTACCCCAATCCAAACATAATATTAATGTTGTTTATGTGTATCAAGCTAAGGGGAATTAATGATACTTTCACTTTTTTTTAATTAACTATTTTTATTGTGTTAGGTAAATATATATTTGTAATGGAGTGATGATTGAATTAGTTTTTATGGATATTTTGTGGTGCATACATATAATTTTCTTTGACGAAATAGGTAGCAGCTTCATAGCCAATGGACATATATATATTTATTTACTCGCTACATGTATCGTTTTGGAAATAGATGGATGAAATTCAGTTAAATGGATATAAATAAAGTAAAAATAAATAGAAATGCATATGGATATAGCTCCCCTCACTCCATAATCGATCTATTGCTATCCATACTCATAACCTTGCCACGAATTCTTTGTCATGCATTGCGTAGATCCTAACTATACTAAACATTTTTATTTTCATTTGAGTGTGCACGTGCTTTTTTCTCTCTTTTTCCGAGAGAGCATTATAATACAGTTAACGATATTTTGGGTTTGAACTTATTATGCTTCTGCTTCAGCAGTACAGTTCATCATCATGTTAGGCTGAATGATGACACAGGGAGTAAATTTTGACGAATCAATTATTACATATATATAGGATCGAACACAGAAAAGGTTTCGTTAATTATGTCTCTTTGTTTTTCTACGGAGTATTATTAACTTTTATGGTACTAATCTAGCTAGGATCGGAGTAACGTTGTTGACCACGAGGAAATTATTGGGTGGTATCCCAATTTATAAGAAACACCAAAAAGAGAAAAAGGAAAAGATAGGAACAAAAGGAGAAAGAAAAGGCCGTGATCAAACACCAAGTAATTTTAAGGGGTGCCTCTAGATAAAGTAGAGGGGTGGCTATAGTTAAAGTAGAGGAATGACTCTAGGTGAAGTAAGGGGTGACTCCAGGTGAAGTAGAGGTGGTACCTAGTATATATTTGAGGGGTGACTCTACGTGAATTAAGGGTGGCTCCACTTTTAGAGGATGATGGCTCCACATAAAATAGGAGGTGGCTCCAACTATTGGTCCACCATGAACTAAGTCCACACAAGTTTTTGTAGATTTATTTAGTCTTGGTATTTGCCGTGAACATGAGTTGAAAACATAGTGGGCTAGTTTATATACTAATTGGGCCCTTGATACGTTAGACATGTGGCAAATAAGGTTAGGGTGTTTAAGACATAGGAATATTATATAAGATACGACTACAAAAACTTGTGTGGATTTAGTCTATGGTGGACCAATACTTGAAGTTACCTACTACTTCACCTAAAGTCACCCCCTCTAAAAGTAGAGCCATCCCTATTTTACCTAGTGTCAACCCTCAAATTTATACTTGGAACCGCCCCTACTTTACCTGAAGCCACCCACCAAATTTCTCAAAATTACTTCACCTGAAGCCACCCTTCTATTTTACCTGGAGCCACCCCCTACTTCACCTCGAGTTACACTACTACAATTCCAGGCATTAGACACGCTTATTTAGACACACTTTCAAAACCGTGGAAAAAAAAGCGGTGTCTACCCCGCTTTTAACCGTGGAAAAAAAAAAAAAACTTAAACACGTTTTGGACCGTGACAAAAAAATAAATAAATGAAACACACAGCTTTATCCTCACGCTAGCTTCTTCTCAGATCTACTTCCTCAACCCAACTCTCTCTCTCTCTCTCTCTCTCTCTCTCTCTCCTTCCTCCGTCTATCTCTGAGCGCTCTCTCTTCTTCCTCACCACCACCGAAAACAGCAAGTCAGATCAACACCAGAACACTAGCGAACGAGATCTTCAATCTGAAACCGAGAAATCGGGAATGTTCAACCCAAAGAAGGCGTCTTATCTTCTTTCAAATCCGTTTATATGTTTGATTTGTAACTATAACCCTCATTGTTTGTTTAATTTGAACTCAATTTATCTAATTGGGTTGCTTTCTGTTTGTTCATGAAATCCTAACTGCGGATGGGCTCTCAAGTCAAAGATTGTGGCTTGGTCAAGAAAGGAAAATCCAACAACAAGGTAAGTTTAACTAATTTTTGGTGAAATTTCTCAAGTTAGAGATGTTTTCCTTCAAGTTTCACTAAAACTTTGGGTAACTGTTCATTGTTTCAATTTTTGCGAGAAGAGCGAGCGAGAGGCTGAAGACAAGAGAAGCGGCTAAATTAACTACGATTACTGCGAGGTACTGTTCGTTGTTTTAATTTTTTTGGGATTTAATTGGTTATTCTTCAAAGTTTTGAACCCATTACCACTCTAGATCTGGAATGTCTCAATTTTGTTGTAACTGTGTGAAGAGCTTATATTTGGGCTGGTGGTTTGCTAATTTATTTCCTTTTTTCATAAGTAAATAGGATAAGAGTTCGTGTGGAGATGTATTACTTGTAAGATGCTTGTTGAGGCTCAGGGTGGCGCGCGAGTTCGATCCAAACCCTCGATAATCTGTTGGGCAACGTGAGTATCTTTCTTTGTTCTGATTCATTTGATTGGAATCACAATTCTGCTGATATTTTCCTTGAGCAATTTATCTGCTGTGAATTGTGATGCTTAGTTGTTTGTAAGTTTACTTTTTTTTTTACTATATTTTTGATCAAAATGTTTGTTACTTTACTTGATTACGCTATTATGAGCTGTTGGCAATAATTTACTCCTGATATTAAATTACTATTACATGTTCTTGAAGTCATTAAACAAATTTAAGGTAGTTGTATAACTAATTTTACCAATCACTTCTATTTCTTAGTTATCAGCTTTAAGTTAACCTCTAAAAACCTTTAGTAATACAACTAGCTTCACAAGTATCAGGTAGCATCATAGCTATTTGTGCCAAACAGAGCGTACGTATTGGCATATACATATAAGGTTTTTTTTTATCTTGCGGAACTGCAATATCCTGATACATAAGAGGGCGTCACTGTCAAATTTTTGGGTTCATGAGCCGATATGACACATACAAAGGATAAAAAACGGCCGATATGTCTAGTACAGTTAACAACCTATATAATTCTTGCTGTGATGGTAACAATCTAGTATGTGACGATGTAACACTCCCATTCACTGTATTGTTCTGCACTTCAGCATAAAACTGATTGGAACCATCTTAATGTGTGGAGTAAATGAAATGAGGAATGTAGAGAGCGAGAAAATCCATGTGCTCACTTTCGCTTAGTGGCCTGGCCAGTCTTTTACTTGCTGTAACTCTTTTACTTGCTGTAAGTCTTTTAGTTGCTGTAATTCAGCCTTGCTGTAAACAATACCATACAATCAACCTAGTGGCTCCCTTTTATGTCAGTGTTCTCTCTACACTATTTTTGTAAGATCTCCGATTCATAAAAGTTTGTTTGGTATTTTTCATCAGAAGTAAAAGACGGATAACAAAATCTCTTATAGTTATATCTGTTAGAACGTCAGAAGTTTCAACATATCATCTTTTTTTTGTTGGAATTCTTTTTGCTTTATGACATGTTGAGACATGACTAAGTCGTCATGAAAATAGTTTTAGATTGGAGAGATATCTTGTTATCAGTGTACAAAATTGGTCTTATGTTTTTGGGTACTAACAACTGAAATAATGGCATTAGTAGATGGTTTTGTTTATAGTTTCCATCTTCCAGGGCACTCTATCGCCCGTGAGAACCTCATCTTTTGAAGAAGCCTACGAAACTATTCGCAGTTTGTAATTTTGTTTACCTTTCAAATGATCTATTAGTTGAGCCCACGGAGACTTGGCTTTGGAAGCTAAAAGGATTGATGAATGATGAATGCAAGATGTATTGCTACTTGAGACAGAACTTGTTTGATGTCTATGTTAGCTGATGAGATAAAAGGAAGATTATGAATCTGACAAAGAGTTGCTCCTCCTCTGTAAGTAGCAAATATTTTCAATACACTCCTAGTCTCTCCTTCCTGTTCTGCTCTTAATGTTTTTTTATTCAGATTAATATTTGTAGTATCAGGTTTTTTGTTGTTGAAGTATTTTTTTAGGAGTATTTGGACATCTGGGTTTGATAGTGGATGGTGTTCAGGGATTATTGTTGGTGCTCTGTTTTTGATTTGAATAAATGACTGCCATTTGAGATGTCGAAGGCTCATAGTGTTGCTGTATGTTAAATTTTATGTTTTAGGATAAAAGATCAAATGCGCAGTTGGACTGCCATAAGTTTGTTATGTAGCCTGATGCCTTCCAGTAAGCTAGGGGATGAGACTTGCTTAAAAAAGGTTATCTGGTTGTATTTGTCTCTGATTCTCTTCAATGTTATTTACAGAAGAGATTTAGTCTTGTTATGAACTTATATTCTACAAAACAACAAATATGCATTGTTACTTGTAGCGACTGTTTCTATCCCTATGAGTAGTGATCAGTGTTTGATTTTGTAATATAATGTCATTCATGAGCTCATGGTTTCCTACTAACTCATGATATTTCTGTTGCAGCAATTCATACTACTTTCTCTCTTTGAATGCCAAGAGTTGGACATTTGAGATCGAATATGCTTGGCGTCTCACTGATCTTGGCTGGAGGTTATTTGCACTTTTCAGAGTTTAAGAGGTCACTTAGAAGATTTTCTAAGTGGTGTACCTTTGTCATTTTTTGTAGTTAATTGTCGAAGTTGGGCAGGAGTTGTTTCTGGTGAAGTATACACACTCTATGCTTATAAAATCATCCTATTTTTTTGTAGTTAATTAGTAATTAATGTTAATTAAGAATGGATTGGAAAATGTACCAGAACTCCCATTTGTAGTTGTTGATAATAAATGTATTTTGTTGGAACTTTGTATATTGTTGATAATAAATGTATTTTGTTGGAACTCCGTTTTATTTTTGAATATAATTTGTCACAACTCCTCCTAAAAAAAAGTCACGGTGAAAAGCGTGGCAAAGTCTTCCCGGGAAATTATTTTACCGCTCAAAACCATTAAAATATATTTCCCTCTTAAAATTGCAGGAAAGAGTTCTGCACATATTATTACGCTGGTAAGCGTGGCAAACTTGAATGTATCCGCGGAAAAAACTGTGGAAACAAGTGTGGCAAAAAAGCGTGGTAAAAATTCCACCCAGCTTTTTGCCACGCTTTTTCCAACCGTGGCAAAATGTTTTTGCCACGCTTAGTAGCGTGGAAAGGCCCGCATTTCACCGTGGAGAACAGCCATTCTTGTTGTAGTGTTATCCTTCAAAATTACTTAGTCCACGGTAGACTAAGTTCACACAAGACATGCTGAAAAACGACAAGGCATTCATATTGGCCATGTCGTGATGTAGCTCGATGATGAGTTGATGACAGTGAGGCCATGAGTTAGGAAAAATACGGTAAAGAGGGAGAGTGCTCCGGATGTTGAGCTGCCCAAGATGAGGAAAAAAAATTCTTAATTAGTGGGAGATCTAATTAGGTGGATGACTACGACGAGTCGTTCGGACATGAAGCGTTTGTTGGTTAGGGCATAAAACCAACGGGTTCCTAAAACATGTATTTGGTCAATCCTAGTATTTTGGTAGTAGTATCAATCGGGTGGTATTGATATTGTACCGAGCCGCTTGTAGTAGGAGTTGTGTTGTTTACCTTGGTTGTAGATGAGTTAATTGTTGGCTTAACATTGTAATCACTATTGACATTGTTAGTGGATTAGTTGTCGGTTTGGCGCATGATTTTTATCCCACTGGGATTTTTCACGTTATATTGATGTTGATTATTGTGCGTCGTTTTCTGTATTTTATTTGTTAATTCCGCAATTGGTATCAGAAACTCTGAGTTCTAATCGGAGGAATTTGTTAAGTGGGTCGAAATCCCAAAGAAATTACCTTTGGAAAAATTCAAAGAGAGGTTGGGAGCAAAGAATGGGAGAAGTATCACCATTGGCAATCCGGTCGATATCAGGGAGAAGATCCTCATATGTTATAATAGGAATAGCCTTCTTGAAAGCTTCGCGGTCTGTTTGACCACACCCGAGGCCATGCCTTTGGAGATACTCGACGTTAGCGTTTTGAGTAAGGATTTTAGTGAGAACCCTCCTTTGAACCTCACCAGCGTTGGTAGTTACATCTTCGATGAATTGCAAGGCAACTCTGGTTTTGTCCTCAACATTATTGTTGGGATTGTTTTGGTAAGATGTTTTGCTATTTAAAATTTCTTGCATGGTTGAAAGCTAGGCAGAGACAGGGCGAGAGAAGTGATAAACTAGAGAGATATAAACTGGGTTTGAGCTTTTTAGTGCAAATTAAAAATGATGGGGAAATATTGGCGTAAACCCAGAGTCTAAGGAAGGAGATATTGCTTATGGAACTAGGTCATCCCCACCATCCCCTTTATATAGTACTCATGGCTACCGCGCTGATTTGATTGGTACCATATACTTGTTGTAAATAGCGGGTTCCACCAAGTAAAAGAGAAAAATAGAAAAGAAAACGTAAGGTAGAAACCGAATTTGATTTCACTCGTCAATGTTGTTGTGGGTTCAAGTTTGAGTTTTTTTTGCTTGTCTCTAATACAAGGGTTTAAATTTGAGTTAGGTTGGCATTCTGGTTATAAGAGTGAGACACTTTTCAGTTACGTATGCATTATGTGGGTGACACACTTATCAGTGATTTATAATGGTGAAATATTACTACTTGTGCTCCGATCTCATTCTTAGTCCATATGAATTATATACTTTTATTTCACTACAAGAACGTATGCAAATGCCGCAAAGTCGTATGCACCCGGCAAGCCAATCCAAAAAACTTTGATGTGCTGACGAACTCAAGTAGAGGAGAAGACCCTCCATGCAAAGAAAAGTAGATAAGGATTTATTCTCTCTATATATAGATGAAGATTTGAATTCCAAACGACTGAATGTGAAAGTGGAGCATTTACCACTTAGACTCCCACCTTATTCTCATTAGATATTAACTACTACCTCCGTTTCACAATAATAACAACATTTATTTTTGGCACATAGATCAATACACTATCTTTTTGGTTGAAACATTCTTAGTTCATAATAAAAACATTCTTAGTGCAAGTTAGAATTTCAACTTAGTTCTTCACCCAAAACGTTGATAGATCAATCTCAAAGCATATAGGGAAGTGACAAAATTTCGTAAGGGAATGACAGAATTTAAAAGAAAATGAGAACAATCATATTTTATAGATTAGTCTCAAAGCATATAGGGAAGTGAGGACTGAGGAGATATATAATAAAAAATTTGAAAGAAATAAAAACAAGGACCAACATCATAAGAAGGAACCCCATGTTTCCCACATCAAACCACTGAACCAGAACAATGTTTATGTTTAAAAGTTGCATATTTTTGTTTTCTTTGCATTTTGGACTCTTTTTGATGCTAGGCTTAGACGGTCGCCCTTCACTCCTAGCCCTAGGGCTGGTCCTGGTCAAGTTTCTTACGCCGCTTTGTTAATCGCCAAATTAACAATCTCAGTGATACACTATCTCACCTAATTTTAATGACGCTCATTTATATATTTAGCACTCTTTAACTTTGTTTTAATAACTTATTCTTTTTTCGAACAACCAAATTTCGTTATAGGCAACTAATTGCCAAAAATATATCCATTTAAAAATTATAGAGGCCCATTAGGCCCGACTTCGAAAAAACCTCCTAGCATTAGCAAGTTGTTAATCCCTATCACAAGTACTATACAATAATACTTTTTGTTATTGTGAGAATAATTTTGCTGGATTCATTTCAAAATATTATTTCCAAAAAACTATCTTTTTGTTAGTTTTAAATTTACATAATTATATCTATTCTAAAGTTAAAGTGGTGTGTCAAAAATCGTGAAAAGTCTAAGATAAAGATAAACATGAAATAAAAGGAGTATCTTCTTTCCAATCCACTTTTAGTTGTGTTACTCAATCAAAATTAAACTACTAGGAGGACAATGGATGCTAACAACTACACAAAAGATAAAGTAATAAAAAGACATTGATATATATGAAACACAAACATAACAACAATAAAACGTATCAAATTAAAATGCATGAATAAATGTCAAAAATAATTTATTTCTTGAACTTACTGAAAGTAACCAATTTGAAAATACCATTCAATTTAAGTTGATGAACAAACAACAATAATTAAAAGACCCCAAATTAAACTTAGAGTTGAAAATCAAATCTAGACCGTTAACTAATTTAACCAAAAAATTGAACATAGAAAGAGAGACAGGTGGAGGGAGAATTAGAAGATAATTTTTATTTGTGAGCTTTTCATAATTAAGCACAATTTATATGAGTCCGTCTTATGCATGAGACATGTTTCCTATGAGCAAAACACTGATATTAACGCACCTTCAAGATTATAGCTCGACAAAAGCTAATACTTTTAGACGGCAAGCCGTCTCATAAGGGGAAAAAAAACCAAAACAAAACGATGTTACAGGTTTAATTACTAGACCAAGTTTTTGGTCTAGCTAGTAATGCATATTTGGAATTTTTAGTTAACAAAATCATGTGAGACCCACTACAAGTTGAATTGTCGACTACAAATGTAATTAATGGAGCTAAATAGCAATATCCACTTAACTATATACCACCATTAATTTTTATGAGTTACCACAATTACTCTTATTTTAAATCTCCCTCTTCCCTTTCCACACTCTCATTTTCGCTCCCTTCATTTGGTTTCATTTCCTTTCACTCGTAGAATTCTCACTCCCAGATTTTAACTAATAATGTTGAATGATTTTTCCAACTATGAAGACAAATTTTTTATTCTGGTAATATTCTAATAGGATATTATAGTGTTTGTAATTTGTTGGAATAAGTTGGACTATGATTTGGAATGAGTTGGAGGTTTTGAAAACCACATAGTACTATATATAAAAGGGTGTGGGACGTTGCATCCAATAACTCGAAGAGGTATTATATGTTGCATTCAACAACCTCAGCCCAAGAGATCTTGGACGCAATATAAAACACCTAGTGATTAGTGTTGGACATTCCAACATGTCAATTTTTACTTTTCATACGGTTGATTGAGGAGGTGTGTAACAACCCCGAATTTACAACGATTTTCTGGGAACTATCGACGTCATTATATACGACTCGACATCACTGAACCGTCACAAACCCAAGGGCGTTAGTGCAACATTTATCACTAAGGAGTAAATGCTAAGCGGAAAGAAAGACTAGCCATCAAAAGGAGCTTCTAAGAAACTAATCAATCTAAAACACTTAATAGCAGAGTTGTTTGTATAGTGAGCTAAAACCATTAAACCAATTTATTACAACTTGCCTTCAAGGGCTAAAACCAATAAAAATCCCACGGTCTAATATGAACAGAAACAGTTCTAAAAACCGACGCCAACTCTACCTTTCAGCTGTACGTCCTCAATCAACTAAACCTGCACTTTGGTTTCCGTGACGGAAACAAAATATAGAAGAAAAGAAAAGAAACAAAAGAGAAACAAAAATCAGATAAACTGAATAAACGTCATCCGTACCTAGTAAAAACATTTTCGCAAACCTTACCTGAGGTTTTAGAAGAATCATTGAAATTCATTTGCATACGCACATAAGCATATAATCAAGCATACGCATAACGACATTCTTTTACATGCAAATTCTTGTATAGTGATCATACGAAATACGACATATACAATCCGTCTTGATGAGAGAGATGTAAGAGAGCGATTAGAACAGCGATTACCCCGCCATGGACTTAATGACTCTAGTGTGCACACTACCTCTAGTGCAATTAAACGGGCCTAGAGGACTTAATAAATGGGGAATGATCCGTCCCAGACACACTATGAGGTGTCCATAAGTAACTTGGGAATCACTCATCCCTTGAACTACACCATTAGGTGCAACCCCGATTGCTCGACTACTCCTAGGGATCTATTAGGAGTCTTACTCTAATTTAATTCAATTCACATAATTTGCATTGGTTGACATAAGTGGTACTACGAGACCACGACTTACTAATTCATTTCATGCTCTTGACAATGAATAGTAACTAACGACGATAATGATAATTCAATACGATAAGAATTAAACATGCTTTAATTCAATAACGACGATAATTCAATAATGATGACAAGTAATGTCTAGCACAATTTCGGCAGCACTTCGGCAGGGTAATATGATATCCAAAAATTTACAAATCATCCAAGACATTCAACGATAATCTATAGGTGATCTCTAGCACTAAATAATACCCATACCAATTAGCATATAATTAATAGCATAATAATACTAACAATTCACCATTCAACAATTTCCAACGATCATCATATGTACTAATTAATTCCCAAAACATGATAACATTGACATGATAATTATAATTCATATTTACAGCAGTGAGTCATGCTTAATAACTTCATAATAACGACGGTATAATTTAATCATGCTTTGCATATTAAATTCACAACAATTTCCCAATTAGCACATAACACATATTGATGGGGCTTTGGAAGAAGGTAGGCATGAGCGCTTACCACTAAAACGCTATCAATAGTAAGTGTGCTCCAACCAATCGATGATAATCACGCTTGCTCGTTGGGTCCTAATTAACAACAATTACAGAATCAATATTAATTAAATACGAAAATACAAACATTAACGAAATCTCAGTCTGATAATTTTATTAAATTTCTTGATTTATTTCAACCAATCTAGGCTTTTGAAAATCCAAATTTCGATTCCAAATGAGTGAAGAAAAATAAAAGTATTAAATCAAAAATACTAAAAATTGAATTAATAATAATTACGAAAAATATAAAAACGAAACCTTAACTTCAAAACTAGGTCTAGGTCACGGGTACCCTTGCATGGGACCCATAACCCGACCATCACCACCATCACCACCCACTGGGCACCATGGCCGGTGGTGGTGGTCGCCGGTGCTCCGGCGAGGAGGAGAGAGAGAGAGAGAGAAAGCATGCGAAGAGAGAGAAAAGAGAATACGAGGGAGAGAAGAAGAGATAAGAGGGGCGGCGACGGAGCCAGGCCCGTCACGCCTTGGCGGTCGACGACCGCCATCCAGGCGGCGGCTTGGCGACGGTCGCGGCCATCCACGACTGCAAACGCGAGGAGGAAGCGGGAGAGAGAAAGAAACGAGAGAAGAAAAAGAAAGAGAGGGGAGAGAGACCTTACCGTCGGTGAGGGGAGGAGGGGCTGACGGTTCTCCGGCGAGTGGACGGCTGGGTGAGGAGCCGGAGAGAGAGAGAGAGAGAGAGAGAGAGAGAGAGAGAGAGAGAGAGAGAGAGAGAGAGAGAGAGAGAGAGAGAGAATGCTTTGAGGGTTTTGGTTCAGTTTGCAAAAATGATTAATAGTCTCACCTTTTTTCTTATATAGACCCTCAGTCAACCCAAGTCAAATACTACTAGGTTTAGGAATTTATTTAATAATTTTCTGATTTAAATAGCTAATTAAAACTAATTAAAACAATATGAATAATTCTTTTTCATATATAAATCATTTTAATTAAACTCCTCAAAATTAATAAATGCAATTTATGAAAGTCCCATTATAAAAATTAATATCATTATGACTTTAATTGAATAAATCGAATCCTTGAATATAATTACGATTTAGTTTTCAAAACTATTTATAAGTCATTTATAAATCAATATATTAATTGTAGAAGATATTGGGGTATCACAGGGTGTCGGACGCCGTATTCAACAACTCCAACGCTTCCAACAATACGTAAGGGGTGTTGAACAGAGCGTCCATCACTCCTTTTTAAATGGACGAGTTGTCTTAAAATTTAGCATTTACTTCTTTTTTTTTTTGTGAGATTAGCATTTACAAATTGTGGTTGTAATGGGCATTTCATGTCAAAAAGATGTGGTACATAGTTAAATAGGTGGTGGTATTTAACAATTTTGGAATTGGAAAAGGGCAAACATTTAACATTCTTTGGCCCATAAAAGTTGTCTATTGCGCAAAAATTTACCATTGCACCAAAATTGTATTATAATTTTACTAAATATGTTAGTAGATGAACTAAATAGAGGAAAATCTATTATATATTTATATATATATATATATATATATATATATATATATATATATATATATATATATATATATATATATATATATATATATATCACGTGGGCGTCCACATAAGCAAGGCATACTCGCATTGCTTGACACGTCACCAAATAAAAATTGCATGAATCTAAATTAATGCATGAATCTACATTAATGCATGAATTTACATCAATGTTAAACACATATTTTTAAATTTTTATAATGATACATGTGTATAATAATAATGAATATATTTATTTTGCTATTAATACTCTTTTTTCTTAGGGGAACACCCATGCTTTAACAATGGAGCTCACTACACTGGAGTCAAAGTGTACATTGTTAATATTTTAATTTTTGAATTATTTGTTCTATAATAGTAGAAACAATATGTATACTAACTTCCAATGATGGGTATACATAGTTGTCAACCACTTAATCATACTTTCACTACAAGAAAATTTAGATTTAGTGGCAATTTGTCTTGTGGCAATAAATATTTTGCCACAAGAAAAATGATATGAGTGACATTATAAAAATTGCCACAAGTTAGGGGTATTGTGTGGCAATTCAATAATATGCCACAAGTTAGTGGTATTTTGTGGCAATTTCTATAAAATGCCACATGATGCATGAAAAAAACTGCAAATAAAATGAACCAAGAACATAAATTAATATTACTTGTAGCACTCACTCTATTTACTCATCAAAATCTCTCTCCATTACACCTTCCCCCTTTTTTAACTTGCTCCTTTTTATCACCAAAACACAGAATTAATAAAGAATTAATCTTTGGTTCTTCACCATTATTTGGGACATTTAAAACCCTGTTCATCACATTGTTGATCACTCTGTTTTTTTCAAGATTTCAACCAAGAGTAGCTCTCTTGCATCAAATTGTCATCATATCTAAACAATTTCCTAACTTCAGATTTGACCTTATAAAATACATGCTTCAAATTCCCTTTATTTTGTGAACCCAATAGAATCTTCTCTTCTTCATTCATTTCAAGATCAAGAGCAAACTCAGGTTTCCTGGAAAGAATCCAAGCCCAACCCCAAGACCACCAGCTTTTGATTGAGCTACCAGCGTTCTGACCCATTGAGGAGAGAGACTTGGATCTGTGGATTGCCCATGAAGCGGCGGGTGCGGTGGCGGACTGGAGAGAGAGTGAGAGTGAGGAGAGTCAGAACTCATCGCTAGAACAAAATCAAATAGAAATATGGATCATCTCTGTAGCTCTATGATTAATTAAGCCATAGAGTTGGGAGCACAAGCCAAATTGTCACCCATTAATCATAGATATAAAAATTTAATCAGTGATCTAATTATTCTGGGGTTGATCATGACTAGTAAGATCTTCATGTTTAGGCTTGTCATCACCATCGATCACCATCATCATCAACAGTTGTACTAGAACTTTATTTGCACCCATCTTGAATATAAAATGACAGAGATGGGTGGGAGGAGAGAGAAAAGTGATGACGGTAGTGGACGGGGGGTTATCGTGGCTCAGGCCTCAGAAACCGACGGCGAAGACGAGGTGAGTGATAAGATGGGAAGGCCGTGTTGGATGGAAATGGGGGAAGACAAACAGTAAGGCGCTCTACATTTGTCCCATATCGACCAATCTGAAATAATGGGCTTTCACCTTGCTCTATAACTTGAAAATGAGAGTTGAGATAGGTCAATAAATTGTAGTTATGGCCTAATTAGAGCTAGCTACAAGAAGGCTTGGTTTGAAAGGACCCCTTGGGCCTTCATAAAATTAGCCCAGTTTAGTTTTAGACCTATTGATTTAGTAGTTTGATTAAAAGTTCTAATATTAATACTTAGTATGTTAAATTGCCACTACAAGCTTTTGTGGCTAGTCAAAATTTGCAACTAAATATTTTTGTAATAAAATTACAATTTGCCACTAAATATTATTTGCCACTAAATATTTTTGTAGCAAAATTACAATTTGCCACTATACTTTTTTGTGGCAAAAAATATTTTGCCACTCAAAAGCCAAGATATAGTGACAAAAATAAAAAATGCCACAAACAGAGTGGCGGAGTACTTGTGGCAACCTTGTGGCAAATTTTAATTTTGTTACAAAAGGCTTTTGTGGCAATTTTTTGTTCTATTGTGGCAAAAAAAAAAAAAAAAATGCCACTAAATCCACTTTTTCTTGTAATGTTTTATTGCATTCATTTGATACTTAGAATATAATATTCTGGGTATTTGGAGTAACCTACAGAAAAATTAGTAGTATTAGGAGTCATCTTTTGGACGAATATTGGACATTAGAAATAAGGGTAAATTGCAACAAAAATAATAAAGGTTTGGCTATACAAACCAGGTTCATATCATGATTGTTAAGGAATGAGATATTGTATATTTTGGTATTCTACCCTACAATCAATGCAATATTGTAGGTTTATACTATATTAAGCGAGAGGTTTCATAGAAGAGGATTTTGTTACCAAACCGTGCATCGCACGGGAATGTAACTAGTGTTAACTATAAAGGGGGCATTTTACGGGAGCATTAAAGCACGCCACCTAAGCGGGAATTTTAAGAGAGCGCCACCTAAGTGAAGATAAGGACAAAAAGTAATAGGTATAATATGCTTAGAAGTCTTGGATAATGACAAAAAATAACTAGTGTAGAACATTTAGGATTTTTAGCATTCATACTGTTTAGGATTCTTGAGAATTTAATTTTCGCCAAATATTCAAAATCATAAATAATTTTTTTTATAGATCTCGAAAAATAAGAAAAAATTACAACATCAGATTTCGGATCGAAAAATACTTCAGAACGATATGCATATACAATATTTCTAGAACATATGAGTAAGAGTGTTAAGTTATGTTGCCATATCATCAAAGAGCATAGAGTAATGCCACAAATAAAAATGAGACGTGTCACCTGCGCAAAGAGCATAGAATACTGCACTTAAGCAAACCTAATAAACTCAAAAGTTAATCAAAATTTTCATAAAGATAATTATATTTGTAGTTGATTTTTGGTAGGATACTTAGTAAATTTTTTGTATCAGTAGTTAATTTTCGGGATATTAGTAGTTGATTTTAATATTGTGGTAGTTGTGGAGGGGAGGAGAGAGAGCGGGGGTGAGGTTGTTTAAGAAATTTACATTTATATTTTATTAATTTAAATTAATAGTTTAATGAAACTGTAAGTATAGTTTAATGGATCTGAAATTATAGATTAATGAATCTGTAATTATAGTTCAATGAATTTGCAAAAAAATAAATAAAAAAAGTTAAAGAAGATACGAAAAAATGACGAAGTCATGGTTATAATGTAATGGATTTCCAAGGTTGCTTCAATGAAGTTGTAATTCAAAATTAATTAATTTAAGGTTTGAGTATGGTTTGTATACTAAGGGGGGTTTGTACCTGATTCTTCCCTATATGTGTGAAGGCTTCTGTACAAACCCCCTTTTAAATACAAACCCTACAAACCAAATCCTGACCATCAAATATCAATATCAATGGCCCAGATTTGTTGTGGTATGAAAATGGACGCGATGGGAATTAACTAAATAGACAGGGGCATGCTAGTCTTTTTGCGCGTCAGAAACCCTACAATACAAATAGATTTTTTTTATGACATTTTCATTTCTGCTCACCTCTTCTCTCTCTCTCCCCCGGCACTACTCTCTCTCTCTCTCTCTCTCTCTCTCTCTCTCTCTCTCTCTCTCTCTCTCTCTCTCTCTCCTTCTCTTTTCTCTCTCCTCATTTGTCCGGTGACCTTTCTCTCTCCTCACCTATCTCCGGCGACGCTCTGTCCTTCTCCGGCGATCGCTCTATCTCCCTCCGGTAACATCTCGCCTCTCTCCGGCGGTCGTCATCGATCTCTCTCTCCGGCGATTGTTGTTGATTTTTGCTCCATTTGACGCTCCTCTCTCTCTCTCTCTCTCTCTCTCTCTCTCTCTCTCTCTCTCTCTCTCTCTCTCTCTTTGTCTTCTTTGTATGTTGCCGGTGAGAAGTACAGTGGGCCATCGACCACTGCTTAGTGGCCGGAGACTACAAATCCGAGGTCTCTGACCTCAGATCTGTGGTCTCCGGCCACTAAATCATGGTATGCTGCGTGGAACCTCTCCGGCAAGAGTTGACCTCGCCGGCAGTGGCGGATGTACGTTGTGAGGTCAGTGTTCAATTGACTCCACTTGGCCCAAAAAAAAAATTAAGTTCCCTTCTGTCAAAAAAAAATTAAATTACTTACCTTTAAAGTGCCCCAGTTGTTTAGGAAACTGACTCCACTTGAAATATTAACTGACCCCTTGACCCACCCATTAGTAGATGAGAGAGAAAGGAAAAAGAGAAAAAAGCGTGAAAAAGAAAAAAGCGTGAAAAACAAAACTGAGAGTCTCTCAGTCTCCTGTCTCCATTCTCCTTCGTTCTCAACCTCAGTTCTCACCAAGTCACCAAGACACCCAAGCTTGCTCCTTCCATTAATCCATTCTCGATTTCTCATTCTCAATCTCTCTCTCACTTCAAGTTGGATTCTTCGTCGCCGTTCTTGCGAGCCATCAGTCATAGCTTCAAGGTACTTGTTTCTCTTCTTTTTTTTCCTTCAAATTTTGTGATTTTAATTTTTAGATCTATTTGTGGTTAATTGATGCAATTAGTTATGCTGTTATGAATTATTGAATTGGCCTAGTTTAGGTCTGTATAAGTAGTTATGTGTTTATCTTAGCACTTGTATGAGATTGTATTGTTTGAATTGACTAATTGACTTATCAAAAATTAGGGTTTGTTGATTTTTATTTTTCTTTTGAATTGATTATGGGCTCTTTTGGTAAATTAATATAGAGGCTATGTTCCCACTTTCTCTAGTGATTAATTTTTTTAACATGTCTTACTGTTTTTGACCATCTCTTATTATTATTGAGATAAGCAGATAACAGGGGTTTTTTTGTGGTCTTTCGTGAATAAATAGTTGCTTATTAAATACTAAAATTATATTCACAAGTTATTTGTTGATATTTGACAAAATGTTATTCATTTGGACAGAAGTTATGGACAAATTTTTGATAAGAAAATCACCACTGTCACAAAGATCTTCTCAATTTCAAGAAGGCACAAGTGGAAGTGGTTCCAATGCAAATTCATGTCCTCAAGTTGATTTGAATAATCTTCCCATTGATCCAGGAGAACGGAAACGAATATCAAGCTACCCTCCCAATATGCAAGACGCCGTAAGGAGGAAGTATATTGAAATTGGTCATATCCAACCACGTAAGCATGTTTTTCCCCAAAAATTGATTAGTGAAAATTTGAGAAGATGTCAATCTGAATGGTTTGATGAATTTAGCAATTGGTTAGAATATAGTGTTAGTAAAGATGCATTGTTTTGCTTGCCGTGCTACTTAATCAAACCCGAGGGGACTAAAGGAGGGGGAGGGGCTGAGGCTTTTATTGTTGATGGTTTTTCTTGTTGGCATAAGAAGGGTAGGATAAAATTACATGTTGGTGAATTTAATAGCTCACACAATCACGCAGTTGAGAAGTATGAAAACATGAAAAATGTAAAGGCCTCCATTAAAACAACATTTAGTCCACCACAGTCATCAAAGGTAAAGAATGATTATAAAATTCGTTTGAACACCTCAGTTACTTGTGCTAGATATTTGCTACGTACGGGATCACCTTTTCGTGGTCATGATGAAAGTGAAGAGTCGGGTAATAGGGGGAATTTTATTGAACTTGTGAAAGTTGCAGCTTCTTTGAATCCTGACATTGATAGAGTTGTGTTAAACAATGCTCCCCTTCCATTCAAAAGGATATTGCTCATTCATGTTCAAAAGAAACTTCTAAAGCTATTATGGAAGAACTTGGTGATGATTTGTTTGGCATATTAGTTGATGAATCTGGCGATGTGTCTAATAAAGAACAAATGGCTGTTATGTTACGTTATGTTGATGGTGTGGGAAGTGTTGTAGAGCACTTTCTTGGAATTATGCATGTTACTAGTACCACTGCTTTGTCTCTTAAGTCTGCTCTTGAATGTTTATTGTTGGAAAATGGGTTGTGTGTATCAAAGGACAAGGATATGATGGAGCAAGTAACATGCGTGATGAATTTGGTGGTCTTAAGACATTGATTTTGAGAGAAAATGAGTCTGCTTATTATGTTCATTACTTTGCTCATCAGCTTCAGTTGACACTCGTAGGAACCTCAAAGAATCATGTTGATATTGTTTGGTTTTTTGATGCTATGTGTGATATAATTAATGTGATTGGATCTTCATGTAAGAGGCGAGATATTCTTAGGAATGTCCGTGGTATGAGAATTGCAGAGGCTATAAGTAGTGGGGAGATTGAAACTGGTGAAGGGTTGAATCAAGAACTTGGTGTTAAGAGGCCGGGTGACACAAGGTGGGGTTCTCATTATAGGTCCCTATTAAGTTTGATTGAAATGCATCCAGATGTGCATGAAGTGCTTGATTATATCTATCATGATCATTCATCCTCAGGGAAAAAGAAGGATGCACGCGGTCTTATAGCTATATTAGACACATTTGATTATGCTTTTATGTTGCACTTAATGTTGGATCTTTTAGGAATCACAAATGAGTTATCACGAGCTTTACAAAGGGCCGAACAAGATATTATCAATGCAATGCACTTGGTAGAGATATCTAAGTAAAGAATCAAAATGACGAGAACAGATGCGGAGTATGAAGATCTTAAGGAAAAAGTTTACCAATTTTGTTATTCTCATGATATTGATATTCCTGTGATGGATGATTATTATGTGGCTCCAGGGAAATCAAAGCATACAGCTCCAAAAATCACTAACGATCATCATTATCATTTTGATGTATTCTATGAGGTTATTGATTTGCAGCTTCAAGAGCTTAACAATCGCTTCAATGAAGTTAATACGGAGTTGCTCAATGCTGTAGCTTGCTTGAGTCCTAAAGATTCATTTCGTGCTTTTGATGTGTCAAAGTTGGTAAGAATGGCCGAATTGTATCCATATGAGTTTGATACAACAGACTTACGAGCACTTCCTTCTGAGTTGAAAACCTATATCATGGATGTGCAACGTCGTGATGAGTTTCAAGGTCTTACAGGACTTGGTGATCTTTTAAATATGATGGTTAACACAAGGAAGCATTGCATCCATTCATCGGTGTATTTGCTTATCAAGTTAGCATTGATTTTACCAGTTGCCACTACAAGTGTGGAAAGAGCTTTCTCCTCAATGAAGTATGTCAAGTCTGAGTTGCGCAATAGAATGGCGGACGAATTTTTGAATGATTGCTTAGTGACGTATGTAGAAAGAGATGTGTGTGATTCAATCCCAAATGAGGTTGTTATGGAGCGCTTTCAAAACATGAAATCTCGTCGGGGAGAATTACCCTAAAGGTATTTGTGTATTTAGTTTTGTCATTTGTAATGATAAGTATTTTTAAACTTCTTTTTATTTAAGAAGTATTTTTATTTCAACCCGAAATTGTTTTTTTTTTTTGGTTGGAAAATTTTTGTTGTCATTATGACTGAACCCCCTCTAACATTTTTCTGGATTCGCCACTGCTCGCCGGTGATTTTAGTGGGCGGGGGAGGGGGGGTGGAAAGAGTGAGGGGAGGAGAGAGAATGTGGTTACTGTGGTGGTGGTGGTGGTGGGAGGTGGCGACAAAAGTGGTGATGGTGGTGGTAGTGGATGGTGGTGGTAGTGGTGGTGGTGGTGATGGGAGGAGGGAGGATTTACATTTATATTTTAATGAATTTGTAATTATCTTTTAATGAATTTTGCAATTATATTTTAATGAATTTGCAATTGTATTGTAATGAATTTGTGCATATTGAATAATGAATTCGAATGTTAGGGTAATGAATTTGAAAAAAAATAAAAAAATAAAAAAAATAAAAATAAAAATGATGAAGGTATAGTTATAGTGTAATGAATTGTAAGGTCATGTTAATGAAGTTGTGCTTCAACATTAATGAATTCAAGGATTGACCAAGGTTTGTATGGTTTATATTCTAAGGGGGGTTTGTACCTGAACCTTGCCATAGAGTTTTGATTTAAAGCATGTGTCTATATTCTTCTTTGTTATATCAATTCATGGTATTTTAAAAATATATTTTATCCCTTTAAGTAATAATCTTTATAAAGGATGTATTTTTTATGGGGTTCAAATGATACACGACAGTTGGTGAGAATTTGAATCCACAAGAGGATTTTGGGGTCATGATTATGGTTTTATTTTAGAGACTCATAAGTTTCGAAAAACGTTTAATAAAGAGGTTTGAGATCAATGTCATGTGAAAGATGAAATGTTTAATATTTAGTTAAAGATCCGAAAATGTATTAGGAGGTATGGAAATTCATACCAAGTTATTTTACCTTTTTTTTATATAGAAAAAGTATTTTTATAAAGTTTTCCATCTTTATGTGCTTTTTAGCACATACATGATCACGTGGTATTGGACTAGTGGTGTTGTGGTAGTAGTTTGTTGTTGTTGGTCTACTGGCCAACGTAGATGATGAGGACGAGTAATAAGTTAGTTATTGGGCTTTCAATCATTAGTTTAAGCTTTTAAAGCCTTATTACAGAGTACTGTTATTCAAATACTCATAGTGTACAATATTCACAGTCATGTTATTTAGAACATTAGCCTCTATCCTGATCATAGGATACCATTAATAATTTTGCATATAATTTTGCTAGCTAGCCATGTATATATGATCCAAAAACAAAAGCCTCACAATCCTTTCGGAGAGCATTTCTTCATTGGCTCGAATTGGAAGCTTGTTTGGCTCTAAAACAAGCAATGAGGTCTTCATCCTATTCTTGAGCAACCTCTAATTAGCAAACAACAACAATTTAATTGCTTTCAATAAATAAATTAAGTTTCTGTCCGTACAAGTCAATTGTATTACGTACAAGTCATTTCTGTCCGTACAAGTCATTTGGTCCGTACAAATGATTAGTTCGTACAAGTGATTAGTGCCTACAAGTCATTAGGATCAGTCCTTAGTTTAATCACTTTGCATTAGTAGGTTTTAATTACATTTAGCTTTGTTAATGTAATAGTGCAACGCCAGCGAGTAGGTAACAAGTGCCACATCATTAATCCTGATATACTACTCCTTTTGGGAGAGTATTTAACCTTGGGGGTCAAGTGATAAGGACATCTACCAGCTCAAGAGGAGCCAAGGCGCATTAATGACCAGCAGTACAAAGGACACACTCCAATTTGTACTATTGGGGACCATTTGGGCGCTAGAATTACAACTGAGTACCAAACAGTTTTGGGACCACTTTTTGAGGCCTTCTCTCATTAGGACAGCAAGGATTCTTTCTAGGGTATTCCATTAGGGTTTATTGCATGTTTGAGCCTATAAATATGTAATGAAATCGAATGTAATACTCAGATTATGTGAATGAGAAAAACTGAGCTGCCTCTATTTCTGAAATCTTAAAGCCTTTATCTCTTGTTTGGTGGCTTTGCCTTTATAACTTGAGTGGTGAGTTTGAGTGGCCCCTTTATCAATTGAATCTGGTGGTTTTACCTTTAGGATTCATTTGTGGTGAGGTCCAATTTATCCCTTTTAATTTCGCAAGTTTTGTTCTTGAGAGACCCAATATAAGTGAGAGATTTTAACGAGCTAGTTTACGCATCAATATAGGATGATAATCCTCGATTTTTTTACCATCTTTCTAATAATTACAAATATGTGTAGCAAAATGGCGGTGATAATTAGAATGATTTGATAAGCCAATGATTAAAGTTGGATCATAGTTCAATTCATCAAAATGAGTGTGTATTAATGATTGATGAGAATGAGGCAACCACTTTTAGTATGAATTTAAACACAAAATTGACATTTAGCTGAAACTTCAAATTTTACACTTTAAATATAAGATAGATATATATACTTCAGTTCTCACGAAAAATTATAATTTTTGTTTTTATTTATTGAATTATATTCATCACGCTATTAACAAGCGATCCAGACATCATCGGGCTTACAAACTAGTTATTATGTAAAATTCGCATAAATGAACTAAAGTTCATAAACTATTAACTATAAATTAGGAAATACTTTCGTGGGCCATTTCAATTTCAAGATGATATCTATTACCTTTAAGTAGACCTGTAAGACGGGTTGATTTAGCAGTAGGTTACTGGTCAGGTTAATTTGGGTTTGAGACATGTAGGTTACGAGCGTGTTTTTGGGTCAAATTCATTTTAGTTGATTTTTCCGGGCTATAATCAGCTTCGGCTGGAGAAAATTGTGCCAGAATCCTGAATAAACGGATCGGGTCGGTCAACTTTTGACAACTCTACCTTTAGATGATTTGATATTAAGCCGAGTAATCAAATTTACTAGAATTCTGGGTGTTTGACCCAACTTGTGAGTAGCTTATACTTTTTTCCCTGTTTTTACTCATAAACCTTCCCTTCCACCTCCTCCTCACCTCCATTTTCTATTTCTAAGAAACTCGAAATATCTCTTGGGAGGCCCAAAAATAGAAGGCTCAATTTGATAATTCTACTTTTGGGACTTCTAGTCTTCTAAGGGGTCTTAAAAAGTGTTTTAAACTTTTTGAAAGTTGAAAGTAGAAATGAGCACGGGTTCAGGCCGCTGTCTAATCAGTCTGTTGTCAACATTTGAGCACGGGTTCTTGTTTTTCTTTGGCTAGCGTATTGCTCCAAGCAAGGAACTCAACATCAGTTGCTTCTTTTTATTGTCTTCTACTATCATAGGCAAATAGTCGGTATATCATTGTACTTTCTGGATTTTTTTGGTGATAGTATATCATTGTACTTTTAAAATATATGGCATGATCTTTGGTCAGCTTGTCCATATTCCCCACAAGGCATTTTTTTTTTAAAAAAATTACTCTAATAAGGCAAATAGTTGTCATATCACTTACGGGATAAAGGCTCCGTTCTTCACAAATTAACTTCACTTAATTTTTTAGTTCACTTTAATTCATTTCAATTTAATTAATGTATAACTTTATCATTTATAGTATTTTCAGTTTCAAAATAAATTCATGATAATAACTATGGGTGCGTTTGTTAGAGCTGAACTTACCATAACTGAACTGAACTGAACTGAACTGAAGTGAAGTGAATTCAACATCACTAAACAGAACACTACTAAAATTAACTGGATACAACTGAATTGAATTGAACACAACTTGATATGTGAGACAAAAAATATGTTTCTGAACTCAACACCACTAAACTAAATTGAACATCATTTAACTGAATTTGAAATCACTGAATTAAGACCTAAACTGAAATGAACTGAGTATGTAAGCTCTATCAAACGCACCCTATGTCGTTGGAAAGAATTCAAAGCATACTTCCAAATGAATATATTGAATATGTTTGAACGATTTTTAAAGGGTTAACGGTCTAGTTAAAGAAAATAATTCAATTCAGTTCAGAAAAGAACGGCACAAAAGAACAAATGACGCAACCTCAAGGTCAGGCAAATAATACATGTATGATGTAATGTTGACGTCGTTCTTGTATATGGAGGAGGCACCACCTTGACGCGACCTCATAAAAGACTTATTGTAAGAACGGAGCCAAATAAGCCAAAGTTACCAGTGAGGGTTACTATAAGGATTCTTAGGTTAGAGTTGTACTAGATCTCGATAAATGTTTAATATCAAATATAACATTTTCTGCATGTCTCAAAAAATAATATTTTTTATACCATAAGATTCGCATCGAAAACTACCTTAGAACAAGATGCATTTAAAATATGTGTAAGAAACATGTAAGATCATTTGTAAATGTTGGTTTACAGAAGCATTGAGGGGTCTCACATCATCAAAGAGCATAGAACGCGCTATATTATCAAGCCATCAAAAAAATTAGTTTAAAAAATTAATATCACGTCTATTCTACCTAGCTAGGATTCTAAAAGATGGAGTTTGCATTCCAATCAAGAATCAACCATGATAAGTCAAGAAGTGTATTAGTACAATTAAAACACACACATATATCAAAACTTAAAGCCAAAAGATAATTAGATAGATAAATATCAGTTGAATAAGGTAAATGAATCTTAATATTCATTATCATCACGTTAGTTAATTAATACTCCCAAACCTTCCCACCATTGTACATTTGCCTTCCATAGTTCCTTTGGCATACTTCCGTTCTAGGCCGTCTCCATTTCTTTTCTTTAATTTGTTTGGTTTGATAATAGATTGGTTCGTCACAAATATATGCCATATATATATCACGTTAATTGCTTTTTCTTCTATTTGTTCCCTTATATCTTCATTAATTTTCTTCTATTGTTCCCGTATATCTCCATTAATTTTTGTGTTCATGTGTTGATCCACCCGTAAGTAAGAAGTAGACAAGTAGTATATTTGTCTTATGAATTATACTTTTTTTACATGTTTAACTATACATTATTCCAGAAGCACAATTGTCAACAAATTTTGGGTAAGTTTTTCTTCTTTACTTTACCAATTCACGTAATATATTTTTCAATTTTTTGGAGGGTCTCACAAACACGTTATAAATTTTTAATTTGGTATTTTTTCTAATATAAATAAGCCATCCATAATGTTTTTGAACGCTCCATCAACATTTCGATAAGTTTGTGTTTAGATATTGTTGGAGCAAACCTAACATAGTTCGGGAGGTCCCGGGGATGAGGGAACAAGTTAGCAAAGGTAAAGGAGGAAAAGTGGAGAACACATGGTCAGGCGGATTTGGTGGTGTAATGTTGCATGGTCATGCGGAGCTGAAAGCAAGGGTTGTCAGCGCCGCACGACCGGGCACATTTTGTGAGGCGATTCTGCACGACCATGCGGTCCCATCCAAGCCAACGAACGGCGGTTTGGTTTGTTTTCTTTTGGGAGATTTTCTCCCATTATCTTTTGGTGATCTTTTAGGATATTATGGGGGTTTTCTATTGGCATGTAATTACCTATTTGAGTAGGATAATATCTAGGTGTTATTGTGTAAATAGGAAACTAGTATCCTAAAAGATGTATTCCTTAGCCTAGTGATTTTAGGGTTAGGAATACTTTGCCTATATAAGGAGTGTTATAGGCTAGGGTTGGATATCTCATATGTGAGCTCATACTCCAAGGGAGGAAGAGAGAGAGTGAGTCACCATGTAAGGGGGACGCACCCCATGGAGGGGGACGTCAAGGAAAACACATAGTGTGCTTAAGCCATGGGATAGAGTGCTTGAGAAGGAGGGAGTCACTTTGTGTATCTCTAGAGAGAATGTATAATTAGTTATTTGGTTGATTAATTAGTAATACATATATATGAGTTTCGTGGACGTAGGCCATTGATTGGGGCCGAACCACGTTAAAATTGCTTGTGTTGTCCTTCTTATTTATTGATATATGTTTATCTCGAACTTGTATGGATGGACCATCGTAAAATTCCCCAACAAGTGGTATCAGAGCTGAGGATTACGATCTTGATGTAGATCCTGTGGGTGATCGATTTTGGACGTTGTGGAGAACTGCATCGAGTAGGGACACCTCTTTGGTGATCTAGTGCAATGCCTATAAAAGTTGGCCACTTTCTAGGATTTGTTGATGAGTTCGTGATATTCCAAATTCGTTCCTTGGAGGAAGGGATTTTTATGATGGCAAGTTTGAGAGACCAATAAATAAAGTTGGTTTCGTGGGTGCAATAGTTTGAAGACAACAAGAGGAGGGTTTGTGGTTTTATCCTCAAAAACTACATCGTGGAAAAGTCAAAGGAACGAGAGGGATCACTTCATGCTCGAGGTTAAAGGAGAATAAGGGTTCATGTTCAAGAGGAGGCTTTGTCATCGGAGGGATGATGTGTGGAAGCGTGTTGGGCTTGAGAGGAGGATTGTTGGATCAATCCCAACATGATTCAGGGTTTTGAGGTGTGTTGGGTTTGAGAGGAAGATTGTTGGATCAATCCCAACATGATTCGGGGTTCCAAGGTGTGTTGGGTTTGAGAGGAGGATTGTTGGAGCAAACCCAACATAATTCGGGAGGTCCCGGGGATGAGGGAACAAGTTAGCAAAGGTAAAGGAGGAAAAGTGGAGAACACATGGTCGGGCGTATTTGGTGGTGCAATGTTGCATGGTTATGCGGAGCTGAAAGTAAGAGTTGTCAGCGCCGCACGACCGGGCACATTTTGTGAGGCGATTCTGCACGACCATGCGGTCCCATCCAAGCCAACGAACGACGATTTGGTTTGTTTGCTTTTGGGAGATTTTCTCCCATTATCTTTTGGTGATCTTTTAGGATATTATGGGGGTTTTCTATTGGCATGTAATTACCTATTTGAGTAGGATAATATCTAGGTGTTATTGTGTAACTAGGAAACTAGTATCCTAAAAGATGTATTCCTTAGCCTAGTGGTTTTAGGGTTAGGAATACTTTTGCCTATATAAGGAGTGTTATAGGCTAGGGTTGGATATCTCATATGTGAGCTCATACTCCAAGGGAGGAAGAGAGAGAGAGTGAGTCACCATGTAAGGGGGACGCACCCCATGGAGGGGAAGGTCAAGGAAAACACATAGTGTGCTTAAGCCATGAGATGGAGTGCTTAAGAAGGAGGGAGTCACTTTGTGTATCTCTAGAGAGGATGTATAATTAGTTATGTGGTTGATTAATTAGTAATACATATATATGAGTTTCGTGGACGTAAGCCATTGATTGGGGCTGAACCACGTTAAAATTGTTTGTGTTGTCCTTCTTATTTATTGATATATGTTTATCTCGAACTTGTATGGATGGATCATCGTAAAATTCCCCAACAGATATATATATATATATATAGTACTCACTGATGCCTTAAGAATTTTCTATTTTATTGGCATTTAAATCTTTTTTTTTGGTAATTAATAAAATGCTTGTATTACCAATTAACGAAACATTACACCATTGAAAAGAGGGGCATACCCCCCTTCTTACATCACTCCAGCTTTATGACATATTCAAAAAGATTTACACAAGTAAGCTTGGAAACCAATCTTTATCTTTTATGTACTTGCTTTGTTTCCTTAGGCATTACATAACTAATTATGCTTTGTATTACAAATTGAAGCTGCCTAATCAGAATTTGTTGACACACAACATGCTTCTTTCACACTGCTTCATTGCGTGCTTGCCAAATGAAGTATACAAGTCCAAACAACAGGCTCCCCTGGTATCTCCTGTTCACCCAAACACAAAGCTGCCCCAATTCATTAGTACCAGCTTTTATACCCAGTCAATGCTTCAATAAACCAAAAAATAGATGGGAAGTGGTCTCAGCAGCCATTCCACATAAAGGGCATAAGTCTAGCTTGCTGATGAGGAAGGTTTATCTTGGTTGGTTGTGGTATCTAACTTAAACTTTGCAAAAATAGAAACAAAAAGCACATTATCCAAATATTCATTCTTCATTTGACAAATTTATCTTGCACTTTAAATTTTTCTACGTACTCAACTATGCGTCCCTACAGTTGAGTAATTTGGTGACTATTTGGGTACAACTGTTATCTTTGGTCAAGGTAAAACTGCTAGCTTTCGGTTTTTGGTTGAGAAAATTCAGCGCAAATTGTCTTCATGGGAAAATATCTTATTATCACCTGCATCTCGCTTGGTTTTCATCAAATCCATATTGCTAGCTCTTGGAATCCATGTTCTTATGATATTTCAGGTTCCATCTTCTTCTACTTGTGGGCTTATTGACTCCCTTATTCATCGTTTTTGGTGGTCCTCATCTTCTGACAAACGACCTATATTTTGGCGTTCGGGTACTTGTCTTGCAAAACCACTGGGCATGGGGGACTGGGAATACTGCATCTGGGTCTTTTGAATACTACCCTTCTTACCAGGGGCGAAGCCAGGATTCCAAAAATAGAGGGATCGAAGCTTATATTGAAATAAAAATTACACAAAAAATTAACTTTTGGAATTTTTGGTGGTTGGGGTTTTTGTCCATAGAACATTTTACCTTTCCTTTGTCCCTATATTAGGATTTTGTTTATTACCTATAGTAATTTCAGGATTTAAATTCTCTTCACGATTCAGATTTGAAATTTTACCTTCAAAATTCCACTATTGAAGTTTTTTTATGGAAAAAAAAATCAAGTCCCATAAAAAAAAAATTCTACAGTACTTTTTGATTTCATGATATTTATCCTATAAAATAAAATCCAAAAACAACAATACTCTACTATAATTTATTTTAATCAAGCTAGGTAGAATGAACAAGAAAACTAAGAAAAAAAAAAATAGAAACCAAAGAAAATGCAAAAAAAATAGAAACAAAAGAAAATGCGCGTGTGTGAGAGTCGAACTCCAGTTCTCTCTGGAGGGCTTTAATCAAGTTCCGTCCAAACCACTGACCCAGTTCATATTCTTTGTTCATAGTTTCACAAAAATATACATAACTTATAATTTTGCAGTGGCCAGAATAAAAAAAGAAGAGGTATTGGGCTGGGTCAGGGGGGCCAGGCCTACGCCAACCCCCAAGTGGCTACGCCCCTGCTTCTTGCCAAATAAGCTTGGCGTATTCAACAACACCCTCAACTTTTAATCTCCAAACTTTACAAAGCAAAATATAAGATGTTAACCTTGGATTCTAGTACTACTGACTCTGAAAAGCCGCATTGGAGTTGGGGTTGGAAAGGTATTACAAGGGCAGCTAAACAGATTCTTCCTTTATGTCGTAAGGTTATTGAAAATGGCCAAACTACGAGTATAATTCATCAAAATTGGCTGCCAGGCCAACCAATTACTTCCTTTCGCCAAGCCACCTCCATGAATTCCCCACCTCCAAGCCAGGTTAGTGATTGCATTGATACTACTCTTGGTCAATGGCATGCTCACAAAATCAGGCAGTGGTTTCACCATTTTGATGTTATTCGCATTCTGGCAACGCCACTTTTTGATTTGCAAAAGGATGATATTTGGGCCTGGTCTACCCCAAAGCATGGTTCCTTCACAGTTAAAACTGGATATTCATTCTTATTCTCACAGCAATTTCCTCAAGTTTGTTCTAACTGGGCAGATTCTTTCTGGAAAAAATTATGGAAACTAGACATCCTCCCAATTTTACTTTATTAAAAGGTTCTGGCATGCTGGACAGTTGGGACTACAAGTTGACAGTAATTCTTTGGTTCCTTTTGATCAATGGATCAAAGATACAATCTCCTATCTGCTCAAATCAAACCCCTATCCACACCCAGGCGTAGCTTATTTTGTCTCCGCCTTGTGATCTATCTGGCTCATGCGCAATAGCATAATCTTCAAAGGTGCCCTCTTCAGTCTTGATTTTGTGTTACATTTGACTTTAAAATTACTACAGGACAATCAATTGGCTCAAGAATATAGACAACGATGCATTACCAGACCTAATGTTCTTCAGACTACAGCACAGAGTTCTCCACCTCTGGTAGCAATGCTTGCATCCTCCTCTGCTACCACCCAACCAATCCCCTTCAGGTTGATGGATCCTGGTATCCCAAGTCGCTACATGCAGGCGCTGGGTGGACAGCTCATTCAGATCATCACTCTTCGTTGTTAGGTGATGGTGCTATTTTCTTTTATGCTCGGACTGCCCTTCAAGAGGACTGCTTGGCCTGCTTTGAAGCCATGAAATGGGCTACTCAGCGTCACTTGTCAAGTATTGAAATCCATACAGATTCTGCTGTTCTGATAGCTTCCCTCAATGCAGATGCACGCATTTGTTTGGAAGTTTGTAGTATTATCAGAGAAATTTTGGTTTTAGGCCGTTCCTTTTCTTCTTGTAATATTATCAAAGTTAGTCGTCTTCACGTTATGGAAGCTCATAAACTCCCCACTAGAGTGAGTAGGCAACAGCTTCCCTCTATGTACTTCTAAGTGTTTAATGTATTACTCTTTGACAAAAAAAAATTTAAATTTTTCTAAAGCTAATGTTTATATTTTAAAATTAGCTCTCATCGAAGCTGGCAAAAGACTAAGAAACATGTCTACAATATCATATCTATCTTCATGTATGAAGACTTTATTTTGAGTATGGACTATTAACATGTATTTGAAATATTTGAATTAAATGTTAGATTTATGGACTTTATACTACATGTATATGGATTATTATGTTATACGGATTGCTTGTATGTTATATGCTATCCTACAGTTTGGCCCAATATTAGTGGTCCTATGAATATTAATGTTACGTACAAAAATTTGTGTGGACTTAGTCCATAGTGGACCAATACTTAGAGTCACGCCCTACTTCACTTGGAGCCACCCCTCTCTAAAAGTGGAGCCACCCCTACTTTACCTAGAGCCATCCCTCAAATTTATGCTTTGCATCATCCTACTTCACCTAGAGCCACCCCTTATTTTATTTGGAGCCACCCCCTATTTCATATGGAGCCACCCCCCTACTTCACCTGGAGCCACCCTCAAAATCACTTGGTCTACGGTGGACTAAGTCCACACAAGACCTACTGAATATTAGGTGGGATAATATATCGTCTTATAAGGTATAGGGCCCAATTGTGTAGAGACCACAAGCTTAACCCTAATTGATGATGGGCTAATTAGGGATAAAAAACTCTATGTATATAAGGGTTATGGTCCCCAGTTGAACATACGTTACATCTGTGGAACATCGCATCGTTAGAGAGAGAAACCCTAGTGTGTAAAAACTAGAAGATGCTCTAACTCTAGACGATCTTCCTCCCGAATCAAAGGCTTGCACTTATGGATTCAGGTACGCTTCCGCTTATGTTCTAGTCTAAGTAATTCAATATGGAGGTTACAGTTTTAACCGGATTTATTGCAAAAATTGGTATCAGAGTCTCCTTCATATTGGATTATTTGAAATTTCAGTTTCGGCTACTTTTAATATGAGCCGTATTGCTTTCGTAATTCATTCAGTAAAGTCTTTGTGCGGCTTTGGGTTGATTTGATGTTGGATGAAAGCTTCAAGTTTTGAAGTAAACTTATCTTTGTGTAAAAGGCTTTTGTCCCACATTGGTGAGGAAACAAAATGTAACTTGGTTTATTTATGTGGGTGTTTTTTTAGTCTTTGAATAAGAGAAAAGGGGAAAGTATGGACCACCACACACGCGCGCGCGCGTCGCCGCCGCCCGTCTGGTAAGGCGGGCAGGCGGGCCGGGCTCGGGCGAGGGTGTGGGTCACTATCTTTTTACACAAAGTTTATTTAAATTGCATCGGAAATTGTTATTTCAACAAAGTATTCCCTTATTTATTGCGTTGGACATTTACGAAATAGTTTTGGTCTTCAAAACTGATTGTCCATGGTTTCTATGTAAAATAGCAATTATTATTTTCGTTTTCCAGGATTGATGGTTCAGACTACTAGTTATCTTTCTCTATAAAATCAGCTTTACAAAACTGATTTAGGGCACACAAATACTCTCTCTTTTCCATCTGTTTTCTACTCTAACTAAACTCTCTAAAATTTTTTTGGTTTGAGCAAGTCGATACTGTTATCTATCCGTTCACTGTGAGTGCACGCCGTGACCGGAGTTGTGTAAATCCTGGAGGACGGCCGCCGTAAGAAGCTGGCACCGGGGCTAGGCGAAATCGTCTTTTAGGACAGTGGTATGTCCACGGCACAACAAGTATTGCAAGTAAGGTCTTTCTGTTTTTATTGATTGAATATTCACCTATATTCCAACAATCTAAAAGACGAGTTGAATATTCAATCATGTCTACTAGAATGGTTATTCCTGACATGTCTAAGATTGAAGCTTTAGATGGTAAAAGTTATAAGCGTTGGGCTGTTAGTATGCGTTTTTATTTGGATCAAATTGCTGTTGGTTATTGTAGACGCCAAAAAAGCGTCTTCAGATTTCTCCGCAAAAGCTCGATGATGAAAGGAGTAGTTTTTAAGCTTGAACTGCTATTTTTTCTTTAATAGTTAAGATAAGGTCTCAGGTTTATCCTCAAAAAAGTCCTTCATTTCCAATTCATTTAAAAGCCCCTTTCAAGAGCTTTCCATTGCATCCTTCCGTGTCCAAATACGATTCCACACCTAAGAGTTATGGCCAAACCAAGTCTAAGGTCAAAACAGATGTAGCCGAATACCGTGTACCGTGTTTCCAGCCCCATTTGGGAGTTCATTTGTTTGAATTAATTTGTGAGACTTATAGTTTTGGATTTCTTATTCAAATATCTTTCCAATTACATATCATGAGCCCACAATACATTCCCAACCAAGGAGTTACGAGTCCAACACTGATGCGCACTCAAAAATTGACCTCTCCTTACTATTTAGAGCATATCTAGAGATCCAAAAAATACTTGGACCTGAAACTAAATCCATATGCAACTAGACCCAATAAGATTTCCAACGCACCTTGAATCATCCAATTCGGACCCCGAACGAGTAAGCCCAAACAAAATCCAACTGAAAAGCTGTCAGGGCCGCCAGCGGCGCTGACCTTGCTTCGGCCCGACTGATTTTTCGGCCCAAATCCGAATTTCGCCTCCTATTCAATCCTTTTCAGCCGTACAACCCTACCTCCCTCTCTTATATAAACAACCCCTCACTCTCAGTTCAAAACACATAGTCTACAGTTGACACCCTCTATTCTCAGTAGTATTGACTCTAAGTTTCTCCCTCTTTCTTCATAAACAATTCTATTCTATTTTCGGGAGTATTGACACCGAGCTTCCCCCTCTTTCTTCCAAACTTGAGATCTATTTTTACTATTCTTGTCAAATATAACCTACAGTTCAGGTACAAATTCCTGAGGGTTCAAATTAAATTAATTGCTTAACTGTTTATTTTTCCAGTAGTCATAATGTAGATATCATGCTAGAATAGCGTTTAATTGCTTCCTAAATATTGTCTGTATAGTCGTTGTGCTTCTCAACTTACCAATCGAATGCATGTCAAAATAAGGGTTAAAAATAAATGTTGTGATGCTTGTGATGAACCAATTAATAGTCTATGTCTAGGTTGTTAATCCGGTTTGTGTGGGAATTATGTCTTTAAATTATTAAGCAAACTTGAGCTGGTAGAGGCCGTCATAAACGGGCGAGTAGTTGGGTGCCTAACACCTTCCCACCTCGTACCTTCGCCCCCGAACCTATTATTCTTGGGTACTTATATGTTTTATAAAAGCGGGAGTCTTTCTAAAAACATGATCAGTTCACTTTTCGCGCTATTGGGTTGTCCCTTCGGTTTGTCCCTTCGATAAAACGCCAATAGCAGATTTGTGACCTCTTTCATGTTTTTTATTCAATTCAAGTCTTTTCAAAAGCTTTTCTAACTCGATGGTCCCTTGAACTTATCTAAGCCCCCAATTGACAAATTTTCTATAAGGACGCACTCCGTGGAAACACGTAGGAAATCCCGGGTCCTTACAGTGACGACTTCACTGGGGATTTATTTAAGAGGGTGAGACTCGAAAGTCAAGTTTGCTTAATTGTTTAAATAACATGTTCCATATTATTTTGCATCATTTGCATGTGCCTTGGCACAACCTTTTGACCCTTATCGATCCTCGAGCAAGTTTGTGTCGCAACTCGTAGACAACACGTATATCTAAAGGAATATACAGTTGTCTTATTGTGCAAATCGACGCTTCCTCACCCATGACTCATCAATCCTTTGTTAAAGAAAGGAATTACAATCGATGTGTCGACCATCCGCGGGACGGAAATTGTAATTTGTCATGGTAACCTCACAGGAGCCAAAAGCCTCTAACCCACATTCTTGCATTCGCTTGCTTGTTGTGCATGTGTCGGTGTAATGCCCGTTTGATCACATGTTTGCCTGTAAACTACGTTGTTATAATGCTTCCTTGAACGCATGAATACCTTGACTATGTGCCAACATGTACTTACGTGTTAGGAGTCATTTCTTTTATTTTTAGCTAGTTCCTAATATCCAAAAATGGTGCGAGAATTCTAATCAATGAGCACTCGTTTCCCCAATGATATATTTTCATATAACCTCGAAGTCATGAACAATTTTCTAGGACCTTTTAGCAAAAAAAAAAGAGTCAGTATCTCCAATTCCCCTCTCCCACTTTTTTTTTACTTTTCTTTTCTTTTTTTTGATGTAATTCAGATTCGGCAAAAAAAAAAATCCGAAAATAAAAAAAAAGCCAAAATTTCTTTTTTTTTTTTATTTATCGAATTTTCCATTTTCTTTGAGTAAAAAAAAAAAGGCCGACAAAAAAAAAAATGAAAAAATTCGGAAAATAAAAAATTGCCAAATTTCTTTTTTTATTTTATTTTATCCCATTTTCCATTTTCTTTGAGTCTAGAAAAATCAAAAAAAAAAAAAAAAAGGATGGTCCGTCTTTTTCTACTTTTTTCATTTTCGTTCATCGACTTCATTTTTTCCTTTGATATGAGGGGAACTAATCGGGCATTTAAGCTTAGGTTGTCATTTTCTATTTCTTTGCATTGCATTGCATTACATCGTACGTATTAGACGCTCCATGCTAGGATTCATAACTAGTCGTCATGTTTGCATCGTCGTCATTTTGCATATGCATTTGTACAAAAATCCGAGTCTTGCATTCATCAATGTCTCCATTTGTTCATTACGTCTCATGCACTAGAAGCCCAAAAAGGTCATTCATTAAGTGTTTTACAGTCATTCTAGGAAGCATCCATTCATTGTCATACATGTCAAGGTCAGTTCGTCATGCATCTTGCATATTGTTGTCGTAACTCTGTCATTGCATTGTCGTCATCATGCATTCAAGTTCATATAAGACGTCCATAGGCACATTCACCTTAGGGATTATCGAGGGTCTTCTAAAAATAACAAGTCTTTGTTTTCAAGTCCTTTCTTTGGCGTCTTTCTAAGTTGAGACTTGTGTTCAGGATTACGGTGACAAAGGTTGGGCTCGATCGTCCGGCAGATTGGTTCGTGTACAAGCTACTTCCAAGACACCACCACATTCCAAAAGGCCGTCACCCCATAATCCATCACCACCACAAAACTCGCCACCACTCAATACATCCCTTACCTCACCAATCACACCCCCAAACTTCACCATGGTCAAAACCACTGACGAGAGGTTTGATGAGCTCATGAGTAAGTTGGAAAGGCTACGACTCAAGGTTGAAGATATCGAGAGGAAAAGAGAAGAAGAGTCAAGAATCCCTTTCGATTCCGATTCTGAGGAAGAAGGTTCAGATGCCATGCTGGCTAAGATCACCTCTGTGCTCAAGAGTAGCGGCTTGATCTCCAACTATAGTGCCAATGTAGGAAAGTTTGACACTAAGATCAAGGGCAAGCTTCCAGCCAAGTTTTCCATACCCGAGGTTCCGACGTTCAATGGCACTGATAATCCACAAGACCACCTCAAGGCTTTCACCACTGCCATGAGTTTAAGAGGAGCTGACAAAAATATCTACATTCACTTGTTCCCACAGACTCTTGATGCCCCGACTCGTCGTTGGTTCTACACCTTGAATTTGGAGAACTACCCAACTTGGTCTGATTTTACCGCAGTCTTCCTTGCATGCTACAAGGAAAATGTTGCTCTACCTATGACCCTTCGAGAGTTAGAGATCACCAAACAAGAAGAAGATGAGGGATTCACTGCCTTCCTTAGGCATTGGAGGCTAAAGATAGCCGAACTGGTTGAGCGACCTTCGCAAGCTGATCAAATCCGCCAACTCATTAAGAACCTGCAACCTGCTTACAAGGAACCCCTCAAGTATTAAGTAATTGACTCCTACAACCGGCTCTATGTTGTGGGCATCCTAATTGAAGATGACCTTCTTAAGAATTCCACTTAAGTCGCGAACAACGCGAGTATCTACAGGGTGCTGTCCTTCGTGTCCCTGTGGACAGCCTGTGCTCGAGAAGTTGAAGAGAGTCGAAGTTTCCTAGCGTGCAAGTCTAGTTGAGTCCAGTCAAGTTTAATGATGTCTAGTTGTCTTTTCAATTCGTCCATAGAGTCTAGCTTACTTCTCGTGTAATGCTTTTCTTCGATTCAATAAAGATTGCATTTTGATCACCATCATTGTCTTTGTTCAATTCTATGACGAACTTAAGTTGCCTATGACGGAATATAAAAAAAAATCAAAAAAAAAAATAATTCAAAAGAAAGCCTTCATTGTGGAAAACATTAAGCAACAACTCCCTCATGATCATCCCCATAAAGGACATACAGTTGAACCGTCCGTGCCGAGGACAGGAGGCATTTATTTGGCACCTCACATCACTATCCTTTACTACCCTATACATAATTACCACTTGCAACCCCTTGAGCCAAACACATAGCCTTTCATTTCTTAACCACATCACCCTTACCCGGGAAATGGGTGTGTGCGACATGGGAATAGAAGCAACCCTCTAGGCAAGGCGGACTGACCTACAAAAAGAGCCACCGAGAGGAATACAAAAAAATTAGAGAACTCGAAAGTTCAAAATAAAAAAAAAAACAAAAGAGAAAAAAAAATCAAGAGTGATCAAAGATCCAAAAGAGTGCAAACACTTCAAGCACAACCAAACAATGGCCTTACCTAAACATAGGTCTTTTAGCCACCTTGCCCAGATCACAAACTTCTATACCATCTAGCATACTTTGGGGAGGGATTTACATCGGGTTTCTTTGAGCCTTTATCCTTTCTTTGACACCTTAACCCAGCCTGACATTACAACCAAAAGCCCTCCAAGAGGTACGACCATTCAATTGGATAGTCCTGAACTACGTTGGCCTGATTCCACAAACTGGATACGTAGGAAACCTCAAAGAGGTCCGGCCACGACAGCCACTTTGTCACATGATCATAAAGGATTTTTCCTATTCCACCATTCTCATCTAAGGCAAAAAAAAATTAGCCCGGTAGGTTGAAAACCCGAAAGGGCGGCCTAGCAAAAGTTAGGGAAACAAAAGAAAAATATAAAACAAATTCAACATCTTGAGGCAACTTAAATTTTCGAGGATTTAGAACAATTATTCTCATGTAAGCGCTCCTTGGTCAGTTGTCTAAAGGTCATACTTATCACCTTTCTCGTAGGCTTGCACATAGACTTCCCAACTGGGGGCTTTTTCAGAATGAGTCGGTTCTTTGTCCACTACGTTCCAAGTTGGCCATTTCGTCCCCATACCTTAAGCTAGGATATTTTGTACCGCCGCATCAACACCAATACCTCCTCGAGTAGGTCATAACCATCAAGAACCACACATCAAACTGGGGGCTGATTCTTCCTTGAACCACACATCAAACTCTGCCAAGATCACCACAGAAATGAAATTCTTGATCACAAATACTTTTCTCATATGAAGACCCTCTTCAGACCCTATAAGAGAGTCGTGCATGTTAGGCTAGGCTGCATGGAGCTGTGAGTCAATAGAGTCTGCATACATCATATTTGCACAAGTACTAGAGTCGCTTTCAAAGGTATGCATATGTACCTAATTTCTCAGTGTCTTGAGTCCCTGCGTGTTTACATGTCAATCTCCCTGTTCCCCGTGCATATTACTATGTCATGTGTTGTGCATCTTGTCATGGTCAGTCGGGCATGTCTATTGCATCTTTCCCCTATGTGCATATTTCCACTACAGGTTTGAGTCTACCTGCTCTCCATCGAAACTAGCAAGCCCGGAACTCATGATCAAGTCCAGAGGCGACCTTCAAACTACAGCCAAGAATGGACATAGCCTTCCAACAACAGCCAAGCGCGCGGGCACCCTTTGCTGACCCAAGGCCCCTTTTCCAGACCAGAGTTCGTTATTACAGTTCATCTTGCGGCAATATCAGTATAAAACGCGCGGGAGCAAAGCCCTCGGGCCCACAAATTCAAATTCGACAGTTGTCCATTTTACGGTACCAACAATTTACAGGTAAAACTAACCCGTTTATTTTTGCAGGTCCCAGGTACTGGAACTCGAATCTACACGGTGACAACTCTCACCACCCGGAGCACCCAAGTTATTTATAAGCCCGAAGTTTTGTCGGCACTTGCTAAACAACACAACAAAACAAATTTTTGGGGTTAGTCAATGATCGCTAAAGTTATTGCGGTTAAACTATCCCTCTGCAAGGTTATAAATTTTTGGGGTTAGTCAATGATCGCTAAAGTTATCGCGGTTAAACTATCCCTCTGCAAGGTTACAAATTTCTGGGTTAGTCAATGATCGCTTAAGCTATTGTGGTTAAACTATCCCTCTGTAAGGTTACAAATTTTTAGGGTTAGTCAATGATCGCTTAAGCTATTGCGGTTAAACTGTCCCTCTGCAAAGTTACTTATTATGTGTCAGTCAATGACTGCTTAAACTGTTGCGGCTATACTGTCCATTATTTTTCTTTATATGTGTCAGTCAATGATTGCTTAAACTGTTGTGGTTATACTGTCCATTATTTTTCTATATATGTTTCAGTCAATGATCGCTTAAACTGTTGCGGTTATATTGTCCATTATTTTATATGCTTAAGTCAATGATTGCTTAAACTGTTGCGGTTATACTGTCCATTATTTTTCTTTATATGTTTCAGTCAATGATCGCTTAAACTGTTGCGGTTATACTGTCCATTATTTTATATGCTTCAGTCAATGATGGCTTAAAGCGGTTATACTGTCCATTGTTGTTTATATGTTTCAGTCAATGATTGCTTAACCTATTGCATTTAAACTGTTCATATGTTTTAACCATTTTACAGCCCTCATTTTGATCGCGCTGTCTCGTCAACCTTTTCGTTTCTTGTGCAGGGACGGAATCTCGGCATCCGCCGAGTGGTGCTTAGTCACTGTTTGCTCGATAAAGCGTTTATACTATTCACCCTCACTAGTATTACTTCCCTTTTACAGCCGTCATTTTGATCGCGCTGTCTCGTCGACCTTTTCGTTTCTCGTGCATGGACGGAATCTCGGCATCCGCCGAGTAGTGCTTAGTCACTGTTTGCTCGATAAAGCATTTATACTATTCACTCTCATGTTACTAACCATTTTTGCAGCCGTTATTTTTAATCGCGTTGTCTTGTTGACTTTTTCGTTTCTCGAAGAGGGACGAAATCTCGACATCCGTTGGCCGGTGTTTAGTCACTGTTTGTCGAAGCACTCTATGTTGATCATTCTCAAAGTATTACTAACTTTTTCATTCACTCTGAATACAGGTCCCCAGCAGACGTTTAGGCCATCTATCCTGCTACTATTAACCTTTCATTTTCTCTTGTGTTCACATGGATGAAATCTTAGCGCACTATGAGCGTGTTCCAACACAGGTTTGTCTTCATATGCATGCATACTGTACACTCTCACACACCGTTGCACATCAGCATCCTGCATGTCACCTTCGGAGTACTTTGATCTTCGCTTTTACTCAAGCTCGATCAAAGTGAGGGCTTCTGTAGACGCCAAAAAAGCGTCTTCAGATTTCTCCGCAAAAGCCCGATGATGAAAGGAGTAATTTTTAAGCTTGAACTGCTATTTTTTCTTTAATAGTTAAGATAAGGTCTCAGGTTTTTCCTCCAAACACTCCTTCATTTCCAGTTCTTTATCCCCTTTCAAGAGCTTCCCATTGCTTCCTTCCGTGTCCAAATACGATTCCACACCTAAGAGTTATGGCCAAACAAAGTTTAGGGTTAAAACAGATGTAGCCGAATATCGTGTACCGTGTTTCCAGCCCCATTTGGGAGTTCATTTGGTTGACTTAATTTGTGAGCCGTATATTTTTGGATTCCTTATTCAAATATATTTCCAATGACATATCATGAGCCAACACCACATTCGCAACCAAGGAGTTACGAGCCCAACACTGATGCGCACTCCAAAACTGATCTCTCCTTACTATTTCGAGAATATCTCGAGATCCACAAAATATTTGGACCTGAAACTAAATCCATATGAAACTAGACCCAATACTCTTTCCAACGCACCTTGAATCATCCAATTCCGACCTCAAACGAGTAAGATACGCCCCAAACAAAATCCAGCTGAAAAGCTGTCAGGGCCGCCAGCGGCGCTGGTCAGCGCCGCTAGCAGTGCTGGCCTGGGCGGCTAGCGGCGCTGACCTTGCTTCGGCCCGACTGATTTTTTGGCCCAAATCCGAATTTCGGCTCCTCTTCAATCCTTTTCAGCCGTACAACCCTACCTCCCTCTCCTATATAATCAACCCCTCACCCTCAGTTCAAAACACACAGTCTACAGTTGACACCCTCTATTCTCAGTAGTATTGACTCTGAGCTTCTCCCTCTTTCTTCCATAAATAATTCTATTCTATTCTCGGGAGTATTGACACCGAGCTTCCCCCTCTTTCTTTCAAACTTGAGATCTATTTTTACTATTCTTGTCAAATATAGCCTACAGTTCAGGTACAAATTCCTGAGAGCTCAAGCTAAATTAATTGCTTAACTGTTTATTTTTCCAGTAGTCATAATGTAGATATCATGCTAGAATAGCGTTTAATTGCTTCCTAAATATTGTATGTATAGTCGTTGTGCTGCTCAACTTATCAATCGAATGCATGTCAAAATAAGGTTAAAAATAAATGTTGTGATGCTTGTGATGAACCAATTAATAGTCTATGTCTAGGTTGTTAATTCGGTTTGTGTGGGAATTATGTCTTTAAATTATTAAGCAAACTTGAGTTAGTAGAGGCCGTCATAAACGGGCGAGTTGGGTGCCTAACACCTTCCCACCTCGTACCTTCGCCCCCGAACCTATTATTCTTGGGTACTTATATGTTTTATATAAGCGGGAGTCTTTCTAAAAACATGATCAGTTCACTTTTCGCGCTATTGGGTTGTCCCTTCGGTTTGTCCCTTCGATAAAACGCCAATAGCAGATTTGTGACATCTTCCATGGTTTTTATTCAATTCAAGTCTTTTCAAAAGCTTTTCTAACTCGATGGTCCCTTGAACTTATCTAAGCCCCCAATTGACAAATTTTCTATAAGGACGCACTCCGTGGAAACACGTAGGAAATCCCGGGTCCTTACAGTTATGTGCTTGATGATAAGTCTGTTCCTACTGCTGAACCTGCTAAGAGTGATTATGAGACTAAATTTGCTATGGATGATAGGGTCTGTAAAGGAATGTTGTTGCACTATATGGTCAATGCTTTGCTTGATATTTATGTATACTAGTGCTAAGGATTTTTGGGATGCACTGGAAAGGAAATATGGTAATGATGATGTTGGGTCTAAACGTTTTGTGATTAGTAAGTGGCTGAATTTTCAAGTAGATGATGACAAACCTATTATTGATCAGATTCATGAGTATGAGAATTTGTGTACTACTATTGCATCTGAGGGTCTGAAAATTTGTGAGGTTACTCTTGTCATTGTTCCGATTGAGAAGTTACCTATATCTTGGAAGGAGTATAGAAATCTGCTTATGCACAAGAAGAAGGATATGACTTTAGAGGAGGTTGTAGGTCACCTGAAAATTGAGGAGGAAAACCGTTTGAAGGACAAGGAGAATGGGACTTCTGTTTACCATCACAAAGCTAACCTTGTAGAACCAAAGTCTGCTCATTTTGACAGGTACAAAGGCAAAGGAAACGGCAACCAGCGATCCAGTCCATTCAAGGCGGAACCAAAAACCTTTAAGAAGAAATTCACTGGAACTTGCCATAAATGCGGAAAGACGGGTCACAAAGCCAAAGATTGCTGGAACAAGAAGAAGAAGGATGAAAAGAACCAGGCCAATGTTGTGGAGGACACAATTGTTGCAATGGTGACAGAGGTGAACGTGGTTGGAAACACAACCGAGTGGGTTGTGGACACCGGTGCTACTCGACACATTTGTGTCAACCGTAGCTTATTCCAGACTTATGAAAAGCTTGATAAGACTGTACTTATGGGCAATGCTAATACTTCAAAGAGCTCGGAAAAGGGAAGATTTTTCTCAAACTCACTTCTGGAAAATTTCTTACTCTTACTAACGTTTTGCATGTGCTTGATAAGCGTAGGAATCTTATTTCTGGAACTTTGCTCATGAAAGATGGACTGAAACTATCATTTGAATCGGAGAGGCTTGTTATAACTAGAAATGGGGAATTTGTGGGAAAGGGATTTGTAATGGGGGGTTTACTTATTCTTGATGTTGTTTGTGATGATATGAATAAATCTGCTAGTACTTCTTCTGCTTATATTGCTGAGTCTCTTGATTTGTGGCATGCTAGACTTGGACATGTGAATGTTGCCTCTATCAAACGTCTAAAACACCTCAACTTGATACCCAATTTGGGTAACACTGATTTCTCTAAGTGTGAGGTGTGTGTTGAGGCTAAATATTGCAAGAAACCCTTCCCTTCAATCGAAAGACAATCTGAATTGCTTGAATTAGTTCATAGTGACTTAGGAGATTTTAAGAATCATGTTAGTAGAGGTGAAAAACGTTATTACATTACCTTTGTTGATGATTGTTCCCGCTACACTATGGTTTATCTCCTTAGAAGCAAAGATGAGGCCGAGGACATGTTTAGGATTTATAAGGCCGAAGTTGTGAACCAACTTGACCGTAAGATTAAGAGACTTAGAAGTGACCGTGGGGGTGAGTATGATCCTAATACTCTTAAGAAATTCTTTGAAGAAAATGGAATTATACATGAGTTGACTTCCCCCTATACCCCTGAATCTAACGGTATTGCCGAAAGGAAAAATCGGACTTTGAAAAATATGATGAATGCTATGTTGATTAGTTCGGGTTTTTCTGATAACATGTGGAGGGAGGCTATCTTATCTGTTTGTCATGTTTTGAATAGAGTACCTCATAAGAAGCTTGATAGGACCCCTTATGAGATGTGGAAAGGACATGCTCCTAACTTGAAATATTTGAAAGTGTGGGGGTGTCTTGCCAAGGTTGGAGTACCTAGCTTCAAACGTGATAAGATTGGACCTAAGACTGTTAATGATGTTTTTGAGGTTATGCATATCATAGTGTTGCATATCGTTTCCTTGTTAAAAGTGCTAATGGTTCATTTGCATCTGGTCATATTATGGAATGTAGAGATGCTGAATTCTTTGAACATGTATTTCCCATGAAAAATGTTTGTTCTTTGAATTCAAATGAAAATGACATTGTTGCACGTGATATTGATAATGTAAATGATATTGTTGCACGTGATGTTGATGTTCCTTCATCTAGTTTACCTCAAGTTGAGAAATGTGATGAGACTAGGGAGGATGAGTAAAAGGGTAAGAAAAGAAAAGGATTTTGGTCCTGACTTTATTTCTGCTTGCTTGACTAAGGAAATGTGATGAATGATTGTTTTATTTCTGTATTTATTTTGGAAGAAGATCCGAAATGTTATAATGATGCTATGAGATCTATTGGTGTTGTATTTGGAAAAAGGCCATTGATAGTGAACTGCAGTCAATCCTTAGTAATCATATTTGGGAATTGACAGACCTTCCTAGAGGGTGTAGGCCTTTGAGAAGCAAGTGGACTTTCAAGAAGAAACTGAAACCTGATGGTACTATTGATAAATTCAAAGCTAGAATAGTAGTAATGGGTAATACTCAAAAAAAAGGTATTGATTTCTTTGATACTTATTCTCTTGTTACTAAAATTTTTACTATTAGAGCTTTGATTGCACTTGCTTCTATACGTGATTTAATTGTGCATCAAATGGATGTGAAAACTGCTTTTTTGAATGGTGATCTTGATGAGGAAATATACATGGAACAACCTGAAGGTTTCCGTGTTCCCGGTCAGGAAAACAAGGTATGCAAGTTAGTTAAGTCATTGTATGGACTTAAACAAGCTCCAAAACAGTGGAATGAAAAGTTTGACAAAACTATCAAGGAGTTTGGTTTTATAGTAAATGAAGGTGATGCATGTGTATACTCTAAATGTGATGGTGATAGCTATGTCATTATTTGTTTGTATGTTGATGACATGTTATTATTTGGCACTGATTTGCTAATTGTGAACAAAACTAAAAACTTTCTGAGTTCCAAATTTGATATGAAAGACATGGGTGAGGCTAATGTTATTTTGAGAGTTAAGATCAAAAGAACTCCATTGGTATGTCTTTAAATCAGTCACACTACGTTGAGAAAATTCTTAGAAAGTTTGATTCGTTTGATGTTGTTCCTGTTAAAACACCATATGATGCTAGTGTGCATTTGATGAAAAATAAAGGTGATCCTGTGTGTCAATCTGAGTATGTCAAAATCATGGGTAGTTTGATGTTTCTCGTGAATTATACAAGGCTTGATATTGCATATGCTGTTAGTAGACTTAGGAGATACACTCATAGTCCTAATGATGAACATTGGAATGCTTTGAAAAGATTGCTCAAATATTTGAGAGGTACTATGGATTTGGGACTACATTATGGTAAGTTCCCTGCTGTGTTGGAAGGATATAGTGATGCCAATTGGGTGTCTGGTAATGATGAAATTAACTCCACCAGTGGTTATGTTTTTAGGTGGTGGTACTATATCTTGGAAATCATGTAAGCAATCTTGTACTACTATGTCTACTATGGAATCTGAGTTTATTGCTCTTGAATTGGCAGGCTGTGAAGCTGAATGGTTGAGAAATTTGCTCTCAGATATCCCATTGTGGGGGAAGCCAGCTCCGTCGATTGCAATGCATTGTGATTCTCAAGCTGCCATTGGAGTTGCAAAGAATAGTGCATACAATGCAAAGAAGAGACACAATCGACTGAGACACAAAGTTGTCAAAGAGCTGATAGCTACTGGAGTGACACCACTGGACTATGTGAAGTCTGAAAAGAATCTTGCGGATCCGCTAACTAAAGGCCTTTGTAAAAAGATGGTTTTGGAATCATCTAAGGGGATGGGTTTGACACCCGTTGAGTGAATTGTACTCATGGATCCCTACTTTGCATTTGTAAAGTTCAAAGGGTAACATAAGTAATAATTCAGGAGCACTACTTTTTATTTTCCATCCCTGTATAGAGTTGTAGTGCTTGTTACCAATGTGTGAAGGTTGATCAATTGGCTCTTAATGGACCCATATCCACATATGTGTGGTGGTGTGAGGTAACATACACTTGATGGGATCCACCTACTTAGGTGTGGAAGTTGGCCGCTTCCTATAGGAGAGACGGGGTCGTCTCCCTAGAGCACCTATGAGCATCCAGGCATGAGCGTATGGCCAGTATAACGCGCCACCTAATATTCGCAGAGTAACATGTATCGTTTTGAGTGAAGTGTGTGTCTTAAGCAGCGAGCTTGCAAACTCCCTGTTGAGTTCAATACGAAAGTCACTTGATAGGATGTGAGCCTTAGGTTAATGACACTATGTGTTAATTCAAGTCGCAAGACATTAGCACTTATGCATAGAACTCTAATTCTTGCTCAAACTTGTTAAAATTGTTGTTCAAAATTTGAACCTTGTGGGGGATTGTTGGATGAAAGCTTCAAGTTTTGAAGTAAACTTATCTTTGTGTAAAAGACTTTTGTCCCACATTGGTGAGGAAACAAAATGTAACTTGGTTTATTTATGTGGGTGTCCTTTTAGTCTTTGAATAAGAGAAAAGGGGAAAGTATGGACCACCACACGCGCGCGCGCGCGCGCCGTCGCCGTCCGGTCGGGAGGGCCGGGCTCGGGCGAGGATGTGGGTTACTATCTTTTTACACAACGTTTATTTAAAATTGCATCGGAAATTGTTATTTCAACAAAGTCTTCCCTTATTTATTGCGTTGGACATTTACGAAATAGTTTTGGTCTTCAAAACTGATTGTCCATGGTTTCTATGTAAAATAGCAATTATTATTTTCGTTTTCCAGGATTGATGGTTCATACTACTAGTTATCTTTCTCTATAAAATCAGCTTTGCAAAACTGATTTAGGGCACACAAATACTTTCTCTTCTCCATCTCTTTTCTACTCTAACTAAACTCTCTAAAATGTTTTCGGTTTGAGCAAGTCGATATTGTTCTCTATCCGTTCATTGTAAATGCACGCCGTGACCGGAGTTGTGTAAATCCTGGAGGATGACCGCCGTAAGAAGCTTGCACCAGGGCTGGGCGAAATCGTCTTTTAGGACAGTGGTCTGTCCACGGCATAACAAGTATTGCAAGTAAGGTCTTTCTGTTTTTATTGATTCACATTCCAACATTTGATTCATATTTTTGTTATCGTATTCGTTTGATCGATCTGGAGATCACTTTTTATGAATTCATGATTGAAATTTAGTACTGATCTTGTCATATATCATGCTTGCGGCATCGGGTATATTTGTTCGGTTGATACGTATATGTTTTTCGCTGAATCGTGATTGATATATGGATTCAGTAGGTTATCTTTTATAAAAACATGAGTATGAGTATCTTGTGTGACCCCTTCGCCTGATTGTCGTTTTACATGTGGAAGTCAGATTCTAGTTTTGTGAGGTGTGATTGATGTAATTCAATCAATGTATTTCCTATTTGGTTATGGGCTCCTGTTAATGAATTTCTAAGGGTTTACTTTGTTTATTTGCCTCATTCAGTGGGCATGCATCCAAATCTTTATTCATTCAGTAGCATGCTTTCGGTTTATAAACAAGTATTCTTTAGCTGCTTTATTATAGTTAGTTTTGGATGCATATTATCAGTACCGAATGAAATGTTTTGAGGTAGACCTAACTTTTCTTGTAGGTAAAAGGTTGAATACTGCTTGTTTATATTTTCTAGATTCATATATGCCATGATTTTGTATTAACAGATTTATAAGCTTTTACATGGCATATGTGTATTTCGGTTCAGATTCAATATTTGGCAATAAAGTTATAATTATCATTATGTCTAATGTTTTATATTAGTTAATTGAAACAATATGTTACCAAAATAACCTCTTTTGTGTAGATTGATTAATTTTAAATATGGGATGATTGTGTGTGTGCGAATTTCATGCGTTTAACACCCAGTCCAAAAGAAGGTGGTTATTTGGCCGTAATTCAAACATGCTTGTGGTGATAAATATGTGACAATTATTAGTTTTTCCATGTGAATGTTGAGTCGGTCCAAAGAAAGGCTTAATATTTGACAAGATTTTATTGTCAGTATTTGATTACTGCACCAAGAGTACCACTTAAAACTTGATTTTCTGTCCAAAGACTAAAATCAATGTTGTGCTAGGTATCTTGTGATGGGATTTGCCATTTAAGGTAAAGTAATTGTGAGCTTGTTGTTTATGTTATCTTTTGTTCTCTTTCAGTCAATACTTCTGTTGCTATGATATCTGCAAACATTTACTGTATCCCTGTGCTTAACGGCACAAACTTTAAGGAATGGAAAGAGAACGTTATGATAGTTCTCGGTTGCATGGATCTAAACCTTGCACTTCGGATTGAGAAACCCGCTGCTCTTAAGGATACATCTACCTCTGATCAAAAGAGGGAGATGGAGAAGTGGGAACACTCAAATCGCATGAGTCTTATGATCATGAAACGTGCAATTGAAGAATCAATTAGGGGCACTATGTCTGAAGAGGATAATGTTAAATCGTTCATTGCCGAACTTGAGAAACATTTTGCAAAAAACGAAAAGGAGGAAACTGATACTCTATTGAGTAATATTGTTTCCATAAGGTATAAAGGCAAAGGGAACATAAGGGATGCTCATTTGGCATCAACCTCTAAGGACAGCAGGAAAAGGAAAATTAAGGAAGTTGCGATGTCAATGCCTCAAAAGAAGCAACATAAGGAAAATAAAGTTGAAACTAAGGAATTAGGTTGCTTCTATTTTGAGGGGACTAATTCCATGAAAAGAGAGTGTACCAAATACCACGCTTGGTGTGCGAAAATGGGTATATCTCTTGCTCTTGTTTGTTCTGAGGTTAATTTGACTTCGATACTCAAAGACACTTGGTGGGTAGATTCTGGTGCTACTATTCACATTAGTGTGTCTATGCATGGTTGTCAGAGTTGTCGAAAACCGATTGATGGTGAAAGATACATCTATTGGGTGGCGACACGCATCTTGAAGTTGAGGCTATTGGAACTTTTAGGCTATTGTTAAAGACTGGATTTTATTTGGATTTGAAAGGGACTTTTGTTGTACCGTCATTTAGACGGAATTTAATTTCTGTTCCCACTTTGGACAAATATGGTTATTATTGTTCATTTGGAAACAGTAAAATTAATCTCTTTCAAGGTTCAAATTTTATTGGTTCCGGTCTTTTATCAGGATATGATAGCCTATATTTTCTTGATACAATTGCCTCACGTGATGAAACCTTGCATGTAAGTTCACGTGATACTAAAAGAAAATTGACCAATGAAAATTCTTTATCACTCTGGCATAAGCGTTTGGGTCACATATCCAAACAAAGAATTCAGAAACTTGTGTCAGATGGAGTTCTTGATTCTCTTGATTCCTCAAATTCAGATATTTGCATTGAGCGTATTAAGGGAAAACAAACAAACAATACTAGATTAGGTGCCGAGAGAGCTACGGATGTCTTAGAATTGATACATACGGATATTTGTGGGCCATTTCCTACACCTTGTAGAAATGGTCAACAATACGTTATCACATTCATAAACGATTACTCTCGTTATGGGTATATATATCTAATTCATGAGAAGTCCCAATCAATAAACGTGTTCAAATCATTTACGGCCAAAGTTGAAAATCAATAAGGCAAAAGGATTAAAACCGTTAGATCTCATTGTGGTGGTGAATACTATGGCAGATATGATGGTTCAGGTGCACAGTGTCCAGGGCGATTTGCTAAATTCCTAGATGAGTGTGGGATTGTTCCTCAATACACCATGCCAGGTAGTCCTACCATGAATGGTGTAGCTGAGAGACAAAATCGGACATTAAAGGACATGGTGAGAAGTATGATTTGTCATACTACCTTACCAAACTTACTCTGGGGAGAGGCATTGAAAATTGCAGCATATATACTTAACAGAGTTCCAACTAAAGCTACAATTAAAACCCCATATGAACTATGGACTGGGAAAAAGCCTAGTACAAAGCACTTGCATATTTGGGGTTGTCTAGCTATGGCAAGGCTTTATAGGCCAAATGAAAAGAAACTGGACTCTAAGACAGTTAGTAGCTATTTTGTTGGGTATTCTGAAAGGTCTAGAGGGTATAAGTTCTATGATCCCATTTCTAGATTTATTTTTGAGACGGGTAATGCCCGATTCTTTGAGGATGTCGAGTTTGAGGGTGGGGATTTAAAGTTAGGGATTTTGTCTTTGGGGAAGAACATGTGTCTCTTCCTTCAGTTGACATTGATCATGATCAGGGTGTTCCCATTCCTAACACGGATCACGAGACAACTCCGGTGCAAGAAAATCTTGATAATCACCCCAATCAAGTTCCTGACATTGTTAATGTAGATCAAACTCAACAACCTCAAGAACATGAAGTGACATTAAGGAGATCCACTAGAGAAAAGAGAAATGCAATTCCAGATGATTACATTGTATATCTTTAAGAACATGAGGTAAACTTGAAAATGGTGGAAGATACTTTTGTCTTTCTCCAGGAACAAGATTTAGACCTTGGAGTGGTAGAAGATGATCCAATCAACGTTCGTCAAGCCATGGAAAGTTCTAATTCGCAAAAGTGGGTTGATGCCATGAATGATGAGATTAAGTCCATGAATGACAATGACGTTTGGGAGCTTGTCTGATTGCCCGAAGGTGTTAAGACAATTGGTTGCAAATGGATATTTAAAACCAAGCGGGATTCAGAGGGCAATGTCATTAGGTTTAAAGCTCGTCTTGTTGCTAAGGGTTATACTCAAAAGAAAGGCATTGATTATAAATAGACTTTATCTCGGTTTCATCGAAAGACTCTTTTAGGATAATGATGACACTAGTGGCACATTTCAATCTTGAAGTTCATCAGATGGATGTTAAAACAGCGTTTCTCAATGGTAACATTGAAGAAACAATTTATATGGTGCAACCAGAAAACTTTATTTCCGAAGATCCAAAGAAAATGGTTTACTAATTAAAGAAATCCATCTATGGGCTCAAGCAAGCTTCCCATCAGTGGTATCACAAGTTTCATGAATTCGTTACATCATTTGATTTTGAACCAAACGTTGCTGATGACTGTATATACCACTACTTCAGTGGGAGTAAGCATATTTTTCTGGTTTTATATGTCGATGACATACAACTTGCCAGCAACGATATAGGCTTATTACACGAAACTAAGAGATTTCTTTCAAAGAAATTTGAAATGAAAGATCTTGGTGACGCTTCTTTTGTGTTAGGAATCCATATTCATCGAGATCGCTCAAAGGCGTTCTCGGACTGTCACAAAAGGGCTATATCGATAAGGTTCTTAAGAGATTTGGCATGCAGGATTGTAAACCAGGTGACACCCCTGTTGCTAAGGGAGACAAATTTAGTCTCATTCAGTGCCCAAAGAAAGGTTTTGAAACTAAGGAAATGGAGAAGACACCTTATGCTTCGGCTGTAGGGAGTCTGATGTATGCTCAGGTTTGCACACGACCTTATCTCACATACATTGCTGGGATGCTAGGCAGATATCTCAACAATCCAGGAATGGACCCTTGGAAAGCAGACAAAAGGGTCATGCGGTATTTACAGAGAACAAAATACTACATGCTCACATATCGAAGGTCGGATCAGTTTGAGATCATTGGGTACACCGACTCCTATTTTGCTGGATGTCAAGATAGTCTGAAATCCACTTCAGGCTATATCTATATGCTTGCTGGAAGAGCTATCTCTTGGAGAAGCATTAAGCAAACTCTTACGGCTACTTCCACCATGGAAGCGGAGTTTATAGCATGTTACGAGGCATCCAATCAAGGATTATGGCTGCAAAATTTTGCTGCTGGACTGCGAACAGTTGCTGGTATTGAAAGACCACTCAAGCTAATGTGTGACAATAGGTCAGCAGTCCTTTATGCTAAAAATAACAGCAGTTTGACGAAGGCGAAACATATAGATGTCAAATTTCAAGCTGTGAAAGAAAGAGTACAGAACGGACAACTTTACATAGAGCACATCAGTACAAACTCCATGATTGCGGATCCGCTCACTAAGGGATTGCCACCCAAAGTGTTTCATGATCATGTTGCTCGTATGGGTGTCAAATCAGTTAAGGATTATGAGTTTTAGTGGGAGTTTGTGTTATAGTGTTTCTACGTTGTCCAAGACATTTGGTAATTTAGTCTTTAAGGTTTATCTGTAGGTATTCAGTTTTAAAGTATAATATACTCTTACAGTTTTGTGGTTGATCTCACTAAAGTTTAAGGTGAACTAATTGGAAATAGACATTCTATTTCAGACCACACTTTGTGTTATTTCCATGCTACACACCTATACATGATCCATGTCTTTGATTGTATTGATATACATGATCATTGTTGGGTCTAGTTATGTCAATGTAACAAAGATCTCTTTGGTCCTATGTTGGTATGATTGATGGACCGGATTGGTTAATGACGATTTCAGGTGGATAGCAATTCTGAGCTCTTAAGGTTATAGAGGAACATACAATACTAAGGTTGTGCATATACATGAGTATGTCGTCCAAATGGGAGATTGTTAGATTTATAGACTTTATACTAAATGTATATGGACTATTATGTTATACGGATTAATTGTATGTTATATGCTATCTTACAATTTGACCCAATATTAGTGGTCCTATGGATATTAATATTAGGTGGGCTGATATATATCGTCTTATAAGGTATAGGGCCCAATTGTGCAAAGACCACAGGCTTAACCCTAACTGATTATGGGCTAATTAGGGATAAGAAACTCTATGTATTTAAGGGTTATGGCCCCTAGTTGAACATACGTTACATCTGTCTGACGTCCCATCGTTAGAGAGAGAAACAGTAGAGTGTATATCAACTGGAAGACGCTCTAACCCTAGGCGGTCTTCAACCCGGATCAAAGGCTTGCACTTATGGATTCAGGTACGCTTTCGCTTATGTTCTAGTCTAAGTAATTCGATATGAAGGATACAGTTTTAATTGTATTTATTCCAACATTAAATAATAGTAATTCATGTAGAACGTAACAATCTAACGATACGAAGTACTATTAACATTGAAGTTCTACTAATGCTATAATCCTAATATGAGCCCCCTCCTATTGGCCGTAGCCCCCGTCCCCCAATTTCATTGGCCATATATTTTTAACCACCATATAAGTAATACTACCAAGGTAATGATCTCTCTATATATATTGATTGATTTATTTATTTAAAAGTTTATTTTTAAATCCTAATTGCATTTCTCTTAATCTATTAATTACAGCTATTCAATTTGATTCGTGAATTCAATGACAAAAAGATCGATTGGAGACCCAAAAAAAGAAAAGAAAAAAGAAAGACCGATTGGAGGATCAAAGTTCACGTATCTGGACTATGGGACGTAAATAGACTTCAAAAGTTATGAAAACCTAATCAGTCTGGACTTAAAACTCATTATTAGTTATTTTGATAGTTAGCTTTGTCACTTTTTTGTCCTCTAAGATACCTTCTTCGTTTTTCTTAAGAAGGAGAAGTATCCCATCTTTAGTTTTAGACTGATTTAAAACACCAAAAATAATCTTGAATCAAACAAAATTCCAAAATTCCAAAATATAAATGTTTATAACTACCCAACCAAATAATTGGAATGGCGTATGGGGTTCTCAATCCAACCTCCTTGATATCACTCTTGATTCAAAATCGATACCAATTTTTAAACCAAACGACACCTAAAATCAATCCGCAGTTTACATATGTTGAGTCCCTTGAGTTTTGATGATTAACAAACTATGATTATGCACCTTGCTAATACTAATGACTTTGTTAAGTGTGATTTTATATAGCCTTGAATTAATCTCATGGATGGATAGCTTGCTTGGTGATTCACCTTGAAGACTAAGAAGAAAGATATATGGGTGTCTTTCCAATTAGCCCTCCTGGTGAACCGTGAAGACTAAGAAGGAAGATATATGGGTATCTTTCAAATTACCCATCATGGAGAAGATATGTGAAGACTAAGAAGGAAGATATATGGCCATATGGGTGTCTTTCAGATTAGGATTCATGTAATGTGGTTAGACTTATGTCATAGACTTGGTAAGGCTTGGAACATCTTAACTATGGGCAATATTAAGATTGAAGGCTGCTGGGAACAATGGACCAGATGATGGACCAGACCTCGTGTCAGTTCCTAGCACAACTTGAGTTTCGAAGGATTTCTAAAATATTTTTACAACTGGATTTTGAAGAGGACTTTCGTCCAAAGTGTTTTGGGCCTTATTCGAAGATATTTATCTTCATATTTCAGAAGCATAAAACACATGGTTTTAGAATTGAAAAAACAAAGGCCAAAAAGCAAAGGAATCTTTCACTTTATGGAGCCTTGTGCAAGGTTCTCTTACACAAGCCACCTCAATGCTTTGGATCATGGAGAATCTGATTCCTTTACGTACTATGTTGTTTCCTAGGACCAAATAAATCAGATTGGATATGTCCCATTGACTTTGGCAAAAGATTCCTTAGTTGTACTTTCATATTCCTTTGACTTTTGAGAAAAATGACTTGGCTAAGTAAACTCCTTCTATATAAGAGGTGGGCTGATTTTTAGCTAAGGCAAGTAAGGTGTTTAGCTTTCAAAAGATTTATCTTTCAAAAGAAAAACCCTTCTTCCCTCACTCGTGCCCTTCATACACGGTGAAGTAAAACGGCCCTAGTTCCTTTGTTCCAAGCTTTGTTCCCTGTCTCACTAAAGTCAGTGACATAGTGCTTAATTGTAACCTTTCATTTGCTTGTAAAGAAGTACTTAAAGGTTGTATTAGGGACGTTGTTCGCAAGTGTGGCTTGACGTTAAGCATAGGTTAGAGGTAGTTCTAGTGTCCGTGTGTGGCATAAGACTTGAGGTAGCCTAGTGCCTCTTTGACGGTTTGAGTTAACCGGTCGTTCTTTGGTGGTTTCAGTTAAACCAGCCATTTTATTTCTCCGGAGTTTGTAAACTTGTGTGAACATCGACTCGTATAATACAACGAAAGTTTTTAAATCCTGCTGGAGTGGCAGGTCGTAGCTTTTACACCTTAATGGAGCCTCAGGTGGTTTTTCAAGGTAAAAGTACTGTGTCTACAATGTTCTTTACTTTACACGTTTCGGCATTAACTCTCTCTCAATAAGAACAGAAGAAGAAACACTGGTCCTTCCTCTAGTCCTTCCTCTGATCCTTAGCCAAACAGAAACGAAAAACAGCTAAAAATAGTAGACCCAATTCAACCCCCCTTCTTGTGTCTAACCTTGTGTCTTCTATCAATTGGTATCAGAGCAGGTTCTCAACAAAAAACTAACCCCTTTTGAGTGATCCACAAAAATGATTGCATCCTCCCAAACACTTGAAGGTCAATCCATCGCACGACCCCCGTTGTTCAATGGCCAACATTTCAGTGGAAGACTCGCATGGAAATATTTATCAAAGCCGAAAACTATCAGCTTTGGCAAATCATTTCACGCAACCCTCTTGTCATTCTGCCCATCTTGAACGCAGAAGGAGTTCTCATTCCCAAGTCGGAAGAAGACTACAACGAAGTTGATCTTGGGAGGCTTGAAAAGAATGCCAAGGCCGTGAAAATCCTCCATTGCGGTCTTGGTCCCGATGAGTACAACTGTATTGCCGGTTGGCACACCGCCAAAGAAATATGGGATGCTCTTGTAGTATCCCACGAAGGAACGAACCAAGTCAAACAATCAAGGATCGAGATCTTGGTGAGAGAATATGAGCTCTTCTCTATGGATGACAAAGAGTCTATCAAGGACATGTTCACTCGATTCACCAATGTCACCAACGAGCTAAAATCTCTCGGTAAGCTCTTCACATCCGAGGAACTTGTTCGAAAGATCTTAAGGATCTTACCTTCCTTATGGAATAGCAAAGTCACCGCCATCCAAGAAGCAAAGCAAATGGGTTCCTTAACCGTGGATGAGCTCATTGGGAATCTCCAAACTCATGAGATCCGAGTGAGCACTCGTGTTAAGGAAGTGTCTAGAAAAGACAAGGGAATTGCTTTGAAAGTCGAAGATGAGAGACGCAAGTCGATCTTGACATGGAAGATGATCTTGCCTTGATGACAAGAAGTTTCCACAAATTCTATAGAAAGTTTCGGCCCATCGACAAAAGAGGAACTTTCAAGGAGGCTGGTGACCTAGCTCAAAATTGCTACATGTGTCACAAACCGGGTCATTTGATGAGAGATTGTCCTGGTCATAGCAAAGAACAGACGAGACGCATGGACAAGAAAAGTGCCTTCGCAAAAGCTAGAGGAAAATTCATGCAGAATATGTACGCCACCTGGGGTGACGAGGAAGAAGAGGAACCTAAGGAGGTCACAGAAGCTGCTAATCTTGCCCTCATGGCACTTAGCGATTCGGAGGAACATTCGTTTGAGGTAACTTCTTCTTCTAGATTAAGTGAAAAAATGTATGCTTATTCACCCGATGAAATGTTGTTTATGATAGACACTATATCCTCTGATTTTCATGGTGTATGTCTTGAAAATGAACAATTGCATGATGACGTTATTGGTCTTAAAAAGGAAATGAAAAATGTGCTTAAAGAAAAGAAAGACCGAGAAACCGAGTATGCAATCCTTAGGGAACATTGTGTAGTTCTGGAAGGAATGATAGATGGACTCTAGGGAGATATCACCAAGTTAAAAGAGGAACTTGAAACCATGTGTATAAGAGAAGTGTGTGAAATGGCTATTCGTGTTGATGTTGTACACCTATGTTTCGAGTCGTTAAAAGATGAACTTGACTTTGCTAAAAAGATTTCACAAATTGAAAAAGTTAAGAATAAAAAACTCGAAAATGACCTATCCTATGCTCATGAAAGTGTTAGAAGGAACAATGCTTGGAACAATGCCTCTAGGGCAGCAGCTTGGCTGAAAAAGAGCCAAAACAGAACTAAAGAACGGTGGCCGGGGGTGGGGAGGGCTCCAAGAAGCCTGAGATTCGTCTTGGTCCATGGGATCCATGGGAGATAGAGCTGGGGTGGAAAAGATTAGAGATGGTAATGGGTTGGACACGTTGACGTGGTGGGGCTACCACCTCAGACTCAAAATTGGATTTTAAGGGGGAAAATAATTCAGAGAGATTATTTTGAAAATTAAATTTCGAACTTTTTCCCCCAAACACAAAAGATTTTTCTTTCCAAACCGCCTTGTTCTGGCCCCTGGTGGCCTGAAATCTTTTCCGGCGACCTGGAGTAATTCTAGCCAAACTTCGTTTACCATTGCGATTTCCCTTTTGCGTATTAATTCGCTATTGATTAATTTCCCTATCCACCTCGCCAATAATGCCCTCAGGGCGGGTATTTTGTTTAAAGGAGCAATTGTTTTCTTCATGGCCCAAGGAGTGGCAAATTGGGCAGTATAGCGGCTCATCTTCAACAATGACATGTTGCTTAATTTTTCCCAACCAAAAAAATTCTGGGAAATTCTTGTTTAGCTCCTTGATAATGCAGAGTCTACCAAATCTCGTTTTAGAACCTTGAAGGGATTTTGGATCAATTTTGACAAGCTTCCCAAGCGCGTTGCCAATTCTTTCCAACCAATATTTAGTTTGGATTTCCACAGGGAGAACTGGCAAGGAGATCTAGATAGGCGCTTCATTGATTTTCGCAAGCGACCCTTGGAACCCCACTTCCCATGGCCGAACTGCCACTAAACTTCCAGCTTAAGACCAAGGCTCATTAGCTAGGATTTTCTTGAAATCAATTTCTCTTTCAATTTTCGCAAGGTAAAAACCTTTGCCTAATCCATGGATGGACCAGTTGTGTCCTAAATTCCACAGATTCCTCAAGGATGCTTCTAGATATTGAACGGAGAAAGATTTCCCAATTGCCTTGAAAATGATCGATTGGAGTCAGGGTGCACAGATAGCATCATAGTCACACTTGAAAATTGGGATGAAAACATCAGAAGACCCCAATTCCGGAGGAGGAAACAGGGCAGCAGGGTTAGGGTGGGAAACAAAAAGTTTATGGGCTAAAGGGGCAGAGGATTGGTTTGGGCTAGAGACCTTGTCCGCGTACGGGACAGAAGGCGGAGGGAGGGGTGTAGAGGGTGGTTGGGGGGTGGGAGAATGGAGGATGAAGGATTGGGAGGGTTGGGAGGGGTTGGGGGGAAGAGCTAGGTTGAAAGTGGCACACTACCAAAGACAATGGAGCACGGGCTCCTGGTGGCAACTAGTGGGAGTGGTGGGGAAAATAGGTTCGAGGGCTCTCTCTCTCTCTCTCTCTCTCTCTCTCTCTCTCACATCTCATTTTTTGTTATTGTTTTAGCAGCAGCTATTAACAAACACTTACTAATGTGACCATTTTTTACAACTTATCAAATTTACATGCTTTTAATGCTAAGAACAATAAATACTCTAAACCTGCAACTTAGAAGACAAACAAGACAATTTATCCACCAATTCACAACAAAGCAAAATTTATAACAAAAAGCAATAAATAAAAAATATGCATTAATTCATTCATTCATTGGGTTCAATACAAGCCCTTTTCCTCAAAACGCACCATGCATGTACATATCACATAAACCAAATTTGTTAGTAAATAACAAGCAAATATATAATTTATTGAAAACCCTTAGATTGGATTACCTGGATGCTCACAATGAACTTATTGGGTTTAATGGTTGAACTCTTGCTCTTGATGAAGTATGAAGGTTTACTTTTGTGGTGCTAGGGCTAGCCTAAAGAAGGAGTTGAATCAAAATTTAGGGTTTTATTATGAGAGAGAGAATGTTCAAACTCTAGACCAGCCTTGGGGTCTCTAACTGCCAACCAAAAGACCAACCTCTTCAACTAAACCCTAAGATTTGTTTATATAGAATAGGGGAAACTGCCAGGGTTTGGTACGGAAATCGAATGGGCCTCGAATTTGCCGTCTGCGAGAAAGGGCCCAGTCGGCCATGCAGCTAGGCCAAGCGGCTTGTCCTAGCGGCCACCGCTTGAACTCAAGCGTGGCCGCGTGGACCTAAAGCGGTCTGCCTGCATAGGAGCCTGACATGCTTTCTAAGCCGGGAAGGCTTTTTCGAGGGGGTACATGTGGGATTGATTGAGTTCCCTTGTTTGACCAAGGGTTTTGGGTTCCCTTTCAGGCCTTTGGGCTCAAAGAGGCCTATCTCTCAATTTTGGGCTCCAAATGAATTAAGTCCAACTGGTTTGGATCACCTGTACAAAAGGCTTCCACTGGTTATTTAAAATGAACTGGGCTAATCACCAGAGCAATTATTCTCGCAATCCAAGTTCGAGCAAAATACAATCCTTTCATCATCAGGTTTTTATGGGACTTATCATAGACACAATTTTTGGTGTTTACAGAAGTCCCTACTTTGGCCGAGCTCGAATAGAGCGAAGGTCAAAGTATTCCTGTCCCAATACCTGCATGATTCAATAAATAGGAAAACTGAGTGAGGTGACAAACAGTTAGAGATAAATAATCATTTTAAGATAAAGTAGTAATTCCCCGGTTTATTTGACCGAGAGTTTAACCCAATGCTGTAAATCACACAATAATAATTCTTCGATTATTAGTGGAACAGAGATACCGTATGTTGTAGGTCACACAATAAAAATCCTTCAATTATTAGTCAAACGGAGAAACCATATGTTGTAGGTCACACAATAAAAATCCTTCGATTATTAGTCGAACGGAAAGAGCCCATGCTGTAGGTCACACAATAAATGTCCTTCGATTTTTAGTCGAAATTACACAATATTTTTTGTTAGAAATAGAATAATAAATGATAAGAATCCTTCGATTTTTAGTCGAAGGGAGACCCTTTGTTGTAGTTCACACAATAAATGTCCTTCGATTTTCAGTCGAAGGGGATCCTTGTGCTGTAGGTTACACAATAAATGTCCTTCGATTTTCAGTCGAAGGGGAACCCTGTGTTGTAGGTTACACAATAAACGTCTTTCTTAGAAATAGAATAATAAACACTACAAAAAACACTAATTTTAGCTGCGGATTTGAGCAACTAAAATTTTTCTCGTAGCTAAATTAGTTACAGAATTATTCCATAGCTAATTAGCTATGAGATTTATTCCGTAGCAAAATCAGCTGCGGAATTATTTTCCTGCGAATTCCGCAGCTGATATAAATTATTTTTTTTTCAAAATAAGTTAGCTGCGAAATTAATCCATTTCATAGCTAAAGCAGCTAATATTATTTATTGAACTGGGCGTAATATAGGTTAAGTATCATACAACCCATAATATAGTAACAAGGAAGTTATAGAGGAGCTGGTGGTAGCTCTTAGGGGTGAGCGAAAGCGGATTATCCGCTCCGCTTTTGAAAAGCGGAGCAGATATCCGCTTTTCCGGATCAATAAAATGTTGATCCGTATTCGCTCCGCTTTAAAGCGGACATCCACTTTAAACGGAGTGGATCAGCGGATATCCGTATCTGCGTTTTTTTTTTTTTTTTTGTCTTTTTCCTGTTTTCATTTACTGTTTGAATTGAGTACCTGTCAAACTACTATTTTGTATCAAACCGCACAGAAATACGCTCCGAAATTATAGAAGTATCAAATTCAAGTCTGAAATTTTAATAAATCGAATACAAAAGTACAAAGTTAACGATATAACATAGTTTAATACAATCATGTCCGAATATCAAAATGTTCACATTTTCCATGTATACAAGAACATAACAAAAACAACACAACTCTGATATTATTTGTCACTTGAATTTTCAATTGTTTCATCAATCGTCTCATCAATCACGATCATAGGTTGCTCCAAAGTCAAATCTTCAATGCCTACATTTCAATAAACAAAAATTTAAATTAAATTTCTTACAATACATAATTTATCAAATGAAAACAAAAAATGAACAAAACCAGAAACAATAATTGAAAAGAAAAATAACCTTCTTCAAATCTCTCCAATTCAAGTAAGCTTTCCTCTATGATGATTGGACCTTGAGAAGAAGTAAGCTTTCCTCTATGATGATTGGACCTTGAGAAGTGCGTAGCCAATCTTGTCCACAAATAAGAGCTTCTACCATTCTAGGAGTTAAAGAAGTACGAAAAGAATCAAGAACACGTCCCCCCATGCTAAAAGCGGACTCCGAAGCTACGGTGGAAACTGGAATGGCAAGCACATCTCGAGCCATCTTGGCAACAATGGGATATCTATGCTTATTGTCCTTCCACCATTCCAAGATGTTAAAAGACTCTAACATAGGTTCACATGCATCACCTAAGTACTTATCCCACTCTATTTTGTTGTTATTTGCCACCCCACCCGTCTCCTTTTGATATTGATTCTTCAAAATATTCCCGAAGTCCCGTTTCTTGGGACGCTCTACCTCATGGTGATGGACTTTAGAAGTGGATGTAGAACTTGAAGAACTTGTTTATTTTCCACTCTTTGATTGAGGCATAGATGAACTATATAAATCAAATAATTCACGAGCATCGATCTTAATATCCAAAACCAAGCGTTTTGCTTGCTCCCCTTCACCATAAGAGGCTTTCACCATCCACTCAACATATGGCATTTTCATTCTTGGGTCAAGAAGCACAGAAACAAACATCAATAAGTTAAGATTATTAATGTTGCCCCAATATTTATCATATTTCAACTTCATTTTCTTTGCCATTTTCTTAATGCCTTCATCACTACTCTTACATTCTTCGGCAATTACAATACCAACACCAAATATGTCACTAACATAAGAATTGCTAGTCATATAACGAGAACCAAACAATTTCAATGTGGCATCATAGAAAATTTCCAAGAATGGCAAAAATAATGACACTCTATTCCTATCCCTATTAGTAAAGTCACCGAAACCATCACTATCATGACGTGAAACTTGAAGACTAATCTTCTTCATCTCCTTTTGAAGATTGGAATCACTCATTAGCAAACTAGCAAAGGCCTTCTTAAATTTTAGAGCAGATTCAAGCATCAAATAAGTTGAATTCCATCTAGTTTCAACATCCAAACAAACAAGACGCTTAGTATCTAACTTCTCTTCTATGGCACATGCCTTGAACTTTTGAAGCCTAGCGGGAGAAGATCTAACATACTTCACAAGAGCAGTCCATCTAACATACCTTAACAATTGAGGCTTCAATGTCATGCAGTCCATCTTTCACAACCAAATTCAATATGTGTGCAGCACATCTCATATGCAAATATTTTCCATCCAAGACACCACATTCCCAATGATTAAATCTTCTTTTCAAATAATCAACAGCAAGATCTTTAGAGCTAACATTGTCTACTATCACAGTCAAAATATTTTTAAGATCCCAATCAATCAAGCACTTCTCAACCGCTCTTCCAATAAGTTGTCCCGAGTGACCAGCAATAGGGCAAAAGTTAATAATTCTTTTATGCAAAACCCAATTATCATCAATAAAGTGAGCAGTAAGACACATGTAACTCAAATTTTGACCAGAAGTCCAAAAATCTATAGTAAGACAAACCCTAGAAGACAATTTCTTGAAAAAATCCTTCAACTCCTTTCTCCCCTCAATATAGATACTATAACAATCTCTTGCGGCAGTGAAACGAGAAGGAACAACAAATTGAGGATTAAGGGTCTTGCAAAAAGAGCGGAAACCCTCACGCTCTACAAACATAAAAGGCAACTCATCCAATATCAACATTTTAGCAAGTGCTTTTCTAACATCATCTTGATTGAAATTCCAAGGAGTGGGAACAACAACAGTTTCAACAGAGCCATCTTCTTTAACAATTGTTTTGGTCACAAGGTCTAACATTTTCTGTTTCATATCCAAATTAGCAGGTGCTTGCTTGCATCTCTTACTATGATTTCTCAAAGGAGTTGTTCCATTTTTATAACTACAACCAATAACAGCATGACAATATTTGCACTCAGCAAAATCAGGATTTTGGGTTTTCTCAAAATGGTCCCTAAGTTGGAGATTGATTTTTTCTTTTACCAATAGAAGTTTCACCACTTACTTCAGGGGCACGTGGTGGTTTTCCCTTCTTACCAGTTGTGGAGTTCTGAGAAATCTTTTTTTTCCTTGTTGGTGATTGTAATTCCTCTTCTTCTGGGTCAGGTTCAATCAATTGGGGGTTTGTTGCTTCATTATCATTTATGTCTACCACCCTTTCACTAGTATGGTTAAAATCATCGTAACTTGATGTTGATGACATGCTGAAATTTCAACATTAAAACCAAAATCACTTCTACTGTAACAAGCACAAACCCTTTACTCCTATCTATGATCATCATGTGAACTAAGTGGATCAAAACTCAAATAACAGAATTTTATGGACATAAACTCCAAGCTAGAACTCTATAGCCATTAGAATTTTGAACCAACAAACAAGCTGAGTTGATTCAAAACTAATAACATAAAATAAAATAGCTAAGTGATTCTCAATTCTAACAAAATGAAAATACAAAATCGAAATTCAGAACAAAGAAGCAAAAATATCTCAAATATAACAAAATAAAACCTTAAAAAACAACAAAAAAAACACAACACAACAGTAGCAACTCAAACAACAACAACAAAAAAATACAAATTTAATTATTTTGCAATAAAAGCACAAGGAGAGAGAAAATGTTGAAAGAGATTAGAGGTCATACCTGAGCGGTTCGATAGGCGGCGAGTGGTGTCGTGGTGGACTGTTGGAGCGGTGGATGGCTGGAGCTGTCGACGGCGTGATAGCTCGAGAGGTGTCTATGGCGTGACTAGTCGAATGGTGTCGATGGCGTGACTGCAGCGTGCCGGGCTAACGGCGAACGCCTTACTGCCGAGTGCCGACTGGTGAACCACCACTGAGGGGCGGACCGGCTGAGGGCTGACGGGAGAGAGAGAGGAGGGGAGGAGAGAGGGTGTGTTGAGTGTTGAGAGTGAGAGAAAGCGGCTATTAGTTTTCCTTAGGGTTCTAACTCAGTGGTTCCATTTTCTTTTCTGTTTTTTGAGAAAACAGTGGTTCCATTTTCGTTTTTTTTTTTTTTTTTGGGCGCATAACTGATGAATACGGCTGTAATATTGTATTTTTTTTTAAAATACGGAGTGGATACGGATATCCGGATGTCTTTGAAGGCCGATTCGTATCCGCTCCTCTTTGGGTCCTAAAAAAGTGGAGCGGATATCCGCTCCGCTTTATACGGAGCCGGTATTCGCTTTTCTGGATAAAAAAGGGACCGGATCCGGTTCGGATCGCCGGATCAGGATCAACATGCTCACCCCTAGTAGCTCTCCTTGTCAGGAAGAGATCTGAGTTCGATTTCTCGCACGGGCATGATGTGCGGATTTATTCCGTGCTTGGGCTTGGTTGGGCTTGCTGGGCTACGCGCGTAGAGCTGATGTTGAGGGCATTACGCGCCTGAATATTTGGGCAGGGCTGCTCGCGTCTAAAATCTACAATTTTAATTTATTTTTTTTGGGTCAGCTGCGGATTAGTTTCGATCCGCAGCTAACTCCAGCGACGGATATAATAAAATCCGCCGCTAACTTCGCTAGCGTCGAGGTTTTTGGCTGCAATCCGCCGCCGACCCCGTCGCTGAGCCCAATTAGCGGCAGATTTAGCCCATTTGCGTCGTTTATTTTTCGCCGCTATTTTTCGTTTTGTTTTTGTTGTAAAATGATAAGAATCCTTCGATTTTCAGTCGAAGGGAGACCCTGTGCTGTAGGTCACACAATAAAATATAAATTTCGTTAAGAATAAGACACATAGTAAATATAATTGTAAAGGGTAATAAAATGTTGCTCAGACATTTGGTCAGACGCGGACCCATGCCATAGGCCGAGTATAAATGTACTAACCTGTTGGTTTAAAGTAGTCCCATTTTCATAAACATGACTTTGGCGCACAAATAACTGTTATGGGCCTCGCGTGGGGCCCAATGATTTTAAACCAATGGCCCTACATAGAATATCATAACAGAAGGGGTGTTAGGCGGCCAAAACCGCTAGGTCAATCTACTAAGCCGCTTGCTAAAGCTGCTCATCTAAAGTAACATCCATATGTTGCAAATCCAAAACTATAGGTTCAAACTCATCGATCAAGATAAGGTTTAACAAGCTTACCATCATCAAGCTTTCAAGTTTCAAACATGTAGTCAACTCTTTTAACAACAAACAATTAGCAACACTTTTCATCATGTAGAATGCCTCGAGTTTGCGCCACAAAGCTTGTTGTTGTTATTGTTTCCTTCACTACCTTATGAAACACTTTGTCTGCAAGACACAATTGTAGGATTGATATTGGCTTTTTCAGGATCTTATCGAGTTGAGCGCTTGTCATATATAAGTTTTATTTTACTTTTTCAGTGCAGTGCAGTGCTTTAGGCCATATGTTCTGAACCAAAAGCGCATGCATCTACACTCGGGTGAACCAAGCACTCAATCAAATTTAGGAATATTGATAAGTTTAGTACCCATCATCTTTCAAACAACGATAAGACTCCAATAATTTGACACTAATTTGTTAGAATTATAACTAGTTTGAGTTGCAAAATTAGAACCAAATTGATGTAATCGACGCAAGATCGAATGAATTCAAGAATAACAAACGAGAATTACATGAAAACCTCGATTTGATGAAAGAATTATATCCTACACATTGTGTAGGAAATTTACGTAGAATTAGGAAACTAACCATAATCCTAATTAATTTGGTACAACTTATAGAATGTCAGTCATAAGCTCAACATCTATTTCATATTAATATTGTAATTTTTTTGTTATTATTTGAAAAAAAATCATAGAAATACGAGAGTATAACAATAATTGGAGAATCTAAGTAATCTTAGAATAACTGGAAGTACATAACTTAATTTACAGAAATGAAAGTACATAATTAAAAATGTATATTGCGTTAAGAAAACAAAATCATAATAATATGGATAACCACATAATTTAATTAACTCCACACCCTCGATTATGTCATTTCCACAAATGCTTCATCAAGTCCCCCCTTTATTGATGATAATACCTTATACATACGGTTATGAGCAAGCCTATAATTTTGAGGTATTTATTTGGAGTTGTGCAATATGTAGAAAGTCGGTTGTGAAATACTTGAGATTGTTCATTCATTGCAGACGTTATTAGACTTTTGTTATTCCAGAGTCCCCTTATGATTTGTTAAGTCGTTACTTATCCCTTCCTCCTTAGTGCACCATTGCTTGTGATCCGGTATGCATGTGGGGCATTTCTGGCTAAAGTACCTTGAGATGACCATAGAGTTTAAGAGCTCAATGATGGGTGCATGTTTAATACACCTTGGTGCCTTGTATTGGTTGATTGATGCACCTTTGCTAATGGCATAATCCATAAGCTTATCAAATGTACCATTTTCCACCAGCCTAACCTCCAAGGGTCCAATTGACTTGTCCAAAGTTCGACATTGGCGATAAACAATGTTGAGCGATTCCTCAATCGCAAGGCAGCAAGCTTCTAACACGTTTGTTGGAATTTCGGTAACAACATTGTTGTTTTGGGTGATTTCCCAGAATAGGACATAGTGACCAGGAATGGTTGAGATATCAGTACAACTTGCATATTCTCGGAGAGATGCATCAAATGGGATGAGATGCTCAACTGCATTCATTATTGCGCTTTGTAGCTCCTCCTCATCAGTCTTGTCGGAGTCGATACTAAGGGCAATGTTCTTCCGTGAAACAAAGTAGAAGTTTGGAGCCTTATTTTTGAATCTAGACACTCGAAGAATGTCTCCGACACGATATCTGTATAGTCCTATTCAAGATGGAAAAATAAAATAGAATAAAATAAAAGAGAAATAAGTTTTTTATTTTTACAATTAATAACACCTATGTTTTATTTTAATAATTTGTTTCCCTTTTTATGTTGGGATCAAAGGAAAGAGACATGAAACCAACATCAATGGTCACCCCAGATCTTGGTGTGAAAATGACTTCACCAAATTACCTAGACTATATCTTATAGTCCAACAATTGCAACCTGTAGTTGTTATATGTAACATAGGAGTACAAGATCAATTTTATCCCATAATGTAGTTTGGAATTTAATAAAAAAATGAATAGTTATCCTCTCTAAGACTCTAGCTCATAAATAAATGTGGTAATTGTTACTTTTGAGGTTAAAAATAACAAACTTTGAATGTGAATCTACAAAATTCTACTCCCCCATTTTTTATTCTTTTTTCCATTTGATTTTTCAAATCTTCAAGACGATACTTGACGATTGATAATTATAATTCTGTAACTATAAAATTATAAAAAAATTTATATTTTGAAAATAAAATAAAATTAAATATAATAATAGCATTTTACTTGATAAATCTTTATACCTTTTCGTAAATAAATGGTCAAAATTTGTAAATTTTGACCTCAAAAGACAAATGAAAAGAAGAATTTGGGATGGATGGAGTATAAAAATTTGAAGTGTTTTTTCTATACAAGTTATGACTAATACTTTTGAACATCAACCATATTTTTAAATTCTAAGTTAACAAGTATACTTTACCAAAAAAATAAAATTTTCAACGATTTTTCATAATGAGGTAAAAGACTAAAATAAAAGGCAGTTAGGAAAATCTCGTTATCAAGAATATAAATATGGATACAAAATGAATACATATTTACCGAGAAATTATTAGATCCTCTCGGACTATACTCCCACCTCTCACAATTAGCACTTTATTTAGGGGTGAATTTGTGTATGGTCTATTGTTTCGTGAGACGTGGGAGCAATAGTCCCGGACCATGTAATAATTTCTCATATCTCGCTTACCAACATAAGTGGTAACAACAAGCTCATACTCTTGCCCCAACTTGACATCAACAAGATCCACCAATTCTTGTTCTTCCATCATTACCCCACTCCGATTCATGGGCAGGAACTCAAAGTAACCCATAGTAGGGAGGATGGTGTAAGCAACGTCGCTTGGCTTACAAAGAGGATTCAAATTAATACCAAAAGGGCACTCAGAAGAAGCATACCTACTGCATACTAGAGGGAGCCCATTACTATAATAATCAAGTGTTGTAATATATTGAGCCGTGGATCCTGTCACAATAACCTCAATATACTTAGCATTAGGCCACAACCTAGTTTTTTTTTTTTTTATAATTTGTGTACTCTTTTATTAATAATATGATAGACTACCAAATAGTAGTTATCAAAAGAATACACCAAGAGCACACATTCATACTAGCATCATTTAACTAGTCATCCCCACCTTCTAGGAAGGGTTGAAAGAAGAGTTGCAATCATATGCTTGGATGTGGCTAAGTAAAATACCAAATGTTTGTTACACCAAATCAAACTCATAGCTGGCAGCAAACACCACAAATAAAGCATAGCTATACAAACTACGCCTAATACACCAAAAAACAAAGAAAAGAAAACACCACAAACTTTGAACAAGACCTCTGCAACTTCAAGTTCACAGCCACGCCATCGAAGCAATCTTGTTTGCTCACTCCCCACTTTGTTCAGGTTGTGATGATCACAATTGAGCTCCATGATTGTCTGGGTTTTATCTGTTTGAATTACAGGGTACTCTTCAGGTTGAAACAGAGGTTAGTTATGATTTTATAACCATAAACATTAGACCTTTTACATCTTGCACACCAACTGTTTGACAGAATGCCCCAAAGAAGCTCCTCGTCTTTCCAAAGCTCCACCTTGCATAGTTATTATCCCTTTCCATGAATCCTCTCTACACTCAGCTTCAATAAAACCTGCCAAGTCTGGATTAGGCTCCACGATCCTCGACACGGCCTCCCTTACATTAAGGTCAGTTATTTGCGAGTTTATGGACCCCGTTCGGATGTCATGAGAAAGGAGCTCCCAATGCTGTTCTAGGAACTTGATGGCTCGGATTAAGATCGAAGCAAAGACTGAACCCACCCGAACAACCTCCTTATTTTGGTAAAGCCCACAAAGCATTTGGGAGTACATGCTTTGGTAAGGATCAGGGCAAAAGATGGTCTCATTTGGGCTTGTGTAGTTTGTGTGGGAGTTTTTGAAATGCTTGCTTTTGTAGTAGCTGGTTAATGCGGGTCGAACTAATAACCCACCACGAGTGGTTGCTTCGGGTCTGGTAAAGAGGAAGTACATCCCTTTGCCTTTCCCTAACCCTGGTATAAATTGACTCATCACAGGCATAAGTAAGCTAAAGAGAAAGGATCTCTTCTCTAGCTCCTCCTCAATTGCTGGAATAAGCTTTGGTTCTCCTCCTGAGGTACCCGAGCTGCTAAAACATGCGAATTTTTACTATCAGAAGCTGTTAGTTAAATACTTATATTCAACATATGGACAAAAACTTGTGTAAGATGATTTTACCATAATTTTTAATAAGGCGATGATCATTTTTTAGTGAACCAAACTAACGATAATTGTTCATAGTAACTATGATCCTTGTATTTCTAAATAGTGACTTCATAAGAAAGAAAATATAATAAAAAATATTCTTTTCTCAATGTAAAATCTAGCTGACTTTACAACTTTGCTATACAAAATTATTAAGTGTTGGAGTAACATTGCTTACGTGGTGCTACATACAAATTACAACCAATATATTTCTTTGCCCATGTATTTCAAAAATCCCCTAATTTTTGGTCGTATGTGAGAGGGAAACAAATTACTTAATTTTACTCATAACACTAGAAACTTACTTTTTTGCTATTTTCAGCCATGTTGAAAATGTTTTGAAGAAAATGGTTAACCAAAAAAATTTGATTGTTAATTAAATTTTCATAGAATAACTTTTTATCCATCCAAACAATTCTTATATGTGATTAAATTGTTTCCTTGATTATGCTATCAATTCACAATGTCTCTTTATTAGAACATTTTTAGAGTACAAGATTTATGTCTCACACTGAGTGCCATATGACGGTACTTATATGTGAAAATATTTAAAAGAGAGACACTTGTCTCTGATAAATACATTTATAACCACCACCAACTACTAGTAACCAACTTGATATCTATATATAGAGAGAGATATTATGAAAGATAAAACGAAAGAAGATGAACTCATTAGATGGTACAAGTTTATTGGTTTAATAAGTACATACATGAGATTATCTTCTTGAATAGTTCAAACATGTTATTTGTGGAAAGGATTATCTTTTAAGAGAGATAATGTACCAGGTTATGGGATGATAAATTCTCATTTTGTTTAGGACAAAATCAAATAATGCAAACACATAAGTTATGCATGATTGTAGTGCAAACAACCTTTCTGTGATTTCTTTGTATCTCGTAAGTTGTTTCGTGTAACCCGATTATTTTCTAGTGGCTTGAAATTAAAATTTCAAGAAAAATTACTTTTTACATGCCTAGAATTCATAATCAAGTTGTTCATATTATAGTGCCCTATCAGTTTTTTTTATTATTAACCTCATGTTCACTTAAAGCCTATGGGCCCATACTAGTCCTACTCACGCCAGGTCTGCCCACAAAGGGATAAAGTGGTTCTACTAAATAGTTTCTCCATTCACAAGATTAGAACCCTCGACCTTGTTTAAGTGATGAAAGTGACGAACCACTCACACCAACCACTTATTGGTATAACCCCCTATAATTTCAATATTTACTTGGAACACCCATGTATAATATTGATTACCTATTGTTGTTTGGAGCACCCATATTTCTCCATTTACAAAATTCGAACCCTTAACCTTGTATAGTATTTTTTTTAATCAGGTTAAATCTTGATTTGTAGATTTTTTTTCCCTTCGAGTAGAATAAATTCTCTCCCTCTGTGGAGTTTTTAGGTATCTTTATATCTTCCAGTTTATAAAATTCTCTTTTTCACCTTTTGTGCGATTTATCTTAAATAGTAGCAGGATGAGTGTGGGGATCGGATATACACACGATTGATGGAATCACAAAGAGGTTCGTGTCCAAGTGATTGCGTTACTTGTGGCGAAGATCTCCACTCTCGTGAAAGATGAAGATACATCAAAAGAAGCACATGATTACTATTCATGTTGGGAGTTACGCCGGAGTATTCTAGTATATTAGAGGGTTTTTTTAGGGTTCCTATTATATTATTTGCTTGCAGAGTTTTATTGTTTCTATTAATTTACTCCTAGTATATTCAGGGTCATTTTTATTTTAAAACCCATACTATCAATAAATATCTCATATTCCCCTTTTGAAAAAAAGAAAGACAGATTGATTACCTATAGTTCATACTCGTAACAATACGGAGTACCGTACCATCTATATGTAAAATAATTAGACCTACTTTATCACTTTTATATATCTTATCATACCAACAAACTTCTTTTAAATGAGAAAATAATCTAACTTTTCTCTGGAATTAAGAGCTTATTTGAGATGGAATGTTAGGAAAAGAAAGCAAGGGAAAAGATGTGTGCCAACTTTCCATGTTGAGAAGGGAAAGAAAATTGTGGGAAAGTTTTCTCACGCAACCCTCCCTTTATTGTCCTACCAATTTGGTAAGATTTGGAAGGAAAACAAGTTTAAAATTGTCACATGACATCAACCAACCGATGGAAAATATTATTTTTTCTTCAATATCCTTTTGATAAAACCAAATGTAGAAATTAAACATCAGCTACTTTTCTTTTCTTTTATTTTTTCTTTCCTTTCTTATTTTTCCTTTTCTATCTTCTTTATATAACGAAAAAAAATGGTAATTTGCTCCAGTGATTAGCAGTATTGTCCACAACCTTGAGATTCATGGTATGATTCCGACCAAGGCCTCTGTGTATCCTTCAAAGCATTAAAAAAACGGAAATTTTATGGAGTAGTCTCAAAGTTTGCACTTTTGAATGGGATACTCACTTTTTCAAAACTTTGCACAAAATAACACTAAAGTTCAAAACTTCTACACCCCATATACAAAATTAGGAACGACACTTTAACACTGTCAAGTTGGTCAATTATAATCAGTGAAATGACTATTTTGCCCTTATATCTTGATGCAAAAGAACCAAAATTGAAATAGTCGTTGGTTTCAGCTACAGAGTTCGCATTGAACAACACTAAACTTATAAAGTTGTACATATGGTACCCCTGAAGTTTTATAATGTAGTGGGTATTATGTGCAAAAAAAAATTAAAAAAAATATTGAAAATTAAATAAAAAAAATTTCAATTTTTTTTTTCAGTTTTGGTTCTTTCGCATTAAGATATATGGGAAAAATAGTCATTTTTATAATTCATAATTGACCAATTTGACAGCGTTAAGTTTTTGCTCCAGATTTTGTATACGGGGTGCAGAAATTTTGAACTTCGGGGTTATTTCGTGCAAAGTTTAAAAAAAGTGGATATCCTATTTAAAAGTGCAAACTTTAAGGGTACCACATGAAATTTTCGTAAAAAAAAAAGAGTTACTCCCTCCGTCCCATAATAGAAGTCGTTCTAGAAAATTGATTTTTTCCCATATTATAAGTCATTTTAGAATTCCAACAAAGCATTTATTATTATTTGCCTATTCTACCCTTCTTTCACATTACCTCATTAATTACTCACTTTTGGCTAATACAAAGTTAAGGGATAAACTAGTCAAGTTTAATTTGATATAATTGAGACTATTTAATAACTTTCTTAATTCGTGCGCAAAAATCTTAAACGACTTATATTGTGGGACAGAGGGAGTATTTTATATCAACATTATAGCAACACTATTTTTAAATTATTTTTTGAAAAGAACAACACTATATTAGTACAATAGTACTCATAACTAGGCATGGCAATAAATATCTATCCAATAAACATCTACCTCCCCAGATCCATCCTAATAAGTAAATATGGATGAACATAAATGGATAAAAATGGGAATGGATGTTTATTTTATTTCATAATAATAATAATAATAATAATAATAATAATAATAATAATAATAATAATGGAGAATTATGCACTTAGTGTTGTTTATGTGTATAACGGAGAATTAAAGATATTTATTTTTAGCAGCTTTAAATTCTTTGGCCAGCTGTCCCACCCTTTGAGGTGCCTACAAGCTAGCGCGGGGTTAGTCATTGTGGTCGACGGTGGATACCCTTGGTCGTGAATCAAAAAAAAAATATTTATTTTCACTTTTTTTTAAATAACTATTTTGTTTGTATTAACCGTAAATATATATATTTGTAATGGAGCGATTGTTGAATTAGTTTTTAAGGATATTTTGTGGTGCATATAAATAATTTTCTTTGATGAAAGTAGCATCTTCATGTCCAATGGACACACATCCATTTACTCACTACATCCATGGAAATGGAAATAGATAGATGAAGTTCAATTAAATGAATATGAATGGAGTTAAAGTACAAAGACATGCATATAGATATATAGCTCCAATCCACTCACTACGCCATAATCGATCCATTGTCATCCCTACTTCGCCTAACTGCCTTGCCAATTTTATGTCCTCGCTCAAAATGCATTGTATAGATCCAAACTAGATCTGGTAATACTGACCCGAACTCGTTGACCCGATCGGAATAACCTGACCCGTGACCCGATTCAACCCGAATAGTAAGACTCGAGCTGACTTGAAATTCGAAACAACACGATCCAAACTGAACCGACTCCAAATTAGCAGACTGATATAGCTCATATCCGAATCTGATCAAAACCCAAACCAACCCAATCTGAATAACCCGAATGACTCTAACCGAACACAACCAAAAATTTATGTCCCGAACCAAACTGAACTCGAACCCAAATCCGAACTGACGAAATTGATTAATTAATTTTCTTATTTTTACTTTTTTATATTAATTAATTTAGTTTTTTGTTAGTGTTTTAAATGTAGTAAAATTAAAATCTTTTAAAACATTGAGATTATGCTCACCAATTAAAACATCTACCTTATGTAAACAACATAAATCGAGTGGACCCGAATCCAAATATACCTGAACCGAGTATAGTGATAATCCAATTCAACCTGAATCGAAAAGGTCCGACCCAAATTAACTCGACCTGAAGCAGAGTAACCGAAAACAACAGGAACCAAATCGACATGAGCCCAAATATGCCCGAACTACTGGCCTGAGCCCGAACCAAGAATACAGATAACCAGAAGGAAGCCAAACCGAAATGACCCCACGACGACCCAATTTGCCCGTTTGCAAGTCTAATCCTAACTATACTAAACATTTTCGAGTGTGCACGTGTTACAATTAATAATATTTTGATTTTAACTCTATATATACTACAATCATATGGAACTTAATATGCTTCAGGAGCTCATCATGTTAGGTTCAATGACACATGTACTAAATTTTGACGAATTACTTCCTCGGTTCGTATGAAATTCTACTACTATTTATCTATTTGGAATGTTTTCATTTTTTTTTTTTAGGTTTACAATCAAGAGTATTCAACGTCGTCGATCACAGTGAGCTGCTCCATGCTCAAAGCGAGATTCGAACTCTCGACCTTGGTTAAGAATAGATGAGTCCTTACCACTCAACCACACCTTCTTGGTTTCATTTTTCCTTTTTATGATAAATAATTTTCTAATAAAAAATAATTTTACCCTCATTTTTGTAAAATTTAAAACTTACATCTACCCTCCCCATTACCTCATTAATATTGAATGTATATGAGAAAGCAAGTGCAAAATCAATTTACCTACTCTTTGTGCAAAAAACAAATTCTAGAGTTTTATAGGAACAGATTGGAGGTACAATTACATATATATAAGATCAACCACAGAAAAGGATTTGTTATGTCTCTTTGTTCTTCTTCGGAGTATTTTTGAATTTTATGAAACTAATCTAGCTACGAGTTCGTTGTTGACCACGAGGAAATTACCTTTTGAAAAATTCAGAGATAGGTTGGGAGCAAAAAATGGGAGAAGTGTCGCCATTGGCAATCCGGTCGATGTCAGGGCGAAGATCCTCATATGTTATAATAGGGATAGCCTTCTTAAAAGTTTCGCGGTCTGTTTGACCACACCCGAGACCATGCCTTTGAAGATACTCGACATTAGCGTTTCGAGTAAGGATTTCAGTGAGAACCCTCCTTTGAACCTCACCAGCGTTGGTAGTTACATCTTCAATGAATTGCAAGGCAACTCTGGTTTTGTCCTCAACATTATTGTTGGGATTGTTTTGGTAAGATGTTTTGCTCTTTAAAATTTCTTGCATGGTTGAAAGCTAGGGGAGACAGGGCGAGAGGTAATAAACTGGGTTTGAGCTTTTTAGTACAAATGATTACTATGGAAGGAGATATTGCTTACGGAACTAGGTCACCCCTCCATCCCCTTTATTTAGTAGTCATATCTACCGTGCTGATTTGAATGGTAGCATATACTTGTTGTAAATTGTCGGTTCCACCAAGTAAAAGAGAAAAATAGAAAAGAAAATGTAAGGTGGAAACCGAATTTGAATTCACTCATTAATGTTGTCGTGGGTCCAATTTTGACTTTATTTTGCTCGTCTTTAATACAAGGGTCCAAATTTGAGATAGGTTGGCATTCTAGTTATGAGAGTGAGACAATTTTCACTTACCAATAAATTATGAGGTGAGACATTTATCAGTGGTTTATGAGGGTGAAATACTAACTATTTGTGCTCCCGTCTCATTCTTCGTGCATAAAAGAAATATATATATATATATATATATATATATATATATATATATATATATATATATATATATATATATATATATATTTTTTCTTCTTACAATAACGTATGCAAATACAATAGCCGCAAAAACCGCATGAGTCTGATACAAGTTAATCCATTTTTGAAGGGCTGACAGACTCAAATAGAGGAGAACACCCTCCATACAAAGAAAGGTAGATAAGAATTTATACTCTCTACATAGATGAGGATTTAAATCCCTGGCCATTAGATTGTGAGAATGAAGCACTTATTACTTGGGCACCCACCTTATCCTCATTCGATATTAACTACATAGGATAAGGTGAGTTACTCAAATTATTCCCTTGAGTAAGTGGTATAGGTAGTTTCGTACGTAAACCTAATAAAACTATGCTTCAGGTATATAAAATGAAATGTCACTAAAAACGTGAAACTTATATAGTTTCATTTTCTTAGTCATAGTTTCATTTTGTGTCTATTTTTTTTAGTGATAATTTCATTTTTTCAATGTATAGTTTCATTGAATCAAAACAGATGGAAAAAACCAGAGTCTATAAATGCAACAAGAATTGAGTGAGCTAGATGCGGACGTGAGCTTCTCACTGAAAACCATAGGAAAGTGGCCAATTCCATACAACTATAGAGAGACAATGAGTATTTGCCAAATTGCCGCATTATGAGTTCTGTCTAAATCTGTCAATTTTTTACCCGACATGCGAATCTAACTTGAACCCAACCCATTATCAATTATCTGGATCCTGACATTAATTCCTCGACTTGAAATACGAAAAAATTAGAGCACAATTAACCCAGTGATTTTTTAGTCAAATCCAATTAATTAATGGGTCGACCTGTTTGACTCGAAAAATAGAGCAATTTATAATTTATAAACAAAAACTTTGACTGACATATGGTTAAAACTATGTAAATAAGACAATTGTTTCGCATTTTATTAATTTCTTCTCTACACTTTTATTCTCTTAATATGAGAAAATTTTCTTTTAATTACACTAAAAAAGAGAAAAATATATAGTGCAACTTATCAAATAATTAAGGCACATTTAAATAATAACACATAGTTGTGTATACATATCTTAGGGAAAACAATTACATATATAATTTATACAAGTTACAAATTAAGGTAAAAATGTGTAAATATTTTGTTTGAAAACCTTTATTGGTTACATAATTCGCAATAATATAGATTCATATTGGACATTCGACCCAACGGGTGGACCAAAACCCGATAATACTGGATCATGGTTGACTTTTTTTTAATCCGAACACGATAACGACCTGACCTATGCTAATTAATGACAAAAACCAACTTAACCCGACCTGTACTTGACTTGACCGACCCAATTAACAGGTCTAGTTCTGTCCAAGCTAATTTTACGGCGAGAGGAAAAATTGAAGAAGAAGAAAATGGAAGGCGCTAGTGCTCATGGGAGGCAACGACATGTACTATGTAACATGACTTGAGTTAGTATACTTGGTAAGTGCAAGTTAAGAATTTCACCTTAGTTGTTCACCCAGAAAAACTAAAAAAGTCAGGGGTAAGGGAATGACAAACTTTAAAAGGAAATGAGAACCATCATATTTGATTGATCAGTCTCAAAGCATATAGCGATGTGTGTACTGTGGAGATACAGAATGAACAATTTGAAGGAAATAATAAGAGAGAGAAAGCCCTCTCCGGTGGTGTAGGATAACGAACCCATCTTATTTCAGCCTCTTTTCCTCCATGGTTCTTAGAGGAGGTAACAGAGGTCGTCTTTCGAAGAAACAAAACACATGTGATGCGAATTCCACGGGCGATTTGAATGATACTAATTTGGGGAATAATGGTGACGTTCCTGCGCGTGGGGATGATACCCAGTTGAATCTCCCAGCAGCGAAGTCGCCCGTAACTTTTCAAGAGTTTCTTCCGCCAATCGTTCGAAGCCATGGGAACTTCTTCAGGTATGTCTCATGGTGTTTCTACTCGTGAATTGGATAGTTAGGGTATGTTGATCCTGAAGCTATTGATTCGGGGTCTAATGATTTGGATATGAATAAATCTTCCTCTGATAATGTGATAAACCTTATTGATGAACCATTGCAAAATCCAATTGGGGATGGGGGTTCTTTACATACTAATTTTGAGAATAATAATGAGAATTGAAATAGGGATGGTAGCTGGCAAAACAAGAAGCAATGGGACAAGAATTTCATAAATGCTAAGGGTATTCCTTTAGAATTTGTTCCTGAGGCTGCCTCATGTGATTGTGTGCACATTGATTATTAGGATGTTGCTGAAGAAATTGAATTTTGGAAATTTGCTTTAGTGGGATTCTTTATAGGTGGTAATCCAAAAATGATAACGGTCCAAGAATTCATTGCAAAGAACTGGACTCACGTTTCTCCACCTAAGGTGCAATACCATTCAAAGGGCAGGTTCTTTGTTCGATTCCAATCTCTTGACGATAGGGATACCATCTTGAACGGTGGTGCTTGGAGTATTGGTAATATAACTTATGTATTGAAGCCTTGGTGTGCTGAATTTTGCCCTAATAAGATGGATGTATGCAGAGTTCCTGTTTGGGTGCGCTACAATGGGCTAGATGTGCAATATTGGTCATCTAGAGGGCTAAGTAAGATTGCAAGTAAAATTGGCATTCCGTTATTTGCAGATCGGTACACCTTTAAGAAGGAGCAATTGTCGTATGCTCGTGTACTTGTTGAGGTTGATGTGAGCGAAAAGTTACCAGATTGGGTGCATATATCCTTTGTGTTCTTAGGGCAATTGAAGCAAGACGTGTTCTACGAATGGGTACCTTATTATTGTACCACATGCAAGAAGTGGGGCATGAAGTAACTAGATGCAAGAAGGGTACAAATAGGTTTGCAAAACCTGTTGAAGATATTGTTCAACCTGCTCCTATTGATGATTGTGTTTCAATTGTTCCTGTTCAGAATCTGGATTCTGGAGATAATATTCTTGGTCAGCAATTGCATCTGGAGACATCTGCCCTAAATGGTGATTCTGTCCGCACCTCTGATGGTGACCAGCATGGGCCTACTACGGAGAGGCCTTCTGTTAGTGGGCCTTCCCCTAAGGCAGGTGATAGCCAGTATAAGAGTACACCTAAGCCCAATTCTGCTGACTCGAGTATAGCTGTTGTGGAAAAGGCAGAGGACTCTTCTAAGAAACGTAATCCTATGCAAAAGAATGTTGGCACTGTAGACGCCGAATTTTGACTTGTATTTCTTTTAAATAATTATTACAGTTAATATTAACATTAATTGTAATTACCCTAATTAAATAAGTCATTTGGGCTAAAAGAGCATTTAGGGTCCATAAGGTGACCCAACCCATTAGCAAAGCAAAGCCGAAAGCTCAAAAGGGAAAATAAATCAAAAATCCAAAAAAGAATATAAAAGAGAAAATGCAAAAAAAAATAAGGATTGGAATTATGATGTCATGCAGCTATGATGTCATGCATGACATCACAAGATTCTTACGTTCCCATCCAATAGCTAGAGACAAAAGGAAATAATGGGTATCAAGTAGAAATACCAAAATACCCCTCCCTTTTTCATAAAATAACCCCCACCCAGAAAATTAAATAAAAAAAAAAAAATCCCCGCTCTCATCCGAAAAAAGGGAAGAAAAATAAAAAGAAAAAAAAAAAGAATTCCCCCCCCCCCACGTTTTAATTTGTTTATTATTATTATTTTTTATTTCTATTTTGTTTTTCCCTTTTTATTTTCCCTCCCACCTTATCTCATCTTTTCTCTTTCCTACTCACATCCACCTCACAAGATTCTCCCATCCATTTTCCATCACCAAAAATGTGACATTTGTCACCCTCCCATCCACATTCTCCTACCCTCTATCTCACCATCCACCTCCCTCAAAATCCCACCCTCCATTTCCTAACCCTAATTCACCCATCATCCTTCCCCCCTCTATAAATACTCTCTCTAAATCTAACCTAGAGGCCCTTTGCCACTTTCTCATCTCTACTTCTTAAAATCTCTACTTCTCTCTCTAGTTTTTCCTATCATCTTTTTCAACTTACTTCAACTTTTGAAGGTTTTCTAAAACTTCTTCTATTTCTAAAACTTCTTTTTTTATCAAGTTAGTGCAAACTAAAGGGCGTTTGTGCTAACTAATTTAATTTTGAAGATTGAGATTTCTAGATCTACGCAAGGGTAATCTTTTGTCTCTCTCCTTCAATTATTTTTTTTTCTAAGTGTTTTTACTAACCATTTCATTTTGTATATAAATTGCTAATAAACACTATTATCCCCCTTAATAATCCCATTTTCACCGGTTGGACTCTTTATAGGTGTGGGCATGTATCACCCTATTTTTTGAGCCGCCAAAATTCCTAGGTAAGGGTTCAAGTGCCCACGCGAACCCGTCTCCATGGGGGACTTAGATCCAGCTTCTAGAGAGTGATTTTTTGCGGTGAGGAAGAGTGTTGCTTGTGCCAAATTTGTATGATCAATGAATGTTTCTCTCTTCCTCATCACCATTTTCATTTTTTTTATAATGGAAATTGAATAAAAAAGGTCATTTTGCATATAGAGGTCTCGGATTTATTTTTTGTACAAAGTTGTAATAAATCGGATAGTTGACAGTTTTTAGAGCAGAATTCATTTATAGGTCTAGGACGATCCAACGGTTGGAATTTTGATGAAATTAGTGGTATAGGAAACCTTGTCCATAGAGATTTCTATCGAGATAAGCATCATCCAGATCCAACCGTTCAGTCGTCCGCAATTGAATGTTGAAGTTTCTGTGTCTAAAAATTACCAACGTCCATAGATGTGTAAATAACTAACAAACGGTTAAGTGTGGAGCTTAGTCCATTTCTGAGTAAATTAAAGAGGACTTCCCTAGCTTTCTACAGCCACCTATTTCTTCCATTTTGGATAAGAAATGAATTTTGAAAAGATGAAGTAGTGCTGTCCCTTAGAAGGTTTTCTCAAATTTCGACATTGTAAATAAACGGCGCACCATAACCACTTAGGATAGTGTATTTTTCTTTGATAATTTTTTTAGGAAGTTATTAGTGTGTCTAATTCAATCTGTAAGGAAGAACTCAAGTTTCACGAAGTAGATTTAATTCTAAAATTAACCAACCGAGTATATGTCCAGAAATGACAACGTTCACTTAACTGAAAAATCTGCAATGTTTAGCACCTTGTCAATAAAAGATGAAGTTTGATTTGGATAGAACACTCAATAAGAACCAATATAGGCTTTGGAATCACTCCATTCGGATATGTTTTTGATTTCTAATGAATTAATCAAACCTAGGTAGGTTCTGTCAAAATGAAAGACAATTGGTTAAGTTTAGAACATTAAGGCTTTTGTACAGTCCTTTTGTTTATTTTCATCAAATGACTTAGACACGTCTAAAATTCATGAAATTTTGTATACATATCCACCTTCAAGTATAATCTAATTTCTGTAAATATTAGACCGAAATCACTTGTAAATAATTTCCAATAAATCAAAAATCAATGGTCTGTCCAAAGGCTTCCAGAAGCTCTTAAATCATGAATAACTCATCGATCGTCAACTTTCTTGACTTGAGATTTTTACAGTGGAAGCATGAAGTAAAATTAACCAAGTTAGGCTTTTGAAACACTCGATTTAGTTGAGTTATGACTGAGATATGAATTTTAGAAGTTCTGTCCAGATTTTTGTAAAAACGGCTTTGTTCGGTTTTATAAACGATTTTCGTTTAATTATCAAATGAACCCACAAAAATACGAAACTCTCCAGTTTATTCCCTTAGTGTTTCTCACTAATTACAAAAGTAAATTTGGAGTCAAGAAGTCGTGTTTGGACTAATCCCTTGTCGGTTCTTTCAAACCGCTGTTGCAAATAACCAATTCTTTTGTAAATAAATCAATGCTTTTATAATGAACCAATCGTTTGTGAATAAGTCCAACTTTTGAAGACGAAGATGAAGATCAAGCCCCGGAGGCGCCATGTACATGAAGATCAAGTCTTTTTCTCCTTTTTAGGAATTTTTAGACATTTTTTGTATATTTGTATTGTAAATACTCGATTTGTAATTCATTTATTCCGAGGCCTCTTTAATTACATTTTGTACATTTGCATTTATATGCTTCCACCTAATAACTCAACTTGGAAATTAAAATAAAAAGAACTTCTCTCACTTGCGTGATGTATATTATGTTCAAAAAATATTTTCTAAAACCAGTGTATTCGTTTATGTACACATCCCGGCCCGGTGCCAAATTCGAGATTAGAATCAGAAATTTGCTTATACGCGATCATGGGTGTTCCACCTACCATTCCATCAAACCACCTTCATACAAATTCACATTCCCTAGTGGAATCCATATTTCCCCAGTTACAACCATTTTCCCCAGTGGAATACCTATGATCGAATAGAAGCTAATTATTGATCGTCCCCTCTTATTTGGCTTCGGGCCACCCCGGGGATCTTATCGGAAAGACTCTTTCAAGACATTACCCACAAATACATACCCATAACCTACACGAATCATCCATCTATCCACCCCCAATGAATGTTATTCCCCAGTAAAGAATGAATATTTTTGAGAAGTCTAATCTTTATACTCAAAGCTAAGAATTGGGTTGATCCCCGTATATTACCAAATATTGTTGAGTTGAACTCCTCGAAGGAGCGGGCTAATCATCTCATTTGAACTTTTCTCTACTTCTTCGAGGAGAGTAGGGGGTTCCTCGAATCAATTCGACTCTAAGTTGCGAGTCATCCATAAGTTTCTCAATCATATCCCTCTTTACGGGAAAGAACATCCATACCCGCCTTAGTGGCACCCAGGGAGTCTTACTGACCGGATCCCCCGGTCAGAACTACGTAAGGGTTTTGATCCAGGAGTAGATTCAAGACCTACGATGAATGGTATGTAGTGCAGTGTTTTGCAATATCCAAACCCGCCGTACATAAACAAATATACCGGTTCAAAATCGATTTTTCTGTGTGCTAAGTGACAATGTGTACATATATGTGCTTTTCTTTTATCATTCAAAGGCATTACATAATTTAATTCAAAGCTTTCATATGGGATACAACGTATTAGTAAAGAGCCCGTACTCAGTACGGAGGAGGAGACGGGTCAGAGGACGTCCGCACCTTCTAACCTAGACCCCAAACCAAGATCTCTGATTCGCAGACCAGTCAAAGAATTTTCGTGCCTTATCGCGATGGAGTCAACTTTTGGGTTTCTTAAATGGTTTTCATTAAAATCGTTTATCAAACCCGTTCTTTTATAAAAACCCTTCCTTGTTTGGGTCATAACAAGGTGGCGACTCTTCTTTTGTAAAAAGCCGTCCTTGTTCGGGCTATAACAAGGTGGCGACTTCGAACCTTAAGATGATTCCTTGACAATTGGCCTCTTCAATCGGCCGATTTCGGTGGGACGTGCCTCTGGCACGTATCGCGATGGTTCCCGGGTCCTAATCCATGAAAACCCGATAATCCGGCCCCACAGACTGGCGACTCTACTGGGGACTTAATTTTATAAGAGGTCTAAATCCGAAAGTACGTTGTATCCCTTTGAAAGCAAATTGAATGATGTTATGAAATGCTTTTTGTTTATATATTGTATATATCTTGTGTATACCATGTACATATGTGCAAATTACGTGTGTTTGGAATGCTTGTTTGAAAAAATGGTCCCCACACACACACGCGATCTCAATTTACTGCTTTTGTAGGCTGGTCGCCCGTTCATGGAGTGAGCGCCAGATTAGCAAACCAATAAAACATTAAGGAAGCTACCACACATATTGGTGTTCATGGAGTGCCTTTCCCTGTGTGTGTACTCCAAAAAACTAAGTGAAATGAGGCACCTGAAAATATCGGCTATAGTTCAGCTTTAGGAGCACTTGGGACCGATGCATGTTTGAATCGGTTACTTGTATTTATTTATTGAGTCAGTCCGACATTATGCATCCATTTGCATTCATGCATCTCATGCATATCATCATCAAAAAAAAAAAATGTTTTCAAAAAAAAAAAAACTTTCTTTCGTGAGAAAATTCATTTCAAAGGACTTTCCCGAAAAGCCTCTATTTTCAAAAAAAAAAATATTTTTCCAAAAAATGTACATACTCGTTTCCCCAAAAAAAAACGTTTTTCAAAAAAAATGTATATACTCATTTCAAAAAAGAAGTGTTTATCCTCCAAGTCAACATAGAGCTCTACTCATGAACCATTCTAACCTTGCATTTTCATGGCAGGTCTACCTGTTGGGTTCGTCCCTCCACCAGGCTCATTCGGACTTCTCCGATACCTAGCTTATCTTCATTGTCAAGTGCTACTACATCAACCACTTCATTCACCCTCTTCCGCAAGATCTTCTCACCACAGTCAAGTATGACAGATATACCTGATCAGAATCTTCCACCTCCTCCACCAGATGCTCTTACTGAAATGAAGGAAATGATACAGTTGCTACTGTCTCGTCAGGACATAATGGAACAAACTCTCACCCGTTTGAATAAAGAACAATGTAGTCAGAAATCATCAACTGTTGATACTCCTATCCTTCTCCTAAGTGATGGTAGGGGTAATGATGATAAGATGTATTATGATGAGGATGGAATTTGGAAAGAGGTCCCATATAAGACGACCACAACTGAGCTAGCAAGGTTCAAGAAGCCTCGCCTCGCAAAGCTTAATGATAAGGGGGCAAGGAAACCCTTTCAACTCAATGATAGGAGGAAATTTTCCCCTATCAGTGCGACCTACTCCCAAGGTCTTCAGATTCTTCTTAGGACGGGATTATTGCGATTACCACCGCAGAGAGAACTTCCTCCTGTGATTAGGCCCGATCAGAATGTCAATGCCAGATGTGAATATTACCGATTTGGTGGCCATACCACGGAAGATTGTGTCCCTCTCAAGCACAAAATTCAAGATCTGATAGACTCTGGAAAGGTCATCATAAATCCATTCAGAGTTAGTGTTAATCAATCAGACATCCTAGCCATGTTTAATGAGACTTGCAATGTCAATCATGTCCGGACGAAATGTCAGGGTACACCCTTAATCTCGAAGAGCGAGTTCTTTCACTGTTTTGAGTTACCTCATATCCTCATGTTCAATGGAAAAGGAAGCCCAACTTTCTTTCTCAAAAGATATTATAATGCCTTCCTTCCATGGGGTCCACCCGGTGTCTTGCTCATACAATTATTCCCTCGATATTTGGAAAGTCAAGCAGAACTTTGGTACTACAATTTGGTATCTCCTCGAAGTATGTCATGGGAAAACCTCGTTAACGCGTTCGAAAGGCACTATTACCATAAAGAAGAAGAAGAAGGAGAAGGTACCCTAGAGGATCCTACTAATGATTACTTCGACATTTATGATCTATGTGATCCCAGCAATTTCTCTGAAAACCTTCAAGGCGAAAACATTGAGAGCATCTTTCGAGATCTAATATTGATTGACTACCAAGTGGAGATCCGAGGAAATAAGTGGGAAATTATAAAAACTTTTCAGAGTCATCAAGGATCCAACGATCCGGAGGCCCATTTAATAGCATACATGAGGAGCTTGAGTACTATTGGTTTCACAAGGCGAGCATATCTCTATCTTTTCGGTAAAAGCTGAGAGGGAGAAGCTTTGGGTTGGCTCAATTCGCTCAAATGGTATGAAAAGAATACATGGGGAAAACTTTGCACAGCTTTCGTCGAATGGTCCCGTGATCAATCACACTCAAAACCAACCTCTGAATCCCCGGTTGCTAAATTCACTACCTGCCCCACCGGGACCTTGACTGACCCGTGTGAGGTATCCGAACGTTTTCCAAATGAATGGCTCCGTCCGCAGCTCAGCGTGGAGGAGCTCATCGGCTTTGGACCAGTCCATGTTCAGTAATCAGAGGAAACTACCATCGCCTAATTTCCCGGGCACATGCAAATAAAAGGGCAATCAGGATAAGTCTCTTTCAGTACCAATAATTGTGTTAATTAACAGGCCAGAACTACGTATGGTCTGATCCCCATGAATCAATGTGCCCTCTTATCAACTCTGATTAGAAACACTTGTATTCACCTGTACTTGGGGTACGTAGGCAGCTCATTTGAGTTCGACCAATTAGGAAGTAAATCTTTTCATCACCCATCTAGGAAGTAAACCTTCTTCTTAAGCACTTGTAACAGAACTACGTAACGGCCTGATCCCCCGTAGGACTTAATCATTACTTTTGACTCTATATTAGACACACATGTATGCACATGCACGGGGTACGTAGGCGCTCTTATCGAGCTCGGCCGAAATAAACAAAAAAAAAGAAAGAAAAAAAAAAGAAGAGAAATCTCTCAGTCAGTGGGAAGAAGTACGTGGACCTGATTCTCCAATCCACCTTTTCAAAATACCCCATATTTTCGAAAATGATGTTTGCACACATTGGAGATACGTAGGCAACCTTCGGGTGCGGTCCAAGCACTTTATCAAAAAAAAAAGTGAGAAAAAGCCAAAAAAAAAAGAGAGAGAAAAGCAAAAAAAAAAAAAAAAAAAAAAACAAAAAGCAAAAAAAAAGTGGAAAACCTTTGAGAATGTCGAGAACTGGTTATTTATTTATCTCTGTTTGACTTGGAGGAAAATACCAAAAGATATTATTTCAAATAATCAAGGATTTTTTCAGGAAAGTCCATTTTTCAAAAATAATGATTTTCAAAAAAAAAAAAAAAAAAGATTTTTCTTTTAATCATGTGATTTTGATGTCTCCCATGATAATCATGCATTTGTGCACATATGTTCATACCCTCCACAAAAAAAAAGACCTCATTTTTCCTTGTTCCCTAGGAACCAGATGTCGAACTCCACAGCAAAATCAGCCTCCCTACCTACTACCAGCCATCCGGCCACCTGGATCATGAGTGCTGATTCACCAGGGGCAAGAATGATGTTGAAAATGGGACATGTAACGGGAACCGGTCTTGGAAGGAATGGCCGAGGCATTAAGGAGCCTATCTTACCGATGGACAACAGAAATCGAGTTGGGTTAGGGTACAACCCATATGTCAGCCAAGGGGCACCGAAGGTTATCTCCAAGACGCTAAATGGGCAGTTTGTGCAGCCAGGACATAATGAACTCTGCTATGGCTTTCCGGAGCCGTGGTTAGAATCAAGAGAGCGTAGAAGACTCCCAGGTCTTGAAATTTTCTTCAATGATGTTGAGGTGTATGATCCCGAGAATTGTCAGAAGTTGAAGGATGAGGAAAAGAAGGATGATTGGGTTGAGAATATCCGATACCGAGTGCTGAATCGACTTTTCGAGACGGTTGATTTTAATGACGATATATTCGATCCCACTGATTTGATCGAATCAAAGCACATTGTGAGGAGATGGAGCTATGAGTACAAGGGCAAAGAAGGAGGGCAAAATGTGAAGATCTATGTGGGCAACCATCCACCTGAACCAATATCCAGTAGCCCAAACACATCCACCACTTCAAAATCCTCAACCGACCCAAGTACCGAGCCAGACCACCTGCTGGGCCCAATATCTGATGAATGTGAGACTGATGAGTCCACCGCTTCCACCACAAAATATCCCTCGTCGGATGACCTGTCCGATGTTGAAAATACCCATCCTATCCTTCTCTCTGAACATATTTGTGCACAAGAGCTCGATTCTGATCATGATGCATCATCATATGACAATGAGTCACCACAAACATGCATATCACCGATTGAAGAGTCCATAATAATAAACATTGGCTCAAGAGAAAATAAAAAAGAAGTTAAAATTGGGTCATCTCTGTCATTTGAAGAGCAAGAGTCTTTCACTGAGTTGTTGAGGGAATATGTGGATGTATTTGCATGGTCTTATGCCGACATGCCGGGTGTTGACCGCAGTATTGCTGAGCACCGTCTTCCTTTGCTTCCTGATAGCAAGCCAAAGCAGCAGAAACTCCGTCGAATGAAACCGGAGATTAGTCTGAAGGTTAAAGAAGAAGTTCAGAAGCAGATTGATGCTGGGTTTCTACGGGCTGTAAAGCACCCAGATTGGCTGGTGAACATTGTTGTTGTTCCCAAGAAAGATGGTCGAGTAAGAATGTGTATCGACTTCCGAGATTTGAATATCGCTTCATCGAAGGACTGTTTCCCATTACCACACATCGACATGCTGGTCGATAATATAGCGGGACATGCTATGTTCTCATTCATGGATGGATTTTCAAGATACAATCAAATCCTTATGGCTTTAGAAGATCAAATCAAGACATCATTCATCACCCCCTGGGGCACGTATTGTTATAAGGTCATGCCTTTTGGTTTGAAAAATGCCGGGGCCACCTATCAACGAGCTGCGACGACGATTTTGCATGATCTAATTCATGATATTGTTGAGGTGTATGTGGATGATATGATAGTTAAGAGCTATGCTCGAGAGGATCACTTTTCCTCTTTGAAGATATTCTTTGATCGTATCCGGAAGTTCAATCTGAAGCTCAACCCGCAGAAATGTGTGTTCGGAGTTACATCTGGTAAACTCCTGGGATTTGTCATTAGTCAGAGGGGCATAGAAATTGATTCTGACAAGGTGAAGTATATTTCTGAGTTGCCACCACCAAGAACTGAAAAGGAAATCCGAGGGTTTCTCGGAAGAATTCAATACATCAACAAATTCATTTCTCAGCTGACCTCGAAATGTGAACCAATTTTCAAACTGCTCAGGAAGGGTACATCCCATCAGTGAATGATGATTGCCAAAAGGCATTTGAAATGATAAAGAGATATCTGGCGAAGCCTCCTATTCTGGCACCCCCGCAACCAGGGAAGCCTTTGATATTGTACCTCACAGTGACCGAAACTGCAATGGGGGCATTTCTGGCTCAATATGAAGAGGGAACGAGAAAAGAAGTGGCTATTTACTATCTGAGTAAGAAGCTTCTCGAGTATGAGACTCGATACAATCCTCTTGAAAAGACGTGCATATCTCTGGTATACGCAACAAGAAAGTTGAAGCACTACCTCCAAGCTCACACCACGTATCTCGTCTCGAGATTGGACCCCATCAAGTACCTTTTTGATAAGCCAATCACGAGCGAGAGGATTGCTCGTTGGCATGCTTTGTTGTCAGAATTCGACATCCAATGTATGAATCAGAAATCTGTAATAGGGCGAGTGCTAGCGGATGTTCTGGCAGATGGGCCCATGTCTGAAGAAGAATGTGACGATACATTCCCTGATGAACATATTCATGTTATACAAGAAGACAGATGGAAGATATATTTTGACGGAGCTTGCAACAAAAGGGGAAATGGAGTCGGAGTGCTCTTGATTAGTCCGGAGGGATTGCATGTACCATTTTCGGTCAAGTTGGATTTCCTGACCACGAATAATACAGCTGAATATGAAGCTTGCATCTACGGTGTAAAGGCAGCCTTGGCGGCAGCGGCATGACGCCTCACAATATATGGAGACTCAAATCTCATCATTTCCCAGACCATAGGGGCATGGAGAGTCATGGATGAACGATTACAGATGTACACTGACTGCTTACAGTAGTTCATCCCGTGCTTTGATGACATCACTTTCAGACACTTGCCCAGAGAGCAGAACACTTTTACAGATGCATTGGCCAATTTGGCAACCACTCTGGTTTGGGAAGGGGAAATTCGGGCTCAGACCATTACTCTAGAAAAACGGCATGAGCCTGCCATATCATGTGATCATGTGAATCTAATTACCGATGCAGAAAATGAACCGTGGTACATGGATATCAAGAAGTACTTAAACGACTACTCTTATCCTCAAGAGAGTTCAAATAAAGATCACCTGGCTATCCGCCGCCTTGCATCTCATTTCGCACTTTATATGGACAAACTGTACCATAAAGGATTTGATGGGACCCTCTAACTTTGTGTTGATTCTAGAGAAGCGCAGAAGATCATGAAAGAAGTGCACGGGGGTGATTGTGGCCCGCATATGAATGGAAAGATGCTTGCTAAGAAGATTCTGCGAACTGGATATTATTGGACTACATTGGAGCATGATTGCTATATGTATGTCAGAGCTTGCAAGAAATGCCAGATCTTCTCAAATCTGAATCACATGCCCTCTGCGGAGTTGCATAATCTGACGTCACCCTGGCCGTTCTCAACCTGGGGCATCGACATTATTGGTCAAATCAATCCGAAAGCATCCAATGGGCACCAATACATTTTGGTGGTAATTGACTATTTCTCGAAGTGGGTCGAAGCGGCCTCATACTCCAAGCTAGGGGCACGACAAGTATCCAAGTTTGTGATCAAGAACATTATCTGCCGGTACAGTCTACCATTTGAGATGATATCTCATAATGGCCCACAATTCGAGGGGCACCTCAAAGAGACTCTCCTGAAGTACAAAGTGAAGCAACACCAGTCGTCGCCATACCGACCTCAGACTAATGGAGCTGTTGAGGCCGCGAACAAAACGGTCAAATCTATATTGTCAAAGATGATTGAGAAAACGAAAGAATGGCCTGAGAAGCTGCCATATGCCCTTTGGGGGTTCAGATCATCAATTCGCACGCCAACTGGGGCAACATTGTACTCACTGGTATACGGCATGGAACCAATGCTTCCAATTGAAACGGAGATTAAATCTTTGAGAGTCATTGCCGAGAGTGGCATTCTTGAAAAGCTTTGGCATAAGGCCCGATATGAAGAACTGGCATTTATCGCTGAAAAGAGACTTGCAGCTCTCAATAACATCCAGAATTACCAGCGCTGCATTGCTCGGTCTTATAATAAGAAGGTGAGGAGTCGAGATATTCAAGAAGGAGGTCTTGTTCTAAAAGAGAATAGAGCACCCATGCATGACCCTAGGGGCAAATTCCGACCCAATTGGTCAGGTCAAGGAGATCACACCTGGAGGAGCTGTGAAGTTAGCTGATTTGGACGGGAATGAAATTCCTAGCATTACCAATCTGGACCAATTGAAGAAGTTTTATACTTAACTTCTTTACCTTTATCCATGATGTAATTTGTATGAAAAGCTCAGTAGAGAGCACAAAAAGAAGAAGAAAAGAACCAATGTCTGGGCTAGCGCCCAAATTACGTCTGACCTGATTCTCTCTACGAGATACGTAGGCAATTCACAAGGATTCGGTCAAAGTTATGTTTATTTGCTATAGTACAGAGATGCCCAAAAAAAAAAATATATTAAAAAAAAGTCGAATCAACTTATAATTTGGGATCTCAAACCCAATTATAGTTGATTTGAGCCAATAAAAAAAAATAAGTGGTGAATTTTGGACATGGACTCTAAAATTGGTGATATCTAGTTTAAGGTGTCCATTGAGCATATATGTTGCATTAATGATTAGAGTCATAATCTTGTGCATAAATAAATAAGAGATGAATTACCACCACAAAATAAATTCCCATTTCATAATAGACTTTAATAAGTCTTTACCATTACAAAGGCTAAGTACAATAAGATGAGGGAATTACACATTTCCATTTCCATCATTTTAAGCCTAAGTTCAAACCTACAAAAAAATAAAAGAAAAAAAACCAAAAAAAAAAAATACCAATTGGGCTTCACCTCCCATTTCCCCTCACAATCACATTGGGCCTCTCCCCTTCTTGGGAGCATTCTTGGCCCACTCACCACCATCCACCCACTCACCCTCTCTCACTTGTCTCGGCCCAAGACCGAAACCCCCACCCTAGCCCACCTTCTCTCTCTCACACGGCCCAGCACCCGCATCCACACGCGGCCCAGCGCCCGAACCCGCAGCAGCCCACTTGCTCACCCACGGCCCGCCTGGCCCGGTACCTCCTTGCAGCCTGCTGGGCTCACCCGAACAGCCGCCCACCTGACCCGAAGGGTCCACCAGCCCACCAGCAGCGCTGGGCTCGGCCCAGCTCGGCCCGCCAGCCCGCCATACTCGCCCGAACCATTCTTCGACAGGTCCAACGCGGCCCGATGGCCCATTTTCTCCACTTTGGAGCTTCCCCTCATTAACCAAATGGTTAATCAATCAAAATGCGTAATCTTTTTCCAAGGTTGCATCATGAAGAGTCGGAGAAGCCGTGAGAATTTGGCGGGACCCCCAAAGCGAAGCCATGCGTTGAAAATTTTGAAGATAGGCGTTTTTGGTAAAGCACAATTTTGAAGGAAGTCGGAGGAGCGTTTGCTTGAGACCCATTTGGCGTAAGCAACGCCACGGGAGATAAAAGGTGATATGGGTTAGCCCCGGGAGTGGTACACCTCGGTAATCCTCGGTCGAATAAACCACCTTGCCAAGAGGAATGAACTCTTGTACCCACTTGATCTCGCCTTGAAAGGCGTCACCCCAATTACCCTCTTTCTCCAAATTCTTACATTTGAGAGACTTTCCCCTTTCTTGGACGTTCTTTGGTTTATAAGAACGAGTGGGAGCATTTAGAAGAGCGAACTTCTCATATAGCCACATATGGAGAAGAAGAGGACAACCCCTCAAGAAGGAAGAAGGGTTTTGTTTGAGGTTGTCAAGACCCAAGAGGGTCTCACTGAGTACAAGAGGAGCTAGCCTACCGCCCAACTCAATGGACTTGATGAGTCCCAAGCACCGTGCATGGCACAAGCTCTTCCCTCCTTTCAAGAGGTCTGAACCCAATAGAAGTAACGCAAGAGAATTCAACCTTGCATATTCAAAAGAGACGCCCTCCTCCATTTGGAAGTATGCCCTCGGCTTTTCGAACATGGAAAATATGTTCTCAAGAAGAAGAGATTCTCCCATGAGGACATTTCTTAAAGTGAAGAAAGGAAGGCCTAAGACAAGGCTAAGGTCCCTCTCATGACACAACTTTGCAAGAGGTGTGACAAGAGGACCATCATTTTTGAGGGTGAAGAGTCCCTCAACTTTCCCAACTAGAGGGCAAAGCTCATGAGTACCGAAGTGATAAACATGATCTATAGGATCCCAATATTGAAGAGAGACTTTGATGAGGTCCCAAATTTATTTTGAGCCTCATGAAAGGTTGAATTGAGTTGATAAAGGAGAAAGAAAATGTGTTTGCTTGGGTTTAACTTCCTTAGTGAAATGGATGAGTTTGTGCCTAAAATCATTATCAACTTCATTGTTGGAAGATAAAGCCATGGGAAATGAGCTTGAAATAAGAATGGAAGTAAGTTAAGAAGGGAGAAGATGAAGAGAAAAATGGAGTGTTGTGCTCCATGAGGGTGGCCGGCCATGGCTATAAAGGGAGGGGGTGATGGTCTTGTCAATTTTGCCATTAAACCCCTTAGATAAGCACTCTTACACCTTTCACCAAAATAAAACATGAGCATTCCCCATGCATTCAAACCATACTCTCTTGGGAGATATTTGAATTATGTGATTAAAATTCAAAAGAGCCATTAACATAGTTCATTAGTGAACTAATGTACCATCCTTGGATGAACATGAACTTCACTAATAGCTTAGTGATGTCTTTTATGAAAAAAATGAACTCGAGTTTTATTTCAAACATTTGAGAAATGATTTTATGAAAAAAATAAATTCGGATTTTATTCCGGAAATTAGAGAAATGATTTTATGAAAAAAAGTGAACCCGGATTTTGTTTAAAAAAACAATTCCGAAAATTTGAGAAAAATGATTTTTGAAGAAAAATGATGAATTGAACTTTCAAATCGAAAGAGAGATGTTTTTAAAAAAAATAAATAAAGAAGTAAATATTTTGCCTTGGGTAATTTTTATTGAGAAAGCATGAGCATTTTGCATAAGAGAAGCATTTAGGATAAGTGAAAAGTTGAGGAATAAGGAGAGGCCGAAATGAAAAAATGGAAAGGAAGATGATCGTGCATGCATGCACGCGATGATTTGGAAGAATTATTGGAAGAGTCGAGAAGAATTATGGTTATACCTCGAGATAAAAGAGGTCACGCCCCGAAGCATCCGAGAAGAATTATGGTTATACCTCGAGATAAAAGAGGTTAGGCCCAGAGATACCCCGAAAATCCAGAATTTCCAGAAGATCCCGAACGTTAAAAACGTTCCGAAAATCCAGAATTTCCAGAAGATCCCGAACGTTAAAAACGTTCCGAAAATCCAGAACTTCCAGAAGATCCCAAATGTTAAAAACATTCAGAAAATCCAGAACATCCCGAAAATCCAGAACTTCCAGAAGATCCCGAACGTCAAGAACGTTCAGAAAATCTAGAATATGCAGAATATCCAGAACATCCAGAAGAACAACGGTTAAACTTCGAGATCAAATAAGTTACGCCCGGAAGTGCACGGAAGAACGTGGTTAGTGGCTAGGCCATTACCATTTAAACGATAATTATTCTCATTGTTATAATTAACATTTTTGCAAGTCAAAATTAGGTGTCTTTTTGTATCGTTGACCTTCGTTTCTTTGGAACCTGATCAATTCCTCAGAAACTCGGCCAACGAGGGGCATCTCTAGACGCCGAATTTTGACTTGTATTTCTTTTAAATAATTACTACAGTTAATATTAGCATTAACTGTAATTACCCTAATTAAATAAGTCATTTGGGCTAAAAGAACATTTAGGGTCCATAAGGTGACCCAACCCATTAGCAAAGCAAAGCCGAAAGCCCAAAGCCCAAAAGGGAAAATAAATCAAAAATCCAAAAAAGAATATAAAAGAGAAAATGCAAAAATAAATAAGGATTGGAATTATGATGTCATGCATGACATCACAAGATTCTTATGTTCCCATCCAATAGCTATAGACAAAAGGAAATAATGGTATCAAGTAGAAAGACCAAAATACCCCTCCCTTTTCCATAAAATAACCCCCCCACCCAAAAAATTAAATTAAAAAAAAAAATCCCCCCTCTCATCCGAAAAAATGGTAGAAAAATAAAAAGAAAAATAAAAGAATTCCATCCCCCCACGTTTTTAATTTGTTTTTTTTATTATTTTTTTATTTCTATTTTGTTTTTCCCTTTTTTATTTTCTCTCCCACCTTATCTCATCTTTTCTCTTTCCTACTTACATCCACCTCACAAGATTCTCTCATCCATTTTTTATCACCAAAAATGTGACATTTGTCACCCTCCCATCCACATTCTCCTACCCCCCATCTCACCATCCACCTCCCTCAAAATCCCACCCTCCATTTCCTAACCCTAATTCACCCATCATCCTTCCCCCCTTTATAAATACTCCCTGTAAATCTAACCTAGAGGCCCTTTGCCAGTTTCTCATCTCTACTTCTTAAAATCTTTACTGCTCTCTCTAATTTTTCCTATCATCTTTTTCAACTTACTTCAACTTTTGAAGGTTTTCTAAAACTTCTTCTATTTCTAAAACTTCTTTTTTTTTATCTAGTTAGTGCAAACTAAAGGGCGTTTGTGCTAACTAATTTAATTTTGAAGATTGAGATTTCTAGATCTACGCAAGGGTAATCTTTTATCTCTCTCCTTTAATTTTTTTTTTCTAAGTGTTTTTACCAACCATTTCATTTTGTATATAAATTGCTAATAAACACTATTATCCCCCCTTAATAATCCCATTTTCACCGGTTTGACTCTTTATAGGTGTGGGCATGTATCACCCTATTTTTTGAGCGGCCAAAATTCCTAGGTAAGGGTTCAAGTGCCCACGCGAACCCGTCTCCATGGGGGACTTAGATCCAGCTTGTAGAGAGTGATTTTTTGCGGTGAGAAAGAGTGTTGCTTGTGCCAAATTTGTATGATCAATGAATGTTTCTCTCTTCCTCATCACTATTTTCATTTTTTTTATAATGAAAATTGAATAAAAAAGGTCATTTTGCATATAGAGGTCTCGCATTTATTTTTTGTACAAAGTTGTAATAAATCGGATAGTTGACAGTTTTTAGAGCAGAATTCATTTGTATATCTAAGATGATCCAACAGTTGAAATTTGATAAAATTAGTATCACAGTAAACCCTGTCCAGAGAGATTTCTATCGAGATAAACATCATCCAGATCCAACGGTTCAGTCCTCCGCAATTGAATGTTGAAATTTCTGTGTCTAAAAATTACCAACGTACATAGATCTGTAAATAACTAACAAACGATTAAGTTTGGAGCTTAGTCCATTTCTGAGTAAATTAAATAAGACTTCCCTAGCTTTCTACAGCCACCTATTTCGTCCGTTTTGGATAAGAAATGAATTTTAAATGAATTTTGAAAAGACGAAGTAGTGCTGTCCCTTAGAAGGTTTTCTCAGATTTCGACCTTGTAAATAAACGGCTCACCTTAACCACTTAGGATAGTGTGTTTTTCTTTTATAATTTTTTTAGGACGTCCTTAGTGTGTTGACTTCAATATGTAAAGAAGAATTCAAGTTTAATGAAGTAGATTTAATTCTAAAATTAACCAGTCGAGTATATGTCCAGAAATGACAATGTTCACTTAACTGAAAAGTTTACAGTGTTTAACGCCTTTTAAATAAAAGATAAAGTTTGATTTCAATAGAACACTCAATAAGAACCAATATAGGCTTTGGAATCACTCCATTCGTATGTGTTTTCAATTTTTAATGAATTAATCAATCCTAGGTAGGTTCTGTCAAAATGAAAGACAATTGGTTAAGTTTAGAACATTAAGGCTTTTGTACAGTCCTTTTGCTTATTTTCATTAAATGACTTAGACACGTCTAAAATTTATGAAATTTTGTGTACATATCCATCTTCAAGTCTAATCTAAGTCCTGTAAATATTAGACCTAAATAACTTGTAAATAATTCCCAATAAAAAAAAACCAATGGCCTGTCCAAAGGCTTCCAGAAGCTCGTAAATCGTAAATAACTCACCGATCGTCAACTGTCTTGACTTGAGATTTTTACAGTGGAAACATGAAGTAAAATAAACCAAGTTAGGCTTATGAAGCACTCTATTTGGTTGAGTTATGACCGAGATATGAATTTTAGAAGTTCTGTCCAGATTTTTGTAAAAACGGTTTTGTTTGGTTTTATAAACGATTTTCGTTTAATTATCAAATGAACCCACAAAAATACGAAACTCTGCAGTTTATTATCTTAGTGTGTCTCACTAATTATAAAAATAAATTTGGAGTCAAGAAGTCGCGTTTGGACTAATCCCTTGTCGGTTCTTTCAAACCGCTTTTGCAAATAACCAATTCTTTTGTAAATAAATCAATGCTTTTATAATGAACAAATCGTTTGTGAATAAGTCCAACTTTTGAAGACGAAGACGAAGATCAAGCCCCGGAGGCGCCATGTACATGAAGATCAAGTCTTTTTCTCCTTTTTAGGAATTTTTAGACATTTTTTGTATATTTGAATTGTAAATACTCGATTTGTAATTCATTTATTCCGAGGCCTCTTTAATTACATTTTGTACATTTGCATTCATATGCTTCCACCTAATATCTCAACTTGGAAATTAAAATAAAAAGAACTTCTCTCACTTGCGTGATGTATATTATGTTCAAAAAACGTTTTCTAAAACCAGTGTATTAGTTTATGTACACATCCCGGCCCGGGGCCAAATTCGAGGTTAGAATCAGATGATTGCTTATACGCGATCATGGGTGTTCCACCTACCATTCTATCAAACCACCTTCATACAAATTCACATTCCCTAGTGGAATCCATATTTTCCCAGTTACAACCATTTTCCCCAGTGGAATACCTATGATCGAATAGAAGCTAATTATTGTTCGTCCCCTCTTATTTGGCTTCGGGCCACCCCGGGGATCCTATCGGAAAGACTCTTTTAAGCCATTACCCACAAATACATACCCATAACCTACACGAATCATCCATCTATCCACCCCCAATGAATGTTATTCCTCAGTAAAGAATGAATATTTTTGAGATCTCTAATCTTTATACTCAAAGCTAAGAATTGGGTTGATCCCCGTATATTACCAAATATTGTTGGGTTGAACGCCTCGAAGGAGCGGGCTAATCATCCCATTTGAACTTTTCTCTACTTCTTCGAGGAGAGTAGGGGGTTCCTCGGATCAATTCGACTCTAAGTTTTGAGTCATCCCATAAGTTTCTCAATCATATCCCTCTGTACGGGAAAGAACATCCATACCCGCTTTAGTGGCACCCAAGGATTCTAACTGACCGGGTCCCCCGGTCAGAACTATGTAAGGGTTTTGATCCAGGAGTAGATTCAAGACCTACAATGAATGGTACATAGTGCAGTATTTTGCAATATCCAAACCCGCTGTACATAAACAAATATACCGGTTCAAAACCGATTTTTCTGTTTGCTAAGTGACAATGTGTACATATACATGTTTTTCTTTTATCATTCAAAGGCATTACATAATTCAATTCAAAGCTTTCATATGGGATACAACGTATTAGTAAAGAGCCCGTACTCAGTACGAAGGAGGAGACGGGTCCGAGGACGTCCGCACCTTCTAACCTAGACCCCGAACCAAGATCTCTGATTCACAGACCAGTCAAAGAATTTTCGTGCCTTATCGCAATGGAGTCAAATTTTGGGTTTCTTAAATGGTTTTCTTTAAAATCGTTTATCAAACCTTTTCTTTTGTAAAAACCCTTCCTTGTTTGGGTCATAACAAGGTGGCGACTCTTCTTTTGTAAAAACCCGTCTTTGTTCGGGCTATAACAAGGTGGCGACTTTGAACCTTAAGATGGTTCCTTGACAATTGGCCTCTTCAATCGGCCGATTTCCGTGGGACGTGCCTCTGGTGCGTATCGCGACGGTTCCCGGGTCCTAATCCAGGAAAACCCGAGAATCCGGCCCCACAGGCACATGGGGTTGTGAAGACCTTTGGGCGAGGGATTCCTAGGAAAGATATAGTAAAGCAGGTTGTCAATTCGGGTGGTAGAGGCAATGGGTTGTTCAAGGGCATCAGAGGTGGTATTAGCAATGCTGGGGGCTCAACTAGAGATGTAACTGGTGGCAGGAGTGTTCCTGTTACTGGTTAGTTATGAAGATTTTTGCGTGGAATGTAAGGGGCTTGAATAAGCCCTTTAGACAACATGAGGTGAGTGATTACCTTAGGGCTAATAATATTGATGTGATTGGTTTGCTTGAAACCAGAGTTAAATACTCTAAAGCTAATTGAGGTTAAAAGAGATTTTTGGTAAATGGGATTGGTGCAATAATTATAGTTCACATTAATGGGAGAGTATTGATTTTATGGAACTCTTATTATGTTTTTTTGGAGGTGTTGGGTGAATCTAGTCAGATAATTCATGCCAAAATAAAGTATACTATTAGTATTGAGTGTTTCGTTACGTTTGTGTATGCCTCTAATCAGGGGGTAATAAGAGAGCAATTGTGGCAGCAATTGAGAGACTTGGCACATATGGTTAATCTACCTTGGATTACCCTAGGGGATTTCAATGTTGTTCTTTGTGCTGAAGAAAAACCGAGTGAGGCTGGTATTTGTAGATCATGAAGTGGAGGAATTCCTGCATTGTGTGACGGATTGTGGGCTTTCTGATCTTCCAGCTACTAGGGCACAGTTTACATGGTGTAATAAATAAGAGGAAGAGGATAGGGTGTGGTATAAGTTGGATAGGGTTATGGTAAATGAGAGATGGATCCTTGATAGTGTCTCAGCTACTATCACTTTTTTCCCTGTTGGGTCCTCGGATCATTCTCCTTCTTTTGTTTCTATTGAGGAATATGTGGCAAAGAAGCCTCATGCTTTTAAGTTCCTTAATGCCTGGGTTCAGGATCCAAACTTCCTCCAGATTGTCAACAAGATTTGGGATGTCCCCGTTAATGGTTGCAATATGTACAGAATTTTTCAGAAACTCAGAATGTTGAAGTCTGAGTTCAAAGCTCTTCATAAACAGTAGTATTCCAGCATCACTAGCAGAGTCCAGCAAGCTCAGCGTGTCCTTTTCCAGATCCAGAAGAAGATGCAGCAAGATATTCATAATCAGAGTCTTGTGCATGAGGAGAAAATTGTTCTACAACAGTTTTTAAAATTGAAGAAAGTTGAATTAGCCATGTTGTATTAGAGAGCCAAAGTCACTCATATTGCCAAAAGTAATGAAAATATTAGATATTTTCATGCTAAAGTCATGGAACAGAAGACAAAAGTTAGAGTTGGGCCTATTGAAGATGTTGAGGGGGTTCTTAAAACTGATCCTAAAGGGATTAGTGATGCCTTCATTGCTTACTATACTGACCTCCTTGGCAGTTGTAGTGATGTGGATGATTTTGATCCTCATAATGTAGCTGCCGGTTCTGTTTTATCAGCAGAGCATTGTCAAAAGCTCTCTGCTCCTGTTAGTCATGATGAGATTAAGGATGCTTTTTTTTACTATTCATGATGATAAAAGCCCCGGGGTAGATGGTTTTACTCTGCGTTCTTCAAAGCCAGTTGGGAGGTTATTGGGAAGGATCTCTGCATAGCTATCGCTGAGGTATTCACTAAAAAGAAGCTCCTTAAGCAAGTGAACTCTACCCTTATCACTCTCATACCAAAAGTTGATATGTCTAAGAATGTTACTGAATTTAGTCCTATCTCATGTTGTTGTATCATTTTCAAGACTATTACTAAAATTATCACTAAGAGATTACAAGATATTATGGGGACATTATTGGTTGGGAACAGGGGGCTTTCATCAAGAAAATATGCATTCATGATAACATTAATCTGGCTCATGAATTGGTGAAATTTTATGGTAGAGATAATATTTCTCTGCGAGTGATGATTCAACTTGATGTTAGAAAAGCTTATGATCTGTTAGTTGGATATTTTTGAAGGATTATTTGGTGCATCTTGGTTATCCTGATTCTGTGATTGAGATTATCATGTTGTGTGTCTCAACTGCCTCTTACTCAATCAATATTAATGGGGTGCCAACTGGGTACTTTCAAGGTAAATGCGGTTTGAGGCAGGGCGCCCCAATGTCACCCTACCTGTTTGTAATGTGTATGGAGATTCTTTTCAGAACGCTCAAGAAGGCCATAGAGGAGCCAACCTATGCCTTTCACCCTAAATGTGCCAAGTTGGGACTAACACATCTTGCGTTTGCCAATGACTCGCTGTTTCTCTCTAAAGGAAATGTCAATTTTGTTCATGCTATAATGAGTAAGTACCAGATGTTTGCTGATATGTCCGTATTGAAGGCTAACTCCTCTAAGTGCTCAATCTTTGTTGGTGGGGTCAAGCCTCCTACGAAGGAGGCTATTTTGGAAGACACTGGTTTCAGTGCAAGAACTTTACCTATAAGATATTTTGGCATTCCTCTTTCTTCGACGAGACTCACAAAAAATTTGTGTAGACCTTTGTTAGATAAGCTTATTAAGAAAACACACCACTGGACTTCTAAGCTCCTTTCCTATGCGGAGAAAGCACAACTTATCAACTCTGTTTTGTTTAGTACCCGGCATATTGGGGGGCTTCATTTTTCCTCCCCAAGGAGGTGATAAAGGAAATAGAGAAAATATGCAGGAACTTCTTTTGGGGGACTATGGATGGGCATAGGAAATTAATAATGGTGAGGTGGGACTCAGTTTGTAGGTCGTATAAGCTAGGGGGCTTGAATATCAAGGAAGTTTTGAGTTGGAATAAAGCTTGTATGGTTAGACGATTTTGGCAAATTTGGAAAGATAATGATTTTGTGTGGACTAGATGTGTTCGAGCCTATTAGTTACATAGGAATGGTATCTGGCATTTGCAAAGCAAACAAGGGGATTCTGCGTTCTGGAAACAGATGCTCCAACTGCGTGATGAGCTGATTGATCAGAATGGCAACATACCGAGTGCTAAGGAAAAAACTCAAAGCTGGATTAAAACAGGAAAATTGAAGATTTCTATGGCATATGATTATTTTAGAGGTCATGCGTGCAAAAAGGGCTGGCATTCAGTGGTCTGGGAGAAGATGGGAGCACCTAAACATATATTTATTACCTGGCTAGCAGCTAAGAAGAGGCTGGCAGCGGCCGATAACTTAGAAATGAGAGATATTCATGTGGATCAGATTTGCAAACTGTGTTGCAGGGTGAATGAATTGATTTTCATTTGTTTCTTCAATGTCCCTTCTCCAAAGAAGTGTGGCTGAAGACCTTTCATTGGCTTGGCATTACCAGGAGACCAATTTGGCTCATGCCTAAATTTAAATGGCTCAGAAATCATTGTAAACGAAATAAGCCTCATAATCGTATCAAGAAAGCAGCCTTGTTGAGTACAGTTTATGCCATCTGGTGGCTCGAGAGAAACAACATGATCTTTACATACCAGAAGAAGTCGGAGGGAGTTGTGAGTAGAGCTATTCAGTCCGATGTCTGTGTGAGAGCAATAAACATCCTTGGGGTGCAAATAGCTATGCCGTACTTACTATTAGTTTGTAATTGTTGATCATATATGTGTGTAAATCCTGTGATATTAATTGATATTCTATAGAAGTTTGCTAGTTTTGTTACAGGCTATACCCTGTAGCTTGTACAAACTTTAGCCACGGGGTATTGCATTGGTATCCATTGGAATTTGGAATGAAAAAGCTAACCATTTTCCACAAAAGAAAAAAGAAGGACCAACATCTTAAGAAGGAACTCCATGCTTCCCACATTAAACCGCCACTGAACCAGAACAATGTTTATGTTTAAAAGTTGCATCATTTCATTTTAATTTCCTTTGTGTTTTGGGCCCTTTTTGATGCTAGGCCATAGGCGATCTTCCTCCACGCCTACCCCTAGGGCCGGTCCTGGTCAACTTCCCTACGCCGCTTTCTTAATCGCCAAATTTAACAACCTGAGTGGTACTTTGTCTCACCTAATATTAATGACCTTCATTTATATAATTAGCGCTCTTTAAGTTTGTGTTAATGACTTCTTCTTTTTTTGACCAATTTTTGTTATTGGGAACAAATTGCCAAAAATGTATCCATTTAAAGATTTTAGAGGCTTGTTAGGGCCCAACTTTGAAAAGCCTCCTAAGAGCAACAAGTTGTTAATTCATCCCTATCAAGAGTACTATACAGTAATATGTTATGTTATAGTGAGAATAACTTTGTTGGGTTCATTTTAGATACTATTTTCAAAAATTTATCTTTTTATAAGTTTTATATTTACATAATTACATCCATTCCAAAGTTAAAGTGGTGTGTCGAAAATCGTGATAAGTCTAAGGTAAAGATAAACATGATATAGGGGGAATATCTTTTTTCCAAATTCACTTTTAATTGTATTACTCAATCAAAATCAAACTACTAGGAGGATAGTGGATGCTAACAACTACACAAAACATAAAGTAATAAAATGACATCAAAATATATAAAAAAGTAAGAGAACAATAATAAAACTTGTCAAATTAAAATGCATAAATGTCAAAAGAAAATTTATTTCTTGAGTTTAATGGAAGTACCAATTTGAAATTACCATTTAACTTAAATTGATGATCAAACAACAATAATTAAAATATCCCAAATTAAACAGGGAGTTCAGACTCAAATTTAGAACGTAAACTAATTTAACCCAAAAATTGAAGTATCAAAGAGAAAGAGAGAAGGATGAAGGGAGAATTAGAAGATAATTGTTGTTTGTGAGCTTTTCATAATTAAGCACAAAAACTCACATGAGTATGTCTCATGCATGAGGCATGATTCTTATGAGCAACACAATAATATTAGCGCACATTCAATGTCATATCTTGACAAAAACTGATACTTTTGAACGGCAGGCTACCTCACAAGGGGGAAAAAAACAAAACAATGTTAAAGGTGGAATGTTTAGTCAACAAAATAATGTGAGACCCGCTACAAGTTGAATTGTCGATTGCAAAGGTAAATTATGGTGATAAATACCAATATGCACTTAACTTTATATCACTATTAATTTTGATGAGTTTGCACAATTATCCTTGTTTTAAAATTTTCTCTTCCCTTTCCACACTCTCATTTTCGCTCCCTTCATTTGGCTTCCTTTCCTTTCACGCCTAGAATTCTCACTCTATAATTTTTAACAAATAATGTTGAATGATTCATCCAACTATGAAGATAATTTTTTTTCGGTAATATTCTAACAGGATAATATATTGTTTTGTAATTTGTTTCTCTTAATTGATAACCTAGCTCATGAAAACGACATTGTACTATAAATAAAAGGGTGTGAGACATTGTATCCAACAATCCAAAGAGGTATTGGACGTCGTTGCATCCAACAACCCCGGCCCAAGAGATCTTGGACGCACCATAAAGCACTTAGTGATTAGTGTTGGACATTCAAACATGTCAAGTTTTACTTTTCATACGGTAGATTGAGGGAGGCTCGGATGTCGTGTCCAATAACTTCTTGAGGTGTTGGCTAGCGCTTCCAGCAATACGCCAGGGGTGTTAGACAGAGCTTCCATCACCCCTGTTTAAATAGATGAGTTGTTTAAATAATTTTAGGATTTACATTTTTTTTTGTGAGATTAGCGTTTACATATTATGGCTATAATGGACATTCCATGTAAAAAAGATGTGGTACGTAGTTAAATAGGTGGTGAATTTAGCAATTTTGGAATTTGAAAAGGGAAAATTTTATCATTCTTTGGCCCATAAAAGTCATTAATCCGCAAAAATTTACCATTGCACAAAAATTGAATTATAATTTTTACTAAATATGTTGGAAAATGATACATGTACACTAAGTGTATGTAGTTAGATATACACAAAGCATCTGAACCTTACACTTGGCAAGCTACTTGAATATTGAGTGAATCTCCTTAAATGTGGGTAAGAATCTTTTTCAAATGAAATTTCAAACTGATTTTGAAATATTGGATTTGATATTCAAATGGAAAAGAAAAAAAGCTTTTAATACTAATAAATTATATTTAATATTTACTTTAGACATTAGAAACTAATTGAATCAGATGACTCTCCCCCTCCCCTTATATTTTTCTGGCGACCTTGCAGCGGCATTCACGAAGCCCCAGTGTCTCACCCGCCCCTCTCTCTCTCCAATCGGCGTAACCCCTTCTATCTTTATTCCGCTAACATTAAACGACGGACTTATTTTCCGACGAAGATTAGAAATTTCCAAAATCAGTGAAATATAGAATTTCCTAGTTGACTTAGACACTCACAAATATTCATGCTGCAATCCGTCGAGATAGAACTGAGAAATCTTTTTTTTCTGGGTTACGCCATTTTTTCAACGAGTTGCGGTAAAGTATTCATTTGGAAGGGATATAATTTTTCTACTAAAGTCTTCACTAACATAAAATCCAAGTAATAAGTAATTTTGCAATTAGGGATGCATTTTGCAACCATGGACTTCACTAATGTAAATACAAGTACAAACTAAATTTGCTACCAATATTTTGACAGATAATTCAATGTACATGATATTCAAAACACAACCTCCATATAAAGTACTATTATTTTCTTTTGATAAAAAAATCAAAGTACTATTTATTGTGCTTACAAAAGTATATTTATATATTAATCGCTAATAACTTTATCATATATATACAAAAATTTATTTTGTTAGAGAATCGTAAGTAGTATTTTTCATTAGTTGTATAGTAACCCACTGAGTAGTAATTTGTTAGAGAATCGTGAAACAAACAACCAAATATAATAAGATTATTGTTTTAGAAACTTTTTTTTTTTTGGTCAATAAGCAAGTCATTTTATTAACCAAGAATATAACGTGACTTTACACTAGTGGTTTGACACTTCACACCAGATTCTCAAAACAAAAAATATAACATATAGCGCTAGTTGCATAAACTATCAGTAGATGCTAACTTTGCACCTTCCAGGAAGGGTACAAGCTAGCATCTTCATCATTTAGTAGCATACAAGCAATTTACAGTTGTGGATAGCTATTTAACGGCACTAAAACTTCCGGCCACTTCTTCTGGGTTGCACCCCTGAGATGTAGCTCATTGACTATATTGCGCAGAATCCCAGCAGCGCACCGGGGTTCCTGCATGAAGCGCAATCTGTTGCGTGCCATCCATATATGATAGATTTTATCAACCAAGGGGTTGCATTACATAAGAGTAAGCTTTTTTGCATAGAGACGTACACCCGCATACTTAAAAGGGAGAGATCCAACATAGAATCCAATATTGTGAGCAATCTGGTCTCTTTCAACCATAGAGATACTGCTGTATATATAGAGCTTTTGTCCAAATTAGCTGTCAAACGTGAAGCCTTGGAAAAATGATCAAAAGCCTCAACAAGTAACTTCACAAAAATTTCATCACCTCTACAGAATAGCAATAGCTCATCAGCAAAGCAGATGTGTGTGATTTCCAATTTTCCACACTTTGGGTGATAATTAAAGTCAGGGTTCCTCCTCAACTGCTTCAGAGATCTATTGAGATACTCCATAGCAAAAACAAAGAGCAAGGGAGACATTAGGTCGCCTTGTCTCAACTCCTTATTGGCTTCAAAAATTGATGTGAGACCACCATTCATCATCAAAGTATAGCTAACTGAGGTCACACATCTCATAATGCAGCCAACAAATATGTAAGGCATGCCAAACTCAAGAAGAACCATCTTCAGAAATCCCCACTCGAGGGAATCATAGGCTTTTCTAAGGTCAACATTCAACATATACCTATGAGATAAACCCTTTCTAGTATAACCCTTAACCAGTTCATGACTCAGGATTACATTGTCAAGAATATGCCTCCCCTCAATGAATGTAGATTGAGCAGGTCCAACCAACACATCAGCAACAGTTTTCAGTCTATTAGTTAGAATTTTTAGCTGTAAGCTTGTAGAGAGTGGAGCAACAAGCAATAGGCCTAAAATCCTTAACATAATTAGGTTTAGGGATCTTAGGAATCAAAGTAACAGTAGTGCAATTCACAGCTTTGATCATTTTTCCATTTACAAAAAGATTCTTTATAGCAGCACTAGCATCAGCACCAATCACATGCCAGAAAGTTTTAAAGAATCCAGATGGAAATCCATCTTTACCTGGTGCTTTGTCATCTGGCAGTCACAGAGAGCCTATTTGATTTCAGCATCATTTATTTCTCTGACCAGCTGCTGCTGTTGGTGAAGGTTGAGAGTTGTACCATCCCTGGCAACAGCAATATCAAGAGTAGGAAGTTCTACAGTTGCAGTCCCCATGAGTTTAATAAAGAAATGCATGAACTGCTGTTGAATAGCCTCAGGGGAAGTAATTTTATTGTCATGCTCATCATATATAGAGATAACTCTATTCATAGATCTCCTATTCTTTAAATGTGCATGAAAGAATTTAGAATTCTGATCACCCTCCTTGATCAAGACAGCTCCGGATTTCTGCCTCAAAATCTTCTCATTTATATTGGCCCATTTATCAATATCTTTACAGTATTGTTTCTCGAGTTCAATAAGTTGAGGATTTAGGAGATCCTGTTTCAAATCAGTGTGCACAATATCAAGTCAGTGTTGTGCAGCAAGTAGCTTCTCTTCAATACTATTAAGCTCCCTCTGGATGTTTCCTGTAATTTTAGCAATTTTCCTCAGTTTTTTCCAAACTTGAAACATTTTAACACCTTCCACATTCTCCTGCCAAACCTTAGAAACAATGTCAATAAAATCCTGTTGCTGAAGCAAAATTTTGAGCAACTTGAAAGGTATGGGTGGGTTGATATTGGGAGTGTCAGTAGAAATAAAAATAGGGGTATGATCTGAAATATGAGGGTTTAGGTAGTCAGCTTCAAAGTGACCATAAGTCTGCATCCATATACAGTTTCCAAGAGCCCAATCAATGTGACTATATACCCTATCCTCATGCTTCTGCTTGTTACTCCATGAATACTGCCAACCCTTACTTTTCATCTGCTGTAGACCCAATGTATCAATAAAGCTTTGAGAATCTCTAGTCTCACATTCATGCACAGGGGCACCATTCAACCTATCATCAACTGTGAGCACAGAATTAAAATCACCTATTATCAGCCAAGGAGCTGAGTTATCAGTAGTAGTCTGAAGCTTTTGCCAAAGAGCCTGTCTTTCAGCCACTGAGTGCAATCCATAGACAAAGGTAATATTTTCCTTGAAGTCATTTTGTAAATCAACAACATTACAATGAATAAACTGCTCATGAGATCATAAGACCTGCAGATCAAGATAGGTAGACTGCCACATGACCCAAATTCTACCCTTAGTTTCATAAGGATAATTATAAACTACATTCCATCTATTTGCAACCTTCTCACTTACCTTTTTTGCATTTTTCTCTTTTACTCTGGTTTCTAGGCATCCAAAGAGACAAAACCTTATTTTTTTTAGCAAAAAGGTTTTTAATTCCTTCAGCTTATAGGGCTTATTTAGCTCTCTTATATTCCAGCTGACAATTATCATGGGGGGTTATGTGGCTGGTTCAGTGGGAAGCTGCCATTCTCTTGCAGTTCAATCACCTTAGCACTGTAAGTTTCAAGGATCTCAAAAGGGTTTGCCCCTTTAAGTCTTGCATTTTCAGTTTGATCCTGAATCCCACTGCTTGAGGAACCATGGAAAAGAACAATTTGCTCCCCTTTACCCATAATCTATGTAACAGGTAATTCTTCAATATCAGGTTGAGGCTGTGGAGCCTCAGGAACTGAACCTGCACGTCTAGTAACCCATACCTAGACGAAAATGTGGTTCTGCACGTCTACAAATGTCCATATTATTTGATACAATCAACACGAAAATGTGGTTTCCAGTCATAGTCTATGAGTTGGAGGAACACACTACCATCGGGCTTTTGAATTGGCATTTCAATAGGCAGAGGTTTAGAAGCATCAACCTCAACGAGGATACGAGCAAAAGCAATTCTCTCAAGGTTAGCAGTAAGAGCATCAGTGTGAATTGGTTTCCTAAAAAAACTAGCAACTCGACTAAGGTTATCAAGTTCCCAGCGATACACAGGATGTCCAGGAAACTTAAACAAGAGAGGGATGATACGCATAAGCTCCATATCAAACTTAAATTCAGGTTCCCAGACTTTTAACATAATTGGATGATTGTTAAAGTAATAAGGCCTAGAATGCAAGATTTTAACTCTCTCAATGATTGATTTGAATTTAAAGATATAATACAGGATGCAAGTGTACACGAGATTGATCAAAAAAATTCCAAACACCTTGCATAAATTATAACATATCTTTAAATTGGGGAAACCCCCAAAACATACCCGATAAGAGCTATGCTCCAAATTTCTTCTTGCTCCTTGAGGGTAGTAGGGTTAAGCTTGACCACCATAGTAGCTCCTTTCAACACTGGAGGAACGAATGATAAAGTCATACCCTTCTTTGCAACCCTATTGTCGCGATTTGCCTTTGTGATATCTGAGTTTTTCTCTGGAATTGCATTCATCTCTGGTGTTGGCTGAGCTGAGCTATCGGAGAAGGTCAGTTTCCTCGCAGCACTTGAGGATTCCGGTGCCGGAATCTCCTCGTCCGATGGGTCATCTAACACATGACCGTCTTCCATATTCCCCAGTTCACCAGGTAACCAACTTCCAAACTGTAAGGGAGCAAGAGGCTGCTGAACCCCCGACTCAGGGGTGACCATCTTGGTCTTGTCCCCCGGCGGCTGAGCCCCTGAGTGTTTTTTCTTCTTCCGGTTGCCTTTTCTCGTTACAGGAGCAAAGTCGGTGTACGTTAGTCAAACCCACATTAACGTGCACCTGCACAACTTTTTTTCGTTTTAGAAACTTTTACGAACGAATAACTGCTTGTTGTAGACACCAAAAAAGTGTTTTCAGAATTCTCCGCAAAAGCCCGATGATGAAAGGAGTAATTTATAAACTTGAACGGCTATTTTTGCTTTAATAGTTAAGATAAGGTCTCATGTTTTTCCTCCAAACACTCCTTCATTCCATTTCATTTAAAAGCCCCGTTCAAGATCTTTCCAATGACACGTCTCATGCCTCGTTCCGACTCCCGGTCGCCAAGTTGCGATTTAGGGGTAAAACCGTCTTTTACCGTTTGGGGATAAAACGGTCTTTTCGCATTCTTCGGAATATTTAAAATTCCTCTGGAAAATAAAAATGGGCTGGATGTCATCATTATGACGACATCTAGCTGGCTGCTGACAGCCGTCAGCGGCCATGGGAAAAGTCTCAGGGCCGCCAGCGGCGCTGACCCCGCTTCGGGCCCGGGTAATTTTTTAAGCCCGTCTCGTTTTTCAGCTCAATTTCTGCCGGCAAACCCTACCTCCCACGCCTATGTAAACAACCCTTCACCCTCAGTTCAAAACACACAGCCTACAGTTGGCAACCTCTATTCTCGGTTGAGTACTCTCGAGCTTCTCCCTCTTTCTTTCAAAATCTGAGATTTGTCTTTACTATTTCTGTCAAATATAGCCTACAGTTCAGGTACAAAATCCCGAGGGCTCAAATTAAATTAATTGCCTAATTGTTTATTTTCTAGTAGTCATAATGTAGATATCATGGTCACGTTATTATCGCTTCCTAAATATTGTCTGTATAGTTGTTGTGCTGCTCAACATGCCAATCGAATGCATGTCTAAATAAGGGTTAAAACAAATGTTGTGATGCTTGTGATGAACCAATTAATAGTCTAAGTCTAGGTTGTTAATCCGGTTTTGCATGGAAATTATGTCTTTAAATTATTAAGCAAACTTGAGTTAGTAGAGGCCGTCATAAAACGGGCGAGTTGGGTGCCTAACACCTTCCCACCTCGTATATTCGCCCCCGAACCTATTATTCTTGGGTACTTATATGTTTTATATAAGCGGGAGTCATTCTAAAAACATGATTAGTTCACTTATCGCGCTATTGGGTTGTCCCTTCGATAAAACGCCGATAGAAGATTTGTGACCTCTTTCATGGTTTTTATGCAATTCAAGTCTTTTCAAAAGCTTTTCTAACTCGATGGTCCCTTGAACTTATATAAGCCCCCAACTGAAAATTTTTTCTATAAGGACGCACTCCGTGGAAACAATATGGAAAAATCCCGGGTCCTTACAGTTGCGACTTCACTAGGGACTTATTTAAGAGCGTGAGACTCGAAAGTCAAGTTTGCATAATTGTTTAATAACATGTTTCATATTTTTTTGCATCATTTGCGTGTGCTTTGGCACAACCTTTTGATCCTTATCGACCCTCGAGGAAGTTAGTGTCGCAACTCGTAGACAAATCGTATATCTAAAGGAATATACAGTTGTCCTATCGTGCAAATCGACGCTTCCTCACCCATGACTCATCAATCCTTGTTGATGAAAAGAATTACAATTGATGTGTTGACCATCCGCCAAATGGAAATTTTAATTTGTCGTGGTAACCTCACAGGAGCCAAAAAGCTTTTAGCCCACATCCGTGTATTCGCTTGCTTGTTGTGCATATGTCGTTGTAATGCCCGTCTGATCACATGTTTCCATGTAAACCGCGTTGTTATAATGCCCACTTGAATACATGATTATCGTGATTATGTGCCAACATGTACTTACGTGCTAGGAGCCCTTTCTTTTATTTTTAGCTAGTTCCTAATGCCCAAAGATGGTGCGAGAATTCAATTCAATGAACACTCATCATTTTCCTAATGATATATTCTAAATGGTCATGATCAATTTTCTAGGATCTTTTTAGTACAAAAGAAAAAGAGTCAGTCTTTCAATTTCCCTTCTCCCTTTTGTTATTTCTGTATTTTCTTTTCTTTTGATGTAATTCAGATTCGGTCAAAACAAAAAAATATAGAAAAAAAAAAATTGGCAAAATAAAAAAAATAGCCGCCGAAATCGAAAAAGAAATAAAAAAAAGAAGACCGAAGTTCTTTTGTATTTTATTTTATCCCTTTTTTTCATTTTCTTTAAGTCTAGAAAAATAAAAGTCGGGATAGTCCATCTTTTTCTATTTTCTCTTATTTTCATTCATTGACTTTATTTTTCTTTAATATTAGGAAAAAATTTGGGCATTTAGGCTTAATGACCTTTTTTTATACGACACTGTGTTTTTTTTTCTATATGTGGGTCAAGTTTTTTATGAGAGTCTCGTGGTCCTTTTTCATGTTACTAAGTGCTCCGTGCTTCCTATTCAGGATAGGGGGTCCAAGGAAGAAAGGAAATCTTGAGAAAAGTTGGGCTCGGCCTTCTGCAAGGCTAGTTCGTCTGCAGCCGTCTACACCACCAGATCCTCGTTTACCTCCACCACAAACAACCTCACCATTAATACATTCACCATCACTACACAACTTTTTCTCCAGACCAATCACCCATCCCAACTTCGCAATGCCTAAGACCACTGATGAAAGACTGGATGAGCTCATGAGTGAGCTAGAAAGGGTACGACTCAAGGTTGAAGATACAGAGAGGAAAGGGGAAAAAGAGTTAAGGATCCCTTCCGATTCTGAGGAAGAAGAGTCAGATGCCATGTCGGCGAAGATCACTTCTGTGCTCAAGAATAGCGGCTTGATCCCCAACTTCTGTGCTCAAGTTTGACACTAAGATCAAGGGTAAGCTTCCGGCTAAATTCTCCATGCCTGAAGTATCCACCTTCACGGGAGTCGACAACCCGCAAGATCACCTGAAATCCTTCACTACTGCTATGGCTCTAAGGGGAATCAACAAGAAACTCTATGCTCATCTGTTTCCCCAGACCGTGGATACACATGCTCGACGATGGTTCTATTCCCTAGATTTGGAAAGCTACCCAACTTGGTCCGATTTTACCACGGTCTTCCTAGCTCGAAACAAGGACAACGCTACTCTTCCCATCACTTTGAGAGAGCTTGAAATTACCACTCAAGAGAAGAATGAGGAATTCACTAAATTCCTCCGTCGATGGAAATCCAAGATAGTTGAAATGGTGGAAAGACCTTCTGAAACTGAACAAATCAGGTTTTCATAAAGAACCTGCAGCCGGCCTATAAGAGTCATCTTCAGTATCAGGCCATCGACTCATACTAGCGTCTCTATGACGTGGGCATCCTCATTGAAGATGATCTCAACAAGAACAAGGACCATGTCGCCCCTAAGCCCTTCACTTACGGGAGAGACAGGAGGACCACTGCTGAAGCTTCTTCTAGGACTCAGGTTAATGAGGTAGTTGCTGTGAATACCTTTGCTGAAAAAAAGTCACCAAGAGAGTTCACCCCTCTCGGCATGACCTTGTTACATGTTCTTGAAAGAATGATAAAAAATAACCTGCTGCAGCCTATTGGACCTAATCATGAACCATCTGTTAGGGACTGCAACTGGAAAGAGGGCGAATACTACAAGTACCATCAAAGAAAAGGGTACGACACCGACAAATTTTGGGCTCTTAAACATGCAATCCAAGATAGAATTGAGAACGGTACCCTACCCTTATCAAAGCCTGGTCAAGCACCCAGCAATTCGAATAACCCTTTAGGTGCAATCCTGCATATTAGTATTGAAGATGCTTTGGGACTCGAGATTGCCGGAATATGGTACAATGATGAGGAAGACGTATGGGATGTCCAAACCAGATCTCCCGTAGACGTGGCTCATTTGTCGCGTTCAGGACGTCATTATAGACCACCAAACATCTAGAGCGATAGGGTCCAACCCCCAGCTGAAGAAGAAGTTGAGGAAATTCCTGCAAAAGACAAAGAATCTCCTATCACAGGACAAGTCAAGAGAATTAAAGCCAACGTCTCCATTTGGCAACTCTTAGCCTCGTCCTACGAACATCGCCAGGCCATTTTGGAAGCCTTATCAAAAGTTTCGGTATCACCAGATATGAGGCCTGACGATATGGTCAGTTTCTTGGTAGGGGATAAACCTCGGCCAACCATTACCTTCTCTAACAGCGAACTACCTCCAGAAGGGTCTTCACACAATAATGCCTTATACTTGACTGTGTTCGCCATGGCCAAGTATGTGCCTATGACCCTAGTGGATAATGGATCTGCTGTGAATGTATGCCCATTAAGGACCGCAACAAAATTGGGCATTGATATCAATAATTTGGCTCACTCAGCGCAAGGTCTACGTGCTTATGCCAATTCCAGTCAAAAGGTCCTTGGAACCATAACTATGAACGTCAACTCTGGAGCTATAGAGAAAATGGTCCAATTTTACGTCATGGATATTCCAGCCACTTTCAACTTGTTATTGGGAAGGCCTTGGCTCCATGGTTTGAATGTTGTAGCCTCTACCCTCCACCAAAATGTCAAGATGATGCTAGAAGGAGAAATTGTGGAAATCGACGCCAACCCCATCAAAGCAACTGATGCAGGAGCAAGTACGTTAAAGGACAAGCAAGAAGACGATGAATCAAGAACGTCCAAGAACCCAGTTCTTGAAACGTTAATGCTTGATCTTGAGCTGCTCATTGCCAAGAGTATAATGCCACATGAGGTAAAACGTGAGGTAACTATGTTAGAGTGGAAAGAAGTTGATTAGAAACTGAAAAGAAGTGGCGTTAAGGCAAAAGGAAACTAACAGAATTTGTTCTAGTGGTTTTAGCCTTGGGCGCCAAGGAATTAGCTGTTTAAGTTTAATTTCGTTTGACTATTTCCTTAATTAGTTATTAGGAAAGTAGTAATCTGATTATTAGTAGCATTAGGAGTCCATTAAGTATTAGGAAAGTTGTTAGTTAGTTCGTTTTACAATTGTAATCAGTTTTATAGTTAGTTTCCTATTTGGAATAGGATTAGAATTCCGAATAGCTTTAGATTTCTTTGTCTATAAATAGGGGAGAGCTTTGCTATTGTAAACTCGTGCTTTGATGATTAATAATTGAATACATGAGTATTTACCCCTCAAACTGAGTGATTCAGGTTGAAACCCTTACGAGTGATTCGTGAGTTGTTCTTGAGTGATTCTTGAACAAGATCCCTTTATGTGATACTATCAAAGGTTAAATTCCGTTTTGTTACTGATTTCACATCAACTTGGTATCAGAGCTAAAGGTTTGAGCTTTCTTAAATTTAAACACCCACGGTCCTGAGCATAAAAACGACACCATAGCGAGCTTTAGAGAAAGATTCTTGCAAGATCCACCCTTTGCTCAAGAAGACAGAAAAGAAACCCCCAAGAAACCTACAACCGAAGCTATGGGTGAACCCAACGAACTAGCAAAGTTGTTAACATCCATGGAGGATCTTAGGACGTCTTTCAAATCTCAAGAAGAGCGGATGGCTGCTATGGAAAGAAGAAACTAAGAAGATAGGGAGAACATGGAGACAAGGATACGCAGAATTCATTGGAGAAACCACAACCGTGACCCCGACTTCGATGAGGAGTTTGAAGACACAAGTGGGACTAGAACCAATGACGCTCCTAAACCACGACATCCCTATGATGATGACAGGAACTTGAAAGTCGAACTCCCTGAATATGACGGTTCCTACGACCCAGAGGCCTTTCTTGATTGGCTTAGAACTATGGAGAGAGTCTTTGAATACAAGGAGTATGATGAGCGGCGAAGATGCAAGTTGGCCACGCTTAAACTCACCAAGCATGCTTCTTTATGGTATGAAAACCTAAAGGCTCGACGCAAGAAGGACGGGAAAGCAAAGATTGAGACTTGGGATAAACTCAAGAAATATTTAAAGAAACGATTTTTGCCTAAAGAATTTCAGCAAGAACAGTTCTTGAAACTTACGTCCTTAAGCCAAGAAACCTCAAGTGTACAAGACTACCTCCAGAAGTTTGAACATATGCACATGAGGTGTGATCTTGAGGAGAAGGAGGAGTTAAAGATTGCACGGTTCATCAAAGGTGTAAATCCAACTGTAAGGCGCAAGGTAGAGCTTGTTCCTTACGTAACCTTTCAGGACGTGTGCAAAATCGCTCTCAAGATTGAGAAGCAAGAGAAGGAGCAAAAACCAGTTGCTCGAGAGAGAATACAACATTCTCCAAGAGCGCAAGTATCCCTAGCAAGCGCGTAACTCAAGACAAAGGCAAAGCCGTGGCTACTAAGGACAAGAACCAACTGCATTGTTTCAAGTGTCAAGGATATGGACACTATGCCTATGAGTGCGGCTCGAAGAAAGTGCTCACCATCGCTGAGCCAGAAGAGATGGAACCCTCGTTTGTTATGCCCATAACCGAGGATAGTGATGAAGATAATGGAGAGCCATTGATTGAAGATTATGGTATACACGAGGTTAGAGAGACCCTAATCCTTACGAAGTTGCTACATACGACTGTGGCCGATGATGAGTCCGACCAAAGGGAGCAAATATTCCATTCTCGCTGCAAGGTTAGAGGTAAAGTTTGCAATTTGATTATTGACTTTGGGAGTTGTACTAATGTTGCCTCTAAAGATATGGTTGATAAGCTTGATTTGCCTACTAAAAGTCATCCTAAACCCTATACTGTGCAATGGTTGAATGATGGGGGAGGGTTAAAAGTGACTAAACAAGCTAGAGTTTGCTTTACTTTAGGGTGTTATAAAGACGATCTATGGTATGATGTACTGCCTATGGGTGTTTGTCATATATTGTTAGGTCGTCCTTAGCAATTTGATAGGAAAGTTAGTCATGATGGTGTAAACAATATCTATACTATTGAGCATAACCAGAAACGAATCAAATTGTTACCCTTGACTGCCACTCAAGTTAAAGAAGCAAAGGCTAGTAAAAAGGCGAGTCGTGTAATGGTCATAGGAGAGAAGGAGATGGAAAAAGAGGTGGCTAGTGAAACTATGAGCTACCTAGTGTTGCTGTTTGAACCTAATATGTGTAACAATCCCAATTATGATCCTGAGTTAGCCTATTGTTAGAGAGGTTCAAAGAAGTGTTCCCCGAGGAGTTACCCCCTGGTTTACCTCCTATGCGTGGCATAGAACACCAAATTGACCTAGTTCCTGGAGCACCACTTCCAAATAGGCCAGCATATCGGTGTAACCCCGAAGAAGCCAAAGATTTACAAAGACAAGTTGAAGAGCTTGTGCAAAGAGGCTATGTGAGAGAAAGTCTAAGTCCATGCGCTGTTCCTGCGTTACTTGTGCCTAAGAAAGATGGGACATGGCGTATGTGCATTGATAGTAGAGCTGTCAACAAGATCACAATCAAATATAGGTTCCCTATGCCAAGATTAGATGATATGTTAGACGAGCTACATGGTTCCCAGTTGTTTTCCAAGATCGATCTTAGAGCTGGATACCATCAAGTGAGAATCAAGGAGGGGGATGAATGGAAAACCGCGTTCAAGACATGGCATGGTTTGTATGAGTGGTTAGTAATGCCTTTTGGCTTGTGCAACACTCCTAGCACATTCATGAGGTTGATGAACGAGGTATTGAGAGCATTCCTTGGTAAATTTGTTGTGGTTTACCTTGATGATATTCTTATATTCAGCAAGACCAAGGAGGAACATCTAGTATATCTACAGTGCGTATTTGAGAAGCTAAAGGAACAACAGCTTTTTGGCAAGTTAGAGAAGTGTGATTTCATGCTTTCGAAGGTTATATTCCTTGGTTACATTGTGTCCAAAGATGGTGTACATGTTGATCCGTCCAAGGTAGAAGCTATGGCTTCATGGCCAGCTCCAACCAATATACATGAGGTACGTAGTTTTCATGTCTTGGCATCATTTTATCGGAGGTTTATACGCAATTTTAGTTCCATTACTACTCCTATTACTGAATTAATGAAAAAAGGAGAGTTTAATTGGAGTCAAAGTGCGCAAAAGGCCTTTGTTGAGGTCAAAGAGAAGTTGTGTCAAGCACCTATTCTAGCGTTACCAGATTTTGATAGATTGTTTGAAGTTGAATGTGATGCTAGTGGGGTGGGTATAGGCGCTGTTTTAATCCAAGAAAAACGTCCTATTGCCTATTTTAGTGAGAAATTGAATGGAGCTCGTTTGAATTATTCTACATATGATCAAGAGTTCTATGCAATTGTGAGAGCTTTGGAGCATTGGTCCCATTATTTAAGGCCTAAGCCTTTCGTGATGCACTCGGATCATGAAGCTGTCAAGTATATTCATGGCCAACAGAAACTAAACCCTAGACATGCCAAGTGGGTAGAGTTTCTACAATCTTTTACATTCTCGGCGAATTACAAAGATGGGAAGAGCAATGTTGTTGCGGATGCTCTTTCACGAAGAAACCACTTGCTTGTGACACTTGAAGCGAAGCTCCTAGGCTTTGAACATCTTCAAGAACTATATGACATGGATACTGATTTCTCTGAGTCATTTAGAGCTTGCAAAGAAGGGGAGCATGGTGATTAATTCATACAAGATGGGTTTCTATTCAAGAGGAACAAGTTCTGTGTTCCTAGGTCCTCTGTACGTGAGCTATTGGTTAGAGAAGTTCACTCGGGAGGATTAGCTGGACATTTTGGAGTAACTAAAACCCTTGAACTGTTACAAGAACACTTTTATTGGCCTAAGATGCTCAAAGATGTACACGCTATTGTGACGAGATGCGCTACATGTCAACGGGCCAAGAGTGCTTTCCACAAAGGGTTATACACACCATTACCGGTTCCTAGCATTCCCTGGGAGAGTGTGAGCATGGATTTCATTGTGGCACTCCCTAGAACTCAAAGGGGAAAAGATGCCGTGATGGTTGTTGTTGATAGATTGTCCAAGATGGCGCACTTTGTGCCATGTCACAAGACCGATGACACCTCTCATGTTGCTGACTTGTTCTATAAAGAGATAGTGAGGCTACATGGCATTCCCAAGACCATTGTGTCGGATCGAGATACTAAGTTTCTGAGTTACTTTTGGAAGACACTTTGGAGACTCGTTGGGACGAAGTTACTCTTTAGTACTTCACATCACCCCCAAACAGATGGGAAAACCGAGGTTACAAATAGAACCCTTGGTACTTTGCTTAGAGGGTTGGTGAGTAGAAGCACAAAAGATTGGGATATTTAGCTAGCACATGCGGAGTTTGCATATTACAGAACGCCTGGCTTTACCACGGGTCGTTCTCCATTTGAGATTGTGTATGGCATTAATCCTTATTTGCCTATTGATTTCGTGTCTTTGCCTAGAGATGATGTTATCAATGTAGATGCCAAGGCAAGACAGGAAGCTTTCAAGAAGACTTGCGAGCAAGTTCGTGCGCGAGTAGAGAAGATGAACTCAAGGTACCAAGCTAGAGCTAACAAGGGAAGAAAGCAAGTTCTACTTGAACCTGGTGACTTAGTTTGGCTACACTTGTGCAAAGAAAGATTTCCTTCTAGATGCAAGAACAAGCTTATGCCTCGAGCAGATGGTCCTTTTCAAGTTCTAGAGAAGATTGGAGACAATGCATACAAGATTGATCTTCCTAGTGAGTATGGAAATGTGAGCTCAACCTTCAATGTTGGTGATCTTAGCCCTTACTTAGAGGATACGAATTTGAGGGAAAATTCTTTTAAAGAAGGGGAGGTTGATGCAGGAGCAAGTACGTTAAAGGACAAGCAAGAAGATGATGAATCAAGAACGTCCAAGGACCCAGTTCTTGAAACGTTAATGCTTGATCTTGAGCTGCTCATTGCCAAGACTATAATGCCACGTGAGGTAAAATGTGAGGTAACTATGTTAGAGTGGAAAGAAGTTGATTAGAAACTGAAAAGAAGTGGCGTTAAGGCAAAAGGAAACTAAAGGAAACTGTTCCAGCGGTTTTAGCCTTGGGCGCCAAGGAATTAGCTGTTTAAGTTTAATTTCGTTTGACTATTTCCTTAATTAGTTAGAATATGTTTAGGAAAGTAGTAATCTGATTATTAGTAGCATTAGGAGTCCATTAAGTATTAGGAAAGTTGTTAGTTAGTTCGTTTTACAATTGTAATCAGTTTTATAGTTAGTTTCCTATTTGGATTAGGATTAGAATTTCGAATAGCTTTATATTTCTTTGTCTATAAATAGGGGAGAGCTTTGCTATTGTAAACTCGTGCTTTGATGATTAATAATTGAATACATGAGTATTTACCCCTCAAACTGAGTGATTCAGGTTGAAACCCTTACGAGTGATTCGTGAGTTGTTCTTGAGTGATTCTCGAACAAGATCCCTTTGTGTGATACTATCAAAGGTTAAATTCCGTTTTGTTACTGATTTCACATCAGCAACCATTGACAAAGCTCGTGTCTTGAAGATAGAACATGATAGCGAGGATATTGACCTTTGGGGATTCTCCCCTGAAGAGGTAGCCCTCATAGAGGAAGACACCAAATTGATGCAGGAGCAAGTACGTTAAAGGACAAGCAAGAAGACGATGAATCAAGAACATCCAAGAACCCAGTTCTTGAAATGTTAAGGCTTGATCTTGAGCTGCTCATTGCCAAGAGTATAATGCCACGTGAGGTAAAACGTGAGGTAACTATGTTAGAGTGGAAAGAAGTTGATTAGAAACTAAAAAGTAGTGGCGTTAAGGCAAAAGGAAACTAAAGGAAACTGTTCCAGCGGTTTTAGCCTTGGGCGCCAAGGAATTAGCTCTTTGAGTTTAATTTCGTTTGACTATTTCCTTAATTAGTTAGAATATGTTTAGCAAAGTAGTAATCTGATTATTAGTAGCATTAGGAGTCCATTAAGTATTAGGAAAGTTGTTAGTTAGTTCGTTTTACAATTGTAATCAGTTTTATAGTTAGTTTCCTATTTGGATTAGGATTAGGATTCCGAATAGCTTTAGATTACTTTGTCTATAAATAGGGGAGAGCTTTGCTATTGTAAACTCGTGCTTTGATGATTAATAATTGAATACATGAGTATTTACCCCTCAAACTGAGTGATTCAGATTGAAACCCTTACGAGTGATTCGTGAGTTGTTCTTGAGTGATTCTTGAACATTATCCCTTTGTGTGATACTATCAAAGGTTAAATTCCGTTTTGTTACTGATTTCACATCACAAATCTTACAACTCAGATAGCTCTAGATAATTTGAGACTTATCCTCCTGAACAAATAGGAGAGCCTGATGAGTTCGAAGAAATAAAAGAGACCATCGAGGGGATGTCCATCTATGTGGCACACCGCCACAACGCAATTCGACAAATGAAGGGTAAAATTGCCTCATTAGAAAGACCCACGGAATGCAACATTATTCTCGCAAAAGGGAAAGCTTGTTTCCAATAAGATGAAATGTTTATCAAGATGGTCAAATATGGATATGCTCACCCACAATGGCCTACCCCTAGAATGCTCCCCAGAGACGGAAATCCCTACCTTCGGTGGAAGTATTGTGAAGCCAATGGACATCATACCAACCAGTGCAAGCGTCTAAAAAGGGTAATCACCACCATTATTGATCTAGGAACCATGTGGTCATCTAGCACTTGGGGTATAAAGGGATGGCGTCGCTTTGACCAGAAACAGTACACACAGCTGAATATCCCCATCGGCAATGTCATGAATACCCTCATATGGAGAGGAGGTCCTAAGCCCATGATTCCTGTTGACAACCTCCAGGAGAAGAACAAAGACATGGACTCCTACTGCCGCTACGACCAAGCCTTTGGCCACTACATGGATGACTGCATCCGCCTGAAGGGTGATATACAGAAAATCATAGATAGCGTAGAGCTTCCATTGCCTCTAAAGGAAGAAGAGGAAGCCTGGAACTAGTGGGTTATCCGCAGAAGCTAGAGGAACCGAGTCTGAGTCCCTAAGTTTTGACGAGTTAGGATCTTAGCCAAATCTGTAGGTTGAGTCTAGAATAGGGAATGTTCCCTCTTTTACTTTTCTTTCTAAGTCTAGTTTCTTTTTTATGGGAATTAGAGACCCTCTTCTCTAAAGTCATGTGTGCTTATCCTTTTTTGCAAATCAATAAAAGTTCCTCTTGCTCATTTCTTTCTTTGTTTAGCTATTGATAAATCCAATGAATACAAAGTTGAACAAATCATTAACTAATCAACTTAAGCAATATAAGTAAACTTTGCAAAGCAAGAATGCAGATTTTCACTTTTTCAGGAATTTGAGTGGCTGAACTCTCTCAGCGATGCTGCTACGCAAGAAGAAGCAAGCCAGCCTATTGCAACAACGTCAACATGACTTCGGCTCCAATCGAGGAAGACCCTTTGTACCAAGATGTCTTCAATTACATCACCAAAGGAATATAACCTCAAGATGCACCACTAAGAGCTCAAAACGGGCCATTCGTCTCTTAGCGGCGCAATACATAGAATACAAAGGGGTTCTGTACAAGAAATCCCACAACGGGGTTAACCTCAGATGTATAAACTCCGAAGAAGCCGCAGAGATTATGGACGAGGCACATAATGGGGTATGTGGCCCATACATAAATGGTCGAACGCACTCCAGAAAGGTTTTACGACTGGGGTACTACTGGACTAATATGGAAAGGGATTGCTACGACTACGTCAAGAAGTGTAAGAGGTGTCAAATATATGCCAACCTGCAGCATATGCCACCCTCAATGCTCCATAACTTCACCTCCTCTTGGCCATTTTCCGCATGGGGAATAGATATCATTTGAAAGATCACCCCGAAGGGTTTGGGAGGACATGAATACATCCTAGTAGCCATAGACTGTTTTACGAAATGGGTTGAAGCCCAATCATATGCCGTCCTTACCTTCAAACAGGTGTCCAAATTCATAAGGAACAACATCATTTGCCGATATGGCGTTCCCCATGAAATAATAAGTGACCATGGATCCCACTTCAAAGCCGAAACAGCCACCATCCTCAAAAGCTACAAAATCCAGCACCACAAATCATCCCCTTACCGTCCCCAAACCAACAGCGTAGTAGAGGCTGCCAACAAAAACATCAAGACTATCATTGAAAAGATGATAGAAAACTATAAAGATTGGCCCATAAAACTCCCATTTGCTCTTTAGGGGTATAGGACATCCATAAGATCCTCTACGGGAGCAACACCTTTTTCCTTAGTCTATGGAATGGAAGCAGTTCTACCCATAGAAGTCCAACTCCCCTCCATGCGCATAGCCTTAGAGGATGAAATTCCTGCAACCCAATGGTTACAAGCCCGCTACAAGGAGCTAATGTTCACGGATGAAAGACGCCTACAAGCCTTAGATCATTCCCACATGTACCAACAACGCATGGCAAGAGCCTTCAACAAAAAGGTTCGACCTCAGAATTTAAAGGAAGGGGATTTAGTTTGGAAAGAATTGCGAGCCCCAGTTACCGACCCCAGAGGCAAATTTCGACCAAACTGGTCCGGACCATTTATCATCAAAGACATCCTATGAGGAGGCGCAGTTAGACTCATGGATATTGATGGCATCGAGTTCAGCCAGCTCACCAATATGGATCAACTGAAGAAGTGCTACGTCTAAAAAAATAAAAAATAAAAAAATTGTTTCGAAAATTTTAGAAAAAGAGACGTACACAACTTGAACGAACTACGCTGGCCTAATTCCACATTTGATACGTAGGTAACCCTTCTAAGGGGCACGACCAAGATCAAAATCAAAATCAATTCCATCCAACTCATTCAAAAGGGATAATGTTTATTCAAACTGAACGAATAAGCTTACATTGCAAGATTTAAAACTTCCTAAGGTTACAAGAAAAATAATAATAATGCAACTATGAGGGTTTAAGCTAAACAAAATCCTATTATTATTCTTTTCAAAACTAGACTTGCTTTCCTAGAAAACTACTTTAATCCTTCTTCCCTTTAGAAGGGTTCGTTGAAGAGTTCTTCTTTGAAGGACCCTGGCTTGAGGACGACCTGTGATCGCTTCCTTGAGCTGGGGGCTTGCCTCTTTGCAGTACATGATAGCCTCCCCTTTGAGGCCCTTCCTTTCTTTTCTTGCTTCCTGTTTTTGAGTCATATCTAGGCTGTAGCTGGTCCCACTCCTCATGACTAAGGGCTCGTCTCGTTTCTCCATCATTGCATGAAAGCCAATTGAGGTAGGTCTCAAAAAATTGAGATGGGGCAATTACCCGAGGTACATTCCAGCGGTGCCGGCTACTCCAATACTTTCCCCACTCTGCAACGAATTCGGTGGTCAAAGCTACGACATTTGGTCTCGTAGTCTCCTGACAAGGGATCACCTGCTTCAAACCATATTGCCTCATGATCCTAGAGGGAAAGAAGAAAGTGGTCCTATACAGACCTAATATGGTAGTATGGAGGATCAAGTTATCACAGGCCACCAAGGACTCAAGTTCATTCCACCAAGGCACATGCCAACAGATGACAGGTCCCGCATGAAAAAAGGCATCCCATTCAGCAATGGACTTTTCAGAATATAGCGTTCTCCTAACCAAGAAGCTAGCAGCAGTATAGCTTTTCTTTGACCAAGTTCGAGGAACACGAGCGATCAAATTATCGGGCGACTTTATCAACCTCAGATGCTCACATAACCAGATTTGAAGAAGTAGGGGGCTGACAGAAAAAGCTTCGTGAGGAGATATTTTCAACCTGTCAATCCCAATAATGGTTTTCCCTACAAACAGATGCAAGGGAGAATGTCCTTCAACCATTTGATTAACCACTCGCAGCAACGAGGCTCTACCCAAGTTGGAAGATTTTGCATTAACAAACAATAGGCGGTTTAACAGGCAAAGTACAAAAGCCTGTAAACGACAACGCCTAAATATTGCATCTTTTTCAGAACAAAATGGCGAACTTTTCGCAAAGTTGAACCAAGCCCACATCGACACCAAGCACCATGTTTTTCGCTTCTGCAGATGACAAACCCAAGGATTTACTGTACTGATCCCTAAAACCACCTCTCACATAAGGCACAGCCGGGGAAAGAACATCAGGCATATTAGTGATCGCAGCAAATTCCTCAACCAAAGGGTATAGTTCAGAGTTACCGAAACGAAAAACATGCAGGTGAGGGTCCCAATAATTCAAAGGAGATCGAAGAAGGGGCCACAATCTTTTGGTTGGTTTTGAAGTCAAAAGGGTAGAAACATGAAACGGGGCTAATTCAAGTTTATCTTCTATGGTCAGATTTTTGCACCAGGCATTGAACATATTTTCAAAGGATTTCACCATGTGTAAGAACCCTCGCCTTTCCGGCGCGTTTTCGATTTTTAGTTGGAATTAATGGTTCTTAAATATATGCCACATGCGATTCAAATTAATTATAAAGAACAATAATTTGCAAATAAGAAGCCGCCACCAATTTTTAAGGAAACAATTGGAAACCATCAAAAGTGCATCCAATTCCTATTGGGAATTGACTCATGCCCATGGGGACTAAATATTGAGTTCGGGGATATAGGTACGAAATAAATAAAACGAATCTCATCTGAATCGCCCGTATTAACGGCCTCTACTAAGCTTATCCATGTCAAGTATTTATTTATGCTATATGGTTCCATACAAATCCGGTCGTCCAATGATCCAAAATTAACTAGGCGAGTTAAGAACAACCAAATTACCTACGTTATCACTTTGCACGATTTATATCCAATTTACATGCATTCTATTAAAGCATTAAATTAACGCTCCAACCTACCAACTTTGCTAAACGCGTCATGTATTGCATATGCACATTAATAAAAACCGTTAGTATCTTCAAAAGAATAATAATAATGAAAAGGCAGTGACTTTAGGCTAAAATATGCCTAGGAGGCAACTATATGCATGCAAAAACTACGAAAAGATGCAAACTTGCATAAACGTATAAAAAGACGCAAACTTTATGTTAACTAATCATGCATAATTATGTACAATATCCAAAGCATGCAAATTTATTCAACCATAATCAAAAGCTAAATAAAACATGATTAATAAACAACAAATAAGATATTTAATAAAGAATTAGGCCCTCGGGATGGTTAACCTGGACGTTCTATTCGAACGGGACTAGTAGAATTGGAATTGCTCTTCGATCTTGGGTGCTAGGCTAGGTGTATTGCTTGCTTGAATCTTCAGATTTCTGAATTCTCTTTGATTTGGGGAAATATGTGCTCTCAATGCTCTCAAAATTATGAACTGGCTGATTCCCTACAAAAGAGGGTGAAGGGGAGTATTTATAGAGTTAGGGGACAGATTTAGGGGCTTAGGGCAAGAAGCCCGGCGTCAAAACTCGGCACAGTAAAAAAACTGGTTCAGCGGCCACACGGAGGGCAGCTGGGGCCCGCGGTGGCCGCTAGGGCCAGCGGCTGGCCTAATGGCCCCCGCAGTCACGCGTTGGCCGCCGGACAGGTGGCGTCAGTCGCTGGACCTGACGACACGCGCGTGACTAGGGTTTTTGACTTTTTGGTGCTTTGTAAATTACGAAATTTCCCTTGGGCTGACCCAGGGGGTCGGAATTGAGCGGTTTTGACCCAAATCTTCGAGACGCGATATCTCTTGATCCGGGAACCTGATTTAGGGAAGGTCAAAGGCGTTGGAATCCTTATAACAAGGGCTATCCAAAGACTGAGGTTTCAAGGAATTATTGGTGTTAGGGGATGAGAGCTGATTAGGGTGTCTACAGAAGCCCCCACTATGGCCGAGCTTGTAAAAGCGAAGGTCAAAGTATTTGCTAAATATTCCTGCAATGTTTTTTTTGAAAATGCTTTATGTTAGAAAGAAAGGAAAGATAGACTCCTGACCGCCTGTGGTCAGGGTTACCTGCTTTGTTTAAAGAGCGGTGCGTTGCTTTGCTTTGCGGATACTGACGTGACGCTAATTTGGATAGCCTCATCGTCAAAGAGCGGTGTGTTGCCCTGCTTTAATTGTTGCCAACGTGACGCTAATTTTGATAGCCTCATCGTCAAAGAGCATTGTGTTGCTCTGCTTTAGTGGTTGCCAACGTGACGCTAATTTTGATAGCCTCATCGTCAAAGAGCATTGTGTTGCTCTGCTTTAGTGGTTGCCAACACGATGCTAGTTTTGATAGCTTCAACGTCAAAGAGCGGTACGTTGCTCTGCTTTAGTGGTGCCTGTGTTTGGAAAATTGTGCCTGCAAAAAATATAATGAAGTGCCTGTGCCTGTAAAAAAAGTTAGATATGAGGCTCGCGCCTGCAAAAATAGATAATGCCGGGTCCCTAGGATAAGAAACCAAGTTGTGGGGGCAAAAGAGTCATTTTGGGTGATATATTCAAATCTCCCGGGCTTCCAACGGTCGAGATATGCAATCGCGCGCGGAATTTGAACTCGTGGGCCCGCCCCGAGAGGGGCGAACGCAAAATTTTGTTCGGCGGCCATGCGCAGGGCCGTCGAACGCTGGGCGACCTTTACGGGCTCGCAGTTCGATTTCCCGGTTTGCAGGGCATGCGTCATAGGGGTCCTGCGCCCTTCCAGACTCTCCAGCAGTGTAGGGAGGCTCTCTTGCGCCTAGATTGGCACAAGGTAATGCAGTTTTGCTTTTTGTTACATGGATTGTATTTCTTGGTGTGGAAATATCTTATATTTCATGTTTGTGCAGATTGACTACTTCCGATGGGCGAAGTACCATGGGTTGGCTTCTTATGCTTTCCTTTCGTCCAGGGCGATAGACCACTAGAGGATCCTGATTGCGGGTCCGTTCTCTTTTGAGTGGTATTTGGGAGAGCGGATCTTCCGTCAGGTTTATCCTGATGTGGCGGGCCCGAGGATTCCCTTGGATCCTCCCTCGACCATGTTCTTGGTGAGGTGCTTGTCTCGCGAGCAGGTTACGGAGGCCATGGTGGGCTCGGATGCTATGCGGTATTTGAGGGAGCCTGAGGAGGACCTTGCGAGGCACTACGAGCAGTTCCGTCGTGAACGCCTCATGCCTTCATTTGTGGGTTTGAAGGTAAGAATTTTCTATTTGTTATTCTATGCCTTTCTTGCTTTGTTGGTTTGCTGACCTACTTTGCTTTGTAGGAGCCTCGGGTTGATGATGTTGATGTGGATATCCCGGATATGCGAGTCCGAGGTCGGGATTTTGCCGGGAAGGAGTGTTGGGGAGAGGTCCCAATGACGGAGGACCTTGATGAGGACATCTAGGGCCTTCCTCTTCCAGTTGGGCATCCAGGGGTAAATTCGTAATTTTACCTGTTGCATGTGATTTTTACTGCTTTTATGCTTGTATTGACTTTTCTTTGTGCAGCTTGACCGTGAGCAGATCGGGAAGCTCTTTAGGATGATGCACGCCATGAAGTCCTGGATTTCTCGAGCTCTCTCGAAGGGCACTTGCTCAAGGGCTGACTTGGATAAGATAAACTTGATTTGCATTTTCAAACTTGTATGCTTTCAGAAATGTATCTTATATGTTTGGTGGGTTGCAGGTTGAGTATCGTCGACCCCTTCCTCGTCGGTCACGGCAGGTGGTATTGTCGGATGATGAGGTTGTGAGCTCGCCTGAGCGTAGTCCTCGGAGAGAGAGGGAGAGTCCTCGGAGAGAGAAGGAGCCTGTGCATCGGACGGACCGTCCTTGTGGGAGTAGGATGGCTCCGTTTGTGGAGCCTACTCCTATGCCTATGCCGATGTATTCCTCTTATCCTGGGTATGCGGGGTATGCTCCTTCTGGCGGTCTTTACTACCAGCCCCCTGTCCCTGCTCCTATGATGCCTACCATGCCTCCTCGTTCTTCGTGGGGGTATGATTCGAGTTATGCTGGAGAGGGGTGCTCGTATCGGGAGCCTGCTCGTCATTCTTCTTTTGACCCTGGCCAGTTAGCGGCGCCAATCTTTGGTGATGAGCCACGGAGGTCGGAAGATCATTTTGAGGTGCTCCGCACGGATGCTGACACGAGCAATGATTTTTATGACCATGTATTTGTATGAAATACATTTTTCGAACATTTGTGTTGAACAAATATTCGGACTTTGCTTTGTAATATATTGCTGTTTTATTGGTTCCTGCATATAATCAGGCTAATGCAAACGCACAGGTAGTCAAGCAGAAAGCGCAAGTAATAGCCATGTAGCAAAAAATGGTACAGCCAAAAAGTTAAAATTGGGTGTACCCTATCCCCCCTAAAAAAAATGAAAAAAGAAAGGTGCAAAAATGAAATGAAATTAATAATTAGAAAAAGGGAGTAATGAAAATAAAAGATGATAATCACCCAAAAAAGAAATAAAGAAATTGTGGAGTTCTCATAAATAATTAAGGAAATAAAAGAAAAATAGTAATAAAGAAGAAATAGGAAACTGAGCCAAATTCGAGTCCAAAACGGTTAAGGAAAGTGTCCAAAACCGGGTAGAAGAGTGTTGTCTCGAAAAAGAGGCTCGGCGGCCAAAGGAGGGTGCTCAGCGGCTGACGCGAAGGAGCGGGGGTCAAAACTGGGGCCGCCAGACTCAGCGGCTGAGCCGCGGAGGCTGGGCGGCTGACCGCTGAGTTTCAGCGGCCATCCGCTGAAGCACAATGGCTGGGCCGCGGGGCCCTGGCTGCCATATCATGGCCGTTGAGCCTTCGGTGGCTGTCCGGTTGGCCGCTGAACCCCTTTTTTCCGACGGGTTGCCTTTTTTTCGTGCGAGCCCTATATAAGCCTTGGGTTAGTCCGATTTTGGGACATCACCTTTATAATTCCATAGCAATAGAGAGCTTTTTAGAGAGAGAAACCTCCAATTAATTTAGAATTTAGCCATGACAAGTTTTGAAGTTAAGTTCGATAAGTGGTTGCAATCTATGACCCCTGAAGAGAGGATGAGACTTGTGCCCTTTCACTTGAATGCTTTCTTTCATCTGAAGCAAGTTCAAGTTGTCTGGAACCTTCTTGAGGTTGCGGTTGAATTTTGGGATGACAAGCTTCTATTTTTAGATTCGGGTATAACGAACTGTGTCCTATTCCTGAAGAATTTGCCGCCATAATTGGGTTCCCTCATGATCAAGCTCCTGCAACTCCATGGCTTGGGGCCAATCCTGAAGGCTACTATAAAAGGTATCTTGGTTTATCCCCAACACAAGCCTCTTCTGTGGCTAGAACTGGTGAGCTAGACCTTAATGGTATGATTGACATCTTTTTCCCCAAGGTAAGGGATGATCATAATGAGACATATTATAGGCGTGCTTTTATCTTATGTCTCTTACATAGGTACCTCTTTGTTGGTGGAGGTAATAATGGTAAAACTTGTATGCTTAGAATTGTTGAACAAATTCAAAACGATTTTACCCCTATGTCTCTTGTTCTTGGTGAAACCCTAATGTGCTTAGACCGCAAGAAACAAGAACCATCGCATGGTGGATGGACGGGAAGCCGTCTTCTTCTTCAAGTGAGTGCTTGAATAACTACTTTGGATTTTTTTTTTTTTGTAAAGTTTGGATCTTTAATGGATACCTAACTTTATTATTATTTGTGTTTGTTTGTTTTTGTAGATATGGATTTTGGAGCATATGTGCTTCATTGGGAGGCCGGCTAATGCGCCAAATACCAACCAAAGCAGTTTCCTGCCCGCCGAAGACTTTATTATGAATCAACCATTGATGAATGGCGCGGATATCTTAAAGCTTGCCCTTTGCTGAGATGGACTGTCAAGTGGTGGGGCTTAAAATCCGCGATTGGATGTAGCAAGGAGACGGGATATTATCAAATCCTTAGTCTTCAAAATTTGACTTACATATATCCTAGCCGTATCATGCGGCAATATGGGAAACGCCAGATCATCCCTCAGAAGGATATTGTTGAGCCTGCAACCCGGGTTTTGACTATTAGTATGGTGAGATCATGGGAGTGTGCATGGGATCGTCGCCCTAAGTGGACTATTCCTCATATTAAGACCCCAACGGCCATATCTTCAGCTTATGAAGCTTGGATGGATTGTAAGACTGCGGAGGGTCGTAGTGCATGCAGGAAATCTGAACAAGATGATCTTAAGGCCCAATCGGTCAAGGCTAGCTTAAGTCTTTCTAACCCCAATGATCCTAAAGGGAAGGGTAAACAAAAAGGAGTCAAGCATGTGAAAAGTGTTCTTAACCCAAAGGCCAAGAAAGCTTTAGCCAAGATCACTACTAAGCCGGAGGAGAAGCCCCAAATTCGGGCCAACGATCATGAAGCCTCTACAAGTGATCCTCTAATGGAGGTTGAAAAAGAAGAAGAGCCCGTGGTCCGAGAGAGATGGGCTCCCAAGGAACGCGAAGTGGAAGGCCCAAAAGGTTGATGAACCCATGGAGGATGTTGTCCCTACTACCGAAGCTACGGAGTAGTCTATTAGGAAATACTCTTTTTGGAGGATTGCCTTTTATTTGCTTTAAATTCAATAAGGGTGATGTGCCCCTCTTTTTTTTTTTAGACTCAGTTAGTTTGTTTTTATTATTTAGGAATTGCCAAGTCTTGTAATGGACTTTATTATTATTTATGGAGACATGCTTATTTTAATATTGGAACCTTGTGTTTATTATGTGCACAAATTTTAACAACTTTTGAATGCGAAATTGATGAAGGGGCCGGGCCCAATTGCAATTGGGTTGTCCTATGTATTCTGTTAGGGGAATCAGGCCACTCGTTTCGTTTTTTTTTTACATTCAATCCCGCTTTTTTTTTTTTTTTTTTTCTTTTTTACGGGATTAGTTAGCCTTGTGTGGGCCTCTCGAAAGTGTTATATTGGGTGTTTTGCCTAAGCATAGAACCTCTTTAATTGATCTATTCTTATCCATTGACTAAATTCGATCCTGTCTAAATCTGCCAATCTTGCAGCGCCACCTATTAAGGTCTTTGTGATGATAAAAGGGCCTGACCAGTTGGGTCGAAATTTGCCTCTTGGGTCAGTGACATTGGCCCTTACTCCTTTAAGTACTAAGTCTCCAACCTTAAGGTCCCTCATTTTGAGCATTTAGTTAAAGTGTCTAGTTAGTCTTTTCTGATAGACTCTTACATTGTGCAAAGCTTGCAACCTTTTCTCATCTAGCAGGACTAATTTGTCATAGCGGGCTTGGACCCAATCTACCTCTGGGATTTGACTTTCTAAAAAGATCCTTAGAGATGGGATCTCTAGTTCGATTGGTAATACGACTTCCATTCCGTAAACCAGGGAGTATGGTGTTGCTCCCGTTGATGCGCGAACTGATGTCCTATAACCCCAAAGTGCGAATGGCAGCTTGTCTGGCCAGTCATGATAATTTTCGGACATTCTTTCAATGATATTCTTGATGTTCTTATTAGCTGCCTCTACTGCACCTTTTGTTTGCGTTCTGTAGGGGGATGACATTCGATGCTGGATCTTAAACTGGGCTAAAAGCTCAATTACTTCTTTCATGAAGTGTGACCTATTATCACTGATGATTTCTTGGGGAACTCTATATCTAGCTATTATGTTATTCTTAATGAGCTTAACCACGTGCTTTGCTTTGAGCTTCGCGTATGATTGCGCCTCAACCCATTTGGTAAAGTAGTCGATTGCGACTAGGATATATTCGTGGCCTCCTTTTCCTGTTGGGGTTGTTTACCAATGATGTCGATTCCCCAAGCTGAGAAAGGCCAAGGTGAGGTGAAGGTATATAATGAGCTTAGTGGTAGATGTTGTAGATTTGCATGGGTCTGGCATTGTACGCATATTTTGACAAACTCACAAAAATCCTTCTCCATCGTTGTCCAATAGTACCCAAGTGTTATTATCTTTCTAGATACTATCATACCGTTCATGTGCGGTCCACATACTCCTGCATGTACCTCTCTTAAGACCTTATGGGCCATTTTGGTACCTAGGCAGCGGAGGTTGACTCCGTTTGGGCTTTTCTTGTATGTTTTACCCTGTACTTCCAAGAATTGGGTCGCGAGCCTTCTGAGTGCTTTCTGGGCTCTAGGGCTAGAATCAGGAGGGTAGAGCTGGTAAACAAGTAGATTTTTTATATCTGTGTACAACTCATCTTCTTCATCATGGAACACTTCCAGGGTGTCCCAATATGAAGGCTCGAATCTTCTTTGTATGCAGATGGGCATCATCCGAATAGTTTCGGGTACGTTAATCATGCTTGCTAACTTAGCCAAGGCGTTTGCAAATTGATTATCTTCTCGTGGAAGGTATGTAAAGTGTATTTGATTGTAATACACTAAGATATTGTCTAAGTATTCCTGGTAGAGTGCCAGGGATTCACTTTTAACCTTCCATACTTTGGAAATTTGGTTAATTATGAGTGACGAGTCCCCATAGACTCGGAGTGTCTTAATGCCAAGGCTTATGGCGGATTGTTGTCCTATTATGCAAGCTTCATATTTGGCGCCATTATTTGTAACCTCATGGTCCAGTTTGACTGAAATAGGTGTATGTGCACCTTCAGGGGATACTATCAGTACTCCTACTCCAAAACCCTTTTTGTTGGATTCTCCATCGAGGTATAGCTACCAAGTTTCGGTGTCTAAGGTCATAACCCCTTCGTCTGGGAAGTGATATTCAACCTTGTGATCTGGTTCATTTATGGCTTGGTCGGCTAGGTATTCCGAGATAGCATGCCCTTTTATGGCTTTTTGATGTTCAAATTTAAGGTCGAACTTTGAGAGGAGAACGGTCCACCTTCCTATTCTACCATTTAGTATATGGGCTTTTCGAATATGTATTTCAAAGGATTTTCTCTTGATCTTATGTGGATCGTGTGTTGGAGCATGTAATGTCGTAGCTTTTTGGTAGTTGCTACCAAAGCTAAACATGTCTTTTCTAGGGATGAATAGCGGGTTTCATATTCCAGAAATTTCTTGCTCACATAGTATATAGCTTTCTCTTCCTTATCCACTTCTTGGGCTAACATGGCCCCCATTGACGTTTCTGTGACCGTAAGGTTGAGGATTAGAGGCATGCCTGGAATGGGCGGTACTAGAACAGGTGGTTCGGATAAGTAGGCCTTAATTTTGTCAAAGGCCTTTTGGCATTGCTCGTCCCATTCTATCTTTATCTCTTTTTTGAGTTTCTTGAATATGGGCTCACAAGTGATAGTTAACTTGGAGAAGAACCTGCTAATGTATTGGATTCTTCCTAGAAAGACTTTTATTTCTTTTTCCGTTTTCGGAGGCGGCATGTCTATTATGGCTTTGATCTTGTATGGATTGATTTCTATTCCTCTAGTGCTTATGACAAATCCTAGAAGTTTGTCGGATGTAACTCCGAATGCGCACTTCTTGGGATTAAGCCTCATATTGTACTTCCTAAGCCTGTCAAAGAACTTTTGAAGTGAGTGTACATGCCCTTCTCTGTCTTTGGACTTTATGATCATATCATCTACGTACACTTCAGCCTCTTTATGCATCATATCATGGAGTAAGGTCGTAGCGGTTCGTTGGTATGTGGCTCCCGCATTCTTAAGCCCGAACGGCATTACTGTATAGCAATAAGTGCCCCACTGTGTGATGAATGTGGTTTTCTCTTCGTCCTCTTTGGCCATCAGGACTTGGTTATATCCTGCGTACCCGTCCATAAATGATAGAAGGGCGTGACCGGCGGTGTTATCTACCAAGACGTCTATATGAGGTAAGGGAAAGTCGTCTTTTGGACTTGCTTTGTTCAGGTCCCTAAAATCTACACACATTCGGACCTGTCCGTCCTTTTTTGGGACTGGGACAATGTGGGCTACCCAGTCGGGGTAATTGGCCACTCTTATGAAGCCTACCTCTAGTTGTTTTTGGACTTCCTCGTTGATCTTAAGATCCCACTCTGGCTTCATTCTTCTTAGCTTTTGTTTGACTGGTTTGCAGTCGGGGTTTAGCGGAATGGTATGCTGAGCAATTTTGCGGTCTATGCCTGGCATGTCCTTATAGGACCAGGCGAAAACATTCGTATAATTCTTTAGGAGTGTTACGAACTGTTCGCATTCATTAGATGTTAAAGACAAGCCTATTTGCACGTGGCGAGGCTCATCTTTAGTTGCAATGTTTATTGTCTCCGTTTCTTCGACTATTGAAGTCTTTTGCTCATGTTCGATAAGTGCTTTAATAACTTCTTTCGGCAATTCCGTTATATTTTCTGAATTATTAGCAGTGAGGCAATCCGAGTAAGCAAAATCGACGTTCATAATATTAATAGAAGCTGACAATACATCAATGAGGTCATCACTAAGGACCTTAGCAGGAATAGAGTAGGGTGGACTACCCGACACTTCTAGGATAACAGACTCAGAATCAGACTCGGACTCGGAATCAGACTCAGAATCAGAGATGGGCCCTCCTGTAGGACCGTTGCGAATGGTGAAGTTGTACTTGGCTCCCTTGACCGGGGTCCAATTCGTCTCGTGCTTGCAGGTGGTGCGGTCGGGCCCGATTAGGGAGATCAGCTTGGTCGGGTCGAAACCTTCATTAAAAAGCACAGTAAGGGGAAGTTTGGTAGTGGTTTCGCCATACTGACGACGTTCTTCGCCGAAAAAGAGCCCAAAGTCGTTGGGTGCCATGTCATTGGCCTAATCTTTGGTGGATTGGTCCTCATTAGGAGGTATGGATATGTCTTCACTCATGGTGAAGCAGTCTTGGAATGCCTTAAAGCCTGGTGTTAGGATCCCGTTAATTGTGTATGGTTCAGGGAATCCATAGTAAGGATATGGGTCGCCTTCTTGAAGAAATTGCCCATTGAGGGTGAGGGGGTAAGGGTCTATGTTGTGTGGAATAGGTTTGTTGGCCGCGCGGGCTCTTTTCTTAGCCATCTCCTTGGATATGTAGGCTCTAACTTCTTGCCTTATGGGCCTATAGCCTAGCCCAAATAAATCATTTTTGATCTTGGTGTTCCAAGAGGCTTGAGCTACCTTGGGAAGAGGGCCCAAAGTGGTGCCTGGTAAGTGGCCTTGCTTTCTGAGTAAAGCATTTACATTGAGTGTGGGCTCTATTGTTTCTATGAAGGCTATCTTCTCAAAACCCCATAACTCCTCGTCTTGCTCATTATGCTCTATCTTTTGGACTGGAGCTTTCTCAATCTGGGCTACCATAGTATCGGCGGAGACCTCCAAGGTGGATCCTACCAAGAATAGTTTTACCTTTTGATGCAGGTTTGAGGCTACAACATTTAGCCCGTGTAACCAAGGCCTTCCTAAGAGTAGGTTGAAGGTGGCCGGAATGTCGATTACATGGAATTGGACAATTTTCTCGATGGGCCCAATATTGATATTAATGGAGAAAGTACCCAATACATTCCTTTTGGAATTATCATAAGCCCTTGGCCCTTGTGCGGAATGTGCGAGATTGTTGCAGTCTATTTTGAGGTGTTCAGCAGTCCTCAAGGGGCATACATTTACAGCAGAGCCATTGTCAACTAAAGTCATAGGGACTTGTCTTTGTTGACAGATTACAATAAGATAAAGTGCTTTGTTGTGGTGAATGCCTTCAGGTGGAAGGTCTTTGTCAAAAAAAGTGATGGGTGTAGATGACTTTCCTTGGATTAGGAGGTTGACTACTTCTTCAGGAGTGGCATTTGGAGAAATGGTGGTTGCGTTCAAGGCCTCTAGCACGGACCTTCTATGAGTGACAGAAGTGGTCAATAGTTACCAAATGGATATATCAGCTTTTGTTCTTTGCAGTTGCTTGAGGATATTGGTCCCATCATCTTCTTTTGCCATTTCCCTTTGGGCCGAATCCCTGTTGGGGATGGCTACAGGCTCTACGGGTTGGATTTGAGATGGATCCATATAGATGTTTCGGGCCTGAATTGGCGTCCCGATCTTGTGAGATAGTTTAGAACTTTGTCATCTTCTTCTTTCTCGTCATCGGAGATATCATACCATGCTTTGTTATTAGCTATGTCATGGACTTCAGGAGTCAACACATCTTCTGGATCAGTATATGCCCCATTATCTTCCTCATCACTATCCCAAAGGCCGCAGACGTCCAGCGTGGATCTTAGGCTTGGGTATGGTGGTATGGTTTGTCCAATAAGTGTGATCAAATAGGATGGATCAAACCCTTCTTCTATGTCAATGGCAAAGGAATTCCCGAGGGGATTATTGTTGTTGCTGGGCGGTGGTGCATCTTTAGGCAATGGTATTGTGCCATTGTCAAACAAGTCTTGGATTTTATCCTTGAGGGTGTAACACTTTTCAGTGTCGTACCCACGCCCCCTATGGTATTCGCAGAATGCAGACACGTTTCAATATGGTGACCTTTTCTCTACAGGTGGATCGGGAGTAGGCCCAATCGGATGTAGATAGTCTCCTTTGATCAACTTATCTAGAGCTTTGACATAAGTCATCCCGAGGGGAGTGTACCTTCTTGGATGCCTATCAGCTATGGCGTTCACTTCATTTCCTCTGCTTGTGGAGGCATGGTTGGTATTAGTGTATTTCTTATCTTAGATCCTCTTGTGTTGTTATTGTAAGTGACATTGTTCTTCCCCCTTTGGAGTTGGTCATCTTCAATGGCCATGCCCACTTCAATTAATTGGGCATAGGTGGTTATGGGTTGAAACTTCATGTGTTCACGGTACTCAGATGCCAAATTTTGGACTAGCATTCTGATTTGATCCCTTTCAGATGGGCAATCAATCATTTCGGCTACCTTAGTCCTCCATCTTCTCACGAAACTAGTGAACCCTTCCTTGTCACCTTGCTTGGTGATGTCCAACTCTCTTAATGTCATGGGTGGCAAGACATTGTCAGCATATCTCTGCAGGAATAGTGTGGATAGGTCTTCTCATTTTTCCAACTTTTGGGTGGGGAACTTGAAGAACCAGGCGCTGACAGAAGGATCCAACGTTTGGGGAAAGAGGTGAACATACAGCTCTTGTTCAACGCCTCTAGGACCCAATGTAGTAGTAAAAGCTCTAATGTGATATTGCGGATCGTCGATTCCTTTGAATGTGGGAACTTCAGGCATGGAGAACTTAGTGGGCAATTTTCCCTTGATATGGGGAGCATAGCCTTCAGAATTGATGATCATGTCGTTGAAGACACGACTCTTGCCTAAGACAGATTCAAGCCTGTTCAGCTTGGCTTGAAGTTCTTGGACCTCTTTAGTGGAGGGTTCGGCCTTTTCCCCATTGGGCTTGGGCTCGGGCTCTTCATCATCTTTAGTAGGGGGATCTAACTTGGCGACACGGGCTTCCATATCAGTGAATCTAGCATTCATGGCGACCATTTGGGCTAAAAGGTCATCCATCTTTTGGTCAGCGGTTCTCTCAGCGTCTCCAGACATAGAGGACTTAGGTGGACCGGGTGGTGAGGCTTGAGGTGACAGTGGCGGTGTGCGAAGGTAATCGAGCCAAACGGGGCCCACGAACTGTGCTTGTGGTGAAGGTTCGAACGACAACTTGCGGACTAACCTCTTGCTGGACTCGTCTCTCTCCCACTCCCTAGGACCAGCTTCTCTACTTCTACCAATTCTGGACATAAAAAGGTCCGTTTAAGAAAATAGAAAATAAATGGGAACCTCCACATAATAATAAAAAAAAAGAGTTTTATTTTAAAACAAATGTGGGAAGAGAATCTAGCACTAATCCTCAACATGGTGATCTTTTGGGTAAGACGCGATTTTATGTAAGTAGCATATTCTAGTCAATTATCTTTCGACTCTATTAGAATTATAAATACTCTTGACTTGCATATGGGATAAAATTCCCTCATTTTAGAAAAAGAGAAATACTATTGACTTGCATATGGAATGAAATTGGACTCCTTTTTTTTTATTTGGTGAAAGATCATTGACGGGAATATGTTATTTGCATGCAATCTAATTCTTATGGAAAGGAACGCCTTCCTAACATGGTCACTAGCATCGTCGGAGTCATAAAGGGATTCTACTTCCTAAAAAGATAAGATCCTAGACTCTATTTGTAAACCTGACCAAACGTACACGCAAACAAAAGGGAAACCTTCCCTAACCAGGACACAATAAAAGAATCCTACGGGGAGATCTAGTCCTAATATTCTATGGAAACTAATCACATAGCAAGGAAACAATTAAGAATATGGCAAATAAAACAATTAGCGCCTTGATATGGACAATGAGACATAATGCAATAGTTGGACACAATCTATGGTCGGATAAGGTAACCCATGGCTGGATGTGTTTTGTCATCTATGGGGTGCATAGTAAGACTAGACGTACCGTTTTTACATATCTCGAATGGAAACATGTAAATGTCATGGGGTGGAACACGACTATGTGCAAAGGTAATTCGGACCGAGTTGGTCACTGGCCTATGTCATAGATAATATTCCAAAGGATAAATCCTATAATGGTGTGGTGATGTCTTTCGACATCTTGCAAAGATAATGCATGCAATATGAATGATATGGATGCAAAAAGTAAGGAAAATAAACACGTACGGTAATTGAACCAAATAGCTAAAAATAAATCATTGACATGGATAAGTGTTCGAATTACATCCTCTTATTAAGTCCCAAGTAAAGTCGCCACTGTAGGAACCCTCGCCTTTCCGGCGGGTTTTCGATTTTTAGTTGGAATTAATGGTTCTTAAATATATGCCACATGCGATTCAAATTAATTATAAAGAACAATAATTTGCAAATAAGAAGCCGCCACCAATTTTTAAGGAAACAATTGGAAACCATCAAAAGTGCATCCAATTCATATTGGGAATTGACTCATGCCCATGGGGACTAAATATTGAGTTCGGGTTGTAGGTACGAAATAAATAAAACGAATCTCATCTAAATTTCCCGTATTAACGACCTCTACTAAGCTTATCCCTGTCAAGTATCTATTTATGCTATATGGTTCCATACAAATCCGGTCGTCCAATGATCCTAAATTAACTAGGCGGGTTAAGAACAACCAAATTACCTACGTTATCACTTTGCACGATTTATATCCAATTTATATGCATTCTATTGACAAGCATAAACATGATATAAAGCATTAAATTAACGCTCCAACCTACCAACTTTGCTAAACGCACCATGTATTGCATATGCACATTAATAAAAACCGTTAGTATCTTCAAAAGAATAATAATAATGCAAAGGCAGTGACTTTATGCTAAAATAAGCCTAGGAGGCTACTATATGCATGCAAAAACTACGAAAAGATGCAAACTTGCATAAACTAATAAAAAGACGCAAACTTTATATTAACTAATCATGCATAATTATGTACAATATCCAAAGCATGCAAATTTATTCAATCATAATCAAAAGCTAAATAAAACATGATTAATAAACAACAAATAAGAGATTTAATAAAGAATTAGGCCCTCAAGATGGTTGACCTGGACATTCTATTCGAACGGGACTAGTAGAATTGGAATGGCTCTTTGATCTTGGGTGCTAGGCTAGGTGTATTGCTTGCTTGAATCTTCAGATTTCTAAATTCTCTTTGATTTAGGAAATATGTGCTCTCAATGCTCTCAAAATTATGAACTGACTGAACCCCTACAAAAGAGGGTGAAGAGGAGTATTTATAGAGTTAGGGGACGGATTTAGGGGCTTAGGGCAAGAAGCCCAGCGTCAAAACTCGGCACAGTCAAAAAACTGGGTCAGCGGCCACACGGAGGGCAGCTGGGGCCCGCGGTGGCCGCTGGGGCTCAGCGGCTGGCCTAATGGCCCCCGCTGTCACGCGTTGGCCGCCGGACAGGTCGCGTCAGGCGCTGAACCTGGCGGCACGCGCGTGACTATGGTTTTTGACTTTTTGGTGCTTTGTATATTACGAAATTGCCCTTGGGCTGACCCAGGGGGTCGGAATTGAGCGGTTTTGACCCAAATCTTCGAGACGCGATATCTCTTGATCCGGGAACCTGATTGAGGCATGGTCAAAGGCGTTGGAATCCTTATAACAAGGGCTATCCAAAGACTGAGGTTTCAAGGAATTTGCGGTGTTAGGGGATGAGAGCCGATTATGGCGTCTACAGAAGCCCCCACTATGGCCGTGCTTGTAAAAGCGAAGGTCAAAGTATTTGCTAAAAATGCCTGCAATGTTTTTTTTTTCTGAAAATGCTTTATGTTAGAAAGAAAGGAAAGATAGACTCCTGACCGTGTGTGGTCAGGGTTACCTGCTTTGTTTAAAGAGCGGTGCGTTGCTCTGCTTTGCGGATACTGACGTGACGCTAACTTTGATAGCCTTATCGTCAAAGAGCGGTGTGTTGCCCTGCTTTAATTGTTGCGAACGTGACGCTAATTTTGGTAGCCTCATCGTCAAAGAGCATTGTGTTGCTCTGCTTTAGTGGTTGCCAACGCGATGCTTATTTTGATAGCTTCAACGTCAAAGAGCGGTGCGTTGCTCTGCTTTAGTGGTGCCTGTGTTTGGAAAATTGTGCCTGCAAAAAATATAATGAAGTGCCTGTGCCTGTAAAAAGTTAGATATGAGGCTCGCGCCTGCAAAAATAGATAATGCCGGGTCCCTAGAATTTGAACTCCTAGGCCCGCCCCGAGAGGGGCGAACGCAAAATTTGGTTCGGCGGCTATGCGCAGGGCCGTCGAACGCTGGGCGACCTTTACGGGCTCGCAGTTGGATTTCCCGGTTTGCAGGGCGTGGCGTCATAGGGGTCCTGCGCCCTTCCAGACTCTCCAGCAGTGTAGAGAGGCTCTCTTACGCCTAGATTAGCACAAGGTAATGCAGTTTTGCTTTTTGTTACGTGGATTGTATTTCTTGGTGTGGAAATATCTTATATTGCATGTTTGTGTAGATTGACTACTTCCGATGGGCGAAGTACCATGGGTTGGCTTCTTATGCTGTCCTTTCGTCTAGGGCGATAGACCGCCAGAGGATCCTGATTGCGGGTCCGTTCTCTTTTGAGTGGTATTTGGGAGAGCGGATCTTCCGTCAGGTTTATCCTGACGTGGCGGGCCCGAGAATTCCCTTGGATCCTCCCTCGACCATGTTCTTGGTGAGGTGCTTGTCTCGCGAGCAGGTTACGGAGGCCATGGTTGGCTCGGATGCTATGCGGTATTTGAGGGAGCCTGAGGAGGACCTTGCGAGGCACTACGAGCAGTTCCGTCGTGATCGCCTCATGCCTTCATTTGTGGGTTTGAACGTAAGAATTTTCTATTTGTTATTCTATGCCTTTCTTGCTTTGTTGGTTTGCTGACCTACTTTGCTTTGTACGAGCCTCGGGTTGATGATGTTTATGCGGATATCCCGGATATGCGGGTCCGAGGTCGGGATTATGCCGGGAAGGAGTGTTGGGGAGAGGTCCCAATGACGGAGGACCTTGATGAAGACATCCAGGGCCTTCCTCTTCCAGTTGGGCATCCAGGGGTAAATTCGTAATTTTACCTGTTGCATGTGATTTTTGCTGCTTTTATGCTTGTATTGACTTTTCTTTGCGCAGCTTGACCGTGAGTAGACCGGGAAGCTCTTTAGGATGATGCACCCCATGAAGTCCTGGATTTCTCGAGCTCTCTCGGAGGGCACTTGCTCGAGGGCTGACTTGGATAAGATAAACTTGATTTGCATTTTCAAAGTTGTATGCTTTCAGATATGTATCTTATATGTTTGGTGGGTTGCAGGTTGTTTATCGTCGACCCCTTCCTCGTCGGTCACGACAGGTGGTATTGTCAGATGATGTGGTTGTGAGCTCGCCTGATCGTAGTCCTTCTCGTGAGAGGATCCCTCGGAGGGAGAGTCCTCCGAGAGAGAGGGAGCCTGTGCATTGGACGGACCGTCCTGGTGGGAGTAGGATGGCTCCGTTTGTGGAGCCTACTCCTATGCCTATGCCGATGTATTCCTCTTATCCTGGGTATGCAGGGTATGCTCCATATGGCGGTCTTTACTACCAGCACCCTGTCCATGCTCCTATGATGCCTACCATGCCTCCTCGTTCTTCGTGGGGGTATGATTCGAGTTATGCTGGAGAGGCCCTCAAAATTATGAACTAACTGAACCCTTGCAAAAGAGGGTGAAGAAGAGTATTTATAGAGTTAGGGGACGGATTTAGGGGCTTAGGGCAAGAAGCCCGGCGCCAAAACTCGGCTAAGTCAAAAAACTGGTTCAACGGCCACACGGATGGCAGCTGGGGCCCGCGGTGGCCGCCTGGGCTTAGCGGCTGGGCCGCTGAAACTAAGCCGCTGGGGCCAGTGGCTGGCCTAATGGCCCCCGCTGTCACGCCCTGGCCGCCGAACAGGTCGCGTCAGCCGCTGGACCTGAGGGCGCACGCGAGACTAGGGTTTTTGACTTTTTGGTGCTCTATAATATACGAAATTGCCCTTGGGCTGACCCAGGGGTTCGGGATTGAGCGGTTTTGACCCAAATCTTCGAGACGCGATATCTCTTGATCCGGGAACCTGATTGAAGCAAGGTCAAAGGCGTTGGAATCCTTATAACAAGGGCTATCCAAAGACTGATGTTTCAAGGCATATGGTCTAGATTTCCGAGCAATGTCCTTTTCTATTTACGTCCATGTTAATCCATTACCATTATCATCGGGCGTTGCGGTGTCAGGGGATGAGAACTGATTAGGGTGTCTACACCATGGTAGAAGTTTGGGGAAAGTTTGGGAGAGGTAAGGTCTAAAAAGTGATACAACATCAAGCATCCCGTAAATCCTATTTATAGGCAGAAACGGGAGCAAAAGAAGTCAGAAATCCACAAAAAAGCCCAAGCCAGAGCCGTCAGCAACACTGGTCAGCGCCGCTAGCGGCCAAGCCCAGCTCTGTTATGACCCAAATCAACCCGAATCCGAACCTGAACCCGAACTGATAATATTTTATTTTATTTATTTATTTATATTTTTATTTATTTATTTGTTATTGTTTTAAAAATAGTAAAATTAAAATCTTTTGAATCATTATGATTACACTCATCTATTAAAATATCTATTTATATATTTATGGCCCTATAATAGTTATTTACAAAAATTGCAACGCAATTGATTACATCTCCTCAACTCTGTTACACTTACTCTTATAAAAAATGCAGTCACTCCAATATATCACTCAAAAATATCACTCCCTGCGTCCCAATATAATTTTCCACTTTGAAATATGTGACTCACAAGTCAAAACGTTGTGATTAGATATTGACAAAAACGACGTGCAATCATTCTAATGTTGACTTGGCTTGTGCCCGAACTCAAAAATGTAGTCATGCAATCGCGGAACACTGTACTAAAATCGAACTTGAAAAAAATATGTGACCGAAATCCGTCTGACCCGCATCTGACTCGAAACAACATGACCCGAATTGACCTGAACCCAAATATACCCTGACTGAACCGAGTACAGTGCGTGATAACCCAATTCAACCCGACCGATATGGCCCAAACCGGATTGACCCGACCCGACTCGCAACTGAACCGAAGACAACATGAACCGAATCAACTCGAGCCCAAATATACCCGACCCAAACCGAAAATAGAGATAACCCGAATCAAACCTAACTGAAATAAACCGACCCAAATGACCTATTTTCCAGGTCTAGTGGTAGCAAGTTCTTTTAACCCGAGAGGTGGTTTTATCGGTGGCCACGACAAGTGCTTAGGGTTTAGGGACGCTAGTCCCCATACCCTAAGCCATCTTAACCCGGGAGGTGGTTTTATCGGGGGCCACGACAAGTGCTTAGGGTTAAGGGACCCTAGTCCCCATACCCTAAGACATCTTAACCCGGGAGGTGGGTTTATCAGGGCTGATGAGGGGTTTAGAATTTGGTGGCGCTATGGTTTGGCCGTTTATGGTGTTTAGGGTTACGGTTTGGGTTGTTAGGGTTTGGCTGGTTAGGGTTTGGTGGGTTAGGGTTTGGCGGGTTAGGGTTTATGGGATTAGGGTTTATGGGGTTGGGGTTTGGCGGGTGATGGTTTAGAGGATTAGGGTTGGAGGGTTAGGGTTGGGGGATAGTGTAGACGCAAAAAAAGCGCCTTTAGATTTCTCCGCAAAAGCCTGATGGTGAAAGGAGTAATTTATAAACTTGAACTGCTATTTTTGCTTTAATAGTTAAGATAAGGTCTCAGGTTTTTCCTCCAAACACTCCTTCATTCCATCCCATTCAAAAGCCCCGTTCAAGAGCTTTCCAACGACACGTCTCATGCTTCTTTCCGACTCCTGGTCGCCAAGTTACGATTTAGTGGTAAAATAGTCTTTTACCGTTCGGGGGTAAAATGGTCTTTTCACATTTTCCGGAATATTGAAATTCCTCCAGAAAATAAAAATGGACTGTATGTCGCCATTATGACGATATCCGGCTGGCTGCTGACAGCCGTCAGCGGCGCTGACCGAATTCCCAGGGCTGCTAGCGACGCTGACCCTGCTTCGGGCCCGGCTCATTTTTCAAGCCCATCTCGTTTTTCAGCTCAATTTCAGTCGTCCAACCCTACTTCCCCAAGCCTATAAATATGACACTCCACCCTCAGTCAGTCTACAGTTGACAACCTGTATTCTCGGGAGTATTGACACCGAGCTTCCCCCTCTTTCTTCCAAACTTGAGATCTTGTTTTACAATTCTTGTCAAATATAGCCTACAGTTCAGGTACAAATTCCTGAGGGCTCAAATTAAATCAATTGCTTAACTGTTTATTTTTCAGTAGTCATAATGTAGATATCATGCTAGAATAATGTTTTTATCGCTTCCTAAATATTGTCTGCCTAGTCGTTCTGCTGCTCAATTTGTCAATCGAATGCATGTCTAAATAAGGTCATTAATAAATGTTGTGATTCTTGTGATGAACCAATTAATAGTCTAAGTCTAGGTCGTTAAACCAGTTTGTGTGGGAATTATGTCTTTAAATTATTAAGCAAACTTGAGTTAGTAGAGGCCGTCATAAACGGGCGAGTTGGGTGCCTAACACCTTCCCACCTCGTACCTTCGCCCCCAAACCCTTTATTCTTTTGGTATTCATATGTTAAATATGAGCGGGAGTCTTTCTAAAAACATGATTAGTTCTCTTATCGCACTATTGGGTTCTCCCTTCGGTTTGTCCCTTCGATAAAACGTCGATAGCATATTTGTGACCTCTTTCATGGTTTTTATTCAATTCAAGTCATTTCAAAAGCGTTTCTAACTCGATGGTCCCTTGAAGTTATCTAAAGCCCCCAACTTAGAAATTTTCTATAAGGACGCACTCCGTGGCCGTAGAAATCTCGGGTCCTTACAGTTAGGGTTGAGGGGTGAGGGTTTGGGGGTGAGGGTTGGGAGGTGAGGGTTTGGGGGGTTAGGGTTTGGGGGGTTTGGGTTTGGAGGTTAGGGTTGGGGGTTATTAAAGGATGCCACCTAAGCGATAATTTAAAGAGCGCGCCAGATAAGTGAAGATAATGACAAAAAGTAATTGGTGTACTTTGGCGGCCTTAGATAATGACAAAAAATAACCGGTGTAGAACATTTTGGATTCTTAGCATCCTTACTGATTAGCATTCTTGAGAGGTAATTTTTGTCAAATATTTAAATCATAAATAATATTTCCTATACATCTACAAAATAAAAAATATACATCATCAAATTCGGATCGAAAAGTACTTCATAACGAGATGCATTTACAATATGTTTAGAGCATATGAGTAAGAGTATTAAATTATGTTGCGACATCATCAAAGAGCATAGAGTGATGCCACAATTAAAGTGAGACATGCCACCTTAGCAAAGAGCATAAGACGCGCCACCTAAGACAACCCAATAAAATCAAAAGTTTATCAAAATTTCTATAAAGAAAATTAGATTAGTGGTTGCGTTTTGATAGGATACTTTCGGCGCTAATTGAATATTTTAGTTGGAATTAGTGGTTCTTAAATATAGGTCATATGCAACGTGATTAGTTGTGATAGAGGAAATAATAAGCAAATAGTGAAGTCGACACCAATTTTTAAGGAAACTATTGGAAACCAACAAAATTCACCTATTTCCTATTGGGAATTGATTCATACCCGAAAAGGCCAGATATTGAGTTCGGGGATGTGGGTACGAAAAGATAAAACGAATCCTATCTAAATCGCCTGTAGTAATGGCCTCTTATAATCCCATCCATGTTGATTCAAAATTCATATCGCAAGGTTCCATACAAATCCGGTCGTCCAAAATCCTAAATTAACTAGGTGGCTTGAACAAACCAATTATTGAAGTTATGCACATATTTTCCAATTGTATGCATTAATTAACAAGCATAAACCAAACCAATAATAAGATAAAAGAAATAAATCTTCACCTTACCGTTCTTCCTAAATGCGCCAAATTGAATATGCGCACCAATGAAATTGTTAGTAACTTCAATGGAAGTAAAATAAGAAACATAAACAAAATAAAAATATGTAATATTTACAACTTAGGGTAAATTACATGCAAAAATCCTAATTATATGCTAATATGCTAATTAAATATGCTGATCATGCAAAGATGTAACATTTACACTAAATAAGTTTAAAGATAAGAAATCTAGAAATCAAACTAAAAAGTATGAAAATCATGTAAGGATAATAATTAAACTAGCCTATGCATCATTATCATGAAAACAATCATTAAATTTATCTAAACATGTTGAACTAAATAGAATAATTCAAACATGCTAAATACATTAACCATTATCATAATCAATTTAATACATGATTTGAAAAAGAGTTTTGAAAAATTAAGCAAATTGCCTTGAGGATAACCTTTTGTTTTACTAGAATTGAATTTCAATTGCTCGTCTATTTGTTTTGCTCTTGTGTATGAAGTTGCTCTTGAATAGGCTTTATGAACGCTTGAATTATTTTATTTGTGTTGTATGAGAGAGATGAGAGAGAGAGAGATTAGGCTTCTCTTGATTTGAATCCCTAATAATTAGGTCTAACCCGGAAAAACAGAGTTTAGAGGGTATTTATAAGGAATGGGCCGAAAAAGAGGTCAAATTAGGATTCCCGGGCCAAAAACTGTGCCCATCGGTCACACGGAGAGCCGCTGAAGCTCCAAGGACCCTTGATAATGCCGTTGGGATCCAGCAGCTACCGCGAGAGCTCCAGCGGCCCACCTGCGGTGGCACCGCTGTGGCGATGACGAGGAAATTCGTCCCCGATGCCACGAAAACGCCGCTGAAGCGCTCATTTGAGCCCGATTGACCTTATTCCTGGTGCGTTGGATTCCTTGTTCAAAGGGGTTTCTTTTGACATAGTTTTGCGCTCATATAGCACAAGTATGCTATGAGTTAGGGCCCAAACACTAGAAAGGTGTTCGTTTCAGCGCATTAATCAACTATCAGATTGTATGTCCTTCGTTTCTAATGGGTTTTTGGCCCATAATACATAATTGGAAAGCTATTTCAAAGGGAAATACAAGACTAGTAGGCTGATAGTCCAATTCATCCTTGCATGGCTAAATATCAGTCTTGAACTCTAACATGCGGGTATGAGAACATCGTTTTTAGCCCATAACTTCATTTATTAAATCATAACTTTTGGCTCCGGCGTCCGTTTGGGACAAATGATATGGCATTGGAAAGTTAATGAAAAATGTTATTTGTCGGTATGAAAATTATTTAGATCCTAAGGAGGATATATGGATAAAGGGTTTCAAATGAGCACAATTATGTCTAGCATTGACATTCGTTTCTTTAACATAATGAAAGGTTATCATCATTGGGCGTTACACCATGTAGGACACATTTGGGTGTCTACACTTAGTAGCTGAATTTTGATATTACTAGTTGATTTTTCGGAATATTAGTAGTCGATTTTTGATATTGTAGTAGGATTCTTGGTTCCACGAATATCAAATTTACTGATATCAAAAGTAACATCCAAAACTGATCCTCTTAAGGCCACTATATCATTAGCTTAATATAGTGTGATATGCTATATTTAATCGTATTAATATCCAATTATAATTATTGTAATTCTTATTAACCATTGCATAATTCTTTGAGTTAGAAGAGGTTACTACTTTATCTCTTCATTATATATTAGATATTAATTAATTAATTTTATCCGACAACAATCAATAAACATATAATCTTCTCGAATTTGAATGGAATTAATTGCAACCACTCCTTCACCCATGTATCACGCTTTATTTTATTTTTTTCCACTTTTTTTTGATTGTTGGGTTCCCTTTCTCACTACTTCAAGATGTCTATTTAGTTTTTGTTATTTATTAGTTTACCTTACACTATGTTTGATTAGGACAATGACCAAGTTGAAAATAATCTTTTGCAGGTTTTGGAGAAATTTGGATTGTTAACAATGGTCAAGTAGGCACAAGTAAGATTTTTCCTTCTTTTTTTATCTCCCTCTAATATTTATGATTTAGTATTAGACCTGGCAGTCCCGACCCGAACCCGATTACCCGACCCGATTGACCAGAAACCGTAACCGAATGTACCCGAATATTGACAATCCGATTAGAACCGATTATCCGAAATGATCCGAACCGAAATTGAAATGTTATTGACCCGACGACGATCCGCATCCGAATCTGACCCGAATCGAATCAAAACCGAACCGTTCACAACCGAAACCGATTTGATCCGAACTAAACGCAAACCGATTCAAACCGACCTAAACCGAACATGACCCGAAACCAAAATAAATTGAACTTGAAATTGGTTAAACGCTATTATTTAAATGAAATAATTATTTTTTACCAAAGAATTTAAAGATTATACACTAAACCATACTTAGTGTTAACCCAATTTGGTGATTTGAATGGAAATTTTAGAATGAAGCTCAAAATATAGTCTGCCCCGAAAGTGACCCGACAGTTCGGACGTGTATCCGAACCCGATCCGAAATGACACAAAACGATTTTAACCCGACCCAAACGTAACCGACTTTTCAAACAAAAACCGATCCGACATGGATCCAACCCTTATGAACCGACACGAGATGATCCGAAAAGTTACAAATCCAAATAAACCCGAACGCGAAGTACAATCCGAACCGAACCCGGCCCATACCCAAGTATAGGTCGACCCAATTAGACCCGAACCGAAATTAACCCGATTCAAACCGATCCGATTGACCCATTTGCCAGGTCTATTTAGTATTACATTATTGCTTGATAAAAAAAATTCCACATTGCAATTTGTTTTGATTGGATTGGTGTCTCTTAGTCTTTTACATATGCAGGTTTTTGTATCAATTATTGATTGAGAGTTCAAGTAAGAGCTATCTAGAATGATTTTAGTTTAAAGCATGTGTTATAGTCTTCGTTGTTATATCAATTCATGGTATTTAAATATATAGATAGATTATTCCTTTAAGCAATAATATTTCTAACGGACACATTTTTGTAAGAGGTTTAAATGATACATGGTAGTACAGTGAGAATTTGAATCCACACGAGATTTTTGGGGTCATGGTTATGGTTGTTTTGGAGGCTTCTAACTATCGGAAAAACGTTTGGTAAAGAATTTTGAAATCAATGTCATGCGGCATATGAAATCTTTAATACTCTCTCCGTTACAAAACGAGATTCCCGTTTGACTTTGCACAGTTGACAAGACACCACTTTGACCATCAATAATTGTAAATATATATATATATATATATATATATATATATATATATATATATATATATATATATATATATATATATATATATATATATATATATATATCAAAATTATAAAAAGATGAGAATGTAAAAGTTTAATAAAAAATGAATCTAATAATAGTAATTTGAAATTTAAATCTTCAAAAAATTTTCAGAAATCATCAATCAAGTTTTGTGAAGTTTGACTCAAAAAGTCAAACATGAAACTCATTTGGAACGGATGGAGTATTTAATTAAAGGTCCAATAATGTATTAGGAAGTATGACAATTCATACCAAGTTATTTACCCTTTTTTATATAGGAAAAGTATGTTTATGAAACTTTCCATCTTTGTGTGGTTTTTAGCACATATGTGATCATGTAGTAGTGGTGCTGTGGTGGTAGTTTGTTGTTGTTGGTCTATTGGCGAAAGTAGATGATGAGGACGAGTAATAAGCAATATAACATTAGTTACTAGGCTTTCAATCATTAGTTTAAACTTTTGAAGCCTTATTACTGACGACTGCCATTCAAATCCTCATAGTGTACAATATTCACAATCCTGTTATTTAGTACATTAGCCTCTATCCTAATCATAGGATAACATTAACAATTTAGCATATAATTATGCTAGATAGCTATGTAAATAGGATGTGAATCTTTGAGTTTTTGGACATCTCTCTCTAATAATTACGAATATGTGTAGTCGTAAGGACCCGGGATTTCCTACGGTCCACGGATTGCGTCCTTGAATTAAATAAAAACCATGAAAGAGGTCACAAATCTGCTATCAGCGCTTTATCGAAGGGACAAACCGAAGGGACAACCCAATAGCGCGATAAGTGAACTAATCACGTTTTTAGAATGACTCCCGCTTATATAAAACATATAAGTACCCAATAATAATAGGTTTGGGGGCAAAGGTACGAGGTGGGAAGGTGTTAGGCACCCAACTCGCCCGTTTTATGACGGCCTCTACTATCTCATGTTTGCTTAATAATTTAAAGACATAATTCACATGCAAAACCGGATTAACAACCTAGACTTAGAGTATTAATTGGTTCACCACAAGCATCACAACATTTATTTTTAACCCTTATTTAGACATGCATTCGATTGACAAGTTGAGCAGCACAATGACTATACAGACAATATTTAAGAAGCAATAAAAACGTGACCTAGCATGATATCTACATTATGACTACTAGAAAATAAACAAATAGGCAAGTCATTTAATTTGAGCCCTCAGGAATTTGTACCTGAACTGTAGGCTATATTTGACAAAAATAGTAAAGCAAGATCTCAAATTTTAGAAGAAAGAGGGAGAAGCTCGGGAGTACTCAACCGAGAATAGAGGTTGCCAATTGTAGGCTGTGTGTTTTGAACTGAGTGTGAAGGGTTGTTTATATAGGCGAGGGAGGTAGGGTTTGACGGCAGAATTTGAGCTAAAAAACGATACGGGCTTGAACAATGAGCCGGGCCCGAATAGAAGTCAGCGCCGCTAGCGGCCCTGGGAAACTGGTCAACGCCGCTAACAGCCCTGGCTTGGGCCGCTGACGGCTGTCAGTAGCCAGCTGGATATCGTCATAATGACGACATCCAGCCCATTTTCATCTTCCGAAGGAATTTAAATATTCCGAAAAACGTGAAAAGACTGTTTTACCCTTGAACAGTAAAAGATGGTTTTATTCCTAAATCGCAACTCGGCGACCGGGAGTCAGAATGAGGCATGCGACGTGTCATTGGAAAGCACTTGAACGGGGCTTTTGAATGAAATAAAATGAAATGAAGGAGTGTTTGGAGGAAAAATCTGAGAACTTATCTAAACTATTAAAGCAAAATAGCCGTTCAAGCTTAAAAATTACTCCTTTCATCATCGGGCTTTTGCGGAGAAATCTGAAGACGCTTTTTTTGGCGTCTACAGAAGCCCCCACTTTGATCAAGCTTGAGTAAAAGCGAAGATCAAAGTATTCCGAAGGCGACATGCAGGATGCTGATATGCACACGGTGTGTGAGAGTGTACAGTATGTATGCATATGAAGACAAACCTGAGTTGGTACATGCTCGTAGTGCACTAAGATTTCATCCCTGTGAACAAAAGAAAAAACAAAGGTTATGATAGCAGGATAAAACACCGCTCGTAGATGATCTAAACGTCTGCTGGGGACCTGTATTCAGAAAACGTCTGCTCGCAGAAGGATAGTTTAACCGCAACAGCTTAAGCGATCATTGACTAACCCAAAAATTTGTAACCTCGCAAAGGGATAGTTTAACTGCAATAGCTTAAGCGACCATTGACTGACCCCATATTCGTAATTTCGCAGAAGAAAAGTTTAACCGCAATAGCTTAAGCGAGTGACTGACCCAAAATTGGTAGTGTTGAGTCGCTTAGTATTTTCGGGCTCATAAAATAACTTGGCCCCCCCGGGCGATGAGCGTCGTCGCAGTGTAGATCCGGGTTTCAGTATTTGGGACCTGCAAATATAAACGGGTTAGTTTTACCTGAAAATAGTTGGTACCGTAAAATGGGCTAACTGACGAATTTGAATTTGTGGGCCAGAGGGCTTCGCTCCCGCACGCTTGGTACTGATATTGCCGCATAATGAACTGAAATAAAGAACTTCGGAATGGAAAAAGGGGCCATGGGTCAGCAGTGGGGCCCGTGTTGCAGGGTCGCTAGTGGCCCAGGCCAGCACCGCTGGCGACACTGGGCCTCGGTGTGAGGCCGCTAGCGGCTCTGGCCAGCGTCGCTAGCGGCGTTGGGCTGGCGCCAATAAAAGAGCTTCGGCACTTTCTTCTTCCTCTTCCGTGTGCCATTTTCTTTTTCTCGTCGAGCCATTGCCGAGCAAAAACCTCCATCGTTGAGTGCTTCACTCCACTTGAGGTAAGTCGATTCTTGTCTGTTTTCTTCGATTTTTGTCTAGAACTTGCTTATTTTTCGGCCAAGTTGCTGAATTTCGGGTTGTATTGTTGAATGCGTGCTTGTTTCTTGCGAATCTGAACTTTTGTTTTCCCACTTGTAGAGAGAGAAAACTCCATTGTGTTCCCATGGCTCTCGTAGACAAAGGGAAGCGTCCTATGACTGATGAGGAGTATGACCGGAGCGTTTTCCGCACCGGGTTGCCTTCTACCCGAGCGCCTCTGACCGGTCACGCAGATGGGGCTCGACTGTGCCAGGATGCTTTTATGATGTTGGACTGGCGCCCGCCTGGAGTTTTGGACCGTCGTGTTCTGTTGCCGGATAGACGGAGTCATTTATCTGACATGGAGCTGGTATGTTTTCTGACTCTCTATTTTTTTTGTGTTCAGTATATTTGAACTGAAACTTGGAACTGTTAGTGGTTCGGCACACGAACAAATTGTTGCAGTCTATTTTGAGGTGTTCATCAGTCCTCAAGGGGCATACATTTACAGCAGAGCCATTGTCAACGAAAGTCATAGGGACTTGTCTTTGTTGACAGATTACAGTAAGATAAAGTGCTTTGTTGTGGTGAATGCCTTCAGGTGGAAGGTCTTTGTCAGAAAAAGTGATGGGTGTAGATGACTTTCCTTGGATCAGGAGGTTGACTACTTCTTCAGGAGTGGTATTTGGAGAAATGGTGGTTGCGTTCAAGGCCTCTAGCACGGACCTTCTATGAGTGATAGAAGTGGTCAATAGTTACCAAATGGATATATCGGCTTTTGTTCTTTGCAGTTGCTTGAGGATATTGGTCCCATCATCTTCTTTTGCCATTTCCCTTTTGGCCGAATCCCTGTTGGGGATGGCTACAGGCTCTACGGGTTGGATTTGAGATGGATCCACATAGATGTTTTCGGGCCTAAATTGGCGTCCCGATCTTGTGAGATAGTTTAGAACTTTGTCATCTTCTTCTTTCTCGTCATCGGAGATATCATACCATTCTTTGTTATTAGCTATGTCATGGACTTCAGGAGTCAACACATCTTCTGGATCAGTATATGCCCCATTATCTTCCTCATCACTATCCCAAAGGCCGCAGACGTCCAACGTGGATCTTGGGCTTGGGTATGGTGGTATGGTCTGTCCAATAGGTGTGATCAAATAGGATGGATCAAACCCTTCTTCTATGTCAATGGAAAAGGAATTCCCGAGGGGATTATTGTTGTTGTTGGGCGGTGGTGCATCTTTAGGCAATGGTATTGTGCCATTGTCAAACAAGTCTTGAATTTTATCCTTGAGGGTGTAACACTTTTCAGTGTCATGCCCACGCCCCCTATGGTATTCGCAGAATGCAGACACGTTCCAATATGGTGACCTTTTCTCTACAGGTGGATCGGGAGTAGGCCCAATCGGATGTAGATAGTCTCCTTTGATCAACTTATCTAGAGCTTTGACATAAGTCATCTCGAGGGGAGTGTACCTTCTTGGACGCCTATCAGCTATGGCGTTCACTTCATTTCCTCTACTTGTGGAGGCATGGTTGGTATTAGTGTATTTCTTATCCTTATATCCGCCTGTGTTGTTATTGTAAGTGACCTTGTTCTTCCCCCTTTGGAGTTGGTCATCTTCAATGGCCATGCCCACTTCAATTAATTGGGCATAGGTGGTTATGGGTTGAAACTTCATGTGTTCACGGTACTCAGATGCCAAATTTTGGACTAGCATTCTGATTTGATCCCTTTCAGATGGGCAATCAATCATTTCGGCTACCCTAGTCCTCCATCTTCTCACGAAACTAGTGAACCCTTCCTTGTCACCTTGCTTGGTGATGTCCAACTCTCTTAATGTCATGGGTGGCAAGACATTGTCAGCATATCTCTGCAGGAATAGTGTGGATAGGTCTTCTCATTTTTCCAACTTTTGGGTGGGGAACTTGAAGAACCAGGCGCTGACAGAAGGATCCAAGGTTTGGGGAAAGAGGTGAACATACAGCTCTTGTTCAATGCCTCTAAGACCCAATGTAGTAGTAAAAGCTCTAATGTGATATTGTGGATCGTCGGTTCCTTTGAATGTGGGAACTTCAGGCATGGAGAACTTAGTGGGAAATTTTCCCTTGATATGTGGAGCATAGCCTTCAGAATTGATGATCATGTCGTTGAAGACACGACTCTTGCCTAAGACAGATTCAAGCCTGTTCAGCTTGGCTTGAAGTTCTTGGACCTCTTTAGTGGAGGGTTCGGCCTTTTCCCCATTGGGCTTGGGCTCGGGCTCTTCATCATCTTTAGTAGGGGGATCTAACTTGGCGACACGGGCTTCCATATCAGTGAATCTAGCATTCATGGCGACCATTTGGGCTAAAAGGTCATCCATCTTTTGGTCAGCGGTTCTCTCAGCGTCTCCAGACATAGCGGACTTAGGTGGATCGGGTGGTGAGGCTTGAGGTGACAGTGGCGGTGTGCGAAGGTAATCAAGCCAAACGGGGCCCACGAACTGTGCTTGTGGTGAAGGTTCGAACGACAACTTGCGGCCTAACCTCTTGCTGGACTCGTCTCTCTCCCACTCCCTAGGACCAGGTTCCCTACTTCTACCAATTCTGGACATAAAAAGGTCCGTTTAAGAAAATAGAAAATAAATGGGAACCTCCACATAATAATAAAAAAAAAAAGAGTTTTATTTTAAAACAAATGTGGGAAGAGAATCTAGCACTAATCCTCAACATGGTGATCTTTTGGGTAAGACGCGATTTTATGTAAGTAGCATATTCTACTCAATTATCTTTCGACTCTATTAGAATTATAAATACTGTTGACTTGCATATGGGATAAAATTCCCTAATTTTAGAAAGAGAGAAATACTATTGACTTGCATATGGAATGAAATTGGACTCTTTTTTTTTTATTTGGTGAAAGATCATTGACGGGAATATGTTATTTGCATGCAATCTAATTCTTATGGAAAGGAACGCCTTCCTAACATGGTCACTTGCATCGTCGGAGTCATACAGGGATTCTGCTTCCTAAAAAGATAAGATCCTAGACTCTGTTTGTAAACCTGACCAAACGTACACGCAAAACAAAAGGGAAACCTTCCCTAACCAGGACACAATAAAAGAATCCTAAGGGGAGATCTACTCCTAATATTCTATGGAAACTAATCACATAGCAAGGAAACAATTAATAATATGGCAAATAAAACAATTAGCACCTTGATATGGACAATGAGACATAATGCAATAGTTTGACACAATCTATGGTCGGATAAGGTAACCCATGGCTAGATGTGTTTTGTCATCTATGGGGTGCATAGTAAGACTAGACGTACCGTTTTTACATATCTCGAATGGAAACATGTAAATGTGATGGGGTGGAACACGACTATGTGCAAAGGTAATTCGGACCGAGTGGGTCACTGGCCTAAGTCATAGACAATATTCCAAAGGATAAATCCTATAATGGTGTGGTGATGTCTTTCGACATCTTGCAAAGATAATGCATGCAATATGAATGATATGGATGCAAAAAGTAAAGAAAATAAACACGTACGTTAATTGAACCAAATAGCTAAAAATAAATCATTGACATGGATAAGTGTTCGAATTACATCCTCTTATTAAGTCCCAAGTGAAGTCGCCACTGTAGGAACCCTCGCCTTTCCGGCGGGTTTTCGATTTTTAGTTGGAATTAATGGTTCTTAAATATATGCCACATGCGATTCAAATTAATTATAAAGAACAATAATTTGCAAATAAGAAGCCGCCACCAATTTTTGAGGAAACAATTGGAAACCATCAAAAGTGCATCCAATTCCTATTGGGAATTGACTCATGCCCATGGGGACTAAATATTGAGTTCGGGTTGTAGGTACGAAATAAATAAAACGAATCTCATCTAAATTTCCCGTATTAACGACCTCTACTAAGCTTATCCCTGTCAAGTATCTATTTATGCTATATGGTTCCATACAAATCCGGTCGTCCAATGATCCTAAATTAACTAGGCGGGTTAAGAACAACCAAATTACCTACGTTATCACTTTGCACGATTTATATCCAATTTATATGCATTCTATTGACAAGCATAAACATGATATAAAGCATTAAATTAACGCTCCAACCTACCAACTTTGCTAAACGCGCCATGTATTGCATATACACATTAATAAAAACCGTTAGTATCTTCAAAAGAATAATAATAATGCAAAGGCAGTGACTTTATGCTAAAATAAGCCTAGGAGGCTACTATATGCATGCAAAAACTACGAAAAGATGCAAACTTGCATAAACTAATAAAAAGACGCAAACTTTATATTAACTAATCATGCATAATTATGTACAATATCCAAAGCATGCAAATTTATTCAACCATAATCAAAAGCTAAATAAAACATGATTAATAAACAACAAATAAGAGATTTAATAAAGAATTAGCCCTCAGGATGGTTAACCTGGTCGTTCTATTCGAACGGGACTAGTAGAATTGGAATTTCTCTTTGATCTTGGGTGCTACGCTAAGTGTATTGCTTGCTTGAATCTTCAGATTTCTAAATTCTCTTTGATTTGGGGAAATATGTGCTCTCAGTGCTCTCAAAATTATGAACTGACTGAACCCCTGTAAAAGAAGGTGAAGAGGAGTATTTATAGAGTTAGGGGACGGATTTAGGGGCTTAGGGCAAGAATCCCGGCGTCGAAACTCGGCACAGTCAAAAAAATGGGTCAGCGGCCACACGGAGGGCAGCTGAGGTTCACGGTGGCCTCTGGGGCTCAGCGGCTGGCCTAATGGCCCCCGCTGTCACGCGTTGGCCGCCGGACAGGTCGCATCAGCCGCTGGACCTGACGGCACGCGCGTGACTAGGGTTTTTGACTTTTTGGTGCTCTGTAAATTACGAAATTGCCCTTGGGCTGACCCAGGGGGTCGGAATTAAGCGGTTTTGACCCAAATCTTCGAGACGCGATATCTCTTGATCCGGGAACCTGATTGAGGCATGGTCAAAGGCGTTGAAATCCTTATAACAAGGGCTATCCAAAGACTGAGGTTTCAAGGAATTTGCGGTGTTAGGGGATGAGAGCCGATTAGGGTGTCTACAGAAGCCCCCACTATGGCCGAGCTTGTAAAAGCGAAGGTCAAAGTATTTGCTAAAAATGCCTGCAATGTTTTTTTTTTTTGAAAATGCTTTATATTAGAAAGAAAGGAAAGATAGACTCCTGACCGTGTGTGGTCAGGGTTACCTGCTTTGTTTAAAGAGCGGTGCGTTGCTCTGCTTTGCGGATACTGACGTGACGCTAATTTTCATAGCCTCATCGTCAAAGAGCGGTGTGTTGCCCTGCTTTAATTGTTGCCAACGTGACGCTAATTTTGATAGCCTCATTGTCAAAGAGCATTGTGTTGCTCTGCTTTAGTGGTTGCCAACGCGATGCTTATTTTAATAGCTTCAATTTCAAAGAACGGTGCGTTGCTCTGCTTTAGTGGTGCCTGTGTTTAGAAAATTGTGCCTGCAAAAAATATAATGAAGTTATGAGGCTCTGCTTTAGTGGTGCCTCCGTAACCTGCCTGTAAAAAGTTCGATATGAGGCTCGCGCTTGCAAAAATAGATAATGCCATGTCCCTAAGATAAGAAACCAAGCTGTGGGGGCAAAAGAGTCATTTTGGCCGATATATTCAAATCTCCCGGGCTTCCAACGGTCGAGAAATGTAATCGTGCGTGGAATTTGAACTCGTAGGCCCGCCCCGAGAGGGGCGAACGAAAAATTTGGTTCGGCGGCCATGTGCAGGGCCGTCGAACGCTGGGCTACCTTTACGGGCTCGTAGTTGGATTTCCCGGTTTGCAGGGCGTGGCGTCGTAGGGGTCCTGCGCCCTTCCAGACTCTCCAGCAGTGTAGGGAGGCTCTCTTGCGCCTAGATTGGCACAAGGTAATGCAGTTTTGCTTTTTGTTACTGGATTGTATTTCTTGGTGTGGAAATATCTTATATTGCATGTTTGTGTAGATTGACTACTTCCGATGGGCGAAGTACCATGGGTTGGCTTCTTATGCTGTCCTTTCGTCCAGGGCAATAGACCGCCAGAGGATCCTGATTGCGGGTTCGTTCTCTTTTGAGTGGTATTTGGAAGAGAGCGGATATTCCGTCAGGTTTATCCTGACGTGGCGGGCCCGAGGATTCCCTTGGATCCTCCCTCGACCATGTTTTTGGTGAGGTGCTTGTCTCGCGAGCAGGTTACGGAGGCCATGGTGGGCTCAGATGCTATGCGGTATATGAGGGAGCCTGAGGAGGACCTTGCGAGGCACTACGAGCAGTTCCGTCGTGATCGCCTCATGCCTTCATTTGTGGGTTTGAACGTAAGAATTTTCTATTTGTTATTCTATGCCTTTCTTGCTTTGTTGGTTTGCTGACCTACTTTGCTTTGTAGGAGCCTCGGGTTGATGATGTTGATGTGGATATCCCGGATATGCGGGTCCGAGGTCGGGATTATGCCGGGAAGGAGTATTGGGGAGAGGTCCCAATGACGGAGGACCTTGATGAGGACATCCCGGGCCTTCCTCTTCCAGTTGGGCATCCAGGGGTAAATTCGTAATTTTACCTGTTGCATGTGATTTTTGCTGCTTTTATGCTTGTATTAACTTTTCTTTGCGCAGCTTGACCATGAGTAGACCGGGAAGCTCTTTAGGATGATGCACCCCATGAAGTCCTGGATTTCTCGAGCTCTCTCGAAGGGCACTTGCTCGAGGGCTGACTTGGATAAGATAAACTTGATTTGCATTTTCAAAGTTGTATGCTTTCAGATATATATCTTATATGTTTGGTGGGTTGCGGGTTGAGTATCGTCGACCCCTTCCTCGTCGGTCACGACAGGTGGTATTGTCGGATGATGAGGTTGTGAGCTCGCCTGAGCGTAGTTCTTCTCGTGAGAGGATCCCTCGGAGGGAGAGTCCTCGGAGAGAGAGAGAGCCTGTGCATCGGACGGACCGTCCTGCTGGGAGTAGGATGGCTCCATTTGTGGAGCCTACTCCTATGCCTATGCCGATGTATTCCTCTTATCCTGGGTATGCAGGGTATGCTCCTTATGGCGGTCTTTACTACCAGCCCCCTGTCCCTGCTCCTATGATGCCTACCATGCCTCCTCGTTCTTCGTGGGGGTATGATTCGAGTTATGCTGGAGAGGCCCTCAAAATTATGAACTAATTGAACCCCTGTAAAAGAGGGTGAAGAAGAGTATTTATAGAGTTAGGGGACGGATTTAGGGGCTTAGGGCAAGAAGCCCGGCCACACGGTTCAACGGCCACACGGATGGCAGCTGGGGCCCGAGGTGGCCGCCGGGGCTTAGCGGCTGGGCCGCTGAGGCTCAGCGGCTGGCCGCTGAAACTAAGCCGCTTGGGCCAGCGGCTGGCCTAATGGCCCCCGCTGTCGCGCGCTGGCCGCAGAACAGGTCGCGTCAGCTGCTGGACTTGAGGGCGCACGCTTGACTAGGGTTTTTGACTTTTTGGTGCTCTATAAATTACGAAATTGCCCTTGGGCTGACCCAGGGGGTCTGGATTGAGCGGTTTTGACCCAAATCTTCGAGATGCGATAGCTCTTGATCCGGGAACCTGATTGAGGCAAGGTCAAAGGCGTTGGAATCCTTATAACAAGGGCTTACCAAAGACTGAGGTTTCAAGGAATTTGGTCTAGATTTTCGAGCAATGTCCTTTTCTACTTACGTCTATGTTAATCCATTACCAGCATCATCGGGCATTGCGGTGTCAGGGGATGAGAACTGATTAGGGTGTCTACACCATGGTAGAAGTTTGGGGAAAGTTTGGGAGAGGTAAGGTCTAAAAAGTGATACAACATCAAGCATCCCGTAAATCCTATTTATAGGCAGAAACGCGAGCAAAAGAAGTCAGAAATCCACAAAAAAGCCCAAGCCAGAGCCGTCAGCAACACTGGTCAGCGCCGCTAGCGGCCAAGCCCAGCTCTGTTATGACCCAAATCAACCCGAACCCGAACCTGAACCCGAACTGATAATATTTTGTTTTATTTTTTTATTTATATTTGTATTTATTTATTTGTTATTGTTTTAAAAATAGTAAAATTAAAATCTTTTGAATCATTATGATTACACTCATCTATTAAAATATCTATTTATATAATCAATTTATATATTTATGGCCCTATAATAGTTACTTACAAAAATTGCAACGCAATTGATTACATCTCCTTAACTCTGTTACACTTACTCTTATAAAAAATGCAGTCACTCCAATATATCACTCCAAAATATCACTCCCTGCGTCCCAATATAATTTTCCACTTTGAAATATGTGACTCACAAGTCAAAACGTTGTGATTAGATATTGACAAAAACGACGTGCAATCATTCTAATGTTGACTTGACTTGTGCCCGAACTCAAAAATGTAGTCATCCAATCGCGGAACACTGTACTAAAATCGAACTTGAAAAAATATGTGACTGAAATCTGTCTGACCCACATCTGACTCGAAACAACATGACCCGAGTTGACCCGAACCCAAATATACCCTGACTGAACCGACCCGAACCTGAACCGAGTACAATGCGTGATAACCCAATTCAACCCGACCGATATGGCCCAAATCGGATTGACCCGACCTGACTCGCAACTGAACCGAAGACAACATGAACCGAATCAACTCGAGCCCAAATATACCCGACCCGAACCGAAAATAGAGATAACCCAAATCAAACCTAACTGAAATAACCCGACCCAAATGACCTATTTGCCAGGTCTAGTGGCAGCAAGTGCTTTTAACCCAGGAGGTGGTTTTATCGGTGGCCACGACAAGTGCTTAGGGTTTTGGGACGCTAGTCCGAATACCCTAAGCCATCTTAACCCGGGAGGTGGTTTTATCAGGGGCAACGACAAGTGCTTAGGGTTAAGGGACCCTAGTCCCCACACCCTAAGCTATCTTAACCCGGGAGGTGGGTTTATCAGGGCTGATGAGGGGTTTAGAATTTGGTGGCGCTAGGGTTTGGCCGTTTATGGTGTTTAGGGTTAGGGTTTGGGTTGTTAGGGTTTGGGTTGTTAGGGTTTGGCTGGTTAGGGTTTGGTGGGTTAGGGTTTGGCGGGTTAGGGATTATGGGATTAGGGTTTGTGGAATTGGGGTTTGGCGGGTGAGGGTTTAGAGGAATAGGTTTGGAGGGTTAGGGTTGGGGGATAGTGTAGACGCCAAAAAAGCGCCTTTAGATTTCTCCGCAAAAGCCCGATGATGAAAGTAGTAATTTATAAACTCGAACTGTTTTTTTTTGCTTTAATAGTTAAGATAAGGTCTCAGGTTTTTCCTCCAAACACTCCTTCATTCCATCCTATTCAAAAGCCCCGTTTAAGAGCTTTCCAACGACACGTCTCATGCTTCTTTCCGACTCCTGGTCGCCAAGTTACGATTTAGTGGTAAAATCGTCTTTTACCGTTCGGGGGTAAAACGGTCTTTTCACATTTTTCGGAATATTGAAATTCCTCCAGAAAATAAAAATGGACTGTATGTCGCCATTATGACGATATCCGGCTGGCTGCTGACAGCCGTCAGCGGCGCTGACCGAATTCCCAGGGCTGCTAGCGGCGCTGACCCTGCTTCGGGCCAGACTCATTTTTCAAGCCCATCTCGTTTTTCAGCTCAATTTCAGCCGTCCAACTCTACTTCTCCAAGCCTATAAATATGACCCTCCACCCTCAGTTCAAAACACACAGTCTACAGTTGACAACCTGTATTCTCGGGAGTATTGACACCGAGCTTCCCTTTCTTTCTTCCAAACTTGAGATCTTGTTTTACTATTCTTGTCAAATATAGCCTACAGTTCAGGTACAAATTCCTGAGGGCTCAAATTAAATCAATTGCTTAACTGTTTATTTTTCAGTAGTCATAATGTAGATATCATGCTAGAATAATGTTTTTATCGCTTCCTAAATATTGTCTGCCTAGTCGTTGTGCTGCTCAATTTGTCAATCGAATGCTGTCTAAATAAGGTCATTAATAAATGTTGTGAATCTTGTGATGAACCAATTAATAGTCTAAGTCTAGGTCGTTAATCCGGTTTGTGTGGGAATTATGTCTTTAAATTATTAAGCAAACTTGAGTTAGTAGAGGCTGTCATAAACGGGCGAGTTGGGTGCCTAACACCTTCCCACCTCGTACCTTCGCCCCCGAACCCTTTATTCTTGGGTATTCATATGTTAAATATGAGCGGGAGTCTTTCTAAAAACATGATCAGTTCACTTATCGCGCTATTGGGTTCTCCCTTCGGTTTATCCCTTCGATAAAACGTCGATAGCAGATTTGTGACCTCTTTCATGGTTTTTATTCAATTCAAGTCATTTCAAAAGCGTTTCTAACTCGATGGTCCCTTGAACTTATCTAAAGCCTCCAACTTAGAAATTTTCTATAAGGACGTACTCCGTGGCCGTAGAAATCTCGGGTCCTTACAGTTAGGGTTGAGGGGTGAGGGTTTGGGGGTGAGGGTTGGGAGGTGAGAGTTTGGGGGGTTAGGGTTTGGGGGGTTTGGGTTTGGAGGTTAGGGTTGGGGGTTATTAAAGGATGCCACCTAAGCGATAATTTAAAGAGCGCGCCAGATAAGTGAAGATAACAACAAAAAGTAATTGGTGTACTTTGGCAGCCTTAGATAATGACAAAAAATATTTGGTGTAGAACATTTTGGATTCTTAGCATCCTTACTGATTAGCATTCTTGAGAGGTAATTTTTGTCAAATATTTAAATCATAAATAATATTTCCTATACATCTACAAAATAAAAAATATACACCATCAGATTCGGATCGAAAAATACTTGATAATGAGATGCATTTACAATATGTTTAGAGCATATGAGTAAGAGTATTAAGTTATGTTGCGACATCATCAAAGAGCATAGAGTGATGCCACAATTAAAGTGAGACATGCCACCTTAGCAAAGAGCATAAGACGCGCCACCTAAGACAACCCAATAAAACCAAAAGTTTATCAAAATTTCTATAAAGAAAATTAGATTAGTGGTTGCGTTTTGATAGGATACTTTCGGCGCTAATTGAATATTTTAGTTGAAATTAGTGGTTCTTAAATATAGGTGATATGCAACGTGATTAGTTGTGATAGAGGAAATAATAAGCAAATAGTGAAGTCGCCACCAATTTTTAAGGAAACTATTGGAAACCAACAAAATTCACCTATTTCCTATTGGGAATTGACTCATACCCGAAAAGGCCAAATATTGAGTTCGGGGATGTGGGTGCGAAAAGATAAAACGAATCCTATCTAAATCGCCTGTAGTAATGGCCTCTTATAATCTCATCCATGTTGATTCAAAATTCATATCGCAAGGTTCCATACAAATCCGATCGTCCAAAATCCTAAATTAACTAGGTGGCTTGAACAAACCAATTATTGAAGTTATGCACATATTATCCAATTGTATGCATTAATTAACAAGCATAAACCAAACCAATAATAAGATAAAAGAAATAAATCTTCACCTTACCGTTCTTCCTAAATGCGCCAAATTGAATATGCGCACCAATGAAATTGTTAGTAACTTCAATGGAAGTAAAATAAGAAACATAAACAAAATAAAAATATGTAATATTTACAATTTAGGGTGAATTACATGCAAAAATCCTAATTATATGCTAATATGCTAATTAAATATGCTAATCATGCAAAGATGTAACATTTACACTAAATAAGTTTAAGAAATCTAGAAATCAAACTAAAAAGTATGAAAATCATGTAAGGATAATAATTAAACTAGCCTATGCATCATTATAATGAAAACAATAATTAAATTTATCTAAACATGTTGAACTAAATAGAATAATTAAAACATGCTAAATACATTAACCATTATCATAATCAATTTACTACATGATTTGAAAAAGAGTTTTGAAAAATTAAGCAAATTGCCTTGAGGATAACCTTTTGTTTCACTAGAATTGAATTTCAATTGCTCGTCTATTTGTTTTGCTCTTGTGTATGAAGTTGCTCTTGAATAGGCTTTATGAAAGCTTGAATTATTTTATTTGTGTTGTATGAGAGAGAGGAGAGAGAGAGAGATTAGGCTTCTCTTGATTTGAATCCCTAATAATTAGGTCTAACCCGGAAAAACGGAGTTTAGAGGGTATTTATAAGGAATGGGCCGAAAAAGAGGTCAAATTAGGATTCCCGGGCCAAAAACTGTGCCCATCGGTCACACGGAGAGCCGCTGAAGCTCCAAGGACCCTTGATAATGCCGTTGGGATCCAGCAGCTACCGCGAGAGCTCCAGTGGCCTACCTGCGGTGGCACCGCTGTGGCGATGACGAGGAAATTCGTCCCCGATGCCACGAAAACGTCGCTTAAGCGCTCGTTTGAGTCCGATTGACCTTATTCCTGGTGCGTTGGATTTCTTGTTCAAAGGGATTTCTTTTGACATAGTTTTGCACTCATATAGCACAAGTATCCTATGAGTTATAGTCCAAACACTAGAAAGGTGTCCATTTTAGCGCATTAATCAACTATCAGATTGTATCTCCTTCGTTTCTAATGGGATTTTGGCCCATAATACATAATTGGAAAGCTATTTCAAAGGGAAATACAAGACTAGTAGGCTGATAGTCCAATTCATCCTTGCATGGCTAAAAATCAGTCTTGAACTCTGACATGCGGGTATGAGAACATCGTTTTTAGCCCATAACTTCATTTATTAAAGCATAACTTTTGGCTCCGGCATCCGTTTGGGACAAATGATATGGCATTGGAAAGTTAATGAAAAATGTTATTTGTCTGTATGAAAATTATTTAGATCCTAAGGAGGATATATGGATAAAGGGTTTCAAATGAGCACAATTATATCTAGCATTGACATTCGTTTCTTTAACATAATGACAGGTTATCATCATTGGGCGTTACGCCATGTAGGACACATTTGGGTGTCTACACTTAGTAGCTGAATTTTGATATTACTAGTTGATTTTTCGGAATATTAGTAGTCGATTTTTGATATTGTAGTAGAATTCTTGGTTCCACGAATATCAAATTTACTAATATCAAAAGTAACATCCAAAACTGATCCTCTTAAGGCCACTATATCATTAGCTTAATATAGTGTGATATGCTATATTTAATCGTATTAATATCCAATTATAATTATTGTAATTCTTATTAACCATTGCATCATTCTTTGAGTTAGAAGAGGTTACTACTTTATCTCTTCATTAAATATTAGATATTAATTAATTAATTTTATCCGACAACAATCAATAAACATATAATCTTCTCGAATTTGAATGGAATTAATTGCAACCACTCCTTCACCCATGTATCACGCTTTATTTTATTTTTTTCCACTTTTTTTTGATTATTGGGTTCCCTATCTCACTACTTCAAGATGTCTATTTAGTTTTTTTTATTTATTAGTTTACCTTACACTATGTTTGATTAGGACAATGACCAAGTTGAAAATAATCTTTTGCAGGTTTTGGAGAAATTTGGATTGTTAACAATGGTCAAGTAGGCACAAGTAAGATTTTTCCTTCTTTTTTTCTCCCTCTAATATTTATGATTTAGTAGTAGACCTGGCAGTCCCGACCCGAACCCGATTACCCGACCCGATTGACCAGAAACCGTAACCGAATGTACCCGAATATTGACAATCCGATTAGAACCGATTATCCGAAATGATCCGAACCGAAATTGAAATGTTATTGACCCGACGACGATCCGTATCCAAATCTGACCCAAATCGAATCAAAACCGAACCGTTCACAACCGAAACCGATTTGATCCGAATTAAACGCAAACCGATTCAAACCGACCTAAACCGAACATGACCCAAAACAAAAATAAATCGAACTTGAAATTGGTTAAACGCTATTATTTAAAGGAAATAATTATTTTTTACCAAAGAATTTAAAGATTATACACTAAACCATACTTAGTGTTAACCCAATTTGGTGATTTGAATGGAAATTTGAGAATGAAGCTCAAAATATAGTCTGCCCCGAAAGTGACTCGACAGTTCGGACGTGTATCCGAACCCGATCCAAAATGACACAAAACGATTTTAACCCGACCCAAACGTAACCGACTTTTCAAACAAAAACCGATCCGACATGGATCCAACCCTTATGAACCGACACGAGATGATCCAAAAAGTTACAAATCCGAATAAACCCGAACGTGAAGTACAATCCGAACCAAACCCGGCCAATACCCAAGTATAGGTCGACCCAATTAGACCCGAACCGAAATTAACCCGATCCGAACCGATCCGATTGACCCGTTTGCCAAGTCTATTTAGTATTACATTATTGCTTGATAAAAAAAATTCGACATTGCAATTTGTTTTGATTGGATTGGTGTCTCTTAGTGTTTTACATAAGCAGGTTTTTGTATCAATTATTGATTGAGAGTTCAAGTAAGAGCTATCTAGAATGATTTTAGTTTAAAGCATGTGTTATAGTCTTCGTTGTTATATCAATTCATGGTATTTAAATATATAGATAGATTATTCCTTTAAGCAATAATATTTCTAACGGACGCATTTTTGTAAGGGGTTTAAATGATACATGGTAGTACAGTGAGAATTTGAATCCACACGAGATTTTTGGGGTCATGGTTATGGTTGTTTTGGAGGCTTCTAAGTATCGGAAAAACGTTTGGTAAAGAATATTGAAATCAATGTCATGTGGCATATGAAATCTTTAATACTCTCTCCGTTACAAAACGAGATTCCCGTTTGACTTTGCACAGTTCACAAGACACCACTTTGACCATCAATAATTGTGTATATATATGTATATATATATATATATATATATATATATATATATATATATATATATATATATATATATATATATATATATATATATATATATATATATATATATATATATATATATATATATATAAATTATAAAAGATGAGAATGTAAAAGTTTAATAAAAAAATGAATCTAACAATAGTAATTTGAAATTTAAATCTTCAAACAATTTTCAGAAATCATCAATCAAGTTTTGTGAAGTTTGACTCAAAAAGTCAAACATGAAACTCATTTGGAACGGATGGAGTATTTAATTAAAGATCCAATAATGTATTAGGAAGTATGACAATTCATACCAAGTTATTTACCCTTTTTTATAAAGGAAAAGTATGTTTATGAAACTTTCCGTCTTTATGTGGTTTTTAGCACATATGTGATCATGTAGTAGTGGTGCTGTGGTGGTAGTTTGTTGTTGTTGGTCTATTGGCGAAAGTAGATGATGAGGACGAGTAATAAGCAATATAACATTAGTTACTAGACTTTCAATCATTAGTTTAAACTTTTGAAGCCTTATTACTGACGACTGCCATTCAAATCCTCATAGTGTACAATATTCACAATCCTGTTATTTAGTACATTAGCCTCTATCCTGATCATAGGATAACATTAACAATTTAGCATATAATTATGCTAGATAGCTATGTAAATAGGATGTGAATCTTTGAGTTTTTGGACATCTCTCTCTAATAATTACGAATATGTGTAGTCGTAAGGACCCGGGATTTCCTACGGTCCACGGATTGCGCCTATGAATTAAATAAAAACCATGAAAGAGGTCACAAATCTGCTATCGGCGCTTTATCGAAGGGACAAACCGAAGGGACAACCTAGTAGCGCGATAAGTGAACTAATCACGTTTTTAGAATGACTCCCGCTTATATAAAACATATAAGTACCCAATAATAATAGGTTTGGGGGTGAAGGTACGAGGTGGGAAGGTATTAGGCACCCAACTCGCCCGTTTTATGACGGCCTCTACTAACTCAAGTTTGCTTAATAATTTAAAGACATAATTCCCATGCAAAACCGGATTAACAACCTAGACTTTGACTATTAATTGGTTCACCACAAGCATCACAACATTTATTTTTAACCCTTATTTAGACATGCATTCGATTGACAAGTTGAGCAGCACAATGATTATACAGACAATATTTAAGAAGCAATAAAAATGTGACCTAGCATGATATCTACATTATGACTACTAGAAAATAAACAAATAGGAAAGTCATTTAATTTGAGCCCTCAGGAATTTGTACCTGAACTATTTGCTATATTTGACAAAAATAGTAAAGCAAAATCTCAAATTTTAGAAGAAAGAGGGAGAAGCTCGGGAGTACTCAACCGAGAATAGAGGTTGCCAATTGTAGGCTGTGTGGTTTGAATTGAGTGTGAAGGGTTGTTTATATAGGCGAGGGAGGTAGGGTTTGACGGCAGAATTTGAGCTGAAAAACGAGACGGACTTGAACAATGAGCCGGGCCCGAATAGAAGTCAGCGCCGCTAGCGGCCCTGGGAAACTGGTCAGCGCCGCTAACAGCCCTGGCTTGGGCTGCTGACGGCTGTTAGTAGCCAGCTGGATATCGTCATAATGACGACATCCAGCCCATTTTTATCTTCCGAAGGAATTTAAATATTCCGAAAAACGTGAAAAGACTGTTTTACCCTTGAACAGTAAAAGATGGTTTTATTCCTAAATCGCAATTTGGCGACCGGGAGTCGGAATGAGGCATGCGACGTGTCATTGGAAAGCTCTTGAACGGGGCTTTTGAATGAAATAAAATGAAATGAAGGAGTGTTTGGAGGAAAAACCTGAGAACTTATCTAAACTATTAAAGCAAAATAGCCGTTCAAGCTTAAAAATTACTCCTTTCATCATCGGGCTTTTGCGGAGAAATCTGAAGAAGCTTTTTTTGGCGTCTACAGAAGCCCCCACTTTGATCAAGCTTGAGTAAAAGCGAAGATCAAAGTATTCCGAAGGCGACATGCAGGATGCTGATGTGCGCACGGTGTGTGAGAGTGTACAGTATGTATGCATATGAAGACAAACCTGAGTTGGTACATGCTCGTAGTGCGCTAAGATTTCATCCCTGTGAACACAAGAAAAAACAAAGGTTATGATAGGAGGATAGAACACCGCTCGTAGATGATCTAAACGTCTGCTGGGGACCTGTATTCAGAGTAAATGAAAAAGTTAGTAATACTTTGAGAATGATCAACGTAGAGTGCTTCAACAAACAGTGACTAAACGCCGCTCGGCGGATGTCAAGATTCCGTCCCTGTACGAGAAATGAAAAAGTCAACGAGACAGCGCGATTAAAAATAATAGGCCGTAAAGTGGTTAGCACATATGAACAGTTTAAGTGCAATAGTTTAAGCAATCATTGACTGAAACATATAAAATAAAGGACAGTATAACCGCAACAGTTTAAGCAATCATTTACTGACACCAAATAAGTAACCTCGCAGAAGGATAGTTTAACCGCAACAGCTTAAGAGATCATTGACTAACCCAAAAATTTGTAACCTCGCAGAGGGACAGTTTAACCGCAATAGCTTAAGTGACCATTGACTGACCTCATATTCGTAGTTTCGCAGAAGAAAAGTTTAACCGCAATAGCTTAAGCGAGTGACTGACCCAAAATTGGTAATGTTGAGTCGCTTAGTATTTTCGGGCTCATAAAATAACTTGGGCCCCCCGGGCGGTGAGAGTCGTCGCAGTGTAGATCCGGGTTTCTGTATTTGGGACCTGCAAATATAAACGGGTTAGTTTTACCTGAAAATAGTTGGTACCGTAAAATGGGCTAAATGACGAATTTGAATTTGTGGGCCAGAGGGCTTCGCTCCCGCGCGCTTGGTACTGATATTGCCGCATAATGAACTGAAATAAAGAACTTCGGACTGGAAATGGGTCAGTAGTGGGGCCCGTGTTGCAGGTCCGCAGGGCCGCTAGTGGCCCAGGCCAGCACCGCTAGTGACACTGGGCCTCGGTGTGAGGCCGCTAGCGGCTCTGGCCAGCGCCGCTAGCGGCGTTGGGCTTGAGCCAATAAAAGAGCTTCGGCGCTTTCTTCTTCCTCTTCCGCGTGCCATTTTCTTTTTCTCGTCGAGCCATTGCCGAGCAAAAACCTCCATTGTTGAGTGCTTCACTCCACTTGAGGTAAGTTGATTCTTGTCTGTTTTCTTCGATTTTTGTCTTGAACTTGCTTATTTTTCGGCCTAGTTGCTGAATTTCGGGTTGTATTGTTGAATGGGTGCTTGTTTCTTGCGAATCTGAAACTTTTGTTTTCCCACTTGTAGAGAGAGAAAACTCCATTGTGTTCCCATGGCTCTCGTAGACAAAGGGAAGCGTCCTGTGACTGATGAGGAGTATGACCGGAGCCTTTTCCGCACCGGGTTGCCTTCTACCCGAGCGCCTCTGACCGGTCACGCAGATGGGGCTCGACTGTGCCAGGATGCTTTTATGATGTTGGACTGGCGCCCGCCTGGAGTTTCGGACCGCCGTGTTCTGTTGCCGGATAGACGGAGTCATTTATCTAACATGGAGCTGGTATGTTTTCTGACTCTTTTTTTTTTCTGTTCAGTATATTTGAACTGAAAATTGGAACTGTTAGTGGTTCGGCACACGAACAAATTGGACTTATACTGGATTGGTGGTCAGCTGTATATAATTTGTATGGAATTTATTTTAGCTGTTTTTGTGGTATATGGGGTGTTGAGAAAATTTGTTTGTTGGCCAGGATGTCGGGGTTTTGCTGGAGGCTCATGGGACTACCTCCCTCTGGGCTATGATGTTAGGGACCTTTTCGGAGGGGGCCAGGAATTTGGTATTGGGCTCGGGCCTTGACGAGTTTCTGACTGTTATCCACGCTTGTCACTCGGAGGATTCTAGGATTATTGCCCGAAGGTTACTGGAGAGGTTTTGGAATTCTACGAACACTTTGCATACCCCTATAGGAGAGATGTTCCCCACCCCTTATCAGTTTGCTGTGCTGACGGGTTTATACTTTAGAGGGCGTCATATTCAGTACGACGCGAACTTCTGGCGACGGGGTGACACTTTGCTGGAGCTTTACGGCACCGTATCCATCCACTTTGATAAGGATCCGGTTTCCTTGGTGAGGTTGTGGGAGGCCGTGGCGGAGTAGGGGCTTACCGAGGAGCAGAGGGCTTGTATTTTCCTGGCTTGCTTGCTGGGTCGACGATCTTAGCTCAGAAGAAGAGAGTGTGTCATGTTGGTTTCTTGACTTGCTTGGAGGATTTGACCAAGGTTCATGAGTACAACCTTGGTGCTGCCGCTTACTCTTCTTTGGTGAAGTGGTGCCCTCGGGCCTGTAGTCCTAAGGAGACGAATGAGAGAACATCTATCATGGGCCCATGGAGGATAATGGAGGTAGGCTCTTTTATTTTACTCCTCTCTTTTTTTTTGGCCTATGTCTTCCATTGTGGAAATCATTTTTTTTTGTTCGATTGTGTGGCAGCTGTGGTTCTTTGAGTATTTTTCACCTTTCGGTCCTCGCCGTCCTGGTTTGAGGATGTTCCCCCTGGGTTCACGACGAGTCGGTAGGGATACCCATCCGTATACTTCTCTAGAGCACTTCTGGGCCACCTTTGAGAGCTATGCCGCAAATTCGGTACGTTGTTGTTGACTTGTGCATTCCTTTCTTCATTTTTTTTTTTTTTGTTTCATTTTGTGTGAATGAACTTTGAACTGGTAATCTACAGGTGTTATGGTCCGCTTTTGATGACGTTCCTGGGGTTCCACCCCACATTACCCTAGAGTCTTTTAGGGTATCTTCTCTACGGGATGTCTTCGAGGGGCCATTCAGCGTTGTATAGTACTTGCGGGATCGTTTGACTCGATTGGTCTATCCCTCCTTGGGTACTCATTTGGTTCCGTAGGATTCTCCTTTGACCATGTTCTATCTGCGTGGTCTGAGTGTGCGAGACCTGGGGGTCGTGATCTGTGGCAGGGCGGCCACAGAGTTTCTTGTGCTGGAGGTCGTTGGCTTGGACCGTACTGCCATGTACCTGGCCTACTGCTTGGATCGCTTGATGCCAGACCTTATTTCTGAGGTAAGAAACTTATCTGCATCTTTTAACTGTATGTGTAATATACTAACTACTTGTATCTTGCAGGCGGATCGTCTAGCTCCTCCGGGCCCTTGGAGGTCTGATTCTAGAGTTTCTCGGGGTCAGCCCCCAAGCGTGACCTTGCCGACCAACGAGGTGAGCTCTATTGGAGAGAGTGGGGGACGCATAGTGGAGGAGTGCCCCCTTCATATGGCTGACGGAGAGACGGTGGAGGGCTTGCCGTTCCATGACGATTGCACGGGGGTAAGCTTTCTTCTCTCTTTTTTTTGTACTTGTGTTTGCTTTTGAGTGCTGACTTTATTTTGTGGCTCTCTCTCTCTCTCTCTTTTTGTAGTTGTCATGAGCAGACCTCTCAGGTCTTCAAGCTCATTTATCTGTTGAAGAAGGGCTATGGTCGGGTGATGGGCAAGGGGAAGAGTTCTCGGTCCAAGACCGTTGATGTGAGTAGACTCTCTTCTTTTTTGTTTAGCTAAGTGGAGTGCTTAATTTAGCATTTTAATTTTGATTATCTGCAGATGTCCCAGTCTTCATCTTTGGTGGGACCTCGCCACTCTTCTGCTGCGAGGGCTTCTTCGGCGAGCAGACTGTTTATCGCTCGTTCTCCTACTGTGGTGGTGACTAGGCTTCCTGTTGATGAGGCGCCAGTACCTTCTGTTCCGCATGTTCCTGAGATGTTCTCTCCTGCCGATTTCCAGCCTTCTCTTGATAGGCTGCCTGTTGCTACGCCCTTGGCTGGAGGTTGGGCAAATGCCCCTGGATGGGACATGTCACATGCTTGGCCATCGCATCAGAATGTGGCTATGGATTTCGCCAGTAAGGCCACGGCGAACTTCTTTGCTTCGGGGTTTTCGGCAGATACCCATATGCATGCACCGGCGTATGATGGGCGGGACATGAGGCCTAACAACAGTAGGCCCATTTACAGCTCTTCTCTCCATTACTCGACCGGGAATTATGGTCAGGGACCGTCCGTTGATGATGAGGCTGACAGCAACGATTCCAGTTGAGCAGTGTTGGGCCTCCTTGTAAACATTGACCTTGGAATTTCGAACTCCTGTTTTTTTTATGCATTTTATGATATGTATGATATGCTATGATGACTCAATTATGCCCGTCTGATCTAATTATGCAACGTGTTATGTAATAGGACAAAGCCATAATTTAGGGAATAAAATGAAGGAAAAAGGTAAAAATTACAACGAAAAAGCAAAATTTACACATATTATACCTCCTAAAAAATAGAAAAATATAATAAAAAAAAAAAAAGATAAATTGAAAAAGATAAATCTTAGAGAATCTCGGGCTTTGTAATTCTGCGCGGGTATCAAAAAGGAGCTGAAATCGGGTGGACCTGATGAAAAGAGCGAACTGGAGCGAAAAGGAAATTCAGACCGGGCCAGGGTCTAGGCCGCTAGGGGCGCTGACCAGTGCTGCTGACGGCTCTGGTTCGGGCTTTTTTATGGATTTCTAGTTTCTTCAGCCCGCGTTTTTGCCTATAACTAGGATTTACGGGATGCTTGATGTTGTATCACTCTTTTTTTTTTAGACCTTAGCTCTCCCAAACTTCCCCAATTTTCTACCATGGTGAAATCCTTTGAAAATCTGTTCGATGCCTGGTGCAAAAATTTGACCGTACAAGATAAGCTTGAACTAGCCTCGTTTCACGTTTCTACCATGCTGACTTTAAAACCAACCAAAATATTGTGGCCCCTTCTTCGATCTTCTTTGAATTATTGGGACCATGACCTGCATGTTTTTCGTTTTGGTAATTCTGAACTATGCCCTTTGGTTGAAGAATTTGCTGCGATCACTAATATGCCTGATGTTCTTCCCCCAGCTGTACCTTATGTGAGAGATGGTTTTAGGGATCAATACAGGAAATCCTTGGGTTTGTCATCAGAAAATATGGTGCTTGGTGTCGATGTCGACTTGGTTCAACTTTGCGAAAAGTTTGCTATTTCTTCTGAAAAGGATGCAATATTCAAGCGTTTCCGTCGACAGGCTTTTGTACTATGCCTGTTAAACCACCTATTGTTTGTTAATGTAGAATCTTCCAACTTGGGTAGAGCCTCGTTGCTGCGTGTGGTCAATCAAATGGTTGAAGGACATTCTCCCTTGCATCTGGTCGTAGGGGAAACCGTTATTGGGCTTGACAGGTTGAAAGTATCTCCTCACCAAGCTTTTTCTGGCAACCCCCTGTTGCTTCAAATATGGTTATGTGAGCATCTAAGGTTGATAGAGTCGTCAGATAACTTGATTATTCGTGTTCCTCGGACTTGGTCAAAGAAAACCTACACTGCTGCTAGCTTCCTGGTTAGGAAAAGGCTATATTCTTAAAAGTCCCTTGCTGAATGGGATACCCTTTTCCATGTTGGACCTATCATCAGTTGGCATGGGCCTTGGTGGAGCTTAACTTCCTTAGTGGCTTGTGATAATTTGGTCCTCTATACTACCATATTGGGTTTGTACAAGACCACTTTCTTCTTTCCCTTTAGGATCATGAAGCAATAGGGGTTGAAACAGGTTATCCCTCGTCAGGAAACTACGAGACCAAATATCTTAAGTTTGAGCACTAAGTTTGCTCCAGAGTGGGGAAAGTATTGGTGTAGCCGGGATCGCTGGACTGTATCTCGGGTGATTGCCCCAACCCAAGTTTTCGAGACCTACCTGAACTGGCTTTCTTGCAGTGATGGAGAAGCGAGACGAGCCCTTCGTCATGAGGAGTGGGACCAACTAAACCAGAGATACGACTCAAAAACAGGAGGTAAGAAAAGAAAGAAAATGTCTCAAATGGGAGACTATCATTAACTGAAGAGAGGCAAGCCCCCAGCTCAAGGAAACGATCACAGGTCATCCTCAAGCCAGGGGAAGAACTCTTCAACGATGCCTTCTAAAGGGAAGAAGGATTAAAGTAGTTTTCTAGGAAAGCAAGTCTAGTTTTTAAAAAATTAATGGAATTTTTTTAGCTTAAACCCTCATAGTTGCATTATTATTATTATTATTATTATTATTTTTTCTTAACCTTACAAAGTTTTAATTCTTGCAATGTAAGCTTATTCGTTCAGTTTGAATAAAGATTATCCCTTTTGAATGAGTTGAATGGAGTTGATTTTGATTTTGTCCGGGCCCCTTAGATGGGTTACCTACGTATCCAATGTGGAATCAGGCCAGCGTAGTTCGTTTAAGTCGTATATGTCTCTTTTTCTTAGTTTAATTTTTGAATATTTTTTTTTTTTTTAAGACGTAGCACTTCATTAGTTGATCCATATTGGTGAGCTGACTGAACTCGATGCCATCAATATCCATGAGCCGGACTGCGCCTCTTGATAGAATGTCTTTGATGATGAATGGGCCGGACCAATTTGGTCGGAATTTTCCTCTAGGGTCGTTAACTGGGGCTCGTAATTCTTTCCAAACTAAGTCCCCTTCCTTTAAATTCTGAGGTCGAACCTTTGGTTGAATGCTCTTGCCATGCGTTGTTCGTACATGTGGGAATGGTCTAGGGCCCGTAGGCGTCTTTCGTCCGTGAACATGAGCTCCTCGTAGAGGGCTTGTAACCATTGGGTTTCGGGAATTTCACCTTCTAAGGCTATGTGCATGGAGGGTAGTTGGACTTCTATGGTAGAACTGCTTCAATTCCATAGACTAAGGAATAAGGTGTTGCTCTCGTAGAGGATCTTATGGTTGTCCTATACCCCCAAAGGGCAAATGGGAGTTTTATGGGCCAATCTTTGTAGTTTTCTATCATCTTTTCAATGATAGTCTTGAGGTTTTTGTTGGCGGCCTCTATTGCGCCATTGGTTTCGGGACGGTAAGGGGATGATTTGTGGTGCTGGATTTTGTAGCTTTTGAGAAGGGTGGTTGTTTCGGGTTTGAAATAGGATCCATGGTCACTTATGATTTCATGTGGAACGCCATATCGGCAAATGATGTTGTTCCTTATGAATTTGGACACTTGTTTGGAGGTAAGGACGACATAGGACTGGGCTTCAACTCACTTGGTAAAATAGTAGTCTATGGCTACTAGGATGTATTCATGTCCTCCCGAGCCCTTCGGGGTGATCTTTCCAATGAAATCTATTCCCCATGCGGAAAATGGCCAAGGGGAGGTGATGTTGTGGAGCATCGAGGGTGGCATATGCTGCAGGTTGGCATATATCTGACACTTCTTACATTTCTTGACGTAGTCGTAGCAATCCCTTTCCATAGTAGTCTAGTAGTACCCTAGTCGTAGAATCTTCCTGCAGAGCATTCGACTATGTGTTGTCCGCACACCCCATTATGTACCTCGTCCATAATCTCTGCAGCTTCTTCGGAGTTCACACATCTGAGGTTAACCCCGTTGTGGGATTTCTTGTACAGAACCCCCTTGTATTCTATGTATTGCGCCAATAAGAGACGGATGGCCCGTTGAGCTCTTAGTGGTGCATCTTGAGGGTATATTCCTTTGGTGATGTAGTCGAAGACGTTTTGGTACCAAGGATCTTCTTCGATCGGAGCCAGAGTCATCTCGCTGTCGAGGTTGTTGCAAAAGGATGGCTCACTTCTTCTTTGTAGAGCGGTATCGTTGAGGGAGTTCAGCCACTCGAATTCCTGAAAAAGTGAGAATCTGCTTTCTTGCTTTGCGAAGTTTACTTACATTGCTTAAATTGATTAGTTAATGATTTGTGCAACTTTGTATTCATTGGATTTGTCAATAGCTAAACAAGGTAGCAAATAAGCAGAAGAATTTTTCATTTCATTGATATTAGAATTGAAAACAGCAAGAAAGGGATCTAAATTTCCCTTCACATTAACACTAGACTTAGAAAAGGTAGAGGGGACGCTTCCCGATCCTGACTCATATCTAGGACCTATGTTAGACACTGACTCTGACTGAGACTCGGAATCACATTCTTCCATCATTCGTCCTTCCCCAATGGATATTGTGACCTTTCGTCCTTTCGGGCCAATCCAGCTTACTTCTTTACGCCATCCCTTTGTGACATCTTCGGTAGTATATATCAGGTCCGCAGGGTTGAAGTTGCGATCATTAAGAGCCATCACCGTTTTATCTACTTCATGAGCTTCGGCCATTCTGGTTTCTCGACAAAATAAGAGACCCAATAGCTGGTTACCTGGCACTTTGGTCCAATCTTAACTTGCTGGCTCTAAGGGGTGTGTGCCTCCTCGCCCAACTGATTGCAGTCTCGGAATATTTCAAAACCCGGATCTGCGACCTTGGTTTCTTCGTCATAGTACGGCTCTGGGAAGCCATAGTACGGGCAGTAGTCCCCTTTCGTGATGAACTGGCCATTTAGAGTGTGGCTATAGGGTGAGATGACTTGTTTTCCCTTAAGTTGCTTCCTTTGTTTTAGAGCCTGGTCTTGGATTTCTTTGTCAGTAGGTTCATAGCCAAGCCCGAAGGAGTGGTTTTTGGGCTCAAATTTGAAAGTGGTGGGCCCTTGTCCATTTCTTCCCAGACCCATACCATGTATGTATCCTTGCTTTTTGAGGAAACCATTAACATGAGGATTCGAGTGCGGTATAAAAGGTGCTTGATCCATTTCGAGCACATTAACTTCAAGCTGCTGTTCATACCTTCGTATTTTGATCTTGAATATGTGGGATTTTGGGGGAGAGACTGTCCTAGAGTTGATAATTGATTGAATGTCGTACTTCAAGCGGTAGCATTGCTCAGTGAGATGGCCAAAACTTCTATGGTATTGGTAATAGAGGTAATGATCTTCTTCTTCTACCCAAACTCCTTCTAGGAATTGTAAATCTTCGCGGCGAAATAGAGCGGTCATGACGTCATGATTTGGCACTGCTAGAGGCGTGAACTCATGGATGGAGATGCTTGGTCTTTCCTTTGATAACCAATGATGCGCGGGCCACATTATTCCTTCATCAATGAAGGTTTGGATTCTGCCCCTCAAATCCCTGCAGTCATTGGTGTGCGCAGGCTCGACAATACTCGCAATAAACACTTGGATTTCCATTTTCTGGGATGAGCTCATATGTTGGTCCTACTGGATGTGTATACCCATATGCCCTCATTTGTTGAAAGATGCGTTCTTGAGGCCAACGGGGTTGCCCTTGATCTAGAACCAGTTTGCCCCCTTCTAGAAACTTAATTCTTCGTTCCAACTCAGCAACCGCTTTTTGCAGCTTTTTAATCTCTGAGTGATAAACCATTACATATTGAGTTAGGTTCTCAATATCTTCTTGTGATTCAACGATAGCTTTGATTGGCTTGCCTGCGCTTCTATACTTGATGAGGCGTGGTGTCTCGTCCGGATCAAGGCCTGCTTGGATTTTGGCCTCCCGGAATGATCGATCCAATTGTTCTTCCATATCAAGGGATTCATCTTGAGTATCTAGCACCGATTCTCTCAAAGATCCGTGAACAGGATATGTGGGTTGTCAAGAAATGGGTTTTGACCCTCTTAGCATTCTGGCCACTTTTCGATCCTGGTATGAGGAGAGATTCTTTCTGTGTATCTTCAGCTGAAGAACGCTTGACGGACCCTGGCATGATCTGAACGAGCAGAAGACCTTTTAGAATAAAAAAACCATGAGACACTCACCTAATAACAAAAAATGACCCACATATAGAAAACACATTGTCCTGAAAGAGAAAAGTCCTTAAGCCTAAATGACCAAATATTTCCCTAATATCCAAGGAAAATAAAGTCAATGAACGAAAATAAGCAAAATAGAAAATATGGACTATCCTAATTTTTATTTTTCTAAACTCAAAAAAAATGAAAAATGGAGTAAAATATAATAAAATAAAAGAAATTTCGATCCTTTTTTTATTTATTTTTTCGATTTTTTTTGCTTTGATTTTTTTCGGAGTTTTTTTTGTTTGATTTTGCCAATTTTTTTTTATTTTCTATTTTTTTTTACCGAATCTGAATTACATTAAAAGAAAAAGAAAATACAAAAATAAGAAAAGGGAGAGGGAAACTTGAAAGACTGAATCTTTTTTTTTACTAAAAAGATCCTAGAAAATTGTTCATGACTTTTAGAATATATCATTGGGAAAATGATGAGTGTTCATTGAATTTGAATTCTCGCACCATCTTCTGGCACTAGGAACTAGCAAAAAATAAAAAGAAATGACTCCTAGCACGTTAGTACATATTGGCACATAATAACGATATTATGCATTCATAATAACAATGCAGTTTACAGGCAAACATGTGATCAGACGGGCATTACAACGACACATGCACAACAAGCAAGCGGATGCACAAATGAGGGTTAAAGGCTTTTGGCTGTGAGGTTACCACGAGAAATTACAATTTCCGTTCGGCGGATGGTCGACACATCGATTGTAATTCTTTTCATCAACAAAGGATTGATGAGTCATTGGTGAGGAAGCGTCGATTTGCACAATAGGAAAAATGTAATATTCCTTTAGATATACGGGTTGTCTAAGAATTGCGACACAAACTTCCTCGAGGGTCTATAAGGGTCAAAAGGTTGTGCAAAAGCACATGCAAATGATGCAAATGATGCAAAATATATGGAACATGTTATTAAACAATTAAGCAAACTTAACTTTCGAGTCTCACCCTCTTAAATAAGTCCCCAGTGAAGTCGCCACTGTAAGGACCCAGGATTTACTACGGTCCAAGGAGTGCGTCCTTATAGAAAATTTGTCAATTGGGGGCTTAGATAAGTTCAAGGTACCATCGACTTAGAAAAGCTTTTGAACAGACTTGAATTAAATAAAAACCATGAAAGAGGTCACAAATCTGCTATCGGCGCTTTATCGAAGGGACAAACCGAAGGGACAACCCAATAGCGCGATAAGTGAACTAATCATGTTTTTAGAAAGACTCCCGCTTATATAAGACATATAAGTACCCAAGAATAATAGGTTCGGGGGCGAAGGTACGAGGTGAGAAGGTGTTAGGCACCCAACTCGCCCGTTTTATGATGGCCTCTACTAACTCAAGTTTGCTTAATAATTTAAAGACATAATTCTCATGCAAAACCGGATTAACAACCTAGACCTAGAATATTAATTGGTTTACCACAAGTATCACAACATTTATTTTTAACCCTTATTTAGACATGCATTCGATTGACAAGTTCAGCAGCACAACAACTATACAAACAATATTTTGGAAGCAATAAAAACGTGACCTAGCATGATAACTACATTATGACTACTAGAAAATAAACAAATAGGCAAGCAATTTAATTTGAGCCCTCAGAAATTTATACCTGAACTGTAGGCTATATTTGAAAAAAATAGTAAAGCAAGATCTCAAATTTTTGAAGAAAGAGGGAGAAGCTCGGGAGTACTCAACCGAGAATAGAGGTTGCCAACTGTAGGCCGTGTGTTTTGAACTGAGGGTGAAGGGTTGTTTATATAGGCGAGGGAGGTAGGTTTTGACAGCAGAATTTAAGCTGAAAAACGAGACGGGCTTGAAAAATGAGCCGGACCCGAAGAGAAATCAGCGCCGCTAGCGGCCTTGGTCTGGGCCGCTGACGGCTGTCAGCAGCCAGCGGGATGTCGTCATAATGACGACATCCAGCCTATTTTTATTTTCTGGAGGAATTTAAATATTCCGAAAAACGTGAAAACACCGTTTTACCCTTGAACGGTAAAAGACGGTTTTACCCCTAAATTGCAACTTGGCGACCGGGAGTCGGAATGAGGCATGAGACGTGTCGTTGGAAAGCTCTTGAATGGGGCTTTTGAATGAAATGAAATGAAGGAGTGTTTGGAGGAAAAACCTGAGACCTTATCTTAACTATTAAAGCAAAATAGTAGTTCAAGCTTAAAAATTACTCCTTCTATCATCGGGCTTTTGCGGAGAAATCTGAAGACGCTTTTTTTGGCGTCTACAGTAGTAAAATGGTGGTAATATTTATAATGATTTAATTATGTGTAGCAAATTTTCCTGATAAACCCACTAAAAATAAGTAATGGTGGATTTTCTCAAGCTAAGTTGTGCAGCTCTTGGATCAAGATTAATCCTGGCATAGAAAGTTCAGTAGGTGGCAGCGGTGGCTTCTTAGAAGGAAAGGGATCAACCCAGGGTCGTCTCTGAGATTTTGGGAGCCCTGTACAGTATTAGATTCCATCTATTCTCTAATTCAAAAATTAATGCAATCAAAGTTAAATTTTTATCACAAAATCACATACCAAAACTTAAAACCCTACATTTTGCTAATTCTAATTACATAGTGTTCTATCACCACGACACTGTCATTTAGGGCCCCATCAAAAAGACTTCCCCAACTGTAATTCTAAGTACTTAATAACGAACAGTGTAATTTCATGTACAAGAAAAGTAAGAGAAAGAAAAACATAATAATGTTGAAAAGGTAAAAATGAATACCCAAGAGCCAAGACTCACTTTGCCATACAATGAAGCTTATAAAACAACCATTTGGGTCCCTCTCTAAACATGAGGCCCTGTGCAATCGCACATTTTGCACTTGCTCATCAACTGCCCTGGATCAACCACAGGAAATGGATTGTTTACATGTTGGTGGCAGCGGTTGTATACTACCTGTGGCTTACTAGAAACAAAGATATATTTTCTAGCACTCAGTGTGATCCCCATGTGGTTGTTCATGTGATTAAGAGGGAGATATCTCTTAGAATGAATTATATGGAACCCAAGAAAGTTAAGCTGTGTGATAGAGAGTTGTTTAGTTGCTTTACCTAATTGTAGCGGCAAGGCTTGTTCCCCATTTCCTCAGTACCCTTCTTAAAAGGTGTCTTAGGGTGGGGTTACTCCCTTCTTTGTTTTGTATGAGATATTTGTTTGCATGTCCTTTTTGTAATAAAGTGGCTTGAATAAACGAATCGGATCGGGTCAAGTTTTGACAACTCTCCCTTTAGGTGATTTGACATTTAAGTCGAGAAATCAAATTTACTAGACTTTGGTGGTGTTTGGCCCAACTTGTAAGTAGCTTTCTCTTTTGATTAATGCCATGTTCTCGTCAATGGCATGATGAGGGACGGTGAGGAACGGAAAGGGACAGAAATTACAGCGCAGTGGGAACGAAACGGAAATTACAGCGCGGGACGGAATGAAACAATAAATATAACTTGTGTGGTGCGGAACAGAACGAAAATTACTGTGCGGTGCAGAACGGGACGGAACGGAATAAAAATTGCGGTGCGGTGCAAGACGGAACGGAATGCAGTATAAAAACGACGAAAAGAACAGGGCCTAACAAAAAAAAACGATTAGTAGTATCATTGTATAAGTATCTATTTGTTTTATACGATGGGAAGGGAGGTGAATGGAGGGATTTCTCCTCCCATCTTTGTCGCTCTGTACCATTCATTCCGTTTCGCTTCAGAACATCCCAATAGACTACAAAATCAGTTCGCCACGCCCCTTCTCTAATTAGTCTCTTGTCTTTTCATAATTCTCGATCAAGCCAACAATTGTGCTCGGTTCTTGTTTTTCTTTAGCTAGCGAATTGCTCCAAGGAACTCAACTTCAGTTGCTTGTTTTTATTGTCTTCTACTACCAAATCTGGCCAAATAGGCAAGTAGTCGTTATTCCTTATGCCTAATAATCTATGTCTTTTTAGAAAATGGATAATGATGTCTTTTATAGTAAACAAAAAATTAAAAATTGTAGTAAAAATGTGTATTAAACATACTTTTATAGTAAAAAGACACCAAATTATGGTAAAAATTGATATGCCATATAAGACTAGACGATGAATAAGAGCATCTTCTGAAAAGGCATATATCATTGCTCATATCCTTATATCATTGTACTTCTTTTCTTTTTATTATGATAGAATATCATTGTACTTTTAAACATATGGCGTAATCTTTGATAAGCTTGTCCATATTCCTCACAAGGCAGTTTTTTTTTAAAAGAAACATTACTCTAATAAGGCAAATAGGTGTCATATCATTTACGGGATAAAGGCTCTGTTCTTCTCAACATTCAATGAGGCATATTAGGGGTATTTATATCCAAAAATTAGTTTGATTTTGGTCGACGGGTCAATAAGTGGTCAGGGAGTATACCTCAGTGTATTTAGTCAAACGTAGGTACACCTCTCTGCAATTTTGCCAAACCTCAATATACATTAATGTAATTAACCCTAAATAAAATGGCATGGGTCATTTTTAGAGTGACAATTTATTAAGTTATATATATGATGTACAATTGCAAGTTAAGTGACAAGTGATAGATATTATTATTATTTTTTAATAGGAGAATAATGAGTGGTATGGCATGGGTAAAATATTCACTAGTCACTATTTTTCATTACCTTTATAAAGTATATAATTTTTAAAAAATCAGAAATTAATTTAAACATTAAAAAATATTGATAAATTGGTTGTCCGTGCGATACTTCGGTAAAATCCTAGTTGTCAAATAATTTTGGGTAAGTTTTTCTTCTTTACTTTACCGATTCAGGTAATATTTTTCAATTTTTGGGGAGCTCAGAAACACGTTATATATTTTTAATTTGGTATTTTTTCAAATATAAATAAGCGATGCATAATTTTTTTGAGTGCTCCATCAACATTTCTGGTTAGTTTGTGTTCAGATATATAGTACTATATATATGTCACAGCCTTAAGAATTTTGTATTTTATTGATTTAAACATTAAAAACCAGAAATTAATTTGAACATTAAAAAATATTGATAAATAGGTCGTCCGTGTGATACTTCAGTAAAATCATAGTTGTCAAATAATTTTGGGTAAGTTTTTCTTCTTTACTTTACCAATTCAGGTAATATTTTTCAATTTTTGGGGAGCTCAGAAACACGTTATATATTTTTAATTTGGTATTTTTTCTAATATAAATAAGCCATGCATAATTTTTTTGAGTGCTCCATCAACATTCCTTGTAAGTTTGTGTTTAGATATATAGTACTATATATTGTAGGATCTAGTTGCAATGATCTAATCATAAAAGCGGAAGACAACTAAAAACAGGAATCTTAACGGGTCATTAAATACACATAAATATACCTTTTGATGCGTGCCTCATTGATCGATTAAATATCGATAGGTGTGAATTAGGATTCCAAGTGTAATCCCTCTACCGTAGTCCACACAGCAATCAATTGGATCAATCCAAACACGTTCGTTAGCTAGAACGAGCACAAGGAACCGTTCCTTGGGCTATGAAGGTGCTTGGTTGTTGAGAGAGAAAATATGAGAGAAGGAGGCTGTCAGTTGAAACCTGTAACCTAGTTACATCCTCATTCTCTTTTATTTAAACTGTAGAGTTCACATGTAGTGGGCTAACCCTAGGTAGGCCCACTTACCGTTCTCTCTTACTAATTAACTAATGCGACTCCTAGGTCCATTAATTAATTATTAATCCATTGATTACTTAAGCGTGTGACCCGTTAGGCCCATCGCATTTAGTAGTCGGCCGACTCATATCGGTCCAATTATCGTAAGCGGTCTCTAGCTAAACGTTACGACCTACTAAATCGACGAGTTCACTATCTCTTTAATTTAATCCCGAATTTTGCACCATGACTGATAGGACATAAATCCTTCAATCTCCCACTTGTCCTTAAGACAAGTGTGCAAATCCATTCCCTTATCGCTTACTGTCTTGATGTGAACGTAAGATAAGAAGCCTAGTCATCCTTACAATGTTCATATCTTTTCTTGATCCCGAATTGAATTGTTAAGACAAATGATTATCCAATAATCCATTTGAGCATCGCCATGCATTTCACAATCCCAATTCTACAAGAGGCCCATAAGACAATGATCCCCGTAGGGAGGACAATTCCCATCTTGTGCATTCATGAATTCCAACATGATTTTCAATAATCCGGATGTATTCGTTATTGCCTCCTGTTACGCAGGCGCTAGGATAATCACAGATCATCAATCCTTATGTCATTATTCATAACCATTCAGGTTTGAGAAATGGTTCAAGATAGTTTTATGAGAGTCTAATATGACTACTTGTTCTTAAAGAACTCTCATGGTGGGTCTGTCTGATCATGAATTCCCAATTCATATCTATGCAAATGATCCTTGACATCCCATGTCTCCAGCCCATGAAACAGGCACTGAGATCAACTTGCAATCTAATCATCACCGGTTATTAGAATCTAATTCTAACACCTAGATTAGGGACAAATAACCACAAAATCCAGTTCACTCAATAGGGTTTCATTATCCAAGACATCGTCTTGATAACCTATTTGGAAATTTGTGTTATATTATTTTGGATTAATATTCAAAATCATACAGAAGATTAAATAGGACCAAAACTCATTGTGATAAATGTACAGAACCATGTTTTAATCATGAACACCATTTCATAATCTAAAACAATGAAGTTAATCATCTGTATGAACCTTGCATATGCTAATATCACCATCCTTGACCCATTGTCTAATAATGTGATATTTGCGATGTACATGTTTAGACTTTTGGTGTGACCTTGGCTCCTTGGCTTGGGCGATGACTCCATTATTATCACAATAAAGAGCCAACGGTTCAGCCGCCGTAGGCACAACGCCAAGCTCAGCCATGAACTTGCGTATCCAAATAGCCTCCTTCGCAGCTTCCAAAGCAGCGATGTACTCTCTTCCGTTGTAGAATCTGCCACAGTGCTCTAGCACTCTTCCAGGTCACTGCTCCTCCATTGAGACAGAAGACAAATCCTGATTGGGATTGGGAATCATCTCTGTCGGGTCTGGAAGGAGGCATAAGTGTAACCTTTCACAATCAACTTTTCGAAAACACTTCCAACGCCAAGTCATTACAGACTCCAGCAATGGAATGTCGTTTCCAATGATCAGTATGTCATCAACATACGGGACCAAGAAGACAATTTTGCTCCCACTGAACTTCTTGTATACACAAGGTTCTTCTGTGTTTCTGATAAAACCAAACCTAGTTATGGCTTCATCAAAACGCAGATTCCAGCTCTGTGATGCTTGCTTCAAACCATACATGGATCTTCTCAGCTTGCAAACCTTCCCAGCATTTTTAGGATCGACAGAACCCTCAGGCTGTGTCATAAACAAATCCTCTTCGAGAACCCCGTTCAAGAAAGCGGTTTTTGACATCCATTTGCCAGATCTCATAGTCATAATGAGCTGCAATTACTAGGAGTATCCTTATGGTTTTAAGCATGAAAACTAGTGAGGAAGTTTCATCAAAGTCAATTCCTTGAATTTGCCTGTAACCTTTTGCCACCAGTCTAGCTTTGAAACTAGAAAGTTTCCATCCTTGCCCGTCTTGATCTTAAAGATCCATTTGCACCCGATGGGCCTAGCTCTATCCGGAAAATCGACCAAGTCCCAGACTTGATTCTCGGACATGGAATCCATTTCGGATTTCATGGCTTCTTGCCATTTGCTGGAGTTTTGACTCGTCATTGATTCCTTGTCAGTGCTGGGTTCTTCACTTTCAACGAGGAAAATGTCACGACTTTCCGTCGAATAGATTGAAATATATCTATTTAATGGAAGCCTGACTCTATCAGACCTTCAAAGGGTGGATTCAGGTTCAACCTCTCGAGTTGCGTCTAGAGTTGAATCTGGAGATGTTTCCAAAACATCTTGGATGGATTCTAAATCCCTATCCACATCCATTGGAGCTGTTCCAAAACATTATGGATGGATTCCAAATCCCTATCCATCTCCAATTGTTGCTCATCTTGAATTTCTTCGAGATGGACTTTTCTCCCACTTGTCTCTTTGGAAAGGAATTCCTTCTCCAAAAAGACACCATTCCGAGCAACAAATACCTTGTTCTCAGTTTGATTGTAGAAATAATAACCCTTCGTTTCTTTTGGATAACCCACAAAAAAACTTTGTCTGATTTGGGTAAAAGCTTATCGCCGAGTAACCTCTTTACATAAGCTTCACACCCTCAAACCTTGAGAAAAGACAACTTGGGAACCATTCTCGTCCACAGTTCATGTGGTGTCTTCTCAACGGCTTTTGACAGAGTCTTGTTCAGCGTGAAAGCTGCCGTCTTGAGAGCATATCCCCAGAAAGAAATAGGAAGATTGGCATGACCCATCATTGATCTAACCATATCTAATAAGGTTCGATTCCTCAGTTCAGACACACCGTTCCACTGTGGGGTACCGGGCGGAGTTAGCTGTGAAAGTACTCCACAACCCTTTAGATGTTCATCGAACTGTGGGCTCATATATTCGCCTCCTCGATCCAATCGAAGAGCTTTGATTTTCTTGCATAGCTGATTTTCAACTTCATTCTAAAACTCTTTGAATTTTTCAAAAGATTCAGATTTATGTTTCATTAAGTAAATATATCTATATCTACTCAAATCATCAGTAAATGTAATGAAGTAGCTAAACCCATCTCTTGCAGTCGAACTCATTGGTCCACAGACATATGAGTGTATTAGACCCAATAGCTCATTGGCTCGCTCTCCCTTTCCTAGAAAGGGCGACTTTGTCATTTTGCCAAGTAAACATGATTCGCAAGTATCAAATGACTCCAAGTCAAATGAGTCCAGAATCCCTTCCTTAAGAAATTTCTGAATGCGTTTCACATTTGTATGGCCTAATCGACAATGCCATAGATATGTGGGGTTAGAATTATTAGTTCTAGCCTTTTTGTTATTGATGGTGAATGTTTGTCAAAATTTAGCAAATAAAGCCCATTATGCAAACGGGCGCTAAAATAAAATACATCATCTTTTGAAACTGTATAAGAACCATTCTTAATACGCATATCAAAACCTTCCATATCCAATACAGAAGGAGAAATGATGTTTTTGTTTATACTAGGAACATAATAACAATTATTAAGTTCTAGTTCAAGGCCCTAGGGCAACGACAAAACATAAGTTCCTACAGTCAAAGCATCCACCCTGGCCCCATCTGACTCGTAGGTTCACCTCATCTCTAGCTACCTTTCGAGGTTGTTTTAGTCCCACCATATTTGAACAAATGTGAGTACCACAACCGGTATTCAATATCCAATCAGAAGTAGTTGTAGCTAGATTGATTTCAATAACGAAAACATTTGAAGTCATGGAAACCATTCCATACTTCAGGTCTTCCTTTAGCTTTGAGCAGTTTCTCTTCCAATGCCCCTTTTGTTGGCAATGGAAGCACTGATTATCCGCAGCTAAGGACGACTTCTTAGCGGCCAACCGTTGCTTAGGCTTAGGCTTGGTCACATTACCCTTGCCTTTCAACAAGTTGCCCCTTGAAGTGGCCCCTTTCTTTCCCCTCCCGATATTTAGCACTTGCTTTTCGGGAAGTCTTGGAATATGCGTCTCCGAGACGCATTCCTTCTTATCATGCCTAAGAACTATTCTCAGGTTGCGATGACTCTGCAGGTAATTGTTTGGTCCAACCAAACGTTCACTATCTAGTATCGACTTTAGGTTAAAAGTTGACTTGCTTTTATTGGCCATTGCTACAAAATAGAAATAATATGCAAAAATTTAGTATATTTATCAATAAATAACTTAATCAATTTCCAAAATAGAAAAGTTATTTAATATTTTATTCATCCTCTTAAGGTGTCCCTATGAATAAAACAATTTCAAGATCCTCATTTTACCCTAATGTGACCAAGCTTTGGCTTGTCAACCACACTAGTCAAAATAGGTAAGCAATTCTTGCTAATTATGTCCAACATAACTCTCGGTTGATAGGCATATCTAATATGGCTATCCCTTTGCCCCGATATGTAAAAGGATTCCTTACTCATATCTTTGAGGGAACCAAAATAGTCTTGTAAATCTCTTCTTAGACTTACCCGCATTAACTCAACATTAAAATAATGTCACGCTTTGGCGATGCCCATTATGAATGATCGAAAGTGTAATGGGTGAACCTTATTTGGGAGGGCATAAACTCAATATTTTCTTTGGGACGAGATTTAATAAATTGTTTTAATATATGTGAACTAATAGTTATATTAAAACAATATAGTAAATCAGGCATGCGATAATTAAAGCAATAAATCTAATTTAAGAAATAATTAAAGCAATAAATAAATGATCCTAGTATGACCCCTAAAAGGAAAAAATAAAGATCTAATCTTCAAATATCTCCCACTTGAATCGTGATCTCCTCCAAGGCTCCATTATTCAAGCTTTACATTTAGTAACTGTAATTTAAACTTAAAGCTAATGCAATAAAATAAATTACATAAACACTACGGCATTACATACCGTATTTAGGTTACAAAAATACAAACGATGCACAGACCGTATTTTGGGTCATACTAGATCATACATTCATTCACCAATAAAATGGGTGACCCATAAATATAAAATATGTCCAAAAGCATACAATAAACAAGTAGATCAATAATCTAATCATTGAAGTAATTTAAATTATATGCTAATGAATAAAATATATTGCATATTATCATAAAAATAATATTTTTTTAGCCAAAGTTCCAAACTTTAGACTAAGGCAAGCTAATTAATAAAAATAAACAATCAAATTAGCTAAACTAGTGCTTTGATCATATGATCCAATTAGGAGTTGAAAACAAGCACAAACCATAATCAATAATAAGGACAAAGCAGTTTTAATGATCCAATCATAAAACTCCTTGTAACAATGCAAGTGAAACAGCAAGCAGAGACTTACGCCAATCACCGTATTGACCCAGTGAACAAACAAAGCCATTTAAATTACCAAATCTAGTGAATTAAGATATGTTGAATACGGAGCCCTAGGCCACATAAACTCAATAAAAAAAACTTCACAAGATAATATGGTACATGCTGCAAAGATACACTTGTCAAATAAAAGAAGAGAAAAATCCAATCTTTCTCTTCAATAAAGAAGACGGAAAAACACATAAAAGATCAAGATCTCATAATTACCGGCCCAACCAAAAGCACACCGAAACAACATAGCCAATAAACGCTAATTTTTGGCGCAACAAGGTTGAATAAAGTGATCTAATTAACCCATTAATTAGGCTCTGATACCACTGTAGGATCTAGTTGCAATGATCTAATTATAAAAGTGGAAGACAACTAGAAACAGGAATCTTAACGGGTCATTAAATACACATAAATATACCTTTTGATGCGTGCCTCGTTGATCGATTAAATATCGATAGGTGCGAATTAGGATTCCAAGTGTAATCCCTCTACCGTAGTCCACACAGCAATCAATTGGATCAATTCAAACACGTTCGTTAGCTAGAACGAGCACAAGGAACCGTTCCTTAGGCTATGGAGGTGCTTGGTTGTTGAGAGAGAAAATATAAGAGAAGGAGGCTAACAGTTGAAACCTGTAACCAAGTTACATCCTCATTCTCTTTTATTTAAACTGTAGAGTTCACATGTAGTGGGCTAACCCTAGGTAGGCCCACTTACCGTTCTCTCTTACTAATTAACTAATGCGACTCCTAGGTCCATTAATTAATTATTAATCCATTGATTACTTAAGCGTGTGACCCGTTAGGCCCATCGCATTTAGTAGTCGGCCGACTCATATCGGTCCAATTATCGTAAGCGGTCTCTAGCTAAACGTTACGACCTACTAAATCGACGAGTTCCCTATCTCTTTAATTTAATCCCGAATTTCGCACCTTGACTGACAAGACATAAATCCTTCATATATATGTCACAGCCTTAAGTATTTTGTATTTTATTGGCATTTAAATCCTGGTTGGGTTGTGGTATCTGACATAAACTTTGCAAAAATAGAAACAAAAAAACGAATCCCTTCTTTCGAACTCTCATCCTTACTATATGTTTTTGATTGGAATATAGCTATTGAAGATAATCTTTCAACGTTATCCAAATATTCATTCTTTGTTTGACAACTATCTTGGACTTCAAACTTTTCTAAAGCTAAGCTGGCAAATGACCTAAGAAATGTGTCTGCAATATCATATCTATCTTAACGTCTGAAGACTTTATTTTGAGTATGGACTATTAACATGTATTTGGAATATTTGAATTAAATAATAATAGTTCATGTAGAACGTAACAAATTAACAATGCGAAGAAGCAAAAGAATATAGAATTATTAACTAGCCTCCTTTTCTCTCAAAAAAACCGTAGCTTCCTTTTCTCTCTCAATACCTTAAAGCTTTATAGGGTATGAAATTGGGGCTATCGTTGGTCATCTACCAGTGATAAGCCCCTCTTTTTAGTTATTTTTTCCTTTCTTCCACTGTTATTTAGGTTTTTATTTAAGTAGATCAATAAAATTCACTCCATTGTGAGGTTTTAATTGCTCCTTTTGGTGAGATTTCGATCAAATCAATTGTGAGGTAAATTAGACTCCTTTTGTGAGGTTCATTTTGACTCCTTTTGTGAGGTTAATTTTGACTCTTTTTTGTGAGGATTATCTCTTCATCTTTGGAGGGATCTTTGGTAGTTTCTGGTTTATGGAGTTTTGGTGGGGTCATTTTTCTTCTTGGCTACAGGACATCTCAGTCTCTATCTTAATGGTTCGGAATTGAAGTAGAACGTGAAGTTGATAGTTTGCGACTTCGGTTCACTCATACGGGTATACTGCGAATCTTATTCTTCAAGAGGCAGTCTATAATGTCAGAGTGGTGCATTCATCAAGGCGCTATGGCAGGGTCTTCCGCAAAGAGGCTGTGATATGAAAAATAGCGATACAAAGGAAGTCGTTCGGAATTGTCAAATCTCAAGTGCTTGATAGTGTTTCTATTAGTATGTTTTCTGATGTTTTAGATCCATTTATTGTTAAATTTAATTTCGTTTGTAGATGCCATATAGCCTATTATTAATACAATTCCTAATTTTCCCTTCAAAAAAACGTAACAATGCGAAGTACTATTAACTTTGAAGTTCTACTAATGCTAGAATCCTAATATATATGAGCCCCCTCCAATTCGTAGCCCCCCTCCCCCGATTTCATTGGCCATATTTTTTTAACCACCCTATAAATAATACTACTAAGGTAATGATTTCTCTATATATATTGATTGATTTATTTAAAAATTTATTTTTAGATCCTAAGTGCATTTCTCTTAATCTATCAATTGCAACCATTTCAATTTGATTCGTGAACTCAATAACAAGAAGATAGATTAGAGACCCTCAAAAAAAATAAAAATAAAAATAAAAAGCCAATTGTAGGATCAAAGTTCATGTATTCTTTGCGACGTAAATGTACTTCAAAAGTGATGGAAACCTAATCAGTCTTGACGTAAAACTCATTATTAATTAGTTTGATAGTTAGGTCACTCACTTTTTTGTCCTCTAAGCACAACTAGAAAAACATGTTTTAACGACAAAAATTTTGGTCGTTAAAAGGCTTAAATTTCGTCGTTATTGCTATTAAGGACGAAAAAAAAGTTCGTCGTCGTTCGTCGTTTTTGATTCCCTCGTTAAAAGTTATAACGAGGACTTTAAAATGTTCCTCGTTTGAAATCAATAATGATGAGATTTTTATGTCGTTATTACAAACCAATAACGACGAACAAAAGACCCAGTAACAACAATATCGCTCATTGTTAATGTTCATAGCATTGTGAATAACGTCCAATAATCGTTATTGTAAAAATTACAAATACCAAAACTTTAAATTATAGATTTCTACACTATTATCAGCAAATAATCAATTCTTTTTTTTTAATCAGTAAATAATCAATTCTTATAGAAGTACTAAAGAGAACATAAGAAAATGGATTTTCAGTACTCATCTCTTTATTGAAAATATAATAATTGAACTACACGAATGTTATCACAAGCATAATTGACTTCTATAACACTTTTTTTTGTCTGCTCTACAATTGACGTCTACAACACTTTCAAAGTATAGTGAATTCTGGGTACAAGCCTATTTAATATATTTCTATTCAAGCCTAACTCAAGTTAGCAACTGCAACAGAACGTTCATTTCTTGAGAGTACCTGCAAGAGAAACAGATAAGTAAGAGCTTAAGTTAGAATTTTGGACCAAAAAAATAGATAAAGTCTGATATCATACCATAACAAAAGAAAGATATGAGAGAAGATGATATTGGAAAAAGAAACACATATTCAAGAGCCATACTGCCAGACCCAACTAGGAAATCAAACACACTTCTAAGGAATGTCCTTAGTCCCAGTCATTATATGCATATCAACTTAACTAAAGAAACACTATACACCATACAAATGTGCTAAATAGAATCAACAAAAACATGGTCCAATCAACGTAACACACATACCTGAATCAAGAGGTTGCTAACTGTTTGTGTTTTCATCCACATATCTGATCTCCAGAATACCTATGCACATTTCTAACAGAATGTCACAGGAATTGGAACCCGTAGTGAGTGACTTTGTGATAATCGACTAATCAAACCAGAACCTTGATACAAAGCTACAACCTACAGTTAAAATAAATAGCTCTTTGACCTCATAAACTCCTATGGACACTAGGAAATTCCCTACAACCAACTCATGTTTAAGAAAGTCATACATCATGCCAATGTTTTTTGCACCATTCTCACAGCATGCATACAAGAGATTACTGCAACAAGGAGCATTAATAATTTCAGAATATATGAAAGCGTGATAGAAAGAGAAATCAATGATTGACAATGAAGGACCATCCTGTAACTAGCATTAATGCTAGCTTCTACAGATTACAAGCTCAGACCCAAATAAGAAGCCTGAAGAGTGAAATTTTAGCCTAAGCAACAATTTACAATTCTATATGAGCCTAAAATTCAGGAGTTTTTTGATTCTGATGTGGACTAAATTCGGAGCAAATTAAAAATCAAAGGGTGAAAAGTACAGGCAAGTCATGGAAAGGAATTTAACAGAAAGATAATACAACCTGCATCAAGCACACATAACAACAACAGTAGCTACAGTAGTAACAGGCAGCAAACAGCAACAGCTAGTTGCAGCATCAGCTGCAGCCAACAGCCAACATCAGCAGCAACCAGCAGCAGCCAGCATCAGCATCTGCAGCAGCCAGCATCAGCATCTACAGCAGCCAACATTTACAATAGCCAGCATCAGCATCTGCAGCAGCCATCATTTGCAGCAGCAAGCATCTGCATCTACTAGCAGCAGCAACAAAAACAACCAGCAGCAGTAAACAACAGCAGTAACAGCACTTAAATCAGGTTGCACCCAACAAAGAAAAGTCTACAAGTAATGGCTTGGACAAAATCAGCACACTATAAGCTACAAGTTTACGAAGATGTGTAGGGTAAGTATTCTTCCATTGAAACACTCTTGTGTTTTGTTCACACTAGTTAGAAAACAGATACTTAGCAACCAGAGCATTTAAACGCATACCCATGGCACTTTTCTCTCTTGTATTCTACAGCAACCACTGTATTATAGTTCCAATGAGGATTAATACAGTTTCTATTAAGGAAAAAGCATATTTTTTTACTAAACGAACAAAGTTCGAGTCCTTTTACAATGTGCCTAAGAGTATATCAATACACAAGCTACTGTAAATTATAGTACTGCTCAGAAAGAGAAGCTAAAATAAGCCCTTTAACAGAAAGTGCTAAGAACTCACCCCATTATGCACACACTAGTACAGGATCCTCAAACCCGATTAATCACACAAAACATCATGTTTCCGCAGCAAATATCCAATGAATTACAGACCAGAAACCAGATTAACACTCAGCAACTTCACACACAATTGAACCCAATAGAATAATAAGCACAAGAACACTACAAACTCAGAAACAATGTCAAGTTCTCAGATTTCCAAAGCAGAACAGTAGTAGCGAAGTGAGAGAAAAACATTAGGCCAATTCACATACAGAAATCAAAATTCAGAAACTTAGCACAAAACCAAACCAGAAAAAGTGGTCTTGATAACATAAATCAGGCAATCAAAAACCCTAACAATCATAAATCCATGAAATTGAATAAAAGAGGAGAGAGAAAGAAAGGGACGAACTGTATAGTGGTGAAATCTCGCTAATTCTGCTCAACACTCGACGGGGTCTCAGACATCATACGACCATCACCATGAGAGAGAATCAGAATTGAGTTAGAGGATACAGAAAGCAAAAAAAAATCGAAAGAGAGTAGGAGAGGGGGTTACCTGCGGCTGCGGTACCATGGTTCACTGAGAATTGTGAGGGGGATTGAGGATAATCGATTGAAAGCGAGGCAAGTGAGTGGGAGGCTATGAGAGCGATGGAGATGTATCTACAGTGTAATTGTTTTCTCTCGAGCGATAGCGATAGCGATGGCGATGAAGGGGTTTCTGAAGATCTCGATTACACTGATAGCTTTAGCCGCTTTAGGGTTTTATTTTTCCCCTCGTTCCAGTTCTTTTATTTTCGTAGTTAATAATGTTGTGTATTTAACATTTGTTTTTATGTGTATCATGGTCCCATTAACATTGTTTTAATCGTATCTATGTTTTAACATTTTAATTCAATTTTTCACGATTTTCCTTTCTAATAATTATTTTGGGGGATGTGTGAATATTTTTAACCGTTCACGATTTTCAGTCAGATATAAGACACAATTACTAACGATGAAATTTAGAGTCACAATAATGATGACTTTAACGATGACTTTCATTACCCTCGTCGAATCTATATGGTTTATAATACTAACGACCAAAAGAATAAATTCGTCGTTGTTGATACAATACTAACGACGAAATTTCGAAGTCGTCGTTATTAATTGGTCGTTAAAAGGTCTTATTCTAGTAGTGAAGGTAACTTCTTCTTTTTTTTCTTTTTTTATTGAGAGGGATAAGTCTCTTGTTGGACTATGTGTTTTAAACAGAAAGAGTTCAGTTGTCATGATGAATCTAGATTTTGGGCATGGTCCTAGCAATGCATGTCCGAAAATGGGCATAAGCTTGCTTAAAAGTTCTAACATGAGTTTAGTTGAGTTTGGGCTATTTTTGGGAAATTCTGAAAGATTTCACATATGCAAAGAAATCTAAATGAATTTAATCTTCAATCATAATCAACTGTGCTGGTCAATTATCATATTGCTTCATGACTCGCCTTGGACATGGAGCAGTTTTAAATTCCTGGCCAGCTGTTCCACCCTTTCAGATGCCTATAGGACAGCGCGGGGGATATTCACTGTGGTCGACGGTGAATACCCTTGGACATGAACCAAAAAATATTGCTTCATGACTAATGAAAGTTTCAGCTGGCAAGTGGAGTTGGGTGTAGTAATCAAAGTTGTTTGACCTTTTCTAATCTTTCTTTCTATACTTAATGCTGGTCAATTATCATATTGCTTCATGAATAGAAATGCTTGCTATTGGACATTAGTCATCGATATGAAGAGATACCTTTGTTGAATTTTTCAATTTCATTGGCTAAAGAAGAGATGGACAACCACTTGAGCTGCTGTCCAAGCAACTCCTTTTTTCTTTCAAATTTTATTAACTTTCTTATTTCTTTTTATTATTATTTATTTTTCTATTTCAGTCACGAATTTTTTTCCCGGTTGTAACACTCAGCTTCTATTGTCAACTGTATATAAGACCCTCCATTTGTAAAGAGATCAAAACCAAATTCCATGAATTAAATCAGTTTGAGAGGATTGTCAAGAACCTTGATTTTCTGTATCAATAATCTTTGGGAGGTGTTAAAGTGAGACTATAAACTTGCACTATGCATTGGTACAATTTTTGCCATCCTTTCTTTCCTTACGAGTTATGACTATGAACATTTTAATTGGTGAGTGTAATCACAATGTTTTAAAAGACTTTAATTTTACTATTGTTAAAACACTAACAAAAAAATAAATAGATATATTAATATGTGAGTGTAATCACAATGTTTTAAAAGATTTTAATTTTACTATTTTTAAAACACTAACAAATAAATAAATAGATATATTAATATGTAAGTGTAATCACAATGTTTTAAAAGATTTTAATTTTACTATTTTAAAACACTAACAAAAAAAATCAAAAGAATAAATAAATAAAAATAAATAAATAAATACATAATAATATATTATCAGTTTCGGATCGGGTTCGGGTCTGTTTGGGTCATAAATTTTGGGTTGTGTTCGGTTTGGGTCCCTTCGGGTTATTCGGATTAGGTCGGTTTCGGTTTTGCTCATATTTAGGTACGGGTCATATCGGATCTGATAAAGTCGGGTCGGTTTGGTTTGGATCGGGTTATTTCGGATTTTTGGTTGAATTTCGGGTCTTGCTATTCGGGTTGAATCGGGTCACGTGTCGAGTTATTCGGATCGGGTTATCAGGTCCGGGTTAGTATTGCCAGGTCTACGAGTTATGACTAGGGACATTTACTCATCATGTGTCTGTCAATTATTGCCTAAGCGGTTATACTATCCTTTTTTCGCCTCCGAAGCAAGCTCTTTGTTATGTTTCAGTCAATGATAGCTCAAAATAAAGCATTTAAACTTTTCATAAGTTATTTTTCCCATCTACATCCCATCACCCACAAAACCAGTGGTTGCGTTGTCTTGCTAACCTTTTCATTTTTCTTTGAATACAGGTCTCCTGCTGTCGTCAATTCCCAACCGCGAGTGTTTTTGTCACTGCTAACCATTTCCTTTATTTTTCCTTGTGTTCACAGAGAGGGATCTTAGCATCCACTGAGCGCGTTTCAGTCAAGGTTTGCCTATTCACATTCATATTGTACACACACACTGATCGCACGTCAGCATACTGCATGCCGCTTTCAGAATACTTTGATCGTCGCTTTACTCAAACTCGATCAAAGTGTCACTACTACAAAACGCGCCATATCTCAACGCTTTCCTCTCGACGGTTCCGGTAGCTTCGAAGGAAAAATAAGTATGCGCGGAAAATCTCGAGGCTTATTCCTGTCGAGAAGGGTTCTCGACCACAAAAAGCGTCGAGAACTAAATCTCGTGCAACCCAAATGTTCTTTTGGATGCGGCCCACTTCCATCTGAACTACTTTCAGCGAGCGCTAAAAAAAATAAAAAATAAAACAACCCATGACCTCTCTCTCTCTCTCTCTCTCTCTCTCTCTCTCTCTCTCTCTCTCATCTACAGTGGGCAGTATATAGATGAAAATTCATATGACACAAGACCGAGGAGGAACCATTTAATTTACTGTCGTGCGTTCTTCGATTTTCTTTTTTTTCCCATCTTCGTTTTCCCTTTTCTTAGGAATCTTGTGCAGGTTTTAGGGTTTCTATGGGTACAATTGGCGCAAGGATTAGTGGGTTTTTGGTTTTTGACTGCAATTTAGGGTTTCTCTGGGTATTGAAAGCTTCTTTTTATCAAAACCAGACACAATTTTGTGTTCTCATATCATTTGCATCATTTACGGTAAATCTCTTGAACACTTAATCTCCATCTTCTCGCCCTATGAGATTGTTTTGATGTTGGTTCAATTAGGCAAGCAATTTAATTTGAGCCCTCAGGAGTTAGTACCTCAACTGTAGGCTATATTTGACAAAAATAGTAAAGACAAGATCTCAAATTTTGGAAGAAAGAGGGAGAAGCTCGGGAGTACTCAATCGAGAATAGAGGTTGTCAACTGTAGACTATGTGATTTGAACTAAGGGAGGAGGGTTATATTTATAGAGAAGGGAATAGGGTTGGACGGGTGAAGGGTGTCCGACATTTGGAATTGGCTTGAAAAAGACGGGCTTCGAAAGACTCTGCTAGAGACGCCCAACTCATTTGAGCGTGAAACCAAAGCCATTTGCAACTACACCCAACTCCACTTGCCAGCTGAAACTTTTACGGGCCATATCTCACTCGTTTGGGCTCCAAATTGGATGATTCAAGATGAGTTGGACATCTTATTGGGTGTAGTTGCAAATATCTTTAGTTTCATGCTCAAATATTTTGTGGATCTCGGTATATTCGAAAGAGTAAGGAGAGATCAGTTTTAGAGTACAGATCAAAGTTGGGCTTGTAAACTCCTTGGTTGGAAATGTGGTATGGGCTCATGATATGTCATTGGAAAGCTATTTGAATAAGGAATCCAGAAATATATGGGTCACACATTAAATCAACCAAATAAACTCCCAAATGGGGCTGGATACACGGTCCACAGTATTCGGCTACATCTGTTTTGACCCTTAACTTTGTTTGCCCACAACTCTTAGGTGCAGAACTCGTATTTGGACATGGAAGGAAGCAATGGAAAGCTCTTAAAAGGGGCTTTTAAATGAAGTGGGAATGAAATAGTGATCGAGGAAAACCCTGAGACCTTATTTTACCTATCAAAGAAAAATAGCATTCAAGTTTATAAATTACTCATTTTCATCATTGGGATTTTGCGGAGAAATCTGAAGGCGCTTTTTTGGCGTGTACAAGTTCATTGTCTTGAATATTGTTATTGGTATTTGTCTAAATCCATACATTGATGAGTCAAAGATTAAGGTTTGCTTGCAATTTTGGCATGACATTTCATCATATTTGGTTGATAATAATATGTTTTTCCAGTGATTTTTGTTCATTTAGACTAATTCAATATATTATTTATCATGTTTTATTGTTGTTAAAACTTTGAAAAAATAATCTGAACTTTGAAGGTAGAAAAATATGTTACAACATTAAATGTGATTAGCTCTAATAGTCTATGGTTCCATTCTCTTTTGATTTAGATTTAGAAGTGGGTATAAGTTAGACACTAGCCAAATCTTTCCTTGCTGTTCTATAGCTTAAGTTGAGATTCTGCATTGTAGCATGACCGGTATGTTGTGGTCTTTCGACTCTGTTCTCTTCAAAAAAATTTGGGTTTCTTATCATGAACTATTGGTATTGATACCAAATCTGTTTAGTATATGGTGTTACTGCATTATTGAGTTGCTATTGAGGTATCAATTGGCTGAAGAGAGGATGTCTGCTCCAACTATTTATCCCTCGCCACCACCTCCTCCAGCCCCAAAAGTGAGCTGTGTTTTCTTTAAACCTTTTCGATTAGTTATGTCCTCCAACCCCATGTGAATAACATAGTGACAAAGAGTATGGTTGTCCCCTGGAATTTTAGTCGTATTACATCTATTACTTGTCATTCTCTATTGTAAACTTGTGACATAGCCTCTCTACTATAAACTTGTTACAGAGCCTCGTGGATACGTCATGCAGGTTGCTAAAGAGGGAATTCAATTGCCGCCAGACAGAACCATTTGTCCTCTTTGCTCGGAGCAGTCGTACAAATCCGTCAGTAGTTACAACTTCAGGATTAGTTTTCTGTTATGGTTGCATAGTCAAGTATATATGTTTCTCAGGCGAGGCCTTTAAACCCTATCATTGTTGCTTAGGCGTCAAAGAAAGTCTTTTAATTTTTACGAATTGAAATAATTTTATTAAAGTTCGGCCCAACGAGCTTCGCTAGTGCTCAAGACCAAAGCCCTTGATCACCCTCCTCTGTATCCCCCACCCCACCCTAAATGGGAGGAGGAACTCGATATAGTTGAGATCTATCATGTTGCATGCTAGAATATTTGTATGTGAATTCAACAAAGTCTGCAGAGTAAATCTTTTGAGCATTTCGCAACTATGTGATCATTGGAAACAAAGTTTAATTTTCTTCCAATAGTTGCATGATAATAAGTACCAAAAATGGAAAAGTTTTCTTCAAAGGGAAGCGAGACAAAAATGTTTATTTAGCAAATCTTTCATCCCTTCCCCATGTTGAAATGTCATGTTTTACAAAAACTTGTGTGGACTTAGTCCATGGTGGACTAATACTTCACCTGGAGCCACTTCTAATAGTGGAGCCACCCCATACTTAACTTGGAATCGCCCCCTCTAATAGTAGACTCACCCCCTACTTTACCTGAATTCACCCCTCTAATAGTGGAGCCACCTGCTACTTCACTTAGAGCCACCCCTCTAATAGTGGAGCCACCTCCTACTTCACCTAGAGCCACCCCTCAAATTTATACTTGACGTCACCCGTTTAATAGTGAAGGCACCCCTCTAATAGTGAAGCCATCCCCTACGTCACCTGGAGCCACCCCTCAATTTTGTATTTGGTGCCACCCTCTAATAGTGAAGCCACCCCATACTTCACCTCGGTCACTCCCTACTTTACCTGGAGCCACCCCTCAAATTTACTTACTCCGCGGGGGACTAAGTCCACACAAGACAGGGTGGTCATGTTTAAGTGTCCTTGATGATGATGCATTTCTTTGGCATAAAAGATTAGGACATACTAGTTTATCCTTGTTACAAAAACTGTTGTCTCAAAACCTAGTTGTTGGTCTTCCTTTAATTAAGTTTGAGAATGATAAAGTTCGTGATGCATGTGCTCGAGGAAAACAAGTCAAATCATCTTTTAAGTCTAAAAACTTGGTTGGCACCTCTAAACCACTTGAACTCATTCATATGAATTTGTGTGGACCCGTGAGGGTAGTTAGTAGAGCAGGAAAAAGATACGCGCTTGTGATTGTTGATGCCTATTCTCGTTTTACTTGGACCTTGACACCTTGTTTCTCACTTTAAAAGATGAGATATTAGATGTGTTTGATGCATCCATAATAAGAAAACTGAAAAGATAAACGGGAATGAACTTAATAGCATGAGATCCGATAATAGAACCGAATTTGATAATGCATCATTCATTCAATTTTGTGAACACAAGTGGTATTGACCATAACTTCTCAACCCCTAGGACACCACAACAAAATGGTGTAGTTGAAAGGAAAAATAGGACACTAGAAGATATTGCATGTACAATGTTAATTGCTAGTAGTCTTTCTAAACAATTTTGGGCCGAAGCCGTAAACACAGCTTGCTACATCATTAATGGTTGCATGATTAGGCCATTTCTCAAAAAGACTCCATGTGAACTCTTTAGAGGGAGAAAACCATCCATGATGCATCTTCGTACTTTTGGTTGCAAATGTTTTGCGCATAACAATGGAAAAAGTCAACTTGGCAAAATTGATGCAAGAAGTTATGAAGCTATTGTTCTTGTATACTCCTCACGTGCCAAAGCTTACAAAGCTTATAACAAACGAACCATGCTTGTAGAGGAAAGTGTTGAAGTTTTTTTTTATGAAACTAACGTTTTGGTTCAAAGGTGATTTAAAGGATGGTGATTTGAGATTGGTCTTGGAAAAAGCCATCTTCATTCTCCAAACATGGAAGAAACATCAAAGGAACCTCACGATGAAAACAAGCATCATGCTCCTCCTAAAGATGGGACGCCACCGATAAGGGAAACAACTTTTGATGACTGTGGTCCCTCGTCTGTTCCTCATAGACAGACTTCAAGTACAACCAACCAAGACGGCGGCTCAACTCACTCATTGAGTATGAGACCTTGGAAGCATAGTGGATCACACCCTTTGGATCTGATCATTAGTGACTTCAACAAAGGAACCCAGAAAAAGCCCTCGGTTCAAAACTTTTGTGCACACTTTGCATCTCTATCCACCCTTGAACTGAGGAGCTATCAAGAAGCCTGCTCGATCCAGACTGGGTCATTGCTATGCAAGACGAACTGCATCTGTACGAAAGAAGCAAGGTGTGGGACCTTGTGCCTCGTCCCTCACATCAAATGATGATTGAAACAAAATGGGTGTTCAAAACAAGTTATATGAGCTAAGAACCGTAGTCAGAAACAAAGGCAAACTAGTGGTTTAAGGATACAATCAAGAGGAAGGTATTGACTACGATGAAACTTTTGCACCCGTTGCTAGGCTTGAGGATATTTGCATTCTTATTGCTTTGGTTGCATTCATGGGTATAACCCTCTATCAAATGGACGTTAAGAGTGCCTTCATGAACGGTTAATTGAAAGAGGGAGTTTCTGTTGAACAACCTCCCGGTATTAAAAGTCATGCATTTGTAAATAATGTTTTTAAATTGGACAAGCACTATACGGTTTGAAACAAACTCCCCGACTTAGTTTGAACGTTTATCCAAATTTTTAATGGAAAATGGCTTTCAAAGATGCAAAATTGGCAACATATAGTTTCTTAAGGCAAAAGACAAACACTTATCAATTGTGCAAATATATTATAATATACTACAACAATGATCAAAATAGGCAACACATAAAATGCCAACAATATTTCAACCGTTATCTTTATTTATCTAAGGCGACAGTTTTCTTGCGTTACATGATTGGTTTGTAACGCTACAAAAACTTTTGCTTTATATAGGATAAGGCAACAATTACAGCAAATGTTGTCCATTTCTTGCATAAGGCAATAATTATTGGAAACGTTGCATTTGATGACAACAATATATTTGTTGTTGCCTTATAACACAACACTTCTTGTTTTGTTGCTTGTTTAGACAATGGTTTGGATAACATAGACATCAAATTTAAAATGTTGCCTCTATGTGCATTAATATCCTAGCTACTAGAGTGATGTGTCAAAATAAATTCTTATAACCTTTTACCCCAACTTGTAATAAATGGTATGATAATACTTTTAAGTATGATGAATTTCACATCATCCCTAATAATAATAACTAAATTTCTTGCCCATGCAATGCGCGCGCACACACACACTAATGATGATAATAATAATATTAATGATAATAATATTATTGTTATTATTATTATGATAATAATATTATTTTAATTTTAATTTTTTTTATTATTTATTTTCTTTTATTTTAGGTGAGCCGATTTATTACATACTGATTATTTTCCATGAGTTAATAGGTTGATGTTTGTTTTTCCTCCCTTTGAAGTGATTTCCCCCGTTATTTTTATATTGATAGTAAACTGAATTTCTTATAGAAGAAGAGCACAACATATGTGTGTTTTGAAGTTGTTGTTTTTGGTTCCTTGTTTTTATTGAAATTATCTTTTTACTCCCATGTCTCTTTACTTGTTCTAATTTCATCATATTTTATTTAGTTTCCTTTTTGCATAATCCTCTATCTTTATCTAATGTGGGACTCATGTAAAGGTAACACATTCGTAAGATTTTATTTATTTATTTATTAAAACTTTTAGGTAAAGATTAGAAATTAATTGTACGTATAAGCATTAGTGTGAGCGAATGAACTTTAAGTAACAAAATTGCAACAGATGAAAATAGATACTACACTTGAACATTTAGTCATGTAATTTAGTCATGACTTAAGTATTATATCTCAATCGATAAAAACAGATACTTTGCTTTAACAACACATAGTCATACAAAAAGTTGAGAAATGTATGTTTTTCTTTATGCCTTGATCGTATATTTTTATATATCTAATTAGCCTCGTTATTCACTTTTTTCTTGGATGTGGGACTCCCAACATATAAATCAAAAATGATATATCAATACATTAATCTACTAAAAATGATATACAAATAGTAACAAAATATTTTTGTTTGAGTAGTATTCTTTTTGGGGAAGATTTGTGGTTAAACACTGATTTGATATTACTTAGAAAAGGTTTGGATGGTTAGTACATATTAGGCTTCCTATAATATTTTTCATGCAGTCACGCCTTGATTTCCGCTTGGCTTTTTTTTTTTTCTTTTTGCCAATTATTGTCTTCCTTCGTGGGATTTGTTATCTAACTTCCACATTTGTTACTCTGCAATAGGTAACGTTAGATTCTAAAAACGTATACAATGTATTGATAGCAGTCGAAAACCACAATGCTTGAAGCACGTTAAAAGTTGAGAGGAGATTCTATCAAAATAATAAAAAAATTTGAGAGGGGGGGATTAAGGAGGAGACTCATATCTACTTTTGCTAGCTTCTCATTAAAACCTACATTACTATTTTAAAAGTAGATTGATTAGATATTTGCAGATAATTCTGACTTATCGGTATATATTTCAACAAATGACTTGTTTTGACAAAAATAATGTTATTAGCAAAGTATATATATTTCTCTTTTGATAGCTCTCTTTGTGTAATGTTAACTTTCTTTAGCTACTACCTCAACGGTTGTTAATCTTGAGAGTCAACTCGCAAGCCACTCGACATAACTCCCACTTGATGGTAATTAAAAAAACAAATTGAACAGGCACAAAGATTTGATATGAATCTAACCTTCAACTTCAAGGTTAAGGGATAATACTCCTAAACTTTGAAGCCAAAGTCTAAACCTAACTTAGATAAACCAAGTTTATATGGGTTCAACTCAACTCAACTCAATAAAATCGTTAGTTTTGGCCACTGAGTTTGTTGCGGAGTGGGGAAAGTATTGGTATAGCTGGGACCGCTGGACTGTACCTCGGGTGATTGCTTCAACCTAAGTTTCTGAGACCTACTTGAACTGACTTTCCTGCAGTGATGGAGAAGCGAAACGAGCCCATCGTCATGAGGAGTGGGACCAACTAAAGCCTAGATATGACTCAAAATAAGGAAGCAAGAAAAGAGAGGAAGGGCCTCAAATGGGAGTCTATCATGTACTGAAAAGAGGCAAGCCCCCAGCTCAAGGAAGCGATCACAGGTCATCCTCAAGCCAGGGTCCTTCAAAGAAAAAATCTTCAACGAAGCCTTCTAAAGGGAAGAAGGATTAAAGTAGTTTTCTAGAAAAGCAAGTCTAGTTTTGAAAAATAAGAATTAGGATTTGTTTAGCTTAAACCCTCATAGTTGCATTATTATTTTTTTTAACCTTAGCAAGTTTAATTCTTGCAATGTAAGCTTATTCGTTCAGTTTGAATAAAGATTATCCCTTTTGAATGAGTTGAATGGAATTGATTTTGGTTTTGGCCGGGCCCCTTAGAAGGGTTACCTACGTATCCAGTGTGGAATTAGGCCAGCGTAGTTCGTTCAAGTTGTGTACGTCTTTTTTTATTTTCGGAATTTTTTTATCATATTTTATATATATATATATATATATATATATATATATATATATATATATATATATATATATATATATATATATATATATATATATATATATATATACATATATATATATATATATATACATATATATATATATATATATATATACATATATATATATATATATACATATATATATATATATATACATATATATATATATATATATATATATATATTTTTTTTAGACGTAGCACTTCTTTAGTTGGTCCATATTGGTGAGCTGACTGAACTCGATGCCATCAATTTCCATGAGTCTGACTAAGCCTTCTGATAGAATGTCTTTGATGATGAACGGGCCGGACTAATTTGGTCGAAATTTGCCCCTGGGGTCGGTTACTGGGTGCAGACATTAAAATGTGTCACCCCTTTTAATATGCCCAATGAAGATAACAAACATTTAAGAATATGAATTCTATGTCAATGATTGAGTAACTTGTATATCAAATACCTTCCATTACATACCCCTTTCTATAAGATTTCCAACGCCCCTTACCTTGTCCAAAACGGACACCGGAGTGAAAAGCTGTGATTCGACAAAGTTATGGGACAAAAATGATACTCTGATTACCGCACTCCACGGTTCAAATAGGATTTTCCTCTATTAGAGGAAGAATTCCCAATTGGGCCTAATTTACATGGATTCCTCACAAAAAATACCTTCAAAATAACATATTGTGGGTCCAAGTCCAATAAGAAATGAATGAAATATGATCCAATTACCGCAATGTATACTGAAATGGACACATCTTTAGTGTTTGGGCCATAACTCGCAAAATACTGATGAGCATTGGGCTTATAATATGTCTAAAAATTGCCCTTTGAATAAGGAATCTAATGCAAAACGAATCAGGTCAATCAGAGGTTAAAAGAATAAATTATGGCCTTTGAAGTCGAACCTCGCTAGTCGGAGCGGTTGAACCGCTTAAGCCGCTTGCCCTAGTTGAATGACCGTTAGTCCTAGCGGCTAGCCGCTTGTTGGAGCGGTAGCAGCTTAGACTCCAACTGGCCCCCATTGACAGGTGCCTGATAAACTTTTTGTCCGGCCTTTTTGTCAGTTCCGTCTCAGACCTAACCCTACCTCTATATATACTCTTTTTCTCCGTTTTTTCAAGGGGAACACAATGGTAACTCAAATTAAACCCTAGAACTCTTTAATTAACCCTATTCTCTCAATATTCCTCCATCTCCTTCCTCTATCATCAAATAAACAACCCTAAACACCATTAAAATACCTTCAAACTCTACCATTCAACCTCAAAATTCTACCTTTAATATTTCCACCACTCAAAAATCAACCTTCAATCCTTCTCACGTACAAGTTCAAGAGCATTGACATTCAATTCTAATTTCTTTCAAGGTTCCACCTGAGGGCTCTATGTAATCTTCAAATCTAATTTATATTATTTCAATCATGTTTTATTTTATATTTGATTATGGTTAATTCTATTGCATTGTTTTAATTGCCTTGAAGTTACTAACTAGTTTATTGATGAAATTTAGCAACTTTGCACGTTTAGCAATCAAGGTAGGGTTGGAGGATTTTATTATTGTTGTTGCTTTAATTTATTTTTAACATGCAATAATTGATCTTTCTATTGTTTTTATGTAAATTGGATTAAATGAATGAAAAAGTGATAACATATAATTTAATGGATGTTCAAATTCACTTAGTTAAATCTAGGACTTTGGACGACCGGATTTGTATGGAACCGTGCAATATTATCAATCAATCAATCAAGATCAATTAGTAAAGGCCGTTTATTGAAACGGGCGTAATTGGGTGCCTAACACCTTCCTCATTCGTACCTACATCCCTGAACTCAATTTTTGGCCATTGGGTCATTCGAGTCAATATTCCCGATAGGAATTGGGGTGCACTTAATTCGGGTTGGACTCTCTTTAGACTTTCGACTTTGATTATTTTCAATAAATTGGTTTCCTTATTTTCCTTAAAATTTGGTGCCGACTTCCTGGTAACCTTAATCAAATCCCCATTAGTTCTAAATAATACAAAATCCACTCGATTTTCGACCAAGAGCCCGCAAGAGGCGCTCGGTGGGGTTGATTCCCCTCGAGGGTTCTTACAGTGGCGACTTCGTTGGGGATTTAATTAAGAGGGTGTAACTTGAAAGTTGATCTTGATTAATTGTTATAATTGCATGGTTCATGACCTTGAGTGTTTATTGTTATTATGATTGCTCATTATCAATTATTGCTTTTGCATCCATTGCATCAATTTGCATGCGCGACTTCCGAGCTTGTTTTAATATGTTCTAACCAGTTTTTAGCCCTTGGAGTGTGGTGAAGTGCCTTGGTGGGAATCCACTCGATTCCTCTTTGCCAAGAAACATGGATCCCCCCACCTCATGTACCTTCCTACGCATTCGTCCATTCGACGAGTAGGATAACAAGAATGCATCATATTGTCGCGCATCCCGCGGATTATTGTACATTCTTGATCCTGAGTCTCTTTTGACCAAAACCCTTAAGCCTACCCAATTGCATGAACTAGAACCAATATTTTAGGCTTGAAACTCAGTCCCATGTCCATGCTAGATCTTTGTGACTTCATTTTTTTTGCGTGAATGTGTTGTTTGCCCTGTGAACGCAATCTTTGCGTAATCTTCTATGCCTAAGATTGAGTCTAGAATAAAATCTTTCCCTTTCCTTAGTCAAGAGTATAATCTTTTATTTTATCCCAATTTGAGTCTAGAATAAAATCATTCCCTTTTCCTAGTCAAGAGTATAATCTTTTATTTTATCCCAATTTGAGTCTAGAATAAAATCTTTCCCTTTCCCTAGTCAAGAGTATAATTTTTATTTTTTTCCAATTTGAGTCTAGAATAAGATCTTTCCCCTTCCCTAGTTAGGAGTATTCTTTTCCATTAAGTCGATAATATTTCCATCCGTAGTCAAGAGTATATATTCCCCTCCCTAGTTAGGAGTATCCTTTTCCATTAAGTCGAGAATATTTCTATCCCTAGTCAAGAGTATATATTCCCTTCTATAGTCAAGAATATTCCCTTTCCTTTCCGTAATCCCCTTTCCTATTTTCAAAACTTCCCTTTTTCTCTTCCCGTTTCCCTTTTTTTAAACAAAAAAAAAACTTCTTCCTTTTTTTAATATCCAATTTTCTAGGTCCAAAAAAAAACAAAAAAAACAACAAATACGGAATTAAAAAAAAAATCAAAAAATTCAAAAATAAATAAATAAATAAATAAAGGGACTAGATTATTGGATAAACTCTTTTATTTTTTTCCTTTTTCCCTTTCCTTCTCTTCAATTCATTTTTCTATTTCTCATTGATCAAGGATAGGAAAGTCGAGCCCAAAGTGGTAACGTCCAAATCAAAAAGGAAGATTAGTTAGGAAACTATTTCCTTCACCACGTCCAAGCTCGAGATCAAGTCCAAATTCCGATTCAACTCCATTTTCTACCATGCTAGGTGACGACATGAAAGCCATTCTGGAGAAACTCACTGAGATGAACACACGTCTCAAAGATCAAGATGAGCAAATCAAGAAGCTAAGAGATAAAGTTAAACCTAAACCTCATACTAGTGAAGATGATGATGAGCATCCTACTCCTCCAAGCAAGCTTGATAGAAGGCTTGAAAAGTTTGAGCAACTAATGCGTAAGAACTCCACATATAGCACCTACTATATAGAAGAAGAAAAGGAGCCCAATGCCGATTTCCATTCAAAACTTCCGAAAAAGGTCACCTTGACCGATCTCCCGAAGTTCAAGGGAGTGGAAGACCCATATGGTCATATAAGGAACTTTACTACATGTATGGAAATCAAAGGGATTGATTCGAGTCTCTATGCAAAGATCTTTCCTATGACACTTGAAGGTCCAACTACAAAGTGGTTCAACACCATAGGCCCACTCAAGGCCAAATGGGTCTCCATCAAACACGAGTTTGTATTGCAATACTCCTACAACAATGAACTCCCCATGACTCTAAAGGAACTAGATATAACCATGCAGAATGAAAATGAAGACTTCATCACATTCTTGAGTCGTTGGAGAGAGAAAGCGGCCCAACTCACCAATCGCCCTTCTGAAGAAGTTCAAGTGGGAATCATTGTTCGCAATCTCAAGCCCAAGTACAAAGACCATATGAGGTTCCAACCCATTGAAACTTTCGATAGACTCTATAAGATTGGGATCTAAATTGAGAATGAACTTCAATCCTCCAATGGCATGAGCTTTTACTCCAAAGAGAAAAAGAGTAATGGCTCCAATTCCAAGGGTCATGAAGTTAGTGCTATAAATGATGGCAAGCCCATTCAAAGCACCTTTTCCCCATTAGGGATTACTTTAAGCAAGGCATTCGAAAGGCTTCATAAAGATGGAAATCTGTATCCCACAGGCCCAACTCCGGATCCACTACCCGAGAAGAAATCCAAATCTTGGGATCCAAAGGCTTATTGCAAGTTTCATCGAGGTAAAGGCCATAACACTGATAATTATTGGGTTTTGAAGCATAAGGTCCAAGATCTCATCGATAATGGGGCCATTAAAGCGCCAGTTATCAAGAAGCCCAACAACACGATTAATCCATTGGGCAGTCATGAGTGAATTTAAAATGCATCCACCTTAGAGGTCCACCTTTTTGAAGTCCAAGCTAAGAGCATCAAGATGTCAAGCGCCTTCAAGACTAATATTCTCTTAGGATTATTTTGTTTTTTCGAGTTCAATAATATTAGCATGAGTCAGAGAGTCACTCCACTTTCTTTGTTTTCCCATTCGAGTCCAAGTTCACTTAGGAGTCGATAAGTCTTTAAGCCTTGTATTCCTTTTTCATTCAATGAAATCAATTTCTTTTGCAATTTGTGCTATTTTCTATCCATGGAACACTAAAATTCAATGATGAATCCAAGTTGCAAATATCTCAATAATGCTAAGGCTAAAGATGATCAATTTAATTCAAAGGACAAAAGAACAAAAGAACATGTGTCTACAAGTCAAGTTAAGGACAAGAGGCATTCATTTGGCACCCTCTATTAATCCTTTCAATCCACATTCAAATATTCACTTGCAACCAATTTGGGCCTCAAACACATAGCCATTCATTTCTCACCCACATTAATTGTAACACCCCAAATTTCCTTCCAATTTAAAACCATTCAAAGTCATGAATTGCAGCGGAAATACACTGAAATTCGAAGCGTTACCGCCGTATTTAATGTGCAAATCACATACAAGGCTAGAAAGAAAAATAAATGCTAGAGTTCCCAACCAAACGTAATAGATAACTAAATACTAACTATCTTCCAACTAATTTAAAACAGATAATACAAAAGAAATAAAAGTATTAAACTTATTAATTTTCATGCAAGAGAATTAATCTCATTACAATACAAAATCTCAATAATAACAAATTTCCAGCTAAACAGTGAGATAAATGTTGTTAGAAGATATACTATCTTCTTGGTACGCCTCCTCTTAAGCTCTACTCCTGGAGCTACAGTCCTGTCAATCTACTCCCCCATATAGACAAATTCCATATAGGTTCATCATAGGCCCACCATTGAAGAGAAATGGACAACAAACACAAGTAAAAGGAAAAAAAACTAATCAGCGATGTTGAGTAATTCATAACCACATAATCCATCTCAATCTCCAAAATTATGTCCACATGCTTGATCAAATAAATTAGTCATGCTTTAAGAAATAAAGACAACATGCTTTAAAAGTAAAGACACAAAAAACACCAAATAATAAATCTCATTATTTATTATTATCCATTAGCCAAGTTCATTAGAGAGAAGAGAATCGCATGAATTGTCAAACCAACCGCAGTCGATTCAAGAGGATCTGAGTCCCGTGCACAGTGGCAAAAGAGGGATCAACTGTCCCGGAGTATGGATGACTCCCGACTTACTTCAATGTTCCTTAGTATGCATACCCTCCTTCGACCCTAAAGTCTACAGGAAGAACTGTTCCGGAGAACCACTCGCCCAATCATGATATATGGATACAAGATTTCCAAACATTGAGGCCATAACAAATGGAACCACTCAACGCTACAAGTGACAAATTCCCATTCGCATCCTTCGGTGGATCCATTACCAAAGAAGTCTTAACTCTCAATTGCATTTAATAAGGTGATCACGTAACAAGTAATACACATAATCTTGACACTCAAGTAACAGAATAAGGTTACCAATTTCCGATGGCATTTTCCATGAATGGCATCTTGGCCCCAATTCAAAACCACCTAATCAATAGTCAAAGTTCATATCAAATTATTGAAGTAACATGCTTCTAACATGATTCACATGCTTACTAACATGATACCAAAAATAGCAATTCCGAGCTATATCCAATTGAACAATTATTACATAATTTTCGTTCAATAACCAATAATAAAACATGCATCTCCTCACATGAATATTAATCAAGGAGACATTGTTACCCAAGTGAATTTCCAACATTATACATGCGTTCACTAACATATAATTCTATACGAATTATCACAAGGAAATAAACATCAATTATCCCTTCTCAAATACTCACAAGTCCAAATATGAATTCACATTCCTAATTCAATACTAGACAAATGAATACAAATCCCAAACAATATGAATTATGACAAAGAGATTACATGATTCATAGAGACATGAATTACCTTTAAGAATAGGCAATCTCGACAGTCAAATAACGTAAGCTCCTTACGTTCAAGCGCGGTTAACGGGTCCTAACAAATCCACAATATAACCAATAGTCAATACCTTGACTTCTAAACCACTTTATTAAACTTTAAAGATGATTTAGTACCCTTAATTTAATTAATTAAGTTGCTGGAAATTTCAGTTACTCATGCAGGCTCAAAGTTTCCAAAAATGAATTTGCATAAACCAATTTAGGAAACTTTCCAAAACCCTAAACAAGTCAATAACTAGTCAAAGCAAGTCAACACCCAAACAAAATCACCATCACCACCACCAGCGGGCCCCACCAGCAGACCCGCTGGTGGTTGACCCACCGGCGGCAGGTGCTGCCGGCTGCACGGCCAGCGGCCCGTGCAGCCCGCGGTAGGCACGACCGTGTCTTCTCCTTTTTTTCTTTTTTTTTTAAATCCATTTAACAAAACCCTAATCTAATTAAATCTACCATTATTTCCAGATTTCATTTAAATTACAAAGATCAAACCTTTTTTTCATTCAAACTTGATTCAATTGAATAAAACCACAAACCAAACCCTAATCCTATCATGCAAAATTAATAGAATCTAACAAACCCTAGATAAAACTAAATTAGGGTTTATCATACAAAAACTAGGGTTCATGAAATCATACTTGAATTGAATCAAAAAGCTTTTAATAAACAAAGGAAACCAATTTAGAACACTTACTTGAAAATTCAAGGGATTAAAACTGAGCAAGATGGATTGTGAAAAGTGATGAACTTTCTCCTTCTTTTTGCTCTTGGGGTTTCAGCCGTGTGAGGTGAAGAGAGAGAGACGTGATTTTTCTTTTTTTTTTTTTTTTTTTGGGTAAAGAATCAGTTTAGTTTGAAAACTGAGTGTATTTAGCAACCCAAATACACTCGTTCCTTCACTTAACTTCTTCTTTCCTAAAAACTCTCCTAACTTCCCTCCACGTACCAAATATTTAAGAAACCAATTTTCAAAAATAAAATCAGCATATTGGTGCCTTATTTTCGGCCATATAGCCGAAAATAATGGCCCAATCCTTGCTCAAAAATTTCGGCCATTAACGAAATTACATCCCTTTAAATTCCTTTTTATTTATTTGGCCTAGTTATAATTTAATTAGGTCCAAAACTAAAACCCAATATTAATCAGGCACTCAAAAATATTTATGAGCCAAATTAATTATTTTAAATACGAAATCCCATTTTCTTTAAGTAATTATTACTCTAAAATGAATAAAAATTACGGGGTATTACATCCTTACCCCTTGAAAAGAAGTTTCGTCTTCGAAACTTAGGATCACCACCAAAGTGAAGCTAGTTCCATAAGGCGAAGTTTTTCCACCACACTTTCAAAGTTCCATACACAACATGTAACTCGAAAGTTTAAAAGTTTTCATAGTTTTTCCAAATAACAAAATGAGCATGATGTAATGCAATGCAATGAGTTTTCCAGTCTTTGCTTCTTTTCTTTTTGTGGATTGTTACACCCTCCCCTCTTAAAAAGGTTTCGACCTTGAAACCAAGGTTAAGTACTTTGTTCAAACAATTGAGGATAACGCTTGCGCATGTCAGCCTCAGTTTCCCAAGTCGCCTCTTCGACTTTGTGGTTAGCCCACAACACTTTCACAAGATTGATCGTAGACGCACGAGCTTTCTTTGTTTTCTCGTCTAGGATCCTCACGGGTTTAGTTCGCTCCTCAAGGACTCGAACTGGTTGTTCTTCATAGGTAAGTGTGTCATCTAACATTACCTTTTCTGGGTTCAGCACATGACTCGGATCATGGTGATATCTCTTGAGTTGTGACACGTGGAACACATCGTGTACTTGCTCCAAATCCATAGGCATAGCAAGCCTATAAGCGACCTCTCCAACTCTTTCAAGAATCTCGTAAGGTCCAATGTACTTTGGACTAAGCTTCCCTTTACGCCCAAATCTCATAACTCCACGAGTCGGCGACCCTTTGAGAAGTACCTTCTCACCAACTATGAATTCCTCCATTCGTCAATGTTGATCTGCATAGGCTTTCTGTCTATTTTGTGCAGCTTTCATCTTTTCTTGGACAAGTTTCACTTGATCCACAGTCTCTTGGATAAACTCCGGACCCAACACAAAGGTTTCACTTATGTCGTTCCAACACGTAGGAGATCGACACTTTCTCCCATACAACGCCTCGTAAGGTGCCCTACCAATGCTCGCATGGTAGCTATTGTTGTAGGAGAACTCAATCAAAGGCAAACTCTTATCCCAAGAGTCGTTCATCTCTAGAGCACAAGCTCGCAACATGTCCTCCAATGTCTGAATAGTACGCTCCGTTTGACCATCTGTCGCAGGATGAAATGTTGTACTAAATTTCAACTTCGTACCAAAGGTTTCTTGTAATTTGCCCCAGAAGTTCGACAAGAATCTCGTATCCCTGTCTGAAACAATGTCTTTAGGTACTCCATGTAACCTCAAGACCTCTTTCACATAAGCTGCAGCGAGTTGGTCAATTGACCAAGTCTTCTTCATTGCAATGAATCTCGCCGTTTTCGTCAGTCGGTCGACAATAACCCAAATAGTGTCCTTGCCAGACCTCGTCTTTAGTAATCCAATCACGAAATCCATCGAGATTGAATCCCACTTCCATCCAGGAATTTCTAGCGATTGAATAAGACCTCCAGGCCTCCTGTGTTCGATCTTCACTTTTTGACAAGTAAGACATTTTGCCACATATTCAGCACATTCTCGCTTCATGTTCATCCACCAAAACTGGAGTTTCAAGTCTTTGTACAACTTATCAACTCCTGGGTGAATAGAATACGCAGTTCCATGTGCCTCATCAAGAGTTGTTCTCTTCAGCTTGTCATTATCGAGAACACACCAACGCCCCTTCATCTTTATCGTACCATCATCAAAGATCTCAAAATCAGGATGCTTCCCATCCTTTATCTTGACACGTACTTCCTCTAGAAAGGGGTCATGAACTTGCAACTGTCGTATCTCATCATAGATTGACGGTCGCACTACCAGTGCATTCAGCAACACTACAGTCTCACCTTGTTGAACAATTTCTAGGTCCAACCTTCTGAATTCCTCAGACAAATCATACGGTAGTACCATCATGCTATTCATAGTGTGTGAAGTCTTCCTACTCAACCCATCAGCCACTATATTGGCTTTTCCCTCGTGATATTGAATATCCAGATCGTACTCACATATCAACTCGAGCCATCTTCGGTGCCTCATGTTCAACTCCTTTGGAGTGAAGATGTACTTTAAACTCATGTGATCCGTAGAGATCTTGCAGCGAGCTCCATACAAGTAATGCCTTCAAATTTTTAAGGCAAAAATCACAGCAACTAGCTCCATGTCGTGAGTAGGGTAGTTCTTCTCATGCACTTTCAACTGACGAGAGGCATAAGCAACCACCTTGCCATTCTGCATAAGCACACACCCCAGCCCATTCTTTGAAGCGTCACTATACACCTCAAATCCTTCTGTTCCAGACGGTAAAGTCAACACTGGTGTCGTTGTCAACCTCTTCTTAAGCTCTTGAAAAACTTCTTCACATTGTTCACTCCAATTGTACTTCGTCTCCTTTTTCATCAAATTTGTGATAGGTCTAGCTACCTTGAAGAAGTCTTGCATGAATCTCCTATAGTAGTCAGCCAAACCGAGAAAACTTCTCACCTCAATCACACTCTTCGGAGCAGGCCAATCCCTGACTGCCCGAATCTTAGAAGGGTCTACAGAAACTCCTTCTTTAGAGATAATGTGCCCAAGAAAAGCAACACTCTCTAGCCAAAACTCACATTTTGAGAGTTTCGCGTACAACTTCTCATTTCGCAAAACCTCCAAAACAGTCCTCAAGTGTCTTGCGTGTTCCTCCTCGTCTTTCGAATACACCAAAATGTCATCGATAAACACGACCACGAAACTATCCAGATATGGTCTAAAGGTGTTATTCATCATCTCCATAAACTTAGCAGGTGCATTAGTTAACCCAAATGGCATAACAGTAAACTCATAATGTCCACACCTTGTCCGAAAGACAGTTTTCGCAATGTCGACCTCATCAATTCTCAGCTGATGATAACCAGACCGCAAATCCACCTTTGAAAACACTCCAACTCCTTGGAGTTGATCGAACAGGTCTTTATTCCAGGTAGGGTATTCCCAATCACTTCCTATCGTTGCTTATAAATCGCAGCTTGATTCGCTGCCTGATTGTAAGCTTCTTGCACAGTTCGACACTTAAAACCTCCAACAGATTCATGAATAGTCCAGTACAACCCATTCTGGAATCTACGGGCCCTTTGCTCTTCTGTAGAGACTAACTCTCCAGCAAAACGAGCAAGGTCGTCAAACTTTTCAGCATATTCTTGAACAGTCATCCTTCCCTGGATAAGGTTCAAGAACTTGTTATATTTCTGGTCCTGGAGATATTCTGGGTAGAATTCCTCTCGAAGAGCTGTTTTGAACATCTCCCAATTAAAACCCGGTCGAGCTCTAATTGAGGTACCGTTGGTTGTCCACCATCGATCAGCCTTCTTTCGGAACAAATAGATAGAACTATCCACGTTGAGTTCCTCTGGACATCCCGTTATCGCGAAGATCTTCTCTAGGTCCCGCGTCCAGTCATCAATTAGTACAGGGTCCTCGTGCCCCTCAAATATAGGCGGGTTATGCCCTTTGATCTTCTTGGATACGGCGGCGAAGTCGTCACCCCCCCAGTAACCCTTGTGTCCTCCCTTTGCATCATCTGCGCGATGAATGCATTGGATTGCGCCAAAGCTTGATGCGATTGAGAAAGTTGCGCTAGTAAGACCCATTTTCGACACTCCGTTGTCGTCATTATTATCTCCCATTGAACTGTTCGAACCTTCGATTCTTTGTCTGTTTCATCTAGGTGGCATCTAGCGACCTAAAGGATCAACAAAAATAAAAGAAAAAGGGTATTTTCTACCCATATCACACTCAGGTGCGATAATCACAACTAACATATACACGTAACTCATTTATATGTTCACTAGCCAACTAGGGCTCTAGGCTCTTATTGCGTTCAAGCATGGACTTATCACACTCTTGCGTACTAGCAAGTTCAAGTTTCAATTGACTTTGTTCTTTCTCATAACAAAGAAATAACAATCAAAACGAAACATCCATGCCTTTTTCATTGGCGTTTTCACAATACTCATGCTCCAAATTAGCAAGTAAATAACACATTTCTTGCAAAAGTCAATCTCATAAATCAAATAATCATAGTATTTGTTCCAAAAATGAGGACTTATCACACCAAGCCTCAATAGCATGAATAAGGTAAAAACAATAACATTCTAAAATAATGTCAAAGCAATTGGCTCACAGGCCCAAATAAAGTCTCATATAGTTTACTCCATAAACTAAATAAAAGTAAGAACTACGCTCCTCTTGCACGGTTCCTCAAAGGGTAGCGACACACATGTGTCACTATGACCTCTTCCTCCTCCTCCTCCTCCATGGGTTCCTCTTCCTCTGGATCCTCCTCTTCTTCAGTAGGGATCCTTGGCTCGTTGGGTTCGCCGTTCAGACCCACGGGCCAGTGTCTCACAGTGCTAGGCCTAGGTGGCCTTGCAGGAACCTCAGGAACAACAGGTACAGGCTCCTCTGGAGTCATCTGGTCGTCCTCCTGTGGTCGTGGATCGTACCCTCCAGCGTTCGTCTTGAACACCTCGAAAGGTTCTCGCAATATCTTTGGGTGGTCTCAATCCCATGCATACGCCTTAGTCATCAATGACTCCAAAGTCTCCTCGTAGGGGTATTCTCTATCGATGCGTATATCCCAGTCCATTCGCAGCTCTTCGTGGAATCGATACCACTTGAGCGACACATAGATGAAGTTGTTGATGAAGTGAAAGGCCTTCATCCTCTCTGAGCGTGTAGTGGAGTGGACACCATGGTGTTCGTTGTATCGCTCAAATACCTCACGAACAAGGCAAAAGTACTCCTCTAGACGGCCTCCATCATATCTAAGATCACGCGGATCCATAGGTGTCATAGGTCGTTCAAGCTTTACCATCTGCAAGCGAGAAACAACACGTTTGTACTTCACTCGAGTACTTCAAATAATACCAAAACAAGCAAAAATAACCAATCAACTCATTTCGGCTTATAAGGCTTTTATTCACATAACATAAGTCTAATAAAAAAAAAATTGACTATGAGCACATCATAATAATATACTTTTCCCAATGTGTCAGTCATAGTCTTAGGTCAAAAACTCCTAACATAGGCTGTGATACCAACTTGTAACACCCCGAATTTTTGTCCAATTTAAAACCATTTAAAATCACGAATTGCAGCGGAATCACACTGGAAATTCGAAGCGTTACCGCCATATTTAATGTTCAAATCAAATACAAGGCTAGAAAGAAAAATAAATGTTAGAGTTCCCAACCAAACGTAATAGATAACTAGATACTAACTATCTTCCAACTAATTTAAAACAGATAATCAAAAAGAAATAAAAGTATTAAACTTATTAATTCCCATGCAAGAGAATTAATCTCATTACAATACAAAATCCCAATAATAACAAAGTTCCAGCTAAACAGTAAGATAAATGTTTTTAGAAGATATACTATCTTCTTGGTACGCCTCCTCTCAAGCTCTACTCCTGGAGCTACAGTCCTGTCAATCTACTCCCCCATATAGACAAATTCCATATAGGTTCATCATAGGCCCACCATTGAAGAGAAATGGACAACAAACACAAGTAAAAAGAAAAACAACTAATCAGCTGTAAGGACCCGGGATTTTAACCAATTCTTTGGTTTCCCCGGAGTGCGTCCTTATAGAAAATTTGTCAGTTGAGGGCTTAGATAAGTTCAAGGGAGCATCGAGTTAGAAAAGCTTTTGAAAAGACTTGAATTGAATAAAACCATGAAAGAGGTCACAAATCTGCTATCGGCGTTTTATCGAAGGGACAAACCGAAGGGACAATCCGAAGGGACAACCTAATAGCGCGAAAAGTGAACTAATCATGTTTTTAGAAAGACTCCCGCTTACATAAAACATATAAGTACCGAAGAATAATGGGTTAGGGGCGAAGGTACGAGGTGGGAAGGTATTAGGCACCCAACTCGCCTGTTTATGACGGCCTCTACTAACTCAAGTTTGTTTAATAATTTAAAGACATAATTCCCATGCAAAACCGGATTAACAACCTAGACTTAGACTATTGATTGGTTCACCACAAGCATCACATCATTTATTCTAACCCTTATTTAGACATGCATTTGATTGACAAGTTGAGCAGCACAACGACTATACAGACAGTATTTAGGAAGCGATAAAAACGTGACCTAGCATGATATCTACATTATGACTACTAGTAATAAACAAATAGGCAAGCAATTTAATTTGAGCCCTCAGGAATTTGTACCTGAACTGTAGGCTATATTTGACAAGAATAGTAAAAATAGATCTCAAGTTTTAGAAGAAAGAGGGGGAAGCTCAGGAGTACTCAACTGAGAATAGAGGTTGCCAACTGTAGGCTGTGTGTTTTAAACTGAGGGTGGAGGGTTGTTTATATAGGCGTGGAAATGTAGGGTTGTAAGGTCGAATTTGAGCTGAAAAATGAGACAGGCCCGAAGGAAAAGGCAGCGCCGCTGGGACATTTTCCAGGGCCGCTGACGGCTGTCAGCACAGCTGGATGACGTCATAATGACGTCATCCAACATTTTTTTATTTTCCGGGGAATTTTGAATGTTCCGAAAAATATGAAAAGATCGTTTTACCTCTAAACGATAAAAGACGGTTTTACCTTAAATCGCAACCTGGCGACCGGGGGTCGGAATGAGGCATGAGACGTGTCGTTGGAAAGCTCTTGAACGAGGCTTTTGAATGGAATGGAATAAAGGAGTGTTTAGTGGAAAAGTCTGAGACCTTATTTTAACTATTAAAGCAAAATCACAATTCAAGCTTAAAAATTACTCCTTTCATCATCGGCTTTTGCGGAGAAATCTGAAGACGCTTTTTTGGCTTCTACAGAAGCCCCCACTTTGATCGAGCTTGAGTAAAAGCGAAGATCAAAGTATTCCGAATGCGACATGCAGGATGTTGATGTGCAAACGGTGTGTGAGAGTGTACATTATGCATGCATATGAAGACAAACCTGAGTTGGAACACGCTCGTAGTGTGCTAAGATTTCCTGTGAACACAAGAGAAAATAAAGGTTATAGTAGCAGGATAGAACACGGTCTATAGATGGTCTAAACGTCTCATGGGGACCTGTATTCAGAGTGAATGAAAAAGTTAGTAATACTTCGAGAATGATCAACATAGAGTGCTTCGACAAACAGTGACTAAACACCACTCGGCGGATGTCGAGATTCCGTTCCTATATAAGAAACGAAAAAGTCAACGAGACAGCGCGATTAAAAATAACAGCTGCAAAATGGTTAGAACATATGAACAATTTAAATGCAATAGGTTAAGCAATCATTGCCTGAAACATATAAAAAACAATGGACAGTATAACCACTTTAAGCAATCATTGACTGAAGCATTTAAAATAACTTAGGCGCTCGGGTCGAGAGTGGAAGCCTTGTAGGTCCGTGTTTCAGTTTCTGGGACCTGCAAAAATAAATAACTTGGGCGATCTGGGTCGAGAGTCGTCGCTGTGTAGATCCGCATTGGTACGGGTTAGTTTTACCTTTAAATGGTTGGTACCGTAAAATAGGCAACCTGTTGAATTTGAATTTGTGGGCCTGAGGGCTTTGCTCCCGCGCGTTTGGTACTGATATTGCCGCACGATGAACTGTAATAACGAACTCTGGACTGGAAAAAAAGGGCCTTGGGTCAGTTTGTGGGGCCCGTCCTGCAGGTCTTGTAGGGCCGCTAGCGGCGTTAGCTAGCGGCTCAGGCCAACGCCGCTAGCGGCGCTGGGCCTCAGTGTGAGGCCGCTAGTGGCTCTGGCCAGCGCCGCTGGGCTTGAGCCGGATAAAAAAAAGCACTTCGGCGCTTTCTCTCTCCTCTTTCGCGTTTTGAGTTTCTTCTTCACCGAGCCATTGTCGAGAGCTTTGGTCGAAACTCCACCATTGTTGAGTGCTTCACACCACTTGAGGTGAGTCGATTCTTGTCCGTTTTCTTCGGTTTTTGTCTTGAACTTGCTTATTTTTCCGCCTAGTTGCTGAATTTTTGGTTGCATTGTTGAATAGGTGCTTGTTGCTTGTGAATCTAAAACTTTTGCTTTCCCACTTGTAGAGAGAGAAAACTCCATTGTGTTCCCATGGCTCCCGTAGACAAAGGGAAGCGTCCTATGTGTGATGAGGAGTATGACCGGAGCCTTTTTCGCACCGGGTTGCCTTCTACCCGAGGGCCTCTGACCCGTCACGCGGATGGGGCTCGACTGTACCAGGATTCTTTCATGTGGTTAGACTGGCGCCCGCCTGGAGTTTGGAACCGCAGTGTTCTGTTGCCGACTAGACGGAGTCATTTATCTGACCGGGAGCTGGTACGTTTTCTGACTCAACTTTTTTTTTCCTGTTCAGTATATATTAACTGAAAATTGGAACTGTTAGTGCTTCGGCACACGAACAAATTGGGACTTGTACTGGATTGGTGGTCAGTTGTATATAATTTGCGTAAAATTTATTTTGGCTGTGTTTGTGGTGTATTGGGTATTGAGAAAATTTTGTTGGTGGGCTAGGGTGTTGGGGTTTAGCTGCAGGCTCATGGGACTACTTCCCATTGGTCTATGATGTTGGGGACCTTTTCGGAGGGGGTCAGGAATTTGGTACTGGACTCGGGTCTCGCTGATTTCTTGACTGTTATCCCTGCTTGTCACTGGGGGGATCCTAGGATTGTTGCCCGTGGGTTACTGGAGAGGTTTTGGGATTCTACGAACACTTTCCATACACCTGTGGGAGAGATGTTTCTGACCCCTTATCAGTTTGCTGTGCTGACGGAGTTATCTTTTAGAGGGCGTTGTATTTAGTACGACGCGAGTTATTGGCGACAGAGTGACACTTTGTCGGATCTTTATGGGCCTGTATACACCCATTTTGACCAGGATCGGATTTCTTTGGCGTGGATGTGGGATGCTGTTGCTGCGCAAGGGATCACCGAGGAGCAGAGGGCTCGTATTTTCCTAGCTTGCTTGCTGGGACCGATGATCTTTGCTCAGAAGAAGAGTGTGTGTCAAGTCGATTTCTTGACATGTTTGGAGGATTTGACCAAGGTGCGTGAGTACAACCTTGGTGGGGCCGCTTATGCTTCTTTGGTGAAGTGGTGCCGTGGGGCCTGTAGGCCTAAGGAGACGAGTGAGAGGACATCTATCACGGGCCCATGGAGGATACTAGAGGTAGACTCTCTTTTTTTGTTTACTCCTCTCTTTTTTTGCCTATGTCTTCAATTGTGGGAATCATTTTTTTTTGTTTGCTTGTATGGCAGCTGTGGTTCTTTGAGTATTTTTCAGCTTTGGGTCCTCATCGTCCTAGTTTGAGGATGTTTCCTTTAGGTTCACGATGGGTCGGCAGGGATGCCCATCCGTTCACTTCTCTGGAGCATTTCTGGGTTACCTTTGAGAGCCACGCTGTGTCCACGGTACGTTGCTGTTGACTTGTGCGTTCCTTTTGTTCATTCTTTGTGAATGAATTTTGACTTGGTAATCTACAAGTGTCGTGGTCCGCCTTTGATGACGTTCCTGGGGTTCCTCCCCATATTACCCTAGAGTCTTTCAGGGTATCTTCTCTACGAGTGGTCTTCGAGGGGCCATTCAGCTTTGTATGGTATCTGGGGGATCGCTTGACTCGATTGGTCTATCCCTCCCTGGGTACTCATCTGGTTCCGGAGGATCCTCCTTTGACCATGTTTTACCTGCGTGGTCTGAGTGTGCGGGACATGGGGGTCGTGATCCGTGGTAGGGCGGCGCAGGAGTTTATCGTGCCGGAGGTCGTTGGCTTGGACCAGACTGCCATGTATCTGGCCTGTTGCTTGGATCTATTGATGTCGGACCTTACTTCTGAGGTAAGTAACTTGTCTGCATCTTTTAATAGTGTGTGTAATATACTGAATTTTTGTGTCTTGCAGGCGGATCGTCTAGCTCTTCCGGGCCCTAGGAGGTCTCGTTCTAGAGCTTCTCGGGGTCAGCCCCCAAGTGTGACCTTGCTGACCAACGAGGTGAGGTATTTTGGAGAGAGTGGGGGACGCATAGTGGAGGAGTTCCCTCTTGATATTGCTGCTGGAGAGGCGGTGGAGGGCCTGCCCTTGCCTGATGGTTGCACGGGGGTGAGTCACCCTCTCTGTCTCACTTTTATACTTGTGTTTGTTTTTGAGTGTTTGACTCTATCTTGTGGCTCTCTCTCTCTTTTGTAGTTGAACCGGGAGTAGACCTCTCAAGTCTTCAAGCTCATTCACTTGTTGAAGAAAGGCTATGGTCGAGCGATGGGCAAGGGAAAGAGTTCTCGGTCTAAGACCATTTATGTGAGTAAACTCTCTTCTCTCTTTGTTCGTTTAGCTAAGTAAAGTGCTTAACTTAACATTTTATCCTTTGATCATCTGCAGATGTCTCAGTCTTCATCTTCGGTAGGACCATGCCACTCTTCTGCGGCGAGGGTTTCTTCAGTGAGCAGACCGTCTATTGCTCGTTCTCCTCCTGTGGTGGTGACCAGGCCTCCTCTTGATGAGGCGCCCGGACCTTCTGTCCCCTACATTCCGGAGATGTTCTCTCCTGCTGATTTACGGCCTTCCGTTGATAGGTTGCCTGCTGCTACGCCCTTGGCTGGAGACTGGGCAAACGCCCCTGGATGGGATATGTCATATACTGGGCCTTCTCATCAGGATGCGGCTATGGATTTTGCTAGTCAGGCCACTGCGAGCTTATTTGCCTCGGGGTTTTCGGCAGGTACCCCTATGCGGGCCCCAGTGTATGATGGACGGGACATGAGGCCTGGGAACAGCAGGCCCATATATAGCTCTTCTTTTCCTTATTCGACCGAAAACTATGGTCAGGGGCCGTCTGTTGATGATGAGGCTGGCAGTGACGATTCCAGTTGAACAATGTTGGGCCACCTTTGTAAACATTGGCCTTTGATTTTTGAACTCCTGTTTTTGGTCTAACACATACACACATTTTTTTTTGATATGCATGAATATGTTATGACGACTCAATTATGCCCGTCTGATCTATTATGTAATGTGTCATGCAGTAGGACAAAGCTACAAATTTAGGGAATAGTAAAAAAGAAAAGGGTAAAAAATTGCAAGGAAAAAGCAAAAAATTACACATATTAATGTAAGAACCCTCGCCTTTCCAGCGCGCTTTCGATTTTTAGTTGAGATTAATGGTTCTTAAATATATGTCACATGCGATTCAAATTAATTATAAAGAACAATAATTTGCAAGTAAGAAGCCGCCACCAGTTTTAAGGAAACAATTGGAAACCATCAAAAGTGCACCCCAATTCCTATTGGGAATTGACTTATGCCCATGGGGACTAAGTATTGATTTCGGGGATGTAGGTACGAAATAAATAAAACGAATCTCATCTAAATCGCCCGCATTAACAACCTCTACTAAGCTTATACATGTCAAGTTTTTATTTATGCTAGATGGTTTCATACAAATCCGGTCGTCCAATGATCCTAAATTAGCTAGGCGGGTTAAGAACAACCAAATTACCTATGTTATCACTTTGCACGATTTATATCCAATTTACATGCATACTATTGACAAGCATAATCATGACATAAAGCATTAAATTAACGCTCCAACCTACCAACTTTGCTAAATGCGCCGTGTATTGCATATGCACATCTATAAAACCGTTAGTATCTTCAAAAGAATAATAATAATGCTAAGGTACTAACTTTATGCTAAAATAAACCTAGGAGGCTACTGTATGCATGCAAAAACTATGAAAAGATGCAAACTTGCACAAACTAATAAAAAGACGCAAACTTTATATTAACTAAACGTGCATAATTATATACAAAATCAAAAGCATGCAAATTTATTCAACCTTAATCAAAAGCTAAATAAAACATGATTAATAAACAGCAAATAAGAGATTTAATAAAGAATTGGGCCCCCAGGATGGTTAACCAGGACGTTCTATTCGAACGGGACTAGTAGAATTGGAATTGCTCTTCGATCTTGGGTGCTAGGCTAGGTGTATTGCTTGCTTGAATCGTCAGATTTCTGAATTCTCTTTGATTTGGGGAAATATGTGCTCTCAATGCTCTCAAAATTATGAACTCACTGACCTCCTACAAAAGAGGGTGAAAGACAGTATTTATAGAGTTGGGGGACGGATTTAGGGGCTTAGGGCAAGAAGCCCGGCGTCAAAACTCGGCCCAGTCAAAAGACTGGTTCAGCGGCCACACGGAGGGCAGCTGGGGCCCGCGGTGGCCGCTGGGGCTCATCGGCTGGGTCGTGGGGCCAACGGCTGACGTAACAGCCGCCGAGCAGCCTGCGAAGGCCGCCGGGCCTGACGGCGCGCGCGTGACTAGGGTTTTTGACTTTTTGTGCTCTGTAAATTACGCAATTTCCCTTGGGCTGGCCCAAGGGGCCGGGATTGAGCGGTTTTGACCAAAATCTTCGAGACGCGATATCTCTTGATCCAGGAACCTGATTGAGGCAAGGTTAAAAAGGCGTTGGAATCCTTATAACAAGGGCTATCAAAAGACTGAGGTTTCAAGGATTTTGGTCTAGATTTCCGAGCAATGTCCTTTTCTACTTACGTCCATGCTAATCCACTACCATCATCATCGGGCGTTGCGGTGTCAGGGGATGAGAACCGATTAGGGTGTCTACAGAAGCCCCCACTTTGGCCGAGTTTGTAAAAGCGAAGGTCAAAGTATTTGCTAAATATGCCTGCAATGTTTTTTTTTGATGAAAATGCTTTATCTTAGAAAGAAGAAAAGATAGACTCCTGACCGCCTGTGGTCAGGGTTACCTGCATTGTTTAAAGAGCAGTGCGTTGCTCTGCTTCAGTGTTGTCAACGTGATGCTAATTTTAATAGCCCCATCGTTAAAGAGCGGTATGTTGCCTTGCTTTAATTGTTGCCAACGTGACGCTAATTTTGATAGCTTCATCGTCAAAGAGCATTGTGTTGCCCTGCCTTAATTGTTGTCGACGCAATGCTAATTTTGGTAGCCTCATCGTCAAAGAGCGGTGCGTTGCTCTGCTTTAGTTGTGCCTGTGCTTGGAAAGTTGTGCCTGCAAAAAATACAATGAAGTGCCTGTGCCTGCAAAAAGTTAGATATGAGGCTCGCGCCTGCAAAAATAGGTAATGTCGGGTCCCTAGGATAGGAAACCAAGCTGTGGGGGCAAAAAAGTCATTTTGGGTGATATACTCAAATCTCGCGGGCTTCCAACGGTCGAGAAATGCAATCCTGCGCGGTATTTGAACTTGTGGGCCCGCCCCAAGACGGCAAACGCAAAAATTGGCTCGGCGGCCATGCGCAGGGCCGCCGAGTGCTGGGCGGCCTTTACGGGCTCGCTCGACGGCTCAATTTGCCATGCGAAGGCCATGAGAGGGGCCGCCGGGCGGGGCGTCTTAGCCGCTGAGGCTGGGCGGCCCTGAACCTGGCCGCCGGGCCGGTTCAGAGGCGCGAAAATGGGTATTTTGTGTGGGAGCCGAGTTTTTTGGGTCATTTCTTGCCCAAAAATTCGAGACTCTCTCTCTCTACCTCCATTGTTGCCCAAACCTCATTTCTTGCTCAAATTTGCTTCTTTTTGCTTGCATTTGCTTGGTTTTGCATAATCTTTGCATAATTTGAAGTTTATTTGTGATTTTTCACAAATTTGGGGTGAATTTGAGAGTGGGTTTTTGAAACCCTTGGAGAGAGAAAAATCCCAATTTCTCCATCTTTGCTTGTTGATCTTTGCTAGCTTGTTCATCCTTCTTCATGGCTCCCAAATTGGCGAAGAAGAGGAGTAGAAGGGTCGAGATCCGGGAGGAGGTTGAAGAAATTAATATCTTCACCAAAGCTTTTCCTTCCCATGTCAAGCCTTCCAAGAGGAAGCCTAATGTGGCTTTTCCTCAAGATAGGTACACACGGTCGGATAGGAAGCCCGACATCATTTGGGATCGGTCGGAGTTGCTCTTTCGACCGAGGACTCACTTGAGCTCCCGTGCTTCCAAGTTTGTGGTAAGCCTCAAACCTTGAATTCATAGTTTTATGCATTGAATTTTAGTTTATATGCTTTGCCTTGAGTAGAATTGTGTAGAAATTGTATGCAATTGTCAAGTTTGTAGCGCATGTGATCTTGCGCGGCTTGAACGAACTTAGAAACATGCTTAGGATTTGAACACTTGGTTGAATGTGAACCTAAGAGGTTGCGAATTTGATCATAGGAATCCGATGGGAATTTGAAGCCCCATGGTAATTATGGTTCTTCGGTGAGACTTTTTAAGGTCTTGCCCAAGGAGGTGCAAAGTGCGGTTTTGGGTGCGGGGTTCGGACCCCTTTTGAAAGCGGCGGACTCGGTTGAGCGAGTCAAAAGGTGCATTGTCCGCTTGTCTTTGGAGCGTTTTTGGGATACTACCAACACGTTCCATTTCCCTAATGGGGAGATGATGATCACTCCATCGGAGTTTGCTCTGTTGACTGGGGTGCCTTGCGTGGGTACGCCCATTGTGTATGACGTTTCTATTTGGAAACGTAAGAGTGAGATGGTGGAGTTGTTCGGCCCTTAGGGAAATACCTGGGGTCACCATTATCGTCCCTATAGCGAGCTCTACGCTGCTTTGACTGATGCGAGGTACAAGAGGACTACCTCGGTGGAGCAGAAGGCGAGGAAGTTTATCGCCTATCTCCTTGCCACCACCATCTTTGGTGACAAGGGAGAGCGTATCCATGCTATTTACCTCCCTAGCTTGTTGGATTGGGAGAGGGTGAGAGAGTACAACTGGGGGGGTTGCCGGGCTACGCCAACCTCTTGAGGTGCATGCGGTTTGCCTGCCGCGTGAATGATAAGGGATACAAGCAGTCGACTCTTCCTCCCGTGAGCATGTGCGGTTTTTGGAAGGCCTTGCAGGTGCATTTTGCTTTTGTATTCATTTGATGATTTGCATGATTTAAGTGTATGGTGCTTAATTTCATGTTTTGATGTAGCCTTGGTTTTTTGAGCATTTCCCGGACATGGCGCCTACGGGTTGGGAGTTGGATTTCCCGGTTTGCAGGACGTGGCGTCATAGGGGTCCTGCGCCCTTTTCGACTCTCCAGCAGTATCGGGAGGCTCTCTTGCACCTAGATTGGCACAAGGTAACGCAGTTTTGCTTTTTTTTACATGGATTGTATTTCTTGGTGTGGAAATATCTTATATTGCATGTTTGTGTAGATTGACTACTTCCCTTGGGCGAAGTACCATGGGTTGGCTTCGGATGCTGTCCTTGCATCTAGGGCGATAGACCGCCAGAGGATCCTGATTGCGGGTTCGTTCTCTTTTGAGTGGTATTTGGGAGAGCGGATCTTCCGTCTTATCCTGACGTGGCTGGACCGAGGATTCCCTTGGATCCTCCCTTGACCATGTTCTTGGTGAGGTGCTTGTCACGCGAGCAGGTTGCGGAGGCCATGGTGGGCTCGGATGTTATGCGATATTTGAGGGAGCCTGCGGAGGACCTTGCGGGACACTACGAGCAGTTCCGTCGTGATCGCCTCATGCCTTCATTTGTGGGTTTGAAGGTAAGAACTTTATATTTGTCATTCTATGCCTTTCTTGTTTTGTTGGTTGCTAACCCTCTTATGCTTCATAGGAGCCTCGGGTCGATGATGTTGACGTGGATGTCCTGGATATGCGGGTCCGAGGTCGGGACTATGGCAGGAAGGAGTGTTGGGGAGAGGTCCCGATGACGGAGGACCTTGATGAGGACATCCAGGGCCTTCCTCTTCCAGTTGGCCATCCAGGGGTAAATTTGTCATTTTACCAGTTGCATGTGATTTTTACCATTTTTATGCTTGTATTGACTATTCTTTGCGCAGCTTGACCGTGAGCAGACCGGGAAGGTCTTCAAGGTGATGCATGATATGAAGTCCTGGATTTCTCGAGCTCTCTCGAAGGGCACTTGCTCCAGAGCTGACTTGGATAAGGTAAACTTGATTTGCATTTTCAAAGTTGTATGCTTTGAGAATGTGTTTTATATGCTTGGTGGGTTGCAGGTTGAGTATCGTCGACTCCTTCCTCGTCGGTCACGACAGGTGGTATTATCGGATGATGAGGTTGTGAGCTCGCCTGAGCGTAGTCCTTCTCGCGAGAGGAGCCCTCGGAGGGAGAGTCCTAGGAGAGAGAGGGAGCCTGTGCATCGGACGGACCGTCCTGGTGGGAGTAGGATGACTCAGTTTGTGGAGCCTACTCCTATGCCTATACCGATGTATCCTTCTTATCCCGGGTATGCGGGGTATGCTCCTTATGGTGGTCTTTACCAACCCCCTATTCCTGCTCCTATGATGCCTACCATGCCTCCTCGTTCTTCTTGGGGGTATGATTCGAGTTATGCTGGACAGGGGTGCTCGTATCTGGAGCCTGCCCGTCATTCTTCCTTTGACCCTGGCCAGCTGGCGGTCGATCTTTGGCGATGAGCCCCGGAGGTCGGAGGATCATTTTGAGGTGCTCCATTCAGATGTTGATGTGGGTGATGATTTTTATGACAATGTATTTGTATGAGATACATTCTTGAACATTTGTGTTGAACAAATATTCGGACTTCGCTTTGTAATAGATTACTGTTTTATTGGTCCCTGCATATAATTAGGCTTATGCAAATGCACAGGTAGTTAAGCAAAAGCGCAACTAATAGCCATGTAGCAAAAAATGGTACAGCCAAAAGGTTAAAATTGGGTGTACCCTATCCCCCTTAAAAAAAATGAAAAAAGAAAGGGGTGCCAAAAATGAAATGAAATTAATAAGTGAGAAAAAAGAAATAAGGAAATTGTGGGGTTCCCATAAATAATTAAAGAAATAATAGGAAATAGCAATAATAGAAGAAATAGGAAACTGAGCCAAATTGGAGTCCCAAACGGTTAAGGAAAGTGTCCAAAACCGGGTAGAAGAGTGTTGTCTCGAAAAAGAGATTCGGCGGCCAAAGGAGGGTGCTCAGCGGCTGACGCAAAGGAGCGGGGGTCAAAAGTGGGGCCGCCAGACTCAGCGGCTGAGCCGCGGAGGCTGGGCGGCTGGCTGCTGGGCCTTCGCTGCCATATCGTGGCCGCCGAGCCTTCGGCGGCTGCCCTATGGGCAGCTGAAGCCTATTTTTCGACGGGTTGCCTTATTTTCGTCTTTTTTCGTGCGAGCCCTATATAAGCCTTGGGTTAGTCCGGTTTTGGGACATCACCTTTTATAACTCCATAGCAATAGAGAGCTTTTTAGAGAGAGAAACCTCCAATTAATTTAGAATTCATCCATGACAAGTTTTGAAGTTAAGTTCGATAAGTGGTTGCAATCTATGACCCCTGAAGAGAGGATGAGACTTGTGCCCTTTCACTTGAATGCTTTCTTTCATCTGAAGCAAGTTCAAGTTGTCTGGAACCTTCTTGAGGTTGCGGTTGAATTTTGGGATGACAAGCTTCATGTTTTTAGATTCGGGTATAACAAATTGTCTTCTCTTCCCGAAGAGTTTGCCGCCATAATTGGGTTCCCTCATGATCAAGCCCCTGCAACTCCATGTCTTGGGGCCAATCTTGAAGGCTACTATAAAAGGTATCTTGGTTTATCCCCAACACAAGCCTCTTCAATGGCTAGAACCGGTGAGCTAGACCTTAATGGTGTGAATGACATCTTTTTCCCCAAGGTAAGGGATGATCATAATGAGACATATTATAGGCGTGCTTTTATCTTATGTCTCTTACATAGGTACCTCTTTGTTGGTGGAAGTAATAATGGTAAAACTTGTATGCTTAGAATTGTTGAACAAATTCAAAACGATTTTATCCCTACGTCTCTTGTTTTTGGTGAAACCCTAATGTGCTTGGATCGCAAGAAACAAGAACCAACTCATGGTGGATGGACGGGAAGCCGTCTTCTCCTTCAAGTGAGTGCTTGAATAATTGCTTTGGATATAAAGTTTGAATCTTTAATGGATACCTAACTTCTTTTTTTTTTATTTTTTTATTTTAGATATGGCTTTTGGAGCATATGTGCTTCATTGAGAGGCCGGCTAATGCGCTCAAATACCAACCAGAGCAGTTTCCTGCCCGCCAAAGGCTTTATTATGAATCCACCATTGATGAATGGCGTGGATACCTTAAAGCTTGCCCGTTGCTAAGATGGACTGTCAAGTGGTGGGGCCTAAAATCCGCAATCGGATGCACCAAGGAGACGAGACATTATCAATTCCTTGGTCTTCAAAATTTGACTTACATATTTCCTAGCCGTATCATGCGGCAATATGGGAAACGCCAGATTATCCCACAGAAGGATAGTGTTGCGTCTGCAACCCGGGTTTTGACTATTAGTATGGTGAGGTCATGGGAGTGTGCATGGGATCGTCACCCTAAGTGGACTATTCCTCATATCAAGGCCCCAACACCGATATCTTCAGGTTATGAAGCTTGGATGGATTGTAAGACTGCGGAAGGTCGTCGTGCATGTAGGAAATCCGAACAAGATGATCTTCAGGCCCAATCGGTCAAGGCTAGCTTAAGGCTTTCTAACCCCAATGATCCTAAAGGGAAGGGTAAGCAAAAGGGAGTCAAGCATATGAAAAGTGTTCTTAACCCGAAGGCCAAGAAAGCATTAGCCAAGATCACTACTAAGCCGGAGGAGAAGCCCCAAATTCGGGCCAACGATCATGATGCGTCTACAAGTGATCCTCTAATGGAGGTTGAAAAAGAAGAAGAGCCCGTGGTCCGAGAGAGATGGGCTCCCAAGGAACGCGAAGTGGAAGGCCTAAAGGTTGATGAACCCATGGAGGATGTTGTCCCTACTACCGAAGCTACGGAGTAGTCTATTAGGAGATACTCTTCTTGGAGCATGTCTAGCTTAGGATTGCCGTTTATTTGCTTTAATTTCAATAAGGGTGATGTGCCCTCTTTTTTTTTATTCAGTTGGTTTTTGCCAAGTCTTGTAATGGACTTTATTATTATTTATGGAGACATGCTTATTTTAATATTGCAACCTTGTGTTTATTATGTGCACAAATTTTAACAACTTTTGAATGCGAAATTGATGAAAGGGCCGGGCCCAATTGCAATTGGGTTGTCCTACGTATCCTTTTTGGGGAATCAGGTCACTCGTAGTTCTTATCCGTTTATTTTTTTTACATTCAATACCTTATTTTTATTTTTTTTTTTAATTTTTACGGTATTAGTTAGCCTTGTGTGGGCCTCTCGAAAGTGTTATATTGGGTGTCTTGCCTAAGCATAAAACCTCTTTAATTGATCCATGTTTATCCATTGACTAAATTCGATCCTGTCTAAATCTGCCAGTCTTGCAGCGCCACCTGTTAAGATCTTTATGATGATAAACGGGCCCGACCAGTTGGGTCGAAATTTGCCTCTTGGGTCAATGACATTGGCCCTTACTTCTTTAAGTACTAAGTCTCCAACCTTAAGGTCCCTCATTTTGAGCCTTTGGTTAAAGTGTCTAGTTAGTCTTTTCTGATAGACTCTTACATTGTGTAAAGCTTGCAACCTTTTCTCATCCAGCAGGACTAATTGGTCATAGCGGGCTTGGACCCAATCTACTTCTGGGATTTGATTTTCAGAAATGATCCATAGAGATGGGATCTCTAGTTCGATTGGTAATACGGCTTCCATTCCGTAAACCAGGGAGTATGGTGTTGCTCCCGTTGATGCGCGAACTCATGTCCTATAACCCCAAAGTGCGAATGGCAGCTTGTCTGGCCAGTCATGATAATTTTCAGACATTCTTTCAATGATTCTCTTGATGTTCTTGTTGGCTGCCTCTACTGCACCATTTGTTTGCGGTCTGTAGGGAGATGACTTTCGATGCTGGATCTTAAACTGGGCTAAAAGCTCAATTACTTCTTTCATGAAGTGTGACCCATTATCACTGATGATTTCTTAGGGAACTCCATATCTAGCTATTATGTTATTCTTAATGAACTTGGAGCATGTAATGTCGTAGCTTTTTGGTAGTTGCTACCAAAGCTAAACATGTCTTTTCCTAGTGATGAATAGCGGGTTTCATATTCCAGAAATTTCTTGCTCACATAGTATATGGCTTTCTCTTCCTTATCCACTTCTTGGGCTAACATGGCCCCCATTGACGTTTCTGTGACCGTAAGGTAGAGGATTAGAGGCATGCCTGGAATGGGCGGTACTAGAACAGGTGGTTCGGATAAATAGGCTTTATGTCAAAGGCCTTTTGGCATTGCTCGTCCCATTCCGTCTTTACCTCTTTTTTGAGTTTCTTGAATATGGGCTCACAAGTGATAGTTAACTTGGAGATGAACTCGCTAATGTATTGGATTCTTCCTAGGAAGCCTTTTATTTCCTTTTCCGTTTTCGGAGGCGGCATGTCCATTATGGCTTTGATCTTGGATGGATCGATTTCTATCTCTCTGGTGCTTATGACAAATCCTAGATGTTTGCCGGATGTAACTCCGAATGCGCACTTCTTGGGATTAAGCCTCATATTGTACTTCCTAAGCATGTCAAAGCACTTTTGAAGTGAGGGTACATGCCCTTCTCTGTCTTTGGACTTTATGATCATATCATCTACGTACACTTCAGCTTCTTTATGCATCATATCATGGAGTAACGTCGTAGCTGTTCTTTGGTATGTGGATCCCGCATTCTTAAGCCCAAACGACATTACTGTATAGCAATAACTGCCCCACTGTGTGATGAAAGTGGTTTTCTCTTCGTCCTCTTTGGTCATTAGGACTTGGTTATATCCTGCGTACCCGTCCATAAATGATAGAAGGGCGTGTCCGGCTGTGTTATCTACCAAGACGTCTATATGAGGTAAGGGAAAGTCGTCTTTTGGACTTGCTCTGTTCAGGTCCCTAAAATCTACACACATTCGGACCTGTCCGTCCATTTTTGGGACTGGGACAATGTTGGCTACCCAATCGGGGTAATTGGCCACTCTTATGAAGCCTGCCTCTAGTTGTGTCTGGACTTCCTCCTTGATCTTAAGAGCCCACTTTGGCTTCATTTTTCTTAACTTTTGTTTGACTGGTTTGCAGTCGGTATTTAGCGGAATGGTATGATGAGCAATTTTGCGGTCTATGCATGGCATGTCCTTATAGGATCAGGCGAAAACATCCGTTTAATTCTTTAGGAGTGTTACGAATTGTTCGCGTTCATTAGATGTTAAAGACAAACCTATTTGCACGTGGCGAGGTTCATCATTAGTTGCAATGTTTATTCTCTCCGTTTCTTCGATTATTGAAGTCTTTTGCTCATGTTCGATTAGTGCTTTAATAACTTCTTTCGGCAATTCCGTTATATTTTCTGAATTATTAGCGGAGATGCAATCCGAGTAAGCAAAATCAACGTTCATAATATTAATAGAAGCAGACAATACATCAATGAGGTCATCACTAAGGACCTTAGCAGGAATAGACTGGGGTGGACTACCCGACACTTCTAGGATAACAGACTCAGAATCAGACTCGGACTCGGAATCAGGCTCAGAATCAGAGATGGGCTCTCCTGTAGGAACGTTGCAGATGGTGAACTTGTACTTGGCTTCCTTGACCGGGGTCCAATTCGTCTTGTGCTTCCAAGTGTTGCGGTCTGGCCCGATTGGGGCGATCAGCTTGGTCGGGTCGAAACCTTCATTAAAAAGCACAGTAAGGGGAAGTTTGGTAGTGGTCTCGTCGTACTGACGACTCTCTTTTCCAAATAAAAGCCCAAAGTCGTTGGGTGCCATGTCATTAGCCCAATCTTTAGTGGATTAGTCCTCATTGGGAGGTATGGGTGTGTCTTCACTCATGAGGAAACAGTCTTGAAATGCCTCAAAGCCTGGCATTAGAATCCCGTTGATTGTGTATGGTTCAGGGAATCCATAGTAAGGATATGGGTCGCCTTCCTGAAGGAATTTGCCATTGAGGGTAAGGGGATAATGATCCATGCTGTGTGTAACGGGTTTGTTAGCCGCACAGGCTCTTTTCTTAGCCATCACTTTTGATATGTAGGCCCTAACTTCTTGCCTTGTGGGCCTGTAGCCCAGCCCGAATAAATCATTTTTGATCTTGGTGTTCCAAGAGGCTTGAGCTACCTTGGGATGAGGGCCCAAAGTGGTGACTGGGAAGTGGCCTTGCTTTCTGAGTAAAGCATTCACATTAAGTGTGGGCTCTATTGTTTCTATGAAGGTTATCTTCTCAAAACCCCATAACTCCTCGTCTTGCTCATTATGCTCTATCTTTAGGACTGAAGCTTTCTCAATCTGGGCTATCATAGTATCGGTGCAGACTTCCAAGGTGGATCCTACCAAAGATAGTTTTACCTTTTGATGCAGAGTTGAGGCTACAACATTTAGCCCGTGTAACCAAGGCCTTCCTAAGAGTAGGTTGAAGGTGGCCGGAATGTCGATCACATGGAACTGGACCATTTTCTCGATGGGCCCAATATTTATATTCATCGAGAAAGTACCCAATACATTCCTTTTGGAATTATCATAGGCCCTTAGCCCTTGTACGGAATGCGCGAGGTTGTTGCAGTCTATTTTGAGGTGTTCAGCAGTCCTCAAGGGGCATACATTTCCGGCAGAGCCATTGTCGACTAAAGTCATAGGGACTTGTATCTGTTGACAGATTACAGTAAGATAAAGGGCCTTGTTGTGGTGAATACCTTCGGGTGGAAGGTCTTTGTCAGAAAAGGTGATGGGCGTGGATGACTTTCCTTGGGTCAGGCGGTTGACTACCTCTTCAGGAGTGGCATTTGGAGAAATGGTGGTTGCGTTCAAGGCCTCTAGCACGGCCCTTCTATGAGTGATAGAAGTGGTCAATAGTTGCCAAATGGATATGTCGGCTTTTGTTCTTTGCAGTTGCTTGAGGATATTGGTCCCATCATCTTCTTTAGCCATTTCCCTTTGGGCCGAATCCCTATTGGGGATGGCTACAGGCTCCACAGGTTGGATTTGAGGTGGATCCATATAGATGTTTTCGGGCCTGAATTGGCGTCCCGATCTTGTGAGATAGTTTAGAGCTTTATCATCTTCTTCCTTTTCATCATCGGAGATATCATACCAGGCTTTGTTATTAGCTATGTCATGGACTTGGGGAGTCAACACATCTTCTGGATCAGTATATGCCCCATTATCTTCCTCATCACTATCCCAAAGGCCGCACACGTCCACCGTGGATCTTGGGCTTGGGTATGGTGGTATGGTCTGTCCAATAGGTGTGATCAAATAGGAGGGATCAAACCCTTCTTCTATGTCAATGGCAAAAGAATTCCCAAGGGGATTGTTGTTGTTGCTGGGCGGTGGTGCATCTTTAGGCAATGGTATTGTGCCATTGTCAAACAAGTCTTGGATTTTATCCTTGAGGGTGTAATACTTTTCAGTGTCGTGCGCACGCCCCCTATGGTATTTGCAGAATGCGGACTCGTTCCAATATGGTGACCTTTTCTCTACAGGTGGATCGGGAGTAGGCCCAATCGGATGTAGATAATCTCCTTTGATCATCTTATCTAGAGCTTTGACATAAGTCATCCAGAGGGGAGTGTACCTTCTTGGACGCCTATCAACTATGGCGTTCACTTCATTTCCTCTACTCGTGGAGGTATGGTTGGTATTGGTGTATTTCTTATCCTTATATCCACTTGTGTTGTTATTGTAAGTGACTTTGTTCTTCCCCCTTTGGAGTTGGTCATCTTCAATGGTCATGCCCACTTCAGTTAATTGGGCATAGGTGGTTATGGGTTGAAACTTCATGTGTTCGCAGTATTCAGATGCCAAATTCTGGACTAGCATTCGAATTTGATCCCTTTTAGATGGACGATCAATCATTTCGGCTACCTTAGTCCTCCATCTTCTCACGAAACTAGTGAACCCTTCCTTGTCACCTTGCTTGGTGATGTCCAGCTCTCTTAATGTCATGGGTGGCAAGATATTGTCAGCATATCTCTGGAGGAATAGTGTGGATAGATCTTCCCATTTTTCCAACTTTTGGGTGGGCAACCTGAACAACCAGGCCCTGACAGCAGGATCCAAAGTTTGGGGAAAGAGGTGAACATACAGCTCTTATTCAATGCCTCTAAGGCCCAATGCAGTAGTAAAAGCCCTAATGTGATCTTGTGGATCATCGGTTCCTTTGAATGTGGGAACTTCAGGCATGGAGAACTTATTGGGCAATTTTCCTTTGATGTGGAGAGCATAGCCTTCAGAATTGATGATCATGTCGTTGAAGGCACGACTCTTACCTAAGACAGATTTGAGCCTGTTCAGCTTGGCTTGAAGTTCTTGCACCTCTTTAGTGGAGGGTTCGGCCTTTTCCCCATCGGGCTTGGGCTCATCATCATCTTTATTAGGGGGATCCAACTTGGCAACACGAGCTTCTATATCAGTAAATCTAGAATTCATGGCGACCATTTGGGCTAAAAGGTCATCCATCTTCTGGTCAGCGGTTCTCTCGGCGTCTCCAGACATAGCGGACTTAGGCGAATCGGATGGTGAGGTTTGAGGTGACAGTGGCAGTGTGTGAAGGTAATCGAGCCAAACGGGGCCCACGAACTGTGCTTGTGGTGAAGGTTCGAACGATAACTTGTGGACTAACCTCTTGCTGGACTCGTCTCTCTCCCACCCCCTAGGACTAGGATCTCTACTTCTACCAATTCTGGACATAAAAAAGGCTCGTTTAAGAAAATAGAAAATAAATGGGAACCTCCACATAATAATAAAAGTTTTATTTTTATAACAAATGTGGGAAGAGAATGTAGCACTAATCCTCAACATGGTGATCCTTTGGGTAATACGCGATTTTATGTAAATAACATATTCTAATCAATGATCTTTCGACTCTATTAGAATTATAAATACTCTTGACTTGCATATGGGATAAAACTCCCTAATTTTAGAAATAGAGAAATACTACTGACTTGCATATGGAATTAAATTGGACTCTTTTTTTTTTTATTTGGTGAAAGATCATTGACGGGGATATGTTATTTGCATGCAATCTAATTCTGATGAAAAGGAACGTCTTCCTAACATGGTCACTAGCATCGTCGGAGTCATACGGGGATTCTGCTTCCTACAAAGATAAGATCCTAGACTCTATTTGTAAACCTGACCAAATGTACAAGCAAACAAAAGGGAAACCTTCCCTAACCAGGACTCAATAAAAGAATCCTAAGGGGTGATCTAGTCCTAATATTCTATGAAAATTAATCACATAGCAAGGAAACAATTAATAATATGGCAAATAAAGCAATTAGCACCTTGATATGGACTATGAGACATAATGTAATAGTTTGACACAATCTATGGTTGGATACGGTAACCCATGGCCGGATGCGTTTTGTCATCTATGGGGTGCATAGTAAGACTAGACGTACCGCTTTACACATCTCGAATGAAAACATGTAAATGTCATGGGGTGGAACACGACTATGTGCAAAGCTAATTCGGACCGAGTGGGTCAGTGGTCTAAGTCATAGACAATGTTCCAAAGGGTGGTTCCTATAACGGTGTGGTGATGTCTTTCGACATCTTGCAAAGATAATGCATGCAATATGAATGATATGGATGCAAAAAAGCAAAGAAAATAAACACGCACGGTAATTGAACCAAATAGCTAAAAATAAATCATTGACATGGATAAATGTTCGAATTACATCCTCTTATTAAATCCCCAGTGAAGTTGCCACTGTAAGAACCCTCGCCTTTCCGGCGCGCTTTCGATTTTTAGTTGAGATTAATGGTTCTTAAACATATGTCACATGCGATTCAAATTAATTATAAAGAACAATAATTTGCAAATAAGAAGCCGCCACCAATTTTAAGGAAACAATTGGAAACCATCAAAAGTGCACCCCAATTCCTATTGGGAATTGACTCATGCCCATGGGAAATAAGTATTGAGTTCGAGGATGTAGGTACGAAATAAATAAAATGAATCTCACCTAAATCGCCCGCATTAACGGCCTCTACTAAGCTTATCCATGTCAAGTATTTATTTCTTCTATATGGTACCATACAAATCCGGTCGTCCAGTGATCCTAAATTAACTAGGCGGGTTAAGAACAACCAAATTACCTATGTTATCACTTTGCACGATTTATATCCAATTTACATGCATACTATTGACAAGCATATTCATGACGTAAAGCATTAAATTAACGCTCCAACCTACCAACTTTGCTAAACGCCGCCGTGTATTGCATATGCACATCATCAACTAATAAAAAGACGCAAACTTTATATTAACTAAACGTGCATAATTATATACAAAATCAAAAGCATGCAAATTTATTCAACCATAATCAAAAGCTAAATAAAACATGATTAATAAACAGCAAATAAGAGATTTAATAAAGAATTAGGCCCTCAGGATGGTTAACCTTGATGTTCTATTCGAACGGGACTAGTAGAATTGGAATTGCTCTTCGATCTTGGGTGCTAGGCTAGGTGTATTGCTTGCTTGAATCTTCAGATTTCTGAATTCTCTTTGATTTGGGGAAATATGTGCTCTCAAAATTATGAACTCACTAACCTCCTACAAAAGAGGGTGAAAGGGAGTATTTATAGAGTTGGGGGACGGATTTAGGGGCTTAGGGCGAGAAGCCCGGCGCCAAAACTCGGCCCAGTCAAAAAACTGGTTCAGCGGCCACACGGAGGGCAGCTGGGGCCCGGAGTCGCCGCTAGGGCCAGCGGCTGGCGTAACAGCCCCCGCTGTCACGCGCTGGCCGCCGGGCCTGACGGCGCGCGCGTGACTAGGGTTTTTTACTTTTTGTGCTCTGTAAATTACGGAATTGCCCTTAGTCTGGCCCAAGGGGCCGGGATAGAGCGGTTTTGACCCAAATCTTCGAGACGCGATATCTCTTGATTCAGGAACCTACATATTTTGTCCTTGCAACCCACAATTAACACATTAAACCCAAACTGATAATCAGACAAATGATTCCAACAGTGAAGCACCTTATATTCCTTGTTAACAGGATCAAAGCCGAAGAAGAATCTTGTTTCATGGTCGATGTTTATTGGCGGTGTTGCAGGAAGAGGCAGGGTTTCACCTGTTGTGAGATTATAAAGGTAACCTGTCTTACAAGCACCATGATATAAACCTGCTTTCTCATAAAAGCACATCAAGCCATTCACTACGTTCGATGTATATGGCGCTTTGAGGCGCAACGATCGCTGTCTGCTAAGGTTTGAGGTCGGCTTCGTCTTGTCTACATGTATATCAACAACATTGAAGACTTTCCCGTCAAAAATACTACCATTATAGTTGCTTTCCAATAGAAGGGTTACAACACGCTCTCGTGACTCGGGACGTTTTTGATGCATCTCGGCAAAGATGGGATGGGTTATAAGAGATGACCAGTGTTTAGAGACGGACTTGAATCGCATAAGAGACTTGGCTGGAAGTCTCACAAGCACTTCCATCAGCACATCAGTAGGCATACCGCTATTGTCTTCATGCCTCCTCTTTGCCATGGATGGACCTAATGAAAAAAAGAGAATACAACGTTCTTGAGAAATTAACAAAAGTATCCTGCTTGAGCTCTAATTGCTCTTTTTTTGGAAGGTCTTTAAAAGACCTCAGCCGCCTATTTAAGCTACGGATTAGGAAGTTTCTCCTGAGCTTCCATTATTACCGATGTGGGACAAAGCCTTTTTTTTTTTTTAAATTAACAATGCTTTTCCTATTATAGCTTCCATTTAGCGTAATTCTAGGGGTTCATCACAGGAATTAACACAAGTAATTCAAAAGTTTACACATCATTTTTTAAACTTCCTGTATTATGATCATTTTGATTTACATAGAATATCTTTCGTTTTACAATTAAATTATGATATCTGCAGATAATAATATTCTGTTGCATGGTTCCTTATTGTAGGATTGCAATTTGTTTTGATTAGTTCTCATCTATTTTTGAAAAGAATGAAGAACATGATTTAATTGCCAACTTGTGGAACTTTGACCGTTTGATTGTTCATATTTTATACATATTGGACAGTTGAATTTTTTCTGTCATTGCCTTTTCATTTAGCTTCTTATGGCAAAATTGCCATGGATTCTGAGTTCCCTTCAAGTAGTTAAGTATAGGTTAACTGCATCATTAGTACGCTTTGGCTCACCTTCGACAAACGGTATATACAGGTCTCAGTCTCACAGTCATTTGCAAGCCTCGCTCATGGTGCTGCAACCCACAAATCTTCAAAGGCGTTGGAATCCTTATAAGAAGGGCTATCCAAAGACTGAGGTTTCAAGGAATTTGGTCTAGATTTTCGAGCAATGTCCTTTTCTACTTACGTCCATGCTAATCCACTATCATCATCATCGGGCGTTGCGGTGTCAGGGGATGAGAACCGATTAGGGTGTCTACAATTACACCCCCTAAAAAAAATAAAGAAAATAATAAAAAAAGAAATGAAAAAGATAAATCTAAGAGAGTCTCGGGCTTTGTAATTCCGCGCGGGTATTAAAAACTGGGCTGAAATTGGGTCGTCTGGATCGGAAAATGCGAACTGGAGGAAAAAGGAACTCGGACTGGGCTAGGGTGTGGGCCGCTAGCGGCGCTGGGCTGCGCCGCTAGCGGCACTGGTCAGTCCTACTGACAGCCTTTTTTTGTGAATTTTTGGCTTTTTCGGCCCGCGTTCCTGTCTATAAATAGGATATTCGGGGTGCTTGATGTTGTACAACTTTTTTGTATACCTTTAGCTCTCCCAAACTTCTCCAATTTTCAGCCATGGTGAAATCCTTTGAAGATCTGTTCAATGCTTGGTGCTTGGTGCAAAAATTTGACCGTAGAAGATAAACTTAAACTAGCCCCTTCTTCGGTCTGCTTTGAATTATTGGGATCCTAACTTGCATGTTTTCCGGTTTGGTAATTCTGAATTATGCCCTTTGGTTGAGGAATTTGCTGCGATCACTAATATTCCTGACGTTCTTCCCTCATCTGTGCCTTATGTGAGAGATGGTTTTAGGGATCAATACAAAAAATCTCTGGGCTTGTCATCTGCAGAAGCCAAAAACATGGTGCTCGGTGCTGATGTGGACTTAGTTCAACTTTGCGAAAAATTCGTTATTTCTTCTGAAAAAGGTGCCATATTAAGACATTGTCGTCGACAGGCTTTTGTACTGTGCCTGTTAAACCGCCTGTTGTTTGTTAATGCAGAATCTTCCAACATGGGTAGAGCTTCGTTGCTGCGAGTGGTTAATCAAACGGTTGAAGGCTATTCTCCCTTACATCTGGTCATAAGAGAAACCATTATTGGGCTCGACATGTTGAAAACATCTCCTAACCAAGCTTTTTCGGGCAGGCCCCTGCTGTTTCAAATCTGGTTATGCGAGCATCTAAAGTTGATAGAGTCGCCGGATAATCTGATTATCCGTGTTCCTCGGACTTGGTCAAAGAAAACTTGTACTGTTGCTAGCTTTCTGGTGAGGAAGAGGCTATATTCTGAGAAGTCCCTTGCCGAATGGGATGCCTTTTTCAAAGTGGGACCTATCATCCGTTGGCATGTACCTTGGTGGAGCTTGACTTCTTTAGTAGCTTATGATGACTTGATCCTTCATACTACCATACTTGGTCTGTATAGGACCACTTTCTTCTTTCCCTCTATGGTCATGACGCAATATGGTTTGAGTCAAGTGATCCCTCGTCAGGAGACTACGAGACCAAATGTCGTAGCCATAACCACTAATTTGCTACAGAGTAGGGAAAGTATTGGCGTAGCCGACATCGCTGGACTGTACCTCGGATGATTGCCCCAACTCAGGTTTCTGAGATCTACCTAAATCGGCTTTCCTGCAGTGATGGAGAAGCGAGACGAGCCCTTCGTCATGAGGAGTGGGACCAACTAAAGCCTAGGTATGACTCACAAACAGGAGGTAAGAAAAGAAAGAAAATGTCTCGAATAGGAGACTACCATGTACTGAAAAGAGGCAAGCCCCCAGCTCAAGGAAGCGATCACAGGTCGTCCTCAAGTCAGGGTCCTTCAAAGAAGAACTCTTCAAAGATGCCTTCTAAAGGGAAGAAGGATTAAAGTAGTTTTCTAGGAAAGCAAGTCTAGTTTTCAAAAGAAAATAATTATACGAATTTGTTTAGCTTAAACCCTCATAGTTGCATTATTTAGACGTAACACTTCTTTAATTGATCCATGTTGGTAAGCTGGCTGAACTCGATGCCATCGATATCCATGAGCCTGACGGTGCCTCCTGATAAGATGTCTTTGATGATGAATGGTCCGGACCAATTTGGTCGAAACTTGCCTCTGGGGTCGGTTACTGGGGCTCGTAATTCTTTCCAAACTAAGTCCCCTTCCTTTAAATTTCGAGGTCGAACCTTTTTATTGAACGCTCTTGCCATGTGTTGTTGGACGGTAAGGGGATGATTTGTGGTGCTGGGTTTTGTAGCTTTTGAGAAGGATGGTTGTTTCGGCTTTGAAATGGGATCCATGGTCACTTATGATTTCATGTGGAACACCATATCGGCAAATGATGTTGTTCCTTATGAATTTGGACACTTGTTTGGGGGTAAGGATGGCATAGGACTGGGCTTCAACCCATTTGGTAAAATAGTCTATGGCTACTAGGATGTATTCATGTCCTCCCGAGCCTTTCGGGGTGATCTTTCCAATGATGTCTATTCCCCATGCGGAAAATGGCCAAGGATATGTGAAGTTGTGGAGCATCAAGGGTGGCATATGTTGTAGGTTGACATATATCTAACACTACTTACACTTCTTAACGTAGTCATAAAAATCCTTTTCCATAGTAGTCCAGTAGTATCCCAGTCGTAGAACCTTTCTGGAAAGCATTCGACCATTCATGTGTGGCCCACACACCCCATTGTGGACCTCTTCCATGATCTCTGCAGCTTCTTCGGCGTTTACACGTCTGAGGTTAACCCCGTTGTGGGATTTCTTGTACAGAACCCCCTTGTATTCTATGCATTGCGCCGCTAATAGACAGATGGCCGGTTGAGCTCTTAGTGGCATATCTTGAGGGTACACTCCTTTGGTGATGTAGCTGAAGACGTCTTGGTACCAAGGATCTTCTTCTATCGGAGCCAAAGTCATTTCCGTGTCGAGGTTGTTGCAAAAAGCTGGTTCACATCCTTTTTCTTGGGGAGTGGCATCGTTGAGGTAGTTCAGCTACTCAAATTCCTGTAAAAGTGAAAATCTGTATTCTTGCTTTGTGAAGTTTACTCACATTACTCAAATTGATCAGTTGATGATTTGTGCAACTTTGTATTCATTGGATTTGTCAATAGTTAAACAAAGAGAGAAATGAGCAAGAGGAATTTTTATTGATTTGCAAAAGTAGATAAGCACACATAACTTTACAGAAGAGGGTCTCTAATACCCGGCAAAAAGAAACTAGACTTAGAAGGAAAATAAAAGAGGAACACCCCCTATTCAAGACTCAACCTAGAGATTTAGCTAAGACCCTAACTCGACAGGACTCGACTCCTCTAGCTCTTGCAGGTAACTAATCAGTTCCAGGCTTCTTCATCTATGTTGCCCTCCCTTAGTGGTGGTGGAACTTCTTCTCTGTTGATGACACCTTGGATGTCGTCTTTTAGACGAAGGCAGTCATCTGTATGGTGTCCGAACAGCCAATGATACTTGCGATAAGGGCGGTTTTCTCCTGGCTCTGATCTTGCCTCCTCCAAAGGGATGTAAGGCTGAATGTCACCTCTCCATACTAGCGCGTTCATAACTGCTTCCATTGGTGCAAAGAAAGGGGTATACTTTTCATGACCATGACGACACCAGTTGACCGTCCAAGTGTATAGTGGCCACATTGTCCCCTGATCAATGAAACGCACGACGAGTCTTTTAAACGCCTGCACTGGTTGATGTGATGTCCCTCAGCCGCGCAGTAGGTGCAGCTTAGAAAGGGATTTCCGTCTCTCGGCATAAGCTTTGATGTAGGGGTCCTTGGGCGAATATGCCCATACTTGGACATCTTGTGATACAGGAGGTCTTGGCGCCACCAAGTTTCTTCTTTGGTCAAGATGACCGTGTTCCTACGTTTGGAGGTGCGCTCTTCTAGAATGTCAACCTTCTCTCTCATCTCCTGTATCTCCTTGATTATACGAGCCAGACTTTCTTGTATTTGATTTCTGTCATCCACTATTTCATAGCTTTCTATGGAAGGTTCTACTTCATAGGACTTTTGAGAACTCAAAGTGGTCTCCTCATCATGGATGATGTGAGAGTAATCTTGGAGCTCCTCTATTGCGATGTGATTGATAGCATCTAGGAGGTTGTCGAAACTCCCGGTTTCTTGTCTTGGATGATGTGTCGAAGGGCCCAACAATCATTCGTGTCATGCCCTTTCCCTTGGTGGTATTTGCAGTAATGGCCCTCCTTCCAGTGGCAACCCTTAATACTTGGTTCTGGGATGGGACCTATGGGTCAGAGCATGTCCTTGTCTACCAATCTCTCGAGAGCAATGTTGAGGGTTAGTCCCAATGGAGTGAATTTCCGGGGTACACGGTCTTTCTTGGGCGAGACATTGGAAGAAGATGTATCACGTTTCTTTTCTGGCCCTTGGGGAGAGGGATCAGGCTTCCCTGGAGTCACGGATTTGCGATTTGCAGACGAAGGGACGAACATGGGTGTGTCCCACAACTGCCGTGATTTGATGTTAGTGATGTTAGCTTCCAACTGATCCACTCGGTCAGTCATCTCAACCAGATACTCTTGGACTGTTCTAATCATGATGTGACTAAGTGGCTTGAATCAAGGATACTCAAGAAGAGGAACGGATCGGGCCCAATCTTTCTCTTCAAAGTCTATCTGAAGAGGAAGCACGGAGCGCTTAGTAACAAAAAACATGAGACTTTCATCTAATGAAAAATTGACCCACACATAGAAAACACATTGTCCTAAAAGAAAAGTCCTTAAGCCTAATTGCCCAAATATTTCCCTAATATCCGAGGAAAATAAAGTCAATGAACGAAAATAAGAAAAAATAGAAAAGATGAGTATCCTAATTTTATTTTTCTAGACTCAAAGAAAATGAAAAAAGGGATAAAATAAAAATAAATAAATAAATAAAAATTTCGGTGCCCTCTTTTTTTATTTTTTTTCGATTTTTTTTTTTATTTTTTGGCATTTTTGATTTTTGCCGTTTTTTTGCTTTTTCGATTTTTTTGATTTTTTGATTTTTTTTGGACCGAATCTGAATTACATCAAAAGAAAAAGAAAATACAGAAATAAGAAAAGGGAGAGGGGAAATTGAAAGACTGACTCTTTTTTTTTCTAAAAAGATCCTAGAAATTGTTCATGCCTTTTAGAATAAATCATTGGGAAAATGATGAGTGTTCATTGAATTTGAATTCTCGCACCATCTTTGGGCACTAGGAACTAGCTAAAAATAAAAGAAAAGACTCCTAGCACGTAAGTACATGTTGGCATATAATCACGTAATTCATGCATTCAAGCAAGCATTATAACAACGCAGTTTACAGGCAAACATGTGATCAGACAGGCATTACAACGACACATGCACAACAAGCAAGCGGATGCACGAATGTGGGTTGAAGGCTTTTGGCTCCTGTGAGGTTACCATGACAAATTACAATTTTCGTTCGGCGGATGGTCGACACATCGATTGTAATTCTTTTCATCAACAAAAGATTGATGAGTCATGGGTGAGGAAGCGTCGATTTGCACGATAGGACAACTGTATATTCCTTTAGATATACGTGTTGTCTACGAGTTTTGACACAAACTTCCTCGAGGGTTGATAAGGGTAAAAAGGTTGTGCCAAGGCACATGCAAATGATGCAAAAATATGGAACATGTTATTAAACAATTAAGCAAACTTGACTTTCGAGTCTCACCCTCTTAAATAAATCCCCAGTGAAGTCGCCACCGTAAGGACCCGGGATTTTCACCAATCCTTTTGTTTTCCCCAGAGTGCGTCCTTATAGAAAATTTGTCAGTTGGGGGCTTAGATAAGTTCAAGGGTCCATCGAGTTAGAAAAGCTTTTGAAAAGACTTGAATTGAATAAAACCATGAAAAAGGTCACAAATCTTCTATCGGCGTTTTATCGAAGGGACAAACCGAAGGGAAAATCCGAAGGGACAACCCAATAGCGCGAAAAGTGAACTAATCATGTTTTTAGAAAGACTCTCGCTTATATAAAACATATAAGTATCCAAGAATAAAGGGTTCGACAGCGAAGGTTCGAGGTGGGAAGGTGTTAGGCACCCAACTCGCCCGTTTATGACGGCCTCTACTAACTCAAGTTTGCTTAATAATTTAAAGACATAATTCCCATGCAAAACCGGATTAACAACCTAGACTTAAACTATTAATTGGTTCAGCACAAGCATCAAAACATTTATTCTAACCCTTATTTAGACATGCATTTGATTGACAAGTTGAGCAGCACAACGACTATTTAGACAGTATTTAGGAAGCGATAAAAACGTGACCTAGCATGATATCTACATTATGACTACTAGAAAATAAACAAATAGGCAAACAATTTAATTTGAGCCCTTAGGAATTTGTACCTGAACTGTAGGCTATATTTGACAAGAATAGTAAAAATAGATCTCAAGTTTTAGAAGAAAGAGGGGGAAGCTCAGGAGTACTCAACTGAGAATAGAGGTTGCCAACTATAGGCTGTGTGTTTTGAACTGAGGGTGGAGGGTTGTTTACATAGGCGTGGAAAAGTAGGGTTGTACGGTCGAATTTGAGCTGAAAAATGAGCCGGGCCCGAAGGAAAAGGCAGCGCCCCTAGCGGCGCTGAACTGGGCTGCTAGCAGCCCTGGGACATTTTCCAGGGCCGCTGACGGCTTTCAGCATCCAGCTGGATGACATCATAATGACGTCATCCAGCCTTTAATTATTTTCCGGGGAATTTCAAATTTTCCGGAAAATACGAAAAGACCGTTTTACCCTTGAACGGTAAAAGACGGTTTTACCCTTAAATCGCAACTTGGCGACCGGGGGTCGGAATGAGGCATGACACTTGTCGTTGGAAAGCTCTTGAACGGGTCTTTTGAATGGAATGGAATAAATGAGTGTTTGGAGGAAAAGCCTGAGACCTTATTTTAATTATTAAAGCAAAATAGCAGTTCAAGCTTAAAAATTACTCCTTTCATCATCGGGCTTTTGCGGAGAAATGGAGACGCTTTTTTGGCGTCTACATCAGCGATGCTGAGTAATTCATAACCACATAATTCATCTCAATCTCCAAAATTAAGTCCACATGTTTAATCAAATAAATTAGTCATGCTTTAAGAAATAAACACAACATGCTTTAAAAGTAAAGACACAACAAACACCAAATAATAAATCTCATTATTTATTATTATCCATTAGCCATGTTCAATAGAGAGAAGAGAATCGCATGAATTGTCTAACCAACCGCAGTTGATTCAATAGGATCTTAGTCCCGTGCACAGTGGCAAAAGAGGGATCAACCGTCCCGGAGTATAGATGACTCCCAAACTACTTCAATGTTCCTTAGTATGCATACCCTCCTTCGACCCTAAAGTCTACAGAAAGAATTGTTCCGGAGAATCACTCGCCCAATCATCATATATGGATACAAGATTTCCAAACATTGAGGCCATAACCAATGGAACCACTCAACGCTACAAGTGACAAATTCTCATTCGCATCCTTCGGTGGGTCCATTACCAAAGAAGTCTTAACTCTCAATTCCATTTAATAAGGTGATCACGTAACAAGTAATGCACATAACCTTGGCACTCAAGTAACACAATAAGGTTACCAATTTTCGATGGCATTTTACATGCATGGCATCTTGGCCCTAATTCAAAACCACCTAATCAATAGTCAAAGTTCATATCAACTTATTGAAGTAACATGCTTCTAACATGATTCACATGCTTACTAACATGATACCAAAAATAGCAATTCCGAGCTATATCCAATTGAACAATTATTAACATAATTTTCGTTCAATAACCAATATTAAAACATGCATCTCCTCACATGAATATTAATCAAGTAGACATTGCTATACAAGTGAATTTCCAACATTATACATGCATTCACTAACATATAAATCTATACGAATTATCACAAGGAAATAAACATCAATTATCCCTTCTTAAATACTCACAAGTCCAAATATGAATTCACATTCCTAATTCAATACTAGACAAATGAATACAAATCCCAAACAATATGAATTATGACAAAGAGATTACTTAATTCATAGAGACATGAATTACCTTTAAGAATAGGCAATCACGATAGTCAAATAACGTAAGCTCCTTACGTTCAAGCGCGGTCAACGGGTCCTAACAAATCCACAATATAACCAATAGTCAATACCTTGACTTCTAAACCACTTTATTAAACTTTAAAGATGATTTAGTACCTTTAATTTAATTAATTAAGTTGCTGGAAATTTCAGTTACTCATGCATGCTCAAAGTTTCCAAAAACAAATTTGCATAAACCAATTTAGGAAACTTTCCAAAACCCTAAACAAGTCAACTAGTCAAAGCAAGTCAACACCCAAACAACATCACCATCTCCACCACCAGCGGGCCCCTCCATCAGCAGACCCGCTGGTGGTTGACCCGACGGCGGCAGCTACTGCCGGCTGCACGGCCAGCGGCCCGTGCAGCCCGCGGCAGGCGCGGTCGTGCCTTCGGGCACGACCGTGTCTTCTCCTTTTTTTCTTTTTTCTTTTTTTTAAAATCCAATTAACAAAACACTAATCTAATTAAATCTACCATTATTTCCAGAATTAATTAAATTACAAAGATCCAACCTTTTTCATTCAAACTTGATTCAATTCAATAAAACCACAAACCAAACCCTAATCATGATCCTATCATGCAAAATTAGTAGAATCTAACAAACCCTAGATAAAACTAAATGAGGGTTTATCATACAAAAACTAGGGTTCAAGAAATCATACTTGAATTGAATAAAAAAGCTTCTAATAAACAAAGGAAACCAATTTAGAACACTTACTTGAAAATTCAAGGGATTAAAACTGAGCAAGATGGATTGTGAAAAGTGATGAACTTTCTCCTTCTTTTTGCTCTAGGGGTTTCGGTCGTGTGAGGTGAAGAGAGAGAGACGTGAGTTTTTTTTTTTTTTTTTTTTGTTTTTTTTTTTTTTTTTTTTTGGGCTAAAGAATCAGGTCAGTTTGGAAGCTGAGTGTATTTAGGAACCCAAATACACTCCTTCCTTCACTAAACTTCTTCTTTCCTAAAACCACTCCTAACTTCCCTCCACTTACCAAATATTTAGGAAACCAAATTTGAAAATAAAATCAGCATATTGGTGCCTATAGCCGAAAATAATGGCCCAATCCTTGCTCATAATTTTGACCATTACCGAAATTACAGCCCATTAAATTCCTTTTTATTTATTTGGCCCAATTATAATTTAGGTCCAAAACTAAAACCCAATATTAATTAGGCACTCAAAAACATTTATGAGCCCAATTAATTATTTTAAATACGAAATCGCATTTTCTTTTTAAGTAATTATTATTCTAAAATGAATAAAATTTACGGGGTATTACATTAATCCTTAACCTGGGGGCTTTGAGTGTATGAACAATAAGGTCACCATCCATGAGACTAGGTGGAAATCAAAGAGAAAAGTGTTCAAAGTTCAAAAGTTCAAGAGAAAAAAAAAAAAGAAGAAAAGAAGAAAAAGAGAGAGTTCAAAGGCTCAAAATTCAAGAAAGCAAAAACAAAAAAGGATCAAGTTTAATCCATCTCTCGAAACATATAATGACCAATAAGCGGAAATTTTTTAGCTAGACCTTAGTCCATCTAAGGTAGCTGGACACAAAGAACAATTAAAGACGAGCGCGTATCATATTTCCAACAAAAGCGCTAAGTGATAGGGGCCACGCTCAAACAATGTAGAATACCAGCTAAAGAAAGAACGGTAAATTTTTTTGAATTTGGGCTGGCACATTGCGCCGGTGTAAGAAGCAAACTCGGAGTGAATAATTCGCGGACCGCGTATTTCAAGTGTGTGGATTGGGCCTGGTTCAGCCAACTTGGCTGGACGCAGGTCCATCCAATAATTACTGCAATAAGCACACTGGGGGGCTTTTTGATGGGTTTTTGAGCCTTAATATCCCTTTCTTTGATAACCTAAACCGAGCCTTACATTACAACCTCAAAAGTCCTCTTAGAGACCTGACACTCAAGACATGTGTAGCCCACTAGGTTAAAAACCCGTAAGGGCGACCTAGGCAAAAGTTAGGGCATAAAAGTCCAAAAGCCCGGTAGGTCTATTCACTCAATAGCCTGCGCAAAAATTAGGGCAAGCTCGCTGGATCGATCATCCAAGATAATGATCCAGGCAAAATTTAGGGCATAATAAAAACTAAAATCCATGAACTACGCTTGGCCGAATTCCGCAAGGATACGTAGGCAGCTTCTTACGAGGCTCGGTCATACTTAATATTCAATCATCAAACCCTCATGCATCAAAATTTTTAAAATCAACTTGGTTTTCTAAGAATAATCTCAAGTGTTCCTTGGTCTTCCACTAGAGCTTAGGACTTGGACGTCGATCTTCGAACCCCTATATCTCTATCTCCAATTTTTCTCCTCAAACGTATTGCCTCCATTTCAACCCTTCCAATTCTAGTCCACAATTCAAAAATTTTTTATCTTTGTCGATCCCTCCTTTCTTTCAATCACCATTTATGTCTAATCTCTCTATCTCGTGCAACATCTTTCGATACTCGATTATTCAAAGTCCGTGCTCAAGGTTTGATGTTAGTCTAATAAGTGTTTTTCTCCAAACTCTGACATGGTAGAATCAACTGAAGAATACCACTCATTCAAGGTGGTGGCCCGTCAATGTTTCTCTATACCACCCATCCAAGGTGGTGGTTCCATTAGTACTTCTATATCGATCAAGGAGATTATTTTTACTCTGCACCCCCAAGTCTTTTAAAAAGTGATTTTCAAAATTTTCTTTCTATTTCGATGTGCTTTTGTGCTGGGGCTTTGATATCCCCATGTCGAGTTTCAATAAATGTTCAATGTGTCTTCTAATCGAATGTGTGTTTGCATTGCTATATGTGTGTGTGTTCTTGTGTTTTTCGTGTTCAAATATCATCAGGTGAAGGTTATTCATCGGCTTCGATTCGACGAGCTTTGTCACCTTCAATATTCAATATTCAATGTTCAATGTTCAATCAAGACGAGGGTTCATCGGCTTCAATCTGGCGAATTCCATTAACTTCACTATTCAATATTCAATGTTCAATGTTCTACCAAGACGAGGGTTCATCGGCTTCAATCCGACGAGTTCCGTCAAGTTAAATATTCAATATTCAATGTTCAATCCGGAAGAGTGTTCATCGACATTAATCCGGCGAGTTTTTTCACCTTCAATGTTCAAAGTTCAAGACGAAGGTTTATCGGCTTCAATCCGAGGAGTAGCCTCAACTTCAATATTCGATATCCAATATTCAATATTCAATGTTCAATGTTCGATCAAGACGAGGGTTTATCGGCTTCAATCCGGCGAGTTCCGTCAACTTCAATATTCTAGTTCAATGTTTGATCTAGATGAAGGTTCATCTGCTTCAATCCGGCGAGTTCTGTCAACTTCAATATTCAATGTTCAATTGTCAATCCAGAAGAGGGTTCATCAGCTTCAATCCGGTGAGTTCCGACAATTTCAATGTTCAAGAGTATCGGCACTTTCATCGATGGTCTCAAATGTTTGTTGGCTTTGCATGTTTTCAAAACTTGCATACTTTGACCTTCGCTCTACTCGAGCTCGGCCAAAGTGAGGGCTTCTGTAGACACCAAAACGTGTTACCCCTTTTAATATGCCCAATGACGATAACCAACATTTAAGAATATGAATTCTATGTCAATGCTCGAGTAACTTGCATCAAACCCTTTCCATTACATACCCCTTTCTATAAGCTTTCCAACGTGTAGACGCCAAAAAAGCGTCTTCAGATTTCTCCGCAAAAGCCCGATGATGAAAGGAGTAATTTTTAAGCTTGAACTGCTATTTTTGCTTTAATAGTTAAGATAAGGTCTCAGGTTTTTCCTCCAAACACTCCTTTATTCCATTCCATTCAGAAGCCTCATTCAAGAGCTTTCCAACGACACGTCTCATGCCTCATTCCGACTCACGGTCGCCAAGTTGCGATTTAAGGGTAAAATCGTCTTTTACCGTTCAGGGGTAAAACGGTCTTTTCATATTTTTTGGAACATTTAAAATCCCCCGGAAAATAAAAATGGGTTTGATGACGTCATTATAACGCCATCCAGCTGGCTGCTGACAGCCGTCAGCGGCCGAGACCAGGGCCGCTAGCGGCGCTGCCTTTTTCCTTCGGGCCCGGCTCATTTTTCAAGCCCGTCTCATTTTCAGCTCCATTTTCGATCGTACAACCCTACTTCCCTCGCCTATATAAAAAAATCCTTCACCCTCAGTACAAAAGACATAGCCTACAGTTGGCAACCTCTATTCTCAGTTCTCCTGAGCTTCTCCCTCTTTCTTCTAAAACTTGAGATCTATTTTTACTATTCTTGTCAAATATAGCCTACACTGCAGGTACAATTTCCTGAGGGCTCAAATTAAATTGATTGCTTAACTGTTTATTTTTCTTGTAGTCATAATGTAGATATCATGCTAGGACACGTTTTTATCGCTTCCTAAATACTGTCTGCCTAGTCGTTATGCTGCCCAACTTGTCAATCAAATGCATGTCTAAATAAGGGTCAAAAATAAATATTGTGATGCTTGTGGTGAACCAATTAATAGTCTAAGTTTAGGTTGTTAATCCGGTTTTGTGTGGAAATTATGTCTTTAAATTATTAAGCAAACTTGAGTTAGTAGAGGCCGTCATAAACGGGCGAGTTGGGTGCCTAACACCTTCCCACCTCGTACCTTCGCCCCCCGAACCCTTTATTCTTGGGTACTTATATGTTTTATATCAGCGGGACTCTTTCCAAAAATATGATTAGTTCACTTTTTGTACTATTGGGTCGTCCCTTCGGTTTGTCCCTTCGATAAAACGTTGATAGCAGATTTGTGACCTCTTTCATGGTTTTTTATTCAATTCAAGTCTTTTCAAAAGCTTTTCTAACTCGATGGTCCCTTGAACTTATCTAAGCCCCAACTAACAAATTTTCTATAAGGACGCACTCCATGGAAACAAAAGGATGGGTGAAAATCCCGGGTCCTTACAGTGGCGACTTCACTGGGGATTTATTTATGAGGGTGAGACTCGAATATCAAGTTTGCTTAATTGTTTAATAAAATGTTCCATATTTTTGCATCATTTGCATGATTTGCATGTGCCTTGGCACAACCTTTTGCCCCTTATCGACCCTCGAGGAAGTTTGTGTTGCAACTCGTAGACAACACGTATATCTAAAGCAATATACAGTTGTCCTATCGTGCAAATCGACGCTTCCTCACCCATGACTCATCAATCCTTTGTTGATGAAAAGAATTACAATCAATGTGTCGACCATCCGCCGAACGGAAGTTGTAATTTGTCATGGTAACCTCGCAGGAGCCAAAAGCCTTCAACCCACATTCGTGCATCCGCTTGCTTGTTGTGCATGTATCGTTGTAATGCCCGTCTGATCACATGTTTGCCTGTAAATTGCGTTGTTATAATGCTTGCATGAATGGATGGATGTCGTGACTATGTGCCAACATGTACTTACGTGCTAGGAGTCTTTTCTTTTATTTTTAGCTAGTTCCTAGTGCCCGAAGATGGTGCGAGAATTCAAATTCAATGAACACTCATCATTTTCCCCGATGATATGTTTTCATATAGCGTCGAAGTCATGAACAATTTTTTAGGACCTTTTAGCAAAAAAAAAAGAGTCAGTCTCTCCAGTTACCCTCTCCCACTTTTTTTTTCTTTTTGGTTTTGATATAATTCAGATTCGGCAAAAAAAAAAAAAAATTTGCCGAAATTTCTTTTTTTTTTAGGTTTATCCCATTTTCCATTTTCTTTGAGTCCAACTTTTTCTATTGATTGTCCATCTTTTTCTATTTTTCTTATTTTCGTTCATCGATTTCCTTTTTTTCCCTTTGATATGAGGGGAAATAATTAGGCATTTAGGCTTAGGTTTTTATTTTCTTCTTTTCCATTTCTTTGCATTGCATTGTACCTATTAGACGCTCCATGCTAGGATTCATAATTAGTCGTCATGCTTGCATTGTCGTCATTTTGCATCTGCATTTGTACAAAAGTTCAAGTCATGCATTCATCTATGTCTCCATTTGTTCACTACTTCTCATACACTAGAAGTTTAAACAAGTCATTCATTAAGTGCTCTAGGATCGTTCTAGGAAGCATCAATTCATTGTCATACATGTCAAGGTCAGTCCACCATGCATCTTGAATATTGTTGCATTGTCATCATCATGCATTCAAGTTCATATATAGGCGTCCATAGGCACATTCACCTTAGGAGCTATCGAGGGTCTTCTAAAAATAACGAGTCTTTGTTTTCAAGTCCTTTCTTTGGCGTCTTTCTAAGTTGAGACTTGTGTTCAAGATTGGGGGCTCGAGGAAGAATTACAATGACAAAGGTTGGGCTCGATCGTCCGGCAGATTGGTTCGTGTACAAGCTACTTCTAAGATACCACCACATTCCAAAAGGCCATCACCCTATAATCCATCACCACCGCAAAGCCCGCCACCACTCAATACATCCCTTACCTCACCAATCACACCCCCAAACTTCACCATGGTCAAAACCACTGACGAGAGGCTTGATGAGCTCATGAGTGAGTTGGAAAGGCTGCGACTCAAGGTTGAAGATATCGAGAGGAAAAGAGAAGAAGAGTCAAGGATCCCTTCCGATTCCGATACTGAGGAAGAAGGTTCAGATGTCATACTGGCTAAGATCACCTCTGTGCTCAAGAGTAGCGGCTTGATCTCCAACTATAGTGCCAACGTAGGAAAGTTTGACACTAAGATCAAGGGTAAGCTTCCGGTCAAATTCTCTATGCCTTAAGTACCCACCTTCACGGGAGTCAACAACCCGCAGGATCACCTGAAATCTTTCACTACTGCTATGGCTCTAAGGGGAATCAATAAGAAACTCTATGCCCATCTGTTTCCCCAGACCCTTGATACACATGCTCGACGATGGTTCTACTCCCTAGATCTGGAAAGTTACCCAACGTGGTCCGATTTTACCACAGTCTTCCTTACACGCTACAAGGAAAATGTTTCTCTACCTATGACCCTTCGAGAGTTAAAGTTCACCAAACAAGAAGAAGATGAGGGATTCTCTGCCTTCCTTAGGCGTTGGAAGCTAAAGATAGCAGAACTGGTTGAGCGACCTTCACAAGCTGATCAAATCCGCCAACTCATCAAGAACCTGCAACCTGCTTACAAGGAACCCCTCAAGTATCAAGCAATTGACTCCTATAACCGGCTCTATGTTGTGGGCATCCTAATTGAAGATAACCTTTTTAAGAATTCCACTTAAGTCGTGAACAACGCGAGTATTTACAAGGGGCTGTCCTTCGTGACCTTGTGAACAGCCTATGCTCGAGAAGTTGAAGAGAGTCAAAGTTTCCTAGTGTGCAAGTCTAGTTGAGTCCAGTCAAGTTTAATAATGTCTAGTTGTCTTTTCAATTCGTCCATAGAGTCTAGCTTACTTCTCGTGTAATGCTTTTCTTCGATTCAATAAAGATTGCATTTTGATTCCCATCATTGTTCTTTATTCAATTCTATGACGAACTTAAGTTGTCTATGGCGGAATAAAAATTAATAAAAGAAAAATTCAAAAGAAAGCCTTCATTGTGGAAAACATTAAGCAACAACTCCCTAATGATCATCCTCATAGAGGACATACAGTTGAATCGTCCGTGCCGAGGACAGGAGGCATTCATTTGGTACCTCACATCAATATCCTTTACTACCCTATACATCATTACCACTTGCAACCCTTTCAGCCTTAAACATATAGCCTTTCATTTCTTAACCACATCAACCTTACCCGGGGAATGGGTGTGTGCGACATGGGAATAGAAGCAACCTTCTAGGCAACGTGGACCGACCTACAAAAAAAAAGGCCACCGAGAGAAATGCAAAAAAAAAAAAAAGAAGAGAGAACTCGAAAGTTCAAGAGCCAAAAAAAATAACAGAAGAGAAAAAAATTCGAGAACGATAAAAGATCCAAAAGAGTGCAAACACTTCAAGCACAACCAAACAAGGGCCTTACCTAAACATAGGTCCCTTAGCCACCTTGCCCAGATCACAATCTTTTATACCATCTAGCATACTTTGGGGAGGAGATTACATTGAGTTTCTTTGAACTTTTATCCTTTCTTTGACACCTCAACCCAGCCTGACATTACAACTCAAATGCCCTCCAACAGGTACGACCACTCAATTGTATAGTCATGAACTACGTTGGCCTGATTCCATAAACTGGATACGTAGGAAACCTCAAGGAGCTCCGGCCACGACAACCACTTTGTCACATGACCATAAGGAGTTCTCCCATTCCACCATTCTCATCTAAGGCTAAAAAAAATGAGCCCGGTAGGTTGAAAACCCGAAAGGACGGCCTAGGCAAAAGTTAGGGCAACCAAAAATATATATATATATAACAAATTCAATATCTTGAGGCAACTTAAATTTCCGAGGATTTAGAACATTGTTTTTCATGTAAACTCTCTTTGGTCAGTCGTCTAGAGGTCATACTCACTACCTTTCTCGTAGGCTTGCACATAGACTTCCCAACTGGGGGCTTTTTCAGAATGAGTCGGTTCCTTGTCCTCTACATTCCAAGTTGTCCATTTCGTCCCCATACCTTAAGTTAGGATATTTTGTACCGCCGCATCAACACCCATAGCTCCTCGAGTAGGTCATAATCATCACGAACCACACATCAAACTGGGGGCTGATTCTCCCTTGACTGCCCCCAGTTTTGTCTACTTGTCTCATACTCTGTCAAGAACACCACAGGAATGAAATTCTTAATCACAAAAATTTTTCCATATGGAGACCCTCTTCAGGCCCTATAGGAGAGTCGTGCATGTTAGGGTAGGTTGCATGGAGCTTTGGGTCAATAGAGTCTATATACATCATTTTTGCCTAAGTACTAGAGTCGCCTTCAAAGGCATGCATGTGTACATAATTTCTCAGTGTCTTGAGTCCCTGTATGTTTACATGTCAATCCCCCTGTTACCCGTGCATATTATTATGTCATGTGTTGTGCATCTTGTCATGGTCAGTCGGGCATGTCTATTGCATCTTTTCCCTATGTGCATATTTCCACTTCAGGTTTGAGTCTACCTGCTCTCCATCGAAACTAGCAAGCCCGGAACTCATGATCAAGTCCAAAAGCGACCTTCCAACTACAGCCAAGAATGGAGATAACCTTCCAACAACAGCCAAGCGCGCGGCCCCCTTTGCTGTGCCACGGCCCCTTTTCCAGTCCAAAGTTTGTTATAACAGTTCATTGTGCGGCAATATCAGTACCAAACGCACGGGAGCGAAGCCCTCAAGCCCACAAATTCAAATTCGACAGTTGGCCCATTTTACGGTACCAACTATTTACAGGTAAAACTAACCCGTTTATTTTTGCAGGTCCCAAATACTGAAACTCGGATCTACACGGTGATGACTCTCGCGACCCGGAGCGCCCAATTTATTTATAAGCCCGAAATTTTTGACGGCACTTCTTAAGCAACACGACACTACAAATTTTTGGGGTCAGTCAATGATCGCTAATGTTATTGCGGTTAAACTGTCCCTCTGCAAGGTTACAAAATTTTGGGGTCAGTCAATGATCGCTAAAGTTATTGCGGTTAAACTGTCCATCGGCAAGGTTACAAATTTTTGGGGTTAGTCAATGATCGCTTAATCTGTTGCGGTTAAACTATCCCTCTTCAAGGTTACTTATATGCTTCAGTCAATCATCACTGAAACTAAAGCGGTTATACTGTCCATTAATTTTCTTTATATGCTTCAGTCAATGATTGCTTAAAGCGGTTATACTGTACATTATTTATTTTTCCTTATATGTTTCAGTCAATGATTGCTTAAACTAAAGCGGTTATACTGTCCATTGTTTTCTTTATATGTTTCAGTCAATGATTGCTTAGCCTATTGCATTTAAACTGTTCATATGTTTTAACCATTTTACAGCCGTCATTTTGATCGCGCTGTCTCGTCGACCTTTTCGTTTCTTGTACAGGGACGGAATCTCGATATCCGCCGAGTGTTGCTTAGTCACTGTTTGCTCGATGAAGCATTTATACTGTTCACTCTCATGTTGCTAACCATTTTTGCAGCCGTTATTTTTCATCGCGCTGTCTCGTTGACTTTTTCGTTTCTCGTAGACGGACGAAATCTCGACATCCGCCGAGCGGTGTTTAGTCACTGTTTGTCGAAGCACTCTATGTTGATCATTCTCAAAGTATTACTAACTTTTTCATTCACTCTGATTACAGGTCCCCAGCAGACGTTTAGACCATCTACGAGCGATGTTCTATCCTGCTACTATAACCGTTCTTTTTCTCTTGTGTTCACAGGGATGAAATATTAGCACACTACGAGCGTGTTCCAACTCAGGTTTGTCTTCATATGCATGCATACTATACACTTTTACACACCGTTTGCACATCAGCATCCTGCATGTCACCTTTAGAGTACTTTAATCTTCGCTTTTACTCAAGCTCGAACAAAGTGGGGACTTTTGTAGACGCCAAAAAAGCGTCTTCAGATTTCTCCGCAAAAGCCCGATGATGAAAGGAGTAATTTTTAAGCTTGAACTGCTATTTTGCTTTAATAGTTAAGATAAGGTCTCAGGCTTTTCCTCCAAACACTCCTTTATTCCGTTTCATTCAGAAGCCCCGTTCAAGAGCTTTCCAAAGACACGTCTCATGCCTCATTCCGACTCCCGGTCGCCAAGTTGCGATTTAAGGGTAAAACCGTCTTTTACCGTTCAGGGGTAAAACGGTATTTTCATATTTTTCGGAACGTTTAAAATCTCCCGAATAATAAAAATGGGTTGGATGACGTCATTATGACTTCATCCAGCTGGCTGCTGACAGCCGTCAGCGGCCCTGGGAAATGTCCCAGGGCCGCTGGCGGCGCTGACCTGGTCCGCTAGCGGTGCTGCCTTTTTCCTTCGGGCCCGGCTCATTTTTCAAGCCCGTCTCGTTTTCAGCTCCATTTTCGACCGTACAACCCTACTTCCCTCGCCTATCACTACAAGAAAACTTGTTTTTAGCAACGACGAAAATCGTTGCAAAAAATTAAAAGTCGTCGTGAAAAATATTTTTCGCAACGACTTTTGTCGTTGCATTGTCGTTGCGTGTCATGGCGTTACAAAAGAATAACACAATGACTTTAGTCGTTGCAATAAATGCATTTTTTGCAACGACAATAGTCGTTGCAATACACATGTCGTTGCAATACTTGACTTCTTTCATCAACTAGATAGACATATATTGCAACGATTATAGTCGTTGCAAAAGATACACAATCTTTATTGCAATGACAAATGTCGTTGCAATAAACATTCCAAGTGACATTGCCCATTTTATATTGCAACACGAAATTGTCGCTGCTATAAAAAATTTATATGTTAAAGAAAAACTGTATGCACCATAATAAAAGTTCAAAAAAAATTCTGATATTATTAATGTAATGTAATATATAAAGTACATACAATATATCACAATCCATGTCCAAAGAAATTACATGTGAGACAACTAAATCAAAAACTCATAAAAGTCTATTGGAGCTCCACTTTGCCATCTCCGAGCTTCTTGGACGTCTTTGCGCTAAAAGCCTGCAACAACAATTGATGATTAGCCATATGCATTTATAGTTTTTAGTAAGCTATAGCTTACTCATCATTACAAGGGTCAAGTCTTTCTAAATAGATGTTAAACATTTGAACATTGTACTTTGAAGCGCATAAATATTGCTTATATCGAGCCTGCTTTGGTTTCCAAGTGGTAATCTGATTTTCTTTTGCATTTACAGCATTTCAGTAAGCAAATATAGCTTTAATCATCATTTCAAGGTCATCTCATCAACATAAGCTTTAAGCTCGTGAACACCTATCATTGAGGTCTGAATTCAAAAGTTGAAAACAGCTCTTGCAACTCAACAATACCAAATAGTTTTATCTAAAAAGAAACAATATGGATGAATAGATCATAATATAAGCTTAACAATAATCAGGGATACAAATATCAAGCCCTAAGATATTGTCAAATTGGACTTACACATTGAGGAAAACTCCAGTATTAGTACAAGCAACCAAGGAACAAAACACAACTACATTAGTACAGAGCAACAAAGTCATTTGACTAACATGTCATTCTTAGAAATCAAGAGAAGCAAGTATAGCTCACTACACTGAGAATAGACACATGAAACACGTGTTTTAATCTAACCTGAGCAACTAACGCACTTAAGAAAGTAGTGTTGTTTACACACTTTCAAAATGAGGAGACTTACCATTAGTACCAAAGAAACTAACCTTCTGCAAAAAAATAAAATAAAAATAAAAAAAATAAAAAAAGAAAACAGACCAATGAGTGAGAAATTACCTTCATGTGGAGAACTCACGCCTTCCAACACACCTTCCAGTCATCTGAAAACATCCCTAGCCAGTCAGCTTCAGTGGAGAGAGAGAGAGAGAGAGAGAAGCAACAATTGCCCGGTTCTGACCAATTTAATCATTTGGCATCCAACTCAGGTACAAACGAACTACAACTATGTGCAGACATTTGCCCTAATAATTCAGAGACTTCTATAGCGTAATGGAAGTCTAATATTGCAAAAGTACCTAGAAAACATATGAAATCAGACCTGTACATTCAGTTTTAAAAAGCAGTCCAAAACCATGTAGAAATTGCTACACAAGCATGCAAACTGCTTGAATCTTTTCCCTATTAGATTGCCAGTTAAATACATGCTTTCTCTTCTTGTTCTAAGTCTGAAATCTTATTAATAACATGGTTAACACAAATCAGCTGACAAACATATGGAACTTACGACTTAGAAGTGCTTGAAAACTCATCCTAGCTGGAACCTAGATGGTTTTTCTTGTAGTGTCTCTTTTTATGCTTAGTTGTTCCACGGACTTGAAGTACAGTTTAGTCTTCTTTAGTTCTCTATTTTTTTTAAATCCGATTACCCTTTAATTTTGCTAATTATGCATTCTTGTTACACATACAACCTATAATAGATTCTGCGAACTGCCCATAAAATACCAAATGTATAGCTAGATTTCCTTGCCCCTTGGATTCATTAATACAGACAAATCATGCTAAAAACAAAAAAGTCAGAACAGATACACAAACAATAAACAGTGAGTTATACAAATCAGGTTATCAGACTTGTGAAATTAACCTGTCAAGTACAAAACAATCAAAGTGAAACAAACTACTTTTAACGCCCTCTTTTGCACTGATTTTTCTTCAGGTTCTTATGCTTTAGCATTTGCAAAAGATGGTCAGAAAGTGTAAAATCATCTCAGAAATTCAGCTTAGAAGAACAGGCCACAAACATGAGGAGTTCACCAACTTAGCAACATAAACACCTGTTCTACTCAGGTCACTGCCCTCTTGGTATGCTTAATTTTCCTAGTAATTCAAGCCTTACACATGCACAAATCACTTCCAAATATCTAGAATTTATTCTGGTTCATCTTTACTAATTACCCCAACTAATTTAACTCAACAATTTTCAGAAATCCCTACGCAACAAGTATACACTCTCGCAGCAATTAACAAAAATTACAAACAATCCTAACAAATATAGGTCCCAGATGAAATAACGAAAGGAAGGAGAATAAAAGTTCATATGCAGCCAATTTCAGAACCAAAACTCAAAAGCAGGAACTCCAAAATCGCAGCAAACTAGCAAAACTCCAAAAACCCCATAAATCCAAATAATTGTATTTCACGAAACAAAAATCCCAATCCCATAGAGTACAAGATTCACGTAGTTAAGATGAATGAGAAGCAAAATTTCCCACAAAGAAGAGATTTTTACCTCAAATTTTCGTCCACTATATATACCCAGAATTCAGAACGAATCAACTCCGATGAATCCATGCCCAACTCGCACAGCCAGCAGTCTCAAGCAAGAATGATCAACCCGAAACTGAACTTGAACGATTCAACTCGCCAGGAACTTCGACTCACACCTAACTCGCCAAAAGCGCTTAGATCTAAACGAAAATACTCGCCCAAATTGCGTCTCGCGTTTCGAAGGGAACCCAGAATTTTAGGGTTCTTTGAGATTATAATTTCCATCGGCCACTACACTTACAGAATCTTAGGGTTCTTGGATTTAGGGTTCTTGGATTTAGGGTTCTTCCAGTTATTCCAGCACTGAAAGAGGTGAGAGAGAGAAGGGAGAAAGGAGAAGGGAGAAGGGAGACGAGAGAACAGAAAAGCGAAGGGGATGGGTTTGGAAATGACGGGTCTTGGTCGCGCTCTCTCCGTAATTCTTTTGTTGTTCTGGAAATAAGAGTAATTAGATAAATTTTTATTTTTTTAGTAACTTTTTCGCAACGACCAAGAGGCGTTACCATCTATGAAAGTTACGTTCCGTAACGACACACGTCGTTGCGTTAAATTTGTTTTCTTATACGCAACGACCGTCATCGTTGCAAAATATAGCCTCTTATTATTGCAACGACTATTATTGTTGCGAAAGGCTAGTCACAAAATTCAATTTGGACCGCCAATTTTTCCGAGTGGAGGGAAATTAAAATTACATTAATCGCAACAGCCTTTCACAACGACAAATTTACGTCGTTGCCATTTATATTTATTGCAACGATATTTGCATGTCGTTGCCAAAACTTCGTTGCTATAAATGATTTTTCTTATAGTGATATATAAACAACCCTTCACCCTCAATTCAAAAGACACAGCCTACAGTTGGCAACTTCTATTCTCAGTTGAGTACTCCTGAGCTTCTCCCTCTTTCTTCTAAAACTTGAGATCTATTTTTACTATTCTTGTCAAATATAGCCTACAGTTCAGGTACAAATTCCTGAGGGCTCAAATTAAATTGATTGCTTAACTGTTTATTTTTCTAGTAGTCATAATGTAGATATCATGCTAGGCCACGTTTTTATCGCTTCCTAAATACTGTCTGTCTAGTCTTTATGCTGCCCAACTTGCCAATCAAATGCATGTCTAAATAAGAGTCAAAAATAAATGTTGTGATGCTTGTGGTGAACCAATTAATAGTCTAATTCTAGGTTGTTAATCTGGTTTTGTGTGGGAATTATGTCTTTAAATTATTAAGCAAACTTGAGCTAGTAGAGGCCATCATAAACGGGCGAGTTGGGTGCCTAACACCTTCCCACCTCGTACCATCGTCCCCGAACCCTTTATTATTGGGTACTTATATGTTTTATATAAGCGGGAGTCTTTCTAAAAACATGATTAGTTCACTTTTCGCGCTATTGGGTCGTCCCTTCGGTTTGTCCATTCGGTTTGTCCCTTCGATAAAACGCCGATAGCATATTTGTGACCTCTTTCATGGTTTTTATTCAATTCAAGTCTTTTCAAAAGCTTTTCTAACTCGACGGTCCATTGAACTTATCTAAGCCCCCAACTGACAAATTTTCTATAAGGACGCACTCCGGGAAAACAAAAGGATTGGTGAAAATCCCGGGTCCTTACACAACGCCCCTTACCTTGTCCCAAATGGACACAGGAGTCAAAAGACGTGATTCGACAAAGTTATGGGACAAAAACGATACTCTGATTACCGCACTCCACGGTTCAAATAGGATTTTCATCCATTAGAGAAAGAATTCCCAATTGAGCCTAATTTACATGGATTTCTCACAAAAATACCTTCAAAATGACATATTATGGGTCCAAGCCCAATAAGAAACGAATGAATATATGATCCAATTATCACAATGTATACTGAAATGGACATATCTTTCGTGTTTGGGCCATAACTCCCAAATTACTGATGATAATTGGGCATATAATATGTCCAAACAACGCCCTTTGAATAAGGAATCCAATCCAAAAAGAATCAAGTCAATCTGAGGTCAAACAAAGAAGTTATGAGCCTTTGCAATCGAAACTCGCTAGTCGGAGCGGTTGAACCGCTAGGCTTGAGGCTGAACCGCTTGCCCAAGCGGCGTTGCCCTAGTTGAATGACCGTTAGTCCTAGCGGCTAGCAACTTGTTAGAGCGGTAGCCGATTGGACTCCAAGCGGCCCCGATTGACAGGCGCCTGATGGACTTTTTGTCCGACCTTTTTGTCAGTTCCGTCTCAAACCTAACCCTACCTCTATATATACTCTTTTTCTCCGTTTTTTCAAGGGGAACACAATGGTAACTCAAATTAAACCCTAGAGCTCTCTAATTAACCCTATTCTCTCAATATTCCTGCATATCCTTCCTCCATCATCAAATAAACAACCCTAAACACCATTAAAATACCTTCAAACTCTACCATTCAACCTCAAATTTCTACCTTTAATATTTCCACCACTCAAAAATCAACCTTCAATCCTTCTCAAGTACAAGTTCAAGAGCATTGACATTCAATTCTAATTTCATTCAAGGTTCCACCTGAGGGCTCTTTTTAATCTTCAAATCTAATTTATATTATTTCAATCATGTTTCATTTTATATTTGGTTATGGTTAATTCTATTGCATTGTTTTAATTGCCTTGAAGTTACTAACTAGTTTATTGATGAAATTTAGCAACTTGGTGCGTTTAGCAATCAAGGTAGGGTTGGAGAATTTTATTATTGTTGTTGCTTTAATTTACTTTAACATGCAATAATTGATCTTTTTCTATTGTTTTTATGTAAATTGGATTAAATGCATGCAAAAGTGATAACATATAATTTAATGGATGTTCAAATCCACTTAGTTAAATCTGATTTTTTCTGTGAACGCAATCTTTGCGTAATCTTCTATGCCTAAGATTGAGTCTAGAATAAAATCTTTCCCTTTCCCTAGTCAAGAGTATAATATTTTATTTTATCCCACTTTGAGTCTAGAATTAAATCTTTCCCTTTCCCTAGTCAAGAGTATAATCTTTTATTTTATCTCAATTTGAGTCTAGAAAACAATCTTTTCCTTTCCCTAGTCAAGAGTATAATTTTTATTTTTTTCCCAGTTTGAGTCTAGAATAATATCTTTCGCCTTCCCTAATTAGGAGTATTCTTTTCCATTAAGGCGATAATATTTCCATCCGTAGTCAAGAGTATATATTCCCTTTCCTAGTTAGCAATATCCTTTTCCATTAAGTCGAGAATATGTCTATCCTTAGTCAAGAGTATATATTCCCTTCCATAGTCAAGAGTATTCCCTTTTCTTTTCGTAATCCCCTTTCCTATTTTCAAAACTTCCCTTCTTTTTTTTTCCTTTCTTTCTCATCAATTCATTTTTCTATTTCTCATTGATCAAGGATAGGAAAGTCGAGCCCAAAGTGGGAACGTCCAAATCAAAAAGGAAGATTAGTTAGGAAACTATTTCCTTCACCACCTCCAAGCTCGAGATCAAGTCCAAATTCCAATTCAACTCCATTTTCTACCATGCCAGGTGACGACATAAAAGCCATTGTGGAGAAACTCACTGAGATGAACACACGTCTCAAAGATCAAGATGAGGAAATCAAAAAGCTAAGAGATGAAGTTAAAGCTAAACCTCATACTAATGAAGATGATGATGAGCATCCTACTCCTCCAAGCAAGCTTGATAGAAGGCTTCAAAATCTTGAGCAACTAATGCGTAAGAACTCCACATATAGAACCTACTATATAGAAGAAGAAAAGGAGCCCAATGCCGATTTCCATTCAAACTTCCCAAAAAGGTCACCTTGATCGATCTCCCCAAGTTCAAGGGAGTGGAAGACCCATATGGTCATATAAGGAACTTTACTACATGTATAGAAATCAAAGGGATTGATTCAAGCCTTTACGCAAAGATCTTTCCTATGACACTTGAAGGTCCAACTACAAAATGGTTCAACACCTTAGGCCCACTCAAGGCCAAATGGGTCTCCATCAAACACGAGTTTGTGTTGCAATACTCCTACAACAATGAACTCCCCATGACTCTAAAGGAACTAGATATAACCATACAGAATGAAAATGAAGACTTAATCACATTCTTGACTCGTTGGAGAGAGAAAGCGGCCAAACTCATCAATCGCCCTTCTGAAGAAGATCAAGTGGGAATCATTGTTCGCAATCTCAAGCCCAAGTACAAAGACCATATGAGGTTCTAACCCATTGAAACTTTCGATAGACTCTATAAGATTGGGATCCAAATTGAGAATGAACTTCAATCCTCCAATGGCAAGAGCTTTTACTCCAGAGAGAAAAAGAGTAATGGCTCCAATTCCAAGGGTCATGAAGTTAGTGTTATAAATGATGGCAAGCCCATTCAAAGCACCTTTTCCCCATTAGGGATTACTTTAAGCAAGGAATTTGAAAGGCTTCATAAAGATGGAAATCTGTATCCCACAGGCCCAACTCCGGATCCACTACCCGAGAAGAAATCCAAATCCTGGGATCCAGAGGCTTATTGCAAGTTTCATCGAGATAAAGGCCATAACACTGATAATTGTTGGGTTTTGAAGCATAAGATCCAAGATCTCATCGATAATAGGACCATTAAAGCCCAGTTATCAAGAAGCCCAACAACACGATTAATCCATTGGGCAGTCATGAGTAAATTCAAAAAGCCTCCACCTTAGAGGTCCAACTTTTTGAAGTCCAAGCTAAGAGCGTCAAGATAAGCATCAAGATGTCAAGCGCCTTCAAGACTAGTCTTCTCTTAGGATTATTTTGTTTTTTCGAGTTCAATAAGATTAGCATGAGTCGGAGAGTAACTCCACTTTCTTTGTTTTTCCATTCAAGTCCAAGTCCACTTAGGCGTCATTAAGTCTTTAAGCCTTGTATTCCTTTTTCATTCAATGAAATCAATTTTCTTTTGCAATTTGTGCTATCTTCTATCCATGGAACACTAAAATTCAATGATGAATCCAAGTTGCAAATATCTCAATAATGCTAAGGGTAAAGATGATCAATTTAATTCAAAGGACAAAAGAACAAAAGAACATGTGTCTACAAGTCGAGTTAAGGACAAGAGGCATTCATTTGGCACCCTCTATTAATCCTTTCAATACACATTCAAATATCCACTTGCAACCAATTTGGGCCTCAAACACATAGTCATTCATTTCTCACCCACATTAATCCTTAACCTGGGGGCTTTGAGTGTGCGAACAATAAGGTCACCATCCATGAGAGTAGGTGAAAATCAAAGAGAAAAGTGTTCAAAGTTCAAAAGTTCAAGAGAAAAAAACGAAGAAAAAAAGAAAAAGAGAGAGTTCAAAGGTTCGAAATTCGAGAAAGCAAAAACAAAAAAGGATCAAGTTTAATCCATCTCTCGAAACATTTAATGACCAATAAGCACACTGGGGGCTTTTACATTCAAACTTGATTCAATTCAATAAAACCACAAACCAAACTCTAATCATGATCCTATCATGCAAAATTAGTAGAACCTAACAAACCCTAGATAAAACTAAATTAGGGTTTATCATACAAAAACTAAGGTTCATGAAATCATACTTGAATTGAATAAAAAAGCTTCTAATAAACAAAGGAAACCAATTTAGAACACTTACTTGAAAATTCAAGGGATTAAAACTGAGCAAGATGGATTGTGAAAAGTTATGAACTTTCTCCTTCTTTTTGCTCTTGGGGTTTCGGTCGTGTGAGGTGAAGAGAGAGAGACGTGACTTTTTTTTTTTTTTTTTTTTGGTAAAGAATCAGGTTAGTTTGGAAGCTGAGTGTATTTAGGAACCCAAATACACTCCTTCCTTTACTGAACTTCTTCTTTCCTAAAAACTCTCCTAACTTTCCTCCACTTACCAAATATTTAGGAAACCAAATTTGAAAATAAAATCAGCATATTGGTGCCTTATTTTCAGCCATATAGCCGAAAATAATGGCCCAATCCTTGCTCACAATTTCGGCCATTAACGAAATTACAGCCCATTAAATTCCTTTTTATTTATTTGGCCCAATTATAATTTAGGTCCAAAACTAAAACCCTATATTAATTAGGCACTCAAAAACATATGAGCCCAATTAATTATTTTAAATACGAAATCGCATTTTCTTTTTAAGTAATTATTATTCTAAAATGAATAAAAATTACGGGGTATTACATTAATCCTTAACCTGGGGGCTTTGAGTGTGCGAACAATAAGGTCACCATCCATGAGAGTAGGTGGAAATCAAAGAGAAAAGTGTTCAAAGTTCAAAAGTTCAAGAGAAAAGAAAGAAGAAAAGAAGAAAAGAAGAAAAAGAGAGTTCAAAGGCTCAAAATTCGAGAAAGAAAAAACAAAAAAGGATCAAGTTTAATCCATCTCTCGAAACATATAATGACCAATAAGCGGAAATTTTTTAGCTAGACCTTAGTCCATCTAAGGTAGCTGCACACAAAGAACAATTAAAGACGAGCGCGTATCATATTTCCAATAAAAGCGCTAAGTGATAGGGGCCACGCTCAAACGATGTAGAATACCAGCTAAAGAAAAAACGGTAAATTTTTTTGAATTTGGGCTGGCACATCGCGCCCGTGTAAGAAGGAAACTCGGAGTGAATAATTCGCGGACCGCGTATGTCAAGAGTGTGGATTGGGCCTGGTCCAGCCAACTTGGCTGGACGCAGGTCTATCCAATAATTACTGCGATAAGTACATTGGGGGCTTTTTGATGAGTTTTTGAGCCTTAATATCCCTTTCTTTGATAACTTAAACCGAGCCTTACATTACAACCTCAAAAGTCCTCTTAGAGACCTGACACTCAAGACATGTGTAGCCCACTAAGTTGAAAACCCGTAAGGGCAACCTAGGCAAAAGTTAGGGCATAAAAGTCCAAAAGCCCTGTAGGTCTATTCACTCAATAGCCTACGCAAAAATTAGGGCAAGCTCGCTGGATCGATCATCTAAGATAACGATCCAGGCAGAATTTAGGGCATAATAAAAACTAAAAACCACGAACTAGGCTTGGCCTGATTCCGCAAGGATACGTCGGCAGCTTCTTACAAGGCTCGGTCATAGTTAATATTCAATCATCAAACCCTCATGCATCAAAATCTCTAAAATCAACTTGGTTTTCTAGGAATAATCTCAAGTGTTCCTTGGTCTTCCACTAGAGCTTAGGACTTGGACGTCAATCTTCGAACCATTATATCTCTATCTCCAATTTTTCTCCTCAAACGTATTGCCTCCATTTCAACCCTTCCAATTCTAGTCCACAATTGTGTTTTTTTTTTTTTTTTTTTTTTTATCTTTGTCGATCCATCCTTTCTTTCAATCACCATTTACGTCTAATCCCTCTATCTCGTGCAACATCTTTCGATACTCGATTATTCAAAGTCCGTGCTAAAGGTTTGATTTTAGTCCAATAAGTGTTTTTCTCCAAACACTGCCATGGTAGAATCAACTGAAGAATACCACTCATTCAAGGTGATGGCCCGTCAATGTTTCTGTATACCACCCATCCAAGGTGGTGGCTCCATTAGTATTTCTCTATCGATCAAGGAGATTGTTTTTACTCTGGACCCCTAAGTCTTTTCAAAAGTGATTTTCAAAATTTTCTTTCTATTTCGATGTGCTTTTGTGCTGGGGGCTTTGATATCCTCATGTCGAGTTTCAATCAATGTTCAATGTGTCTTCTAATCGAATGTGTGTTTGCATTGCTATACGTGTGTGTGTTCTTGTGTTTTTTGTGTTCAAATATCATCAGGTGAAGGTTATTCATCGGCTTCGATCCGACGAGCTTTGTCACCTTCAATATTCAATGTTCAATGTTCAATAAGGACGAAGGTTCATCGGCTTCAATCCGGCGAATTCCGTCAACTTCACTATTCAATATTCAATATTCAATGTTCAATGTTCAATCAAGACGAGGGTTCATCGGCTTCAATCTGACGAGTTACGTCAACTTAAATATTCAATATTCAATGTTCAATCCAGAAGAGTGTTCATCGGCTTCAATCCGGCGAGTTCTTTCACCTTCAATGTTCAAAGTTCAAGACGAAGGTTCATCGGCTTCAATCCGACGAGTAGCGTCAACTTCAATATTCGATATTCAATATTCAATGTTCCATGTTCGATCAAGACGAGGGTTCATCGGCTTCAATCCGACGAGTTTTGTCAACTTCAATATTCAATGTTCAATGTTTGATCTAGACGAAGGTTCAGCGGCTTCAATCCGGCGAGTTTCATCAACTTCAATATTCAATATTCAATGTTCAATGTTCAATCCAGAAGAGGGTTCATCGGATTCAATCCGGTGAGTTCCGACAATTTCAATGTTCAAGAGTATCGGCACTTTAACCGATGGTCTCAATGTTTGTTGTCTTTGCATGTTTCAAAACTTGCATACTTTGACCTTCGCTCTACTCGAGCTCGGCCAAAGTGGGGGCTTCTGTAGACACCAAAATGTGCCACCCCTTTTAATATGCCCAATGACGATAACCAACATTTAAGAATATGAATTCTATGTCAATGCTCTAGTAACTTGCATCAAACCCCTTCCATTACATACCCCTTTCTATAAGCTTTCCAACGCCCATTACCTTGTCCCAAACGGGCACCGGAGTCTAAAGATGTGATTCGACAAAGTTATGGGACAAAAACGATACTCTAATTACCGCACTCCACGGTTCAAATAGAATTTTCCACCATTAGAAAAAGAATTACCAATTGGGCCTAATTTACATGGATTCCTCACAAAAATACCTTCAAAATGACATATTATGGGTCCAAGTCCAATAAGAAACGAATGAAATATGATCCAATTACCGCAATGTATACTGAAATGGACACCTCTTTAGGGTTTGGGCCATAATTCCCAAATTACTGATGAGAATTGGGCGTATATTATTTCCGAAAAAACTCCCTTTGAATAAGAATCCAATGCAAAAAGAATCAGGTCAATCGGAGGTTAAACAAAGAAGTTATGGGCCTTTGAAGTCGAAACTCGCTAGTCGGAGCGGTTGAACCGCTAGGCTTGCGGCTGAACCGCTTGCCCAAGCGGCTACCCTAGTTGAATGACCGTTAGTCCTAGCGGCTAGCCGCTTGTTGGAGCGGTAGTCGCTTAGACTCCATGCGGCCCCCATTGACAGGCGCCTGATTGACTTTTTGTCCGGCCTTTTTGTCAGTTCCGTCTCAGACCTAACCCTACCTCTATATATACTATTTTTCTCCGTTTTTTCAAGGGGAACACAATGGTAACTCAAATTAAACCCTAGAGCTCTCTAATTAACCATATTCTCTCAATATTCATCCATCCCCTTCCTCCATCATCAAATAAACAGCCCTAAACACCATTAAAATACCTTCAAACTCTACCATTCAACCTCAAAATTCTACCTTTGATATTTCCACCACTCAAAAATCAACCTTCAATCCTTCTCAAGTACAAGTTCAAGAGCATTGAAATTCAATTCTAATTTCATTCCAGGTTCCACCTGAGGGCTCTATTTAAACTTCAAATCTAATTTATATTATTTCAATCATGTTTTATTTTATATTTGATTATGGTTAATTCTATTGCATTGTTTTAATTGCCTTGAAGTTACTAACTAGTTTATTGATAAAATTTAGCAACTTGGCGCGGCTTGCAATCAAGGTAGGGTTGGAGGATTTTATTATTGTTGTTGCTTTAATTTATTTTAACATGCAATAATTGATCCTTTTCTATTGTTTTTATGTCAATTGGATTAAATGCATGCAAAAGTGATAACATATAATTTAATGGATGTTCAAATCCACTTAGTTAAATATAAGACTTTGGACGACCGGATTTATATGAAACCGTGCAATATTATCAATTAATCAAGATCAATTAGTAAAGGTCGTTTATTGAAACGGGCTTAATTGGGTGCCTAACACCTTTCCCATTCGTACCTACACCCCGGAACTCAATCTTTGGCCATTGGGTCATTCGAGTCAATATTCCCTATAGGAATTGGGGTGCACTTAATTCGCGTTGGAGTCTCTTTAGACTTTCGACTTGGATTATTTTCAATAAATTGGTTTCCTTGTTTTCCTTAAAATTTGGTGGCGACTTCCTGGTAATCTTAATCAAATCCCCATTAATTCTAAATAATACAAAATCCACTCGAATTTCGACTAAGAGCCCGCGAGAGGCGCTCAGTGGGGTTGATTCCCCGCGAGGGTTCTTACACTGGAGCACGTAATTCTTTCCAAACTAAGTCCCCTTCCTTTAAATTCCGAGGTCGAGCCTTTTTGTTGAATGCTCTTGCCATGCGTTGCTGGTACATGTGGAAATGATCTAGGACCTGTAGGCGTCTTTTATTCGTGAACATGAGCTCTTCGTAGCGGGCTTGTAACCATTGGGTTTTAGGAATTTCACCCTCTAAGGTTATGCGCATGGAGGGTAGTTGGACTTTTATGGGTAGAACTGCTTCCATTCCATAGACTAGGCAATAAGGTGTTGTTGCGATAGAGGATCTTATGGATGTCCTATACCCACAAATGGAAGTTTTATGGGCCAATCATTGTAGTTTTCTATCATCTTTTCAATGATAGTGTTGAGGTTTTTGTTGGCGGCCTCTACTACGCCATTGGTTTGGGGACGATAAGGGAATGATTTGTGGTGCTGGATTTTGTAGTTTTTGAGGAGGGTGGCTGTTTCGGCTTTGAAATGGGATCCATGGTCACTGATGATTTCATGCGGAACGCCATATCAGCAAATGATGTTGTTCCTTATGAATTTGGACACTTGTTTTGATGTAAGGATGGCATAGGACTGGGCTTCGACCCATTTGGTAAAATAGTCTATGGCTACTAAGATGTATTCATGTCCTCCTGAGCCCTTTGGGGTGATCTTACCAATGATATCTATTCCCCATGCGGAAAACGGCCAAGGTGATGTGAAGTTATGGAGCATCTAGGGTGGCATATGCTGCAGGTTGGCTTATATCTGACACTACTTGCACTTCTTGACATAGTCGTAGCAATCCCTTTAGAGAGTAGTCCAGTAGTATCCCAGACGTAAGACCTTCCTCGAGAGCATTCGACCATTCATGTGTGATCCGCACACCCCATTGTACTTAGTCCATGATCTATGCGGCTTCTTCGGAGTTCACACATCTGAGTTTGACCCCGTTGTGGGATTTTTTGTACAGAACCCCCTTGTATTCTATGTATTGCATCGCTAAGAGACGGATGGCCCCTTGAGCTCTTAGTGGTGCGTCTTGATGGTATATTACTTTGGTGATGTAGCTGAAAACGTCTTGGTACCAAGGATCCTCTTCGATCGGAGCCAAAGTCATCTCTGCGTCGAGGTTGTTGCAAAAGACTGGCTCGCCTCTTCTTGTGGAGCGGCATTGTTGAGAGAGTTCAGCCACTCGAATTCCTGTAAAAGTGAAAGTTTGCATTCTTACTTTGCAAAGTTTACTTACATCGCTTAAATTGATTAGTTAATGATTTGTGCAACTTTGTGTTCATGGGATTTATCAATAGCTAAACAAAGAAAGAAATGAGCAAGAGGACCTTTTATTAATTTGCAAAAAGAGATAAGCACACATGACTTTAGAGAAGAGGGTCTCTAATACCCGTCAAAAAGAAACTAAACTTAGAAGGAAAGTAAAAAGGGGAAAACCCCCTATTCAAGACCCAACCAATAGAGTTAGCTAGGACCCTAACTCGACAAAACTTGGGGACTCAAACTCGATTCCTATAGCTCCTGCGGGTAACCAATTAATTCCAGGCTTCCTCATCCATATTGCCATCTCTTAGTGGTGGCGGAACCTCTCCTCTATCAATGATACCTTGGACGTCGTCTTTTAGGCGTAGACAGTCATCCGTGTGGTGCCCAAATACTCGATGTTACTTTCAATAGGGTCGGTTTTCCCCCGGTTCTGACTTGGTCTCTTCCAAAGGGATGTGGGGTTGGATGTCACCTCTCCATACTAGCGCGTTCATAACCGCTTCCATTAGTGCAAAGAGAGAGGTGTACTTTTCTTACTATGACGACACCAGCTGATTGTCCAAGTGTACGGTGGCCCCATTGTCCCTTGGTCAATGACACGTAAGACTAGCCCTTTAAAGCGCATGCATTTGTTGATGTGATGTCCCTCAGCTGTGCAGTAGGTACAGCTTAGAAATGGATTTCCGTCTCTCGGAAGGAGTTTTGATGTGGGGGTCCTTGGACGAACATACCCATACTTGGACATTTTGTGATAAAGGAGGTCTTGGCGCCACCAAGTTTCTTCTTTGGTCAAGATGACTGCGTTCCTGCGCTCGGAGGTGCGTTCTTCTAGAATGTCAATCTTCTCTCTTATCTCTTGTATCTCTTTGATTATACGAGCCAGACTTTCTTGTATTTTATTTTTGTCATCCACTGTTTTGTTGTCTCTCACGTCTGGTCCTTCTTCATAGGATTTTTGGGAAATCAAGGTGATTTCCTCACCATAAATGACGTGAGAGTAATCTTTGGGCTCCTCTACTGTAATATGGTTGATAGCACCCAGGAGGTTGCCAAAACTTCCGGTTTCTTCAGCTTTGGGCAATGGTAGAGTGCCATTGTCTATCTTGTCTTGGATGATGTGTTTAAGGGCCCAACAGTCATTCGTGTCATGCACTTTCCCTTGATGATACTTGCAGTAAACGCCTTCTTTCCAGTTACGACCCTTGGTACTTGGTTCTGGAGTGGGACCTATGGGTTGGAGTATGTCTTTGTCCACTAATCTCTCAAAAGCTATGCTGAGAGTTATTCCCAATAGAGAGAAATCCCTATTCGGCTTACTCCGGGGAATCTAGTATTTCCTTGATGGGACATTGGAGGAGGACGTGTTGGTCTTACGTTTCTTTTCTGGTTCTTGGGGAACAGGATCAGGCTTTCCCGGAGTCACGGTTTCCGATTTTCAGACGAAGGGACAAACATTGGTGTATCCCACAACTGTCTTGACTTAATATTGGTGATGTCGGCTTCCAACCTATCCATTCGGTCAGTCATCTCGACCAGATACTCCTAAACTATTCTGATCATGATGCGATCAAGGTGGTTTGAATTAATGTATGGTAGAAAGGTGAATCGAACCCTAGCCAAATCTTTCTTCTTCGGATCCTATCCTGAATAGGTAGCACAGAGCACTTAGTAACAAGAAAAACCATAAGACTCTCACCTAATGAAAAGTTGACTCACATGTAGAAAAATAATTGTCCTAAAAAAATCCTTAAGCCTGAATGCCCAATTATTTCCCTAATATTAAAGAAGAATAAAGTCGATGAACGAAAATAAGAGAAAATAAATAGAAAAAGATGGACTATACTTTTTTTGTTCTAGATTCAAAGAACATAAAAAAAATGGGATAAAATAAAAAAAACAAAAAGAATTACGGTCCTTTTTTTTTTCGAATTTTTTTGTTTTGATTTTCGGTGGCTTTTTTTTATTTTGCCTATTTTTTTTGTTCTTGATTTTCTTTTTTCTTTACCGAATCTGAATTACATCAAAATAAAAAAAAGAAAATAAAGAAATGGAAAAAGGAGAGGGAAGACTGACTCTTTTTTTTTTTACTAAAAATATCCTAGACAATTGTTCATAACTATTCAGAATATTTCATTGGGAAAATGATGAGTGTTCATTGAACTTGAATTCTCGCAACATCTTCGGGCATTAGGAACTAGCTAAAAATAAAAAGAAATGACTCCTAGCACGTAAGTACATGTTGGCACATAGTCAAGAAAATCATGCATTCAAGCAGGCATAATAACAACGCAGTTTACAGGCAAACATGTGATCAGACGGGCATTACAACGACACATGCACAACAAGCAAGCGAATGCACGAATGTGGGTTAGAGGCTTTTGTCCTGTGAGGTTACCACGACAAATTACAATTTCCGTTCGGCGGATGGTCGACAGATCAATTGCAATTCTTTTTATCAATAAGGATTGATGAGTCATGGGAGAGGAAGCGTCAATTTGCACGATAGGACAACTGTATATTTCTTTAGATATACGGGTTGTCTACGAGTTGCGACACAAACTTTCTCGAGGGTTGATAAGGGTCAAAAGGTTGTGCCAAAGCACATTCAAATGATGCAAATGATGCAAACATATGAAACATGTTATTAAACACTTAAGCAAACTTGACTTTCGAGTCTCACCCTCCTAAATAAGTCCCCAGTGAAGTCGCCACTGTAAGGACCCGGGATTTCTACGGCCACGGAGTGCGTCCTTATAGAAAATTTGTAAGCTGGGGGCTTTAGATAAGTTCAAGGGACCATCGAGTTAGAAAAGCTTTTGTAAAGACTTGAATTGAATAAAAACAATGAAAGAGGTCACAAATCTGCTATCGGCGTTTTATCGAAGGGACAAACCGAAGGGATAATCCGAAGGGACAACCTAATAGCGCTATAAGTGAATTAATCATATTTTTAGAAAGACTCTCGCTCATATAGAACATATGAGTACCCAAGAATAAAGGATTCGGGGGCGAAGGTACGAGGTGGGAAGGTGTTAGACACCCAACTCGCTCGTTTATCACGGCCTCTACCAACTCAACTTTGCTTAATAATTTAAAGACAAAATTCCCATTCAAAATCGGATTAACAACCTAGACTTAGACTATTAATTGGTTTATCACAAGCATCACAACATTTATTATTAACCCTTATTAAGACATGCATTCGATTGACAAGTTGAGCAACACAACGACTATACGGACAATATTTAGGAAGCAATAAAAATGTTATCTTAGCATGATATCTACATTATGACAACTGAAAAATAAACAATTAGACAATTAATTTAATTTGAGCCCTCAGGAATTTGTACCTGAGCTGTAGGCTATATTTGACAAAAATAGTAAAGCAAGATCTCAAATTTTATTAGAAAGAGGGAGAAGCTCAGCAGTACTCAACCGAGAATAGAGGTTGTCAACTGTAGTTTGTGTGTTTTGAACTGAGGGAGGAGGGTCGTATTTATAGGCGTGGGAAGTAGGGTTGGACGACTGTCAGCTGCTAGCTGGATGCCGTCATAATGACGACATCCAGTTCATTTTTATTTTCCGGAGGAATTTAAATATTCCGAAAAATGCGAAAAGACCGTTTTACCCCTGAATGGTAAAAGACGGTTTTACCCCTAAATCGCAACTTGATAACTGGGAGTCGGAAAGAGGAATGAGACGTGTCGATGGAAAGCTCTTGAACGGGGCTTTTGAATGAAATGGAATGAAGGAGTGTTTGGAGGAAAAACCTGAGACCTTATCTTAACTATTAAAGCAAAAATAGCATTCAAGTTTATAAATTACTCCTTTTATCATCGGGCTTTTGTGGAGAAATCTGAAGGCGCTTTTTTGGCGTCTATACCTCCTCTCACTAAAAGCCTCCAATGGTGAATATGTGATGTTTTAGAGAAAACAATCATGTATACATGATTTGCGCAAACTAAATTGGTAAGTCACTCACTCACTCGACATAAAATGAGTGTTTTTGGTTAGTGTTTTTATTAAATTGCAATTGTATGGCTATTGTGACTATATTTCTAGGTTGTGACCTTTACTTATGTGAATCATATGAGTCATTCTAGGACCAAGCATAAGAGTTCCATCATCATGTCTGAAATGATCTTTTGATGTTCCACTGAAAATCTGTTGTTGATATTTTCTCAAAAATCTTATATAGTGAAATATTTGAGTTTATCATGCTTGATTCGGTTACGATTTTGGCTTGAATAATTAATATCACACCTATGATCTCTCAATGATTGACTTGGAAGTATTGATTTGTGCTTGTTCATAATCGATGATTATTTACAATGGTACAACATACGAGTTTTTGTTGATTTCATTTACAAATGGCTTTAGTATAAATGACTCGCTATTATGTCTCACTCGATGCTATATTGATATCTGCGTTTATTGTTTATTGCATTTATATCATACATCCAATTTTCTTTTAGGCAAGATAAATTCTTTCATAAAGGACTAGTATGAGTTGAGCTCGACTTTGAAACCACGTTACAAACCTAACTAGTCCTTGAAATTTGAGCCTAAACACATATACCTAGCTCCATGAAACATTCCTTATGCTTTCTACAACCCTTGTGCATGTAATGTTCCTAGCAACTATTATCAATATTTGGGGTTGAATGATTTTTACGTATAATTGGTGAACGATTATTGATGGAGTTAAAAAAAAAAGGAAAAAACAAAAGTGGAGGACTTATGTTGGAGAGATAAGGATCTTGGAGCTTATTCCTATATTAATGCAATCTTGTTTATTCATGAATAAGTTTGAACTTCAGCATTTATTTTCATCCTCGACCATTATAATCGTCCTACGATTAATATCTTTTGCCTATTCAAATTAACTGACAATGATCCTGTTATCTTGTGCAATCATGTTTTCGATTTTCACAAAAATAGCTCAAAAAATTTCTATCCTTATTTCATTTTCCCACTTATACTTGTATCTCAAATAAGGATAGGAAATTTCATTTCTTTAGTTTTGGCTGATTATCTCCATAGTTAACCAAATAAAATCAATGATTTTATTTGTTCATTATGTTCGGCAGTATCTCACAAAAATACTGTGATCTCCTTAATGTTCTCTTCTTATCCATGTTTACACATAAATCCCAAATGAAATAAAAGAATTTATTTGTTTCTTATTATTGGCTACATCTCACATATATCTCATAGCAAGTCAAACAAAAGCCCACAAAAGATCTTGCCCTTCCTTTTCTCTTCTCGGAAGTATAAAATCTACAGAAAAAATATATTCTTTTGTTGGTATTTTACTTAAGATTTATTTGTGGTTACTTGTGGAGTTATAAGGGAGAACAAATACTCTAAGCTTGGAACATTACTAGCTTTTTGCATGCACATATTGAGCCAAGCCTTGCCACATCTTTTTTTTCTGAATCAAAACACACCGAACCCACCATTTCCCAGTTTATATATACAGAATATGAAAATTTGATTCCCCACATTTTCGAAAGATTCACCATTTAAGGGGGAACGACTCTAGATCAACATTACTACACCATATTCAAATCTTTACATACCTTCATTGTCGTGCTACTTATAATAGCCATCTTTCTTAATTCCTAGGATGTCATAAGATTTGCGAGAATATATATTGCTTTTGATGTAGTCATAGTATCACTAGATTGACGCTTAAGCTACTTTGATTATGCTTATGTTATGGTTATCATACTCTTGACTCTATTTTATGGTTTTGTAATAAGTTATCTTCATTGTCTTAACTTATTAATCTTTTCGATGATGTCAAAAGGGGGAAAAATATGATGTGATGCTATGTAATCTAAGCCTTGATCTAGCTAGTTGTTAAGCATGTTGCTTAAATGTGAACTATCTTTTGTTTTTGTTTAAGTACCATTGTTGATTATTAAGGATGCATATTGTTATAGCACGTATTTGTTACGCACTAAGATTGATGATTAACATGAATACTACATGCTTACATATATACATTCGTTTGGCTCATTGTTACAATATTGTGGATAAAAACTCCTATTCACTATGGATAGGTATTAGTTCAACAATTTTGTTACTAATGATCCACATTTATTATATGTCTTGATCTTATGATTATTTGATCTAAATTGCTATATTGACATATGTTGCATCACACAAGTTTGCCATCATCAAAATTGGAAAAATTGTTGAGTTATTTGGTTATGATGAGTTTTGATGACGACAATCATTTTTATTAGTGTGATGCTTGTGACTTGTCTCTAAATGTTTCAGGAATTTCATACAAGAGTTTGTGTGAAGATCAAGTTAAGATTCAAGTCATTGTAAAATGTCTCTAGTTTAATTAATTTACTTTAGAGTTTATGTTAAAGTGTGCATACAAGTGATACACGTTACTATGTTTATTTGGGCAATAATGCAAGGAACAATCACGTGAATGATTAGAATGTTCTTAGGTTGATGTACCTATAGGATATTCTAATCTAGTATCACGTACAGATTAAACGTTCATTTAGAAAATATTCTTGGAAGTTAATCTCAAGATATATTTTCTAATCTTTATTTATTTGGTTTGAAAATCTCCTAAATGCTTTTAATAACTTAACGTTTTCTTTATATGGAAAAGATAGAAAAATTATCTTCTTTCCTTTGTTGCTAACTAGGAGTCTTGTATTAGTAAAAGAGATTTCCTTCATTACGTTGTAATTGATTGCTAAAATATTGATACTAATTTTACTAAATCAATCAGTTATATATGAGATAATACTCTAGATATTTTTCTTTGCTTATTTATCAAGAAAACCAATTTAAATAAATCTGGTCTTATTTTCTCTTAATTGGTTTTCAACGCAGAAAATATCTTCAGTATTTCCTAAAGATAATATAGTAGAAAATAAGGAGGTTTATTCCTTAACTGACTTGGTCAAGTGAGATTATTTAGGAATAGATAAAATCCTTTTGATTTGTTTTTTTATTTTCTTTACTTAGAAAATATCAATCATTTATAAAATAAAGGATTTTCCTCATTTATAAACTAACTCTCTACTGACCAAAAAGAACGTCATTTTATTGAGAGAGCAAAAAGAGAGTGTATCATTCCCAAGAGCCTTATTGCCCATTGCTACGCAACGTTTATGATTTGCATATTCATTATAGATCTAATTGTACATTTTGCTTACAAGAAGTGTTCAAGGTAAAAGAATTGCAGTTCATCGACGACTTGAGTAAGTTGTTTGGTTGTATCTAGGAGAGCTCCTAGGTAAGTTGGCTTGATAGAGTTATCGAGTGCAACGGTCAATCTAGAGGTAGGTTGATCGCATTGTAAAACATTGCTTAATAAAAGTAGTGTTTCAAAGTCCTTTGGACCGAGGTTTTAATAATCTTTGCATAGTTGCAAGGAGTTTTCCTCGTAAAATCGATTGTGCTTTAATTACTGTTTATTTATTTAATCGGTTTTGTTCTAGGACTTTGACTTATGCTAATCAAAGATTAAAATCGAAAATAGTTTAAAATTTCGCAAAAGAATGTAGTACACAATTCAACCCCCCTCTTGTGCACCAACAAAAATACAACTGTGTTGGAGGAGTTATTACGTGAAGTGACCTCAAATTGATGAACAACCAGCCAACGTTCAATGAACAGCAAAAGAGTTCAACAAGATGAATAAAACGTATAGGGCGATGAAAAGCAAAGGGGTATGACTGGTTCCATAAAAATGACTAGTTTACCCCTCAAATAATAAGATGTTAACGGAGTAGACATCAAACACTGAAGTGACACAAATTTAATTAACTCAGGTACCTAAAGTGGAAATATGAAAAATACAGGTCACTACACAATTATTAGCTCAACCATCAGGGCATCAAAATGGAAAATTTTCAAGTTTTTACCATTTACGTAACTGGGTTGCACTGGTTATCCTAACTTATACTAGTTATAAATGTTTCTAATTAAGAAAGCAAAATTATCACTGTCAATAGTTTTGATTTAGATTTAAATTATTAAGACCAAACCAAAAACAAATAGTCAATTTAAGAAACTAAGATTATTTAATCTAAATAAGTCACTTTCAACTACGAAATTGTTCTTATCCGACCTTATTATGCTAACGGTAATATCCATAATGTGGTAACGATCATACAAGCACCATCAATTTTGGGCCCCAACAACGCAAAAAAAAAAAAGAGCTAATACTTTGGGCTGTTTATAAATCTATTAAAGTTATGTTCTTTTCAATTTAATAAAGCTCAACTCAACTGAATATATTTGAATTGAGATGAGCTAAAATGGTTTTTTCTGATTGATGTTTAGCCCTTTGTAACTTGTCGAAACTCCACCAATATTAGCTAATTGACCACATATGTTGAAAATTTCAAATTTATATTCAAACAAATTTTTTTTAAATGATAAGTTTTAGCTTGAACTGAATTAAATTGCACTAAAGAAAACAAAAAAAAAGCCTATGTGGTGATAAATGAATGCTTTAGTGAGAAAAATAATAATATTAATATTAACTAACAATCTAGACTGGAGATGACAATACTCAACCCGACACGAACTCACCTCGAAGTTATTGAGAGAACTCCAAAACTGACCCAACACGAATCCGACCCGTTCGAAAATTTTGCTAGAAAAATGATCTCCTATCATTTCATATTATTTTTGATGTATTTCAACATTGACCCAAAATTGACCCAACTCTAATCCGAACTCAACCATTTAACCCGAATGCCAGATCTAATTTACACACCAATAAAAAGAAGGCAACTGTGCTTCTTTGTCCAAAAACAGAGAAAGAAGAAAAGAAAAAGGAAAAAATAACAAAGAAAAAAGAAAAAAAGTAATACAACACTCATCGTCAGTGATCAAATGATTTTTTTCCTTTGAAGGATCAAGGATGATGAATTGATGATGCTACATAGATTGACAAGGTACTAATAATTACTTTATTATAATGTAGTGATGATAAGGCAGTAGAGATTTTGTAGAGTAATCGGTTGACAAACCAAAGCATATTCTAAGAATTTTAATTATTTTACTTTAGATGTTGGTTTATCTAGAAAGTGAACGATTTTTTTATATAAAAAGAAAGGTTGAATAAGGATGTATGATGGAATATGATGATAAGGTATACATCATGCATGATTAATTGATGATAGGCACCTCTAAAAAAAATAAAATTGATAATAGGCATGTTCCAATATATTTAGGAGGATTAGTTATCGAAATTAAAAGAATTTATATTAATTATATTATACGATAGAGATGATTTTGAGTTTGAATTAAGGGTTTAATTATTATTTTTTTTTTGAGAGGGGAATAAGAGACTTTTATTCATAAAAAAGCCATACGGCATCTACATCGAAAATAACCCTAGAATATACTAAATCAACAGTACCAATAACAAATCTGCTAATAAAACCATTAACAAGAATACCCGAGCGCGACTCTCAACATGCATAGTAACCATGTGCTTCCTTTGATGCTTCATCTTTAACGGAAGTGGAGATCTTCACCGCAAGTACCGTAATTGTTTGCTCAGAAAACGTTGTATGATACCATCGATCTTTTGCATATCCGATCCCCGAATTCATATTACTTGATACTAAATCGCACAATATGCGAAGAGAAAATCCTACAAAGAGGAAAAATATAAAAATCCCCAATAACTCCACAAAAGGGAGAGAAAATTTATTCCACTTAGAGAGCATAAACTAGAATCAATAACAAAAAGAGGTGGAAAACATGAATTACAGTCCGGGAATGGCCTAAGGGTTTAATTTTAGTGTACGCAAAACGATAAAATTGACTATACAAAGAGTTATGAACAAAAAAAGAAAAAAAAAAACTATACAAAGGATCAAAGTATTTACTATTTACCAACATTCTATACTGTTTAAGGCTTCAATGAAAAGGTAGGCACGTTCTATACGCATTCAATAAAAAAGTACACACGTTCTAGTGATAACAATTCCTTTTTTAAAAAAAAGTACAATAAAAAATAAACATAATACTTTTGCGGCATCATTTCTCTGTGTATATATTTCTTGTGTTTTTGGCATTGAAGAGGCTGAACCCAACTTTGCTTATTTTCCATATTATTATCTCACTTTCAACCATGCAAGAAGTTTTAACTAGCAATAAATCTTACCAAAACATTGCGAACAATAGTTTTAGCCCTACTCATGAAGCCTTACAATTTATTGAAGATGTAACGGCCAATGCTGATGAGGTTCAAAGGAGAGTTCTCTCTGAAATCCTCAGCGAAAACGCTAACGTTGAGTATCTCCAAAGGCATGGCCTCGGGTGCGGCCACACAGACCGCGAAGCTTTCAAGAAAGCTATCCCTATTATAACATATGAGGATCTTCTCCCTGATATTAAACGGATTGCCAATGGTGATACTTCTCCCATTCTTTGCTCTCAACCTATCTCTGAATTTTTTACAAGGTACTTGCCTTACGTCTTGTTGTTATGCTCATCAACGTCCTAATTATTTCCTCATGATCGATTATGATGATTTAGATGAAGATTATATTATACACTATTACATTTAAGTTTCGTAATGGTAGTAAAAAAATCCACACAAAAAAGAAATGATAGTGGTACGATTGTACTATTGCGAAGTTGACCAAGTTAGCTTTGATAGTAATTTTTTGCTATTCAAGTGGATCGGCCAAGTAAGCTTTGATAGTATTTTTTTGCTATTCAAGTTGACCAAGAAACAATAGTAGTAAGATAGTATTTTTTTGCTAGTCAAGTTGACCAAGTAAGCTAGTAATTAAGTATGCTATCTAAATTTTAAAAATAAATATGTACTTCGTATAAATATTTGAATCAGTTTTGAGAAATGTTCTCACCAAAAGTTATGCAAATTAAAGACGCTTTTATAGAAGTTTTTGTGTATTAATTAATGCATAATAATAATAATAATAATAATAATAATAATAATAATAATAATAATAATAATAATAATAATAATAATAAGAGTTTTAGTTTTATCCTGTTTCAGTAAGTTTTAGTTTGTTCCACTTAATTAACAGATCCAGTTTTCTCCAATTTGTTCTTGTTTTCTCAAATAATTCGGTATCCATATTTCAGTCTAAAAGACCATGCCCATACTGATGATTGTTGTTCTTATGAATTCAAGAGGTGTTTAGATTGGGGGTAATGAATGGGATTAAATGCTAAAATGGAAGGTGGAAAATTACTGGTGAGTGTTAGATATTGGGTATTAGATGAGAGAGAATTGTTGGTAACTAAATTTTACCCCTATTGAGGGAATTAGTTTTATGTACGGACGCACCCACCTTCCATTCCATAGGGTAACAATTTCACTCTTTCTTCCTTCATATTCACTCTGCTCCACCAAGTTACAACATCCACTATCTTCACTATTCCATTTTATTTTTTAATTTTCTCTATTACCCATAATAATTACTCTTACACTATGTTTGAAAACTTTGTAAATAAAGAAAACTGTAGAAAAGTAAATCAATTTTACATAAAAGAAAAATTGTAAAAATCTTATCATTTTGACTAGTTTGGTTCACCAGTATAAAGGTTGTAGAAATGTAGGAGATTTACACCGTTTTCTTTTTGCTTGGTTTGTTATATAGAAAATCTATTGTAGAAATAAAAGCTTTCTTTAAGATTTTCTCATATTTCCATAGGGTTTTCATCGTTTTTGAGGTGAAAACTATGAAAATTTAATTGGAAAAATTATAACTTAGAGATTTCCATACTATTAGTTTTCAACATTTTTCCATACTAATAAATAAACAAAACAAAATTAAGGATTTATATAGTTTTCTCTAATTTTTCTTCAATTTGCTCATTACTATGATGTTCCCAAGCACACTATTAATCTAAGCTTGCTCCTTAAATGTACGGAATGTTTTAGGGACATTGTGGTGTTAGCATAATTAAGATCAAAAACAGTTTCAATTTTTTTTTTGTTCTTTTTGGTAATGTGGAAAATGTCTAAGGCGCCCAAAAGAAAAATAAAATTAAAGCTACTTGCTCATTGTCATCTTAGGCTTTGCAACCCCTATTAGGTCCACAAAGAGGACATGTATCATACTAGGAATTGAAGCATCATGCTCAACAAAAACTTTGGGATATAAAAGCTATAATCAGCCAACCAATCCGCAATGCCATTCGCCTCTCTATACGCATACTATAGGCTTTGTATGAGATAGAACATTGTCCTAAGTTGAACATAATTTTAATACGTAGTTTTGTTTATTTTTATTTACCATTTTCCGTACTACTCCTTCCGTTTCGCAATATAAGTCATATTTGACTTCATTTTTGTTTCACAATATAAAACATATTTTAACTTTTAACATTTCTCATTGAGTATTTATTGTTAGATTTTCCACTTTATCCTTCCTTTTTCTTTCATTTACTTCTTTTTTCTCTCCAATAAAATTGCATTTAATATTTAAGGATAATTTAATTCTCTTATCATCTCCAATTTTTGAACTAACAATTTTTTAATTTGTGTACAAAGTCAAAAACTAAACTATATTATCAATGTTTACCCAACCAAACGATGAAATAAAGCTATAAACTATAAAGTCAACTAGATTTCACCCGGATAGGCTCTTTTTTACTCGTATATCTTAATGAATTAATATGAGCCTTTCGTTGCAAAACACATTCTCATGGTAAAATGAGACATGTTATGCTAATAAAACTGTCGTACTTAAGCAAGGAGGGGTGATTGAGTGATAGGGACTCATCCATTCTTAACCAAGGTCGAGAGTTTGAATCTCGCCTTGGGCATGGAGCAGCTTTAAATTCTTTGGTCAGCTGTCCCACTCTTTGAGGTGTCTACAAGCCTGAGGTGCCTACAAGCCAGCGCGGGGGATAGTCACTGTGGTCGACGGTGGATACCCTTGGTCGTGAACCAAAAAAATAAAACTGTCCTACTATAAGTTTTTGTGATGAATTAATGTGAACGTGTTTTGGCAGCTCGGGTACTTCAAGAGGTGAGAGAAAGCTGATGCCAACAATAGAGGGCGAGAGAGGGAGGAGATCAATGCTCTTTAAGCTAGTTATGCCTGTTCTGAGTCAATTTGTGCCAGACTTAGAGAAAGGGAAAGGGATGTACTTCTGCTTTATCAAATCCGAATCCACGACGCCTGGTGGTTTATTAGCCCGACCCGTATTAACCAGCATCTACAAAAGCAAAATGTTCAAAGACCTAATGGTTTTAAATTCCTACACAAGCCCAAATGAGACCATACTTTGCCCTGATACTTACCAAAGCATGTATTCCCAAATGCTTTGCGGGCTTTACCAAAGTAAGGAGGTTGTTCGGGTGGGTTCAGTGTTTGCTTCAGCCTTAATCCGAGCCATCAAGTTCCTCGAAAAGCATTGGGAACTCCTTTGCCATGACATCCGAATGGGATCCATAAACCCGCAAATAACTGACCCTAATGTGAGGGAGGCCGTGTCGAGGATCGTGGAGCCTGATCCGGACTTGGCGGATTTTATTGAGGTTGAGTGTAAAGAGGGTTCATGGAAAGGGATAATAACTAGGCTGTGGCCTAGTGCTAAGTATCTCGACGTTATTGTGACAGGAGCCATGGCTCAATATATTCCAACCCTTGATTATTATAGTAATGGGCTCCCTTTAGTTTCTACTTCGTATGCTTCTTCTGAGTGCTCTTTTGGGCTTAATTTGAACCCTCTTTGTAAGCCGAGCGACGTTGCTTACACCCTTCTCCCTACAATGGCTTACTTTGAGTTCCTGCCCGTGAATCGGAGTGGGGAGATGGATGAACAAGAATTGGTTGATCTCGTTGATGTTAAGCTGGGGCAAGAGTATGAGCTTGTTATTACCACTTATCCAGGTAAGTGACATCCATTTTACTTGTATGCAATAAGATTACAGTTTTACCGTAACATTTTGCAAGACGAGGTTCCACTTTTTCATGAATGAAGGTTCACATTATACAACTCCTTTGCATGTTTATAAAGATGTGTGTTCTTAACCGATTTTTGTCAGTTTCATGTCTGTTTCGGGTTAAACAAAAAGAAGAAAAAACCAAAGAAAACGAACACATAAAACAATGCATTGTCTTTTTGGGTTAAGGCAGGAAAAAACGACAAGACAATACAATTACAACTTTACATATAACGACGGAGGAGGGATTCAAACCTCAGACTTAACATACCCAAACTTCAATCTTAACCACTAGGCCAATACTTCCATAAAACAATGCTATTATTGCAAGAAACTGAGTTTGGCCTTTATTTCCTCTTTTGTACAGGACTATACAGATATCACGTCGGAGACATACTTCGTGTAGCCGGATTCAAGAATATGGCTCCTCAATTCCACTTTGTGTGCCGGAAGAACGTCGCCCTCAGTATCGACTCCGACAAGACCGATGAGGTAGAGCTACAAAACGCAGTGATGAACGCAGTTGAACATCTCATCCCATTTGATGCATCTGTCCTAGATTACACAAGCTGCAGGGATACCTCAACCATCCTAGGACACTATGTCCTATTCTGGGAAATCTCCCAAAACAACAATGCTTCCACTAAAATCCCAGCAACAGTGTTGGAAGATTGTTGCCTTACAATTGAGGAATCACTTAACAGCGTCTATCGTCAAGGTCGAGTTTCAGACAAGTCAATTGGTCCCTTGGAGATTAGGGTGGTTGAGAATGGTACATTTGATAAGCTTATGGATTATGCCATTAGCCAAGGTGCATCAATAAACCAGTATAAGACACCAAGGTGTGTCAGTCTTGCTCCCATCATTGAGCTCTTAAACTCTATGGTTGTTTCGAGGTACATTAGCCAGAAATACCCTAAATGGGTTCCGGTCACAAGCAATGGAGCACCAAGGAAGACGAGATAAGAGAGGCTTGTTAGAATCGAAAACTTGTCGAGTTGGATAACTTATTACTACTGAATAAATATGACTTCACTTATCCACTCTCAATAATGTCAGCCTGTAAAGAAATTGTTGTTGTTTGCAAATTGATTATCAATCGTTGTTGTGTATGTGTAGGTGTTCTAATTTGGTGTTTTGGATTAGACAGTTAGATATGTTAATGTTATCATTTGGACAAGTAAAGTATTGGTTGGCACTTTGCTTGATAAAACTATTCTTAGGAAGCTCTAAACACGTCTTGGCATATATTCAGAAGATTTTCGCCTTAGGCATGGAGCAGCTTTAAATTCCTTGGCCAGCTGTCCCACCTTTTGAGGTACCTACAAGCCAGCGCGGGGGATAGTCATTGTGGTCGACGGTGGATTCCCTTGGTCGTGAATCAAAAAAATATATTCAGAAGATTTTGTAAAGATTGTGTGATTTGGGCAGGCCTTTCAGCATTTTGCAGGTCGGTCGCTACTGCTTAACAAAGCACTCTTTCTCATGTGTGATGGATTATCACTTTAAAAAGAAAAAATGATGCTCTTTGACGACCTTGACTGTGATGGAAACAGACATTATCTTCAATTCAACCCAGCAATTTCAATCATATATGCAGCAGTCATCGATGCATCATGCATGACGCACCCTATGTACAGTTGACCGAAACTAGAGCTGGGCAACTGGGCGGGTCGGCCCATTTAATAAATGGGTCAGGTAGGGCATATGTTGGGAGTGGGGCGGGTTGGGTCGGGTCAAGGCGGCCCGTTTTAACCCGTTTAAAATGTAAAAAGTATTTTTTAAATGTGTCGGCTCATTTGCGACCCGCTATGATCCGCTTAACTTTTAAATGGACCGGCCCATTTCGACCTGCCAATTTATAATGTTAAGCGGGTCATGACCCGCTCATGGAGCGGGTCGGCAACAGGGGCCCCGCCCACTTGGCCAGCTCTAACCGCAACCACTTCTTTTTTTATCCGAAAATCCTCCAGCAATTGGTGAATTCCCCGCTATGCTTTCATTTAATCCTTAGAGCCAGATAACCAGGCACACCTTATAAAAGCATCACCTTGCTTCCTCTCAGTTCAAGTATCACATTTTTCTCAGATAGCCCCTGCTTACTCGATGTAAGCAATGAAATATTAGCGTATTAAAAACCAAAACTAGGTGTGTGCTGTACGGACTGCTTCAGAGAGATTTCAGGTAGGTAGTCCGTATTCCCGCTGTGCTATACCAAATCAAACAGAGATGGATATGATTTTAGATATAATTCAATAAACGAAAGAAAATATCATATGATCAAAATATCTTACCAAAATCTCTATAAATAAAATAACGCTGTACAAGATGACTACTATTCCTACAGTAAAACTAGTACTCAGCAAAAGAAATTCAAGAGTAAGAGGAATTTGTCAGAATCAAGTTTAACAAAGACACTGCTTTAAGCAAGGGATGAAGATCATCTTGTGCTATTTCATTGCAAGAAATCGAATGTAAAGTTGAAAGCTCGAGGTGCAGGACTTTCTTCAACTATCCGACCAGATTCGAAAGCTTGTGGGGTGGCATAATTCAGGAAGAGTTGATCTCATTGACTGTTGAAGTGAGTCAAGTGACTCAGTTCGTTAGAGCCTCTAGGGCGATCTATCATTGCTGAAGCTCAACTAGCCCTAGATGATCAATGGAGTCATATGACGTTCCAACCGGATCCGTAGTTGTTATTGGCTCGGAAGAATGATTAAGAAAAATGATTACACTACTGCTTCTGCGCTCGGATGACCAAAAGGAGACAAATTACCATTTACCAGCACCAGAGAAAGTAATAATGGCAACCTCAGTCCCACATAAACGACTAAACTCACTGGCTTTTTCACTAGATCATCATTAGCAGTACATAAATTTCGAAGCCTGGATAAACTAGTGCATCGTATGATTTCTCATACAGCAATCAAACGCAGGATTACAGCATAAAGAAGCTTGAATCTGTATCTCCTGCTATATAAACTAAGCATTTAAGCTATCAATCCACCTCGTTCATTATGCATGAAACGACTGCATACACCATGTCAATTAGCTAAAACAAATCCAATTGTGACCGAATTGACGACGAAGAGTATCGAGTCACTGCACATAAACTGTCTTACTGGTAAGCCACTAACAAAGAACAAAATAAATCACCTTGAAATAAAAATTACGATATTAGATAGCTGCTCATAATTGAAACTGCAGAATAAGATCAACATAATTATATGAGCTTTGCTCTGTTCCCATAAGTTTACTATATTATCATTTTTCAAAAGATGACTTTCCCATCTTTCTACAATTGTCTAGAGCCTGTGCACTGTAGAATGTCATGTGCATCACCCCGAGTTCTCAACTCCGAACGCACTAATGAACTCTCAAAACAATTGTTATGAAATTTTCAGCTTTAGGGTGGCCATTATAAGGTGCTATTGAAGCTGACTAGATATGTACATATGAGTTATACTTCATAGATAAACCCATTCGCTGTGTTTTCTTCTTTTTTTCTTAAATTGCAAGTGATGCGAGAAACTAGAGAAAGAGACCTTATAGTCCTCCCAGTTCGGTATATTTCTAGTGATAGCTTGCCTTAAAGAAAGAACATGACTACCATGGAGCCCCCCTTTGATGTCTTTCCTCGATTCTACATGACAGTCACCAGAAAAATGAATCCAACAACTTTCTGAACTGCTTGACAACTTCACAAGATCATCACAGGATGCCAGTTCCTTGCATAGCTGCACGCTTTTCTGTCGATTTCCCAAAACGCTACCGGAAGCATGAACAAAGACTTCAATCTTCTCTGAAACATTGCCACAAGTTAGCAAGCATTTTAGCAACTTCAATTCATCTTTATCCCCCTTAAGGTTGCAGAATTTTACATTCTTGACCTTGGTTGACAAACAAACCATTGCCATGAGTCCTGTTCCCATTACAAGAACCTCCAGATTCGGAGTGAACTTGAGAAACCACAAAAAGTTGTACCAGCTAATTAGGTGACAATCAAAGAGCATGGTAAGACTTGTCAGATTATGGAAGATCGGCATGACACCATCGTCAAGGTAAGTAACACTCAGACATGCACCGGCAGACAGTTCAAGGCACCTTACACTAGAGTTACCCTGAACGAGCTCCAAGGCTTGGAATACTTTTTTACGATCCAAGCCTAGTTTCCACACAGACATGTGTGCTTCAACTAATCTTGGGCATTCCACAAAATAGTATTTTGATAGCCCAGTAGCAATAATCTCAACGTATTCCAAGTTAGGCGTATTGATTAAAACCTTGCTCAGTATGAGCTTGTTAATACTCAGATTGTTCAGCCAGAGGTTGATGGCTTAGACCGTACAACGGTATACCTGGCCTACTGCTTAGATCGCTTGATGCCAGACCTTACTTCTGAGGTAAAATGTTGATTCGTGTTTTTCAGTTGTATATGTAGCATGCTGAATTTTGTGTCTTTGTAGGCGGATCGTGCGGCTCCGGGGGACACAGGAGGTCCCACTCTAGTGTCCCTCCTAGTCAGCCCCCAAGTGTAACCTTACCGAGTACTGAGGTCAGGTACATTGGTGAGAGTGGGGGTCAGATAACGGAGGAGTTTCCCCTACATAGTGCTGACGGAGGGGCGATTGAGGGCTTACCAATGCCAAGATAATGCGTAACCACTGCAAATTCTAACCAAATATGCCAAGACAATGGTCAGCTACCAGACTATGTCCATGCAGAGACAGCTTTTCTAACACAGGGCAAGAACTATCACCTTTTCCAATAAGCAAAGAGAGCCATACATGTGTATATGAACGAAGCTCTTTCAAATTGGGAAGACTAAAATCACCATCATTATCTGGCAGCGTCAAATCTAATCCTAGGCCTAATTCAAGCTTTACGAGCTCCTTGCTGCGAAACACACTAGGAGGTAGTCTAATATAAGGCCCGAACTCATGCCTTTCTACACTGACCGACATTTCTTTTACATGTCGACTACAAATATTAGTAATCAAGGATGGAAAATAATGCTTGCAGCTACGCTTGTGTCAGTCTCCAGGGATGTAAAATTTGAATACGTCAATTTGGGGAGAAGTGAGCTGCCCAAGGAAGCGAGGGACAGTGGTAGTTAAGATGTTGTGGGGAGTGGTTTTCAGGGTCGAACAAGACGGGCGTGATTTAGGGCCAAATTTGGGGCCAACGTCGGGATAAGATGGAGGTGGATATGGAAGATTGTAATGTTCGAAGAGACAGAATATTACTGAGAAGTTCATCCGGAAGTGAGCTCAACCGGTCTGGGGTTGGGGGAAGAGTGATAATGCAAAACACTGCTTCAATCAAATCAATAGAGCACAAACTCAGTTGCCAATAATGACCCATTATATTGATCATCAAGTTTCAATGCACGGATGTAGATAAACTAACAATGAAAGAGCTGCTAATTACTTGGGGAAAGAGCTTCAATTAACCATCTACAAACCCAATAGAGAAAAAGGGAACGACATCAAGCGGAAAAGAGAATTACTGACATGCAACATCAGCATATTTATTTGATTTTGGACTTGCTAGACTAGATGAAAAAAAATTGAATTCTTGATCAAAAAAAAAAAAAAAAAAATTTGAATTCATAATGTCATAAATAACGAATATGAAATAGCAAAAATTCGAAAGTATAATATGAAAAAAAATCACGGGAATTTCATAGGCATTAAATTGAAAAGAGAAAAAAACATGCCTGTCATACCGCCTGCGGAGTACAAAAGAGCTGGTAACAAGGACTTGAAGGGGACCAAAACACCAAGTAGTAAGAAACAATGACGTGATGGTAGTCCAAGTCCCAAATCAGAATGACCTCAGGGGTCTGACATCATCTGATCTCCAAAACCATCTACTGTAATACTTAACCAAAGCAAAAATCCTACATCGGAACCAATATCACTACTCTAATAGTGCACTGTAGTTTTTATCACTACTAACAAGCATCATGCAGAAATTAAATTCACAGTCCGAGCCAGAATTCATGGAGTATCAGTTCAGAAGTTGAGTAGAGCTGATAAAAACCTGTTTGCTCAGATTACATAGTGCACTGTAGTTTTTATTTATTTATTTCTGCTGTGATGAAAAGAGAATTACTCACAATCAAAATTCGAGAGTTGTTTCCAGGGGCCTAGAGTGTCAAAGAGCCCTACCTTGTAGGTGGATTTCCCTTTAGGTTGCCTTTTAGGTGTAATTCTTAAGTATTATGCAAGCCTGCAAGGTAATGAATTTCTACGTCTAGTCCAAAAAGAAAACTGCTCACTCATCAGAAACCAATCCACAACTAACAAAAAAAGTTTCCGCAGCAAGAATAAGTGATGAATTTGAAATTCCCTGTGCTATTCCAATCAAACAAAGATACTTAATCAAAGGAAGATGAAAAATCATCCGAATTATCAGAAAATCTACACCTAGAAACAATTTTCTCTCTTCATGGCTAATCATCTGATTATTTCTTCTGTTTTTTCAGTGCTGAATTATATAAGATCAGACTCTCACTTATAGCTAGGATGAAAGAGGCTTGCAAGGACTGATAATCATGTGATCCCTGTTTCGGACGGCACAACTTGTTTCTTCAACTTGCTTGAGTTGTCAAAATGATTCTCCAAGTGCATTGTTGGGGATAATTTTGAAGTTATCTTTTTATTTTGTAGCCTGATAAGCGGTATGTATGTTTCCATTTGGTTTGACAATGTTGCTTGTTAAGTAAAATCTCATACCACTTACTAGAAACAGTCACAACTCACAGATACAAATTGGGACTGCAAAGCAAATATGCAAAGCAACTCACAGATATATGAATTGAGAGTGAGGATAATATAGGTGTGTGGATATCTGCTGGTATTACCAACTTGTTAAGAACGCTATCAGCGAAACAAGCTGGAGAGTGATCATTCAAACAAATCTTATGCCTTTTACTGACTATCAAGAGAATAACTCATGAGCATTAAGCAACAGACTCCAACAGAATATTCGACTTTGGAATTGCCAGACTGAAACAGAAAAACAAAAGAATGAATTCACAAAGATATGGAGTTTCTCGAAACAGTAATTCTTTATATAAGTACTCGCAATCGCATAAGATAACTAATCATAGGAATTTTAGAAGCATTACCTGAAAACAGAATATGGTTTCTACTCAAGAAACAAAAGAAAAAATAAGAAAGAAAAGAGAATAAAGTTAATGACAAAAGTCTGCTTGTGCCTCCCACCTGCAGGTACAAAAGAGAAGGTGAACCTCCTAAATTGTGTATACTTTGCAATACACCTAGAACTCAAGAAGTCGTATTATTGTACATTATAAAGTTAATGTCAGTGTTTCTTTGAATCACTATATACTCTTAAACATGTAGTAGTGCATATAACAAGTACTCCTACAAATCAAAGAGTTTACCGTCTAACTGAGTATAATGTGGGTGACTGCACTGTATGTACTCGTCCTAAACATTTTGCTTTTTTGGGGACAAGGAACCACTTCCTATTCACTTTCACAATTAGCAACAATGCTCCAAACCAGAACAAAAATAACAATCAAGATAGCCACAAGGTGAAGGACCAATAACATGATGATAGCCCAAGTCCCGCATAAGACTAACATCAAGGATCGGAACCACTTCCTATTCACTTTCGCAATTAGCAACAATGCTCCAAACCAGAACAAAAATAACAATCAAAGATAGCCACAAGGTAAAGGACCAATAACATGATGATTAGCCCAAGTCCCACATAAGACTAACATCAAGGATCTGATTAATGAAACTATCTGTAATATAATATTAACTGAAGCAAAAGTTCTACATCGGAACCAAAATTTCAGTACTGATATGAGACTGTTAGTAAGCTTTTAAGGTCACTAAATGGTGAAATAATCTCTCCTCAAATTGCCTAATTAGGAACCCTATTCACCATAAATATTCGAATTATATGTCATATCTTGTAATTTCTTCTCTAAACAACTGAATAGAAGTGTACAATGAACTCTACTTCTGCTTGGATCTCACTGCTCCAAAATTTGGCTAAATTGTATGATATACAGCAATTATAGGAGCAACTATATATGCTAGTAAAATGAAGTCCTTACTGCACACCACGGAAGCCATGGTAAGTTAAAGAATGAAACTAATTTTTTTAAAGTTGTTCGGGATCAACGTTTGCTATTCCTTATTTGCATAGTCAGATGGTCTTGCAAAAATATGCATCAGCTTATAGTGTGTATGTTTTCGAAAACTATATTTTTTGTTTACCACATGGTCTTGGTAAATATGCTCAAATTAAAGACTTTTGGGTACATTCTGCAGCAGCCTTTGCTCCTCATACAAGATGGATCAGAGCCTTAGAGGTTTGAATTGAACATGGCTAGTTTATACAGTTCTGTGTTTCTGTAGGTTTACGTTCAATTGGATGACCTGTATCGATTCCATCTTTGCAGGATCAACACCACTAGTTGTCAAGCAAACTTCTAGAGAAAGATGGTTCAACATTCAGATATTCTATTATGATTTATGAATGAACAGATCGAATAAAGAACATATTAAAGATTAGAATTATAAACAGGACAGCAGTCCTCCATGAGTGCACAGAACAGTAATGATCTATTTGTCCCTGTGACAAATCTGAACCTTGACATTCAGCATTTAGAACACAACACATGGTACATGCTGTAAAAGCATAAAGTAAGAGGTAAATGGTTATGTGATTGCACATTCATTTGAAACAAGGTGCATGCAATTAGATGCAAGTAATATCATCGGTACCAATATTTAAACCAATCTATTGTTATTACAATAACACCCAAAATATATTTTAACATGCAAGTAGTAAGTAAATAAAAAGTTGAGGGGTATCATGACTTATTCTTGAGATGGTGTATCTTCCCAAATCCATTTTGGAGGACGCCATAAGGGACAAAAGAATTCGGGGTAAGATGAAATGAGCTTGAATTTCTCACCCTTCACATAGTTATACACACCAACTTCAAAATACCCACTACCCTTTGGCTTTCTGAACAAAGAGCCATCATGGTTGTTTAGTCTGGAGTACACGGGAAGCAATCTTTGGTGAAAACAATATCGCTTCCTTGAAACCCACGAAGATCCTTTGCGCTAATGAAGAAGCAAGTATCAAAAGTCACAAACAAAACCCTTTCCCCGAAGCTTTTAACAAAATTCCATGAACTGTCCTTGTCATTCATCCTGAAAACTGAAAATTTTACACGGCCCATGGTATTGTGATCCCTAATAACCAAATACAATTCATCGGTGTTTGAATCCAGCAACAATCGCTTTGTCTGCTTTTGCATCTTTCTATTACATTCGTTTCTCATTGAACAAGTAACAACGGCTTCCTTTGTTTGGTATTCGTATCCATTAATTTCCCCTAAACAATCAACAGCCATGAGTAGACCTTTCCGAATGACTATCGTCAAACCAAGTTCCCCTAGCACGACCCATGAGTTCGAAATTTATGCCCGAAGTCTCAGTTTCTCTTAGATTAGAGAAGCATTCCAAATCACCTGTATTATGCAACACTACAAGGGAGCATTGTCCAATGCTTGGGGATGTACTATAAGGGCTTTGCCACAAAAGCACTTTCTTGGTACAAAATGCCTTACCCTTTTGCTCTCGGTAGGCGTTGCAACCGTCTGGTGAAATCAAGTTGAAGCCTTTGCTAACTTTGATGGCAGATAAACTGGGGAGAGTTTTGGGCAATTTATTATTATTTTTGAAGGGGAGTCTAGTGAAGAGGTCCAACAGACGTAACTTTCCCAAACTCGGCTGCTCAACGGCAACCAGCCAAGGGGTGGCAGAAGGACGGCGAGGTCGTGGTTTGAAGATATAAACGGCGGTCGATACGACAATAAAGGGGAAAGGTCGTGCGAAGGAGTGGAATAAGTTTGGCAAAGCAGAGATTTTGTGAGGTAAAAGAGGAGAAAGACTGAGTGGTGGAGGGGAAATTGAGGATCGCCATTCTTTGCAGACACAACGGAATGAACGGAGATCATTAGAGTTGGATCTCAGGTGACCGGCGATTAATTCCAGGAGTTCCGATGGAAGGTCCGACCAAGAGAACTTACTACGGACATGACGACTCTGTTTCAATTTGGTGCTGCGCATGCGTAGTCTCTTCCCCTTCTTCAAGAATAAATGATAGTAAAACATGTTTTGACTGAGAGTAATTGTTAACTAATTAGGATACTCCATTCCATCTTATACTCTTATGTGCGGATGTACTACCTAGCTAACTGACACTAGGTTTTCCCTTTCCTTTCCCGGGCCCGTGAGGACGGGTCCAACTTTTTTTCTGAGGGCAACAATTAGATCGTGTACAAAAATTTGTATGGACTTAGTGTATGGTGGACCAATGGTTTAAATGTCATCCCATACTTCACATGGAGTTACCCCTCTAATAACGGAGTCACCTCCTACTTTTAATGGAGCCACCTCCTTGGCGTCACCCCTCTAATAGTGGAGTCACCCCATACTTCACCTGGAGTCACCCTTCTAATAGTGAAGTCACCCCTTACTTCATCTGGAGCCACCCTTTAAATATACTTGGTCCACGGTAGTCCACACAAGACTAGCTACCTTGATTGAATAATTTATTCTTCATGACTGATTTTATTGATCAGTGTAAAATTGAGAAAAAACTTAGCTTGAGTCCATGCTTAAGAGCGTAGACTGGGCCTCCCAGTAGTTCCAAATTTATTCTGGTGATGAGAGTGTGTTAGGTTGAGCGAGGTGGATAGTCAGCATCGCCTAACGCCACCCCAATGTGGCTAGTTGATCAATGCAGCGGCAACGCTGCATAATAGGCACTCCCTATCGAATACCTCCCAGCATGCTTCTCATAAAAAGCATCATTTCAGGCTCTTAAGTCTTATCCAAAAAAAGGTAATAGGACATAAAGCATTGATAAGCTTTTAGTTGGAGGCGCAGATTTAATTTCTATTCTAACTGTTGTTATTGAGTATTATGTCTAGCCATGTGCATATGCATTGGGCCCTCTTTAAAGAGGTGAGCGAGATAAACTAGTCGATACGATGAATACATGTACATGTAAGGTATAGACCCAAAAAAATTTGGGTTTAGAAACACAGAAACAGGAAGGAAAGCACAACAGACAGTTTGCCCTCACTGAAAACAGCAAAATGAATTTATTAGCTGTTGATAAAACAAAGAAAGAAACAGTCGGTGATGACCTCATACTGGAAATGCCCATGAAAAGTAATTCAAGCCATGTAATTGAATGATGATATTGAGTAGCAACACTTTCTTTCTGTAAATAACAGATTACTTGATACCGCGTGGTAAGTAAAACAATAACAGTGGATCACTGATGAAAAAAATCAATGCACTACTAAAGGAAACAACCTTCATACTCCAGAGAGGGAGTATTGTTTACAATAACAATATATTGCAAATGCTGAAGTAGACGCTAACCAGCCAAAGTTTACAGATCACAGGTCATTTACCTAAAACCACATCTTTAAAAACAGACAAAACTATACCAGAGAGGGAGGTGAGACACAAAGTGACAGAGGCTTATACAGAGTGAGAAACAGAGGTTAATGTTGTACTGTTAAATTGGAATCAAAGACGAGATCATGATCGAGCATTGAAGTAGCTGAAACCATGCAAGATAAGTCCGAATACCAGGGCTAAGACTTCATGAGCCTAGCACCATCATGATCCTTAAAGTAGAATACACCAATCTTAAGCTCTTCTTCTAAATTCAGGAACAATAGGGAAGCGCTAATTTACAATACTCTAGTCAGCAACTGGCTGCATGGGCTACTTCTATTGAACCCACAATCAACTATAATAATTTACAACATTCAGTTACCACCTACCACTAGACTTCTTTCTGAAAGTCCATCATGATTTTGATGGTGTATTGAAGGTTTGTCATTCCCCGTGCAAGGGTTGGTATTCAGGAATCTTCTCAACAGTGAACATATTGAAGAAGATAAGCGTACAATCTGACGTTTTTAATAAAGAGAAAATAGCGAGCCATAATATTTTTGTAGTCATGCCTCATCCCCGTACAACACTCAGATGACAGGCAGTTGGATAATTCAAAATTCAACTTGTGAGACATTCAAAGGGGAAAACCATTAATCCCTTAGGTCAACTAAGACACCTAACATGTATGCTCTTAGGATATAGCAGGAAAGATCAGACTTGTACCCCACCCCCCTCAATGTCTTCCTTTAGCTTGGCAGCCACTTCAGTTTCAGTGAGCCATAAACCTACAATAACATGTTCAACAAGCATTCTATTGCATTGCTAACAGTTAAAAATAAAAGCCCGGTTATAAATTTTAGGATGACTATGAAGTATACACAATGATTCCCCGCTTGCATACTCTTTTGCAACTTAGTGAGCCCAATCACCCAGCTTACGCAGCAGTGGAAGTAACCTTCCCCGGATAAAATGTACTGTTGTTTATCCTTCCTGGCTAGTTCAACAGTCAGCTGATGTTAAATCAGAAGGCACATTTCTGATTTCCAATAACATGTTAGGCAGTTTTAAGTATAAGTAGGGATTGCCAGATTCTTTTTATTCTTTTTCTTTATTTAAGTGCAAAACACAGCACTCTTTTTCAATGGAGCTTTTTAAAATTATGAATGCAACATTGACGTAAAGCATGGTTTGAAATACGAACTGCAATCAGAAATCAAATTTTCTTTCAGTCCAGGCTAGAAAACCAGTCTATCAAGTTTCCTGATACAAACACTACCTGATAATTAATATCGGTTTCTACTTCTAGAAATGTCAGTGTATAAGATCTGAACCAAGCTTGGTAGACGAGAAAAATTCTTTCTTTACATATTTGAGGTCAAAACAAGCTTGTCATTTGACCGCAACAACCAATGAGATATGTCAACACAGTCCTCCTAAACATTGGTGAAGTTCTATTGGTTCTGCAATAGGAATTTGCTCAGACACAAGGATTCTCTTCTTCTCCAGTTTCTTTACCAAGTCCTCGACTTTTGCCAACTCATCAAGTATTATCATTTTCCTTTCTTCAACTTGGGCCAATTCATCAAATAATTTCAATTTCCTTTCCTCAGCTTGAGCTTTACCGTTGTTGATCTCAGTCAAAGAATCTAACAAAGGCCTGCTTTTGTGAACTGCCAATGCCTTTTCGACAAAAGGCACAAGCCAATCTACACTAAAACACAGAAACTGCAGATCACGCAATGCAGATCTCAGATAATCAGCTTGGCAACTTTCTAAAGACATCCCTGAACTTCCCTGTAAAATCTGTACTACCATTGCGAGCGATTCTAATGCCCTGGCTATTATGTCACCATTACACACTGCAATCTCTCCAATTATGTTTCTATGCTTCGCCCAAATCTTCTCCAAAGTTGGAACTAGATCACACCTAATATTTACACCTTTAAATTTCACTACTAAAGCATTGCTTCCAGAGCTCTGTACAATGAAAACATTCAAGGATGTCAGCTTTGAAGAGAGAGCGAGGGAGAAAAATTACAGTTGATCTTAAAGTCATTGATACCTGAGTTAGGAAAGTACTACTAATGGAGTCATTGTGTTTCTCTCTTGGGGTCTCTGCTGCAAAATTTAAGAGCAATCATGTACGGAGTAGTTCATATACTCTTATCAGAAAAAAGATGTAGGTTCTTACAAACTTATAGGAACCAAGATGCAGAAAACTAAATAATAACTAAGAAGGATAGAAAAAGCTCCAGATGCATAATTCACACATGGAGTTACCTTGGGATTTTTCCTTCTGAAACTCTAACGACCTTTCGTTCACCTGGTTTGCAGGTTCCCTAATCAAACAAACAAGAGAAATTTCAAAGTTACATCCTCCATACAACGTCATTCGCCAATGTTGTTTATTTTCAGAATCTTGAGCTCCTATCCATAGTCACTGGTATCATAATTAGATGACTCACCATTTAAAAATTAAGATTTATGAATCTTTGTGATAAAGATAAAGCTATTTACATTGGGTGTCCGATTACTAATGTCTATCTCCATTAAAGGAGTTAGAAATCTGTAGTCCTAGAACTAACTAGAACCATAAAGCAGCATTCGTATATACTTGAGTTCTATATGCAATCAGCTATGCAGAAGCAGAAGATAGTATATAGTGACATGATTAGCTTTGAGTAGGCAAAAATCTGATTGTGCATTTGTGGTACTACTGAAAATAGCCTCTGCAGTAAGTTATAAGAACTACGGCACCAACTGCCATGAAACAAAGGCAAGGGCTAGTCCTAGCTTCAGATACCCTTATAATCAGATACCCTTCTGTAGGAACTAGGGACCCTTTGTACTTGAGTTTCCATAAATTGTTCCAGGTTCCAGCTTTGTGTCCACTTCATGAAGCACTGATTTTCTGTGTTTTATATTCAGTGCAGGATGAATCTTGCAATCTCCATTTGGCGGGCTATCCATGATTTTGGAGGTGCAACAGCTGGTTTCTTTGCTTGAATCTCTAGAATTTATACAGTCAACGGGATTATTCTTGGGGCAAGTCCCTTGTCCAACTAATCCAATGGATCATGAAGTTACGACCAGGAAAATCATCAGTGGCCGTGAGGGGGCTTGAATTTGGTCCATTTATTGTTTACAAAATGCATGCTCGGGCTTTGCCCAACTATTTCAAGCTCCCTGAAGTTAGGGGCCTTGAACTAGTGAGCTCTGGAATGGATCTTAGAGGTCTTGCCAGTTGAGCTGAGGTACCTACTCGGGGCTAATCTCTTTTAAGTCTTCTCTCCAAAAGCTTGCTATTGCACCTCCTTTCCACAATTTCTCATTGCCAAAAAAGCAAGGGCTAAGCATGGGGTGGCTCTTTTCCAAACAGCTCTGCACTCTACAGCTCCGCTGTGCCAGTAGTGACGAATGAGACTGCATCACATGTGTTCCTAGTTCCTACATTGTGATGCTGCACATTTCTATAATTTGGACCCGACTGTTCGTATTTAGTAAGTTCTTTAAAGTTCCTTTAAGTTGTTCTGGATCAACGTCATGGTCTCGGTAAAATATCCTCAAAGTTTCTGCAGCAGATTTTGCTCCTCATACAAGGTAGATCGGAGCCATAGAGGGTTGAACATTCCTAGTTTATAGAGTAAGTTCTAGCCTTAGAGGGTCTTATGACCTGTACTGATTCCTATCTTTACTGGTCCAACAAAAGTAGTTGTAGCAAACCAGGGCAGGCAAACTGCTAGAAAAGATGGTTCAACATTCATAGATTCTAATCCATGAGTGAACAAAAAAAAGTAATGGTATATATTAAATATCAGCATTACAGCCTAACACAACATTCCATTCAACATTTATAGATTTGACATGTAAAGCAAAAATAAGTGGCAAAGAACAAAATGCAAAGGGTTATGTGATCTACACAGCACAGCTGCACGTGCATCCGACACGCATTTGTGCATCAGATTGTATTCGATACTCATTACAGCTGCAACAAAATTATTTATACAAGGCGTATATATGTAAGTTGCAAGTAATAGTAGTACCTATTGCTTCACCACATGCAATTTCATATTTTAAGTGATTTGAATGAGAACCTATTTCTTCACTATAACACTCAAAAACAAAGCAACATTATATCAATATGTAGGTACTCAATAAAATAAAAAGTTGAAGAAATTTCACTACTTACTCATGAGATGTTGGCATAGCTTCCGAAATCCATTGTGGAGGAGGCCATAAGGCATCAGAAAATCCAGGGCAGGCGGATATGAGTCTAAAATTATTACCCTCCCCATATTTGTATACACCTACTTCAAAATACTCACTACCCTCAGCTGCTCGGAACAAGGACTCATCATGCTCATTTGTTCCTCCATACATGGGGAAGGAATCCTTAGTGAAAACAATACAGTTCCCTTGAAACCCTGAGCTTGAACAAAGAAACAAGTATCAATGCTCACAAACATAACCCTATCCCCCAAGTTACTTAGCTCATCCCACACATTCTTTTTTCTGTTAAGGCTGTAAACCTTGAAATTAGTCTGTGTATTGATCTCATGATCTCGTACAATCAAGTACAACATATTGTTTTTTGAGTCTAATAACTAACCCTCGACTGTTGTAATCCATATCTTTATGTCAATGGTGTTGTACTTAACCCAGCAAAGTCTCCCTTCACGATCAACAGCCATAAGCAGGCCTTTCCGAATGACTATATCGTCGTATAGCCCAATCATGTCCGAACATTCATACTCACCCTTTAGTTGTAAGCATTCCAATTCCCCTTCATTATGCAATACCGCAAGCGAGGATTCTTCAATCCCTGGTGATGTGCAATAAGGGCTTGGCCACAAAAGCACTTTTTTTACCTTGGGCTTGTTAATGCCATTGATCAACCTTAAGTTACACCCTTTACTAACCTCCGGGGCAGATGAAGTAATCAGTGTCTTGTGCAAGTTTTCCGGGATTTGGAGCCTGTGCTTAGTGAGAGGATGGAAAAGGCTGAGTTTTCCGTGACTCGATTGTTCGATAGTGACTAGCCAGGGGGTGGAGAAGCGACTACGAGGCGGTGGATGAAGGAGATAAACGTCGGATGAGACGATGATGAAGGGGGCTTGGTCATCGATTAAGATAAGGGGAGGGGAAAGGGAGGTGATTTCAAAAGGTAAGAGAGGTGAGAGAGTGAACAAAGGAAGTGAAATGGAAGATCGCCAATGCTTACAGAGACAACGGGATGAACGGAGATCATCGGAGTTGGATTCAGGTGATCGGCTATTTATTGGAGGAGTTCCGATGAGAGGTCCGACCATGAGAACCTACTACGGAGATGACGACTACTTTTTTGGTGCGTAGTCTCTTCCCCTTTCTCAGTATTCTCACTAATCACAGGAGTCATGGTGTACATGCCAGATAAAGAAGGGATGTTGATCATGAAAGATTAAATCTTGAACAAGAACGATAGGTTTCTTGAATTGAAACCCCAAGCAAGAACCCCAAAGTAGAAGCTAGGTTTCGCCACCAAAGGCAAGAGACTACAATTTAATTCACGAAACAATTATAGACATTCAAACTGGATTCTCATTCATAAATTTTAATAACCATATGTTTTACCATCAGCCCTTAAGGTTGTTATATTCGTAGGTAAAGCATAGAACTATCTTAATCTAAGTATGAAAACTAACCATAGAAACCCTATTACACTTAGGAAACTGAACCAACTACAATTTGGAAGCTAATAACAACTTTCCTAAAACACGCTTATGTTGGGGAAAACTACGGTATTTACCCACAATCACAACAACAGATAATCGGAAAAATAAAGTGCAAGAACCCAAAAAACAACACAGACAATTTTTACGTGGAAAACCCCTCTCAATTAGGGGAAAAACCACGGTGCGGTTCACCACGCACTAAACAATAATCCACTATGATAATCAAGATTACAATCGGCAACAATCACAAGATCAAGCAACAAGTAAAGAAACTATCTTTGGTATTAGTACAAATTGACAAACTCTAACTCAATTTGGTACTCCCACAAAAACCAAAGATACACCCTCAAATACCTGTCGATGATCGATCCGAATACTCTGATTATCTTCACCCGAACAAACCGAGTCAACCATGAACTGGAACAAACCTCTTTGGAGAAATACTCAATTTCTCTCACTCTTTGTTTGTCTCTCACTCACTGGCTCTCCCTTTTCCTTTTCGGCTATTTGTTCGACACTGTGCTTCTTTCGTTTCACATGCGTTACAACTCACTGAAACGGCTTTCACGCTGAAACCCTTTTTGTTTCCTCCTATCTGTTTATATTCTCACGGCATAGCTCATTGTTACAAATTAATGCCCTACCTGATGCTTCCTTCATAAGCTGATATTAGTCCATTAAGCCGTCAACTCTAAAAGGCTAATAAACTAATACAAACTCCAAAGCCCAATAATATCACAAGTCACGTACACCATTAAATGACTTGACTAAACTTTCCTTTTTCTTTTCTTTTTTTCTTTTTCTTTTTCTTTTCTTTTTGTTCTATTTTATTTTCTATACAAACTTAAATAAAATAAAACACAACTTAATAATAGTATTTGGTATTTGGGGCGTTACCTCAACAGCTTAAGGGTATCCATGGCACTTCAAGATAACAAAAATGGGGTGGAAGTGAAAATTGCCCCTCGAGCACCTATTTGCAAAAATTGTATAATATGTCTTTCAACTTTTTACAAGCCTCTTTAGTACCTTAGCAAAACAAAAAACTATCATTCGCAAAAAAGAGTCCTATAACCTAAATAGAAAGCAATGGTGGCATCAGTGTTTAATATCCCACAGATGAACAATTTTGGAAAATATTTAGGCTGCCCGATTTTCGACGAGAATATATCTCCTAGCTCTTATCACGATTTAGTTACCAAGAATAAAATATCGACTTGGGCGGCTAACTAAATATTTAAAGCTAGGAGAATTGTTCTTATTTAAGCGAATCTTGAATCTTTACCGTCACACACAATGCAATATTTTCAAATCCCTTACACTACGTGTAAAAAATTGGATAAAATTAGTAGAGATTTTTTTGGAAACAGTCTGAGGATCACAGAGGGTTTTCGATGGTAGCTTGGGGTAAAATGTGCCAGCCTAAATGCATGGGTGGCCTTGGACTCAGGAAAGCATGGATGATTAATAAAACGTTATTGGGAAAATTGGATTGGAAAAATATTTGGAAATCAAATAATATTTGGGTGGATTCAGTTATATTCAAGTATTCAAACCAATGCGGATTTTTCAATTTTACCAAAAGGAGCTCTCATTCATGGGCATAGAAAAAAATTCTTAATGCAAGAGAACGGCTTAGACAAGGCTTGAGATGGAAAGTAGGAAATGGTGAATTGATTAATTTTTGAACAGATAGTTGGTGTACGCAATAACCAATTTGTGAGAATTTACACATACAACGATTTTTTAACTGAACCAAATTTGAAAATGAAAGAATTATAAATCATGATCGCTCTTGGAACATTTACAAATTAAGGTCATATGTTCCTAAATCTCTGGTGGAAATAATTAGAAGTATCTTCTTGCCAATTTATGAAATAAACGACAAAGTTTGTTGGGGTTTGACGAGTAATGGTATTTTCGCTGTTAAAACCGCTACTTAGTTAGCACATCATAATGGGAAAATAAATAAACAAGTTGGAATTATAAATGGATCTGCAATTTTGACATATTAATCCTAACATTTAGGTATTTCTTTGGCAATATTTTCACTCACCTCTTTCTATTCGCAAAGAATTTAATAGAAGAGGGTTACCTTTGAGAAACTAAATGTGCATTATGTCATAAGAGAGAGGAATCATTGGATGCCTTGAGAACGCGACACTCCGAGCTAAAGAAATGGAAATAGAATTATGTTTCTGTATGAATGAAAAAGAGCAAAGCCTGGTGTAGGACAGGGACGACCATGGATGCCTTGGTGCTAGGTGAATATTTTGTTGATCACTCATATTATTCAATTTTTGTGATTTTTGTATTCACTTGATTGAGTATATTGTTCTTTGGAGAGGAAGATATGTAGGCTTTGGCTCTCTCTATATTTGTTAGTTAGTAGAGAACAAGAGTCTTTACCTATTAACAGGTTTATTAGGTTTTCCTCTTAACAAGCATATTCTCTATGGATATTGAAACTCAGACACAGAACACTTCTACTTCTTGCTACTTCTTGCAGAGGGTCAGACTACTTCCAGCTAGCAGAGACAATAATCAGGAGCAAGTTCGCGAAGAAGGTAATCCTATGTAGTATGGATTATGCATATAAAGCTTCTCTTTTTTTTTTCTTTTCTTGTTGAAAATTTCTCTTTTTTTACTACTTTGTTTTTTCAGTTTTCATTTCCTTGTTTCTGGTTTCAATTTTATTACCCATATGGTAATTTGGCGTTTCAATTATCGTGGGGTTAGAATTATGTATCTGATCCGTCAATGTCTCACAAGTCGTGAATTCAACATTTAATGGAGTATCTTGTTGAAATTTTATTGCTTTTTTTTGTAACAAACATCATTACAGAGTTGAGGATTTGTAACTCCAGACAACATCAGTAGTGATGATAGAGCTAAATAACTTAAATCTTTTGTAGTTGCTTTCTCTAAACACATGATTGGGCTTCATTTCCTCCAGCCTCTTGAGGGAGGGTTTGTAGTTGGATGTTTGTTTAACCTTAGCTTGTTGGTGATATCTGATTTGAGCTTCGACTCGCTCTGACATTAAGACTAGACAGAGTCATCGCCAATTTTTCATGACAGCTTGGTGATTCTTATAAAACAACCTCCATTTTCAGTTATACCAAGAGACGGCACTGGGCACGGTTAGCACGAGGCACAGCACGGTCACGGAGGAAGTACGGGCACGAATGACTGGGTATGACCTGGATTTTGAGAAAAAAAGCTTGGTGGGGCACGACATGGCATGGTACGGCACGACTTGACGAAAATATAAAAATTATTTTAAAAAAGCAGTCACTTTAACAACAAATTCAGAAAATCTGGAGGATGAGTTCAAAACAAGATAAGCAAACTAAAATCCACTAATACTTGGAAGGTTTTTTTAGAAGAAGCACAGTGCATTCGAGATGAATACTTACTGAATACAGATCGAACAAGTTATGAATTAAAGAGAAATATTGTACACTAACTGCCCTCTATTTGCAGCTTCTATGCACTTTGCTTCAAATCAGGCCATTTATACAAGTTCTGTAACCAGCATGTCCTAGAAACAGGTCGCTGGTCTCTGAAAGACGTTTAGACAAGGCTCTCTACGTTAAGGAAAATGTTGCTGATCTCCTTCACAATTTCAACGCAACCTGATCAACTTCTAGTCCGTCCATTAACGTTCGCAACTGACCACCCTGAAAATGTGGCTGGAAGCCTGAAGCACTACATGAGCTGCCACTAGCTAGCATACTGACCAAATGCAACAGCAGTAAGTATCAGCCATTTTCTCACAAAGGAAAACTTTGAACTGGCCACAAAAAATGTCGTACAATGGACCACTGTCCGGAATTCAGCAGTGTCATTTTGAACTTGAAGGTAAACACATACCAACAAAATCATATAATCATGTAACGATAAGCAGTCAAAGAACCAAATAGCAATTCCAAACCCCTCGATGACTCCTATTAGAAAAAGATACAAGAGCACTTGAATGTGCGCCATTGCATATAATATTTCCTTACATTACAGCACACAAACTGTCAAAGACTCAAAAGTTCTCCAGACACTCAGATAGTCAGATTCAAGAAAGAATTGAAGCATTGTGCACGTATGTGTATAGGAACCGCAACGTGTGGGTTGTGAAGAATAAGAATAGTCTACCATTGTCCAACGAGGATGAGATACTTCCTTGCCCAAGCTAACACGATGGGTACTTTGAGAGGAAAAAAAGGATATGTAATGATGATTCTAAGAATTAAGAGCATTTATCAAAATTTACTGCAAACAAACCATCAATAAGAAAGAAACCTACATACATATTTGTGTACACAACAAAGCAGAATAGTGTGAAGTTGTATGCTAGTACAAACCTACAAAATCAAAATGTACCTATCCCCTGAAGCACAGACCTAGGAGGGCCAGAACAGAAAATTCGACAGAGAAGAGTATAGAAAAGCAAGATCACATTTCCAAAGACTTCAACAAGCTTCTTCTACATGAGTAATGAGCGTCATAACTGAAATCATTTTTGTATTCGTTCCCACTTTCCTGTTTGCTATCAAACCTTTGTTTGCTTAAAGGGCATGCTGGTGATATATACAAAAGCCATCAATATCTCAAGCTCTTCTATTCACAAAAGGGATCTTCATCACATGTCAGAAGCTTTCCTTGAGGAGCTCTTTCAAATGAGATCTTCAACATTGTCAAAAGCAATGGTCACAAACGAACGCTTCTCCTCACTAACATCTGACAACATATCACAGAACCAATTTTTTGAGTAACAAGCCTTTTATCTTCCATCCAAAAAAAAAAGCATTTTATCACCTAAGAAAATCTGCTGATATTCGTCACAAAACAGCATAGAAATAAAACTAAGGAGAAATTATCTATTATATAGAGAGAACAAAAGATACAAGAAACAAAAAGCAGAGAACCATCTAAAGGCTGTATGAAGCTAAAAGTCAAGACTGAAGGAAAGGAAGATGTCTCCTTCAGGTATCATAGCTACTGGAGTGGTATTGAAAATGAGAAATCGAGAAATAAACAATCAGTAAACAGTACTTGGATGATAAAGGACGGATTGGGATTAGTACATCTGGACAAAATTACAGAATGGCATACCCAAAAGATCGTATAGCGCACTATTTCCTTATAATTTGGGGTTTACACTGCTCTCTTGGAAAGCTAGTGGGCTTGTCATAAAGGGAAATTGTCAACATCAAATAGCGCCATTGATGGCTTCGCAACTCATGCTCTCTTTCGGTTGATAGGAAAGACACTAGAACAAGTCTACCCTCAATCCTATTGGTGGTAGTAAGTCTCATGCTGTTTGCCCTTTGTCAGACAGATTTCAACTTTCAACAAATCAACCAAGTGACTGACAAAGTCCAGCAACAACTTTCTCAGAAACTGAACAGAAGCAAACTGACATATTAGCGAAATCAGGGCTAATGTGTATCAGTTAGCTATGCAAAGTATACGTAGGAAAACATGTGAATCGTGTCAGCTGAGGTTAGAAAGCTTCTTATGGATCTCAGAGCATTATAGTTGATTAGGATACTTCACAGACATCACAGTTCAGTTTCGCAGTCAAGAACAGATGTGCCAAGTCAAGAAAATTGCAAAGGTCTGCACGTAGGAACTAGGTAGAGGTACAATTCAACTTGCAATACAGCACCCGCCACCCCCTTAGGGAAGCAAAGACTATTTTGAAGGTGTGTACAAGTCGAAAGAAAGAATTGAAATAGGCAAGATTTTAGCAATACACTCTATTAGGAAAGTATACGTAGAATATCTTGCATATCTTCTGTAATTATCTTGTAGGATATCTTCTGTTAATATCATCTAGGATATCTTCTGTAAATATCTCCTAGGGTAAGATACTAGGCCTGTATATATATAGGAGTTTACTCCTATTCTGACAGCAAGACACAATAATAATTCTTCCAATATTCTGTGTTTCATTATGGTATCAGAGCCACCCTAAAATTGGGTTTTCTTGTCCACATTAATTCACGTTCTCTGTCATAGCAGCCCACAATATCATTCACCATGGGTGACGGCAAGGAAGATGGAGGTGGATACAAACCCGTCAATCCGTCGTCCCCTTATTATCTTCATTCATCTGATAGTCCAGGTTTGCCTATTTGTTCAGTTGTTTTAAAAGGCGAATCAAACTATGACATGTGGGTAAAGGCTATGAGAACAGGATTGAAAGCAAAAAATAAGCTTGCTTTTATTGATGGATCACTGACTAAACCTGCTGCCACAAAACCTGAATCGCACTTGTGAGATATGTGCAATTCAATGCTGGTGGCTTGGATGTTTAATTCAATTGATCCCTCTTTGCAGCCCACTGTTGCATATACAGATGTTGCAAAGGATTTATGGGATGACTTAAAGGAACGTTTTTCCGTTGGTAATGGACCCAGAATTTTTCAACTTAAATCTGACATATCGTCACTTAAGCAAGAGGGTATGTCTGTCTCTGTTTATTATGGTCAACTAAAGGCTCTCTGGGATGAACTTGGTAGTTATGTCCCAGTTTATAACTGTGTGTGTACTGGATGCACTTGTAATGTGGCTTCCAAATTCGCCAAGGATCGTGAAGAAGAAAAATCATATGAATTTCTCATGGGTCTTGACGCTGGCACCTTTGGACCAGTGCGCAGTCATATCCTTGGAATGGACCCTCTACCCTCCATAAGTCGCATATATTCCATGATTATACAAGAGGGACGCCACCATACTGTCACACGCAGTAAAGAGGAACGTAGTGATACTGTGAGTTTCGCAGTCCAAGCAAAATCACGGCACCAAGGTCCACACTATATTGAGAGATCTGCATCTTCTGGTGACAGACCACTTTGTGGTCATTGTGGCAAGCCAGGGCACGACAAAAGTCAATGTTATCGTCTGATTGGTTTTCCAGCAGGTTGGGGTCGTGGCGGTGGACGAATAGGCCGAGGTCGTGGACGTGGAACCATCAATAATGCCACAAGGGGAGAGGGCAGCGGTTCTGTTACAGTGGCCCATGTTGCTAGTACAGCCGCAACTGGGCAGAACTTCGGACCCCTCAATGATCAGAACACTATTCCTGGCTTAACAACTGAACAATGTCAGTGACTTTTTCATCTTCCTGACACCACCAACGCTGAGAAGCTAACTGGTAAGGCAGACACTTCTTGGATTCTTGATAGCGGGGCCTCACATCATATGACCGGAAATCTTGGTTTCTTGACTGATGTTCGCGATGTTTCCCCATGCCCAGTTAGATTCCCTAATGGTGTTAAAACCATGGCAACAAAGGAGGGGCGTGTCATTCTTGGGACAAATTTTGTTCTTGAGCATGTTTTATTTGTCCCTAACTTAACCTGCAATCTTATCTCAGTTGCTCAACTGACTTATCAATTAAATTGCTATGTCATTTTTACTAAGAAGCTATGTCTAATACAGGACCAGACTTCGAGGACGCTGATTGCGGCCGGTAGGATGCGAGATTGGGTCTACCGTTTTCAACCAATGGCAATGGCAATAGCAAATGCATGCAGTGGGGTGGACTCCTTTGATCTTTGGCATCGTCGTTTGGGACATCCGTCCAATCAAGTTATGTCTCTTCTTCCAGATGTTGGTAGTTTTAAAAAGAAAGACAGTATTTGTGATGCTTGTTTTCAAGCCAAACAGACTCGTGATGTTTTTCCAGTTAGCACTAATAAAGCTGCGGAACCTTTTGAGTTGATACATTGTGATGTTTGGGGTTCTTATCATACTCGTTCTTCTTCTGGTGCTCATTATTTTTTAACTATTGTGGATGATTGTTCTTGTGCTGTATGGGTGTACTTGGTGTCTCATAAAAATGAAGCAGAAGGCCTCCTAAAGAACTTTTGTGCTATGTCCAAAACACAGTTTAATAAACCTGTTAAGTGTGTGCGTAGTGATAATGGTACAGAATTAATATCAGGTCCTATAACAAAATTCTATGATGCTCATGGGATTTTGTATCAAACGTCTTGTACTGGAACTGCGCAACAAAATGGTAGGGTTGAAAGAAAGCATAGACATATATTGAATGTGGCTCGTGCTTTAAGATTTCAAGCCCACCTTCCTTTAAAATTTTGGGGGGAATGTATCTTGACAGCTGGATATCTTATTAATCGCACGCCTACACCATTATTAGGAAGCAAAACCCCTTTTGAGGTTCTTTTTGGCAAATCACCCACCCTCACCCAATTGAAAACTTTCGGTTGTCTTTGTTATGCTCATAATCGGGCAAAGGATAAATTTGCTTCCCGTGCAAGAAAATGTATATTTGTTGGGTATCCTTATGGAAAGAAAGCATGGCGTCTTTATGACTTGGAAACTGGTGCTTTCTTCCACTCTCGGGATGTTGTATTTCATGAGAATACTTTTCCTTTTATGTCCCAATCTGACTCTCTAGCTCCCACACATATTTTCCCTGCCCCTACCCAATATATGGACGATTGGGATACTCCTGATGTTGCTTCTGAGCCACAAACTACCCAACCTGATCAACCTGATCAACCTTCTACTACACCTGCTCATGTTACCGAGCAACCAGCTCCTACCGTATCTGCCCCACCTGCTAATGTTAGTGAGCACCCAGCTCCTACTGTTTCTTCCACACCTACTAATGTTCCCGAGCAACCAGCCCCTACCGTATCTGCCACACCACTTGTTTACAGTCGCAGGCCACGTCGTTCCAAGGTCATGCCTACAACAGCCCTTACCGAGGACACTTTGGTTGTCAGGGGAAGTGTTGATAATGATAATGCTGTTGAGTCTAGTGGAATCTCTACTGAACCAAGCACACCTATTATTCACTCTTCATCACTCGGTCGAGGACAACGACACCGAAAGGCCCCCACTCGACTTCAAGATTATGTTTTCCATACTGCCATTTCAACGGACCCTTCTCCGTCTCTTCCGCCCTCATCAGTGGCCTCAGGTATGCCCTATCCCATAGTTAATTATGTAACTTGTGACAAATTTTCTGTGGCACACAAAACTTTTTTGGCTGCTGTTACAGCTAGTGTTGAGCCTACATCTTATGGGGAAGCTGTTCGTGATCCTGGATGGCGTGCTGCCATGGCTCAAGAAATTCATGCTCTTGAGGAAAATGGTACATGGACTATCGATGACCCCCCGCCTGGTAAAAAGACAGTTGGCTGTAAATGGGTTTACCGCAACAAATACAATTCTGACGGCACTCTACAGCGCCAGAAAGCTCGTTTGGTTAATATGGGCAACACTCAGGTTGAAGGGGCTGACTACTCAGAAACTTTTGCTCCCGTAGCCAAAATGGTGAGCGTTCGTACATTTCTATCTGTTGGTGTTGCGAGGGGATGGGAACTACACCAAATGGATGCTCATAATGCTTTTCTTCACGGTGATCTGCACGAAGAAGTTTATATGCGTCTTCCTCCCGGGTTCAACTCTATCTACCCTGGGAAAGTGTTTCGCTTTCGAAAGTCATTGTATGGTCTTCGTCAGGCGCCTCGGAATTGGTTCGCTAAGTTGGCTACAGCCCTCCGTCAGTTCGGCTTTCTTCAATCATTTGATGATTATTCTTTATTCACCTACAACAAGAACGGTGCTACATTGCAAGTTCTTGTGTATGTTGATGACTTAATCATTACAGGAAACACTCCCGCTGCCATCTCAGACTTCAAGGCATATCTACATCGTTGCTTTCATATGAAGGACCTTGGACTTCTCAAATACTTTCTTGGCATTAAGGTTGCTCGCAGTCCCGAGGGTCTGCTTCTGTGTCAGCGGAAATACACCCTGGACATCCTTTCTGAATGTGGTCTACTGGGTGCAAAGCCTGCTGATTTCCCTCTTGAACAGAATCATCGCTTAAGCTTGGCTAATGGACCGTTGCTTAGTGACCCCGAGCGTTATAGGCGCATTGTGGAGCGTCTTATTTACCTCACATTTACGAGGCCAGATTTAAGCTATTCTGTGCACACCTTGGCACAATTCATGCATGCATCCAGACAGGAACATTTTGATGCTGCTATGCGTGTTTTGCGCTATCTTAAAGGTCATCCAGGCCAAGGTATTTTTCTCCCTAGTAAGAATGATTTCCAGCTGTATGCCTTTTGTGACTCGGATTGGGCAAGTTGTCCTCTCACTCGGCGCTCATTGACTGGCTATTTCGTGATGCTTGGCCAATCTCCTATCTCCTGGAAAACCAAAAAGCAAGTTACTGTCTCTCATTCCTCTGCTGAGGCCGAGTACCGTTCCATGGCTACAACTACTTCTGAGCTCGTTTGGCTCAAATCTCTTCTTCGCTCACTTGGTATTCCCCATCGCCAACCTATGCGGCTCTTCTGTGACAGTCAGTCCGCTCTCTACATTGCTGCAAATCCGGTGTTCCATGAACGGACCAAGCATATTGAGTTAGATTGTCATTTCATTCGCGAGCATATACAGCGTGGTACTATTGCTACTTCCTACATTTGATCCTCTGTTCAGCCACCAGATATTCTGACCAAAGCTCTTGGAAAACAGCAGTTTCAGTTTCTTCTTCGCAAGTTGGGCATTCGAGATCTTCATGCTCCAACTTGAGGGGAAGTATTAGGAAAGTATACGTAGAATATCTTGCATATCTTCTGTAATTATCTTGTAGGATATCTTCTGTTAATATCATCTAGGATATCTTCTGTAAATATCTCCTAGAGTAAGATACTAGGCCTGTATATATAAAGGAGTTTACTCCTATTCTGACAGCAAGACACAATAATAATTCTTCCAATATTCTGTGTTTCATTACACTCTAATTAAGATCCAAAATTTGATCACGATTTCGAGCACACAACGAATATATCCAAATAAAATCTGCCAGCATTTGCAGACCAAAGAAGCAAGGAAGAGGCTCAGCTAAAGGTAACAGAACTCATGAGCTGAAAACCCCGTAAATGCGCTTTGGGGGAACCATTTTTGCACGGAAAAAGGAATAGATCATAATCTAATCCAAGCACAGACAAACTTTGCACATTTTTTTTATATTTTTAAGACCACAATTCTTTATATTTGGAAAAGAGCTGAAATAGAAATCAATTGGGGTCATTTGTAATATGCTTGTTTTTGTTTCAGACATTAACTTATTTTTCGAGGCTGAGTGTGGGCTTTCCACATCATAGGTGGAAGCATGTTGTTTTGAAGTCACAGATTGAGGACGCTGATATCGCTGGCATCTGTGCTTTGGTTGGAAATTCACCGTGTTTGGAGGAACTTGTAATACATTTTAACGAATACAAAGCACCGTGTCGTGGAGGGGTAGGTTTGTTTATTAATACTACAAGATTATTACATTTTCTGTTGAGGTTCTGCTTATAACACTAAGATATTTCGTGTAATTTCAGGCTGAGAAGTTAAGTGACAATATCGATTTAGTCTGTCAAAGCGCTTCTTCTCCTCCTAAGTTAATGTCTGAAACAAAAACAAGCATATTATTAATCTCATCTATTCTCTCACGCGTACAATCATAGTTCAATGTCTAAATAATAAAACAAGCAAATGCAGATAGAAAAACCAGCACCGACCATGATACTTTTCAGTTAATCCCGATCAACTCATCTATTCTCCTGGATTCAACAAGGGGCATCTAATAATTATCCAATGATGTTAATCCTACTTGATTATTTAAAACCAACATCCCAAATATGAAACTTTTGCAATAGAATTTCAATAGTGGTCACTGCTCAATATGATTAACGTATAGTGGTCAGCGTTCATTCAATATGTTTAGAGTCTTGCAACTGTATATTCCAACAAAAACCAAAGCATCATCACTGTCTTGTGTCAAATAGAGATGCTGATTTGGAGTGGAATTTAAAGAAGAAATTAAGTCTGAAACATGAATGCAAATGGTTCACGCACGAAGCATGTTACTGGAAATCAACCTAAGCAAAGAATGAAAAGGGTAGACTTATCAGCCATAGTCTATGCTCTAAGACGCGAAAGAAACAATAGAATATTTCTTGGGATCAGCTGTACTCCTGAAAGATTGGTGGCTTAAATCCAGTTCATTTTTGTGCAAGATACGGAGTACTAGGGATACAGTAGACAAGAAGAGTCTATTCCCTGGTGTCTGGTGAAGTCTAGTATTGATGTAAGTACATTTGTTTTCTGTTTGAGAAATGATGTAACACTGTCTAATAGTGTAAAAGATGAGTTGGGGACACTACACCGGTGTGCCTTAGGGTGTAAATTTTCTGAGGGTACCGCATTGACATCCCTTTTGTGAATGGAATGAAAATCTACCATTTTCGAAAAAGAAAAATAGCATCATCACTGTACTGTCAGAAATTGAAACAAAAGCCAAAGGTTCCAGTTTTCTTTTCAAGAATGGAGGAAAAACTCACCTCTACAGCTTTCTCTTGAAGTGTCAAAATCTTGACATTTTGAAACCCCTCCAGAAACCTTTTAAACTGATGAGCATCATCTTCAGTGACAGTAGTAGCCGAATTATCATCCATATGGAAATGGAAAAGATTGATTGTCAGTTCATATAGAGACGGCACACTAATAACATCCACAGCATCAAGAAACACTTCAAGATTCAAAATCTTCAAGTTTGGGCAATTGATTGACGACCATGGCCATTGTAAACCCTCCACCCTAAATACCATATTTTCAACGGTCGGGGCAAACAGGCTCCTACCATCCCCTGTTGAGGTCTCATTCAGATGAAGATGACGAAGACGGGGGCAGCCAGATATGAAGTCATTCAAGCCTTCATCCATAAAAACACCCTTAAGCACTAATGTTTTTAGAGACGGCATGTGAACTTCAACAGGGAGTATGATCTCAAGTAACATCAACTCAAGATGACAAAGAGATTGACTTGTAAAAATAGAAGCAGGCATTTTGATAGTGATAAACGAATACCAATTGTTGAGCTATAATGATTTTGATGATAGTAAATAATTGACACTTATCAAGCTAACATTGTCTAGCTAAGTTTTGTTTACAAGGAATCAAGAACGGAACAAGAACGGAATCAAAAACGTTGTGATTTGATAATATTAATGTTTATGCAATGAAAATTGATTCAAGAACAACGTGGCATGAAGTTGGAAGTTGGAGCTTTATTGTTTTTATTAGACTTCATGTAAGAGAAGTCGTGCTTGAGTCATTGAGGTTGGAATCAAAGGTACAGTTGGTAACAGCTAAAGTAACAATGCCTGAGTTATCAAGTATTATTGAGTACATAAGTTTATCCGTGTATTTATGAAAATGATTTTAAAGAGTTTTTCTTTATAAAATAACTTAATTAAAAGTGTTTTTAGAAATATATTTTTAGTACTCAATATTATCTTTTCATACTCAATATTAAATATAAGAGTTTTATTTAGAAAATCTTTTTTAAAGGAAGTCTAGTAGGATTAGGACTGTTTGTTTTATGAAAAGTCTATTTTATTTCGGAAACAAACTCTTGTGTTTTAATCCTAATATTGGTTTCTAGGTGATTTAGTTTGCCTATATAAGCCAAAGGTTTCAGACTTCATAACTCCCGAAATCACAGAGCAAAAAACGTGATAATTATTTAGTGATTTCATAAGAGGTGTCCTAACTGTTACTGCACGATTTACCTTCACTGTTACCTTGGAATTCCTCTTGATACTTGAGCACAGTTTTCTCATAAGTTTTAATTGTACCATTCTAGCTTATTGAGAAGCATATTGGTAAGATTTGTTTGTTTAGAATACGGCTGCCATAGTAGGTAGTTTGGTTCTTGAGTTCGGGTTGAATTCAGGAAATACGACTCAACGGTAGATTAGGGTCTATTGTATTGAGTTTGGTTTACGGCTCTTAGTGGAGTTTGGAAAATCCCCCAGGGTCGTGGTTTTACTTCTTGGTTGAGCTCAAGAAGGTTTCCACGTAAAAATCTGTGTCTCTTTATTTATTGCTTTGTTATATTGCTTTGCTATTAACAACGTAGTAATTATTAGGTTAACAGATTGTGCTTAAATTGATAATCCGCGAAAAATTTGAATAACTCCCTAAGACTCAATTCACCCCCCCCCCTCTTGAGTCTATCCTTGAGTATAACAATTGGTATTAGAGGAGGTTCTCTTGAGTACAGGTTAATCTCTGGAGAGTAGATCACAAGGATGGATTCAATGAACTACGGAAAGCTCGAGGAAGGTTACTCTACCAATCGACCTCCTTTGTTTGAAGGTAAGCACTTTGGTTTTTGGAAAATCGAATGAAAATATTCATTAAAGCCACAAACTACCAGATTTGGAGAGTCATTGAGTATGGTAACTACAAGCCCACAAAACCCAATGAAAAGAACGAGGTTATTCCAAAGGAGTTTTCTGAATATGATGCACAGGATTGGAAAAACCTTGAACACAATGCTAATGCCATGAGATTGATTCATTGTGGTCTTGGAACCCAAGATCACAATCGTGTGATGGGTTGCAAAACGGCCAAACAGATGTGGGAACTATTACAGGTAACTCATGAGGGAACAAATCAGGTAAAAGAGTCAAAAATTAATTTATTACTGACTAAGTATGAATTGTTCTCTATGAAAACAAAAGAACCTATTCAAGATATGATGACTCGTTTTACCAGTATTGTTAACGAATTAGAATCTCTTGGTAGAAATATATCTTGTCAGGAACAGATAAGGAAAGTACTGCGTGTGTTGCCTGTGGAAAGTTGGATGCCCAAGGTAACAGCCCTCCAGCAAAACAAGGACTTTAGCACTTTTACTATGGAAGAGCTAACTGCATCCTTACTGACATATGAGATGCAACTGAAAAGTCAAGGTAAGAATTTGTCAGAAAGAAAAGATTGGAGCCTGGCTCTCAAAGCCGATGAAGATGAAGATTCCGGTTCAGAGGATGAAGAATTTGTCTCGTTTGTGAAAAAGATGGCAAAGCTTTATCGCGAGACAAAATCTATGGCCAAAAAGGAAAATCAATTCAAAGGTAAATCCTCCTCGTCAAATAAGATTTACTATCTATGTCATAACTGCAGGAATCCAGGTCACTTCATCAAAGATTATCCGTTTCTAAATGATGAAAAACAAGTTAAGGAATAACCCATTGGACAACAAAGAAATAGGGACAAAAAGCTTCAAAAGGAAAATCAAGCAATGGTTGTTGCGTTTGGGGACTCGGATTCAGATGAGGAACCAACAAATAACTCAAACGCTAAAACTTTTCATTGCTTGATGGCCCACGATGATGAGGATGAAGAGGTAAGCCTTGAAACTCTGAAAAATAAAATGCATCTGCTCACTAAGAAACAATTGATGAATGTTTTGAGTATTTGCATTAGTGATTGCATGAATCTTCGTGATGAAAAGGTTCAATTTGATGACGGTTTTGTTTCATTAAAGAAGGATTTGAAGGATTTAACAAGTTTGAAGATTGATCTAGAAAAAAGAAATAAAAACTTCAAATATGAAATCTTTAATTTGACAGAAACCGTCTGCAAGTTGGAAAAAGAAAATAAGATCATGACTAGTGAGTTGAATAAATTGCAAATTGAAATTAATGCTAGTCGAATTGCCAACTTATGTGATTCAACTAATTGCAAAGAGCTTAAACTGAATTTTGATAAATTAAAATCTGATTTTAATATGTTGGAAAAAGAAAAGGTTGATCTCTGCAAAAAGTTAAAATCGAATGAGGTAATGGTTAGGTCTGCAGGTAACAATCAGGGAACTTGTGCTGAATGGTTCCAAAGTTACCAGCCAATAGCTACTAGGTCTGCAGGTAACAATCAGGGAACTTTTGCTGAATGGTTCCAGAGTTACCATAACAGAAATAAGCAAGGCTTGGGATATAAAAGACCGTGGGTAAGTTATGATCCTAAAAGTAAGTATGTGAACCTACCTGAATGGAAATTTGCATGTATTGTGGTAAAACAGGTCACATAAGAGTGGAATGTCCAAAGAGAGAAAAAGCCTTTGAGAGTAATAATGGTTATGCTCGAAAGACTAACAATGTCTATGTCAAAAAGGTTAAGCAAATATGGGTTAAGAAGTCTGATTTGAATGTTAAATTTGTGAGAAAGGGACCCAATCAGATATGGGTTCCTAAGACTAAACCCTAATTAAGTTTTGTAGGCACGAGTGAGAGGGAACGACCCGTGGTACCTCGATAGCGGTTGTTCCATGTATATAACATGAGATAGATTAAAATCATTCTCTCACTCAACACCTTCGCTGGTGGAAGTATGATGTTTAGAGACAATAATAAAGGTGAAATAACCTTACGTAGGTAAGGTAGGTAAGTCTCTCATACACTCCATATATAATGTTCTTTGTGTCAAGGAAATTTGATGAATTTTGCAAGATAATCAAAGTAATGATTTTGAGGTTGGATTAGTACACTCATAACCAGATAAGAAAGCAATGAATAATGAGAATTTGAAGGAGCAAATTGCTGAGCTCCGAGATACAATTGCTAAGGGGGAACAACGAGAAATAACAGATGGGGTAACGAGCGATGACGCACTGAACTGGGTGCAAAACACTGCTGAGCTGTTCCCGGCCTGTTACCTCAGAAGTTTCCTCAAATCGATATGTCACATTCTTCATGTAAGTCCGTCTTGAAGCATGGAAAAACCATGGTTTTCTTCTATGAACATGATCATAAGTGACATTGATAGGTAAGTAGAAACTCGATCTTAATTTCTTTCGTATGCTCATTGTGATTTTTTATCTATTGGTGAGCTTACAAATATCCATGATATCCCAGTGGATTTTAATGGCAATATGGATCAAATTGTTCACATCTTTACAAAGCCTTTGATTAGAGAACAGTTTGAGAGATTAAAACTTGAGTTAGACATGATTAGACTGACCTAAAGATTCATGATTCATACCCCAATGATTGGCTAGTTTATGTGAAAACTTGCAAACAAGTGTATTTTCTTTTGTCTGAATATACCATGTCCATATGAGATCTTTTTGTAGGTCACAAGCAACTCGCGTGCCGTAACTGGCATAACCACTTGCGCCAAGTGTAAGTAATGACTCACAAAAGATCTGATGATATTACCCTTACGCTTCAAACGTTAAAACTGAGTAACAAGGTACGAGTTCATATGTACTACCACTGTTACCCCAACTGTTACCCAGCCATCAGTTAACTTATAAAAGGAAAAATCATCTTATTCTTTTCCGCTGCCCAACCGAAATTTGAACATCCAGAAGACGATTCTACAATCCCAGATTACTTCCTATTTGTCTTTCCAGTTATCCCTCTCACCCAACTTAGCCCAAACACTATCTTTATCCTTACACATAAAAGCCACCTCTCTCTCCTATTTTTTGTCTCTTCCCTTGAAGGTTGTTTCAACAATGAGAAGAAGGTGAGTTGAAGTTGTGATAGTGATTGGCATGTGATTCATGTAATGGAAAGGAGAATAGGTGAAAGTGGGTTGTGAAGAATAAATGAGGAGTTGACATGAATATGGTTATGATGATGGTTCTACATGCATTAACATAGGGAGAATTAGATGGAAACACCAAAGTCGAAGAAATTTCTACTATAACTATTATGTGTTCTTCAAGAGGCTAACTTTCTTTGATAATTGCTTGAGTATGTATATTGTTAAAATCACCAGTGTTCTTAGTTAAACATATAGAGTGGTTAAAATTTAAAAAAAAAAACAAAAAAACAAAAAAAAAAAAAAGAAGAAAAAAACCGAAAAAGAAAAAAAAAAAGAAAAACCGAAAAACCAAAGAAAAAAAAAAATCACTCTTATGGAAATCATTGTTCAGTTCTTATTTTATACTGGTTGATTATTATTATTTTGTCAAGCAATTGTTAAATTCACTTACTATAGGTGAATAGCTCTACCAAAACAAATTGAAGGTTGCCTATTTCTTAAAAAGGTTAAGTAGAAAGATTTTTGGTGATTCTAAGGATGATTTTATGATTCACATAAAGGCTGAAGCACCATGAATGGTATTGAGATAGAAGGAGAAGTTGCAACAAACTTCACATATGTGCTGGAATTTTTGAAAGGTTTAAGAAGGAGAATTGTGATATAAAGACAAAAAGGAGAGAGGGAACTCGAACCCATATGTTCCTTGTTCCCATCTTGTTTCCTAGCCACTTGTTCCCTGAGCCTTTTAGCCTATTTTCACCATACACTTCATCTACCCAAGTGGTTTGCACTTGAGCTTATGACTCTTATAACTTGGTATTTGACTGGTTTGAATGGCTAATATCATTAGATTGCTTGTTTGAGCTAGTTGATCACTTGGTTTACTTTTGCAGGTGCTTAAACCCTTGGTGGTGATGTTTGTGTCTTACTCGGCTTAATATATGTGTGCTATTTGCATTCTATTTCACTGTGCAGCTTTTGCTTTTCGATGATGCCAAAAGGGGGAAGAATTGTGATGCTTATATGGTCGTGTCTAGCTATGTTTAGTTTGAGTTTTTAGTTTCTTACTTATATTGTTTCTCTACTAGGTCTTTGTTATATAATGATCCTAGATGCTTAATTGATGTATACTTTCTTGTTATAAGTTGATTCCTTGAACATGTTGGGTTTCTTTGTTTATGCTTAATGTTTGGATAAGCATCAATTGTTTGTCATCATCAAAAAGGGGGAATTTGTTGAGCTATAATGATTTTGATGATGGTAAATAATTGACACTTATCAAGCTAACATTGTCTAGCTAAGTTTTGTTTACAAGGAATCAAGAACGGAACAAGAACGGAATCAAGAACGTTGTGATTTGATAATATTAATGTTTATGCAATGAAGATTGATTCAAGAACAACGTGGCATGAAGTTGGAAGTTGGAGCTTTATTGTTTTTATTAGACTTCATGTAAGAGAAGTCGTGCTTGAGTCATTGAGGTTGGAATCAAAGGTACAGTTGGTAACAGCTAAAGTAACCATGCGTGAGTTACCAAGTATTATTGAGTACATAAGTTTATACGTGTATTTATGAAAACGATTTTAAAGATCTTTTCTTTATAAACTAACTTAATTAAAAGTATTTTCAGAAATATATTTTTAGTACTCAATATTATCTTTTTATACTCAATATTAAATATAATAGTTTTATTTAGAAAATCTTTTTTAAAGGAAGTCTAGTAGGATTAGGACTGTTTGTTTTATGGAAAGTCTATTTTATTTGGAAAACAAACTCTTGTGTTTTAATCCTAATTGGTTTCTAGGTGATTTAGTTTGCCTATATAAGCCAAAGGTTTCAGACTTCATAACTCCCGAAATCACAGAGCAAAAAACGTGATAATTATTTAGTGATTTCATATGAGGTGTCCTGACTGTTACTGCATGAGTTACCTTCACTGTAACCTTGGAATTCCTCTTGATACTTGAGCACGGTTTTCTCATAAGTTTTAATTGTACCATTCTAGCTTAGTGAGAAGCATATTGGTAAGATTTGTTTGTTTAGAATACGGCTGCCATAGTAGGTAGTTTGGTTCTTGAGTTCGGGGTTGAATTCAGGAAATACGGCTCAACGGTAGATTAGGGTCTATTGTATTGAGTTTGGTTTACGGCTCTTAGTGGAGTTTGGAAAATCTCCCAAGGTTGTGGTTTTACTTCTTGGTTGAGTCAAAAGGTTTCCACGTAAAAATCTGTGTCTCTTTATTTATTGCTTTGTTATATTGCTTTGCTATTAACAACGTAGTAATTATTAGGTTAACAGATTGTGCTTAAATTGATAATCCGCGAAAAATTTGAATAACTCCCTAAGACTCAATTCACCCCCCTCTTGAGTCTATCCTTTGAGTATAACACCAATTAAGAACAACTTTCAATGACTTAGCTTCTCTGCGTAACGCAAATCTTGTACACTGTATTATTGCTGTATTAACATCTTCATCATCTGCACTTTCGTACTCATATGTTGAAATAGTGAATGTGTGAACGGTGGGGCTTCTGTAACGAGCCATGACATTGTGTACAAACGATAACGACCGCGGAAGATTATCATATGACCAATCAAACTCCAGGGAGGGAACCATAGTCCAAAGGTTACCAAACCTACAAAGCGAAACAGTTCTAACAGAATCTACAGTCGGCAAAAAGGACAAAATGTGCACCAGAATTTCATCTGGTAATTCACTTAGCCTATCACTACCACCTATGATAATTTCCCCTGATTCCATGATTTTGTTTTGGGCTGATGTCATTTTGTTGGTGAAGGTTCAAGAGTTGATGATGCAAAATACACTTAGCATTTGTTTATTATATAAATGAAGGGAAAAGCAGGAGACAATTGCCATTGATGAGGCGAATGTGACCATAAAAGGTTCATTACTGCAATAAATGAGTGAGTGTTCCCAATAGTATTTTGGAAATGCAAATAGTGTAGAATTGTACAGTATTGATGATCAATGATCATGGAGCACCTCCAGGGTCACTAAATCAGTATCCAGTGAGAATGTCACTGAGTGAGTAGTTTAGTCAATACAGTTGCAGAAAAGGGATGGATGTTTGGACTCCTCTTGAATACTTGGCTGTGCACGGGACACAATTCCAACGTTAATCCTCTCTTCGTTCCTTATTGTTCTTTTCATTTGACTTTTCCCGGTCTCCAACACGACACTTCGACCATAAATAACTCGTACAATTCTATAACTACAAAAATTATAATGTTAAATGAATGTAAAAAGAGTATTATACTTTCTCATAAGTTTATGGTCAAAGATTGTCTCAAAAAGTCGAACGGAACGAAGAATTAGGAACGGAGGGAGTAATCTTTTTGGATGCATCAATCTACCTTCATAAACTGGAGCCAGGACTGTTGGTTTTATATTCATTCACTGATGTATATAAGATAATACTCTGCAAAAATGGGCGAAAGTATTTGATTTTTGTCTGGTTGAACAAATACCAACAAGGTAAAGATGTTATCAGAATGGCTTTTCCTAGAGCAGCGTTCAGGTAGACTTGACTCAGATCTGACAGAATTAGATTTAGATTAGTCCGTCACAGTAACTGAATCCCTGTGCGGATGTTCCAATCCTACCCCATATATAAACAAGAGATATGAGACCCCTATGCAAAAAAACTAATGATCAGAGCTTATTAGGTTCAGGAAGAAAAAGAGAATATAATTATATAAAAACGAGAAAAACAAGCTAATGACTAGCACCAGCTCCTCAAACCACCTTAACAGATCATATAGAAAAGTTGATCTAAATGCGTTGAATCTTGTCTTCTCTAGTTCAAACCTCTCTGCATCAAAAGAGCAAGCAGTGCTCTAACTGCAGAGTTAGTAGCCATAACAGAAGCGCGAAAGTCTAAAGATTATCAAACCAAATGGTGGAATCATACCTTTCTATGCACTGATTCTCTTAAAGCTTTCGAGATTTTGACAAAGAAAGGCTCTAACAAAGTAACAAGGGGTACCTATCCAACACTGTCTCTGAATCAAGGGGACTGGTGAAGCACATGGATTAGATGAAGATCACCGATCTATTTAAAGAAGAGAATGTTTTAGCAGACGCAGTGGCTTATAATTTGCAATGAGCTCCATGTTTTCAACTCAAGTCCTAGCAGCTGTAGGACTTCGAAAAGACTTAACTGGACTCCACGTTCTAAACTTGTTACAAAGTAATTTTAGTATAGAGCTCATTCAGTCATTTGCATTACAAAATAAAACTAACTAGTACTTTTGATTATAGAATTAGGACATGTTTTAAGCTTATCTTAGTGTGCACTACCTTTTGATCTGGCAAGGCTATTACATTACATGTATGATTTGTGTATTATACTGTCAACTCTATGATTACAGAATACTACAGAGCTGGGTAGCTGATGCCATGTACACTATATAGGAACAGAAGATGAGTTTTGTGGATAGTAATGATGACAAATACAAGACAAAACAACTCACTTAGGACGATATCAAGAGCAATGTTGATCAGTAAAACTGTGGACGTAACAAAACGCAAGGTTATTACATGCATTTGCAATTAGTTGCTACCTAAATGACCACCTTCGAAGATCTGCTCTTCTGTTTATGTGAGTCTTGCAGTTCAATCTAGTGTCTTGACAATAAGAAACAAAAATAAAATGAAATTTGCGAACAATACCCCCATTTCAATTCTAGTAATCTCATTCAAACACAATCATTGCCTTTGTTGACGCCCTTGGAAACTTTGATAATTGCTTGACAAATTGTAGCTCGCTCCTTTGCTGAATTTGATAATTGGCTTACTCGTTTGGAAAAGATTAATTTATCCAAGTTGACAGCACTCTTGAGCAAAAACTCAGCTAATCGAAGCTGACCATCATAAGGCTTCCCATAACGATGCATAGAAACAAGTTTGAGACAAGGTGCCACACAAGGACAAGAAACCTCTTGAGAGACCAAATCAATACCACTTAACTCCGCTTCCTGATATTGCAACAAATATCCTAGCGTTATGAGCGGAACCTCAACATTACAAATCAAGCAAGTAAATTTGATGTACTAAACAAACCTACCATTCATATGTTTCGAAATGTATTGATAGTTCCTCCAAACACGGTGAATTTCCAACCAAAGCACAAATGCCAGCAATATTAAAGTCCTTAATATGTGACTTCAAAATAACACGCTTCCACCTATTATGTGGAAAGCTCACACTCAGACTCGAAAAGTAAGTCAATGTCTGAAACAAAAACGACAAGCATATTAGTAATCTCATTTATTCATACAATCATACTTCGATGTCTAAACAACAAACAGTCAAATGCAAAAATAATTAATAGCGACCATAATGCTTCTCAGCTAATTGCGATCAACTCATCTCACCCTAGCTTAGCTTATAGGGAACCTTAATTCTAGCAAGAAACTCACACAAAATGATTTTCTCCTTCCTAGAAAGTATGTACACTGCCGGAGGAAGATATGTTCTCTGTCCTCTCTTCACTGGTGCCAATTCCTCCCTGCTTTTTATCTCAAGCAAATCTAGCCTTGCTTTTATGCCATATTTGGTCTTGCCTTGGCACATTCAGTAACGTACCAATGATACTATCAGCAACATTCTTTACAACATGCATCACATCAATGAAATGTCTTACATGCAATGAGGACCAATAAGGCAAGTCAAAAAATATTGAACATTTTTTATAGCCACGTGTAGTGATGTCTCCAGCAAAGGGTTTGCCAAATTCAACAACCAAGTCTTTTTATCTTTTCAAACACCTCCACACCACTCAACTCCGTTGGTGGCTCACCTTCCTCTGTATGTCCATGAAAAGCTTGTTTCAACTTACGATACTTATGTGTTGAAGACAAAAATCTGCGATGCCCAAGATAAACCGTCTTCTAACCATGACTCAATTGAGTAAAAGAAGTATCTTCCTGGCAAATTGGACATGCATAGTGTCCTTAGATACAATACCCAGAGAGATTACCATAGGCTGGAAAGTCATTTATTGTGTCATATAACATTGCTCTCAACTTAAACTTTTCTTGCTTGTAAGCATCAAACACCTCGATTCCGGTGTCCCACAATAGTTTCAAATCTTCAATCAAAGGTGCTAAGTAGACGTCTATATCGTTCCCCGGTTGGTGCGGTCCGGAAATTAAAATAGACAACATCATGTATTTGCGTTTCATGCATAACCAAGGAGGTAGATTGTAGATGATCAAGATCACTGGCCAAGTACTGTGAGTGCTACTTTGATTTCCATGCGGATTCATTCCATCTGTAGCCAATGCAAGACGCAGATTCCTTGGTTCACTTCCAAAATCGGGAAAGTCTTCGTCAATTTTAGTCCATTGATGAGGAGAATCTGCAGGATGTCTCATTTTACCGTCCCGATTTCTCTGTTCATCGTGCCATACCAAGTGTTTCGCATCTTCTTCATTATGAAACAAGCGCCTAAACCGTGGTATGATAGGTAAATACGACATACACTTTGATGGAGCCTTCTTCTTCTTATATCGTGATGCCTTACATTTAGGACACTCTGTCAGTGATGCGTACTCTTTACGGAACAATATGCAATCATTGGGGCATGCATGTATTCTTTCATATGTCATACCCATTGAGGACAACATCTTTTTAGCCTCGTATGTCTTCTTGGGAAGCACGTTATCCTCGGGTAGAATATCTTTCAATAAGATGAGTAGATCTTATTACTCCACCTATTGACAGCTTTCAAGTTGAACAAGTTTAAAACACCTGATAACTTTGAGTACTTCGAACCACCATACAACAGTAATTCTGAACTCGACTTTCAACTTTTCAAACATTTCAGGGCAATCACGAATATCTTCTTCAACTATATTATCAAATCTATCACCCTCATCAAATTCAGTATCCATATCATTCGTATTGTCCTCCACTGAATTCCCCATATTGCTACACTTATTTAACTTCTCCCCATGATGTACCCATACCTTATAACTTTTGTTAATCCCACTAAATATTAAATGTCCTCTCAATTTCCTTGCGCTAAGTCCTTTTGAATAACAACATTTAACGCATGGACAAATAATTCTTTCAAGGTCTAAAGTATGTGTTGTTGCAAATTTAATGAATTCCTCAACTCCATCCAGATATTATTTTGTATCACGCTCACCATCCATCCACTTCCGATCAATAGTATATCTATGGATTCATGAATTAATAAAGAATATTTTAACATATCGCTAATATATTAAATCAATCATCAATATCACCATGGTTTGTAATGATACATACAAGTGTTGTTATGCTTAATAAAAATGGGGCATGAGAGAGCATGAATGGGAGCAACATGTGTTTAACACAAATCTAAAATAACTAGCTAATTCACCAAAATGATAAAAAGTTTTATAACCCTAAATCGAAGGAGGGAGAGGGAGAGAAAGAAGTACCTCAGCGAGTGGGACGAGACTGAGTGAGTGAGTTTTCTCCTCTATAGTGCCCAAAATAACCAGCACCAACAATCGCCTATAAGAAAGCTTTCACCTTGCCAAATGAATAAAACAAATTATCAATATTTAAACAAGTAAAAATTTAAACTAGATATAATGGGCCAAAGAATTGACATTTAGAATGACAAATACATGGAATGTAAAGTTGTGATCAGCTCACTCTTCCTGACTAGCCAATTTGTGCAGCAACAATAACTTGTTTCTCAGTACAGTGAAGTCACTTATGTTTGTTCAATACACTATAAATGAAGTTTGACATTTAATTTCACTTCCTTTACATTTGATCTGTCCAAGCATAATAAAAGTTGTCATATGCTCATATGTATAATAACTCAAAGTACAAACACTTATGTTCCTGAAACTTGCTTGATTTGTGCTCATTCAACATTTTAAATATACTCCTTATGAAATCCATCTCACCCAAAACAGAAACTATTACAAAAACACATGGGAATAAGATCAGAAAAATTGATTAAGGAGAAGAAACCCTAACTAGCTACTTCAACTCAGAAAGCATGTGACCATTTTTATCTTATCTAATTCATCCACACAATTTTAAAATCACATATGAAAATCTAAATAATAGTAAGGCGACCAATTTCACACAAAAACATGAAACTCCTAATAAATTAACCCTAAAACCTAATATAAAACACAATTGTATAGATTATCCCCCAATTACTAAACCCTAATTTTAATATGCAAAACCCTAGAATTTGAAGTACCTAGGGGAATAGATATCATTCTTTAATCAAGCCATAATTATCAATACCAGAAGAGATGTCAAATAGAGATCGTGGCTAGAGATCGCCGGTTGTCAGAAGGCGCAAGAGACGGCGGTTCGCCGGTTGAGAGACGGTGGTGCGCAGGAAAGCTTCAGAACTTGAGAACTGAGAGTGAGGTGCGCGGTGGACGGAGAGGAAAGCGTGCGGTGGTGCAGAGGGCTCGCGGTGGTGCGGTGGGAGTACAGAGTGAGACCGGAGAGAAAGAGTGCGTGCGTGCGTGCGTGCGTGAGAGTTATTGTGATGAGAATGGTTTGATGGTGTTTCTCGAGTTTCTTTCAGTAACATAAACTCTTTTTTTTTAATACCATTACACAGCGAGCAACTAAGAGCCGCTGTCATTGACCCCTTACAACAGTGGTCAAAACGCAGCCGCTGTCGTATACGCATATACAACAATGGCTGAAAATCGACCGCTGTCATAAGGTTATTTTATTTATGTTTTCATTTTTTAAATTAATTTCTCGCCTACGACAGCGGTTGACACGGAGCCGCTGTTGTGGAGTCACTTTCCTAAACCTTTTCTGTTGTAGTGTTACCACAGTTCTCCAATCCCCTGGTAGTCCAAGATAAGATTGTGGACGTCATATTAACCTCCACTCCCCCCCCCCCTTCAAACATTCGGTAATTGACACCCAAATCACTCCTCATGGATAATAGCTTGCAGATCCTAAAGAATTTTCTCTTCAACTCCTGTATATTCAATGCCTTTAGCTTTGCGAAAAGCCCATCTTAGAGGCTTGTGCTTGAATCGAATCACCTTGATCATTGTTGCCGTCCACATCACCATTGATAGCAGTTACAGAAAGTATCACGAGTGTTTGTGAAAGGCTTCTCCCCTGAGCCAAGAGGAGCACTAGCCAAAGGAACCCCCATTTTAGAGAGCTAAATACACCTATTCATTCTCTTGTAACAAGCTTCAACTCTTATCAAGGCTAGATACAGAATGAGTCCTATCTCCAAAATGGTTCTCCTTTATCTCCTCCTTTTTCAGCCATCAAAGAAGCAAGTGATTCTGGATTGGAGCATTATGCTATCGTTATCCTGTGTAGCAACAAGATCGCACAGATCTACACCCAACTAGATCCTTACTTGCGTGCGTAGAACATTTCCCACCAACATCAGTAGGAAGAAGTATAGCAAGAGAGTTACTATTCGGTTCTCCAAGGGAGTTTGTGAGGACTACAGTGAGTTTTTTTTAAGAATGTTTTAGTTCTTTAGGAATTAGGATACTAGTTTGGGAAATAGTTTACGTTGTTCCCTTTGTTGTTAAGGTATTGTTTGCTTTAAATTTCTCTTCCCCCATTGCCTCCCATCTATGTTTTCTCATTCATTCCTGTTTCCTAATTTCCCTCTTTCTTCTTCTATACGTCTAATTCTCCTACCCTTTCCGATGCTCCACATTAGAACATATTTGCAAATCAGTTTTTTGTTTCAGTAAGCTCTATCCTCAAAAGATGCACAATTCATGACACATTGCCATAATAAATGCATAAGCGACTAGACTGAACAGAAATAGATAACTATTTTACCAGAAAAGCATCAAATTGACAAATTGATCGATCAGTTACAAGGTCTTGTTCAGTCCCTTTCATTTATAACAAGATGCAACTTCTTGACCCTAAAAATTTCCCCAAGTCTCAACACCAACTAATAATCCATCTCCCATTTTAGAAAGAAAAAAAACTGCTTTCTTCCAACTGCCATCCAACATCATTGTTCCTTATATTAAGGAACTTTTTTTTTGATAGGATTATATTAAGGAACTTAGAAACAAAAATAAAACTACAAAAAATAAATTCTGAACCAATAGTAGTATGATAATCAGTCAACCACTTAGGGACTTGAATCACTTCTCTAGATCAACAGATTGGTGTTTCGCTGCTCAATCCATCGGCCTTTTTGTACTACACAATTGATGCCATGCCACCATTCAATTCTGAATAGTCGCAACAACGACAACCCAAACAGGCTGTCATAAGAAATATAATATAATACCTGTTTTTTTTAGCTCACTTAGACCTGAATCCCATTTCTGCATTTCTCCAAATGCAATATCAGCCAGTTTATTCTCTATCTCAGTTTCCTGAGCATCACCAACACAAAATCACCCATCACAAATTAACATCTTTATCCGATGATCTCAATCGAATCCAATACGAGATACTATTCTAACTCTCATCGAATGGAAGGTTGCTTGAAGAGGCGAATTCTTTGTTCTTCAACTTCTGATTGCCACTCAATTTGTCCCGCAACACCAAGCTTTCAGTATAACTAAAGACTTTCCACTAAACCTAACCAAATTACCAGCAACTAAGTTATTTGTAGAAGATGTATTTTCCTCATCAAAAACGATCAACAATCTTGAACTCGAATGAATAAGACCTCTGCCTTCCCATTTGGCACATACCAAATTGCGGCAAGACTGATCAACCATTTGAATTCTATATAGAATAGTCCAGGACTCCTAGACGCCATGATTCTTCATCTTCCAAACAACACAATCGGATGCATTGTCCACAATATGGAGCATGGCCAACTAGCTGTTGATTACAGCCAGGTGAAGTCGCAAGTTGATAACCTCACTAAAACCAAGTGGCATTGCCAACTCCATGAACACCTCTTCATGCACATTGAACGTCAGAACTCTCGCAACTTGATCAGCATCATAATGATTGTTTACATTGGAATACATTATCCAGTGGATGATTGCATTTAGATAACATGCACTCCTAAAGTAACGGGAAACATCAAAACCCAGTGGAATACCAACTTTCTTCCATGTACCAGCATTGACAGAGTAAACCCAGGGACAAGGGAAAACATCCTCGCAGAGTGTAACCACCTTGTACTCATCCGTCAAAGAATCGAACCCAAATAGGCCTTGGATCAAGGTTCAGATGTTTATTAATCCCAGGATTCTAGAGGCACAAAGTTTGGTACCAGGTATCGTATAAGCATACAACGCCATTGCACGAGCCTCCCACTGAGTCGAATTGCAACCTGTTGGAGAAGAGGGGAGTAGTGAGGGAAGTGGGATGCGCCAACTCCTGGCCATAGCGACAGATAGAGTGGCCGAACTTGGAATCTAGGCACCTGAGTTCGGAGAATAACAAATGACGGTGGATATGCTATTGGTTGTGGTGAAGGTGAGTGGAGATGAACTTAGGGTCTGTGATGAGAGAGTGCCACGATTTTGAGACGCGTAGGAATTTGATTAGGGTTTCTGGAGGTAGTCGTTTGAAGATTAATATCAGGATTTCATCTGGCAAATATATATCATTCGACATTGTTGTGGTTTTAGTTTGTGAGGCAGAGAGAGACGAAGAGAAATTGTAGCCAAATTAGGGTTTTGAAGGGTTTTTGGAGGTAGTCGTTTGAAAATTAATATCAGGATTTCATCTGGCAAATATATATCATTCGCCATTGTTGTGGTTTTGTTTGTGAGGCAGAGAGAGACGAAGAGAAATTGCAGCCAAATTAACAATGGCCCATCAAATCACATCACAAAGAAATCAAAAACAGTTTTCAGTTTAAAGTTACATCAGTATATGACAAACCAGATCAATTTACTACGAGATTTTTCGACAATCAACAACTAATCCGGCAAAAACAACAATAATTAAGCAACCCAATAACAATTCCAACGGACAATCAAGACTAGTTAAGCTAGGCCATTGGAGAATACCTGAGTCATAGAATGGATTCTCGATTGACGATTCTTCAGTAATAACCAGAGAAATGCAACAGAGAGAAAGAGTTGAAAACTGAGAAGAGTAGAGTATCAGAGTCTCAGAGTGCACTCTACATTCACAAGGGCTAAATTGGTGAAACGGGCTGACGCATTTAATATTTTTTTATTAAAAAAATAATTTTTAATTTTTAAACAGGCCAAAATGGGCCGGCATGACCCGCTCCGACCCACCCCACTATCAAATATGCCCGATCCGACCCGACTTGCCCATTTGCCCAACTCTAGTCTCCGGCGACACATAAGTATTATTATTGTGAATCAACGACACTTTACCCCAAAAAAATCCCCCCGACAAAATATTCTTATCTTTTTGGTATTTTTAGAATCTATTACTAATTTCTACCATTTTGTCCTATTTTAGTTGCAATTAATATGTTTACTGTACATTTTTAATATCTTAAAAAACTGAAAATATATCCCCGATGTCTCTCTCTCCAACTGAATCGTACATATTTATAGCTTTAAAAAGGGGCAAAAGTTAGGGTTCTTCACCAAATCAGAGAAAACCCCAATTCATCCAATTGAGAAAACTCAATTCACTTAATTCATGCAGCCTTCTCGCTCGAAGAGCACGAGTAGGGGGTAAGTGAATTAATTCAATTGTTGCTAAGTTTTGCATCCCTTTCTTAGATATTATCACTCACCAGTACAAAAGGAAAATATATAAGGTGTTGTTGATTGAAGATGAAAGAGATAGGGAGCTCATAAAAGAGAGTATGAAGCTCAGACAAAAGAGGAGAGGGAGGGTGAAAATTGAAGATGAGAGAGGTTGGTTTTTTAGGAAACAAAATAAATGTAATCATTATAAAACAATATATTTGAAAATGACAAAAATAAAAAAAAAAAAAAGTATTTTTGAAAATGGTAGAAATTAATAAATGCTAAAAAAACGAAAAAATAAGAAGATTCCGTCGGGGTGGGACTTTTGGGGTTAAAGTGTCGTTAAGTCACAAAAAAAATACTTATGTGTCGCCGGACACCAATAAAAAGGTCTAAATGTCGACGGAGGAAAAAAAAAACACCAATCTGTCACTCCCTCCCCAATAAAAATACCAATTTGGTAATTTCGCCCATTCACAAGTATTCATATAGTGGCAAAATATCAAATGCATTGCCCAACTCACCTATGCTAACTTGGTAAGGCCGTAAGGGCACCATGACCTGGCAAAATTGGCCTGAACCAATTGACCCGACCTGACTCCAGAACATCTAACCCGAATTTGACCTGACTTCATATGGGACCCGAATCCCAATCGAAACCAAAACGACCAGAAATATATTCAAACTCGTATGGATTCAAGGAAAACTAATAATCACAACTGACAACAAATTTGTCGTGGCCCAAATCGAATTGACCCGACCCAAATTATTTCATAAACCGATTGTGACCCAATCCCGAATACATCCGAACAAAAACAGACCTAAATAGCATGTTTGCTAGGTCTATCTTGAACTGAAACAAATGATTGTAAAGTGGTGAAACCAACAAAAAAAAAAAGATAAATCAGGGAAAATTGAAAATTTTAAGTAGAAAGTAGGGCAAAAAGTGAAAGGAATTGGGAGAAACGTGATAGACTTGATATTAAATGGGTCAAACGCGACATACTAATGGGTCATCTTGTCTGAGCGAAAAATTAGAACAACTTATACTATTTAAAAAAATTGGACTGGTATTCAATAAAATTGATACGTAGTAGTTATTTTATGTTTTTTATTTTTTCATGTTTTCTTAACCGTTTCTTTGCTTTGAAATTGAAGACTTCTTTTTAAGATATATATTAATCCAACATACTTCAAAATTAAAAAAAATTATCATGTAAATGTATAGTTACATAGAAAAGGAAAAATGTTTTACTTGTATAGTTTACAAAAGTTTTAACGATTTTAGGAAAAATTGGTCAAATTCTTTTAAGTTTATCTCGTTTTGTTAAGAGCGCCCTAATATATCAAAGTGTAGCATGTACACCCTAACAAAATTGACACAGCTGTTTAATCCCACCTTGATTATCTGTCCTCATACCTAATGCACATGACTTGTTAAGTTGCTAGTGGTTAATTACTCCTACTTTGCCCAAACTCCATCAAACTCGTACTCATTCATCAATTCTTCTCACTTTCTTTCTCATAAGTTTCTATCATATTCAAACCTAAAACACTGTATTCCTTCCAGCCCCAATACAATTTTCCATAAATTCCTCTCACTATGATATCATTTAGCAACAAAAACTGAAACCAAATTAATTTCATGAATAAGTAAATCTGATTATTGAACTTATATCCCTAATCGAAGACAATTCTGAAAATTCTGATCTGACGTAATTTCACGATAATGCCGAAAACAGGGAAAAGAGGAATTATAAAGCAACAAAAAGCATTTAAAAAAGTAAAAAAAAAAAACCCTAAAAAAAAAAAAAAAAAAAAAACAATGGTCATATATGCCCCTAATGTTGTGTGTTTCGGCTACACAGATCTTCGATGTTGAAAACAAGTTAGATAGACCCTCAATGTTTGATTTTTGGTCATATACACCACTTGATTGCGGGAAAGTGAGGCTGTGCAATACACTCTCCGATAAATGCAAGAAAACAAACTAATAAATGATTAGAGTCAAAGTTCTTGACAAACTAGCTGAGTAAATTATTTATTTTATTTTAAAGAAATGCAGAAAATTCAGTAACTAGATCTCCCAAAGGTCTATTGTTGATTAGCTTAAAGAGGGCAATGCTTTTGATAAAATTAACCACTACAACAGTTAGAGACTTGGAAATACTATTCCTTAACAATATAAAAAGAGGCTAGAGGTTTGCGGAATAAATCGCTATCACGGTAAGCGACTCTCGCTGCTTAAAAGTTAAAACGCTTCCTATACATTGACGGGTCAAAATTAGTACTAGAAGGTTCTCTGCATTGCAACTCTTCCTCTATTTCGCTCAGCCCAATCTCCAGTCTCTATGAAACCACTCTCTCTCCTATTCCTGTTTCTCTCTCTGTCCTTCTTCCCTCTGCATGTCTAAGTTTCTCAATTTCTAATCAAAGAGTAACCAAACCAAACAAAGCAAGAGAGAGAGAAAAAGAGAGTGAGCGGGTTTATTTAGGGTTTGGGTTTTTTCAGTCTAAAGAGAGCACATAGAAAGCAGAAACAGAGGATTTACAGGAGAGAGAAAATGAGTCTAAGCTTAGGAATACCGGTGGAAATAATGCACGAAGCCACTGGTTATGTCGTCACTGTCGAGCTTAAATGCGGTGAGCTTTATCGAGGCACAGATCGATTGTGAAGATAAATGGAACATTGGAACTGTCAACTTGACAATATCACCTTCACTGCTAAGGTGGGTCTTTTCTCTTTTAAGGCGTCTTTGATTTTGTTTTCTTAATGTGGGTTTCTTTAGCCTCTAATTTGTGCAAATAATGTATTAAATGCTTTGTTTATAAGAGTTTTTTTGATAATTGCATTAGATATATGTATTGCATGCCAACTGTTTGACAAAATTACCCAACCAAAATTTCTACATAGTAGTTTTTTGTTTGTTTGTTTGTTTGTTTTGCATGTACAATTGTGTTAATTACCAGAATCAGAGTTGAGAGTGCTATAGAATGTGTGAAAGAGGAGCTTTTTGAGAAACTTGCATGGTAATGGGCATGCCTTCTAAATTTCTACTATACATGTTTGTAATTCAAGTACTTAATTCCTTTTAACAGATGACTTGTATCGTTTCACTGGGTTGTATGTCATTCAGTTCATTAAGTTTAAATTCGAATATATATAAAAAAATTCTATTGCGGATTTTATATTTGAAGGTTGGGTGGATTTGTACAATACTAGAGCTGTAATAAGCTAATAAATGATGGCAATTTTCTGCAAGGATGGTAAGCAAAGGATGGAGAACTTATATATGTGAAGTATACATCTGAGCAGGTTGCACCTGTTGAGGAGCTATCACGAATGCCCTAAACCCAGTTGAGAGTCCCCAATTTTCTTTAATACGAAGCCTAAGCAGATCAAAGTCCGATTTCAAAACAGAAGGTACCTATTGTGAATATGCAAATAAACTGCGTGTCACCGGAATGGCCCCAATTTATGTTGCTGGTTGAATTTGAGCAGTTGATAACTCTTTTTGTTTTGTTTGTTTTGCTGTGTATTTGAGGTATACAAGATGATTGTGAACTTCATTACTAAAGGATATGTGTAAGTTATTGGTTATAACTCTTCTCTGTTGTTTTGAAACGCTGGATTTCGGATTCGGGTCTATATTGACAATTGTATTGTTGTTTGTAGGATGATTTTTGCATATGCATATCCTGCGTACCGATGTTATAAAGCCGTGGAGAAGAATAAACCAGAGATAGAGCAACTCAGCTTTTGGTGCCAGTAATGGTATAACTATGTATTTGCATCTTTTTGCTGAACTTTCTTTCTCTTTGATGTGAGATTTTGGAAAGAGATCATAGTTGCTTTTGTTACTTCCATTCCATGTCATTAATTGGAGAGGGCCCCTGACACTTTTGTTTCACGGTACGTCGTTGGCTGGACTGTTTGTGCATTTCCTGTGTTCTCACTCCTCTGAGTTTTGATAATCTCAGAAGTTGTCTGTTTCTACTTTCTATGTGCTCTCTTTAGACTGAAAAAACCCAAACCCTAAATAAACCCGCTCACTCTCTTTTTCTCTCTCTCTCTTGCTTTGTTTGGTTTGGTCACTCTTTGATTAGAAATTGAGAAACTTGACATGCAGAGGGAAGAAGGACAGCTCAAATTATTTGGTCCTGTTTTTTGCTTCCTATTGCTTCCAAAAAGGAAATGAGAAACAACTGTTTTATCTAAGTCAGACATCATCTAATTTTATTTTTCAGGCTTCTAATGTGATGTGGAGAATCTTAAAGGCCTCAATATGTGTGCACAAACTCATAAGAGAATTTTGTTTTGTTGATAATTGTTGTGTAATGTAAATAGATCCTATTATTGTACAAATGTTTGTCTTGCACATATTGTATCAAATAAAAATATTTATACACGTGCAACGCACGTGCCTTTTTTTACTAGTATTATTAAACATTCAAAAAATGCAAAAGTTTCACATTATTTCTCTAGTTTCTCCAATATTTTTGTCCATTTTCTCCCAATTTTCTCTATCTTCTAAATAAGATTTCCATTTCCTTATTTTTGTCTCAATTTTCATTCAAAAAAACACATGTCCTAAATCTCTCTTCAATTACCTGAATAGATCTAACCAACTCGATTATCAAGTTCATCCGCAAGACTACAAATAGTGCTAAAAAGAAATGACCTGGTCCTAAAACTCGACCTGACTGTGAAAAAGATTCGAAAGTAGTTTAATTTGAACAACATGTCTTGTATGGACTTAGTCCACCGTGGACCAAGTAATTTTGAGGGGTGACTCCAGGTGAAGTAGGGGGTGGCTCCAGTTAAAGTAGGAGGGTGGCTCCAGGTGAAGTAATTTTGAGGGGTGGTTCCAGGTGAAGTAATTTTGAGGGGTGGCTCCAGCTGAAGTAGGGGGATGGCTCCAGGTGAAGTAATTTTGAGGGGTGACTCCAGCTGAAGTAAGGGATGGCTCCAGGTAGGGCTGTCCATAAGAATCCGTATCCGAGCATCCAATCCGAAAATATCCGAAATTCCGGATATCTGAAAAGCGGATATTCAAATTTTCGGATACGGGTTCGGATATCAACATTGAAAATTTCGGATATCCGAAATATCCGAAAATTCGTAATTTCGGATATTTTCGGATATTTCGGATACGGATATCCGAAAAATATCCAATTTTTTTGGATTTATGGATAAATTTTGGATACTTTCGGATTCGGATATTCTAATGTCCGAAAAATAACCAAACTAAAGTAGAAATATATATATTTTTTCGGATATCGGATATCTGAGTATCCGAGTCCGAAATTTCGGATATCCGAAATATCCGAAATTTCGGATACGGATATCAAAATTCACTATTCGAAATTTCGGATATCCAGTTATGAACAGTCCTAGCTCCAGGTAAAGTAGGGGTGGCTCCAGGTGAAGTAGGGGTGGTACCAAATATAAATTTGAGAGGTGGCTCTAGGTGAAGTACGGGTGACTCCCGATAAAGTAGGGAGTGAACTCCAAGTATTGATCCACCATGAAATAAGTTACACAAGTTTTTATATAATTTGAAAGTTTAAAAGCTCACTAAAAGCTTACACCAAAATACATTTCAAAGTCGCCAAATTAGATTGACCCAATTGACCCAATATTGCACATACACATAAAAAAAAATAACCCAAAAACCCGACCTGATTAAAAAAGCGGCGAAAACTAACTTAATAGCTTGAAAGCAAGTTTACACGAGATACAATTCAAACTCGCTAAATTAAATTTGGCCCAACACAAACCCGCTGAATTAAATTGACCTGACACTAACCCGCTAAATTAAATTGACCCAACACAAACTCCACTGATTCGTTTACCAGGTATAACCGTAGCTGGATCCCAGAAAAAACAGAAATTTAATTCAAGACCCGAAGAAGAAGAGCAAGAAAAATTCAAGACCCAAAGAAAATGGCATGAGCGCGCTCTGGCCTCTATTCAAAAAAGCAAGAAATGAGAGTATAGTGAAGTGAAATGATGAACTGAGAGAAAGCGAGAGCTCAAAATGAGTGACAGTCTATTTTCATGGTGTGATCTCCCACCGGAACTTCTCGAACTAATAGCCGGTCACCAGAAATCAAACTCCAATGATATCTGTTCATTCCGTTTTGTCTGCAAACAATGGCGATCCTCAATTTCACCTCCATTACTCACTCTCTCTCCTCTCTTACCTTACAATGATGCTTCCCTGCAAGCACTCATTGTCTCCACCGCGTTTATCTCCTCCGTCGTCCACCCTTCACCGGTACTTGGCTAATCGCTGTCGAACAATTGAGTCCTGGAAAGGTAACCCTCTTTCACCCCCTCACTAGGATTCCCATTGAAACCCTAAATCTCCCCGAAATTGATAATTTCCCCAAAATTATTCCCAATTTGTCTTCTTTAGAGGTCAGTAAAGGGTTCAATTTAAGGTTTCTTAATGCCGGAATACGGTCCCTAGACGGAAGTAAAGATGATCTTTTTTGGCTAAAATGGCTTCTATGGCAAAACCCATTATCCCCAGGTATTAAAGAATCTTCGCTCGTCCTGATGAATAGGAGAAACAGTTTGGCTTGCGTTAGATTATATAATGATTTGGATTGCTTGGAATGGGTTCACAATTATAAGTTTGACGATATAATCATTCGAAAGGGAATGCTTATGGCCGTTGATCAAATGGGGAAACTTTATGAGATTGAATATGATACCTTAAAAGTGACCTTCGTACTTGCTGCCACTCCATCATTTCATGGGTATGATCTGAGGCGTAAGCAGTTGTTATTCGACTCAGATAATGATAAGATGTACTTGGTTGTAAGGAATCATGGGACCATCAAGCGGACTAAGTTCAAGGTGTACATATTCAACACAATGGAGGATGGTGGTGTGTGGGATTTGGTTCCGAGCTTGGGGGATAGGGTTTTGTTTGTGAGTACTGATACTTGTTTCTTTGTTCAAGCTCGTGATCTTCCTGGATTTCAAAGGAACTGCATTGTCTTTCCTAAGGGTTGCTTCCCTTTTTACTCTACTGGAGTAGACACTTTAGATGACTCCTTGTTCCAAGTGGCTGAGGATAGAAAGTATTTTGAAGTGGGTGTGTACAAGTATGGGAAGGGTTATAACTTCAAGCTCATTACAGATTCCCTTGGATTTTCTGATGCCTTATGGCCTCCTCCACAGTGGATTTGGGAAGATACACCGACATCTCATGAGTAAGTTGTGAAATTTTTACAACATTTTATTAAATATTGCAATTACCTGCTCGATGAAATTTTCTTGCTTTATTTTTGAGTGTATATGCTGCAGTCATAGACTCATAGGTTTTCATCACTTTAAAATTTTCAGTAGGTTCAATTGAATTTGACTAGCAATTACATTCCTGGTATCATAGTTGTACCATAAACAATTGCAGGGATTCCACAAGAAATAGATTTATTATTTCTGGTATTACAATTACAGGGTTTAATTGAAGCAATAGATTTATTATTCATGGTATCATAGTTGTACCATGAATACTTACAGGGATTCCACAAGAAAGAAGAAAATCCGACTGAAATTCCTCCCTTAGCTTGTTATGCATTAGCTAATTCAAAGAGAACTTTAAGGAGTAGAAGTTGCATTTTCATTCATTAGATACCTGAATCTATTACAGTACGGCCTTCTATACTACTGCAGCTTGTCTCATGTACGACTCATATACTACTGCAGCTATATGAAATGTAAACAATTATGAAAAGTGAGGCTTCAAACATTGAAATGATCCCAATGACCGTTTCGAATGACAAAAGTGATCCCAATAACTTTCTTGCGCGTCCAACTTTAGGATACTCGGGAGGATCGGATACCGCGTAACAAGATTTGGAGGTCGAACATAAAGGCCTTGTTCATAAGATTGAAAAATGTTCGGACATAGAAAACTTTAGTGGGGATTATTCATTTAGACACACTTGAGCGTTTTCTCAATGAATATTTATAAATGACTCAGGAGTGATTACTGCGTTGGCAAAATAGGAGTAAAATACATTGAACAAGAAGTGATCTTTATAGCGTTATAAACACATTCAACTTGAACAAGAATAAAGGAATTGAGACTAATTAATAGAGTAAAGGTTAGGATACCGAAAAATCCCTTTCACTAGAGTTTGCACAGTCCAAATTCATCCAGCCCTAGTCAACATCCTATTAATTACATAGTTGAATACACAGAATCACTAGCAGTTTCACAACTATAAAATCCCCCTCATCGTTCACTTCATCTTAATTTAACCCCAACATCATCAACAATTCATAAAGCTATTATCATTTTGTTTTCTTTGAAACGATGTCCGTTGACTAATGGAGCCATGGTCGACCTAATAGGTTAAAACATGCTGGGATATCAATCACCAGAAGTTCCACCACCAGGGCTACCAAAAACACTCAATTCTCACCTCTCAAAAACGCAAATTACACAATTCCTTCCAAAACCATCATTCATTGCCATCAGCAAAAAGAAAACTAACAAAAAGCTTCCAAAAATGATTTTTTTCTTCTCCTTTCTTTCTTGTACATACTTCATTTTCCACCTGATCATATTTTGCTATCCCCTTTATTATATATAAAGAAACTATGGATGTTAAAATGTCTTTCTGAAGAAACTATGAATGTTAAAATGTCTTTCTGAAGAAACTATGAATGTTAAAATGTCTTTCTGACGTCGTTCATAGTATCAACACGATCTTTTCTCTCAGCTCCTAAATCTTCTATCCTCCTCGACACCATTGCAATTTGCAAAGTTGAATTTATCGCTCTTCTAAGAACCTCCTTTTCCAGGTCAGATATCCACCTTGCGAACTCCTCTTCCCTGGTCAAAAGCATGCTCTTAGGAGCAATAATGGTGATAGGCTTCGAATTGTGGCATTTCTTTATGAACGATTAAAGGAGGAGGATAGCTAGGCGTGTCTTCCCAGTCCCCAGGGCATGCTGGCAAATAATGCAACCCCAAACCAAACTTTGTTGGTTTATACCAAGATTTTCAATCTTTACTCCTCTCGATTTGTTCCTCCAGATAAAGTCCAGACCCTCTTGTTGATGAGGGTATAAGGTCCTCTTGGTCCCTGGGATGAGGTCCCATACAGTGCCATGATCACCACAAGGAGCATGACCAGCTGGGGAATCATGCATGGCATCGGGTAATTGAAAGCTCTTAAGGGCGGGATTACTCTATAATCCTTCCCAAACGGATTATTGTTCTTCACAAACAGTAAAATTATGTTGACAATATAAAAGGGAATGGTAATTTCTAATGACAATCTGTACGAGATCTTACCGAGATTTCAGGCGTGACTTATGGAAAGTTCATTTGCGCCTGAATATGGCAAGTTATCATAGAGTTTGATATTGTTTAGGATTGTTTCCATATACAAATTGTTTCCATATTCTAAAAGATATGTATAGATACTAGGGCTGTATATATATACTCGGCGATAATCAATACATGTAAGATGATTGTCTCTCTTCTTCTCTTATACTATATATATACATTCACCACTTCCACATCATAAATAGAACCACCCTAACTGCCGGTTGCCTACCGAAATTTAATTTTAAAATAAAATAACCCTAATACTCTATCAAGTGACCCTTTAAAACACATTGAACAAGAAGAGACGATCCTTACACCAATTGTAAAGTGACGCCTTAAACTATAGATTTTACCCCTATTATGCAGTAGAAGTGACCCTTGACACACGCATTATAGATCGAGGAAAGTGATCCTCAAAAATTTGAATATAGTATTAGAATTTCAAAATACCGCTAGAGAGCATGAAATGTAATCAAATATAAAATGCGACGTTTCAAATGATAGAAGTGGTCCTAATGATCGTTTCGAACGATAGAAGTGATCCCAATGACTCTCTTGCGTGTTCATAGGATTGAACCCGTTCAAACATCGAAAACTACTTCAGTGGGGATTATTCTTTTAGACACACTTGAGCTTTTTCTCAATAAATCTTTATAAATGACTCAGGAGTGATAACTGGGTTGGCAAAATAAAATACATTGAACAAGAGTGATCTTTAAAGCTTCCAATGATTTGCTTTCTTCTCCTTTCTTTCTTGTACATACTTTATTTTCCACCTAATCATATGTAAAGAAACTATGGATATCTTTCTGAAGAAACCATGAATATTAAAATGTCTTTCGTCTCACGTATAGTATCAACCTGATCTTTTCTCTCACCTCCTTAATTCTTCGATCCTCATCGACACCATTGCAATTTGCAAAGTTGAATTTTTCGCTCTTCGAAGAACCACCTTTCCCCTTTCCAGGTCAGATTCCGGCCACCTGGCGAACTCCTCTTCCCAGGTTTTTAGCGGATTTGAAATTAGCGATTTCAACCCAATTCGCTAATCGAATCCGCTATTAACCAAACACTTGAACTTAGCGGATTTGCTAGTCAAATCCTCTAAGTAACCTCAATCCGCTAACTTTGCCTCAATCCCCTAATTACTAAACAAAGCATGCTCTTAGGAGCAATGGTGACAGGATTCGAATTGGGGTATTGTTTACAGATATATCTAGGCGTGTCTTCCGAGTTCCCAAGGCATGCTGGGAAATAGTGTAATTATGGCACTAATATCATCATTAACGCATTTTTAACAAAAAGGAAGTAATTCCAAAGCATATATACTTGAAATAAAGACGGTTTTGTGTATAGAGGTTTCTTGTGGGCCCCTGCGCGTGCGACTTTTTCGGCAGGTTTCCTATGTACCTTTCACTTTTTAGGGTCCAGGAGACTTGTATTATTCTGGTAATCTACTAAAGTACACGAAAATATATGTAAACAAAATGATATTACAGGATCTAGAGGTTGTATTATATGAGAAAGAGACTTGTATTAAGAAAGGTTCAGAGCTTTATATATCAATGAAGAAAGTTAAGATTCAAGACAATATCAAATGTTGCCCTAAATCAGTGGTGAAATTCCTATCAAGCCTACATGATGATAAGAAACAAATGGTGAGGGAACTTGGATTAAGTAGCATGGTGGACATGCCTCCACACTTCATGAGGAAAGATGTGGTGAGATTCATGGTAGAGGTGTATGATCCTGTAGCACATACCATTGATTTAGACAACCGGAGCATTGGTGTCACCCCTAAGGATGTGGAGGTCCTGTTAGGTATTAGGGATGAGGGGGATGAAATTCATGAGAGTGCCTCTGAAAAGGAAGTTGAACTTCTCTTTGCCACCTATGGGGACCTAGGTAAGGAAGACATGGAGAAAAAGATGGTGGAACTGTCCCTTCAGGAGGTTAAGGGTGTCCGGGAGTTTAGATTATATACCGTGCTTTATGTGTTGACATTTTACTTAAACCCAGCACTTCATCCGAAGCCAAGGAAAGCTTTCATGCACATCCTGAGTAACATAGGTGACTCTATGCCAAAATTTAACTGGGCGAAGTATGTTCTCCAAAGCCTAAGCAACGGGCTGCTTCGGCATAAACAGGGCAACATGAAGGGAATTTCAGGGTGTTGTCACTTTCTAATGGTTTGTACTGTATCCTTGAAAAGTTTTACTTTTATACGAGGACCTTAGTTTACAGTCATAAAATCACAAAGATTTAATATTGACTTGTTTGTGGCAGATATTTTTCCTGGAGCCCATGGACGGGAGTATTGCCCGACCCTTGAAGGAGCGGGAAAATCCGCGATGGTGGACAGAGGTGAATGTGAAGACGAAGCTGGATCGAATCAGTGGTTATATTAAAGATAGAAACATAAAGGTAAAGCTAACATTATTGATTACTCTAGTTTGTAGAACCACTTAATCTACAAAGACTGAGAGACCCTTTATAATAATAAAGTCACCATATGTTATAAATTTTTAATAGATCCATAAAAGTTAAGTATGTATGCACGTAACTGATCTTGTTCCTATAGTATCTGGATTCATTATTCATTAGATAAGCTGCAAAGATTATTGTACCTCTTTACATAGGTTTAAATTTTTATAGAGTCTGATGTATAGCAGATGTTTATAAAGTGTGCCCAAAAACCTATAAAGTGATGCAAGATACTTAGAAACTGACCCTGATTCGCTACACACAAATTATGTTAACATATGTCAGTGCACTGTATTTGCATTTTTACAACGAGATCTTGCATAGTTACAACTTACATGCATAATGAGTTATAGAATATTCAATGGTAGCATCCTTAATATAATAGGCTAATAGCCCTCTATGGTAGTGCTCACGGCTTGTAACTGTGATGATGTCCCACTATGTAGATGATGCAAGGGATTGAAGTTGTTCAATTCCGATTAGGTTGCGAAGATAATACACGAAGACCATCCTCAGAAGATGGTGTCACTGTGGTGGAGGAGGTTAGAATTCTTTCCAGGAAGATGGAGGAGTTCACTCAAAGATTGGATGACGTTGAAACTTCCTTGCAAACTAAAAGTGGTTCAACTGAAGTAGTTCGTGAATTAGCCACTTCTACTAAGATTGATGCACTTGAGAATAAAATGGAACTTTGGGGTAGGAAACTGTTGAAGGATGTGTTAAAGGATGTGGTGGGGACTCCAGGATTTAGGGGTGAGGACAAAGAAAACGTCAGATCGGAGGTGAAAAAAGGAGTAGAAAATAAGGAGGGCAGCCCAGTTGGTACAATGAAAGGATGCAGCGAAGGCAAGATGCCCAAAAAAGATACAAATGATGAAGAGTACACTTCCCCTATGAAGACAAATAAAGATGATGAAGAGTGTACTTCCCCGATAATAATACCAACCCCTGACAAGAAAAATGACCGCTCCCATCTATACATTATGATGTGGCTGATTCAGTATGGCCTTATGCTCATTCGTTGCCTGCTCCTATCCATACTCCCCCGCCCGGGCCGTCCGAGAGAATACTGCATGTAAACCCAGACAATGAGTTTCCACACTTAAATACCTATTGGAAAAGTCCTACAAAGAAAAAGAAAAAGAAGAGTGTTCAGAGGAAGACTATTCGGAAGAAAAACAATAACTCAACAATCCCCAAGAAAGTTTTACATGAAGGGGAAGAACACGAACAAGAATGGGGCTGCGGGAATGAGTTGTTTGCTAGTGCTAAACCATCCCTTGGTAAAGTAGCGGGGAAATGTGGGATGTCCAAGAAAAAAGGCAGATACGAGAATGAGGGGTCTACGAATGATAAGCCTAACCGTGGTGAAGTAGCGGGAGATGGGGGGAAGGCCAAGAAGAGAGGCCGTCCGAAAAAGGATCAAGCTCCAGAAGAAGACTGCGAATACACTATTTCTCAGAATGGGCAGTTCGTTGCCAAGAAGCGAGGCAGGCCGAGAAAACTTCCCAATGTGACTTTGCGCAAGACGCGCAACCAGCCAACAAAAGCTTTCGAAGAAGAAGGGAATCCCAAAGACATAATAGAACTCGGGTCAAGTGATAGTGAACGGGTGTTACCCAAACAAAAAATCCCGATAACCCCTTTTGAACTCATTAAGGAAAGGGTGGCTATGCTTAATTTACAAGTTCATCAAGTTCAGTTGTTGGAATATGTGTTTGACAACAAAAGTTTCTCTGATGAGTACGTCTCATATATATACTCAATCCCCTTAACTGAAACTCCTGCGCAACAAGTTATCTGACCAAATTAAACTCCAACTTGCAGTGAGAAGCTATTTCGGAATGGGAAGGTGACTGCACAACGAATTGATTTCAGGAACTTCTTTCCCAGAGGATGGATCGGATCCACGGTAATTATATGGTGAATGTAGTTCATTTCAGAATGGGTTTATTTTGCATCATTCCACTAAAGTATCGATGGTGTTATGTTTCAGGAAATGGATTGCAGGATTTCTATGCTACGTGATGTAAATCATCGCGCTTCAAAATACACAGAAGTTTGCTTACCAACAACCCTCTCGGTATGTAATGATTTAGTATATGTTTTGCGTTTGGGTAGTACTGCTACAAACAAAAGTGCGGTAGGTAATCCAGCTTTATTATCCAGTCTATACTGTGGGTCAACGGCAGGCTTCCATCACAGGAAGCTTTTGATAAAATGATGAAAAGTGTGGCGGGAACGTATCTCCATCCGTATGCTATCGATCAAGTAAATCCCCTTAAATTAGTAGGTGGTGGATGAGTTAATTTCTCCTACATTATCTGGTGGACCTAACCACGCTCAATATTAAGCAAGTCAAGCCAAGCAATATTTAATTAGCAAGTAAGAGCAAAGCATTGAAGGAAGCCATTGCCGTTTCTTTCTCCAAGTATTGTCTAGCACAAAAAAGCTTAGTTTAAGAAAGCACAAAAAGGCTTCTACGCCTAATACCAAAAAGTGTCCAGCATGTAGTAGTGTTAAGTATAGAGTCTAGCATATAGAATAATTATTTTAGCAAGTTGATCAATATTAATCGGGTCATCAAGGATAATCGCCCTTCACACGTCAGCAAAAGTTAACAGAAGTTAGCCTCCGCCATCACCTGTCACCTACCTATGTGAAATTATTTAGAAAAGCTTGTGTCACCTAAGTGAAATTATATTCAAACCACATATAGCCTAAAAAATAAAACACGAAACCTCAAAGCACCTAAATGAAAATTTTCCTTTTATTTTTTATAATTAATTTGAAGCACTACTTTTAAAAGTTTTTTTTATTAGAGTACTTAGCAGTAGTTTTCTAATTATGTTATTAGGAGTCAAGTTAGGTTAAAATGACCTAGTTGAATTCTAGTTTTTTTTTTGTTTTTTTTTGTTTTTGTTTTTGCTTGTCTAGTTGAATTCTAGTTGTGGCCTATATAAAGAGGTCATATAGGAGAAGGCAAAAGGTATGTGTGATCGGGGGAGTTGTCCCCGACTCCATCAAGTTAAAGCCTGGTGCTCTATCACTAAGTTCAGTATGTCAAGTGCCAAAGTATAGTAAAGTTTAGCCCGTGGTTTTTATCCCTCATGTTCAAGGAGCGCTTTTCACGTATATCTTGTGTTCTTTATAGTAATGCTTCCGCGTGCATTGTAGTCTAGTTAAAGTCCACATCAAGTGGTCTCTAAGTAAAGAGAAAAACCAACATTATATTCTAATCTCCTCATCCTCGTGTAATGCTTAGATATTCATCCCGATGAACCAGCAGAATCACTGGACCTTATGCATAGTGGATGTTGCAAAGAAAAGAACGTTCGTGGCTGATTCATTGAGATCAGAGAGAACAACCGAGTTTTGGATACAGGCAGCCAAGACAATGGCAAGTTGGGCAATTCGTCATGTATGTTCTTGATTAAAGACATCGTTTGTGCCCATTTAAGAAATTATAATGACATGCAGGTTACGTATGTGGCGGGGTACGTGAAGAGGGATGACAGATATGAAAATTTAAGTGAGATGAAAGAGTTTGAAATTGAAGTTTCGAATAAGACCCCCACGCAGAAGAACAAGTAATCATTAATGTTCACTTGATTAGTACTACGCATTGCGAAAACGGTATCATGGTACTGATTGGAGTTGTGTCTTTCAGTTGCGATTGTGGCATATTTTGCATGGAGTTAATAGGGGCCGGGAAGTTTTGGAACAAGTTGACCCATGAAGATTTTGAAGTAAGCAACGCATAATATTTATACAGTATTCCGCAATTAAGTGTGAATAATTTTGTTACTTAGAATTGCAATCTACAAATTTGCAGGACGCGGATCTGTTAAAAAAAAGACTCAGTATTTTGATACAGCTTCTGACCTGTGAGGCCAACAAATTGAATGTGGATATCAGAGAGAGAGTATTGACTGATGTTGGAAAGAAAGCTAATGAAGGAACAAACTTATCTCGAACTAAAGCTGTGGCGTGATGAATCAGGGTTAAACAATCATTTTCCTAATAATAAGTGACCTTAAATACTTAATGACCCAGGGTCAAAGGAAAGAAAGTGACCCCTGTAAACCCTCAACATTTATCATGGTTTATGCGTTTTCATTGCGTTACCCTTTGTAGCAATATATCTTTATCATCTCTCTCAACCTTGCTTCTTGTTATTTAATTGTAGTTTACAATAGAAGTTATGATTTCTGTTGTACTATTTCACTATTTAAAAGGAAAATTGTCTTCGAAAGTGTTTCTAGCAATGTCCCAAATGGGTGTCGAAGAAAGAGACTTGTACAACTGGTGGCGTATGTATATTCAATAAATCGCACCTCCATTCGAATATCTCTCTTTCAAAGTAGGTTACTCCATCCGTTCCGATGAAACACTACCATTTTCCTAATTTGGTTGTTTCATACAAACATTATCATTTCTCTATTTTGTAACCAATAATTTTCTAGTCAAATACCAGTTCACCCTTACTTTTTGTAAATTAAAAACCTCCCCATACCCTCATAACTCATTAACGCAATGTTGAGGGTAGAAGGGGAAAGCAAGTGCCAAAATCAGTTTGCCTTGGTCTGTGTGCGAAAAGCAAATGGTAGTGTTTCATTGGAACGGAGGAGTATATTTTGTTTTTTTTGAAATATTTTACTCCTTAATCCTTATCAAAGATGGATGAAGGAAAAATCATAATCTCATAGAAAGGGAATTTAGATCGGAATTTGGATACTATGAAACTTATGATCAGCGAGATTAATATCAGAATAGTTGGGAAAACGAATGCTTAGATAAGAAAGAGGATATGCGGATGTGCCATATTTTTAAGCGTGAGGTACTATAACGCGTTAATCACAATACTATGAATCATGGACGATAGCACAAATTGAGCAAAATGGTCCCTGTCAAACATGAGAAATAAATCTGCAATTAATGCAAAATTGAATGTAGATTGTCTAAAAGAAATGGTTTACAAAACGAAGAAGTGTAAAATTAAGAAATTGTTCAACACTGCTAAAGAGAATCAGTACTTGCTACCAAACTGCAGTTATTACATTCACTAAAAAAAAATAAAAACCCTGAAGTTATTACGAACAATGCTACCCTGCAGATATAAAAGGAGATCAATCCGTTCTTCACCTTCCCCACCGACTTCTTTTACTACCTTCAATTTCCTGTTCAACCTTCAACCATGTCAAGCCCGAGAAGTAGAACTGTATACGATATCTCAAGCGTACCAGAAGAACACAGAATATTGAAGATCCCCACCCATAACGATGATATTACTGAGTTGATACGGGAACATCAAAGACGTAGCCATGACTGTAGACCCGGTATAAATTTTCCAGTGGTCCTATTTTCAGGACTTCATCACATTATTTTTCTGCCGTAACAAAGTAGATAGTAATGTTTTTCGACTAACATAGTGATTTTTTCGTTTCTATCAGAATTCATTGCTTCGCCCCCTTATATTAGTGAGATCTAGAGAGTTCAATCCTCAATGGGAGACATAATTCTGCAGCAGGTGAAGGAATTGAAGAGGCAAGTACGGGCGATGAAGAAGCAAAAACGTCAATATAAGGGATTGAAAGACCAAGTTGCCTTGATGGAGGAGGAAATTTGGAATCCGAGGGGGAGGATTCAGAAATATGAGGATAAGGATGATGATGGTCATGCTGTTGGTGACGATGATGGTGACGACGACGAAGACGACGACGACGATGACGATGATAATAATGACAAGGATGATGCTGGGAAATGATGGCGTCTTGATGTTAATGTTGGGTGGTTTTGGGGATTATGCTGTTGGCTTGGTGTAGTTTTTTGTTCTTAGTTTAATTTTTAAAAATTACAGTAAGCAAAGTCTGATGTATGGCGAAATTAGTCTGTGTTCCATTTTGGAAAATCAAGAAGGTTATCAATGAAATTCAGTTAGTTATCTAATGTGGTGAAAGTGCAATTCAAATTTAAAGTAACATAATAATGATAATGAAATTTAAAAGTAACTTTTCTATCGCCTCCCAGTTTTGCTTCAATACTATGTCCATAAAATTTGTGTTCGATGTTCACAATTGTGTATCTTTTCCACCGTTATTATTCTTAAATTCACATTACTTCAACGCCATTGAAAATCTGCAAAAACCTCTTCCAAAGAGCTCCAGTGGGGACGCGTATTGATTTCAACTCCCTTATGTTTCAACAGTCGATAATTCAGTCTATTTTGTACAGTTCCAAAAAACTATACAATTTACCAGCAATGGTGGTGGTCTAGTAGTTCCAAGCTTACACCCATGTAGTTTGGTAAGGCAAGGTCATGGGTTCGAATGCCCATTCCCCCCCTCCCCATGTCTTGTGTCTGCTTGCTTGTAGGAACTATACTAGCCCCTTGTTGGTACTACGTTGACGGGGCCAGTGCTTGTGCTGGTTGTTCAGCTAGTCTAATATGTTCGCTATTGAACACGAGAGTCCGAACATGACGTAGCGGGGGGTGCCTCGGTCTATTTGAGCAACCTGCACCCTCTTTTTGACAAGCAAAAAACTATACAATTTGGAGTACTCAATGTACGATTAATATCTTATCGATCTATTTGAGCAACCTTCAATCCAAAAGTTCAGTCTTTTGTGGGTTCAAGTTTTGTTTCAATACTATATATCAATAAAATTTATGCTCGTTGTTCACAAGTGTGTATCTTTTCCACCGTTATTATTCTTAATTTCACATTACTTCTACATACACAGTTCTATCTATAAAATTGTTTATCATATACTTAGTAATAACATTATCCTACAAATGGTGGTTGTTAAGGTATTACATTATTGTTTCAACATTACAAGTTCACTCTTTGATTATGACCCTAAATAATGACAAAGTGACCACCTGAGTCCAAATGTAATATCTTATCGATCTATTTGAGCAACCTTGAATCCAAAAGTTCAGTCTTTTGTGGGTTCAAGTTTTGCTTCAATACTATATATCAATAAAATTTATGTTCGTTGTTCACAAGTGTGTATCTTTTCCACCATTATTATTCTTAATTTCACATTACTTCTACATACACAGTTCTATCTATAAAATTGTTTATCATATGCTTAGTAATAACATTATCCTACAAATGGTGGTTGTTAAGATATTACATTATTGTTTCAACATTACAAGTTCACCCTTTGATTATGACCCTAAATAATTACAAAGTGTCCACCTGACTCCAAATGTAATTGTGTCACTTTCAACAATTTCGATCGCAAGAACAGACGAACCAATTTGGAAACTAGGTAAGAAGGTTACAGTTAACGAGAAAAGAAAGAGGGGAAAAGAAGATTACAGTGAATTGTCTTGTCTACTTTTACGTTTGAGTAAAGCTAGAATCATGATTATGGCGTGAAGAGGGTAGTCTAGGAGAGTCGGGTGAAGCGGTGTGGCTGAGGGTCTTCGTTCCGTAGAGTTAATTGAGTAATTCTTGATTGGCCAACACTGTGGTAAATAAATTCAGTTAAAGTAAAAGAAATTCAACTTCAGGATTAGCGGTCCACTACAGTTCAATTAACAACAGCCTTATGTTTCAACAGTCGAAAATTCAGTCTATTTTGTATAGTTCCAAAAAACTATACAATTTGGAGTACTCAATGTATTAATATCTAATCAATTAGAGCAACCTTCATTCCAAAAGTTCAGTCTTTTGTGGGTTCAAGTTTTGCCTCAATACTATATCAATAAAATTTGTGTTCGTTGTTCACAATTGTGTATCTTTTCCACTGTTATTATTCTTAATTTCACATTACTTCTACAGTTCTATCATATAGGTATAATATTGTTTATCAAATGGTGGTTGTTAATGTATTACGTGATGGTTTGAAAATTACAAGTGACCCTATGATGCATTAGAAGTGATGTAATAAACTTTAGTTAGTCGGGCTGTTCACACGCCATTGAAAATCTGCAAAAACCTCTTCCAAAGAGCTCCAGTGGGGACGCGTATTGATTTCAATTTTCAACAGCCTTATGTTTCAACAGTCGAAAATTCAGTCTATTTTGTATAGTTCCAAAAAACTATACAATTTGGAGTACTATTAATATCTTATCAATTTGAGCAACCTTCAATCCAAAAGTTCAGTCTTTTGTGGGTTCAAGGTTTGGTTCAATACTATAAATTTAGTGTTCGTTGTTCACAATTGTGTATCTTTTCCACCGTTATTATTCGTAATTTCACATTACTTCTACATTTCTATGTATAAAATTGTTTTTCATAGGCTTGAAAATCTGCAAAAACCTCTTCCAAAGAGCTGGAATGGGGACGCGTACTGATTTCAATTTTCAACAGCCTTTATGTTTCGATAGTTGAGAATTCAGTCTGATAAAATATACGGAGTATTTGAGAAAATATAGCACAGTCTATTTTGTTTTTTGCCTGCAGTTGCCCCTCGCTCAAACGGCTCAAAGTCTCAAAAAAGTCAGTATCAAATGGAATCCATTTTTATTGATATAATTGTTATAGGAGCATGGTTTGTCCCACCAATTTTGCATAAAGATCCTCCAAAAAGATTTGATGTACATCCAAACTCCAAAGTGTCGAAGTCCCAATACTTTATAAGAGTCATAAGACAACACAATGTTGATATACTATCCTTCACAAAGCTTACATCATCTTTGACTAGGCGTTTGACCACTAAAGCATTTGGATTAATGAACAATTTACCAATTTACCAATTGACATTAAAGATTTGCAACTATTGGAAGAGAAATGGTGCTTCTCCTAAACTCCTAATTCACATACCCATATACGAGTATATCCATACACATATAGCACATACAGTACGGACTAGCAAAAAACAATACAGCACATACAGTACAAACATTGCACCTACTTCCATGTTTCATATGACTAATTTCTATAGAAAAACGAAAGAACAAAGACATTAGGACAGAGGCTGCCATCCTAAATGGAACGTCTATCCAAACCATTGTGTCCATAAGATGTCTTTTTTTCTTCTTGAATCGTCAAACATCAGTTCGATTATCAGTTTCAAAATAAGTTGCTTTTGCCATGGACAATGCTCTTGCCAATTGGAGTATGTGCAGTAATACACACTGCACAAGATTACATACGGGCATCTCTGCAATTTGTAAAAAATTAGCAAGGGTACCTATAGGCTATACATTGCCAAAATCGGCAATGCCAACTCACATTTCTCCTTCTCATACTCTTCCTCAGTCCTTTTGAAATTTGAAACTAATGTCAATTTGGAACGCCAAAATAAATTTCAATTTGAAATTAGTGTCAATTCGAGCGCCACAATCAAATTTGAATGTCAATCCTTTTCTTTGTCACAATTCATGAGTCACGACAACAAATCACTACCAAGCATATATCTAACCAGCAGAAACTCCATTCACGAGAAAACAAAAAACCCAAAAACTTAAAACTGACGCTAAAATGGATCATAACGATGTCGAAGCTGCCTCTCAAGGTAATAATGGAGCCCTCAACCAAGGTAACAATGGTGCCCACAATGAAGGTAACAATGGTGCCCACAACCAAGGTAACGTAACAATAATGCCAAGGTAGTAATTACAATACACGTGTAATTAAATCTCTCTTATGAATTAATGGCGCTAAAATTTCCTGGATTTGGTATTACATTTCCTGTTTTGTAGGTGAACTTCATAGACAGTATCAGGAGAAGGTCAAACTGTACAAAGACATTAGGACAGAGGTGGCCATCCTCATGGAACGTCTATCTGACAAGTTCAGCCCACTTGTACTTCATGACCTATGGTCTGGTGAGGGTCGTATACTTCGACCACAGACTCGATCACTACCAAAGTTGAAAGAGATATTTGACTCACATTTGGAACAAGAGGCGTATGAAGAAAGCTGGGAGGAGAGGCTTCATGACGAAGATTTCGAAAGCCCGAATGGGTCGGACGACTTGGATAGATGATCTGACAGTGATAGTTTGGGGGGGGGGGGGCGGCGGTTGTGGTTTATCTCATCATATTAAATTACTGTGCTTCAAAAAACTGCGCTTTAATTTGTACCATTCGAACTACTTAAATATTATTGTTTCCAAATTCGCAATTAAGAAATTTTTAGATGTATATTACGGAGTATATAACAGTCATCAATGTTTCTCAAAGAAAAAAGAAAAAAAATAGTCATCAATATAACCAAATCAAACAGTTACCATTACCATTAATTTCATAGTAATTTCTTACATCAGCAACATATACTGCACAAACTAATTAACATCATCCAATTATCGCTAATGCTACTGCACCAACTAGGCGTTTACCAAACTTTATTTCCTCCCCGCTGCTCAAAAAAATTTTCCTCCACCTTCAGCAAGGGAGGTTCAGCATTCATTAAATCAAGTACCTCATCACCATGCAATATCTCTAGTAGGCGGCCTATGAGGACATACACCTCATTGTGCACTTCTTCAATGTAATTACTGTAAGTGGCAATTCTCTCTTGATACCATATTTCAGCCATGCTGTTGAAGGATTACAAAAGAAAGAGGATAACAAAAGATGCAAGGAAGACGAATGACCCTAATTATAAAAATTCTAGAAGAAGTGAAATGACTCTCTAGACAAGTAGAAGTGCCCTTTGTTGGTATATATATATATTCATCTCAAGTTACTACAACTATAGATTTTTTTTTTTTGGTGCGGTACTACAACTGTAGTTAGCACTGATGATTCACACGGGTTCACATATTCCATACTAGTACAATTTACTTTTTAAGTGTTGTTTACTAAAACTAAAAAAAAAAATGCAACCTTTTGAACACTGCTTTCAACGAAGCGAATATGCACATCGAACGTATAAGTGATGACCCTCAGTTTAAAAAAAGCAATTCAATTCCTCCTTGCGATCAATTTTAAAGTATGACCCTTTTGCTCGTCCGCCTTGAGGATTTTAAAGTATCAATTCTATTCCTCGCGATCAATTTTAGAAAGCATGAAATGTAAACCCTTTATAAAAACTGACGCTTCAAACAATAGAAGTGATCCCAATGACCCTTTTGCTGGTCCGCCTTGAGGATACTCAGGAGGATCGGATATCGGTTAACAGTATAGAATGACCGCATTGTACATATTTGTACTTATTTTAAATACTGGCAGTTTAATTTGCATTGTTATTTGTTCATCGACGCTAATGTGTAGAGGAGCAGAGAAAAATGCTTGGTTTTAATACCAATTCTTGAGCGTATGTCATATGAACTAGGAATGTTCGTATATAGCAAATAAGTGAAAAGGTTTTAATATGGTGATCAAAAAAAAAAATAAAAGGTTTTAATACCAATTCTTGAGTGTATGTCGTAGGAACTAGGAATGTTTATAGCAAATAAGTGAAAAGTATCATCACCACTCGCGGGCATAAACAAAACAATACCACATTATGTTCATGTAAAACAGCCCATCCGAAAAACCTAATACTCCATTTCTTAACATTCATTGTTTTGGGGTAATCATCTTGATCTAAAATACATCCAAGTGACCAAGTCAGAATTCAAAATATGACATCCTATCCGCAACATTTTTACTCGGTTGGCATCGCCCATTCGCACTAAGCAGCCTGCAATCAGGTGGTAAAGCAATACTTCAGTCATTATGTTTGATCTATATGCAGTGCAGTTAATCAGAGACATCATGTTACGGATTCAGCTCCAACAATTTCAATCCAAGTTGCTCTCATTGATTGAAACCATGGAAAACACAAGAAACGAAATCGATAAGCTAGGTTTTGTAGATGTACCTTAAGTATGACATGAAGTCCCTCCTTATCCTCGTTGATGACGTCAAACTTGACACTTGAGCTCCAAAGAACCAGAACCCCCCAGCAATTCCATTCGGCTCCAGAAGAAACCAGTTTGGGAAGGGCAGATCTTGCACAATTAAGCTGGTGTTTAAAGAGCTCACACGGGTTTCAGTGATGATAAATATTTCAGGCTTGAAGGTCCGACACACATCAATGAAATGTCCTTTGAATGAGGGCCTTGCAATGCCCCTAGCATTCCAAGCTACTATCTTCATATCAGCATCTAGGCTTGGCATACTGTGAAATACAGGATGATCCTCATATGTTTGATGATCCCATGATCTCACATAGCAGTTCCTTCCAGGGACTCTCCAAAATAAGTCTCTTGGTTCCAAACGAAGGTTGTGGACCCTAGTTTTCTTTGACAGCAACACTTCCTCCTTTGTTGTGATCATCATCTCTATCTGCTTCAGCATTGAGGTCGGCTGGTACACCAGAAGAACGTTTGCAAAGCTTGCTATTTTGATATCTGATTTTGGAGAACTTAACTTAACACCTGTCGGTCTTGGAAGGGGAATTGGGGCTGGGTCCACATCTGCTTTCGCAAGTAGGGGTAAAATGAGAATAGAGTTTCTCTTTTCAAGACCTTTGAATCCATTTAAAACAATCCCCAGCAACAATGAATCATTCACTACATCATCCACGTCTGGGAGGTGTGCTGGTGCTTCCCTAGAGTAGAAGTCAACCATAAGAAGATTCTTATACGGTGGCATTGCGGTTTGGTGACAGAAGCATCGATCTCACAATTTTTTCAGGAACCTGTTTCTTCAAACCACCCTTCCCTTTATAGTGAAATGACATTGTATTCAAGTCAACTTGTAGTGGTGTGGGAGCTGGGGCCGAGCAAAATGAATCCATAATGACCTCAGAGTACTTTAATGGGAGGTAGTCACTCAGTGATAGGGAAGGTGGTGGGAAAAGTGGAAGTGACGAAATTGGTGCCGACGGTGCAGAAGATATGGGTGATGTTTGTGATGGAGAAGATATGATTTCGTCTTCCATGACTGCACAGGATTAGTATTACAATAACTCATGAATGGAGACATTTCACATAGATAAACATTTGGCAACACAAAGACTGATACTTGGACTAATTACACAAAGACAACATAAAACAGAGAGCAGTTGGTGTGCACTCTATTGAATTGGCAACACAAAGACTAATCAATACTTATCTGTCGTAATCGACTATCATTATCATGAATTTAAAGTTTTTTGAACATAAAACAAACATTGTTATTCCCCTATACTTTCACTACCAACAACAACAGATTCTCACCGTCGCCCACCCCCCACCCCTCTCTCCAAAGGCAACAAATTGAATGAAAAAAAAAAAGCAAAATCAGACTGAAATAAGTGGAGTGGACAACATAAAACATATCTAAAACATATAGTAATAAAAATCTTAATTTGAGAACCATATAGAAGTAAATTCCCTAAATGAAATGAAAAAATTGTACTAGTATAAAAGGGGTGGAAAACAAAACCTGTTAATTCTATAGAACTATGGGAAAACTTCCTCCGGTCTTCCTGTTGCGGAGACTTTGTTAGTAGGGGTGGGTGTGATGACTGAGGCGATGCGGTGGTGCACCTTGGAAGAAGGGTGATTTTTGAGCGAGAGAGAGCGGGGGGGGGGGGGGGGGGGGGATTAACCAAGTTTTTTTTTTTTTGGACAGCTAACCAAGTTAATATTTGTGGGAGGGCGATTTTAGTTTTTAAAGGGATTAACTCCTTTGTTACAAACGTGCACTACTCACTCAAAAAACAACAAAAAAAAAAAACCGTGCACTAGTGACTAGAGCACTAGTTGCCTTGTTTTTTGTTTTTTTGCCTTTTGTGTTCATGAGTCACGACCAAGGGTATCCACTATCGACCACAGTGACTATTTCCCCGCGCTGGCTTGTAGGCGGTATCATCACCATATGCAAACCTGCCATAGCTTCTATATACTCCTTCCCAAACAGATTCTTGTTGTTTACAAACAGAAAAATTATGTAGACGTTTCAGAATAGTGAAGCTGATACATTCGGTACTAAGCTCGCGGGTCTAAAGAGCCTTCTTATGATCACTTTGTGAGCCTTTCTTCACATTCTACTATTCACTCTCCCAAATTACAATCCTCAGAATTTACCTCTCATACTATGGCTTAGGGCTGGGTGGTATGGGCTGGTACAATAAAAAATAGTGGCCACTAACATTGAAGAAGAGTTGATGCTGCTGAAACATACAGTTATAAAGTGTCGCTTATATCTGTAGAAGTGACGTCATAATAATAAAGTGACCATGTTGTTAAGAACTTTACCATGACATTATGATCATGTTATGAACTTTACTATGACATTGTAGTTCAATGACCCTTGATAACAATAAACATACATTTAGATAATAACACAGTGACCAAAAATAACTAAAACGTGACCCTGATAAAAAAACTACTCGAAAGTTACTTGTGGACCTTCAAATTACAAGTAACCCAATTATATAGTAGAAGTGATCCTTCAAACCTGCATTATAGTTCTCTTAGCACGATGGAAGTGACCCCTTTCTTAATATTTGTACCAAAAGTTTCTTTCGTAGCCCGAAAGGGAGTGTAATAATTCAATCGGTGAAATGTTCACTTTTTGATTTCCACATTGATAGAACAATAGTTGATCCTTAGACAGGTAGTTTAAAGTGACGCTTAAATCTCTAGAAGTCACCCATCAGAAATATGATGATTGTGACCGATATTCAGTGGAGTTACCATGGTTTGATATATCGTCGAAGTGTTCATAGATGTGGAATTCTATTAGGTGACCAGCACTCGACACTGACTATTACTGTTGTTCGTGTCCAATGTCAACCCATCGTTGGGGGTGGAAGGCAGGTTCGAGATAGGGAGCGGCCTGCCCTAATTAAGATAGTCCTCGACCTTATTTGATTAGAACCATTTTAAGGGTCGTAGGACTACCCTCACAGTTGCTTGCGAACCTACCCTTCCACCCCCAACGCCGGGTTGATGGTGGACACGAACAACAGTGATAGTCAGTTTTGAGTGCTGGTCACTTAATAGAGTTTTCATAACACTAGGAGTCTAGGACTCCCTTCTTATCAAAAAAAAAAAAAAAAAAACACTAGGACTCCCTACCTATAAATAGGGATCGTTTACATCAATAATAATCAAGCATTCTATTATCTCACAAAAATATCATTCTCAATGATTAGCATGCATCCTACGGATAGAAAGCTTTGCAAAAATAAAATGATTTAATAATTTATCAATAATATTAATAATTGCACTTCAAATATTTTAATCATTTTATTAATAAATATATTTATAAAATTATTTTATGAGCCCGTGCGAAACACGTGGATATTTATTATAGACCTGGCAAACGGGTCGGTCGGGTTGGGTTTCGGTCGGTCAAATACGGGTCGGGTTAAATATGGGTCGGGTCAAATACGGGTCGAATACATCGGGTCAAATACGGGTTCGGTTTCGGGTTACCCAATGGGTTTGACAAATATTGTCTCACAACATTCGGGTTCGGGTCGGGTCGTTTCATTCTCGCGTCAAAATGGGCGGGTCATTTCGGGTTGGAATCTTGTCGGGTCGGGTCTGTGGCGGGTCGGGTTCGGATCGGTCATCGGGTCGGGTCAGTTTTTGCCAGCTATTAACTTTATTTACGTATGTCAGAAAATTATAAATCGACTCCGATGGATTGAATTTGAAAAATGCTTCAACATAAGATATATATGCATATGTATCGCTTGTGTCCCTATCACACTAGTTGCTGGTAGGAGAATTATGTCTCCCGTTTGTCCCTATTAAATTAGGGGGTCGAATAAGATCAGCGATTTTTGGTTAGCCATATACATGAACCTGATCAAGGATTGGACGAATACGACTGTTACAATGCTGAATTAGAAGACACTCGTTCTCATTGTCCAGTTTGCAGAAGCGCTAGGGAAGTTTTGTGGTTTCATTGTACCCATACTGTAGGCAATGTCTCTTTTTTTTTTGATCACCTGTAGGCAATGTCTAATGTTATGTAATGTAGCAAAAAGGATAAGTGTCATGTATTGTAGCGAAATTTTGCTACGAAACATGGTATGTAGCTAACACATCATACACCTCTACCAAATACCAATCAACAAGCACACGGATAAGTGTCATGTATTGTAGCGAAATTGTACAAAATGATAAGGTATGAAATTTAATTAGTTTAGATGGGAAGATAAGAAATCATATAATTTAACCAAAAAGTAGAAAAGTGTGTATATTGGATGCACGCACCAATCACTATATTCCATAGTGGGTAGAGAACTAGAGATTATACTGATTAGGGAAAGAGGCAAAGGAGAGAGAATGAAAAATGAGGTGGAAGATAGAGGAATTGGTGCATGCATGACAAATTGACAATTGACATGCACCATTGCTTATGCTCTGATCTAATACAGCGCAATGTAGACCGTAGATGTGATCATTAAACATTATTATTACAAGTGGCACAAAAAATAAAATGAGTACGACGTAATCCTTAAACCTTGATAAAGTGACGCTCCTTATTATACATGAACGTCTTTTTGTATATGTTCATTTTCATTTTGATTGGATTACAAGAATACATTGACAAAGAAGTGATCATTATTAAAGTTTTAAACCATTAATTATAAATCGACGCTTAAAACGTTAAAACTATAGAAGTTCATGTTTTGCGTCAATACTATCAATCATCCTTAGCTTGACCCCTCAGGACCTTTCCCACTCTCACCTGACCTACACTACTCTCTCTCCTACTTGAACCATTAAAGGGTGAAATGAATTACGTATCACGGGAAAAGTCGATCGAGGATTCTTCAATGAATACGGTCATTGCATGTACAGAAGAACCGGAAGCTTTGGTATATTTACTTTTTTAGCTTGCACTTAAACATGACGAGGTAAAAAAAGAGAGGAAAAATTAGGTTACAGTGAATTGTCTTGTCTACTGTTACTTTTGCTGAGAGAAGCTGACAAACTAATTATGGTGTTTGGGAGGGTCTAGGAGAGTAGGGTGAGGGTCTGAGTGTCAGACCGTCTGAGGGACTTTATTGGGTAGATTTAATTAGGTAGATTAATGCGTATCGGAGTTGTATTTGGACACGAATGAAGTGACCCGTGTGATATGTGTGTGACTACACCAATATTATTTTCCTGCAATATCTGATTATTTTGACCCGCAGAAATAATAGTCTCCATGATTCCCATTTTAATTATTACTGTATGGTTGAGTAACCATATATATATAATAAAGAAGTGAAGTAAGAAGAAGGGATCCTTAAACAATTATAAAAGTCACGCAAAGAGAGAAACAAAGCCTTAAACAATTATAAAAGTCACGCAAAGAGGTGTTGGCTCACTGGTAACCAAGTTGCAACTTGTATACCAGGTCATGGGTTCAAACTTCCTGAGGCGCACCTACACGAATTAATTCGTTGAATACCCGAGGCCGTGCGTTAGGAGTTGCCCTTTAGCCATGCCCAAAGAGGAATGCGAAACCAAAAAAAAAAAAACAATAATAAAACCACGCAAAATTTATAGATCAATTGGCCCTAAATAATAATAATAACGTCACCCTGATTATAGAGAGAATTCTTGGCCGTTGAGGTCTAATGCTATAAGAGTAGAAAGTGACCCTTGAAGTATCTGGTTGTTTTTCCGCAAATGGGAGGGAAGAAATCCAACGTTCATCCCAAAAAAAAAAAAAACAATAATAAAACCACGCACGAAAAAATTATAGAAGTGGCCCTAAATAATAATAATAATAATAACGTCATCCTGATTCCAAATGAATTCTTGGCCGTTGAGGTCTGAGTCTAATGCTATAAAAGTAGAAAGTGACCCCTGAAGTATCTGGTTGTTTTTCCGCAAATGGGAGAGAAGAAATCCAACGTTCATCCCAAAAACCTTGAGGAAATTCAGGCTCTTTTACCAAATCGCAAATTCAGCTTGAAAGGTACCAGGGAGCGCACAGTTTCTTAGTGCACCGGCAATTATACTCTCAAGGATGATTCCAGCTACGAAATTAGGATTAGTGTCTTTCAGTAGATGAGCATGGAGTAACACATTCTGGCTGCAACAAATTTGGTAGTAGCTCCACTTGATATGATGAATCGAAGGAGCTCATCATGCGCATTCTTTAGCCAGCTCATCTATTAAGAAGATGTGGTCCTCGAAGCTTGTAATATGACTGTAATTGAGAACTCCAATGTATCCATGATCTCAACTATGCCATGCCCTTACGTTTAAGCCGATCATCCGATTTCAACTATGAGTGATGCTAGAAAAACATTTTATCACTCATAGTTAATTTAGAAAAACATTTTATCACTCATATTTTTATCACTCATAGTAACCGACAAAGAAAAAATATGATCTGGTGGTAAATAAAATATGTACAATGAAGAAATGATGATAAAAGAAATCATTTTTGAAGGTTTTAATTTTATTTTTTTGTGTTTTTCTATGGTTATTTTGCTATGGAAGAGAGACTGTTTTTTTTTTTTTTGGGCTGTAGAGACTGGTGTGTTTTGATGTATGTTGTATTGTTTTTCGCAGACAACTGAAAATTTTTGGGGTATTAATACTTGCATCTACCCACTGGGTTGGCCACCCACTGGGTCAATAAAACATGTAAGTTTTCCCACTACCACCAATTCCTTTCCTTAATACTTGTTTTTATGGATTTACCCACATTCAAACTTCTAATTAATACGAAATTGTTGACTACTGTTGTCTGGGGACTGGGAATTGTTGGTGCTGGGTAGACCTGGCAGTCCTGACCCGAAACCGATTACCCGACCCGATTGACCCGAAACCGTAACCGAATATACCCGAATAGTGGCAACCCAATTTAGAACCGATTATCCGAAATGATCCGAACCGAAACCGAAAGGTTATTAACCCGACGACGATCCGTATCCGAATCTAACCCGAACCGAATCAGATTCAAACCGTTCACAATCGAAACCGATTTGATCCGAACAAAACGCAAACCGATTCAAACCGACCTGAACCGAACTTGACCCGAACCCAAAATAAATCGAACCCAAAATTGGTTAAACGATATTATTTAATGAAAATAATTATTTTTTACCAAAGAATTTAAAGATTATACACTAAACCTTATTTAGTGTTAACCCAATTTGGTGATTTGAATGTAAATTTGAGAATAGAGGCTCAAAATATAGATTGACCCGAAATTGACCCGACAGTTCGGACCTGTATCCGAACCCGATCCGAAATGACACAAACCGATTTTAACCCAACCCAAAAGTAACAGAATTTTTAAACAAAACCGATCCGATATTGAACCGACCCGAGATGAACCGACCCGAGATGATTCAAAAATATACAAATCCGAATAAACCCGAACCCGAAGTACAATCGGAATCGAACCCGACCCATACCCGAGTATAAGTCGACCCAATTAGACCTGAACCGAAATTACCCCGATCCGAAACCGATCCGATTGACCCGTTTGCCAAGTCTAGTGCTGGGGGAAGTTTTGGACGGTGCAAGTTGGTAGGTGTGATTAGACGGTAAGATTGAAACAATTATAAAGCCACGCAAAATTTATAGAATAAGTTGCCCTTAATAATAGTAACGTCACCCTGATTCCAAACGTATGTTAATGATGACATATTGACATTATATATATGCTTCAAGGACCCTAAATAATATGATCCTTTCTTCTCAAAAAAAAAAAAAAAAAATTGATCCTTAAACATATTTCTCACCTTTATATCTACATTTGTTGTGGTGCGCGCTTTAATTATAGTGGTACTGATTAGGCTAGGCAAAAAGTGGTAAACTTGTTTCACACGGGGTATAACATGCTTCAAATAGTGATCGATCGAGCATTTTGTTACTGTTAGTCTCCTCGGTTCGTATTCAGCTTCCTTATGGCATAACATGCTTCAGTGACGCTTAACACAATAGAACTGACCCTTGAAACATACATTACATATCGAGGGAGTGTTACAGATCGAAAATCCCCAAAACGTTATAGATCTAGCTACTGAAGTACACAAATTTATCTCTCTCAACCTTCGAACTTAATTCAACCTTGATTTAAAAAACAGAGGTGGTTGGCTCACTGGTAAACAAGTTACAATTTGTACACCAAACCTCCTGGGTCGTACGTTAGGAGGTGCCCTTTAGCCACGCCCAAAGAGGAAGAAAGTTAATAAACTTCACTGAACCATAATGTCATCGTAAAGTTCATAGCATGTCGAAGGCAATAAACTTCGTATTATCTAGGGTCACTGAACCATAATGTCATCGTAAAGTTCATAGCATGTGTTATAGCTTATTACCCGTAGTCATTACATCTTCTTGCCAGAGGTAAGCTCCACGTGGATCGCCATTTGAAGTGAATAAACATTCGAAAATGGCCCTTTAGTATGAGCACAACATAAGGGAGCTCAAGTACATTGCAACGTTCATCCCAAGTACATTGAGAGAATACCGTAGAAGTGTCCCTTTAAACATCAATTACAGAGGGAGCGATGCTTTTGTGACCCTAAAAACAATAGAAGTGACACTTGGGAGAAGTGAGTTCACCCTTTATGTTTCTCTCTTAAGACAAAAACATTGAGATGGAAACATTAAGATTTATTTGAGAGTTTGAGACTCTATCAGAGAAGTTAGTCAATGTTCACACCATCATCAACATTACTATTGATAACCCTACTACGTTTTATGAACTTACCTTTTAAAATACAAATTGAACCAGAACTGATCCTTAAACCATTTTAGAGTGACGCCTGGAACTACAGATGTGACCACTCTAGTAAACATGAAAAATAAGGCTAACTCATAGCCACACAAGGAAATAAGGCTAGGAACTTTTAGGATTCTAAAAAATCCCTGAAAAATAGAGTTTGCATCGTCCAAATTCATCCGGCCCTAGTCAACATCCTATTAATTACTATTGAATCTGTACCTAATTAATAAACTTCAGAATATGGACGGTTTCAAAGGCTTAGGTGTCAGTAGGGTAGTTGATTTTTTTTTGGGGGGGTTATCCACCGTCAACCAATATTCTGATTTGCTAAACCAAGTGACTCTTAACTTAAAGAGTCCCATGCAACCCCATGAGAGAGAAAAATCATCCTTTTCCTGACCTCTTCCCTCACAATAGTGACTCTCACTTTACCTAACTCTCTCTCGTACTTTCCCATTAAGAAGTCACCATTGTAGTTGCTCCGATGAGTCCTGGGTAGTTGATTGTTCTACTGTGCACATCTGTAACCATTAATTATAATTTATTATATTTTTTTCCCAGTCAAACGTTTTGGAAGACAAAACAAAGAGTATGAACATAGACTACATATTTCGGGAATTGTTCAATGTAAATCACATATTACTTAATGTAAATTGCTCAAGGTTAGGAACTTTTAGGATACTGAAAAGCCCTGAAAAATAGTGTTTGCACCGTCCAAATTCATCCGGCCTAGTCAACATCCTATTAATTACATCCCATATAAAAAATAACATCCTATTAATTATATAGTTGAATACACAGAATTAATAGCAGTTTCACAGGTATAAAAATCCCCTCATCGTTCACTTCATCTTCATCACCAAGATCATCAACAATTCAAAAAGCTATTATCATCTCTGTTTTCTTCCTTCTAAATGCAAGATCTAAAAAGCCAATACTCTAACTTATATCATTTCAGTTTGACACATAGATTAGCAAAGAAACTACCAAAAAGCTTCCAAAAATGATATGCTTTCTTCTCCTTTCCTTATTATACATACTTCATTTTCCACCTGATCATATTTTGACTATCAGAGCCTGAGTTAGGTCCTTCATATCCTCTAAATCATCGTTTTTATCCTTTAGCTCTGCTTTGATGGCCTCCAGCCTTTGTACTCCTTTTCTTGACAGTTCATCTCTTAGCTTACTTCCACTTTCCCCAACATATTTCCCATCTTTCTTTTCTACGGGTATGTTAGCTACAAATCCACAATACCCTTCGAAGCCCACACAAACTTCTCCTTTTAATCACGCCTTTCATGTGAATTGCCCTTTTCAGATTGTCTTGGTGACATTCTTGGACAGTCTGGAGGCCCTAACTCAGGCTCTGATAATCAACCAACGAAAGTACATACACGAGTTGCTAGATGCCGCAACGTCAGTGGTTACTTCTGTTTACAGATAACTTTGTGTACTTCAATAGATCTATAACTTTTGAACGTGCCGTCGAGCGTAGCTTTTTTAATGTAATTGAAGGTTGCTTTAGTGTTTTTGCCCCCACGGACCCTTGTAGTTTTTGTGAGGGTGGTTGTTGCTTTTTAATGCACTTTTGAAACATACATACCTTCTGATGGTTTATGTGTTTTCATTGCGTCAGAAACTGCAGTGGAAGTGACCTTTTAAATCTACATTACAGATCGAGTGGAGTGATCCTCAAACGGTTGAAAATGACCCTTTAGTATGAGCACAACAACAGGGAGCTCAAGTACATTGCAACGTCTATCCCAAGTACATTGAGAGAGAGGGGGGGCCGGGGGGGCAACGGGCGAATAACCAAAGTTAGTATTTGTGGGAGGGCGATTTTAGTTTTTAAAGGGATTAACTCTTTTGTTACAAACGTGCACTATTCACTCAAAAAAAAAAAAAAAAAACAATGATCAATGGTTTACTTTAAAGTAATCGACGTCTAACCAAAATTAACAGAAACATTGTTGTATGAAAGTTATAGTCTAAACAATTTTCACCAACAAAAAAACAAACCATGTACAAGAATAATCGTTATATAGTACGAGTGTGACTTTTACATAGATTATTACAAAATATAAATAAACTAAAACTTAAGTTATTACAATCATTTATCCATGTGAACTCCCAAATTCTATACATATAGACTATAGTAGTCAAAAAGGTTGGTTGCTGGGGTTCGGGTTGATAAGAGCAAAAATAAGGTTTATGTGGATACCCCATCCCTTGACCATAAACCTTTACCCCAAACCTTAACCCTCATTTAATTGTTGTAACGGTGGACTTTGGTAGCGAATTTGGTGGTGATTGTAAACGGTGGACTTTGGTAGTGGATTTTGGAATCAATAAAAAGTTGTTATTCTTGTCTCGTATTCACTAGAACTGCTATTTACTCCATAACTATTGATTATGGTAGCAAAGTCACAATAATATGATTTCACCAAAAAAAAAAAGTCACAATAATATGACCTTTGTAGAACAGTAGAGGATCCAAACTGACTTATCATCGATATCATCGACTATAAATATCGCAGTTTGACATCAGTAAATTCTCTGCAGTGCATCATTTCCTTCCTTTGAAATTTCTACAGATCAAAAGATAATCGATCTTTGCAATTGTGATTATGGCTCCAAAAAACTGATTTACCACTGAAGAAAAACGAGAAGGACCTGCTTTTGGTGGTTCGAAACTGCTTCGTCTTCCCGATGAATTGTTACAAAAAATTGTCACTAAATTGGGGAATTGGTCCTCAATCGATCTACTTCGCTGTAGGCTAAGGTTTTATACTTCTCTTGAAATACTTTCATCTAACTATTGTTTTCTAGTTTTTTTATTCGGATTTGGATATCAATTTTGTTTTTGATTTACAACAGTGCTCGGAAATTGAACGAAATTGGCCAACGGCCAGTCGTCTATGAAAAAGCAGACGTATCTAAAGTGCCAATTGAACCCCAAAACAACAGTGCCCGAACGTTTCTATATACATGTGCGCGATTTAAAAACTCGGGTGTTTGGATTGAACTTGGGACGGTATACTCTCATCATTGAAAGTGTAATACAATTAATTATTGTCTCTCTCTTATTTTAGTTTCGTCCTCTGTAGCACATGTACTTCGCTCAGGGGAGATTCGAGGAAGGACAGCGATACATATCAGAGGCAGCAGATTACGGGCTTATGGAGGGAATGTATGTAATGAGCTTTATCTTACTTATGACTGGTCATAAAAATGGGAATTGGGATGCAGGGATAGAGATGATGGGCAAACTGTACAGGCAGTTCAAATGAAGAGGCAAAGCTGCTGGAAGGAGAATTATGTCTCGCCGTTGTCCCCGTCAAATTACGTACATTAAGCTTCCCCATTTTGGGTTACCATATTTGCCCTGTCCCCTGAGACATATACATTACCCTGAATATGAGAATGCTGAATTAGAAGACACATATCCTTATTGTCCAGTTTGCACTTGCTTAAGGGAAGTTATCTGGTTTCATTCTACCTTCATTTGCGGCAAAATGTCTAATGTTATGTAATGTAGCAAAAAGAATTTGCTAGAGAATGTCTCATGTTATGTAATGTAGCAAAATGGATGTTCTAGATATTGTCTAATGTTATGTAATCTAGGGAAGTCATCTATCGTATTTTGGTAGCTTTTATAAAACAATGTTTTGTTGGGGGGTGAAGTTGCATTCGTTATTACTATGTCACTTGGTACACATCTTATACTATGTTGTTGGGCACCAATTTTGCTATGTAACTTGGACACATCTTATACTATGTCGCAAGCTATATATATGACCCATTGTGCTACGAAACATGGTAGCTTACACATACACCTCTACCAATCAAGAATCATACGAAACAAAATGCCTAATAGGCTTCAACAAGTCCACAATCAAAACTTTCGAGGTAGGAGACAAGGAAACCTCCATTAGTCTTGGCTTGATTTTGGTTATCAACTCTATCGGATCAACTCCCGACATGGCAAGAGATATTGCAGAAATCTGATTCTTTTGATCACTCGGGAACGGGTTTTTCGTAATATTGGCCCTGTGAACCCTCAGCATTATAAGTGAACCCTCAGCGTCATAAGTGACCCTATAATGCAGTAGAAGTAACCTTTTAAACCTACATGTGTTTCTTTTCCATATATTCCAAATCAAACAAACTATAATTACAGGGGTGTGGCGTGTGGGTGATTCATGTCTTTCTAAATTAACTATCAGTGTAATTTCACATTACTTTTACATACACTGTTCTATGTATAAAATTGTGTATCATATGCTTAGAAATAATATTATCCTACAAATGGTGGTTGTTAAGGTATTACATTATTGTTTCAACATTGCAAGTTCACCCTTTGATTATGGGTAAGCTGTACAACTAAAGAAGTCACCGTGTGATTTAATATATAACATGCTTCAGTGACGCTTAAAACATGCTTCAGTACCAAAATATATAGTACATGGGGTATGTACTTTATTGCAGACACAAGGCATTGAGGAGAATGGGGATTCGAACCCATTGGCTTGCTTTATACATTCGATGAAAACTACAAGTGACTCTAAATAAGTAAAAATATGACATTAGATAATAAAACAATGACGTTCGAGAACAATAAAGTGACCCCGGATACGTAAAACGTGACCCTGATTCAAACTGGAAGAAAGTGGCCCTGTAAACCCTCAACAGAATAAGTGACCCTATACGGCAGTAGAAATGACCTATTAAACCTACATTACAGATCGAGGGGAGTGACCCTCAAACATTTTAAAGTAGTTTTATCACTTCAAAAGACCACTAGAGAGCATGAAATGTAATCAATTATAGAAAGTATCGGAATGATTCTTTTGTATCCCGGAAGGGAATGTAATGCGTATAATCGTTTAAAGGCTCACTTTTTAATCGCTCTGCCATGTTTCGCCCAGTTTTCCCAAGCTTGGACGATCCAGAAATTGGCTTGTTATTTCATCTTAGAAATCTATATTATTATTATCTACGGTCATGCGCACATTAAACATTTAGAGTCACTTCACTCTTGTCGAAGGTAATAAACTTCGTATTTTCTAGGGTCACTGAACCATAATGTCATCGTAAAGTTCATAGCATGTGTTATAGCTTATTACCCGTAGTCGTTACATGTTCTTGCCAGAGGTAAGCTCCACGTGGATCGCCATTTGAAGTGAATAAACATTTTTCAGTGCCGTGTTGGTACAAATCAAATCAAGTTTCAGGGTGATATCCGGCCGGGTACAATTTTAAGAAACATTCAGTGAAGTTGGTACACTATACTTCTCAGATAAATATCAACAAAACTATTAAGCTAGAGCAAAACTTTACTATGACATTATGACCATGTAAGTTATGAAATTTACTATGACATTGTGGTTCAGTGACCCTTGATAACAATAAACATACATTAGTAGTATTGATGGCGAATAACAATATGTATCCCATAAAATAGATTTTCCAACCAAACTATACTGTAATAGTATTGATGGCGAATGACACTAAAGCTAAGTTTCATAACCCTCCAAAATTAAACAACAAAACAAACTAATTTGGCTACTAATTGATGATTCTTGTACTTATGTTTCAAACCCATCGCGTTGGTTCAAAATGAACATCTGAAGTTGAACCATGCAAAAGTCGCATGCATGTCACCAATTGTGGATCGTTGTGATGATTGTCAACCGGCTCAAACATAGGGCAGTGACCTTCGCCAGATTTGTCACATATCTTCTTCCATGTATGTTCCAAAAGGGTGATTACGGATTTACGGATCTGTCATTTGTTGTACCTAGCTCAAAGAGGTGTAAAGCATCTCCTGCTGGTTCTGGGACCAGAATGGAGATGAATGTGGAGGATGCTACTCCTAGTTCCCTCAAAATAAAAGGGGTGGAAGCTGAAGATGATTCTGATTCTGATCACCTGACGTTGTCGCAATATTTTCAGCTAAACGGTACATGTAGTGCAAATGGAAAAGTTGATTCCTCATTAAGTGAAGAAGAAAGTCCTTTGTCCTCTGCAGGAGATAATGTATCGGTCAGCGAGACAAAATCCTCAACAAAACACAACGCATCCCTTTCTCCACGAAGTCGACGAGTCTCCTCCATTTCTCGGTCTCTTTTTCTCTCTCTCTCACAAAAGAAAACTTGATGTCAAGTGTATAGTCATCAATTTCGTATGCGTCGACGTCTTGTTTTTCAATCCTCCATTCGTGAAGATATGCGTTGATGTCAAGTGGATTGATATAACGTTTGAAGTGTTCATTGGTGTGGAACTCTATTAGGTGACCAGCACTCGAAACTGACTATCATTGTTGTTCGTGTCTACCGTCAACCCGGCGTTAGGGGTGGAAGGGAGGTTTCGAATAGGGAGTGGCCTGCCCTAAGATAGTCCTCGACCTTATTAATTAGGACCTCTTTAAGGGTCGTAGTACTGCCCTCACGGTTGCTTGCGAACTTACCCTTCCACCCCAACGTCGGGTTGATGGTGGAGACGAACAACAGTGATAGTCAGTTTCGAGTGCTGGTCAATTAACAGAGTTCCACACCTATGAACACTTCGACGATATATCAATCCAAGGTAACTGTAACTCCACTGAATATTGGTTAGACGATATCTTCACGAATAGAGGATTGAACAATAAGACGTCAACACATACGAAATTGATGACTATACACTTGACACATCAAGTTTCCTTTTGTGAGAGAGAGAAAAAGAGATCGAGAAATGGAGTGAGACTCGTCGACTTCGTGGAGAACCACCAACCTCTTGCACCATATCTCACTATGAGCGATGTTAGAAAGTCATTTTATCACTCATAGTTAATTTAGAAAGACATTTTATCACCCATAGTTAATTTAGGACATATAGAGAAACAGGCAGAGATAAATATGATTAGGGGTGAAATAAAGTATGTACAGCGAATGAAGGAGACGAAAAGAAATCATATTTTTATTTTTCTTTCGGTAGTTTCTTTTGGTGTAAAACTGAACCAATCTTTTCGAAAATATTTTGGTACTTTCTTTGGTGTAAAACTGATCAAGAGGGCTATGGCTTTCTGAAGAAAAATGGAACGTTTGTTTTTGTGTTTAGGGATGAAGGTGAAGTTAACAATGAGGGGGGGTTATTTATAAGGGGCTGAAACTACTACTGAATCTGTAATCTAATTATAAAATTTTAGAATATGGACGGTTTCAAAGGCTTAGGTGTCAGTAGGGTAGTTGATATTTTTTTTGGGGGGTTATCCACCGTCGACCCTATTCTGATTTGCTGAACCAAGTGACTTAACTTTAAAGAGTCTCCATGCAACCCCATGAGAGAGAAAAATCATCCTATTATTGATCCGGCCTAGTCAACATCCTATTAATTACATAGTTGAAGACACGGAATCAATAGCAGTTTCACAGGTAGAAAAATCCCCTGGCCTCATCGTTCACTTCATCTTCATCACCAAGATCATCAACAATTCAAAAAGCTATTATCATTTCTGTTTTCTTTCTTCTAAATGCAAGATCAAAAAAGCCAATACTCTAAGAAACCACTGACGTTGATCAACACATTGCGTGCATCTAGCAACTCGTCTTTGAACTTTCGTTGGTTGACTATCAGAGCCTGATGAGTTAGGTCCTCCATATCCTCTAAATCATCGTTTTTATCCTTTAGCTCTGCTTTGATGGCCCGATGACTCTAAATAATAAAAATGTGACACTAGATAATAATAAAACGGCGTTCGATAACAATAAAGTGACCCCGGATAAGTAAACCGTGACTCTGAACTGTGACTGTAATATTGGCCCTGTGAACCCTCAGCATTATAAGTGACCCTATACTGCAGTAGAAGTAACCTTTTTAAACCTACATGTGTTTCTTTTCCATCTATACCAAATCAAACAAACTATAATTACAGGGGTGATTTATATTGTAAATCAAACAAACTTCTTTTTTAATTCATGTTTGAAGGGCCACATGTAAGGACTACGGGCAAATATGCAATAATATATAGTGACGCTAGAATCTGTAGGTCACCCAAGATATATAATGATTGTGACCGACCTTATATAATAATGAATATTCATGCATGTTATGAACACATCATGGTTGAGTGACCCTAGATAATTTTAAATTGACCTTCGACGAGAATAAAGAGACTCAAAAATCAAAATACTTAAAACGTGACCCTCCCATTATGGTTTTGAACTTAGATAACAATAAAATGACAACTTTACAAATGACCCTATGATTCAGTAGAAGTGACCCTTTAAAATGACAATAAAGTGTTTTGCCAGTACATTAGAGATCAAGGGGATTGATCCTCAAGCATTTGAAAATAGTTTTAGAACTTCAAGATCTCGATAGAGAGCATGAAATTTGCCATAGCCCATATCACCCTTCTATTTGCGTGAAATTTTAATTTCACACGCAATGTGTTCCTAGAAATTTGCATGTTTATTCAAGCTGTTCACACGCCATTGAATCTCTGCTAAAAACTCCACCAAAACAAGCTCAATGGGACGCGTACCGGATTCAGTAGCCTTTTGTTTCGATACTCGAGAAATCAGTCTCTTTTTTCCGTTTTGCATTCAATTATTGCCTCTCAAAGTGGAGATTTCAATTCAGTCAAAGTTGAAAGTAATTCAACTTCTCCAAAAGCCAATAGCTTTTACACACCGGGTAGTCTACCCAGGTGTTGTGTGAATTGATGATTGGTTGGGTTTTGATATTTTGTTTTTGTAGTTGAAAATAATATATTTGAGTTCCAATGTACATGCTTATATTTCTTGTCCACATCACCCGTGTAGACCAAAGTCGAGAATTCAGTCTTGGTTTTTTGTATTTGCCCCTCAAAAGTCATGAATTTAGTCAAAGTATAACAAATTCAACATTATTACTAGTATTTTTTTGATAGACAAGAAAGTTAAGATTAGCTTTACACTACAAGTCTACAATGCCAAACTTTCTTTCTCATCTATAAAACCCCTCATTCTTCACATTCATACTCCCCGCAACATCATCAACCTTCTCAATATGATTCCTTCTCTTCAACTTTTTTACTTGTACATCCACCACAGTTCCACAACCCCCCTAATAAGTTCCATTACCAAATATCCACCACAGGTCCACAACCCCTTAATAAGTTTCATTATCAAAAGTTTTTTAGTTCCTCTTATCTAAACATGAAGGTTTATTTGTTCCTTTTAATTTGTTAGTTCCTCTTAAGTAATTGTAATATTCGATTTTTTTTTAAAGCAAGAGCACTTTATTCTCTTTTCTTCTCTCTCTAATTGGTTGCAACATAATACAACAAATCGCAATCCAAACTTCATTTTCCTTCATCTTGTATCTCATTGAATCTTGAGTACTCTAAAATCATTTGGAAGCCATTAGAGTTAAAGAAAGCTAAGGATCAAGCTATATCATTGGCATAATACTCCAAATCGTTCATAGCTTTTACCTTATTTCTTTTCCGATCATCTGTTGCTTTGTTCCATTAGTCAAACGTGTCAATACTTTTAATGGGAAGTGATCAATCTTGTTTGGTTGAATAAAGGAATTGCGAATTCATGGGAATTAATGTGGGTAGTTCTAGTTAATTCGGACTAAGTGGTTGTTTTGGTTAATAATGAAAAACATGGGAGTATTATTGAGAAAGAGGTCTTGGGGCATGCTCATGGTCCTTCATGACAATACCTCTCTAGCGATGTGGAAGATACCACAATCTCACCTCACGAGAACAGAAGGCACTTCAAACCTACACATCTGGAGGATGATAACATGGAGGCGTTGTGCCACAAAAAGAGAGGAAAGTAAGTAATAACTGGGGAAGATGTCGATTGATGCACCACAGAAGATGTTGGCACGGATAGTTGGCCCATAGCATGTTGTTCTCCCCACAAACAATACAATTACCATGTCTGAGGCTAACTTCAAATTTCCGGATAAAATTGTTGGGATGGTTCACGATTCGGCATAGAGACTCCAATTTTCCGTGCAACTTCCTAGAAAGTAAAAAAAAATCTTGAGTTGAAATTCTACTTCCAAGTTGCATGACTTCTAAGACACTCATCCAATTGCGAGTATTCAGTGTACTACTATCTAATTAGTCGGAGCAACCTTCAATCCAAAATAATTCTGTATTTTGTGTGTTCACGTTTTGCTCCATATGTATAAATTACTTATGTATAAATTAATTACTCCTTTTTGATATAACTTTAGAAATACTAGAGTATTTATTAAAATAACTGAGCCACAAACACCTAACTTAGCCAAACATTAAAAATGATAGACATACACCTCAATCATTTAGCAAATAGGTGTTTGGCTCAGTTAGGTGTTTGTGGCTTATATCAAATAAGTGATAGAAATAGATTTATTAACCTCGAGTGAATATGTTAGGGTTTTTAATATATTCCACGCCAATATATTTTGCTAGTGAAAAATTAGATATATTAAGTGTTAAGTTGATATGGGCCTCACGGTAATAATGATGGAATTTGGCAAGAATTATGGTGTTTGGATAACTATTGGTAGTAGGATTCTTGGAATTGCCGTGAAGATTTTGGTAGGATTTAAAAGAGTTGGCACCACTTAAGAAGTTTATTAGGAATATAATTATTATGGTGGTGTACTATATTACGTGGGAGTGGTAATTTGGAAAGGAGGAGATTTCCTAATTGTGGTCGTGATAGGAGTCTTAATGAAGGCCTATAAATGTAGGACTGGTAGATTGGAGAAGTTGGCTTTGCCCCAAGGTAGAGAGAGAGCTCCCTTGTTGCAGTTGTAGAGTTGAAGGGTTACGTTGAAGGGTTTGTAGCTTTTCCCAAAAGCTATGTGGAGGGTTTCTAACTTTGACCTCAAAAGTTAGGTTATGAAGTGGGGGACAATTTTGTGGCTTTCCCGTGCATAAAGCCATAAATGGGGTAGTAGTAGTTGAGGTGAGAGTCCAATTGTATGAAGGGCAAAAGTGAGGATTGAGTTGGGTAGATTATTTCAATACATTAGCTAGAGGAGATTGAGATGTTGGTGTGTTGATGTATGTCGTTGTACTCACTCTTTGTCAATGTTAGTGGACTACTAGTGGTTCGTGGCTTTTTCCCTATTTGAGAGGGTTTTCCACATTAAATATTGTGTGTGTTTATTTATCTTGTGAATTTTATTATTGTGCTTCCGCTGTGGTCAAAGTAGTATGGAAGTGGGGCGTAAAATCCTCAACAGAATAAAATAAAATTATACGTCTTAAGATAAGCGAATAAGATTATTTTATTCTAATTAGGGGATAACTTTATATTTCGTTTTAGATAAAGTGGCTAAGTTCATTACTAATCTATTCAATTTAAAAGTGAGAAATTGACAGATTACATCCCCCTTACACATGGCCACTGTGGACTGTGGCATCACACAACCACTTCAGTGGTAAAGGATTGCACTCATTAAATTGAAGTAGGAAAGTGTGTCTATTGGATGCACGCACCAATCACTATATTCCATAGTGGGTAGAGAACTAGAGATTATACTGATTAGGGAAGGAGGCAAAGGAGAGAGAATGAAAAATGAGGTGGAAGATAGAGGAATTGGTGCATGCACGACAAATTGACAATTGACATGCACCATTGCTTATGCTCTGATCTAATACAGCGCAATGTAGACCATAGATGTGATCATTAAACATTATTATTACAAGTGGCGCAAAAAATAAAATGAGTACGACGTAATCCTTAAACCCTGATAAAGTGATGCTCCTTATTATACATGAACGTCTTTTTGTATATGTTCATTTTCATTTTGATTGGATTACAAGAATAGATTGACAAAGAAGTGATCTTTATTAAAGTTTTAAACCATTAATTATAAATCGACGCTTAAAACGTTAAAACTATAGAAGTTCATGTTTTGCGTCAATACTATCAATCATCCTTATCTTGACCCCTCAGGACCTTTCCCACTCTCACCTAACCTACACTACTCTCTCTCCTACTTGAACCATTAAAGGGTGAAATGAATTACGTGTCATGGGAAAAGCCGATCGAGGATTCTTCAATGAATACGGTCATTGCATGTACAGAAGAACCGGAAGCTTTGGTGTATTTACTTTATTAGCTTGCGCTTAAACATGACGAGGTAAAAAAAGAGAGGAAAAATTAGGTTACAGTGAATTGTCTTGTCTACTGTTACTTTTGCTTAGAGAAGCTAACAAAGTGATTATGGCGTTTGGGAGGGTCTAGGAGAGTAGGGTGAGGGTCTGAGTGTCTGACCGTCTGAGGGACTTTATTGGGTAGATTTAATTAGGTAGATTAATGCGTATCGGAGTTGTATTTGGACATGAATGAAGTGACCCGTGTGATATGTGTGTGACTACACCAATATTATTTTTCCTGCAATATCTGATTATTTTGACCCGCAGAAATAATAGTCTCCCTGATTCCCATTTTAATTATTACTGTATGGTTGAGTAACCATATCATATATCTAATATCTAATCTATCTAATATATATATATATATATATATATATATATATATATATATATATATATATATATATATATATATATATATATATATATATATATATATATATATATATATATATATAGGTCGTCCTCAAGCCAGGGTCCTTCAAAGAAGAACTCTTCGACGATGCCTTCTAAAGGGAAGAAGGATTAAAGTAGGTTTCTAGGAAAGCAAATCTAGTTTTCAAAGGAAAAAAATAATAGGAATTTGTTTAGCTTAAGCCCTCATAGTTGCATTATTTCCTTAGGAAGTTTAATTCTTGCAGTGTAAGCTTATTCGTTCAGTTTGAATAAAGATTATCCCCTTTTTTTTTTAATGAGTTGAAAGGTATTTTTGGATTAATTTTGGCCGGGCCCTTTTGAAAGGGTTACCTACGTATCTAGTGTGGAATCAGGCCAACGTAGTTTTTATTTTATTTTATTTAAGTTTTCGATTTTTTTTTTCTTTAGACGTAACACTTCTTTAGTTGATCCATATTGGTGAGCTGGCTGAACTCGATGCCATCAATATCCATGAGTCTGACGGCGCCTCCTGATAGGATGTCTTTGATGATGAATGGTCCGGACCGTTTTTGGTCGAAATTTGCCTCTGGGGTCGGTTACTGGGGCTCGTAATTCTTTCCAAACTAAGTCCCCTTCCTTTAAATTTCGAGGTTGAACCTTTTTGTTGAACGCTCTTGCCATGCGTTGTTGATACATGTGGGAATGTCCTAGGACCCGTAGGCGTCTTTCATCTGTGAACATGAGTTCTTCGTAGCGGGCTTGCAACCAATGGGTTTCAGGAATGTCTCCTTTTAAGGCTATGCGCATGGAGGGTAGTTGGATTTCTATGGGTAGAATTGCTTCCATTCCATAGACTATGGAGTAAGGTATTGCTCCCGTAGAGGATCTTATGGATGTCTTATACCCCCAATGGGAAAATGGAAGTTTGATGGGCCAATCTTTGTAGTTTTCTATCATCTTTTCAATGATTGTTTTGAGGTTTTTGTTGGCGGCCTTTACTGCGCCATTGGTTTGGGGACGGTAAGGGGATTATTTGTGGTGCTGGATTTTGTAGCTTTTGAGAAGGGTGGCTGTTTCGGCTTTGAAATGGGATCCATGGTCACTTATGATTTCATGTGGAACAACATATCGGCAAATGATGTTATTCCTTATGAATTTGGACACTTGTTTGGAGGTAAGGACGACATAGGACTGGGCTTCAACCCACTGGGTAAAATAATCTATGGCTACTAGGATGTATTCATGTCCTCCCGAGCCCTTCGGGGTGATCTTTCCAATGATGTCTATTCCCCATGAAGAAATTGGCCAAGGAGAGGTGAAGTTATGGAGCATCGAGGGTGGCATATGCTGCAGGTTGGCATATATCTGACAATTCTTAAACTTCTTAACGTAGTCGTAACAATCCTTTTCCATAGTAGTCTAGTAGTATCCCAATCGTAGAACCTTCCTGGAGAGCATTCGCCCATTCATGTGTGGTCCGCACACCCCATTGTGTAGCTCGTCCATGATCTCTGCGGCTTCTTCAGAGTTCACACATCTGAGGTTAACTCCATTGTGGGATTTCTTGTATAGAACCCCCTTTGTATTCTATGTATTGCGCCGCTAAAAGACGGATGGCCCGTTGAGCTCTTAGTGGTGCATCTTGAGGGTATACTCCTTTGGTGATGTAGTTGAAGACGTCTTGGTACCAAGGATCTTCTTCGATCGGAGCCAAAGTAATTTCTGTGTCGAGGTTGTTGCAAAAGGCTGGCTCGCTTCTTTTTCTTTTGGGTAGTGGCATTGTTAAGGGAGTTTAGCTACTCGAATTCCTGTAAAAGTGAAAATTCGTATTCTTGCTTTGCGAAGTTTACTTACATTGGTTAAATTGATTAGTTAATGATTTGTGAAACTTTGTATTCATTGGATTTGTCAATAGTGAAACAAAGAAAGAAATGAGCAAGAGGATTTTATTGATTTGCAAAAATAGATAAGCACACATGACTTGAGAGAAGAGGGTCTCTAATACCCGTCAAAAAGAAACTAGACTTAGAAGGAAAATAAAAGGGGAACACCCCCTATTCAAGACTCAACCTAAAGATTTAGCTAGGACCCTAACTCGACAAAACTTGGAGACTCAGACTCGACTCCTCCAGCTCCTGCAGGTAACTAGTCATTTCCAGGCTTTATCATCCATGTTGTCGTCCCTAGGCGGAACTTCTCCTCTATCAATGATGCCTTGGACGTCGTCTTTTAGACGTAGGCAGACGTCTGTATGGTGCCCAAATACCTGATGATACTTGCAATATGGTCGATTTTCTCTCGGTTCCTACTTTGCCTCTTCCAATAGATGTAAGGCTGAATGTCACCTCTCCATACTAACGCGTTCATAACTGCTTCCATTGGTGCCAAAAGAGGGGTATATTTTTCATGACTATGACGACACCAGTTGACTGTCCAAGTGTATGGTGGCCACATCGTCCCTTGGTCAATGAAACGCACGACTAGCCCTTTAAAACGCCTGCACTGGTTGATGTGATGTCCCTCAGTCGCTCAGTAAGTGCAGCTTCGAAAGGGATTTCCGTCTCTCGGCATGAGCTTTGATGTAGGGGTCCTTGGGCGAACATACCCATACTTGGACATCTTGTGATACAGGAGGTCTTGGGGCCCCCAAGTTTCTTCTTTGGTCAAGATGACCGTGTTTCTGCGTTTGGAGGTGTGTTCTTCTAGGATGTCAACCTTCTCTCTCATCTCTTTTATCTCCTTGATTATGCACGCCAGACTCTCTTGTATTTGATTTTTGTGACCCACTACTTTGTGGCATTTTGTGTCTGGTTCTTCTTCATAGGATTTTCGAGAAATCAGAGTGGTCTCCTCGTCACTGATGACGTGAGAGTAATCTTTAGCCTCCTCAATTGCAATATGATTGATAGCACTTAGGAGGTTGCCAAACCCTCCAGTTTCTTCAGCTTTACACAATGGTAGTGTGCCATTGTCTATCTTGTCCTGGATGATGTGCTTAAGGGCCCAACAGTCATTTGTGTCATGCCCTTTCCCTTGGTGATACTTGCAGTAATCGCCTTTTTTCCATTTGCGACCCTTGGTACTCGGTTCTGGAGTGGGACCTATGGGTCAGAGCATGTCTTTGTCTACTAATCTCTCGAAAGTTGTACTGAGAGTTATTCCCAATGGAGAGAAATCCCTGTTTAGCTTATTCCGGGGCATATAGCATTCCCTTGATGAGACATTGGAGGAAGATGTGTCACTCTTACGTTTCTTTTCTGACCCTTGGGGAACAGGATCAGGCCTCCCTGGAGTTAGGGATTTCCGATTTTCAGACGAAGGGACGAACATGGGTGTGTCCCGCAACTGTGTTGACTTAATGTTGGTGATATCAGCTTCCAACCTATCCGTTCGGTCAGTCATCTCGACCAGATACTCCTAGACTGTTCTAATCATGATGCGAACAAAGTGGCTTGAATCAAGGTATGGTAGGGGAGTGAAACGAACCTGGCCCGGCCTTTCTTCTTCGAATTCTGAACAGGAAGCACGGGACACTTATTAACAACAAAACCATGAGACTCTTACATAATGAAAAATTGACTCGCATATAGAAATTACATCGTTCTAAAAAAAAAGAAAAGTCCTTAAGCCTAAATGCCCAAATATTTCCCTAATATCCAATGAAAATGAAGTCAATGAATGAAAATAAGAAAAATAGAAAAAGATGACTATCCTAATTTTAGTTTTTTCTAGACTCAAGAAAAATGAAAAATGGGATAAAATAAAAAAAGAAATTTCAGTCCCTTTTTTTTTAATTTTTTTTTCGATTTTTTTGATTTTTACGCAATTTTGTTTTTGCCGTTTTTCTTTTTTTTTTTTGATTTTTTTTTTGGACCGAATCTGAATTATATCAAAGAAAAAAGAAAATACAGAAATAAGAAAAGGGAGAGGGAAAATTGAAAGACAGACTCTTCCTTTTTACTAAAAAGATCCTAGAAATTGTTCATGACTTTTAGAATATATCATTGGGAAAATGATGAGTGTTCATTGAATTTGAATTCTCGCACCATCTTCGGACACTAGGAACTAGCTAAAAAAAAACAAATGACTGCTAGCACGTAAGTACATGTTGGCACATAATCACGATATCCATGCATTCATGCAAGCATTATAACAACGCAATTTACAGGCAAACATGTGATCAGACGGGCATTACAACGACATATGCACAACAAGCAAGCGGATGCATGAATGTGGGTTAAAGGCTTTTGGCTCCTGTGAGGTTACCACGACAAATTACAATTTCCGTTCGGCGGATGGCCGACACATCAATTGTAATTCTTTTCATCAACAAGGATTGATGAGTCATGGGTGAGGAAGCGTCGATTTGCACGATAGGACAACTGTATATTCCTTTAAATATACGGGTTCTCTACGAGTTGCGACACAAACTTCCTCGAGGGTCGATAAGGGCCAAAAGGTTGTGCCAAAGCACATGCAAATTATGCAAATGATGCAAACATATGGAGCATGTTATTAAACAATTAAGCAAACTTAACTTTCGAGTCTCACCCTCTTAAATAAATCCCCAGCAGAGTCGCCACTGTAAGCACCCGGGATTTTTCCAACCTTATTCCACGGAGTGCGTCCTTATAGAAAATTTGTTCAGTTGGGGGCTTAGATAAGTTCAAGGGACCATAGAGTTAGAAAAGCTTTTGAAAATATTTGAATTGAATAAAAACCATGAAAGAGGTCACAAATCTGCTATCGGCGTTTCATCGAAGGGACAAACCGAAGGGACAGCCGAATAGCACGAAAAGTGAACTAATCATGTTTTTAGAAAGATTCCCGCTTATATAAAACATATAAGTACCCAAGAATAAAGGGTTCGGGGGCGAAGATACGAGGTGGGAAGGTGTTAGGCACCCCAACTCGCCCGTATTATGACAGCCTCTACTAACTCAAGTTTGCTTAATAATTTAAAGACATAATTCCCATGCAAAACCGTATTAACAACCTAGACTTAGACTACTAATTGTTTCATCACAAGCATCACAATATTTATTTTAACTCTTATTTAGACATGCATTCGATTGACAAGTTGAGCAGCACAACGACTAGACACACAGTATTTAGGAAGCGATAAAAATGTGACCTAGCATGATATCTACATTATGACTACTGGAAAAATAAACAGTTAAGCAATTAATTTAATTTGAGCTCTCAGGAATTTGTACCTGAACTGTAGGCTATATTTGACAAGAATAGTAAAAATAGATCTCAAGTTTTAGAAGAAAGAGGGGGAAACTCAGGAGTACTCAACTGAGAATAAAGGTTGCTAACTGTATACGCAGTGTCCTTTGAACTGAGGGTGAAAGGTTGTTTATATAGGCGAGGGAAGTAGGATTGTGCGGTCGAATTTGAGCTGAAAAACGAGACGGGCTTGAAAAATGAGCCGGACCCGAAAGGAAGTCAGCGCCGCTGGTCTGGGCCGCTAGCGGCTCTGGGACTTTCCCTAGGGCCGCTGACGACTATCAGCATCCAGCTGGAGGACGTCATAATGACGTCATCCAGCCCATTTTCATTTTCCGGAGGATTTTAAATATTCCGAAAAACATGAAAAGACCGTTTACCCCTGAACAGTAAAAGACGGTTTTACCCTTAAATAGCAACTTGGCGACCGGGAGTCGGAATGAGGCATGAGACGTGTCGTTGGAAAGCTCTTGAACGGGGCTTCTGAATGGAATGGAATGAAGGAGTGTTTGGAGGAAATAAAAAAATGAGACCTTATCTTAACTATTAAAGCAAAATAGCAGTTCAAGCTTAAAAATTACTCCTTTCATCATCGGGCTTTTGCGAATAAATCTGAAGACGCTTTTTCGGCGTCTATAGCTAGGTGTCTTCATTACACAAAATTGGATCTCTAAGGTGACGTCCCATGTAACATGCCTACACGAAATTGACTCAACTGTATATTGGTGAAAACTTTAGTCAGTTGTGGGTTCCTTTAATAATGATAGTAAATTAGAGGACTTTTGATAGCAATAAGCCCCATATTTATGTGATCCAGGATGACCTAAAAAATAACACTATCATGATGGAAATCATACATTCATACTCAAGTAGTGTGAACATATACCTATGCATCAATAAATCTTACGAACAAAAGACATACACTATGTGTGTCTTATACATTTAACTTTTATAGAATCTCATATGATATATATATATCTCATTTTGAAATATTTTTCAAATCCAATCTATCGACGTAAGATTTAAGATTTTTAAAGTTACCTAATAAAAGTTATTTAAGTTTGTTATTAGAAATAATATAGTAATAAATTGGATTTAAACTAAGTAATGATTCTGCACTATGGCGGGGTGACACTTGTAAGCTATGTGGCATGCTTGTACATGTAGCGTCTATGTGGCATCACTACACCGACATGAGCCTCCTAGGTAGTGTCCCACGTGGCGTGCCCACATAAAATTGACTTAACATATATATATATATATATATATATATATATATATATATATATATATATATATATATATATATATATATATATATAAACTAAACTTGAGGAAGTTAGTGGAGATGGAGAGAGAGAAAGGAGGTAGATACTAGTTACTGGCTAGCAAACGTGAGCTTTTTTTTTCGGACTATTGATTTCTTTTACAATTTTTTTTAATAAGTTAACTGCATATGTTGGTAAATTGATGTGAAGTATAAATGGAGCTTCCAAAAATGGACACTAAAATTCCAGAGCTCCCATGGTTTATTATTTACAATAAGTAGTATTAAAAATTTTCCAACACAAAAGGCCTGTATTTTCAAATGTAACCCAACTGATAGCTCTCGATAATCACTTTGAATTGATGTCAGGCTGGAATTGATTTCAAATAATCAAGATCATATGTAAAAATATGAAACTCTGCTACGTTGGAAACTTTGAATCCAACATCCTAAGGTTTACGGAAGAAGCAACATCAAGAATGTCTCGTGCATTATGTCTAACATATCCTCTGCACTCATCATCTCCCATGGTTTATCATTCAGTACCCCAACAATAATAACTTTCACTCATCAATAGGAAGAAAATTTCAAATTGATTGAGAAGCTTGGCAATACTCCATTATTTGCATTTTGCAGTCAAGTAACTTTGTGTTTTCAACCTTGGTATCGCTAGCTCTACATGTACCTAACACACCGATTTAGTTTTAGAAAACCACCAAAAAACACCACAAAAAGAAAAACTAATAGTAAGTAACATTTGAATGCTTAGAACAACTTCATACAAAAAAGGGTGGTTGAATGGTATATACGAATTATGGACTTTGCTTTCTTTCTTCCCTCTACGATTGTGGCCAAATGTTGGATTTGGAGCTTGAATTTCCAGCACTTCTGTCATATGACTAAACCAAACAATAAAAACACATTTAATCAGTTATACACCTCACAAAAGAAAACAAGAAAAAAACAAAAATAAAATAAAAAATATAAAAGTCATGGTCGATCACATCATCATTCATCACAATAACACATCAAACCAAAACTGTACGCAAATTGCACTATGGGAAGTTAATTAGTCTGTCTAATGTACTCCAAGTTAGCATTACCCGGACACATCTGTAGACACTTGTAAATTGTAATGTCTCTTAGACTTGGAAGCTACTATTAGAGAGAGATTTTGAAGATACCTGCTCATACTGCTGGGCTAGGCAAAAAATTTCTGATCATACGTTACCACTAGATAACGATATTACCCTATCACAATCCTCTTAAAATAGGGGAGTTCTTTTTAATTATTAGGAAAACTAAAAATGAAAAAAATTGTTTAAAATTATTTTATTGGTTGGGTAATATCAAATCAACAATATAGTGGTTTGTTATCATAACACTTGAAATTTTTTTCGTAAGCTAGGAGTGGGTTGTAGAAGAGAGGGCAAGAAATTGAAGAACATAGTTTTAAGAAATAATAACAATTTGTGATTGAAAAGGAAAAGAACCCTAAAAGTTAAAAAAGAAGATATACTAGTAGTTAGTTACTATTTTTTTCTTTTTTTTTTTTGGTTTTGTCAGTTACCATCTTTTAGCACTCCATCATGTAACAAACTTGTCATTCTTATTCAAAAGTATAATTGAACGTGGATGTAGTGAGGTTGTAACAGTTAGCTATTTATTTTTTTATATTTTTTATTTTTTTTGAGAAATATTTAGACGTGGGTGTAGTTTGGTTGTAACATATTTTATTTTATTTTTCAGATATAATTTAGGCGAAAATTGTCCAAGCTTGACATGTGGATTATTTTAGGTGAAAATTCTCCTAACTCGCCACGTGGCTAAATGCATTTTCTTTGGGGTTGGTTCAAGAAAGTAATTTGAAGTGCTTAAGGATACATAAGTGGACAACAAAAGGTGTCACATTTCATGGTGTCCACCATTTCTCAATATGTAGGGTTTGCATATTACGTTTCGATGAATACAACTTCTGTTTTTTCCCATTTTGCGTTCTATAAGGACTAGATGACTTCAATGTAGAATACTTAAAGTCATATGAATACAATTCAATAAATCTTTTAATGTGAGACATTGAATAAATATACATTTTTCTTATTGTTGATGAAATAGTACGCGTTGTGAGTTTTTTCAGTACACTATTTTCATTATAAGAAAACTCACAAAGTGCTCACATTTGTTAAGGAGATAGAATTGCCAATGTAAGTTACATGAAATCAAAGCTAAACTCTGGATCGAAGGCGTTATTCTCTCAACAAATTTGATCATATCAGATATATATATTCTGGTGTAACTTATTCCTCTAAATAGGAAGCTTATATATTCTGGTGTAACTTATTCCTGTATTCTCGTGTATCAATTGCTAATACTCTTATAAATAGATGAATACCACATAAGGTTTGTCAACCAAGAATTCCTAAATTCACACTCTTTCAACATTCATACCACTACCTCAAAAACTCCACCTTAATCAGTACAATTTCTTAATTAAGAAATTAAAGCAACAAAATTGAGTTTTGCCATTGGTAAAAGTTTTTGAAGGTTTCCATCACCATGAATACTCCTACAACTTTGATTATTCTAGTATTGATGTCATGTATGTTTGTGATAATGTTTGAGGGTGATGCAAGATTGGTTGCAACTAGTCCAATAACTCATGCAACGCAACACGATGCTGGAGTTCAAAATGCTGTATCTGCAACCGGAAGTGCAAACAAAATTTGTGGAGCCATTTGTTTAAAGCGTGTGAAGCAGCCACCTAAACCAAATGTGTAGGTTCTCAATAGGGAGAAAAACCATCAGATGACTATGTAATCAAAAAGATTTTCCCTAACTAAATGATGTTTTATACAATTATAATTGCGATCATACATTATATGAATTGACCGTTGTACTTATTAACGTCATGCGTTAAATGAGCTTTTTTAAGGCTAATTAAGTTCAAATAACGAGTGTTGTACTTAAAGTTGGAGCTTAAATTAATTTATTTTAATTAAGTCAATGTATGTGTTTCGTAAATCATGTAGTATTAAGGTTGTTGCATGCGATACTAGAGGCCTAGAGGACATGGTGACTATGATCTACACTATGGATGAATGACAGGTTGGCAGATATAGGTGGATTTTGCCCCGCGTTTGCCCTAGATGGGGCAGGGATGGAGGAGCAATAGGTGGGGATGGTTTTGAAAAAGCTAAGCCAACGAGATGTTAGAGTGGGATGGTTTGTGTTGTTCTCCCATTGGACACCCTCCGTATCCCCGCTTCGCCTCATAGCCGCCTAACTAACACGCCTCATACCTAAGGATGGTAATGGATCAGATTCGAAGTGAATTATACTGAATCCAAATCTACTCTAAAACTAAACGGATTTTTAAATTACCTACGAATCTGAATAACCTTCGATTAGGGAATATACGAAACCCTCCGAATCTAATCCATTTACTTGACATATTTTTTCAATTTCTATTTTTCTTTTAAAAAAGTAAATATATATAAAATATGCTAAACAACTAACTGTTATTTCAACAAAAATACACATGGTAAATATATTTAAGGATTTAAGATATTGTTGAGTCCTTAGAGTTTTGATGATTAACAAACTATGTTTATGCACCTAATTAATACTAATGAGTTTGTTGTGATATTATGTGTAGCCTTGAATTAACCTCATGGATGGATAGCTTGCTTGGTGATGCACCTTGAAGACTAAGAAGGAAGATATATGGGTGTCTTTTCAATTAGCCCTCTTGGTGATCCGTGAAGACTAAGAAGGACGATATATGGGTGTCTTTCCAATTAGCCATCATGGAGAAGATACGTAAAGACTATGAAGGAAGATATATGGGTGTCTTTCAGAATAAGATTCTGTAACGTGGTTTGACTTAAGATAAGACTTGGTGAGGAATGGAACATGTTAACTTATGGACAACATTAAGATTGAAGGCGGCTGGGAACAATGGACCAGATGATGGACCAGACTCCTGTCAGTTCCCAGCCCAGCACGAGTTTCGAAGGATTTCGAAAATGTTTTTACAACTGGATTTTAAAGTGGACTTTCCCGTCCAAAGTGTTTTTGGCCTTATTGGAAGATATTTATCTTCAGTTTTCAAAAGCATAAAACACATGGTTTTAGAGTGGAAAAAACAAAGGCTAAAAGACAAAGGAATCTTTCACTTTATGGAGCCTTGTGCAAGGTTCTCTTACACAAGCCACCTCAATGTTTTGTATCATGGAGAATCTGATTTCTTTGTGTAGTAGGTTGTTTTCTAGGACTAGACAAATCAGATTTGAAATGTCCCATTAACTTTGGCAAAAGATTCCTTAAAGTTGTACTTTCATATCCCTTTGGGTTTTGAGCAAAATGACTTGGCTAAGTAAACTCCCTCTATATAAGAGGTGGGTTGATCCTTATCTAAGGCAAGCAAGGTGTTGAGCTTTCAAAAGATTTATCTTTAAAAAGTAAAACCCTTCTTCCTTCACTCGTGTCCTTCATACACGGTGAAGTAAAACGGCCCTAAGTTCCTTGTTCCAAACTTTATTCTCTGTCTCACTAAAGTCAGCCACATAGTGCTTATTTGTAACCTTTCATCTGCTTGTAAAGAAGTACTTAAAGGTTGTATCCCTTGGGGAAGGTGTTCGCAAGCGTGGCTTGGCGATTAAGCATAGGTTAGAGGTAGTGCCTAGTGCCCGTGTGTGGCATAGGACTAGAGGTAACCTAGTGACTCTTTGACAGTTTGAGTTAACCGGTCGTTCTTTGGTGGTTTCAGTTAAACTAGCTGTAGGTGTGGTTGCTCTGGAGTTTGTATAACTTGTGTGACACATCAGCTCGTATAATACAACAAAAGTTGTTAAATCCTGCTGGAGTGGCAGGTCGTGGTTTTTACACCTGATAGAGCCTCAGGGTGGTTTTCCATGGTAAAAATACTTTGTCTACAATGCTCTTTACTTTACACGTTTCCGCATTAACTCTGTCTCAATAAGAACAGATTAAGGAACACTGGTCCTTCCTCTGGTCCTTAGCCAACAGAAACGAAAAACAGCGAAAAATAGTAGACCCAATTCAACCCCCCTTCTTGTGTCTAACCCGGTGTATTCTATCAATTGGTATTAGAGCGGGTTCTCAACAAAAAAAGCTAACCCCTTTTGAGTGATCCACAAAAATGAGTGAACCCACCCAAACATTTGAAGGTCAATCTATCTCACGACCCCCGTTGTTCAATGGCCAACATTTCAGTTGGTGAAAGACTCGCATGGAGATATTTATCAAAGCCGAAAACTATCAGCTTTGGCAAATAATTTCACGCGGCCCTCTTGTCATTCCGCCCATCTTGAACGAAGAAGGAGTTCTCATTCCCAAGCCGGAAGATGACTACAACGACGTTGATCTTGGGAAGCTTGAGAAGAATGCCAAGGCCGTGAAAATCCTCCATTGCGGTCTTGGTTCCGACGAGTACAACCTTATTGCCGGTTGGGACACCGCCAAAGAAATTTGGGATGCTCTTGTAGTAGCCCATGAAGGAACAAACCAAGTCAAACAATCAAGGATCGAGATCTTGGTGAGAGAGTATGAGCTCTTCTCTATGGATGACAAAGAGTCAATCAAGGACATGTTCACTCAATTCACCAATGTCACCAACGAGCTAAAATCTCTCGGTAAGCTCTTCACATCCGAGGAACTTGTTCGAAAGATCTTAAGGATCTTACCTTCCTTATGGGATAGCAAAGTCACCTCCGTCCAAGAAGCAAAGCAAATGGATTCCTTGACCGTGGATGAGCTCATTGGGAATCTCCAAACTCATGAGATCCGAGTGAGCACACGTGTTAAGGAAGAGTCTAGAAAAGACAAGGGAATTGCTTTGAAAGTTGAAGATGAAGAGGCGCAAGTCGATCTTGATATGGAAGATGATCTTGCCTTAATGACAAGAAGGATCAACAAATTCTATAGAAAGTTCTAACCCAGCGACAGAAGAGGAACTTTCAAGGAGGCTGGTGATGTTGCTCAAAATTGCTACAAGTGTCACAAACCGGTTTATATGATGAGAGATTGTCCTGGTCCTAGCAAGGAATAGATGAGGGAACGCATGGAGAAGAAAAGTGCCTTCGCAAAAGTTAGAGGGAAATTCATGCAGAACATGTACGCCACTTGGGGTGACGAGGAAGAAGAGGAACCTGAACAGGTCACCGAAGTTGCTGATCTTGCTCTCATGGCACTTGGAGACTCGGAGGAACATTCGTTTGAGGTAGTTTCTTCTTCTAGCTTAAATGATAAAATGCATGCTTATTCTCCCAATGAAATGCTTTTAATGATAGATAATATATCCTCTGATTTTCATGGTGTATGTCTTGAAAATGAACAATTGCATGATAACGTTATTGGTCTTAAAAAGGAAATGAAAAATGTGCTTAAAGAAAAGAAAGACCGAGAAACCGAACATGCAACCCTTAGGGAACATTGTGTAGTTCTGGAAGGAACGATAGATGGACTCCATGTAGATATCACTAAGTTAAAAGAGGAACTTCAAACCATGCGCACAAGAGAATTGTGTGAAAATACTATTCGTGCTGATGTAGTACACATATGTTTCGAGTCGTTAAAAGATGAACTTGACTGTGCTAAAAAAGATTTCACAAATCGAAAAAGTCAAGAATCAAAAACTCGAAACTGACCTATCATATGCTCAAGAAAGTGTTAGAAGGAACGATGCTTGGAACAGTGGCTCTAGGGCAGCAGCTTGGCTGAAAAAGAGCCTAAACAAAACTAAAATTGGATTAGGGTTTAAAAGTAAGAAAACTTCTTAGAATCCTCACTCGAAGTATTCTGATTCACACTCTAACCGACTTTGTATGTTTTGTGGTGAAACCGGTCATGTGCAAACAAATTGTGAGGTTAAAAATTGTGCTATCATGAAATATATGAACTCCAAATGGGTGAAGAAAAGTGATTTATCTACTCTCCATGTTGGAAAGGAACCCAAAGCTGCTTCGGTTCCTATATCTCACAATTGATCGGTTTTGTAGGCGTTGGTGGGAGAGAGCAACCAATCTTGGTACTTGGATAGTGGTTGCTCACGGCACAAGACGGGAGATGAATCTAATTTTCTCTCACTAACGGCCTTCAACGGTGGGTGTGTAACTTTCGATGATGGTAAGAAAGGTAACATCATAGGAGTCAGTAAGATTGGCTCGTCACCTACACACTCTATCGATAATGTGTTGTTGGTAGCCGGTTTAAAACACAATCTATTAAGTATTTTGCAACTATGTGATCATGGAAATAATGTTGAATTTTCGAAAAATAGTTGCATGATTGTAAGTACCAACACCGGTGGTATTGTGTTGGAAGGGAAGCGACACAACAATGTTTATAAAGCTAATATATCTTTACTTTCCCATGTTGATATGTCATGCTTCAGTGTGCTTGATGATGATCCTTTACTTTGGCATAAATGATTAGGACATGCTAGCTTATCTTTGTTGCACAAACTAGCGTCTCAAGACTTAATTGTTGGTTTACCATTAAATAAGTTATCTAGAGATAAGATGTGTGATGCATGTGCTAAAGGAAAACAAGTAAGGACGTCATTTAAACCAAAGACCATGGTTAGCACTTCTAGGCCACTTAAACTCATCCATATGGATTTATGTGACCCCATGAGAGTGGTAAGTAGAAGTGGAAAAAGCTACGTGTTTGTTATAGTTGATGATTACTCTCGTTTTACATGGACCTTGTTCCTTTCATCAAAGGACGACACCTTTGACGTTTTTGTTGTGTTTTTGAAAAAGACCCAACGAATGACCGGTAATCAAGTAGTTAGCATGCGTTCCGACCATGGTACCGAATTTGATAATGATAAATTCATTGGTTTTTGCAACGAGCATGGCATTGATCATAACTTCTCGGCCCCTAGGACACCGCAACAAAATGGTGTTGTTGAAAGAAAGAATAGGACACTAGAAGATATGTCATGTACTATGTTAATTGCTAGTGTGACTACCTAGGTACTTTTGGGCCGAGGCCGTGAACACGGCTTGCTACATCATGAACCGTTGCATGATAAGACTCTTGCTCAAGAAAACTCCCTATGAACTCTTCAAAGGGAGAAAGCCTAGCATCATGCATTTTCATACCTTTGGATGTAAATGTTATGTGCATAATAATGGGAAATCCAATATTGGCAAATTTGATGCAAGGAGTGATGAAGCGGTTTTCCTTGGATACTCCTCACATAGCAAAGCTTATAAAGTGTACAACAAATGAACAATGCTTGTTGAGGAAAGTATCCATGTGATATTTGATGAAGCTAACATCTTGGATGAGAATCTTTTGCAGGATGATGATTTCGAAATCGGACTTGTCTGGAACTACAATGACCAGACTTTACTCATCCTGAACCAAAAGGAACAGAGAAAGGACCTCAGGGAAAACAGAAGCCTAGTCCCTCAAAAGGTGAAGCGCCACTGACAGAGGGAACTGGATCAACAGCCTCTGATCCCTCATCTGATCCTCCCCCTGTTCCCTCTGGAAAGAGCTCAACAGAAGTCAACCAAGATGCAGGCTCGACACTCCCCACTAGTGTCAGGCCTTGGAAACTCAGAAGTTCGCACCCTCTTGATCAGATCATAAGCGACTTCAACAGTGGGACACAAACAAGGTCCTCGGTTCACAACTATTGTGCCCACTATGCATTCCTCTTCACAATAGAACCGAGGAGCCACAATGAAGTGTTGCTTGATCCCGACTGTGTTCTTGCAATGCAAGAGGAGCTGAACCAATTCGAAAGAAGCAAGGTTTGGCATTTGGTACCACGGCCCATGGATAGAATGATCATCGAAACGAAGTGGGTGTTCCAAAACAAACTTGATGAACAAGGGACCGTGGTAAGGAACAAAGCTCGGCTGGTGGTCAAAGGATACAGTCAAGATGAAGGGATCGACTACGATGAAACTTTTGCACCCGTGGCCCGACTTGAGGCTATCCACATACTGATTGCTTTTTTGGCCCATATGGGTATCACACTTCATCAAATGGATGTCAAGAGTGATTTCTTGAATGGAAATTTGAAGGAGGAGGTATTCGTTGAGCAACCTCTTGGATTTGAAACTCAAGGATTTGAAAATCATGTTTTCAAGTTGGACAAGGCATTATATGGCTTAAAGCAAGCCCCGCGTGCATCGTATGAGCGCTTGTCCAAGTTCTTAATGGAAAATGAGTTTCAAAGAGGGAAGGTTGACAACACATTATTTCTCAAGGTGAAAGACAAGCATTTATTTATTGTCCAAATATATGTCGATGAGATTATATTTAGTGCTACTAACGAATGTTTGTGCAAGGAATTTCTGGACCTAATGACAAGTGAATTCGAGATGAGCATGATGGGCGAACTCAATTTCTTTTTGGGTTTGCAAATCAAGCAATCTCGTGAAGGAATTATCATTCACCAACAAAAGTATCTCAAAGAGCTCGTGAGAAAATATGGAATGGAAACCGCCAAGCCAACGGACATACCTATAGCGACATCAACTAAGCTCGACATGGATGAAGATGGTAAGAAAGTTGATGAAAAGACATATCGAGGTATAATCGGTTCTCTACTTTAGTTAACCGCAAAAAGACCCGATATTGTCTATATTGTAGGCTTGTGTGCTCGTTTTCAATCTTGTCCTAAGGAATCTCACATGATAGCGGTAAAAAGAATATTGAGATATTTACGTGGTAATTATAATTTATGCCTATGGTACCCTTTTGGATCTAGTCTTGATCTAATCGGGTATGCCGATGCGGACTATGTGGGTTATCTCATTGACCCCAAGAGCACTTCCGGTATGGCACATTTCCTTGGTTCATGCTTAATATCATGGGGCTCTAAGAAACAAAATTCAATTGCTTTGTCCACGGCCGAAGCCGAATATGTTTTCGCCGCCTCATGTTGTGCTCAAATGTTATGGATTAAGCAAAAATTAAAAGAATTTGGTGTTGTTATTGATTGCATGCCTATTTATTGTGACAACACAAGTGCTATTAATATTGCTAAAAATCCTTGTCAACATAAGAGAACCAAGCACATTGACATTAGGCATCATTTCTTGAGAGATCATGTGGAAAAGGGCAACATTGCAATGAACTTTTGCAAGACGGAAAATCAAATTGCGGATATCTTCACAAAGGCCCTTAGCCGGGAATGATTCGAGAAGATAAGGCTTGAGCTTGGCCTTACAAGGATTTCCTAGGTATATGCTTTGACTCCCCCTTGATGCATTTAATTAAGCATATTAAATGATGAGAATGTTGCATTTATGAGCTTATTGAATTTAGTTGTGCAAATCCAAAATTGAACTTTGTCAAAAGTCCTATCACATGAGCTAAATGTTGCATTGCACTCATCTTGGTCCCTAGGATATTGCCCTTATTGTTCTTAAGTGCTATGAGTTTTGTTTGGTTATGAAATATGGACCAAATAAATCTGAGCAAAAAATTGGATTTCTCTCTCTCTCCCATAAAAAGAATGTCAGCTTCATTATTGGGAGAACTCTCAAATATCCACAGAGATTCTCTCTCTCTTACCCACGTGACCGGTCATGCAAAGAGAAAAGGGGACAATTGAATTGTCCAACATTTAAACCCCTTTACCCACTCAACCATCGAATCACTTCTCCCACTTCCCAAAGACGGCGGGACCCCACTTGCCCAAACCGTCAGCTCTCTCTCTCTCCACTTTACTTCTTCATCTTTCTTTTCTCTCACATCAAATCTTCTCTCTCCTACACTTCATTACTCAACCGCCCTCTTCACCACTCTTTACCATTTATGGTCTCAACAAAATATCCAGAAAATTCATTCAAAATCTAAACTCACAAAAAACCCTTTCACATTTGCTGAAATCGACATTACCAAAGAAACCCTCAAAAATCCCAATTCTCTCTCCTCACAAAAAAAACCCACTAAAACCCCAATTTCGGTTGAGCTTTTTGGGTAATTTGAAGAAGAGAAAATTTTGAGATATGGAATGGTAATTATCAAGGAACTCGAAGAAGATGAAGAGCTTAATGCTCAATTTGGGACAAAGCCAAATTCTCCTCAAAGGAGACCTGCCGTACGGGTTGGAAAAGAAAAGGAAAAATCACCCTCTTTCGAAGAAATTGAGCCCTTAGCCGTGGAATATCCTGAAAATCCAAGTGAATCTCAAGCTAAGATGATGAATTTAATTGAGAGTGTGATATCTATTGTGAAAGGTAAAAATGTCAGTGCATCAAGTGAGGGGGAAAAGGTGAATCAAGGTGTGAATGAACCAAAGGATCCAATTGAGGTCTCTTCGGATGAGAAGAAATCTGATGGTGAAGATGATGAGAAGAGTGAGAAGAGAGATAAAGGTGAAAAGAGTAAGAAAAGTGAGAAATCGAAGGAAGAAGAAGTCGATGAGAAAGAGAGTGAGAAAAGTGGAGAAAAAGATGGTGAAAAGAGTGTGAAATCAGTGGAAAAGGAGAAAGAGAGTGTCAATGAGGAAGTTGAGAGTGAAAAGAGGAACAAGTCAAAGTTGCCTGTGGAGAAAAGGTTGAAATTCACGGATGATGATTTGAATGAAGTGAATGAGGCTTTAGGCCTTGGTGATGATGTTGGAGGAAATCCGAGTGTGATGGTAGAGGATGATGTGGATGAGTCTGATGATGAAGGAAATGTTGGCTCACCCAAGGGAGGCCCCCAAACTGTGGAGCCCATAGCTCTTGATCCACCATTGGGGCTACCAGTCCGTCTTTTCCAGCTACTTCGTGAGATACGAAGAGGAGGACAGAGGGGGAAATGGAGGAGGGAACAGGGGATCACCCTATGGATCCTGCCACCTTTGAACCTGACTCCGTTCCCCACTGTGTTCTGGTCATTATTGAACAAAGCGAAGATGAAGATGATGGGACTCCCATTCGTTTTTCAGCAAGGAAGAAGACTGGAGTTGTGAGCAAACTCTCCAAATCCACAAAACCACAACCACCACCAAATAAGCTCACCAAAAGGCAAGAAAAACTCATTTCCAAGCTTGCGATCGATCTTGACCCAAAGAAATCCGCACCAACTCCTTCACCTCGTATCACGAGAAGCAAGGCACTTGAGTCTCCAATTCAATTGGCTTCTTTTCCTTATGAAGAGGTCCCTCCACCACCACAACCGAAACAACCCAAAACTAAGCACCAAAAGAAAGCCACCTCAACCAGAACCCATACCACCACAAAATTAGCCACAACCACAACCAAAAGAAAAGCCAAGAACACCCCTTCTCCAATCTCCAAGGCCTCATCTTCAAAGAAGCGCAAGGTAGAACCGGTTTATAGCTCATCGTCAACCGACTCTGCTAATGATAGGAGGAAGGAAAAGGAGACAAAAAGGACCGTGGTGCGCAAGGCTGTCACCGGTAAGGTTCTTGTTCCTGAGATTCTTGAACGTTATGGTTGTCTTGATTTTATTGATGCGGTGAAAGCCCAAGGTTGGTGGGATGTGTTTATTGATCGGTCATATGTCTATGCCGAAGAGGATGTGCTTGACTTTTATACTAGTTTTGAGGTTGTTGATGGGACGGTTTATGGTAATGTGGAAGGGAATGAATTAGAGTTTGATGTTTATTTGGTTTCTAAGAAGTTGAAATTGCCTTTGATTGGTTATGATGTGTATACTAGTGATGGTTGGCCGAATCTAGCTCCTCCCCACCCTCCCTTGACTATATGTCAAACCCTAACCGGAGACACTTCCTTGTCCGGTGCTTTTCGTGTGAAAAAGAAGGACTTGACTCCCTTCTACAAGCTATTGTTTGCTTTTGTGATGAGGAATGTTATTCCTAAGGGTGAGAAGAGGGGAGAGCCTACCTTTCTTGAGCTTACATTGACATACATGTTGGGAAAGAGGATTCAAATCAACCTACCATCATTTCTAGTTCAACATATTTATAGAGTGATTCGTAGTGATGATGTGAAGCATCGTCGGCCTTATGGGTTCTTCTTGACTAGGATTTTCCAACACTTCAACATCCCTCTTCGTTTCATGTACAACATCAGGAGTTAGGATGACTTTGAGTCACGTACCTTGGTTTTCTGTGGGTACGGGGAGACTAGGGAACAAGGATTGGAAGGTCGTAATCCTAATCTTGGTCATGTTTTGAGAGCTGCTGTTGGTTCTACCTTAGGTCCAGCTACTGGTACCTTGCCTGGTCCTTCGGGGAATGTTGCTAATGGTTCTCAAGATAGTAAGAAGAAGAGGCTTGAGGTTCTAGAGGGTCGTATGGAGACTTTGGAGACTAATGTGGACAAGAAATTGGAGGCTCTGCAGGAAGACAGTAATCGCAAGCACAATGCATTGATGGATCTCCTTGCTCAGCTCTTGCCCAAACCTGCTGCTCCGAAGTTGTCCGTTCCTGCCTCTGGTCCCTCTTGGTATTGGCACATTGGCTCAATCATGAACCCACCTATCTATCTATCCTAAAACAATCTTTATTTTTCTTGCTCCAAAGACAATTATGCTCATGGTTTATTGGTCTGTGTTTTGTGAACTAACTTAGCTTTATGGCTGCTTTTGAATGGCCAATATCCTTGGATTTTTATATTTGAGCTACTTTGCATGCTTAGTCTTCTTGTGTGATAGTACCGAAGTGGTGCGGATTGTGCATGATTGTGTTTGGTATTGCTCATTTTTATTGCATGATTATTATTGATATTGCTTTTTGAGAGACCAAAAGGGGGAAGAGATGCGTGTGCTTAGGTAATTCAAGTTGGCGGCTCTTTAGCTGACGTTTTCTCGTTTCATAAAAATATCAAGGCTTTTTGTGCTTAAAATGTTGTGATTCCATTAAGCGGCTATCTATACTTATAATGACGATCATATGTGAGGTAATCACTCTTTTAACATTCATGCTCTTAATTCATATTATGTGGTGCACAAGCATAGTAGGTTTGTCATCATCAAAAAGGGGGAATTTGTTGAGCCCTTAGAGTTTTGATGATTAACAAACTATGTTTATGCACCTAATTAATACTAATGAGTTTGTTAAGTGTGATCTTATGTGTAGCCTTGAATTAACCTCATGGATGGATAGCTTGCTTGGTGATGCACCTTGAAGACTAAGAAGGAAGATATATGGGTGTCTTTCCAATTAGCCCTCTTGGTGATCCGTGAATACTAAGAAGGAAGATATATGGGTGTCTTTCCAATTAGCCATCATGGAGAAGATACGTGAAGACTATGAAGGAAGATATATGGGTGTCTTTCAGAATAGGATTCATGTAACGTGGTTGGACTTAAGTTAAGACTTGTTAAGGAGTGGAACATGTTAACTTATGGCCAACATTAAGATTGAAGGCTGCTGGGAACAATGGACCAGATGATGGACCAGACCCCTGTCAGTTCCCAGCCCAGCACGAGTTTCGAAGGATTTCGAAAATGTTTTTACAACTGGATTTTAAAGTGGAATTTCCGTCCAAAGTGTTTTTGGCCTTATTGGAAGATATTTATCTTCAGATTTCAAAAGCATAAAACACATGGTTTTAGAGTAGAAAAAACAAAGGCTAAAAGACAAAGGAATCTTTCACTTTATGGAGCCTTGTGCAAGGTTCTCTTACACAAGCCACCTCAATGTTTTGGATCATGGAGAATCTGATTTCTTTGTGTAATTGGGTGTTTCCTAGGACTAAACAAATCAGATTTGAAATGTCCCATTGACTTTGGCAAAAGATTCCTTAAAGTTGTACTTTCATATTCCTTTGGGTTTTGAGCAAAATGACTTTGCTAAGTAAACTCCCTCTATATAAGAGGTGGGCTGATCGTTAGCTAAGGCAAGCAAGGTGTTGAGCTTTCAAAAGATTTATCTTTCAAAAGTAAAAACCCTTCTTCCTTCACTCGTGCCCTTCATACACGGTGAAGTAAAACGGCCCTAAGTTCCTTGTTCCAAGCTTTGTTCCCTGTCTCACTAAAGTCAGCCATATAGTGCTTATTTGTAACCTTTCATCTGCTTGTAAAGAAATACTTAAAGGTTGTATCCCGTAGGGAAGGTGTTCGCAAGCGTGGCTTGGCGATTAATCATAGGTTAGAGGTAGTGCCTAGTGTCCATGTGTGGCATAGGACTAGAGGTAACTTAGTGCCTCTTTGACGATTTGAGTTAACCGGTCGTTCTTTGGTGGTTTCAGTTAAACCAGCCGTAGGTGTGGTTACTCCGTAGTTTGTATAACATGTGTGACACATCGGCTCGTATAATGCAACGAAAGTTGTTAAATCCTACTGGAGTGGCAGGTCGTGGTTTTTACACGTGATAAAGCCTCAGAGTGGTTTTCCTCGGTAAAAATATTGTGTCTACAATGCTCTTTACTTTACATGTTTCCGCATTAACTCTGTCTCAATAGAAACAGAAGAAGAAACACTGGTCCTTCCTCTGGTCCTTAGCCAACAGAAACGAAAAACAGCGAAAAATAGTAGACCCAATTCAACCCCCCTTCTTGTGTCTAACCCGGTGTATTCTATCAGATACAAAGAAAAATATGAACATAAATACTTAATTTAAATATATCAAGGATTTAGTAATTTTTTAGAAACAATAAATATAAATCAGAAAATTCTCCAAGCTTCACATGTGGATTATTTTAGGTGAAAATTCCTCTTCTTTATTATTAGTACGTAGATGTAGATAGATGGAAAATTCCATTCAGCCTTACGTTAGAATATCGGTTTTGAATTTAAAAAAGATAAATTTAAATCAAGTACCAACTCAACAGGTTCTACCGGTAGAATGTCGTTTTTGGCCGCTTCTACCCTCACAACGCGGTAGAATTCCGTTTCCGCTTTATTTTTAAAGCGATACTTTGTGGTCCCTCCCTGCGCGTGGGACTATGCAGGATTTCCTCTCTCCTCATTGGACACCACACTCTACCGAATACATTCGAAACCGTGTATCTGTAAACAGAATGATATTAAATGACCAAGAGGTTGTATGTTTGCTACTATCCTCTACTATATCTGACCCAAGAAGATTGTTCGGGACCAAGAGAGGGGTATTATATGAGCAAAAGGTTGGAATAATTACCTTTTGCCACTTCATCTTTAATTTTCCCAAAGAATTGAAAACTCTAATTTGAACCTTGACACGACATTGCTCATAACTCTCTTATCTCTCTCAACCTTCGAACTTAATTCAACCTTGATTTAAAAAACAATTTTCGAAGATTCTTGCAATTTCCCAAATGGGTCTCCAAGAAATAGACTTTTTAACAACTGGTGGCACCCAGGAATCTTGAGCAGTGACAATTGAAGCATCTCTTGCCTAGGTCGTGCATTGTAGAGTTGAACACCTAGCTAAAAAAAACATTTCTGTATCTCTTTTGTTTATGGGTACAACACCATAGAGGAGAGGAGAAATTTATGGCATTTTCTATGCAGTACTTCAGATTGTATGTCTCTACCTTGGCTGGTCATTGGGGATTTCAACAGTATCTTGGGTGCTGAGGACAGAATGGGAGGTAATAGGGTCTCCTATGCAGAGGTCAGGGATTTCCAGGACTGTGTGGGGTACTGTAATCTGCAGGAGATGACAAGAATTGGAGGGAGGTTCACTTGGTGCAAAAGGCATGAGGATGACACTAGGGTCAGTTCAAAGCTGGATTGGGCTTTGGTAAATGAGGAATGTGTGGATACTTTTCCTGATCTGGTAACTTTTGTGCTCCCTGATCTTACATCAGATCACTCTCCTCTTTTTATCAACATGTATAAATTTCCTCAATTGGGCAGGAGGCCTTTCAGATTTTTTGATATGTGGGTCAGTTCAGCTAACTTCCATGAAACTATCCAAGATGTTTGGGATACCCCTGTAAAAGGGTGTAGTATGTACATGGTTGTGAAAAAGCTGCAAAGCTTGCAACACTCACTACATAAACTGAACAAAAGTCAGTTTGGTAATATTGAAGCTAAGACTGATGAAGCTAGGGCAGCTTTGGAACTTGCACAGATGTCACTGCAGCAGGACCCTGGGAATTCAGTTCTCCAGGTTACTGAGAGGCAAGCAAGGCAGGAATACACCAGATACAATTTTTCTTTAGTAAGCTTCCTGAAACAAAAATGTAAGGTGACATGGTTGGGTAATGGTGACATGAACACTAGCTACTACCACAAGGTGATCAAGCAGAAATGTGTTCAAAATAGGGTAACAACAATACATGATGAACAAGACCATCTTATCACAGACTACTCTGCTATCATTGACACGTTCTGTGAGTTTTATAGAGGCATGCTTGGAGGTGCAAGCTCTAAAACTGACCCTATCAGGTTGGACATCATTCAGGAGGGCCCTGACCTTAGCTCAGATCAGAAGCTGCAACTAATACTGCCTTTTACTTCAGATGTTGTCAAATCTGCCATGTTCTCTATTCCAACTACAAAGAGCCCTGGTCCAGATGGATTTGGCACTGGTTTCTTCAAGGCCATATGGAGCTATCTGGGTGAGGATTTCAATAAGGTTGTTCTTGACTTCTTTAACACTGGTAAGCTCCTTAGCCAGCTTAATTCTACAGTCATTACTCTTCTGCCTAAGATTGGGAATCCTATAAAACCTAGTGACTTTAGACCTATAGCTTGCTGCAATACCTCATGTAAGGTAATCTCTAAAATGTTATGTGATAGATTAAAGCTTGTGCTGCCCTCTATTGTGGATGAAAATCAGGAAGCTTTTGTGACTGGAAGAAATATTGTCCATAGTATTATGATAACACAAGACCAAATTAGGATGTATAAAAGAGCCAAAATTTCTCCTAGGTGTCTCATGAAAATAGACCTTAGGAAGGCTTATGATACTGTGAATTGGAGCTTTGTGAAGGAAATTATGAGGAGTCTTGGTTTTCCTCCTTGTTTTGTTGGCTGGGTCCTAAAATGCATCACTACTACTAGCTTCACTCTCAACATAAATGGTAGACTACATGGTAGTTTTCAAGGGGTAAAGGGACTTAGGCAAGGGGACCCTATCTCTCCCCTCATCTTTGTCATGGTGATGGAATACCTCACTCGTACATTAAGAGCTGTGAGTAAGCATAAGGATTTTAGGTTCCACCCCCACTGCAAGCATCTGCAATTGGTTAACTTGACCTTTGCAGATGAATTGGTGATTTTTTGTAAGATGAATTGATGATTTTTTGTAAAGGGTATTTAAACTCTGTGAAGAAGGTAATGGAGGGATTTAACCATTTCTCTGTGGCGACTGGTTTATCTGCCAATATGGGGAAATCTCAAATTTTTGTTGGGGGCACAAAAGACAACATCAAGTCCCAGATTGTTCATTTCACTGGTTCCGCAGAAGGGAGATTCCCTATGAGATATTTGGGAATGCCACTCTCACCTACAAAGTGGTCTAAGCTTGACTGTCAGTTCCTTGTTATGAAGATTACAGCTAGAGTTAGGTGCTAGTCATCTAGACACCTTTCACTAGCTGGGAGAGCCCAGTTCGTAAATTCAGTCTTATACTCAATGCATGTCTATTGGGCATCCATATTCATTCTCCCACAGGCTGTCATCAAGCAAATTGAGCAAGTATGCAGGAATTTTTTATGGGGTCAGTCACAAGACAGGACAAAAATCCCCTTGGTTTCATGGGAAAGGATCTGCCTCCCCAAGAAATTTGGAGGATTAAATATCAAGAACTGCAAGGTTTGGAACAGGGCTGCTGTTCCAAAGCATCTCTGGGCCATTGCTATGAAGAAAGACTCCTTATGGGTTAAATGGGTTAATGCCATCTACTTGAAAGGCAATGATGTGTATTCCCATAGGGTGCCAACTGACTGCAGCGGGTACTGGAAGAAGATAATGCGCCTCAGAGGGCGTGCAGGTGGTTTGGGGACTCAACCCAGCTGGCATGTAGACCATAAAGGGGTTTACACAATCAGCAATGGGTACAAGTTGCTTCTGGGAGTGTATGATAAGATGAAAGCTGCACAGAGTGTATGGGGCAGAATTACTATACCCGGGCATGCCATTTTCTTATGTTTAGTGGTACAAGGAAGAATTCTGACAAGAGATAGGCTTATGATGATGAATATTATGGTTCCTGACACCTTGTGCCCTCTTTGTCAAGCTGAAAATGAGTCAATACCTCACCTGTTTTTCTCCTGTAGTTTCTCAAGACATATTGTGGAGGGGATATGCCCTTGGTTCCAGTAAACTCCCTGGCCAAGAGACTACCCCAGATGGAGAAAATGGATGAAGAGAAGAAGGTACAGCAAGCACAGAAACCTTTTCCTCGCTGCTGTCATAGCTGCTGTTGCCTATCATGTGTGGTTAGCTAGGAATAATGCAATCTTTAGAGATCAAAAAGGTCATGTAAAAGTGATGCAGATCAAGAAAATGTTGCAAGTTAGATTTAGTTGCGTGAAACCTAGGAAAATTAAGGCAAAGGATGTAAGTTTGTTTGATCAAATTACTTAAAAGCATTAAGGCTTGGAGTTCTAATGGCGATGTACCCTTCCTAGAAAGTGCCATGGCATTGGAGTTGCTCCCTTTTGCTTCCGTATGAGGTGAACTGTTTGGTTGTTCTTTTTGGTAATAATATAGCTCTTATTATACCCCAAAAAAAAAAAATAACTGGTGTCATATATTCAATAATTGCACCTCCATTGTTTGATTGGGTGTCTTACATTATATATCTCTTGCAATTGATATTGATTCTTGCAATGCATTAATTTACGAGAGGGCTAAATCAATTACATTTCAGAATAGTGAAGCTGATACATCCTGTACTAAGCCCGGGTCTAATGAGCCTTGTTATGATAACTTTGTGGCAATTAGTTGCTGTTCACAAAATTTGTGGCCACAACATTAGATAATAACAGAGTGACCCAATAAAACTAAAACTTGACCCTGATGAAAAACTACTCGAAAGTAGCACCTGTGGGACACTCAACATTACAAGTAACCCTATTATACAACAGAAGTGACCATTTAAACCTGCATTACAGATCTCTTAGCACAAAAGAAGTGACCCCTTTCTCAATTTTTTGTAGCCCGGAAGGCAGTGTAATAATTCAATTGGTGAAATGTTCCCTTTTCAATTGCCACATAGATAAAACAAGAGTTGATCCTGAAACAAACAGTTATAAAGTGACGCTGAAATCTCTAGAAGTCACCTGATAATGACCGACCCAGTGTTATAAACTTTACTATGACAATATGTTATAGTGACCCTAGATAATAAGGGAAAATTGGCCAAAACCCCCAAGATCTTTACACTTTTTGATAAGAACACCCAGAAAAAAAAAAGTTTGTCAAGAACCCCCAAACTAAATGAAAGCCGTGGTTTTACCCCCAAGCAGTACTGTTCCGGGCAAATGAAATTTTTTTGGACTGTTTTACCCTCACGTGCTCTGCACGTGTTTCACTTAATGAAAATCGAATTTCTTTTTTTTTTTTTTTTTTTTTTTTTAACTCCATCTCTCTTTCTCTCAACCGACCAATTTTCAAAAAAAAAAAAAAAAAAAAAAAAAAAAAAAAATTCAATTGAAACACGTGCTCTGCACGTGAGGGTAAAACGGTCCAAAAAAAATTTCATTTGCCCGTTGGGGGTAAAACCACGGCTTTTTCATTTAGTTTGGGGGTTCTTGACAAACTTTTTTTTTCTGGGTGTTCTTATCAAAAAGTGTAAAGATCTTGGGGGTTTTGGCCAATTTTCCCTAATAATAAATGTATCTTCGATGAATAAAAAAGTGACTCTAGAAAAATGAATACGTGACACTAGAAAATAATAAAATGAGATTAGATAATAATAAAGTGACCCAGAATGACTAAAACGTGACCCTAATTCATACTGAAGGAAAGTGTCCTGTGAACTCTCAACATTATAAGTGACCTAAACTGCAGTAGAAGTGACCTTTTAAACCTACATTTCAGATCAAGGGGAGTGATCCTACAACATTACAATTTGAAAATAGTTTATCACTTGAAAAGACCGCTACAGAGTATGAAATGTAATGAACTATACAGAGTGACGCTTCACACGTGAGAAGTGATCGGAATGACTCTTTTGTATCCCAGAAAGGAATGGGAGGGAATGTAGCTTAACACGATAGATGTAACCCCTTTGGTATGTGTGTATGTCCGCGCTTATTTGTACTGACGCTTAGCACAATACAAATTCGAACAGAGTTATACTATTATCACTTTTACAACTAAAGAAGTCACCGTATGATTTAATATATAACATGCTTCAGTGACCCTTAAAACAGCGCGGTGGAACCATGTGAAAGTGGGGTCACTTGCTGATGCCAGTACATACTTCAAGTAATGATCGATCGAGAATTTTGTTACTGTTAGTCTCCTGCAGTTTGTATTCAGTTTCCTTATGGCATAACATGCTTCAGTGACGCTTAACACAATAGAACTGACCCTTGAAACGTACATTACATATCGAGGGAGTGTTACAGATCGAAAATCCCCAAAACGTTATAGATCTACTGAAGTACATAAAGTTATCTCTCTCAACCTTCGAACTTAATTCAACATTGATTTAAAAAACAGTCTTCGAAGATTCTTGCAATGTCCCAAATGGGTCTCGAAGAAATAGACTTGTCCAACTGGTGGCGTATATTCAATAATTGCACCTCCATTGTTTGATTGGGTCTCTTGCAATTGATATTGACTCTTGCAATGCATAAATTAGAGATAAATATCTGTAAGAAGAATGTTATTATATATATATATATATATATATATATATATATATATATATATATATATAAGCAGAATGCTATTATATGACCAAGAGTTTGTATTACATGAGCAAGAGAATTGGCTTATTCTGGTAATGTACTGAAGTAGACTGAAAATATATGTAAGCAGAATGCTATTATATGACCAAGAGTTTGTATTACATGAGCAAGAGACTTGTTTTATTCTGGTAATCTACTGAAGTAGGCGAAAATATCTGTAAGCAGAATGCTATTATATGACCAAGAGTTTGTTTTACATGAGCAAGAGAATTGACTTATTCCTGTAATCTACTGAAGTAGACGAAAATATCTGTAAGCATAATGCTATTATATGACCAAGAGTTTGTATTACATGAGCAAGAGACTTGTATTATTCTGGTAATCTACTAAAACTGTTGAAAATATCTGTAAGTAGAATGCTATTATATGACGAAGAGGTTGTATTATATGAGCAAGAGACTTGTATTATTCTGATAATCTACTAAAGTAGACGAACATATTTGTAAGCAGAATGCTCTTATATGACCAAGAGGTTGTATTACATGAGCAAGAGACTTGTAATAAGCCCGGGTCTAAAGAGTCTTCTTATGATAACTTTGTGAGCCTTTCTTCCCATTATGCTATTCACTCTCCCAAATTACAGTCCTCTGAATTTCAATAATTAATCTCAAATCTTTCCAGTAGGAGCGAGTATCATTATATTTGTAGAAAATCAATGCTCAATGGTAACACCGCTGGGTTAAGGGCATTGCCAATATTGCCCAAGTTTAGGGGTTCGAGACTTGATCAAAACATCCCCCCTCGCCCCTCTGGCCTGCCGCCTGCCTCAGTGTATGGGAACTATTGAGTCCTCTCGCGATTTACCTCTCATACTATGTCTTAGGAGTGGGTGCGGTATGGGCTGGTACGATAAAAAATAGTGGCCATTAACATTGAACAAGAGTTGATGCTGCTGAAACATACAGTTATAAAGTGACGCTTATATCTGTAGAAGTCACGTCATAATAATAAAGGGACCATGTTGTTAAGAACTTTACAATGACATTATGACCATGTTATGAACTTTACTATGACATTGTGGTTCAGCGACCCTAGATTACAATAAACATACATTAGATAATAACACAGTGATCCAAAATAACTAGAACGTGACCCTGATGAAAAACTACTCGAAAGTAGCACTAGTGGACCCTCAACATTACAACTAACCCTATTATACAGTAGAAGCGACCCTTTAACCTGCATTACGGATCTCTTTTTTTTTTGCTCGCTCGTTAAAAGAGAGTGGAAGTGAATGGCGTCCGAGACACCCCTTGCTACGTCATGTTCGGACTCTTGTGTTCAATAGCAAACTTATCAGTCTAGCTGAACAACCAGCGCAAGCACTGGCCCCGTCAACATAGCGCCAAGAAGAGGCTAGTATAGTTCCTAGAAGCCAACAGACACAAGGCATTGGGGGGAATGGGGATTCGAACCCATGACCTTGCCTTATACCTTCGATGAAAACAACAAGTGACTCTAAGTAATTAAAATGCGACAATAAAGTGACCCCGGATAAGTAAAACGTGACACTGATTCATACTGGAAGAAAGTGGCCTGTGAACCCTCAACATTATAAGTGACCCTATACTGCAGTAGAAGTGACCCTTTACACCTACATTAGAGATTGAGGGGAGTGACCCTCAAACATTTGAAAGTAGTTTTATCACTTCAAAAGACCGCTAGAGAGCATGAAATGTAATCAATTATAAAAAGTATCGGAATGACTCTTTTGTACCCCGAAAGGGAATGTAATGCGTATAATCGCTTAAAGGCTCACTTTTTGATCGCTCTGCCATGTTACGCCCAGTTTTCCCAAGCTTGGACGATCCAGACCGTGCTTGTTATTTCATCTCAGAAATCTATGTCATTAACCCAATGTAATGGTCGATCCGAAGTATATTAGGGACCAAGAGTTTTGTGAGGCACCCCCTGCTACGTCATGTTCGCACTCTCGTGTTCAATAGCGAACTTATCAGTCTAGCTGAACAACCAGCGCAAGCACTGGCTCCATCAACGTAGCACCAACAAGAGGCTAGTATAGTTCCTAGAAGCCAGCAGACACAAGGCATTGAGGGGAATGGGGATTCGAACCCATGGCCTTGCCTTATACCTTCAATAAAAACTACAAGTGACTCTAAACAATTAAAATATGAAACTAGATAATAACAAAATGACGTTCGATAACAATAAAGTGACCAAGAGACTTGTATTATTCTGGTAATCTACTGAAGTAGGCGAAAATATATGTAAACAGAATCCGAATGGCGACCGAGGCACCCCCTGCTACGTCATGTCGGACTCTAGTGTTCAATAGCGAACTTATTTAGCTAGCTGAACAACCATCGCAAGCATTGGTTTCGTCAACGTAGCACCAACAAGAGGCTAGTATAGTTACTAGAATCTTGCAGACACAAGACATGGGGGGAATGCGGATTCAAACCCATGACCTTGCTTTATACCTTCGATGAGAAAAAAAGTGACTCTAAATAATTAAATTGTGACGCTAGTTAAGGGAAATATCTTCAAACCATATAAGAATAAGGGAATTTATAGACTTTAAATAGTTGAATTTATAGACGCTTATGCAAGAACTAATACGCATTGAGAATATGTATAGTTGAATTTGATTTAAATTATGTATTTATTTAGGTATTAAGAAGGAAAAGTTAAAAAATAGGAATGCTAGCAGATACAACTGATTTGTTGGCCATTTAATATGTTTGTGTCGTAAGATATGTTTGTGAAATGGTGCAGAGTTCTCGACGGCTAAAATATGACAGGGAATCACAGAGGTATAAGTACAGGTAATACAACTCTATGTGGAGTCAATACATTACGCTGGCAAAATATGGTCGGGCAGTGTGCTACATATACGGGTAATACAACTCTGTGTAAACGGTAATAAGTTCGAATGTCGCCGGTAGTGGGCCCACCCTCCAACCGGTTGCAACATTCAATTACCTGTCAAAAAGTGCCCCGAAAAACTCGCGCACTCCATCGTTTATAGTGCGACGCGCGTAGTTTTTGTCACTCACTCTCTCACGCTCTCGGTATTTTAACGCCTGGTAGATTAGAAGCGCCCGTAGATAGATATCCAGTTTTGGGTAACTTCATCCCTATTTCTAGAATGATTTTGAGTCTGATCATCATAATGAGAAGCTAAAAAATCAGAAAATGTTCACCTAACTCGCTAGGTTGCAAAATTCAAAATCAATCAGTCGTGCTCATTTCTAGCTTTGGATTTGATTGTTTGTCGCTAAGTTTTGCCAACAAATCTAAAGCAGGGAAAATGAGGTCAAAGCAATATAACCTGTTACGCAACCCGGAATCATACAGGTATACCAACCTTCTTCCTTTTCTTTTTTTTTTTTTATACAAGGACGCATACAATAGCCCACAAATCATATGCGGGCAAACCAATTCATCTTTAATGGGCTGACATGCTCAAGCAGAGAAGGTTAGCTCACTGCAGAGACAGAAAGAAGAGTTTTTATTCTCCTTACATGGACGAGGACTTGAACCTCTAACCATTGGGTTGTGAACGTGGGCACTTACCAATTGTGCTCCCACTTCATCCTTAAATACACCACATTGCTGGAAACTGTCATTAACATAAAAAAAATAACAAAAAAAAAAAAAAATCACACTTTCAGAATCTATAGATAAAAACTGTTGAAATTTCCTAAAGCTTCTTAGATACTATATATATATATATATAATTGATTAACGCTAATTAAACTAAATCCTCATTAATTTCATTAATTCTCTTTACATTTTCTTTCTAATTTAACCCTCCATGGCTTTATCTCTCTCCTCCATCCAACCCACCTCTTCCACCAACCACCACCACCATCCTCCCTCTCTTCAGCCAGGACCACCACTACCACCACCCTAATGCCTCCGAGCTTCTCTCTCCCCTCAACACCACCACCATGCCATCAACCTATCTCTCTCCTTATCCCATCCCTTCTTTAGCCACCACCAACCGGCAACCCCATCCGCCTCACCCCATCCCCCTCACCCCATTTCTCTCCTCCTCCCTTCCAACACAACAACTAGCGCCTCACGCTACCCAATTTCTCTCTCCATCAAAGCCTCCACCAGCACAACAACCAACTTCACCCCTTCGTTTCAAGTCGCCGAAAAAGGCGCCTTGCAGGCTGCCAAGAATATCAATGAGGCCTTGGGTCCTCAACTCGTTGATGTCGATGTTAGCTCAGCCCCATAACCACGACCGACGACCTTCACGCCACCGCCACCACTACCCCCATCCCCGCTCAAATCTGAACTACCTGCACTCTACTCATTTTTTGGGAACTCTTTCTCCAAAGCTCGGTCAAACATATTGGCGAAACTTCCACTTGCGAGTTTACAGCACCACCACCACCATTGATGTTGCTCGATTAGTTAGCGGCAAGGAGAGAGATTGAGAATGACGAATTTGGTGGTGGTGGGCTAGTGATGGTGTTCTTGCATGATGGTCGGAATTTGGTGGCAGTGGACTAGTGGCTGAGATGGTGAGGAGGGTGGTGGGCGGTGGCTAACATGGGGAGGAGGAGAGAGAAAATTGAGATGGGGGGAGCGAGAGATTTTTATCTTAAAAAGATGGTAAATTAATATATAATAGTTTTTTTGATGCATGAATTAATATTTTATTAATAATATAATAACTAACAATAAGTAGGTCTAATTAGCGTTAATACTAACGAATTAAGATGACATTAGTATCGGGTCTAGTTTTGTGACAAAAACGACAACCAATGGCGGATGTACATTCATGTGAGAGTGTTCCATCGACTCCACTTGGAGAAAGAAAAAATAAATTGAACTACCTATTAAAATATATACGAACTGATTTTACCCATTAATGTGTCCACTTGATTTCGGAGAGTGACATTTCGGAGAGTGACTCCACTTGTTTGATTCTTGACCCAAGAGAGAGAAAGTTATGAGAATAAAATTGGTAGAAATTGACACAAAAATCCATGTGTACAAGTGAAAGTACTTATCTAATTATGTAACGAGGTGTAAAACATAAATTGTATATATACTTTCATGGGAATGAACATTGTAGAAAGATACTCCATCAAAGAGAGATAGTCAGGGGAATGTTTAAAGAAGCTAAATTTGAGGAAGTTAGTGGAGATGGAGAGAGAGAAAGGAGGTAGATACTAGTTACTGGCTAGCAAACGTGAGCTTTTTTTCGGACTATTGATTTCTTTTACAATTTTTTTTAATAAGTTAACTGTATATGTTGGTAAACTAATGAGAGTATAAATGGAGCTTCCAAAAATGGACACTAAAATTTCAGAGCTCCCATGGTTTATTAATTACAATAATTAGTATTAAAAATATTCCAATACTGTCAAAGCCTGTATTTTCAAATGTAACCCAACTGATGGCTCTCGATAATCACTTTGAATTGATGTCAGGCTGCAATTGGTTTCAAATAATCAAGATCATATGTAAAAGTATGAAACTCTGTTACGTTAGAAACTCGGAATCCAAGGTCCTAATGTTTACGGAAGAAGCAACATCAAGAATGTCTCGTGCATTATCTCTAACATATCCTCTACACTCATCATCTCCCATGGTTTATCATTCAGGACTCCCACAATACTAAGTTTCCCTCATCAATAGGAAGACCATTTCAAATTGATTGAGAAGCTTGCAATACTCCATTATTCGCATTTTTCTTAGTGATTAATCTATTGATTCAATCAAATCCAATGTGTTATAGACTTATAGTCCTTAAGAAATTTTAATAGTTTCTTCCTCTTTTTTTCCTAATTGGCACCCCTGATACTCTTTCAAAATATACAAATACATTTTGAACGAATTAAAATAATAGAAAACAAAATTCACACGTTTGATTAGTTTTTTTTTTTTTTTTTTAAAGGTCAGGTGATCGATCTATTACCAACTTGTGGAAATAATGCAAATACATACAAAGGGAGGGAATAGGAAAAACAATAGGCCACCTTCTAGGAAGGGTGCCAACTCCTAAGATTCCCAAGCCTCAACATTGCAAACTACAAACTGAGATAACATTTTTTTAAGACAACAGGATGCATAGACAACTTCCCTCACAAAATACTATCAATGTATTGTTTCTCTCCTCTAGATAGCTTCCCAAACACTGGGTAGCTCCATCTAATTTTCAGCTCTTTTCGAATTTGCTGGCTAACCTCCTCTGGTGACCTCTGTCTCATTTGAAAGACCCTTAGGTTTCTCTCGATCCATATGTGATATGTGATTGCAGCCATGCTTGCTGCCATAATCATCTTCTGTGCTCTGCTTGTCTTTTTCCTGTTTCTAATCCAAGTAAGAGCCCTTCTTCCATTATTTGGTATGTTCTGACATTGAATCCAGTTGCTTATTCTCCCTTTTAATTCAGATGCCCAGGGACATTCAAAAAAAAGATGCTCATGCTTTTCCTCATCTCTCCTGCAGAGGATACATTGCTTATCAACTGAAATCTTGTATATATTGTTCATTCTATCCTTGGTAAGGAGCATGTGCTGTGTAGCCAGCCACAAGATGAAGCAATGCTTTGGTATAGAACTCCTACACCACACAAAGCTAGATTATCTGAACCTTGCTTGCTGTCCTTTAAAAAACTTGTATCCATCAGCCACTCTGTATTGTTTTACAGATGATCTCCATTCACAGTTTACAGGGAATAACTCTCTCAATTTTAACAGTCTCTTCATATACCAACTACAGTCCCCTTGTATATTGATCTGCCAAAAGTTCTGGCCTTTCATGTAAACCCCATCAATCCACTTCACCCATAGATGATCTTGCTTGTATGCTAAAGCCCAAAGTAGCTTAGATACAACAGCAGTATTCCATATTTAGCAGTTTTTAAAATTAAGACCACCAAATTTTTTCTCACTGCACACATGATGCCAGCCTATTAGAGGGATCTTTTTGTTCAGGACATTCACACCTCATAAGAAGTTCTTGCATACTCTCTCAATACATTTAATTATGCTTTGTGGTAGAAGAAAGGCAGAAGACCAATATACATGGACAGATAGCAACATTGAGTTGGTCAGTTGGCATTTGCCCATATAAGAAAGATGTCTAGTACTCCAGCACTTTACCCTTGTTGTGATCTTGTCCACTAAGAATTGACATTCCACTTTTGTCCATTTTGTGGGAGCCATAGGCATGCCAAGATATCTCATGGAAAACTCCCCATCTTGGAACCCTGTTAGTTCCTTGATTTTCCTCTTCATATCAGCATTCACCCCATTCATATAAATCTGTGACTTCATCTCATTTGCCTTGAGTCCTGAAGTTCTTGAAAACATGTCAAAACCTTCCATAATTCTCTGAACAGGTTGAGTATGACCCTTACCGAAGATCATGAGATCATCTGCAAAGCATAGGCTAACAAGCTTCATCCCGTTGCAGAGAGGGTGAAATCTGAAGTCAGGTAAGTCACCTGCCAGTCTCAATGCTCTAGTAAGATATTCCATCACAATCACAAAAATAAGAGGTGACATAGGATCCCCCTGTCTGAGCCCTCTCCCTCCACTAAAGTATCCATACACTTCTCCATTCAAAGCAATAGAGAAGCTGGTTGAAGTCACACATTGCATCACCCAATTACTAAAAATTGCGGGAAAGCCCAACCCCTTCAGAAGTTCTTCCACAAACTGCCAGTACACTGTGTCATAAGCTTTTCTCAAGTCTATTTTGAATAGACATCTGGGAGACACATAGACTTTCCTGCTGTATAACCTTATTAAATCTTGGCTTATCAGAATATTGTGTATTATGGATCTACCCTTCACAAAAGCTCCTTGGTTCCCATCAATTATATCAGGCAAAACAAGTGCTAGCCTATTACAGAACATCTTAGAAATACATTTATAAATGGTATTACAGCATGCAATAGGTCTGAAATCACTTGGCTTTGCAGGGTTATCAACCTTAGGGATCAAAGTTAAAACAGTAGAGTTAAGTTGAGATAGAAGTTTACCTGACTTAAAAAAATCAAGTATAGCATCACAGATCTCCTCTCCAATAGTCCCCCAGGCTGCTTGGAAGAAGCCACTACCATACCCATCTGGACCTGGGCTCTTAGTAGTAGGTATTGAAAACATGGCCTTCTTCACCTCTTCACATGTAAAAGGTTTGCATAGCCTTAACTTGTGCTCAAGGTTCAATTTTGGGCCTGCATCTATGATGATAGAACTGGCTTCACACCTATCATTCTCAGTACCCCTTAGCATCTGTTTATAAAACATCACAAGCTGCTCCTTAATTTCCTCTGTGTTATGCAGCCAAACCCCATTAACATCCTAAATTGTACACTCTATTGTGAACTCTTCTAGCTTTCAAAACTGAATGGAAATACCTGGTATTTTGATCACCCAGCCCAATCCAAGTAGCCTTACTTTTCTGTCTCAGGAAGGATTCTGCTGCCAAGGACAAACTAGTGAACTTCCCAACTGCTTCTCTTTCATTCTTTTGTTTTTCAGGGTTTTGCAAGTCTTTTTGCAATTTTTCTTGAGCTTGAAACATTTTAACCCTAGCTGCATGCTCTTGTTCTTCTATGTTATGATACTTCCTCTTATTTAGCTATTTCAGTGGTTGCTTCAGAGCTTTAAGTTTTTGCACAACACCATACATCTTGCTGACAGGTATCTTCCTTTGCCACACACTCTTCACAATAGGGATAAACTCTTCATCTATCGCCCACATATCAAAGTACTTAAATTTTGATCCACCCCTCTTTACAGTGTCCTGAGCACAGCACAACAAGGCAGGGCTATGGTCTGAAATTCCTGCTGGAAGGAAACAAACCTCATTGTTACTAATCATGTCAGGCCAGTCTTCATTGCATAATACCCTGTCAAGATTTGAGAATACCCTTGTATCATTCTCCTGTTTATTGGTCCATGTATATCTACACCCCTTCCATGCCATATCAATCAAATGACAATCTACCACACACTCTGCAAAATCTCTAAAATCTGCCATTGTTACTCTATCCCCTCTCAGTCTATCATCAAAGTTAAGAAGACTTTTGAAATCCCCCATGAGGGTCGAAAGCTCCCTATTTTATATATAAATCTGCTTAATGTCATGCCATAACACCCTTATTTCACTCTCACTATTAAAACCATAAATGAAAGAGATAGAAAATTTTTTTATTTGTGCTGAGATTTTCCACCTACGATGCACCATTTGTGCACTACTAAACAGTATTGTTACCTGGAACCATTCAGGTCTTCAGCAAACCCAAATCCTCCCTCTCAGGTTATCATTGATATTCATGTAATTTCCCTAACCAGGGCACATACAGTGACCTGACACTTATTTATATTTTTGCTTCTGATCTTTGTCTCAAGTAACCCACAGAGACCTATCTTCTGCTGCCAAAGGAAGGTTTTCACCTCCCTTTGTTTATTAAGGGCATTTAGCCCCCTCACATTCCAGGCTACAATGTTATCCATGTCCCCCATGGGAGCCAAAAGTGAAATCTTGTGCTTCTGGACAGTCTCTCTCTACACCCATTTCCTCTCCTTGGAGAACATCAAAGACATTCTGAACTGGCACCTCTGTTATTTTCTCTCTTTCATTGTGTTGAGTAGTTTTGTGCTTGTCAGATCAATTGGTTGCAACACTTCCCTGCTAGCCTGCTTCTGTTTTTCTGCATCTTGTGTCTGTTTTCTGTGTCAACAGGAGGCACAGGTATTTCCCCTGCAGGGATATCCTTACTGCTTGCCTCAACTTGGATGTCTCCTGCTTGTTTCTTGCTTTTTGCTTTGGCATTTTTCTTTCTACATTCTTCCTCATTATGGCCAAAGCCATAACAAAAGGAACATTTGATTGGCTTCCATTCAAAAGTGATTGTTTGTTGAACCAAATCCCCAATTCATCCTCAAACCACACAAATTCAGGGAGCTCCTCTCCAATGTCCACATCTATTAGAACTCTAGCATAATTCAGCCTAGTTCTGTTTGTTGTAGCCTTATCAGTCATTATAGGCTGCCCTACCAAGCTAGCTATCTTGCTCAAGGAGTCTTGAGACCAATATATCACATCAAGTTTATTTAGTTGAACTCATATAGCTACTACTTAACATCAATTTGCATGTGTCCATTTTCTGTCCATGGTTTCACTATAAAGGGCTTACATCAAAATGATTAAAACCCATTTTAAGCACAGCATCCCTCCCCAGCAATGACTCAAATCGAACAATAAACTTGCCATTATACAGTCGAATAATCTTATCAATTCCATATTTCCCCTAGATTCTATTTATGTATCCTTCCATGACAGCAGTAGGTGGATTTGCACCCAAGACAAAACAAATTACGGCATTTTCCCAATATGTGATCTCAGATTTAATATCTTCATGCTCAATTTTGCAAACAAAAACCCCCTCCTTCTTTTCAGGTTTTACATAGGTCAATCTACCACCCGCATTATCAAGTTTAGCTATGTCAAAATCCTTCCATAGCTCATTACTAGTAGATGGGATTTTACCTGATTTCACAGTAGACGCCACTGACGCCATCGATTGCAAATCTGATTCAGATTCCACTTCCTCAGCCCAAGACTTTTTCGATACTTAGTTGGAGTGAAGCATATTGAGCCACTGTTGCAATTTCTCCTTAGCTAGCTCTTTGTTACCGTGTGGCTTATTGACCTCCAATTTCAACACTTCGGTCACAGCTTTCGTAATACTTTCCTCTAATTCACGCTCCATTGTTGATGCTTCAAGCTCTTAGTCCAAATTCCTGACCACCCTATTAATCACCCCCTCTTTCAAGTTCCCCGGCGTTCTCGATGCCGGAGTCCCCGGTTGTTTTTTGTCCTTTTTTGGAGGTCTCCCTCGTCCCCGCTTCTGGGGTTGCATGATAAGGAATTGTCCTTATCCTACACCCACGGGAGTTTCTCTCTCAAGAAAGGTCTCTCTTTATGGTCTATTTTCACAGCCAACCTGGAACTGAATCACATTTGATTAGTTGCTAAGAGCAAATGAACCACAAATTGCATTGTAATTAAACAATAAAGATTTATAGAGTTTCATTATTGTACTACAGTAGTGATACATATCAGCTACAAATATCATTCGAAATTAACAAAAACACGAGCAATAAACTCTACCCTTTATGTTAGCTATATTTCAACAAACTCTATTAGGTTGGTGCTTGAACTTTGAAGTGTTATCGTGCATCTCCTACACCAATTAACGGTAAGAGAAAGTTTGTGAATAATTGGCCTTAACCTATTCTAACGACAATGACTAATAATGCTTTGGCTGATAACTACAAATGATGAAATGAAGATTAAATTTAAATGAAGGGAAAGAATATTAGATCAATGCCTATCGATGTTAGTTTGCTAAAGTAATACTTGCATCAAGATAATAGCGAGTTAGTATTGCAGTCAAGTAACTTGGTTTTTCCAACCTTGGTATCGGTAGCTCTACATGTACCTAACACACCGAATTAGTTTTAGAAAACCACCAAAGAGCACCATAAAAAGAAAAACTAATAGTAACATTTGAATGCTTAGAACAACTTCATAAATAAAAAAAAAGGTGGTTGAATGGTATATACGAATTATGGACTTTGCTTTTTTTCCTCCCTCTACGATTGTGGCCAAATTAAATGTTGGATTGGGAGCTTGAATTTCCAGCACTTCTGTCATATGACTAAACCAAACAATAAAAACACATTTGATCAGTTATCCACCTCACAAAAGAAAACAAGAAAAAGATAATAAAAAAAAAATAAAAACATAAAAGCCATAGCAGATCACATGATCACAATAAAACATCAAACCAAAACTCTACGCAATTTGCACAATGGGAAGTTAATTAGTCTGTCTAATGTACTCCAAGTTAGCATTACCAGGACACATCTGTAGACATTGGTAAATTGTAATTTCTTTTAGACTTGGAAGCTACTATTAGAGAGAGATTTTGAAGATTCCTGCTCATACTGCTGGGCTAGGCGCAAATTTTCTGATCTTACGTTACCACCAGATAACTGTGTTACCCTCTCACAATCTCCTTAAAATGGGAGGAGTGCTTTTGAATTACTTGGAAAAAGAAAAACGAAAAAAGTTTGTTTAAAATTATTCTATTGGTTGGATAACACCAAATCAGCAATATAGTGATTTATTATCGTAACACTTGGAAATTTTTTGTAAGCTAGGAGTGGGTTGTAGAAGAGAGGGCGACCAATTCAAGATTATTGTTTTAAGGAATAATAACAAATTGTGAATGAAAAGGAAAAGAGCCCTAAATGTTAAAAAAGAAGATACTCTAGTAGTCAGTTACTATCTTTTCTTTTCTTTTTCTTTTTTTTTTTTGGTTTTGTCAGTTACTATCTTTTAGCACTCAATCACGTAACAAACTTGTCATTCTTATTGAAAAGATTGATTAAACGTGGATGTGAGGCTAACAGTTAGTTAGTTTTTTTTTTTTTTGTGAAATATTTAGAGGTGGGTGTAGTTTGGTTGTAACAGATTTTATTTTATTTTTCAGATACATTTTAGGCGAAAATTGTCCAAGCTTGACATGTGGATTATTTTAGGTGAAAATTCTCCTAGCTCGCCACATGGCTAAATTTATTTTCTTTGGTTTGGTTAAAGAAAGTAATTTGAATTACTTAAGGATACATAAGTGGACATCAAAAGGTGTCACATTTCATGGTGTCCACCATTTCTCAATATGTAGGGTTTGCATATTATGTTTCGATGAATATAACTTCTGTTTTTTCTCATTTTGCGTTCTATAAGGACTTGATGACTTAAATGTAGAATACTTAAATTCATATGAAAACTATTCCACAAATCTTTTAATGTGAGACATTGAATAAATATACGTTTTTCTTATTGTTGATGAAATTGTATGTGTTGTGAGTTATTTCAGTACACTATTTTCATTATAAAAAAACTCGCAAAGTGCTCACATTTGTTAAAGAGATAGAATTGACAATGTAAGTTACATGAAGTCAAAGCTAAACTCTGGATCGAAGGCATTATTTTCTCAACCAATTTGATCATATCAGATATGTATATTCTGGTGTAACTTATTCCTCTAAATAGGAAGCTTATATATTCTGGTGTAACTTATTTCTGTATTCTCGTGTATCAATTGCTAATACTCTTATAAATAGATGAAGACCACACAAGGTTTGTCAACCAAGAATTCCTAAATTCACACTCTTTTAACATTCATACCAATATCTCAAAAACTCCACCTTAATCGGTACACATTTCTTAATTAAGAAATTAAAGCAACAAAATTTAGCTTTGCCATTGGTAAAATTTTTTGAAGGTTTCCATCACTATGACTACTCGTACAACTTTGGTTATTCTAGTATTGATGTCATATATGTTTGTGATGATGTTTGACGGTGATGCAAGATTGGCTATGCACCTAGTCCAATAACTCATGCAACTCAAGACGATGCTGGAGTTCAAAATGTTGTGTCTGCAACGGAAGTGCAAATAAAATTTGTGGAGTCATTTGTTTTATGCGTGTGAAGCAGCCACCTAAAGTAAATGTGGAGGTTATCAATAGGGACAAAAAAACATCAAACAACCATGGAATTAAAAAGATTTTCTCTAACTAAATGATGTTTTATACAATTATAATTGCGATCATACATTATATGAATGGACCGTTGTACTTATTAACGCCATGCGTTAAATAAGATTTTTTAAGGCTAATAAGTTCAAATAACGAGTGTTGTATTTAAAATTAGAGCTTAAATTAATTTAATTTAATTAAGTGAATGTATGTTTTTCGTAAATCTTGTAGTATTAAGGTTTTTGCATGCGATACTAGAGGCCTAGAGGGTATGGTGACTATGATCTACACAATGGATGTATGGAAGTGGGGCAGGTATAGGTGGATTTTGCCTCGCGTTTGCCCTAACTGGGGCAGGTATGGAGGAGCACCAAGTGGCGATGGTTTTGAAAAAGCTAAATCGTCGAGAGGTTAGAGTGGGATGGTTTGTGTTGTTCTCCCCTTGGACACCCTCCGTATCCCCGCTTTGCCTCATAGCCGCCTACCCGACACGCCTCATACCTAAGGATGGCAATGGATCGGATTCGAAGTGGATTATGCTAAATCCAAATCTAATCTAAAACTAAACGGATTCTCAAATTACCTAAGAATCCGAAGAACCTTCGATTAGGGAAGATACGAAAACCTCCGAATCTAATCCATTTACTTGACTTATTTTTCCAATTTCCTTTTTTTCTTTTAAAAAAGTAAACATATATAAAATATGCTAAATAGCTAACTGTTATTTCAACTAAAATACACATGGTAAATATATTAAGGATTTAAGATACAAAGAAAAAGGTGAACATAAATACTTAATTTAAATATATTAAGGATTTAGTAATTTTTTAGAAACAATAAATATAAATTGGAGAATTCTCCAAGCTTGACATGTGGATTATTTTAGGTGAAAATTCTCCTTCTTTAGTATTAGTACGTAGATGTAGATATATAGATAGATATCCAGTTTTGGGTAACTTCATCCCTATTTCCAGAATGATTTTGAGTATGATCATCATAATGAGAAGCTAAAAAACCAGAAAATGTTCACCCAACTCGCTAGGTTGCAAAATTCAAAAACAATCAATCATGCTCATTTCTAGCTTTGGATTTGATTGTTTGCTGGTAAGTTTTGCGGACAAATCTAAACCAGGGAAAATGAGGTCAAAGCAACATAACCTGTTTCGCAACCTGGAATCATACAGGTACACCAATCTTCTTCCTTTATTTTTTTTTACAAGGACGCATGCAATAGCCCACAAACCATATACATTGGGCAAACCAATTCATCTTTGATGGGCACGAAACTGACATTAACATAAATAAATAAATAAATCACACTTTCAGAATCTATATATAAAAACTGTTGATATACTATATAAAATTAAAGGACAGATATATTATGTAAGTGAGGAGAAATATAATACTTTCCTGAAGTTTGAATTTGAAAGCTTTACCTTTGTTACCTGTTCATAGTCAAATACCAAAATAAATTCATTAGACAAATATGGGAAGAATTAAAAAAAATCAGGAACAAAGAATATGGTGAAATATTATGTATGATATTCACTAATTGATACACAAATTAAAGAACAATAACATGGCAACAAAAAGAAAATAAATTATCAGATAAAGAGAAGAAGAGAAAGAAAGAAAAAGAAAAAAAAACGTGGGGGATTGCAAACTAAATGAGGGGTGAGGATGGGTTGAAATAGGAGTATATAAAGAAGAAACAATTGGTTTTTTTTTTTTTTTGGACAGGTGTGTAACAAAGTAGACATTACAACCCCGAGTGGAGCATGTATGGTGGCAACCAGAAAATTGTAGCCACCGTATCAAAATAAATCTCAGCCGTTGATATTAATCTTGACTATTAATTGGGTTGACCCTATAACTAACCATAAATAAATATCGGAATTGCCATATCTAAATCTTCAATTAAGAAAATAGAATAAATAATTTAGATTTTGATTAAAAGTTGTCTTGTATGCCATTCCATCATTCCATGCCCCATATGCCATCATCATTCATTAAACATAATATACACCATCATCATCTTAAAATTAATATGACTTAAAAAAACATATCAAATTAAACATCACTTAAAAAACAAAACATGTTAAATAATATTAACGCCTTAAGAATATAATATTAGCACATACAAAATAATATTGTGCCTCTCACATGATCATCTTCATCTTCCTCTTGAAGAACTTGGCATGTACATCCCTTATCCCCAGAAAATTAAACTTTCTAATAATTTATATTACACTAAAAATAGTTCTAACCATACATGATCATCGTCATCTTTAGTTCTCCTGAACTTCATATTCTTAAATTTGAAGAACTATAGTGAATGGCTTAAATATTTCAGATCAGGCCCAGAAAATGATTCTAACCATACATGATCATAGTCATCTTTAGTATCCCACTTCTCCTGAACTTCATATTCTTAAATTTGAAGAACTATAGTGAATGGCTTAAACATTTCCGATCATGCCCAGAAAATAATCGATGGATTTTAATTATTTAAACTAGTTTCAAATTTAGAAAATAAAAAATGAATGGATCAAACATTGAATTCGTTGTTTATCTGAAGATCTGCTTCTTAATCATCTGAGAACATGAATAATGTGACAGAAATCTTGATGAAATTTGTTAATGTGAATCCATTGGATTCAAGTAATGATGAAGGTTGGTTGCGATAATGGCTTCACAATGAAGGGAAGATGAAGGATGAAGACAAAGGATCAACCTTGAAGAAAAGGATAGGTTAAAATGATGCCCAATCCGTTTCATTTTCCTTAGTTATTCGGGTCATAAAATTCCCACGCCCTAGGTCTTAGTCATTTTATTTTCAATTTTCTTAACGCGCCTTGCGTTTCAATAGCGGCGTGCCCACCTCACGCACAGTCATATTTAGTTTCGCTGAATCAAATACTGATCACCGTTTATGTTAGCTTTTAGGGAAATAAATAGTGTATTCTAATGTCTTCTTAAGCATTTCATTTATTTTCATATTTCTATTCGTAATATAGCATAAAAGTGTACTTTTAAATTGAAGACAAATTAAACACATCGATAAATAGCTTCGACCATTAACGTTAAAGTTCTCAACCAACAATACATCCAATAATGGAAGAAGCCAATATAATATTGGACTTATCCCAACCAACTAGATGAAACTTAGTAGAGTAATCTAACCATTTAATAAAATTAAATAACTTAAATAGCTATTCCATTCAACAACGTTGAAAATATTGATTATTTTTTACATTAATCTTATCACAACCAGAATATACGAGCGGATGAACTTACTACTTCCACACATTATACTTTTTCGTGGTAATTAAATTACGCACTATTACCGGTGTTATATTAACCACGAACCAATTATAAAATATTCATTGAATCTTTTAATCACATTTTTCTTTCAGCGCGTGTAATTCAAACACTTTGAAAGGGGAAGCGGCGGATCCACTTATAACATACAGACATGGAGTTAGGGTTTTCAACCCGAATGATGGAGATCGTAAACCGCTTAGAATTAGGGTCAAAATATTTTATTTATTAAAAAATACAATTAAAAAACAAGAAGGTTGATGATAATCGTATCTCAAGAACAAACTCAACCATGTCTGGGTAAGGTTCATCCATGGCAGATTACTGCTCATAACAAAAACAATGGCTGTATGAATTTAATGCTTAAAATGAGTCTATTTTATAAATAAACAAAAACAAAAACAAGAAGGTTGATGATAACCATAACTTAAGTGCAAACTGATCCATGGTTGTGTCTGTGAGCAAGGTTCATCAATGGAAGTTAGTTGGTGAACACCTCCATTAAAATCGATTCAAATATTTTGGAAATTTTTCGTTACAGCGATATTAATCATGTTCATCATCTAATTATGTCAAATTTATACATTCGAACGATGATTGCATCTGGAAATTTATTTGAAAATTCTTTTGATAAAACATGGTTGAATGAATATATTTTTTACAACGTTATTAATCATGTTTATGATCTTATTTGGTTAGATTTATACATTAAACGATGATAATTGAATCTGAAAAATTATTTTAACATTCAGTCGATACAATATGGTTGAATGAATATATTGTTTACAGCAATATTAATCATGTTTATAATATAATTTGGTCATAATTATTTTCCTATTAATTGTCATTTTCAAAACATATTAAAAATGAATATATGTCATGTATATAGATGATAAGTATGTTACTGCCACGATGATGGTATGGTGAACGAAATGGTGAAAAGCATGCCATACATTAAATTATTAATTTCCTATTTAGATTGATTTGCTTTCCTTGATTTTGATTTTTAGTTATAACAATTATGCGAGGTTAAATATGGTTAGTTATTGGGTCAATGCAATCAACAGTTTGGTCAATGCAATCAACGGTAGAGATTGATATGGACGACCGAGATTCGTTTTGCTATGGTGGCTACATTTTGTTGGTAGCCACTATATATTTTGTACAACCCCGAGGGCATATTCCTTGCATTAACAGCAAGTGAATGAGCACTCTTAGTAAGGATACGCGGACAGAAACTAATACAAACACAATGAAATAAAGCTAGAATACTATTAAACTGACTACTAAATTTAAGCGAAATAGGATAGCTTGTCTGCCTTCCAATGAGCTACTCAACAAGAATCAAGCAGTCTGTCTAGATATCAACTGAAGCCATTGACGAGATTGAGCCAAAACAAGGGCTTGTAGTAGAGCTTCAGCTTCTGCCTGCAATGCATTTTCTGTATAAAAGGAAAAACTTGATGATGTAAAATCGCTCCCGATTTTGCATAAGCAACAAGACATGCTCCTGCTCTAAGAGAGCAAGCTTCCCAAGAAACATCTATCATCAATCGAACACGACAACAAGCAGAATCCCACCCTATTAAGAATCTTGAAGGTGGTGTGCTTGATAAATTCTCCCGCGGCTCTAAATCTGGAGAGCCACATAGCTGCTTTGTAAATGGTCTAGCAACCTTTTCATCTCTATAAAAAAGTTCCCAAGATGTGAGAATTTTATGAGGACTAAAAGAAGCTAGCATAAAGCACTTCATTCCTATGCCACCATATTGCCCACAATCCAGCCATTAAATAATAAACTTGATCAAACAATTCAGACCTGTAAATCTTGCAAACCCGAATCCAGCTAGTGCACCACTCAACAATAGTAAGTTGCGTCCCTTGCTCCGCACATAACCCCAGACGTGAACTCTTCCATATTTGCCTGAAAAATGTACAATTCCTGAAGGTATGTTCCCTTGTTTCCATGAAGTATCTTTTAAGTTCATGGAGACAGAAAGGACAATAATATTGAGCAGACACATTACGCCTATAAAGTTCGAAACCAAGAGGTGAAGCATTATTAAACAGGGGCCACGCAAATGTTTTCCATCTTGGATGCATCTTTTCATGCCATAGAAACTTCCAATTGAAGTTATTTATGCCATTTGGGGTCAAAGGTTCTGCATCAAATAAAGAAGCATATCCTCTTTTAACTGTATAACTTATTTGAGGGGTCCCTGGCCAATAAATAGAGTCTTGTTGAGGTACAGATGGAAGTTTGATGGCAGTAATCCTTCTAACCCACTGAGAGGGAATAATTTGAGCAAGAAGGTTCAAATTCCATTCCTGAGATGGTAATATAAAATCGCAAACTTTCTGGTACTGAGAAACAACATGTTGAGTGACCAGGTTAGCTGGAAGCGCATCTCCTTGAATCTACAGATGGGTCCAAATATTAATAGATTTACCATCTCCAACTGACCATCGACATGTAGATCTCAATAGCTCAAAACCCATAGAATTCCTCTCCATCCCCATGTAACATTGTTTTTTGTGAAACAAGCAGGATCAAATAAGCAATCATGAGTAATATGATACCTGGAAGTAAATATTTTTGCAAAAAGGGAAGTTGGCTGATCAATAATCCTCCATGCTTGTCGAGCCAGTAAAGCTTGGTTAAAACTTCTGGCATCCCTAATACCCAGTCCACCAAGTCCTTTAGGCCTGGTGATGAATGTCCATTTTCTCCAATGCATAGGTGATTTTTTCTTTGGAGAGTTACCCCACCAGAATTTGAAGATAATAGAATTGAGTTTATGGTAATGCTCAAAGGAAGGCTAAAGACTCACATAACAAACATAGACATAGTTGAGAGCACAACCGAGATAAGGGTAAGTCGCCTAGCTAGAGAAAGATACAAACTAGTCCAGGAATTAAGTCGAGTCTTGATCTTATCCACTAACGAGTGAAAAATATCCTTCTTTAATCTACCAAACTCAGTCGAAATACCCAGGTAAACTCCAAAAGAATTAGCAACCCTCATTTTGGTGATACCTCTGAAAATCCTTTTGAACTTAGAAGGCATAATAGGACTCATAATGATATTAGATTTATCAAGATTGATAATCTGTCCTGGACACTCACAAAAATTTTGAATATAATTCATTAAGGCATGACACCCTGGGATTATAGCATTAATGAAAAAAGCAGAATCATCTGTAGATAATAGATGCGAAATATTTGGAGAATCTTTTGCTACTTGCAATCCCCGAAAGAGACCCAAGCTCTCTTGTTTAGATAAATAACTAGATAGAGCTTCTGCACAAAGAATAAATAGATAGCGCGAAAGAGGATCGCCTTGACGGAGGCCACATTGTGGTGCAAAGAGAGCTTGGGGAATACCATTAATTAAGATAGAATAGGACACTGATGTCACACAATTCATAAGAAGTTGTTGCCAATGCAAAGGGAAACCAATATGTGTAAGGATTGTTTTGAGAAAATTCCAATTAACCCTGTCATTTTACTCATATCCGCTTTAATGGCCAATTTGAACAAACCTCCTTTCTTTGTTCTTCGGATATTTTCACGTAATTCATGCGCAATAAGAATATTATCGTAGATTAATCTCCCAGGAACAAAAGCTCCTTGGAAGTGACTAATAAGATCAGACATAGTGGATTTTAATCTATTGGTGATGCATTTTGCAAAGATTTTAAAACAGACATTACTTACACTAATAGGCCTATACTGACTCACCTCCAGTGGATGTTCAACCTTTGGGATGAGCGTAATAACTGTTTTGTTGATCTCCTTCAAGATATGACCCAAGTTAAGAGCAGATAAAGTAGCAAGAGTAACATCCTCCTTAACATGTTTCCAGCACTTTTGATAAAATACTGCAGGTATTCCATCTGGACCCAGCGACTTCAATGGACCCATCTGAAATATAGCCTTGCGAACTTCCGACCGAATAAACAGTTTGTTAATCAGCTCTAAATGCGCAGTATTAAGCTTTCGAGTCATACTACCAATAACCTCTTGCATAACTAATGATCCACTGAAGTACCCTCATATTGCCTAACTTGAGTGCTCAGGACATAATAATATGTGTTACTGAAACCCAAACTCATACTGCCTAACTTGAGTTTTAATGAAACTCTATTTGCATATTGATATTTGCATTTTGATTCAGTTGTTGAAATGATAACTAATTCTACCGGTATTCATATTCTTCATTTATCATATTATCCATCACATAAAATCATTGAGAAAAAAATCATTTGCCTATGTAGCATGCCTTAAAACTCTCGAAAACAGCCATCTTTATTTATATACATTGATTGATTGATTGATTATGTTCAAATGTGATGGGTTGATATTTACATTATGTTAAACTTAATCGTTGCCACTTAGGATTGCAAGGGTGGAAATAAGTCTTATCCACGATGAACTATGTCAAATTTGAGTTGAGCAACATAATGACGGTGATAAATTTAAATGATTGCTTAACGTCGTGCCTAGAAAGAGATGTATTTAATTCAATACAAAATGAATTACCTTAGATGTATTAGTGTATTTTTTTGGTTAGTTTAATAGGACATATTTTCGATTTTTTTTATTAATATAGAATTTTATTTAGATCCGCTATTTAAAAAAAAAAAATCGTGAGAACAAATTTGTTATTAAACTAGTGAACCCACTCTAACCTTTTTTTAGATTCGTCACTGATGATAATTTAAGATTATTTTTTTTGTACCTCTCAAATTTGGGATTATTTTTATCGATTTTTTCTTATAATTATTGTGGTTGAATTACTATCTTTTAAGTGTGAAAATTAACATGGGAGGGTAGAAGTACTGGCTTATTCATTTCATTTACAAACTTTACCATGGTAATGGAATAGAAATCTCTAGACTCCCGTTCTAGATTCTTACTAATATTCCTTTTCTCTCTCCTTCCAAGCCAAGTCAACAAACTACCAAAATCCAAAACTCTCTTCTCTCTCTCTTTCTTAATCTTCTTCCAGTCCCAGACCTTTCCCGGCAACAACAACAGAAAAAACCCACCAAAACCAAACAATCCCTAACAACATATAATATAAATTTAAACCAAAAAAGAAAATTGAAAATGAACCCAATCCCAAAACCTGACCCTGATCACCCTGTGGTTATCGAAACCCAACCCACTTCCCCCCGCCACCCACGGCGGATCTCACGGTGGTCCTACTGGCGGCGCCACCCGCCGCAAAGTCGGCTTACCCGTTGACTTAAGCGACGAAAGCGCCTTCGCGGTCTGGTGGGCGGTCCAGAACTACCTCCGTCCCGGCCATGACGTAACCATCATCCATATCCGCCCCACCTCTGTCTAGGCCTGGCAAAAGCTGACCCGACCCGATAACCCGACCCGAACCAAACCCGAAAAAAGTGGGTTAGGGTTGGGATTTTCGACCCGAAACATTAAATGGGTCGACCTGATTGACCCGAAAACTTAAATGGGTTAGGTTAAGGTTGAAAATTTCAACCTGCTCAACCTGAAAATTACCTGCTCAACCTGAAAAGTTAAACAGGTCAGGTCATAGATCAGGTCGACCGTCGACCTGATCCGTTTAACCCATCTAACAAGCGAAATGGAAAAAATAAAAAAGTGACCCAAAAGTCCAAAACTTTTTAACCCAAGTGACCCGGCCAGAATGAGCAGCCCAAGCCCAAAATAAACCCAAGCTTAAAAGAGTGAAAAAAATAAACCCTAGCCCTCATTTTTTTTGCCGTCATTTTATCATTCTCTATTTCTCTCTCTTCCTCACTGAAGTTCACTCTCTCTCACTCTCTCATATTCTCGATTCTTCTTCTTCCTCTTCGGCTCTTCCTCACTGTCTCAGTGTCTCGACTTCTCTCATTCTCTATCTTCCTCATCTTACTCTGTTACTCACTCACTCAGTCACTCTGTCTCACTCTCAATCTCACTCTCTCACTCTCTCGATCTCTCGATCTCTCCAAATCAGTAAAATAAATATTCATGCAACAATCAACAGGTAGTCAGGTATTATTTAGTTATCAAATTTGTGTTCTTTAATTTGTTATTCTTATTTCTCTTATTTTCTTTATACTTTGTTTATTTATTTTTTTCTGAATCAATATTTTTATTTCTCAGTTGAAGTCTTGAAGATCTATACTGATTGCAAATTTATGCTGATTTCTGAATATCTTTTTACAAGGTATGTCATTTTATCTTATTCTTGATTTATTGATTATTTGTTGGTTTTAGACTTTTAGTTATGTTTTCTTTTTCTGATTTGTATCTTTCATTTTTCAGTTCAATATCTCCGCCTCTCAAACTAAATCATCATCGGTAAGATTACGCTTTTTTCCTTTTATGCTTATATTACAATTATTAGTTTTATTGTTTGTCATTTTTATTTGGGTTTTTTATTTCTGATTTTGTACTTGAGGTTTTTGTTTTTGATTTAGGGTTTCATTTATTTTGGGTTAATGTTTCGATATTTACTTATTATTGTAGAGCTTTTGGTTTCCGATATCAATCTTGTTATTTAGAGTTTTGATTTCTGATTTTAGGTTTTTAGGGTTACAGTTTATACTTCTTATGGATTCTGATTTTTGATTTCAGGTAGGTAGACCACATAGAGAAGCTGAGTTAAGAGGTGTAGATGAACTCAATGTCATCATTCATTTGAACTTTAGTTTAATGAACTTTTAAATTGAGATGTTGTAATTTATAGTGTAAAGTTCAATGGTTGTAAACCTTCATATTTGGGTGATTTTGATGTTTGATTTTTGTAGTGTAAACTGTAAAGATTAGTTGTTGGTAGCATGATTATATGCTTCTTGTTTGGTTTTGGTACAAATCACATTGGTGGTACTTTTGTTAGGTTTTGTTACTTTTAAGTTTTAACATGTTATTTTGCCTTTGAAACTTAATGGAATACTAGCTTGAGATGAGAAAAAAATAAAAAAAAAAAAAATAAAAAAATAACCAAGAATACTAGAAGCTAGAATCGTTGGCAACAGATCATTTCAGGTTACGCAGATCATTTCAGGTCAACCTGATCTGTTACAGATCAGGTTAGGGTTGGATTTTTTGACCTGTTTACTAAACAGATCAGGTTAGGGTTGAGTTTTCTGAGCTGTTTAGTAATCAGGTCAGTCGGGTTCAACCCGAACCCGACCCAACCTGATCTGTTTGCCAGGCCTACCTCTGTCCTCTACGGCGCCGATTGGGGCTCCATCGCCTTCTCCGGCGATAACTCCGGCGACGGAGAAGTTTCCGGCGAGGGTGAGTTTTCCGGCGAGGAGAAGAAGAAGCTGGAGGATGATTTCGACAGTTTTACGGCGGCGAAGATAGAGGAGATGGCGGCGCCGTTAGCCGAGGGGGGAGTACAGTATAAGGTGCATGTAGTGAAAGATCATGATATGAAAGAGAGGTTGTGTTTGGAGATTGAGAGATTGGGTATGAGTGTTGTGATTATGGGAAGTAGAGGGTTTGGGAGAATGAGAAAGAGTAGTAAAGGGAGATTAGGGAGTGTTAGTGATTATTGTGTTCATCATTGTGTTTGTCCGGTTGTTGTTGTTAGGTTTCCTGATGAGGTGAGAGAAAGTGGTGGTACTAAGGATGATGAGGTGGCGTTTCATGATACAACTGATCAGGAGCACTTGCACAAAGGTCTTTTAACTCGTATCTCTTATCTCTTATCTATTCGTCTTGGTTGAAATAAGTTGAATTAATTTTGATATTGTGATGATTTGTTATCTGATGTTGATGAATTTCTTTTATTGCATTTTGTGGATGTTTATGGTTTACTAGTTGGGTAGTTAGACAAGCTAGTAGCTATGTCGAGACTTGAGAGAGTCAGAGAGAGGAAAAACCAACTGACTGAAATGGTGGTGCTAGAAAAGCTAGGAGCTATATTGTATGGTAGGGAAACAGGAAGCAGAAACGAGGAAGAGCAAGTGCTGTGTGAGACCAACTCACACTAAAATGGGATTGCTATTTAGTTATGTAGGGGGAATCATGGAAACGCTAAATTGAAAAAGAAATTTGAAGGGTGGCAAAAAGAGAAAGCAATCGATTTGCCTAGAAACCCAAAGTTCTTCTCGTTGACTATTACTAATATAATTAAATGTAATTACAAATAGATAAGTTGTAGAGTAGAATTAGGTTGCGCATTTCTCTGGTTTAGTGTATAAGTTCGAAAACCACAACCAAAAGTGAGAAGATAAAGGTAATTCTAGGATTTCAAAGGTCCATGATTGAGAAGTTATTGAGGAGATGTGTTTGGAGACCTTGAATTTCGAGTTTCATGTGTTCCAATGAAACAGGTAGGAGACATAAAAGCTAGAATTGAAACTGTTCTTATGCACAGAAGCAATGGTCATAATGTTAGTTTGTTACAAGATTGATGTATCTAGCATTTCCCAGGGTTAGAACTATTAGAGAACCCTTCCTAGAAGGTGGCTTTGATATTTTAATGCCTTCGATGTTTTAATGCCTTTAGTGTGTAATCTGCAAGGTTATTGGTAATAATATAATTACATTTACCTAAAAAATATGACTTTTTGGGTGTTGGATTTTGTTAATACTCAATTGCTCAAGTAGATTGCCTTAGGATTTGAGTTATATATCTCCATTTTGTGTTGCTAGTATGCTCAAATAAGTGGAGGTCCAGATATGAATGGAGAATTCTACCACTTGGAAGGGATGATGGGGTTTCAACATGATGGGATCAGCTATTGCAATGATTCTGTTTTCTGGTGTCCTCAATTACTCGTTATCTTTTATCCTGAGTTTGCTCCAACAACAAAGAGGAAGGGGTTTGCAGCATTTAATTTGAGCAAATATGGCTGCAAAAGCTTTTACATATCCTTTATTTGATTTTCTATAATGTTGAGGACTATGTTGAGTTAGGGAAAACATCTCTAAACGGGTATAGAACAAACGTCACATCTGAAGACCATAGATGAGTTTAGTTCGGAAAAATAGATTGATGATTCCTTGTCAAAGTTTGTAGAGGATCGAGTTCTGATGCACCTGAGAGACCTCTGCTTTGATTTGCACTTGAGAGTACCTTATTGACAGCTGATGACTATAACCTAGAAAGGAGAAAATATCTGTCTTCCCAAGCTTTGTGTACTTGAGCCATGTTCAGGCCTTGAGGGAAGTATTGCCAAAGTTGTTTTGATTCTATTCTCTGGAAGTAATAGGGAAGTGCTGATACAGAGGTTGTTACAGTAGATAATGTCTTGTTCAAGACAGGACAGGATTGGATATTGCCCTGAACTGCAAATCCAATTACACAAAAGGCTTTAGAGGCGTTATTGTATCTCTCTTTCAACTGTCTGTATATGCTTTAAGGGAGATTATCTTTTTGGGACTGCGGAGAGACCAAGAAAATATTCATAAATGCATTGCCACTGGTTCAATTTGAAGACATGCTAGTCTCTTCAATTTTGGAATGTTCTTCAGTGGAACATAAGAATGATGCTAGTGCTTCAATGTTTACCTTGGGAAATTTCCTGCCTATGTTCATTTACAGTGACATCCTTTCTCTTATACGCGTGAGCGTACAAACGGCTGTAGTTAATGTCTAAGAGGAGTTGGGGGTTCATTACTTCATTTGCACTCTCCTCCCAATCTTAAGTTGTCTTCTCGTGGACGTTTTCTTGAAAACAGCCAGAAATAAGCACGACAACAATTTTCCATCCATGTAATATATTTTGTCAGATACTTTTTGAAATCCCTTTCTTCTTTTACATCTGGTGGTTTCATTCTGCATAGCCACACTAGCTCTTCTTTGATGGCATTGTGGATAACCTCTGATATCAATGCTCATCTGAATCTTGTCCTTGTTTATCGGGGTCTGTTTTGTTTTTGAGCAGTTTCTCATCTGTTATAGCAAATGCTTTGATTAACTAGGTTTGCCTCTTTTTCATCCGCCTATATCCTTGTTGATTACTCTATCCTGTTTTTTTATGGAACTTGTATGAATTGTAGATTTGTGTATGTTATCATAGCTTTCTTTTGCTTCAAATTGCAGATTAACTACTCTCTGGGCTATCAACGACGTCTTTAGCTGCAGGTAAGTGAACCCTATTGTCCCTATGTCGTTTATCTGCCAGCTCAGGCCTTCTTTGTCAAAAGAGCCCTGTCTTTGGGGCAGGTGGGGAGGTGCTAAATATACTTTTCAAAAATAGGTTTTTAAATCCTAGAGCAAGGACTCTCTTGCTTCCTACAATGTTTGCAACATGTAAGTTTTGTTTCGTCGTTTTGAACATTGCTGTTTAAATAAAATTAGCCGTGCAGATCTTCAGAGCGGATGGAACTGTTGGACGTCGCTTTCCATGGTTGCAGCATAATCATCATGTACAAGAGTATGATTCCTACTTATCAGGGAAACAAAGAAGTTCAGAATCGTCAACGAGGTTGTAATTTGCGGTAGTTGTCTATTTACACAAGCTCAATGGTCTTCGGACTATTTGTCTATTTTACACCCATTTTTAACTTGTATAGTTGTATACTTGCATTGGTGTGCATTATGTGTTGAAGTCTGAAATCTCTTCAAATCTTTTTGTGGGTTTTCTGTTTCAGCTTGTGGAAAAATATACCCAAAAAAACGTATTTGTATTAGCAAGGTGTCCATTTCAGGGGGCTCTGATTTTCCTGTCTCCAGCTTGATGCTTGACATGGAGAAATTGCTTCTCGGTTGTGTCTGAATTTGAATAAAAGTAAACAGAATTTAACCAAAAGGTGTTTTGTATGCTCATAAACAAGAAATGTATTTTCATGCGAGATTAGAGGTTAGACTATCTTAGGGAGCACTTGCAGGAATTCGATCTAAGGTTGTGTGTTGGAAATTTGGGTCTATGGACCAAAAGTCCCAACAGCCAAAGCAACTTGGTGAGTAGATTGTAGAAATACTCGGGCCTTTTTCGTCCGCCTCAATTCACCCACATCATTGGCTCATAGAAAACACATGTACATTCAAACATTCTAGCACGAGCATCGTCAATCAAAACTACCACTACTGAATAATATTTCACACCAGATTGCAAGCAAATTTTAAAGAAAAAACCTGGATCAGGTTAACAAAAACGCGGTCAATAACATTGAAACAAACATGAACGTCAAGAGTACAACAATGAGCAACTTATTCTTCTCAATCAACAAACAAAGGCAAATCTCGAATAACTGGCAAAATGCCTGAAAGGGATAGGGGACTAACTGACATCAAACACATCATGAACTTGAATAACTGGCGAAACGCCTTAAGGTGATAGGGGACTGAAAGCAAACAGAGTGCAGCGCACCTTGGGCTTGTTCGATTGACCAGCAGAACAGGAACCTTAAAGTGCTGCAAGAGTGCCCTCACTCCTACTCTTGTGGATTGAGGAGAGACCAGCTCTCAAGCCCTGGAGCTTGTTGCCCAAGTCAAAGTGATGGTGGTGGCTGGATCTTGTTCCACTGGAACTGGGTGGAACAAGCCCATGTCTCCCTCTAGATTGCTTTGGCAAGTCAGTCACTGGACCTTTTTGACCATGGGTAGAAGTAACAGATGACCTCTTCAGACTAGTGCCACCATGGCTTCCCCGACATGAAGACTTGTGATCAGATCTAACCCCACGATCAAACTGATGAGCAGAAATACCTAGTCGAACTGACCGATCTGAAGAATCTTTCAGTGTGCTGCTTTTTATATGCTGCCGGTTGTAGTAAGCCAAATGTGGAAGTAGACCCTGTACATATTTCTTCAGTTGCTCATCCCCAACATTCTTCTGGGCCGGATTTCCTTCCAAGCTAATGGCTTGCAAGGAATTGTAATTTGCAGCAAGTTGTCCAAGACACTTGGAAGTAGCAATTTTGTTGAACCGCAAATCAAGAACAGACAGCTTTAGAAGTCGGTGAAGACCTTCCACCTCACTGATTTTATTTCCGGCGAGGTATAGCTCCTTTAAGGAGGAACAGGATGCAAGACCTTCAAAACAAAACGACGGCAGCACGCACATTAGTATTCACGATCCACTTGCAAAGAGAACATGGCATCACTTCTTGTCAGCCAATTATACAGGATGAATATGGATTACTATTGATAAAATAACCACAAGGAAGTGGGTGGCAATGGGTCTGGCGGAGCCTCACCCGCACCCATGTCATCCATGCACCCGTCACCCGCAAAATATTCCACTTGAATCCAATCTACCCATCACCCGAGGGTGAATCGGGTGGATCCAGTGGCCAACAGGTGATATGTACGAAATAAACCAAAAATAAAACTGATTCTTGGTGCGTTTGACATTAATGGATAGCAATATCTTGCTGCTGCTCAAGCAAACCTTCTATTTCCCAGGGACAATAACAACTCAAAAAAAAAACCAGAGACTAAAGATATCTCGTGCTCATAATTAGGAAAAGATAATAAATTCCTTTGTGACTAATTCGACACCCTCAAACATCATTGAACCACTAAGAGAAAGAATTCTGCACTAGTTAACTCAGTAAGATTGATAGACATCTCTACAGAAATAAAAACCCACAACTTAGCTTACAAAGGAAACTGGTAAACTATAAGGTGGCGGTTACTTGGTAGCAATAGTGAATTGTGATCACCATTTGAGTATAGGTGGAATGGGAAAAGGAAGGAGGGTGAGGAGAGAGATAGGAAAAGTGAGATTGATTACATCATCCGTTGTAATCATCTTTACATGGAATGAACAATTGTGATTACATTGAATGATATAATTAATTTCACTCTTCACACCTCTCTCCTCCTCCTTACTCTTCCACCACACCTTTACTCTTTAAAAAGGCCCATTACCTTGTATCATCATTGCAAAGTAAACAAGACCTAACTATGCATAGGCTAACTTCATTATAAAAGGAAAATGGGTCTACTGACTCACCCAGTAAAAGGTAAACTGAGGGACCATCTGAATTAGATATATTGAAATATATATAAAAGGAGAAAAATAATAATGCGGATGACTGGTGGCCGTGGTGGGTGAATGGGTTGGGTTCAAGGAGAATAATCATTACCCGATCCACCCGTCACCCGCCTAATCATCCGTTTAGTCGAGTTTTCACTCATATTTTGGGTTGGGTGGGGCGAGTAACCACGGGTGTGGGTTAAATTGCCAAAGGTCTACTAGAGTTGATGAATTTCTGATACGCAGACACATTTAGGCCTCGTTTACTTGTTTGCAATCAAATGTAATGCAATGCAATCATTTTGTAGAGTAAATGTGGGGTGAAAAGTGAAGGAGCCGGAGGAGAGAGATGGGAAAAGTGGGGTTGATTACATTATTCAATGTAATCACAATTGCTCAACTTTCCCCATGTAATGTTGATTACTTTGAATGATGTAATCAACATCACTTTCCCATCTCCTTCCTCCCCCTCCTTCATTTTCCACCCTATAAAATGATTCCATTGCAAGCATTTGATTAAAAGCAAGTAAACACCGCCTTAGTTCAAATGCTCATGCAATCATTAGATACACTAAAAAGATAACAGCAAAGTTATTGATTTCCTTCCCAGGGTAGGAGCTAGCACTCCACAATATAACCAAGGTAAGAAATTATCCCTCTTCTTTGGTAGCTTGTCAGGAATAAAGAGAGACAAATTGTGAATGAGGGAATGACAGGAGGGAGGCAAAGCCTTCCATGATCAAATTATTTATTTATAGCAAAAACATGGGCCCAAAAACATGGGCAAAGCAATTATTTCTTGGCTCTGAATACTTGAGCAATAGAAGCTGACAGCTGAAATCACATAATTTATTTTTTTTAACCCCAAAATAACACTCTATTGAAGCTTAAGCCAATAGGCTGAAGCAATACCGCTACGAAATACCAACAGAGGTCCTTTTCCTCGATTTCCTCTCCATGGGTGCAGTACGCTGGTCAAAACAAGCATGTTTGGGCTGCATACTTGATTAGTAAGTAAGCTGGACAATATTTTCTCACATCTACTAATCTTCGAGGGTGAGATAAAAATATTAGTATTATGGAAGTATGCAAGATTTAGCCTCCTCTAATCACCTTGAACACACACACACACACACACCCATCCTCTCTTTCTCCATAGTCCATCTTTATACAAATGACGGATCCCAAACATCTGCCTCCCACTTAGCTTACCTCTCCCTCCTCTGATTTCTTATCCAGACATGGTTTCAGGAGGGTTTTTTTGTTCAGAGTTTCTTCCTCTGTGTATGTGTGCTTTTAGGAGTGGCGGCACAGAAAACATAAGATGCTCTGGAAAAAATAGCCGCGAAAATAATGCAGTATGTCGAAGCATAAATGAAACCGAGTCTTACCATGTCCAATTCTGGATATCTTGTTATAGCTTAGGTCCAATAGACGGAGTCTTGTAAGTTCTTTTAAGCCTTCAATTGTTGATATTTTGTTGTTTGATAAATTCAACATATGCAGCCCTCGAGGAAGAGCACCAGCAGTTATTCTCACTGCAATATATGTCAAGAAAGAAATCACTTAAAATTAAATTAGCACAGTAGATGGATATCTAAATAGCAAGTCAAAGCAAAGGAAAAAGACACGCTCATGAATAACAATTAGAAAGGGACATCTAAAATAAAGAGGAGCTGTTGTTTACAAACCTATGGAATTCCCAGATAGATTTAGAGCCTTTAAGCTAACAAAGGCACTGAGAAGCGGAATTACAGCCAAACCATGATTTGCTAGCTGAGCACTGGTAGCAGCAGCATTCAGAGAGGTTATGTATCTTTTAGCTGCCTCCATACTAGGATTTAACTTGGTGTCCTCCTTCGCAGCATCCAGGCCATCCAAGAATTTTGAACCTCTCTTTAGGTCATTATTATAGGAATCAGCTATTTCACTGGTCTCATCGACAGGGCTACAGTGCTGAAGATCAACAACCCAATCCTCGATACGTTTGATCCTGAAATCCGTATTTGGAAAGTGATCCCAATTGCGAGATGAGGACTTGCCCTGGTCAAGTTTCATCATCCCTGTCTCATTATATTCTGGTACTATCCAGTCTTTGCTCGAACAAGCATAGTTACAAGAATCATAATTGTCCAGAAGACTATTTTCTCCCTCAAACTTCTCAGACTTGCGACATCTATGATCCTTGTTTAGTTCAGTGATTTCTGGAGCATTGGCACCAGGAGATGAATCAGGAGATGAAGCATCCCCCTTCTTGATGGCCAACACACTCAGGTCCTCAAACGATCTTTTTCGAATATGAGGAGAAAGTCCAGGAGAGTTCGGAGAAGTAGAATCAAAATTGGGCATGGAGTACGATTTTGAAATCATAGGAGGAGCAGGAGTTTCCTGGCCACCATTATTAACCGTATGCTTGGTATGTAATGGAACTTCAGAATCATCATCACCTTCCTTTTCCAAACACAGTGGGTCACCATCAGAGAAGCCCGACTCATGGTTCACCAGATCAGAACTTAAATGCGGAGACAGACACAGGTGAACTTCTTTATCCTGGTCAGACAGGGTGGTTGAGCTCTTTAGATCATTTGGTGCCGACATTTCAGTGATCTCCTTGCAATCTTGAGACCCATTACTAGAATATCCCTGATCTGTACAGTCATCACCAATAATTCTTCCTTTCTGATCTAGTTCACATCCTGCAGAGAGACTTCTTCTAAAATTTCCCATCTCAAAGAGCACAGTTTCTGTGTTGCTCTCAGCATGATACTCACAGTTTAGCTCTCCAGATTTCCATCCACGCAAGGGTAATGCAACATGCTCTGTATCATTGTTCAAACTACTAGCCTCATTATCCACCACAGGCAATTTGTGTATGGTAGTAGAATCAATCAAGTTTGCTGATGCATTATTTTGGAAGCCAACTTGCAGCATCTTAATCTTTGTGTCAAATGAAGACTGCGCAGATTTCTGGAAAAAATAGTAGAGGGTTATAACCAAAGTGATACAAATTATCAACGGACTTAACTTCGGAAAAAATAAATAGAATGACTTCAAAACTTACCTTTTGCTTTTGACTTTGAGGATGGCCATAAAAGCACGAGAAACGACCCATTTTAGAATACTGGCAGCACGGAGAAGAATTCACTCAAATAAGCTATCACTACTTCACATAGAGGGCAATGTAAATTTCGCTATTTGGAATAGTATATTTAATTAACTCCAAAAGACTTCCACTACTACACTTCCTGAAAGGTACTCAACAGGCGGTGATCTTAGCCGTAATCGACAGACAAGCCCTCTGAAATACGGCACAATCTCCAAACATGTGATGATCTTGATCTTCGCAGGACACACAGCCCAATCACCCGGTCATTGGTACCCCACACCCGGTTAGAGGTGCGAGAAAGCTTTGACTGGGTTGCAGCTGCCAGAGTGATTGAGAATCTTTGCCAAGCCGGAAAGCTGAATCCGAAGAAAATATAAGAGACAAAAACCTGAAAAACCAGAGAAGAGTAGAGACCTAAGTAATCATGAAAATTAAACAGTCAACATCAAATGTACTACAATATCTCTCCTGCGTTAAACAGCACGAAAATGCAATTTGTTTAAATCTCAAGTATCTAAACAATATTTCCTCTCCTAACTGGCTCTACACCTGCCCCTAAGTAAGGTAGATGATTTGATTATTCAAAAGAAATAAACAATTTTCATCCTTAATATGAATGGTTTATGCAAAAGGCACTTTTAGTGGTGATCTAATGTACATGTTTGGCCTAGTTTCTAGAATTTGAGTGTGTCCTACTCACTTCCCTTCCCTTCACCTTCCCCCCCCCCAACCCCCCCGCTTCCCTATGTCCTCCCTTCCTCTTCACTTCGTCCTCCCCCATGAGTTTCTAAGAAACCAAAATGGGAATTATAGCCCTATTTTGGTTTCTCAGATACTCATGGGGAGAAATAAGTGAATCAGGCATGTGAGATGGATGTGAAAGGAATAAAGTGACAATCCTTGAAACAAGGTCAAACATGCTCTTAACATCCTATTCATGCCTTGTCAAAAATCAAGACGCGGCAAAAGAGCAATTCAAAAAGAAGAAAGGCAAGCATAGCAATAACTAAAGGCCCTTCCATGTTGACTTATGTAGCTAAAATAGTGAAACCTTCAACTAAGTGCTCTCTCACTAATCTACAACCATCAAACTGTTCATTTAGAGTTTGTTTAGAAGGTTTCAGGGAAAGGGAAGTGGAGGGAGGGGAGTTAGTTTAACATGTTTGGCAATTTTCCCTCCCCTCCTGGCCTCATTTCTCCACCATTTTTGGGGAAACAAAATTGACTTAATGATGTGAGATATTCTGCTCCATTCAGCCCCCTCACCCTTTTCTTAAAAACTCACAAACAATGGGACTTTTTTTTTTAATTCCCCTTCATTCTCCTCCCTTCCCCTCCATTCTCCAACTCCCAAACACACTGCTAGGTCCTAACTGGTTACCGTAGGATAAAAACTATGTTTTCTTAGCATTGCTCACCATTCAATTGGCACCTAACTAAGGCTCTGTTTGGGATTACTATTCTACCACCATGATCCATAAGGGGTCAACTATCCGCTATCCGTTAATTGCCAAACAAGGCCTTTGAGGTCCCAACAACCCAACATGGAGAAACCGCTCTTCTTTATATTTCAAAGCAGAATAGAGTTCTCTTCTAACGAACTTATCGAGCATCCCAAACATGTTCACTCAATACAAAAGCTTTAAGCACTATAGTAAGACATCTTTTTGTTTCTTTATGGTCTCTTCAGAAAACACGGCCCCTTTAAATAATCAATTACTAACTTTTTGCAGACAGCATTCATACCCAATTTCTATATAATCAAAACAGTGAGCTAGTGGAGGCAAAATCACTTTGAGAATTGATATTAAAAAGAGCCTTTATCTAGCGGACAATAATTTATTTACCAATATTTTCACATCTTAGAAAAGGTATTCTACATCCAAAAGTTCACAATAATATTACCTAAATTGCTTTACACAATCCATATTAATATAATTCATGAGTAATATAGCCAATTAGCTACCACATATATGAATATATTAGCTAGCTGAAAAACCCAGAAATCTTATTCATCAAAACAGAATTGCACCTCAAGAATAAAATTAAAATCCCACATTACCCAGCTAAAAAGAATGTAGGGACAAAAGCAAAATAGAACAATTACCCATGAGCCATGAAATTCTATTCAAATCTTAATAAACAAACACCTCATCCAGTAGTTTATACTCCATCAAATTTACAAAACAAAATCAATTGCAAAAGATAAATAGCAATAGAGATTAAACCTGTGCACAGCCAGATTGTGATCCTGGAAATCCAAGCTTCGAGAGAAAGAGAAATTAATCCCTCCCTTGCGTAGAGACAACGCGAACAATCTCTTTCTTCAAAGTTTTGCACTTTTTTTTTTTTGTTTTATAATTTTTTAGTTTTCTTTTTTCTTTTCATTTGCAATAACTCGATCAAAGAAATACCAGAAAGTGCAGAACCATAAGAACAACGATAACAACGAAGATGAAGAGAGAGAAAAGGAAAGAGGGATTGGTCCAGGGAGGCGGGAGGAGAGAGAAAGGAAATAAAATCAAGGTGAAGGGTTAACGCGTGGCCAACGGTTATAACTTATAAGTGAAAGATCACAGTTTTTTTTTTTTTTTTTTTTATTTTAAAAGATATTCACTTTTTCAAAAAAAGGTCCAATTTTTTTGATTTTTAGTGGCTGAAGTACCTCGTCCTCTTATAAGTCGAATCAAATCTTGTTGATTTAGGTGCGGTTTGTCCACAATTGAATATATGTTGAGTTTGTTCTATTCAAGGAAAATTCGCGGTTGTGCGGTGTTATGTCGCATTTTGCCTCATTTTGCCACGGCACTTCCGTGTTTTCCGACCCCAAGTAAACAACCAAATGGGCAGGGGATTTGCGTTGCAAAACAAAAGGGTAGGGAATGTAGACAGTAGTTCTATACTTCTATCTAATGGGTTGGTCAGTTCGGATTCAGTTTGGGTATTTTTGTAGCGGCTTAAATTATAAGAGAATAAAGATTTGATGGATCTGCGTTTGGACATTTTGATTGGATTTCGATGATAATTTCTTAATTTATTAAAAAAACGCGGGGTTGTTTACGTAATTCGCCCGTCAACCCCTCTTTTACTTTTCTCACGCTCTGTGGCGTTTCTCAAATGAAACATGGAAACATTACTTTCTCTTTGTTCTCGAACTTTCATGGATTCCAATAGCTTTTTTCAAGTCCAAAAAAATTGAGGAGGTTTCACGGTCTTCATGAGAGAGAAAATCAAACCTATTGGGGGAGTAGGTTTGGCGTTGATTGGGTGGTGGTTGGGAAGGGAGGCGAGTGTACCTGAGTTGTAGAGGAGAGAGTGGGTGGTGTTGTGTGGGGGGAATGGGGTGGCGACGGGTCGTAGGTTTTTCGTTATTTTTTCACAGTGGTACGAAGATGATGATGAATATCTTTTCTCTTTTTTCTTCCTTTTTTGTAAAGTAACTTTGGTACAGTGACAAGGACATCAATACGACATTAGAAGTTCATAACTAATATATTGTAGGTTGATAAACAACATTCTTTTGTTTTTTTAAACTCAAACTTTGGGGATGGGGGCAATGTGAATCGAACATTGGTCTTTGCCAAGAAATGTGGAGGAGTTACTACTCTTCAACCCAATTCTCTCATAAACAATATTCTTATAGTTCATAACCAATAAACAAATGGTTCATAACCTATATATTGTTCCAGTACTAGAACTAGAATCAATTTGAGATAGGCGGTTGAAATATGTAAACGGCTTCAATTTTTTACTCCAAAAACAGAAAGTAATACAACTGGATCCAATTTCTATTCCTAGATTTTTGGTTTTGGGTGTTATTTTGATTTGTCCACTATTGAATAAGCTAAGAAAAGAAAACACTTACATCTATTTTCATGTCCCTTTGCTTCTTCAATCACTCAACTTCTCCTCATTCCCAACTAGGCTTGACTCAATTTGCATTGATAAAATATTTGATTCTGAAATAAAGGACAAGATTCATGTAGTAGAGAGACCCTCCCCCTCCCCCGTGTGCAATAGTAGGGGCATGAAACCAAGGAGTTTGCATAGGTCTGGCCCTTGCTTGTGGTGTCCAACCTAGAGTCCCTTTTTATTTTATTTTTTTTAATTTGTCACATGTAGAAATACTGGTCAAGTTATATATTGTGCAACTATGACATAACATGGCTTCCTTACCATAGTGGTTGGTAGGAGAAATGGAAGCCTTTATTAAGGCTATGATGCGGGATCATGCCTGCACCTCAACACTTTAGGTTGTTTTTTTCACCACTTTTTTTTTACCAACTTTTCTCCAATTCTCATGCATTAAATACTTTAACGCCGACACGACATCTATTCTATTGAATATTGATCATATTCCACCCAGATACCCAATCTTTTACAAGCTTTCTTATTCTAAAAACTAAAATTATAAACCCTAAAAATTAAATCCATTATCCCACTTCAAACTTAAAAGAGAGAGAAAACACGAAAACAACATATGCATTCACTTAAGCCTAATGTCAGAACTAACAACTGATGACATGCTTAATCGGCACCAGAAGCTTCAATTATTATATTAAAAGGATGCCAAGGCAGAGTGCAAGTATCAGAGAAACGAGCCAACATATGGTATATTTAATGACACCAGTTAGACAATTTGGTATATTTGAAATGCAAAGCGTCCTTAAGGTATAAAAAACGATAGAAGTGCTGATTCACCTAGAAAATCGGGTTCTATGGAATCTTAGTTGAAAAACCCCAATTTTCGGCCTATTTTAATTATTTTCGTGGTTTTATTACTTTTTTGGCCTATTTCTTATGTTTTTTCGTTTCTTTCCTTTTATTTTCTTTTCTTCCCTGTTAACTTTAATTCCTTTCCAACTAAGTCGCGCCTTCCCCTACATGCGATTATCCCCCTTTTCAAAGCCCCTGAAAGTTAGGATTAGGGTTTATATAACACAAAAGGGGTTTTATACGAAACGAAGAAATTGGCAAAATTGGTTTGATTTCGTGGTAAATTCACTTCAATCTTCTGCGTTACAAGTATAATCGAGTAACATTTTTTACGTAAATGTCGCCAGAACAGCCAGTTCTTCACGCGATCAGAGTGGAGCTAGCAGTTTGTTAAGTAAATTGATTTTTGTGATCAAAATGTAAATAATAGTTTGTTAATGGTTCAATTTGGTTTGTAGATGAAGAGGGCAGCGGGTTTGAACAGTCTCCCATGTATAAGAAGTGGAACGAAGCTGCAAGAAGGTCACGGTTCATGAGGTGTAAGTGTGGGTTGGTTTGTGACTATCTGACATCTTTTACTAATAAAAATCCAAAGAGGAGGTTTTTTTTGTTGCCCTCGTCACAAAAATTAGAAAGGTTGTGGGATGTGGGAATGGATTGATCATGAATTGTGCTAAGTTATTGTTCAATTGCTTTCATTGATTAAAGAACAACTACTGGATATGAGGGATAGTATCTATGTGAAGGAATCTCTGGTTGGTGGCTATGAAACTCAACTGAGAAGATGCAATGAACAGATTACTGAACTGCAAGATGAGCTGGAGGTTGCTAAAAGAGATATTGATGCAGCTTTGGAGGAGATCATTAGGATTAAATCTGTGAAGGCAAATGTGAAAGGTTGGTGGGAGGGTAGTGTCTGTGTTAGGTGTTGTTGTTGCTGTAATTGTTGTTTTGGTCATATGTAAAGTGGTAGGATTTGTGTGGGCAATTGAAGGACCTGTATTTGGCTCATGACCTATGGCGTATGTATTTTGGTGAAATTGTTCAATGAATTGTAACCAGAATCAATCAATATCAAATAAACAACCATTTTTTCTTATACATAAAGTGCAGCTTCTCGACACAAATTGTCATTATTTGATTGATAGACCATAAATAGGGGGAAAAAATGAGTATTCTGAATTTCTGATTCATCTCATATGATATATTCGAGAATAAATAAAATTGTTCTTGTACTCACTAATGACATTGGCACTCAAACAGATAAACAGAATTGGTACTACACTCAAAGAGAGGTGAACAAATGGTTGTCTGTGGTCTATGAGTATAGCTCACTAATGGCATTTGCACCCAAACAGATAAATAGAATTGGTACTACACTCAAAGAGAGCAAGCAACTTCAGTAACCTAGACCAGATGGCCTTCCTCGGATCACAACTCAAACAGATAAATAAATAAAAATGAATAAAGTCGAGTCAAAATTTCGATAGAGTTTCCTTTGTAAATAGACATCCCAAGTAGATGTGGCAATTGGACTGATCGGGTCGGGTCTGGGTTGGGTCCTTTCGGTTTCGGGTCCTTTCGGTTCGGGTCATTACGGGTTTGGGTTATATCGGGTCAAAAGAGTGATCAAGGTCGGGTTGAGTCGAGTCGGATTGATTCGAATTTTATGCTAATGTGGGGTTCTGGATCTACTTGGGTCGGGTTAGTTCAGATTTCGGTTAAGTCGGATTCGGGTTAGTTTGGTTTTCGGGTCATATCATGTCAAGTTTCATTCATTTTTCACAGCATATAAAGTCGAAAATAAAATGAAAAACTCAAGTTTATGTGAAAATTTTCATTAACAAGGAATACATGTATGTTTATTTACGATTTTTTCAGTCATTTAGAGATTATGTCATTATAAATCGGATATACTCGGGTTTCGGGTAGAGTCGATTCGGGTTTATTTTGGTTTCGGGTTAGGTGTTATCGGTTTCGGGTTAATTCAGAGAACGGGTGTTGTCGGGTGTCGAGTTGGACCAGATCGGATCGGGTCGGTTTAGGTTAATGATAATTAATACATTTTTGGGTGTCGGACGGGTTTGATATCGGGAGGATCGGGTCGGCTATCTCGGGTCGGGTCGGATTTTACCAGCTCTAATCCCAAGTAATCGATTTTATTAAAACCTGCTTCTACAGAAAATTACAACAAAGCATTTTCCAAGCATTCTCCATTAACAAAAAACATTAATTTCCCACACCACAAGCAAAAAACAAAAAAAAAGAAAAAAAAAGTCACAAAATATATAGCATTTGGATAGTTTCAAGGCTCGCTTTGACTAGGTTGCCCTTGAGTTGTCTAAGTTTGTGGTGTCCAACATGGAGTCCCTTTTGTAATTATTTTTTTAAATTTTGTCACATATAGTTATATATTGTGCAATTATAACATAACATTGCTTCTTTACCATAGTGGTTGGTAGGAGAAATGGAAGCCTTTATTAAGGCTATGAAAGGTTAGTGGGAGGGTAATGTGTCTGTATTAGATGTTGTTGTTGCTGTAATTGTTGTTTGGTCATAGGTAAAGTGGTAGGATTTGTGTAGGCAGTTGAAAGACATGTATTTGCCTCATGAGTCATGACCTATGGTAAATGTATTTTGGTAATGTAATGGCTTCTCTATATTCTTTTTTTTTTTTTTTTGGTCAAGATATGGAATATGTATTTTTGTAGTGTAATGGCTTCTCTGTTTTTTTTTTTTTTTTTTTTTTTTTTTTTTTTTTTTTTTTTTTGTCATGATATGGCATTTGTATTTTGGTGAAATTATTCAATGAATTGTAAGCAGAATAAATCAATATCAAATGAACAACCATTTTTTTATACATAAAGTGCAGCTTCTCAACACAAGCTGTCATTATTTGATTGATAGACCATACATAGGGGGGAAAAATGAGTATTTTGAATTTCTGATTCATCTCATATAATATATTCGAGAATAAATAAAATTGTTCTTGTACTCACTAATGACATTGGCACTCAAACAGATAAACAGAATTGGTACTACACTCAAAGGAGGTGAACAAATGTTGTCTATGGTCTATGAGTATAGCTCACTAATGACATTGGCAGTCAAACAGATAAATAGAATTGGTACTACACTCAAAGAGAGCAAGCAGCTTCCATAACCTAGACCAGATGACCTTGGCACTCAAACAGATAAATAAATAAAAATGAATAAATTCGAGTCAAAATTTTGACAAAATTTCCTTTGTAAACGAACGTCCCAAGTGATCGACTTTATAAAAACCTGCTTCTACAGAAAATTGAAACAATATCCAAAAGCATTTTCCAAGCATTCTCCATTGACCAAAAAATTTACTTTCCCACACCAAAAGCAAAAAAAAAGAAAAAGAAAAAAAGAAAGACACAAAATATGTAGCATTTGGACAGTTTCAAGTCTGGCTTTGACTAGGTTGCCCTTGAGTTGTCTAAGTTTGAGTGTTGTGGCCTTGATTGCTTGCATTTGAGTGAACAAAAGTTGCACCTCCTGAGATATGGATTGCAGGACCATTTATTGAAGGCCTGTGCACAATACTACCTCCAGGACCATACCATACTCCAATTCCACGTGGAAAGGCCATTCCTCTACCCTTTCCTGTACTTGCACCTCTGTTTCCCCCTTCCTCTTCCTGTTGATGCTGCAATGTGCTGAGAAACAGTCTCAAACCATGGTGTATCCTCACCACCAGAAGTAGGAATATTAGTCCATCTCCCTTTGTGTTGTCCAAGTTGTGCAACATATGCAGCAGAAGGTAGCTGGCCATCTCTGACACTTTTTTCAAGGGACCTCCCAACTCTGTTTTTACTTCCCTTTGTCCTTCCTCTTCTTTTACCATTGCCATTTTGTGTACTTTCACCTTCTTCAGTTGGCTACATAACAATATAAGCACAAACTTGACTCAAAACTGAACCACAAAATAAAATGTATACAATTGAAGCACATTAATTGAATGTATTCATACCTCAGAAGAGTCTGGTTGAGGCATTATGCATTTCCTTTTGTTGTGTTCAGCTGATCCACAACGGCTGCAATGAGTAGGTAAGCTTGTCCTATTGTATTTGGTACTTTTCTTTGAGGGTTCATTGGGATTTTTCTCCTTGCTGTCTTCCTTCTACCCATTTTGCCTCTCACAATATCTGGTGGGAGGACCATCCCATCATTTTCATGGTTCCAAAAGGTACTGCCAGGTACAGGTTGTAATAAGGTAATATAGGTAGTCTTGTAATTCTCCAGTTTGCACCATTTGGCCACAAAATCTTCAGGTGCCCTTTGTAAGAACCCTCGTCCTTCCGGCGCCTATCGAGATACTTAGTTGGAATTAATGGTTCTTAAATAATACGTCAATAATGAAATTTAAATTAATTATGGGGAATAACGATTTGAAAACAAAGAAGCCGCCACCAATTTTTGGGAAACAATTGGATCCAACAAAAGTGCACCCAATTCATATTAGGAATTGACTCATACCCAAAAGGGGCCAAATATTGAGTTCGGGGGTGTAGGTACAAAATAAACAAAACGAATCTCATCTAAATCGCCCGAATAAACAGCCTCTACTAAGGCTATCCATGTCAAATATTTATTTATACTATATGGTTCTATATAAGTTCGGTCGTCCAAGATCCTATATTAACTAGGCGGGTTAAAACCAAACAAATTACCTATGTTATCAATTTGCACAATTATATCCAATTTACATGTATACTATTACCAAGCATAAACAAGAGATAAAGCATTAAATTAACCCTCCAACCTACCGCACTTTGCTAAACGCGCCAAGTATTACATATGCACATCAATAAATTTGTTAGTAACTTCAAAGGAATAACAATGCAAAAATATCAACTTTATGCTAAAATAAACCTAGGAGGTTGCTATATACATGTACAAACTATAAAAAGATGCAAACTTGCATAAACTAGTAAAAAGATACTAACTTTAAATTGGCTAATCATGCATAATTATGTACAAAAACCCAAGCATGCAAATTTATTCAACCATAATCAAAAGCTAAATAAAACATGATCATAAACAATAAATAAGTGATTCAATAAAGAATTTAGGCCCTCGGGATGGTTAACCTGGAAGTTTTATTCGAACGGGAATAGTAGAATTGGAATTGCTCTTCAATCTTGGATGCTAGGTTGGGTGCAATGACTTGCTTGAGTCTTCAAAATCTGAATTCTCTATGATTAGGGAAATTTGTGCTCTCAATGCTCTCAAAATTATAAACTGACCACCTTCCCTCAAAAGAGGGTGAAAAGGAGTATTTATAGAGTTAGGGGACGGAATTAGGGGCCTAGGGTAAGAAACCCGGCGCCAAACTCGGCCCAGCCAAAAAAAAGGCCCAGCGGCCACACGGAAGGCAGCTGGGCTTGGAGGCGCGCGTGTGACTAAGGTTTTTTGACTTTTTGTACTCAATAAATTACAAAATTTCCCTTGGGCTGACCCAGGGGTCGGGATTGAGCGGTTTTGAGCCAAAACTTTGAGACGCGATATCTCTTGATCTGGGAACCCGATTGAGGCAAGGTCAAAGGCGTCAGAAACCTTATAAAAAGGGCTATCCAAATACTGAGGTTTCAAGGAATCTGGTCCAGATTTCTGAGCAATGTCCTTTTCTACTTACGTCCATGTTAATCCATTACCATCATCATCGGGCGTTGCGGTGCCAGGGATGAGAACCGATTAGGGTGTCTACAGTAGCCCCCACTTTGGGCGAGCTTGTGAAAGCGAAGGTCAAAGTATTTGCTAAAAAAAGCCTACATTGTTTTTGTTTAAAAATGCTTTATGTTAGTAAGAAAGGAAGGGGTAGACTCCTGACCGCCTGTGGTCAGGGTTATCTGCTTTGCGGGTGCCAACGTGACGCTAATTTTAATAGCCTGACGTCAAAGAGCGTTGCATAGCTCTGCTTTGCGGCTGCCAACATGAAGCTAATTTTAATAGCCTCGACGTCTAAGAGCATTGTGTAGCTCTGCTTTAGTAATGCCTGTGTCTTGGAAAATTGTGCCTGCAAAAATAGAATAAAGTACTTGTGCCTGCGGAAAATAGATGGAATGCCTGCGCCTGCGAAAAATGGATAATACCGGGCCCCTAGGATAGGAAACCAAATTGTGGGGGCAAAAGAGTCATTTTGGGTGACATGCTCGAATCTCCCGGACTTCTAACGATCGAGAAATGCAATCCCGCGCGAAATTTGAACTTGCGGGCCCGCCCCGTGAGAGGCGGAAGAGAAAACATGCTCAGCGGCCATGCGCAGGGCCGCCGAGCGCGGGGCGGCCTTATCGGGCCCGCTCAGCGGCTCAGTTCACTCTGCGGGGGTGCTGAGGTGGCCGCGCGGCTTGGCGACTCTGCCGCCTGGGCCAGCGGCTGGGCCTGGGAGGCCCTGAACCGGGACGCTGGGCCGGTTCAGAGGCGCGGATGGGTTTTATTTTGGGGGAGAGCCAAATTTTGGGTCATGTCTTCCCCAAATTTTTGAGACTCTCTCTCTCTACCTCCATTGTTGCCCAAACTTCATTTCTTGCTCAAAATTGCTCAAATTTGTTCCTTTTTGCTTGCATTTGCTCGCTTTTGCATAATCTTTGCATAATTTGAAGTTTATTTGTGATTTCTCACAAATTTGGGGTGAATTTGAGAGTGGGTTTTTGAAACCCTTGGAGAGAGAAAATCTCAATTCCTCCATTTTTGCTTCTTGTTCTTGCTAGCTTTGCTCATCCTTTTTCATGGCTCGAAAATTGGCAAAGAGGAAGAGTAGGAGGGCTGAGGTACGAGAAGAGGTCGAGGAAATCGATAATTTTACCAAGGCTTTTCCTTCCCATGTGAAGCCTTCAAAGAGGAAGCCTAATGTGGCTTTTCCTCAAGATCGATACACCCGGTCGGATAGAATGCCCGACATTGTTTGGGATCGATCGGAGTTGATTTTCCGACCGGCGACTCATTTGAGCTCTCGGGCTTCCAAGTCCGTGGTAAGCCTTAAACTTTGAATTCATAGTTTTATGCATTGAATTTTAGTTTATATGCTTTGCCTTGAGTAGAATTTGTGTAGAAATTGTATGCAATTGTCAAGTTTGTAGCGCATGTGATCTTGCGCGGCTTGAACGAACTTAGAAACATGCCTAGGATTGAACATTTGATTGAAATGTGAACCTAAGAGGTTGTAAATTTGATCATAGGAACCCGATGTGAATTTTAAGGCCCACGACAACTATGGCTCTTCAATGAAGCTTTATAAAATCTTGCCCAAAGAGGTGCAAGATGCGGTTTTGAGTGCGGGGTTTGGGCCCCTTTTGAAGGCGGCAGACTCGGTTGAGCGAGTCAAGAGGTGTATTGTCCGCTTGTCTTTGGAGCGTTTTCGGGACACTACCAACACGTTCCATTTCCCTAATGGGAGATGATGATCACTCCTTTGGAGTTTGCTATGTTGACCGGGGTACCTTGAATGGGTACACCCATTGTCTATGACGTTTCCATTTGGAAGCGTAAGGCGGAGATGGTGGAGTTGTTTGGCCCTTGGGGAAACACTTGGGGTCACCATTACCGTTCCTATAGCGAGCTCTTTATCGCTTTGACCCGAGGTATAAGAGAAATACCTCGGTGGAGCAAAAGGCGAGGATGTTCATCGCCTACCTCCTTGCCACTACTATCTTTAGTGACAAGGGGGAGCGTATCATGCTATTTACCTCCCGAGTCTGCTGGACTGGGAGAGAGTGAGAGAGTACAACTGGGGGTTTTCGGGCTACGCCAACCTCTTGAGGTGCATGCGGTTTGCGTGCCGCGTGAATGATGAGGGATACAAGCAGTCGACTCTTCCTCCCGTGAGCTTGTGCGGTTTTTTGAAGGTCATGCAGGTGCGTTTGCTTTTTGTATCTGTTTTTCGTGATTTGCATGAGTTAAGTGTGTGGTGCTTGATTTCATGTTTTGATGTAGCCTTGGTTTTTCGAGCATTTCCCGGACATGGCGCCTACGAGCTGGGAGTTAGATTTCCCGGTTTGTAGAGCATGGCGTCATATGGGTCCTGCGCCTCTGCAGACTCTTCAGCAGTATAGGGAGGCCCTCTTGCGCCTAGACTGGCACAAGGTAACGTAGCTTTGCTTTTTGTCGTATAGATTGTATGGATTGTATTTCTTGGTGTGGAAATATCTCATATTTCATGCTTGCGTAGATTGACTACTTCCCATGGGCGAAGTATCATGGGTAGGTGTAGACACCCTAATCGGTTCTCATCCCCTGACACCGCAACGCCCGATGATGATGGTAATGGATTAACATGGACGTAAGTAGAAAAGGACATTTCTCGGAAATCTAGACCAAATTCCTTGAAACCTCAGTCTTTGGATAGCCCTTGTTATAAGGATTCTAACGCCTTTGACCATGCCTCAATCAGGTTCCTGGATTAAGAGATATCGCGTCTCGAAGATTTCGGTCAAAACCGCTCAATCCCAGTCCCTTGGGCCAGCCCAAGGGCAATTTCGTAATTTACAGAGCACAAAAAGTCAAAAACCCTAGTCACGCGCGCGCCGTCAAGCCCGACGGCCTTCGCAGGATGCTCAGCGGCCAGTGTGTGACAGCGGGGGCCATTGGGCTAACCACTGGCCCCAGCGGCCAGCAGCTGAGCCCCAGCGGCCACCGCGGGCCCCAGCTGCCTTCCGTGTGGCCGCTGAACTGGTTTTTTGACTGGGCCGAGTTTTGGCACCGGGCTTCTTGTCCTAGGCCCCTAAATCCGTCCCCCAACTTTATAAATACTCCTTTTCACCCTCTTTTGCAAGGGGTCAGTCAGTTCACAATTTTGAGAGCATTGAGAGCACATATTTCCCCAAATTCAGAAATCTGAAGATTCAAGCAAGCAATACACCTAGCACCCAAGATCGAAGAGCAATCCCAATTCTACTAGTCCCGTTCGAATAGAACGTCCAGGTTAACCATCCTGAGGGCCTAATTCTTCATTAAATCTCTTGTTTTATTGTTTATTAATCATGTTTTATTTAGCTTTTGATTATGTTGAATAAATTTGCATGCTTTTGATTTTATATATAATTATGCATGATTAGTTAGTATAAAGTTTGTGTCTTTTTATTAGTTTATGCAAGTTTGCATCTTTTCATAGTTTTTGCATGCATCTAGTAGCCTCATAGGTTTATCTTAGCATATAGTTAGCACCTTTACAATATTATTATTATTCCTTTTGAAGATACCAACAGTTTTATTGATGTGCATATGCAATACATGGCGCGTTTAGCAAAGTTGGTAGGTTGGAGCGTTAATTAATGCTTTATATCATGTTTATGCTTGTTAATAGTATGCATGTAAATTAGATATAAATCGTGCAAAGTGACAACGTAGGTAAATTGGTTGATCCTAACCCGCCTAGTTAATTTAGGATCATTGGGCGACCGGATTTGTATGGAACCATATAGCATAAATAAATACTTGACATGGATAAGCTTAGTAGAGGCCGTTAATACGGGCGCTTTAGATGAGATTCGTTTTGTTTATTTCGTACCTACATCCCCGAACTCAATACCTAGTCCCCATGGGCATGAGTCAATTCCCAATAAGAATTGGGGTGCACTTTTGATGATTTCCAATTGTTTCCTTAAAAATTGGTGGCGGCTTCTTATTTGCAAATTATTGTTCTTTATAATTAATTTGAATCGCATGTGACACATATTTAAGAACCATTAATCTCAACTAAAAATCGAAAACGCGCCGGGAAAGGCGAGGGTTCTTACAGTGGCGACTTCACTGGGGATTTAATAAGAGGATGTAATTCAAACACTTATCCATGTCAATGATTTATTTTACCTATTTGGTTCAATTACCGTACGTGTTTATTTTCTTTGCCTTTTTGCATCCATATCATTCATATTGCATGCATTATCTTTGCAAGATGTTGAAAGACATCACCACTCCATTATAGGATCTACCCTTTGGAACATTGTCTATGACTTAGGCCAGTGACCCACTTGGTCCGAATTACCTTTGCACATAGTCGTGTTCCACCCCATGGCATTTACATGTTTCCATTCGAGATGTGTAAAACGGTATGTCTAGTCTTACTATGCACCCCATAGATGACAAAACGCATCCGGTCATGGGTTACCTTATCCAACCATAGATTGTGTCAAACTATTGCATTAAGTCTCATAGTCCATATCAAAGTGCTAATTGCTTTATTTGCTATATTATTAATTGTTTCCTTGCTATGTGATTAACTTCCATAGAAAACTAGGATTACATCCCCCCTTAGGATTCTTTTATCGAGTCCTGGTTAGGGAAGGTTTCCCTTTTGTTTGCTTGTACGTTTGGTCAGATAGAGTCTAGGATCTTATCTTTTTAGGAAGTAGAATCCCTGTATGACTCCGACGATGCTAGTGACCATGTTAGGAAGACGTTCCTTTCCATAAGAATTAGATTGCATGCAAATAACATATTCCCGTCAATGATCTTTCACCAAATAAAAAAAAGAATCCAATTTAATTCCATATGTAAGTCAACGGTATTTCTCCTTTTCTAAAATTAGGGAGTTTTATCCCATATGCAAGTCAAGAGTATTTATAATTCTAATAGAGTCGAAAGATCATTGATTAGAATATGCTATTTACATAAAATCGCGTCTTACCCAAAAGATCACCATGTTGAGGATTAGTGCTAGATTCTCTTCCCACATTTGTTTTAAAATAAAATTTTTTATTATTATGTGGAGGTTCCCATTTATTTTCTATTTTCTTAAACGGGCCTTTTCATGTCCAGAATTGGTAGAATTAGAGATCCTGGTCCTAGGGAGTGGGAGAGAGACGAGTCCAGCAAGAGGTTAGTCCGCAAGTTGTCGTTCGAACCTTCACCACAAGCACAGTTCGTGGGCCCTGTTTGGCTCGATTACCTTCGCACACCGCCACTGTCACCTCAAACCTCACCATCCAATTCGCCTAAGTCCGCTATGTCTAGAGACGCCGAGAGAACCGCTGACCAAAAGATGGATGACCTTTTAGCCCAAATGGTCGCCATGAATGCTAGATTCACTGATATGGAAGTCCGTGTCGCCAAGTTGGATCCCCCTAATAGAGATGATGATGAGCCCAAGCCCGATGGGGAAAGGGCCGAACCCTCCACGAAAGAGGTGCAAGAACTTCAAGCCAAGCTGAACAGGCTTAAATCTGTCCTGGGTAAGAGTCGGGCCTTCAACGACATGATCATCAATTCTGAGGGCTATGCTCCCCACATCCAGGAAAAATGGCCCACCAAGTTCTCCATGCCTGAAGTTCCCACATTCAAGGGGACCGACGATCCACAAGATCACATTAGGGCTTTTACTACTGCATTGGGTCTTAGAAGCATTGAACAAGAGCTGTATGTTCACCGCTTTCCCCAAACCTTGGATCCCGCTGTCAGGGCCTGGTTCTTCAAATTGCGCACCCAAAAGTTGGAAAAATGGGAAGATCTATCCACACTTTTCCTTCAGAGATATGCTGACAATGTCTTGCCACCCATGACATTAAGAGAACTGGACATCACCAAGCAAGGTGACAAAGAAGGGTTCACTAGTTTCGTGAGAAGATGGAGGACTAAGGTAGCTGAAATGATTGATCGTCCATATGAAAGGGATCAAATAAGGATGCTAGTCCAAAATTTGGCATCTGAATACCGCGAGCACATGAAGTTTCAACCCATAACCACCAATGCCCAATTAATTGAAGTGGGCATGGCCATTGAAGATGACCAACTCCAAAGGGGGAAGAACAAAGTCACTTACAATAACAACACAAGTGGATATAAGGACAAGAAATACACTAATACCAACCATGCCTCCACAAGTAGAGGAAATGAAGTGAACGCCATAGCTGATAGGCGTCCAAGAAGGTACACACCCCTCGGGATGACTTATGTCAAGGCTCTAGATAAGTTTATCAAAGGAGACTATGTACATCCGATTGGGCCTCTTCCCGATCCACCTGTAGAGAAAAAGTCACCATATTGGAACGAATCTGCATTCTGCAAATACCATAGGGGGCGTGGGCATGATACTGAAAAGTGTTACACCCTTAAGGATAAAATCCAAGACTTATTTGACAATGGCACAATACCATTGCCTAAGGATGCACCACCACCCAGCAACAACAACAATCCCCTTGGGAACTCCTTTGCTATCGACATAGAAGAGGGGTTTGATCCCTCCTATTTGATCACGCCTATTGGACAGGCCATACCACCATACCCAAGCCCAAGATCCATGCTGGGCGTCTGCGGCCTTTGGGATAGTGATGAAGAAGATAATGGGGCATACACTGATCCAAAAGATGTGTTGACTCCTCAAGTCCATGACATAGCTAACGGCAAAGCCTGGTATGATATCTCCGATGATGAGAAAGAAGAGGATGACAAAGCTCTAAACTATCTCACAAGATCAGGACGCCAATTCAGGCCCGAAAATATCTATATGGATCCATCTCAAATTCAACCCGTAGAGCCTGCAGCCATCCCCAATAGGGATTCGGCCCAAAGGGAAATGGCAAAAGAAGATGATCGGACCAATATCCTCAAGCAACTGCAAAGAACAAAAGCCGATATATCCATTTGGCAACTGTTGACCACTTCTATCACTCATAGAAGGGCCGTGCTAGAGGCCTTGAATGCAACCACCATTTCTCCAAATGCCACTCCTTAAGAGGTAGTCAACCTCCTAATCCAAGAAAAGTCATCCACGCCCATCACGTTTTCTGATAAAGACCTTCCACCCAAAGGTATTCACCATAATAAAGCCCTTTATCTTACTGTAATCTGTCAACAGAGGCAAGTCCCTATGACTTTAGTTGACAATGGCTCAGCTGTAAATGTATGCCCTTTGAGGACTGCTCAACACCTCAAAATAGACTGCAACAACCTCGCGCATTCCGCACAAGGGTTAAGGGCCTGTGATAATTCCAAAAGAAACGTGTTGGGTACCTTCTCCATGAACATCAATATTGGGCCTATCGAGAAAATGGTCCAATTCCATGTGATCAACATTCTAGCCACTTTCAACCTACTCTTGGGAAGGCCCTGGTTGCACGGGTTAAATGTTGTAGCCTCAACTCTGCATCAAAAGGTGAAACTGTCCTTAGCAGGATCCACCTTGGAGGTCTGCACTGATACTATGATAGCCCAGATTGAGAAAGCTCCAATCCTAAAGATAGAGCATAATGAGCAAGACGAAGAGTTATGGGGTTTTGAGAAGATAGCCTTCATAGAAACGATTGAGCCCACACTCAATGTGAACGCTTTACTCAGAAAGCAAGGCCACTTCCCAGGCACCACTTTGGACCCTCATCCCAAGGTAGCTTAAGGCTTTTGGAACACCAAGATCAAAAATGACTTATTTGGGCTAGGCTACAGGCCCACAAGGTAAGAAGTTAGGGCCTACATATCCAAAGTGATGGCTAAGAAAAGAGCCGTTGCGGTTAACAAACCCATTACACATAACATGGATCCTTATCCCCTCACCCTAAACGGGCAATTTCTTCAGGAAGACGACCCATATCCTTACTATGGATTCCCTGAACCATACACGATCAACGGAATCCTAATGCCACGTTTTGAGGCATTTCAAGACTGTTTCCTCATGAATGAAGACACACCCATACCTCCCAATGAGGACCAATCCACTAAAGATTGGGCTAATGACATGGCACCCAATGACTTTGGGCTTTTATTTGGGGAAGAACGTCGTCAATACGATGAGACCACTACCAAACTTCCCCTTACTGTGCTTTTTAATGAAGGTTTCGACCCGACCAAGATGATCGCCCCAATCAGGCCCGACCGCACCACCTGGAAGCACAAGACAAGTTGGACTCGGTCAAGGGAGCCAAGTACAAGTTCACCATCCGCAACGGTCCTACAGGAGGGCCCAATTCCGATTCCGAGTCTGATTCTGAGTCCGAGTCTGATTCTGAGTCTGTTATCCTAGAAGTGTCGCGTAGTCCACCCCATTCTATTCCTAAGGTCCTTAGTGATGACCTCATTGATGTATTGTCCGCTTCTATTAATATGATAAACATCGATTTTGCTTACTCGGATTGCCTCACTGCTAATAATTCAAGAAATATAACGGAATTGCCAAAAGAAGTTATTAAAGCACTAATCGAACATGAGCAAAAGACTTCAATAGTCGAAGAAACGGAGACAATAAACATTGCAACTAATGATGAGCCTCGCCACGTGCAAATAGGCTTGTCTTTAACATCTAATGAACGCGAACAATTCATAACACTCCTAAAGGATTATACGGATGTTTTCGCCTGGTCCTACAAGGACATGCCAGGCATAGACCGCAAAATTGCTCAGCATACCATTCTGCTAAACCCCGACTGCAAACCAGTCAAACAAAAGCTAAGAAGAATGAAGCCAGAATGGGCTCTTAAGATCTAGGAGGAAGTCCAAAAACAACTAGATGCAGGCTTCATAAGAGTGGCCAATTACCCCGATTGGGTAGCCAACATTGTCCCAGTCCCAAAAAAGGACGGACGGGTCCGAATGTGTGTAGATTTTAGGGACCTGAACAAAGCAAGTCCAAAAGACGACTTTTCCTTACCTCACATAGACGTCTTGGTAGACAACACCGCCGGACACGTCCTTCTATCATTCATGGACGGGTACGCAGGATATAACCAAGTCTTGATGGCCAAAGAGGACGAAGAGAAAACTACTTTCATCACACAGTGGGGCACTTATTGCTATACGGTAATGTCGTTCGGGCTCAAGAATGCGGGAGCCACATACCAAAGAACCGCTACGACCTTACTCCATGATATGATGCATAAAGAGGCTGAAGTGTACGTAGATGACATGATCATAAAGTCCAAAGATAGAGAAGGGCATGTACCCTCACTTCAAAAGTTCTTTGACATGCTTAGGAAGTACAATATGAGGCTCAATCCCAAGAAGTGCGCATTCGGAGTTACATCTGGCAAACTTCTAGGATTTGTCATAAGCACCAGATGGATAGAAAATCGATCCATCCAAGATCAAAGCCATAATAGACATGCCACCTCCGAAAACGGAAAAAGAAATAAAAGGCTTCCTAGGAAGAATCCAGTACATTAGCAGGTTCATCTCCAAGCTAACTATCACTTGTGAGCCCATACTCAAGAAACTCAAAAAAGAGGTAAAAACGGAATGGGACGAGCAATGCCAAAGGCCTTTGACAAAATTAAAGCCTATTTATCTGAACCACCCGTTCTAGTACCGCCCATCCCAGGCATGCCTCTAATCCTCTACCTTACGGTCACAGAAACGTCAATGGGGGCCATGCTAGCCCAAGAGCTAGATAAAGAAGAAAAAGCAATATACTATGTAAGCAAGAAATTTCTAGAATATGAAACTCGCTACTCATCCCTGGAAAAGACATGTCTAGCTCTGGTAGCGACTGCCAAAAAGCTACGACACTACATGCTCCAACATACGATCCACATCAGATCAAGAGAAAACCCTTTGAAATACATATTCAAAAAGCCCATACTAAATGGTAGAATAGCAAGGTGGACCGTTCTCCTCTCAGAGTTCGACCTCAAGTTTGAACATCAAAAAGCCATAAAAGGGCATGCTATTTCGGAATACTTGGCCGACCAAGCCATAAATGAACCAGATAACAAGGATGAATATCACTTCCCAGACGAAGGGGTCATGACCTTAGACACCGAAACTTGGCAGCTATACTTCGACGGAGCATCCAACCAAAAGGGTTTTGGAGTAGGAATACTGATAGTATCCCCCGAAGGTGCACATACACCCATTTCAATCAAACTGGACCATGAGGTTACAAATAATGGCGCCGAATATGAAGCCTGCATAATAGGATTGCAATCTGCCATAAGCCTTGGCATTAAGACACTCCGAGTCTATGGGGACTCGTCACTCATAATTAACCAAATTTTCAAAGTATGGAAGGTTAAAAGTGAATCCCTGGCACTCTACCAGGAATACTTAGACAAGATCATAGTGTATTTCAATCAAATACACTTTACATACCTTCCGAGAGAAGATAATCAATTTGCAGACGCCTTGGCTAAGTTAGCAAGCATGATTAACATACCCGAAACCATTCGGATGATGCCCATCTGTGTACAAAAGAGATCCGAGCCTTCATATTGTGACGCCCTGGAAGTGTTCCACGATGAGGAAGATGAGTGGTACACCGATATAAAAAATCTACTTGTTTACCAGCTCTACCCTATTGATTCAAGCCCAAGAGTCTAGAAAGCACTCAGAAGGCTCGCGGCCCAATTCTTGGAAGTACAGGGTGAAATATACAAGAAAAGCCCAAACGGGGTCAACCTCCGCTGTCTAGGTACCAAAACGGCCCATAAGGTCTTGAGAGAAGTACATGCAGGAGCATGTGGACCGCACATGAACGGAATGATGCTATCTAAGAAGATAATAAGGCTTGGATATTATTGGACAACGACGGAAAAAAACTGTTGTGAGTTTGTCAAAAGATGCGTACAATGCCAGATCCATGCAAATCTACAACATCTGCCACCAAGCCCATTATATACCTTCACCTCAGTTTGGCCTTTCTCAGCTTGGGGGATCGATATCATCGGTAAAATAACCCCAACAGGAAAAGGGGCCCACAAATATATCCTAGTCGCAATCGACTACTTTACCAAATGGGTCGAGGCGCAATCATACGCAAAGCTCAAAGCAAAGCACGTGGTAAAGTTCATTAAAAATAATATAATAGCTAGATATGGAGTTCCCCAAGAAATCATCAGTGATAATGGGTCACACTTCATGAAAGAAGTGATTGAGCTGCTGGACTAATTTAAAATCCAACATCGAAAATCATCTCCCTATAGACCGCAAACAAACAGTGCAGTAGAGGCGGCTAACAAGAACATCAAGAAAATCATTGAAAGAATGTCCGAAAATTATCATGACTGGCCAGACAAGCTGCCATTCGCACTTTGGGGTTATAGGACATCGGTTCACGCATTAACGGGAGCAACACCATACTCCCTGGTTTACAGAATGGAAGCCGTATTACCAATCGAACTAGAGATCCCATCTCTAAGGATCGTCTTAGAAAGTCAAATCCAAGAAGTGGATTGGGTCCAAGCCCGCTATGACCAATTAGTCCTGCTGGATGAGAAAAGGTTACAAGCTCTGCACAATGTAAGAGTCTATCAAAAAAGACTAACTTGGCACTTTAACCAAAGACTCAAAATGAGGGACCTTAAGGTTGGAGACTTAGTACTTAAAGAAGTAAGGGCCAATGTCACTGACCCAAGAGGCGAATTCCGACCCAACTGGTCGGGCCCGTTTATCATCACAAAAATCTTAACAGGTGGCGCTGCAAGATTGGCAGATTTAGACGGGATCGAATTTAGTCAATGGATAAACATGGATCAATTAAAGAGATTCTATGCTTAGGCAAGACACCCAATATAGCACTTTCTAGAGGCCCATACAAGGGTAAATAATCTCCTAAAAAAAAAAAAAAAAAAAAACCGGATTGAGTGTTAAAAAAAAAACGGATAAGAACTACGAGTGGCCTGATTCCCCTAAAAGGATACATAGGACAACCCAATTGCAATTGGGCCCGGCCCCTTCATCAAATTCGCATTCAAAAGTTGTTAAAATTTGTGCACATAATAAACACAAGGTTGCAAAATTAAAATGAGCATGTCTCTATAAATAAATAATTATAAAGTCCATTACAAGACTTGGCAATTCCTAAGCAATAAAATAAATTAAGTAAAAAAAAAAAAAAAAAGAGAGGGGCACATCACCCTTATTGAATTTAAAGCATAAAAAAAAGAGAGAAGGCAATCCTAAGCTAGACATGCTCCAAAAGAGTATATCCTAATAGACTACTCCGTAGCTTCGGTAGTAGGGATAACATCCTCCATAGGTTCATCAACCTTTGGGTCTTCCACTTCGCGTTCCTTGGGAGCCCATCTCTCTCGGACCACGGGCTCTTATTCTTTTTCAACCTCCATTAGAGGATCACTTGTAGAGGCTTCATGATCATTGGCCCGAATTTGGGGCTCCTCCTCTGGCTTAGTAGTAATCTTGGCTAAAGCTTTCTTGGCCTTTGGGTTAAGAACACTTTTCACATACTTGATTCCCTTTTGTTTACCCTTCCCTTTAGGATCATTGGGGTTAGAAAGCCTTAAGCTAGCCTTGACCGATTGGGCCTTAAGATCATCTTGTTCGGATTTCCTGCATGCACGACGACCTTCCGCAGTCTTACAATCCATCCAAGCTTCATAAGCTGAAGATATCTCCGTTGGGGCCTTGATATGAGGAATAGTCCACTTAGGGCGACGATCCCATGCACACTCCCATGATCTCACCATACTAATGGTCAAAACCCGGGTTGCAGGCGCAACACTATCCTTCTGGGGGATAATCTGGCGTTTTCCATATTGCCGCATGATACGGCTAGGAAATATATAAGTCAAATTTTGAAGGCCAAGGATTTGATAATATCCCGTCTCTTTGCTGCATCCGATTGCGGATTTTAAGCCCCACCACTTGACAGTCCATCTTAGCAAAGGGCAAGCTTTAAGGTATCCACGCCATTCATCAATGGTGGATTCATAATAGAGCCTTCGATGGGCAGGAAACTGCTTTGGTTGGTACTTGAGCGCATTAGCCGGCCTCTCAATGAAGCACATATGCTCCAAAAGCCATATCTACAAGAAAAAACACAAGCAAAAAAAATAAAGTTAGGTATCCATTAAAGATTCAAACTTTATATCCAAAGCAATTATTCAAGCACTCACTTGAAGGAGAAGAAGGCTTCCCGTCCATCCACCATGGGTTGGTTCTTGCTTCTTGCGATCCAAGCACATTAGGATTTCACCAAGAACAAGAGACATAGGGGTAAAATCGTTTTGAATTTGTTCAACAATTCTAAGCATACAAGTTTTACCATCATTACCTCCACCAACAAAGAGGTACCTATGCAAGATACATAAGATAAAAGCATGCGTATAATATGTCTCATTATGATCATCCCTTACCTTGGGGAAAAAGATATCAATCACACCATTGAGGTCTAACTCACCGGTTCTAGCCACAGAAGAGGCTTGTGTTGCAGATAAACCAAGATACCTTTTATAATAACCTTCAAGGTTGGCCCCGAGCCATGGAGTCGCAGGAGCTTGATCATGAGGGAACCCAATTATGGCAGCAAATTCTTCAGGGAGAGGGCACAGTTCGTTATACCCGAACCTAAAAACATAAAGCTTGTCATCCTCAAATTCAACCGCAGCCTCAAGAAGGTTCCAGACAACTTGAACTTGCTTCAGATGGAAGAAAGCATTCAAGTGAAAGGGCACAAGTCTCATCCTCTCTTAAGGGGTCATAGATTGCAACCACTTATCGATCTTAACTTCAAAACTTGTCATGGCTGAATTCTAAATTAATTGGAGGTTTCTCTCTCTAAAAAAAACTCTCTATTGCTATGAAATTATGAGGGTGATGTCCCAAAATCGGACTAACCCAAGGCTTATATAGGGCTCGCACGAAAAAAGGACGAAAATAAGGCAACCCGTCGAAAAATAAGGCTCATTTTTTTAAGGGGGGATAGGGTACACCCAATTTTAACTTTTTTGGCTGTACCATTTTTTGCTACATGGCTATTACTTGCGCTTTTGCTTGACTACCTGTGCATTTGCATTAGCCTAATTATAAGCAGGGACCAATAAGAACAACAATAAATTACAAAGCAAAGTCTGAATATTTTGTTCAACACAAATGTTCAAAAATGTATTTCATACAATTGCATTGTCATAAAAATCATCACCCGCATCAACATCTGAACGGAGCACCTCAAAATGATCCTCCGACCTCCGGGGCTCATCACTAAAGATCGACGCCGCCAGCTGGCCAGGGTCAAAGGAAGAATGACAGGCAGACTCCTGATACGAGCACCCCTCTCCAGCATAACTCGAATCATACCCCCACGAAGAACGAGGAGGCATGGTAGGCATCATAGGAGCAGGGACAGGGGGCTGATAGTAAAGGCCACCATAAGGAGCATACCCCGCATACCCGGGATAAGAAGGATACATCGACATATGCATAGGAGTAGGCTCCACAAACGGAGCCATCCTACTCCCACCAGGACGGTCCGTCTGATGCATTGGCTCCCTCTCTCTCCGAGGGCTCTCCCTCCGAGGACTCCTCTCGCGGGAAGGACTACGCTCAGGCGAGCTCACAACCTCATCATCCGACAATACCACCTGTCGTGACCGACGAGGAAGGGGTCGACGATACTCAACCTGCAACCCATCAAACATATAAGATACATTTCTCAAAGCATACAACCTTGAAGATGCAAAGTCTAGCTCACCTTATCCAAGTCAGCCCTCGAGCAGGTGCCCTTCGAGAGAGCTCGAGAAATCACTTCATTGCATGCATCATCTTGAAGACCTTCCCGGTCTGCTCACGGTCAAGCTGCGCAAAGAAAAGTCAATACAAGCATAAAAGCAGTAAAAATCACATGCAACAGGTAAAATTACGAATTTACCCCTGGATGCCCAACTGGAAGAAGAAGGCCCTGGATGTCCTCATCAAGGTCCTCTTTCATTGGGACCTCTCCCCAATACTCCTTCCCGCCATAGTCCCGACCTCGGACCCGCATATCCGGGACATCCACGTCGACATCGTCAACCCGAGGCTCCTGCAAAGTAAAGTAAGTCAGCAAATCAACAAAGCAAGAAAGGCATAGAATAACAAAAAATTCTTACCTTCAAACCCACAAATGATGGCATGAGGCGATCACGACGGAACTGCTCGTAGTGCCCCGCAAGGTCCTCCGCAGGCTCCCTCAAATACTGCATAGCATCCGAGCCCACCATGGCCTCCGCAACCTGCTCGCGAGACAAGCACCTCACCAAGAACATGGTCGAGGGAGGATCCAAGGGAATCCTTAGGCCAGCCACATCAGGATAAACCTGACGGAAGATCCGCTCTCCTAAATACCACTCGAAAGAGAACGAACCCGCGATGAGGATCTTCTGGCGGTCTATCGCCCTAGACGCAAGGACAACATCCGGAGCCAACCCGTGGTACTTCACCCAGGAAGTAGTCAATCTACACAAACATACAACATAAGATGTTTCCACACCAAGAAATACAATCCATGCAACAAAAAGCAAAATTGCGCTACCTTATGCCAATCTAGGCGCAGGAGAGCCTCCCTATACTGCTGGAGGGTCGAAAAGGGCGCAGGACCCCTATAACGCCACGGCCTGGAAACCAAGAAATCCAACTCCCAGCCCGTAGGCGCCATGTCCGGGAAATGCTCGAAAAACCAAGGCTACATCGAAACGTGAAATTAAGCACCATACACTTAAAACATGCAAGTCATCAAATGGATACAAAAAGCAAAACGCACCTGCAAGGCCTTCCAGAAACCGCATAAGCTCGTGGGAGGAAGAGTCGTCTGCTTGTATCCCTCATCATTCACGCGGCAAGAAAACCGCATGCACCTCAAGAGGTTGGCGTAGCCCGGCAACCCCTAGTTGTACTCTCTCACCCTCTCCCAATCCAACAAGTTAGGGAGGTAAATAGCATGAATACGCTCTCCCTTGTCACCAAAGATGGTGGTAGCAAGGAGATAGGCGATGAACTTCCTCGCCTTCTGCTCCACCGACGTAGTTCTCTTGTACCTCGCATCAGTCAAAGTGGCATAGAGCTCGCTATAGGGACGATAACGGTGACCCCAGGTATTCCCCCAAGGGCCAAACAACTCCACCATCTCAGTCTTACGTTTCCAGATGGAAACGTCATACACAATGGGCGTACCCACGCAAGGCACCCCAGTCAGCATAGCAAACTCCGAAGGAGTGATCATCATCTCCCCATTAGGGAAGTGGAACGTGTTGGTGGTATCCCAAAAACGTTCCAAAGACAAGCGGACAATGCACCTCTTGACTCGCTCAACCGAGTCTGCCGCTTTCAAAAGGGGTCCAAACCCCGCACCCAAAACCGCGCTTTGCACCTCTTTGGGCAAAGTCTTAAAAAGTCTCACCGAGGAACCATAATTACCATGGGGCTTCAAATTCTTATCGGGTTCCTATAATCAAATTTGCAACCTCTTAGGTTCACATTTCAACCAAATGTTCAAATCCTAAGCCGCTTTCTCTCTCCAAGGGTTTCAAAAATCCACTCACAAATTCACCCCAAATTTGTGAGAAATCACAAATAAACTTGAAATTATGCAAAGATTATGCAAAACCAAGCAAATGCAAGCAAAAAGCAAATTTGAGCAAATTTCAGCAAGAAATGAGGATTTGGGCAACAATGGAGGTAGAGAGAGAGAGACTCGAATTTTTGGGGAAGAAATGACCCAAAAACTCGGCTCCCCAATAAAAATACCCATTTTGCGCCTCTGAACCGGCCCGGCGGCCAGGTTCAGGGCTGCCCAGGCTCCGCGGCTGAGCCGCCCGGCCTAGCGGCCCCTTGTTTAGCCTTCGCCCGGCTATTTCAGCCGCCGAGCGAGCCCGTAAAGGCCGCCCAGCGCTCCGCGGCCGTCCGCATGGCCGCCTAACCGTTTTTTGCGTTTGCCCCCTCGGGGTGGTCCAACGAGTTCAAATTCCGCGCGGAATTGCATTTCTCGACCGTTGGAAGCCCGTGAAATTCGAATATGTCACCCAAAATGACTCTTTTGCCCCCACAGCTTGGTTTCTTATCCCAGGGACCCGGTACTATCTATTTTTGCAGGCGCGAGCCTTATATCTAACTTTTTACAGGCACAGGCACTTTATTATATGTTTTGCAGGCACAGTTTTCCTAGAGAAATGAAGCAGAGCAACATACCGCTCTTTGGCAACGAAGCTATCAAAATTAGCGTCGCGTTGACAATAATTAAAGCAGGGCAACACAACGCCCTTTTGACGATGAGGCTATCAAAATTAGCGCCACGTCAGTATCTGCAAAGCAGAGCAACATACCGCTCTTTAAAACAAAGCAGAGCAACGCGCCGCTCTTTAAGCAAAGCAGGTAACCCTGACCACAGGCGGTTAGGAGTCTATCTTTTCTTCTTTCTAACATAAAGCATTTTCAAAAAAAAAAAAAACATTGCAGGAATTTTTAGCAAATACTTTGACCTTCGCTTTTACAAGCTCGGCCAAAGTGGGGGCTTCTATAGACACCCTAATCGGTTCCCATCCCCTGACACCGCAACACCCGATTATGATGGTAATGGATTAACATGGACGTAAGTAGAAAAGAACATTTCTCGGAAATCTAGACCAAATTTCTTGAAACCTCAGTCTTTGGATAGCCCTTGTTACAAGGATTCTAACGCCTTTGACCTTGCCTCAAACAGGTTCCTGGATCAAGAGATATCGCATCTCGAAGATTTGGGTCAGAACCGCTCAATCCCGGCCCCTTGGGCCAGCCCAAGGGCAATTTCGTAATTTACAGAGCAAAAAAAGTCAAAAACCCTAGTCACGCGCGCACAGTCAGGCCCGGCATCCTTCGCAGGCTGCTCAGCGGCCAGCGCGTGACAGCGGGGGCCATTTGGCCAGCCGCTGAGCCCCAGCGGCAACTGCGGGCCCTAGCTGCCCTCCATGTGGCCGCTGAACTGCTTTTTTGACTGGGCCGAGTTTTGGCGCCAGGCTTCTTGTCCTAGGCCCCTAAATTCCTCCCCCAACTCTATAAATACTCCTTTTCACCCTCTTTTGCAAGGGGTCAGCCAGTTCACAATTTTGAGAGCATTGAGAGCACATATTTCCCCAAATTCAGAAATCTTAAGATTCAAGAAAGCAATACACCTAGCCTAGCACCCAAGATCGAAGAGCAATCCCAATTCTACTAGTCTCGTTCGAATAGAACGTCCAGGTTAACCATCCTGAGGCCTAATTCTTCATTAAATCTCTTGTTTTATTGTTTATTAATCATGTTTTATTTAGCTTTTGATTATGGTTGAATAAATTTGCATGCTTTTGATTTTGTATATAATTATGCATGATTAGTTAGTATAAAGTTTGTGTCTTTTTATTAGTTTATGCAAGTTTGCATCTTTTCATAGTTTTTGCATGCATCTAGTAGCCTCATAGGTTTATCTTAGCATAAAGTTAGCACCTTTAAAATATTATTATCATTCCTTTTGAAGATACTAACAGTTTTATTGATGTGCATATGCAATACATGGCGCGTTTAGCAAAGTTGGTAGGTTGGAGCGTTAATTAATGCTTTATATCATGTTTATGCTTGTTAATAGTATGCATGTAAATTAGATATAAATCGTGCAAAGTGACAACGTAGGTAATTTGGTTAATCTTAACCCGCCTAGTTAATTTAGGATCATTGGACGTCCGGATTTGTATGGAACCATATAGCATAAATAAATACTTGACATGGATAAGCTTAGTAGAGGCCGTTAATATGGGCGCTTTAGATGAGATTTGTTTTGTTTATTTCGTACCTACATCCCCGAACTCAATACTTAGTCCCCATGGGCATGAGTCAATTCCCAATATGAATTGGGGTGCACTTTTGATGGTTTCCAATGGTTTCCTTAAAAATTGGTGGCGGCTTCTTATTTGCAAATTATTGTTCTTTATAATTAATTTGAAACGCATGTGACACATATTTAAGAACCATTAATCTCAACTAAAAATCGAAGACGCGCCGGGAAAGGCGAGGGTTCTTACAGTAGGCTTCGGATGCTATCCTAGCATCTAGGGCGGTGGACCGTCAGAGGATCCTGATTGCGGGTCCGTTCTCTTTTGAGTGGTATCTAGGACAACGGATCTTCCGTCAGGTTTATCCTGACGTGACGGGTCCTAGGATTCCCTTGGATCCTCCCTCGACCATGTTCTTGGTGAGGTGCTTATCTCGCGAGCAGGTTGCGGAGGCCATGGTGGGCTCGGATGCTATGCTGTATTTGAGGGAGCCTGCGGAGGACCTTCCAGGGCACTACGAGCAGTTTCGCCGTGATCGCCTCATGCCTTCATTCTTGGGTCTGAAGGTAAGAGTTTAATATTTGATATTCTATGCCTTTCTTGTTTTGCTTGATACTAACCTACTTTGCTTTGTAGGAGCCTCGGGTTGACGCCATCGATGTGGATGTCCCGGATATGCGGGTCCAACGTCGGGACTATGGCGGGAAGGAGGGCTGGGGAGAAATCCCCATGACGGAGGACCTTGATGAGGACATCCAGGGCCTTCCTCTTCCAGTTGGGCATCCAGGGGTAAATTCGTAATTTTACCCATTGTATGTGATTTTTACCGTTTTGCATGCTTGTATTGACTTTTCCTGTGTAGCTTGATCGTGAGCAGAGCGGGAAGGTCTTCAAGATGATGCATGCTATGAAGTCCTGGATATCCTGGGCCCTCTCGAAGGGTACTTGCTCAAGAGCCGACTTGGACAAGGTAAACTTGGCTTTGCATTTTCAAAGTTGCATGCTTTGAGAAATGTATCTGATGTATTTTCTGTGGGTTGCAGGTTGAGTATCGTCGACCCCTTCGTCGTCGGTCACGAAAGGTGGTATTGTTCGGATGATGTGGTCGTGAGCTCTCCTGAGCGTAGCCCTTCGCGCGAGAGGAGCCCTCGGAGGGAGAGCCCTAGAAGAGAGAGTGTGCCTGTACATCGGACGGACCGTCCTGGCGGGAGTAGGATGACTCCGTTTGTGGAGCCTACTTCTATGCCTATCCCGATGTATCCTTATTATCCCGGGTATGCGGGGTATCCCTCATATGGCGGTCTCTACTACCATCCTCCCATCCCTGCTCCTATGATGCCTACCATGCCTCCTCGTTCTTCGTAGGGGCATGATTCGAGTTATGCTGGGGAGGGGTGCTCGTACCGGGAGCCTGCCCGACATTCTTCCTTTGACCCTAGCCAGTTTGCCGCGTCGATTTTCGGCGACGAGCCGCGGAGGTCGGAGGATCACTTTGAGGTGCTCCGCACGGATCCTGATGCGGGTGATGATTTTTATGATAATGTATTTGTATGAAATACATTTTTGAACATTTATGTTGAACAAACATTCGGACTTTACTTGTAAATATTGCTTATTTATTGGTCTCTACATGTAATTAGGCTAAAAAATGCACAGCTAGTCAAACAAAAATGCAAGTAAATGTTGCTTATTTATTGCTCCCTGCATGTAATTAGGCTAAAAAACGCAAGTACAGCCAAAAAAGTTAAAATTGAGTGTACCCTATGCCCCCTAAAAAAAATGAAAAAAAGGAAAGGGGTGCAAAAATGAAATGAAATTAATAAGTAAAAAGGGGTTAATGAAAAAAAAAAAAAGATGATGAAAAGAAAAGATGATAATCATCCTAAAGAAATAAGGAAATTGTGGAGCTTCCATAAATAAAAAGGAAACAATGCAAAATAGAAATAATAAAGAGAATAGGAAATAGAGCCAAATTGGAGTCCAAAACGGTTAAGGAAAGTGTCCAAAACCGGAGAAAAGAGGGATGTCTCGAGAAAATAGCCCGGCGGCCAAAAGGAGTCATCCAGCGGCACACGCGAAGGAGCGGGGGCGAAAATAGGGGCCGCCAGGCTCAGCGGCTGTGCCGCTGGGGCTCAGCGGCCTGTCGCTGAAACTCCGGGGCTGGGCCGCTGGGCCTGGGCTGCACTATCGGGGTCGCCGAGCCTTTGACGGCTGTCCCAGGGGCCGCTGAAGCCCTTTTTTTGACGGGTTGCCTTATTTTTTCGTGTTTTCCGTGCGAGCCCTAAATAAGCCTTGGGTTAGTCCGGTTTTGGCACATCACCTTCATAATTTACTAGCAATAGAGAGCTTTTAGAGAGAGAAACCTCCCCATTAATTTAGTTTTCAGCCATGACAAGCTTTGATGCTAAATTTGACAATTGGTTACAATCCATGACCCCCGAAGAAAGGATGAGACTTGTGCCTTTCCACTTGAATGCTCTCTTCCACATGAAGCAAGTTCAAATCGTTTGGAACCTTCTTGAGGCTGCTGTTGAATTTTGGGATGACAAACTCCATGTCTTTCGATTTGGGTACAATGAATTATGCCCTCTTCCCGAAGAATTTGCTGCTATCCTTGGGTTTTCTCATGATCAACCTCCCGCTACTCCATGGCTTGGGGCAAACCTTGAAGGCTATTATAAAAGGTATCTTTGCCTATCCTCAACACAAGCCTCATCCGTTACTAGGAGCGGTGAGCTAGACCTCAATGGTGAGATTGATATCTTTTTCCCCAAGGTAAGGGATAACCACGATGAGACTTATTATAAACGTGCCTTTATCTTATGTCTCTTGCATAGGTACCTCTTTGTTGGTGGAGGTAATAATGGTAAAACTTGTATGCTTAGAATTGTGGAACAAATTCAAAACGATTTTACCCCTATGTCTCTTGTTCTTGGTGAAACATTAATTTGCTTGGACCGCAAGAAACAAGAGTCGTCGCCTGGCAGATGGACGGGAAGCCCTCTTATCCTTCAAGTAAGTGCTTGAATAAATTGCTTTGAATAATTTAATAAAGTTTAAATCTTCAATGGATATCTAACTTTATGTTTTTGCCTTGTTTTTTTTTTTTTTTTGTAGATATGGCTCCTGGAATACATGTGCTTCATTGAGAGGCCTGCTAATGCGCTCAAATATCAACCAAAGCAATTTCCTGCTCGCCGAAGGCTTTATTATGAATCAACCATTGATGAATGGCGCGGGTACCTTAAAGCTTGCCCTTTGCTAAGATGGAATGTCAAGTGGTGGGGCCTAAAATCCGCAATCGGATACAGCAAGGAAATGAGATATTATCAAATCCTTGACCTTCAAAACTTGACTTACATATTTCCTAGCCGTATCATGCGGCAATATGGGAAACACCAAATTATCCCACAAAAGGATAGTATTGCTCCTGCTACACGGGCTTTAACAATTAGCATGGTGCGATCATGGGAGTGTGCGTGGGATCGTCGCCCCAAGTGGACTATTCCTCACATCAAGGCTCCTACGGCCATATCTTCGGCCTACGAAGCTTGGATGGACTATAAGACTGCGGAGGGTCGCCGTGCATGCAACAAAACCGAACAAGGCGATCTCAAGGCCCAATCGGACAAAGCTAGCTTAAGACTTTCAAACCCCAATGATCCTAAAAGGAAGGGTAAGCAAAAGGAAGTCACGCATATGAGAAGTGTCCTCAACCCGAAGGCCAAGAAAGCTTTGGAAAAGATTACTACCAAGCCGCAAGCAGAGCCCTAGATTCGGGCCAATGATCACGAGGCCTCCTCGAGCATGCCTCTAATGGAGGTTGAAGAAAGAGAGCCTTTGGTTCGAGAGAGATGGGCTCCCAAGGAACGCGAAGTGGAAGGCCGAAAGGTAGATGAGCCCATGGAGGATGTAGTCCCTACCACCGAAGCTACGGAGTAGTCTATTACGAAATACTCTTTTGGAGCATGTCTAGCTTAGGATTGCCTTTTATTTGCTTTAAATTGAATAAGGGTGATGTGCCCCTTCTTTAGATTTAGTTTAATTTTTGTCTTAATATTTGGGAATTGCCAAGTCTTTGTAATGGACTTTAATATTATTTATGGAGACATGCTTATTTTATTTAATATTGCAACTTGGTGTTTATTATATGCACACCTTTTTTTTAACAACTTCTGAACGCGAAAATGATGAAGGGGACGGGCTCAATTGCAATTGGGTTGTCCTATGTATCCTTTTAGGGGAATTAGGCCGCTTGTAGTTCTTATCCGTTTTTTTTTAACATTAAATCCCGTTTTTTTTTTTTTTTTTTTTCCAAATTATGCAGCCTAGTATGGGCCTATCGAAAGTGCTATATTGGGTGTCTTGCCTAAGCATAGAACCTCTTTAATTGATCCATGTTTATCCATTGACTAAACTCAGTCCCGTCCAAATCTGCCAATCTTGCTGCTCCACCCGTTAGGATCTTGGTAATGAGGAACGGGCCCGACCAGTTGGGCTTGAATTTGCCTCTTGGGTCAGTGACATTGGCCCTTACCTCTTTAAGTACTAAATCCCCAACTTTGAGGTCTCTCTTTTTGAGCTTTTGGTTAAAATGCTTTGTTAATCTCTTTTGATAGATTCTTACATTGTGCAAAGCCTGTAACCTTTTCTCATCTAGCAAGACTAATTGGTCATAGCGGGCTTCGACCCAATCCACGTTTGGAATTTGACCTTCCAAAATGATCCGTAGAGATGGGACCTCTAGCTCAATTGGCAATACGACTTCCATTCCGTAGACCAAAGAGTATGGTGTTGCTCCTGTTGATGCGCGGACCAACGTTCTGTAACCCCATAGTGCGAATGGCAATTTGTCAGGCCAATCATGATAATTCTCGGACATTCTTTCAATGATTTTCTTGATGTTTTTGTTAGCTTCCTCTACTGCGCCGTTCGTTTGCGGTTTGTAGGGAGACGACTTTCGGTGTTGGATCTTAAACTGGATTAAGAGCTCAATTACTTCTTTCATGAAGTGTGACCCATTATCACTGATGATTTCTTGGGGAACTCCATATCTAGTTATTATGTTATTCTTGATGAACTTAACCACATGCTTTGCCTTGAGCTTCGCGTATGATTGTGCCTTGACCCACTTGGTGAAGTAGTCGATTGCGACTAGGATATATTCAACACCTCCTTTTCTTGTCGGGGTTATCTTGCCAATGATGTCTATTCCCCAAGCAGAGAAAGGCCAAGGTGAGGTGAAGGTAAATAGCGGGCTTGGTGGTAAGTGTTGTAGATTTGCATGTGTCTGACATTGTATGCACCTTTTGACAAATTCACAACAATCTTTTTCCATAGTTGATAGCATCATACCGTTCATGTGCGGTCCACAAACTCTTCCGTGTACATCTCGTAAGACCTTATGAGCCATTTCGGTGCCTACGCATAGGAGGTTAATCCGGTTTGGGCTTTTCTTTTATATTTGGCCTTGTACCTCTATGAATTGGGCTGCAAGCCTTCTGAGTGCCTTTTGGGCTCTAGGACTAGAATCAGGAGGATAAAGCTGATCGATGAGTAGATTCTTTATATCGGTGTACCACTCGTCTTCTTCGTCATGGAACACTTCCAAAGTGTTGCAGTACGAAGGCTCGGATCTTCTTTGCACGCAGATGGGCATCATCCGAATGGTTTCGGGGATATTGATCATGCTTGCTAGCTTGGCCAAGGCATCTGCGAATTGACTATCTTCTCGTGGGAGATATGTAAAATGTATTTGGTTGAAATACACTAGGATCTTGTCCAAGTAATCCTGGTAGAGTGCCAAGGACTCACTTTTGACTTTCCATACTTTAGAAATTTGGTTAATTATGAGTGACGAGTCCCCATAGACTCGAAGCATCTTAATGCTGAGGCTTATAGTGGATTGCAATCCTATTATGCAAGCTTCGTATTCTGCGCCATTGTTGGTGACTTCGTGGTCTAATTTGACTGAAATAGGTGTATGTGCACCGTCGGGGGATACTATCAGTACTCCTACTCCAAAACCTACCCCTTCGTCTGGAAAGTGGTATTCATCTTTGTGATCAGGTTCGTGTATAGCCTGGTCGGCTAAGTACTCCGAGATGGCATGCCCTTTTATGGCTTTTTGGTGTTCAAATTTGAGGTCGAACTCTGACAGGAGGACGGTACATCTGGCTATTCTACCATTGAGTATGGGCTTTTCAAATATGTACTTTAGAGGATTTTCTCTCGATCTTATGTGGATCGTATGCTGGAGCATGTAATGTCGCAGCTTTTTAGCTGTCGCGACCAAGGCTAGGCACGTTTTTTCTAAAGGCGAATAGCGGGTTTCGTATTCTAGAAACTTCTTGCTTACATAGTAGATGGTCTTTTCTTCCTTGCCTACTTCTTGGGCTAGCATGGCCCCCATTGACGTCTCTGTGACTGTAAGGTAAAGGATTAGAGGCATGCCTAGAGTGGGCGGTACCAGAACGGGTGGTTCGGATAAATAGGCCTTAATTTTGTCAAAGGCTTTTTGGCATTGTTCATCCCATTCTGTTTTTACCTCTTTTTTAAGTTTCTTGAATATGGGCTCGCAAGTCATAGTCAACTTAGAAATGAACCTGTTAATGTATTGGATCCTCCATAAAAGTCTTTTATTTCCTTTTTTGTTTTTGGTGCTGGCATGTCTATTATGGCTTTGATCTTGGATGAATCAATCTCGATTCCTCTAGTACTTATGACAAATCGTTGAAGTTTGCCGGATTTAACTCCGAATGCGTACTTTTTGGGATTACGTCTCATGTTGTACTTCCTAAGCCTGTCGAAGAACTTTTGAAGTGAGGGTATATGCCCTTCCCTATCTGTAGACTTTATGATCATGTCATCTACATAAACTTTAGCCTCTTTATGCATCATATCGTGGAGCAGGGTTGTCGCTGTTCTTTGGTATGTGGCCCCTGCATTATTAAGCCTGAATGGCAATATTAAGTAGCAATAAGTCCCCTATTGCGTGATGAAAGTGGTTTTCTCTTCATCCTTTGGCCATCAGGACCTGATTATATCCTGCGTATCCGTCCATGAATCATAAGAGGGCGTGTCCAGCAGTATTGTCCACCAGAACATCTATATGGGGTAGTGGAAAGTCATCTTTTGGGCTTTTGTTCAAGTCCCTGAAATCTACACACATTCGCACCCGTCCGTCCTTTTTTGGGACTGGGACGATGTTGGCTACCCAATCGGAGTAATTGGCCACTCTTATGAAGCCTGCATCTAACTGTTTTTGGACCTCCTCTTTGATCTTAAGAGCCCAGTCTGGTTTCATTCTTCTTAACTTCTCCTTGACTGGTTTGCAGTCGGGTTTTAGCGGGATGGTGTGTTGGGCAATGTTGCAGTCTATGCCGAGCATGTCCTTGTAGGACCAGGCGAAAACATCCGTATAATTCTTTAGGAGTGTTACGAATTGTTCGCGTTCATTAGAGGTTAAAGACAAGCCTATTTGCACGTGGCGAGGCTCGTCATTGGTTTCAATATTTATTGTCTCTGTTTCTTCGACTATTGAAGTCTTTTGTTCATGTTCGATTAATGCTTTAATGACTTCTTTTGGCAATTCCACTATATCTTCTTAATTATTAGCAACGAGGCAATCCGAGTAAGCAAAATCGATACTCATAATATTAATAGAAGCAGACAATACATCAATGAGGTCATCACTAAGGACCTTAGTAACAACAGGAACAGACTGGGGTGGACTACCCGACACTTCTAGGATAAGGGACTCAGAATCAGACTCGGACACGGAATCAGACTCAGAATCGGTACTGGGCTTCTCTGCAGGACCGTTGCGAATCGTGAACTTTTACTTGGCTCCTTCGACTGGAGTCCACTTCGTCTCGTGCTTCCAGGTGGTGCGGTCGGGCCCGATTGGGGCGATCATCTTGGATGGGTCGAAACCTTCATTAAAAAGAACAGTAAGGGGAAGTTTGTTTGTTGCCTCGTCGTATTGGCGACGCTCTTCACCAAATAGTAGCCGAAGTCGTTTGGTGCAATGTCGTTAGCCCAATCTTTATTGGATCGGTCCTCATTAGGAGGTATGGGTGTGTCTTCACTCATGGTGAAGCAGCCTTGAAATGCCTCAAAGCCTGGAACTAGGACTCCATTGTTTGCATATGGTTCAGGGGAATCCGTAGTAAGGACATGGGTGGTCTTCTTGAAGAAACTGCCAATTAAGGGTGAGGGGATAAGGATCCATGCTGTGCGGGGTAAGCCTGTTGGCTGCGCGGGCTCTTTTTCTTTCCATTTCCTTTGATATGTAAGCTCAGATTTCTCGCCTTGTGGGCTTGTAGCCTAGCCCAAATAGATCGTTTTTGACCTTGGTATTCCAGCAGGTTTGGGCTATCTTGAGGTGAGGGCCCCGAGTGGTGCCTGGAAAGTGACCTTGCTTTCTGAGTAGAGCATTTACATTAAGTGTGGGCTCTATTGTTTCTATGAAGGTTATTTTCTCGAAGCCCCATAATTCTTCGTCTTGCTCATTATGCTCTATCTTTAAGACTAGAGCTTTTTCTATCTGGGCCACCATGGTATCAGCGCAGACTTCCAGTGTGGATCCTGCCAAGGACAGCTTTACCTTTTGAGGCAGGGTTGAAGCTACAACATTTAGCCCATGCAACCAAGGCCTTCCTAAGAGTAGGTTGAAAGGTGGCTGGTATATCGATTACGTGGAACTGGACCATTTTCTCAATCGACCCAATATTGATGTTCATGGAAAATGTTCCCAAGACGTTTCTTTTGGAATTATCGTAAGCTCTTAGCCCTTGTGCAGAATGCACGAGATTGTTACAATCTATTTTGAAGTGTTCAGCGGTCCTCAAAGGGCAGACATCTACAGCTGAGCCATTGTCGACCAAAGTCATAGGGACTCGTCTTTGATGACAGATTACGGTCAGATAAAGGGCTTTGTTGTGATGGATACCTTCAGGTGGAAGGTCTTTGTCAGAAAAGGTGACGGGCGTGGATGACTTTCCTTGGACCAGGAGGTTAACTACCTCTTCAGGAGTGACGTTTGGAGAAATGGTGGTTGCATTCAGGGCTTCTAACACGACCTTTCTCTGAGTGATAGAAGTGGTCAACAATTGCCAGATGGATATGTCGGCTTTTGTCCTTTGCAACTGTTTGAGAATGTTGATCCCATCATCTTTTTTAGCCATTTCTCTTTGGGCTGGATCCCTATTGGGGATTGTTACTGGCTCTACGGGTTGGATTTGAGATGGGTCCATATAGATATTTTCGAACCTGAATTGGCGTCCTGACCTTGTGAGGTAGTTTAGAGCTTTGTCATCCTCCTCTTTCTCGTCATCGGAGATATCATACCAGAATTTGCCGTTTTCTATGTCATGGACTTGCGGGGTCAACACGTCTTCTGGATCAGTATAAGATCCATTATCCTCTTCGTCACTGCCCAAAGGCCGCAAATGTCAAGCGTGGGCCTTGGGCTTGGGTATGGTGGTATGGCCTGTCCAACAGGAGTGATCAGGTAGGATGGGTCAAACCCTTCTTCTGTGTCAATGTCAAAAGAGTTCCCGAGGGGATTATTGTTGTTGCTGGGCGGCGGTGCGTCTTTAGGCAATGGTATGGTGCCATTATCGAACAGATCTTGAATTTTCTCCTTGAGGGTGTAACTGTTTTCAATATCGTGCCCACGACCCCTATGGTATTTGCAGAATGCAGAGTCGTTCCAGTATGGCGACCTTTTCTCTATATGTGGATTGGGAGTAGGCCCAATCGGGTGTAGATAGTCTCCTTTGACTAGTTTGTCTAGGGCCTTGACATAAGGCATCCCGAGGGGAGTAAACCTTCTTGGACGTCTATCAAGAATGATGTTCACTTCATTTCCTCTACTTGTGGAGCCATGATTGATATTGGTGTATTTCTTATCCTTGTAACCACTTGTATTGTTGTTGTAAGTGACCTTTGTTCTTTCCTCTTTGGAGTTGGTCGTCTTCAATGGCCATGCCTACTTCAATTAGTTGGGGATAAGTGGTTATGGGCTGAAACTTCATGTGTTCACGGTATTCAACTGCCAAGTTCTGGACCAGCATTTTAATTTGATCCCTTTCAGATGGGCGATCAATCATTTCAGCAACCTTAATTCTCCATCTTCTCACGAAATTGGTGAACCCCTCTTTGTCACCGTGCTTGGTGATGTCCAACTCTCTTAATGTCATGGGAGGTAAGACATTGTCAGCATATCTCTCAAGGAACAAGGTGGATAAATCTTCCCATTTTTGCAACTTTTGGGTGGGCAATTTGAAGAACCAGGCCCTGACAGCAGGATCCAAAGTTTGGGAAAAGAGGTGAACATACAGCTCTTGTTCAATGCCTCTAAGGCCCAATGTAGTAGTGAAAGCTCTAATGTGATCTTGTGGATCGTCGGTTCCTTTAAAGGTGGGAACTTCAGGCATAGTGGGCAATTTTCCCTTGATGTGGGGAGCATAGCCTTCAGAATTGATGATCATGTCGTTGAAGACACGACTTTTGCCTAGTACAGATTCAAGCCTGTTCAGTTTGGCTTGAAGTTCTTGAACCTCTTTAGTGGAGGGCTCAGTCTTTTCCTCGTTGGGCTTGGGCTCATCCTCATCCCTAGTAGGGGGGATCCAACTTGACGACACGGGCTTCCATATCAGTAAATCTAGCATTCATGGCGACCATTTGGGCTAAAAGGTCATCCATCTTTTGGTCAGCGGTTTTCTCAGCGTCTCAAGACATAGAGGACTTAGGTGAACTAGGTGGTGAGGCTTGAGGTGACAATGGCGGTGTGCGAAGGTAGTCGAGCAAAATGGGGCCTAAGAACTGTGCTTGTGGTGAAGGTTCGAATGACAATTTGCGGACCAGTCTCTTGCTGGACTCGTCCCTCTCCCACTTCCTAGGACCTGGATCTTTACTCCTACCAATTCTGGACATAACAAAGGCTCACTTAAGAAAATAGGAAGTAAATGGAAAACTCCACAGAATAAAGATTTTATTTTAAAACAAACGTGGGAAGAGAATCTAGCACTATTCCTCAATATGGTGATCCTTGGGAATGATGCGATTTTATGTAAAATAGCATATTCTAGTCAGTGATCTTTCGACTTCATTAGAATAAAAATGTACTCTTGACTTTCATATGGGATAAAATTCCCTAATTTAAGAAAGGAAGATATACTATTGACTTGCATATGGAATAAAGTAAGACACTTTTTTTTTTTTTTTGGAAAGATCATTGACGGGATATATTATTGACACGCAATCTAATTCATATGGAAATGAACGTCTTCTTAGTATGGTCACTAGTGTCATAGGAGTCATGCATGGATTCTACTTGCTAAAAAGAAAAGATCCTAGACTCTATTGGTAAACTTGACAAAACACACAAGCAAACAAAAGGGAAACCTTCCCTAACCAGGACTCAATAAAAAATCCTATGGGGGTATCTAATCCTAATATTCTATGGAACCTAATCACATAGCAAGGAAACAATCAATAATAATATGGCAAGTAAATCAATTAGCACCTTGATATGGACTATGGGACTAATGCAATATTTTGACACAATCAATGGTTGGATAAGGTAACCCACGACCGATGCGTTTCGTCATCTATGGGATGCATAGTAAAACTAAACGTACCGTTTTACACATCTCGAATGGAAACATGTAAATGCCATGTGGTGGAACAGGACTATGTGCTAAGGTAATTCGGACGGAGTGGGTCACCGGCCTAAGTCATAGACAATGTTTCAAAGGGTAATTCCTGTTTATGGTGTGGTGATGTCTTTCGACATCTTGCGATGATAACGCATGCATTATGAATGATATGAATACAAAGCAAAGAAAGTAAACACATACGGTAATTGAACCAAATAGGTAAAATAAATTGTTGACATGGATAGGTGTTCGAATTACACCCTCTTGTTAATTATCCCTAGTGAAGTCGTCACTGTAAGAACCCTCGCCCTTCCGGCGCCTATCGATATATTTAGTTGGAATTAATGGTTCTTAAATAATACGTCAATAATGCAATTTAAATTAATTATGGGGAATAACGATTTACAAACAAAGAAGCCGCCACCAATTTTTGGGAAACAATTGGAAACCAACAAAAGTGCACCCAATTCCTATTGGGTATTGACTCATACCCAAAAGGGGCCAAATATTGAGTTCGGGGATGTAGGTACGAAATAAACAAAACGAATCTCATCTAAATCGCCCGAATAAACGGCCTCTACTAAGCCTATCCATGTCAAATATTTATTTATACTATATGGTTCCATATAAATCCGGTCGTCCAAGATCCTATATTAACTAGGCGGGTTAAAACCAAATAAATTACCTATGTTATTACTTTCCACAATTACATCCAATTTACATGCATACTATTACCAAGCATAAACAAGAGATAAAGCATTAAATTAACGATCCAACCTACCGTACTTTGGTAAACGCGCCAAGTATTGCATATGCACATCAATAAGTTTGTTAGTAACTTCAAAGGAAGAACAATGCAAAAATATAAACTTTATGCTAAAATAAACCTAGGAGGTTTCTATATACATGTACAAACTATAAAAAGATGCAAACTGCCATAAACTAGTAAAAAGATACTAACTTTAAATTGGCTAATCATGCATAATTATGTACAAAAACCCAAGCATGCAAATTTATTCAACCGTAATCAAAAGCTAAATAAAACATGATCATAAACAATAAATAAGAGATTTAATAAAGAATTTAGGCCCTCAGGATGGTTAACCTGGACGTTCTATTCGAACGGGACTAGTAGAATTGGAATTGCTCTTCAATCTTGGGTGCTAGGTTGGGTGCAATGGCTTGCTTGAGTCTTCAAACTCTGAATTTTCTATGATTAGGAAAATTTGTGCTCTCAATGCTCTCAAAATTATAAACTGACCACCTTCTCTCAAAAGAGGGTGAAAAGAAGTATTTATAGAGTTAGGGGACGGAATTAGGGGCCTAGTGTCAGAAACCCGGCGCCAAACTCGGCCCAGCCAAGAAAACAGGCCCAGCGGCCACACGGAAGGCAGCTGGGGCCAGCGGCAGTGCCGCTGAGGCTCCGCGGCCTACCGCTGAAGCTCAGTGGCATGCCGCTGGGCCCAGCGGCTGCCCAGAGGGCCCCCGCTGTCGCGCGTGTGCCGCTGGGCTGACAGCGTCAGCCCCTGGGCCTGGAGGCGCACGCGTGACTAGGGTTTTTTGACTTTTTGTGCTCAGTAAATTACGAAATTGCCCTTGGGCTGATCCAGGGGGTAGGGATTGAGCGGTTTTGACTCAAATCTTCGAGACGCGATATCTCCTGATCCGGGAACCTGATTGAGGCAAGGTCAAAGGAGTTGGAAACCTTATAACAAGGGCTATCCAAAGACTGAGGTTTCAAGCAATTTGGTCTAGATTTCTGAGCAATGTCCTTTTCTACTTACGTCCATGTTAATCCATTGCCATCATCATTGGACGTTGCGGTGCTAGAGGATGAGAACCGATTAGGGTGTCTACACCCTTTGCATATACAGTATACCACTCTGGCATGGCAACAAGGTACCCCAGTGAGATCCCATACTCTACAAGAACATGTCCACTTGTCTAAATTAGCTGCATGTTGAGATACCCCTATGCAATACCTCAACTAGTCTTTTGTAACCCATTGAAGTTGGGTAGTGGTCTAGTGGTTCCAAGCTTACTCCCAAGTGGTTTGGTAAGGCAAGGTCATGGGTTCGAATCCCCATTCCCCCCCATGCCTTGTGTCTGCTGGCTTCTGGGAACTATACTAGCCCCTTGTTGATGCTACGTTGACGGGGCCAGTGTTTGCCTTGGTTGTTCAGCTAGTCTGATATGTTCGCTATTGAACACGAGAGTCCGAACATGATGTAGCAGGGGGTGCCTCGGTCGCCATTTACTTGCACCCTCTTTTTAACGAGCAAAAAACTACAACCTTTTTGAAAAAAATTAATTAATATTTTAGTAAGGTCTAGCTAGCCTTTGTGGCCCAAAATTTTATTGTAAATATTCACTCCCACATTTCATTTATAGACAAAGGTGGAAGCAAATTACTTCCCTTTTGTTGATGTGGGACACAAGAATGCATCACCGTTAACTATTGCTGGGATCTTTCCATTCCAAACAAAGTTGCACCTTTTTCTTACTTCAATTCCACCAATTCTCTCTCTCTCTCTCTCTCCTACTTTCATATAAATTCTCTCTCCTATGTTTTGATATTTAATTGGTGACTGACCTCCACAAGAGCTGGGTTGTTGAGAATGATCTTCTCCTTAATGACACTCAACTCCATAGTTGCTGGTGCGTGGTGTTGGTTTGCTATATTTCTTTTTCTTTTCTTTTTCCAGAGAAAAGAGTTAAAGGGGGCGGTGTGTTGTGTTTTTTGTGAGCAATTGTTTGTTATTTGACTGACGAATATTGCCGGTGACTTGGCTTCTAACCTCTCTCCTTCTCATCACTTTATATCTCTTCTCTGATTTCGTCACAACTGAGTCGGTGGATCGTGCGAATCGGAGAATTGTGTAATTATTACAATATTCTTTTATTTTTTAAGAGTACGTTAAAATTTTAATAAAATTGGCGTAAGTATGAAGAGTTACCATAGACCCCTTGCACTTCTTTTAAATCTTTCATCATTTTGTTGCAATATTTCCAAATTGCCACAGAATTGTACATAATTTGTGGCACTTTTGTTTCACCATAGACATATATATGTAGATCCATATCTTGTGGTAAAATAATTTTCACCTCTAGAAGTTATGCTATTAAATGTACTTTTTCTTGTAGTGTAACCAAACCATATCTTAACAAAAGCAATAAATGCGTAAACATAAACCTAATGTCACAACTAACAACTAACAATATCGGTAATTGGTAAAAAAAAAGTTTCAACTTTAATATTGAAAGGACGTTAAGGCTAAGTGCAAGCACAAGATAAATTATTCATCCGGTTAGGTGTCCAAGCACGCGTGTCTTGACTTAAAGGTATATCTACGACACTGGTTCAAAACCGACGCTGTCGTATGTTGGTCAAAGTAGACTCTTGACTTAGTTCTGACATACAACAGCGGTCGTTGACCAACCGCTGTCGTATGTGCCTTATGACAGCGGTTTTTGACCGACCGCTGTCGTATTTTTGTTATTTTTTTTTCTGCTCTACGTGGTTATTGAATGTTCAATTGGAAGCCACGTTAACTTTATCTTTGCACCAAACCTATAATATCAAGATAAAGTGTCGTAAACGCAATAAAAGACACCATTACTAAAAAAAAAAAAGTATTTCATAATAATAAAACTAATCCCAAATACAAATTAAGTTGTAAGAGCCCCTAAACAAAAAAAAAAAAAAAAAAAAAAAAGGTGTAACAGTACATCGATCCACCACAAAATTTTAACTAATTAGCTTAACTCATAACATAGAATGCCCCAACGCTCATAATTTCATCGATCTGAGATTATGAACAACTAGAACATTTGGAATCTTCTCAAAATACTTCAAAAAATGATGATTCGAAACTGAAAGACATTAGCAAGTACCCAAATTACACAGAATATACGAGAAGGCTAAAAAGATTTCTCAAAAGGGAACAAAAAAGAATAGAATGTAAGGTATACAAATGCAAAATCATATGTAACAAACCTGAGCAATCTGGTTCACCTCAACGATTAAAGTTTTTGCTTTGTGTACGGCTGTATAGATACTGCGAACATAGATTTAAGATTGTCTTCAGCAATATTGGACTTAACAACTAGTTCAAGAAAATCAGCGGATAACATGATATCCATTTAACAAAAGAAATGAAGAACTTAAATCAGGCAAAACGTCACCCCTTACATACACAACAGCCTTTTGTCTCCAAGAACATATTCTGAGTGCTAATGGCAGCAGATGGTCACAAAGTGGGTTAGTTACTGGGTTGCCCGCAATGGCCATGAAAAGTGCTAATGAAAACATGAAATCAAGAAAAAAGGGAGCATGAACTGGTGCCTAGTGTTATCAGCTATGAAAATCTCACTATAGTAGTCAGAAAATTATATATATGCATACATGTCCAATGTGATCAAGCAAAAGACACTAGGTGCAAATCGCTCGTTTTAAATGAATAATACCAGACTTCAGCACACTAATTTTATGATCCATCCTAACACATCTGCAAGTCTTACAGTGGGGAACCTCCAATTAGGCCCTATAGAGCTTCAACTTGAGCCTAAAAGGGGAATGCCCTGTTACTTGGTTAGAGGGCTAGAACTCATTTAAATCAGCCATTACTATCACCTTCTCCCCATGTAAGACTTGTGATGTAACGGCCAGTTCCTCATCTTTCTTCAATTACGTGAATAACTCTTCATTCCAAAACCAAAATCACCAACCAAAACTACTAATCTGACAATATAAGACTTCACAGTGGCTTCACTCAAAGTGAAAACCTGGACAGTGGCCATAACATAGCAACAAGAACATAGAAACAAGAACATAGCAAATATGGTAATTACCTTGCAACATAAACACCATGGCCTTCTTCAGGAAGAAACCCAAGTGCTCGTACTGCTGGGTGAGGATCCTGAACTATGCTTCCACACCAGTTTATAACACGTAATGTACCAATACGGCAATACCATCCCTAACATCAGTTCATACAGTTACTTCCAATTCATGCGCCTGCACAGTTTTCCAGATTCGGAAACTAGACCAGTAATCTTCTTACTGACATTACTAACAACGGTCCAATGAAGGCAATTTGATACACCCACACTGCATACTTAAGTAACTTAGAAAGCTCCTTCTTAAATCAACCAACCTGCCGAAAGATAGTCATCTGAAGTGTCCCATCACTTTTATCATCCTTGTCTAAATTTTGGCAACCAATTTTTACATCACGAAAGCACGTTACAGGTTCTTTATATACTGCCAAAACCATGTCACCTTGTTCCAAAATATTTTCAGCTATTGATCCTGCCAAACAACCTTTCACACATAAGACTTGACATCTCAAAGGATCTTTCTGAGCAAGAGCCTAAAAGAAGCATTTGAAAAAAGTAAATAAGTTCATGTTCCAACTTCATAGACCAACAACTTCTGAAAGGGAAAAGGAAATTTTTTCGTTTTTTTTACGAGGAGGGGAATTTTCAGTTACGACGTTTTACCTCAGATTCGCAAAATTATAACCCAGAATTTAGAAGAGTGGTGGAAGAACTGAAAATGAATACCTTCGTTGTAAGTCTAAAGCTGTAAGTGTCTCAAGAGATATTGTGAGATAAGAAATCACAATGGCCATATAAAATTCCAGCAAACATGTGGAATTGCACTCAAGCAGATACCCAAAATGTATCAGTCAAACAACGATCATAATCTACAACTTGATACGCACGTGATGGTCTCAAGAGGGGGGTGAATTGAGTAAAACGTTTTTCGCCTAATTAAAGCCTGTTTTTGCTGAATTAATGCGAAGGGAACAATAGGGTGGAACAAATCCGCCTGGACAGTTCCTATATGGGAAGCAAGCAAATAACACAAGTACAAGCGAAAGAGACAAGAGAGTTTTTTAACGTGGAAAACCTCCTAGGCTCAGTAGGAGTAAAACCACGACCCTCTTAGGGATTTTTGACAGCTACTTATGTTATTACGGAGAGCCAATTCTGAGGAACACACACAAGTACTTCAACTAGACCTTGCTCAAGACCTAGCACTCAACGATCTAACTCTAGATCGTTACAACACTCTGAGTTAACTCTAACCCAAAGCTAAAGAACAATAATAAAGAGATTAATAAAAGATTACAGCCGTAACCTAAATCACCAAGCATGCAAAGACTAGTAGCACTTGAACTGACTCAGCATGGAACAAGTTCAGTAGAACTGATTCACCCTTAAGGAACAACCTGAATGATTATGGCTAATAGTGGATCTTTGTGCTCTCAAATGTATGGACGAATTTTCTCAATAAAAGCACACCGAAACAAACCCTTAACTCTGTCTATATATCTTAGACGAGGTCAAGAAGTCTTTTAGAGACAAAACCCTAATTTCCAAAAGATAAATCACTTTTACAAACTAGGAAATTAAGAAATATTATTCTAAAGCTGGAAACAGAGTTTCTTATTTTGAAAACACTTTTATTCCGAAGATATCCGGCTAATAACATATCTGGAAGCATGCCCAAAGAAAAGATATGTGTTTATCTAAAAAGATAATAACCTATCTTTTTAATACTTGAAAAATAAGGCAAACTCTTTAAGGAAAATTTCACTTTCATAAAGATATTTACCAAAACAATTAAACGCTATTTTTCAAGAAATTAAGCTTTTTAAAGACCTTAGTTTTCTCAAGGAAAAAATCTTCAACCCTTGAAGGTTGAAAACACAAAAACATTTGAGAGAAATACTTCTGTCAAATTTTCGTCCAGTTTATGTTAGCTAGGTGGAACAGGTTCACAAGGGTTGTTTCACCTAGTTGTTCCACTCTAGCTCTATGCAACCCACTTAGCCAATTGTTCCAATGCCGAGACAACTCAACAGCTATATAGTCTAAACATGTAAGGCACTTACAGGAAGTCTAAAGAATACATCAAATGAGAACAATCCTTCTAAACTTCTTGCTTGAACTTGATCATCATTGGAGCTCAATCAATTTCGTTTGGATATATATATGAAACTGCACACCAAGCAAACACTTGCAAAAACATTAGCAAACTCACACTTGTTTGTAAATCATCAAAACTGGAACTCAACAAATTCCACATTTTTGATGATGACAAACAAGTGTGCTTATTTAACCAATCAAACCGCATGCTAAAGTTCAAACAAGCAAAACTACCTCAAAACCTGTGAACCAAACTGACAGCAGGACCTTCTTGTTCCAGGACTACCACACTCAAGTCATCACCAACGATATTAGAAAAATAGATTTTGAGAAGCAGAGACTAACAGACCGTAAACAGAAAAATAAACACCAAACACCTTAGTAAACACCAAGGGATGCTACCTATCCATAGCGAATAGCGTGAAGTTTGAGAAAATTAAAACGAGATATAAAAATATCAAACCTAAATGCAAGCACACTCATTACTTCCCCCTTTTGGCATCATCAAAAAGCATATGACAAGAAAGAAAATGGATAAAACATTCACGAAAGTATCACACCCACCACCATCGGGGTTTAAGTGTGTGAATTATGCATAACACCAAAAGAATAGTAGCTCAAGTCGAGATGTCATTTGATGTTGGCCATCCATGAGAACACTAGTAAAAAAACAGTTGAAGGATAACAACAAAAAAAAAAAGCCCAAAAGTAACTGAACGAGATGAAAGAAAAGCCACGGCTAGGTTAAGGTTATGGACAAGATCAAGGCTACACTGGTGGAGGCTACTTGTTATCAAGGTGCTCTAGAGCATCAAGATCAATAACTTTAACCTCAGTGCACTCACGGAGCAAGGACAAAACCTGGTCCAAAGCCTGCTTCATGACTTCCCGTTCCTGTCTGATTAATTTCGTTCTGTCTGAATCACCTCCTGCCCCTTATTGTGAACTTCCAACAGAGTCTTGACCTGTTAAGTAAGATCAAGGTGAGCTTGTTTCAGCTCATGAAGTTCTAGCACGAAATCCTCCATTGCACCAACAACTGGACTAGCTGTATGATGCTTGCTGGAACCAGTAGGGGGAACAGTTCCACTCCTGGAAATATGTAGTAGTTCTCCTTTTTCCTGTAACTTACAACCAGTCTTTGGCTCAGCGCTAATGTATCCACAAGACTTAAGCTGTATTGTACCCAAGTAATCTGACGATTTGACCTTCCGACCCGATCCAAAGGGAACTTTAAAATGCTCGAAGATTTTTGTCAGAACAAACCCATAAGGCAAAGAGTGTATCGTTGTGTCCTTTGAGGCAGAGTTCCGAGCAAAATTTTTAATCATGAGAGCAGGGAAGTTAATAGGTAGTTCTGTATCAACAAGTTCCATGAGTGTCAAATCCCTGGAATTAGCCTCATCCCTACCTTGAGCGCGGGGAACTAGGTAGTGATGCACAAAGAAAAACAACACCTTGTAATAACTTTTCAAATCATTTGTAGCCACTTTCTTAGCACTATCAAGTTCAATGTTGCCAGAAAATTTGATAGATATAGCCAACGAGTCCATATGTTCAGCCCAGTCACCATCCAAATACTCATCAAACCAGTAACAGGAACACCTAATATATCACCCAATTTATCACAATTAAATTCAATGTCAACTCCCTTGACCTGTGAACAAACTATGTCTTTCTGAACAACACAGTAGATATAGAAGTTGTACAGTTCTTCATCATAGTACATGCACAGTTCAGAAAATAGTGACAACCAACATTGTTTCTTCAGTTTATCAACAAATATTCCACAACCGTTATCAATGAACACTTAGGGTTGAATAAATTTACCTGGAAGACCTTTCGCACCAACAAGTGTACAACTCTTTTGTCTGAGACCAAAATTGGCACTTCCTTGTTGGAATTTGCAACCGGGACTGATTTTGCCGATTTTGCCACGGGATTGTTGACAGTGCTTTTTCCTTCTTGGTCACAATGGTGGTTGTCGAAGTAGATGGAGTGAGGCTCTTGCGCTTTAGAGCAAGTCATGTCCCAATAGAAGCTCCATCGTTACCGCGCACGGTGGAATTTTTAATCTCAGGTGACCCAGAGTTCTGTTCCCCCTCAATTCGTGTCCCTTTCTCGGCGGCTTCGGGCTGCTTGCCGAATCTACTACCATCGTCTTTGTTGGGCTTCTTAGTACAGGGCATGAGAGAATTTGGAGAGTAGGAATTTTGGAGGTTAGAGATTGTGGGTCTGGGTACTGGCTTGGGATTTTGTGGAGATATGGAAGGAAGAAGGTTAATGGGTTTTGGAAGGTAAAGCACGAAGAAGCTGGAAGGCAATTATGTAATCTCCGGTTTTTTTTTTTACTTTTTTTTTCCGTTAATTTTTATTTTTTTTTTGGAGAAAACATTTCAAGGATGCCTTTTGCGATGTAGAAACAAGTATTGGGTAGAACAACTTTAATATAAAGTGAAACAGTTTCAGCTACCTGTTCCCTGCAACAGTTTCTCAACATCGTTCTCATGGACAGTAAGGGCAATATCAAATGACCAAGACGAGTCCTAATGACTTTTGTCACATAGTTATACCGAATAGGGCACGCTAGTTGGATTAGATACTCAAAAAATGAATAGGTTTAACCAGTTTACAAACCAGATTTATAACTTTTCTAGCCAATCATCGGGAAGAAAAAAATGAATGATGCATCTAAGTGATTCTTAACATGCCAAGTTCTAGCCTAATCTTCCCAAAGCGATCTCTACTCAATGGTTTGGTGAAAATATCTACTAATTGATCTTCAGTCTTGCAAAACTCTAAGCGAATAAAGCCTTTCTCAACATTATCTCTCATAAAATGGTGACGAACATCAATGTGCTTAGTCTTAGAATGCTGAACAGGATTTTTTGAAATATTGATATCACTCTTATTATCACATAAAATAGGCATCCAACCCACATCTACACCAAAATCCTTTAGTTGTTGCTTTATCCACAACAGTTGCGCACAACAAGAACCTGCAGCAACATATTCATCCTCTGCTGTGGACATAGCAACAGAATTTTGTTTCTTAGAGCCCCAAGAAATCAAATAAGGCCCTAAGAAGTGTGCAGTTCCTGATGTGCTTTTTCTGTCAACCAAGAAGCCTGCATAATCAGCTTCTGCGTACCCAATTAAATCAAAACTAGCAGCTTTAGGGTATCAGAAAACACAGGTTCTCACTTCCTTTTAAGCATCTTAAAATACATTTTACAGCTATTAGATGTGATTCTTTTGGATTTGCTTGAAATCGCGTACACAATCCAACACTGTAAACTATATCCGATCTGCTAGCAGTAAGATAAAGAAGGAATCCAATCATACCTCTATTTAACTTTTGATCCACACTTTTACCTGTCTCATCTACACCTACCTTTGCAGCAGTTGGAATAGGTGTATCAATGGGCTTTGATGACTCTATTCCAAACCGTTTCAGAAGCGCTCGAAGATACTTTTGTTGATGAATCATCGTTCCTTCGAGAGATTGTTTTATCTGTAGGCCTAAGAAGAAATTTAGCTCACCCATCATGCTCATCTCGAATTCACTCATCATCAAATCAACAAAACCTTTACTCAAACATTCGTTAGTAGCACCAAAAATTATATCATCCACATATATTTGAACTACTAGAAAATCATTCCTCTTTCTTTTTTATAAACAAATTTTTATCCACTTGACCTCTTTGAAAATCATTTTCTAAAAGAAACTTAGATGAACGCTCATACCAAGCTCTAGGAGTTTGTTTCAAACCATAAAGAGCCTTGTCAAGTTTGTACATATGATCGGGAAAATCAGGATTTTCAAAACCTGGAGGTTGTTCTACATATACCTCTTCTTTCAAATAGCCATTTGAGAAAGCACTCTTAACGTCCATTTGAAAGAGCTTGAAACCTTTGTACGCAGCAAAAGCAACAAACATTCGGATGGCTTCAAGACGTGCAACCGGGGCAAATGTTTCGTCGTCTATTCCCTCCTGTTGGTTATACCCTTGAACCACTAACCTGGCCTTATTCCTCACAACCGTTCCTAGTTCGTCAAGCTTGTTGCGGAATACCCATTTGGTGCCAATTACAGTTCAGTCCTTGGGTTGTAGACACCCTAATCGGTTCTCATCCCTTGGTACCGCAACGCCCGATGATGATTGTAATGAATTAACATGGGCGTAAGTTGAAAAGGACATTGCTCAGAAATCGAGACCAAGTTCCTTGAAACCTCAGTCTTTAGATAGTCCTTGTTATAAGAATTCCAACGCCTTTGACCTTGCCTCAATCAGGTTCCCAAATCAAGAGATATCGCGTCTCGAAGATTTGGGTCAAAACCGCTCAATCCTGACCCCCTGGGTCAGCCCAAGGGCAATTTCGTAATTTATTGAGCACAATAAGTCAAAAAAACCCTTGTCACGCGCGCGCCTCCAGGCCCAGCGGCTATCGCTATCATCCCGGCGGCCAACGCGTGACAGCGGGGACTTTCTGGCCAGCCGCTGGCCCCAGTGGCCAGCCGCTGAGTTTCAGCGGCTGTCGCTGGCCCCAGCTGCCCTCCTTGTGGCCGCTGGGCCTGTTTTTTGGCTAGGCCGAGTTATGGCGCCGGGTTTCTTACCCTAGGCCCCTAATTCCGTCCCCTAACTCTATAAATACTTCTTTTCACGATCTTCTGCAAGAGGTCAGTCAGTTCATAATTTTGAGAGCATTGAGAGCACAAATTTCCCCCAAAATTAAAGAAAATTCAGAAATCTGAAGATTCAAGCAAGCATTACACCTAGCCTAGCACCCAAGATTGAAGAGCAATTCCAATTCTACTAGTCTCGCTCGAATAGAACGTCCAGGTTAACCATTCTGAGGGCCTAAACTCTTTATCAAATTTCTTATTTATCGTTTATTAATCATGTTTTATTTAACTTTTGATTATGGTTGAATAAATTTGCATGTTTTGGATTTTGTATATAATTATGCATGTTTAGTTAATATAAAGTTAGCACCTTTTTATTAGTTCATGCAAGTTTGCATCTTTTTGTAGTTTTTGCATGCATATAGTAGCCTCATAGGTTTATTTTAGTATAAAGTTAATATCTTTGCATTGTTCTTCCTTTGAAGTTACTAACAATTTTATTGATGTGCATATGCAATACTTGGCGCGTTTACCAAAGTGCGGTAGGTTGGAGCGTTAATTTAATGCTTTATATCTTGTTCAAGCTTAATAATAGTATGCATGTAAATTGGATATAAATTGTGCAAAGTGATAACATAGGTAATTAGGTTGTCTTTAACCCGCCTAGTTAATTTAGGGTCTTGGACGACCGGACTTGTATGGAACCATATAGTATAAATAAATATTTTACATGGGTAAGCTTAGTAGAGGCCATTTATACGGGCGATTTAGATGAGATTGGTTTTGTGTATTTCGTACCTACACCCCCCGAACTCAATATTTAGTCCCCATGGGCATGAGTCAATTTCCAATAGGAATTGGGTGCACTTTTGATGGTTTCCAATTGTTTCCTTAAAAATTGGTGGCGGCTTCTTATTTGCAAATTGTTATTCCTCATAATTAATTTAAATTGCACATGACATATTATTTAAGAACCATTAATTCCAATCAAATAAAATCACGATTCCAAAGGAGCCGGAAAAGGCGAGGGTTCTTACAGTGGCGACTTCACTGGGGATAAATAACAAGAGGGTGTAATTCGAACACTTATCCATGTCAATAGTTTATTTTAGCTATTTGGTACAATTACCGTATGTGTTTATTTTCTTTGCTCTTGCATCCATATCATTCATATTGTATGCGTTATCATCGCAAGATGTCGAAAGACATCACCACTCCATAAACAGGAATTACCCTTCGGAACAATGTCTATGACTTAGGCCGGTGACCCATTCGGTCCGAATTACCTTTGCACATAGTCGTGTTCCACCCCATGGCATTTACATGTTTCCATTTGAGATGTGTAAAACGGTACGTCTAGTCTTACTATGCATCCCATAGATGACGAAACGCATCCGGTCATGGGTTACCGTATCCAACTATAGATTATGTCAACTATTGCATTATGTCCCATAGTCCATATCAAGGTGCTAATTGATTTACTTGCCATATTATGATTGATTGTTTCCTTGCTATGTGATTAGCTTCCATAGAATATTAGGATTAGATCCCCCCTTAGGATTTCTTTTTGAGTCCTGGTTAGGGAAGGTTTCCCTTTTGTTTGCTTGTGCGTTTTGTCAAGTTTACAAATAGAGTCTAATCTTTTCTTTTTAGGAAATAGAATCCCTGTACGACTCCGATGACACTAGTGACCATGTTAGGAAGACGTTCCTTTCCATAAGAATTAAATTGCATGCAAATAATATATTCCCGTCAATGATCTTTCACCAAATAAAAAAAAGAGTCCAATTTTATTCCATATGCAAGTCAATAGTATATCTTCTTTCCTTAAATTAGGGAATTTCATCCCATATGCAAGTCAAGAGTATTTGTTATTCTAATAAAGTTGAAAGATCATTGACTAGAATATGCTATTTACATAAAATCGCGTCCTTCCCAAAAGATCACCATGTTGAGGATTAGTGCTAGATTCTCTTCCCACATTTGTTTTAAAATAAAAATCTTTATTCTGTGGAGTTTGTCATTTATTTTATATTTTCTTAAGTGGGCCCTTTTTATGTCCAGAATTGGTAGGAGTAAAGATCCCAGTCCTCGGAATTGGGAGAGGGACGAGTCCAGCAAGAGATTAGTCCGCAAGTTGTCGTTCGAACCTTCACCACAAGCACAGTTCGTGGGCCCCATTTAGCTCGATTACCTTTGCACACCGCCACTGTCACCTCAAGCCTCACCACCTAGTTCACCTAAGTCCGATATGTCTGGAGACGCTGAGAAAAACGCTGACCAAAAGATGGATGACCTTTTAGCCCAAATGGTCGCCATGAATGCTAGATTCACTGATATGAAAGCCTGTGTCGCTAAGTTGGATCCCCCTACTAGGGATGATGATGAGCCCAAGCCCGATGAGGAAAAGGCCGAACCCTCCACTAAAGAGGTCCAAAAACTCCAAGCCAAACTGAACAGGCTTGAATCTGTCCTAGGCAAAAGTCGTGTCTTCAACGACATGATCATCAATTCTGAAGGCTATGCTCCCCACATCAAGGGAAAATTGTCCACTAAGTTTTCCATGCCTGAAGTTCCCACTTTCAAAGGAACCGACGATCCACAAGATCACATTAGATCCTTTACCACTGCATTGGGCCTTAGAGGCATTGAACAAGAGCTGTATGTTCACCTCTTTCCCCAAACCTTGGATCCTGCTGTCAGGGCCTGGTTCTTCAAGTTGCCCACCCAAAAGTTGGAAAAATGGGAAGATTTATCCACATTGTTCCTCCAGAGGTATGCTGACAATGTCCTGCCACCCATGACATTAAGAGAGTTGGACATCACCAAGCAAGATGATAAGGAAGGGTTCACCAATTTCGTGAGAAGATGGAGGACTAAAGTTGCTGAAATGATTGATCGCCCATCTGAAAGGGATCAAATCAGAATGCTAGTCCAAAATTTGGCATCTGAGTACCGCGAACACATGAAGTTTCAACCCATAACCACCTATGCCCAATTAACTGAAGTAGCACTACAACAAAAATTGCCTCTAATAGCGCTTATTTTGATACATACATAGCGCTTTTGAGCATTATCTAGGCTGGTGTTATTAAAGGGGTATCCAAAAAAAGCGCTATGTATGTACTCCCAACAATAGCGCTTTTTTGGAAAAACGTTATGTATGTAATAGTATGCATAGCAAATTTCCTTAAAAAGAGCTATTGTAGGTAGTACATACATAACACTTTTTTTATCAGCGCTATTATTGAGTTGCTTTTTTTTAAAAATCAAAAATAATTTCTCACATTTGAAAACCAATCAAGTCGTATAAAATTTCATTCCAATGCAAATGAAATACATATAATATCACATGCTTCTCATTTCTGTAACATATCAAAGTTAGTATAATATGGAAGGCACTAAAACAATAAGTACAAACTTGAAGGAAAAAAAATGCATATCTAAACTTTAAGAAAAACATATATAGTACATCTGAATATGTATTTTAACCGTTCATCTCTGACTTCCTCTATCTGATCTTTAGAGTATAAGAGGTGTAAGAAGTCTGGAAAGTACACTATCCCTTCAAACTTGAGTACCTTGCTTCCTTCAAATGCATCCATAAATACTTCTGAATCACCTTCACATCACTACTATTAGTTTCTGCCTTGTTTAGAAAGCCACTCAATTCTGAGATTAACTAAGGCCCCTGCAGATCAGAAAACAAAATTGGCTTAGAAAACAAAATGAAAAGCTAATTATTATTGGCAAAATCCTGAATTCCTTACCTCAACCAAATAACATGAACGGGTAAAAGGGAGAGTGGTCACGTGCTTCCATCTGAGCATAGCAAAAGCATTAGCAAACAACCATACTCCGTAGTGACAACAATAGCAGAGTAAGTAGTGTAGCAACAATAGGTATAATTCAACAATAGGATTCTGCACCTGCAGACTGCAGTAGACCACTTTGATCACAAGCTAACTTACAGATCAGAGCAGCAACAGAAAACAAAGCAGGTGAGTGATGAAATTCTCCCAATCACGACTGCGTCAAGCAAAGTCCATGTAACATAGCCAAGACCATAGAAAATTCAATTAATACAGGCTCATTGTTAGAAAACACTAGAATTACATGTTTCAATAGTATTAGAATGCTTTAAAACACATGGTTTATTGTAACACCCCGAATTTCCGTCCAATTTAAAACCATTTAAAATCACGAGTTGCAGCGGAAAAACTCTGGAAATCCGAAGCTTTACCGCCGTATTTAATGTTCAAATCAAATACAAGGCTAGAAAGGAAAAACAAGTGCTAGAAACCTCAACCCACATACTAGATAATTAAATATTAACTATCTTCCAACTAACTTAAAATAATTAGTCCAAATGAACTAAAATGATTAAACTTATTAATTCTCATGCAAGAGAATTAATCTCATTACAATAAATAAAAATCCCAATAATAACAAAGTTCCAACTAGACAATAAATGAATGTTTTTAGAAGATATACAATCTTTTTAGTACGCCTTCTCTAGCTCAACTCCTCGAGCTATAATCCTGTCAATCTACTCCCCCATATAGATAAATTCCATATAGGTTCATCATAGGCCCACCATTGAAGAGAAATGGACAACAAACACAAGTAAAAAGAAAAACAACTAATCAGCGATGCTAAGTAATTCATAACCACATAATCCATTTAAATCTCCAAAATTAAGTCTTCATGCTTAATCAATAAACTAATCATGCTTTAAGAAATAAAGACAACATGCTTTAAAAATAAAGGCACAATAATCACCAAATAATAAATCTCATTATTTATTATTATCCATTAGCCAAGTTCATTAGCGAGAAGAGAATCGCATAAATTGTCAAACCAACCGCAGTCGATTCAATAGGATCTTAGTCCCGTGCACAGTGGCAAAAGAGGGATCAACCGTCCCGGAGTATAGATGACTCCCGAAGTACTTCCAGATGTTCCTAAGTATGCATACCCTCTCTCAACCCTTAGGTTTACAAGAAGAACTGTTCCGGAGAACCACTCGCCCAATTACTCAGGATGGATACAAGATTTCAAAACATTGAGGCCATAACCAATGGAACTACTCAACGCTACAAGTGACAAATTCCCATTCGCATCCTTCTGTGGATCCATTACCAAAGAAGTCTTAACTCTCAATTCAATTTAATAAGGTGATCACATAACAAGTAATACACGTAGTCTTGGCACTCAAGTAACACAATAAGGTTACAAATTTCCGATGGCATATTACATGAATGACATCTTGGCCTTAATTCAAAACCACCTAGTTCAATAGTCAAAGTTCACATCAACTTATTGAGGTAACATGCTTCTAACATGATTCACATGCTTCTAACATGATACTAAAAATAGCAATTCCGAGCTATATCCAATTGAACAATTATGAACATAATTTCCGTTCAATAACCACAAATAAACATGCATCTCCTCACATGAATATTAATCAAGTAGACATTGCTGCACAAGTGAATTTCCAACATTATACATGCATTCACTAACATATAATTCTATACAAATTATCACAAGGAAATAAATATCAATTATCCCCTATCCAATATTCACAAGTCCAAATATGAATTCACATTCTTAATTCAATACTAGACAAATGAATACAAGTCCCAAGCAATATGAATTATGACAAAGAGATTACATAATTCATAGAGGCATGAATTACCTTTCAAATAGGTAATCACGACAATTAAATAACGTAAGCTCCTTACGTTTACGCGCGGTCAACGGGTCCTAACAAATCCACAATGTAACAATAGTCAATACCTTGACTTCTAAACCACTTTATTAAACTAAAACTGAGCAAGATGGATTGTGAAAAGTGATGAACTTTCTCCTTCTTTTTGCTCTTGAGTTTCGGTCGTGTGGGGTCAAGAGAGAGAGAACGTGTGTTTTTTTTTTTTTTTGTTTGGTAAAGAATAAGTTTTGTGAGGAAGCTGAGTGTATTTAGGAGCCCAAATACACTCCTTCCTTAACTAAACTTATTCTTTCCTAAAAACTCTCCTAGCTTCCCTCCACTTACCAAATATTTAGGAAACCAAATTTTGAAAAATAAAAACTGATTTGATACCCCATATTTCGACTCTTGGCCGAAAATAATGGCCCAATTTGGGTCTTAATTATTTTCGGCCAATCCGATTAATTAAGCCCAATTTCTTTTGTTTTTATTTTTGGCACAATTAATTTAATTAGGTCCAAAACTAAAATCCAATATTAATTAGGCACTCAAAACCATTAATTATTTTAAATATGAGATTGCATTTTCTTTTTAAGTAATTATTATTCTAAAATGAATAAAAATTACGGGGTATTACATCCTTACCCCCTTAAAAGAAGTTTCGTCCTCGAAACTTAGGATCACTACCAAAGTGAAGCTAGTTCCATAAGGCGAAGTTTTTCTACCACACTTTCAAAGTTCAATACACAACATGTAACTCGAAAGTTTAAAAGTTTCACACAACTTTTCCAAATAAAAAAATGAGAATGATGCAATGCAATGCAATGAGTTTTCCAGTCTTTGTTCTTTTCTTTTGTGGATTGTTACACCCTTCCCCCCTTAAAAAGGTTTCGACCTCGAAACTAATGTTAAGTACCTTGTTCAAACAATTGAGGATAACGCTTGCGCATGTCAGCCTCAGTTTTCCAAGTCGCCTCTTCGACTTTGTGGTTAGCCCACAACACTTTCACAAGATTGATCGTAGACGCACGAGTTTTCTTCATTTTCTCGTCTAGGATCCTCACAGGTTTAGTTCGCTTCTCAAGGACTCGAACTGGTTGCTCTTCATAGGTAAGTGTGTCATCTAACACTACCTTTTCTGGGTTCAGCACATGACTCGGATCATGGTGATATCTCTTGAGTTGTGACACATGAAACACATCGTGCACTTGCTCCAAATCCATAGGCATAGCAAGCCTATAAGCGACCTCTCTAACTCTTTCAAGAATCTTGTAAGGTCCAATGTACTTTGGGCTAAGCTTCCCTTTACGCCCAAATCTCATAACTCCACGAGTAGGCGATACTTTGAGAAGTACCTTCTCACCCACTTGGAATTCCTCCATTCGTCGATGTTGATCTGCATAGGCTTTCTGTCTATCTTGTGCAGCTTTCATCTTCTCTTGGACAAGTTTCACTTGATCCACAGTTTCTTGGATAAACTCCGGACCCAAAACAAAGGTTTCACTTATGTCGCTCCAACACGTAGGAGATCGACACTTTCTCCCATACAACGCCTCGTAAGGTGACCTACCAATGCTCGCATGGTAGCTATTGTTGTAGGAGAACTCAATCAAAGGCAAACTCTTCTCCCAAGAGTTCTTCATCTCTAGAGCACAAGCTCGCAACATATCCTCCAATGTCTGGATAGTATGGTCCGTTTGACCATCCGTTGCAGGATGAAATGTTGTACTAAATTTTAATTTCGTACCAAAGGCCTCTTGTAATTTGCCCGAGAAATTTGACAAGAATCTCATATCCCTGTCTGACACAATGTCCTTAGGTACTCCGTGTAACCTTAAGACCTCTTTCACATAAGTTGCAGCGAGTTGGTCCATTGACCAAGTCTTCTTCATTGCAATGAATCTCGCCGTTTTCGTCAGTCGGTCGACAATAACCCAAATAGTGTCTTTGCTAGACCTCATCTTTGGTAATCCAGTCAAGAAATCCATCGAGATTGAATCCCATTTCCATCCAGGAATCTCCAACGATTGAACAAGACCTCCAGGCCTCCTATGTTCGATCTTCACCTTTTGACAAGTAAGACATTTTGCCACATATTCAGCACATTCTCGTTTCATGTTCATCCACCAAAATTGGAGTTTTAAGTCTTTGTACAACTTATCACCTCCTGGGTGAACAAAATACGCAGTTCCATGTGCCTCATCTAGACTTGTTCTCTTTAGCTCGTCATTGTCGGGTATAGACCAACGTCCTTTCATCTTGATCGTACCATCATCAAGGATCTCAAAATCAGGATGCTTCCCATCCTTTATCTTGACACGTACTTCCTCTAGAAACGGGTCATGAACATGCAACTGTCGGATCTCATCATAGATCGACGATCGCACTACAAGTGCATTCAGTAACACTGCAGTCTCACCTTGTTGAACAACTTCTAGGTCCAACTTTCTGAATTCCTCACACAAGTCATACGGTAGTACCATCATGCTATTCACAGTGTGTGAAGTCTTCCTACTCAACCCATTAGCCACTACATTGGCCTTTCCCTCGTGATACTGAATATCCAGATCGTACTCAGATATCAACTCGAGCCATCTTCGTTGCCTCATATTCAACTCCTTTTGAGTGAAGATATACTTCAAACTCTTGTGATCTGTAGATCTTGCAATGAGCTCCATACAAGTAATGCCTCCAAATTTTCAAGGCAAAAATCACAGCAGCTAACTCCATGTCATGAGTAGGGTAGTTCTTCTTATGCACTTTCAACTGGCGAGAGGCATAAGCAACCACCTTGCCATTCTGCATAAGCACACACCCCAATCCATTCTTTGAAGCGTCACTATACACCTCAAATCCTTCCGTTCCGGACAGTAAAGTCAGCACTGGTGCCGTTGTCAACCTCTTCTTAAGCTCTTGAAAAGCTTCTTCACATTGTTCAGTCCACTTGTACTTCATCTCCTTCTTCACCAAATTTGTGATAGGTCTAGCTACCTTGGAGAAGTCTTGCACGAATCTCCTATAGTAGCCAGCCAAACCGAGGAAATTTCTCACCTCAGTCACACTTTTCGGAGCAGGCCAATCCATGACAGCCCGAATCTTAGAAGGATCTACATAAACTCCTTCTTTAGAGATAATGTGCCCAAGAAAGGCAACACTCTCTAGCCAAAACTCACACTTTGAGAGTTTAGCGTACAGCTTCTCATTTCGCAACACCTCCAAAACAGTCCTCAAATGTCTTGCGTGTTCCTCCTCATCTTTCGAATACACCAAAATATCATCAATAAACACGACCACAAAACTGTCCATATATGGTCTAAAGGTGTTATTCATCATCTCCATAAACTTGGCAGGTGCATTAGTTAATCCAAATGGCATAACAATAAACTCATAATGCCCATACCTTGTCCTAAAGGCAGTTTTCGCAATGTCGACCTCATCAATTCTCAGCTGATGATAACCCGACCGCAAATCCACCTTCGAAAACACTCCAGCTCCTTGGAGTTGATCGAACAGGTCTTCAATTCTAGGTAGAGGATATCTATTCTTGACAGTGACCTTATTCAACTCACGATAGTCAATGCAGAGACGCAGACTACCATCCTTCTTACGCACAAATAGAACTGGTGCGCCCCAAGGTGACACACTAGGTCTAATGTACCCTTTCTCTAACAACTCCTCTAATTTCTCCTTCAGTTCTTTCATCTCTAAAGGTGCCATTCTATACGGTGTCCTCAAAATCGAACCTGTTCCAGGAACTAGGTCAATATGAAACACAGTATCCCTCACTGGTGGCATACCAGGAATCTCCTTTGGAAAGACGTCCGGAAACTCATTGACCACTTCAATCTTTGAGATTTCCTTGTCTACTCCCTCCATATTCTGAATGTGACACAAGAATCCCTCACATCCCTTCTCTAAGTGCCTTTTCGCCACTAACATTGAAATAATCCCAATTCCTCCCTTAGTGACAATTCCTTTATAAGAGATTTTATTACCTCTAGGCCCTTTCAGCGATATCTTTTGTTCGCTACAATCGATTCTCACTTTATACTTACTAAGCCAGTTCATTCCTAGAATAACATCAAAATCTTCCAATTGAAACTCAATTAGGTCTGTAGGCAGTTCAGACCCTGCAATGTTCACTCGAACATTGGAATGAATTACTCTACGCAATACCACATTCCTAGTAGGAGTGGTTATAGTAGTCTCTAAAGGTTCTGTGACAATTGAGCCTTGAAATTCTCCATGTTTCTTAACAAAGTTTTTAGATATGAATGAATGTGATGCTCCAGAATCAAATAACACATAGGCAGACAAAGAATTTACAAGAAACGTACCAGTCACCACATTGTTTGCCGCATCAGCCTGTGCTTGATTCATCACAAACAAACGACCTCCATTTCTGTTCTGGATGCCATTATTGTTCTGAACATTTTCAGCCTGTCCATTCAGCCCATTCTGTCGATTACCACCCTGGTTGTTCCCATTCTGACCCTGAGCTGCAGGAGCTTCAACATTATTGTTGCCCCCACCATTGTTCACGGTCTTGCCCTTCTGAGGACAATCAAAAGAACGATGCCCCAACTCTTGACAAGTGAAGCACCTCACCTTATTCCCAGCACAATCAAGCCCTGGGTGATTCTTACTGCATTTCTTGCAAATGTAGGGTTTACCCTTCCAACCCCCATTACCTTTATGGCCATTTTCATTGCCATTCTTGCCATTCCCATTCTTGGAATTCCCACCCTCATTGTGGTTATTCCCCTTATTGTTGTTGTTGTTGTTGTTTTGGTTGTTCCCTCCCCGAAACTTTTCCTTCTTCTCACCACCACTACCCTGATGGTCTTCAGACTTTCTCTTCTTCCCAGTCACCTCCTCTCGTTGCTTATAAATCGCAGCTTGGTTCGCAGCCCGATTGTAAGCCTCTTGCACAGTTCGAGACTTAAAACCTCCAAAAGATTCACGAATGGTCCAGTACAACCCATTCTGGAATCTACGAGCCATTTGCTCTTCTGTAGAGACTAACTCTCCAGCAAAACGAGCAAGGTCGTCAAACATTTCCATATATTCTTGAACGGTCATCCTTCCCTGAATAAGGTTCAAGAACTTGTTATATTTCTGGTCTTGGAGATATTCTGGGTAGAATTCCTCTCGAAGAGCCGTTTTGAACATCTCCCAATTAAAACCCGGTCGAGCTCTAATTGCGGTACCGTTGGTTGTCCACCATCGATCGACCTTCTTTCAGAATAGGTAGATAGCACTATCCACCTTGAGTTCCTCTGGGCATCCCGTCATCGCAAAAATCTTCTATAGATCCCGCGTCCAGCCATCAAGTAATACAGGGTCCTCGTGCCCCTCAAAAATAGGCGGGTTGTGCCTTTTGATCTTCTTGGATACGGCGGCAAAGTCGTCACCCCCAGTAACCCTTGTGTCCTCTCTTTGCATCATCTGCGCGATGAATGCATTGGACCGCGCCAGAGCTTGCTGCGATTGAGCAAGTTGCGCCAGTAAGGCTTGCGTTATTTGTTCCCCATTCCCGACACCTCCGTTGTCATCATTATTGTCTCCCATTGAACTGTTCGAACCTTCGATTCTTTGTCTGTTTTGTCTAGGTGGCATCTAGCGACCTAAAGGATCAACAAAAATCAAAGAAAAAGGGTATTAGCTACCCATATCAATCAGGTGCGATAATCACAACTAACATATACACTTGACTCATATATATGTTCACTAGCCAACTAGGGCTCTAGGCTCTTAATGCGTATGGCCTTATCACACTCTTGCGTACTAGCAAGTTCAAGTTTCAATTGACTTTATTCTTTCTCATAATAAACAAATAACAATCAAACGAAACATCCATGCCTTTTCATAGGCGCTTTCACAATACTCATGCTCCAAATAGCAAGTAAATAATACATTTCTTGCAAAAATCAATCTCATAAACCAAATAATCAAGTATTTGTTCTCAAAAATGAGGACTTGTCACACCAAGCCTCAAAAGCCACTACTAGAATACGCGTTATTTCTCGACGCTTTTGCCTCGACACTTTCGAAAACATCGAGAGTGGTAAAATCTGGAAATTTGAGTACGGAATAAATCTCGACGCTTTTCATTGTCGAAACCTAGTTCAGACAATAAAAAGCGTCGTGAAGTGTAAATTCATGCGCGGGCCACGTTCTCATCCATAATTCAATTGAGCGCGAATACGGAAGGACCGCCTAATTAACGAAATAAAAAACACTTAAACAAAATAAACACACCCAAAAAAAAAAAAAAGCCCTAAACCCACGTTTAGTTCCCAGTTCTCATAGCACTCTGTCGCTCCTGCTTCTTGCTCTCGTCCCTCTCCTGCGTTCAGTTTTTTTTGATCTGCGTTCCGTTTCTTCTCCATCTGCGTTAATTGCTTCTCCCCTGCGTTAATTTCTTTTCCCATCAGCAATTGTCAGTAGTTTGCACCTATCCGCCTGGTATGTATTAATTCTTTAATTCTGAATTTTTACCTCTTTCAGCGTTAATTGATCAATGCTTATGCGAAGTTCCTTTTTTGCGTATAATTCAAAATTGCAAAGTTTGATGTGGTACTGCTAATTGAGGTGTTCAGATTGATACAATTTATATTTCTATTCTATCTCTTTTGAATCTCTCTGGTTACACTCTGACATTGACAAACTTCATTGAAAGGGGCACTCAATTTTGGACATGTCAATTGTTTTGTTGTTTTGGGTATTCATGAACCAGAGAGAAAATTTCTGGGTAGATGCTAGATTTTTGCAGATGTGAGAAATGAGGGACAAATTTTGAGTGATTTGGGTATCCGAATTTCAATGAGATGGCACCCAATAATGTAAAAATACAACTGAGTTATAAAGTACTAATCTTTTAATAGCATGAATCAATGTTTGTGGGAATTTTAATTTATTTACAAAATGGAAGTATCAATTTTGGAGGTGCAACAATGTAAAAGTACAACTGGATAGAAGGTTTTTTTCCCCCTCATGGACTGGTAGGAGTTAGACGAAGGGCCTGGGAGTATGAAAACAGAGGCAAATTGGTTTCTTACATTATAAAGGTAAGCATATTCAAAAGAGATGGAGAATGGTGTGTCTGTTAGCTATAATTGCTGTTGGTTTGCAAGAGAGAAATGGTAATATTTTTAGAGATAAACAGAACAATGGTAACCAAATTGTACATGGCATACAGAATAGATGTTAGAACTAGGATTTTACATAGAGATAGTACTGCATTTGCATCCCATCCTACTACTCCCAGTCATACAACACCATTCATATCCAACCCTGCATCACAATTGATCTTAACTCTAGGAGTGGCTGTGAGGTGTTTTGCGAATAGTGTGCAGCAGGTTCTGCGTTTATGCCGGATGCCGTTGAAGCTGCAGCTGTGCTTCTTTTTGTCACATATTGATGGTGCTCTTGGTAGCAGTACAGCTTAGTCTTTGTGTGAATATGGTTTCAAGTGTCTTTGATAGCTTTAAAGTGTTGGTATAGGTGAGTGCTTTCCTTTGTTTTGTGAAGCATGGTGATTAGTGTTTTTCTTTGCGTAGAAGTCCTGATAGTTTGGTGTTTCGCTTTTCGTGGCTATGCCCAAACACTATGGTGGTTTGATTGTGCTTTCTTGGTGTAATTGGGTGTTTTCTACCACTTTGGTAGATAACCCTTTTATTAATAAAAGATGCACTATTTATCAAAAAAAAAAGTCTAGGAGCTGTAGGCAGGGCCGTCCCTGTTTTGGTGCACTCAATTTGCCGGTATATGTATAGGTTTTGGCCCAATACCATTTATAACATCTGATAATGAGTATAGCTGTATAGGTAATAGTGATGTAATACCGTCATTGTATATTCTCGAATTTCTGATGTTTAAGCAAGGAGGAGCCAATTAATACTGATGGGGAATTTTCATATGTATCAAATACTAAAGAAAAGAGAGAGAGAGAGAGATTACATATAATTAAAAGAAATTAGTACCATTGTTAATCTGCAAACTGGGGTCTAATATTTTCCATAAAAAAAATTGGATCGAATTTTTTTTTGGAGTTAAAAATAGGGTCTAATTTTTAGTTTTGCTAAGGGCCTCCAAAATGTCAGGGATGCCACCCTTCCACCCATATAGCCTTACATCGACGTTTTGGTGGGGCTGTCCTTTGAATTGTGTGCTTCCTATGATCCTGCAATTGAACTTCAGCCCAATGCATTACTTCCTCAGGTTGCCTCATCACGTTTTCAAAAATGCACATATCACGCTACGCCAAATTTCCCAAGTCAACACAACCCATCTACTCAATTCTTCACTTTTACTACCTGTCAAGAGCCACTCAAACCACTCTAGAAAGCCTCCCTTGCTATGAATTGATTTACTTGGTTGAGTTTGATTGATTACATGTTTACTTTAACACCACTATGTGCAGTTTTGATAAGCAGCTCATTAGTGTTGTTACCATTTTATCTTCTAGAGTGGAATTCTGTCTTTTATTTTCAAGCTAGTCACATCTTTATAACTCTAGGTATTACTTCGCTTAATCTCTATTGTTCGCACATCACTCAGATTGTTTGCTCACGGATTTGAAAAGCATTAGCTGCTTAGAATTATGACTTTATGCTCAGATTGGGTGAAGGAACACATCCCTTGTGCATTAAGTATTCTTTTATGAATGTGTCTGTTGTTCTGTTGTTCTGGTGTTCCAACCTCACCAAACCTCCGTTATGAAATGACATACATACTCATAGCTTAAGAGTATCCCTCTAGCTATTGTTAGAAACTCCTCAGTGCAATCATATTCATGTATGACATTGATGCTTTGGTTTCAGGGTTTTGGGACGAAGTTGCTTGTTTCACTCAATCCTCGACAAGTTTCTGGTGTTGCTCTACCAGGTATATTTCGTTCAATTTACTGGGTTATTAACTAGTTACATTTCATATACTCTGAGGCATTGTTGGTAAATTTTGGTTCTCTTGTTTTGATTAGTTAGATCTTTAATTTGCTTGTGTTCTGTTCGTTTTGTTTTTCAATTTACGTCTTTGTGTTTTCTTTGATTTTGTGGTTTGGTTTCAAACTTGCATGTTGAGTTTTCTCTGAATATCAGAACCTCTGGTTTGTATTTCGGAATCTGTAATTTTGCCCGTTGTAGTATCCTGATGTGATATGTTCTGATGTATAATAACTTCGTAGAGAATCATATGTGAAATAGGAGACGTATGACAAACTTTATTTTCTGATATTAACCTTGCATGCTGTGTTCCCATAAACTTTTGAACCCATTAAGTATAGTTTAAGAAGATACTAGTGAATTTCTACTCTAAAAGGCATGATATTTGTCTTCGCTCTAGCTTGTTTTACATGTATCTTTTCATAATTGCATAGTAATTTTTATTGATCATGAAAAGTTTTAATTATATGGTGTAGACATGGACACAAGCTGGATTGAACTACCAAATAATCACCCTGAGGTCAGATCTCTAACCTTGTTTGTTTTTTCTTCTTTTGTGCAACTATGTCTCACATATATTCTGCTATAATCGCGAATGATGCTGGAAAATGAAATTGATGATGATTAAGAACCTTTTTTTTGTGACATTGATGGTGAAGGGCTTTGATGTTGTGTGTTGGGAGAACTACTAATTAATAGTTTTCAAGCTTTTGGTGGTTAATAGGAATAGCAACTAGGATATAGGTGCATACCCCTGCTATTCAGAACATAAACAATAGCTACGCTCACATATTTATTTATTTTTCCAAGAGTTGCATTCCCTAAGCATAATCTCTGTATATCCTAACATTCCTACCAGCTCCATTTCAAATCTTGCTGCTTCAGCTTCTGGCTTCTGCCAATTCAGCGCCCCATCTCATTCTATCTGTAGCCATTGTCACTATTTTACCTGTATCATCACGAATCACCACGCCGAGCCCCACAACTCTGTCTTCCAACAACGCTACGTCTGTGTTCAGCTTAAGATATCAAGGTGGTGGGCACCCATTTCCCATGGGACTGGACAGTATTACCACAACCAGTACCCTGAAAGCAAAAAAAACCTATCCATTTGATATGATGCATATAAAAGCGGAATTAAGTTTTGACATAAATGCAAGTTCAAATCAGGTCAATGTTTAACCAGAGGGGAAGTAAATATAACTTTGTTCTCATTGCTTAAGGTCGTAGCAAGTTAGCTCAATTACATTCTGTTTAAATGCTCTGAAACTCAAACTTGCTTTCAACTTGTTAATGTTCCATTTTGCATAGTCTGCTGGTGTTGGAGGTCTGTGAAAAGCTAGTTTCCTATGTGTGTGGACCAAAGGTAGACTACTTAAGTTTAGTGTTTGAGAGATAAACATCTAGTTGGTTTTGGCTTTGGCTTTGGCTTTGGCTTTGGCTTTGGCTTTGGCTTTGTAGTGTTTTCACTGTTTCCTATGTGTGTGGACCAAAGGTAGACTACTTAAGTTTAGTGTTTGAGAGATAAACATCTAGTTGGTTTTGGCTTTGGCTTTGGCTTTGTAATGTTTTCACTGTTTTCAGGTCTGAAAGTGAATTTAGGTGTGTAGTCCTAATCTTTCCATGTCATTCTGAAGCCTCGTTATTTGCATGTTATGACTCTTGAGCATATACATTCGCTGGTTGGACATATTCTGGTGTTGGTCTCTTACTCTTGAGTACATTGTGTTCAATGCCTTCGAATGTTTGTAGTGTCTTATATTTGATATATAAATTATTGTCCAACCAACTATTACTCATACTATTTTTATGTTTTTATTATGAATTAAGCAGGTTCATGATATATCGAGTGCCGATCATACCCACAATAATGGATCAGAAGATCTGACACCTACTCAGACAGCTCACCAATAAGCTAGCTTGCCAAGCGCGTGTATGCCATTGCATCTCAGAATCCCAGCATAGATGCGGACAAGTAGATGGACATATATTTTACTTGCACTTATTAATATTTATTTTGGACAGGATTAGTTGTGTTTTATAAATCTAGGGACCCTTAAATCTATTTATGCCTTATATTATGTGCTTTTTGGAATTGTGTATTGAGTATATTTCTAAGAACTTAATATATATATATATATATATATATATATATATATATACATTATGGTTTATTACTTTGATTATTACAGCAGGTTGATTATTGGAATTGTATGATGTATATTTGATTACAGGTTTGAATACTGGAACTAGCTATATATATATAGGTGATAAATGATTACAGGGTGGCTACACTATTATTCGCCAAAAGCAAGAAAGAGCAAAATATGGAAACATCCCAAAACATAACTACCAGGCCAGAGGAGGGGGGAAAAAAAAAATAATAAAATCTCGACGCTTTTATCTGTCAAGGTACCTGCGCGCCAGTGAGTAAATGAAGTCGCGAGCAGAAAACTTGCGACACAAATAGTCGTCGAAACTTGTACTCATCGACGAACAAAATCGTCGAGGTGTCTAACACATCGACGCACAAAAGCGTCGAGAGTTCACTCGATTTCGACAGAATAAGCGTCGATAAAATCTCGATGGCTGGATTCTCGACGCTTTTAAAACGTCGAGGAAAAAAATACCGACGCTTTCTGGCGCCTGGAATACAGCAAAAAAGTGTCGGGAATCAACCCGTTTTCTAGTAGTGAGTATGAAGTAAAGTAAAACAATAACATTCTAAATTAATGTCAAAGCAATTGGCTCATAGGCCCAAATAAAGTCTCATATAGTTTATTTCATCAAAACTAAATAAAACTAAGAACTACGCTTTCTTCGCGATCTTGCGTTTCTTAGTGTCTTTCTTTTGGAGCGCCTCTTGGTAGATTTCACCGAGACTCTGGTCCATCTCGTTGAACAATTCCTTTTCTAGCTCCTTGGCCTCATCAACCACTTCCTCCTTATCCTCCTTCGCAGGACTTGGTGGAAATTTGAACTTACGTTGAAGCTTGACCAACGCGAGCTCCTTCATCTCGTCAATCTTGTCAATGATGCCAGGATACTTTGCGAAATAGTTCTTCGGCCAAAGCATAGCGACTAAAGATAGAGTCGAAGCTCTCCTTGAACGGTTTTCCCGCGTCGTAGGATTGCTCCCACTCGTCATGGATCTTGTCTCTAAAGGCCTCCCAAATCTGGTTATGTCCAAAAGCCTTGTACATAATGTACGCCTTCATGCGTTGTGACCTCAAGTTAGACTTATTCCCATGGTAGTCGTTATATTCCTTGAAGGTCGCACGCGCCTCGGACTCGAAGTCGTGCAGACTCTTGTCCCCCTTCCATTGCAGGGTTCGCGGATCCCTGGGCGAACGACTCATCTGCAAACCGAAACAACACGTTAGTACTTCACTCGAGTACTTCATATAATACCAAAACAAGTAAACATAACCAGTCAACTCATTTCGGCTTGATAAAACTTTTATTCATATAACTTAAGTCTATTTAAATTTTTGACTATGAGCACACCATAATGATATACTTTTCCCAATATGACATTCATACTCTTAGGTCAAAAACTCCTATCAATGGCTTCTAACTTACGCACTGATACCAACTTGTAACACCCCGAATTTCCATCCAATTTAAAACCATTTAAAATCACGAGTTGCAGCGGAAAAACTCTGAAAATCCGAAGCATTACCGCCATATCTAATGTTCAAATCAAATACAAGGCTAGAAAGGAAAAACAAGTGCTAGAAATCTCAATCCACATACTAGATAATTAAATATTAACTATCTTCCAACTAACTTAAAACAATTAGTCCAAATGAAATAAAAGGATTAAACTTATTAATTCTCATGCAAGAGAATTAATCTCATTACAATAACATAAAAATTCCAATAATAACAAAGTTCCAACTCGACAATAAATGAATGTTTTTAGAAGATATACAATCTTCTTGGTACGCCTTCTCTAGCTCAATTCCTCGAGCTATAATCCTGTCAATCTACTCCCCCATATGGACAAATTCCATATAGGTTCATCATAGGCCCACCATTGAAGAGAAATGGACAACAAACACAAGTAAAAAGAAAAACAACTAATCAGCGATGCTGAGTAATTCATAACCACATAATCCATTTAAATCTCCAAAATTAAGTCCTACTAATCATGCTTTAAGAAATAAGACAACATGCTTTAAAAATAAAGACACAATAATCACCAAATAATAAATCTCATTATTTATTATTATCCATTAGCCAAGTTCAATAGAGAGAAGAGAATCGCATGAATTGTCAAACCAACCGCAGTCGATTCAATAGGATCTTAGTCCCGTGCACAGTGGCAAAAGAGGGATCAACCGTCCCGGAGTATAGATGACTCCCGAAGTACTTCCAGATGTTCCTAGGTATGCATACCCTCTCTCAACCCTTAGGTTTACAAGAAGAACTGTTCCGGAGAACCACTCGCCCAATTACTCAGTAAGGATACAAGATTTCAAAACATTGAGGCCATAACCAATGGAACCCCTCAACGCTACAAGTGACAAATTCTCATTCGCATCCTTCGGTGGATCCATTACCAAAGAAATCTTAACTCTCAATTCAATTTAATAAGGTGATCACATAACAAGTAATACACGTAGTCTTGGCACTGAAGTAACACAATAAGGTTACAAATTTCCGATGGCATATTACATGAATGGCATCTTGGCCTTAATTCAAAACCACCTAGTTCAATAATCAAAGTTCACATCAACTTATTGAGGTAACATGCTTCTAACATGATTCACATGCTTCTAACATGATACTAAAAATAACAATTCCGAGCTATATCCATTTGAACAATTATTAACATAATTTTCTTCAATAACCACAAATAAACATGCATCTCCTCACATGAATATTAATCAAGTAGACATTGCTACACAATTGAATTTCCAACATTATACATGCATTCACTAACATATAATTCTATACGAATTATCACAAGGAAATAAATATCAATTATTACCTATCCAATATTCACAAGTCCAAATATGAATTCACATTCTTAATTCAATACTAGACAAATGAATACAAGTCCCAAGCAATATGAATTATGACAAAGAAATTACATAATTCATAGAGACATGAATTACCTTTCAAATAGGCAATCACGACAAACAAATAACGTAAGCTTCTTACGTTTACGCGCGGTTAACGGGTCCTAACAAATCCACAATGTAACAATAGTCAATACCTTGACTTCTAAACCACTTTATTAAACTTTAAAGATGATATAGTACCCTTAATTTAATTAATTAAGTTGCTGGAATTTCAGTTACTCATGCATTCTCAAAGTTTCCAAAAACGAATTTGCATAAACAAAATAGGAAACTTTCCAAAACCCTAAACAAGTCAACTAGTCAAAGCAAGTCAACACCCAGAACACCATCACCATCAACTACCACCAGCCGACTCGCTGGTAGCTGGCCGCCGGCGGCAGCCACGGCAGGCGGCCGCGACAGCCGCACAGCGGCTGTACACGGCCCCGCCGTGTGCCACGTTTTTTTTTTTTTTTTTTTTTTTTTTTTTTTGTTTAACAAATTTATAAAACCCTAATCTAATCAAATTCATAATTCAATAAATTTCCAGATTTAATTAGATTACAAAGATCTAACCTTTTTCATTCAAACTTGCTTGATCCAATTCAATAATAAAACCACAAACCAAACCCTAATCATGATCCTATCATGCGAAGTTAATAGAATCTAACAAACCCTAGATAAAAACTAAATTAGGGTTTATCATACAAAAACTAGGGTTCATGAAAACATACTTGAATTGAATCAAAAAGCTTTTAATAATCAAAGGAAATCAATTTAGAATATTTACTTGAAAATTCAAAGGACTAAAACTGAGCAAGATGGATTGTGAAAAGTGATGAACTTTCTCCTTCTTTTTGCTCTTGAGTTTCGGTCGTGTGGGGTGAAGAGAGAGAGAGAACGTGTGTTTTTTTTTTTGTTTGGTAAAGAATTAGTTATGTGAGGAAGCTGAGTGTATTTAGGAGCCCAAATACACTCCTTCCTTAACTAAACTTATTCTTTCCTAAAAACTCTCCTAGCTTCCCTCCACTTATCAAATATTTAGGAAACCAAATTTTGAAAAATAAAAACTGATTTGATACCCCATATTTTCGGCTCTTGGCCAAAAATAATGGCCCAATTTGGGTCTTAATTATTTTCGGCCAATCCAATTAATTAAGCCCAATTTCCTTTCTTTTTATTTTTGGCCCAATTAATTTAATTAGGTCCAAAACTAAAACCCAATATTAATTAGGCACTCAAAACATTTATGAGCCCAATTAATTATTTTAAATATGAGATTGCATTTTCTTTTTAAGTAATTATTATTTTAAAATGAATAAAAATTACGGGGTATTACATTTATTGTCTTACAACAGTTTCAAGATAGCATATAAGGACCACGAGAAGAAAACTAGTTATTTCCTCACATCATACCAAAACGTAATCTAAGAAACAAAAGTAAATATTAAAATGCAAAACAAATAAGAGTGTATGCTAAGTTTTCATTTGCTCAAAATATGCTATGAAGTTTTAAACAATGTCCTAAACTGTCTCGAAGATCTTCCGAGATTACAACTCATCAAATGCTGCACTAAAACACTCAACAAGTTCAGAATTATACCCAAAAGTTTTAAGAACATAGCGGGTACAGTCAGAGCAACCAATTCAGAACAAGCACCCAAAACGATTTCCAAGCTCTGTACCACAAATACGATTTCAAAACAGCAGATTTTTAGCAACTCAAAACCCAACATGATAAAGATAGCATGAACCTTATAGAATTTACTGAATCAAACAATAGATCGTTTCAGTCTCTACCCCAAACCCTAATTTTGGGTGCAAATCCAATATCAATCAAATTTAAACCCAAACTATTCTCAATTGAAACCCATCAGCCTAAAAAAAGCAAGTCCATAACTCCATACTCTATAAACAATTTACGTTTACTCTAAACAGAACAAAAACTCAAGTTACTGCACCGATTTACAAAATAATCATAAGGAAAAACAAAACCCTAATTTTAGAGATTACCAGAATTCCAAATAAATCATGTGAACAACAACACAAACCTCTGCAAGAGCATGACAATTCGCGATTAGCCCAGAGATTATCGACCTTGGAGATATTGTGGTAGGTTAACAGTGAGATGGAGAAATCAATCGCCGATAAAAGGAACAAGTTTCCAGCGAGAAGAGGGTTTGTCGTTATCGTTGTCACCGGAGCGAGGCTTCCTAATTAGACTCCCCCTTTGCTTGGACTGATCAAGGAGTGCAGCGTCATGGTCGCCGCTGGTGGTTACTGGGCAACAGGATGGAGAGAGATGTGAGCAAAGGAAGTTAGAGAGAGAGAGAGAGGGGGGGGAGAGAATGAAGAACTGCCGCCTCCAAGTCTCCAAGATTAAGAAAAAAATATTTAGACCGTACAAATATTTCTCATAGCACTAAAAAAAATTACTCCATAAGCGTTATGTTTTAATGTTCCGTGTATATAACTCATAACACCCGCTAATAAAGCATTATGTTATTTGTTTCTAATATTTTATTCTTTTTAATAAAGATAACACTTTTTTTTAGAAGCGATATTTATGTTATTTTATTAAATTATAATGTATTCTACCATAACACTTACATCACAGGCGCTATATTTCAAGCGTTATAAAAGGCAAACTTTAGTGTAGTGTAGGTATGGCCATTGAAGATGATCAACTCCAAAGAGGGAAGAACAAGGTCACTTACAACAACAACACAAGTGGGTATAAGGATAAGAAATATACCAATACCTATCATGCCTTCACAAGTGGAGGAAATGAAGTGAACGCCATTGTTGACAGACGTCCAAGAAGGTATACTCCTCTCGGAATGCCTTATGTCAAGGCTCTAGACAAATTGATCAAAGGAGACTATCTAAATCCGATTGGGCCTACTCCCGATCCACCCGTAGTGAAAAGATCACCATATTGGAACGAGTCTGCATTCTGCAAATACCATAGGTGTGGACATGATACCGAAAAGTGTTACACTGTCAAGGATAAAATCCAGGATTTGTTTGATAATGGCACTATACCATTGCCTAAAGACGCGCCGCCACCCAGCAACAACAATAATCCCCTCGGGAACTCTTTTGCCATTGACATAGAAGAAGAGTTTGATCCATCCTATCTGATCACTCCTATTGGGCAGGCCATACCACCATACCCAAGCCCAAGGCCCACGCTGGACGTTTGTGGCCTTTGGGATAGCGATGAAGAAGATAATGGGTCATATACTGATCCAGAAGACGTATTGACTCCTCAAGTCCATGACATAGCCAATGGCAAAGCTTGGTATGATATCTCCGATGATGAGAAAGAAGAAGATGATAAAGCCCTAAACTACCTCACAAGATTAGGAAGCCAGTTCAGGCCCGAAAGCATCTATATGGATCTATCCCAAATCCAACCTGTAGAGCCTGTAACGATACCCAATAGGGATTCAGCCCAAAGAGAAACGGCAAAAGAGGATGATGGGACCAATATTCTCAAACAATTGCAAAGAACAAAAGCTGATATGTCCATCTGGAAACTGTTGACCACTTCTATCACTCATAGAAGGCCGTGTTAGAGCCCTTGAAATGCAACCACTATCTCTCCAAATGCCACCCCTGAAGAGGTAGTCAACCTCCTGGTCCAAGGAAAGTCATCCACGCCCATCACCTTTTCTGATAAAGACCTTCCACCTGAAGGTATTCACCACAACAAAGCCCTTTATTTGACCGTAATTTGTCAACAAAGACAGGTCCCTATGACTTTAATCGACAATGGCTGAGCTGTAAATGTGTGCCCCTTGAGGACCGCTAAACACCTCAAAATAGATTGCAACAACCTCGCGCATTCCGCACAAGGGCTAAGGGCTTACGATAATTCCAAAAGGAACGTCTTGGGCACTTTCTCCATGAACATCAATATTGGGCCCATCGAAAAAATGTTTCAGTTCCATGTGATTGACATTCCAGCCACCTTCAATCTGCTCTTAGGAAGACCCTGGTTACACGGGCTAAGTGTCGTGGCCTCAACCCTGCATCAAAAGGTAAAGCTATCCTTGGCATGATCCACCTTGGAAGTCTGCGCTGATACTATGGTAGCCCAGATTGAGAAAGCTCTAGTCCTAAAGATAGAGCATAATGAGCAAGACGAGGAGTTATGGGGCTTTGAGAAGATAGCCTTCATAGAAACCATAGAGCCCACACCCAATGTGAATGCTTTACTCAGAAAGCAAGGCCACTTTCCAGGCACCGCCCTCATCCCAAGGTAGCTCAAATCTGCTGGAACACCAAGATCAAAAATGATCTATTTGGGTTGGTCTATAGGCCCACAAGGCAAGAAGTTAGAGCCTACATATCCAAGGAATTGGCTAGGCAGAGAGCCCGCGCAGCCAACAAGCCTGTTCCACACCACATGGATCCTTATCCCCTCACCCTCAATGGACAATTTCTTCAAGAAGGCGACCCATATCCCTGCTATGGATTCCCTGAACCATACACGATTAACGGGATCATAATCCCAGGCTTTGAGGCATTCCAAGACTGCTTCACCATGAGCGAAGACACACCCATACCTCCTAATGAGGACCAATCCACTAAAGATTGGGCCAATGACATGGCACCCAACGATTTTGGGCTATTATTTGGCAAAGAACGTTGCCAATGCGACGAGACAACAACCAAGCTTCCCCTTACTGTGCTTTTTAATGAAGGTTTCGACCCGTCCAAACTGATCGCCCCAATCGGGCCCGACCGCACAACCTGGAAGCACGAGACGAAGTGGACTCCAGTCAAGGGAGCCAAGTACAAGTTCACGATTGGCAACGGTCCTACAGAGGGGCCCATTTCTGATTCTGAGTCTGATTCCGAGTCCGGGTCCGATTTTGTATCTGTTATCCTAGAAGCGTCGGATAGTCCATCCCAGTCTATTCCTTCTATTACTAAGGTCCTTACTGATGACCTCATTAATGTATTGTCCGCTTCTATTAATATTATGAGTGTCGATTTTGCTTACTCGGATTGCCTCGTTGCTAATAATTCAGAAGATACAACGGAATTGCCAAAAGAAGTCATTAAAGCACTAATCGAACATGAACAAAAGACTTCAATAGTCGAAGAAACAGAGACAATAAATATTGAAACTAATGATGAGCCTCGCCACGTGCAAATAGGCTTGTCTTTAACATCTCATGAACGCGAACAATTCGTAACACTCCTAAAGAATTATACGGATGTTTTCCCCTGGTCCTACAAGGACATGCCAGGCATAGACCGCAACATTGCCAAGCATACCATCTCGTTAAAGCCCGACTGCAAACCTGTCAAGCAAAGTTAAGAAGAATGGAGCCAGAATGGGACCTTAAGATCAAAGAGGAGGTCCAAAAAACAGCTAGATGCAGGCTTCATAAGAGTGGTCAATTACCCCGATTGGGTAGCCAACATCATCCCGGTCCCAAAAAAGGACGGACGGGTCCGAATGTGTGTAGACTTTAGGAACTTGAACAAAGCGAGCCCAAAAGATGACTTTCCCGTACCCCACATAGTCCAAGTAGATAATACTGCCGGACACGCCCTCCTATCAGTTATGGACGGGTACGCAAGATATAACCAAGTCCTGATGGCCAAAGAGGATGAAAAGAAAACCACTTTTATCACCCAATGGGGCACTTATTGCTATACAGTAATGCCATTTGGGCTTAAGAATGCAGGAGCCACATACCAAAGAACCGCTACAACCTTGCTCCACGATATGATGCATAAGGATTCTGAAGTTTATGTAGATGATATGATCATAAAGACTAAAGACAGAGAAGGGCATGTACCCTCACATCAAAAGTTCTTCGACAGGCTTAGGAAGTACAATATGAGGCTTAATACCAAAAAGTGCGCATTCGGAGTCACATCCGGCAAACTTCTAGGATTTTTCAGAAGCACTAGAGTAATAGAAATTGATCCATCCAAGATGAAAGCCATAACAGACATGCCACCTCCGAAAACAGAAAAAGAAATAAAAGGCTTTTTAGGGAGAATCCAATATATTAGCAGGTTCATTTCCAAATTAACTATCACTTGCGAGCCCATATTCAAGAAACTCAAAAAAGAGATAAAGACAGAATGGGACGAGCAATGCCAAAAGGCCTTTGACGAAATTAAGGCCTATTTATCCGAACCACCTATTCTAGTATCACCCATTCCAGGCATGCCTCTAATCCTCTACCATACAGTCACATAAACGTCAATGGGGGCCATGCTGGCCCAAGAAATAGACAAGGAAGAGAAAGCTATATACTATGTGAGCAAGAAGTTTCTGGAATACGAAACCCGCTATTCGTCCCTAGAAAAGACATGCCTAGCTTTGGTAGCAACGACTAAAAAGCTGCGACATTACATGCTCCAGCACACGATCCACATAAGATCGAGAGAAAATCCTTTGAAATACATATTCGAAAAGCCCATACTAAATGGTGGAATAGCAAGGTGGACCGTTCTCCTCTCAGAGTTTGACCTTAAATTTGAACATCAAAAAGACATAAAAGGGCATGCTATCTCAGAGTACCTAGCCGACCAAGCCATAAATGACCCAGATCGCAAGGATGAATATCACTTTCCAGACGAAGGGGTAATGACCTTAGATACCAAGACTTAGCAACTATATTTCGATGGAGCATCCAACTAAAAGGGTTTTGGAGTAGGAGTGCTAATAGTGTCCCCCGAAAGTGCACATACACCTATTTCAGTCAAATTGGACCACGAAGTCACAAATAATGGTGCAGAATACGAAGCTTGCATAATAGGAATGCAATCTGCCATAAGCCTTGGCATTAAGACACTCCGAGTCTATGGGGACTCGTCACTCATAATTACCCAAATTTCCAAAGTATGGAAGGTTAAAAGTGAATCCATGGCACTCTACCAGGTTTACTTAGATAAGATCATAGTGTATTTCAATCAAATACACTTTATATACCTTCCACGAGAAGATAATCAATTTGCAGACACTTTGGCTAAATTAGCAAGCATGATCAACATACCTGAAACTATTCGGATGATGCCCATCTGCGTACAAAGAAAATCCAGGCCTTCATATTGCGACACTTTGGAAGTGTTCCACGATGAAGAAGATGAGTGGTACACCGATATAAAGAATCTACTCATTTACCAACTTTACCCCATTGATTCTAGTCCTAGAGCCCAAAAGGCACTCAAAAGGCTCGCGACCCAATTCATAGAGGTACAAGGTCAGATATACAAGAAAATCCCAAATGGAGTCAACCTCCTATGCCTAGGCACTGAAATGGCCCATAAGGTCTTAAGAGAGGTACACGCAGGAGTTTGTGGATCGCACATGAACGGTATGATGCTATCTAGGAAATAATAAGGCTTGGCTATTATTGGACAACAATGGAGAAGGATTGTTGTGAATTTGTCAAAAGGTGCATACAATGTCAGACACATGCAAATCTACAACACTTACCACCAAGCCCACTATATACCTTCACCTCACCTTGGCCTTTCTCGGCTTGGGGAATCGACATCATCAGCAAAATAACCCCAACAGGAAAAGGAGGCCACAAATATATCCTGGTCGCAATCGACTATTTCCCCAAATGGTTCGAAGCGCAATCGTACGCAAAGCTCAAAGCAAAGCATGTAGTTAAGTTCATTAAGAATAACATAATAGCTAGATATGGAGTTCCACAAGAAATCATCAGTGATAACGGGTCACACTTCATGAAAGAAGTAATTGAGCTGTTAACCTTGTTTAAAATACAGCACCGAAAGTCATTTCCCTACAGACCGCAAACGAACGGCGCTGTAGAGGCAGCTAACAAAAACATCAGGAAAATCATTGAAAGAATGTCAGAAAATTATTATGATTGGCCCGATAAGTTGCCATTCGCACTTTAGGGTTACAGGACATCAATCGGTCAGTGTATCGACGGGAGCAACACCATACTCTCTGGTCTACGGAATGGAAGCCGTGTTGCCGATTGAGTTAGAGGTCCCATCTCTTCGGATCGTTTTAGAAAGTCAAATTCCAGAAGTGGATTGGGTCCAAACCCGCTATGACCAATTGGTCTTGCTAGATGAGAAAATGTTACAGGCTTTACACAACCTAAGAGTCTATCAAAAGATACTAACTAGGCACTTTAACCAAAGGCTCAAAATGAGAGACCTTAAAGACCCAAGAGGCAAATTTCGACCCAACTGGTCAGGCCCATTTATCATCACAAAGATCTTAACGGGTGGCGCCGCAAGATTAGCGGATTTAGACGGGATCGAATTTAGTCAATGGATAAACATGGATCAATTAAGAGGTTCTATGCTTAGGCAAGACGCCCAATATAGCACTTTCGAGAGGCCCATACAAGGCTACCTAATCCCGAAAAAAAAAAAAAAAAAAACGAGATTTAATGTTAAAAAAAAACGGATAAGAACTACGAGTGGCCTGATTCCCCTAAAAGGATACGTAGGACAACCCAATTGCAATTGGGCCCGACCCCTTCATCAAATTCGCATTCCAAAGTTGTTAAAAGTTGTGCACATAATAAACACAAGGTTGCAATATTAAAATAAGCATGTCTCCATAAATAATAATAAAGTCCATTACAAGACTTGACAATTCCCAAATATTAAAAAACAAAAAAAAAAACTAAGTTTAAATCTAAAGAAGGGGCACATCACCCTTATTGAATTTAAAGCAAATAAAAGGCAATCCTAAGCTAGACATGCTCCAAAAGAGTATTTCCTAATAGACTACTCCGTAGCTTCGGTAGTAGGGACTACATCCTCCATGGGCTCATCAACCTCTGGGCCTTCCACTTCGCGTTCCTTGGGAGCCCATCTCTCTTGAACCAAAGGCTCTTCTTCTTTTTCAACTTCCACTAGAGGGACACTCGAAGAGGCTTCATGATCATTGGCCCGAATTTTGGGGCTCCTCTTCCGGTTTAGTAGTAATTTTGGCTAAAGCTTTGTTGGCCTTCGGGTTAAGGATGCTCTTCGCATGCTTAATTCCCTTTTGCTTACCCTTCCCTTTAGTTCATTAGGGTTAGAAAGCCTTAAGCTAGCCTTGACCGATTGGGCCTTAAGATCGTCTTGTTCGGATTCCCTGCATGCACGACGACCTTCTGTACTCTTACAATCCGTCCAAGCTTCATAAGCCGAAGATATGGTCGTTGGGGCCTTGATATGAGTAATAGTCCACTTAGGACGACTATCCCATGCACACTCCCAAGATCTCACCATACTAATCGTCAAAGCCCGTGTAGCGGGAGCAACACTATCCTTCTGCGGGATAATCTGGCGTTTCCCATATTTCCGCATGATACAGCTAGGAAATATATAAGTCAAATTTTGAAGGCCAAGGATTTGATAATATCCCGTCTCCTTACTGCATCCGATTGCGGATTTTAGGCCCCACCACTTGATAGTCCATCTTAGCAAAGGGCAAGCTTTAAGGTATCCACACCATTCATCAATGGTGGATTCATAATAAAGCCTTCGGCGAGCAGGAAACTGCTTTGGTTGATATTTGAGCGCATTAGCCAGCCTCTCAATGAAGCACATATGCTCCAAGAGCCGTATCTACAAAAAGGAAAAAACACAAAGAAAAACATATAAAGTTAGGTATCCATTAAAGATTCAAACTTTATAAAATTACCCAAAGCAATTATTCAAGCTCTCACTTGAACGAGAAGAGGGCTTCCCGTCCATCCACCAGGCGATGGCTCTTGTTTCTTGCGGTCCAAGCAAATTAAAGTTTCACCAAGAATAAGAGACATAGGGGTAAAATCGTTTTGAATTTGTTCAACAATTCTAAGCATACAAGTTTTACCATTATTACCTCCACCAACAAAGAGGTACCTATGTAAGAGACATAAGATAAAAGCACGTCTATAATATGTCTCATCATGATCATCCCTTACCTTGGGGAAAAAGATATCAATCACACGATTGAGGTCTAGCTCACCGGTCCTAGCCACGGAGGAGGCTTGTGTTGGGGATAGACCAAGATACCTTTTATAGTAGCCTTCAAGGTTGGTCCCGAGCCATGGAGTAGCAGGAGCTTGATCATGAGGGAACCCAAGTATGGCGGCAAATTCTTCGGGAAGAGGACACAATTCATTATACCCAAATCTAAAAACATGGAGTTTATCATCCCAAAATGCAACGGCAGCCTCAAGAAGGTTCCAAACAATGTGAACTTGCTTCAAGTGGAAGAGAGCATTCAAGTGGAAGGGCATGAACCTCATCCTCTCTTCAGGGGTCATAGATTGCAACCACTTATCAAATTTAACTTCAAAACTTGTCATGGTGGAAATCTAAATTAATTGGAGGTTTCTCTCTCTAAAAAGCTCTCTATTGCTAGTAAATTATGAAGGTGATGTCCCCAAACCGGACTAACCCAAGGCTCATATAGGGCTCGTACGGAAAAAGACGAAAATAAGGCAACCCGTCGGAAAAGGACTTCAGCACCCCATAGGACAGCCGCCGAAGGCTCGGCGGCCCCGATATAGCAACAAAAGCCCAGCGGCCCAGCCGCTGAGTTTGGCGGCCGCTGTTTTGGCCCCCGCTCCTTCGCGTCAGCCGCTAAGTGACTCCCTTTGGCCGCCCAACTGTTTTCTCGACACAGCCCTCCTCTACCCGGTTTTGAACACTTTCTTTAACCGTTTTGTACTCCAAATTGGCTCAGTTTCCTATTTCTACTATTATTGCTATTTTCTATTATTTCCTTAATTATTTATGGGAACTCCACAATTTCCTTATTTCTTTTTGGATGATTATCATCTTTTATTTTTATTAGCCCCTTTTTCTACTTATTAATTTCATTTCACTTTTGCATCCCTTTCTTTTTTTCATTTTTTTTAGGGGGGATAGGGTACACCCAATTTTAGCTTTTTGGCTGTACCATTTTTTTGCTACATGGCTATTACTTGAGCTTTTTGCTTGACTACCTGTGCATTTGCATTAGCCTAATTATATGCAGGGACCGATAAATAAGCAATATTTACAAGCAAAAGTCCGAATGTTTGTTCAATACAAATGTTCAAATGTTCAAATGATTAAAAAATGTATTTCACACAAATACATTAGCATAAAAATCATCACCCGCATCAGCATCCATGCGGAGCACCTCAAAGTGATCCTCCGACCGCCGCGGCTCATCGCTAAAGATCGATGCCGCCAACTGGCCATGGTCGAAGGAAGAGTGACGGGCAGGCTCCCGTGACGGGCAGGCTCCCGATACGAGCACCCCTCCCCAGTATAACTCGAATCATCCCCCCACGTAGAACGAGGAGGCATGGTAGCCATCATAAGAGCAGGGACAGGGGGCTGGTAATAAAGACCGCCATAAGGAGCATACCCCGCATACCTGGGATAAGAATGATACATCGGCATAGGAATAGGAGTAGGCTCCACAAACGAAGTCATCCTACTCCCACCAGGACGATCCGTCCGATGTACGGGCTCCCTTTCTCTCCTAGGACTCTCCCTCCGAGGGCTCCTCTCGCGAGAAGGGCTACGCTCATGAGAGCTCATGACCTCATCATCGGACAGTACCACATGTCGTGACCGACGAGGAAGGGATCGACGATACTCAACCTACAGCCCATCATAAATATAAGATACATTTCTCAAAGCATGTAACTTTGAAAATGCAAAGTCAAGCTTACCTTGTCCAAGTCAGCTCTCGAGCAAGTGCCCTTCGAGAGAGCTCGAGATATCCAAGACTTCATGGCATGCATCATCATGAAGACCATCCCGGTCTGCTCATGGTCAAGCTACGCAAAGAAAAGTCAATACAAGCATGCAAAACGGTAAAATCACATACAACGGGTAAAATTACAAATTTACCCCTGGATGGCCAACTAGAAGAGGAAGGCCCTGAATATCCTCATCAAGGTCCTCCGTCATCGGGATTTCCCCCCAAAACTCCTTCTCACCATAGTCCCGACCTCGGACCCACATATCCGGGACATCCACATCGATGGCATCAACCCGAGGCTCCTACAAAGCAAAGAAGGTTAGCAACCAACAAAACAGGAAAGGAATAGAATGACAAATATAAAGTTCTTACCTTCAAACCCACAAATGAAGGCATGAGGCGATCACGGCAAAACTGCTCATAGTGCCCCGCAAGGTCCTCTGCAAGCTCCCTCAAATACCGTATAGCATCCGAGCCCACCATGGCCTCCGCAACCTGCTCGCGAGACAAGCACCTCACCAAGAACATGGTCGAGGGAGGATCTAAGGGAATCCTCGGTCCCACCACATCAGGATAAACCTGACGGAAGATCCGCTCTCCCAAATACCACTCAAAAGAGAACGGACCCGCAATCAGGATCCTCTGGCAATCCACAGCCCTAGATGATAGGACAGCATCCGAAGCCAACCCATGATACTTCGCCCATGGGAAGTAGTCAATCTACACAAACATGCAATATAAGATATTTCCACACCAAGAAATACAATCCATGCAACAAAAAGCAAAATTGTGTTACCTTGTGCCAGTCTAGGCGCAAGAGGGCCTCCCTATACTGCTGAAGAATCTGGAAGGGTGCAGGACCCCTATGACGCCATGCCCTTCAAACCGGGAAGTCTAACTCCTAGCCCGTTGGCGCCATGTCCGGGAAATGCTCAAAAAACCAAGGCTACATCGAAACATGAAATTAAGCACCGCACACTTAAATCATGTAAATCACCAAAACAGATACAAAAAGCAAAAGACCTTCAAAAAAACGGACAAGCTCACAGGAGGAAGAGTCGACTGCTTGTATCCCTCATCATTCACGCGGAAAGCAAACCGCATGCACCTCAAGAGGTTGGCGTAGCCCGGCAACCCCTAGTTGTACTCTCTCACCCTCTCCCAATCCAACAAGCTCAGGAGGTAAATAGCATGGATACGCTCCCCCTTGTCACCAAAGATAGTGGTGGCAAGGAGGTAGGCGATGAACATCCTCGCCTTCTGCTCCACCGAGGTATTTCTCTTGTACCTCGTGTCTGTCAAAGCAGCGTGGAGCTCGATGTAGGAACGATAATGATGACCCCAGGTGTTTCCCCAAGGGCCAAACAACTCCACCATCTCCGTCTTACGTTTCCAAATGGAAACGTCAACATAGCAAACTCCGAGGGAGTGATCATCATCTACCCATTAGGGAAATGGAATGTGTTGGTAGTATCCCAAAAACGCTCCAAAGACAAGCGGACAATGCACCTCTTGACTCGCTCAACCGAGTCCGCCACTTTCGAAAGGGGTCCGAACCCCGCACCCAAAACTGCACTCTGCACCCCTTTGGGCAAGATCTTAAAAAGTCTCACCGAAGAGCCGTAATTACCATGAGGTTTCAAATTCCCATCGGGTTCCTATGATCAATTTGCAACCCTTTAGGTTCACATTTCAAACAAATGTTCAATCCTAGGCATGTTTCTAAGTTTGTTCAAGCCGCGCAAGATCACATGCGCTACAAACTTGACAACTGCATAAAATCTCTACACAAATTCTACTCAAGGCAAAGCATATAAATTAAAATTCAATGCACAAAATTACGAATTCAATGCTTCAGGCTTACCACGAACTTGGAAGCCCGGGAGCTCAAGTGAGTCTCCGGTCGGAAAAGCAACTCCGATCGATCCCAAACAATGTCGGGCATCCTATCCGACCGCGTGTATTGATCTTGAGGAAAAGCCACATTAGGCTTCCTCTTTGAAGGCTTTACATGGGAAGGAAAAGCATTGGTGAAGATATCAATTTCTTTAACCTCCTCCCGGACCTCGGTCCTCCTACTTCTCTTCTTCACCAATTTTGGAGCCATGAAGAAGTATTAGCAAAGCAAGCAAGAACAAACAAGCAAAAATGGAGAAATTGGGATTTTCTCTCTCCAAGGGTTTCAAAAACCCACTCTCAAATTCACCCCAAAGTTGTGAGAAATCACAAATAAACTTCAAATTATGCAAAGATTATGCAAAAGCAAGCAAATGAGAGAAAAAAGAAGCAAATTTGAGCAAGAAATGAAGGTTGGGCAACAATGGAGGTAGAGAGAGAGAGTCTCGAAAATTTGGGGAAGAATGACCCAAAAATTCGGCTCCCCCACAAAAAATACCCGATTTCGCCTCTGAACCGGCCCAGCGGCCCGGTTCAGGGCCGCCCAGGCTCAGCGGCCAAGTCGCTGGCCCCGACGGCTGAGCCGCCAGGCCGGACGGCCCCTCTAGTAGCCTTCGCACAGCCATTTGAGCCGCTGAGCGGGCCCGTTAAGGCCGCCCAGCACTCAGCGGCCCTACGCATGGCCGTCGAACCAGTTTTCTCGTCCGCCTCTCACGGGGCGGGCCCACGAGTTCAAATTCCGCGCAGGATTGCATTTCTCGACCGTTGGAAGCCCGGGAGATTTGAGCATGTCACCCAAAATGACTCTCCTGCCCCCACAGCTTGGTTTCCTATCCTAGGGACACGGTATTATCTATTTTTGCAGGCACAGACCTTCTATCTAATTTTTATAGGTACAGGCACTTTATTTTATTTTGCAGGCACATTTTTCCAAAAACATAGGCATCACTAAAGCCGAGCTACACAACGTTCTTTGACGTTGAAGCAATTGAAATTAGCGTCACGTCGACAACAACTAAAGCAGAGCAACGCAACGCTCTTTGACGTTGAAGCTATTAAAATTAGCATCACGTTGACACCCTTGAAGCAGAGCAACGCAATGCTCTTTGACATTGAAGCTATTAAAATTAGCATGACGTTGACACCCTTGAAGCAGAGCAACACAACACTCTTTGACGTTGAGGTTATTAAAATTAGCGTCACGTTGGCACCCGCAAAGCATAGCAACGCAATGCTCTTTGATGACGAAGCTATTAAAATTAGCATCGCGTCAGCCCCCGCAAAGCAGGTAACCTTGATCACAGGCGGTCAGGAGTCTATCTTTCCTTTCGTTCTAACTTAAAGCATTTTCAAACAAAAACATTGCAGGCATTTTTTAGCAAATACTTTGACCTTCGCTTTTACAAGCTCGGCCAAAGTGGGGGCTTCTGTAGACACCCTAATCAGTTCTCATCCCCTGGTACTGCAACGCCCGATGATGATGGTAATGGATTAACATGGACGTAAGTAGAAAAGGGCATTGCTCGGAAATCTAGACCAAGTTCCTTGAAACCTCAGTCTTTGGATAGCCCTTGTTATGAGGAGTCCAACGCCTTTGACCTTGCCTCAATCAGGTTCCCGGATCAAGAGATATCACGTCTCGAAGATTTGGGTCAAAACTACTCAATCCCGACCCCCTAGGTCATCCCAAGCGCAATTTCGTAATTTACTGAGCATAAAAGTCAAAAAACCCTAGTGACGCGCGCGCCTCCAGGCCCAGCGGCTATCGCTATCAGCCCGGCGGCCAACGCGTGACAGTGGGGGCCTTCTGGCAAGCCGCTGGCCCCAGCTGCCCTCGTGTGGCCGGTGGGCCTGTTTTTTGGCTGGGCCGAGTTGTGGCGCTGGGTTTCTTACCCTAGGCCCCTAATTCCGTACCCTAACTCTATAAATACTTCTTTTCACCCTCTTTTGCAAGAGGTCAGTCAGTTCATAATTTTGAGAGCATTGAGAGCACAGTTTTTCCCCCAAAATCAAAGAGAATTTAGAAATCTGAAGATTCAAACAAGCATTACACCTAGCCTAGCACCCAAGATTGAAGAGCAATTCCAATTCTACTAGTCCCGTTCGAATAGATAGTCCAGGTTAACCATCCTGAGGGCCTAAACTCTTTATCAAATTTCTTATTTATCATTTGTTAATCATGTTTTATTTAGCTTTTGATTATGGCTGAATAAATTTGCATGTTTTGGGTTTTGTATATAATTATGCATGTTTAGTTAATATAAAGTTAGCATCTTTTTATTAGTTTATGCAAGTTTGCATCTTTTTGTAGTTTTTGCATGCATATAGTAGCCTCATAGGTTTATTTTAGCATAAAGTTAATATCTTTGCATTGTTCTTCCTTTGAAGTTACTAACAATTTTATTCATGTGCATATGCAATACTTGTGCGTTTAGCAAAGTGCGGTAGGTTGGAGCGTTAATTTAATGCTTTATATCTTGTTTATGCTTAATAATAGTATGCATGTAAATTGGATATAAATTGTGCAAAGTGATAACATAGGTAATTTGGTTGTCTTTAACCCGCCTAGTTAATTTAGGATCTTGGACGACCAGACTTGTATGGAACCATATAGTATAAATAAATATTTGACATGGATAAGCTTAGTAGAGGCCATTTATACGGGCGATTTAGATGAGATTCGTTTTGTTTATTTCGTACCTACACCCCCGAACTCAATATTTAGTCCCCATGGGCAAGAGTCAATTCCCAATAGGAATTGGGTGCACTTTTGATGTTTTCCAATTGTTTCCTTAAAAATTGGTGGCGACTTCTTATTTGCAAATTGTTATTCCCCATAATTAATTTAAATTGCATATGACGTATTATTTAAGAACCATTAATTCCAATCAAATAAAATCACGATTCCAAAGGAGCCGGAAAAGGCGAGGGTTCTTACATAGGTCTAGGTTCAAGATGCCAAACCTGACTTCTGCATAGCTATTACCCAATCTTCATCATGCAAAGCTTCACGATAGTTACGAGGTTCAATATAAGACAAAAATGAAGCAAACGCAACAAAGTTATGAGCAGTAGATCTTATCTAGACTTCTTTGTTGTAATCGGATATAATCTGGTCCAGAGGATGTGAGCTTTGATGTTTCCAGCGTCGCACAGGAATCTGCTAATCGAAAGCTTCGTTCTGTTGGTCTGAAGGAACAACTTCCTCTTCAGGTGGAACATTTTCGTCTGCAGGTGAAACAGTTTCACGGTTAGATGATTCAGTTTCTCCGTCAGGTGAGACAGTTCCCCCTGAGTCTGTGGCTTGTTCCTCCTGATCAGCAGAACATTTCTCATCCCTTGTACCATCAGCATCATTTAGGTACTTCTGAATAAGGCCAATCTCGAAGTCATTATCCTCTTGCGCATCATTCTCACTCAAGGAATTATATTCGTCAAAAATAACATGAATGCTTTCCTCAACACGCAATGTTCTTTTATTAAATATCTTATAAGCTTTGCTATGAGTAGAATAACCAAGGAACACACCTTCGTCGCTCCTTGCGTCAAATTTTCCCAAATTATCCTTCCCATTATTATGAACATAGCACTTACAACCGAAGGTTCTGAAGTACTTAATTTTGGATTTTCTACCTTTAAATAGCTCATAGGGGTCTTTTTGAGCAAGGGTCTGATCAAGGCTCGGTTTAGTGTATAGCATGATGTGTTCACTGCTTCTGCCAAGAAATTTTGTGGAAGACCACTATAGATCAGCATGGTTCTAGCCATGTCTTCCAGTGTACGATTTTTACTTTCCACAACCCCATTTTGTTGTGGGGTCCTTGGGGCTGAAACATTGTGATCCACACCGTGCTGCACACAAAACTCAACAAACTTATCATTACAAATTTAGTTCCATGATCAGTGCGAATAGAGACTACAACATGTCCACTTTGCCTTTGTACCTTTCTCACAAGAGAGACAAACTCATCATAAGTCTCATCTTTGGTAGTGAGAGACAAGGTCCAAGTGAACCTAGAGTAGTCATCAACAATGACGAGCACATAACGCTTACCTCCTCGGCTCACAACTCTCATTGGACCACAAAAATCCATGTGGATCAACTCAAGTGGCCGGGATGTACTTACCATGTTATTGAGCTTGAAGGAGGACCTTACATGCTTGCCTCTTACACACGCATCACAAACTCGATTGTCTTTGAACTTGACGGATGGTAAACCATTAACTAATTCGTAGGCAACAAGTTTATTTAAGGGTAAATTACATTGAGGTATATTGAGATTTGGCGAAATTGCAGAGAGGTATAACCACGTTTGACTAATTACGTTGAGGTATACTCTTGTAGGCTGCCGTTGTTTTATTTCCCCTTTTTTCCTCTTTTCCGCGCACCTTACCTTCGTCCCTCCTTTTGGAGGGTCGGGCTTTTGCGGACAGCCTGGGATCGGAGAGCGCTTTGGGTGATCGAATTTCGTGAATCTTTTAGTGTATATGCACATGGAGATTTTGTCCCAAGGACATGATTAAAATTGTCAGAAGTCTCCACCAAATTTTAAGGTAATTTGGAAACCCTGGAGATCAAGTCGATAGTCTAGAAACACGTCAACTCAACTCCTATGCACCCCAATCCCCATTGGGGAAATTGACTTCATTAATGAGTTTGGGGGCGTAGGTATGAGCTAGGAAGGTGTTAGGCACCCAACTCCCCCGTTTAACAACAAACGACCTTTACTAATCGATTCACTATAATTATTAATGCTACGGTACCAAACAAGGTTCAATTTGTCCAATTGCTAGTTTTAACTAATGGGTTTGAACAATTATTATTAATATGACCACTTTTAACAATTTATCAAATTACATGCTTTATTGCTAGAAAACGATAAATATGCTAAAACCTGCGAGTTAGAAAGGAAACAAGCAATTCATCCCAATTCACAAACAAAGCATGATTTGATTATAATAAGCGATAAATAACAAAAAAAAAAATAAAATATTCATTCATCCATTCATTAGGCTTAATACAAGCCCTTTTGCTCAAAACGCGCCATGCATGTACATATCACATAAACTAAATTCGTTAGTAATAACAAGCAATTTATATAATTTATTGAAAACCCTCAGGATGGATTACCTGAATGCTCACAATGAACTTATTGGGTCGTTATGCTTGAACTCTTGCTCTTGATGAAGTATGAAGGTTTATATTGTGGTTCTAGGGGCTAATCCTAAAGGAGTAGAATCAGAATTTCTGGTTTTATCTGAGAGAGAGAGAATGTCCAACCTAAAAGCCGACTTCTGAGAGAGAAACTGTCAACCTCTCTAAAATTCCCAACTTCTGAGAGAGAAACTGTAAACCCCTTCAACTGAACCCTAAGGTTTGTTTATATAGACGAGGAGAGCTGTCAAGGTTTGGTACGGAAATCGAATGGGACTGGAAATTTGCCGTCCGCGAGAAAAGGTCCAGGCGGCCAAGCGGCCTAGCCGGCAAGCCAAGCGGTCAAACCGCTTGGCAAGCGGCTTAGCCGCAAGGCAAGAGGCCAAACCGCTTGTCCTAGCGGCCACCGCTTGAACCCAAGCGTGGCTGCTTGGACCTGGAGCGGTGTGCCTGCATAGGCGTCGGGCATAGTGTTTGTGCGAGGGAGGCTTTTTCGAGGGGATCCATGCGGGATTGACTGAGTTCCCTTGTTTGACCAAGGGTTGACTCATGGGTTTGGGTTCCCTTCAGAGCCCTAAGGTTCAAAGAGGCCTATCTCTCAGTTTTGGACTCCAATTGAATTGAGTCCAACTGGTTTGGATCACCTGTACAAAAGGCTTCCACTGGTTAATTCAAATGAACTGGGCTAATCATCAGAGCAATTATTCTCGCAACCCAAGTTCCAGCAAAATCCAATCCTTTCATCATCTGGTTTTTATGAGGACTTATTATAGACACAATTTTTGGTGTCTATAGAAGCCCCTAATTTGGCCGAGCTCGAATAGAGCGAAGGTCAAAGTATTCCTGTGCCAATACCTACAATAAAACAAGAAACACTGAGTGAGGTGACAAACAGTTAAAGATAAACAATCATTAACTCCTCGGTTTATTTGACCGAGAGTTTGACCCTATGCTGTAGGTCAGACAATAAGCGTCCTTCGATTTTCAGTCGAAGGGGGACCCTATGCTGTAGGTTACACATTAAATGTCCTCTGACTTTTAGTCGGAGGGGACCTTATGCTGTAGGTTACACAATAAATGTATTTTGTCATAAGATAGAGATAAAAATCTTTCGATCCTTGGTCGAAAGGTGACCCTATGTTGTAGGCCAAACAATAAATGTCCTTCGATTATCAGTCGAAGGGAACCCTATGCTGTAGGTTGCACAATAAAAATAGTTCGTTAGAAATAATATAAGAGATAAGAAATCTTTCGATTTTTAGTCGAAAGGTGACCCTATGCTGTAGGTCAAACAATAAACGTCCTTCGACTTTCAGTCGAAGGGGAACCCTATGCTGTAGGTTACACAATAAAAATATTTCTTTAGAAATAATATAAGAGATAAGAAATTTTTCGATTTTTAGTCGAAAGGTGACCCTATGCTGTAGGTCAAACAATAAACGTCCTTCGAAAGGAACCCTATGCTGTAGGATACACAATAAATGTCCTTCATCAGAAATATATAAGAGATAAGGGGTAATAAAGTGTTGCTCAGACCTTAGGTCGGGTTAGAGCCCATGCCATTTGTCCAAGTATAAATGTGCAAACCTGTGGGTTTAAAGCAGTCCCTCTTTTTTTTGTAACGGACTTTGGCGTGCAAATAACTGCTATGGACCTCGTATGGGGCCCACTGATTTTGAACCAATGGCCCAAAGATGCGTAAGAGAAGAGAAAGTGGGCCAGGCGGTCAAACCGCCACGTCAAGCGATCTGACCGTTGCGTGGAGCGGTCTGGCCGCTGGCTGGAGCGGCTATGCCACTTGGCTTGCGGTCTGACCGCCAGCTGGGCGGTTTGACCATCCACGTGGCGGTTTGAACGGCCACTAGGTCATTGTGCGGTTTTTGCATAAAAAGGGAAAGGGGGTTGCCAAAATGGGTCATCTTCCCATTTCGTGCTCTCTCTTTCTCTCTCCTCCATTTTTTCTCAAGCCTTCAAACTCAATCAAAGCCCCTAGCTCCAATTCTTAAGGTTTTCTTGCTCAAATTCTTAGTAGAACTTGGTTTTGTTGGTTGTTATTGTGTTTTTGAGTGTTGAAACTCAAAATTGTGTGAATTTGTGAGTTTTGTGAGTTTTACTCAAATTTCAAAAAACTTCATTTTTGTTCTTCTTCCATGGCTCCTAAGCTTAGAGGAGGTAGGAAAAGGAAGGGGCAAGAGATTGTTACTCATGAGGCCCCGAATGTTTTCACTCGGGTTTTTATTTCCGGTATACCCCATCACTGGGTGGGCGAAAGCCGGTTGGTCCAAGACGAGTTCACTCGTAGTGATTTTCATCCTATCGATCGTTGGGAGCCTAGCGATCTAGTTTTCAACAGGAAGGAGCATTTGGTTACCGTTGGTACCAAATGTCGGGTATGTCACTTCTTTTTTTCTTTTCTTTTTGCTCTTTTACACTTAGAAATCATGTGTAGGCGAACATAGAATTTCTAGGTTGAGAACTGTAGTGTAGTTAAATGTGGAAAAACCAATTTGCGTGAAACTGTTTTTCTGGTTAATTTGTGAGCTCCCGTAGGATTCTTGTATTAGATGCATGTGAAGAATGAATTTGTGTGAAATTCATCGTTAATTAGTGAAAAATAATTTGCATGAAATTTATTCTCGTCGCAATTATATATTTCTGTGAAAAATAAACTTGCATGAAGTTTACTTTTGTCGTGGTGGTAAACGGTTTTCCGAGCATATTTGTGGAAAATAAACTTATGTGAAATTTACTCTCTTTAAACTTTACTCTTGCCATGTCGATTTAGCTAAAATGCTAAATTTCACGATTTGTAAAAATTTAGGACTAAACCGGAGACTGGTAGTTGTTACTAGGATCACCTAGCTAATTGACTTTTGCAATTATTTGTGCTGTTTTAGGATGTCGACACGGCCATGCGGGGTTACGGTAGCCTCAAGGGCATCGAGAAAGCTGTAGGTACGTGACTCCTACGGTGGACGCCACTTGTGGCACGTTGTGGCTTCGGTCACTTTATAGAGTCATAGCTTCTGCCGAGCGCTCCGATCGCCTGTTGGTTAGAGGCCTTGCGGAGCGGTACTGGGATACTACCAGTACCTTTCATTTTCCTATGGTTGAGATCATGATCACCCCCTTCGAGTTCGGTCTCATTTCCGGGCTCTCTTGCACCGGTACTCCTGTTACTTATGGAGATGTGAGCCGGGAGGTTATGGTGGAGATGTTTGGTCTTTTGGGGACCAGCTGGGATGGTAGGGAGTATGGTCGGACCGACGCCATGGTCCAGGTTTTGACCAACCCGAGGAAGCTGAAGAAGATTTCAGCGGAGCATCACGCCCGCCTTTTCTTGGCCCTTGTGCTAACTTGTTTCGTCTTTTCAGATAAAGCTAGTAGGTATCATATTCGTTACTTTCCGTGCTTGCGAGATTTGGATAGAGTTGCGGAGTACAACTGGGGTCTTCCCGCGTACTCTTGTCTTCTGCGATGTTTGAGGCAGTCCAGTCGCCTCACTGGAGAGGAAGGCGCATCTCGCGTCTCCTTAGTCGGTTATTGGAAGGTCATGGAGATAATCTCCTTTTACCCTTCTTGTACTTTGTGTCTTGGTTCTTTATTAATAACTTGTGCCTAATCCATGTACTTTGCATGTCTTAGATTTGGTTTTATGAGCATTTCTCCGACCTTGCCCCTCTTCTTGAGACAGGGGATTTGTCCTTTCAAGCGATGCAGACCTGGAGGGGACGGAATTCTTGCCCATTTACTACACTGCATGCCCTTCGGGAGGCGATATATCCCTTGACTGCTCAGGATGTAAGCAACTTTTCTTTGTGCTTCTTTGGTTCCTTTATGCTCTTGTATGCTTATTTTTACTTTTGCAGGTCAACTGGTTCCCCTGGACGAATTATCTACCGGGCCTCTCGGATAGATTCTTGGGTGCTCGGGTGTATGACCAGAGGAGGATCCTTATTGAGGGTCCTTTCGGTTTTGAGTGGTTCTTGGGGGAGAGACTGATTAGGCAGACCTTCCCCGACCTTCCGGCTCCGAGGGTCCCTTTGGATCCTCTGGATTCTATGCTTTATGTTCGTCACCTTACCGTGGAGCAGGTGAGGGAGGCCACCGTTGGGGCGAAAGCCCTTGAGTATTTGCTTCCAGCTGATCCTGAGGTGGATCTTATGGTGGCTTACATAGATTTTGTTGAGGCACGGTTATGCCCCAACTTCTCTACCGATCCGGTAAGTAATGTGCTTTTGTTTCTTAACTTCGTTTGGAAATTTAGAAATGTGTCTGACATTCTTAAATCTCTGCAGAGTGTTTCGAGCTCTTTGGCTGTTTCCGCTCCGCGTCCTACTCCTCCTACTTTGTCGATGAGTTATACCGGAGCGGAAGGGTCTCCTCAGGTTATACAGGTTCCTGAGTTTCGTGGCCGTGATGAGGAGGTTGAGGGATTGCCTCTACCTGCTGGGTGTAGGAGGGTAAGTGAGAATTCATTGTTATTTGCAATGTTTCCTTTCTATTTATGCTGATTTTTTTTTACTATGTGCACAGTTGGATGCTGCGGAGACACGGAAGGTTTTTAGGGGCATGCATGCCCTTAAGAGTTGGATATCCAGGTTCGTGTCTCGGAGTGTATGCACGAGTCGTCGGTCCGGCGTCCGAGAGGTATGTTCATTTCAAGTAGTAATGCTTGATTTGAATTTTGGTAGCTTCTCTGACCTTGAGCTTATTTTTTGCAGCCTGTTCCTGTGGTGAGGCCTCCTAGGCCTTCAGTTGTTCGTGCTCCAGAGTTGGTGTCTACACCACAACGTCCTCCCCGCAGACAGGAGAGTGTGGAGGTGCGTCAAGGGACGCCCCGGGCTAGAGTGGATACGGGGAGCTCGCCCCAAGTGCCTTCTCTTCCGCAGTGGCCTGCACCGCCTCCCTATATGGGGTATCCGGGCTATCATATGCCCATGTATCCTCCCCTCCCTCCAAGGGGTTCTTGAAGTCAGGAGAGTACGGGGTACGGTGGTTATCCTGGCATGTCGGAGCCACCCCGTCATTCATTGGATCCCGCTTACTTAGCGGGTTCATTATTTGGTTTCGACCCTAGGGCTTGGGCGATGTCTCAGTTTAGTTCTTCAGGTGCTTCACCATCGAGTGGACCCGGAGTGTCATCTCAGGCGGGTCCAAGTACTGGCAAAGATGGCCAGTGATATTTGTTGTAGTGCATTTCAAACTCTCAGGCTTGTATTAAACCTGCTACAAATTATTGCATTTTATTCACGCACAAACATTTCATGCAAATGCCCATATGTGAACTTCAATCAATTAGTTTCCGAATGGGAAATCACGAATCACGAAATTCGGGAATTTAGGATTCCCAAGAATTTAGCACATTTGGGGTACCCCTTCCCCTAAAATAAAAATAAAGTAAAGAAGACTAAAAATAGAAAAAGGTAATTAAAGGGGAAATCAGAAATTAAAAGGAATAAATGTGGAACTTGATAATCAAAATAAAAAGAAGGAAAGAAAATAAAGGGGGAATAAATAGAAAAGCGGCAAGAGCCAAAATTAAGGTAAGGAAAATATAAGGGGAGTCTTCCAAAATCTGTCCAAGTGGGAATTAGGAAGGTGGAGCTCTGTCCAGCATGGGGTTGGTTAACCCGAGGTCTCTCGCGAAAAGGCATGCCAGGCGCCTATACAGGATGACCGCTTGAGCTCCTAGCGGCTGTGCTAGAGCTCTAGCGGCTGCTGCATGGACAAGCGGCTATGGCTTGCGGTTTGGCCGCTTGTCCTAGCGGTCGAGCCGCTTGCTGGAGCGGTTTGGCCACTTGTCCCAACGGCATAGCCGCTTGGACCAGTTCCAAGGCCGCCTGCCCCTTTTTCGTCGGTTGTCTGAATTTCCTTAAATTTTCGACGAGAATCAAAACCGTAGCCTCTATATAGTTGGGTTCCTTTCCCTTCTCTTCTCACCACTTACTTCAAGCCCCTAGAGAGAGAAAATCTTGAGAGAAAAAAATCCTTAATCTTAACAATGGTGAACTTTGATGATGTTTTTGATGCTTGGTTAGCTTCCATGACTGTAGAGGAGAGGTTAGAGCTCATCCCTTTTCATCTCAATGCCTTCTTTCACCTTAAACAAGTCAAGATTCTATGGGACTTTCTTAATGCTTCGGTCGAGTTTTGGGACCCGAAATTTCATGTCTTCCGTTTTGGTGCTCAAGAGATGTGCCCTTTGGTGGAGGAGTTCTCCGACATTATTGGCTTTCCAACCGAAAGTCCTCCTGTCGTTCCCTACTTGGGGAATGCTTTCGTGGATGATTTCCAAACGTACCTTGGATTGTCTCCTCGTCCAGCGGGTCAACTGCTTCATGGTGAGGATGTCGACCCTGCCAAGCTTGTGACTTTCTTCACTTCCAAGGCCCAAGGTGCGATGGACATGAGGTACAAGAAACGTGCCTTTGTATTTTGCCTCCATCGTTATTTGTTTGTTGGTGGTAATGAAGATGCTCTTATTCCCTCCGAAAAAAAGCTTACCATCAATAGGGGCAAAGCTTGCCTTCTTAGGGTGACCGAACAAATTCAATGGGATAGCTCTCCTATGCACTTGATTGTGGGAGAGACAATCCTTGCTTTAGATAGGCTCAAGAGCAATCCTCAAGAGTCATTCACTGGGAACCCTTTACTCCTTCAAGTAAGTATGGTGATAAAGTCTTAGTCTTTGTGGATTTAACTTTATTGGGTGAAATTCTTATCTTGTATTGACTTGAATTTTTATTTTTGTTGTTTTTGTGTAGATGTGGCTCCAAGAGAGGCTTAACATCCTTGAGATGCCTACTACACATACCAGAAAGTATTTACCCAAGCAGCTCCCGTCGAGACGTCGACAGTTTTTTCTATCTTCACGCGAGGAGTGGTTGGAATTCTTTTATACTAAGACCCAAATGGGTTGGTTCATCCCGTGGTGGCATACCACCAAGATCGTAGGGTGTAGTGAGAGCTTGCCCTTTACGAAGATTATTGGCTTATGCACCCTAACTTCCTTCTTGCCAAACCGCCTTTTGAGACAATATGGTTTACGACAAAGAATTCCAAACGTGAGCTGCGTGTGCTCCCGTCAATGAACCTTCACTCCTTCCTTAGTGCTTCGTTGGGAGCGATATTGGGGTTGTCGTCCAATGGATTAAACCGGTGTTTCCTCAATCTCATGGACTGACGATTTTCTATGAGCAATGAATTTCGAGCATTGATCGTCGAGTCAACCTGAAACTTCTAGAGGAAGAGAGAGCGTTGTTCAAGGCCTGCAAGTATGATGAGCCTAGCGGTGTGAAGATAACTCCAATCGACGGGCCCATTAAACCTTCCAAGCCCCAAACTAAGGGTAAGGGAAAAGGTAAGGCGAAGGCCCAACCCAAGAGAAGGAAGAATCCGACCCATTCGGCCAAGCAAGTAATTCTAAGTGGGCCCAATGATCACGAGGCCTCTTCTAGCTATGGTAGGGAAAGGTGGGCTCCAAAAGAACGAATGGAACTTGATGAGCCTAACGAACCCGTCCAAGAGCCCGAAGTCAAAGACAAAGAGGAGTAGTCCACCTCTAGTTGTCTAGCAAGTCTTGTTTTTTTTTTGCTTAATAGTATAATTCAAATAACGGGTTTGCATGCCCAAGTAGATGTAGTTTAGAATTGCCCTTTTATTTATTTATTATTATTATTATGTTTTTTTTTATTTAATATTTTTGCACTTTTTTTTTTATTAGAGCATGTATCGGACTTTAGCCATATTAATGAAAGACTTGCTTATTTCTGCATTAATCGAATGGATCAAAACTCCTTTTAGAGATTTATGTTATAAAAGTGGCCTGGCCCAAGTTATATGGGTTACCTACATATCCATGCGGAATCAGGCCAATGTAGTTCGTAAAACCAAATCTCGTTTTTTTTTTTTTTTTTTTTTTTTTTTTTCCGGTCGTGGGTCCCACGTGAACGAGTTGACCGATTTTGACTTGGATTTGGTGCCTTAGTGGGCTCTCTCGAAGATTTAACATTTATGCATAGAACCATTTTAGTTGGTCCATATTTGTGAGTTGAGTGAACTCGTTGCCGTCTAAGTCCATTAACTTTACCGCTCCACCGGATAATATTGTCTTAATAAGGTATGGGCCGGCCCAATTAGGTTTGAACTTTCCCCGAGGATCGGCCACAGTTGGTCTCACCTCTTTTAGGTTTAAGTCTCCTTCTTTTAGTCCTCTAGCCTTGAATCGTTGATCAAAATGCCTTGCCATCCTTGCTTGGTAGACATGACCGTAATGTAGGGCATTTAGTCGTCTTTTATCTAACAAGATTAATTGGTCATACCGGGCTTGGACCCACCCTACTTCGGGTAATTCACTTTCCAAAGCTATCCTTAAGCAGGGAATTTCTACCTCGACTGGGAGTACCGCCTCCATTCCATATACCAAAGAATAAGGTGTTGCTCCTGTTGAGGATCTAATAGTGGTTCTATATCCACATAAGGCGAATTGTAGCTTGTCGGGCCAATCTTCGTAGTTTTCCGTCATCTTGGTTATCATTTGCTTCACGTTTTTATTTGCGGATTCTACGGCTCCATTTGTTTGTTTCCTGTAAGGTGAAGATTGTCGATGTTGAATTTTAAACTTAGTGAAAAGCTCGGCAACATCCTTTTTGAATTGGGACCCGTGATCACTTATGATCTGGTGAGGAACCCCATATCTGGTGATGATGTTGTCATGTATGAACTTTGCCACATGTTTGGATGCTATCCTTGCGTACGAACGAGCTTCGACCCATTTGGTAAAGTAGTCTATCACGACTAATATGTATTCATGGCCTCCTTTTCCTGTAGGGGTGATCTTTCCAATGATGTCAATGCCCCATGCAGAGAACGACCATGGTGAAGTGAATATATGTAAAGGGGTAGGTGGTCTATGTTGTAAATTAGCGTGAAATTGGCAGCGTGTGCACTTTCTCACTTATTTGATGCAATCTCTTTCCATCGTAGTCCAATAGTATCCTTGCCTTAGGATTTTCTTGACCAAGGTGAGTCCATTATATGGGGACCACATACGCCATTATGTATATCGCTCATGACTTTGATGACCTCTCGTTCTTTTAGACACAGAAGACTTAACCCTTGTGGTGTCTTTTTATAGAGTTTGCCTTGCACATGTATGTATTGTGTGGCTAGCCTTCTTAAGGCTCTTTGTGCCCTAGGTATGGACTGTGGAAGATAAATGCCATTGGCGAGTAAATTGAGAATATCGGTAAACCATTCCTCCTCTTCTTCCTCGTTGAGGCATACTTCAAGTGCATTACAAAAGGCGGGCTCAGTGCGCCTTTGAATGTGGATGGGAATTGAGATTACATCATCTGGGATATTTATCATGGAAGCCATCTTTGCTAAGGCATCTGCGAACTGGTTATCGTCTCTAGGAAGGTATGTGAAACGAACACAAGTGAAATATTTGGCTATCTTTTCAAGATATTCCAGGTAAGGTGCCAGGGATTCGCTTTTCACTTTCCATTTTTTGGAAACTTGGTTTATGATAAGAGTTGAATCTCCATATACACTTAATTTGTAGCTCTATTGCCGCTTCTAGACCAATGATGCATGCTTCATATTCTGCGCCGTTGTTTGTTACCTCATGATCTAACTTGACGGCTATGGGAGTATGTGCGCCTTCGGGGCTAACTAATATAATACTTCTACGCCATAACCTTTTTGGTTTGATGCCCCGTCAAAGTATAATTGCCAAGTGTTTTCTTCGACACTCATTATTCCTTCATCTGGAAAATCATGCGTGGCGTCTTCGCTAGTAACTGGATTTTCAGCAAGATGTTCAGAAATGGCATGTCCTTTGATCGCCTTTTGGTGTTCAAAAGTTAGATCGGATTCTGAAAGCATGACGGTCCATCTTTCTATTCTTCCTCTAAGGATGGGTTTTTCGAACAAGTACTTTAATGGATTCATGCTTGACTTTATATGAACAGAATGTTGTAACATAGAGTGTCGGAGCTTCTTGGTTGCAGTGACCAATGCGAGACACGTTTTCTCTAGGGTGGAGTATCATGTTTCGTATTCTAGGAATTTCTTGCTAAGATAGTATATTGCCTTTTCGTCATTCTCCATCTTTTGAGCCAACATGGCGCCCATGGCGGTTTCTGTGACTGTTAGGTATAGCATGAGTGGTTTTCCCGGAATGGGTGGAACCAGTACGGGTGGTTTAGCTAAGTACTCCTTAATCTTGTCGAAGGCTTGTTGGCATTGATCATCCCAGGTAGATTTAGTGTCCTTTTTGAGCTTTTTGAAGATAGGCTCGCATGTAATAGTCAATTTGGATATGAATCGACTTATATATTGGAGACGTCCCAGGAAACCCCTTATCTCTTTTTCATTTTTGGGGGACGGCATGTCCCTTATGGCTTTGATTTTGGTGGGATCGATTTCAATGCCTCTTGTGCTTATAACGAATCCTAATAGCTTGCCCGAAGTTACTCCAAACGCGCACTTTTGGGGATTGAGTCTCATCTTGTAATTCCGACGCCTGTCAAAGAATTTCCTTAGAGAGGGTATATGCCCTTCTCTCTCCTTCGATTTAATGATCATATCGTCCACGTATACCTCGGCTTCCTTGTGTATCATGTCATGTAGGAGGGAAGTTGCGGTTCTTTGGTATGTTGCTCCCGCGTTCTTCAACCCGAACGGCATGACGGTATAGCAATAGGTCCCCCATTGGGTAATGAGAGCGGTTTTCTCCATATCTTCTTCGGCCAATTGTATTTGGTTATACCCTGCATAGCCATCCATGAATGATAAGAGGGCATGTCCTGCAGTATTATCTACCAATACATCTATATGTGGCAAGGGAAAGTCGTCGTTTGGACTTGCCTTGTTCAGATCCCTAAAGTCAACACACATCCTTACTTTGCCATCCTTTTTTGGAACGGGTACTATGTTAGCAACCCATTCTGGATATTGAGCAACTCTGATAAAACCTGCTACGAGTCGTTTTTGCACTTTTTCTTTGATCTTTAGTGCCCACTCAGGCTTCATTCTCCGAAGTTTCTGCTTTACTGGCTTTGAATCCGAGTTGAGCGGTATTGTATGTTGTGCTATTTCGCGACTTATTCCCGGCATATCTTTGTAGGACCAAGCGAAAACGTCTATGTATTCTTTTAAGAGATTTATAAACCTTTCTCGCTCTTTGGGAGTTAACGATAAGCCAATACGCACTTGGCGCGGCTCTTGATCGTTTGCAAGATTGATTGATTCTGTTTCTTCCACAATTGAAGTCTTTTGTTCATGCTCTAATAGTGCTTTAGTTACTTCTTTGGGCAATTCTTGTTCATCTTTTGAATTATTAGCTACTAAGTAATCCAAGAAGTAAGCAGAATCAGTAATTATTTCATTGATAGGGGAAACTGAAACATCAACTGAGCAATTACTATTGGCTTTAACATCTTTCAACTTGCAAATGGAATTAAACATAGATTTGGGTGGACCACCCGACTCTACTATATTAGACTCGTCCTCGGAGTCGGACTCGGTCCGGTCGGAATCAGTGTCGGAGACAGGTTTGGATTCTTCGGAGATCGTGATCTTGATCTTCTTCCCATTGGCTCCAGTCCAGCTTATAGTACGCTTCTGCTTTGTGAGTTGACCCTCGTTTGGAGTAATCAACTTAGTTGGGTCAAAGTTTGCATTCTGAATTGCATTATTGACATTGTGGAGCTCTTCATCTTTTGGATGGCGATGCTCTTGTCCAAATAATAGACCCAAAGCATTATTGGGTGTGTCCTCTACCCAATCAAAGTTCAACCTCCTTCTTATAGGCAAAGGAGTTTCTTCTAGTACATAGCAGTCTTGAAAGACTTCGAATCTGGGAACTTGGATTCCGTAAACCGGGAGAACATAGGGTTCAGGAAAGCCATATTAAGGGAATGGGTCTGCGGACTGGACGAATTGCCTGTTCAGTGTGTGCGGGTATGGCGTCATGGTGATGTCATAGACTTTATTTTCCTTAATGGCCCTTTTCTTTGCCTTTTCCTTGGCAAGGTGTTCCCGTAATTCCTGCTTGGTGGGGTTATAGCCTAACCCGAAAAGATTGTTTCTGGTTTTGGATGACCAAACTGGAAGTGGTTTAGAAACATCTTTGCCTAGAGATGTGCCAGGGAAGTGTCCCTGATTTCTTAAAATGGCATTAACTCCTAGGTGGGAATATGGTGCGAAAGGAGCTATGACTTGTTCGAGTACGGCGACGCCCTCAGTCATAAAGCCCCAAAATTCTTCGTCTTGCGCAGTGTGCTCGACTTTAAGAACTGGAACGTCTTTGATGCTAGAGATCATAGAATCAACTCTAACCTCTAAAACTACCCCTCCGACCATCATCTTGACCTTTTGATGTAATGTTGAAGCTATCGCATTTAGCCCATGGAGCCAGGGGCGTCCGAGGAGTAAATTGAAAGAAGCTGGGATATCGATGACATGGAATTGTACCATTTTCTCAACGGGTCCGGTGTTAAGGTTGATTGAAAAGATGCCTAGGACGTTCCGTTTGGAGTTGTCATAGGCTCTCAATCCTTGTGCACAGTGTGCGAGGTTGTTGACCTCTATGCCCAAGCATTGAGCAGTCCTTAGAGGGCAAACGTTGACAGGGGATCCGTTGTCTACTAAAGTCACTGGGACTTGTTTCTTTTCGCATATGGAAGTTAGGTAGAGTGCCTTATTGTGATGAGTTCCTTCGGGTGGAAGGTCTTCACTAGTGAATGCAATTGATTGTGGGGAATCTCCTTTTGTGAGGAGGTTGACCAAGTCAGTCGGAGTAGCTTCGGGGGAAACCATGGTTTAATTAAGTGCCTTTAATAAGGCATTCCTGTGTACTTGGGAGGTAGTCAGGAGTTGCCATATGGAGATATCGGCTTTAGTCTTTTGAAGTTGTTTAAGTAGTGTGGTGCCATCATCCTCATTTGGAGGATTTTGGTCCTTGTTTGGGACCAGCGGAGAATCTCTCACTTGCGGTAAAACCGAAGTTGTGTTTTGCAGTGGGTCCTTATTTTGGAGATGGGAAGGTATGTAGTGCCTTCCCGACCTCGTGAGGTGTTCAACTTTAGGAGACTCGTCGTCTGTAGAGTCCTCCCATATTTTAGAAATCTAGAGAGTAGCATCTTCTTCGTCGCTATCGCTTTCCCAAAGTCCGACTACCTCTAAATGGAGGGAGTCAATCTTAAATGGTGGGATACTATGTCCAACTGGCACAATCAGGCGATAGGGGTCCTCTTCCTCTTTTTCATTTGTAATAAAAAAAACTGCGCCCAGAGGATTGGTGTTGTTGTTTGGAGTGGGAACATTCTTTGGCTTGGGAATAGTCCCATTGTCAAAAAGGTCCTAGATTTTATTCTTGAGTGTCCAATACTTTTTGATGTCATGTCCTTTTCCTCTATGGAATTTGCAGTAAAGATTAGGGTTCCATGACGGGCTCCTCTTTTCGACGTCGGGATCCAGGGTGGGGCCCACGGCATTGAGGTAGTCGTTTTTGACAAGCTTTTCCAAAGCTTTAGCATAGGTCATACCAAATGGGGTGTATTGTCTTTGCGGTTTGTCGTAGACAGCATTGATTTCATTAACCTTGTTGGAAGAGTTTCCCGAATTGGGGTTCTTCTTGTAGCTTGAGTTATAAGCACCTTTGTTGTAGAAGTCCTTGTTTTTCTCCTTTTTGAGTGCTTGATCATCCTCTATGAGCAATCCCACACTATTGAGTTGTGTGTATGAAGTAATTGCTTGGTATTTGAGAGGGTTCAAGTAAGGAGGTTGTAGGTTCTTGATGAGTTTTCGAATTTGCTCTTCCTTGGATGGACGGTAGAGCATTTCGGCCACTTTAGTTCTCCATTTCTTGACAAATTCAATGAAGCTTTCATTTTCACCTTGCTTTATTGCTTCCAAGTCTCTCATGGTGGTTGGTTGGATGACGTTGTCGGCATACCTAGTGAGGAATAAACTGGACACTTTGTTCCATTCCTGAACCTGATTGGGCTCAAGCTTGAAAAACCATGCCCTAATAGTGGGGTCCAAGGTTTGTGAAAAAAGATGAATATAGAGGTCATGATCTACTCCTCTTAGGCCCATTGCAGTGGTGAAAGCCCTTATGTGATCTTTTGGATCATCGGTCCCTTTGAAGATGGGGACTTCAGGCATAGAGAACTTTTGTGGGAGCTTCCCCTTGATGTGAGAGGAGTATCCTTCAGCATTGATCATGTAGTCACTTATGATCTTGTTTTGAGTTAGAGCTAACTCAACGTTCTTACTTTGAGCACTTAGCTCCTCTACCTTGTCATCTCGAGGTGGAGGATCATCCTGGTTAAGAGGATCGGTTTCTTTGACCTTGCTCTCTATCCATGTCACACAGTTTCCCATAGTTTCTAACATTTTCATCATTTCAGTCAACATCTCATCAATAGTCTTAGGTGGTGGATGGGGCATATCATCTTCGGCCATTTCAGTCAATTTAGAACAGGATGGTCGATACAGAGGGGGAGTAACAAATACTGCGTTTTGGTCAAAAGGTACTCATGATCAAGAATGTACTACAATCCGCGGGATGCGCGACAATGTGAGGCATTCTAGTTATCCTACTCGTCGAGTGGACGAATGCGTAGGAAGGTACATGAGGTGGGGGGATCCATGTTTCTTGGCAAAGAAAAATCGAGTGGATTCTCACCAAGGCACTTCACCACACTCCATTGGCTAAAAACTGGTTTGAACTTGTGAAAACAAGCTCGGAAGTCGCGCAAGCGCATGCACATGATTGCACTAAATGCAAATTAATAGATGAATGACAAGTCACAAAATAATAATAAGAAGAAGAACACTCAAGATAATGAACTAAGCAAAAAAATTATAATGAATCGATTTTCAAGTTACACCCTGTTAATCATGTCCCCAGTGAAGTCGCCACTGTAGGCTGCCGCTGTTTTATCTCCCCTTTTTCCCTCTTTTCCGTGCGCTTTACCTTCGTCCCTCCTTTCGGGGGGTCGGGCTTTTGCGGACAGCCTGGGAGAGCGCTTTGGGTTATCGAATTCCATGAATCTTTTAGTCTATGTGCAGATGGAGATTTTGTCTCAAGGACATGATTAAGATTGTCGGAAGTTGCCACCAAATTTTAAGGTAATTTGGAAACCCTGGAGATAAAGTCGATAGTCTAGAAAGAAGTCAACTCAACTCCTATGCACCCCAATCCCTATTGGGGAAATTGACTTCATTAAATGAGTTCGGGGGCGTAGGTACGAGCTAGGAAGGTGTTAGGCACCCAACTCGCCCGTTTAACAACAAACGGCCTTTACTAATCGATTCACTATAATTATTAATGCTACGGTTCCAAACAAGGTTTAATTTGTCCAATTCCTAGTTTTAACTAATGGGTTTGAACAATTATTATTAATGTGACCACTTTTAACAATTTATCCAATTACATGCTTTATTGTTAGAAAACGATAAATATGCTAAAACCTGCGAGTTAGAAAGGAAACAAGCAATTCATCCCAATTCACAAACAAAGCATGATTTGATTATAATAAGCGATAAATAACAAAAAGAATAAAATATTCATTCATCCATTCATTAGGTTTAATACAAGCCCTTTTGCTCAAAACGCGTCATGCATGTACATATCACATAAACCAAATTCGTTAGTAATAACAAGTAATTTATATAATTTATTGAAAACCCTCAAGATGGATTACCTGAATGCTCACAATGAACTTATTGGGTCGTTATGCTTGAATTCTTGCTCTTGATGAAGTATGAAGGTTTATTTTGTGGTGCTAGGGGCTAATCCTAAAGAAGGAGTAGAATCAAAATTTCTGGTTTTATCTGAGAGAGAGAGAATGTCCAACCTAAAAGCCAACTTCTGAAAGAGAAACTGTCAACCTCTCTAAAATTCCCAAGTTCTAAGAAAGAAAATGTCAACGCCTTCAACTGAATCCTAAGGTTTGTTTATATAGAAGAGGAGAGTTGCCAGGGCTTGGCACGGAATGCGAATGGGCCTCGAAATTTGCCGTCCGCGAGAAAAGGTCCAGGCGGCTCGGCAGGCCAAGCGGTCAAACCTCTTGGCAAGCGACTTAGCCGTAAGGCAAGCGGCCAAACCGCTTGTCCTAGCGGCAACCGCTTGAACCCAAGCGTGGCCGCTTGGACCTGGAGCGATGTGCCTGCATAGGCGTCGGGCATAGTTTTTGCGTGGGGGAGGCTTTTTCGAGGGGATCCACGCGGGATTGACTGAGTTCCCTTGTTTGACCGAGGGTTGACTCATGGGTTTGGGTTCCCTTTCGGGCCCTAAGGTTCAAAGAGGCCTATCTCTCAGTTTTGGACTCCAATTGAATTGAGTCCAACTGGTTTGGATCACCTGTACAAAAGGCTTCCACTGGTTAATTCAAATGAACTGGGCTAATCATCAGAGCAATTATTCTCGCGACCCAAGTTCGAGCAAAATCCAATCCTTTCATCATCGGATTTTTACGGGGACTTATTATAGACACAATTTTTGGTGCCTACAACTCTTGACCATTTTTTGACCGTTGACCAAAGTCAAACTAACTTTTGGACGTAAATACCCTTAGTATACCTCAGTGAAAGTTTTTTTAAAAAAAAAACATATTGTACAATGATTTCTCCACAAATTAATAAATTTCGTAGCTCGATTTAAACAATTATCTCATCATGCAAAATTGACTCAAGTCTAATTTTGTGTCTGCACCAAAAAAAGCTATCGATTTAAAGTTATGAGAGTTTAATGCCAGTTATATGTCGATCTTGGTAACAAATTTGAACATGATATGACCAATCAGCTAAACATATAGGAGCATGGAGTGCAAAGCTAAATAAGTGGGAAATCATTGCACAATATTTTTTTAAAGAACTTTCAATGAGGTATACTAGGGGTATTTATGTCCAAAAATTAGTTTGAATTTGGTCAACGGTCAAAAAGTGGTCAAGAGTATACCTCAACGTATTTAGTCAAATGTGGGTATACATCTCTGCAATTTCGCGAAACCTCAGTATACCTCAATGTAATTTACCCTTTATTTAATATGGAGAGGCTAGCATGTCCTAGTCGTTTGTGCCACAACAAAGTATTATCATGTAATACACTCAAACACGTTAGTGAAACATTTGGAAGAGAACCAAGACTAGTTCTATATACATTATTGTGTCGACTTCCCTCTAACACAATTTCAACTGTTTGGCTACTCACAATTGTATAGTCCTTAGAAGTGAATTTAACCTCTGTGCCACGATCGCACAATTGTGAGACACTCAACAGGTTATGTTTCAAACCATCTACAAGGTACACATTGTCAATGGAGTGCGCAAGAGACTTACCAATCTTACCAATACGTACAATTTCTCCTTTGTTGTTGTCTCCGAAAGTCACACTTCCACCATTAAAGGCTGCTAGTGAGAGAAAATGTAGAATATCACCAGTCATATGTCTAGAGCACCCGCTATCCATGTACCATGGGGTGCTTGCTCTCACCATAGCCTCTATGCTTTCCTCATTTTCCTCAGTGACAGATCTGGCCATCAAACTCAGGTTGACCACATTACCTCCATCTTGCTCATCAGATTCATCATCATCAGACCATGAAGATAATGCAGCTAGTCCGGACTTTACTTGATTTTTGGTGAAATTTGGAGTTCTTCTGACACGATTTGTGGATCGCTCCTTCTCAAGCATCTCTTCCTTCAGCTTAGGACAGTCTCGCATGAAATGATCTGCACTACCACACTTGTAACACCCTCCATTAGTAGATTTAGAAAGAGTCTTACCTTTGCTGGGTCCAGACTTGTTGCTTTTAACCCACCGTTTGAATCCGTTAACCAACATGACAAGCTCATGATCATCATCCACCGGATACTCCTCATCTTCTTTCTTTTCTACTTTCAAAGCAATACTTTTGTCTTTCCTAGAAGCCTTCTTACCGTAAGAGCCAATAAACATCTCATGTGTCATCAAGTTTCCAATAAGTTCCTCCACGGTAAGTTTGCCTAAGTCTTTAGATTCTTGTATGGCTATGACTTTGGACAACTAGTCGGACCTTCGTGCATCTCAGAATCTTTCTAACTAACTCTTCCTGCGTAAATCCCTTACTAAGAGACTTGAGCTCATTGACAATGTTAGTGAACTGAGTGTACATATCTTTAATTGATTCATTTTCTGACATTTCAAATAATTCATATTGTCCAGTCAAAAGATCAATTTTAGATTGTCTTACCTGATTGGTTCCTTTATGAGCAACTGAAAGAGCATCCCATATTTCCTTAGCCATTGAGCAAGCTGAGATTCTGTTATACTCATCTGGGGCCAAGCCACAATGAAGAAATCTAATTGCTTTAGCATTCTTCTCTTCGATTTTATTCTCCTTGCTGCCATATCGTTTCTCTTCAATTTGAACAACATTCCCAAGCACATCAGTTTGGACTATAGGGACTGGTCCATCTCTCACAATTTGCCATAGTTCAAAGTCCTCTGCCTTTATGTATATCTTCATTCCCTTCTTCCACCAGCTATAGTAGCTTCCATAAAAGTAAGGAAGACGAGAAGTGGATTGTCCCTCTTTCACACCATCGGGTGCACTCATTTTTGCGGAATTATCTCTCAAAGGTGTAAACCTCTCACTGAAAGTTAGGCTCTGATACCAATTGATATGCACGTGATGGACTCAAGAGGGGGGAGGGTGAATTGAGTCAAGCGTTTTTTGCCTAATTAAAGCTTGTTTTTGCTGAAATAATGCGAAGGGAACAATAGGGTGGAACAGATCCGCCTGGACAATTCCTATATGAGAAGCAAGCAAATAACACAAGTACAAGCGAAAGAGACAAGAGACTTTTTTAACGTGGAAAACCTCCTAGGCTCAGTAGAAGTAAAAACCACGAGTTAGGGACTTTTGACAGCTACTTATGCTATTACGCAGAGCCAATTCTGAGGAACACACACAAGTACTTCAACTAGACCTTGCTCAAGACTTAGCACTCAACGATCTAACTCTAGATCGTTCCAACACTTTGAGTTAACTCTAACCCAAAGCTAAAGAACAATAATGAAGAGATTAATAAAAGATTACAGAAGTAACCTAAATCACCAAGCATGCAAAGACTAATAGATCTTGAGCTGACTCAGCATGGAACATGTTCAGTAGAACTGATTCACCCTTAAGGAACATCCTGAATGATTATTGCTAATAGTGGATCTTTGTGCTCTCAAATGTATGGACGAATTTTCTCAATAAAAGCACACCGAAACAAACTCTTAACTCTGACTATATATCTTAGACGAGGTCAAGAAGTCTTTTAGAGACAAAACCCTAATTTTCAAAAGATAAATCACTTTTACAAACTAGGAAATTAAGAGATATTATTCTAAAGCTGGAAACAGAGTTTCTTATTTTGAAACCACTTTTATCTCGAAGATATCCAGCTAATAACATATCTGGAAGCATGCCCAAAGAAAAGATATGTGTTTATCTAAAGAGATAATAACCTATCTTTTTAATGCTTGGAAAATAAGGCAAACTCTTTAAGGAAAATTTCACTTTGATAAAGATATTTACCAAAAACAATTAAACGCTATTTTTCAAGAAATTAAGCATTTTAAAGACCTTAGTTTTCTTTAGGAAAAAATCTTCAACCCTTGAAGGTTGAAAACACAAAAACAGTTGAGAGAAATACTTCTGTCAAATTTCGTCCAGTTTATGTTAGCTAGGTGGAACAGGTTCACAAGGGTTGTTTCACCTAGTTGTTCCACTCTAGCCCTATGCAACCCACTTAGCCAATTGTTCCAATGCCGAGACAACTCAACCGCTATATAGTCTAAACATTGAAGGCACTTACAGGAAGTCTAAAGAATACATCAAATAAGAACAATCCTTCTAAACTTCTTGCTTGAACTTGATCATCATTGGAGCTCAATCAATTTCGCTTGGATATATATGAAACTGCACACTAAGCAAACACTTGCAAAAACATTAGCAAACTCACACTTGTTTGTAAATCATCAAAACTGGAACTCAACATAACTAATCTGCAAACAACTAAGGAACTAACTACTAGTATTAATATCATCTGTTCTTGGTCAAATGATCCACAAATTGGTAACAGTATTATGAGATATACAACCTTGGCCTATAACAAGGTAAAACAAAAAAACAACAACAACAACAAGATAATTGCAGTCTAACTTCAAAATCAACAGCACATTTGAATCATAACTACTTCTGATCCCTCTAGAATTCTCTCAAATAAGTTAAATATTTCAGAAAAAATAAAACCTATAATAATTCAAGATGAAGAGAAAAATTGGCTCACTTTTATGGTCATTCATTTTGAAGTCCATCTTTTCGACTCAAATGAAAATGCAACCGTCAATAGATTAACGAATCCGCAAATAGAAGGAATATCAAGCTGTAATTCTGAAATTAAAACAATGATAAGAACTACTAGATCAATTTTGCAGCTTAAAACCTCCTGCATTATAAATGTCTCAACAAATTTCAATAATTAAAAAACCTAAATCGAGAAATACAAGCCCAATGTTCGGTCAAGCTCAAGCTCTTGAGCCCGCGAGACTTAAGAGTTTTGTCACAAAACAAATCCAAAGATCAACTGATGGAGACCCCAGAGAAAACAAATTAAAAGAGAAGAAGAGAGAGTAAATAAGAGAGAGAATTGACCTCTAAATCTCAGATTGACCTTTAAATCTAAGAGAGGGAACACTTGAGAGCAAGCGGAAAAACAACCGGAGGTGTGGGTCGAAGGGAAATTGACGGGACAATCAAACTTGAACGCGGTCGATCTGGGGACGGATGGAGAGCTGCAGTCCGATGAAGGAGCTCCGCCTTGCTCTGTCGAGTAAAATAGAGAGTTTGTCGGTTACCATTGTTTGGGGTTTTCTTTTGAACTCTAGAAAAAAAATTGAATTTCGGGAAAGGAAAAGTAAACCCTAATTTGATTTGGGTATTTGAGAGTTTGATTGTTGGTATTCAGGAAGATTAGAGATGGTAGATTTGGTGTTCTTGGCGAATTAAAACGTCGCAAGTAGAGAGGAAGAGAGCAGACACAGAGAGATGGAGAGAGAGAGAGATGGGTTAGGTTTGTGTGGAGTGAGGCACTTAAGAATGCGGTCGGTTCACACACGCTGTTCTATGGCACATACGACAGCGGCTAACCCAGAGCCGCTGTTGTATGACCCATACAACAGTGGCTCCGTACTAGCCGCTGTCGTATGTACCTTTATTCTTTATTTTTGTATTTCTTTGCCTTATTTCTCCACCTACGACCGTGGCTAATACGGAAGTGCTGTTGTTGGGGTGCGGTTGTAGCTGTTTTTTGGTGTAGTGACAGTTGAAAGCTCTCATCAAAATGACCTAACGTTCATGGTAGAAAAATTATCGTACGACCAATGATCATATTCGAAATTCTTCGGGGGTGTATAAACATCATGATTTGTCCGCCTCGGGGCATAGTAAACATCATAGGTCATACCAAATGGGTACCTTGTATGTGATGAAGTGCTTATCGAATAGTATAATAATAGAAATGATAATATTTTTTCGAGGTATCTCGATATGATGCCGGTGACGTCTTAGTTCTATTCACCTATGAGACATGATACTCATTTTGGTGTTTCTAGTTTTTTTTTCAAAATTTAAAATTATTGAATTTATACCTCCTCCGTCACATGAAAATGTTCACACTAGTTTTTTCAAAGTCAAAACTCTACAAACTTTGACCCTAAATATGTCAAAAAATATAAAGATTTATAATGTAAACATACTTTTGTTGGATTCATTTTAAATAATACTTTCGAGAAATCATAATTTTATAATTTATGTATTCAAATAAGTATAATTATTTGCAGTCAAAGTAGTGCCTTGAAGACTGTGTAAAAACTAGTGTGAACATTTTTATGGAACGACGGAGGAAGTATTATTTATGCTAGCTATAATAAACATCAATGGTCATAAACGTATGGATACCTACTTACCTAGTATGTGATGTAATATGGATAGTAAATACGACCAATAATCATACTGTTCCGAGGTATCTCTATCCTCATGTACCGAAGGCATCTTAGTGCTAATCACCTATGATACATGATACTTATTTGGAATGTTCTAACTAGTCACATTCAAAAAAATTGGGGTCTACTATTATTTGTAACACTTATGATAAACTATAGAAAAGATTAGATTTAGTGCTTCAAGAACCTAGGATAATATGTGCTTATAGGTATAAGGTCGTTTAAGATTTAGTTTTAAACTTTTAATTGTAGAAAGGCAGTGTAATATGCATTTAGCTTGATAGGTAGTTGCAACAAATCTTTTCATTGTAATGCTAACACTCATGCTCCTTGGCTTGTACATTGGATGGTTTGTCAGCTTCGAGAGGTACTAAACATCCATGGTAATACTGGATGGATACCTCGTATGTGATAAAGTGCTTATAAAATTATATAGACAATAATACGACCAATGATCATATTGTTCCTAGGTATCTCGATACTCTAGAACGAAGTCGATTTGGGAAAACTAGAATTTGAATATGGACCAAAAGTAAATTGTTGTTGATTTTTGTCTCGTGGAAATGAGCACTAACTCAGAAGCAAATTCGTCCTAACTATTGTATTCACTACTGAGCATCACCCCCAAGGTTACCACAACGCTCCCCCGATTCCATTTAGCAGATGGATCGAAACAATACTGCTCAAAAGATTGGAGAAGATCAACAGAAAGAGAAGAAATTTTTTAGATGTGTAAGATCCCACCGAAACTAAACAAACTGAAACGGTTCTTGAAATTAAGCCATTACATAAAAAATATGGAAGAAAATCAAAGATTCAAAATAAAAATTATAGCGTTTATTTTTGAGCAACTGATGTGTCGCCATTCATAAATGAAGTGTAACGACCCGGAAATTAAGACTGCTTTATTAGCCATCTAATACGTCATTAGCAGCGAAATTAGCAGAATTAAATCTCGGGGCGTCACCGCTGTGCTCACCCGAGGGCAAACACAAGGCAAAAAGTAAAAATAAAAGAATACAACTCAGCGGAAGCCCAATAAACTATGTGGTCTATTTACAACTCGACAACTTTACAACTGGAGCAATTAAACTCTTCGTGAACAATTCTCACAACAGAAGTAACCTATCAATCTTAGTCTACAACAATCTGCAAAAATGTGAGATTATAAAACATCAGCGAACGATGGTAACCCACACGACTATACGAAGAGGAGAATGCTCACATAGCATTTTAATTATAGGATAAGACTAGTACTATTTTTATTACCTTATATGTTTTAAAGCATTCCCTAATAGATCATATATGTATAGGTTTCATTATGATAAATTAAGTAAGTCCTCCCTATTGCTTAACAAAAATAAATTAATTTAAAGAGTTTATAAATATTAATACTTCCGTATGTATAATAACGAATATAAGTATTTCTTATACAAACCTTCAATCATCGGATCACAATTCGATTCACATAACAACCTCGGTCGAATATCCGGCTTTAGCACCAACACTTAAGACAAATAAATTTAATAATAATATAATTAATATAATTGCAAGGGATTATATTTTCAACTTATTCTAAAATCTTAACTTGGTATTTCCAAGTATGTAGAACACAACCAAACGTACACAAAGTCCTTAGATTGTTCAGAAAATGACATTTAAGGTCTTTATTAAATATCAATATTTACTTTAGAAATCAATCAACAATAACTCGAGATGATCAGACAAACTAAGGGTTAGCAAATTTTCATAGTTAGCTGGTATGGAAGAGCATGCATGTTTAACGCTTCAATATTCCTTAAACCAAATCTTATCTCATCATCATGGACATTTGTCCTTCAATAATCATCTCATTTCATATCAATGGGCTCTATGGTCAGGCACGATAGCCTATTCATATCACTAGGCTCTATGGCCAGGCATTATAGCCTTTCACTATAGTGTGCACACTCCTCAACACATGCTCTTCAATATTCCAAGGACGCTAATCTTGGAAGCATAACACAAATTATCTTTTGTTAGTGATCGCAAAACAAGTTAATATTTTATCTTTCACTTAAATTGTGATTAATTGATAACTTGATATACCCCAATTTAAGTTATTCGTTACCCTTATGTCATTCGAACCTAAGTATTGTCAAATTTTGACATAAATCATTCATCATCTCATCACATGATCATTTACAAGCTTCTCATATAATGAATCTAACACACATTCAATCCGTAAACATAATCGTCCAAAGCATCTCATAAAAACATTACCATCACACAAATGTTCATTCATTCACCCAAGGCCCAAGGGTAAAGTCATCAAAGTACTTCTCATAATTACCAAGAAATACATTCAAGTACGTACTAATACGTACTCACTCACCAAGGTACTAATTGAAGATTCAATCCACACTTCATACACTAGCGCTCCTGCGAACATAAAGCTTTAACCATAAAAATAACATATGTATTGTACACCACGCCATCATAGTCATAGATCAAGCTACGACATCCGTATAATCTTAATAACCAATACTTCTATTAGATCACTTTTTTACTACTCACATCATTTAATAACATGACATTTCTTTAATCTCACAATAATCATTCCTTCAATCAACAAGTCATCCAAACAAACTTCACGACAATCACCTAACAACAAGTCATTTTAACCAATCAATAGATCATAATAAAATTCATCATGAACCATTCGAAAATCCAATTCTAGCAAGTACACATCACCCATTTAATTTCTTATTTTATATTATGACGCAATTAAATAAACACACTAGTGATAATCAATATTTATTAACCAAAATATAATCTATTTTTAAAGTATACTTCTAACACATGCTTAGCTCCTTAAGTGATATGATTATTTAATAAGTAAACATTAAACTGCAAATATTTCACTTATTATTCCTAATTCTCATATTTTGTAGTTTTATTTAATCAATAACATGTTTTTTATATTTTCTAAGAAGTCACTTTCTAACTCAAGTATAATATCGAAACATGTCAATCTCACATATCTACTTAAACACATAAATAATTCAATTTAATCTTTTTATTAGCAATTTATAGAAAATATAATTAAATAAATTAATAAGCATGATCCTCGTATTCTATACCCCTCATTTGTTATAGCTTATTTTATTAAGGCAAATAATGAAACTAATCTCTAACATACTCTTACCTTTTATTGTACTTATGTAAACATATGGACACATTAAGAAAATATTTTGTGGGGTTTATAAAGTGATAGACATGAATTTACTTCAAGTACTTATTCTCCAAACTCAGTTCAAAGTAGTTATAGTTTAAGTTGTTCAAGAGCACTTTGTAACACCTCGAATTTTCTACTAATAAGTAAATAAAAATAGCTAAAATTCCAGCCAAAATTTCGACAGAGTTTCCTTTGTAAATAGGCATCCCAAGTTATCGACTTTACAAAACCTGTTTAAACAGAATATTAAAACAAAATCCAACCAATCCGTCGGAAGACTCTAATAAAATCCGGGTGCTACCGCCACACTCACTCATACGAATGAGTGTAAGGCTCTTCAACTGACTTCTAGTAATAATTTTGTGAATTACTATAAGGGTCTATTTATTACATTTAATCAGTAAACTAGAAACATAAGTTAAATTTAAAAGCAAACTCTTCTTGCGAAGACTCTATTCGGCTACTATCTGGAGCATCCTCACCACAAAACAACCTGCATACAAATAAACTGTCACTAGGGAAATACACGATTCACATCGTGGGTGACAGCCCGAAAACGGGTCAGTGTGAACTGAGTAACTCACATCAATCACGTAAAGACCATCTTAAATTCATTTCAAGATATACACATATATGCATAACTCACTTAAAACACTTACATGAATCATACTTAAACTGTAAATCATTATACTTATATTATTTAAAACATAAAGAACTATATGTTCCAGTCTATCTGCTTTGACTTATAATAAGGCATTCACAACAAGGGAAGCACAAACAAGAACAACCCCGGAAAACATAAATTGCTGTCATTTTCATCTTTCTTGTGTCTTATACTCTTGTTAGCTCAATTGTTCTTCTTTAACTTTAGTTTGGTAGCTTCACACTTTTAACTTGGCACAAGGGAGGTTAGAATCCTAGGGCTGCCACATCTAGCGGCATTTAAAACCTCGGACCATATCTGGAGGTCATTTAGCCACATCTTGGGGTTCTCGGATGTTGACCACATCTGGGGGTCAATAGCCACATCTGGTGGCTAGGACACATCTGGGGTCCCAGTTCAAAACTCATATGGGATGTCTCCCGAACTTATCTTTTGTTACCCACAAGTTCCTAAACTATCAGATGCCATCTTTCACTTTAAATGATTAGTAACTTTTATTTAACTCTTTCTTTCCTTTATCTCTTATGACGTTTGCACAATACGTCGTATACTTTCTCATAACAATCATAGCTGACTTGTGGTATACTAGCACACCTTATATCATTTCTTTGCTCATGACTCACTAGATCACTTGTACCAGTACACAACTTGAGAAACAAGACTCACCATAATCATTTATGTGTTCTGATACGTCACATATGTCATACGTATTTACTAGCATGTCATTTCTCAGCAATTGATAGCCAATTAGCAATTCTCTATTTCTTGCATAACTTCATATAACTCAAATAAACTATCATGGCAGAACATCTACAATACCTCACATCCTCTTTTGCTCATACAAATAAATAATCAGTTCTGGACAGATAATTATTCAGCTCACGTAGTGACCAATTCCCCACCTTTTAACATAACAAGCAAGACACTAAAAGCCTAACTTTGTTTTAGAATAAGCATAGCAATAACAAGGGACTCATGTAAAGGGTGTATAGCACTCACACCACCAAACAGACCTAATTCCTGTATACTAGCATGTGAAATTACAGCAAAACACCATAATCGTTCAATTCCTGTCACCATATAACAACCCATTTAATTTATACTTAACATTAGCCTTCACTATAATTCTACAATTCTAGCTAAAATTTATATAGATACTACTCTACCTTAATTTCACGTCAAACTCAACCAATTCACCCATACACATAGTATACTAAAAATAAATCTAAAACAGAACGTACGTAGTAGATATAAGTTACCTCTAATCGAACCACCGAAAATAATTACGCACCATAAATCCTCCAATTCAATCCTCAAACATCCATCATATATGCATATAAACAGAATTGATAAATTAAAACCCAAATCAGAAATTAATTTAATAAACACCAAACTAGGGTTTAGGGTTTGAATCGCAAACCAGAAAAGGAGAGAGAAAAGGAGTCGCGGTTCTTCATGGGTGGCCGGGCCTAGTGGTAGAAACCCACTTCGTGGTGGTCGGGAACAACAACATCGACTGCAACATCAACACGCCAAAACAGAGGATGTGAAACAGAGGAGAGAGAAACGCCAGAAAAAAATTGACCTTCAAAAATTGACCAAATATTTTGTTTGCATTCATTTGAGTGTGAAAATACATCAAGGATGTTTACAAGTACAAACAAGCTTCAACTGCAAAAAACGATTTGAGATTTTTTGTTTTGTATTAAATTAATTTGTTGGTAGATAGAGGATGATTAAAGTGAAGTAACATCCTTTTGAAAAACAGGAGAGAGAAATTGAAAAGATAATTTCTTTCCCGTAATGTTTGTATGAACACGAGTTCTATCCACATTAAAGGGATAAATTTGAGTAATAAACGGAGTACCTAATATTACGTCACAATTAATGTTTCTTACAACACAAAAGAACTCGATCTCTTTCACCATAGTCGTATGAGCTTTTAAAATGCGTAAATGCATTCAAAATCTTGAGTTGAAGCTTCTTTGTACTTGTAAACATTTTTGGCGTAGTCTCTCACCCAAATGAATGCAAACAAAGCATTTGGGTGCTTTATCTTAGTATACAACACAAAAGAACTCAATCACTTTTTACCCTAGTCGTAAGAGCTGTTAAAAAATTGATTGTTTTATTTCTTAACTTATTATTTCGTATTCAAATTAAACTTTTTGATTATAATCAACTTATAATCAACTTAGTTTATAATCAAACTATAAACTACCTGGGTTTAAACTGGTATCAGAGTCAAAAGTTAAATTGTTGGTCAGCCGAGGATAGGTGGTCCCAGTTACGGTGGTCCCGTTGGTCCCAATTAATTGCATAATCTCAATTAATCTTTGCATTAATTTAAATGAATACGTAAGTATGGGAATATCACTTAGAAAATACTTGCCGTCTAATTCCAATAAACATTCGGACTCTGCAGATTCAAAAATTGTTCATAGTAAGAAATTTCTTTTCCTATAGATTTTCAAAATTGGTCAATTCCAAAAAGACAAATAGATACCATTTATCAAATCGGAAAGTTTGACTTCAAAAACACTTTTTCGGTAAAAAATCATGAAGAGACAATTAATCTCAATGAAGAATTTCAAAAAATAAAATTACTTTCTAAAACCGGCATAACCAAATACCTCAAAAAATTTAGATATATTCATTTTGGCATTATTCAAATTGCTTTAAAACCTCTTTCTAGAGAAGGTTGAAATTACCCTGTTTATATGGCATTAAGAGATAATCGTATAGTTGGTTATAAAGATTCCCTACTAGCTATGGTCCAAACAAATATTTGTAACAGACCCATATATTTTAATTGTTGTCCAAACTTTTCAGTCAATTTAACTGATCCTTGGATTTTAGACACATTAACTTTAGATGTTCGGCTTCCTAGTTATTCAAATGATCAAAATACTGAGCATGCAAATACTGTTCGATTTAAGGAACATGTTAAAAACTTTGCTGTCATTTATCGTATTTATTTTAGATTAATGTCTTCTCAATTAAATCCTAAATGTTTATTACATCTTTCTTTTGATGAAACTCTTTAATTAAAAGTAGAAACGGAAAACGTTACTACTTTTTACTCCAAGAAAATTAAGATGGGATGAAATAACCATACCTCAATAATTTTTAATTCAAAATAATGAACCTCGTAAGAGCATAGCTCAAAAATAATTTGAACAAATTATAGAAGAGTCAGATGGCCAAATTATTATTAAATTAGGTTCCTCTAGTATCCCAATGGAAGTACCTCCTAGCTCGTCTTTTATTTATAAAGACACAACTAGTAGCTCCTCCTCTCATAATGTTTATTGACCAACGCACTACGAAGAAACTTAAAAAATTTATTATAGAAATCCAATACCTGAACCAGTGGGAGAATCCTCATCTCCTCCTAATTCTCCTACTCTCTCTGCAATGAAACCACCAACTTATTCCTCCATTAATATTATATCCAAACCTTTCCAAATAAAGTTAGATTATTTAAATGAAGATTATAATTGAAAAGAAAACCAAGATAAAAAGGACTGGTTTTTAGGATCCTTTGATAATATTAGTAGAGACCATATCATATTAGAATGGTATTCTGAAATGGAACGTCTAAAAACCAACATTCCCTTTTTCACATGGTTCTCAATATTTACCTCCAGAAATCAGATCCCTTATCCTTTTTCTCAACACCAAATTAATACTCATATAGACTTAACCCAAAAATGGACCCTTAAAGATTGAAGAATAATCACTTCTGTTCATCCGCCATCAACTGAAATTCAAATTATAAATAATGAAGGATCTTTTGTCATCGCTCCCTTTAAAGTGGGAAGAAACGATGACGACGGTTCCCAAGTCTAGGAGATATTAAAAAATTATATCATCAAAATAATTACTCTAATCAACTCCTCAGTACCATCTCTAACACAAGTGAAGATGTTATCTACCCAAATCGAATCAATTCCTAAGTCTTCGAAAACAAAAACCATAACCCCAAACAAGTCAAAAGAAGTAAAATTTCCCTTTGTTATATCTCAAGCTTATTTTAAGCCTTCCGGTATGCCGTTAGAAAGACAAAAAATGATTAGCGTACCAGATGAAATTGATACTTCTAAGTTAATAAATAAAATTACTCAAAAACTTTCCTCTCTAGCAATCTCAAAAGAACAAACAAATGTTCTTAACAAAACTTCTCCAAAAATTGAGTAAAACTCCTCCTCTACCAATATTTCAGAAAATCAAGATAATATTGATCTTAATAAAATAACCTCAAGAAACAAATCCTCATGGAGAAATATCCCTTCAAGAAATTACTACTCCTGTCCTACTCCACCTGACATTCAGTATGAAGAACGTTCTTTATTTCGTACTGAAGGTTATGATGGTAGTACCATATATGAATGGAATATAGACGGAAGGTCTGAATATGAAATATTAAATGTGCTTCACAATATGGCAATGGCCATTACAGCTTATAGAACTAAAAAAATACTCGGAACAAAGAATTATGGATTTGTTGGTCAGTGGATTTACCGGCCAACTAAAATTTTGGTGGGATAACGCAGTAAGGGAAGCTGACAGAACTTATATTTACAACCATAAAGTTGATAATAAAACTGACATAGAAGAAGTTTATGATGGCACCTCTATACTCATTCGTGCCATATCCATGCACTTTATTGGTAACCCAAAAGAGGAATTAACCTCATCCAAAATCGTACTAACTAACCTCAAATGTCCAACTCTTAAGGATTATAGATGGTATAAAGATGTTTTTCTTACTAATGTCCTCAAAAGAGCAGACTGTAATAAAGCCTTTTGGAAAGAAAATTTAATTTCCGAACTTCCTTCTCTATTCACCCAAAGAATTTTCATAAAATTCAGAAAAAGTATGGGACAAGAAGAAATTCCTTATAATCAAATGACATATGGACATATATTTGCCTTCTTTAAAAAGGAAGCTATATCCCTATGTCAAGAATTAAAGATACAATCAAAATATGTCTCTGAAAAATCTCAATGAAGAAAAGAGTTTGGATGCTTTTGCGATGCTTTTGGCCTTCCAAAAATCCAAACTCCTTCAACCATAAAAAAGAAAAAATCAAAACATTTCCATAAAAAATCTTATAAACCATCCAAAAATTATCCTTCTCAAGAACAATTTTAAAAAAAATCTCCAAGAAAGTACTCAAAGCCAAAGAGAAACGAAAAAAGAACTATTATTTGCTACAAATGTGGACGAGTAGGACACAAAGCCAATAAATGTAATATGAAACAAAAAATATCAGAATTTTATGCTAAAAATCCAAAACATACTGAAAAACTTTCTTCTTTACTTATACTAGAAGAAGCATCAAAATCCAGTTCCTATGATTTTGAAGATTATGATCAACTCCTTCAAATCCAATCTACTTCTGAAAATTTTAGTGACTCTTCCTCTAATGAATCATCAAGAATTTGTTTAGAAAAATGCATTAATGTAATTACTGAAAGTAAAGATGAAAAGGAAGTTGTTTTCGAACTTATAGATCGAATTGAAGATCCTGATGTCAAAAAAGAGTATCTATTAAACTAAAAGAATTAGTCATAAAAGAAGAATTTTTTCATGACCGGAACCTGTTAATCTTACAAAAATATTTGATCGTTATCCAACTCCTAATATGTTCAAACAAATTACCACCAAGGATCTTCAAACTGAAGTCAATAATTTAAAATCGCAAGTTAAAGAACTTCAACAATAATTTTATAACCTTAAAGAAAAGGATCTCGAATTACAAACTCGATTAGCCATACTTGAGCCCAAAGTTGATAATTTAGATGAACCTTCTTCATCTTACACTCCAGAATTACCTCCTATTCAATTTTCTTCACAAGAACCTACGTCAGACCAACTTATTGTTATTGATAAAATTAATTTTCAAAAATGGCACATTATTATTTCCATCAAATATGAAAATAATTTTAATATTAGCACTATTGCTGATACCTTCCACTTTTTATGAAAAAACCTCAGAAAAACTCCATGGTGCCAATGGAGATCCTCTCAAAATTAAATATAAACTTTCAAAAGCTTATATTTGTAACGATGGTTACTGTTTCAAGAATACATTCATTCTTGTAAGAAACATTAATTGTGACGTAATATTAGGTATTCCGTTTATTACTCAAATTTATCCCTTTTAATGTGGATAGAAAAGGTGTCAATCATCCTCTATCTACAAACATATTAATTTAATACAAAACAAAAAATCTCAAATCTTTTTCCTACAAAAAGAAATCTCATATCTAAAGGTAGAAGAAAAATTACAAAACTCTTCACTCCAAAAGAAAATATCTGGTTTACAAGATATTTTCCAAAAAGAAGTTTGTGCTGATATTCCAAATGCATTCTGGGAAAGGAAAAAACATGTTGTTTCTCTTCCCTATGAGAAAGAATTTTCTGAGCAAAATATCCCCACAAAAGGTAGACCAATTCAAATGAATCATGAAAAATGCTTGAATTCTGTAAAAAAGAAATTCAGACACTTCTTGATCAAAAATTAATTTGCCCTCCAAAATCTCTCTGGAGTTGTGCAGCCTTTTATGTTATGAATCAAGCTGAAAAGGAACATCGCGTTCCCATATTAGTTATTAACTATAAACCTCTAAATAAGGTACTTCAATGGATTAGATATCCAATCCCAAACAAAAAGGATTTATTTAACCGTCTTTATGACGCAAAAATATTTTCAAAATTTGATATGAAAAGTGAATTTTGGCAAATCCAAATTATAGAAGAAGACAAATATAAAACTGCCTTTATTGTTCCCTTCAGACATTATGAATGGAATGTCATGCCATTTGGATTAAAAAATGCTTCCTCTGAATTTTAAAATACTATGAATGACATTTTAATCCATATAGTCAATTTATTATAGTTTGTATAGATGATGTATTAATTTATTCCACTTCGATAGATCAGCATTTTAAACACCTCCAAACCTTTTTACGTGTTATAAAGAAAAATGATTTAGTAATCTCATTTCCAAAAATGAAATTGTTTCAAACAAAAATTCATTTTTTAGGACATGACATATAACAAGGAATAATTAAACCTATTATTAGAGCTGTAGAATTCGCAAATAAATTCCCTGGTGAAATTAAGGATAAAAATCAATTACAAAGATTTATTGGATGTCTTAATTATGTAGCTGACTTTTTCCTAAATTACGGCAATGTTGTGCTTGTCTTTATACAAGATTACAAAAGGATCCTCCTGCTTGGTCTCATGAGCATACTAGAACAGTTCAAATGCTTAAAGAAAAAGTCAAAGCACTTCCATGCCTAGGCATTCCACATCCCAATGCATTCATGATAGTAGAAACATATGCATTACACATAGGTTATGGGGGTATACTCAAACAAAGGTTGTCCGAACAAAAACAAGAACAATTAGTTAGACTACATTCAGGAATATGGTTTGGACCCCAAAAGAACTGCTCTACTATCAAAAAGAAAATTTTATCAATTGTTCTATGTATCTTAAAGTTTCAAGATGATTTATGTAACAAACGATTTTGGCTACGTATTGATTGTAAATCAGCAAAAGAAGTTTTACAAAAAGATGTACAAAATTTAGTTTTGAAACAAATATTTGCTAGATGGCAAGCAATACTTTCGGTTTTTGATTTTGATATTGAATTTATCAAAGGTAAAATTAATTTTGTTCCAGATTTAACAAGGGAATTCCTTCAAGGGAGAAACGAGAGTAATGACAAACAAAAAACTCATATTTGCAGGAAATACAATGAGTAAAGAGAAGGAGAAAGGCAAAGGAATTCAAAGACCTTTTCAAACTTCCCTCCTATCACCTACTCTCAAGCTATAAAATACCCTATTCAAGCCATTCAAACCAAACCTTCTACTCAAACTCAAACCTCAAACCTGGACCAATTCAAATATATGACCAAACCGACTATAGAACCTATGTTTCTTACTAGATAATTAGAAACACCTCAAAACCATGACCTTTTCAAATTCATAGAAACCCTCTTTCCTACAGATCGTCAATATCGTTCTGAAACTCCCATCAAAATCAGAGAGTTTTACGAACACATACTTATTGACACCAACTCAGCAGAAATTGAACACACATATGATACCAAAAACAAAAACAAAATTGCCTACTCAAAATGCATAATACTCAAAGTTATTTCCCCCATAGAATGGCTATCAATTTATGCTCCAAAATCATTTTCGGTCACCTATTACCCACAAGATTATAATTATATCGACTATCAAATGGCCTGGTTTAGAGCTTTCCTATTAAGAGCATTTGATCATTCATGGTATATTAATTTCGATCCTCAATGCATTAGTAATTTCCCAATCTGTTCTACGAATGGTGGCTGTACTTCGGAAGTTCACAAGATATATGGCCTACTGAAGTAAAGAAAGTCTTCGAATTCTACTCAAAACAAGTGTCAAATTATCCATATCTCAAAGAAGATCAATTCCATAGAGAATTCTGCATTTCGTGGATAATGTGCTGGTCATACAAGATATATCAACAATACCCACGTCCTTATCCAATGTCCTTGGTTAGGGAATTCAAAATCAAATGGTGGCAAAAGTTTTCGGTGGACAAGATATGCTCACTCAAAGTAGTTCAAGAATTTATGGCAGGTTTATCACTCAAAGTAGTTCAAGAAGTTTAATTCCCTAATTTTTGCCTAAATGATATTTCACTTAGCGGGATCTTTTGAATTTATGGCCCTCATTTTTGTCAAGATAAACCTGCGGGCTCTTTTGAATTTTGTGGCCCTAAATTTTGTCAGGACAAATAGCCTGCGGGCTCTTTTGATAAATTGTTTATTGAAGATAAGGATCTTGAGAACATTGACCTCCGAATGGATCATGAATTGGAGAGTTGACTGATGATGATGATGATTCATTCGAAGTCTTTGCTATCAGTAATTCCTTTTCTTTTTTGAGTATTTGAATTTCTCTTTCGAGTTCTCGAATCTTTGACTCTTCTTTGGGTTTTGACTCCTTTTCTTTCCTTGGGGTAGGAGGAGATGGAATGTCTTTGATTGTCTTTTCTATCCGTTTGCCGTATAGTAGATATTCTTGAACTACTTTGAGTGAGCATATCTTGTCCACCGAAAACTTTTCCCACCATTTGATTTTGAATTTCCTAACCAATGACATTGGATAAGGATGTGGGTATTGTCGATATATCTTGTATGACCAGCACATTATCCACGGAATGCAGAATTCTCTATGGAATTGAACTTCTTTGAGATATGGATAATTTGACACTTGTTTTGAGTAGAATTCGAAGGCTTTCATTACTTCAGTAGGCCATATATCTTGTGAACTTCTGAAGTAAAGCCACCATTCGTAGAACCAGATTGGAAAATTACTGAGGCATTGAGGATCGAAATTAATATACCTTGAATGATCAAATGCTCTTAATAGGAAAGCTCTAAATAATGCCATTTGATAGTCGATATAATTATAATCTTGTGCGTAATAGGTGACCGAAAATGATTTTGGAACATAAATTGATAGCCAGTCTGTGGGGGAAATAACTTTGACTATTTTGCAGTTTGAGTAGGCAATTTTATTTTTGTTTTCGGTATCATATGTGTGTTCAATTTCTGCCGAGGTGGTGTCAATAAGTATGAATTCGTAAAACTCTCTGGTTTTGATGGGAGTTTCAGAACGATATTGACAACCTGTAGGAAAGAGAGTTTCTATAAATTTGAAAAGGTCATAGTTTTGAGGAGCTTCTAAATATCTAGTAAGAAACATAGGTTCTTTAGTCGGTTTGGTCATATATTTGAATTGGTCCAGGTTTGAGGTTTGAGTTTGAGTAGAAGGTTTGGTTTGAATGGCTTGAATAGGGTATTTTATAGCTTGAGAGTAGGTGATAGTAGGGAAGTCTGAAAAGGCTTTGAATTTGTTTGAAAGGGGAATTTTTTGAGTTTGGTAGGATGGTTGTACCTTTTGAATACCCATATCATAATCCTGTGGTCTTTCAATTCCTTTGCCTTTCTCCTTCTCTTTACTCATTGTATTTCCTGCAAAATATTAATTTTTTGTTTGTCATTACTCTCGTTTCTCCCTTGAAGGAATTTCCTTTTTAAAAACTTTGGAAGAGAATTATTTTGACCTTTGATAAATTTAATGTCAAAATCAAAAACCGAAAGTATTGCTTGCCATCTAGCAAATATTTGTTTTGAAACTATATTATGTACATCTTTTTGTAAAACTTCTTTTGCTGATTTACAATCAATACGTAGGAAAAATCATTTGTTATATAAATCATCTCGAAACTTTGAGATACATAGAACAATTGATAAAATTTCCTTTTTGATAGTAGAATAGTTCTTTTGGGGTCCAAGCCATATTCCTGAATGTAGTCTAACTAATTGTTCTTGTTTTTGTTCAGACAACCTTTGTTTGAGTATACTCCCATAACCTATGTCTGATGCATCTGTTTCTACTATCGTGAATGCATTGGGATGTGGAATGCCTAGGTTTGGAAGTGCTTTGACTTTTTCCTTAGCATTTGAACTATTCTAGTATGCTCATGAGACCAAGCAGGAAGATCCTTTTGTAATCTTTTATAAAGACAAGCACAACATTGCCGTAATTTAGGAAAAAAGTCAGCTACATAATTAAGACATCCAAGAAATCTTTGTAATTGATTTTTATCCTTAATTTCTTCAGGAAATTTATTTGCGAATTCTATAGCTCTAATAATAAGTTTAATTGTTCCTTGATATATGTCATGTCCTAAAAAATGAATTTTTGTTTCAAACAATTTCATTTTTGGGAATGAGATTACTAAACTATTTTTCTTTATAACATATAAAAAAGTTTGGAGGTGTTTAAAATGCTGATCTATTGAAGTGGAATAAATTAATACGTCATCTATAAAAACTATAATAAAATGACTATATGGATTAAAATTCATTCATAATATTTAAAAATTTAGAGGGAGCAATTTTTAATCTTTTAATCCAAATGGCATGATGTTCCATTCATAATGTCTGAAGGGAACGGTAAAGGCAGTTTTATATTTGTCTTCTTCTATAATTTGGATTTGCCAAAATCCACTTTTCACATCAAATTTTGAAAATATTTTTGGGTCATAAAGACGGTTTAATAAATTCTTTTTGTTTGGGATTGGATATCTAATTCATTGAAGTACCTTATTTAGAGGTTTATAGTTAAGAACTAATCTGGGAACGCCACTTTCCTTATCAGCTTGATTCATAACATAAAAGGCTGCACAACTCCAAGGAGATTTTGAAGGGCAAATTAATTTTTTATCAAGAAGTGTTTGAATTTCTTTTTTACAGAACTCAAGCATTTCATAATTCATCTGAATTGGTCTAGCTTTTGGGGTGATATTTTGCTCAGTAAATTCTTTCTCATAGGGAAGAGAAACAACATGTTTTTTCCTTTCCCATAATGCATTTGGAATATCAGCACAAACTTCTTTTTGAAAAATATCTTGTAAATCAGATATTTTCTTTTGGAGTGAAGGATTTTGTAATTGTTCTTCTACCTTTAGATATGACATTTCTTTTTATAGGAAAAAGATTTCAGATTTTTTGTTTTGTATTAAATTAATTTGTTGGTAGATAGAGGATGATTGAAGTAAAGTAACATCCTTTTGAAAAACAGGAGAGAGAGAAATTGAAAAGATAATTTCTTTCCCATAATGTTTGTATGAACACCAGTTCTATCCACATTAAAGGGATAAATTTGAGTAATAAATGGAGTACCTAATATTACGTCACAATTAATGTTTCTTACAAGAATGAATGTATTCTTGAAACAGTAACCATCGTTACAAATATAAGCTTTTGAAAGTTTATACTTAATTTTGAGAGGATCTCCATTGGCACCATGGAGTTTTTCTAAGGTTTTTTCATAAAAAGTGGAAGGTGTTAGTACTTCTCTAATACAATTTGGATCAGCACCACTATCAAGGAGAGTAATAGTGCTAATTTTAAAATCATATCCAATTTTGATGGAAATAATAATGTGCCATTTTTAAAAATTAATTTTATCAATAACATTAAGCTGGTCTGGTGTAGATTCTTGTAAAGAAATTTGAAGAGGAGGTAATTCTGGAGTGTAAGTGATGTGAATTATTTAGGGATTTTCTGTATTTTTGATAAACAACACAATAAAAGGGATATACCTCTCGAATCACTCAAGGGGTTGGGGGTTTTCGTTCAAGAATCACTCAAGAACAATACTTGCGCATCACACACAAGGGTTTCAAACTGAATCACTCAATTTGAGGGGTAAATACTCACGTATTAATCATTAATCATCAAAGTCTATATTACAATTTCGTGCTCTCCCCTATTTATAGACAAAGAAATCTAAAGATACTAGGAATCCTAATCCAAGTAGGAAACTAACTATGAAACTGATTACAATTGTAAAACGAACTAACTAACAACTTTCCTAATACCTAATGGACTCCTAATGCTAATTATATTCAGATTATATCTTTCCTAAACAATAAATCACGTTTAAACAAGTAAAAGCAAACTAGGACACAATAGCTAAACTAAAGTCGTTGCCTTGGCGCGCAAGGAATATGTTCCGTAACTTGTAACTTGTTTTTAACCATGTTGCGCTTTGAATTACAGAAAACGCAAAGGATCAATGTTGTAGATCTCGATCATATCTTTCCACGGAGATTTGAATCATCACGTTTAGGTTTCATGTGAGCGAGTTATGGCCAAAATACGAACAAGTGTCTGAACTGCCAAGATTACGAGGTTCTCCATAATGAACTTGATCATATAACAAGAGCTTGAATCCCGACCTTGCATGGAAACTCCATGTAATCATGCTTGTAGGAGCCACATTAATGCATAACCATAAAAGCAACACGATGTATTCAAAAGTATTTGTTCCTTTGCTTGTTTCTTGGTTCTTTTCTTTAAATTGCTCACTTGCTCCCGCATCAGTAAGATGAAGAAGGTTCATCTAAATTATCAACTTTGGGCTCAAGTATGGCTAATCGAGTTAGTAATTCGAGATCCTTTGCTTTATGGTTAAAAAATTGATGTTGAAGTTCTTTTACTTGTGATTTTAAGTTATTGACTTCAGTTTAAAGATCCTTGGTGGTAATTTGTTTGAATATATTAGGAGTTGGATAACGATCAAATATTTTTGTAAGATTAACAGGTTTGCGGTCTTGAAAGAGATTCTTCTTTTATGATTAATTCTTTTAGTTTTAATAGATACTCTTTTTTGACATCAGGATCTTCAATTCGATGTATAAGTTCGAAAAGAAACTCCTTTTCATCTTTACTTTCAATAATTACATTAATGCATTTTTCTAAACAAATTCTTGATGATTCATTAGAGGAAGAGTCACTAGAATTATCAGAAGTAGATTTGATTTGAAGGAGTTGATCATAATCTTCAGAACCGTAGGAACTGGATTTTGATGCTTCTTCTAGTATAAGTAAAGAAGAAAGTTTTTCACTAAGTTCTGAATTTTTAGCACAAATTTCTGATATTTTTTGTTTCATATTACATTTATTGGCTTTGTGTCCTACTCGTCCACATTTGTTGCAAATACTAGTTCTTTTTTCGTTTCTCTTTGGCTTTGAGTACTTTCTTAGAGATCTTTTATAGAATTGTTCTTGAGAAGGATAACTTTTGGAGGGTTTATAAGATTTTTTATGGAAATGTTTTGATTTTTTCTTTTTTATGGTTGAAGGAGCTTGGATTTTTGGAAGGCCAAAAGCATCGCAAAAACATCCAAGCTTTTTTCTACATTGAGACTTTTCAGAGACATATTTTGATTGTATCTTTAATTCTTGACATAGGGATATAGCTCCTTTTTAATGAAGGAAAATATATGTCCATATATCATTTGATTATAAGGAATTTCTTCTTGTCCCATACTTTCTCTGATTTTTACGAAAATTCTTTGGGAGAATAGAGAAAGAAGTCCGGAATTAAATTTTTCTTTCCAAAAGGATTCATTACAGTCTGCTCTTTTGAGGACATTAGTAAGAAAAATATCTTTATACCATCTATAATCATTAAGAGTTGGACATTTGAGGTTAGTTAGTACGATTTTGGATGAGGTTAATTCCTCTTTCGGGTTACCAATAAAGTGTATGGATATGGCATGTATGAGTATAGAGGTGTCATCATAAACTTCTTCTATGTCAGCTTTATTATCAAATTTATGGTTGTAAATATAAGTTCTTTCAGCTTCTCCTACTGCGTTATCCCACCAAAATTTTAGTTGGCCAGTAAATCCATTGACCAACAAATTCATAATTCTTTGTTTCGAGTATTTTCTAGTTCTATCAGTTGTAATGGCCATTGCCATATTGTGAAGGACATTTAATATTTCATATTCAGACCTTCCGTCTATATTCCATTCATATATGGCACTACCATCATAACTTTCAGTACGAAATAAAGAACGTTCTTCATACTGAATGTCAGGTGGAGTAGGATGGGAGTAGTAATTTCTTGTAGGGATATTTCTCCATGAAGATTTGTTTCTTGAGGTTATTTTATTAAGATCAATATTATCTTCATTTTCTGAAATATTAGTAGAGGAGGAGTTTGACTCAATTTTTGGAGAAGTTTTGTCAAGAACATTTATTTGTTCTTTTGAGATTGCTAGAGAGGTAAGTTTTTGAGTAATTTTATTTATTAACTTAGAAGTATAAATTTCATCTGGTACGCTAATCATTTTTTGTCTTTCTAACGGCATCCAGAAGGCTTAAATAAGGTTGAGATATATCAAAGGAAATTTTACTTCTTTTGACTTGTTTGGGGTTATGGGTTTTGTTTCCGAAGACTTAGAAATTGATTCGATTTGGGTAGATAACATCTCCACTTGTTTAGAGATGGTACTGAGGAGTTGATTAGAGTAATTATTTTGATGATATAATTTTTTAATATCTCCTAGACTTACTTGGGAACCGTCGTCATCGTTTCTTCCCACTTTAAAGGGAGCGATGACAAAAGATCCTTCATTATTTGTAATTTGAATTTCAGTTAATGGCGGATGAACAAAAGTAATTATTCTTCCATCTTTAAGGGTCCATTTTTAGGTTAAGTTTATATGAGTATTAATTTGATGTTGAGAAAAAGGATAAGGGATTTGATTTCTGGAGGTAAATATTGAGAACCGTGTAAAAAAGGGAATGTTGGTTTTTAGACGTTCCATTTCAGAATACCATTCTAATCTGATATGGTCTCTACTAATATTATCAAAGGATCCTAAAAACCAGTCCTTTTTATCTTGATTTTCTTTTGAATTAAAATCTTCATTTAAATAATCTAAGTTTATTTAGAAATGTTTGGATATAACATTAATGGAGGAATAAGTTGGTAGTTTCATTGCAGAGAGAGTAGGAGAATTAGGAGGAGATGAGGATTCTCCCATTGTTTCAGGTATTGGATTTCTATAATAAATTTTTGAAGTTTCTTCGTAGTTTGTTGGTCTATAAACATTATGAGAGGAAGAGCTATTAGCCGTGTCTTTATAAATAAAAGACGAGCTAGAGGTACTTTCATTGGGATACTAGAGGAACCAAGTTTAATAATAATTTGGCCATTTGCCACTTCTATAATTTGTTCAACTTTTTTTGAGCTATGCTCTTACAAGGTTGATTATTTTGAATTAAAAATTGTTGAGGTATGGTTATTTCATCCCATCTTAATTTTCTTGGAGTAAAAGTAGTAGCGTTTTCCGTTTCTACTTTTAATAAAACCGTTTCATCAAAAGAAGGATGTAATAAACATTTAGGATGTATATGAGAAGGCATTAATCTAAAATAAATACGATAAATGACAAGCAAAGTTTTTAACATGTTCCTTATTAACAGTTTTTGCATGCTCAGTATTTTGATCATTTGAATAACTAGGAAGATGAACATCTAAAGTTAACGTGTCTAGAATCCAAGGATCAGTTAAATCGACTGAAAAGTTTGTACAACAATTAAAATATATGGGTCCGTTACAAATATTTGTTTGGACCATAGCTAGTAGGGAATCTTTATAACCAACTATATGATTATCTCTTAATGCCATATAAACAAGGCAATTTAAACCTTCTCTAGAAAGAGGTTATAAAGCAATTTGAATCATGCCAAAATGAATATATCTAAATTTTTTGAGGTATTTGGTTATGGCGGTTTTAGAAATTAATTTTATTTTTTGAAACTCTTCATTGAGACTAATTGTCTCTTCATGATTTTTTACCTAAAAAGCGGTTTTGAAGTCTAACTTTCCGATTTGATTAATGGGTATCTATTTGTCTTTTTGAAATTGACCAATTTTGAAAATCTATAGGAAAATAAATTTCTTTACAATGAACAATATTTGAATCTGCAGACTCCGAATGTTTATTAGAATTAGACGCCAAGTATTTTCTAAGTGCTATTGTCATACTTACGTAATCATTTAAATTAATGCAAAGATTAATTGAGATTATGCAGTTAATTGGGACCAACGGGACCACCCTAACTGGAACCACCTATCATCGGCTGACCAACAGTTTAACTTTAGGGATGACCAATGTCTAACCAACAATTAAAAGCACGTAACTTAATTAATGATGCACTAATTAAAGGACTATTGAAGTAGGCAAATTACTTAGTAAAAGACTTAGCTAGCTAGTTTCAACTTTACGTAGAAAGTTGCAAGGTAGTAAACAATGTTTTAATGACTACTATATTTAATTAACATGTGAGAGGTGAAGTAACTACTATAGTCTAATGATTCTAAGCTAAATGCAAACATGCGTGATTATATGCAAACACTTTGAATCTACAGTATCCTTACCACCCCTAAAAAATGGCTGTGATACCAGTTTAAATCCAGGTAGTTTATAGTTTGATTATAAATTAAGTTGATTATAAGTTGATTATAATCAAAAAGTTTAATTTCAATACGAAATTATAAGTTAAGAAATAAAACAATGAATTTGAATGAAATAGATTAACAAGATTGAATAACAAGGATTTGAAAGAACTTACTTTTATTGAAAGCGGAATTTATACAAGGGGATCAGAGGAACACTCAAGACTTGCAAACTTTATGTCACACAAAACTCACTTATTTCTTCAAAAGCAACTGCTCGTAAAATCACCCTCTGCTTTACAACATTTTTGATCTGCTATTTATAGACAACACGGAAGAAAACTACAAGCTTATCTATCTAATATTATATCATATGTCAGCTGATACCATGTGGGTGCATGCTTTTGATTTTGAACTTTTGTCACATTTGAGAATCTAGTCAGGTGCATGATCGCATGTGATGGAACTTGAACTTTTGTCACTTATGCCGCTTGACTTAATAAAAGATTTGATGATTTTGATGAGAACATGTTAGCGGTGCTGCTACGTGTTTTTGTTTTGATGATGAGGATCCAATGATTTGTCTTATTCGGCGATTTTGTCGTATCCGGCGAATTAGTCGGGTACAGCTATTTTTTGATAATATCTTTTCTTGTTATAAGTAAAACAATAACAATCTCTTATAAGTAACTTGTTAAACATGTGTTAACAAAGGCTTTTGGGCTCAAGATTGTACTAGTGAAATGAAATGTTTTTACTAACGTCTTTACATATCTAGGTAGAGGGTAATGAGGTTTAAGTAGCATTTTACAGAATGCGATTCCGACAACCGAGGTGACCACAATCGTTCACCAAAGTAGCCCCGACGGTCATCTTTTGCTGTCGCAAGTTTGTGGCCGTAGGAATAGTTGGGTTTTAGCTTAGTGTTTTTGATGGCCTACACAATTAATCTACGACCAATTGGTGATGTTATTACCATTTATTGGGGCTGTAAGACAGTCGTGAAAAGGAAAAAGGTGGTTTAATTTGTGATGAAGGTAAGAGAAATGGTTAGTGAAGTTTATACGAACTTATCTTTTCGCAATACTAGCTAGCTACTACTTAAATGAAAGATGATAATGTTCAATGATCTTGGATAGATTGGGTGTTCTTGGAGGAGTGAAAGAAAAAAAAATAAAAGGATAGTTGATTGTACTTTGTCCAATTCTATAAGACTCTTAGCTTACATATAGTATTTCCCATATAAGACCCATATAGTCATTTAGCATCCATCTTATATAGAGTATATACTACTATAGGTACTTAGATAACTGTATGATAAAGACCCAAATCATAGTTTATATATACACATAGTTAATTATCAACATCTAGTAATTTAATTCAATACTCCATTAACACACATTATTAAACCAAATAGTCCAACTATATTATCTAACTAGTATATAATTATTTGTTCTACTAAAATCAAGCACCGATTTCTCTCTACAATTCAACAATACTAATACTAGCACCTTCGTATTTCTCGAAACATATACAAGTACTATTTTAAGCTTTATACAAATAATAATAGTAACTAATCCAATTTCAGCTCACACACGCACCTATGAATGACTATTATACTAGCTCAATATATAAAAGGCATGATGATCATTTCGACATAACACCCCAATCATCTAAATTAAATAAGTAGACTTGCAAAATAATCAAATGGGTGGTATAAAACCTACCATAAGCAAGGCTACGTTTTTGTTTACCAATAATGATACTCACCACACTAGTATTTATTTTAATTATAGCACTTGTAAGATCATATATACACACACACTCTAGCTTTAAGTATAGTAGTGAAGGTTACCTCAATGATCCACATACTTATGCCATCCGAATCCTTCAACCCGATTCACAACTCATAGAGACAGAACTGAAATCAAACAATTTCAAATCAGAATTTTGAAAGCCAAAAACAGAACACTTAAATCAAATTAATATCAAAACCAATTTGGGTTCAAGGGCTTAGTACAAACCAGCAAAAGAAGTGAAGATGGTGATAATGTAACTCATGGTGGCCTTGACGGAAGGCGAGGATCGAGATGACCAGCCATGGTCGCATGATGATGGCGGCAAGAGAAACTCGATCAAAAGGAGAGTGAAAGAAAATAGTGGGTTAACAAAATAAACTTAAAACTCATAAAAACGAAATTGAAATTGGGATTAAGAGATTACCCAATTGACTAAACACAAGGGAGCATAAGAACGATGGTGGTGGGAGTTTTGGGTCGCCGGAATTCATGGTGGAAAAAGCTCTCATGGTTACACAAACTAAATGACAAGAGGAGAGAGTGAGAAATCTCAAATGGGTAAAGTAGCAAGGAGAATTTTTATTTGATTTCATTAACCCCAATTTAGCATTAGGCTTTTAGGATTTTTCTTGAGAACTTTGAAAATGGCTGGGGAGACAGAGTGAAAATGGTGATGAAGGGTGATGGACGAAACGGAGGTGGAAGAAGGGAGGATGAGAGTTGTCTGATGTTGTTGAGTTCGTGATGGGTGTTTGATAAGCAGTAATTTTATAAAGGGGATTTGGAGAGAAAGAAATAAAAAAGTGAGTAGCTTTTGTTTTTGAGCAATAAAATATGGATGTGAGAGAGAGTGTTCTTGATGGTGGTTTAGTGAAGGAGAGTAAAAAACCGGGAGCAAAAGTAGATGTTTTAGTTTAGTCAATAAAATAAGGTGGAGAGGGAGGATGAGTATAAGGGTTTATGGTGGACAAGTGTCACACATGAAGGAGCAAATAAAGTTGGACAAGTGTCACTTTTTTTATAAAATATTAAAATCCGAAAATGAATAAAATAAAATATAAATAATTAATCTAATTAGCCTTTTAATAATTCATTATTAGTTTAATAAATCATTAGATTATTCACTAAATATACTTAAAAATTTCAGGTTATTACAGTCTACCACCTTAAAAGAAGTTTCGTCCCCGAAACTTAAAATAAAACAATTAGTAAATTTAAATCCAACATGGACATGCGAAAATCATTTCAAGCAAAATAGTTTGATAAATCAACAACTTGCGGGTTATAAGAGCCCACTAATCAATTCAAGTAAGCATAGAGGCATATAAGCTCACTAAGCACATAAGTAAATAATCTTATCACATGAATCACATAATAAGTAGCACCCATCAAAGCACTAATAAATTCTCCCCGACTTATTTCATTTTATTAGACCTATGTCTTTACTAATCCATTTTATCCTAGTACTAACGTCAACACATAAAGATGATGACGTTGAACCCAAAACCAAACGCGCTTCGATACCTTTCTGTATCGGAGCTAACTCTAAAACACCGTAAATCGGGGAACAATGCAAGCATATGTAGATGCAAGCATTAAGCGGAACACTAACCCGCTATTCAGTATCAGAAATATCTCAACAATGCGAGCATATGAGAATACTCGCGTGACACTTAAAACAAAACACTCCTCTGATACCACCTGGTATCAGAGTAAACTCTGAACACTAAACAACGCTCTGATACCACTTGTAACGACCCGGAAATTAAGACTGCTTTAGTAGCCATCTAATACGTCATTAGCAGCGGAATTAGCATAACTAAATCCCAGGGCGTCACCGCCATGCTCACCCGAGGGCAAACACAAAGCTAAAAGTAAAAATTAAAGAATACAAGTCAGCGGAAGCCCAATTAACTATGTGATCTTACAACTGGACAACTAAAACTTTTCGTGAACGTCTCTCACAACAGAAGTAACCCATCATTCTCAGTCTGCAACAATCTGCAAAAATTTGAGATTATAAAACATCAGCGAAAGCTGGTAACCCGCACGACTATACGAAGAGGAGAATGCTCACATAGCATTTTAATTGGAGGATAAGACTAGTATTATTTTTATTACCTTATATGTTTTAAAGCATTCCCTAATAGATCATATATGTATAGGTTTCATTATGATAAATTAAGTAAGTCCTCCCTATTGTTTAACAATAATAAATTAATTTAAAGAGTTTATAAAATATTAATACTTCTATATGTATAATAACGAATATAAGTATTTCTTATACAAACCTTCAATCATCGGATCACAATCCAATTCACATAACAAACTCGGCCGAGTATCCGGCTAAGTCATACCAATCATCACCACCATTGCGTACATAACATTTAGCATCAACACTTAAGACAGATAATATAAATAATAATATCTTTAATATAATTGCAAGGGATTATATTTCCAACTTATTCGAAAATCATAACTTGATATTTCCAAGTATGTAGAACACAACCAAACGTACACAGAGTCTTTAGCTAGATTGCTCAGAAAATGACATTTAAGGTCTTTATCAAATATTATTATTTACTCTAGAAATCAATCAACAATAACTCGAGATGATCGTACTAACTAAGGCTTAGACAATTTTCATAGTTAGCTGGTATGGAAGAGCATGCATGTTTAATGCTTTAATATTCCTTAAACCAAATCTTATCTCATAATCATGGACATTTTGTCCTTCAATAATCATCTCATTTCATATCAATGGGCTCTATGGCCAGGCCCGATAGCCTGTCATATCACTGGGCTCTATGGCCAGGCATTAAAGCCTTTCATTATAGTTTGCACACTCCTCAAACATGCTCTTCAATATTCCAAGGGCGCTAATCTTGGAAGCATACCACAAATTATCTTTTGTTAGTGATCAAAACAAGTTAATATTTTATCTTTCACTTAAATTGGGATCAAGTGATAACTTGATATACCCCAATTTAAGTTTTTTGTTACTCTTATGTCATCCAAACCTGAGTATCGTCAAATCTCGACATAAATCAATCATCATCTCATCTCATGATCATTTTACAAGATTCTCATATAATTAGTCCAACACACATTCAATCCGTAAACATAATCGTCCAAAGCATTTCATAAAAACATTACCATCACACAAATGTTCATTCTCACCCAAAGGTAAAGTCATCAAAGTACTTCTCCAAATTACCAAGAAATACATTCAAGTACGTACTAATACGTGCTCACTCACCAAGATACCAATTGAAAATTCAATCCACACTTCATACACTAGCGCTCATCCGAACATAAAGCTTTAACAATAAAAATAACCTATGTATTGTACACAATTAAATCACTATTTTACTACTCACACCATTCAATAACATGACATTTCTTTAATCTCACAATAATCATTCCTTCATTCAACAAGTCATCCAAAAAAACCTCAAGACAATCACCTAACAACAAGTCATTTTAACCAATCAATAGATCATAATAAAATTTCTCATGAACCATTCAAAAATCCAATTCTAACAAGTAGTCATAACCCATTTAATTTCTTATATTATATAATGACGCAATTAATAAACACTCTAGTGATAATCAATATTCATTAACTAAAATATAATCCATTTTTAAAGTATACTTCTACCACATGCTTAACTCATTAAATGATATGATTATTTAATAAGGAAACATTAAACTACAAATTTTTCACTTATTATTCCTAATTCTCATATTTTGTAGTTTCATTTAATCAGTAACATGTCTTTTATATTTTCTAGGAAGTTACTTTCTAACTCAAATATAATATCGAAACATGAGAACCTCACATATCTACTTAGTCACATAAATAATTTAATTTAATCTTTTTATTAGCAACTTATAGAAAATATAATTAAATAAATTAATAAGCATGATCCTCGTATTTTATACCCCTCATTTGTTATAGCTTATCTTATTAAGCCAAATAATGAAACTAATCTCTGACATACTCTCGCCCTTTATTGTACTTATATAAACATATGAACACATTAAGTAAATATTTTGTGGGGTTTATAAAGTGATAGACAAGAATTTACTTCAAGTAGTTATTCTCCCAACTAAGTCCAAATTAGTTATAGTTTAAGTTGTTTAGGAGTTATAAGTAAAACAATAACAATATTTTTGAAAAGTAACTTGTTAAACATGTGTTAACGAAGGATTTTGGGCTCAAGATTGTACTACTAAAATGAAATGGTTTTACTAACGTCTTTACATATCTAGGTAGAGGTTAATGCAAGGTTTAAGTAGCATTTTACAGAATGCGATTCCGACAATCGAGGTGACCACAATCGTTCGCCAAAGTAGCCTCGTCGGTCATCTTTTGCTGTCAAGTTTGTGGCCGTAGGAATAGTTGGGTTTTAGCTTAGTGTTTTTGATGGCTTACACAATTAATCTACCACCAATGGGTGATCTTATTACCATTGATTGGGGCTGTAAGACGGCCGTGAAGTCTAGGAAAAAGGTGGTTTAATTTGTGATGAAGGGAAGAGAAATGGTTAGTGAAGTTTATACGAACTTATCTTTCCGCATTACTAGCTAGCTATTAATTAAATGAAAGATGATAATGTTCAATGATCTTGGATAGCTTAGGTGTTCTTGGAGGAGTGAAAGAAAAAAGAAATAAAAGGATAGTTGATTTTACTTTGTCCAATTCTATAAGACACTTAGCTCAGAACATATAGTATTTCCCATATAAGACTCGTATAGTCATATAGCATCCATCGTATATATATACTAGTATAGGTACTTAGATAATTGTATGATAAAGACCCAAATCATAGTATATATATACACATAGTTAATTATCAACATCTAGCAATTTAATTCAATACTCAATTAACACACATAATTAAACCAAATAGTCCAACTATATTATCTAGCTAGTATATTTACTCGTTCTACCAAAATCAAGCACCAATATGTCTCTACAATTCAACAAAACTAATACTAGCACCTTAGAGAACATATACAAGTACTATTTTAAGCTTTATACAAATGATACTAGTAACTAATCCAATTTCAGCTCAAACACGCACCTATTAATGACTAGTATACTAGCTCAATATATAAAAGGCATAATGATCATTTCGACATATGTAACACCCCCAAATTCGCAACGATTTCCAGGGAACTATCGACGTCGCTATCCACGACTCGACACCACTGAACCGTCCAGAACCCGAGGGCGCTACTGCAACATTTATCGGTAAGGAGTAAATGCTACGCAGAAAGAAAGGCTAGGCATCAAAAGGAGCTTCTAAGGAACTAATCAATCTAAAACAGTTAATATCAAAGTTGTCTATATAGTGAGCTAAAACCATTAAACCAAATTTATTACAACTTGCCTTCAAGGGCTAAAACCAATAAAATCCCAACAATCTAAACTGAATAGAAATAGTTCTAAGAATCGACATCAACTCTAACCTTCCAAGCTATACGTCCTCAATCAACTAAACCTGCACTTTGGTTTCCGTGACGGAAACAAAAATACAGAAGAAAAGAAAAGAAATAAAAGAGAAAAAAAAAATCAGATAAACTGAATGAACGTCATCCGTACCCAGTAAAAACATTTCGCAAACCTTACCTGAGGTTTTAGAAGAATCATTGAAATTCATTTGCATACGCACATAAGCATATAATCAAGCATACGCATAACGACATTCTTTTACATACAATTCTTGTATAGTGATCATACGAAATACGACATAGACAATCCGTCTTGATTAGAGAGATGTAAGAGAGTGAATAAACCAGCGATTACCCATACTGTTTATCGAAGATACAATCACGCCATGGACTTAATGACTCTCGTGTGCACACTACCTCTAGTACAATTACACGAGCCTAGAGGACTTAATAAATGGGGAATGATCCGTCCCAGACACACTGTGAGGTGCCCATAATTAACTTGGGAATCACTCATCCCTTGAACTACATTATTAGGTGCAATCCCGGTTGCTCGACTACTCCTAGGGATCGATTAGGAGTCTTACTCTCATTTAATTCAATTCACATAATTTGCATTGGTTTACATAAGTGGTACCACGAGACCACAACTTACTAATTTATTTCATGATCTAGACAATGAATAGTAAATAACGACGATAATGATAATTCAATACGATGAGAATTAAACATGTTTTAATTCAATAACAACGATAGTTCAATTATGATGACAAGGATGCCTAGCAGAATTTCGGCAGCACTTCGGCAGGGTAATATGATATCCAAAAATTCACAAATCATCCAAGACACTCAATCAATAATATATAGGTGCTCACTAGCACTCAATAATACCCATACCAATTAGCACTTATTTAATAGCATAATAATACTAATAATTCACCATTCAATAATTGTCCAATAATCATCATATGGACTAATTAATTCCCAAAATATGATAACATCAAAATGCTAATTATAAATCATATTTACAGCAGTGAATCATGCTTAATAACTTCATAATAACGATGATATAATTTAATCATGCTTTGCATATTAAATTCACAACAAATTCCCTATTAGCACATAACAAATCAAAATAGTTTTGACGGGGCTTTGGAAGAAGGTAGGCATGAGTTCTTACCACTAATACGCTACCAATAGTAAGTAAGCTCCAACCAATCGACGATAATCACGCTTGCTCGTTAGGTCCTAATTAAAAATAATTACCGAATCAGTATTAATTAAATAAGAAAATACAAACAGTAATGAAATATTGATTTGATATTTTTATTAAATTCCTTGATTTATTTCAACCAATCTATCCTTTTGAAAATCCGAATTCTGATTCCGAATGAGTGAAGAAAAGTAAAAACATTAAATCGAAAATACTGAAAATCGAATTAATAATTACGAAAAATATAAAAACGAAACCCTAACTTTAAAACTAGGTTTAGGCCGTGCCTGAGTGGTCGTCGGTGATGGCCCAAGGCCGCGACATGGCCCTGCCACTCTCTGTAATACCCCGAGTATTTATAATATTTATTATATTAAAAAAATGTGATTATCTGATTTGGAATATGAATATTTGGAGGAAAGAATATTTATAATATTTATTTTCTTATTAATTGGTGTTTGAAAAGGAAAATATATTTTCCTTTTGATAGTTTCCTTAATTGAGTTGTGTTCTAGTTGGATTAGGATTCTAACTAGGTCAATGTTTCCAAACCTCTATAAATACCCATTGACACTCCTAATCTGATTCTTTTCCTCTGAATTCGTGCCCTAGTGAGTCCATCATACTCACTCACGTTTTCTATCTTGCAAGCCTCACAAAAACCCTAAAAACTGTCAAGCACACAGTTTCAGATTGAAAAATCCGTTTCTCCTGTTCTACTTATTTTCTGGAGTTGAATTTTGGATATGTTTTAGAACTATATGTCTAAAACTAGACTGGAAAGTTTTCCAATTTTTAGAGATCGTTTGATACCCCAAATTATTTTTCGCTTGAGTCACGGCAGTGCTGATGCGAGATTCAGATCCGCCTACTTTGTTTTATTATATCACAAAACCTCCACATTATTTGTTCAAACCGTTCACTGGAATGGAACCTTAGGGTGTCCTCAGCATGTACGCCAAATTTGAAAGGATATCGAGTTCGTTTGATGGTTCGTTCGAGCGTTTGTTTCAGATCGCGCGTGCTTATTTCAGATTTCAGATTTGTTCTTTGTGATTTATGGTGATTGAATTGAAAGGTAACCATCATTCTTATCGGTTGGAGACGTATGATACTGTTATTTGAGTATTTATTCATGTGTAATCTTCATGTTTAAATTTTTTATTTTTATTTTTACGTGTATTGATTGGTTTGGCATGATAGTTGAACATGATTGAAATTATCGTTCATTAACTGTTTACATGTTATTGATTATCAATTGATACAATTAAGATATGGTTTGACACGATGAGAGTTTATAGCTAGATTTTGATATGTTGATGGATTAAATACAAAGGGGCATACTTTTGAGATAGATGCCTGTTACTATAATTGAGATGACTAGATGAGTACACTAAGAGTAGTTTATGGTAACTATTTGAGTGATAGTTAGTGCAACCCGATAATATATTGTACTTTGGGAAACCGTGCAAACTTGTGATTCATATATCGTTAAAACCCGAAAAGGTGTGTGATTGAGGATATCATTGTAACCCATGGTGGGTAATCGATTGAGGTATGAACTTGAGAATGAGTTGATACATATTATTTTGGTTTGAGGCTCAATAGGTTTGTTAGCTACTTAGACCTTGGCATGTTGGCGAGTAGCCTAAGAGATTGACGCTTAGGTGATGAGCAATTATTTTTATGAAAATTGGAATCTCGTAATGATTCAATTATGCGTTGGTCCGAGAGTGGACTTTTGAGAGCCTTTGATGGCTATGTTATTGAGAGCCTGTGATGGCTATATTATTGAGAGCCAATGATGGCTATGGTTATATATTTGATATTGGTTTTGCGGCTTTGTCACCGCTAGTTCGCTTTCCTCATGTCCAAGGCTAGGAGTTAATGACCAAGAGAAAGTGGTACATGTATTGGGCTAATTGAGTGATTAACAAAGTGGTATTTAAGAGCATTTGCGAATTGAGACGTTATAGTTATATCCTTTGGGATTGAGTGTAAGGTCTAAGAAGACCTAAGTTGTGTATTGATTATGTGACACAATTGAACTTATAGCTTTTGAATATATTCATATGAAATTATGACGTTGTATATTGTTCGATGAATGTTGAGTTACTCAGCTTTGCTGACTGGTTGCTTTTGTGCTACATGTGTTTGTTGTCCATTTCTCTTCAATGGTGGACCTATGATGAACCTATGCGGTATTCGATTGCATGGGGGAGTAGATTGGTGATTGGCTCATAGGTTGCATTGAAGATCAAGTTTGGACGATCGGATAGAGCTGCCAAGAAGTTTGTGTTGTACATTTTGTAATGAGTAGTAACTTATTTTACTACTGAGTATGTTGAGAGTTGTACCGTTAGCCTTGCACTCATTCGTTGGAGTGAGTGTGGCGATAACGCCCTGGATTTTGTATAGAAGTCTTTCGTTGTTGTAAATATTATTTATTTATAAAGGTTTTTATTGGTCCCAAAATTCGGGGTGTTACAAATGGTATCAGAGCGGGTTTGGTTTTGGGTGTAACGTGAGTATCTTCATATGCTTGTGTTGTTTTTAGGAAAGTGGAGAAAGTTGTTTATAGTTGACTCTGTTACAAATGGTATCAGAGCGGGTTAGTTTTGGGTTTAACGCACGCATCTTCATATGCTCGTGTTTCTCTTTGTTGTGCTTATATGCCAATATGTTTTACATTAATTGTATTTTTAGCTGGCCTATAACCCAAAGGCTAAGAATCGGACTTTTGTCCTAGTTGTTGCTTAGTGATTTTCGAGGCCGAAAATCTTTTTAAGGAGGGTAAAATGTAATACCCCGAATATTTATAATATTTAATATATTAATGTGATTATCTGATTTGGAATATAAATATTTGGTGGAAAGAATATTTATTAATATTTATTTCCTTATTAATTGGTGTTTGAAAAGGAAAATATATTTTCCTTTTGATAGTTTCCTTAATTGAGTTGTGTTCTAGTTGGATTAAGATTCTAACTAGGTCAAGGTTTTTAGACCTCTATAAATACCCATTGACACTCCTAACTCTGATTCTTTTCCTCTAAATTCGTGCCCTAGTGAGTCCATAATACTCACTCACCTTTTCTATCTTGCAAGCCTAACAAAAACCCTAAAAATTATCCAGCACACAGTTTCGGATTGAAAACTCCGTTTCTCCTGTTCTACTTATTTTCTGGACTTGAATTTTGGATATGTCTTAGAACTAGATGTCTAAAACCAAACTGAAAAGTTTCCTAATTTTTAGAGATCGTTTGATACCCCAAATCATTTTTCTCTTCAGTCAGCGCAGTGCTGATGCGAGATTCAGATCTGCCTACTTTGTTTTGTCATATCTCAAAACCTCCACATTATTTTTTCAAACCGTTCAGTGGAATTGAACCTTAGGGTGTCCTCAGCATGTATGCCAAATTTGAAAGGATATAGAGTTTGTTTGATGGTTCGTTCAAGCGTTTGTTTCAGATCGCGCGTGCTGATTTCAGATTTCAGATTTGTTCTTTGTGATTTATGGTGATTGAATTGAAAGGTAACCATCATTCTTATCGGTTGGAGACGTATGATACTGTTATTTGAGTATTTATTCATGTGTAATCTTCATGTTTAACGATTTTTTTTTTTTTTTGTACGTGTATTGATTGGTTTGGCATGATAGTTGAACATGATTGAAATTATCGTTCATTAATTGTTTACATGTTATTGATTATCAATTGATACAATTAAGATATGGTTTGACACGGTAAGAGTTTATAGCTAGATTGTGATATGGTGATGGATTAAATACAAAGGGGCATACTTTTGAGATAGATGCCTGTTACTCTAATTGAGATGACTAGATGAGTACACTAAGTGTAGTTTATGGTAACTATTTGAGTGATAGTTAGTGCAACCCGAGAATATATTGTACTTTGGGAAGCCGTGCCAACTTGTGATTCATATATCGTTAAAACCTGAAAAGGCGTGTGATTTAGGATATCATTGTAACCCATGGTGGGTAATCGATTGAGGTATGAACTTGAGAATGAGTTGATACATATTATTTTGGTTTGAGGCTCAATAGGTTTGTTAGCTACTTAGACCTTGGCATGTTGGCGAGTAGCCTAAGAGATTGACTCTTAGGTGATGAGCAATTATTTTTATGAAAATTGGAATCTCGTAATGATTTGATTATGACATGGTCCGAGAGTAGACTTTTGAGAGCCTTTGATGGCTATGTTATTGAGAGCCTGTGATGACTATATTATTGAGAGCCTATGATGGCTATGGTTATATATTTCATATTGGTTTTGCGGCTTTGTCACCGCTAGGTCACTTTCCTCATGTCCAAGGTTAGGAGTTAATTACCAAGAGCAAATGGCACATGTATTGGGCTAATTGAGTGATTAGCAAAGTGGTATTCAAGAGCATTTGGGAATTGAGACGTTATAGTTATATCCTTTGGGATTGAGTGTAAGGTCTAAGAAGACCTAAATTGTGTATTGATTATGTGACACAATTGCACTTATAGCTTTTGAATATATTCATATGGAATTATGACGTTGTATATTGTTCGATGAATGTTGAGTTACTCAGCTTTGCTGACTGGTTGCTTTTGTGCTACGTGTGTTTCTTGTCCATTTCTCTTCAATAGTGGACCTATGATGAACCTATGCGATATTCGATTACATGGGGGAATAGATTGGTGATTGGCTCATAGGTTGCATTGAAGATCAAGTTTGGACGATCAGATAGAGCTGCCAAGAAGTTTGTCTTGTATAATTTGTAATGAGTAGTAATTTATTGTACTACTGAGTATGTTAAGAGTTGTACCTTTATCCTTGCACTCATTTGTTGGTGTGAGTGTGGCGATAACGCCCTGGATTTTGTATAGAAGTCTTCCGCTGTTGTAAATATTATTGATTTATAAATGTTTTTATTGGTCCCAAAATTCGGGGTGTTATACTCTCTCTCTCTCTCTCTCTCTCTCTCTCTCTCTCTCTCTCTCTCTCTCTCTCTCTCTCTCTCTCTCTCTCTCTCTCTCTCTTTCTCTCTCTCGCTCTCTCTCTCGCTCTCTCTCTCTCTCTCTTCTTCTCTCTCTTTCTCCCCTTCGCACTCTCCTTCACGATTTTCTCCCTCCTCTCGTCGCCGGAGCTCCGGCGACCACCACCATCGGCCATGGTTGCCAGTGGGTGGTGGTGGTGGTGATGGGTCAGGTTATGGGTCCCATGCATGGTTACCCATGACCTAGACCTAGTTTTAAAGTTAGGGTTTCGTTTTTATATTTTTCATAATTATTAATTCGATTTTCAGTATTTTCGATTTAATGTTTTTATTTTTCTGCACTCATTCGGAATCGGAATTCGGATTTTCAAATGCCTAGATTGGTTAAAATAAATCAAGGAATTTAATAATTAGATTCCTAAACTTATTTAATAGCATAATAATACTAATAATTCACCATTCTATAATTGTCCAATAACCATCATATGGACTAATTAATTCCCAAAACATGATAACATCAACATGCTAATTAGAAATCATATTTATAGCAATGAATCATGCTTAATAACTTCATTATAACGACGATATAGTTTAATCATGATTTGCATATTAAATTCACAACAAATTCCCAATTAGCACATAACACATCAAAAAAGTTTTGATGGGGCTTTGGTAGAAGGTAGGCATGAGCGCTTACCACTAATATGCTACCAAGAGTAAGTAAGCTCCAACCAATCGACGATAATCACGCTTGCTCATTAGGTCCTAATTAAAAATAATTACTAAATCAGTATTAATTAAATACGAAAATACAAACAGTAAGGAAATATTGATCTTATATTTTTATTATCTTCCTTGATTTTATTTTCAACCAATCTAGGCTTTTGAAAATCCGATTTCCGATTCCGAATGAATGCAGAAAAATAAAAACATTAAATCAAAAATACTGAAAATCGAATTCGAAACCCTAACTTTAAAAATAGGTCTAGGTCACGGGTACCCATACATGGGACCCATAACCTGACCCATCACCACCACCACCACTAGGGCTGTTTATACGCGGGTACCCGAAATTTCGGGTATCCGAAGCTCGGGTATCCGAATTTTCGGATATTTGATTTTGGTATCCGAACCCGTATTCGAAATATCAGATACCCGAGTTTCGGATACCCAAAAATTCGGGTTGGATATCAGTACTATCCGAAAACCCAAAAATTTAATTTTTTTATTTTATTTTATCCATTTGGTCATATCTAATTGGGTATCCAGACATCCGAAATGGATACCCGAATGCTGCAGCAGAACCAACTCAAAAGAGGGAGGAGAATGGAGACATGGAAGTAACACGTAAACAGTGGACCTGTAGAAGCAAGTCAGAGAAACAAAAAAAGTGAAAACCAAACCAAAATAAATCAGATCTACAAATAAATTAAACTGAAACTATTAACAAATTACCAGGCAACTGCTAAAGAATGGTGGTCGGAGATCGGAGAATCGAAGGGGTATTGGGATTAGGGGTGAACGATGAGGAGAGAGAAAAAAAAAAAGATAGCTCAAGGAGAGGAATGGCGAGGTCGGAGTTGTGCTGCATGTTGTGGGTAGTCGTGCAGGTGGGGGTTTGTGAAGAAAAGGAAGAACAAGAGAAAGGTGAGAGAACAAGAGAAAGGCGAGAGAACAGAGAAATGGTTGGAGACTAATGGATTTAGGGTTCTGGCCTTCTGGGGTTTTGGATGACTGAATGTCTCAAATGAATTTCCTAAGTTAGCATTAAAAATTCCTTTATACTTTTCAAGTTAAAAAAATGGGTTGTGGCTGAGAATCGAACCTGCAGTCTTGTATTCCAATTTGAGTAGTCAGACCACTGAGCTTCAGCTAGAATAAGTGAGATTTAGTGCATATTACTTTATATAAGTCAGATTTTCGGGTATCCGAACTATCCGAAAATTTATGAAATCACTATCCAAACTCGAATCCGAAACTTCGGATACCCGGTATTTGGATATCCGAAATTTCGAGTATCCACATTTTCGGATACTTTCGGATCGGATTTTCGGATATTCGGGTTCTCGGATCGGATTCGGATTTTTTTGAACAGCCCTAACCACCACCCACTGGCCACCATGGCCGGTGGTGATGGTCGCCGGAGCTCCGGCGACGAGATGAGAGAGAAAATCGCGAAGGAGTGTGCGAAGGGGAGAAAGAAAGAGAAGAAGAGAGAGAGAGAGAGAGTGGCAGGGCCACGTCGCGGCCTTGGGCCATCACCGGCGACCACCCAGGCACGGCCTGGTGGTGTCGCGGTGGCTCACGGCGGCGCGGCGGCCGGAACAGGGGAGGGGAAATAACAGCGTGAAGAGAAAGAAAGAAGGAGAAAGAGAAAGAGAAAGAGAGAGGGAGGAGAGAGAGCCACCTCCGGTGAGGGGTTCTCCGGCGAGAGTGGCCGACGATGGAGAGAGAGAGCAGGTGAGGGTTTGAGAGAGAGGGGTTTCGGTGAGAGAGAGAGAGAACGTGAGAGAGAGAGAGCTTGAGGGTTTGGTTCAGTTTCCAAAACCGATCAACTGTCTCACCTTTTTCCTTATATACGCCCTCAGTCAACCCAAGTCAAAGACTACTAGGTTTAGGAATTTATTTAATAGTTTTCTGATTTAAAAAGCTAATTAAAACTATATGAATAATTCTTATTCATATATAAAACATTTTAATTAAACTCCTCAAAATTAATAAATGCAATTTATGAAAGTCTTAAAATAATAATTAATATTATTATGGCTTTAATTGAATTAATCGAATCATTAAATGAATACACGATTTAATCTTCGAAACTATTTATAAATCATTTATAAATCAATATAATAATTATGGAAAATATTGGGGTAATCAAAACCCGAAACAAAACGAGTTTACCCATATGAAGGTATAAAACAATTCTAGGACACTAACATATGAAAGATGAGCAAGTACGATCGTGATTCTAAGTTTACTAGCATGCACCATGCAATTCGTGCAAAGCGATAAACAAAACGAAATTTCGAGGCGTGACATTCTACCGTCCTTAAAAGGAGTTTTGTCCCGAAACTCAAGTGGGACTAGTACCTTCTAGGAAGAGGTCTGGATACTTCTCGCGCATCATGGATTCAGCTTCCCATGTTGCTTCGTCTTGACCTTGTCGAGACCAAACGACTTTGACGATTGGAATAGTCTTTGTTCGAGTTGAGCGCTCTTTGCGGTCCACTATCTTGATAGGACGCTCTTCATAAGTCAAACTTTCATCGAGATCGATCGCTTCAGGTTTAACGACATGAGTTGGATCATGTACGTCTCGCTTCAATTGAGAGACATGAAACAAACTATGGACTTTTGCAAGTTCCACAGGTAAAGCTAGTCGATAAGCAAGCTCAGCAATCCTTTCCAGTATCTCGTAAGGACCAATGTAACGAGGACTCAATTTCCCTTTACGACCAAAACGCATGACACCTTGCTTCCCACCTCAAACTCTTCAGGTCTACGACCTCTATCTGCGTACAATTTCTGGCGATCTTGAGCACTACGCATCTTCGCTTGAATCACTTTGACTACATCGACGGTCTGCTGGATCATTTCAGGACCCAAAACTGCAGTTTCACTAATATCGTTCCAACAAACAGGCGATCTACACTTCCTAACATACAATGCTTCATATAGCGCTCGATCAATACTTGAATAATAACTGTTGTTGTAAGAAAACTCGATCAACGGAATATGTGTATCCCACGAGCCTTGATACTCGAGAGCACACGCTCGTAGCATATCCTCCAATGTCTGAATCGTCCTTTCCGTCTGACCATCAGTCGCAGGATGAAAAGCACTACTGAACTTCAATTTGCTTCCAAAAGCTTCTTGCAATTTCTGCCAAAAGTGTGATAGAAATCTCGAATCTCTATCTGAAACAATATCTTCTGGAACACCATGAAGTCTCATGACTTCCTTGACGTAAGCATCCGTTAGTTTCTCCATTTCCCAAGTATCATTCATTGGGATGAATCTTGCAACTTTTGTCAAACGATCCACAACGACCCAAATGGCGTTGTTCTTCTTCTGTGTCAATGGTAAACCCATGACAAAGTCCATTGAAATTGAATTTTATTTCCACGTAGGAACTTCAAGCGATTGAGTTATTCCACCAGGTCTCTTGTGTTCAATCTTGACCGTCTGGCACATCAGACACTTAACAACGAACTCAGCGACATCTTGTTTCATACCTTTCCACCAAATTTGGCGAAGATCTTTGTAAAGCTTGTCTCCACCAGGATGTACAGAATAAGGTGTATTGTGAGCTTCACCCAGAATCTGACTCTTGATCTCTGGGTCATTCGGCACACAGACACGATCACGAAATCTCATGACACCATCTTGACCAATAGAAAAGTCCTCGGATCTACCCTCGTCATTGTGGTGTAGAATCCGTTGAAGATCATCATCTGCACTCTGTTTATCCTTGATCTCGTCGAGCAAGGTTGATCGAACTGACATATGCGCTAAGGTACATTGAACGTCACCTTTAAGCACAATCTCCATGTCTAGACTCTGCAAGTCACGAATGATCTCCTTCGGAAGTACTAAAGCAGTGTTCAACGAATGACGAGTCTTTCTACTCAAAGCGTCAGCTACAAAGTTAGCTTTCCCCTCGTGATACTGAATATCGATATCGTACTCTGTCAACAACTCTAGCCATCTTCTTTATCGCATATTCAACTCCTTTTGGGTGAATATGTACTTGAGGCTCTTGTGGTTCGTAAACATCTTGACAGCAGAACCATAGAGATAGTGTCTCCAAATCTTCAGAGCAAATACGACAGCAGCGAGCTCTAAGTCGTGAGTAGGGTAGTTATCCTCGTGTTTCTTCAGTTGTCTTGAGGCATAAGCCACTACCTTTCCATGTTGCATCAAAAGACAGCCTAAGCCATGCTTAGACGCGTCATTGTAGACTTCGTACCCTTCAGTTTCCGATGGCAAAGTCAAAATCGGCGCGCTCGTAAGACGTCTCAAAATCTCCAAAATGGTACGCAAGTGTTGCTCGTGCTCAGCAACATTCTTTGAATAGACCAAAATATTGTCAATAAAGACAACTAGGAACTTATCGAGATAAGGCTGGAACGTACGCTTAAATCCATAAGCATTGCAGGTGCGTTCATCAACCCAAAAGGCATAACTGTGAACTCGTAGTGTCCATACCTCGTCCTAAAGGCGGTCTTTGGAATGTCAGGCTCGGTAATCCTGAGTTGATGGTATCCTGAACGTAAGTCAATCTTTGAGAAGACAGTCGCTCCACGGAGTTGGTCGAATAGATCATCAATCCTCGGCAGTGGATAACGATTTTTGATCGTAATCTTGTTCAACTCGCGGTAGTCTATAAACAGTCTCATACTACCATCCTTCTTGCGCACGAACAGAACAGGAGCACCCCAAGGCGATACACTAGGACGTATGTATCCCTTGTCCAATAGTTCCCCGAGTTACGTTTTCAGTTCTTTCATCTCTGCAAGAGCCATACGATATGGAGCTTTCGACATCGGAGCAGAACCTAAAGCTAAGTTGATCGTAAAGTCAATAATGCGTTGCGGAGGCATTCCGGGAATCTCGTCTTCCGACACAACTGGAATAGATTTTGAAACTTCAGCTTCTCAACTTGTATCCACCAATGACATAGGTAAATTTCTTCACCTTTAGTCGTGCACTCCTTTGCTTTCATGGTCGCCACTATCTTCAACTTTGGCTTGACCATGACTCCTTTGTAGGTAATTCTCCTACCTTGCGGTCCACGCAATGACACACATTGTTCATAACACGCTAACTTAGCCCTATACCTGGCTAACCAATCTATTTCCAATATCACGTCGAAATCCTTCAAGTCCATCTGAATCAAATCCGCAGGAAAATTGGAACCAGCTATCCTAATCGGACACTTTTCATACAACGCTTTACAATTAACAATCGTGCTATCTGGCATCCTAATATTTGCACTATACACAGATTTAGGCTCTAAACCTATCTTAGATGCAAAGCTCTTAGAAAGAACAGAATGCATTGCACCACTATCAAACAAAACAAAAGCAGGTTGAGAGTTAACGAGAAAAGTACCAACGATCACATTCGGGTTCGCCTCAGCTTCATTGCGGTTCAGCACATAGACCCTTCCATTTACCCCTCTATTGTTGTTGTTGTTGTTGTTGTTGTTGTTTTTGTTGTTGTTGTTGTTCTGCACGGGGTTAGCAGGTGCGGGAAGTTGTGCTTGATTATTCGCAGTAGGAGCAGCATTCTTGTTGCGGTTGTTGTTGTTCTAACCCCCATTTCCATGGTAGTTACCACCATTTTCGCGATTAGCATTTCCATTTCCATTTCCATTTCCACCACGATTGAAGTTATTATCGCGGTTCTGACCATTGCAGTTCCTTCCACAACTCCAGCATTCAGAAGCTTTGTGACCAGGCTTGTTGCACTCGTAGCATTGAAGTACATCGCCATGACAGTTCTTGCCAGGATGCGTCTTGTTCCGATTACAAGGCGTATTCCTTCTAGCTAAGATCGTAGCTCTATGATTGTTCGAGTCACGATTCCTGTTCCCCTTGTGGTTCTGTCCACCTTGGTTGTTGTGATTGTCGTTGTTCGGCCTTGGCCTCTTATCTGTGCCACATACTGGAAAGAACTCCCTTCGTCGCATTTATGCTTTCCGAGCAACGAATCACGACGATCCACAGCATGTTCTCGGTTCAAGGCTTTCTCGTACGATCCTTGGAACGTCAGCGAGTTTTCCATAACAAAACGCTGAATATCCCTCTTTAAACCATCCTCGAACCTTTTGATACGCTCAGCTTCGGTTGTCACCAAGTTAGGTGCAAAAGCAGCAAGCTCCTTGAACTTTGTTGCGTACTCAGCTACAGATAGCTTTCCTTGATAGATATTCTCGAATTCTCGTTGCTTTTGGCGACGGACAGCTCTTGGGTAAAACCTTTCACGAATAGACTCTTTGAACTTGGTCCACCCGTAATTCTCGGTAGCAAGCAACTCGATTCCTACGTCACTCCACCACTTGTTAGCCTCACCCTTCAGGTAGTACGTAACGGTGTTGGCCTTCATGTTGTTGGGCCGACTAGTCACCCTAAACAGCTTTTCGAACTCAATAATCCAGTTCTCCAATTTGGTGGGCTCGGAGCCACCCTCAAACGTCGGAGGTTTGAGTGCATCGAAATCCCTAAAGTTGCGCGTCTCAGGGTTCTGCGCGTTGTGATCTTGCTCTTGGCGCTCTTGCTGGCGCGTGATGTGTTCCACGACATTGGTAGGACCTACTTCTAATCTCGCGAGTTGGTCGTTGATTGCCATTATAACAAATCTGAGACATAAAAAAGCAATGGTTGATCACCATTTCATCAAAGTTGGCACGTTCGACCCAAATTGAGGTCTAATTGAGAGATATAGGTTATAATTGAAACCAATCTCTTGACATTTAGCAAATAGCATATAAGTTCCAATGATCGACCTTACATTGTAGGTCTAAGAAACATACTTGCTTTGAATGTTCTCAGTTCTCATGCATAATAGGTCGATATGCAATAACAAAGTAGACACATTGGTCTCATACGATTGATAATCATTAACATTCACATTTCACACATCGAGGCTCCACACTATTTAGTAGGGCAATAAAAAATGACATTTGATTGCATACAATACATGCTTGGCCTTTGGCTCACATTTAATATGATCATGATCAATGAAAATTTCGCCATAATTCCGACATGGATTTCCCATTATGTCTAGGAAATACGAGATAGCATTATGAAGCTATGAGTCAACCATGCAATTATGTGATAAAATGATCATATGAAACAAATTCTCAACGATATCATATAATCAAATGAATAACAATCATAAATATTTGTTGCCTATGCAACTACACCAACATCAAAATTTGACCACGCACGGCCATCACAATAATCTAAAAGTTCAGTAAAACTCAAGTAAAACTACTAAAGCAATAATCTAGTTCTACTTGACGCTCGCACACATCTTCTTCGCGCTAGGGGACTCATCATGATCGTCCTTCCTCCTAGGTTGCACCTCTTTGCAGGGTGTGTACGGATAGGCATAACCACCGAACTTCTGGGGCATGAAACACTTCCTAAAGTCATTGGTGTGTTTGCGCTTCTTGGTCCAGCAGTACTCGCACATATCTTTCGGCGCAGGCACTAGCACACGGTTCACCTTCCATTCGAACTCGGACAGGCATAACTAAGCTGCAACGCCTCTAAAGTAGAGTGTGATACCCCTATAATTTCTTTATTTATTAATGGATTTTTAAAGAATTAATCGTAATTATTTTGCGATTATTTGAATTAGTAATTATGGATGGTTATTTTTCCATAATTAATATTAAAATTATAATAATAAATATTATAGACTTTAATTAATTCAAATATTGGAGGGAATTATTCTTTTGAATTAATTTGAATTGTGGTGGGAAACTTTGAAAATAAAATCTGATTTGGGTGGTGGAGTGATTTATGCAATTAGATCATAATTGTAATAAATTAGAAGGCTTAATTAAAGGAGTCAAATGGGGGATTTGACTTGACCAATTGCCTATAAAAGGGAGTTGACTACCACTCTCTCTTCACTCATCTTTTCTCACTCCTTACTCTCACTTCTCACGCACTACCCTCTCCTTCTCTTTCATTTTCTTCTCTCTCTCACCACTGTGCTCGCCCCTCCCCCCTACTGATGCTGCCACCGCCTTCCCATCCACCAGCGGTGAGTCTCCGGCGACCTGGGCCACCCTGTCGCCCTCCCTCTCTTCTCCTTCCCCTCATTCTCTCTCCTCTATTTTTTTTTCTCTTTCTCTTCTCCTCTATTTTGGTGCGCCCGTGATGCACGACCACTACCCAGTCGCCGTCCTTTTGGTCGGCAATGGTGGGCGGTACTGACGAGGCACAAGGCGGCGGCACTCAGGCCGCCAAGCCACCACCGTGTTCTCTCTCTTTTCTTTCCCCTGTTTTTCTCTCTCTCGCAAAACCTCTCTCTCCTCTCTATCGCGCTTGCTGGTGGCTTTAACGCCGGACCACCATAGCCTTGGACCCCCTCCCCGTCTCTGGGAGTGGTGGTGGCGCGGTGTAGGTCGTGGTAGCAACACCAGCCGCGACACCCTTCTCTTTCTCTCTCATTTTGGCTCTCTTTCTCTCCCCTCGCGTTTTGTGCCACCAGCGCCACCACCGGCGCCTCCGTTGCCGATGGGTGGTGGTCTAATGTTGGGTGGACCATGGGCCCCCTTGTGGGTGGCCGTGGTCGCGTCATTTGGAGGGAATCGATTTTTGAAGTTTTTGAGTGTTCTTGACAATTTCAGAATTAATTATTTATTTTTAGATTTAATTTTCGAATTTCAGTGAATTTGATTTCGTATTTTGATAGTTTATAAAGTTTTACAAATTCGATTGTCGAATTTCAAAAGCCTATTTCGACTGGAAAAATTCAAGGAATTTAACAAATTTATCAGATCTAAATTCTGGGTTGATTTGGATTTTTAATTTTGCATCTGAATGGGTTTTAACTATATTTAATTAGGAACCGACACTCATTCGTAGTCCCGTCACTAGTGAACGTTCTCGATAGAATCTCAGAGCGTAATTCAGTGATAAGCTAACAAACCTACCTTCTTCCTCTCCCAAAACAAAATATTTTGATGCGATATGTGTTAAATGGCAATTTACGTTTAATTATGGAAAGCATGTTGAATTGCTCTAATTATACAGTTATGCCTTTAATTATAATTATTATAGCATGTTTCAATTATAGCATGTTTAGATTTGAATTATGTTGTGATATGAGAATTAAATGTTAATTGGGCTATTTATGGCAGTAGAATGTATTATGGCTTATGTCAAGCTAAATTGAATTAACTGCCTTATTTGAATCATAATTGAATATGTTTCCTAATTGGAATGTGATTTATGCTAAGAGCATGTTAGAATCCTGATTAGGATTTGGGTGATGATTAATCGAGTAACTATGCTTAGCAATTCATAATGCGATAGCTTATATATCACTAAGCATGTTGGCCTCTTAGTGCCTTAATCTTTATTTAGACCATTTGCATGTAAATGAATTAATAAGAGATTAAGACTCCTATTGGTTCCGTAGGAGTAGTCGAGCATCGGGACTGCACATGCATATTGTGTAGTCCGGGGATGAGTGATTCCCAAGGTATCTATTTCATTATGGACACAGCGATGTTTGTGTTCGGGACGGATCATTCACCATTGTATAAGTCCTCTTGTTAACCATGAGTTGCAATTGAGGTAGTGTGCACACTAGAGTCTTTAAGTCCATGGCATGATTATAATTTGAGGTGATAACCTCTATAGGCGACGTGAGTGTACGCTCTCGGTCTATGTAAAGATAGGTGTCATGACGGTTTGCCCTCGGTCTATCTAGTTAATTCTCTTCATATGACTATTGTAATTATTGTGGTTTGATCACTTTAAACTAATCTGATTAATTGTGTGTGCTTGAATTGTTTAATTACCTGCGTATGTGATTAAGTTTCAATGATTCATTTCAATTCCGAAGGTAAGGGTTTTCTATATGTTTTTGCGGGGTTTGATCGTTAATTACTTAGCCTTTGCTGACTAGTTATTTTTCTTTTCTATGTGTGTGTGTTGTCCATTTACTTATGGTGGGCCTAAGACGAACCATTATGGCTTAACTATAATGTTGGAGTAGATCAAGGATGGACTTACAGATTTTGCTTGAAGATCAAGTTTGGCGACCAAATAGAGTACTCAAGAAGTCAGTTTCATGTCCTTTTTATTTATCAGCGCATTGATTACTCAATTGTTGTACTATCGAGTGGTTAAGAGTTGTTACCGTTTAGCCTTGCGCTCATTCGTTGGAATGAGTGCGGCGATAACGCCCGGGATTTTTTATAGAAGTCTTCCGCTGTTGTAAATACCACCTATTTATGAAAGTTTTATTTGGTCCAAAATCCGGGGTGTTACACAGAGAGACCATCTCGTACCTTCACCGTACTTCTACTCGTGAAGATGACCACTCTTGGAGACCACGTCGTCGTACTTCTCCTTGAGTCCCATCCAAGGATGGATGCTAGGTAGACCAGCCAGTAGTAGCTCTACCCATAAGCCTTCATGTAGACTCGTGCGGCCTCGTCGCTTGCGACGATCACGTGCGCGACGTGGTCTTACGAGGGTTCGCGGCGCACGTTCGCTATTCGATGATACTCCGCAGGTGGTGCACGATGGGCTAGGGCGCGTGCCCTTTGGTGTGCAGTTGTGATTCGCGCAGTCTTTCTTGTCCTTACCATCTACAGGTAGACAATCAAACAATAAAAACATTATAAAGCACAAGCAAAGTGATTTCAATTAATTCCTATCTTCTAAGACTAGTACGCTCAACGGTTTTAATTATATTTATTTTTCCCAAAATGAATCTAATCTTTATTAATTCATTATTGAATCCAAAGCAAACTTTTTAAACCTAGGGCTCTGATACCATTTGTAACACCCCCGAATTCGCAACGATTTTCAGGAAACTATCGACGTCGTTGTCCAAGACTCGACACAACTGAACCGTCCCGAACCCGAGGGCGCTACTGCAACATTTATTGCTAAGGAGTAAATGCTAAGCAGAAAGAAAGGCTAGGCATCAAAAGGAGCTTCTAAGGAACTAATCAATCTAAAAAACAGTTAATATCAGAGTTGTCTATATAGTGAGCTAAAACCATTAAACCAAATTTATTACAACATGCCTTAAAGGGCTAAAACCAATAAAATCTCAACGATCTAAACTGAATAGAAATAGTTCTAAGAATCGACGCCAACTCTAACCTTCCAAGCTGTACGTCCTCAATCAACTAAACCTGCACTTTGGTTTCCGTGACGGAAACAAAAATACAGAAGAAAAGAAAAGAAACAAAAGAGAAACAAAAATTAGATAAACTGAATAAACGTCATCCGTACCCAGTAAAAACATTTCGCAAACCTTACCTGAGGTTTTAGAAGAATCATTGTAATTCACTTGCATACGCACATAAGCATATAATCAAGCATACGCATGACGACATTCATTTACATACAATTCTTGTATAGTGATCATACGAAATACGACATAGACAATCCGCCTTGATTAGAGAGATTGTAAGAGAGCGAATAAAACATCAATTACCCATACTGTTTATCGAAGATACAATCAGGCCATGGACTTAATGACTCTAGTGTGCACACTACCTCTAGTACAATTACACGAGCCTAGAGGACTTAATAAATGGGAAATGATCCATCCCAGACACACTGTGAGGTGTCCATAAGTAACTTGGGAATCACTCATCCCTTGAACTACACCATTAGGTGCAATCCCGATTGCTCGACTACTCCTAGGGATCCATTAGGAGTCTTACTCTCATTTAATTCAATTCACATAATTTGCATTGGTTGACATAAGTGGTACCACGAGACCACGACTTACTAATTCATTTCATGCTCTAGACAATGAATAGTAAATAATGACGATAATGATAATTCAATACGATGAGAATTAAACGTGCTTTAATTCAATAACGACGATAATTCAATAATGATGACAAGTAATGTCTAGCACAATTTCGGCAGCACTTCGGTAGGGTAATATGATATCCAAAAATTCACAAATCATCCAAGACACTCAATCAATAATATATAGGTGCTCATTAGCACTCAATAATACCCATACCAATTAGCACTTATTTAATAGCATAATAATACTAATAACTAGATTTCGTGCCCTTGCGATGCACGGGTTCTTGTTTGTCCTTCATACTCCGTTATTAGAAGAAATATAATAATTTTTTAATCACATCATTATGTAAAAGTTGAATAATAGGAGTAGCAAAGAACAGTAATAATATTTTTATCAACAAAAAAAAAACAAAGAAATTACATTTTTAGTAAATGTATAAATAATTTTTGTTTTGCATAATAAATATAACACTTATGTTACTTATTTCTTGTTAAAATAAAATTAATTTTTTTTAATTTTTTTTTAATCACCCATGTATTTATGGCTATTTATTACCTATTCAATGCTTGGTGAGAACTCAATTTTACATATATACTAGATTTCGTGCCCGTGTGATGCGTGAGTTCTTGTTTATCATCCTCCGTTATTAGAATCAATATAATTTTTTTTTAAATATATCGATATATAAAGTTGAATAATATGAGTAACAATGAACAATAATAATTTTTTTATCAACCAAAAAAAACACAGTTAACAAAGAAATTTCATTTTTAGTGAATATATAATATTTTTATAAGATAATAAATACAATACTTATGTTAATTATTTTTATTAAAATAAAATTAAAATATTTTTAATTTCTCTTTAGTCACCCATACATTTATTACTATTTATTACATATTGAATGTCACTTTGGTGAGAACTCAATTATACATATATATATTGACTAGAATTCGTGCACGTGCGATGCGAGGGTTCTTGTTTATCATGCATACTCTGTTATTAGAACAAATATAATAAAATTTTTAATCATATCAATAAGTAAAGTTGAATAATAGGAGTAGTAAAGAACAATAATAATATTTTTATCAACGAAAAAAACACATTTAACAAAGAAATTACATTTTTGGTGAATGTATAATATATTTTTTTTGGATAATAAATATAATACTTATGTTACTTATTTCTTATTAAAATAAAATAAAATTATGTTTAATTTCTTTTTAATCACCCATGCATTTATGGATATTTATTTACCTATTCAATGCTTGGTGATAAATCAATTTAAAGAAATTACATTTTTAGTGAATGTATAATATTTTTTTTTGGATAATAAATATAATAATTATGTTACTTATTTCTTATTAAAATAAAACAAAATTATTTTAAATTTGTTTTTAATCGCTCATGCATTTATGGCTATTTATTACCTATTCAATGCTTAGTGAGAACTCAATTTTACACATATATATTGATTCACCATTCAATAATTGTCCAATAATCATCATATGGGCTAACTAATTCCCAAAACATGATAACATCAACATGCTAATTATAAATCATATTTACAGCAGTGAATCATACTTAATAACTTCATAATGACGACGATATAATTTAATCATGCTTTGCATATTAAATTCACAACAAATTCCCAATTAGCACATAACACATCAAAATAGTTTTGATTGGACTTTGGAAGAAGGTAGGCATGAGCTCTTACCACCAATACGCTTGCTCGTTAGGTCCTAATTAAAAATAATGACCAAATGAGTATTAATTAAATACGAAAATACAAACAGTAACTCAATATTGATCGGATATTTTTATTAAATGTTTTGATTTATTTCAACCAATCTAAGCTTTTGAAAATCCGAATTCCGATTCTGAATGAGTGCAGAAAAATAAAAACATTAAATCAAAAATACTGAAAATCGAATTAATAATTACGAAAAATATAAAAACGAAACCCTAACTTTAAAACTAGATCTAGGTCACGGGTACCCATGCATGGGACCCATAACCTGACCCATCACCACCACCACCACCCACTGGCCACCATGGCCGGTGGTGGTGGTCGCAGGAGCTCCAGCGACGAGAGGAGAGAGAAAATCGCGAAGGAGAGTGCGAAGGGGAGAGAGAGAGAGAGAGAGAGAGAGAGAGAGAGAGAGAGAGAGAGAGAGAGAGAGAGAGAGAGAGAGAGTGGCAGGGCCACGTCGCGGCCTTGGGCTATCACCGGCGACCACCCAGGCACGGCCTGGTGGTGCCATGGTGGCTCGCGGCGGCCGGAACAGGGGAGGGGGAGCAGCAGCGCGAAGAGAAAGAAAGAAAGAGAAAAAGAAAGAGAAAGAGAGAGGGAGGAGAGAGAGTTACCTCCGGTGAGGGGTTCTCCGACAAGAGTGGCCGGTGGTGGAGAGAGAGAGGAGAGAGAGAGCCGGTGAGGGTTTGAGAGAGAGAGGTTTCGGTGAGAGAGAGAGAACGTTAGAGAGAGAGAGCTTGAGGGTTTGGTTCAGTTTGCAAAACTGATCAACTATCTCACCTTTTTCCTTATATAGGCCCTCAGTCAACCCAAGTCAAAGACTACTAGGTTTAGATATTTATTTAATAATTTTCTTATTTAAAAAGCTAATTAAAACTATATGAATAATTCTTATTCGTATATAAAACATTTTAATTAAACTCCTCAAAATTAATAAATGCAATTTATGAAAGTCACATAAATGGCTTTAATTGAATAAATCAAATCTTTAAATGAATATACGATTTAATTTTCGAAACTATTTATAAATCATTTATACATCAATATAATAATTATGGAATATTGGGGTATCACAACATAACATCCCAATCATCTAAATTAAACAAGTAGACTTGCAAATAATCAAATGGGTGGTATAAAAACTACCATAAGCAAGGCTACGTTTTTGTTTACCAATAATGATATTCACCACACTCGTACTTATTTTAGTTATAGCAATTGTAAGATCACATATACACACACTCTAGCCCTAAGTATAGTAATGAAGGTTATCTCAATGATCTACATACTTATGTCATCTGAATCCTTCAACTCGATTCACAACTCATAAAGACAGAACTGAAATGAAACAAATTCAAATTAGAATTTATAGTTTTGAAACCCCAAAACAGAACATTTAAATCAAATTAATATCAAAACCAATTTGGGTTTAAGGCCTTAGTACAAACCAGCAAAAGAAGTGAAGATGGTGATAATATAACTGATGGTGGCCTTGACGGAAGGCGAGGATCGAGATGACCAGCCATGGTCGCATGATGATGGCGGCAAGAGAAACTCGACCAAAAGGCGAGTGAAAGAAAATAGTGGGTTAACAAAATAAACTTAAAACCCATAAAAACGAAATTGAAATCGGGATTAAGAGATTACCCAATTGACTAAACACAAGGGAGCATAAGAACGATGGTGGTGGGAGCTTTTTCGGTCGCCGGAATTCATGGTGGAAAAAGCTCTCATGGTTTTGCACAAACTAAATGGAGAGAGAGAGAGAGAGAGAGAGAGAGAGAGAGAGAGAGAGAGAGAGAGAGAGAGAGAGAGAGAGAGAAATCTCAAATGGGTGACGTAGCACGCAAAGAGAATTTTCATTTGATTTCATTAACCACAATTTAACATTAGGCTTTTAGGATTTGTCTTGAGAACTTTGAAAATAGGGAGAAGGAGTGAAAATGGTGGTGAAGGGTGATGGATGAAATGGAGGCGGAAGAAGGGAGGATGAGAGTTGTTTGATGTTGTTGAGTTCTTGATGGGTGTTTGATAAGCAGTAATTTTATAAAGGGGATTTGGAGAGAAAGGAATAAAATATTGAGTAGCTTTTGTTTTTGAACAATAAAATATGGATGTGAGAGAGACTGTTCTTGACGGTGGTTTAGTGAAGGAGAGTAGAAAACCGGGAGCAAAAGTAGATGGTTTTAGTCTAGGCAATAAAAATAAGGTGGAGAGGGAGGATGAGTTGTCGGGGTTTATGGCAATAGGTGAGTTATACTCCCCTCTCCACCTAGCTACATAGAGCCTTTCCCATTCTCTCTCTCTCTCTCTCTCTCTCTCTCTCTCTCTCTCTCTCTCTCTCTCTCTCGCTCGTGGACCTCACTTGCCTATCCCACCTCCACGAAGCTCCGTGGAGTTGGGAGTATATAAAAATTTGCGGGTTTATGGTGGACAAGTGTCACACATGAAGGAGCGAATAAAGTTGGATAAGTGTCACTTTTTTAAAAAAAAAATTAAAGTCCAAAAATGAATAAAATAAAATATAAATAAATGATCTAATTAACCTTTTAATAATTCATTATTAGTTTAATAAATCATTAGATTATTCACTAAACATACTTAAAAATTTTGGGTTATTACATGAAGAGTCTCATAAATGTTAGATTCTCACTTGCATTGCTTTATTGACCTCACGTGCTTTCGTCATATCTAAGCCTCCCAAATTCTTTCGACAATAAACTTTGCCTCAACCTATAAGATTTGACGCTTTACTATTAGAATCGTTACTCCAAAACAAATTTCTATTTAGTTTATCCAACTTATCAAAAGAAGAGCTCGACAAAGAGAAGATTTTCAAGCGTAGCAGCTAAATTTGTGTGAATAAGAGTAGCTCAACTAGCTTGTGACAGATAATTGATTTTCCAATCGGGCGGATGTCCTTTAGTACGATCCACGACATCCTTAAAAGTTGACTCGTTCCCTCTTTAATTAATGATCAAACAACCGAGATATTTGTGTAGATTGGAAGAGTAGCTCATAACAAGGATTTCCTTACAAGAATCAATCATAGTCAAATGTTCCTGGTACATTGAGAAATCGATATCTCAAAATTAATCTCTTGACCTAATATAACACAGTAGTCATCTAGGACTCTCTTCATAGCATGACAATTTTGATTAGATCCTAAAGTAAAAATCATTATATCATCTTCATTATGTATCTTCATTGTATCATCCGCAAAGACACTTCATGTCAAATCTTTATACTAGTACTTTTAGAGGAGGAAACATTTTATCTTTGCAGTCTACGAACAAGTACTTCAATGCCAAAAGATAGCAAAAAATAAAAGATATCCTTCAACACTTTTTAAAGACTACATGATGTTTACCTCTACTAGAAACTTTTCCTTATTCTTTAAAAATAATATAATAAATGATTAATAACATTGTGATTAATACAAATGTGTTCTATTTGAAATTGAAATTAGATCTAGAGCACTTTGGATTCCACCATTTAGTTTGAATACCTTGAATTAGATTTAAGAATTTGAAATTTTGCAATTCAAATACAAACTCATTGTTTGGGAAAACCAAATATTTCAATTCAAAAATTTGAAATATGAATTTCTTGTTTGGGAAAACAAGGAATTTAAATTCAAAAATTTGAAATGAATTTCTTGTTTGCCAAAACAAGGAATTTCAATTCCACAATTTGAATTTCATCTATTGTTTGCCAAACCTATTACAACTCTACTTTGCTTATAATCAACTTAAAATCCAAGCACTATCAAATACAATAATATCAACTTGCACCCCATTGTCAACTTAAAATCGAAATACAATCAAATACAATAATATCTAGGAATCATTGAGACATAACAACACCCAATTCAACTTGCTTTCCATCGGTAGGTCTTTCAACGCTTGAAATTCCTTTGGACAACCCACAAAATACTTCATGCCTCTCAAAATCTGATGAGGGAAAATGCCATCTACCTTGGAAAGTTCAGCACGGTTCTCGTCGCAACTGATTTGGTTAGCAGGTTGGATTTTACTTTCAATGTACCGCTGAATTGATTCTGAAAAACTAGTTATAACATCCACCAAATGATTTCTTTTCACCTTCTTGTTAGAACCGGAAGAAATAGGCATATCCTTAGTAGTGCTCCCTCCTTCGTGCTCTAAATCCATAGCTGAAGCTGATTCTTTCACTTGCTCCGCCTCTTCACCTGTCGCTCTATCCGGGCCAACTAGTACACATATATCATCCCAATTTTCAATTACCTTGTTTTGATAAGCCTTCGCAAACTCATTTTCCTGTAAAAACAGCAGCAGCAACAACATCAACAACTACAACAACAACAACAACAACCCAGTAAGTGTCCCGCCTAGGGCGGGGTTTGGGGAGGTCCAGATGTACGCAGTCTTACCCCTAACTAGTTGCCTAGAAGAGAGACTGTTTCCGAAAGACCCACAAAAACCTTTTTTTTTTTTTTTTTAAATGCATTTCAAAACGTTTTTTTTTTTAAAGCAGTGAAGAATGATCAAAAGGGCAAGGAAAGTAAATCAGTACACATACTAACACAAGATTCTACTTACTAAGCAACATAAAGTGAAGGAGACGCTACAGGCTATAAACAAAATGAATCAACCTCTAGTACTAGCCAATGCACAACCCTAATCTAACGCGGATCCTCTGCACGGATCCTGCTACGCCATAATCTCCTATCTAGGGCCAAGTCCTCGGTAAGATCTAGACGGGTCAAATCCTGCCTGATTACCTCTCCCCAAGTCTTCTTCGGGCGTCCTCTTCTTCGCTTACAATCTCTAAGTGTAATTCTCTCACACCTTCTCACCGGTGCATCACGATGTCTCCTCCTCACATGCCCAAGCCATCTAAGCCTTGTTTCTCGCATCTTGTTGTCGATATCGGTCACTCCCACCTTGCCTCTCAACACTTCGTTCCTAATTCTATCTCTTCTTGTAGAGTTGCACATCCAACGAAGCATCCTTATCTCGGTCACCCGCATCTTCTGCACATGCACCTGCCTCACCGGCCAACACTCCGCCCCATATAGCATAGTTGGCCTGATGGCTGTACAATAAAACTTACCTTTAAGTTTTAGTGGATTTTTTCTGTCACATAGAACTCCCGTTGCACTCCTCCACTTTAGCCACCCTGTTCTGATACGATAAGTCACATCATCGTCCATCTCGTCGTTGCCCTGTATGATTGAACCGAGATATTTGAAACAATCCCTCTTCGGTACCACCTCCGTACCAATCTTAATCTCCATATCCGAGGCAACCCCATCTCTTGTGAATTTGCCTTCCAAGTACTCGGTCTTTGTCCTACTTGGCTTGAATCCCTTTGTCTCTAGTGTGTCCCGCCAAAGTTCCAATTTGGCGTTAACACCTTCTCTAGTCTCGTCTATCAGAACAATGTCGTCGGCAAACAACATACACCAAGGCACATCCCCCTGGATAGTCTTAGTGAGCTCATCCATAACGGTTGCAAATAAGAAGGGACTCAACGATGACCCTTGATGTAACCCAATATCTATAGAAAATTGCTCAGTTTCCCCTCCTGTAGTCCTGACCCTAGTCCTCACTCCTTCATACATATCCTTAATCACTCGGATATAGGCGACTGGAACCCCCTTGGATTCCAAGCACCTCCACAGAACTTCTCTGGGTACCCTATCATACGCCTTCTCCAAATCAATGAAAACCATGTGCAAGTCCCTTTGTCTCTCTCTGTAGTACTCCATAGAACGTCTAATCAGATGAATCGCTTCCGTTGTTGACCTCCCTGGCATGAAACCGAATTGGTTCTCCGAGATTAGAGTACTCTTCCTTAGTCTCTTCTCAATCACTCTCTCCCATAGCTTCATGGTGTGACTGAGTAGCTTAATACCCCTATAGTTGGTGCAGCTTTGGATATCTCCTTTGTTCTTGTATAGGGGAATCAATGTGCTGAGTCGCCACTCCTCCGGCATCCTTGCGGATTTGAGGACCACGTTGAAAAGCCTAACTAACCACAATAGACCTTCTTCCCCAAAACTCTTCCATACCTCTATGGGTATCTCATCTGGTCCTACTGCCTTCCCACTCTTCATCGTCCGCATGGCCCCTTTGATTTCTTCCTTCGTAATGCGACAACAAAAGCTGTAGTTGCGGTGTTGTTCGGCTGTGGTAAGGTCTCCCAACGAAATGGCTACGTCTCCAACATTGTTAAAGAGCTCATTGAAATACTCATGCCACCTCCTCTTGATGTTCGCGTCATCCACAAGAACTCTTCCCGCCTCATCCTTAATACAACGAACTTGATCCAGGTCTCTAGTCTTCCTCTCCCTAACTCTCGCCAACCTGTACACGTCCTCTTCTCCCTCCTTAGTGGCCAATTTTTGGTACAAGCTCTCATATGCTTTACTTTTGGCTTCTGCTACTGATTTCTTTGCCTCCTTCTTTGCCGCTCTGTAGACTTCCCGCTTCTCCACCCTTTCCTCATCTATAGTGCTATCCATTAGGGCTTTATAGGCAACCTTCTTAGCCTTCACCCTATTTTGAATGTCCTCACTCCACCACCAGGATTCCTTCTTGCTACTTCCTATCCCTCTTGCAACTCCTAAAGTCTCCTTTGCCGCATTCCTAATGAGATCCGCCACCCCTGCCCACATTTGACTCGCGTTGCCTTCTCTTCTCCAGATGCTATCCGACTCAACCTTTGCCTTAAATTGACTCCCCACAATTCCTCTAAGATTCCACCACTTGATTTTGGTGCCATTGTGTGCACTTCTCTTCCTCTTCCACCCCTTCATCTTAAGGTCCAAAACGACCATCCTATGTTGGGTCGACACACACGCACCTGGTAAAACCTTGCAATCCATGCACAAACCTCGGGCGCCACGTCTAACAAGAATGTAATCTATTTGGGTCTTAGCGGTGCTGTTTCTGAAAGTAACTAGGTGCTCCTCTCTTTTGTTGTAGAAGGAGTTGGTTACCATTAGGTCATACGCAGTCGAAAAATCTAAGACCGACCTCATCATCATCTCTGTATATTACATAATCTTGATATCGTGTTGGCGTAACACGATTTCTCTGCGGACGACCTGCTGGCCTTGCATCTTCCGTCATAGAGGAAGTATTAACTGGTGGTGTTAGGGAGCCACTTGGAGAATGAGTCTGTGGCTCATCTATGGGAACTTCATTTATAATGACATTGCTAGATGTGTCATTATTTTGATGACATTTCCATTCTTCATCTTCAACAAATCGGACATCTCTGCTTACTATAATCTCCTCGATATCTGGATTATACAACTTATAACCCTTGGTCACATCACTATAACCAATAAATATACATTTTCTGCTTTTATCATCGAGCTTTTTCCTCTTCTGATCTGGTATATGGGCATATGAAATGCACCCAAATACACGTAAATGAGACACATCTGGTTTGTTCCCACTCCATGCTTCTTCTGGCGTCCGTCCACGAACACTCCTAGTGGGACACCTATTCAATAAGTAAATTGCACAACAAACGGCCTCTGCCAAAATGGCAGATGTTTGACCTTCAACATGCTTCTAGCCATCTCAAATATGGTTCTATTTTTTCTTTCTGCTATACCATTCTGCCGAGGAGTATAGCTAGCTGTTAATTGATGTTGAATCCCTTCTTTCTTGCAATAATTATTGAACTCATTAGATATAAATTCTCCACCTCTTTCAGACCTCAAGGTCTTTAAAGGATAACCGCTTTGTTTTTCAACAAGTACTTTGAACTCCATAAACTTGTTGAATGCTGCAGATTTTTCTTTCAAGAAATAAACTCATAACTTTGTAGAAAAATCATCTACAAATAGTAGAAAATACCTTTTCTTCCCGATAGATTCTACCTCAACTGGTCCACATATATCCGTGTGCACCAACTCTAACGGTTGCTTCGCTCGTCTAGACTTTCCAATCATAAACGAGTCTCGATGATGCTTTACGAGAATGCAACCTTCACAAGGGCTACTAAGAGCTTCAATAAGAGGTAAGCCCGTAACCATATCTAGCCGCACCAATAACTTCAAGCCTCGGAAGTTCAAATGGCCAAATCGAAGATGCCATAACCAATTGCTATCTTTCACCATTGCTTGTAAACTCATCAATGTTCTAGCTTGAACCGACAAAGGAAACATCGATTCTTCGTCATGTTCACCTTTGTAATACACTTATTATTTTTTCCTCTGATCTCGCACACCCCATTTTCAATATGAACTTTGTGCCCCCTTTCTGAAAGTTGTCCAATGCTTAACAAATTCCAGAATAAACCTGGCACATAGAATACGTCTGCAATCATAACATTAGTACCATTTTTCGATTGAATACTAATATTACCTTTTCCCTTCACAGGAATTTTAGACTTATTCCCGAAACTCACTTCTCCTTTCACCGATTCATCAAGGAATTCTTTCTTTCTGGTCATATGATTGCTACATCCCGTATCCAGATACCAAATATTACTGTTTTCGGCATCTGTACTTTCTTTGCAGGTAATAACTAAGTTTTCAGTCACTTCTACGGCATTCGCTTTTGCTTGCTCACCATGTTGTACATTTTTCCGGCATTCAAATACATAATGCCCAAATTGTCTACATTTGTAACACTGGATTTTGGATTTGTCACGCCCACCATTTGCTCTTTCACCCGAAGAACTGCCTTCACCATTTATATCTTTATTTGAGGTATAAAAGTTACCTCTTCCTCGACTACGACCACGACCTCGGCTGTGACTTCTTTGGTATCCGCCATGACCGCTGGATACATTCGCATTGCTTTGCAAAGCACGCTCACCCCTAGAATTGTTGTTTCGTTGGTTAATTCGCTGCTCATGAGAGGCCAACGAACCCAACAATCTTTCAATGGAGATAGTCGACAAGTCATTTGCTTGTTCTATTGCAGCCACAATAGAATCAAATTCTGATACGAGTGTTCTCGTTATCTTCTCAACAACCCGTTGATCGATTATGGTTTCACCATTAGCCCGCATCTGATTTGTAATTAACTGGACCAGATCAAAGTAATCATTTATTGATTTTGAATCATTCATGCTTAGATTTTCAAAATCTCCGCGTAACGTCTGCAAACAAACTTGCCTCACTCTTTCGTCTCCTTTGTAGGATTTTTGCTGAATATCCCACGCCGCATGAGACGTTTCAGCTAACGATATTTTCGAAAATACCGTTTTCTGCTCAGCTGCAGAAAAGATAGAAAACAAGGCCTTCTGGTCTTTCTTGCGGGTTTCTTGTAATGTCTCCTTCTCCTCCTTAGACATCGACCCAAATGCTGTTGGGTCGGTCACATCTTCAAATCCTTTTTCTACCACCTTCCACATATCATGAGAGCGGAAGAATACTTTCATTTGAATAGCCCAATCATCATAATTGCTTCCAACTAATTTTGGAAGGGGCAGTTGAAATGAGTTGCTTGTTGCCATTTCCCGATTATAATATTCGCAAGAAACCTTGCTCTGATACCAAATGTAAGAAAAGAAGAATTTGCTAATTCTTGTATTCACTCAATATATAAACAAAATAGGAGGAGAATAACAAGAATATAGGAAGTATAACAATCTGCTAAATTCTTTCACACTTTCTTCCTTAAATATCTGATTTACAACATCTCTTTTATAGACTCTCATATACTAAATTTACCAAAGGTATCTAATGAAACTCATTTATAACCTCCTAAGATGTTACAATTAATCTGCGGTTAATTGTGAATTGCTAAACACTTATTTACTATTCTTAGCTTATTTAATTCAAGTTTGTTTTCTTTAACAGCAACTACCAATTCATTATTTTGAAAGTTTAAAGGAAACAGAGACCCCTCAAACTGGAAACTTACACAAAAATCACCATAAAGAAACACAGGTACATAGACAGGTGCAGCAAGTCACGGATAAGCTCCAGGTAGAATGTACAGACAGCCTTCTTCTCCCATTGCCCTTCCATAAGCATGTCACTCACATAAAATACGTATTTGACAAACATTGAAACTGTTGTTGTGGCGAGTATCATGTACTCAAATGCAAAGAAGATGGACACAGAAGCCTGTTGTGTCTCTATCAAATACTTCAATGAGCTGTACAGGAAGAGGCTATCCAAAAGAAGGAGGAAGCCCATAAATGAGACGATCCTGACATGGGACAATATTGGCACAGCTGGAGTTGTTTCAATGAAGTCCACCCTCTTCTGAGCCAGCCAATGCAACGATTTTATCAACAGGAGAGCAGTAACCATAGCAAGAAACGAAACTGAAAAATCCTGTCGGAAAATCGTTATGGCAAACAGGATCTCCATGACCTCTCTCCACGACTGTTCGTTGAGTCTCTCAACCTCTGCTTCACGGAGTGAACCAAGGAACGTCCGTTTGGCCAATTGCCATAAAGAACACATTATAACCAGACCCATGTTGAGCAGGATCACTAAACTTATCTTTGAGGTTGATAGATGGAGCAAAGCAGGGTAAAACTGCCCTCTACTGTGAAATGCGTGATATATAACACCCAGAGTAGCAACCAAACTAAGGCCTGCATATGGCCGCAATCTCACCATCTTGCATAACCTGGTATTATTCCTCGCCAGAGACCCAGAAAAAAAAAAAAAACAAAGAAATTATTCTGCTATGACATCAACAACTACAGTAAGTAATTGAAACAAAGACAGAAACAGAAATATGAAAAATAAACGGCATGAGGAATATCAGATTGCAGAACTAGTAGACAATGAAGTATCAGACATGCATGCTACTCAAAACAACTGGCTTGTGTTTTCTTTTAATTATGTTTTCTCTGAAGTTCTCCAATCCCTTTCAATTTACGCATTTGGCATCAGTAACAATTGGCATGAGATAATTTCTGTTTCCATTTCAGTTGTGTTCCCTCCTATTAAACCAAGTGTGCAGGGCACAATCAGATGTAACTACTTAAATTCATCTCCATTTAGATTTGCAGGTTTCAACCTTCGCGTTTTCAGTTCAGCCGCAATTTTGAAAACTTCTCAGTTCACCAATGTCAACCTCACTTCTATTATACATGTATTCATAAACATCTCATTTATATCTACATGATCATGAATACCATTCAACCAAAGCATATAGTAGCATTTAGCAATTGATAGGTGCATGCATTTATAATATTCTTGTCATTTTCTTTTCTGACCATCAATCTAAAACTTGAAACCCAAGACCCAAGCTGTACTAGCTGTAAACTAGCTGAACTATATATATGTACTAGCAGTTAACTAAGCCTAACCCAATACCCAAGGCTTCATGTTTACACCCAACAAATTATGATGTTATTTGACACAATGCAGTAGGTGCATAAGATGTCTAACAACAATTCAGAATAGTAAGTGCATGAAAAATAAGTCAAAACAGCTAGATAATTGCATCCCATTTAAGCTACATAATTAGACTAGGATTCAAGTGTACAAAGCCACAAAAGAACAAGTAGAGTGAATTGTACCTCACAATACACGAGCCAGTCACAGAGTTCCTCTTTGCTTATGTTTATCATCTTTTTCTCCTCATCCCAAACAAACTTTGTCATGTTGCGGATTTCGGCGATGTTTGTATAATGTTTCTTCCACAAACCAAGCCTATTCTTCGCATGATCAGCATTTACATTCAGCCCCAACTTCGAATTTAATTCATCAGCCACCGCTTGGTAGGCTTGTCGCTTCCAATCACCATCCCCTTTGTTACCTTGATTAATTTGGTCATATAAAACGGAAGCGAGAATTCCATCCATTTCAGCATTCCAGGAGACATATGCTCAAAATACCCAAACACACTAGCTTAAATAAGATGGCCAAACATTGACCAACTCAAGTTCATAGCTTGATGTCATAAACCTATGAGCTCTGACCAATGACCATCATTCAGATTCAGAACTCAGAACTGAGAAACCAGCAAACACATTTCCACTACCAACCCCCTTTGAAACTCTTGAATCATAAAAATTGGCCCTTACATGCACTCCAATTAACAAACAAAAATGCTGACCAAAAAGACATGTGGTAATGAATAGAATTGGTGAGTCTCCGAAGCACATACATAAATGCAGCAGACTTCATTCATGCAATTTGTCCGGGTAACTTGAGAAGCACCACATTATTGTTATGCAGCAGAGTTGGATAAGCAGAACAAATATAAGCAATGATAAAGAGAACATTTTACCCAACAAATCGCCCATGTAATTTTGTACAAGTTTCTTAGTTAATATAAGTAGTTGGTACTTGGTATACAGATCAAGTATAGGCTGTACAACAAGACAAGATTAGAAACAATGCTGCTAACATGTCCACCACAATGATACCCATTTTATTCATCATTTTTCTTTTGTTTTCAGCAGAAGAACATTTAAATTCCATTCTAGAAATAGATTGCCAACATACGACCTTTTATAAGCAAAAAGAACATGACATTACCACTAACAAGTATCATAGAGAATAAGGAATGCACTCCCACAACAGCCCACACCACGACCAACAAAAAGTTAATGATATCTACCGCTGTGGGAATCCAAAAACACCCAATGCAAGAATGGAACAAATCATTAGCATAATATTTGGATAGACAGAACTCTTCAAATATCCCAGCTACCTAAACAACATTTCCTACATGGAATGATCATTGCAAAGCAATATATTGGTTCACCCAATGAAACCACATGAACTAGAAACCTTATGAAATCACCCAATGAAACCACTGTCTTGGTTCAAATAGGATTCCATACTTTTTTCCTTTTAATCCTTCACAAAATCACAGATTCATAATTTAGTCTCTAGTCTTCACATCTCATAAGCCATGAAAAAAATCAATCTGAAGCCAATAATTTGCTACTCAAATCAAACAAATTCATAACAAATTCATGAAAATTTCAGAAATTAATTTTTTTTTTTGCTTGTCAACAGAACATAAGTTAATTAATTATATCATAGAGAATACTAATAAGATAGAAAATCCAGAAATTAATCCCAAATTTTCAGTGAATTATTCAAAAACTTACTGATTTGCTTTGTAGATGTGCTTCGAACTTCAAGAGCAACAAGTGTAGAAACCCTAGTAGTTAACCTAACCAAACAAATAAATATACATTAAGTACTTAACCCTCCACAAATGGAGCTTAAAACATTCAATAAACCCTAATCAACCAAACAAAATCCTAGAGTAGCAACTTTACCTTTGGAGAGCACTAAAAACCTCCGATCAAAAGAGGAGATAGAAAGAGTAAGAGAGATAACGAGATATGACAGAGGAGGGAGAGAGAGAGAGTTAGATTGAAAATCGCCATGGATACGATCTGAGAGAGGAGGATGGGAGAGAGAGGAGAGAGAGAACTCGTATTCTGTCTCAGAGAGCGAAGAAAAAAATATCACGAAATGCGGGTTAGGTTTCTGATTTCAAATTTGGGCCAAAATGAGTTAATTTAGAATTGACTCTCACATGCATGTTTCAAATGGACGTGGATTTGGTCCAATTCATGGGGTTCAAATTTTGAGTTATCCAAACAGTCAATTTGGATGAAATGGTAGATTTGAAATCAAATGAGGCCCTAGCCATTTCTAATTCTTAGAAATTAGAATTGAAATTCATTATTACTCATTGCTAAATCTAAATAGTACTCGAAAGAGCCAAAATTGAATTCGTTCGCATGGTTCTACTTCGAACCACCTGTTTTAAACCAATTTCGATCCCCATACCTTGACATTTGACGCACTTACTCACACCGTCACACGACACATGTGCAGGGAGGGAGACTCGGACAACCCCCAGTCGACCCACTTCTCGACTCTCTCTCTCCACCTCACTTCCCCTCATCACCGCCAACTTCAATAACTGAACACAACAATGGCAAGAAAATATCTTGGGCTACGGACCCTCTCAACGCTTCTCAGACATACTACTGTTTCTTCTTCAAACCTTCCAGAATCTTCCCAGCGTCTCTTCAACGCTTCTGCTCCTTTATTGCGTCCTCCTAGAAACTTCTTCTGTTCTCGCTCTTCCAATTTTATTGATGACTCTCAAGTTCCTGCTCCCATTAATTATAGGTACTCTTTTCTACCTATATCCTCTTTGTTTTTTCATCCATCACATTTTAGTTTTGAGGTTTTTGTTTGCTTGATAGGATGATTGCTGAATTTGTTTTAAAAGTATTTTAATTTAGTGTTGTGTTATCTGTTGTTGATAGTAGAATTGGATTAATTTTTCTGGGTTTGAAGTAAATTTATGAACATGGGCAAATAGGCAATTTTGCAATATGAATTGGCAGAACGGGGAAAAACAAACAAGCAAAAGATAAAAAGAAGTGGGTTTTTATGTTGGTAAATTGGGAAATCATGTGAATTGAGCTTGGTGATCTTTGGCTAGAGTGAAAGCTGATTGATTTTGCAGTGTTGGGTAGGAATTATCTTCCCCATTATAGTTTTTTTGGAGTTGGGAGTAAATAGTTTACCTCAATGGTTGGGAATGAAACTTAACATGGATTGGCTTGTTCAGGAAGATGATCTCAATGTTTTTACATGAGTTCACTATTGGTACTGAACTTGTTGCATAATCATCTGCTGTTTTGTGCCTATGCAATAATGTATACCAATAATAAGCTTTAGGACAAAGTTATTTCATATAGAAATTTTACTTGTTTGCTTAGTGGTGCATATGCATCTTGAATATGACTGTGATAATAATTAATGTTATAACAGTTCTGTGCTACAGGAGAATGAATTCCATAAATTAGCTGATTCCACCATACATCACCTGCTTGAGAAACTTGAGGTAATGAATTGATGTCAACTGGTGTACTGTTTGTTATTTTTATGAATTGATATGATATAAGTAATCGCTGAATGTTAAGATGCTAACACAACTGAATATCTATTCAGAAATGTTCTGAATATTCCTTATTATAGTATATGCTAGTACAAGCCAGTCGTTTGGTTGCTTAAGAGTGCATCATTGTGATACACTTGACGATAATTATTTTGTGGAATCACCTCAGTTGTTAGTTTCTTATGTAGAATTATGCACGTTGCTCAAGTGGTGCATGCTCACTTACATAGAATTTTAACAAAGCTATGCACATCCTTACGGATGATGTAATAGGTGTTTCCATTAGGGTGATACAAACTTATGGGAACCCCAAAAGCTAGCTCAAAGGGTGGGAGAGCCCATAAGTCTAAATTACCCCACATCAATCCCCATATGATCGATTCGGGACTCATGTCCATACCTTGCAATTGGACCGTAATATTGGGATGGTTTTTATGTAATGGGCGTAGCCCTCTCTCACAAGAAAAGAAGAGAAAAAATTGTTCACATGGAGCAATTTCCTTTGTAATTTTTTTTTTGTTCAGAACTTCAAAGTGTTTGGGTTTATATTATAGCGGATAACACTCACTGTCGCTTTAGCTTTACGGGAATGAAAATTTAAGGTACCGTATGAGTGTAGGAACTTCTCAAGATATCCTAGGCTTGCATTGGCACTTGGGCAGCAAAGTGACAATGGAGATTGATGGTTCAGTACAGACATTTCATGCTATGTTTAACCTCCTAGTGTATTGGTCATGATTACATGGTTCAGGAGAGATTCCCAATATATCCGTGTCTAGATCACAATGCAACTACACTCATGGTGTTAGCCACTTCCTTCTATAGCAATAGATAGAACATAGGAGCTGAAAACATTAATACCCCTTTTCAGAAACAGGTCACAGAATGCAAACCTTTGCCTGACAGGCAACGTATGAAATCACACACAGTGCCTTTGCCTAGAAATGTATCCGGGGTTTGAAATGACCAACTTTAATCAGGAATAATAATAATTGTAGACTTGATGCATTCTAATTTTTCCAACACCAAATTACTGAGCTGTCAGCTCCTCTGCATCTTGGATAGTTTGAGCGAAATTTACTAGTGTCATTGTCACATCAATTTGTTATTTCAAGAATTCTGCTCTGACTCCTAGCCATTCAGCCATGATCAACTTGAATGACCAAAGCAATAATATATAGCAGCTATCTTCATGGGAGCATCTCCTTAAAATCTAATTCTCCTAAATAAAAGGTCTATACGCAACTAACCATCTTAGTAGGGCCATTTTCTGATCTCAACATTTGTACACTTGATCTACATCAACATAGGAAGCAGACCGCCATAGCTCAAAGACGTATAAAGCGACTATCTGTTTACTCATACATAAGACAACAGTTACCAATGCATTATTTGAGGGAAGGGATACACAGTAGAGTCAGGGGAACATTTTTTACAGAAACTAGATACTTTATTTGGAAGGATGGGTAAGAGGAATTTCCAACAAATGGCAGTGGTCCTGAGAAGGTCATAAGTGAAATATTGTTATAGTTCTACAAGATCGTAGGAAATTTTTGGTTGTGGAAGCCAAGCATTTTTCTACTTGTCTTAATGCTAGTTGTTTTTGGCCTCGTGATTTGCTCTATGCTTCCTGAGAGATAACCTGATGCAGGTTTGGCTGTATGAGCTTTGTGCTTACACATTTTTCTATTCAGTGAAGGCTTGTGGGTTAAGTGTTGGGGTGCTATAGTTATATGGTTATGTCAATCCTTTGGCTGTGGTATTTAGCAGTTGGTAAAATTACCTGGGTCTGTGTCCTGAATTTGTACTTTGTAGTAGGGTATACGGTGAAGGCTGTATGTACGTATGCCATCTTAATTTGTCTACACTTGGTATCCTGGATAATATTGTATGATACCATATCTGACGCTTAGGCCTCGTTTACTTGCTTGCAATCATTTTGTAGAGTAAATGTGGGGTGAAAAGTGAAGGAGTGGGAGGAGAGGGATGGAAAAAGTGGGGTTGATTGCATCATTCAATGTAATCACAATTGCTCAACTTTTCCCATGTAATGTTGATTACTTTGAATGATTTAATCAACCTCATGTTATGTGCATTAGCGTACGATCTAGTCATGGGTCTGGACAAGGAAGAATATTTCTGAGAACCTATAGTGAGGGCAGACTCGTCCTTGACAGAGCCCCCGCTCAAAGTCTAAGGCAGACTCGTCTTTGACAGAGCCCCCTTTCAAGACTGGTTTTTTGAGAGATTAATTGCTTACCCTTTTATTGATTACTGTAGGCCCTTTATATAGGCTGTAATAACAAGAAGAAGAAACCTTAGAATATATTAGGATCTAACTAACAAAGGAAAGAGATCCCAGTATCCTAAATATAAGATCTAGATTCTGCAGAATATAAAATCTAAGTATATAGGGAAACAAAATAAACAATTAAAGGAAACTGAATAATGGTCTAATTGGGTGGATCTCCTGCTGTTGCCTTGCTGCCTTTCCTTAATATTGTTTGCCACAAAAGTGTCCACATCATCACTTCCCTTCTCGGCCTTGAGTTTGTCCTCAAGCTCAAACTTTGAATATGCTTCCTGGATATGCCCAACTGGTTGTGCACCTGGAGGTTGTCCTCGCCATAAAACCTCATTCTGATTTAGGACAAACTTCATAGTCAAAGAGCTGAAGTCCCACAAAATTAGGCCTAGAGTAGTCGACCATTTTACCCCTAGAATCACGTCAAATCCCTCTAATGGGGTAACATATAAATCAGCCTGGAAGATGTCATTTGCAACCTGAATTGATACCGACTTACAAACGCCCATGCTATTTACACGCTCCCCATTTGCCAAAAGTACTTGCTGTCCTGGTCTTTTAAATATTTCCAATCCCAAACTTGGTAATAAACCTTCATGCAGAAGGTTATGCGTGTTGCCGGAATCTATTAGTATCGAAACAGTAACCCCAGACACCTAACAGCCGCATGGTAGAAGAATTGGAGATCCCACTAATGGCATGTAGACAAATATTAGGATCGTCTTCCTCTGGCTCACTTTCGGCTTCTGGAACCTCAATGAGGAATAACCTTTTACATTTGTGTCCTACTGCATAAGATTCATCACAATTATAACACAATCCTTTGGCCCTCCTTTCAGCCGTTTCTACTCGTGTTAGCCTTTTGACAAACGGTGAGGAAGAGTTTACCCCGCTACTGCTCCCGACTGGTTTTTCGGTACTTTGTTCCCCTCCCTTTGCATTGAAGCTTTTGCTGGAGCAGATAACAGACCCATTGCTGGTTGATATGGGACCAGACCAGTTCATGCTGGTTCGCGAGGTTAGGGACCGCTCACAGACCCGTTGCTTACGCTCCAATGCTCGAGCCATATTCATGGCAACTCCAAGGTTTCCAGGTTGCTGCATCTCAACATCAATCTCAACATCAATCCTGAGATCATCTACCAGCCAGCAGTGAAGAGGTCCACTTGTTGGCAAGGTTTAAGATCAGAAGTCCTGGCCAATAATGACTGGAACTGGCGTTGATATTCCTCCACAGACCCGGTCTGTCGAAGGTTGGCGAGTTCTCCCAAGGGGTTATTACTCATAGGTGGGCTGAATCTCACGTGACCGCAGTCCTTAAAATGGCCCCAATCCAGCGGTGTCTCCCTCTCCTCCTGCTCCAGTTGATCAAACCATAGTTGTGCCTCACCCAGCAAATGAAACCCACCTTGTCTCCTTCAGCCGTCTTTTGATTGCTGAAGAATTTCTCACATCGTTTCAGCCATCCCAAAGGATCGTCAGTGCCATCATAAGTAGGAAACTCCATTTTGGAGGTGGCACCATAGATCCCCCTGACTGCGATCCAGATTTGTCGGAACTGGTGCGGCCACTGCTGTTACTGCTCTGTCCCTCTGCGCTTTCTCCAACAGACCCCTTCCGAAACGAAAGGGTCAATTCTGCCATTTGCTCTTCTAATGCACGTTGTCGTGTATACATTTGATCCATAAAAGCTTCCAACTTGGCTTCCAAATCCCCGTCACCCATGACACCAAGATGTTATGTGCCTTAGCGTAGGATCTAGTCATGGGTCTGGATAAGGAAGAATATATCTGAGAACCTATAGTGAGGGCAGACTCGTCCTTGACAGAGCCCACGCTCAAAGTCTAAGGCAGACTCGTCTTTGACAGAGCCCCCTTTCAAGACTGATTTTTTGAGAGATTAATTGCTTACCCTTTTATTGATTACTGTAGGCCCTTTATATAGGCAGTAATAACAAGAAGAAGAAACCCTTTAATATATTAGGATCTAACTAACGAAGGAAAGAGATCCCAGTATCCTAAATATAAGATCTAGATTCTGCAGAATATAAAATCTAAGTATATAGGAAAACAAAATAAACAATTAAAGGAAACTGAATAATGGTCTAATTGGGTGGATCTACTGTTGTTGCCTTGCTGCCTTTCCTAATATTGTTTGCCACAAAAGTGTCCACATCACCTTACTTTTCCCATCTCCTTCTTCCCCCTCCTTCATTTTCCACCTCACATCTACCCTATAAAATGATTGCATTGCAAGCATTTGATTGCAAGCAAGTAAACACCACCTTAGAGTTTCCCTCAGACATAGGCTTCTTTTTTTAGGAAACTCCCTTTTGGCGGTTTGGAGCTTTAATTTCTCTGGATCTCTTTTGCTTCTCAAACATTCTGTGCTAGTTTTTCAAGTTTCTTGCACTAGTACTATGCTTTGACAAGAACTCCATGTGTTCTTCTATGAGTAATCTTTATTTGCTTATTCACCCCTCTACGAAAAGGTGAATTGAACTTTTTTTGGCGACTAAATGACAGAGAACAACCAGCATCTGAACTTCCTGACAACCTTTGTGGGGGTGGTATAACACAGCTTTAGAATACACTTAGGCGACCGTTTTGGTTGAGACATTTGTAATTTCATTTGTTGGCATTTGGATAACAACTCTTCTCTGGTTTTTCAACTGTCTTTATTTTGGACATGCCAGGAATATGGTGATGGTGTTGAAATTGATGGTCTTGACATAGACTATGGGGTAAGTAAAGTTTTCATTTGAAAATTATTACTTTGATCCTCCGCTGCCTGTGCTGGTATGCATGTCAGCACGTATATTCCTGTTGTATGTTTTCTTAATAGAAATGTAATTGCAGAATGAGGTTTTGACCCTGAGGCTTGGGAGTTTGGGAACTTACGTTATAAACAAACAGACACCAAACAGACAGATTTGGTTGTCTTCTCCAGTGAGGTAATTATGTCGTTATGCTTCATAGTCGCGTCTTTCTATCGTCTATCTTGTGCTTCCTCTTCCAATAGAGATTGTTCACCAGTATCTTGGCTGTGTACTAACATTACTTAGTTGATAAATGCAATTAAATTGTATGGATCCTTCTTGGTGGGTTCTGGGGAGGTTAATGTAGGCAAGTATGCAACCTTACCTATGACTTATGTAGTTATGTTGCATGAAACCTAAAGTTGTTGGAGTTATTGATTGCTTAATGGACTTATGTTGCACAAAAACTAGCTGGTAATTTTGTGAAATGGAAAGAGATTGAATTGGTTATTGTCAACTCACTGCCTTCTTAATTGGAATATGTCATTTCTCAGATTTTCTCTTAACCTGAATCTACCGTAGTTCTAACTTCTAAATGGCAGCAACTTATTGTTTTGAACATTAAGTAAAATTATTTTATTTGGTAACTAGTTGCCTAAAATTCTTTCTGGTACAAGGTGATATTTTATTACCAAAAGCCAATCAGTACAAGGTTTCAACAGAGGCATACCTCTGGAATAAGACTCATGGGAGGGGCTTACCTTCGAGAAAGGGCCTCCCCTGTACCCCATAGTCTCATTACAGCCCAGCTTACAAAACAGAACAACCATCTTAGTACATCACCAGACCTATAATATCAAGCAAACCAAACAAGCAGCGTTATTACCTATCAAATAAGCTATTAAACCACATTCTATCATTTTAGGATACCAACTTGGGGCATTACTCTCCCAATTCTAATCTGTATTTCCTGTTTAATGCTTCTTACCACCTGATTAGGATTTTTCATAGTCTTCTGCCACAAAACTTGATTCCTGATGTTTCCATACGTGCTACACTAAAGATGTTAGCACTGCCGCTGTTACTCCTCTTCTGAATTTTGTCCCCTTGAATCTCCTGTAGATCCACTTCCATCCCTGCTTAACATCAGGGAGATGTTTAATATGCAACCATGCACACACTCGAATCATGCATCATTTGCTGTATGCACATTCAGAAAACAGATGCATACAAGTCTCGCTACTCTGATCACATAGAAGGCACCTGTCATCATCACATACTTTGCACATGTGCTGCCATGCTTTGGTTTTCAACCTATCTAGCATCACCAACCAACTAAAAAAATTGTGTCTAGGAACAGCTAGGCGGTTCCATACCCATTTGGCCCACCTTACATTGCTCTGTATCCCCTGTAACCAAGAGTATCCAGATGCAACAGTGTAGACTTGTTTAGGGTGGTGCTACCATTTATTGCCATCATAGCCACCAACCATTCTATCTCTCACCTGTAGTATCTTCTTCCATGTCCAACTAGCATTTACAGTTAGTTGGACAGTGTCCCAGCTATCTTCTTTCATGTATATGTGGTGCACCCATTTAATCCACAAATTATCAGCCTTAGTAGGTGGTTGCCAAATATATTTGCCCATAGCCGCCATATTCCAGCTAACACAATCTCTGATCCCCAGCCCCCCCTTTGACTTTGGTTTACTCAAATTTTCCCAAGACACAAGAGGAACTTTCGAAAGAGCAGTCTTCCCTTCCCATAAAAAAGATCTGCAAATAGTAGTAATTTTCTGTAGAATAGTCTGGGGTAATACAAAGATAGATGCCCAGTAGGTGTGCATACTCTCAAGTACTATGTACTGAGTTGATAAGCTGGATCCTCCCAGTATAGGATAAGTTCCGTGTCCCCCATTCTGATCTTGGCAGTAATCTTGTCAATCAAAATATCACAATCAGCTACATTAAGTCTCCTAGAAGATACAGGAACTCCTATGTACCTGAATGGAAGTTTCCCCACTGTGTATCCAGACCACTCATTCAAAGTTTTCACCATATCCTCTGTCATATTGCAAGCATAGAAGGCTGGTTTCTGCTTGTTAGCATGTAGGCCCGAAGCTTCAGAAAAGGTTTGGAAACCCTGCGACAGTAAGATGATGGACTTCATATCACCATTACAGAATATTAACAGATCGTCTGCGAAACACAAATGACTCAATTGGAGGTCCTTGCACCCAGCATGGTATTTAAAATCCTCCATTTTCCCTACCTCTCCAAGAATTCTAGAACATACACACCACAAAAATGAGAGGAGACAACGGAACCCCTTGCTGCAACCCCTTTAATGAACCCATGCAAGCCACCATTAAGAGCAATAGAGAATTTAGCAGTAGAAATACATGTCATAACCCATTTAACAAACTCAACAGGAAACTGCAAAGTAATCATAATATCCTCAACAAAATCCCAATCCACCAAATCATAGGCCTTCTTGAGGTCTATTTTAAGCATGCATCTTGACGGGGCATTCTTCCTACCATAATGTTTAACCAAATCTTGACAAACCATTATGTTATGAACAATTTGTCTTCCCCCAACAGAAGCACTTTGATTTTTTGATATGAGTGACGGTAAGACAGTTTTTAATCTATTGCATAACATTTTAGACAAGCATTTGTAAGTTACAGTACAACATGCTATGTGCCTGAACTCAGTGACAGATTGAGGATGATTTACCTTAGGAACCAAGGTCAGAATTGTAGCATTAAGACGTCCAAGCATCTTGCCATGCTGAAAAAAGTCTAACATGGCATCAGAAAATTCCTCTCCCACAATGTCCCACGAATCTTTAAAAAATTGGCTCCCAAAACCATCCGGACTAGGAGCTTTATTCCCGTCAATATCAAACATAGCAATTTTCACATCCTTAGCATCAAAAGGAGCACAGAGAGACTTTTGTTGTTCCCCAGTGAGCACTCCCCCATTATTCTCAACCACACTCCTAATTACTTTCCTTCCAGTCTTGGATTTGGTTCCAAGTACTCCCTTCGTTCTTTTTTCTCCTACCCACTTTCCTTTTACATCCGTTCTTTTTTCTCCTACCCACTTCCCCTTTTAGTAATACTTTAAGTATTAAAAGACCCATTTATCCTTACGTTTTCTTGTCATCATTACTTTCCAACCCACTACTAACTCACACACTCTCTCATGTTAAAGTAAGGGCAAATAAGGAATTTTTGTTCCATAAGGAACTCTCATTAAACTCCATTTCAAAAAGAAGTGGATAGGAGAAAAAAGAACGGAGGGAGTAAGTTTTTATAATATGCTAAAAACCCATCAATGACCTCTTGAGGCTCAGACACCACATTCTGAATAAGACGCACACTATTCTGAGGCCTACGCATTCTCGGACAATGATGAAAATCAGCCGTGTTTTGATCACCCTCAATGAGCCAATGCACTTTGCTCTTTTGCTTCAACATACTAGTTCTTGCTGCATTCAGATTTCTGTAATTTCTGTAAATTGCAGCTGCATTTTTCTCTTCAGTAGCAAACATTGCATTTCTAGGATTAATCTGTATCTGCTTTTGACAGTCAAACAGCTTCAAATACGCAGTGTGGGTAGCCTTCTCAATGTCATTTGTTCCCTCCTTCATGCTTTTGAAAGCTTTTTTTCAAATTCTTCAATTTCGTCACCACTCTGAACATAGGCAACCCCTTGACCTGCTTAGCTACACAATGTATGTATTGAGCTGAACAGCTAACCACATTTATGTCAAAAATATTCGGATCCCATAGTACCCAAATCCTTCCACAAGGATGGAAAGAGGAATTAATTACAATGCTCCAATTATTTCCAAACCCTTCCATAACAGCAACAACATTTTAGGATTTAACTTTAGTTTCAACCAAACCTCACAAACCAACTTTATTCAGATACAATAACCACCTTACGTCTGCCTTTTTTGAAGGCTTATTCAGTCCCCTAACATTCCACGATCCAAAATTATCATTGGAAACAATTTCAGCGCCCTCATCCTTCTGTGTGTCATTAAGAGCAGAGCAGATGTCCCTGAAGGCTCTGGAACATCCCTCTTCATGGATGAAACTCCAATGGTTCCTCAAGATTCAGCACCTCATAAGGATTAGCAAAGATAACTCCTGAGCCTCCATTTCCCTTGCTCCCCTTGCTTGTCCTTTTTGGAATTTTGAAACCTTCTTCATCTGTCCCCTGGCCACCCTGCTTTTGCTGAGTTTGCACCTATGGTTGTCTCCCAGAAACTTGTTTAGTCCTTCCTGAGCCTCCATTTCCCTTGCTCCCCTTGCTTGTCCTCTTTGGAATTTTGAAACCTTCTTCATCTGTCCCCTGGCCACCCTGCTTTTGCTGAGTTTGCACCTATGGTTGTCTCCCAGAAACTTGTTTAGTCCTTCATACTTGCTTGATGACAGCAGGATGTTTCGTATGTAACTTCTGAGAAGATGTTGGACACACCCCGTTATCATGGCCCACCCCCTTGTATGTAGTACACACCACAAGCTTCCATTCATATTGTACCTTTTGTTTAATAGCAACATCCTCTTTATATCAATTTCAACTTCCTCCGGGAAGTCCTGCCCCATTTCAACCTCTATGAGCAGCCGTGCATACCCCAATCTTTCCTTTTTTGCTGTTGCCTTATCAGACTTCAAAGGTTTACCATTTACCAATGATGCTGGCAATTTTCATCATACTCTTTTTTCCCTAAAATTTTATGTCACGGTCAGGAAAACGCACCCATATTGGAACAGTAGCAACCATACTTTTCCTCATATCCATTCCAGGACTCCATGGCTTCACAATCATAGGTCTACCATTATAAAGTTCAACCCCTTGGGCAACTACCTCCTTAACACTCTCCAGCTTCTTAAATCTCACCCGAAATATCCCTGAAGGGTGCATAGCAATTTTGTCAATCTCAAATTTTCCCCTATTTCTATGAACAAAGTCCGTCATGTTCTTGAGTGGTGGATTACCCCCCAATACATAATCCACAACAGCAGATTTCCAGAAATTAATCTCCTCCTGGACATCATCAACAGTAATCTTAACCGTAACCCCCTTTGATACTTTACCCTTACCGCCAGATAAATCTATGCCATCATCATCATCAACCGCAGACTTATGATATATGGTCTGAATTCTCATTGTTACCTCGGTCACTCGCTGAAACAAGTTGCTCAGCCCATAAATCATCATTTCCGGTTGCTTTCTTCGACTCATGGAGCCATCGGAGAACTTCCAGACTATCGCGATTCTCAGAATCATTCACTTCTGTGCTCTGTGATCCCAGTTCGACATCCAAAGCAGGAATCCCGATTGTCTCCAACACCGGCCGACTTTTCCTTGCATCCTTCGATTGGGGGTGATTATGTTCATCTGCTTCATTCGCTTCCCCTCCTTCGGACTATCCTCAGTCTCCATCGCCTTTGATTTCACCACCTTCTTTTTCTTTGGAGTCCTCCCTGGTCCTGCCATCGTAGACCAGCACACGATAAGCAAGGCCTTATCCTACGGTGAGAGAGAAAAGAGAGTTCCAAAGAGAGAAGAATTTTTGATGAACGAAAGGTTAGGGATCAAAATCTAGTTGCCTAAAATTCATTAGTACAAGAATTTATAGGCCCAACCGCCCAAATGAGCCTTCATTACCGATCTACCACCTGAGAATTACAAAAGATAATTTCCTAGAGTAGGAGTTGTAGCAACCCCTACCCTATGAACAAAAGAGCCACTAAAGAAATAGTGGATAAGCAATATCAGACAAAAACCTGTAGCCATGTATACAAAGATTCAGTGCTGGATATACCTTTCTTCGCTGAATTGTCATTATTATTTTGCGTATTGTGCGGAGTTTAAATACCCTCAAATGTTGTGGTCTTACTCTCATCGGTTTTACTAAAGTTAGACCACCAACACCATGCTCTATGAGATCTTTCATTAATCCAAGAGAGAATGTTGATCGAATGTTCGAAATAACTTTTGAGAGGTGGCCACTGTGGATGTTGTTGCTAGGAAAGACCGTCATGATAAACTTCACAAACCTCATCCTCATTCGTTTCCATATCAGTTATTGCGTACACCTAAAAATCAGCATCTTAATTTCTTATGACCCCACCCACAGTAGGGCCTGGCTTTCCTTTTAATGGCCTGCCCTGTGAAGAACCGCTAGTTTAATTTCCACCATACACAAGAGGGGGGCGCCAAGGGATATCAGTTCTATCAAGGTGTCGCCCTGTGATAGGATCCCATCTGATAGTACTGCAAGGGTCTAGTAGCCATTGCTGTAGAGTACATGGAGTGATGAGGTTATGAATCTGGCACCAATAGACATCAATCTTTTTCCAACTCAATCATGTCACGCTCAGGAAGTTTGAACTTGATGGATGCAGCAGTTGTTCGTTAATCCTGGTATTTCATAGTCCAAATAGTGACAAAAAAACAAACAAGAGTATTTATCCTTTAGCTGATTTTTTGCTTAGAAAACATCGAAGTAAAAAAAGCCTGCCAATCACCGGGAATACAGAGATCCAAGTCCCACAACTTGAAGACACCATACTAGATATGAGGGGAGAAGGGGCAAGAAATCAACAGAAGGCAACGTGTTTAAGGCTGACGATGCAGAATCCACATAACGAACTGTCATCTTCAAAAGGAACCTTTCCTCTCATCGCGATGACTGATACTACTGAAGTCTCCACCATGCACAACATGCTGTTAGCCTGTTACCATCCCCATCACAAGAATTTGCAATTCCTGCAAAAGGTTTCTTTTATCGTGAAGAGAGCAAGGATCATAGAGATTTGTGATGTATAGAAGTGTATCCATAACCACCCATTGACCTGTCACGCAGATAAAATATTGCTTGACTACAGTGATTCTTCGCAAAAGCAGGTGGTTCCTATATAGAAAAAAGGCCACCTGTAAATCCTTGAGAAATAGAGAATATCCATTCACAAAAGCAGCAAGATCCCATATAGAAAGAGGACGACCTGAATGCCCATGAGAAGTACCAGTCACAATTTGAAGAACCCCAAATGCGATTTACCTGCACTTGATCACCACTTTCTATTTTGTTTCTTGCGAACACCACGTAGAAATCTGGTGCATCTGAGTAAGGGAAACATATTCTTTTTTCTAACATTCTTGATGAGAATCCTTAAATCCATTCAAGTGAGATCCCTCCCCCACCCCCACGCCCGCTGACTATGTACTGTCTGTTTATCAGTAACAAGCCCTCCAGCTCCTTTATGCTCCCCTCAATAATTATTTGTAAACTGGTAACCAGTCTGCAGTACACATCAGTAATGGTCACGCCTTCCATTTGATAAGCGCAAGAAAGAAATGTTTGAGTATCATGTGGCAAGTTTTCATTTGGAGAGTCAACTTGGCCACTCAGTTTTCGTTTGGAGAGTCAACTTGTCCACTCCTTTCCACAAGCTAGAGGGATACTCATACCTTGGGAGTTTTCTCCATTTGTGCTTCTGGGTGGTAATAAAGGATGTTGAATGAGGGATGAAGTTAAATGCGCTAGTAATCTCACTAGTGATGTCTTCTTCCATGAGAGCTGTACAAGAATTTGTTAAAATTATTGCGGCAACCATGTTCTCTATGTTTCAAACAAAAAGTGGATGAGTGGATCGGCATTCATCTTCAATTAAATCAACTTCCTCTTCAGCATCATCACTTGAGATTGGCACAAATCCTCTTCCTTATACCTCCAAGCAAGTTGTATCACTGGATCGGAGATTAATGATTTTATACCATTTTCAGAATCATCCCAACTTCTTTAAACTGTCAGACTTCCATGCATGAATTGGGAATTTATCAAAACAACGTTTTATAATCTAGGCAATAACACCATTCAGTCCTATGTAATTTGAAAAACACATCAGGATTCAGACAAGGTATCAGCACTTGATCTGTGTCAAGAAGTTTCACCTCAAGGTCACAAGACAATAAACCCAGACTTTCCAAACAACTCCACATTCATCCCGTATGAAATTTGAAACCAACTAGTGACTAATTAAGCCAAGAAAGAACAGAATTATCAGCTAGTAAGACCTCTGAGATCTATTCTAGAGGTCCCAAGTTCGAGCCCCCTCGGGCCTAATGGAGGTATATCTGGTTGTTAACTTCAGGCTCCATGAGATTAGTCAAGCAAAGCTTGGATACCGATGTTGTCTACAAACAAGAAAGAACGAATTAATTTTTTAGATAAAAAGAAAGAACAGATTTATCCGGGTTTAATTTAAGGGTTTTTATAGTACCGGGGTTCTGTTTGGGTTGTCCAGTAGCCCCATTTTTTTGCCTTGCGAACTGACTTTCCATGTCTAGCAAACTGACCTTCAATTCTCGATCCAAAACCCATATCGCATTCAACTGTTTTAGAATCCTCCCCATGGAGACCTTCGCTTTCAGCTTTGCAGAGCCGGAACAATGCCCTTATTGAATTTCCTGGGAACAAAGATGCCTGTACTTTGTCCCCATTTCGCAAACACATTCCAAAACCAGCCCAAACCAACACGAAGAGTTCTGACCAATAAATTAACAAAAGCACCTTTATTTGTGCTGTGTTGTGGAAATCGGAACGGACAAGTCCGAGGATGGACAGCTATCAGAGACTGTTCCCCAACCTGGAGATGGTTTACCTCTGATGACTTTGCATTCTGCAGAGAAGATGAAGTGGGTTCAGTATTCAGTGCGACAGTGCGTTGAAGTATGGGATAGATTTAGTGGGATACTGGGCTTTCTTCCTTCTCTTGGTTGTCCGACATCGTATATTCACTTATTCAGGGTAAGTTTAACGGAGGGCTTAAAGGAAACGTTAGGAAGAGAAGTAGCATTGTAGAGAACAGCTAAAGATGTACTCTATCAGAGAACAAAATGGGAACAACAATGGGAAGAATAGTCCTCAAAACAGTGCAAGTATGGTAATAAATAGGACTAGTTTTAACTGTAATAAAAGGTTTGTTAAGAAAGGGAGAATGCAAAGTAGAAGGAAACAAAATGCTTTCATGAATAGAAATCAACTTTTCAATAGTATCTCAATTGCTCAAGAAATTAACTTTCAAAGGGGCATCTGTTTTCTAAGTATCTGCATTGCATGAGTGCTTCTCATCTAGTCTGCTAACAGTTTCCTTAGGCCTCAGTATAACTCTGGAACTTTGGACAAACTCTCCTGGTTCACACGATGATTCACATTGATGTTGAAGTGCTTTGTGTTTTTAATGAAGCTTGGCAAATTTTTCCTTTGTCATTCTGTCAACTTGAGCGTCTCCCTCTTGCTTGCATATTCCTCTAAAATGATATTTACCTGTAGTATGATTCAGCTCTGCTACTTGTGTGTTATGCTTCCCGCAACAGTGATCATGTGATTTGATAATTGTCTCTTAATGCCTTCCTGGTGTTGTCAGCTCGTATTTGCTGCAGACATTGGCCACTTTGTGTTTCTTCATGCCTTGCCTTGAGTCTTATGACTTCAATCTGTAGACTGCTGAAAACCACCACTTGAAGCTGAGAAAATGTTGCAAGCACTTGAATTGATTTCAGTTGTCATGAGTTTTCTTGTGATTATCCCTTACTTTCACCCTAATTGCTTCTGAAGTTCGGGAGACTTTTATACTATGGGGCTTACCGCTTCTATAGATACGGAAATGTGAAGTAGGCTTCCATGAGAATAATCTGGGTCTTGATTCATTGGTTTGGATTTTAAATATAGAATATCTGTTTCCCTATTGCACTTAATTCTTGGCTCCAACTTCTGACTATGGGATGTTGTATATATATGTGTTCCTAAATCCTCAATTTTGTCGTTGTTATGTAGTGGTCCTTCAAGATACGACTGGGATCCTGATGCTCAAGCCTGGGTCTACCGTCGAAATAAAACAAATTTGTTCAGTCTGCTTGAAAGTGAGTTGGAGAAGCTGTGTGGCGAGCCCGTCAATCTTTCCTAATCTTGTGATAGTGAGAAGGGTAGTTTCTTCCCTGTTCTCTCCCCGCCCCCACCTTTTTTTGCTGTTTTGTTTTTCTTTTCGGTTAGGTTGTTACATTATCAATTGTTGAGCTTGTTAAGATTCTCAGTTGATTCATAGCAACTCTTCCACAGTGGGCTTACGTTGTAATGGTGGCTTGAGCTTTATATCGGTTTCAAATAATAATGCCTTTTATCTTGATTGTGCATTTCTTAAAAGTATGCCTTCGGGCATTGGAACCCACGGATCCGTCTACACAGAACTGAAGTAAAGTGAATTGAACTAAAATGAAATAAATTGGTTTGATTGTTTACTTGAATTTTGATTTCCTTTATAACTCGTTAAACTCATTAATTGGGCTCCCTTAAAAATATGCTAATACACGTATCAATATGAATTCTTTTGGAATAAAATAATATGTAAGTGATAATTTTAATATAAACGGACAAAATTTGACTCAATTGAAAGAAAAAATTGGACTAAACTAAATTGAATTAAACTTTAAATAAGGTGGGGGAGAATATAGCCTAATCCTTTCGAGTTAACTTATCTTCGTTGATATATTTTGTTTGTTTTTCTTTTCTTTTTGATTACCATATATTTTGTTTGTTATATGAAAGTTCAAGTGCGATACTTGAGTTTTGAAATCAAAGTTTTCTGGAGTTAAATTTCATACTTCCTTTTGGATACATTTGTAGCCTATGTTAAACAAAGATAACATAACGGCTCATTTACTTGCTTATAATCAAATAATACAATGGAATGCAATCTTTTTGTAGAGTAAATGTGGGGTGAAAAGTGAAGGAGTGAGACGAGAAAGATGGAAAAAGTAAGGTTGATTGTATCAATCAATGTTATCATAATTGCTCAACTTTTCCCATATAATGTTGATTACTTTGAATGATGTAATTAATCTCACTTTTCTCATCTTCTTCTTCCCCCTCCTTCAATTTTCACCTCACATCCACTATATAAAATAATTGCATTGCATTTGATTGCAAGCAAGTAAACACTAAACACCACCTAAATGTGTACTGTGAATTCACCTTACTTCTCCCATTCTCCATATAATCATTGACGTAAAAAATTTAAGATTTTGCTAAATGGAATCAACCTTTTTAAGAGCTGGTCTTTGTGGTCGAGAGAGTGGAAAGCCCTAAGTAAATACAAAGGCCCTTGCTATGGGCAACTCCCATTTTTTCCTCAGCAAACTCTGGAGAAGTATTTGAAAAGAAGTAAAGTTTACTCTTCTCACAATTAGTTTTTTTTCCTAAAAGCTAAAAACATCTAAAGTATCCAACACATTCTCAATAGTCTCAACATTAGCTTCACCAAAAACTATGAGATCATTAGCAAAAAGGAGGTGAGAAATAGGAATTTTCTTCCTCCAGGCCATTATCATAATAGGATCCCACATTGCATTCAAGCATCATATATATATCAATCTAGAGAGTATTTCCATACAAAGAATAAAAATGTAAAGTGAAAGGGGATTACCTTGTCTAATTTCTCTTGCTCGAGGGTAGAAACCACTCAGTAATATGTTCATTCACAATCACATGATCATCGTTGATGTATTGTTTGCTAAATGAAAGTTTAAGTGCGATATATATGTTTTGAAATGTGAGTTTTTTGGAGTTACTAAAATTTTCATACTTCCTTTGGATACATTTGTAAACTGTATTGAACGAAGATAACACAAGTCTGAAGCTCTCAGTACAATTATTGATGTCAATATTTTAAGAATTTGCAATGGGTATAGATCTTGCATATACAACCAGTGTTTTGAAAACCGGACCGGACCAGCCGGTTCGACCGGTTAAACCGGGAACCGGCCTCCTCAACGGTCCAATCCAGTAAAAACAACCGGCGAGAAATGAACCGGTCAAAACCGCCCGGTTTGGTCAAACCCGGTAATAACCGGTGACCGGTAACTAGGGGTGCACACTTTCCGGTCCATTCCGGTTTTATACCCGGACCGGCCAAAACCGGACCGAAGGCTACCGGTCCGGTCCCCGGTCCTCATATTCTCAAAGTCCGGGTCTCGCTCCAACCGGTCCAAAACCCGACGGTCTTCGGGTTTGGACCGGACCGGACCGTTTTCGTATTTTTTTTTTTTTTTTTTTTGAGCTGAAACCCTGTTTCCTTTAAATAGTTGCTTGCCTCTTGACCTAAACCTTCTAGCCGTCATTCTCACTATCATTTTCTCAGCTCTCAATTTGTCACAAACATTTTCTCTCTCTTCACATTTGCAACAAATGACTCCAATAACTCAAAACAAACCAAAAACCCACAAAATTGAAGCCTACTAGCATCAGACTTCAAGAAATCAAAGATCTTACCTCACCTTTAATGGCTACTCCGAGATTAAACTCACCTACAATCGCAAATTATGGTAGCTCTCAAGTTAGGATGAGGCTCTTTGAGTTTCATGGCTGAAACCATACTAACTCTTTAAAACCTTGCTTGAAGAGAGAGATTATATGGAGAAGACGAGGTGACCCAGTAGATCGAGCTCAAAGTCGCAATTGAAGCTTGAATATGAGGAGCCCAGAATTTTTCTGAATAAAAATGGTGAGGGTGAAGAGGATTTTAGAGAGAGAATTGAGTGTGAGGACATAAAACGAAAATGAAGATTATATAAATTCAATTTTATTTTTTTGAAGAAAAGACTAGACCGGTCCTCGCCGGTCATGTCCAGTCCGGGCAATTGACCGGATCTACTCGATCTGGTCTCCGATCCCATGTTTTAGATTTTTCGGTCCGGTCCAAGTCGGGTCAGTTCGGTCTGGATTTAAACCTGTGTGCACCCCTACGCGGTAACCGCGAACCAGGCTAAAAAATTCTCAACTTACGAAAATTTTTAAGCTGACTTTGCCCGGTTGGGCCTTCCATTTGGCCCAATTTCAGCCAACAATGGACTGAGAGCCTCAAGGAATTCCACATGACATTTATAGACTAAGCAGTAACCTTGTTTTCCTTCACTAGTCGATGTGGGACTTCGTAGAACGCTTGAAATTGCACTGTTCAATTACTCAATACTACATCTTTCCCTCTCCTCCTCATACAGACATTGGTGAACTTCCACATATTCATTTTCCACTATGTGAGTCCTGTTTTTGTTATTTTTATTACTTTCAAGAAAACATTAGTGTTTATCTATCACTTTTTGTCAATCATATAAAATAGAAAACATGTAACAAAGTATTTTTTTTTTTTTTTTTGGAGTTTGTCTTATTTTCCAAATTTATATGTATTTTAAGATTAATAAAAAATATTAAATTATTATGACGTCATCCGATTTTTGAGTCCGGTTGAACCGGTCGAACCAGTTGAACTATTGAATCGGTTCGATGTCCGGTCCGGTTTTCAAAACATTGTATACAACTTGATGTATTGTATACACCAACTCCGAGTAGTTTTAAAGTTGACCTTTAGCTATTAATTTATGATAGTTAACCTTTCCTCAAGAAAAGGGCGGTATCTCACTCGTACATCTTAATTATAAGACACTAAAACTCGAAAACCGGAGTACAAAGTATTATTTTGATGGTCCTTCACACATTATGTAATTAGTACTTCAGAAGTATTAGAGTGTTTTTTTTGTTTTACCACAAGGTTCACCTAAATTTTTTAGGTCAAAAACAAATCTTGTTCGCACCGTGTTGACCAATGAAGGGGTAAACTCCTCTAATTTCTCCATTCACAAGATTTGAACTCTCAATATTATTTAGAGATTGAGAGCGTCGAATCACTCACTTACGAGTCACGCCAATCAGAAGTATTATAAGAGCACGGAAATGTCCACATCTACAATTTAATAATTCGAACTCATTTTATGTGTTCTAGTTCTCGTTTCTACAAATACAAAAAAATTCAACATCATGACGTGGTTCTCCTTTGAGTGTAATACCAACACAACTTTGTCAATTTATGCTATACTCTCCACACCACAAGTTTGAAGTTTCCAACCAAACCAGTTTCTAACTCAAGAACTACAAAACATAACAGATGATGTACCTATCAAAGTATCAACACCGCACGTCCATACCGTTTAATTTCCTGTCCGTCAACATCGAAAAAATGATAACGACAACCACGAAAAAAAACAAAAAAAAAAATTAACAAAAAATTAAAGCCTAAAACTAAATATCTCATAGGGCTATTGTTAGTTGCTCATAAACAAATCAATAACTCAGCCGGTTTGATCAAAATTTAAACCGCATGTATACTCTAGCTTAGTATCTAAACCGGAAACAAACTCTCGCTCTTAATTTTTTTAAAAAGACTAATTTATCAACCCGGTTTGACCTTGAACCGTCCGGTCCAAACCCGGTTCACGGCTCATGTTCTCTCTTTCGGTCGTTGTAACCACCGTCTGATTAATCTCTATCCGAAAAATCGATCGCCCACTATTCTCCTGCAATCACATCAATGAAAACTCAGGTTTTCAGCGACAATTTCAAATGAACGAATATTTTAAGAACAAAAAAATTTATATGAGACCGTCTTACCTGAAATCCGAGACCGGGAGAACTCTCCCGATTTCGCTTAACTCCTTGAATATCAGAAGGTTCCTCTCCGCTGCTCGAACAACTCGGCAATGGTGACGGTGACGGTGACGGTGAGGGCGTTGGTGGTATAGTGGACCACGGAACCACCTGATTATCTCCCTCATCTTCGCTGACGTCATCATCATCGTCATCCTCCTCTTCTATCTCATCTCCATCAAGATCAATTTCATCACCACCGTCAATTTCACCAACAAAATCTCCACCGTCAATCTCATCATTTTAAGCACATAGAAACAGTGGGACCCAGCTGAGGACCATTAGCAGACCAAGAGGTGAGAGACTGACAACCATGGCAAAGAAGAGTTCGTGAATGTTTAGCTACGAGGAAATTAGCACCATGAACCTTGAAATCGCAGTCCCAGCATAAGCTAGCCTGGTCTGAATCACAGTACATCCTAGCCGGTGATGACTCACATAACTCGCACTTTCTCATCACCGACATCGCCGCTTTAACTTTTTCTCTCTCTCTTTGATTTTCTCTCTCCTATTTTGGAACCACAAAAAAAAAAGGCAAGGGTTGAGACTTTGAGAGAGAATTGAACGAAAGAAAAAGAAATGAGGGAGAAAAATGGCCACAAGTTGGATTATTAGATGATAAAATTGCCATATATCAGATTATTTAGGGGTTTTTTTTGCTTAAAACTACCTTCGGTTTAGCACTTTTTGTTTAAAACTACCTCACTTTCGCGACTTTGTGAGAAACTACCTTGTTTTCATTTTTTTTTGCGAAAGACTACCATTTGACAGAAAAATGACTAACGGGGTTAACTTTGAGTGTAAAATACCATATTACCCCTCACTTAAGTTAGTTGACTGAGTCAAAATCATTTCCCTCTCTTTACCCCCTTTTATTTTCCCCCCCTTTTATTCCCTTTTATTTCCCCCCCTTTTTTCCCCTATTATTTCCCCCCATTATTTCCCCAATCTTCAAATTGCAATAATTTTAAACAACAATAGATCAACACACAAAAGGCATTCGCCCACAGATACCACGAATTTCATTTCATTACTAACACAGATGATACCAATGATGGCATTGTTGGCTAATTCAGGTGGCAATGCGGTCTGTAACAATGGCATCTTTGGTTCTCTACCTGAACTAAAGTACCGTTCTTCGCTGATCACAATTTGACCTAAGATCAATTTCAACCTAATTATATGAATCAATTTTATATCTGAACCGAAAAATTAGGTCAATAATTTCAATGTATAATACAAAAATAAGCTATTCAATATTGTGAAGAATGATGGACACGGAGCGTCAGAGGAGAGAGAAATACCTGGCCGGATGATTTGGCTGGCTGAGTGATGGTTCGAGTGGTGATCATCTACTTCCATGGCGGAGGCTTCGTCACCTTCTCTCCCAGCACTACGCCTTACGACACCTTCTGCCGGAGCATCGCCGAAAAAAATGCGGACGTCGTGATCTCTGTCAACTACCGCCACTCACCAGAGCACCGCTTTTCGGCCCCGTACGAGGATGGGTTCGACGTTCTGAAATTCCTCGATGACGAGAGGGAGAAAATCGAGAACTTTCCGGCGAATGCTGATGTAAGCCGGTGTTTTCTTGCCGGAGATAGCGCCGGCGGGAATATTATCCACCATATGGGCGTGAGTCTTGGGGAAAGCGGGTCAGGATCCGAATTTAAGTCGATTAGGATCCAGGGACTAGTTGGGGTCCAACCGTTTTTTGGCAAGGCACGTGAGGGCACGTGTTTTTGGTTCATAAATTAGGGGTATTATGGTCAAATCAAGTTGTTCACACTCAAAGTTAACCCCGTTAGTCATTTTTCTGTCAAATGGTAGTCTTTCGCAAAAAAAAATGGAAACAAGGTAGTTTCTCACAAAGTCGCGAAAGTAGGGTAGTTTTAAACAAAAAGTGCTAAACCGAAGGTAGTTTTAAGCAAAAAACCCTTATTTAGGGGTAAGAAGATAGGGGTAAAAGGGTCATTTCCGGTGAGAGAATGTGCCAGGTGTCGTGATTTGCGTTGACAAGTAAAGTGAAGTGGGGTCATGAGGGTGTTGAGGTACAAGATATTTTGTTATCTCCGAGAAAAAGAAAAAGAGAAAGGTAAGGATATTTTGTAAGTGACATGGAGTGCCAACGTGGCGAGGAGAATGTAGGTTTGATTCTGTTGGTATGATGTGGTGCTTTTTGGTTGATTTAGGGGAGTTAGGCCATGTGATGCTCAATGGTTTAATCATGATCTCAAGAGTTGGAACCTCTCTACTCCTTCTCTCTTTCCTCTTCCTTTCTCTCTCCTTTCTCACCACTCTCTTCCCTCCCACCTTCCTCACTTGCACACCTAATACCATTCCATAATGAGATTAGGGTCCTTCCTAATCATGAAATTAGGTAAGAATATGTGTGTGACGCTCACCTGACCTGGCTTTAATGTTGTGGCGTTTCATGGGCCAATTGGTCATTGGTTTTAGTTTGGAGTTTTATGTTGTGGCGTGGGGATGAGCCATGCGTGGGTGGAAATGTGGGATAATTGGATAACCGTGTCTTCTTTTCCATTGATTTTTACCCCATTTTTATGGATTGGATAATGTTACGTCAGTGATTGGGTAATGTCATGTCACAGACTTCTATTAATTTGGTAAGGTTCTGCCACTAAGATCTACTGATTCGGTAATGTCATGGACTCATGTCACTATTTGTTAGTAATAATGTGTTGTTTTCCACTAATCTCCACTGATTGGGTAAAAGTCCTCCACTGGTTGGGAAATGTTCTGCTATTGATTCTCACTTATTCAGTAAGGACATTATAGTTATTCCTGGTAATTGTGTAATGTCATGATACTGATTGGATAAAGTCCTCCATTGATTGGGTAAAGTCCTCCATTGATTGGGTAAAGTCCTACCATTGATGACATGCTATTGATTTCTCGTGCTTGGGTAATGTCATACTACTGATTGGATAAAGTCCTCAGTTGATTGGGTAAGGTCCTACCATTGATGACCTGCCATGCATTCCTCGTGCTTTGGTAATGCCATGCTACCGATTGGATAAGGTCCAATAAGTGAAAAATTATACACTTTAACTCGTATTGCGCGAATGTCATAGGCGTTTGTTATAACATCTGATAAAAAAGGATATGACAAAAAGTGACCCAATTCGCTGACCCGAATAAACCCGATTCAAATCTAACCCGACTTTAGAAACAGATGAATCGAACTTGACCTAAATCCAAATACAAAGGATTTGATACATTCAGTTTCACTACAAGAAATAAGCTCATCTGCTACCAAAATATGCGACCGATGTTTATATCGGTCGCTAAGCATCAAAATTTGCGACCGACAGCTCGTCGGTCGCTAAAAAAGGGTCGCAAATCACTAATTTTTGGTTTAACGGAGCCAACTACTCTAATTTAAATGGGCTTTCTTCCCTTTTCTAAACTAAATCCCATCCAACTACTTTACCAATTACCCTAAATATAAATAAGCCCATAAAACCCTCCCCACCCCACCGTCCCTTTATTTCTTCTCTATCTTTACTTCTCTCTCCTCACTTTCTCACCTGAACTTTCCTCCTCCCATAACCAGAAACTTAGTCCTCTATCTTCACTCACCACAAAACTCCATCACCACCAACCAAGCTTCACGCAATTTCCGATTTTCGACCACTCACCACCCAAATTCTGACCACCTTTTCTCTATCACCGTCTCATCATCACCTCCAACCATCATCGAAATCATCGCCCCACCCACAAACTCAAAAACGAGAAAAACGTGAAGAAGAAGAACATCTAGGAGGAAAGCTTGAAGAAGAAGAAGATCAATGTCAAGAACATCGGTGTCGATAGATGCAAATATGATTCTCCTCATGGGCTAGATCTAGAATTTTGTTTTGTTTTTGGTAATTTTTTCTTTTGTTTTCTTGTTTGAAGATCTGGGTATGTGTCGGCATTTTTTGTTTTTATTTTTTGGTTCCTTAGTAATTCTAAATCTGGGTTTGTCTATAATTTGATGAAATTGCAAATTGGTATGTTGTGGTGATCTCAGATCTGTAACATAATGTTTGGACTTGGGACTTGAGAGTTGAGACATGATTGTAGTTTGAGGAAAGGGATTTCTTAATGGACAGATTAGCAGCCAAATTTTTGGTTTGCTAATCTGTTCTTTTTTTTAAAACCAAAAATTATTTTGGCGACCGATTTAGCGACCGGCGTAGTTTAGCCACCATACTTTTAGCGGCCGACGGTAATCGGTCGCAAATGTTGATTAGCGACCGATTTAGTTGGGTTTGCGTCCGATTCCGTCGGTAGCAAAAGGCCCATGTTTTTGTAGTGTTTTACACGCACTCACTTGAGCTATATGAATCGAATATATTTTCAACCGATGGTGAAACAATCCGAATACTGAACCAAAGCAGACCTAGATGACTCTTTTTAGGAATTGAAATTGGATATGCAAGATGTGCACTAGTTCCTCACTTTTTTTTTTGAGAGGGGAATAGGAAATTTTCATTAATGGAAAAGCCATACGGCATCTACAATCAAAATAACCCTAGAATATACTAAATTAGCAGTTACAACACAATTTTGCTTAGTAACCATGTGCTTCCTTTGATGTGTCTTCATCTTTGACAGAAGTGGAGATCTTCACTGCGAGCATTGCAATGACTTGCCCACAGAACTTTGTTTGATACCATTGATTGTATGTATATCCGGTCCCCAAAATCATATTGAATCTATAAAATAGAAAGCGCACTATAGGTGAAAAGAGAATCCTATGAAGAGGAAGAAATGAAAAAAACCAAAGAACTCCACAAAGGGAGAGAAATTTATTCCACCTAGAGCGAAAAAGAGTAGAAATTAGAGTCAAACTAGATGAAAAACATCAAATACAGGCCGGAAATGACCTAAATTGGTCCTCCCGACCTGAAACTATGATAAAAAATGAGAAGAGGTAAAAGAGAAAAGTTAGGGTTTTGAGAGGAGAGAGTAAGGTGGTGTTTTGCACCAGTTCCTCACTACCATTTCCATATCAAATTAAATCCATTTTCTTAATTTTCTAAACTCAAATAATTGTATATATTAAAAAAATGAGTTATAATATCACACCCATATATATTAATGGCAAAATATACAGCATTATATCATTATCATAATCCAAATACTCAACATTGAAAATAATTCTTTAAATAATGAATACAATCATTATATCATTAGTATTATAAATACAATCATTAAATCACTTACATTACAAATACACACTTTTAAAGCACTAACATTACTTAAAAATCACCAAAATTGTTTCCAACAATGTAAAAAGTCTTCTAAGTTATTTACAATGGGAATTCACCCACTGTTCCGGTGACGATAAGTTAGAAACCAGAATTGAAATTGACTGCTATCAAATCTTATTTTTGGGAATCAAAATGGATTGGTTGTAATTCCTATTTTTAGGAGCTGACATTGAATGTGACAGTCTGACGATGTCTGTTCTGAAACTACCAATTCTAAATCATTTTCAGTAGATACTTGTCATCTCTACTCACCCCTTAATAAAACCACCTTTTTTTTCCTTAATAACAAGGGGTTGTTTGCTGGACAGGGAAATAACCAAATGAAATGGGAAAATGAACCTTTCATTTTCATTGCATATATATGTGTTATTGTTGGATCCTATAATATTTTGATGATGATTAAAATTAAATATACTAATGCTAATTAATTTACTAATGCCTTTAATCTAATTGTTATATTAGTCGCATACACTCAACGAAAATGAAAGCTCAAGAAGATGATCAAATTGGATACATGAAGAACGAGATAGAAGATTGGTATATTCTATTTTAGATTCATGTATTAAGTTGAGAATTAATTTTATAGAGTTGTAACTAAAGGAAATAATGGGCGAAATTAATTGAAGGTAAAACTGGAATTAGGAACCTGAGCTGGAACTAACCTTAGTCCCACGGTCAGGTCCCACCTCCAGTCCAGAGTTAACAAAATAATGAATTTCGAAAACAAAATATCTTCAACATTACTTAGTACACTACTATTATCCAAGAGATCTTTTGTTGAGCCAAAGAACCTTCGAAATCTGGTTTCAAACAAAAGTGCTTTCTATTTTACTAAGGCATGTTGTGCTCAAAAAGGGAACTTGCTTTTTAGAGCTTTATACACCAAATTGTCAAATAATCAAGCCTTCCCTTAAGATTCGGCTGCTGTGTTTTTTGAGACAGTAAGGAGGCTCCTTGTACCTCTTTGACTGAGTTTTAGGTTATCAATTGCAAAAGAAAACATGTGAATTGATTTGACATATTGCAACCTCATGACTTAAGATATTTTCAAAACCCTTAACCACTAAGCAAAGAGTTTCAAGCTCTCTCTCTATATAAGAGTTGAGCTGAGCTAGTGCAAGAGTTAAGAAAGGACATTCAGATTTATCAATACCTTTTACAAAAAACCTCTTCTTCACTTTGCTCATAAACTGCCTTCCTACATGTCCAACGAAACTAAGCTCAGTAACTGTTCCATAGTCAGTTCCTTCTCTCATTAAGTCGCAGCACTTAGGAAAATATTGTAACCTTACTTGCTTATCTTAGAAGCACCAAAAAGGTTGGGTTACTCAATTGTTTAGACAAATCTTGTGAGCTAGTGATAGCTTGTGTATTTGCTCAAGGCCGAGTATTGGCTTGTGAGTCTTGGCAACTTGTAGGGAAGTTGTGTTCTTGACAACTTGAGTAAAGTTGTGCCTAACTGCGTCTTTGATAGAGTTAGGTGGACTTGGCAACTGAAGCTTAAAGTTGTGATTGTAGCAAGTTAGTAATGGGCTTGTACAATGATTTGGCTCGGAAATACAACAAGTAGTTGTAAATCCTACTAGAGAGATAGGTCGTGATTTTTACACCCAAAAGAGCATTGGGTGGTTTTCCACGTATATAACGTCTTATGTTCTTTATTGCTTAATATCTAGCTTCCTCACTTAATATTTGTTAGAGGGAACAACCTAAGGACCTCAGTTCCATAGGTTGGTCCATCTGTTCATCATTAAGCGAAAATTAGGCGAAAACTACCAACACAATTCAACTCCCCTTCTTGTGCTTAGGGTAGTGTATTCTAACAGTTATGAATAGGCCTGGATCCTCTGGTGTATCTTAGAGGTACAGTTCCTTCTTTTCAGTGTAAATATTAGGCCAAGGGGAATTTACCTTTATGAATTAAGGGGTCGTTTGGATTGGTGTAATGATTAAGGGGGTAATGGAATGAATTTTTAGGCTAAAATGGGAGGTATGTGAGGTAGAGGGTTACATTTTGTGAGAAGGAGGCTAATGATTAACCCCATTTGGGGGAAAATAGAAACCCACCTCCCATAATTAAGGATAATGATTTTCCCCCATTTTCCTTCATTTTCTCTATTACCCCCTTAATCATTACCCTCATGACCACTTCACCTTACTATTTTACACTTTAATTTTTTTCATTACCCCCTTAATCATTACCTCAATCCAAACAGCACCAAAGAAGTTTGGGAAGGATAAAAAGACAAAACATCACAATTACTCAACAACACAGGATCTTCACACATTTAAATTATATGCTTAATTTTTTTTCCCTACATATCACATAATAAATTTTGGAAATAATTCTTGTAATTCATTTCTTTTCCTCCCATCTCTATTTCTTGATTCTTTTCACATCCTCTTTTGTAAATCAAATGGCGTTTCATAGTGATGTAGAGATAATGGAGGGAGAATAACGAACAAGGTTACTTGTATAAGGCTCAAGCCATTGATCTGCTTCGATGAAAGAAACATTTAGGAAAGGAGCGACCATAGTGTCATTTAGCCTTTGCTCATAAGCCACTCTTGTTGCCATATTTGCACCAGTGCCAGAACACATATACTCCCCATAGAAAACAGTTCTGCATGAGATATAATTTCATGAGATAGCTTTAGTTTTCTAACAACCTCAACAATTATATAAGAAAATAATAATTCACAATGCAAGTATCCAATGTGAGGCAATATATGATTTTACATTTTTCAAAATGGTTATATCAGCCCTTCCTTACAATGGACATCGGCCAATTGATGGTTTGTAACTTGTAAGTAGCTAGTGATGATTCTCGTAACCAAAATAAGAAAAGAAAAAGAAAACGTAGTGACGATTCTCTATCTTTACAAAAACAAATTGCACAAAGTTGACAAATATTCTCCGAATATTATTTATATTAAGTTTTGAATTTTTTTTTTGAAATTCAAAGAAGGTTAGAAATTAATTTAGATTTTCCATAGAATTATTTGAAAAAATCTAATTTTATTATAATTATCAGCGTATTTTCAAATTTTAATGTTTTTCTTTAGTTTTTAGATTTTGTTAGGAATTTGTTGGCTTATAACCTTGTCTAGAGGGAATCGTCGTTATTTTGTTAAGAAGGAAGAATATACTCTTCTATTACATCATCAGTCCAACAAATTTTTATCGTCATCTACTAATTAAACCCAAATTGATCCAGGTTTTGATAATATTGATTATTTACAATTAGAGTATTTAAGTTGTGGTACCCAAAATAATATTAAGTTCTTTTGGGACGTAAGGGATTATCTATTTATATTGTATATATTAAGCTTAAGACGAAAAAATTAAAGATTAAGATTATTTCAAGTATCTTTGGCACAATAAGCCAATCAGGCAATGACACATGTTTTCCTCGAAAAAAAACCAATGGTTAAAAGGAAAAATATTGAACTTACTGGTCGTTACTTGCAGTATTGAAGTCATTCCATCCTTCAGGAGCAATAATATCAGTCATGGTGGTATAAGCAAAAATGACTCGTGAAAAAGCACGCCATGCACGTCCTAGCCATATTCTTCCAGTGCCTCCAATTGTGCACTTGTAGAACACAAACCCACTGTTCTCATCCTGGGAAGCTCTTCCACTAGCTGTGACTACTCCATTTATGTTCTTTTGCCCTATTGGAACAGGGCTTGCTATGGAAACCAGCTGGCAATTCTGTACCATTTCCCAAAATATGACAATATGAGTTTTAACAATACATACCCCGAATTACCAGATGAGTATTAAAAACTGTCACACCTTACCACATGGATATATAAAAATACACCAATACCACTTAAATATTTAAAGTATAAAAAAAGTGCGGATACCCCCAAAATCAGGGCCGTCTCTGAGATTTAAGAGGCCCTGTGCTAAAATTGAAAGTGAGGCCCTACTCTAACTTTTTATAGTGATCGATAAACCTATTCGGATTGAAAACTTTTTTTTCCTTTATTATTTTTATAAGGAACTGAACATAAGACTTCCTCGTTTGTGGCATTACTGCAAAAACAAATGGGCAACAAAACAAAAACAATAAAAGAAAATCTAGAACTTGGCAATAAATCTATAGAATTTTTTTTTTGATAGGAAGTAGAAATTTGTTGTAGAATTGTAGTACCGTTAATGGTGGAAAAATAGGGGTTTATGAATCTCTGTCCTTTGTAATGGGAAGAACCGCAGAACAAAATACGAAGAGCCACAAAAATATGTGAGGGTTGAAAGATAATCTCGAGATGGTAAGTTTGATGGGGCAGGAAAATGATAGTGAATAGTACTAAATAGGGGTATTTCCAGTACCTTTTTTTCAGATATTCGTACATCAAACACATACTTTAGTTTTTGTAATTCACACATTTATATTTTCACTCACCAAAAAAAAATAAATTCAAGTAGGGCCCTGTGCAAGTGGGGGCCCTGTGCAATCGCCCCACTTGCACACCCCAAGAGCCGGGCTTGCCCAAAATATGTTTAACGGGAGAATCTCCGACATATCTTAATTTTTTACTTTTCTCTTTTTTCCTCCTTTTTTTCTCCCCTTTTCTCCCTTTTATCTCTCTCTCTCTCTCTCTCTCTCTCTCTCTCTCTCTCTCTCTCTCTCTCTCTCTCTCTCTCTCTCTCTCTCTCTTATTTGTGTTTGGCGGGCAAGATTTATTTCACTTCTAGTGCATTTATTTATTTTTATTTTACTTCTAATGGCAGAAGCAAGGTAGATGAAAAGGTGGTGAAATGAAATTAAGCTTGCCCGCCAAACACAAGTACGGGAAAGAGAGAGAAATAAAAAAGGGAGAAAAAGAGAGAAAAAGGGAGAAAAAAAAGGAGGAAAAAGGAGAAAAGTAAAGAAATGGTTAAAATGCCGGAGATTCTCCCCGTTGAACATATTTTGGGGGTATGTGGGACTTTTTTTATTTTTTAAATACTTAAATGGTAGCGTTATATTTTTATATACCCATGTGGTAAAGTGTGACAGTTTTTAATACTCATATGGTAATTCGGGGACATACATATATGCGTGTTAACTGATACTCGACCCAGTCGAAAAACATAGAGTAAATTTTGCCTCAATTGACCAAATTGGTATATTTAATGACACCTCTTGGACAATCAGGTATATTAAAAATACAATGTGTCACTAAGGTATATTAAAAACCACTAAAGTGCAGATTCACCTACAGAACCGGAATCTAAGAGAATCTAATATATAAACCCGGTTTTTTTGCATGTTTTAATATTTTCGTCATTTTATTTCTTTTTGGTTTATTTTCTTCCGTTTTTCATTTTTTCCCCTGTTTTCTTCAATTCCCCCCACTTTCTCTCTCCTCCCCTCTCTCCACCACCATCACAACCACCACAAACACCGCAATAACCACCATGCGGCGCCATTCCAAGCACAGTGCAATGCACAGAAAGAGTCAAATCTGTTCTTCGCGCCGAAATGAAGGCGAAACTGAGATTTTTACTCATCAAGTGTGTATTAGAAGAGTTGAATAAGACTCTAGTGAAGAATTTGGGAGTGATCCTTGGGGTTTTGCTCTAGATTTTCTTCTCTGCCATGGTTAGGTTTTATTTGTATGGATTTCATGAATGTTAGGGATATGAGTTGCGGTGTGTGAAATGTGATTGATGAATTGTGTTTTCATATCTGCTTTTAGGTATGGCTGATGATATTACTTCCATGAAAGATTTCAAGAATAGTTGATGATGCTGAAAGCATTGATAAGGTAAATAGCATAATTTTGATTGATTATGAAATTTGATGAGAAATTAGGTTTTTTTTCTTGGATTGGATGTTTTTTTTATTTTTATTGTGATTGAAGTTGGAGGACAAATGCAAGGATCAAGCTTAATCCCACCGCCTCATTTTTTTTCCCAATCTATCTGCACCATCTGTTCTTCACTTCGTAAATCCATGGACGTCTACAATTGATTTCCTTGAAAGAATCTTCCTCGTAGATTTTTGTTGTTGGAGAAATGGTGAGATAAAGATGGGCAAAGGGAAGGCGCACAGGTGTTGGAAGCATAGTTGGGTTGGGCATTGAAGAAAACAGGGGGAAGAAAAAATAAAATAAATGAGCCAAAAAAGGACAAAAGAAATTGAAATTGGCCAAAACCGGTTTTTAGAACTAAATTCTGATAGATTCCGGTTTTGTGGGCGAATTTGCACTTTTGTCTTTTTTTTTATACTTTATTGATGCATTTCATTTTTAATATACCATATTGTCCAAATGGTGTCGTTAAATATACCAATTTGGTCAATTAGGGGTAAATTTTGTATAAGCAAACTAATTCAAAGTAAACTAGCATCACTATTTAGAACGAAATATAAGATACTTATTATTATTAACCGTGACCCTATTGTTTGACTAAAAGGTTGTGCAAATCCTAGAAATAGTGACGCCGCATTTGTCTATGTACTTGTAGTTACAAAACTATTGAAAAAAGCTCGATTATCACCAAAAAATATTTGGGCCGAAACAAAATGCAACAAATTCTTAATAATATTAATAGCTAGGTAATAGGTTGTTACCATTTGATAACTACATCGGTACAAATAGAGTATATATATTACGCTTCCGTAAACAAATGGGCCGTCCCAAATTTTTATAGCTAGTCAGTAATTAAATTTTAAAATAAATATAAAATAGAAATATTTGTTTTGACATAGAATATATAATAAACTTGTACTTTCCTAAATCTTTAAAGAGTACACTATTAATTAGAGGTTTTGGTATAGAATATGTATACTAAAGTTTTACTTTCCTAAATCATTATAGAATAGACTATAACATTTTAAAAAGCATTTAACTTTAGTTTCACTGCTTAAAAAATTAAATTTCTTACATCATTGGAACGAGTACGAAATATCCTTTAAAATGAGACTCATTTGTAGTATGTTCTATTGATTTACAACATTAGATGCGTCCACCTAAAAAGGTAATTAGTAAATAACTTGACAAGCTGACACAACTAAACAATTGCAATGTAAAAATAAGAGAAAAGATACGTACATTAGTTATAAAAATTTAAAGAGCAATCTCAAGGTAAAATATAATCACAAGAGTATGTGTAGAATAAGGAAATAAACGATGAATCTAAAATAATTCTAGGTCCAATCTTTAATTGAAAACTTTACTATTATCGCGTATAATTTTATAACTGTACGTAATATACTGATCCTCCATGTTATTTTAGGGTTCCAATTTATGTTCCCTTCAATTTTATAATTATTAATGTACTCCCTCCAGACCACAAATAAAATTACATTGGACTTTTTGCATTCTTCAAGGCAGTACTTTGACCGCATAGAACTTTGAAAAAATAAGCAAACATTAAAATATGTTTTGTTATTTTAAGGTTTACGTCTAAAACTTCTTTATTTTTTGAAAAGTAGTTATGTAAATACATTAGACATTTAAACTGATTTTACCATAAAAGAAGGATCACATCTTTGGAATGTTAGTTGTACACTTATATCAACATAAGAGTATTGGCATACCAATATCAAAGACTTTGAAACTATTACCTCTTGGATCATGTAACATATGAGATGAGTTAATTGATAGTTAATTGAAATTGATGATTAAAGTTTAAATTAGATAAGATGCCCTATAAAGTCATAGTAATCTTACTATATGGCATTTATGATATTAAATGGACTATATAAATATTTATCCACATATTACTAATAATTTTTCATAAGTGACAATTACGCTTTGATTTTTCGATGAGATTAATAATCACGTTATATTCATTTTATTATATAATCACAGTACGTGCAACGCACGGGTATACTCACAGGCATCCACCTAGTCTTATACTAGTAATTAAGGTATTAGCAACACATTATTATTGATTGAAGGATTTGGCTTTTTATAAGTAGCCAAAATTCATGGTGGAACACCTGCTTATACGGAACTACTTCTACTTAATTTAGCACTCATCACATTGGCATGCATGAAAGTGAAATTCAACAGTTTTTCTTAAATTAAGGAACAAGATCAATAACTTTTACATTTCTTTATTGTTTATGATGGAAATTAATCTATATATCCTACTTCATTTGCAACAACTTTTAATTTGAGACTCTGTAATTAAAATATTGGGTCATGTGAATTGGACATTTTGTTGGATGACATTAAATTATGGTTATGTTTCTCTAAAGCGACCTCAACAATCTAGTACCCTTCCTTTAAGGAAACAACCTTTCTGTATTACCTGGATGAATGCCTTTAAAATGAGTATTAATTACCTCATAGAAGGATCTTCCATTGCCAAAGATGAAGTCTATGGAACCCTGGATGTAACAATCTCTAAAGTAATGGCGACCTCTGTCGTCGTGAAGTGTATCTTGAGCACCAAAGAAACCACAACCCCAGAAGGCAGCCTGATCTCCTCCTATTCGAATAGCCACGGCTTGTGCTCCTACGTCGCCAGGACTAGGAATTGGAGCTACATTCTACTAATCGAAAAGGAGTATAAGATTGAATGTCATTGCTATGTATGTGCAAGGTTAAACCATCAAATATGTTTTGTTTGCATTTTATTACATGCACATATTAACTTACCATAAAACTTATATTCTTGGCAACAAAGTTGGAAGCGAAAACTTGAACTGAGCCACTGTAGAAGGTGCCGTGTGAAGAGTTAGCTGTGTCGTTCCATACGATAGCAGTCGAGGCATAGCCTTGTCCTTGAAAGGTGATGTTTGGTTTGTTTCTGGGAATTGTCACTTTTTCACTGTGCCAATCAGTAATAGTAGCATGTTATAGGGAAAGCATGGAATTGTATGTGTTGGAATAAACGCAACCAAAAGGTTAAACTGATGGTTGTAGGTCCAACTAATGTTATATTCTTTAGGAGCATTGACTTACTAGTAAGAGCCGGAGTTGATCCATAAGATGATTCTTTTTTGGCTAAGAACTGGAGCAGCATCAACAGCGGATTGGATCGTTGTGAAGTTACAGCATCCATTTCTATCTACACACAAGATTGAGGTAGTATTGGTGTCAGGAGGAGGAAAATCTGGTGGGAAATCTTCACAAATATTGACTTTCTTATTTTCATTTTCACGGTGCTGATTATGTTTATGGTGATGACGATGGCTTTCTATAGAGTAATTATATGATCTTGTTTGGGTGAAAAGGCTAGTGTTGGTAATGTCTTTAAGAAATGGTAGCATAGGATTAACAAAATGTGTTGATGCCAATGATAAACCAATGGCAATTAGCAACACAACCGTTGCGTTTTTAAGACTAATCATATTTTCGGATCGGTAGCTAGGAGGGAAAAGAATTCTGAAATGTGGTATACTTTGATGTGCATTGGAGAATGTAAGAACAACAAGATCGTTCAATATATGGAGATGCTCTTGAAGTGTAAGCATTTAGTGACATGCCTTACACAGCACCCTGACACTCTTCTTTTACAATTCTTGCAAGGATATCCAAGCTACCAACTTGTAAATTCTTAATAATAACACCAAGCTGAAGGCTATTTAATTTCTAAGGTCAATCTAATTTATTTAAGGCTCTTATAATGGTTGAGACCCAAAACGATTTTCGTTGATGGGTTTGAAACTAGGCTGGCAAACAGATAACTATGTCTTGGGTCTGTTAGCTTTTAAGAATTATATTAGCCCCTTGTTGATGCTACGTTGACAGGGCCAGTGTTTGCGCTGGTTGTTCAGTTAGTCTGATATGTTCGCTATTGAACATTCCAACAATGGCACCGAAGATGAAATAGAGAGTCCCTATATCCTTGTGGTTAGTGGAGAAGAGTCATCAAACCAGATTTATGAGAGTCCGAACATGACGTAGCAGGAGGTGCTCGGTTACCATTTACTTGCACTCTCTTTTTGATTAGCGGAAAAAAAAAAAGAAAATTAAGATAACTACTCTATGTGTTATACATAAGTGTTACATTATGTTTGAGATCTATATAGGCCGCTGTTATTGCCAGACCAAAAATACTAATGCGAGGCTATTAATTATGTGAGTTGACAATATAGTCCTTCACTTTAATGAGGCAAATTACATGTTCTCTCTCCTTTATTTTTAATTGCTTTATTTACAAACAAATTTATGGAAAGTCTCCATAATTAGCGATCCTTGACTCCAATAATTTAGCGAATTGGCATTCATAATAATCAAATTATTATTTTCCTTAATAGTTCGCATGTCATCCGGCCATGTGCTTCTTTTGAGCAAGATACTGTTGAATGGTATGATAATTAGGAATTTGTCGTTGGGAATGTCATATTGGATTGCTTATGAGTTATGTTACATTGCCCCTCTTTCTGAATGGCAAGCACAATCCTTGAGCATAAGGCACTTGGACACTGCCAGTTTGCTAAGCATAGATGGAAATCGTGTAGTTGACCTCGTATATTCCTTGTACCTTTGTAGGCATTAAAAAAGTGATATATGCCACGTCGGATGCCAAGTGGAACCAAAAGTTAAATTATTGACTTGATGGATATATCAAATATAGTTAATTAAATTTGGGTCGAGCTAAGTAGCCCATTTTTATTAGTTATTATGGTCCATATTAAATTAATGAGCTTAAGTCCGTTTAAATTGGGTTTAAGTCATTAAACGTGGCCTGAGACTACTAATTCCACAAGCAGGCCCAAGACAACAAGATCCATAAACATAACCTAGAGGAGCTTCTCTATAAATATAACTTCTTAGGTTCATTTTAAAGGAGAGAAATTCATTCGAAAGAGGAGACTCTGCCCGATTCGCTCTCAAACCTCCAAGCCCAAACCTCAAGAAGAAGGCGTCGACCACTCAAGTGTTGGGGTCACTTCCAAAGAACGACAAGCCGATCGAGATCAAGCTTTTCAGCCCTTCGATCAAATCAAGTTGGTGGCTCGTGATCAAAAGTCTAGATCGTGATTCAACCATTTCTCAAGTCAAGTAGAGATTTAATCAGGGGAACAAATTAGAGATTGTAATCCATAATTCTTTGATATAAAATTGATAATTTGTCAACGATTTTAACTCCTTATTTTCAGGATTCATAATTTGTGTGTACAACCTTAGAGCACTTCCATTAAATTTTTCCAACAAGAAGGCTGTTTAAATGTATGATAGTTGTACTTGGAACTTGTAATGTCATCTACATATGAAATTCTGAATGTGTGGCTTATCCGGGAGAGTAAGAAGAACTAGACAATAATTACAAACAAGGTTGTAATAGTTGGTGTACCTTCTGCAAATGCTTGGAAAGGTTAAAGGGTGATTAACTGATTATGACTTATAGACTAATTAGACAAATGACTGAAGCTTTTCGGTAAAGATGTTGAGCTACCCTATATTCCTATAGTATCAAGCTTACCGTGTTACCGGTATTTGTAGATAGTAAATACATAGAAGAATCACACAATATTGTAAATAATGCAAGTGTACCTAAATTCATATTATATTATGAAGAGAGAGAATCATTCGTGTTGCCCTTTTTACAAAGAAGAGCTAAATGGTCAACTAATTATTTTAATAGTCTGAGAATAGTGTTTTTCAACCTAAGAATAACAACGGCCATCTATATATATCTATATATTAATTTGTCACAAGTTTGATGTCCACAATTTAAGTTCCTCATCCGCCAAAACGTGAAGCATCAATCAATTAGACCCACCAGTCACCATCCACAAAATACCCACCAGAACTTTGAGTAGTGACGACTAGTGAGGTATTGAATTAGTAAAGTAAAGTTTAGTCTGTAGTGGTGATGGAAAAGGAGTAAGTTCCATTTTTTTTCTAACCAATTAAAAAAGCTGATTTGGAATAAATTGCATAAAATAGAAATCCACGAATTTGTGACGTAAATACTGAGTAGTGTACCAGTTGAACATTATGATCTACTAATACGTTATCACTTTGCTAAAAAGTAGTATAGTAACATTAAGAGAGGTGAACTAGTTAACCTTTTGGGTCTGTCAATATGTTTGTGAGTCATTTTAGTGAAGAATGCGTATCGTATGGTCATAGTTTAAATTCAATGGTGTCCTATTATCTCTAAATGGCAATGCTGATTTGGAGTACTTATTTACAATGGTGGAGTGTGCGCAAGATATGGAGATGTGATGCATTTTTCTACTAAAAACTGATAATGATCACCTCATAATGGTGTACCATGTATTATAGATGGAGTTATTAGTGACTTGCAATCTATCTACCTTCTATCTATCTATGTATCTATCTATCTAAAATATTAAAACATATTGCAACATTATCAGCCTCGTCATGTGGCACTCTTATGAGAACACTTCTATCTTTAGAATGCCACCTAATATAATCTGATCATTATCAGGCTATCTGGCGCTGATATCACCCTTACCAGTGTTGCCATTCTATTCGTAGCTTTCATTGTGTTATTAATTTAGAAAAATGTCAATTCTAAGATTTCAACCTCTAGCCTCAAAATTATGAACATATGTATTACACCAAGTGTGCTACCTACTTAATCTGCTAGCTAAATCCCCTAAAATATAGTTAAAGGGGTATCAAAACTTCTATTAGAACTTTTTAACTTACTGTCTTAAAAAAAAATGAAAAAAGAGTCCAATAGAGATAGGCCACTAACAACTACATAGTGTGAAGAAAAGTAGTTTGGGGATCGACATCATGAAACTAGTTACAAGAAATAAATAAGATTTAAGTATCATTTTGTTTTTTTTTGGAAATAAAATAAATAAATACATATGGGAGGCAAAAAATATGCTTCGTACCTATGTGTTTAAAAATGGGTCTGAAGTTCAAATAATTAAATTTAAAGTTGAGTTCACACAAAACATGTATCTATTACTAGACAATTAGCAGTAAATTACAAGTACAAATAAGAGGCATAAAGTTACATTTCAATATCGACTAAGTCATGTCCTCACTTTGAGGAGCACGTTGTTAAGTCATCATCCATAAGCACTTTGTAGAATTATTGGAGTGAATTCTTATTATGTTCTCTACCAATTTATGAACAAATGAAGTCCAACATGTTATTCTCTTCTAAATTTTAGTTAAAATACCTACTAACATACGTAAATGAAAGACTAATCCGGTGCTTCGCATGGGTCCCAAAGTGTTTGTCCTACAATCCCATAAAGACCATACCAGGTTGCTTCTCAGCTTCTTGTGCTTACTCCTTGGGAAAAAAAACTTTAATAATCCAATCTCCAAAAAGATTAATTGTGTTGATTTCTGGATTGGGATTTCCGAATTTACTGCTGAGCTTTTCAGTTTTGAAGCTGTTATGGCTATTCTTAAACTTTATGATTTGGGTACCTTTGTGAATTGTGAAGATTCTAATGCAGCAAAAAAAGGTCACATGTTCGCTAGGATTTATGTCTATGCTGATGTTCTTGAAGGTCTAAAGAATTATGACAAGAGCCCAAGAAGGCTTATGAATAAAAGTGTTTGTAAAGAATAAAATTGCTTTTTGGAATGTGAAGGGGGTGGGAAAAAAGAATTTTGGTGAGGAAGTTAAACTCTTTTGCAAGCTTCACCTGATTCACTTAGTTGCCTTAGCTGAAACCAAAGTCCAGTATGATCCCACTGTAACTACTATGGATCAATTTGGCTTTAGTAGCTTTGATTTTATCCCTTGTGTAGGATTCTCAGGTGGTATTTGAATTTTGTAGCAGTCACAATGTGTTCATGTTGAAGTTATCTATAAAAATGTGCGTTTTGTATCGATTCTTGTTAAAGACTATGTTAATTTTCCACCCCTTATTGTTGTCTTTTGCTATTCTCTTGCACAAATTTCACATAAGAAACAATTTTGGTCTGACTTATTACAGTACACTAATTCCTTATCACAACCTTTTATTTTGATGGGTGATTTTATTAAAATTGGTCGTTTTTCTGAAAAACTTGGTGGTACTTCTCCATCCCAGAGTAGGTTTGACAGACGATTGTGCAATTTTAAGTTTAATGCAAATGTGTTAAATATTCCCAATCAAGTTGGTTCATTTACATGGAGAAAAGAGAAAGTTGGAGATAATAATGTGCTTGAACGCTTAGACAGAGTGTTAGTTTCTCCTTTTAGTTTCAGCTTATATCCTCTCATGCATATATCACATCATGATTTTAGCTCTTCAGATCATTGTCCAATTATACTTCATTTGAATTCTCAACGTATTTTCACCCTACCCCCTTTTAAGTTTAAACTTGCTTGGATTAAGCACCATGATTATGAGTCAATTGTGAGACTGACAAAGTATACTGGTTCACAATTGTACCAAGTGACAAATAAATTTAAATACTTGAAGAAGCTTTCAAAGAATTGGGCTAAACTCAAGTTCAATAATATTACAAGACAACTTAAAAATGTTGAAGGAAAGATTATCAGTGTTCAAAGTCAACTATGTACTAATCTTCTTAGTCCGGGGTTAATTAGCCCTCAAGCAAAGATACTAAAGAAAAAAGCTTTTCTAATCAATTTTAATAAAAATTAGTGGTTCCAGAGATCCAAAGAAAAAAAAATTGCTTGTTGATGATAGAAATATTGCTTATTTTCAAACGAAGACAACTATTCGAAAAAATAGGCAAAAGATAGTTACTTTCCAAAGTAAGGATGAAATCCGTTTTACGGATACTAATAGTATTAGAGATGAGATTAGTAAAGAATTCAAGCAACGATTTGTTAAAGATAACAACTGCATTTCGCCTTCTGAAATGGATCTTCAAGACGTAACTGATGATGAAATTGAAGAAGCAGTCTTTTTGCTAGCTCCTAATAAATCTCCCGGTCCTGATGGATTCCCAGCTAGTTTCTTCCAAACGTATTGGAATATTATTGGTCCCTCTGTTATTAGGGCGGTTAAAGCTTTTTTCTTCTCAGGGAAAATTTTGAAAGAAATAAATCAAACTTTTATAGCTCTCATTCCCAAAATTGATAATCCTATTGCTGCCAATCATTTCAGCCCTATTAGTTTGTGTACTTCTCTCTATAAAATTATTTCTAAAATTTTGACAAACAGATTAAAGACGGTTTTGAATAAACTTATTCATCCTCTCCAAAGAGCTTTTGTGGCTGACAAATGTATTCAGGATAATATTCTTCTGGCCCATGAAGTCTTTCATTCATTTCGACAAAAGAAAGGAAAGAGCTGTTGGTTAGGTATAAAATTAGATATGGAAAAAGCATATGATAGATTAGAATGTAACTTCATTTTCTGTGTTTTTAAGAAATTTGGCTTCAATGATAAATGGATAGGTTGGATTAAAGAATGTATTACGACTGTTTCTTTTTCAGTTCTTATCAATAATACACCGTGACCTACTTTTTGTCCTTCTGGAGTATTCGCCAAGGCGATCCATTATCCCTATATATTTTCATTTTTTGTGCGGAAGTACTAGCTCGAAGGCTTCAGAGAGAAAGTGATATGTCGTCCAAAAGTATTGGAATTAAAATCTGTTAGGGAGGAGACAAGCTACCTTTTTTGACCTTTGCTGATGAGACTATGATTTTTGCACAGGCGTCTAGTCAAAGTTGTCATGTTATTAAAAAAATTCTGGACAATTATTGTAGGATGTCAGGTCAAAAGGTTAATTTTGATAAATCAACCTTTCAGTGCACGTCCAACATCAATAAGTCAACAATTGATTCTTTCAAAGGCATTCTGCTGATGAGTCACTCTTCTTGTTTAGACAAATATTTGGGTTGCCCTATTATTAGTGATAGAGTTAATAACTCGACTTTTAGAAATGTAGTGGAAATAACGCAAAATCATCTTACAAATTGGAAAGCTTATTCTCTTTCCTAGGCTGGGCGGACTACTTTAATTCAGGCTAATTCATCAGCTACTCCTGCTTTAACTATGGAAAGTTTCTCTCTTCCAGCCTCAACCCTTCAATCATTAGATAAGATCAATAGGAATTTTTTGTGTAATAAAAACCCGGATACCAAATTAGCTAAGTTAAGGGAAAATTGGCCAAAACCCCCGAGATCTTTACACTTTTTGATAAGAACACCCAAAAAAAAAAAAGTTTGTCAAGAACCCCCAAACTAAATGAAAAAGCCGTGGTTTTACCCCCAAGCAGTACTGTTCCGGGCAAATGAAATTTTTTTGGACTGTTTTACCCTCACGTGCTTTGCACGTGTTTCACTTAATGAAAATTGAATTTCTTTTTTTTTTTTTTCTTTTTTTTTACTCCATCTCTCTTTCTCTCAACCGACCAATTTTCAGAAAAAAAAAAAAAAAAAAAATTCAATTGAAACACGTGCTCTGCACGTGAGGGTAAAACGGTCCAAAAAAAATTTCATTTGCCCGTTGGGGGTAAAACCACGGCTTTTTCATTTAGTTTGGGGGTTCTTGACAAACTTTTTTTTTCTGGGTGTTCTTATCAAAAAGTGTAAAGATCTTGGGGGTTTTGGCCAATTTTCCCCTAAGTTAATTGGCTGGGATAATGTTTGTAGACCAAAAAAGCTTCATGGTCTGGGGTTAAGGAAAGCGGAGGCCGTTAATAAAGCTATTTAAATAAAACTTATTTGGAAAATACTAAAAGAACCGCAAAATAGGTGGGTTAGAATGTTCAATAATAAGTACCTGAAAGATTGTCATGTTTTAGACTATGTTAAAGGTAGTAATAATTCATGGCAATGATCTCATCTTTTGGAAGTTCACGAGTTATTCAAAAAGGGCATTCGTTGGCAAGTTGGAGATGGGGAAACCATAATGTTTGGGACTGATATTTGGGTCTCTCAAATGCCTCTTATTGACATGTTTTATGATGAAAATTCTGATGATCCTCTTTTTTATTTAACTATCCTTGTAAATTGTTTTTTCTCTAGTCGGGGGGTGGGACATATCGCTTCTTGCTAGGATTGTCCCTGAAGAAACAATCAAAGATATCTTGGGCATTCCTATTCCATACAATGATGTTCCGAATAAGTTTTATTGGGGGTTTTCTAGTACTGGAAATGTTTCCTGTAAGTCGGCTACTTGGATTGCACAGGGTCTTCAAGACCAGTACAAAGAATCATGTGATTTTAGCTGGATTTGGAATATTAATATTCGACCAAAGTTAAAGAAAAATTCTTTGGAAATTGTGTCTGGATGGCCTTCCTACAAAGAATCATCTCCAGCAAAGTCATGTTTTCATACCACAGGAATGTGTCTTTTGCAACCATCATAGTGAGGATAAATTCCAGCTTTTTTTCAACTGTCCAACCGTCCTACAAACTCTTGGGGAAGTAGAGACTCTTTATGTGGGATTCGGTTTGCCTTAGATGTTAACATTAGTATGTCGTTCATTGAATGTTTTAATTGCTTTAGACAAAATCTCTCTGAAGAGAGTCTTATAATTTTAATCATAACTTGGTGGATATTTTGGTTCGCCTGGTATAAAATACAATCTGATAATTCTTCTACTAATCCAATCCAGATAGCAGTATTTGTTAAAGTCTGTTATGATGAATGGGTAGCATTATCAGATAAGCAGTTTGATTTTATACTAGTGGAGCTTTCCATAAGAAACCTATAAGGAAGGGGTCTCGACAAAATGTTTTCTGGTCTCCTTCTCGGAAGGACTATGTTAAGCAGAATTTTGATGGATCTAAAGTAAATGGATCAAAAGCGACTGCATGATTTGTGTTACAGGATGATAAGAGTGAAGCATTGTGGATGGGAGCTCGGGCTTGTGGTACGGGTTCAATATTGAAGGCAGAAGCGATTGATCTTTGTGAAGGTGTAAAGATGGCGCGAGCAAAGGGTTTCAAGAACATTACTATTGAGGGCGACAATCTTTATTGATACTAAAAAGGATCTTCACTTTTTCGACAAAGTTGATAACCTTCATGGTTTCCGGGAAGCTAATGGAGTAGCTGATAATTTGGCCCGTGTGGGTCACTCTTGTAACGTGCTTCAAACTTGGTCATTTTCTTTTGACCAGTCCATTACCAAGATCGCTTTAGGTTAACCCTCGAGTCACCTGATAAAAAAAAGAAAGAAAGAAATATTACCTTTAAGATTATGTTCATTCATGATTCAAGCTAAGGCCATAGATGATTTTCCTTCATCATTAAAACTAACAATTTAAAGGTAATATTATAGAAGGAGAATCATCCGCGACAATACAATGATGAACCAGGACTTTATTTTATTAAACCTAATCGTTTTGATGGTAAGAATTTCACATGATGGAAAGGCAAATTGGCTTTCCTTCTGATTGCATTGAAAGTAATAAATTTCGAGTTTTGAATACGGCCGGTAACTTGTTATATTAATTAACAAGATGAACGAAGTAGGTTTTCACCCACGTCTGTTTGATTATGGAGGGATAACCAAACTATGATATGGCGGGCACGAGATACGTGTAACACCCCCGATCTCACAAAGGAAAAATCCGGGGATTCACAATGGTTTATTAGTGATTCAACCCATCTACTAAGAAACAAGGTATTCTTCTTTTTAGTTTAAGTGGTCCATTATATGAGTTCATTGGAAGATTTTCTATCACAGTGGAATGTGTTACGAAGTAGTTGGGCTGGATTGTTACAAAATGTTTCTTCCTTCTACATCAGACTTACAAAATGCATGATCTTCTGAATTGAAATTTTATTATTGATATTAGTTACTATATGATTTGTCAATACACGCCTTTTTAGATTGTATCTGATGATCATGTTGTTGTGGCGGTTACTCTTGGGCATTACTAAGTTAGATAATGTTTGGCTATCATCATCATTTGATTAATGTGGCAGTTTATCAACTATTTTCTGTTAGGGCATGCTTGAAATGAGGGTAATGATTAAGGGGGTAATAGGTAGAACTATGGGCTAAAATGGAGGGTGTTGGAGATGGTGGGCGTTAGATTTTGTGAAGAGGAGGGTAATCATTCCCCCATTTGGGTGGTAAAAGTTATCCACCCTCCCCTAGAATGATGCATTACCCCCCTTTTTCCCTTCATTTCCTCCATAACCTCCTTAATCATTACCACATCACCACCTCCACCTTCCTATTTTACCCTTTGATTTGTTCCATTACCCCCTTAATCATCACCCCTAATCCAAGCATGCCCTTAGAAGGATAATACCATAGGGAAAATTCTATTCTACCGGGTGTTAGAATACCGGTTTTGAATTTCAAAAAGATAAATTCAAATCAACTACCGACTCAACAGGTTCTACCGGTAGAATGTCGTTTTGGGCCGCTTCTATCCTCACAACGCGGTAGAATTCCGTTTCTGCTTTGTTTTTAAAGTGATACTTTGTGGTCCCTGCGCGTGGGAGTTTGCAGGCTTTCCTCTCTCCTCATTGGGCATCAAACTCTACCGAATACATTCGAAACCGTGTATCTATAAACAAAATGATATTAAATGACCAAGAGGTCGTATATTTGCTACTATCCTCTACCATATCACCCAAGAACAATGTTGGGGACCAAGAGAGGAGTATTATATGAGCAAAAGGTTGGAATAATTACCTTTTGCCACTTCATCTTTAATTTCCCAAGGAATTAAAAACTCTAATTCGAACCTTCCTTGACACGACATTGGTCATAACTCTCTTATCTCTCTCAACCTTCAAACTTAATTCAACCCAATTTTCGAAGATTCTTGCAATGTCCCAAATGGGTTTGGAACAAATAGACTTGTACAACTGGTGGCGTATATTCAACAATTGCACCTCCATTGTTTGATTGTGTCTGTTGCAATATATATCTCTTGCAATTGATATTGATTCTTGCAATGCATTAATTAGCGAGAGGGCTAAATCAATTACATTTCAGAATAGTGAAGCTGATACATCCTGTACTAAGCCCTGGTCTAATGAGCCTTGTTATGATAACTTTGTGGCAATTAGTTGCTGTTCACAAAATTTGTGGCCACAACATTAGATAATAACAGAGTGACCCAATATAACTAAAACTTGACCCTGATGAAAAACCACTCGAAAGTAGCACCTGTGGGATACTCAACATTACAAGTAACCCTATTATACAACAGAAGTGACCATTTAAACTTGCATTACAGATCTCTTAGCAGAAAAGAAGTGACCCCTTTCTCAATTTTTGTAGCCCGGAAGGCAGTGTAATAATTCGATCGGTGAAATGATCCCTTTTTAATCGCTACATAGATAAAACAAGAGTTGATCCTTAAACAAATAGTTATAAAGTGACGCTGAAATATCTAGAAGTCACCGACCCAATGTTATGAACTTTACTATGACAATATGGCATAGTGGCCCTAGACAATAATAAATGTACCTTTGATGAATAAAAAGTGACTCTAGAAAAATGAAAACGTACCAACAAGGGTGGTGGTCTAGTGATTCGAAACTTACTCCCAAGTGGTTTGTTCAGCTAGTCTGATATGTTCGCTATAGAACATGAGAGTCCGAACATGATGTAGCAGGGGGTGCCTCGGTCGCCATTCACTTGCACCCTCTTTTTGACGAGAAAAATGAAAATGTGACACTAGAAAATAATAAAATGACATTAGATAAGAATAAAGTGACCCTAAATGACTAAAACGTGACCCTAATTCATACTGAAGGAAAGTGTCCTGTGAACGCTCACCATTATAAGTGACCCTAAACAGCAGTAGAAGTGACCCTTTAAACATACATTTCAGATCAAGGGGAGTGATCCTAAAACATTACAATTTGAAAATAGTTTATCACTTGAAAAGACCGCTAGAGAGCATGAAATGTAATGAACTATAGAGAGTGACGCTTCACACGTTTGAAGTAATCGGAATGACTCTTTTGTACCGGAAGAGAATAGAAGGGAATGTAGCTTAACACAATAGATGTGACCCCTTTGGTATGTGTGTACGTCAGCGCTCATTTGTACTGACGCTTAGCACGATACAAATACCAACAAATTAAAACTATTGTCATTTTCACAACTAAAGAAGTCACCGTATGATTTAATATATAACATGCTTCAGACTTCAGTGACCCTTAAAACAGCGCGGATCAACCATGTGAAAGTGGGGTCACTTGCTGATGCCAGTACATACTTCAAGTAATGATCGATCGAGCATTTTGTTACTGTTAGTCTCCTGCAGTTCGTATTCAGCTTCCTTATGGCATAAGATGCTTCAGTGACGCTTAACACAATGGAACTGACCCTTTAAACATACATTACATATCGAGTGAGTGTTACAGATCGAAAATCCCCAAAAACTGATAGATCTACTGAAATACACAAAGTTATCTGTAAACAGAATGACATTATATGACCAAGAGGTATTGTATGTTTGACTATCCTCTCAAACCTAACTTTCTCATGCTTTTCCATAACCCAATAAGTATATATTAGGGACCAAGAGAATTGTATTATTCTGGTAATCTATTATATGACCAAGAGTTTGTATTACATGAGCAAGAGAATTGGCTTATTCTGGTAATCTTCTGAAGTAGACGAAAATATCTCTAAGCAGAATGCTATTATATGACCAAGAGTTTGTATTACATGAGCAAGAGAATTGGCTTATTCTGGTAATCTTCTGAAGTAGATGAAAATATTTGTAAGCAGAATGCTATTATATGACCAAGAGTTTGTATTACATGAGCAATAGACTTGTATTATTCTTGTAATCCACTAAAGCAGGCGAAAATATCTGTATGCCCAATGCTATTATATGAGCAAGAGACTTGTATTATTCTGGTAATCTACTAAAGTAGACGAAAATATTTGTAAGAAGAATGCTATTATATGACCAAGAGGTTGTATTATATGAGCAAGAGACTTGTACTAAGCCCGGGTCTAAAGAGCCTTCTTATGATAACTTTGTGAGCCTTTCTTCCCATTATGCTATTCACTACTCTCCCAAATTACAATCCTCGGAATTTCAATAATTAATCTCAAATCTTTCCAGTAGGAGCGAGTATCATTATATCTGTAGAAAATCGATGCTCAATGGTAACACCGTTTGGGTTAAGGGCATTGCGAATATTGCCCAAGGTCAGGGGTTCGAGACTTGCTCGAAACATCCCCCTCCCCCCTCTGGCCTGCCGCCTGCCTCAGTGTGTGGGAATTGTTGAGTCCTCTCGCGATTTACCTCTCATACTATGGCTTAGGGGTGGGTGCGGTATGGGCTGGTACGATAAAAAATAGTGGCCATTAACATTGAACAAGAGTTGATGCTGCTGAAACATACAGTTATAAAGTGACGCTTATATATGTAGAAGTCACGTCACAATAATAAAGGGACCATGTTATTAAGAACTTTACCATGACATTATGACCATGTTATGAACTTTACTATGACATTGTGGTTTCGGCGACCGTAGATTACAATAAACATACATTAGATAATAACACAGCGACCCTGTAGACACAAAAAAGCGTCTTCAGATTTCTCCGCAAAAGCCCGATGATGAAAGGAGTAATTTTTAAGCTTGAACTGCTATTTTGCTTTAATAGTTAAGACAAGGTCTCATGTTTTTCCCCCAAACACTCCTTCATTACGTTTCATTCACAAGCCCCGTTCAAGAGCTTTCCAACGACACGTCTCATGCCTCATTCCGACTCCCGGTCGCCAAGTTGCGATTTACGGGTAAAACCGTCTTTTACCGTTTAGGGTAAATCGGGCCTTTTGCATTTTTCGGAATATTCAAAATCCTCCAGAAAATAAAAATGGGCTGGATGACGTCATCCAGCTGGCAACGTTGACAGCCGTCAGCGGCCCAGGCCAGGGCCACTAGTGGCGCTGACCAAGTTCCCAGGGCTACTAGCGGCCCTGACTTCCCTTCGGGCCCGGCTCATTTTTCAAGCCCGTCTCGTTTTCAGCTCAATTTTCACCCGTCCAACCCTACTTCGCACACCTATATAAAAAACCCTTCATCCTCAGTGCAAAACAGACAACCTACAGTTGGCAACCTCTATTCTCGGTTGAGTACTCCCGAGCTTCTCCCTCTTTCTTCTAACATTTGAGATCTTGCTTTACTATTTTTGTCAAATATAGCCTACAGTTTAGGTACAAATTCCTGATGGCTCAAATTAAATTGTTTGCCCATTTGCTTATTTTTCTAGTAGTCATAATGTAGATATCATGCTAGGTCACGTTTTTATAGCTTCCTAAATATTATCCGTCTAGTCATTATGCTGCTCAACTTGTCAATCAAATGCATGTCTAAATAAGGGTTAAAATAAATGTTGTGATGCTTGTGATGAACCAATTAATAGTCTAAGTCTAGGTTGTTAATCCGGTTTTGCATGGGAATTATGTCTTTAAATTATTAAGCAAACTTGAGTTAGTAGAGGGGCCGTCATAAAATGGGCGAGTTGGGTGCCTAACACCTTCCCACCTTGTACCTTCGCCCCCGAACCCTTTATTCTTGGGTACTTATATGTTTTATATAAGCGGGAGTCTTTCTAAAAACATGATTAGCTCACTTATCGCGCTATTGGGTTGTCCCTTCGATTTGTCTCTTCGATAAAACGCCGATAGCAGATTTGTGACATCTTTCATGGTTTTTATTTAATTCAAGTCTTTCCAAAAGCTTTTCTAACTCGATGGTCCCTTGAACTTATCGAAGCCCCCAATTGACAAATTTTCTATAAGGACGCACTCCGTGGAAACAAAGGTTGGTGAAAATCCCGGGTCCTTACAGTGGCGACTTCACTGGGGACTTATTTAAGAGGGTGAGACTCGAAAGTTAAGTTTTCTTAATTGTTTAAATAACATGTTCCATATTTTTTTGCATCATTTGCATGTGCTTTTGCACAACCTTTTGACCTTTATCGACCCTCGAGGAAGTTGTGTCGCAACTCGTAGGCAACCTGTATATCTAAAGGAATATACAGTTGTCCTATCGTGCAAATCGACGCTTCCTCACCCATGACTCACCAATCCTTTGTTGATGAAAAGAATTACAATCGATGTGTCGACCATCCGCCGAACGGAAATTGTAATTTGTCATGGTAACCTCACAGGAGCCAAAAGCCTTTAACCCACATTTGTACATCCGCTTGCTTGTTGTGCATGTGTCGTTGGAATGCCCGTCTGATCACATGTTTGCCTGTAATTGTTACTATGCTTGCATGAATTCGTGATTTTTGTGATTATGTGCCAACATGTACTTACGTGCTAGGAGTCGTTTCTTTTATTTTTAGCTAGTTTCTAGTGCCCAAGATGGTGCGAGAATTCCAATTCAATGAACACTCATCATTTTCCCAATGATATATTCTAAAAGTCATGAACAACTTTCTATGATGTTTTTAGTTAAGAAAAAAAGAGTCAGTCTTTCAATTTCCCCTTTTCCTTTTCTTATTTCTGTATTTCCTTTTTCTTTTGATGTTATTCAGATTCGGTAAAAAAAAAAAGGAAATAAAAAAAAAAGGCAAAATCGAACAAAAAAAAGGCCAAAAAATCAAAGCGAAAAAAAAAAGATAATATAAAAAAAAGACCGAAATTCCTTTTTATTTTATTTTTACCCCACTTTTTTTATTTTCTTTGAGTCTAGAAAAATAAAATTAGGATAGTCCATCTTTTTCTATTTTTCTTATTTTCGTTCATTGACTTTATTTTCCTTGGATATTAGGGAAATATCTGGGCATCTAGGCTTAATGACCTTTTCTCTTTTAGGACAATGTGTTTTCTATATGTGGGTCATTTCTTCTTTAGGTGAGAGTCTCACGGTTTTCTTGTTACTAAGTGCTCCATGCTTCCTATTCAGGATAGGGGGTCCAAGGAAGAAAGGAAATCTTGAGAAAAGTTGGGCTCGACCTTCTACAAGGCTGGTTCGTTTGCAGCCGTCCACGCCACCGGGTCCTCGTTTACCTCCACCACAAACAGCCTCGCCATCAATAAATTCACCATCATTGCATACCTTTTTCTCCACACCAATCACCCCTCCCAACTTCACAATGCCAAAGACCATTGATAAAAGACTGGACGAGCTCATGAGCGAGCTAAAAAGGGTACGACTCAAAGTTGAAGATATAGAGAGAAAAGGAGAAGAAGATGCAAGGATCCCTTCCGATTCTAATTCCGAGGAAGAAGAGTCAGATGCCATGCTGGCTAAGATCACTTTTGTGCTCAAGAATAGCGGCCTGATCCCCAACTATAGTGCCAACGTGGGAAAATTTGACACTAAGATCAAGGGTAAGCTTCCGGCTAAATTCTCTATGCCTGAAGTACCCACCTTCACAGGAGTTGACAATCCACAGGATCACCTGAAATCCTTCACTACTGCCACGGCTCTAAGGGGAATCAACAAGAAACTTTATGCCCATTTGTTTCCCCAGACCCTTGATAAACATGCTCGACGATGGTTCTACTCCCTTGATCTGGAAAGCTACCCAACTTGGTCCGATTTTACCACGGTTTTCCTGGCTCCATACAAGGACAACGCTACTCTCCCCATCACTTTGAGGGAGCTTGAGATTACTACTGAAGAGAAGAATGAGGGATTCACTAAATTCCTCCGCTGATGGAAGTCCAAGATAGCTGAAATGGCAGAAAGGCCTTCTGAAACTGAGCAAATTAGGCATTTCATTAAGAACTTGCAACCGGCCTATAAGGGTCACCTTCAGTACTAGGCTATCAACTCATATCAACGTCTATATGACGTTGGCATCCTCATTGAAGATGATATCAACAAAAACAAGGACCAGGTCACCCCTAAGCCCTTCACTTATGGGAGAGACAAGAGGACGACTGCTGGAACTTCCACTGGTGCTCAGGTTAATGAGGTAGCTGCTGTGAATACCTTTGCTGAAAGAAAACCGCCAAGAGAATTCACCCCTCTTGGAATGACTCTATCACATGCTCTTGAAAGAATGATCAAAAATAATCTGCTGCAGCCCATTGGACCTACCCAAGAACCATTCGTTAAGAGTCGCAACTAGAAAGAAGGGGAATACTGCAAGTACCATCAAGGAAAAGAGCACGACACTGACAAGTGTTGGGCTCTTAAACACGCTATCCAAGATAGAATTGCGAACGGTACCATACCCTTACCAAAACCTGGCCAAGCACCCAGCAACTCGAATAACCCTTTGGGTGCCATTCTACATATAAGTGTTGAGGATGCCTTAGGATTTGAAATTGTGGGAATATGGGACAGCTATGAAGAAGACGTATGGGAGATCCAAACCAGATCGCCCATAGGAGTGGCCCACTTGACCCGTTCTGGTCGTCATTATAGGCCACCAAACATTTATAGCGACAAGATTCCACCTCCAGCTGAAGAAGAGGTAGAAGAAGCCCCCGCAAAAGATAAAGAATCTCCCATCACAGGGCAACTCAAGAGGATCAAACCCGACATCTCTATTTGGCAACTTTTAGCCTCATCCCACGAACATCGCCAGGCCATTTTGGAAGCCTTGTCAAACGTTTCGGTATCACCAGATATGAGGCCTGACGAATTGGTCAGTTTCTTGGTAGGGGATAAGACTCGACCGTCCATCCAGACAATGAGTTACCTCCAGAAGGGTCTTCACACAATAATGCTTTATACCTGACTGTATTTTCCATGGGCAAGTACGTACCTATGACCCTAGTGGACAACGGATCGGCCATAAATGTATGCCTGTTAAGAACCGCAGCAAAACTGGTAAGCAATATCAACAATTTGGCTTACTCGGCACAAGGCCTGCGCGCCTATGACAATTCCAGTCGAAAGGTTCTGGGCTCCATAGTCCAGTTCTATGTGATGGATATTCCGATTACTTTCAACTTATTATTAGGACGACCTTGGGTCCTTGGTTTAAATGATGTAGCCTCTACCCTGCATCAGAAAGTCAAGATGATGTTAGAGGGAGAAATTGTGGAAATTGAAGCCAACCCCATCAAGGCGACTATTGAGAAGATTCCTGTCCTTGAAATAGAACACGATAGTGAGGACATTGATCTATGAGGATTCTCTCCTGAAGATGTAGCCCTCATAGAGGAGGACATCTCACAGCTCAGACAGTTCTGGGGAATTCGAGATATATCCATCTGAAGAAATAGGAGAACCCGACGAGTTCGAAGAAATAAAGGAAACCATTGAGGGAATGTCCATCTATGTGGCACACCACCACCATGCAATCCGGCGAATGAAGGAGAAAATTGCCTCGATGGAATGACCCACAGAATGTAACATTATCTTGGCCAAGGGAGAAGCCTGCTTCCAACAAGATGAAATGTTTAGCAAGATGGTCAAGTATGGATATGCCCACCCAAGGAGGCCTACCCCTCGCATTCTTCCTCGGGACGGAAACCCATATCTTCTGTGCAAGTACTGTGAAGCTAATGGACACCACACTAACCAATGCAAGCGTCTGAAGAAGGTAATCACCACTTTCATTAATTTGGGGACCATGTGGTCACCTAGCTCGTGGGCTATAAAGGGATGGTGCCGCTTTAACCAAAAGGAGTATACCCAGCTGAAAGTCCCCATTGATAATGTCATGAATACCCTCATATGGAGAGGAGACCTTAAATCTACAATCCCTGTTGACGATCTTCAGGTTGTACATAGAGACCAAGATTCCTACTGTCGCTATCACCAGATCTTCGGTCACTACACAGATGACTGCGTTCGCCTGAAGGATGACATACAAAGGATCATAGATAGCAGGAAGTGCCACCGCCTTTGAAGGAAGAAGAGGAGCCTAGAACTGATTGGTTACCCACAGGAGTTAGAGGAGTCAAGTCTGAGTCCCCAAGTTGTGTTGAGTTAGGATCCTAGCTAAATCTTTAGGTTGAGTCTTGAATGGGGGATGTTCCCCTTCTTATTTTCCTTCTAAGTCTAGTTTCTTTTTGACGGGTATTAGAGACCCTCTTCTCTAAAGTCATGTGTGTTTATCCTTTTTTGCAAATCAATAAAAGTCCTCTTGCTCATTTCTTTCTTTGTTTAGCTATTGACAAATCCAATGAATACAAAGTTGCACAAATCATTAACTAATCAATTTAAGAAATTTAAGTAAACTTCACAAAGCAGGAATGCAGATTTTACTCTTTTCAGGAATTCGAGTGGTTGAACTCCCTCAACGATGCCGCTCAACAGGAAGAAGCGAGCCCGCCTTTTGCAACAACATCGACATGGAAATGACTTTGGCTCCGATCGAAGAAGATCCTTGGTACCAAGATGTCTTCAATTACATCACCAAAGGAATATACCCTCAAGATGTACCCCTAAGAGTTCAACGGGCCATCCGTCTCTTAGCGGCGCAATACATAGAGTACAAGGGGGTTCTGTACAAGAAATCTCACAACGGGGTTAACCTCAGATGTGTGAACTCCGAAGAAGCTGCAGAGATTATGGACGAGGTACATAATGGGGTGTGCGGACCACACATGAATGGTCGAATGCTCTCCAGGAAGATTCTACGGCTAGGGTACTACTGGACTACTATGGAAAGGGATTGCTACAACTACGTCAAGAAATGTAAGAAGTATCAGATATATGCCAACCTACAACATATGCCACCCTCGGTGCTCAACAACTTCACCTCCCCTTGGCCATTTTCTGCATGGGGAATAGATATCATTGAAAAAATCACCCCGAAGGGCTCGGGAGGACATGAATACATCCTAGTAGCCATAGACTATTTCACCAAGTGGGTTGAAGCCCAGTCCTATGCAATCCTTACCTCCAAACAAGTGACCAAATTCATAAGGAACAATATCATTTGCCGATATGGCGTTCCACATGAAATCATAAGTGACCATGTGTAGACACCTAAATCGGTTCCCCCCTTTTTAAATGCCCAATGATGATAACCAATAATGAACATAATGAATTGAATGTCAATGCTCAAAATACTGATGCTTATTTGTGTCCCATTATCCATATTTATTCTGGACCCTTCCAATTTCCACACCATATAATAGCCCTTTCAATAAGTTTTCCAACGCCATCTCATTTGTCCCAATCGGACACCGGAGTCAAAAGTTATGATTTAATGAAGTTATGGGCTAAAAACGATGTTCTCATTCCCGCATATCACGGTTCAAGACTGATTTTTAGCCATGAAAGGATTAATTGGAGTATTATCCTACTAGGTTTGTATTCCCCTTTGAATTAGCTTTCCAATGATATATTATGGGCCAAAATCCCATTAGGAACGAAGGAGATATGATCCGATCATTGATTAATGCGCTGAAACAGACACCTCTCTAGTGTTTGGGCCATAACTCATAGGATACTTGTGAAATATGAGCCCACAATATGTCCAAAGAAATCCCTTTGAACAAGGAATCCAACGCACCAAGAATCAGGCCCTCTAGCGACCTTTTCGTGGGAGCGGAGGCCGTGAAGCCAGCCGCTGAGCCCCAGCAGCCCAGCCGCCGCGCCCCAGCTGCACTATTGAGGCCGCCGAGCCTCGAGCGGCCCTCCGGGAGGCCGTTGGGCACTTTTTTTGGCCCGGGAACCTTAGTTTGACCACCTTTTTGTCCCATTCCCTATAAACAACCCTCTAAACTTCGTTTTTCGGGACACAACTCATTATTACGGGATTTCAACTCAAGAAAACCCTAATCTCTCTCTCTCTCCTCTATTCCATTCAACCCTAGTCACATCTATCAAACCTATCTTCAAACCCCAATCAATAACAAGTCTCATCCCAAGATCAAGTCCAATACAAGAGCAATTGACATTCAATTCTAGTACAATCAAGGTTCAACCTGAGGGCTCATCTTTTCAACTTTTAAATCTATTTTCAAATCATGTTTTATTTATATTATGATCATGGTTAATATTCTTTGCATGTTTTAATTGTTTTATTTAGTTCATCACATGTAGATTGTTTTTACTTATTGTTTTCATGATTATTATGCGTAGGTTAGTTTAATTATTATCCTTACATGATTTTCATACTGTTTTGTTTATTTTCTAGTTTTCTTATATTTTATCATGTTTAGTGTAAAAATCATACTTTTGCATGTTTTCCATGATTAATCAATTCAATTAGCATACTAACATGTAATTAAAGTTTATATCTTTTATTTTACTTCCATTGAAGTTACTAACACGTTTGTTCATGCAAATTTGCAATTGGCGCGTTAAGCTAGCACGGTAAGGTTGGGGAACATATTTCTATTATTATGGTTATGTTCTATAAATCAAATCATGCAATTGGATAATCATGTGCAAAGCGATAACTTTAATAATTTGGTTTGTTCAACCTACCTAGTTAATTTAGGATCTTGGACGATCGGATTGTTTGGAACCTTGTTATGTAAATTAAGAATCAACATGGATAGGATTAGTAGAGGCCGTTATTACGGACGATTTGGATGAGATTCGTTTTGTCTTTTTCGTACCCACACCCCCGAACTCAATCTTTGGCCTTTGGGTTATATGAGTCATAATTCCCAATAGGAATTGAGTGCACTTCAATGGTTTCCAATTGTTCCTTAAAAATTGTTGGCGACTTCATTTGTTCAATAATCTCTTAATCAATCAATCTCTTCTATTTAAGAACCTATAATATATTAATTATTTTTTCAATTAGGCGCCAAAAGGCGAGGGTTCTTACACCATGGATCCCACTTCAAAGCCGAAACAGCCACCCTCCTCAAAAGTTACAAAATCCAGCACCATAAATCATCTCCTTACCATCCCCAAACCAATGGCGCAGTAGAGGCCGCCAACAAAAACCTCAAGACTATCATTGAAAAGACGATAGAAAACTACAAAGATTGGCCCATAAAACTTTCATTCGCCCTTGGGGGTATAGGACATCCATAAGATCCTCTACGGGGGCAACACTTATTCCTTAGTCTATGGAATGGAAGCAGTTCCACCCATAGAAATCAAACTTCCCTCCATGCGTATAGCCTTAGAAGGTGAAATTCCCGAAACCCAATGGCTACAAGCCCGCTACGAAGAACTCATGTTCACGGATGAAAGACGCCTACGAGCCCTAGACCATTCCCACATGTATCAACAACGCATGGCGAGAGCATCCAACAAAAAGGTTCGACCTCGGAATTTAAAGAAAGGGGACTTAGTTTGGAAGGAATTACGAGCCCCAGTTACCGACCCCAGAGGCAAATTTCGACCAAACTGGTCCGGCCCATTCGTCATCAAAGACGTTCTATCAGGAGGCGCAGTTCGGCTCATGGATATTGATGGCATTGAGTTCAGTCAGCTCACCAACATGAATCAGCTAAAGAAGTGCTACGTCTAAAAAAAAATAAAAAAATAAAAAAATTCCGAAAAAAAAAAAAAAAGAGATGTGCATAACTTGAACGAACAACGCTGGCCTGATTCCACACTGGATACGTAGGTAACCCATTTAAGGGGCCCGACCAAAATCAAAATCAATTCCGATCCAACTCATTCAAAAGGGATAATCTTTATTCAAATTGAAACGAATAAGCTTACATTGCAAGAATTAAAACTTCCTAAGAAAAAAAAAATAATAATGCAACTATGAGGATTTAAGCTAAACAAATTCATGTTATTAATTTTTTTTAAACTAGACTTGCTTTCCCAGAAAACTACTTTAATCTTTCTTCCCTTTAGAAGGCATCGTTGAAGAGTTCTTCTTTGAAGGACCCTGGCTCGAGGACGACCTCTGATCGCTCCTTTGAGCTGGGGGCTTGCCTCTCTTCAATACATGATAGTCTCCCATTTGAGACATTCCCTTTCTTTTCTTGCCTCCTGTTTCTGAGTCATATGTAGGCTTTAGTTGGTCCCGCTCCTCATGACGAAGGGCTCGTCTCGCTTATCCATCATTACAATAAAGCCAGTTCAGGTAAGTCTCGGAAACTTGGGTTGGGGCAATCACCCGAGGTACAGTCCAGCGGTCCCGGCTATGCCAATATTTTCCCCACTCTGCAGCAAACTCAGTACTCAAACCTACGATATTTGTCCTCGTAGTTTCCTGACGAGGGATAACCTGTTTCAAACCATATTGCCTCATGATCCTAGAGGGAAAGAAGAAGGTAGTCTTGTACAAACCCAATATGATAGTATAAAGGACCAAACTATCACATGCCACTAAGGAAGTTAAGCACCACCAGGGCACCTGCCAACGAATGATAGGTCCAGCATGGAAAAAGGCATCCCATTCAGAAAAGGATTTCTCAGAATATAGCCTTTTCCTAACCAGGAAGCTAGCAGCAGTGTAGGTCTTCTTTGACCAAGTCCGAGGAACACGAATAATCAAGTTATCTGGCGACTCTATAAAACCTCAGATACTCACATAACCAGATTTGAAGCAGCAGGGGGCTGCCAGAAAAAACTTGGTGAGGAGATATTTTCAACCTGTCAAGCCCAATAATGGTTTCCCCTACGACCAGATGCGAAGGGGAATGTCCTTCAACCATTTGATTAACCACTCGCAACAACGAGGCTCTACCCAAATTGGAAGATTCAGCATTAACAAACAACAGGGGGTCTAACAGGCGCAGTACAAAAGCTTATCGGCGGCAACGCCTAAATATGGCATCCCTTTCAGAAGAAACGGCAAACTTTTCGCAAAGTTGAACCAGGTCCACATCGACACCAAGCACCATATTTTTGGCTTCTGTAGTAGACAAACCCAATGATTTCTTGTATTGATCCCTAAAACCATCTCTCACGTAAGATATAGCTGGGGGAAGAACATCAGGCATATTGGTGATCGCAGCAAATTCCTCAACTAAAGGGCATAATTAAGAATTACCAAAACAAAAACATGTAGGTCAGGGTCCCAATAATTCAAAGCGGAGCGAAGAAGAGGCCACAATATTTTTGTTGGTTTTAAAGCTAGCAGGGTGGAAACGTGAAAGGGAGCTAGTTCAAGTTTATCTTCTACGGTCAGATTTTTGCACCAGGGATCGAACAGAGTTTCAAAGAATTTCACCATGGCAGAAAGTTGGGAATGTTTAGGAGAGATAAAGTATAAAGAAAAGTGGTACAACATCAAGCATCCTGAAAATCCTATTTATAGGCAGAAACGCGGGCCGAAGAAGTCAAAAATCCACCAAAAAAGCCCGAACCAGAGCCGTCAGCAGCACTGGTCAGCGCCGCTAGCGGCCCAAACCCTGGCCCAGTCTGATTTTCCCTTTTGCTCCAGTCCGTATTTTGACCCAGGCGATAGCCCAGTTTTGATAACCCGCGCAAAATTAAAAAGCCCGAGACTCTCTTAGATTTATTTTTCTTTTGTTATTATTTTTTTAGGGGGTATAATATGTGTAATTTTTACTTTTTTCTTTGTAAATTTTACCGTTTTCCTTCATTTATTCCCTAAATTATAGTCTTGTCCTATCGCATAACACGTTGCATAATTAGATCAGACGGGCATAATTGAGTCACCATAGCATATCATACATGTCATACAAAAAAAAAATGTTGCATAAACAAAAAAAACAAGAGCTCGAATTCCGAGGTCAATGTTTACAAAAAGGTCCAGCACTGCTCATCCGGAATCATTGTTGTCAACATCATCATCAACAGACAGCCCCTGACCATAGTTCCCGGTCGAGTAATGAAGAGAGGAGCTGTAAATGGGCCTACTATTGTCAGGGCTCATGTCCCGACCGTCATACGCCGGTGCGCGCCTGGGGGTACCTGCCGAAAACCCCAAAGCACAGAAGTTCGCCGTGGCCTGACTGGCGAAATCCGTAGCTACGTCCTGATGTGAGGACCCAGCATAGGACGCATCCCATCCAGGGGCGTTTGCCCAACCTCCAACTAAGGGCGTAGCAACAGGCAGCCTATCAAGAGAAGGCCGAAAGTCAGCAGGAGAGAACATCTCAGGAACATGTGGAACAGAAGGTCCGGGCGCCTCAACAACAGGTTGCCTAGTCAACATCACGGGGGGAGAACGAGCTACAGACGATCGACTCGCCGAAGAAGCCCGCGCATCAGAAGAGTGGCGAGGTCCCACCGAAGACGAAGATTGGGACATCTGCAACGATCAAAGCCAAAATATATTAAATTAAGCACTCCACTTAGCTAAAGAAAAGAGAGAGAAAGGGAATCTTCTCACATCAACGGTCCTAGACCGAGAACTCTTCCCCTTGCCCATCATCCGACCGTAGCCCTTCTTCAACAAATGAATGAGCTTGAAGACCTGAGAAGTCTGCTCCCGGTTCAGCTACAAAGAGAGAGAGAGAGAGCCACAAAATAAAGTCAGCATCCAAAAACAAACACAAGTACAAAAAGAGGGAAAGAGACAAAGAAAGAAAAAAAAGAGAGCTTACCTCCGTGCAACCTTCAGGCAAGGGCAAGCCCTCCACCGTCTCCCCGTCAGCCATATGAAGGGGGAACTCATACACTAGACGTCCCCCACTCTCTCCGATATACCTCACCTCATTGTTTGGTAAGGTCACACTTGGGGGCTGACCCCGAGAAGCCCTAGGATGAGATCTCCTAGAGACTGGGGGAGCTAGACGATCCTTCTGTGAGATACAAATAGTCAGTATATTACGCATGGAGCTAAAGGATGCAAAAAAGTTTATTACCTCAGAAGTGAAGTCCGGCATCAAGCGGTCCAAGCAATAGGCCAGGTACATAGCAGTACGATCCAGACCAGCAATCTCCGGCACGAGAAATTCCGTGCCAGCCCTTCCACGGATCACGACCCCTAGGTCCCGCACAATCAGACCACGCAGGTAAACATGGTCAAAGGAGGATCCTCCGGAACCAAATGAGTACCCAGAGAGGGATAGACCAACCGAGTCAAACGATCCCCCAAATACCATACAAAGCTGAATGGCCGCTCAAAGACCACCCGAAGAGTAGATACCTTAAAAGACTCTAGGTTAATATGGGGAGGAACCCCAGGAACATCGTCAAAAGCGGACCATAACACCTGCAGATTACCAGTTCAAAGTTCATCCACACAAGATGAACCAAAAAAAAAAGATGCACAGATGAACAACAACGTACCGTAGAGGCGGCATGGCTCTCAAAAGTGACCCGGAAATGCTCCAGAGAAGTAAATGGGTGGGCATCCCTACCAATCCAGCGCGAACCTAGAAGGAACATCCTCAAACCAGAACGGTGAGGACCGAAGGCTGGAAAATACTCAAAAAACCACAGCTGCCACAAAGCAAACAAAAGGATAATAATTTCCACAATCGAGCATAGGCAAAAAAAAAGGGAGAGGAGTGAAATAAAAAAAAAAGGGCATACCTCCAGTATCCTCCATGGGCCCGTGATAGACGTCCTCTCACTCGATTCCTTAGGCCTACAGGCCCGACGACACCACTTCACCAAAAAAGAGTAAGCAATAGCACCAAGGTTATACTCATGCACCTTGGTCAAATCCTCCAAGCATGTCAAGAAATCAACTTGACACACGCTTTTCTTCTAAGCAAAGATCATCGACCCCAGCAAGCAAGCCAGGAAAATGCGAGCCCTCTGCTCCTCGGTAAGCCCCTGCTCCACTACGGCCTCCCATAACCGCACCAAAGAAACCCGATCCCTATTAAAGTGGATGGATACGGGCCCGTAAAGCTCCAACAAAGTGTCACTCCGACGCCAGTAGTTCGCGTCGTACTGAATACGACGCCCTCTAAAGGATAACCCCGTCAGCACGACAAACTGATAAGGGGTAGGGAACATCTCTCCAACAGGGGTATGGAAAGTGTTCGTGGAATCCCAAAACCTCTCCAGTAACCCCCGGGCAATAATCCTAGAATCCCCCGAGTGACAAGCAGGGATAACAGTCAGAAACTCATCAAGACCCGAGCCCAGTACCAAACTCCTGGCCCCCTCCGAAAAGGTCCCTAACATCATAGCCCAGTGGGAAGTAGTCCCATGAGCCTGCAGCAAAACCCCGACACCCTAGCTAATAAACAAATTTTCTCAACACCCCATTTACCACAAATACAGCTAAAATAAATTCCACACAAATTATATACAGCTAACCACCAATCCAGTTCAAAGCTCAATTTGTTCGTGTGCCGAGGCACTAACAGTTCCAATTTTCAGTTCAAATATACTGAACACACAAAAAAAAAACAAAGAGTGAGTCAGAAAATGTACCAGCTCCGAGTCAGATAAATGACTCCGTCTATCCGGCAACAGAACACGGCGGTCCCAAACGCCAGGCGGGAGCCAGTCCAACCGCATAAAAGCATCCTGCTACAGCCGAGCCCCATCTGCGTGACCGGTCGGAGGCCCTCGGGTAGAAGGCGACCCAGTGCGAAAGAGGCTCCGGTCATACTGCTCATCACTCATATGGCGCTTCCCTTTGTCTACGGGAGCCATGGAAGCACAATGGAGTTTTCTCTCTCTACAAGTGAAAAAACAAAAGTTTCAGATTCGCAAGAAACAAGCACCCATTCAACCATACAATCCAAAATTCAGCAAATAGGCGGAAAAAAAAAAAACGCAACTTCAAGACAAAAACCGAAGAAAACGGACAAGAATAATCGACTTACCTCAAGTGGAGTGAAGCACTCAATGGAGGAATTGTGAGAAGCTTGCTCTCGACAATGTTGCTCGACCAAGAAGAAGACCAAACGCGAAAAAGAAAAAAAAAATAGTGCCGATGCGTTTTTATTGGCTCAACCCCAACGATCGCTTAAGCTATTGCGGTTAAACTGTCCCTCTGCGAGGTTACAAATTTTTGGGGTTAGTCAATGATCGCTTAAGCTATTGCGGTTAAACTGTCCCTCTGCGAGGTTACAAATTTTTGGGGTTAGTCAATGATCGCTTAAGCTATTGCGGTTAAACTATCCTTCTACGAGGTTACTATTTTTGTGTCAGTCAAAGATTGCCTAAACTGTTACGTTTTATTCACAAGCCCCGTTCATGAGCTTTCCAACGACACGTGTCATGCCTCATTTCGACTCCCGGTCGCCAAGTTGCGATTTAGGGGTAAAACGGTCCTTTTGCATTTTTCGGAATATTCAAAATCCTCCAGAAAATAAAAATGGACTGGATGACGTTATTATGATGTCATCCAGCTGGCAGCTGACAGCCGTCAGCGGCCCTAGGAAAAGAAAAGTCCCAGGGCCGCTAGCTGCGCTGACCAAGTTCCCAGGGCCGCTAGCGGCCCTAACTTCCTTTCGGGCCCGGCTCATTTTTCAAGCCCGTCTCCTCTTCAACTCAATTTTCACCCGTCCAACCCTACTTCCCACGCCTATATAAACAACACTTCACCCTCAGTTCAAAACAGACAGCCTACAGTTGGCAACCTCTATTCTTGGTTGAGTACTCCCGAGTTTCTCCCTCTTTCTTCTAAAATTTGAGATCTTGCTTTACTATTTTTGTCAAATATAGCCTACAGTTCAGGTACAAATTCCTGAGGGCTCAAATTAAAATGTTTGCCTATTTGTTTATTTTTCTAGTAGTCATAATGTAGATATCATGCTAGGTCACGTTTTTATCGCTTCCTAAATACTGTCTGTCTAGTCGTTATGCTGCTCAACTTGTCAATCAAATGCATGTCTAAATAAGGGTTAAAATCAATGTTGTGACGCTTGTGATGAACCAATTAATAGTCTAAGTCTAGGTTCTTAATCCGGTTTTGCATGGGAATTATGTCTTTAAATTATTAAGCAAACTTGAGTTAGTAGAGGCCGTCATAAAACGGGCGAGTTGGGTGCCTAACATCTTCCGACCTCGTACCTTCGCCCCCGAACCCTTTATTCTTGGGTTCTTATATGTTTTATATAAGCGAGAGTCTTCTAAAAACATGATTAGCTCACTTATCGCGCTATTGGGTTTTCCCTTCGGTTTGTCCCTTCGATAAAACGCCGATAGCAGATTTGTGACCTGTTTCATGGTTTTTATTTAATTCAAGTCTTTTCAAAAGCTTTTCTAACTCGATGGTCCCTTGAACTTATCTAAGCCCCCAATTGACAAATTTTATATAAGGACGCACTCCGTGGAAACAAAGGTTGGTGAAAATTTCGAGTCCTTATAGACCCAAAATAACTAAGACGTGACCCTGATGAAAAACTACTCGAAAGTAGCACTTGTGGACCCTCAACATTACAACTAACCCTATTATACAGTAGAAGTGACCCTTTAAACCTGCATTACGGATCTCTTATTTTTTTGCTCGCTCGTTAAAAGATGGTGGAAGTGAATGGTGACCGAGGCACCCCCCGCTACGTCATGTTCGGACTCTCGTGTTCAATAGCGAACTTATCAGTCTAGCTGAACAACCAGCGCAACCACTGGCCCCGTCAACATAGCACCAACAAGAGGCAAGTATAGTTAATTATCAAAAAAAAAGAGGCTAGTATAGTTTCTAGAAGCCAGGAGACACAAGGCATTGGGGCCAATGGGGATTCGAACCCATGACCTTGCCTTATACCTTCGATGAAAACTACAAGTGACTCTAAGTAACTAAAATGTGACAATAAAGTGACCCCGGATAAGTAAAACGTGACCCTGATTCAAACAGGAAGAAAAGTGGCCCTGTTAACCCTTAACTTTATAAGTGACCCTGTAAGGACCCGGGATTTTCCTACGTGGTTCCACAGAGTGCGTCCTTATAGAAAATTTGTCAATTGGGGGTTTAGATAAGTTCAAGGGACCATCGAGTTAGAAAAGCTTTTGTAAAGACTTGAATTGAATAAAAACCATGAAAGAGGTCACAAATCTGCTATTGGCGTTTTATCGAAGGGACAACCCAACAGCGCGAAAAGTGAACTAATAACGTTTTTAGAAAGACTCCCGCTCATATAAAACATATGAGTACCCAAGACTAATAGGTTCGGGGGCGAAGGTACGAGGTGGGAAGGTGTTAGGCACCCAACTCGCCCGTATTATGACGGCCTCTACTAACTCAAGTTTGCTTAATAATTTAAAGACATAATTCCCATACAAAACCGGATTAACAACCTAGACTTAGACTATTAATTGGTTTATCACAAGCATCACAACATTTATTTTTAACCCGTATCTAGACGTGCATTCGATTGACAGGTTGGGCAGCACAACGACTATACAGACAGTATTTAGGAAGCAATAAAAAACGTGTACTGGCATGATATCTACATTATGACTACTTAGAAAAATAAACAGTTAAGCAAGCAATTTAATTTGAGCCCTCAGGAATTTGCACCTGAACTGTAGGCTATATTTGACAAGAATAGTAAAAATAGATCTCAAGTTTGGAAGAAAGAGGGGGAAGCTCAGTGTTAATACTCTTGAGAATAGAGGTTGCCAACTGTAGGCTGTGTGTTTTGAACTGAGGGTGAGGGGTTGTTTATATAGGCGTGGGAAGTAGGGTTGGACGGGTGAAAATTGAGCTGAAAAGTGAAACGGGCTTGAAAATGAGCCGGGCCCGAAGGGAAAACCAGCGCCGCTAGCGGCGCTGGACAAGGCCGCTAGCGGCCCTGGGACATACTTCAGGGCCGCTGACGGCTGTCAGCAGCCAGCTGGATGATGTCATCCAGCCTGTCTTTATCTTCGGGGAATTTTTAGTGATCCGGAAAATAGGAAAAGACTGTTTTACCCTCGCGTGGTGAAAGACGATTTTACCCCTATATCGCAACTTGGCGACCGGGGGTCTGAATGAGGCATGAGACGTGTCGTTGGAAAGCTCTTGAATGGGGCTTTTGGATGGAATGAAAATAAAGGAGTGTTTGGAGAAAAGCTTGAGACCTTATTTTAAACTATTAAAGAAAAATAGCAGTTCAAGCTTAAAAATTACTCCTTTCATCATCGGGCTTTTGCGGAGAAATCTGAAGACGATTTTTTGGCGTCTACAGAAGCCCCCACTTTGATCGAGCTTGAGTAAAAGCGAAGATCAAAGTACTCCAAAGGCGACATGCAGGATGCTGATGTGCAACGGTGTGTGAGAGTGTACAGTATGCATGCATATGAAGACAAACCTGTGTTGGAACAATGCTCGCAGTGTGCTAAGATTTCATCTCTATGAACGCAAGAGAAACTGAAAGGTTAATAGTAGCAGGATAGCTAGCCTAAACGTCTGCCGGGGACCTGTATTCAGAGTGAATGAAAAAGTTAGCAAGGCTTTGAGGATGATCAACATAGAGTGCTTCGACAAACAGTGACTAAACACCGCTCGGCGGATGTCGAGATTTCGTCCCTTTTCGAGAAACGAAGAAGTCAACAAGACAACGCGATTAAAAATAACAGCTGCAAAGATGGTTAGTAACATGAGAGTGAATAGTATAAATGCTTTATCGAGCAAACATTGACTAAGCACCACTCGGCGGATGCCGAGATTCCGTCCCTGCACAAGAAACGAAAAGGTCAACGAGACAGCGCAATCAAAATGACGGCTGTAAAATGGTTAAAACATATGAACAGTTTAAATGCAATAGCTTAAGCAATCATTGACTGAAACATATAAAAAATAATGGACAGTATAACCGCAACAGTTTATTCAATCATTGACTGAAGCATATAAAATAATGGACAGTATAACAGCAACAGTTTAAGCGATCATTGACTGAAGCATAAAATAATGGACAGTATAACCGCAACAGTTTAAGCGATCATTGACTGAAGCATAAAATAATGGACTTTGCAGAGGGACAGTTTAACCGCAATAGCTTAAGCGATCATTGACTAACCCCGAAAATTTGTAACCTTGTAGAGGGATAGTTTAACCGCAATAGCTTAAGCGATCATTGACTAACCCAAAAGTTTGTAGTGTCGTAGAGGGATAGTTTAACCGCAATAGCTTAAGCGATCATTGACTAACCCAAAAATTTGTAGTGTTGTAGAGGGATAGTTTAACCGCAATAGCTTAAGCGATCATTGACTAACCCAAAAATTTGTAGTGTTGTAGAGGGATAGTTTAACCGCAATAGCTTAAGCGATCATTGACTAGCCCAAAAATTTGTAGTGTTGTAGAGGGATAGTTTAACCGCAATAGCTTAAGCGATCATTGACTAACCCAAAAATTTGTAGGGTCGCCCAGGGATAGTTTAACCGCAATAACTTTAGCGATCATTGACTAACCCGGAAAGTTGTAGTGTCGAGTTGCTTAATAAGTGTCGTTGAAAGTTTCGGGCTTATGAATAAGTTGGGCGCTCCGGGTCGTAAGAGTTGTCGCCATGTAGATCCTGCAAAATAAATGGGTTAGTTTTACCTGTAAATAGTTGGTACAGTAAAATGGGCCAACTGTCGAATTTGAATTTGTGGGCCAGGGGGCTTTGCTCCTGCACGCTTGGTACTGATATTGCCGCAAAACGAACTGTAATAACGAACTTCGGACTGGAAAAAGGGGCCATGGTCAGCAGTTGGGGCCCGCGCGCTTGGCTGTTGTTGGAAGGTTATTTCCATTTTTGGTTGTAGTCGGAAGGTCTCTTCTGGGCTTGATCATGAGTTTCGGGCTTCCTGATTTCGATGGAGAGTGGGCAGACTCAAACCTGCAGTGGAAATATGCACATAGGGAAAAGATGCAATAGACATGCCCCACTGACCATGACAAGATGCACAAGACATGACATAGTAATATGCACGGGGAAAAGGGGAATTGACATGTAAACACGTAGGGACTCAACTCAAGACACTGAGAAATTATGTACACATGCTTGCCCTTGAAGGCGACTCTAGTACTTATGCAGATATGATGTATGCGGACTCTATTGACTCGCAGCTCCATGCGGCCTAGCCTAACATGCACGACTCTCCTATAGGGTCTGAAGAGGGTCTTCATATGGGAAAAGTTTTTGTGCTCAAGAATTTCATTCCTGTGGTGATCTTGACAGAGTAAGAGACAAGTGGACAAGACTGGGTGCAGTCAAATCAGCCCCCAGTTTGATATGTGGTTCTCGATGGTTATGACCTACTCGAGGAGCTATGGGTGTCGATGTGGCGGTATAAAACATCCTAACTTAAGGTATGGGGACGAAATAGACAACTTGGAACGTAGCGGACAAGGAACCGACTCATTCTGAAAAAGCCCCCAGTTGGGAAGTCTGTGTGCAAGCCTACGAGAAAGGCGATAAGTATGACCCTTAGACGACTGACCAAAGAGCGCTTACATGAGAAATATGTTCTCAATCCTCAGAAATTTAAGTTGCCTCAAGATGTTAAATTTTTTTTTTTTTTTTTTTTTTTGGTTGCCCTAACTTTTGCCTAGGCCGCCCTTTCGGGTTTTCAACCTACTGGGCTCATTTTTTTTTTTAGCCTTAGATGAGAATGGTGGAATGGGAGAACTCCTTATGATCATGTGACAAAGGGGTTATCGTGGCCGGACCTTTTTGAGGTTACCTACGTATCCAGTTTATGGAATCAGGCCAATGTAGTTCAGGACTATACAATTGAATGGTCGTACCTCTTGGAGGGCTTTTGGGTTGTAATGTCAGGCTGGGTTGTGGTGTCAAAGAAAGGATAAAGGCTCAAATAAACCCAATGTAAATCCCCTCCCCAAAGTATGCTAGATGGTATAGAAGTTTGTGATCTGGGCAAGGTGGCTAAGAGACTATGTTTAGGTAAGGCCATTGTTTGGTTGTGCTTGAAGTGTTTGCACTCTTTTAGATCTTTGATCGCTCTTGAATTTTTTTCTCTTTTGTTTTTTTTTTTTTTATATTTTGAATTTTCGAGTTCTCTAATTTTTTGGTATTCCTCTCGTTGGCTCTGTTTGTAGGTCGGTCCACCTTGCCTAGAAGGTTGCTTCTATTCTCATGCCGCACACACCCATTCCCCGGGTAAGGATGATGTGGTTAAGAAATGAAAGGCCATGTGTTTGGCTCAAGGGGTTGCAAGTGGTAATTATGTATAGGGTAGTAAAGGATATTGATGTGAGGTGCCAAATGAATGCCTCCTGTCCTCGGCACGGATATTTCAACTGTAGGTCCTCTATGGGGATGATCATTAGGGAGTCTTTGTTTAATGTTTTCCACAATGAAGGCTTTCTTTTGATTTTTTTTTTGAATTTTTTTTTTATTCCGTCATAGGCAACTTAAGTTCGTCCTAGAATTGAACAAAGAACAATGATGGGAATCAAAATGAAATCTTTATTGAATCAAAGAAAAGCATTACATGAGAAGTAAGCTAGACTCTATGGACGAATTAAAAAGACAACTAGACATCATTAAATTTGACTGGACTCAACTAGACTTGCACACTAGGAGACTTCCACTCTCCTCCACTTCTCGAGCCCGGGCTGTTTGACAGGGACACGAAGGACAGCCCCCTGTAGATACTCGCGTTGTTCACGACTTATGTGGAATTCTTAAGAAGGTCATCTTCAATTAGGATGCCCACAACATAGAGCCGGTTGTAGGAGTCAATTGCTTGATACTTGAGGGGTTCCTTGTAAGCAGGTTGCAGGTTCTTGATGAGTTGGCGGATTTGATCAGCTTGCGAAGGTCGCTTAACCAGTTCGGCTACCTTTAGTTTCCAGCGCCTAAGGAAGGCAGTGAATCCCTCATCTTCTTCTTGTTTGGTGATCTCTAACTCTCGAAGGGTCATAGGTAGAGCAACATTTTCCTTGTAGCGTGCAAGGAAGACTGTGGTAAAATCGGACCAAGTTGGGTAGCTTTCCAGATCTAGAGAGTAGAACCATCGTCGAGCATGTGTATCAAGGGTCTGGGGAAACAGATGGACATAGAGTTTCTTGTTGATTCCCTTTAGGGCCATAGCAGCAGTGAAGGATTTCAGGTGATCCTGCGGGTTGTCGACTCCCGTGAAGGTGGGTACTTCAGGCATAGAGAATTTTACCGGAAGCTTACCCCTCATCTTAGTGTCAAACTTTCCTACGTTGGCACTATAGTTGGAGATCAAGCCGCTACTCTTGAGCACAGAGGTGATCTTAGCCACCATGGCATCTGAAGCTTCTTCTTCAGAATCGGAATCGGAAGGGATCCTTGACTCTTCTTCTCTTTTCATGTCGATATCTTCAACCTTGAGTCGCAGCCTTTCCAACTCACTCATGAGCTCATCAAACCTCTCGTCAGTGGTTTTGACCATGGTGAAGTTTGGGGGTGTGATTGGTGAGGTAAGGGATGTATTGAATGGTGGCGAGCTTTGTGGTGGTGATGGATTATGGGGTGACGACCTTTTGGAATGTGGTGATGTCTTGGGAGTAGCTTGTATACGAACCAATCTGCCGGACGATCGAGCCCAACCTTTGTCACCGTAATTCTTCCTCGAGCCCCCAATCCTGAAAACAAGTCTCAACTTAGAAAGACGCCAAAGAAAGGACTTGAAAACAAAGACTCGTGATTTTTAGAAGACCCTCGATAGCTCCTAAGTTGAATGTGCCTATGGACGCCTATATATGAACTCGAATGCGTGATGACGACACGACAATGATTGAGTCACGACAACAATAGGCAAGATGCATGACGAACTGACATTGACATGTATGACAATGAATGGATGCTTCCTAGAATGACTCTAAATCACTTAATGAATGACCTTTCTGGACTTCTAGTGCATGAGACATAATGAACAAATGGAGACATTGATGAATGCAAGACTCGAATTTTTGTACAAATGCATATGCAAAATGACGACAATGCAAACATGACGACTAGTTATGAATCCTAGCATGGAGTAGTTATGAATCCTAGCATGGAGCGTCTAATACGTACGATGTAATGCAGTGCAATGCAAAGAAATAGAAAATGACAATCTAAGCCTAAATGCCCGATTATTTCCCCTCATATCAAAGGAAAAAATGAAGTCGATGAACGAAAATAAAAAAAATAGAAAAAGACGGACCATCCTATTTTTTTTTATTTTTTTTTTTTGATTTTTCTAGACTAAGAAAATGGAAAATGGGATAACATAAAATAAAAAAAATTTCGCATTTTTTTTTTATTTTCGGAATTTTTTTTTTTTTTTCGCCATTTTTTTTTTTTTGCCGAATCTGAATTACACCGAAACAATAAAGAAAAGAAAAGAAAAAAAAAGGGTGGGAGAGGGGAATTGCAAAGACTCACTCTTTTTTTTTTTTTGCTAAAAGGTCCTAAAAAATTGCTCATGACTTCGACGCTATATGAAAATATATCATCGGGGAAAACGAGTGCTCATTGAATTGAATTCTCGCACTATTTTTGGGCATTAGGAACTAGCTAAAAAAAAATAAAGGACTCCTAGCACGTAAGTACATGTTGGCACATAGTCACGGTATTCATGCATTCAGAAGCATTACAACGATGCAGTTTACATGCAAACATGTGATCAGACGGGCATTACAACGACACATGCACAACAAGCAAGCGGATGCATGAATGTGGGTTGAAGGCTTTTGGCTCCTGTGAGGTCACCACGACAAATTACAATTTCCGTTCGGCGGATGGTCGACACATCGATTGTAATTCTTTTCATCAACAAAGGATTGATGAGTCATGGGTGAGGAAGCGTCGATTTGCACGATAGGACAACTGTATGTTCCTTTAGATATACGCGTTGTCTACGAGTTGCCACACAAACTTCCTCGAGGGTCGATAAGGGTCAAAAGGTTGTGCCAAGGCACATGCAAGTGATGCAAATGATGCAAAAATATGGAACATGTAATTAAACAATTAAGCAAACTTGACTTTCGAGTCTCACCCTCTTAAATAAATCCCCAGTGAAGTCGCCACTGTAAGGACCCGGGATTTTTCTACGTGGTTCCATGGAGTGCGTCCTTATAGAAAATTTGTCAATTGGGGGTTTAGATAAGTTCAAGGGACCATCGAGTTAGAAAAGCTTTTGTAAAGACTTGAATTGAATAAAAACCATGAAAGAGGTCACAAATCTGCTATTGGCGTTTTATCGAAGGGACAAACCGAAGGGACAACCCAATAGCGCGAAAAGTGAACTAATCACGTTTTTAGAAAGACTCCCGCACATATAAAACATATGAGTACCCAAGAATAATAGGTTCGGGGGCGAAGGTACGAGGTGGGAAGGTGTTAGGCACCCAACTCGCCCGTATTATGACGGCCTCTACTAACTCAAGTTTGCTTAATAATTTAAAGACATAATTCCCATACAAAACCGGATTAACAACCTAGACTTAGACTATTAATTGGTTTATCACAAGCATCACAACATTTATTTTTAACCCTTATTTAGACATGCATTCGATTGACTGGTTGGGCAGCACAACGACTATACAGACAGTATTTAGGAAGCAATAAAAACGTGTACTGGCATGATATCTACATTATGACTACTTAGAAAAATAAACAGTTAAGCAAGCAATTTAATTTGAGCCCTCAGAAATTTGTACCTGAACTGTAGGCTATATTTGACAAGAATAGTAAAAATAGATCTCAAGTTTGGAAGAAAGAGGGGGAAGCTCAGTGTTAATACTCCTGAGAATAGAGGTTGCCAACTGTAGGCTGTGTGTTTTGAATTGAGGGTGAGGGATTGTTTATATAGGCGTGGGAAGTAGGGTTGGACGGGTGAAAATTGAGCTAAAAAGTGAAACGGGCTTGAAAAATGAGTCGGGCCCGAAGGGAAAACCATCGCCGCTAGCGGCCCTGGTCAGCCGCTAGCGGCGCTGGCCTAGGCCGCTAGGGGCCCTGGGACATACTCCAGGGCCGCTGACGGCTGTCAGCAGCCAGCTAGATGACGTCATAATGACGTCATCCAGCCTGTCTTTATCTTCGGGGAATTTTTAGTGATCCGGAAAATAGGAAAAGACTGTTTTACCCTCGCGTGGTGAAAGACGATTTTACCTCTTTATCGCAACTTAGCGACCAGGGGTCGGAATGAGGCATGAGACGTGTCGTTGGAAAGCTCTTGAACGGGGCTTTTGGATGGAATGAAAATAAAGGAGTGTTTGGAGAAAAGTCTGAGACCTTATTTTAAACTATTAAAGCAAAATAGCAGTTCAAGCTTAAAAATTACTCCTTTCATCATCGGGCTTTTGGGGAGAAATCTGAAGACGCTTTTTTGGCGTCTACAGACCCTCTATTGCAGTAGAAGTGAACCTTTACACCTACATTAGAGATCGAGGGGAGTGACCCTCAAACATTTGAAAATAGTTTTATCACTTCAAAAGACCGCTAGAGAGCATAAAATGTAATCAATTATAGAAAGTATCGGAATGACTCTTTTGTATCCCGGAAGGGAATGTAATGCGTATAATCGCTTAAAGGCTCACTTTTTAATCGCTCTACCATGTTTCGCCCAATTTTCCCGTCAACGTAGCACCAACAAGAGGCTAGTATGGTTCCTAGAAGTCAGCAGACACAAGGCATTGAGGGGAATGGGGATTCGAACCCATGGCCTTGCCTTATACGTTAGATGAAAACTACAAGTGACTCTAAACAATTAAAATGTGACACTAGATAATAGCAAAATGACGTTTGATAACAATAAAGTGACCAAGAGACTTGTATTATTCTGGTAATCTACTGAAATAGGCGGAAATATCTGTAAGCAAAATTCGAAGGGCGACCGAGGCACCCCCTACTACGTCATGTCGGACTCTAGTGTTCAATAGCAAACTTATCAGACTAGCTGAACAACCAGCGCAAGCACTGGCCCCGTCAACGTAGCACAAACAAGAGGCTAGTATAGTTCCTAGAAGCCTGCAGACACAAGGAATGGGGGGAATGCGGATTCGAACCCATGACCTTGCCTTATATCTTTGATGAAAAAAAAAGTGAATCTAAATAATTAAAATGTAACACTAGATAAGGAAAATATCTTCAAACCATATAAGAATAAGGGAATTTATAGATTTAAATAGTTGAAGTTATAGACGCTTATGCAAGAAGTAATACGCATCCAGAATATGTATAGTTGACTTTGATTTAAATTATGTATTTATTTAGGTATTAAGATGGAAAACTTAAAAAATAGGGATGCTAGCAGATACAACTGATGTATTGGCCATTTAATATGTTTGTGTTGTAAGATATGTTTGTGAAATGGTGCAGAGTTCTCGACGGCTAAAATATGACAGGGAATCACAGAGGTATAAGTACAGGTAATACAACTCTATGTGGAGTCAATACATTACGCTGGCAAAATATGCTCAGGCAGTATGCTACTTATACGGGTAATACAACTCTATGTAAACGGTAATAATTTCGAATTTGCCGTCGGTAGTGGGCCCACACTCAAACCGGTTGCAACCTTCAATTACCTGTGAAAAAATGCCCCGAAAAACGCGCACACTCCATCGTTTACAGTGCGACGCGCGTAGTTTTTGTCACTCGCTCTCTCACGCTCTCGGCATTCTAACGCCTGGCAGAATAGAAGGGCCCAATGCCATAGTTGTGTTTTATGATAAAATCTAACTATTAATGGAAATTCCATATAAGAAAACTCATATCTCATCATATGAAGTTCGGAATGGAAGAAGATCTATCATTATTTTTTTTGAAGTGTGAGGATGTATTGCTTATTATCAAACTTGTGATCCACAAATGACTAAATTATTTCCAACAGAAATCAAAACTTCATTCGTAGGATATGTTAAAGATTCAAAAGCTTAATAGGCTAATGAACTTAAATTTTAATGTCATGGTAGAATCAATCAATGTGTAATTTTTTTTTTATATTCTTTTAAGTAGAATAAATGTGCAATATATAGAGAACCAAATTACCAATGACACTATGGATAATGGTTCTATCAAAAGTTGAACTGTAATTGAAGTAGTAATAAGTGAAATTGCATCCTCAAGCAAAAGAGTAATTGAAAGTAGTAAAAGTGTTGAACTTCGTAGAAACTCAAGGTCAAGAAAAGAAAAATCTCTAGGTCCTGGGTTTTTTATCGTCAGATTCTTTGGCCTTTCTAGTGAAAGGGAGTATAGATAATGTATTAAATAAGATACTTATTCATCTACATGTTGAAAGTGAACCAAAGACTTTTAGTGAGGCAATGACATTTAGAGATGATGTATTCTGGAGAGAAGTAGTAGTGGATGACGAAATGAACTTAATTATGGCGAATAATACTTAGGTCCTAGTTGATTTAGGTCATGTTCTCTTCAACGGAATGGTGCGGGACGATGAGGAACGGAACGGCACGGCGCGGTGCGGATAATTCAAAAATATGTGAGACAAAATGAAGTACCGATTGCGGCGCGGAATGAAACGGAACGGAACGGAACATAACGGATCAGAATGCAGCATGGAATCGACGAAAGAATAGGACCTTACTCATAGGTTCAAAACCAGTAGGTTGTAAATGAGTATTCAGGATAAAATACAATACTGATGGTTCTATTCAAACATTCAAAGCAAGGTTAGTTTTTAAAAAGAGAAGGAATATATTACTTTGATACTTATACTCCAGTTACTAGAATAATATCTATTAGTGTAGTTCTTGCAATAGTATCTTTTTCTAATTTGCATTTTCAACGAATGGAGGTTAAAACCGCATTTTTAAATGGCACTTTTACTGAGGAAGTATATATGGAGCAACCAGCCATAAGATTTGTTCTTCAAGTTAATGAAAATAAAGTATGCAAACTTGTTAAATCATTATATGGATTAAAGCAAGCACACAAGCAATAGCATGAAAAGATTGATTCTGCAACTATGTCTAATGGTTTTAGACATAATAGTGCGGACAAATGTATTTATTCTAAATTTACTAAAAGGTTGTGGCGTAATTTTCTGTCTTTTATGTAGATGATATGTTAACTTTTGGTAAAAATATGGTTAGTATTGCGCTAAGAAGTATCTTACTTAAATTTTCAAGATGAAAGATACAAACGAAGTAGATGCTATCTTAGGTATTAGAGTAAAGAAACATAACTGAGGTTTCACTATAAGTCAATCTCATTACATAGAGAAATTGCTCAATAAAATTGAACACCTTGGAATGAAAGAAGCAAATTCTCCTTTTGATTATCTTATCAAGTTAGTTGAAAATACTGGTAGAGTTGTATCTCAAATTAAGTATCTTCGTGCAACTGGGAGTCTTATCTACGCTATGCATTGTACAACACCAGATGTTGCATTTGTAGTTTGCAAACTTTCTAGATTTACAAGCAAACCCGAAAATGGTCATTATAAACCTATTGCTAGAATCCTTGGTTATTGAAAAGAACTATCAAGTTTAATCTTGTATACCGTGGCTATCAAGCAGTGGGTTAGAAGGATATTTTGATGCAAGTTGGATATCAAGTTCAAGTAATAATAATCCACAATAGGTCGGATATTCACATTAGGTGGAGCTGCTATATTAGTTGTGGTTCGAAAAAGCAAATTGTAATCACATACTCCACCATGGAATCAGAATTTGTTGCTTTATCAGCGAGGAAAAGACGCTGAATGGTTGAGAGATATGTTATTAGATAAAGAGTTATGGTGACATCCAATGACAGTCATCTCTTTGTACTGTGTTAATGAAGCAACCATGTCTATAGCCTATAACAACGTCTACAATGAAAAGGTGAGACAAGTCTCAGACAAGAACATATTAGAGTGTTGATCACTAGGGGAGTGATTACTATTGTGCATGTCAAATCTGCAAAGAATTGACTGATTGTTCAACAAAAGACCTAATTTCGAGAGATATGGTAAAGTCGATAACCATGGGAATGGATCGGACTTTCACAATTAATAGAAGATACCAATGAGGGTCACCCTACTTTAAATTAGTTTTTCTAATTTCAAAGTTTAATAGGTAAAAACAAGTCCTTGTTTTATTTTTAGTGTTTTAAGAGCACTATAATATAATGGAAAGACCTAATAGCATAATTGCTCATATGAGTTTGAAATAGAACTTGAGTTCAAGTGTAGGTCATATTTACAAGATATAGATGTAGAAACTCACCATGAATACAGGAGTGGTACCGCTTCTAATAAAAGTATAATAAACATTTATAAATATTCATGGAACCAGAAAGGAGCGTAGGGTCATACTACGCGTTCAAATATTGTTAAAAATTAATGAAGATATTGATGAGAGTGTAATTATATCTATTTTCCATGTGATAAACGCACTCATTTTATCGGTTTCATGATAAAAATATCATTTTCTTGTGAGATTTTATGATTATTGTGATAAATATTACTACTTGGGGTATGTTTGTGTTTTGATATGTTTTTAGGACATTTTGAGACTCCGCTGTTTGGTAGAGACTCTGGAGATGATTTGGAGTTGCAAGGAAAGTTCTTTAGAGAAAGCCAAGGGGGAAGGGAAGTGCAAAAACAAAGTTATAATCAAAATTGCACTTGCACGACCATGCGAGTTCGAAGATTAAAACTTGCATGACCATGCAAGTAAGTCAGTGAGCTCGAGGATTGGAGAAATTGGGTTGCACGAACATGCAACTTTCCTTCACAAAATTCTTCATGACCATGCAAGCTATCAGAAATCGAGAATGCATGTCGAGACCTTTGCCATTCCATTGGCTTTTCACTCAAATCCGACTACATTCATTTGGGGATCTATTTAGGAGAAGAACTCATCTCTTAGCACCCCATTTTCTGTCAAACACTTTTATGCTTTCTAGAATAGAATCAAACATTAGTTTTGCTTTGTAATTTGAAGATTGAATTTGCAATTTCAAGCTTTGATCAACTTCTTGGTTATCTATCAATTGAAGCTTCTTTTTGGTATTTCTAATCCTTACTTTCTTTTCCAATATCTCTACTTCTTTTAGATTAATTTCACTTTAGTTCATAAATGTTCTTGATTTTGTTCTTGAATTCTAGCCCAATCATGCTTAATTTAGTTTTCATTGTTTCTTTGTTGTTATTGAATATCATGAGTAGCTAAATTCTTCATCTAATATTGATGTAGCCAAAACTTGATTCCTTGATATCCTAATTAGTTTGGCTAGCATGTTTTAGGATGTTATTGCAATCAATTGTTTGTATGCTTTATTTAAATGTTAGATGACTAACTCATACATGTTCGAGAGAAACTTGTTAGTTGTCGGAATTCAAGCAATTGACAAGATTGCCTAATCACGAGAGTAGGTTAGAAAGTCTTGGGGTGTTTTGGAATTGTAGTGTTCTTAATGCTCTTGTTTTAGCTTAATTCGATGAGAATAGGAATTTAGTTATTTTAAGTGTATCCTTTAACCGTCGAGAGAAGGTTATTAGTGTTTTATAATTTCGTCCTTGAATATATGTTCAATTTTACATGCTAGTTACACTTATCGTTTGCATCAAGGATTTATAATGGAGGTGAAGTCAATCGTAGGTCTTAGTTCTTGATATCATCTTTTCATTATTAGTTTGCGGTCTTAGTTGAGAATTACCAAAAATCCAATTCGAATTCGGTTAGCTTGTTAAATTTAAGAAAAACTTAGTATTTGAAATCGAAACCTCCCTGTACTAATAGTAGTAGTAGTAGTTATTGATTATTAATTATTTATTTATTGTTAACCAACATGTCGTTTCATAATTAACTAATTGAACACTTTATTGTCTATATATAGGCAGATTATGCCGCATTCGATTTATCCTTCTTGTACCTTATTCACTTCAATTATTTCGACAAAATTTGTTTTGCCTTATAGAGTCCTAGGGTAACTTGTCCTATGATCTCATATAGATCATACTAAGACAATATTACCGTTAAGACAGTATTCATTAATGATTCAAGATCCTAGATTATTTTCTTTCATCATTAAAACTAACGTATAACATATCATAGATATACCAATTTGCTAAAAGGTAGATGATTAAATGGTGAACATTTGGCCCTTATCATTGTGCTAATAGGTAGATAGGAATTGGGATATGCCTTGGTAAAAGAACTTCTTCCAGGATGTTCGCCTATATGTCCAGTACTGTGAATAAGTAGTTAAGAAAATTTACAGAGAAGGAATCAATTTGAAAAACAAAACATCTTGTATGAGGCCACCTCAAAGTAAGGTTACCTCTAAATACAAGCATGACATCGACATGGCATTATACTTATTTGAGAGCGAGGCCTCAACTTGAAGCTCCCTCATATGAGATTTTGTGTTTGAAAAATGGTTATCTAAGAAAGGCCATCAAGAATTCATGTTCATGTTATTGAGGGGCTGCCTAACTTTTATAACGCTTATTTCACGAGAAAAAAACTGGTTTCAACCTTCGTACTAGACATGCTTGAGGTCAATAGGTAATGGGTACAAGGAGTTATACACATCTATCACTACAAGAAAACTTCTTTTTAGTAACGACGAAAATCGTTGCGAAAAATTAAAAGTCGTTGCAAAAAATTTTTTTTGCAACGACTGTTGCATGTCATGGCGTTACAAAAGAATAACGCAACGATTTCAGTCGTTGCAATAAATGCATTTTCTGCAACGACAATGGTCGTTGCGATACACATGTCGTTGCAATACATGGCTTCATTCATCAACAAAATAGACATATATTGCAACGACCATAGTAGTTGCAAAAGATATACGTTTTTACTGCAACAACATTAACATTCCCAAATTGCTCATTGTATATTGCAACAAGAGATTTTCGTTGCTGAAAATATTTTTATAGATAAAAAAAAAAAAAAAAAAAAAGAAATATGTCTGGCACAACTTTAAGTTTGCTCCATAATAGAAGTTCAAAAAATATACTAAGATTATTAATGTTATGTAATAAAGCACATACAAGATATCACAAATTCACAATTCATGTCCAAAAAATTACATTTGAGACAACGAAGTCAAAAACTCATAAAAGTCGATTGGATCTCCACTTGCCATCTTTGCAGGTTCTAGGACGTCTTTGGACTAAAAACCTGCAACAACAATTCATGATTAGCCATATGCATATACAATTTTTTCAGTAAGCTTATATAGCTTTACTCATCATTATAGGATCAACTCGACTAAATATAACATTAAACTCTCTAAACAGATGTTAAAGATGTGAACATTGTAGTTTATAGAGGATAAAAATTGCTTACATCGAGCCTGCTGTCCAAGTGGTAATCTGATTTTCTTTTGCATTTACAGCATCTCAGATTCTCAGTAAGCAAATATAGCTTTTAATCATCATTACAAGGTCATCCATCAACATAAGCTTTAAGCTCATGAACACTCATTACTGAGGTCAGAATTCAAAACTTTAAAACAGCTTGTGAATATAAGAAAATGAACATTTCAGTGCATACAAGTCCAAGCTCAATACTGTAGATCATGCTGAAAGTGCATGTAGACAATAGCTAAGTCCCTCAGCAATCATTAGTTCTTAGGCAATTCTACCATCTGTTTCAGGGACAAAATTCTATGATCTAGACGCTTAATCCTCTCACTACACTTGCTACTTACTTAATCAAGCCTGACTTACCAGAAAAAAAAAAAAAAACTCAAACTAACTAGCCAAAAAAAAAAAAATCAAGCTCAAACTAATGCTTGAACTCTCAAAAGTTCAGAACAGAACACAAGTAGTGTACATCGAAAGTAGCGAACTCAGGTCTAAACTCAAGGTCAAGACTGGTTTTTGAATTCCTTCACTGCACAAGTATGCACCTAAGCTGTTTTAACTAGATAATCAAGACAACAACAAAAGTACACAAAACCAGCTCACAAACATAATGGAAATCACCAATTTTGCCCCCTAATATCACCTTGAAACAACTTCTGTTCAGCTACTTTCGGTAGTCTAGTAATCAAGCAGGAACCCAGAAGTAAAGTGTTAGTTACTACAAGGGCATGCTCTTTCATTCTAAGCCTTTCAACTTACAAATTCGAACCAAGTCTCAAACTAGATCACATATTCTGAAAGAACAAGAAAAAGATTTTGATTGAAGCTTGTAAAAATTGATCTTAAGTAGTGTACATTGAGTTTCTCATTATTCAACCTGATTTCTCTGTTTTTATTGCACTTTCAGCCTGTTGGCAAGCAGAGCACCTCATGAGCAGGTCAAAATTATGTCCTCAAAAACAGAATGTAATTTACAGTATTCTTGTCACACATACAACGTAGAACACATTTGCTCAATGCCCATAATGGCCAAATGTGTACCTAGATTCGTGTTTTTCCTTTGAACTCATTAATATCGCAAAAGCATCTTGAAATCATAGGTGTCAACTCCCAAGAGTAAACTTATTCAGAACATGTAAAGGTAAGATTCTTACCTTAACCTCAAAGGTAAAGTAAAGAAGAATGTCCAAAGCTTTTCTATCTCGAAAATAATAGGAGTACCCTGAACGAAGTAATATGGCTACCAATTACTACAAAAAAATCTATTAGCAAGAATAATTCAGCAATACTCGCAATCTTCATGTAGAAAAGCTGTACAAAGAGGGGGTTTTTAGTCATTTTGAATAAATAACCATGTCTTGTTTCCAGAGGTCACTTCAAAACTATAAGCTCTCTGAACATGACAATCCCATCATCTAGCCATATCCAGAAAAGTACGGAAGACACATCTACTTGCAGCAGCATGAAAGCCATTGGACTACCAGGTGAAACTTAAAACAAAGAGAATATGTGTATAACAATTGTACAGAACAAGTACATACCAAAATGGTGATGGTGATCCTGATGACGGTGGGCGTGCCAACGTCGCCACTGCTTGTAATGAGCTACAATAGTCTGGCCAAAAACAAAAATAGAGCCCCACATATTAATTAGTTATGCAAGGTCCTAAGTTATTATTCCTTCTGAAACATAATTTAATCATCATATTATAAAACCATGAAGATATAATGTTTATAGAAGTTTTGTAGCAGTATCTGCTTGATTTTCTAGTACAAAATAAGAGAGATGACAGGCTGGTTCTCTAATATTGCCAATTAATGGCATTGAAAATATAAAATCAGACATGTAAATTCAGGTTTAAGAACCAGCCCAAAAACATGTAGAAACTGCTACACAAATGCATGCAAACTCATTATACCTTTCCCTATTGGATTATCACATAAATACATGCTTTATTATCATGTTCTAGGTTTAAAACATGGTTTAATACTGTGATATCAGTCCAGAATTAAGAACTTACAACTTAAAGTGCTTTAAAACTTGCCTATCTAGGCCCCAGGCCTATTAGAATGCAAAAACAATGCTTAATTAGTCTAGCAGCAACTCTGAAATTGAAACCATATAACAATGCACAAATCACAAAGTCTGACCCCTAATCTCACCTAACACAACTTCTGTTCAACTCCCTTGGTTGGTTTAATAATCAACCATGAATTCTATAGCACAAAGTCTCAATAAATTGGCAATAGATGCTGAAACTGCAGGTAAACATTAGAAACAAGCAGCTATAGAAAACAATACACAGATACAAAAATAGTACCAAAAATTCCAATCCAGCTCTCTTTAGTTCATAGGCAACTTTATCATTTTTTTCTTGGAGAAATCATGATCGTACCATTATAAAATAAACTCTAAACCAAATCATATGCTAAGAAACATATTCCCTGTCGAGGCAAAGAAGCGCACATAAATTTAAAGAAAGTTTTCTTTCCGGCTCACTAAATATTTATATTCAGAACTAGTATGTTCTAGCAAGGTTGAATCAGATAATACAAATAATAAGAGGCCATAGACCCAATAATTGTGTCTTGGGGGCATTAGCAGTATCCATTACCTACACAATTTCGAAGGTAACAAATTGTAGAAGCTAAGGTTAATAACCTAGGTAAGCACAGTGATCAGATTGTTAGAAAAGTTGTTCAGAAAATCCATGTTAGAGGTCAAAAATTGTCAGGATGGTTTAATGTTTACTTACTGATTTAAACTGGTACCCAAGTTAATTTGTTCTAGTAAAGTCTCTTACTATTAGATACTACTGAATAACTAATTCTATAGCACCCAAATTTCTAAATATACAACAACTTAAAATAATTTGACTTAAAGCATCCAACTTTCTAGTATGTCTAACTCAAGAACACCCAATACTTCACTTACTTTCTACAAATTCTACATCAATTAAGCAAAACTAAGCGTAAAATCACTAAATTTCTACCCAAAGCTTGCAAAATTTATTGTTTTTGTTTAGAGATAAGATACCTAGACCAGAATCCAATTGCTGCTGCAACCCACCACCTCCAGTTCGTCTGTCAAAACGAAATTGCTTACTGTTGACGAACAGACTTCAGTTGCTTGAGACCCAAATTGTAGAAAATGGTACAGTATGAGACATTGAAAGAGAGAAACAGTGAGTGAACAATATGGATAAGAATTCAACCCAAACTTTGTCAAATTGAACCTAAAATTGCAAGCCCTAAAAGCATCTTGTGAAACTTCGACCTAAAATCGAAACATTCAACCCTAAAACAAAGTTCAATCACTTATAAATGAAATCTAGCAGTGTAATCAAAATGTTCAGCTACATAACTTGAAATTTACAACATAAAAATCCAACAGATCTATTGAAAAACAGAAACGAAAACAAAACTATAAATTTACATACCTGTGTAATCAAGCAATAAAGGTTCCTAACAGAACCTTGCCTATCGAGAGAAAGGAATCGTGCGGGAGCGAAGAGAGACGTGCGGAATTCCGCGTGGTAGCCGCAGGCCGATGGCGGTGGGTAATGGTTGAATGAAGAGAGAGAGAGAGAGAGAGAGAGGACGGTTTGGGAGTGAAGAAAGGAATGGGTGATTCTGGAACTTACTGACTATAGGCGCTTTTTATTCCAATTTCTTTTATTTTTCGGGGGAAAAATTATTCATTTCTCGCAACGACCTCATCGTTGTCATAAATATGGTCTATGTTCAGCAACGACGAACTTTGTTGCAGTAAATACGACTTACGAAGTACGACCACATTTGTCGTTGCGAAATATAGTCACAAGTATTGCAACGACAATAATTAGAGTGTTAAAATTCAATTTCGCCCGCTTTGTATTTTGGACGGAGGGAAATGAAAATCACATAAATAGCAACAATATTTTGCAACGATCTGTCGTTGCCATACACATTTATGGCAACGATATTTATAAATCGTTGCGAAAACTTCGTTGCTATAAATGGTTTTTCTTGTAGTGTATGTTTTACATACACGTGCGACCCCGATATAAATGGGTCCTCTGCTGACATCATTTAATGTATTGTGAGAGGTGGTTGCATCCAAATGGGTACAACTTCAATTTGGGTGCTTCAGATCAGCGCTTGAATTAATGCTATACTCAGGAGTACATGCACCTTGAACATTGAAATGATAAAAAGGCTGGGCTTTTGAAATAAGAAGACTGGGTTTTGGAGTAAAAGTGGGGATTTCACTTGGTTGAACTCTCACACCTCCAATCTAGAGGTTTGGAGTTTAAGTCTCTTTCCCCTCAACTTTAGAGTAGAGAGTAGTATTCCTGGTGGTATGGGCCTTAGGCCATCTCCTTCCCCAAATAATTTAATGGGTCTAAAGAACTCGACTTTCTACCCTATTTAAGAAATAAAAAAAAGAAGATTGGATTTTGCTCACATGTGGGCATCAGGTGTATCGTGTATGTACACCCGAGTGTATACAAAAATATGCGGCTAGGGGTGCCCTGCAGTGGAATGTTTTTTATATGGACCTAAGTCCATCCATCTTAAATGGACTCTTGTATCATTCACGCGTGCTAAACTAAATCAAACTCTTTTCCTTCGCTCGTTCCACGTTTTCTCTCTCCTCACCCACTCTCTCTCCTCTTCGCTCTTCCTCTTCCTCCCAGACAACAACCCCACCGTCAGCCACCTGCCCGGCTGCTCCAATGGGATCATCACTCTCTCTCCTCCTTTCCCCCAAATGAAAACCCTCTCTCTCTCTCTTGCCACTATGTTGGTGGATGTGGATGTGGGCCCATGTGGCTGAGCGGTGGCCAGGACGTGGTGTAAGCGGCTGGAGGATTGTGGCGCGTAGTGGTGGGTGGTGAGTGTGCCATGGGTTTTTGGATGAACATTTGGGGCTCTGAGTACTTAAATTGAATCAAGTGATGATGGATTTACTTTTTGTGAATTATAAATTTTAGTTTTTTGTCTCATTTGGTTTGTTTTTCATTTTTATTTCTTTATACACTTTGTTTTGAAAATTTTGGTTCATTTAAAATAGTCCAATAGTTCATAGGTGTATAAATGAAAGGTTCATTTAAAATAGTCTAATAATTTATAATGTAGTGTTCATTTATAATAGTCTAACAGTTCATAAGGTATAAACGTAAGGTTTATTTAAATAATCTAATAGTTCATATGCTATACACGTAAGGTTCATTTAAAGTAGTCCAATAGTCATAGGTCTGTTAATATAAGGTTCATTTAAAATAGTCTGATAGTTCATAATGTAATGTTCATTTAAAATAGTATAATAGTCCATAAGGTATAAACGTAAGGTTCATTTAAAATAGTCTAATAGTTCATAGGCTATAAACGTAAGGTTCATTTAAAATAGTCCAATAGTTCAAAGGCCTATAAATGTAAGGTTTATTTAAAATAGTCTAATAGTTCATAAGGTATATAAACGTAAGATTCATTTAAAATAGTCTAATAGTTTATAGGATTTAAACGTAAGGTTCATTTAAAATAGTTCAATAGTTCATAGGCCTATAAATGTAAGGTTCATATAAAAGAGTCTAATAAGTTATTATGTAATGTTCATCTAAAATAGTCTAATAGTTTTTTGTTTTTTTTTTGTAATTAAAAATTTTATTAATCACCAACGATATTGGAAGAGTTAGGTACAAAAAGTTCAAGACAAAACAGACTCAGTCACCCTTTTACAACCGAAAGGTGATCACTACCATACAAATCTTCTGGGAAGAACTCTATGCATGATATGATGGGGATAAGACGAAAAAACAACAAAATATCACAGACTACTAAACCAATCACTCAAATTTTGTTGTTGTTGGCCTCTGACACAGAGGACAGATTGCACTTGATGATCCAATGCATCAACCGTGCATTTCTTCTGTTGAAAACACCTAGTATTTCTCTCGATCCAGATGTTGTATACAACCTCAGCAAACCCAGCTCTAAAACCCGCTGCTCGAACAAATTTACCCCTACAGTATTTCAGCATCCATTCTATCTCCTGTTCCCATGTCATACATCTCCGGGAACAGTGCAACCAAATCAAAACTCCCTCCCAAACAGCTTTAGAAAAAGGCAATCAAACAGTAAATGGTTAAAGTTATCATTCTCCTCTTCACACAAACAACACAAAGGATCAGTAGCTATCCCCCATTAAATGAGCTTATCTTTTGTTCTAAATATTTTGTGAAGTGCAAGCCAACAACAAAATATAGCTTTAGGGGAAGCTTTATTGCCACACAACAACTTTCTCAATGGTACTTGTAGAAATGAACCATGCAGAATAGAGTAAGCAGCACCAATAAAAAAACTTACCAGTTTTCAGTACACAATCCCAGGTCTGAATAGTAGTCATATATTTCCTCATATCAAAAATCTTCTTAAGGGCCCAAGAAGCTTGAACTGGAATCTGCATATCCCAAATATTGTGATTCTTGATATAGTAACAGTATACCCGTTTCACCCATAAGCTGTCCTTTTTAGAGCTTATAGCCCATAAAAGTTTCAAGATGGCAGCTTGATTCCAAAGCTTAAGATCAATAATATTGAGTCCTCATGTACTCTTGGGAAGACAAACTGTCTCCCAAGAAAGTAGAGCTCTCTTGGTAGCAGTAGCTTCCCCAGACCATAAGTAAGATCCGCAAACAGCTTCAATGAGTTTCATAACCTTCTTAGGTAATACAAATAGTTGGGTCCAAAATGCCTGAATCCCAAACAAAACAGATTTGATCAATTGTGTAAGGACCCGGGATTTTCACCAACCTTGTTTCCACGGAGTGCGTCCTTATAGAAAATTTGTCAGTTGGGGGCTAGATAAGTTCAAGGGACCATCGAGTTAGAAAAGCTTTTGAAAAGACTTGAATTGAATAAAAACCATGAAAGAGTTCACAAATCTGCTATCGGCGTTTTATCGAAGGGACAAATCGAAGGGACAACCCAATAGCGCGATAAGTGAACTAATCATGTTTTTAGAAAGACTCCCGCTTATATAAAACATATAAGTACCCAAAAAATAAAGGGTTCGGGAGCGAAAGTACGAGGTGGGAAGGTGTTAGGCACCCAACTCGCCCGTTTTATGACGGCCTCTGCTAACTCAAGTTTGCTTAATAATTTAAAGACATAATTCCCATGCAAAACTGGATTAACAACCTAGACTTAGACTATTAATTGGTTCATCATAAGCATCACAACATTTATTTTAACCCTTATTTAGACATGCATTTGATTGACAAGTTGAGCAGCACAACGACTATACAGACAGTATTTAGGAAGCGATAAAAACGTTATTCTAGCATGATATCTACATTATGACTACTGGAAAATAAACAATTAAGCAAATAATTTAATTTGAGCCCTCGGAAATTTGTACCTGAACTGTAGGCTATATTTGACAAGAATAGTAAAAATAGATCTCAAGTTTTAGAAGAAAGAGGGGGAAGCTCAGGAGTACTCAACTGAGAATAGAGGTTGCCAACTGTACGCTGTGTGTTTTGAACTGAGGGTGAAGGGTTGTTTATATAGGCGAGGGAAGTAGGGTTGTACGGTCGAATTTGAGTTGAAAAACGAGACGGGCTTGAAAAATGAGCCGGGCCCGAAGGGGAAGTCAGCGGCCCTGGGAAATTTGTCAGAGCCGCTAGCGGCCCTGGGACATTCCCAAGGGCCGCTGACAGCTGTCAACAGCCAGCTGGATGACGTCATACTGACGTCATCCAACCCATTTTCATTTTCCGGAGGATTTTAAATATTCCGAAAAACATGAAAGACCGTTTTACCCCTAAACGGTAAAAGACGGTTTTACCCTTAAATCGCAACTTGGCGACCGGGAGTCGGACTAAGGCATGAGACGTGTTGTTGGAAAGCTCTTGAACGGGGCTTCTGAATGGAATGGAATGAAGGAGTGTTTGGAGGAAAAACCTGAGACCTTATCTTAACTATTAAAGCAAAAATAATAGTTCAAGCTTAAAAATTACTCCTTTCATCATCGGGCTTTTGCGAAGAAATCTGAAGGCGCTTTTTTGGCGTCTTCAGAAGCCCCCACTTTGGTCGAACTTGAGTAAAAGCGAAGATCAAAGTATTCCGAAGGCGACATGCAGGATGCTGATGTGCACATTGTGTGTGAGAGTGTACAGTATGCATGCATATGAAGACAAACCTGAGTTGGGACATTCTCGTGGCGTGCTAAGATTTCATCCCTGTGAACATAAGAGAAAACAAAGGTTATAGTAGCAGTATAGAACACCGCTCGTAGATGGTCTAAACGTCTGCTGGGGACCTGTATTCAGAGTGAATGAAAAAGTTAGTAATACTTTGAGAATGATCAACGCAGAGTGCTTCGACAAACAGTGACTAAACACCGCTCAGCGGATATCGAAATTCCGTCCCTATACAAGAAACGAAAAAGTCAACGAGACAGCGCGATTAAAAATAACCGGCTATAAAATGGTTAGGACATATGAATAGTTTAAATGCAATAGTTTATGCAATCATTGACTGAATCATATAAAAATAATGGACAGTATAACGGCAACAATTTAAACAATCATTGACTGACACAAAATAAGTAACCTCGTAGAAGGATAGTTTAACCGCAATAGGTTAAGCGATCATTGACTAACCCCAAAAATTTGTGACCTCGTAGAGGGACAATTTAAATGCAATAGCTTAAGCGACCATTGACTGACCCCAAATTCGTAGTTTCGTAGAAGGACAGTTTAATCGCAATAGCTTAAGCGATCATTGACTGGCCCAAAATTCGTAGTTTCGCAGAAGGACAGTTTAACCGTAATAGCTTAAGCGATCAGTGATTGACCCAAAATTTGTAGCGTTGTGTTGCTTAGCAAGTGCCGATAAAATTTTCGGGCTCATAAATAACTTGGGCGCTCCGGGCGGTGAGAGTCGTCGCAGTGTAGATCCGGGTTTCAGTATTTGGGACCTGCAAAAATAAACGGGTTAGTTTTACCTGTAAATAGTTGGTACCGTAAAATGGGCCAACAGTCGAATTTGAATTTGTGGGCCAGGGGGCTTCGCTCCCGCGCACTTGGTACTGATATTGCCGCAAAATGAACTGAAATAACGAACTTCGGACTGGAAAAAGGGGCCGTGGGTCAGTAGTGGGGCCCGTGCTGCAGGTCTGCAGGGCCGCTAGCGGCCCAGGCCAGCGTCGCTACGCTGGGCCTCGGTGTGAGGCCGCTAGCGGCTCTGGCCAGCACCGCTAGCGGCGCTGGGCTTGAGCCAATAAAAGCGGTTCGGCGCTTTATCTCTCTTCTTTTCGCGTTTTGGGTCTTCTTCCTCACCGAGCCATTGTCGAGAGCAAGCTTGTAAGTCCCTCCATTGTTGAGTGCTTCACTCCACTTGAGGTAAGTCGATTCTTGTCCGTTTTCTTCGATTTTTGTCTTGAACTTGCTTATTTTTCCGCCTAGTTGCTGAATTTTGGGTTGCATGGTTGAATGGGTGCTTGTTTCTTGCGAATCTGAAACTTTTATTTTCTCACTTGTAGAGAGAAAAAACTCCATTGTGTTCCCATGGCTCCCGTAGACAAAGGGAAGCGTCCTATGAGTGATGAGGAGTATGACCGGAGCCTTTTTTTCGCACCGGGTTGCCTTCTACCCGAGGGCCTCCGACCGGTCACGCGGATGGGGCTCGATTGTACCAGGATTCTTTTATGCGGTTAGACTGGCGCCCGCCTGGAGTTTGCAACCGCAGTGTTCTGTTGCCGGATAGACGGAGTCATTTATCTGACCCGGAGCTGGTACGTTTTCTGTCTCTCTTTTTCTTTTCTGTTCAGTATATTTGAACTGAAAATTGGAACTGTTAGTGCTTCGGCATACGAACAAATTGGGACTTGTACTGGATTGGTGGTCAGCTGTATATAATTTGTGTGGAATTTAGTTTAGCTGTATTTTTTCTATATTGGGGTATTGAGAAAATTTTGTTGGGTGGTTAGGGTGTTGGGGTTTTGTTGCAGGCTCATGGGATTTATTTGGATTTTTATATTTGTCATGAGATTAATTCTCTTGCATGAGAATTAATAGTTTATTATTTCTATTTCATTTGGATCATTTGTTTTAAGTTAGTTGGAAAAGATAGTTATTATTTAATTATTTAGTACGTACGTTTGGGGATATAAATATTTTAGTTTCTTTCTAGCCTTGTATTTAATTTGAACATTAAATACGGCGGTAGCGCTTCGAATTTCTATGGAAATTCGGGGTGCTACAATCACAAAATCCAGTTCACACAATAGGGTTTCATTATCCAAGACATCGTCTTGATAACCTGTTTGGATATTTGTGTTTTATTTTTTTGGATTAATATTCAAAATCATACAGAAAATTGAATGGAACCAAAACTCATTGTGATAAATGTACAGAATCATGTTTTAATGATGAACACCCTTTCATAATCTAAAACAATGAAGATAATCATCTCCGAAGCGCTTAATGCATATCGAAGCTGTGTGACTCTCATTCTTGACCTGGTCAAGCGGCTTAGTCAACGAATCAACGACATTCTTATCTGTATGAACCTTGCATATGCTAATATCACCATCATTGACCCATTGTCTAGTAATGTGATATTTGCGTTGTACATGTTTACACTTTTGGTGTGACCTTGGCTCCTTGGCTTGGGCGATGGCTCCATTATTATCTCAATAAAGAGCCAACGGTTTAGCCGCCATAGGCACAACGCCAAGCTCAATCATGAACTTGCAAATCCAAACAGCCTCCTTCGCAACTTCCAAAGTTGCGATGTACTCTGTTTTCGGTGTAGAATCGGTCACAGTGCTTTGCTTAACACTCTTCCAGGTCACTGCTCCTCCCTTGAGAAAGAAGACAAATCCTGATTGGGATTGAGAACCATCTCTGTCGATCTGGAAGGATGCATAAGTGTAACCTTTCACAATCAACTTTTTGAAAACACTTCCCAAGCCAAGTATTTACAGACTCCAGCATTCGAATTTCATTTCTAATGATCAGTATGTCATCAACATACAGGACCAAGAAGACAATTTTGCTCCCACCGAACTTCTTGTATACACAAGCTAAGGTTCTTCTGTGTTTCTGATAAAACCAAACCTACTTATGGCTTCATCAAAACGTAGATTCTACCTCTGGGGTGCTTGCTTCAACTCATAAATGGGTCTTTTTAGCTAGCAAACATTCCTAGCGTTCTTAGGATCGATAAGATCCTCATGTTGTGTCATATACACATCCTCTTCGAGAACCTCGTTCAAGAAAGCGATTTTCACATCCATTTGCCAGATCTCATAGTCATAATGAGCTGCAATTGCTAGGAGTATCCTAATGGATTTAAGCATGGCAACTGGTGAGAAAGTTTCATCAAAGTCAATTCTTGAGTGTGCCTGTAACCTTTTTCCACCAGTCTAGCTTTGAAAACTAGAAAGTTTTCATTCTTGTCCGTCTTGATCTTAAAGATCCATTTGCACCCAATGGGCCTAGCTCCATCCGACAATCCGACCAAGTCCCAGACTTGATTCTCAGACATGGAATCCATTTCGGATTTCATGGCTTCTTGCCATTTGCTGGAATTTGGACTCTTCATTGCTTCCTTGTAAGTGGTGGGTTCTCACTTTAAACAAGAAAAATGTCACGGCTTTTCGTTGTATAGATTGAAATATATCTATTCGTCGAAAATCAGACCTCCGAAGGGTGGATTCAGGCTCAACCTCTTGAGTTGCCTCTAAAGTTGAATCTGGAGATGTTTCCAAAACATCTTGGATGGATTCTAAATCCCTATCCATCTCCATTTGTTTCTCATCTTGAATTTCTTCGAGATGAACTTTACTCCCACTTGTCTCTTTGGAAAGAAATTCCTTCTCCAAAAGACACCATTCTGAGCAACAAATACCTTGTTCTCAGTTCGGTTGTAGAAGTAGTAACCCTTCGTTTCCTTTGGATAATCCACAAAGAAAACTTTGTCTGATTTGGGTGCAAGCTTATCGCCCAGTAACCTCTTTACATAAGCTTCACACCCCCAAACCTTGAGAAAAGATAACTTGGGAACCCGTCCCATCCACAGTTCATGTGGTGTCTTTTCAACGACTTTTGACGGAGTCTTGTTTAGTGTGAAAGCTGCCGCCTCGAGAGCATATCCCCAGAAAGAAATAGGAAGATTGGCGTGACCCATCATTAATCTAACCATATCTATTAAGGTTCGATTCCTCCGTTCAGACACACCGTTCCATTGTGGTGTTCCGGGAGGAGTTAGTTGTGAAAATACTCCACAACCCTTTAGATGTTCATCGAACTCTAGGCTCATATATTCGCCTCCTAGATCCGATCGAAGAGCTTTGATTTTCTTGCCTAGCTGATTTTCAACTTCATTCTGAAACTCTTTGAATTTTTCAAAAGATTCAGATTTATGTTTCATTAAGTAAATATATCCATATCTACTCATATCATCAGTAAATGTAATGAAGTAGCTAAACCCACCTCTTGCAGTCGAGGTCATTGGTCCATATACATCTGAGTGTATTAGACCCAATAGCTCACTGGCTCGCTCTCCCTTTCCTAGAAAGGGTGACTTTGTCATTTTCCAAGTAAACATGATTCGCAAGTATCAAATGACTCCAAGTCAAATGAGTCCAGAATCTCTTCTCTAATAAGTTTCTGAATGCGTTTCACATTTATATGGCCTAATTGACAATGCCATAGATATGTGGGGTTAGAATCATTAGTTCTAGCCTTTTTGTTATTGATAGTGAGTATATGTTTGTCAAAATTTAGCAAATGAAGCCCATTATGCAAACGGGGGCTAAAATAAAATGCATCATCTTTTGAAACCGTATACGAACCATTGTAAATACGCATATTAAAACCTTCCATATCCAATATAGAAGGAGAAATGATGTTTTTGTTTACACTATGAACATAATAACAATTATTAAGTTCTAGTTCAAGGCTCAAGGGCAACGACAAAACATAAGTCCCTACCGTTAAAGCAGCCACCCTGGCCCTATTTGCGACTCGTTGGTTTACCTCATCTCTAACTACCTTCCAAGGTTGTTTTAGTCCCTCCACATTTGAACAAATGTGAGTACCACAACCGGTATTCAATATCCAATTAGAAGTAGTTGTAGCTAGATTGATTTCAATAACAAAAACATTTGAAGTCATGGAAACCATTCCATACTTCAGGTCTTCCTTTAGCTTTGGGCAGTTCCTCTTCCAATGCTCCTTTTGTTGGCAATGGAAGCACTGATTATCCGCAGCTGAGGACGACTTCTTAGCGGCCAATCGTTGCTTAGGCTTAGGCTTGGTCACACCACCCTTGCCTTTCAACAGGTTGCCCTTTGAAGTTGCCCCTTTCTTTCCCCTCCCGACATTAAGCACTTGCTTTCCGGGAAGTCTTGAAATAGGCGTCTCCGAGACGCATTCCTTCTTATCATGCCTGAGAACTATTCTCAGGTTGCGATGACTCTCCAGGTAATTGTTTTGTCCAACCAAATGTTCACTGTCTAGCATCGACTTTAAATTAAAAGTTGACTTGCTTTCATTGGCCATTGCTACAAAACAGAAATAATATTCAAAAATTTAGTACATTTATCAATAATAACTTAATCAATTTCCAAAATAGAAAAGTCATTTAATATTTTATTCATCCTCTAAGGTGTCCCTATGAACAAAATAATTCCAAGATCCTCATTTTACCCTAATGTGACCAAGCTTTGGCTTGTCAACCACACTAGTCAAAATAGGTAAGCAATCCTTGCTAATTATGTCCAACATGACTCTCGGTTGATAAGCATATCTAATATGGCTATCCGTTTGCGCCGATATGTAAGGACTCTTTACTCATATATTTGAGGGAACCAAAATAATCTTGTAGATCTCTTCTTAGACTCACCCGCATTAACTCAAGACTAAAATAATGTCACGCTTTGGCGATGCCCATTATGAATGATCGAAATTGTAATGGGTGAACCTTATTTGGAAGGGCATAAACTCAATATTTCCTTGTGATGAGACTTAATAAATTGTTTTAATATATGTGAACTAATAGTTATATTAAAACAATATAATAAATTAGGCATGCGATAATTAAAGCAATAATTAAAGCATTAAATAAATGATCCTAGTATGGCCCCTAAAAGGAAAAATAAAGATTATAATCTTCAAAATCTCCCACTTGAATCGCGATCTTCTCCAAGGCTCCGTTCATCAAGCTTTACATTTTTTTTTTGACAGTAGAGCTTTACATTTTGTAACTTTACTTATTACAAATTTAAACTTAAAACTAATGCAATAAAATAAATTACATAAATATGACGGTTTTTATACCGTATTTAGGTTACAAAAATACAAACGGTGCGCAGACCGTATTTTGAGCCATACTAGATCATACATTCATTCACCCATAAGATGGATAATCCATAAAATACAAAATATCCAAAAGCCATATAATAAACAAGTACATCAATAATCTAATCATTGAAATAATTTAAATTATATGCTAATGGAACATGCTTATATTTTATATATTAACACAACAATAAAAGTAGTCGAACTTCGTATCGTTACAAACGTTAAGAAGCCCAAGGCACATCAAAATTTACGCCGCCAGACCCAAAGCACGGTTGCCCGTGTGGCCCAGCACTGAGCTTTGCGTCGTGCCTAACACACACCTCACTCTCAGTATCTGCATTGATTGATGCCCTATGGAAAAATCTTTGATTTGGTACATCAAGTAATAATTTGATCAAAACTATACAGGCTTATGTGATCCAATCACGGAGTTAGCAAGATGCATCAAATAAAATAAACCTCCACATCAAAACAAAAACTATGTAACAAATGCAAAGTTTGATAATATAAAGACAAAACACATAAAGTTTGACTTTACGTGCCATCACTCCCATCAATATACAATTGCCCAAACCAAGGCCATGATCCAAAAGGAAAAAGAAATAATCAGTGTGTCCTTTTGACATCTAACCTACTGCTAGTGATTTTAACAAAATAAATCAGTTGACCAACGCATCACAAGATCGAACCAGCAACAGGCACATAATCAACTGAATATGAAAAAACGTAGTAGCGACAAATTACGGTATACGCTATAAAGTAACGATCTAATCATTAGCTAGCTAGTATAGGAGGAATATTGCACTGGCAACCTGAAAAATTAACCCATTAATTTGGCTCTGATACCACTGTAGAATCTAGTTACAATGATCTAATCATATAAGCGGAAGATAACTAGAAACAGGAAACTTAATGGGTCATTAAATACACATAAATATAGCTCTTGATGCGTGCCTCATTGATCGATTAAATATCAATTTGTGCGAATTAGGATTCCAAGTGTAATCCACCTACCGTAGTCCACGCAGCAATCGATACGATCAATCCAAACACGTTCGTTAGCTAGAACGAGCATAAGGAACCGTTACTTGGGCTATGAAGGTACTGAGAATGTGAGAGAAGGAAGCTATCAGTTGAAACCTGTAACCTAGTTACATCCTCCTTATCTTCTATTTAAACTATAGAGTTCACATGTAGTGGGCTAACCCTAGGTAGGCTCACCTACGGTTCTCTCTTATTAATTAAATAATGTGACTTCTATGGTTATTAATTAATTATTCATCCATCGATTACTTAAGCGTGTGATCCGTTAAGCCCATCGCATTTAGTAGTCGGCTAACTCATATCGGTCCAATTATCGTAAGCGGTCTCTAGCTAAACATTACGACCTACTAAATCGATGGGTTAACTATCTCTTTTATTTAATCCCGAATTTTGCACCTTGACAGGACATAAAATTTTCAATTTCGACTCAACTCAATCGAATCGTGTAATCGGTTTCCGGTCAGATTAACACGTCTATCAGCACAAGATTCCAGTTATATTGGAATTTGCAAGTTGGCAGCCAGCATTAGCAAGTGGTAGTAGATTAAGGGTTCATTGTTTGGATAATATGGATTATTTAAGTCAACATATCCCGGGATTAAGGGACAGTAGTGCATTTGACGGACAGTGAGCAACATTGTGTGAGCTTATATTATCCGGTTGTGCCTGATTTGTCGACAATGCATATGATAATTCCATGTTATACAGAGATTTGTGTTCTCATAATTTTTTTTGAGGGAGCCCAGATGCTGCTTTGTGATTCATTGTAGGATGTTCATATGATAGTGGAAGATGTGTCATATCTTATTCTTCAAAAATTAAATTAATCCCAAAGCTTGAAAAGTATATTGAATCGATTGATACCACCTCATACGTAAAAGGTTGCATTTTGAAATATTGATTTGTTAAAAGGCATGTGATAGTGTTAGCATATTAGTTTTCTCAAGATACATATAATTCTCCTTAGGTATTCGTTCGATTTTAATATGTTTTATAGATGTGAATGGGAATTTAAATGAAATTTCAGGAAGAAGAAGTATATTGATCAACGTTTACATATCTTAAGGCTCGTTTTTTTTAACTGGTACCTGGTGATTGATAACTGATAGAAATTGGGCAAATTGGTGAAAATTGAAAAGTCTAACTGGTTATTGGGAGAAACTGGGGAAAAAGTAAGAGAAATTGAAAATATTTTAATAATAATAATGATATAAAATAATAATAATAATAATAATAATAATAATAATAATAATAATATATTAATAGTAATTATTTTTATTTTTATATAAATATTATTATTATTATTATTATTATTATTATTATTATTATTATTATTATTATTATTATTATTATTATTATTATTATAACAAAAAAATTTACTCGTGTTTAAATGCATATATTTGCTTTTATATTTTGATATAATATATTGTTTATTTAATTATTATGTTTAATATGTCAAAATATCAAAATTGGGTCAAACTGGGAAAATTGGGAAAAACTAGGCAAAACTGGTAGAAATTGGGCAAAATTGGGAGAAACTTTATTTATTTTTTTGGTAAAAATGTGAGTAATTGTATTACCAAAAATGATAGTGTAAGGTATAAACTTTCTCAGCTACATTCTCAGACATGCATACTGGCGTATCATGGGGGGAGCTATAGATGACTCTACTAATCATCATCACTACAAACACAAAGCTAGACATTATCACTAATTGTTACACCAATAGATTTCTTCTTCACCACAAATTCAGGAGATATCTTCATCTTGCAACACCAAGACCTGTTTGCAGAGGTGTCTTTGATGCTCACTACGGTACCCAACTGTATCTTGATCTCAAACTGGAAGTGTCCATAGCTGCGAAATCTGGCATCATATCTCTGAAAACAACAACATTTCTGCTCCTCCATATATAATATAAACCAGCTGTAAACACAGCTTTATTTATATTTTTAATAGCTGTATTTCCAATTAAGAGCTTTTTTCCCCATTTTTCCACCTCAGTCCATCAGTAAGGAGGTACCTGTATATCTACAAACTGACAAAATCCATCCCAAATCATTCTGGCAACTGAGCACTGGAAGAACAGATGCTCATGATCTTCTGCAGCAGACTTACACAGAGGGCATATAGGGTCAATCTGTAACCCACGCCTCATCAATCTGTCTCTTGTTAATAACTTTTTGTGACAGAACAACCAAGATATAAAGCTATGCTTGGGGATACAGTTTCTAACCCACACCATTCTTGTCCATACTTTCTTTTCTGCACAAGGAAACAGAGACATATAAGCACCCTTACATGAGAAAGGAGGCTTACATCCAATCCATTGCAGCTCATCATCACCAACAAGAACACACTTGGCAGCATCATCCCTTAACTTCAGCATCTTCCTAAAAGCCCATGAATGAGCATAAAAAAACAGACAAGTCCCAAAAGGAACTCTCTTGCATATATCTCTCATGCACCCATTTTACCCATAGTACATCCTCCTTGAAAGCTATACACCATAATAAATTTCAGTATGAGGGCAATATTCAGTATAAAGATATCTTTGAATCCCAGACCACCACACCTCTTTGACTGACAAACATCCTTCCAAGCCACCAAAGCTGATTTGTTATTTGTTTCATTTCCTCCCCAAAGAAACTTCCTGCAAAGAGCCTCAACAGTTGCAATAACCTTCTTAGGCAGGACAAAAATAGCCCCCCAAAAATTGGTAAGGCTATACAACACAAATTGAATGAGTTGAGTTCTGGCTGCATATGTTAGATGTTTACTAGCCCATCCTTGAATTTTTTCAGTGATTTTCTCAACAAGACCATGGCAATCAGCAACTTTCAAACTTTTGGAGGTGAGTGGAACTCCCAAATACCTGGCTGGTAAAACACCCTCACTCATGTTAAGTGTCTGCACAATCTGTTGCCTAATTTCTAGGCTCAATCCACCCATGAACACTTCACATTTTTGTAGATTTGCTGCCAAACCTGAAGCTCTTGAAAAATCTTGAAAGGCTGAATACAAGCGTGTTGTGGCTGCAATAGTACCCTTGCAAAAAAGAAACAAATCATCTGCATAACAGATATTTGTAACATTGAGTTTTTTTGCACATGGGGTAGTGTCTAAACAGCACATCTTGCTGTAGCATACTCAATCTTCTAGATAAAACCTCCATGACAATCACAAAAAGATATGGGGAGAGGGGATCTCCCTGCTTGAGGCCTCTCTTTTCCTCAAAATAACATGTCAGCTCCCTATTTACTACCAAAGAGAAAGAAACAGTAGTGACACACATCTGGATCCAAGAAACTATATTTTGTAACTGGTAACTGGTGAATATTGGGCGAAACAGAAAACCAGTTGAAAAGAATATGCCATTAGTGGTCATTTTGTCCAATTCATGTGAAGTTGTGTTTTCCATGACATAGGACTTTTTAGGAGTGGCAGAAAATGCTTGATTGACTTATAGTCCTAAATTGTGCTTAAATAGTGCAAATACTACATATATCCCTAGATTCTTTTACACTAATAAATACTAGTTTTTGCTCGTGCTATGCGGGGGTTGTTATGATTTCAGTAATAAATGGTAAATTCTTTTAAATTATTCAAAAGCAATATAAAAATAATCCATCAAATGTATTCCTTAGTAAACATAATGTGATGCAAATTATTCAAAAACAAAGTCACTCATTCGTCTATCTAACACACTCGTTAAATTTGACCCCTATTAATATCTTCCCACAAATAAAGACACTCTTCCTCCCATACAACTGGGATTATGAGCTGAATATCATCAACATCATATACACTTTGAGGGGCTTTTCGGATGAAAACCTATGACTTCATTGTTTATTTTCCCAATACCGGGTAAATTCATTCGTCCCATTTTTCTCATCCTGCATACAAATGAGAAATAATATCATTAATGGAATTCAAACCACTAACAAATATGGGAAGATGTGCAAGTTTTTTCTTACTTCAGTTTGGAGATTCTTTATATATGAAGTTGTGCAATCTAAGACGATCTCGGTTTTTTCAAACAAAGTGAAATAGCGGCTGCAGGTTGAATGTCCTATAGTTATGCCAATTCTATACCTGTCACGATGGAATCCATTCAATAAGAGTTAAGAATTTTTTTATATATAACATGCATGTATGGATTGTGATGCGAGAAAACTAAACTATGGCAAGTGTACCAGTCGCACAAGTAATAAAGAAAGTAAGTAAAGTATCGTTCCCACGAGGACTAGAATGAATAAGTACTAAAATAATGAAAAACCCTAACTTTATCTAGAAAACCGAATTCAAGGTGTTGGATTAAGAACTAAACTAAAATAACTAGCTAGATTAACTAACCTAAACAATTGGGTAAATCAATCAATATGAGGAAAACACTAGGGTTTTGGGTTCACCAATCCAATTCTCTGTAGATCCCTAATAAATAAACCCCAAGGTTGAAATTAATAACATGAGGCAAGGCTTTTCTTAACTATTCAATATACTTTCTCAAGCTATATTGAATCCAACTTAAATTATTAACCTATGCTATCTCTAGATAGATTTAAACAATTCAAGAAGCATTAAGAACAATAAAAACCTAGAACAAAATAATTGCAAGAATCACATTTGTACTTCTCAGTATTTCGTTCAATTCTTAGTTTATGCTATTATGAACTAGTGCATATAATCACTTCTCAGTCTACACAATAAATCAAACCAAAGGGTGATCAAACCTTCATATGCATTAAGAACAACAACATAAACGCACATGCAATAAAAATCAAATCTTGGAATTATAATATTAAGAATACTACATTAAAAAGGATGGCTACACATTAGCCCTAGTTATAGGAAGTTTAGCTCATAATAATTAACAAAACTAACAACAAATATTCAAGAGAATTCATCAAACAATTAAAGTTCAAGAAAAACCTAATGCTTGGATAATGTTCTTGATCTTCTCTTCTTATTCTCCAATTCAAAGTAGTTCTCAAAGAGGAGAGGCAAAAGGTTCCAGGAAAAATTCTAAAAGTCTCCTTATATAACTATGGGAAGAAAAAGAAAATAAAACAAAAGCAAGGAACAAAGCGCTGAATCGCGCGTGCAGAGCTGAACAAAGACACGGTCGTGTCTTTTGACACGATCAGGCCGTGTCTTTTGACACGACCAGGCCGTGTCTTCAGCTGAGCGTGTGTTTTTTCAGTTCTTTGGTCGATTTTCTCCATAAGTGCAACTTCGTGTTCATGTGAAAAGACATGGGCAGCTTGTGTCTTCCTCTAAAAGTATGTTTTGAAAATCTTTTAAACTGATATCTCCGTGCCAAATTGTCACACATCGAGTATTCTTCCGGATCATCATCAAATCAACACCCAAGTCTACTACCAACACACAAAAACAACCAAAAGCAGTAAAAACGAACTAAAAGACTAAATGCATCTAAAAACATATAAAATAGCTAAATAAAACATAAAATCTAGAGTGAATTGTGACTAAATATAACGTATAATCCTCACTCATCAACTCCCCCATGCTTAAACAATTGCTTGTCCCCAAGCAAAATAAAACAAGAACACAAATGGAGAGCATGTAATAAGAGATCACCCCTCAGGTAGAGGCTCTCATAGCTCAATCAATTAGCAAAATTCTCGAAGAATGTCATTCAACCAAGTAAAACACAATTAAAATCAATGTTGAAAATCATCATTAATGCAAATCTTATCGAACCTCATAGCATATCATGTACAAGCATATCGAACAACACAACCTTACCACTTGCCCTCCCTCAAACATAGTGAGACAAAATTAGTAGACACTCACTTTAGTTACGTGGAACACTCACACTCATGTCTTTTTAGACAAGTTATAATTATCGCTCATATTCTTCTCAGTGAGAGTGATCTACCATAAGCTTGCACATCATATCAATTCTCCACTACTATATGACAACATGCATACAAAAATCATGAGGACTTTATTGGGTTGTAATGAGCTTTAAGGTTAAGGAAGGGAACATTTGGGAATGTAGTTCAATAGTTTAAGAGCTAGTGGAACAAACAAACATCCTCCAAACTTTTGATAAGAACGTTGAGAAAGTAAACCAAATCCAACATCATACTCATCCTTTAGACACTACAACCAATTTATTTGCAATCCTTCTAAAATCTAACTCAACTTTTTTTTCTCAACTTCCAACTTTGAATTTCTTCTTTTTTTTACGTTTTTTATTTCTTTCTATACAATAGAGCTCTCTTTGAAATTTGTAGCACATATTCTATGTCAACCAAAGCCAACTCATTCTCAAACACCTCCATGCTTATTCTCAAACCACACAATAATTAAAAAGAAACACAATGCTCCATTAGCTAGCTCTAAACTGGGTAAAGACAAAGTGTTTTGGTCATATGCTTGTAATGTGGGTTGTACAAGGAACGACTGTCAAAAAAAGCTCAACATGGGTGAACAAAGGATAAAATAAATCAAAGGGTAGGCCTTTGGCTATTTAGCTAAATTCAAAAGAATGCCTCAATCACTTTAATGCATGCAAATGTAAATGTAGCCTCAAAGAGAATAAATGCAAGTTCTAGAGATACACTTCACAGTGTAGACGCCAAAAAAGCGTCTTCAGATTTCTCCGCAAAAGCCCGATGATGAAAGGAGTAATTTTTAAGCTTGAACTGCTATTTTGCTTTAATAGTTTAAAATAAGGCCTCAGGTTTTCTTCCAAACACTCCTTTATTTCATTCCCATCCAAAAGCCCCGTTCAAGAGCTTTCCAACGACATGTCTCATGCCTCATTCGGACCCCCGGTCGCCAAGTTGCGATATAGGGGTAAAATCGTCTTTTACCATTCAAGGGCAAAACAGTCTTTTCATATTTTTTGGATCACTAAAATTTCCCGGAAGATAAAGACAGGCTGGATGACGTCATTATGACGTCATCCAGTTGGCTGCTGACAGCCGTCAGCGGCCCTAGCAGGATGTCCCAGGGCCGCTAGCGGCGCTGCCTTTTCCTTCGGGCCAGGCTCATTTTTCAAGCCCGTCTCATTTTTCAGCTCAAATTCGACCTTGCAACCCTACTTTTCCACGCCTATATAAACAACCCTTCACTCTCAGTTCAAAACACACAGCCTACAGTTGGCAACCTCTATTCTCAGTAGTATTGCCTCTGAGCTTCCCCCTCTTTCTTCCAAACTTGAGATCTATTTTTACTATTCTTGTCAAATATAGCCTACAGTTCAGGTACAAATTCCTGAGGGTTCAAATTAAATTAATTGCTTATCTGTTTATTTTCTAGTAGTCATAATGTAGATATCATGCTAGAATAACATTTTTATCGCTTCCTAAATACTGTTTGTATAGTCGTTATGCTGCTCAACTTGTCAATCAAATGCATGTCTAAATAAGGGTTAAAATAAATGTTGTGATGCTTGTGATGAACCAATTAATAGTTTAAGTCTAGGTTGTTAATCCGGTTTTGCATGGGAATTATGTCTTTAAATTATTAAGCAAACTTGAGTTAGTAGAGGCCGTCATAAACGGGCGAGTTGGGTGCCTAACACCTTCCCACCTCGTATCTTTGCCCCCAAACCTATTATTCTTGGGTACTTATATGTTCTATATAAGCGGGAGTCTTTCTAAAAACACGATTAGTTCACTTTTCGCGCTATTGGGTTGTCCCTTCGATAAAACGCCGATAGCAGATTTGTGACCTCTTTCATGGTTTTTTTCAATTCAAGTCTTTTCAAAAGCTTTTCTAACTCGATGGTCCCTTGAACTTATCTAAGCCCCGAACTGACAAATTTTCTATAAGGACGCACTCCGGGGAAAAACAAAAGGATTGGTATGGAAAATCTAGGGTCCTTACAGTGGCGACTCTGCTGGGGACTCATTTAAGAGGGTGAGACTCGAAAGTCAAGTTTGCTTAATTGTCTAAATAACATGTTCCATATTATTTTGCATCATTTGCATCATTTGCATGTGCCTTGGCACAACCTTTTGACCCTTATCGACCCTCGAGAGAGTTTGTGTCGCAACTCGTAGGCAGCGCGTATATCTAAAGGAATATACAGTTGTCCTATCGTGCAAATCGACGCTTCCTCACCCATGACTCATCAATCCTTTGTTGATGAAAAGAATTACAATCGATGTGTCGACCATTCGCCGAACGAAAGTTGTAATTTGTCATGGTAACCTCACAGGAGCCAAAAACCTTTAACCCACATTTATGCATCCGCTTGCTTGTTGTGCATGTGTCGTTGTAATGCCCGTCTGATCACATGTTTGCCTGTAAACTACGTTGTTATAATACTTGCTTGAATGCATGAATTACGTGATTATGTGCCAACATGTGCCTACGTGCTAGGAGTCTTTTCTTTTATTTTAGTTAGTTCCTAGTGCCCAAAGACGGTGTGAGAATTCAAATTCAATGAACACTCATCTTTTTCTCAATGATTTATTCTGAAGGTCATGAACAATTTCTAGCGAGTTAGTCTTCAATTTTCCCTCCCTTTTTTCTTATTTTGTATTTTTCTTTTTCTTTTGATGTAATTCAGATTCGCTCCAAAAAAAAATCAAAATAAAAAAAAAACAAAAAAAAGGGCGAAACTAAAAATGCCGAAAAATCAAAAAGAAAAATATATATAAAAAAAAGAAGGACCGAAATTTCTTTTTTATTTTATTTATCCCATTTTTCATTTTCTTTGAGTCAAGGAAATAAAATTAGGATAATCATTTTTTTCTATTTTTCTTATTTTCGTTCATTGACTTTATTTCCTTTGAACATTAGGGAGTATTTGGGCATTTAGGCTTAAGGACTTTTCTTTTAGGACAATGTGTTTTCTACGTGTGGGTCAATTTTTCATTTGATGAGAGTCTCATGTTTCGTTATTAAGTACTCTGTGCTTCCTATTCAGGATAGTGGGTCCAAAGAAGAAAGGAAATCTTGAGAAAAGTTGGGCTCGACCTTCGGCAAGGTTGGTTCGTCTACAACCGTCTACGCCACCCGGTTCTCGTTTACCTCCACCACAAACAGCTTCACCATCAATAAATTTACCATCACTACATACCTTTTTCTCCACACCAATCACCCCTCCCAACTTCACAATGCCTAAGACCATGGATGAAAGATTTGATGACCTCATGAGTGAATTGGAAAAGGTTAAACTCAAAATGGAAGATATGGAAAGAAAGAGAGAAGAAGAAGCAAGAATCCCTTCTGATTCCGATTCTGAGGAGGAAGGGTCAGATGCTATGCTAGCTAAGATCACCTCCGTGCTCAAGAAGAGTGGTTTGGTTTCCAACTATAGCGCCAATGTGGGAAAGTTTGACACTAAAATCAAGGGTAAGCTTCCAGCCAAGTTCTCTATGCCTGAAGTACCCACTTTCACGAGAGTGGACAACCCACAAGATCACCTGAAATCCTTCACTACTGCTATGGCTCTGAGAGGAATCAACAAGAAGCTCTACGCCCATCTGTTTCCCCAGACCCTCGATACACATGCTCGACGTTGGTTCTATTTCCTAGATTTAGAGAGCTACCCAACCTGGTCTGATTTTACCACGGTCTTCTTGGCTCGATATAAGGACAACGCTACTCTCCCCATTACTTTGAGGGAGCTCGAAATTACCACCCAAGAGAGGAATGAGGGATTCACTAAATTCCTCCGCCGATGGAAGTCCAAGATAGCTGAGATGGTAGAAAGGCCCTCTGAGACTGAACAGATTAGGCATTTCATTAAGAATTTACAACCAGCTTATAAGGGCCATCTTCAGTACCAGGTCATTGACTCATATCAATGTCTATATGACATTGGTATCCTTATTGAAGACGACATCAACAAAAACAAAGACCAAGTCACCCCTACGCCTTTCACTTATGGGAGAGACAAGAGGGCGACTGTCGGAACTTCTTCTGGTGCTCAAGTTAACGAGGTAGCTGCTGTGAACACCTTTGCTGAGAGAAGGACGCCAAGGGAATTCACCCCTCTGGGAATGACTCTATCACATGCTCTAGAAAGAATGATTAAAAATAATCTGCTGCAACCCATTGGACCAACTCCGGAACCACCTGTCAAGAATCGTAACTGGAAAGAAGGGGAATACTGCAAATACAATCAAGGAAAAGGGCACGACACTGACAACTGTTGGGCCCTTAAACATGTTATCCAAGATAGAATTGAGAACGGTACCATACCCTTACCAAAACCAGGTCAAGCACCCAGCAACTCAAACAACCCTTTGGGTGCCATTTTACATATAAGTGTCGAAGATGCCTTGGGATTTGAAATTGCTGGAATATGGCACAGTGACGAGGAAGACGTGTGGGAGATCCAAACCAGATCACCCGTAGGAGTGGCCCACTTGACGCACTCTGGTCGTCATTATAGGCCACCAAACATCTATAATGACAGGATCCCGCCTCCAACTGAGGAGGAAGTGGAAGAAATCCCCGCAAAGGAGAAAGAATCTCCCATCACAGGACAACTCAAGAGAATCAAGGCTGACATCTCCATTTGGCAACTGCTAGCCTCATCCTATGAACATCGTCAAGCCATTTTGGAAGCATTGTCAAAGGTCTCGGTATCGCCTGATATGAGGCCTGACGAACAGGTCAATTTCTTGGTAGGGGATAAAACTAGGTCATCCATCACTTTTTCGGACAACGAGTTACCACCAAAAGGGTCTTCACACAATAACGCTTTATACTTGACTGTATTCGCCATGGGCAAGTATGTACCCATGACCTTAGTAGACAACGGCGCGGCCGTAAATGTATGCCCATTGAGGACTGTAGCAAAATTGGGCATCGACATCAACAATTTGGCTCAGTCAGCGCAAAGCTTGCGCACGTATGACAACTCCAGTCGAAAGGTGTTGGGCACCATAACTATGAACATCACCTCTGGGGCCATAGAAAAAATGGTCCAGTTTTATGTTATGGATATTCCAGCTACTTTCAACTTGTTGTTGGGACGACCTTGGCTTCACGGTTTAAACGCTGTAGCCTCTACCCTGCACCAGAAAGTCAAAATGATGTTGGAAGGAGAAATTGTAGAAATCGAAGCCAACCCCGTCAAGGCAACCATTGATAAGACTCCTGTCTTGAAGATAGAGCATGATAGTGAAGATATTGACCTATGGGGATTTTCCCCTAAAGAGGTAGCTCTCATAGAAGAAGATACTAAATCGCGCAGCTCAGACAATTCCAGGGAATTCAAGACCTACTCTCCTGAAGAAATAGGAGAACCGGATGAGTTTGAAGAAGTAAAGGAAACCATCGAGGGAATGTCCATCTACGTGGCACATCACCACAATGCAATTCGGCAAATGAAAGAGAAAATCGCTTCGTTGGAACGACCCATAGAGTGCAACATTATTCTGGCCAAAGGAGAAGCTTGCTTCCAACAAGACGAAATGTTTAGCAAGATGGTCAAGTTTGGATATGCCCATCCAAGGAGCCATACCCCTCACATTCTTCCCAGGGACGGAAATCAGTATCTTCAATGAAAATACTGTGAAGCTAATGGGCACCACACCAACCAATGCAAGCGTCTGAAAAAGGTAATCACCACTTTCATTGATCGAGGGACCATGTGGTCACCTAGCTCATGGGCAATAAAGGGGTGGCGCCGTTTTAATCAAAAGGAGTATACCCAGCTAAACTTCCCCATTGGCAATGTCATGAATACCCTCATATGGAGAGGGGACCTTAAAACTACAATCCCCCCTGACGATCTTCAGAAAGTGCATAGGGACCCAGACCTCTACTGTCGCTATCACCAGGTTTTCGGCCACTACACGGATGAATGAGTTCGTCTGAAAGATGACATACAAAAGATCATAGATAGCGGGAAAATACCGCCGCCTTTGAAGGAAGAAGAAGAGCCCTGAAACTGATGGGTCATCCGGAAGAGCTAGAGGGGTCGAATCTGAGTCTTCAAGTCCTGTCGAGTTAAGGTCTTAGCTAAATCTTTAGGTTGAATCTCGAACAGGGGGTGTTCCCCTTCTATTTTTCCTTCCAAGTCTAGTTTCCTTTTGACGGGTATTAGAGACCCTCTTCTCTAAAGTCATGTGTGCTTATCTATTCTTGCAAATCAATAAAAACTCCTCTTGCTCATTTCTCTCTTTGTTTAACTATTGACAAATCCAATGAATACAAAGTTGCACAAACCATTAACTTATCAATTTGAGTAATGTAAGTGAACTTCGCAAAGCAAGAATACAGGTTTTCACTTTTACAGGAATTGGAGCAGCTGAACTCCTTCAATGACGCCACTCCTCAAGAAGCAAGCCAGCCTGAAGCAACAACCTCGACACATAAATGATCTTGGCTCCGATCGAAGAAGACTCTTGGTACCAAGACGTCTACAACTACATCACCAAAGGAGTGTACCCTCAGGATGCTCCACTAAGAGCTCAACGGGCCATCCGTCTCTTAGCGGTGCAATACATAGAATACAAGGGGTTTCTATACAAAAAATCCCACAACAAGGTAAACCTCAGATGTGTGAATGCCGAAAAAGCTGCAGAGATCATGGACGAAGTACACAATAGGGTGTGCGGACCACACATGAATGGTCGAATGCTCTCCAAAAAGGTCCTACGACTAGGATATTACTGGACTGCTATGGAAAAGGATTGTTACGACTATGTCAAGAAATGTAAGAAATGTCAAATATATGCCAACCTACAGCATATGCTACCCTTGATGCTTCACAACTTCACCTCTCCTTGGCCATTTTCTGCATGGGGAATAGACATCATTGGAAAGATCACCCCAAAGGGCTCAGGAGGACACGAATACATCCTAGTAGCCATAGACTATTTTACCAAGTGGGTTGAAGCCCAGTCCTATGCCATCTTTACCTCCAAACAAGTTTTCAAATTCATAAGGAACAACATCATTTGCCGATAGGGTGTTCCACATGAAATCATAAGTGACCACGGATCCCATTTCAAAGCCGAAACAACCACCCTCCTTAAAAGCTACAAAATCCAACACCACAAATCATCCCCTTACCGTCCCCAAACCAATGATGCAGTAGAAGCCGCCAACAAAAACCTCAAAACTATCATTGAAAAGATGATAGAAAACTACAAAGATTGGCCCATCAAACTCCCATTTGCCTTTTGGGGGTATAGGACATCCATAAGATCCTCTATGGGGGTGACACCTTTCAAAGGGGCCCGACCAAAATCAATCAACAAATTCCACACTGGATGCGTAGGTAACCCTTTCAAAGGGGCCCGGCCAAAATCAATCAACAAATTCCATTCAACTCATTCAAAGAGTATAATCTTTATTCAAACTGAACGAATAAGCTTACATTGCAAGAATTAAAACTTCCTAAGGAAATAATGCAACTATGAGGGTTTAAGCTAAAAAAATTCCTACAATTATTTTCTTTTGAAAATTAGACTTGCTTTCCTAGAGAACTACTTTAATCCTTTTTTCCTTTTAGAAGGCTTCGTTGAAGAGTTCTTCTTTGAAGGACCCTGGCTTGAGGACAACCTGTGATCGCTTCCTTGAGCTGGGGGCTTGCCTCTTTTCAGTACATGGTAGTCTCCTATACGAGACATTTCCTTCCTTTTCTTGCCTCCTGTTTGTGAGTCGTACCTAGGTTTTAGTTGGTCCCACTCCTCATGACGAAGGACTCGTCTCGCTTCCCCATCACTGCAGGACAGCCAGTTCAGATGGGTTTCAGAAACCTGGGTTGAGACAATCATCCGAGGTACAGCCCAACGATGCTGGCTACGCCAATACTTTCCCCACTCTACAGCAAATTCAGTGGTCAAGGCTACGATATTTGGTCCCGTAGTCTCCTGGCTGCCTCAAACCATATTGCCTCATGTCCCTACAGGGAAAGAAGAAGGTAGTCCTGTACAAACCTAGTATGGTAGTATGGAGGATTAAGTCGTCACAAGCCACTAAAGAAGTCAAGCTCCACCAAGGCACATGCCAACGAACGATAGGTCCCGCCTTGAAAAAGGCATCCCATTCAGCAAGGGACTTTTCAGAATATAACCTTTTCCTTACCAGAAAGCTAGCAGCAATATAAGTTTTCTTTGACCAAGTCCGAGGAACACGGATAATCAGATTATCCGGCGACTCTATCAACCTCAGATGCTCGCATAACCAGATTTGAAGCGGCCGGGGGCTGCCTGAAAAAGCTTGGTTAGGAGATGTTTTCGACCTGTCGAGCCCAATTAAGGTTTCTCCTATGACCAGATGTAAGGGAGAATGGCCTTCAACCATTTGATTAACCACATGCAGCAACGAAGCTCTACCCATATTTGAAGATTCTGCATTAACAAACAACAGACGGTTTAACAGGCACAGTACAAAAGCCTGTCGACGGCTACGTGTGAATATGGCACCTTTTTCAGAAGAGATAGCGAATTTTTCGCAAATTTGAACCAAGTCCACATCAGCACCAAGCACCATGCTTTTAGCTTTTACAGATGACAAGCCCAAGGATTTTCTGTATAGATCCCTAAAACTATCTCTCACATAAGGCACAGCTGGGGGAAGGACATCAGGAATATTAGTGATCGCAGCAAATTCCTCAACCAAAGGGCATAATTCAAAATTACCAAACCGGAAAACATGCAAGTCAAGATCCCAATAATTCAAAGCATACCGAAGAAGGGGCCACAGTATTTTGGTTGGTTCTCAGTTTAGCAGGGTAGAAACATGAAACGGAGCTAGTTCAAGTTTATCTTCTACGGTCAGATTTTTACACCAAGCATCAAACAGATCTTCAAAGGATTTCACCATGGCAGAAAATTGGAGAAACTTGGGAGAGCTAAGGGATATAAAAAGTGGTACAACATCAAGCACCCCGAATATCCTATTTTTACAGGCAAGAACGCGGGCCGAAAAAGCAAAAAATCCACCGAAAAAGGGGCTGTCAGCAGGACTGGTCAGCGCCGCTAGCGGCCCTGACCAGCGCCGCTAGCGGCCCAGCCGAGCGCCGCTAGCGGCCCAGCCCATGGCCCAATCCGAATTTCCTTTTGCTCCCGTTCATATTTTCTGATCCAGACGACCCGATTTCAGTCCAGTTTTTAGCACCCGCGCGGAATTGCAAAGCCCGAGACTCTCTTAGATTTATTTTTTTTTTCATTCTTTTTTTGGGGGGGGGGGTATAATATGTGTAAAATTTTGCGTTTTACTTGCATTTTTTTTTTTTTTTTTTACTTTTTTTTTTCTACTATCCCCTAAATTTGTAGCTTTGTCCTACTGCACAACACATCGCATAAATTAGATCAGACAAGCATAATTGAGTCATCATAACATGTTCATGCATATAAAAAAAAAAAATGTGTGTGTTACACCCAAAACAAGAGTTCGAAATTCAAAGACCAATGTTTACAAAACGGCCCAACAGCGTTCAACTGGAATCATCACAGCCGGCCTCATCATCAACAGACGACCCTCGACCGTAGTTTCCGGTCGAATAAGGGAAAGAAGAACTATATATGGGCCTACTGTTCTCAGGCCTCATGTCCCGTCCATCATACGCTGGAGCCCGCATAGGGGTACCTGCCGGAAACCCCGAGGCAAATAAGCTCGCTGTAGCCTGGCTAGCAAAATCCACAGCGGCATCCTGATGAGAAGGCCCAGCATATGACATATCCCACCCAGGGGCGTTCGCCCAATCTCTAGCCGAGGGCGTAGCAGCAGGCAACCTATCAAAGGAAGGCCAGAAATCAACAGGAGAGAACATCTCCGGAATGTACAGGACAGAAGGTCCGGGCGCCTCATCAACAGGAGGCTCGGTCACCACCACAGGAGGAGAACGAGCAATGGATGGTCTACTCGCTGAAGAAGCTCTCGCTGCAGAAGAAGGGCGTGGTCCTATCGAAGATGAGGACTGAGACATCTGCGGATATCGAAAATGTTAAGTTAAGCACTTCACTTAGCTAAAACAAAGGAAGAAGAGAATTTACTTACATCAATAGTCTTGGACCGAGAACTCTTCCCCTTGCCCATCGCCCGGCCATAGCCTTTCTTCAACAGGTGAATAAGCTTGAAGACGTGAGAGGTCTGCTCCCGATTCAACTACAAAAGAGAGAGAGAGAGTCTCAAAATAGAGTCAAAAACTCGAAATAAACACAAGTATAAGAGAGAGAGACAGAAAAGATGACTAACCCCCGTGCAACCATCGGGCAAGGGTAGACCCTCCACCGCCTCTCCGTCAGCAACATTGAGTGGAAGCTCCTCCACTATGCGCCCCCCACTCTCTCCAAGATACCTCACCTCATTGGTTGGCAAGGTCACACTTGGGGGCTGACCCCGAGGAGCTCTAGAACGAGACCTCCTAGGGCCCGGAAGAGCTAGACGATCCGCCTACAGGACATAAAAGTCAGTATATTGGACAAACAATTCAAAAATACAGACAAATTTCTTACCTCAGAAGTAAGGTCCGGCATCAGGCGATCCAAGCAATAGGCCAGGTACATGGCCGTCTGGTCCAAGCCAACAACCTCCGGCACAATAAACTCCTGCGCCGCCCTACCACGGATCACAACCCCCAGGTCCCGCACACTCAAGCGGCGCAGGTAAAACATGGTCAGGGGAGGATCCTCCGGAACCAGATGAGTACCCAAGGAGGGATAGATCAACTGAGTCAAGCGGTCTCCCAGATACCATACAAAGCTGAATGGCCCCTCAAAGACCACTCGTAGAGAAGATACCATGAAAGACTCAAGGGAATATGGGGAGGAACCCCAGGAATCTCATCAAAGGCAGACCACGACACCTGCAAATTATTAAGTCAAAGTTCATTCACACAAAATGAACAAAAAGAACGCACAGATCAACAAGCAACGTACCATGGACACAGCATGGCTCTCAAAGGTAGCCCGGAAATGCTCCAGGGAGGTGAACGGATGGGCGTCCCTACCGACCCATCGAGAGCCTAAAGGAAACATCCTCAAGCCAGGACAATGAGGGCCGAAGGCTGGAAAATACTCAAAGAACCACAACTGCCACACAAGCAAGCACACAAACAAAGATGATTACCCTAGTTGAGGACATAGACAAAAAAAAAAGAGGAGGAATAAGCAAAAAAAGAGAGAGTGTCTACCTCTAGTATCCTCCATGGGCCCGTGATAGATGTCCTCTCGCTCGTCTCCTTAGGCCTACAGGCCCGACGGCACCACTTCAACAAAGAAGCATAAGCGGCTCCCCCAAGGTTGTACTCACGCACCTTGGTCAAATCCTCCAAACATGTCAAAAAATCGACTTGACACACGCTCTTATTCTGAGCAAAGATCGTCGACCCCAACAAGCAAGCCAGGAAATTACGAGCCCTCTGCTCTTCGGTAAGCCCCTGCGCAGATGCGGCCTCCCATAACCGCGCCAAAGAAACCCGATCCTGGTCAAAGTGGGTGTATACAGGCCCGTAAAAATCTGACAAGGTGTCACTTTGTTGCCAATAACCCGCGTCACACTAAATACGACGCCCTCTAAAAGATAACCCCGTCAGCACAGCAAACTGATAAGGGGTAGGAAACATCTCTCCCACAGGCATATGGAAAGTGTTCGTAGAATCCCAAAACTTCTCCAGTAAACCCCGGGCGACAATCCTAGAATCCCTCGCGTGACAGGCAGGGATAACAGTCAAAAAATCAGCGAGACCTGAATCTAGTACCAAATCCCTGGCCCTCTCCGAGAAGGTACCCAACAACATAGACCAATGGGAAGTAGTCCCATGAGCCTGCAGCATAACCCCAACACCCTAGCCAAGCCAACAAAATTTTCTCAAATACACAATACACCACAGATACAGCTAAAATAAATTTCATACAAATTATACACAGCTAACCACCAATCCAGTACAAATCCCAATTTGTTCGTGTGCCGAAGCACTAACAGTTCCAATTTTCAGTTCCAATATACTGAACACAAAAAAAGTTGAGTCAGAAAATGTACCAGATCTGGGTCAGATAAATGACTCTGTCTAGTCGGCAACAGAACACTGCGGTTCCAAACGTCAGGCGGGCGCCAGTCTAACCGCATGAACGAATCCTGATACAGTCGAGCTCCATCCACGTGGCGGGTCGGAGGCCTTCGGGTAGAACGCAACCCGGTGAGGAAAAGGCTCCGGTCATACTCCTCATCGCACATAGGACGCTTCCCTTTGTCTACGGGCGCCATGAAAACGCAATGGAGTTTTCTCTCTCTACAAGTGGGAAAATAAAAGTTTCAGATTCGCAAACTACAAGCACCTATTCAACAATGCAACCCAAAATTCAGCAACTAGGCAGAAAAGTAAGCAAGTTCAAGACAAAAACCGAAGAAAACGGACAAGAACCAACTTACCTCAAGAGGAGTGAAGCACTCAACAATGGAGGAACTTCAACCCAAGCTCTCGACAATGGCTTAGTGAGGAAGAAGCAAAACAAACGCGGAAGAGGAGAGAGAAAGCGCCGAAGCGCTTTTATTCGGCTCAAGCCCAGCGCCGGTAGCGGTGCTGGCCAGAGCCGCTAGCGGCTTCAAACCAAGGCCCAGCGCCGCTCGCTGGCCTGGGCCGCTACCGGCCCTGCGAACCTGCAGCACGGGCCCCACAAAGCTGACCCAGGGCCCCTTTTCCAATCCGGAGTTCGTTATTACAGTTCATCTTACGACAATATCAGTATCGAATGCGCGGGAGCAAAACCCTCGGGCCCACAAAGTTCAAATTCAACAGTTGGCCCCTTTTACGGTGCCAATTATTTACAGGTAAATCTGACCCATTAATTTTTGCAGGTCCCAGGTACTGAAACTCGGATCTACACGACGATACTCTCACGACTCGGAGCGCCCGATTTATTTATAAGCCCGAAATTTTCAACAGCACTTGTTAAGCAACTCGACATTACAAATTTTTGGGGATAGTCAATGATCGCTAAACTTATTGCGGTTAAACTATCCCTCAGCAAAGTTACAAATTTTTGGGGTTAGTCAGTCATCGCTAAAGTTATTGCGGTTAAACTATCCCTCTGCAAAGTTACAAATTTTTAGGGTTAGTCAATGATTGCTTAAGCTATTGTGGTTAAACTATCCCTCTTCAAAGTTACAAATTTTTACATGCTTCAGCCAATGATTGCTTAAACTGTTGCGGTTATACTGTCCATTATTTTATATGCTTCAGTCAATGATCGCTTAAACTATTGCGGTTATACTGTCCATTTGTTTTTTATTTTTTTATTTTTATGTTTCAGTCAATGATTGCTTAACCTATTGCATTTAAACTGTTCATATGTTTTAACCATTTTTGCAGCCGTTATTTTTAATCGCGCTGTCTCGTTGACATTTTCGTCTCTCAAAGAAGGACGAAATCTCGACATCCGCTGAGCGGTGTTTAGTCACTGTTTGTCGAAGCACTCTATGTTGATCATTCTCAAAGTATTACTAACTTTTTCATTTCACTCTGAATACAGGTCCCCAGCAGACGTTTAGGCCATCTATCCTGCTACTATTAACCTTTCATTTTTTCTTGTGTTCACAGGGATGAAATCTTAGCACACTGCGAGCGTGTTCCAACACAGGTTTGTCTTCATATGCATGCATACTGTACACTCTCACACACCGTTTGCACATCAGCATCCTGCATGTCGCCTTCGGAATACTTTGATTTTCGCTTTTACTCAAACTCGATCAAAGTGGGGGCTTCTGTAGACGCCAAAAAAGCGTCTTCAGATTTCTCCAGAAAAGCCCGATGATGAAAGGAGTAATTTTTAAGCTTGAACTGCTATTTTGCTTTAATAGTTTAAAATAAGGTCTCAGGTTTTCTTCCAAACACTCCTTTATTTCATTCCCATCCAAAAGTTCCGTTCAAGAGCTTTCCAACGACACGTCTCATGCCTCATGAACCCCGGTCGCCAAGTTGCGATATAGGGGTAAAATCGTCTTTTACCATTCAAGGGCAAAACAGTCTTTTCATATTTTTCGGATCACTAAAATTCCCGGGAAGATAAAGACAGGCTGGATGACGTCATTATGACGTCAACCAGCTGGCTGCTGACAACCGTCAGCGGCCCTGGAGGATGTCCCATGGCCGCTAGCGGCCTTGTCCAGCGCCGCTAGCGGCGCTGCCTTTTCCTTCGGGCCCGGCTCATTTTTCAAGCCCGTCTCATTTTTCAGCTCAAATTCGACCGTGCAACCCTACTTTTCCACGCCTATATAAACAACCCCTCACCCTCAGTTCAAAACACACAGCCTACAGTTGGCAACCTCTATTCTCAGTAGTATTGACTGAGCTTCCCCCTCTTTCTTCCAAACTTGAGATCTATTTTTACTATTCTTGTCAAATATAGCCTACAGTTCAGGTATAGATTCCTGAGGGCTCAAATTAAATTAATTGCTTATCTGTTTATTTTCTAGTAGTCATAATGTACATATCATGCTAGAATAACGTTTTTATCGCTTCCTAAATACTGTCTGTATAGTCGTTGTGCTGCTCAACTTGTCAATCAAATGCATGTCTAAATAAGGGTTAAAATAAATGTTGTGATGCTTGTGATGAACCAATTAATAGTCTAAGTCTAGGTTGTTAATCCGGTTTTGCATGAGAATTATGTCTTTAAATTATTAAGCAAACTTGAGTTAATAGACGCCGTCATAAACGGGCGAGTTGGGTGCCTAACACCTTCCCACCTCGTACCTTCGCCCCCGAACATATTATTCTTGGGTACTTATATGTTCTATATAAGCGGGAGTCTTTCTAAAAACACGATTAGTTCACTTTTCGCGCTATTGGGTTGTCCCTTCGATAAAACGCCGATAGCAGATTTGTGACCTCTTTCATGGTTTTTATTCAATTCAAGTCTTTTCAAAAGCTTTTCTAACTCGATGTTCCCTTGAGCTTATCTAAGCCCCCAACTGACAAATTTTCTATAAGGACGCACTCCGGGGAAAAACAAAAGGATTCGTATGGAAAATCCCAGGTCCTTACACACAGGAGAATACACACACCAAAGAAATATATAGACTGATATGAATATGTCAGTCTGATGGCTCAAAGTCTCACAAGCTTTTTGTCTAGCGATTTATATTTCAACTATGATTGAGGGAAACAATCTATCTAACCACAAACCATCAAAATGCAAGCACAATCATGCTATGACTTTCTCAAAGATTCACAAAACTCATTTAGAATACTTTTTTTTCTTAAAACACATTGTTCAAGTATTCTACCAATTGACTAAACATGAAACCTCCTAATAATCATCATAAAGGGTCATTTCTCAGTCTTTCTTCTTCTTCTTATTATTATTTTTTTTTGGTATTAAAACACAAGTGAAAATAACAATCTAGAGAAGACATATCTAAGCACCCTAGTATTAAACTATAAACATGTATACCACTCCCCCATGCTTAAATCATGTATTGTCCTCAATGTATTGAATAATAATGAAAAAGGAAAAGTGGTAAACAATACTCACAAGATCAAGCCGTATGTAATAGAAACATGTGCCTTTGTGTTACTCGTCTCACTTGCACCTTAGAAAATTTATCCTGCAAAAACATACTTAGATTACTCACTTGGTTGCCTAAAACAAAACAGAAATAAAAGATAAAATAAACCAAAAGAAAATTAATAAATAACTAAATTAAAAGTTTGGGTTGCCTCCCAAAAAGCGCTTGTTTATAGTTATTAGCTCGACTATTTCCCAAAAGTTCATCCTGGATCATCCTTGTCTTTAAAAGTTCCAAGATTGAGTTTACTTCCGCAAAGATTTGGCCTATTACAAACAAGAATCTCCTTATTTTTTGTATGAAAACCTTCATCTGCTAACAATGGTGGACTCGTCTTTGCAAAATCCATGTCGTTCTCATATTCTTTTTCCTTTCCTTTGATTTGCTTTGATGCTTCAAGACATGGCTCTTGCATACTTTTTGCTTTTTGATTCTGTACAAGCTTATCAGAAACATTGTCAATAGCATCAGCTCTAAAACAAGACAACTCATTAGAACGTTTGGTGGTCGTATAAACATTAAATGTCACTTGTTCATCATCCACCTTGAGAACTAAACTTCCTTGTGGTACATCTATCAATGCACCTCCTGTGGCTAAGAAAGGACGACCTAAAATGAGAGGTATCTCTTGGTCTTCTTCCATGTCCGAAACAATGAAATCCACAGGAAATATAAACTTGTCAACCTTTACCAGCACATCCTCAACTATCCCTCTTGGATATTTTACAGATCTATCAGCTAATTGAAGGGATACAGTGGTTGACTTTTGCTCTCCTAATCCTAATTTCTTGAAGATTGACCAAGGCATTAAATTTATACTTGCACCCAAATCACATAAAGCCCTATTAAAATGAGTGTCTCTAATGGTGCATGGAATGGTAAAACTACCTGGATCCTTTAGCTTTTGGGGCAACTTGTTTAGTAAGATTGCCGAACACTCTTCATTAAGTGTAACTCTTTCAAAATCTTCCAATTTTCTTTTGTTAGCCAAAATGTCCTTTAGAAATTTTGCATATTTAGGCATTTGACTTAAAGCATCAACAAACGGAATATTAATATGCAATTTCTTAAAAATTTCAAGAAATTTACCGAATTGCGCATCCAATTTATGTTGCTCCAATCTTTGAGGGAAAGGAATAGGAGGAGTGTAAGTTCTTACTTGAGGTTTAGGAACCGATTGTTGCACAGGTTCCTCACTTACCTTTTGATGCCCTTGGTTGTCATCATCTTTCTTTCCTTCATTTACCTTGCTCTTACTCTTGCTTTGCACCTCTGGAAGTTCCTTGCCACTTCTTAAGGATATGGCATTGATTTCTTCATTTGGGTTCTTTTCAGTGTTGCTAGGTAAAGACCCTTGATTTCTTCCGGATACCATATTTGCAATCTGTCCAACTTGAAATTCTAAGTTCTTGATAGAAGCCTCTTGATTTTGAAATCTAGTCTCAGTTGCAGTGATGAACTTAGACATTAGTTCTTCTAAATTCGGATGATTTCTCCACCCAGGATTATAGGTGTTGAAAGGATTATTCTGCCTGCCAAAATTCCCAACATAGTTAGGTTGCTCATTGGATTGAGAAAAAGAATTCCCTACCTGGCAATTAGTACTAGCATGCGGTCCTCCATAATATCCACACTGAACACCCTGCACTTGCATGCAAGAAGTACTCAAAGTGTCAACCTTTTTAGTTAGACTTTCTAATTGAGCAGCTATAGCAGTGATTGAGTCAACTGAATAAATTCCTGCAGTTTTCTTCACTATGGTTCTATCAGACTGTCATTGATGACTATTAGAAGCTAATTCCTCTAAAAAGTCATATGCATCATCTGGAGTTTTAGTCATAATAGTACCACCTGAAGTTGCATCAATAATAGAATGATTAGTAGAAGACAGACCAGTATAAAAAGTTTGAACTTGTAACCAAACAGGAAGACCATGATGTGGACATTTTCTAAGCATGTCTTTATATCTCTCCCATGCTTCATATAATGTTTCTCTGTCATACTGCACAAAAGTAGTAATATCATTTCTCATTTTAGCAGTTTTGGATGGGGGAAAATATTTAGCTAAAAATCTTTGAGCCATGTCATTCCATGTAGTTATGGATCCTACAGGCAAGGAATTTAACCAACTTTTAGCTTTGTCCCTAAGTGAAAATGGAAACAGTCTCAACCTAATAGCATCATCACTAACACCATTATGCTTAAAAGTATCACATATTTCAAGAAAATTAGCAATATGAGCATTATGATCATCATGAGCCAAACCACCAAACTGGACAGAATTCTGAATCATTTGTATGATGGCGGGTTTGATCTCAAAATTGTTGGCTTGAATTGTTGGCCTTTTTATGCTAGAAGCACTACCCGCCACCGTGGGTGTAGCATAATCCTTTAAAGAACGCACAGGTGGAACTTCATTCGCTTCTGGCGGCGTGATTTCTTTTGGAATTTGTTGTTTACGTAACCTGTGAAAAGTCCTCTCAATTTCTGGATCGAAAGGGATTAGTTATTTGTTACTAGTACGGGTCATGCACTAGAACACACCAATTTGCAAATGAAGTAAACGAAAAATAAACAAAAACACACTAAGAAAATTCTGATAAACTAATTTACGTCTAACAAAACAAAAGAAAACAACTAAAATAAAACAAAGTATCCATAGTAAGTAATAACAATAGAAAATAATAAATAAATAAAAGCAATTAAATTCTAGATTAAAAATAGGATCTTTCGATTCTAATATTACTCAAAAATAGTCCCCGGCAACGGCGTCAAAAACTTGATGCGAGAAAACTAAACTATGGCAAGTGTACCAATCGCACAAGTAATAAAGAAAGTAAGTAAAGTATGTTCCCACGATGACTAGAATGAATAAGTATTAAAATAATAAAAACCCTAACTTTATCAAGAAAACCGAATTCAAGGTGTTGGATTAAGAACTAAACTAAAATAACTAGCTAGATTAACTAACCTAAACAATTGGGTAAATCAATCAACATGAGGAAAACACTAGGGTTTTTGGTTCACCAATCCAATTCTCTGTAGATCCCTAATAAATAAACCCCAAGGTTGAAATTAATAACATGAGGCAAGACTTTTCTTAACTATTCAATATACTTTCTCAAGCTATATTGAATCCAACTTAAATTATTAACCTATGCTATCTCTAGATAGATTTAAACAATTCAAGAAGCGTTAAGAACAATAAAAACCTAGAACAAAATAATTGCAAGATTCACGTTTGTACTTCTCAGTATTTCGTTCACTTCTTAGTTTATGCTATTATGGACTAGTGCATATAATCACTTCTCAGTCTCATACATGCACAATAAATCAAACCAAAGGGTGATCAAACCTTCAATTGCATTAAGAACAACAACATAAACGCACATGCAATAAAAATCAAATCTTGGAATTATAATATTAAGAATACTACATTAAAAAGGATGGCTACACATTAGCCTTTGTTATAGGAAGTTTAGCTCATAATAATTAACAAAACTAACAACAAATATTCAAGAGAATTTATCAAAATAATTAAAGTTCAAGAAAAACCTAATGCTTGGATAATGTTCTTGATCTTCTCTTCTTCTTCTCCAATTCAAAGTAGTTCTCAAAGAGGAGAGGCAAAAGGTCCCAGGAAAAACCCTAAAAGTCTCCTTATATAACTATGGGAAGAAAAAGAAAATAAAACAAAAGCAATGAACAAAGCGCTGAATCGCGCGTGCAGAGCTGAACAAAGACACGGTCGTGTCTTTTGACACGACAAGGCCGTGTCTTCAGCTGAGCGTGTGTTTTTTCAGTTCTTTGGTCGATTTTCTCCATAAGTGCAACTTCGTGTTCATGTGAAAAGACATGGGCTGCTTGTGTCTTCCTCTAAAAGTATGTTTTGAACATCTTTTAAACTCATATGCCCGTGCCAAATTGTCACACATCGAGTATTCTTCCGGATCATCATCAAATCAACACCAAAATCTACTACCTACACACAAAAACAACCAAAAGCAGTAAAAACGAACTAAAAGACTAAATGCATCTAAAAACATATAAAATAGCTAAATAAAACATAAAATCTAGAGTGAATTGTGACGAAATATAACGTATAATCCTCACTCATCAGATTGTTCATTATATCGATACCTGGTGATATTTGTCTCTATTATGGTTCCGCACATACATATGATGACTTCAACTTTTCTTCGAAACTTCCTCCTAATTAATCATTTTTTCTTTGCTGATGACCTAATGCTATTTTGCAAAGCAACATACTCATCGGTTAAGAGAATGAAGGAGGCTCTCCAATATTTTGAGGAAGTCTCGGGCTTGGGGGTTAATGAAAACAAGTCTCAAATGTTTATTTGTGGAGCTAGAGAGGCCACAAAAACAAACATTTTGGAGCTGGCAGGGTTTGAGGAAGGGAAGTTCCCCATGAAATATTTGGGAATGCCTTTGACACCTGTGAAATGGAAGGCAATGGATTGTGAGGTGTTGTGTGATAAAATCACAAATAAAATCAAGTGTTGGTCTGCTAAATACCTCTTTTATGCAGGGAGATTACAACTTGGTTAAAGTGTATTGTGCTGGCATCTTTATTCTCCCAGACAGTATTATTAAAAAGGTGCAGAAAATTCGCAGAACTTACTTGGGGGTGGAAATGAACAAGACAGGAACATCTACTGGTGGCTACTGGTGGCTTGGGATAAAATTTGTGTGCCAAAGAAAAATTGGGGGTCACACATTCAAAACAGTGCATTGTGGAACAAAGCTGCAGTGGGAAAGCACATCTGGAATCTTGCATAAAAAAAGGACACTTTATGGGTAAAGTGGGTAAATGAAATCTATATGAGGGGGAAGACAGTTTGGGATTATACGCCAGGCCAAGACTCTAGCTGGTACTGGAGGAAGCTGCACAAATTTGAAGAGTGATATGCAGCAATGGTATGATGAAAATAATAGATGGAAGCTGAATAGAGGAGGAGTCTGCAACATTAGTAGCTGCTATAAGGCACTACAAGGAGAGCTTGGCAAATGGAAGGAAGCAGACACAATGGGGGCTTGCTCATGTACCAAAGCACAGTTTTATACTGTGGCTAGTGTGAGAGGCAGGTTGTCAACAAAAGATAGAATGAGGAGAATGAATATACAGACAACCAACACTGAATGTGAACTGTGCACTGCAGGAGCAGAGGAGAATCATTAACATATGTTCTTTGACTGTGAGTGGAGCAGGAAAATCTTGAAGGAGGTAACTGAATCGATACATCTCACAATAACACCAAGCAGCATAGCACATATGTTGAGAAGAGTGAAAAGACAGAAGGGAAGGATAAAAGGGACGTGTTTGCTGCATTCATTGCAGCAACAGTCTACCACAGTTGGCTAGCCAGAAACAGAAAGATTTTTAGAGGAGAAGCTCTTGACATGCAGAAAACTGTCAACAAAATCAAGATGGAAATGAAGGCGAGGGTAGATATGCTGTTACAGCGTAGGAGGAATTGTAAGAAAGATAGTTTTTTGCTGTTTTTTGATAGAATGAAAGATACTTGATGTAATTAGATTGTTTTAAGGCATAGAAAGTAAATGGAGGCTTCCATTTAGCAAATGGAGGGTGGGATTTGCTTTTTGCAAGTTGCTTTTTTAAATTCAAAAATGGAGAGAAGCAAATCTCACCATCCATTTGCTAAATGGACACTTCTATTTACTTGGGTAAATGGAGAGCATCCCAACTCCTTCCTAGAAAGTGGCTCCAAGCCTCTATCGCCTATTAGGTTGTAAGTATTGGAGCTTGTGGTAATAAATATATGGGAAATTCCATTTAGTACCCTTGTACTCTTGACTTTTTCATTTTAGTACCCAAAACATTTTTTCATTTTAGTACCCAAAACATCTTTTAAACTTCTCTGTTCCGTGTCCATTATACTAGTTTTCCGTTAGTCTTTCTGTTATGTTGTGACGTGGCAGCTACTTTATGCATTTGGCGTTTGTTATTGTATTTCAGCTGCAAATTTTGGACCAAATTACCCACGATTCATTTTGAGATCTTCCATGTCAGTTTGTTAATGGAGATGAAGGCATCATAGAGAGAGAAATAGATATAGCTGAAAAATTTGAATAAAGAGGAGAGAGAAGGGAGTGGATAACTAATTCAGTAATATTCATTAGAATTCCCCACTGCACCAACTCGATTCAACAATCTTCATCCTTGTGCACTGTTTGTTAGTTACCTAACAATACCATATTGTTGCAAAAAATTGCATAGATCATCTAGTCATCTGATCCATTAAATTCATGTCAACCCCCAACCTGTAATAACTCCAAAGTTTATAACAAAATAAAAATACTATAATGGATTGACAATGTTAATTCCAATACCAAAAACAAAAATCAAAATCAAAAAACAAACATCAAAATCTGAAACCCAGTTTCTCCCAAATAGCATTTCTATCTTTTTTTAGATCCTGACCCTTCATAGTTTCTTCCAATTCCTTCATGTACTGACACTGACCCATTCTTATCCTTCCTAAATAGTCATGAGGTTGCATCCTCTCATCACCTAAACCACCATATCAAAACCATCGTAGTAGTCGACATCGCTGACGTCATGTCCGTCATGATTGAAACCCATTTTTTCTCGCCTCACTAACTTATGTTCACCCCTTAGTATCTTCGACCAATTCGGTATATTCATCGGCAACGATCTAGCCTCCCACCACCACCACCACCGGGAACATCACTTTCTCTCTCCTCAATTCATCGCCACCACTTTCTCTCCTCGGTGGCCGTGAGTCCGTGACTCGGTCGACTCCGACAAGTTGATCCGCCCCACACGTCCGATTCTTCCAGATCGGGTTTCAAGGAAACTGTAAAATAAATAATGTCCAAAACTAAAGAATTGGGAAATTTTTAGTGAAGGAGAGGGTGAAACATGGTGGTCACTGGTCACACACTCACAAGTAGGCAGTAGCAGGGTAGGGGGTTGAAGAACATGGGAGGGGTAAACTAGGAATTACGAGAACAACTAACGGAAAGTTACTATAATTGACACGGGGAGCAACAATTTTTTAAAGTAAAGGGGTACCTTCTGAATTTAGAAAAATATTTTGGGTACTAACTAGACAAGTTAAGAGTACAAGAATACTAAGTGAAATTTTTTGCAAAAACATCTTGATAGTGTTGTATCATATTAAGTGGGCCTCCTGTAAATGATGCAGACAAAATAAATCTCGGACCAACATCACATGCATTGTAACTGCGAAATTAAAACAGCATCTTGAATAGCGGTGTATAGATCCGTACGCAATTTCCCTTGGTTAAGTCTGGCCCACAATAATCAATACTGCTCGATAGCACATTCTGCATCGACATCATGTTGTTGCGTTAGGTGCCCCCCTCGAGCCAAACTTTGTCCTTCTCCAACACTATCTTGTAACGTGAATGCGTAAAATGCTCTCATTGAAACCTTACCACGGGTCTCACTGTATGTACCGCCAGCTTTAAGTATTCCGTTGTACCACCCATCTCTTCCATAAGGGTATAGTAGAGGATATTGGAGAGGCATGTAAACGGGATGCGTTTCCTGAATCCTTTGTAGATTCCCATCCACTTTCTGCAGTATTATGCCTCTTTCTCCTATATTCTCAGTTCCATCTCCTACTAACAATGCTGCGACTTCGCTTGCAGTAGGCATGTTGTACTGCGTACCGTCTCTATTTTCAATGATCCTGATGTGCAAGTCAACCACATTTCCTTGGTCACGCAACAGATCTCGGGCATTTCTAAATACTGCCAACATATGGATTCACGTTATCAAGCATATTTTGTAAGCCTTGCAAAATATCAACCCCCATACCTCCATCAGCAGCTGCGCGCCATGACGTTCATACGGTTCATGACTTCACTGCTGGTATTGTAAATATATAATTGAGCAAATCTAGGACCATGGCCCGGTTTAATTTTCATAATCCACAAAACCAAAACCAATATACTGAATCCCATAAACTTATTATAAATTTGATCTGAGTCATAGTTGGGTTTTCTAGGGTACTGGTGTATCTAATTAGGAAGGTATGTGATTTGTAGTTTTGAGTACGAATTTCAAATTACCCAATTTATTCAGGATCGTGCTTGTTCATAGTTTTTTTGGCAATTAGACTTCGTGATTTATGATTTTTAATTTATACACTTCAATTCAATAATTATAAACGATGTTGTAAGGAAATCAATTTACCCAATTTTACAATTCAATTCAATTATTTTTACTGATAGTTAATGCAATTTATTTACTGACTTTTATATAAAAAAGTTACAAAACTTCACTTATTGAACAAAACATCACGTCTTACATGCTGATTTCACATCTTCGGGTAAAAAAAATAATTAATGGAGCAGTAGAACTTACCTTTGGTGTTGCGGAATATCGATGCTTTGCAATCCCGAGATCGTGCTTCTTCTCTCAATATTATCCAAACAAATCCTGGTTCAGTAACTAATATGTGGTTAGATTAACGCAAATTCAGTGGGATTAAACGAAGTTGAAGATCATACCTTGTCGGTCGAGTTTTTGGCGAAACGAAACTTTAATTGGGGTTGGCAAGGTTTTTTATATGCCGTTGTATTGTAATTGTAATTGGAATTGCCCGTGTAATCTTTGTGAGTGTGATTTGGAAGGCTTGGGGTGTAATATTTTTTTCTTTCCTATGGTTTGCTGTAATCTCGGTTTGCAATCTTAATTTGTTTGAAACCGTTTTCATTTTTTTTTTGTTGTATCTTTTAGGCTGGGTAATTGTTTGAGTTTTGACAAATATATGTTTCTGTAATCTTTTAGGTTGCTAAATTATTTGTGTTATGGCAAGTTTGTGGTCTATTATATATGAAACTGGAGTTATTGACTGCCGTGATTAGAGACTAATTAGTTTTTTGGCTGATTTTTGAATTTCAAATTGGAATTTGAATTCACGGTGTGTTTAGAAGAGTCCAAATCCCGATGCTCGCTTCTCATTGAAAGTTGGTGGACGGGATTTAACCCCTAGCTTGGATTAGCCTTTTGCTTGTATCACAGCAAAACACCTATATTAATATTTTAAAAAGGATATGTAGTTTGTAGATATCTCTTACTAAATTTAGGAAACTAAAAATTAAGAGCACTAGTGAATTTACAAAACAAAGATAACAAATCAAAATTTATCAATATCCTTAATAAATTCCAATACGATAGGAAACTAAATAATACTCCTAACACTATTTGTAAACAACTCACATTCATAACCTTTTTATTTAAATAGACAAATTTTGGGGGTGTATGCAATAAGAATCAAACCTATACATTTGCTATCCAATGTTGAGGAAGAATTACTACTTTTCAACCCAATTCTCACATTCATAACTTGTTTGACAATTATTTTGTGAAAAATTTAAATATGACCATGATCACATTTAAATTCGGTTTTCTAGTCAATTTGATTGAGTCATTTTGAGTTGAATACACTAAGGCTTTGGTTAGATTTCGATCTAGCTTAATTTTAGTATTCGATCCTTGAATTATGTAATACTTCCTTGAAATTAGTTTGGATATCTTTAGGAATATCAAGTTATACTGGATCTGGATTTGATTTCGGATTTTCTAGGAATAACGCTCACTTTATCTCACACAATCACACACATGAGAATTTCTAAGCGAAATTTCTAATGCTCTGTTTGATTCACCTTAATTTTAATTAAATTAAGTTCAGTCCAGTCCAGTCCAGTTCAGTTCATGTGTAACTTTATTACTCATATAACTTTTTATTCCGAAATAATTTCATGATGAAAATTATGTCATCGGAAAGATCTCAAAGCATACTTTCAGATGAGTCCAATATTGACTATGTTTGGACGAATTTAAATGGTTAACGGTCAAGTTTAAAAATCAATTCAGTTCAGTTCAGATCAGTTCAGTTTAGATCAGTTTTATCCAGGTGAATCAAACGGAGCCTAAAACATGGACCAAAAAGATTTTTACAAATCACACGGTCAACAACTTGACTTTTACTAAAATGACAATTGCCCTAACCTCATCCAAGTGGATTAAAAACCATTGGTAATACAAAGAAAAGTGTAAAGAAGCGGTCAAACAAGACTCGAAATGACAAATTTGCCCTCATATCCCGACACAGTTCTGCGAAGCATAGAGGCAATTACGGTCTCAACCACACTGAAACCCGACCAGCCAGAACTCCTCTGTCCATGGGTTGTCAACCAAAACGCTCTCAACGCGAAAACACCCCTTTCTTTCCACCTTCCTTTCCCGTTTTCTCTCTCCTATATTAACTCACCCCTTTTTGTTCCCATTTCTCCAAACCCAAAACTTTACATTATTTCTCAAATATAATCAAAAACCCCAAAATTCCCATCAATGGCGGGCCAAGTAAAATCACAATCACATTCACAATCAACAGTATCAAAAATTAATCATCAATTTGAAGACCAACTTCCATTAATGGCAGAAAAGCTAGGTGGTGAAGGTCTAATACAAGAACTCTGTAATGGGTTTGAGCTACTAATGGAGAGAGAAAAAGGGGTGATTACATTTGAGAGTTTAAAGAGAAATGCTTCTCTTTTGGGTTTGCAAGGGTTGAGTGATGAAGAGCTTCAAAGTATGATGAGAGAAGGTGATTTAGATGGTGATGGGGTTCTTAATCAAATGGAGTTTTGTGTTTTGATGTTTAGATTAAGCCCTGATTTAATGGCTGATTCTCAGTTTTTGCTTCAACAAGCTTTGATTGATGAAGAATTTGATTTCAGAGATTGAGATTGAAAGAAAGAGAAATGGGTGTTTGGGTATATTTTGATATTTGGGGGATTTTAGCAATTTTTTTAGGACTGATGATCAAGTTGGTCTACTAAATGTTATGATTGTAATTTGTAATTGTTGAGGAAGATAGATTTAATGCTACAGAAATTATTATATAATAACAAAATGGAAATACCACATTGGAATTTGGAAGTACTAGTGTAATGATCGTTTTGGTTATTTCGTTCCACAAGTGAAGATTTTGTGATCTTTTGTGAAAATTATGAAGCCTAATCTGAGTAGATATGTTTGTTGGTAAATTGAGGTTGTTAATTCATAAATTCCAAAATCATTAGGAACCTATGGGCAACAGAAGCTATGCAAACTTGCAAAGAAAACCAAAAGTAGAAAAACCAAATTCTTATTGATTGACTATTGCTCAGAAACTCAATGCCCTGTTGCCTTTATCAAATTTTCAATTATTTAAGTCATTTTTTTTTTTGGTTCTCAACCTGTCGACCACAGTGACTATTTTCCTGGGTTGCCTTGTAGTTAAAGGGTGGAATAGCTGACCAAGGAATTTAAAATTGATCCATACCCAAAGCAAGATTCAAACCCTCGACCTTAGTTAAGGATGTATGAGGTCATTACTCCTTACCACTCAATCACTCGTCCATGGTTCAATTTTTTAAGTCATTTAGCTTATAAGATTATTCTGGTTAGATGGTATGTCAAACTGGGATAAATTAGACATGTGTGGTTAATAACCAACAAAGAGGTTTCAAAGTAAATCATCTTAGTGGCTAATAAGTTAATAACCAACAAATAGGTTTCAAAGTAAATTACCATTTATGGCAGGAAAAGGAGCATATATAAGTTGGGAGTTCAATGGTAAAACACCCACGCCTCAAATTTATAGTAATTTTCAGATTGATGGTTGCATTTGTGTGTTATGAACTAACACAAAAATTCGTATAAGAAGGTCTATCTATATATTTCAGTGAGACGTAGGTCACATTCTAGTGATATAATGACCTATGAATCAGCTTGTTGGCCTTATCCAAAACAACAACAAAAAAAAAAAAGAGAGCAATGTGCTTGCGCATGTGGAAAGCTCATTTAGCCGTTGGGCATGTATTCAGGTTGTAATCAAAGTTCAATGGTTAAACGGCTTAGAGAGATGGAACCAAATCAGAAAGCTTAATCTCTTTTGCATGCTTGTTAGGAGACATGATAAATTGTTGTCAGAAGGTGGTAGTTTGTTAACTTCAAGGGCCTGAAAATCTCATCTTATCATGTGGCTAGGGATACACTTGCATTTTATTTTTGCTGAATGAATGAATTGTAACGAAAATGTATAAAATGTGGAAAAGGTACCCCAAGTTTCAGTATTGACTCTAGTAGCTCAAGTGGGCTAGGCCCATTATATGCTCCGGGTTTTGAGGTTGATATCCCACTAAGTATTATTGGGCCCATTACAAAACATATGGGTTCATCTCAAATTCTGTTTTCCATTCCAAACAAAGTGGTATCAAAGCTCTAAGGGTCTTGTGGCATTGTGAAGGTTCAAAATGAAGATGTAGAGAATATGGAGAGAATTACTCCAAATTAAAGGGGGTGTTGATGAAAAGTGCATTAACAAATTTGGTGATCGTTGATGAGAAGTGCATCAAAAAGTGGACGAGAAGTGCGTCTACAAATTTGAAGAAGGTTGATGAGAAATGCATCAACAATTAATGAGAAGTGAATTATGTTGAAGAGGTGCCTTTACATCTCAGGGATGTTGAAGAAATTTTGAAGCAATAGGGTGTGTTAAAATTAGTGCTTCAAAATAATTAGTTAATTTAATTATCAATATAATATTGTTAGTTTTTATGAGTTCCTATTTACTAGTTAGCATAAGCATTTAAAGTGGCTAGTGGTTTAGTGGGTCAAGGCGTTGTATCTAGTCATGGGAAGATGTCTCCTTATTTTCTAGCATTAGTGGTTAACTTTAACCTTATTTAACAACTATTGTACCTCAAGTTTCAAGTGGAACAAAGTAAAATTATTTATTGGTTCATCTCAAATTCTATTCTCTATTCCCAAGTGATTGAAAGTTTTACCTTATCCATTTAGATTAATTTAGCTACAAGATATTATAGTTCCAAATGTAGAACTCCAAGAGCCCAAGTCTAATATTAGCATCATTCAATCAAGAACATTATTCTTACCTTCGAGGAATAATGATTGAATGCATGATTGCAAATCTGCAATGATGTGCTTTCGATGGGCCTCATGTAAACTACAAAATATGGTAAACCACAAAATATTCAGGAGTTGAAATTCCTCAGTGCCAAAAATTTGCAACAAATTAAAACAGGCACCTAATTGACCTATTATATAAACGTTAATTTTGTGATAGACCATTTGAATACAAGATGACCAAAAGTAACACTATTTGTTTAAATGCAAATATTTAGCGTAGAAAAAGTAACTTGTTTTGTTCGACAACTAAAAGTGTTTAAAATAAATTAATACTTTTTAGTCCACAAGTAATATTTTTTGTAAGTGGTTGAGAGTTTGTTGAAGCTCTAGTGATGTACCATACCCTCTCTGGCTTATCCTACACCCTGGCAGCCATGTCTAACAAGAAGCGTGGTAGACCTAAGAAGGTGACAACCCCACCATCCTCTTCATCGTCTTCTCCGCGTGCGAACAAGGATATTGTGCCCAATAATGGAGCCAATTCGAGCGAGAACTCTCAAACCCAGAGCCCGGGTGATTTCATGGTGAATACTGTCTTTCCTTCATCTAATGGTAATGGCGGTGCATCTACCTTACCTTGTCCTCAGGTAAGCATATTGATTCTGATCTTCCTATTTTCTTTTTTTTTTCCCAGATTCGCGTACTATTCATTTGAATTATGTTGATTGTGTGAATGATGTGGATTATGAGAATGTTTCTGTACCTGTGATTAATAATGAATCTATATGTGCTTGTGATTAACCATGAAATCCCTACTTCCAGGAGTTCAGCTATTAATGATGGGGTTATAAATGGCGGTGTTGTTAATGGAAGTGTTAATAAAATGAAAGTGGTGTTAATGGTGATAGAGGTATTTATACCCTTCACCAAAACTTTTTTTTTTTTTTTTTTTTTTTATTTTTTTTTTTTTTTGTACTAGAAATCCTGGTCAAGGCATGCGTCTTGAATTTGTCCTTGAAATTGCTAAATCTGATGTGGTACATTTTGGATTGGATGATATTGCTAATGAAATCAATTAACTGGCAGAATACACTTGTTGGGTTTATTCTTTGGGGTAACCCTAAGTTGGCTAGCATGCATGAATTCATTGCTAAACACTGGAATAATGTCAAGAAATCTAAAGTTCTTATGCATATTAAGGGCTAGTGTTTCATTAGGTTTCAATCTCATGATGATAAAGATCTTGTTCTAATAAAAGGGGGTCCTTGGATTATTAGGGGTCGTGCTTTCTTGTTGAAGCCATGGTCTTCTACTTTTGTATGGAGAAGGAAGACATTAGGAAAGTGCATATTTGGGTGACTTTTCTCAATTTGGATATCCAAGCCTGGTCTGCTAGGGGCTTAGTAAGCTTGCCATTTCCATGTTTGCTGACTTATGCATAGCAACCAAGGAGAAGGTCTCTTATACAAGATGTCTGATTGAGGTTCATGTTTCCATGCACTGACTTGCTTGACAAAGTATTTATTTGTACTCCCTTTGGAGTGTCACTGATCCAGGAGGTCCATTATGAGTGCCTTCCTTACTACTACAAAATATATCATCAATTAGGGCATTTTGATGGTAGTGTCATAAGAAGAGGCGAGAAGAGAGAAGGCTAGTTGGGCCCCTGCAACCTGCTAATGGTGTTCCTCGGCAGGGTGTCTCTTAGGTTGTCCCTACTCTTGCCCCTGATGGGTTGTTGGTGATACTATGGATGCTGATGGAGACAAGGTTGGAGGTCCTGAAGAGAATAAGGTGGTGGTCGTAGATGGTATTTCTGTTCATGTGCGTTCTGATTTTCTGATCTGCAACAGAAGAAGCCCAGCTGTGAGAATCCTGATTAGCAACCTATTTCAGTTAAGCACTCTTTTCGCCCCAGTAATACCTGATCTCCTGTTAGTAGTGTGGGTATCTCTCCTATTAGGTTCCACATTTTGGAGGATCGGGATATAAATGTACAAGGTGATTATCTGTTGATACGCCCGCAAGTATACGGGTATTATCAAAGTAATACAAAAGATCGTCTCCACAAGGAGCGAAGCGTTTCGAGTACCAAATTCTCTAAAATCGAGAAAGCTAAGCAAATTCGAGTAATTGTGATGTTGATTAATTTAACTAGACCTAAAGCTAAACTAGGATGACAATCAAAGAAGAGAGATTAGCAATCACAATTATAAAATCAAGGATTAAAGATAGAGTTGGGGGTTCACCCAACTAAAGATGATCTAATGCAATGGATGATAATATAGCATGCAATCGAATGAGCAATTCTGTAGAGATACTAGGTCAATCAATGACTAAGGGCCTCTCTCAAGGTCACCAAAGAAATACCCAATTCCACCCTTCCACCTATTTTCATGGGGTCAAGCTTTATTGGGCTCATTAAGCAACACCTAGTTCAAGCATCTCCAAAAGGAAATCTACCTACTTTCGTGGTTGAATCCATTTGTTTAGTCAATGAAACTCCTATGATTACCTTACCCCCTTTCGATTTTAAGTTAATCACACAAAACATAGGCCAAGTTCTCACTTAGGCATTTTATCAAACACTTGGAGTTCACAAAGCTAAATGCACAATAACCCATTCAATCACAATATATTCACATCATCCAAGCATCAAAACACCATAGTTGGGCTAATCCCAACTCTAATAAGAGAAATTAGCCACTAAACATTATAAAGTCATTAACTTTAATTAACCAAAACATAATATTCAACATGAGAAATAAGTAAAAGAAGAGGGAGAAAGAGGAGAGAGAGAAGGGTCAAGAAGATCTTGCAAAGATCTTCAATAATCTTCTCCAAACCAAATTTAATTACCCTAATAATTTTAAGCAAGGAAGTTCTTAAACCTAAAAATAGAGGCTAGACCTCTTTAGAGAGCTAATACTAGGTTGAGAATAAGGTAGGATGAGATGCCCCTAAAATGAGCAAATTCGGACTTAAATAGGGTCCAAATCGGGTGAGGCATGGTCTGCTGAGCTGTGACCGGACCATGGGTCGGACCATGCCTCGGACCATGTACCAGGTCTGTCAAGAACCCATGGTTTACTGGATGTCAGGGACCATGTCTCGGACCATGGGTCGCACTTTATCTTCAAGAACTTGATTTCTTCATGCCCCAAATGCTCTCCTCTTCACTCCTATGATCTTGATGCTCCTTCCATGCTTGCTCCAACTTCGAACAAGACGTGAAACATCCTTCAAACCTATCATTCATGACAAAACACAACCAAGGAGCGTAAAATAGAACAAATGGGCAAAAACCAATCCGAATCAAGCCATGGGTAGGTAATATTCATTGTAATGGGTATGAAATACACACGATTATGCTATAAAATAAGTACTTATCAACTCCCCCATGCTTACCTCTTGCTTGTCCTCAAGCAAGACTTAAACCAACAAGACACACAAGATTCAAGAGTTAGCACAAAAAGGGTTGAGAGATCACCCTCTAAACCGTGATACCAATGGGGAACACTAGACAAGGATATCAAGAGCATGAAAATTCATCAAGGGACACAAGCACACCAAAAGATCACATAAGCTCCAAGATTCGACGATAATTCAAATAGTCACGAAGCATGAAAGCACTCAATCAACTCGGTAATCTCACTCAAAACATGAAGCAAATTTTTCCAAAAGACCCTCACTTTAGGGAGCGTGGATCACTCAAACTGATATGTGTTTGGGGGAGAATAACAATAGTCACTCAAGATTCAAACATCGGTAGTAACTTACCATAATAAGCTTGCCTATCCTCTAGGATCTCTACCGGTAGATGACACTCCGTATGCAATGATGAAAGTGACTTTTAGGGTTGTAATGTAGGCTCGGGATAGGGTATGGTATGAATTTGGGTATGTGGACTCAGAGCCAAAAAGCATAGTGGAGAGAACAACACCCCTACGAACCTCTCCGGAAAGGCCGAGGGATGCAAAAATAACACCACTAATCACATACATTAACTCCACTACTCAAAGACTACTCCTTCCAATAATGTAACATTTAAGCTCAACATCATCCGAGAACACTTATTCAACCCCTTTTTCATCATTTGTTTTCCATTTTTTTTCAAGATTAACAATTGAACCAACTTTCAAACTACCAATTTGTGAAACTACTGATCAACCAAGTTACTCATTTTCCACTGTCAAACTCCCCTCTTGCTTATTCAAAACTTCATAACAACTACCAATCTCCAAATCAACTACCAAACTCCACTAGCCAAGGCTCGGGAAGGGAGAAAGTAGCATTAGGAATTGGCTTGTAACATGGTTACCAAATGAAGGGCTAAAAGTTCAAAAGGGGTATCAAAGGGGGAAAGTATGTAAAGTGGGAGGCCATTTAGCTCAATGTAGTTTAAATTAATGCTCAAATAAATGCCTTCATCCTATCATGCAATATGGGTATCGAGTGCAATTTCAATCAAGAGTCAAGGCAAGTTCTAGAAGACTACCAACCGAAGTGAACCAAAACACTCATGAAAGACAAGGAACCGAAAGAGATGCGTCGGTTTTCAAGGCTCGAGTCCTCACCGGTTTTAAATGTCTATCATACCAATTATTTCACGAATTATTTGAGATTATCAATTGATTGAAGATGTTTACATACAAAGGGCCAAGAGAACAAAAGTTGAACAAGAAGTTATGTCAAACTCTTAGGATTGTGCCTCGAAAGGCCTCAAGCTCTCTCTACCAAAGTTAAATGCCGACCAATGGCATCACTAGTTATCATAAAGGGATCATCTCTCTCTTTTTGGTATTTTCCAATTTTCCGATTTTTTTTTTTTTAAATGCAACCTAGATGATATGCAAGCCTAAACATGCTCAATGCAATCTAAATGATAATTTCTACAAAGTAATGCAACTAAATGGGTTAAAAATTAAAATGCAACCTAGCATGCTCCTATATGCAAACATTCAACAAGAGTAATCACCACACCCACAACACATCAAACCATCACAACACCATCAATTCACCAACCACACCTCCAACAAAAGCTTGCCACAAACCACCACATGTCATTCAATACTCTCCCCCATGCTTAAACATTACATTGTCCTCAATGTAAACAAGTAAAAAGAAAGGAAGGGAGGGGCGTGATACTTACAAAATGAGTGGCTCTTCAAAATGCCCGGTGGTGGGGAGACTTGGGAGTGTGCATTAAATCATTGTCGATCCGGTGATGACAATGCCTCCTTTGTCATTTGTCCTTTACTTCGAACAATCATCATAGCATGCCAAGGCTCGTAGCAATTTGTCAAAAGAGCTCGAGCACATCTCATCAAGGAACAAGTGAGAAGCCATTATTATCACAATATAGTAAGCAATCAAAGATTTTCTCAACTTGTTAAAATCCGTCGAAAAGCCAAAGGAATGAAAAGGAGAACCTTCCCATTGAATCAACTTAGAAGCATCCCCATAACTCCTTTTTGGCTTGCAACTCATGATATGATCCTCAACCCAATGAGTACAAGAGTCATAGATCACAATCACGTCATCGGGTTTCACAAAAGCATATTCAAGGGATTTTGGGGGAGGGGGCTCATTGAAAAGACTTGGAATTGGAGAGGGAATCATATCAATATACTCGTTTGACAATGAATTGGGATATTCAAAGTCATAGAACGTGTTATAATATAATTCATCAATCACCCCTTCCTCAACACAACCCCCAAATGATGACACATAGCCACTTGAGCCACTTGATGCTCGGGCATCCCAGTTTGAGTGATAAATGCATCAACTTTGGAACACAATTTGCGTAGAGTTTCTTGTAACTCCTCATTGCTCGTTTGTTTTTGAACAATAAATTGTTCCAAAAGAGTCTCCAAGCTTGACTTGGGTTGGGCAGTATGCTCTTCTCTATAGAAATCGATAAGATCCCAATTAGCAAGAGTGTAGTCAACAAAGAAATTATCGTTTTGCTTACTTTGGTAAAGGGTATCGGCATAACTAGCATTTTCATGACCAAGATGATGCACATTATCCTTATGTCCAAAGTAACCATAACAATTATAAGAGACATTATGCACATCATATTTATTCTCATTCATGTAGCCATGTGGGTTATAATTTTTATTACCATAATCACATGAATTCGAATAATAATCACCATACCCATCTTGATGCCATGAAGTTTCCATCACATAAATGAAGAAGCAAAAAAAAAAAAATGAAGAATTTAAACCAAAAAAAGAAAGAAAAGAAAAGTGCCTAGTCTATCCCGTTCAATAGTATTTCAATATCGAAACAAGCCTTGCTCCCCGGCAACGACGCCAAAAACTTGATACGCCCGCAAGTATATGGGTATTATCAAAGTAATACAAAAGATCGTCTCCACAAGAAGCGAGGCATTTCGAGTACCAAATTCTATAAAATCGAGAAAGCTAAGTAAATTCGAGTAATTGTGATGTTGATTAATTTAACTAGACCTAAAGCTAAACTAGGATGACAATCTAAGAAGAGGGATTAGCAATCACAATTATAAAATCAAGGATTAAAGATAGAGTTGGGGGTTCACCTAACTAAAGATGATCCAATGCAATGGATGATAATATAGCATGCAATCGAATGAGCAATTGTGTAGAGATACTAGGTCAATCAATGACTAAGGGTCTCTCTCAAGGTCACTAAAGAAATACCCAATTTCACCCTTCCACCTATTTTCATAGGGTCAAGCTTTATTGGGCTCATTAAGCAACACCTAGTTCAAGCATCTCCAAAAGGAAATCTACCTACTTTCGTGGTTGAATCCATTTGCTTAGTCAATGAAACTCCTATGATTACCTTACCCCCTTTCGATTTTAAGTTAATTACACAAAAGATAGGCCAAGTTCTCACTTAGGCATTTTATCAAATACTTGGAGTTCACAAAGCTAAATGCACAATAACCCATTCAATCACAATATATTCACATCTCCAAGCATCAAAACACCATAGTTGGGCTAATCCTAACTCTAATAAGGGAAATTAGCCACTAAACATTATACAGTCATTAACTTTAATTAACCAAAACATAATATTCAACATGAGAAATAAGTAAAAGAAGAGAGAGAAAGAGGAGAGAGAGAAGGGTCAAGAAGATCTTACAAAGGTCTTCAATAATCTTCTCCAAACCAAGTTTAATTACCCTAATAGTTTTAAGCAAGGAAGTCCTTAAACCTAAAAATGGAGGCTAGACCTCGTTATAGAGATAATACTAGGTTGAGAATAAGATAGGATAAGATGCCCCTAAAATGAGCAAAATCGAACTTAAATAGGGTCCAAATCGGGTGAGGCATGGTCTGCTGAGCTATGACCGGACCATGGGTCGGAGCATGCCTCGGACCATGTACCAGGTCTGTCAAGCACCCATGGTGTACTGGATGTCCGGGACCATGTCTCGGACCATGGGTCGCACTTTATCTTCAAGAACTTCATTTCTTCATGCCCAAAATGCTCTCCTCTTCACTCCTATGATCTTGATGCTCCTTCCATGCTTGCTCCAACTTCGAACAGGACGTGAAACATCCTTCAAACCGGTCATTCATGACAAAACACAACCAAAGAGCGTAAAATAGAACAAATGGGCAAAAACCAATCCAAATCAAGCCATGGGTAGCTAATATTCATTGTAATGGGTATGAAATACACACGATTATGCTATAAAATAGGCACTTATCATCTGTCTGGTGAGAAGTCCATTGAGGTGGCACAAGAGCATGATGAAGGTGGGGGATCTCTCTTAATCTTTTCATGATTTACTCCTCATGGAATATTAGAGGCTTAAAAAAGCCTGAGAAATAGAATAAAGTAAAAAGTTTCATGATGAAAAATTAATATTCTTAGTCTCTCGGAAACACATGTCAAGGAGAGTAATGTGAATAGAATTGTGATGAAATTGGGTATAGCGGGTTCATTAATGCTTTTAACTATAGCACCCTAATGGTAGGATATGGGTGCTCTAGAATGATAATATAATGTGGATGTCCATGTACTAGATACGACTGACCAGGTTATGCTTTACTTGGTTAATGATAGATATAACAGGTTACAACGCTATGTAACCTTTGTAAATGCTAGTAACTAAGGGACTCAAAGAAGGGATTTATAGTCTTCTCTTGTTAATTGGGGGAGAACTATCCTTATCCCCTTGGTTGTGGACTGTGGTGGACTGGTGGGGATTTTAATGCTACATGTACTGCAGAAGAGAAAATCAGTTATGCTACTATTAGTATGGGAGATGTTAATGAGTTTGTATATTGTATTGAGGATGTTGGTCTCTCTGATATACCTGCTACTGGTATGCTCTTCATATAGTCGAACAAGCAGCCAGCTTTGTCTAGTGTTTATTGCAAACTAGACAGGATCATGTGTAATTCAGCATGGCTACTTCACAATGTAGCTGCCACTGCGACGTTTCTCTCACCTGGGGTATCAGACCATGCTCCTGCCCTCTTGAGAGTTGGCCACCAGGTGTAGAGAAAGAAGTCTTTCAAATTCCTGCAGTGTTTGATGCTGGATGAGAGTTTCTTGTCTCCTGTTCAACAGTCCCTTGTCTTCATATAGACCATGCTCTTCATATAGAGAAAGAAGTCCCTTGTCTTTGGCTATATGATGTATAGGGCTGTTACCAGATTGACAAACCTTAAGCAGGAGCTAAAGAAGCTCCATGATCGGAAATATAGTCACTTGGAGACAAGAGTACAAGATTGCTTCAACAAATTATGTGAGATACAGATACAACTGAATGACCCTCTAATTCAGAAAGAAAAATCTTTAGTAGTGGATCAATATACTTTGCTCAGGAAGGCTGAGATGTTATGTGTGCCCCAGCAGACCAAAATCACTAATATTAAACTGACCGATGAATCAACTCGTTATTTCCATGCAAAAATGGAGGAGAGAAAGGCACTCTAAGATTGCGGTTGTACATGATGCTTAGGGGTTATGCAACACACTAAGGATGACATTTGTAATGCCTTTATTCACTTTTACAAGGATCTATTGGGGAGTGATGGTCATATTCAAGATTTTGATGCTACTTTCCTGCAAGAGGGGCCTATTCTTATTTCTGATAGCTATCTAGAGATGAATAAGCATGTGAGTGATGCTGAAATTAAGGTTCTTGTTTTCTCTATCCCAGATATCAAAGCACTTGGTCATGACGGTTATTCAACAAGTTTCTTTAAGACTATGTGGCACATCATTGGTCAGGATGTCTGTGCTGGTGTGCATGACTTTTTCTCAACTGGTAAATTTCTTAAACAATTGAACTTTACGCTATTATTTCCTTGATTCCTAAGAAAGATGTGCGTGCCTCTGTGTGTGATTTAAGACCTATTTCATGTTGTAATACCTTGTATAAGAATAGTCACTAAGATACTGAAAAATAGAATGAATTTATAGTCATATGGCTCATATTTTTGGGTTTGAGCTGAATGCTTTTGTGAAAGGTAGGAGTATAAATAAATAAAAATTTTATGGCACATAATGAGTTAGTTAAGTAGTATGAAAGGAGTGAGTTTTCTCCTAGAGCTATGGTTAAAATTGATGTTAGGAAAGCATATGACATCCTAAGTTGGAGCTTTCTTGCTAGCATTCTAAGATATTTTGGCTTCCCTCTATTTTCTGTGATTGAATCATGACATGTCTGAGTACATCCACATTCTCTTTATACTTTTAGGATGAGTCGGTGCGTGACGTTCTTTCCTAGGAACAAGGGTGTGAGACATTGTGATCCTATGTCGCCTAGTCTCTTTGTTATATGTATGGAAGTTTTCTCTATGATGTTGAGGAAGACTCTTCTCTCACTTGGCCTGGCTTCAGCTATCACCCCAAATGTGTGAGGTTAAGACTGAATCATCTGATCTTTGTTGATGATTGTCAGGTTAAGACTGAATCATCTGATCTTTGTTGATGATTGTCTTCTTATCTTCTGTCGTGGTGATGTTCCTCAATATAAGGGGTGGTTAATACCTTTCATAAGTTTGCTGGTTTGTCTGGATTATAGCCTAATGCTCAGAAAATTTGCATTTATTTTGGAGGAGTTTGTGGTGGAGTAAAGTAGGATGTCTTAGATGTGGATTCACTGAAGACACTTTTCCCTTCTGTTACCTAGGTGTGCCCCTTACTACAAAAAGACTCTGTGTTGCTATTGCTGCTTGCCAACCCTTGATTGATAAGGTCTCTATGAACCTTAAACATTAGGCTAACAAGTTCCCTGAGTTATGCATGGAATGCACAATTATTAAACTTAGTGATTTTTGGGTTGGACTCATACTGGTGTATTGCTTTTTTCATCCCCAAAATTGTTATTGATCGTATATAACAGCTTTGTAGGCAATTTTATTGGGGGACTTAGGGTGGTGGTGGGGTTTTCCTGAATAGGAGAGCAATTTGTAGATCTCATAGGGAAGGAGGGCTTAACATTAAGGAGATCTTGACGTGGAATAGGGCCCTCCAAGTTAAATGGATGTAACACTTGGTGGGAGATGGCTCATCTCTTTTAAAATCTTGGGTTTCCTTCTACCATTTGTAGCATGTTGATTTTTGGCAGGTGAAGAGCAATCAATGTGACAGCTGGATTTGGAGGAGATTGCTATCTTTTAGAGATGATTTTGTCTCTGTGTGTGGCTCTATCTAGGAAGGTTAGAGACTACTTGGTGAATGGCACAAGAAGAAGTTTCACATGAGTTCTTCATATGACTCTTTTGGAGACATTGGGCACGTTTATAAAGGGCATAAGATTATATGGGAAAGAATGTCCATGTCTAGACATTGTGTGGTCTCTAAAATGACGACTAGCAACTGCCTTGCCGCTGTAGATAACCTGCGGAAGCGTGGTTAGCCCAAGGTTAATGGGTGTGTGCTGTGTAGAGGTGACATGGAGTCTGCTAGCCACCTGTTCTTTGAGTGTCAACTCTCAAATTCTGTTTGGCAGAATGTTCTCTCATGGCTTGGTATTCGGAGGGAGCCCCTGAACTTCAAACATGAAATCAAGTGATTTACATAATATGTTAAAGGCAAGCAAGCCCTAGCAAAAGGTGAAGAGGGCTGCACTGGTATCCACCATTAATAGTTGTACGGGTGAGAGAAATAGAAGGATCTTCAAGGAGATTGACAGATCAAGCGAGCAGATTATTAACATGATCAAATTCTGTGTATCTGTGAGATTTTATGGTTTTTGTAAATCTGAATCTAGGCATATCACCATTTGTATGGTGATTACCGCATTTGTGTAGCCACCATAATAATTTAAATAACTGGCAAGTAGTTTTTACCATTTGCGTAATTGGTTTTATCTATTGTAACATCTAATTAATAAATGCAAAGAAATAAAGAGTTCAAGGTGTAACTAAACTATTATCATAATTTTATCTGATACTATAACTTGTTACGACCAAAATAAAATTATAAAGTTTAATCTAAATCGGTCATTTTCAAGCATCAAAATAGTATCACCCAATTTTATTGTGGTGGTTATCAAATTATTATGATGGTTACAAAAAGAATGGTAGCCACCATATAAACACCGCTAGGCATATAGAGTGATTCTTTGATAATAAGTTTTTATTTTGGGTACTGATTTGTAATTCCCTGCTTGGTTTCTTCTATGAATATTTGTGGTGTCTCCACAACCTGACTCTGCATATTTTACTTACTCTATAAGGGTATCACATTATTATCCTTTGGAAGATGTAATGATAATGCTTACCATTTTTCAAACAAACAAAAAATATTTTTGTTCAGAATATCACAGTGGTCGCGCGGTAATACCTCATCACCCCTATTGATGTCTTTTTTCAATTTGCTAAATCACCTTATGCTATCGAATTTGCACTCGGAGATTTGTAGACAGATCTGAAGCTGAGGTCAACTTTTCTTTTGTCAAGTGAATGTAGGCGGTTGAGTCGTCTTGGTGGTGGTTGCTCATCTATGTTTTGTTTTCTTAGCTGTAGGCTCTCCATTGTCTTCAATTTTTGGTATGGTGACTATCTGAATCCTTGTTGCTCTCGTTTTTATGATTTAACCTTCAATCTGGTTTGTTTGTTGTGGTTAGAGTGGTTGTTTCTCTTATTATTGGACTATTTTGGGCATTGTTCCTCTTTTTTTTTTTCCCGTTGTTGGGAAGCTAATTTAACACCGTCATGGTTAGAGTTGATGTAGAAGGTAAAGTTTTTGAATTGGATTTGTTGGACAACTATTTGATGGTGAAGGAATTTGGTAAGGGGTGCGTGGGTTAAATTTTCAATTTGACTTTGTGGATGGGTGTGTGAAATGCTTAAGTCTTGTTCAGGATTAGTTGAGTTCAAATATGAAAGAAAACGTGGGTTGTTTACTTGCAATATTCAATATGGTTCAAATCAATCGGAATGGTATTTGGAGTTGAGTGTAGTCATTAGGGGCAGAAAATTCTCAATCTTTGTTGCTCGTTGTGATGTTGTTATCCTAGGAAACCTTTTGTTGATACTTTTCTCAAAGTACCTAGGGGTACTTCTAAGATACAAGCTGACGAGACCCCAAAAGTGTTTTCGGGCAGTGAGTGTCTATACTTAGATTTAATTGTATATAAAAATAGAGCTGTGTGCAATGAGTCGAGGGCTACTCTTTAATGTATGGATAGATTTTCCTATTGTCCGTGGGCGTGGTCGGTACCTTCCAAGGAGTATCCGGAAGGCGAGCCTTTGCTAGTGACTTATAAGAATGACACTGATTTTTTTTGTTCGGTTAATGACTTTGTGTTAGGTGTCGATGAGGAGCTTGCGTTAGAAAATGATGGGTTTCCTTTTAGCATTTGTTCTTCATCCTCGGAGAGTAGCGGATTTTCCAACTCGCCAGCTGGTAGTTGTTGTGCCTCAAACCAATCCAACTAAGAAGTTGCTCCTGTGGTTGGGGTTGAAAATGTCAGGGGTATACATGAGGGGACTCCTTTGAGTCACTTTGATGTTGATGTAAGTGATTCATTTTCTCTTCTTTTTGATGGGTCAAAGAAGTTGAAGAAGAACAAATCATCTAAAGTTGTCGTGGTTTCCTTTTCCGAGGTTGTTCCTCCTTCTAAATCTAGGAGTTCGAGTGAGGTTCCATCAAACCCCCCATGTACTTTTGAGGTGGAGAATATTCCGAATGGCGTCGATATTGATGAGTTGATGGAAGAATCGGACGACATCAGATATGCCTTGATTGATAATAATTATTCCATCCCGTGGGAGTATTCAGATTTTGATGTTGATGATTATTGGTTGTGAGAATTCCTCGGAATGATGAATTTTTTAAGTAATTGTATGATCTTCAACAAGAGGGGAAAATTGACATAGAAAAGAGGGTAATCCGTATTATTGAGGAATTATGCAATGAAGAGATTTTTCGGAGACCAAGAAAAGGCTAAGTTTCGCACATTGGTGTGGTTCCTTCGATGAGTTTCGTAGGTTGCATTTCTCTTGTGGTATATAATATTGTCTTTTAGCTATCTTTTTGCTCTCTTAGGGGTTTATGGTTTCGAGGTGTGGCATTTGTTCTAGGGTTTTTTTTGTTTGGATATGACAGGTGTATGAGCTTTTGCCTCTATTGGTGTATGAACTTCGGTTCTTATGGATATTAGAGCTTCGACTCCTTTAAATATCCATTTAATAAAATTGTCTACTAATTATCTAAAGAACAACTTTAATTGTAATTAGTGAAAATACATGTACCATTTTTACTACTAGCTCAAACCTTAGGTTCCCTCTTTGAGATTTTCCCTATTTTCTACGTAATGCTATTATCGGAAAGAGGCATGTCGTTTCAATATAAACATGACAAATATGTACTCAAAAGTAAGGAAAAGTAATTATGTTAACCAATCCACCTTTGTTCCTCTAAAGAAAGTCAAGAAGGAGAGAAATGATCAAACTTTGCTACATATCACCTGAACTATTTAAATGATCCAACTCTTAATTCGTGGCTTTTGAAAAGCAACAAAGGTGGATTTCAAGGTGAATTAAGATACATGCATTCTATACTGGTTTTATTATGTTCCTTCGTTGAGTATATTACAGTGATGATTATATGGATTGTTCATACAAGATCGGGATTAACGTTATTATTATACGATCATATTCGTTTCAGACCATCTTGCAGTTTTGGCAGCTTTTGACTGTAGTTTGTATTTGATCATAACTTACTCATAGGACATCGGATCATCGTCATTCAAAGTAACGCGGAACGATAAAAGCGAATCTCAAACTTTCATGTTTTGAGTATTTCCAAAATCGGAATGGAACGTGGTCGAAAGTGTGTTTGAAGTTACGATGTAGAATTAGACAACATTGCCTTGGTCTCCAAGGAAACGTGTCATGCTGATGAGAACATTATTTTAATTATTTTAGTTACTTTTATTTTTCGGTTAGTAGTTTAATTAATTTAGGATAGTTTGTTAGTGTGTTTATTAGTAGGTTTAGGAGAGTGGAATCTGATTTGGTTAAAGAAAGTAAATCCTAGCTCAAATTTACTTCTTATTAGTTTCCTAGTTGGTTTAGGATTAGTCTTGTTTTACCTATATAAAGGGTGTGCGTGTAATGTAATCTAGACAGCTGACTTTTGGAATAAACACTTGTTTTCTTTAGATTCTTTGTGAGTTTAATTGCTTTCGTGCCTTGGTGGTACAACCCGGGCCTTGGACGTTCAAACTTGTATTCAGATTATTAGCTTCAAGCCTAGATGGTTTAGCTGGCTCTTCGATTCAAGATTCTATCTTTGTTGTCCTTTATACTATCCTTGTTGGTCTTTATCATGATTATACATCAGAAAGGATCTGATTGGCAGGGCGGAAAATCGTTTTCAACTGAAAAGTATTTTCAGTTGAAAATCATTTTCAGTGTAAAATGTATTTCTGTTCACATCTTTCGTTATTTGGTCACAATGGAAAACAAATTTCCTAAATAACTATTTTTACTAAAAAAGAAAATCTGCTAATGTAGTTGCGTAGATTTCGAAAAGTTAGGTGAATTCACAAAAAGAAAAACCTCAAACGCATATCGGAGTAAAAAGTTATACTCATTTAAGGAAAAACAATATTGAGAAAATGGCCCAAAATTTTGGCCCGAGACCCAATTAAGTCGGGTGTGGGTTTGATTTTATGGTCCGAAGTCTCGAAGACCAAACTCGATGATCAGGTCCACAATTGGTGCTTCCGGGATATAGTGTCCCATCAACGAAAACCGTTTTCCATTCTTTTGGAAAAGAAAACATTTCACCTATACAACTAAAAATGCTATTCCTCCTAAAAACTTTTTTCCTTCTCATGGCAAACCAATCAACGGAAAATGGAAAATAAGAAAACTGTTTTCCATTAAAACTGTTTTCACCCTGCTAAACGGAGCCTAAATGTAGACAACTATGGAGTATTTTATTTTCGTAAAAGTCATACGCGACGTCTACAAAAAGATATCAAATTGAAAGGAATACGTAACAAATTAGTTTGGATGGATTCTATTTTTCCTCGTTCCTGGATAGTCATAATTATCATTCCTTCCTAAAAACTAGGATAGTCAATTTGTACTACAATCAACTGTATGTGACCAAAGACACTTCCCAACCATACAATTTTCTCAAAAAGAAAATTATCACATTTGTGCGAAAAACGAAATTGAGTTGTAGGACATAATCAAAAGACATCTGAGTAAAGATTGGAGGAAGAGTAGGGAGAGTCTTGAAGTAGGCTTATGACATGTATTGCAAATTAAATATCATAAAACCAATTCCAACCAAGACCAATTGACCATTTCAAAGCCATACTCAAATCACCCTAGCAAGAACAAAAGAAAGATTAATTGACACTAAGAAACTCACCATTTTTGCACCAACCATGGTGGAAACAAGAGCTTCTAAGCGTAGGAAATCGTCCAATTCACACAATGAAGAGAAGACAAAGTTAGTAGAACTAGATGAAGTCGTCGATGATCGGATAAGCGACCTCCCGGATGCAGTTCTTCATCAAATCTTACGCCTCCTACCCATAAACATTGTAGCTCAAACAAGCATATTATCTAAGAGATGGAGGCATATTTGGCTATCATTTCCTGATCTAGACTTTACTAATTGTCTAACCCCACTCGAAAATAGTCTAAAATTTATGCCTTCAAGTAATGGTAAAGGAAGAGTTTGTGCTCGTAGTCCTTCCCCAACGGCAACCGATTACATTTACGATATCCTTTCTCTTAGAGACATGGCTTTGTATGATATTCGGACCCTTCGTGTTCGTGCCCATTTGAGCCTTACACGCCTAAGTCAATTGATCCGTTTGTCAATGAGACGAAATGTGCAAGAACTAGACCTCGATTTTATAACAAATGAGGGTTTCAATATACCAAGATCCATTATTCGAAGTCGATCATTGAGGGTGTTAAGCTTAAGATCTCGTTACCCCGGGTTTTGGTTGCCTGATTCAAGGGTAATGACAAATGGGTTTAGATTGCTTGACACATTGTCACTTTCTCTTGTGGTTTTTAAGGAGGAAAGTAGTAGTTTGCTAGATTTATTTACGGATTGTTCGTTCCCAATGTTAAGAAAATTAAGTTTATATACTTTGATGGGGTTGAAGTATCTTAAGATTGGGTGTCCTTTACTCTTGGATTTGTCCTTGGATAATTGTTACCACCTTGTTGACTTGGAGATTGCTTGTGCAAAGCTTGAGAGATTAAGAATAGCAAATTCTTTCAAGACTGATAATATTGGTAATTGGGTGAAAATGTGTGCCCCTAGACTAAGGGTTATTCATTGGGAATACAATGCTTTGATTGAGGTATGTAATTGGGATGATATGTGTTTGTTGCATGAAGCTTGTATTGCTTTGTTTTGGCTATACGAGGATGCTGGTGCAGAGAAGTTTTGTGGTTTGTCAAGCCTCATATCTGGTCTTTCTCATGTTCATTCCTTGACTCTTATGAACCAATGTGTTGAGGTAATTTTTATATAAACTTTTTCGTTTCTTTTTGTTTAGAAATCAATTGATGAGAGTTCAATTTAGAGACCCTTTTTTTCACGAATAGGAGCATAGGGCTATCAATCTACTTTATATCATACTTGTTGTATGCCCCTACTTTGCTAAAACTTCTTGTTAATTATGTAACAAAAGATAAACCGTAATGGAGTTGAATATGTCTGATAGACAAGAATATAACTAAGCACAAGTCTTGTGTGAGTTTAAGTCACAGTTAGCTTGGGTCACTATGTAGAAATGTAAGGGTTGCTTAATATGAAAAGTGATCCTATTTAAGCTTTTTCAACAGATCTTTAAGAAACTCGCCATTCAGAATTATTACTTGAGTTTGCTGCATTTATCGTGTATGAATGACACCTAATATATGAATTATTTTTTTGTTGGTATATGGTTACATTATGTTTTGTGCCTTCAACTTTGAGACTACCCTAAGATTAATTGGGGTTACGTGGAGTAACTTAATCAACTTGGATGTATATGCTAGTGTCCTGTTTTGACTTCTTTCGGTGTAGAAAATTAACTTACATGTGGGTTTTCCCTTTTAACAGTAGTGATTGCGCGAGCATACACAACACCATATACAATAGAACCTTTATAAATTAATACTCGATAAATTAATAATCTCTCTAAAATAAAAAAATTTCCTGATCCCGACTCGGACCTAGGATTTAAATTAATAATCTCGATAAAATAATAAGATGATAGTTTTTTGAAAAACACTTGTATAAAGTTAAGGCCCCATTAATATTATAAATTAATAATTCTCTAAAATTACAAATATTACTATGAAAATTTAGGAAAGTATAATTCTTTTTGATTTAAATTTAAATGTAGTTGGATTTCATCTCTAAGTTTCCTAACTGCTTACAAAAGCTCTGGTGTTGCGTTCTCACTATAACAAAAATTTGTGAAGAATTATGAATGATCCCTTTGCATAAGTAGTTCCAAATGTATCGTATCACCTTCATGGGTTTCATCTTCAAAAGGATTTCAATTACGATAGGTACAATTTCTTCAAAATTTTAGACCCTAACATGTATCACATTCATGCGAATAACCTAATACTCCCTCCGTTCCAAATTGAGCTTCTTGTTGGACTTTTTGAGTCAAACTTTATAAAATTTAACTTTTTATTTGCCAAAGAAATACAAAGATTTACAATATCAAAATAGTATTGTTAAATTCATTTTTAATTGTACTTTCACAATATCAACTTTTTATAATTTGGATATTAATATAATTATAGTTATTGATGATCAAAGTGTTGTGTCGTAGACCGCGTAAAAAGAAACAAGAAGCTCAATTTGGAACGGAGGGAATATGTGAATGATATCCATACTATTACAGTAACCGAGATCACCATACTTTCTCAAGTAGTTGCTCTCTTTAAATTAATAAATTATTAATTTTTAGATTAATTAAAATCTCTCTTAATTAATAAAATCGCATGGTCCCAACATTATTAATTCATAGAGGTTTTACTGTATATAAGGCTATGCATTCATAGGAATTTCAGCTATAGATACAAAAAAACCGGTGTTGTAACTTTGTAAGCATTCATAGTGCTGCTTGAGAATAATAATGACTTGATGAGTAACTAACCTCTGGCTTGGCATGATTGACTGATGCATGCAGATTTTGTCAAGAAACAACCAGTTGTGTAGTGCTCTTCCCGAACAATTTTTGAGTCTCAAATTATTAGAGCTGCACACGGGATTCAACAACCACAACTTAATGGGATTAGCAAGACTATTCAAGAGTTCTCGGTCACTCGATACTCTCATCATCAGAATCATCCATGATTACAAAACCAAAAAACGAGTAAGTAACGATAAGGCTTTAAAAAAGCCAAACTTGTTGTCATACTTGTCAATTTTACATACGATTTATGATGTATGTCTCCTCAGAAGATGCTTTTATCCATATTCTTCTGTTATGTGGCTGATCAATAATTTTTACTACAACTTAAATAAAATTTACTACAAAAATATTTTCATCACACGATTTTATTACAGTTGAAAACTATCTTTTTTTTACTATAAAAGTCGCCTGCATGTATTATCTGTTAAGAAGAAATAATTCATTAGGCTTTACATATGTAAACATCATTAAAGGTTTAATGTGTGTTTTGAAAAATATTTGTTATTTTTTCAGCAATGGGATAGAGACTTCTGGGATGTTGCAACAACTTGTGGAGAACGATACTTGGAATCCCAAACAATTGCCTTAAAGCCCTTCCTTAACCACCTAACCATGGTGAAAATCCATGGATATTCGGAGGGAGAAAATGAAATTAGCTTTTTAAAGTTTCTTTTGAAGCATGGAAAGGCGTTGCAAAAGATGATAATATGCTCAACATCTTGCTATCGTAGAGACTCGATTCGTCAAGATAAAATCAAGTCACAAATAATGGGGTTCTCATGGGCTTCGTCTAATGCTAAAATTGAGTTTCAGTGAGCTTCTTCTTGCTTTGGCCTAGAATTGAGGCCCTGTTTTTTTTCAATGGAATGGTGTGGGTGAGGAACGGAATGGAACAGAACGAAAATTGCAGCGCAGTACAGAACGAAAATTGTAACGCGGAACAGAATGGATTGCCGAGTGATACAGTGAAACAAAATGAAATGTAGAATGGATGCAGCATGAAACGGAACGAATGCAGCGTGGTGGAACCAAACAAAACAGAATACAACATGGAGATGATGAAAAGAACAATGCCTTAATCAGCAATCTTGATCACTTTACAAGTATCTTAAGCAATGAGTTTACACCTACCTAGTTCAATGAGAAAGTTTGCACCATTTCATTAGACGCTACAAAACGCTTTCAACAAAGTTCAATGCCCAAAGTTTTCTGGAAAATGTAAATTATGCTCTTAGATATTAAACTTGCCATATTCATTATTTCAACCTGTACTACTTATCCTAGTGATAGACTATGGAGTAACAAGTGGCTCCGTTTGATTCACTTCGATAAAACTGAACTGAATTGAACTGAATTGATTATTTTAACTTGATCGTTAACCATTTAAAATTCGTCCAAACATAATCAATATTGTATAGGGCAAAACTGTTTTTGTTTTTGTAAGATTTGGTCGAAATATAATCAGTAAGGCTCTTATGCGGCCGCCCTATGCGGTAGGACAGGAGCGTGAATTATACAGAACAAAATGCGCGTCTAGCGTCCAAGTTGGGCCGCGCGGTTTTTGGTTCCTGTTATTGGATTATAAAAATAAAGCTATGTTTCTGTTATCAATTATCTATTAGAGTAGCTCGTAGAAAGAAAGCAAATTTACGTCCCACACAGGTTCGAATCCCCTTCGCTTTCCAATTTATTCTGTCATTTGACCTTTGGGTTTCTATAATCCATAAAGGTTCATAATTGTGTATTTTTTTTATAGTGTGATTTTCTTTTGTAATTTTATTTTGTTACCTCATGGTGTCAGTTTATTTTACTGGAATGATATTTTATTGTCTTTTAATGTCACTTCATTATGTTGTGGTGACAAAATTAATTTGGGGTTGTTGTAGTTTTACTTTGTTAGTCATGGTGTCAGTTAATTCTGTTGTAGTGATACTTTATTGACTTTTGGTGTCAGTTTATTTTGCAGTGTTTGTTTCTTAAACTTTGCTTGAGTCTCCTTTTACGGTTTTGTAGTGCCAACTTATTTCCGATGATATCATTTTATTGTCTTGTGGTGATAATATTTATTAAATCCAATATCACTTTCTCTATATGTGGTATCTGCTTTTAAAACTTTAGTGTCAACTTATTTTCATGTGGTGTTACTTATTCAAACACCGCTGCGATAATGCCCATTTTCTTGAACTTCAGTTCCACGAAAAAAAATGTTAAAAAATTCATTTAAGATGACTCTTTGACATGTAAACAATTTCTATCCGAAATAAAATGTGTTGTCTTGAACAAAAAAACAAAGCCTACCACTACCCCAATGTAAGATTAATTTCCACCACCTAATTCCACTCTCTAAACCACAGCTTATTCGAAGGAACCACCATTGTACCACCGCTGGAAGCCATTGTTATGCACTTGGCACATCTGGGCTGCGAAATTGAATTTGATCTGAATAACCACAACTTATTCGAATAACCACAGCTTATTCGAAGGAACCACCATTGACGATGAAGGTGAGGAATGCAACTGAGATACGGGCTTAGGTAGTAGTGGTGAGCTGGTACTGGGCGGATGGGTTGGCGATTTTTATTTTGGGTAAGGCCAGAGAACGTGGAGGAGTGGAGATAGAAAGTAAAAGAAGCGGGACCACACGCTCTATTGTATAAGGCGGACGCAAACAAGTGTTTGCGAAATATAATTTGTGGTGGTGATTTAAAACTTGAAATCTCATTTTATTTGAAATTAATAAAGTGATTATTGCAAAAAAGTTTGATTTAACGAAATTTAGATGGTACAAGGGAAAAGCTTTCCGTTGATCGACGAGTACATGATAGCATCATGTTACACATATATATGTGGCTAATAAATGCATGGAAACTATAGTTTTGCATGTTTGGTAAATTTATCCTGGCCCTATGAATATCATTATCGACAGTTCTGCTTTACGGAAAAATACAAAACAATTTCCCATACTTTTCATAACAACATTAAGACACTATAAGCAACATGGTCCATCCCACTATTTAGATTGGATGCTTTGGTCATACTTTTTCCCTTAACCTTCTCTCGTTTTTCCTTGGACAACTTTAATATTTTCCTATGTTCACTTTGTGATCGAATCTCAGATGATATGCCTCCCACATTGATGGACAGTTTCGCTGAAACCTTCCAAATTGTCGATAGTAGTAATATGGCAAGAAATGCAAATGAAATAGTCAAACTGATATGACTAAGGAGTAAGATGTTTGAAAGTGCACAATCAGTTATTAAGAGATATGACTAAAAGAGTTGGAGCCGAATATGACAACGGGTCTTACGAAGAGGTCGGATTTTTTTTATGGATGTGAACAAGAATATGACTTCTCTTAGGGTACAAATTATATTCCTTTATTATTTTATGTAATATTGGCTTGGGTGGTATTAGTTTCCTATTAGATAGAAATTATTTCATCTTGTATTTTATCCTATTTTTTGTAGCCTTTTGGTGGATTTAGTTTCATAACTACCTAGAATAGAGTAGGACTATTGTGTCTTTGGCCTATATAATCAGTATTTTAACACCTTAGAGTCTTAGACGACTGATAGTGTGCTAAGAGGTATAGTGTTTTAGAGGGGTGCTCATAATATAAGAGGGATAAAGAGAGTGAGTCGCCATATAACGGGGTAAGGGGCACCTAGGGGGGCGAACCCCATGGAGGGGAGCTTCAAGGGATGGAATCAGATAGTGTGATTAAGTCATAAGATGGAATGCTTAAGATAGACGTTGTCACTTTGTGTATCTAATGAAAGTCGTGTCATTAAATACGTGGCTGATTAATTAATAATAAAAATATATGAGGATCGTGGACGTAGCTAGACAACTGAGTTGGCGCCGAACTACGATAAATTGTTGTGTTCTTCTTCTAACTTGTTGCTTTAGTTATTATCTCGAACTTGTATGGATGGATCATCGTCAAATTCCTCAACAATAACATTGATTGATTGGACTTCCTACTATTAACTTAAACTTTTGGTTAATTTGGTTCCAACACATGGTATCAAAGTTACGTATGACCAAGAGGTCTTGTGTACTGTTCAAATGGCTGCAGCCCCTCTAGTCCCTATGTGGAATATCTAGACATTATGTATGAGGATATATGTGCATCATCCACGTACACTTCAAGTCCATTGGGCATTCGTATAAAGGACATCTTAAGAGATATAACATTCATCATACCTACAATCATCATGTTAAACTTTTGCTTTTTGATTGAGCTGGTTCCAACGGGGAAGCAAACATTGTCCCTTCCAATTGTTATTGACTTCTACAACACATAATCACACAGTACGCGTACTTTGGTGGCCAAGCCAATGTTGACATATGATTTTGGACCTACGTACTAGTTAGCCTGAAGGAGGACATGAAAAGATGGGTGGAAAGGTCTATCTCATAGCCCTAATTGCCAATGGAATTGACAGTTCAAGTCATTTTATACCATTTATTTTTTTTAAAAATTTATTTAGATTATGGTGTCCTTAACGATAAGATTATGGGAAGAGTAGGGAAAGTTTGTTAGGTAAGTTTAAGTTTATTTTATTTTTTTTATCTCAATGCCGTAATACGGCTTTAACTTCCATTCAATTGATTAAATGTGTTGTTCACACTGCAAGAAATTCTAAATAACAAAAAGCGACTAAAATCTACTTTTAAAGGAACAACATAAGCTAACTTATGAGCAACCCGATTGCAATCCCTACAAATATAAATCAACCTAAAATTCCGAAAACAGGAACAATAATCTAACTCCCACCATTGCAGCTTGAAATCGGTGTGTTGATGAGCTCTGTCAATATGTGAGTACTAAATCCAACATCACTGCTAGAAATCGGCATCTTGATCAGGTTTGTCGATAACTGACAATTAGTCATCGACTGTCTGAATAAAGCATAAGTTATAATTTAAAGAAAGCGGAGCGCCAACGCGTTATCCCTATGATCGGAGGTAAGCACGAAACGTGCTGCAACTATTATTGGAAGTGTAGATCCCCTTTTGTGATGAAATAACGGATGTACCTGTAAAGACTCTGTCGCTTTGCAATTCTTTTAGAATTGTATTTGAGATTGAATCAAGAGACTAAGTAAGTTCAAGGAACTGTTGAGTTAGAAAAGTATTTTGAAAGACATTGAAGAAAGACCATGAAATGATCCAAAATTCTACTACCGGCGCATCTCTGATGGGATAAAGCGGCGTAGGACAGCCGAAGGGACTGCCCAGCATGTCAGTAGTTGGGAAATCAAACTAATCATGTTTTAGAAATACTCCCGCTCATATAGAACATATGAGTACTAAGAATGACGGTTCTGGGGCAAAAGTACGAATTGGGAAGGATTTAGGCACACAACTCGCCTGTTTAAATGTCGATCTCTATTAACTCAAGTTTTATTAATATATATTGATGACATAGTTCTCACACAAAACTAGATTAACAACCTATATTAGACTATTGATTGGTTATTACAAGCATCACACCATTTATTATCACCCATATTTGAACATACATTTTGATTGACAAGTTGAGCAGCACAGCGACAAATATTCATTGTACAAGAATTAAAGACACTATTTAGGAAGAAATAAAGAGCATGATTTGCATGATATCGACATTTTAGCATTTAGAAAATAAACAAGAAAATAAGAAAGTTGATTTGAGACCTCGAGAATTTAGTGCCTGAACTGTAGCCAATTTAGCAAAGAATAGTAAAAATAAATCTCAAGCAAACAAAAACAAGGAAGCTCAGTGTTAATACTCCCAAGAATAGAGGTGTCTGCTCTATGTGATTTGAAATGAGGTGTCGATGGTCGTATTTGTAGTGGACGAATTAGGGTTGCACGTTGTATAAAGATAGGGTACAAGACCTTAACCTCGAAGAAAACAATTGTCACCAACTGGAGTACGACAGACACTAGTGGATGTGTCACGGGAGCCGCTAACGGCTGGCAAGCGACATCCAATCTCGGTTGTCCTGCACCCGCTAGCAGACATGGGGTTTCACCTCTTTTACGGAGTCGAGCCAAATGTCGACATGATGTATTTGGGCGAGACTTTGGATTGTGGAGGTGAAAATACCATTTTTACCCTTGGTGAAGTGAAAAGACGCTTTTACCCTCGATTATTCCGACAATGAAGTTTTCGTAAACAGGAGTCGGAATAAAACTCAAAAGGTATCGTTGGAAAGCTCTTGAGCAAGACTATTTTGAATGGAATCGAAATTGAGGGATCGTTTGGAAGACTTAAGATCATGCACATATAAAATTACTTATTTCATCACCGGGCATTTGGGGAAGTTGACGACACTTTTTAGGCGTCTCTAATACCCCTGATTATTGCTGTAATGATATATTTTGGACCAGAAGTTAAAATAGGACGTACTTAGGAGGTATCATTGGAAATGTTTTGAGAAGAACTGTTCAATAATGAAGTAAAGATGGATGGATCTTTCAGATAATTGTGAAATTTGTAATCTCATATACCTATGGAAGCATTAGCAACATCGGACTTTTGGAGAAATCTGATAACACATTTTAACAACTTGTTATCTTGATGTTTCCACTTCTTTAATTTGGTTGTTTAACAAGTTTTAAATAATGGAAATTGATGATCAAGTTGTGTGTCGGTTGTGGGAGCATAGATGGGTAAAACTAAAAGAAGTGAAAAGAAAGCATTAAATGAGGATGTTTTTTATCCCCAAGCTACGGAAGCGGCTTTAGAGGATGCAGCTTGCCGGTACATTGAGGAACATACCGAGTTACATGCACGCATGTAACCAGTCACGGGTCATTCATAGATCATATCCCAACTGCATGCTGCTGTTTTACCAATTTACCCGTAAACTTTGCCCCCTGATCTCCAATCACCTTCTTTTATGGTTTCATATAGTTCAGAGTACCATTTTACCTGTTCGAAGTTCAAACTAGAATTCTTCTTCTTTTTTTTTGGTTTCTTCTGCACCCTCATTAATTTCTTCCTTGGAAGTCAACTCACTAGTTAAGGATGTTGAGCTGAACTGACTTCAATATTACTGAGGGTGCATTTTTTAGAGCTAAATTTATATGAACTGAATTGAACTGAAATGAACACCAATAAACTGATCTGGACACCAATGAATTGAATTGAACACCACTTGATATGTGAGACAAAAAATATGTTTCTGAACTGAGCACCATTGAACTTGAATTGAACACCACTGAACTAAACTGAACTGACGGTGTAAGCTCTAAAGGACGTACCCGAATTGAAATGTAACACCACTGAACTGAACTGAACTGAACCAAACTGAACTGAACCTAACATCACTATACTGAATTGAACCCCACGGTCACTTTCTATGTGAGACAATATTGTATGCTTTTGAACTGAACACCACTGGACTAAGCGGATCATCATTGTTTGAACTGAACAAAAAATAACTTAACGGACACGAGACCACTCTAGAACTGGATGTAGCTGAACTGACTGGGTAAGTTCTAAAGAACATACCCTAAGTCGGCAAGCTCTTACTTCGATCAGTAGTATACATTACAAAGTCTTTGTTTTAGGGTGATGTTATTGCCAAAGCCATAAAACACTACTGACCAGTTCAATATCAAAAAGTTCAAAGTTGCATACATACATTGTATAAATGACCTACCAATAGTGTTTTATGATCGGAAAATAATGTTGCCTTTGTTTTATGGTTACTTATTAAAAGTCACTCAAAAAAACAACTCAGTATAGCTTGCCAATGACAGATATGAGAACGTTAAAAACTTAAATTGTATTTAATTTTATCCCTAACTTGTCGCCTAATAGAGAGATTATTTTCGATAGAAAAAATTACTATTCTATGTATTTCCTCCCTTCTAGAAGAAGGTTGGCGCTTAGTTTTTTCATGTCTTTCTAAGGCATGACCGTTAATGATGTTTAATAAATGAGCGTAGAAATAATAAAAATATAATTTTTACAAATTGATATTTGGAACGAATATAACAATTTTATTTTTTTATTGTCAAAATTTATTTTTTTTCACAAATCAATGATCAAAGATCTCAAACTTTAACCTTCAAATAATGAGTCAACCTTTTTTGAAACGGAGAAAGTAGTAGACTAGACTAAGTGACTAACAAGTCTTGTTAGCCTTTCACAAAGTGATATAGTCACTCTTTGTAGAAATATGGACCCTAACTTGTTTCATAGAAAATGATCGATGTCTCACCTTGAGAAAACCTTATATTTTGTTTTATTTGTTGGTTTTAACGAAAGTGAAAGAAATAGTTGAAAATCCTACCTCCTTGTCCAAGTTAATATTCAAATTTATTAGACTATCCGTCGATTCTTCACGGTAAGGAACAAGTAATACATGAACTAGCAAGAATACGAAAAACTAGAGTAAATTATACAAAAATAGGCAAAATTGAGAGAAATTGGCAAAACTAGGTGAGACTAGGCAAAATTAAGAGGAATTAGGAAAAATTAAAAAACAGAACTGTATTTCGTAACTGGATGGTGATGAAAAATGGAGGAAGTTGAAAACAATTGGACAAAACTGCAGAAAACTGCGCAAAAAAAAAAAAACCATTTGAAGAAAACATGGCATTAGACTCCGGGCGGGGATAACAGCAAAATTCAATGCCGTAGCTAGGGCTGGCCACGAGCCGAGCCGAGCCGAACACTGGCAAGCTTGGATTTGGCTTGTTTCAAAATTCCCGAACCCGAACTCGAACTCGAGCCAAACTCGGTTCAAGCCACAAAAATTGAGCTCAAGTTTGGCTTGATTAAAAATTACCGAACTCCAACTCGAACTCGAACTTTTATCGAATTTGTAAACTCTTCTTTACTCTTTTAATAAATGTAGAACATCACTAAGATTCCATGATATGAAATCGCCAAATGATATGAAAATAATTTATAGTTCATTATCCTAATTGTCTACGACTAACAAAGTTTGTTCACCCAATGAGAACGCTAATTAATTTTACGAAAATAAATTTTGAAAAAGTAAAATGACAAACAAAATAGATATTTAAGATAATGATTAGGAAAAACAAACATTAGTTATATTAAATTATTCAAGAAATTAGAAAAAATGTAGAAAGGGCGTGTTTGTTTGAGGCTCACGAGCTTTCGAGCTGAACACCATGAAGCTTGGGTTTGGTTCATTTATCAAACGAGCTTAAACTTAAAGTTTGAGTTTGGTTCGTTTACTAATCGAACCGCCCCCGAATCGAACCTGAACAATTCACGGACAGTTTGACTTGTGACCACCTCTGGCCGCGACTTATCACCGAGGAAAAAGAGCTTGTAAAGTGGGATATCGGCCCCCATTAATTTTCTTATTTATATTCTATTTGCTTCTTTCTTTTAGCTAGGATACGCAACGTAATTTTTCAAATAAGGCTTTATATATTTGCTGTTATCTATGGAGATAGCTTCGCTTTCCTCAGACGTACTTTCCAGGCCAATCATCAAGATCATACGTACCATACATTATAACCAAATGTTTTGTTAAGTTTATGCAAAGGGATTTTGTAGCCTAGTGGGCACAGAGATATTATAGCTCATAACGACTACTGTTATAACAACTAGTTGTATGTATATATATGTGGTGTGATGCACGAGCTTGCATTGTTAGTACATCATAAATATAATTCATAGTTTCAAATCAGACACATGTGAATGCAAAATCGAAGATAGTGTAGATAATTAAGTCCAATGCGAGTACCAAAAGTATATTCAAAAGAGAGAACCATAAGATTGTTGATGACGTAAGACTCTAGAATATTTTGGTATAATTTGTTGTATACAAACAAATGTATATTGAAATTTAATTCATTGCTATCCATCATTTTTTTTTATAATCTCACTAGATTTTGTGCCCGTGCGATGCACGGGTTCTTGTTTATCATGCATACTTGATAAACATGAATTTGTTGCATATTTTGTGATGATTTATACCCCAAATTGTTTGATTTAGTGTGTGTTCCATGTCTTTTTAGCTTGAATTTTGTTTATCTTGTTCCTCTTTCCGTTTTTGGTGTATTGTGTGCACATATGCTCATTTTAGACCCAACTCTCAAGAGATACAAGGGCATTTACAAGATGGGAAGACCCAAGGACAAAGTTTGGATACTTCTTCAGAATTTTGTCCATAGGATGTTCATATGAGCTCCAAATCAAGTGATTCAAAGTGCTGTGGAAAGCTAACAAACAGAGCTACAACTTTCGTGTTTTACGTTTTTGCCAAATCGAAGTGAAAGATTGCTGAAAATGCGTCAGAAGGAAAAAATGACAAAACCATGAGAAAAACGGGGGAAGAAAAACCCCCGTTTCACCTCAGCAAGCTTTCCAATGCTTGCTGTAGGTGAAAAACGGCCTGACTGGGTGAAAAACGGCCTAGGCCATTTTTGGCTATTTTGGCCTTTTTTCGCCCAGTTTCCTGACCCTTGGGCTATAAATACCCCCTTTTGTACGGGATCCTATCCATCCTATCTCATCCTTAGACTAATTTCTCTAGGGTTTTAACTCTCAAATAGTGAGATTAGTATTCTTAGTGAGTGCAAACTTTGATAATTAGTGTTAATCAACTCCTTAATCCTTAGTATTTGGTTGTAAGTTTTCTCTCACCTCTCTCTTTCTATCAATACTTGCAATTTTAAATCTTTGTTGTTGAATATTATGGGTATTGTCATTATAAAATTTATTTTGCTTAATCCCATGATGCTTAGTGGCTAACCTCTCTTATTAGAGTTGGGATTAGCCAACTATGGTGTTTTAATGCTTGGATGATATGATGTATATGTTATTATTTGGGTAATTGCTTGTTTGGTAGTATGCACCCCAAGTGTTTGATGAAATGCCTAAATGAGTTTATGGCTTTATTTTGATCAACTAATCTAAAATCGAAAGGGGAAGGTTGATTGTGAGGGTCATACTAACCTATCAAGGAGATTTAGCCACGAAAGTAGGATAAATCACCTTGGGAACTTATTGATTAGTTTGGACTTAATGGACCTATTTTGAATCTAATCCCATGAAAATAGGTGGTTAGTTTGAGTTAGGTGCTTCCTTTGGACCTTGAAAGAGGCCTTAGGTTACTTGAGTTCTAATCGTTCCCTTGCACTACCCATTTGATTGCATGTCATATTATCATCCATTGCATTAGAGCATCATTAGTTGGGTGAACCCCCAACTCTAGCTTTAACTCTTGATTCTTATAATTGTGATTGCTCTTTCCTCTTATGTTAATTAATTAATTTAGTTTTAGTTTTAGGTTTTATTGAACTAAACCACCATCCAATTTACCCGAATTAGCCTAGCTTTCCCAATTCTAGTGATTTTGATACTCGAAACGCCTCGCTTCTTGTGGAGACGATCTTATTTATTAATTCGAAATACCCGTATACTTGCGGGAGTATCAAGTTTTTGGCGCCGTTACCGGAGAGCAAGGCTTGTTTCGATATTAAAATACTCTTGAATGTGATATACTAGGCTCTTTTCTTTTCTTTTCTTTCTTTTTTTTGGTTTAAAATTTTCATTTTTATTTTCTTCTTCATTTGTGTGATGGAAACTTCATGGTATCAAGAGGTGTATGGTGATTATTATTCGAAGTCATGTGATTATGGTAATGAAAATTATAATCCACATGGCTACATGAATGAGAATAGATATGATGTGCATAATATCTCTTTTGATTGTTATGGTTACTTTGGACATGAGGATAATGTGCATCAACTTGGGCATGAAAATGCTAGTTATGCCGATATCATTTACCAAAGTAAGAAAAATGATCATTGCTTTGTTGACTACACTCTTGCTAATTGGGATCTTCCCGATCTCTATCGAGAAGAGCATACTCCCCAACCCAAGTCAAGCTTGGAGACTCTTTTAGAATAATTTATTGTTCAAACACAAAAGAGCAATGAGGAGTTACAAGAAACTCTAGGCAAATTGTGTTCCAAAGTTGATGCATTTATCACTCAAACCGAGATGCCCGAGCATAAAGTGGTTCAAGTGGCTAGTGTGTCATTTGGAGGTCGTGTTGAGGAAGGGGTGATTGATGACTTATATTATAACATGTTCCATGAATTTGAATATCCCGATTCATTGTCAAATGAGTATATTGATATGATCCCCTCTCCAATTCCAAGTATTTTCGATGATTCCCCTCCCCCAAAATTCCTTGAAAATGCTTTTGTGAAACTCGATGACGTGATTGTGATCTATGACTCTTGTACTCATCGGGTTGATGATCATATCATGAGTTACAAGCCAAAAAGGGGTTATGGGGATGCTTCTAAGTCAATTCAATGGGAAGGTTCTCCTTTTCATTCCTTTGACTTTTCGAGGGATTTTAACAAGTTGGAAAAATTTTTGATTGCTTACTATATTGTGATGATAATGGCTTCTCACTTGTTCCTTGATGAGATGTGCTCGAGCTCTTTTGACAAATTGCTACGAGCCTTGGCATGCTATGATGATTGTTCGAAGTAAAGGACAAATGACAAATGACAAAGGAGGCATTGTCATCATCGGATCAACAATGACTTAATGCATACTCCCAAGTCTCCCCACCACCGAGCATTTTGAAGAGCCAATCATTTTTTAAGTATCACGCCCCTCCCCTCCTTTCTCTTTACTTGTTTACATTGAGGACAATGTAATGTTTAAGCATGGGGGAGAGTATTGATGACATGTGGTGGTTTGTGGCTAGCTTTTATTGGATGTGTGGTTGGTGAATTGATGGTATTGTGATGGTTTGATGTGTTGTGGATGTGGTGATTACTCTTGTTGAATGTTTGCATATAGGAACATGCTAGGTTGCATTTTAATTTTTAACCCATTTAGTTGCATGACTTTGTAGAAATTATCATTTAGATTGCGTTGAGCATGTTTAGGCTTGCATATCATCTAGGTTGCATTTCAAAAATAAAAAAATAAAAAAAAAAAATTGAAAAGTACCAAAAAAAGAGAGAGAGAGAGAGAGAGAGAGAGAGAGAGAGAGAGAGAGAGAGAGAGAGAGAGAGAGAGAGAGAGAGAGAGATGATCCCTTTATGATAACTAGTGATGCCATTGGTCGGCATTTAACTTTGGTAGAGAGAGCTTGAGGCCTTTCGAGGTACAATCCTAAGAGTTTGACATGACTTCTTGTTTGACTTTTGTTCTCTTAGCCCTTTGTATGAAAACATTCCTCAATCACTCGGTAATCTCACTTAATTCGTGAAGCAAATGGTATGATTGACATTTAACCGGTGAGATCTCGAGCCTTAAAAACCCACACATCTCTTTCGGTTGTTTGTCTTTCATGAGTGTTTTGGATTCACATTGGTGGTTAATCTTCTAGAACTTGCCTTAATTCTTGGTCAAAATTGTGCTTGGCACCCATTTTTTGCATTGGTAGGACGGAGGCATTCATTTGTTACTTGTTCTTAAGCTACTTTAAGCCAAAATTGCCTACCTAACGCATCATTCTATCACTTTGGAGCCCCTTTGAGCTTATGCCTTTTTCTTGATGAACTATGTTATATGCCCTCTTTTCCCAAACACGTTTTTCCTCTCCCGAGTCTAAGACTAGTGTAACTTGTCTCTCTCATTGGGTTGAGTATTGAATTGTGAAATGGAGTAAAAGATGAGCATGGGGGTGCTTTTGGTGAAGAATGGAGGAATGATGGTTAACTTTGAGCTTGAATAAGCTTTGTAAAAAAAAAAAAAAGAGTCAAATGAACCTTCTAGAGGTAGAAGAAGGGCTTATATCTCATTTAATCGAAATTATCTTGCCTCGATACTTCTAATTTTAGATTTTGTTAGTGTTGTGAAAAAGGTTGGTTTAATGGTTGATACATAAGGTTGGAATTGGTGTTTTTGATTTGTGGAGATGTTTTTGCACCCCCTTGATCTTTTGCGAGGATTGAGAGGATGTTTGTATTTTCACTAAGTCTTTTTGACTCTAAGCCCACATCCCAAATGTATCCCCACCTTACCCTAAGCCTCATTACAACCCAAAAGTCCTCCCGATCTTTGCATGTGGGTTGTCATCTAACGATAGAGATCCTAGAGGATAGGCAAGCTTATGGTAAGATACTACCGATGTTTGAATCTTGAGTGACTATTGATATTCTCCCCCAAACACATATGAGTTTGAGTGATCCACACTCCCTAAAGTGAGGGTCTTTCGGACTAATTTGTTTCACGTTTTGAGTGGGATTATCGAGTTGGTTGAGTGCTTTCATGCTTGTGACTATCTGAATTATCGCCGAAGCTTGGAGCTTATGTGATCTTTTGGTGTACTTGTTCCTTCGATAGATTTTCATGCTCTTGGTATCCTTGTTTGGTGTTCTACCTCTGTCCCTCAAGTTTAGAGGGTGATCTCTCGATCCTCTTGTGCTAGCTCAAATACTTGCATGTTTTGTTGATTGGTATTTGCTTGAGGACAAGCAAAAGATAAGCATGGGGGAGTTGATAAACATGAATTTGTTGCATATTTTGTGATGATTTATACCCCAAATTGTTTGATTTAGTGTGTGTTCCATGTCTTTTTAGCTTGAATTTTGTTTATCTTGTTCCTCTTTACGTTTTTGGTGTATTGTGTGCACATATGCTCATTTTAGACCCAACTCTCAAGAGATACAAGGGCATTTACAAGATGGGAAGACCCAAGGACAAAGTTTGGATACTTCTTCAGTAGTTTGTCCATAAGATCTTCATATGAGCTTCAAATCAAGTGATTCAAAGTGTTGTGGAAAGCTAACAAACAGAACTACAGTTTTTGTGTTTTACGTTTTCGCCAAATCGAAGTGAAAGACTGCTGAAAATGCGTCAGAAGGCAAAAACGACCAAACCATGAGAAAAACGGGGGAAGAAAAACCCCCGTTTCACTTCAGCAAGCTTTCCATTGCTTGTTGTAGGTGAAAAACGGTCTGACTGGGTGAAAAACGGCCTAGGCCGTTTTTGGCTATTTTGGCCGTTTTTCGCCCAGTTTCGTGCCTCCTCGCACACGCGACCCTTGGGCTATAAATACCCTCTTTTGTACGGGATCCTATCCATCCTATCTCATCCTTAGACTAATTTCTGTAGGGTTTTAACTCTCAAATAGTGAGATTAGTATTCTTAGTGAGTGCAAACTTTGATAATTAGTGTTAATCAACTCCTTAATCCTTAGTATTTGATTGTTAGTTTTCTCTCTCCTCTCTCTTTCTATCAATACTTGCAATTTTAAATCTTTGTTGTTGAATATTATGGGTATTATCATTATGAAATTTATTTTGCTTAATCCCATGATGTTTAGTGGCTAATCTCTCTTATTAGAGTTGGGATTAGCCCAACTATGGTGTTTTAATGCTTGGATGATATGATTTGTATATTATTATTTGGGTAATTGCTTGTTTGGTAGTATGCACCCCAAGTGTTTGATGAAATGCCTAAATGAGTTTATGGCTTTATTTTGATCAATTAATCTACAACCGAAAGGGGAAGGTTGATTGTGAGGGGTCTTACTAACCTATCAACGATATTTAGCCACGAAAGTAGGATAAATCACCTTGGAAACTTATTGATTAGTTTGGACTTAATGGACCTATTTTGAATCTAATCCCATGAAAATAGGTGGTTAATTTGAGTTAGGTGCTTCCTTTGGACCTTGAAAGAGGCCTTAGGTTACTTGAGTTTTAATCGTTACCTTGCACTACCCATTTGATTGCATGTCATATTATCATCCATTGCATTAGAGCATCATTAGTTGGGTGAACCCCCAACTCTAGCTTTAACTCTTGATTCTTATAGTTGTGATTGCTCTTTCCTCTTATGTTAGTTAATTAATTTAGTTTTAGTTTTAGGTTTTATTGAACTAAACCACCATCCAATTTACCCGAATTAGCCTAGCTTTCCCAATTCTAGTGATTTTGATACTCGAAACGCCTCGCTGCTTGTGGAGACGATCTTATTTATTACTTCGAAATACCCGTATACTTGCGGTATCAATACTCTGTTATTAGAAGAAATATAATAAAAAATTTTAATCATATCAATGTGTAAAGTTGATAATAGGAGTAGAAAAGAACAACAATAATATTTTTATCAACAAAAAAGAACACATTTAACAAAGAAATTACATTTTTAGTGAATATATATATATATATATATATATATATATATATATATATATATATATATATATATATATATATATATATATATGATAATAAATATAATACTTATGTTACTTATTTCTTAATAAAATAAAATAAAATTATTTTTAATTTCTTTTTAATCACCCATGCATTTATGACTATTTTGTTACCTATTCAAAGCTTGGTGAGAACTCAATTTTATATATAATATATATATATATATAATATATATATATAAATGTCGATAATGATGTTCAAATATTTCTTTACTTAGTAATTTTAGTATATATCCCTCTCGTAAGTAATAATCAGTATAACAGTCTTGTGTAAGACCAACTTACAGAGAAGTATGGGGTCACTGTTTAGAAATGTAGGGGTTACTTATGGTAAGCAGTGACCAATGTTTTATTGAAAAGTGATCGTCTCACCAAAAATTGCAAAAAGACCATCTTATAAAATTTTTTGTGTAATCAGTAGTATAAAGGAAGTAAACAGAAACCAGGAAAAAGAAAATATTGGACACGAGAGAGAGAACACCTTAATCTTTGTCTTTTTATTTTTATTTTTATTTTTATATGTTATGATGGTAAGAACATATAGCCCCATAAAAGGTATATTATCATATCTGGTCAAATAATCCAGTTCATTTTAGACGTGATCAGGTTATGTAGTTAGAGTCTCCAGCCATCCCATCCCAAACTGACCAGTTGAGTCAAGGTCTAACTGTTGTCAACAACCCCATATTTCCTTCCATCAAGCACTTGAGATATAAGAATTTCAAACTTTGAACTTGGGACCTCTAAATTCGAAAGTGACATGACTCTTAATTACCGTAATCTTTCTCCTATAAGATTCAAGTTTAGGTGACTAGTGCAGTAACATACCCTTCAATCGTCCGGGAACTCAAGTGGCTTCGAGTCTTTAACCCTTAAACACTAAACAATATTTCCTTGCTAAGTTGCTATGCAAAGAAAAAAGAGAGAAAAAACAACAAAAAAAAGTCTTCAAACCCAGCCGCGTCATTTTCTTAAGGGATACTATTTGATTCAACTCTTTGCACGCTTTTAATAAGATACATCCAGCCACTTACAGTTTGCCCCCTTTATATATAAATCCCCCATCCCTCCTTGCTTCTAGCACTCAAAAAGCTCAAATCCACTTTGCTTGTTTCTCCATATTATCATCCCTCTTTCTCTCCCTTTCAACCATGCCAGAACCTCCAAATAACAAATCATCTTACCAAAATAATCCAAACCACGTAGACCACAAAAATAGCTATAACAACCCTCAAGACAAAACCCAAATGGCCTTACATTTCATTGAAGATGTAACTACCAACGCTGATGAAATTCAAAAGAGGGTACTCACTGAAATCCTTACTCGAAACGCTAACGTCGAGTATCTCCAAAGGCATGGCCTCGGGTGTGGTCAAACAGACCACGAAGCTTTCAAGAAAACTATCCCTATTATAACATATGAAGATCTTATCCCTGATGTTGATCGGATTGCTAATGGTGATACTTCTCCCATTCTTTGCAACCAACCTATCTCTGAATTTCTTACAAGGTAAAATCCTCAAGTCTTGTATGTTAAAGGTCAACAACTCCTAGATCAGTGTTCATAAAAACAATAGAAAAACAAAGAACGTTAATCATGACCATTATATACTATTTTCCTCAGTTATGCATTATACACTTCTATAGTTCTATATATCTAGCTACGTCTATCATAATTATTTAAATAGACTGTTAAAATAACAACTGATGTTTGACTAAAAGCTAATTTCCAAATATACTGCTATAGAAAAAAAATGATTTATTGTCTATTAGTCTAATTTTAGTTCCCGTGTCATTTCACCTAACCAGTTGAACTTCTCATGAATAATAATGTTTTATAATACTAATAGTATCTAGTAAAGAAACTAAGAAGGTGTTCAGTGGTAGGGACTCATCCATCCTTAATCAAGGTCGAGAGTTCGAATCTTGCCTTGGACATGGAGCAGCTTTAAATTCCTTGGCCAGCTGTCCCGCCCTTTGAGGTGCCTACAAGTCAGCGCGCGGGATAGTCACTATGGTCGACGGTAGATACCCTTAATCGTGAACCAAAAAAAAATAGTAGCTAGTATGATACCATGCCCATTGCAAAGTTGACGAAGTAATCTACGAATCGACACATATTCTAACTTATTACGTACAGTACTACATAGACGACTCTAGATTTCACCAAAATAAATTAAAAATAGACGACTCTAGTTACTCTCTTTCTTGTTATGATAAATGACCAAGGCTTCGATTTTTTCAACTAGAACAAACTAAACTGAATTGCTTTTTTTAACTTGACCTTTAACCATTTAAAAACTCGTCTAAACATAATCAATATCGACCTGATTTGAAAGTATGCTTTGAAATCTTTCCAATAATATCATGAATTTATTTCGAAATAAAATATTATATGAGTGATAAAGTAACAAATGAATTAAATTCAATCAAATTGAACTAATACCCTAAATTTAGGAATAATTAGGCTGAGGAGAAAGTGCCTGAAGATTATCGAGGACATTGGCAGTAAAACTAAGGAAATAACTCAATCACATATCTGCATAAGTTTTTTGGGATGTAAAAATAATTACAATAATAATTTAAAAGTTAGCTGTCCTTAATCAACCATTTTGCTAAGAACATTTTTTACCCCGCCTAAAGAAAGTTGTTAAGATTGAGACACTAAGTGTATTAAGTCTTGGTTTAGGGGTTAAAATTGAGTCTTTGACTATATTAGGTCTCAAGCGTTCAACTCCCCTTCCCCTATTATATACATTAATTTATTGTACTGACCTTGTGACTCTCATAGAACGGAAAACCAAGTCATATAGTCAACTAGATTGTACTCTGAGATGAGAAGGTCCTTCTGTCTCCACTCCCCTTCGAGAAATTATTAAATGGTCCCGAAACATGCTTTCATCTCTTAGAAAAATCACTTTTTTGGGCCTTGAATGTAAGTGACCTCCACTTATTTTATGAGATGTGGAAGTATTAGTGATCTGGGACTATGTAATAATCTCTTCCCCATTCAAATCTAAATTAATATGAGCCATTACCTAACCGTTTTAATGGTAAACTCACAAATGTTTTTGGCAGCTCGGGTACCTCAGGAGGCGAGAGAAAACTAATGCCAACTATTGAAGAAGAGCTAGAGAGGAGATCATTGCTCTATAGCTTACTTATGCCTGTGATGAGTCAATTTATGCCAGGCTTAGACAAAGGAAAAGGGATGTACTTCCTCTTTATCAAATCAGAAGCAAAAACTCCGGGCGGGCTATTAGCCCGACCCGTATTAACCAGCTACTACAAAAGCAAACATTTTAAAGACCGGGCTATAGATTCTTACACAAACTACACTAGCCCAAATGAGACCATACTTTGCCCTGATTCCCACCAAAGCATGTATTCCCAAATGCTTTGCGGGCTTTACCAAAATAAGGAGGTTGTTCGGGTGGGTTCTGTGTTTGCTTCGGCCTTAATCCGAGCCATCAAGTTCCTAGAAAAGCATTGGGAGCTCCTTTGCCATGACATCCGAACAGGGTCCATAAACCTGGAAATAACCGACCCAAATGTGAAGGAGGCCGTGTCGAGGATCGTGGAGCCTGATCCGGACTTGGCAGATTTTATTGAGGCTCAGTGTAGGGAGGGTTCATGGAAAGGGATAATAACTAGGTTGTGGCCTAATGCTAAGTATATTGAGGTTATTGTGACTGGAGCCATGGCGCAGTATATTCCAACCCTTGACTATTATAGTAATGGTCTTCCCTTAGTTTGCACTATGTATGCATCTTCTGAGTGCTACTTTGGGATTAATTTGAACCCTCTTTCTAAACCAAGCGACGTCGCTTACACCATTCTTCCTACAATGGCTTACTTTGAGTTCCTGCCTGTATACCGGAGTGGGGACATGGAAGAACAAGAATTGGTTGATCTTGTTGATGTCAAACTGGGGCAAGAGTATGAGCTTGTTGTTACCACTTATGCAGGTACGTGATATCCATTTTTTATGCAACAATTATCTAAGTTCTCGGTAAAATTGCAATACTGACTCTATTTCACAAAAAGTTACAGTAATTCCGGTCTTATGAAAGTGTTTGCGCACATTATTGTTTGTAGGATTATTTTACTTGCTCTTTTGAATTCCTAGTTGCCTCTTTCAGATCTCTAACAACTAACTTTGATAATTGATGTCTAAAATGTATACAGTATATATATATATATATATGCATACATACACTGTCAAAGTTTGTTATCTTTGATTTGGACAGTTTAGAGACGAGCAGGATGTGAACTCATTTCTTTGAGAAGAGAACTCATTTCTTACTACTCTTCACAACCACATTGGAATTTAAGTTCAATTTTTAGTCTTCGCAGGACATAGGCTAGCTAAATTGGTAAAGTCTTTTACATGCATGTTTACAAAGATGTGTCTTTTAAACCCATTTTTGTGGGTTTCATGTCCCTTTCGGGTTAAATACAAATAGGAAAAGAAGAAAATAAAAGCATACAAAAAGAACCCAAAACAGTACAGTAGTGTTATTATTGCAAGAAAGAAGAAACTCATTTCGGTCATTATTTATTTCCTCCGGTGAACAGGACTATACAGATATCGTGTCGGAGACATACTTCGTGTAGCCGGGTTCAAGAATAAGGCTCCTCAGTTCCACTTTGTGTGCCGGAAGAACGTCGCCCTGAGTATTGACTCCGATAAGACCGATGAGGTAGAGCTACAAAACGCGGTGATGAATGCAGTAGATCATCTCATCCCATTTGATGCATCTCTCCTAGAGTACACAAGCTGCACAGATACCTCAACCATCCCAGGCCACTATGTACTATTCTGGGAAATCTCCCAAAACAGTAATGCTTCCACTCAAATCCCAGCAACAGTTTTGGAAATTTGTTGCCTAACAATTGAGGAATCACTTAACAGTGTCTATCGTCAAGGCCGAGTTTCGGACAAGTCAATTGGACCCTTAGAGATTAGGCTAGTGGAAAATGGCACATTTGATAAGGTTATGGATTATGCCATTAGCCAAGGTGCATCAATAAACCAGTATAAGACACCAAGATGTGTAAGATATGCTCCCATCATTGAGCTCTTAAACTCTATGGTCGTTTCGAGGTACGTTAGCCAGAAATACCCTAAATGGGTTCCGGGTCACAAACAATGGAGCACCAAGGAAGACGAGATGAGCGAGGCTTGTTAGGGTCGAAAACTTGTCGTGTTGGATAACTTATTTAGTGGTCCAGTGCTGCAAGATCACTAACAACAATGTACTTATTGTATTGGACTTCACTTATCCAGTCTCAATCATAGATGTCAACTGTCAAGAAATTGTTGTACTTTACAATTTCAGTATCAATCATTGTTGTGTGTTAGGTGTCCTAATTTGGTATTTTCGATTAGACAATTAGATCATGTATGTTCTTAATCATTTGGACAAGTATTGGTTAGTATTTTGCTTAATAAAACCATTGTTAGGAAGATTTGAACACGTCTTGGCATATATATATTCAGAAGATTTTGTAGAGATTGTGTTTTGGGCAGGCCTTTCAGCATTTTGCTGGTCACAATTGCTCGACAAAGCAGTCTTTCTCATGTGTGATATCACTAAAAAACTCGATCAACAAACTGCGGTTACTCAGAAGATTCTAAATAATTATGCTACATTCACATACACTAGTTTAAGTAATCGATTGATACCAGCAAGGGCAGTTCCAAGCTTACCCCCAAGTAGTTTAGTAATATCAGAGTTCAAATTCTCATTCATGTAGGGAGATTAAAATCTCCTCTACCCTTTTTTGCATAGTGAAATAATATCATAAAACTGTTACTTTAAGGCAATATTACTAACATTTTACTTTGCTTTTTAATTTTTTTTTTTTCACACTAGGGGTATCCACCGTCAATCCCAATAAATTATTTTTACATGCACGCTGACTCGTATGCACCTTAAACGATAGGACAACTGACCATGGAATTTGAGGCTACTTTGTACTCGAGGTAAAGTTAAATCCTCGACCTTGATTTAGGGTGGATAAACCTTCATCCTTGGTTAAGGATGTACGATATTAGTGGGTTGTTAGAATATACTAGCGAATAGCGATTAAGGCTTATGATTCTCCCTAATCTTTTGTACATTTTTTGCGTTATTAGTGAGAAAAGATCCGAATGCGATTAGTTTTTTGAAATTCTAAGATGCTGTCTAAGGGCAAGAGTTCAACTCAAGTTATATTTTGACTTATGAGTTTTTGGGGGATCACAAATTCATTGCAAATTCATCATGTGATCACTAGGACAAATTCTTCAACTCATGGGCACTTGGTGCTGTGTAGACTCTCTTTTTCCAAGAAAAGTAGTTGTGACTCAAATATGGAATTTGACAACATATATAGAGTTCAAATAAAGTACAAACATGGTACCTATTGCTCAAACGCAAAAATTTGTTTGTGGCCGTCTTAGCTTGAGGCGTGCTAACGTCAATCTTTGTTTTTTTCTTTCCTTATTTTCGCTTGACACAAAACTCTCGCTCCCCCCTTTCATTCTCTCTCCTCACCATCGCTCATTCATTTATGAGTCATTCTCTCTTCTCAACATCTTATTCCTTCCCGTCACTCTCTCTCCTAACCATTCCTAAAACATTCTGTTAGTAACACAAGGAACACAAGAGGGGGGGGGGGGGGAGGAATTGTGTTACCCCAAATTTGCGAAATTTAAAACAAGTATAAAAGAACTAGAATTAAAGCACTCACAATTTACGTGGAAAATCCTTTGTAACTCACAAAGGATAAAAAACCACGACCCGAAGGACGTTAAAGACTACTTCTTTTATTAAGAGAATAGTACAAACAGATCAAGTTAACTCTAACTTAATCTCGCACTCGAACACTCGTCCAATCCAAACGCACTTAGAAACTCTTCCAAGCCAAACGCACTTAGGAACTCACCCAAGCCAATCTCTGAACAACTAACTCTAGTTGTCCTGATCAATGGAACAATGTTACCTTAATGAACATCAATAAGTGGAAAGGTACAATATAAAACCTATAGCTTTGCAATGAATATAACGTGTGAAACTTATAACTATTAGGCAATGTTTTGCGTTATGTGAAACGTTTGTTGGTTAGACTCTCTTAAAAATAATATCACGTTCAATTCGGCGGAGAGGCTCAAAAATTGATTTAGGTTTCAACTTCTTTTTATAGTCATAACCAAGAAGTAAAAAGCAACTAGAAAACCTATTTGCAACTAGGAAACCAAATCTCTTTTTCCTTGACTTGGTAAACAAGATTTTCATAAAGAAGAATAGATATCTTTATCATATAAAGCATATATATCCAAATAAGTTTTTATGAAGAAAATAAAATAAATATCTTTATCGAAAGTATTTTCTTCCTAGTTAAAAACCATGTAGCCAAATATAATAATAAATAGATATCAGAAAAATCTCTTTTGCAAATTATATCTTTGGCACAATAAAAAGATATAAATTATAAGAGACTAAATTTAAGATACTGATCTTAAATTTATCTCAACCGATTGAACGTATCCTTGTATGTGTGTAGGCAACGTTCCAGTGAACACTGAAGTTTCAAGGATCATTCCCAAACACAAAGACCTTTTTATACGTTTAATAATTTGTTGCCTAATAAATATAAATTCACATTTATATAATTGCAGAGCTTTAACATGAACTTTAAGAAATAAATAAATAACCTAGAGAACATGAGAATAACTTGTGTCTTCTTCTTGATCTTTATCTAGCAAACTCTTGCATAAATAAATTCCTGAAACACTAACACACAAGTTAAGTAGCATCACTTTATAATTAAATAAGTTTGTCATCTTCAAAACTCAATTGCTCAACAATTTTCCCCTTTTTGATGATGGCAAACTTGTGATGCATAATAGTGCTAAAATAATATAACTAATTATAACTGAGCACAAATAAAGATTGTAATGCTTTCTATTCATAGTGAATAGAGGGATCAATCAAACATAATAATTATAATTATTCATTCAAGAGCTCGTAATGTAAAAGCAAGATAATCAAAGAGCTCATTCATGATAAAAGGTGTCATCCATGTATTATTTCATTCATAAATAAGAAGTCCATTGATGACAACAGTGGGATTAGCACAAAAGTCAAATATAGATCAAATTTAATAAGACCTTCTTTGAAACTAGATAGATCAAAGCTCAAATACCTAGCATCACACCATATTCTTCCCCCTTTTCACATCATCGAAAAGATTAATAAGGCAAGACAAGGAAGATAACTTATTACAAAACCATAAGATAGAGTCAAGAGTACGATAATCATAACATAGACATAACTAAAGTAGCTCAAGCACAATCTCGTGATGCTATGACTACACCAAAAGCAATCTAATGTTCAAGTACACATCATGACATCCAAGGAATTAAATCAAAGGCTCTTGTTTGAATTACAAGACGATAATAGGTATGTCATGATTTGATCTTGATGAAGGATAAAGCATATGTGAATCATTCATTGGTTCAAGGAGATCATCCCCCCTTAGAAGGTGCTTCCTTTTAGATATAGGAAACATGGTTTGAGATAATATGGTTGAGAAGTGAAAAAATTGGTTGGTTTAAGGTATAGCCAATGTCACATTATGAGGAGAATATTGAGAGGGCCTAGTCACAATGTCAAGATAAAATACTTAGAAACATCATTCTTGCATGAGTATCCTTATTTCTCCTACTAACCAATATGAATTCCTTATCTCTTCAACATGGTAGACGATTAGGTGTCAATAAAACTTAGAACAATATATGTATGCCAAAGCCTAAGGTCCTACCTTTGTCGTTTCTCCCCTTTTTAGCATATTACTCCAACAACCATTGCCATATAAAATAAGTCTCTCTAAGATTAAACTCCTTCTGGTATGAGATTAAAAGAAATAATTCCCTATGTCTCTTAAAAGAAAATTCAATCACCAATATGGAATATCTCCTTATTTCTCCTATGTAACCACGTATATCAACTTCACATTACATGTAACAAGAACGTTCGAATAACAAAAGAAATGTTCCTAGTAAAGAAGTAAATTCACTTCTGTTGTTTCGGCCTCCTCTTTCCCCTTTTTTTTTTCTTTCCTTTATTTTTATTTTTATTTTAAATCTACAACAAATTCTCCACAAGACTTTTCTGATTTCCTTTTCAATAATTCCCTATACAACCAAATAGATATTATGACTCTAAGATATGCAACAATTTCTCCAAATAAGGACTACAACATATCTCATCAATAATTCCCGCTAACAAAATAAGTAACGTGACATTAGCAAGGGGTAAAAAGGTGGTCAGAGAATTTTTTATTGTGGAGCTTGGTTGTGTTTCAATGGCTCAAATTTTCAAATACTGATTTGGCTTGTAATGTGGTTCCAAATTATAATTAGTCTTTTAAGAAAGAATTCGTCTTGTACAAAAGAAAGTTTTGGATGCATGATAATATAAAAATAAATAATAAATGCAGTATCAGTATAACATCTAGTGAGACATAGCGAGTCCTTTATATTAATGCATTCCGTAAATGAAATCAATAAAGACTCGTATGTTATACCATTGTAAATAAGCATCGATTATGAACAATAACAAATCAATATTTTTTAGTCAATCATTGAGGGTTCATATGTATGATACTAACTAATCAAGCATAACCATATCTAGATCAAGCGTGATCCTTCTCAAATTCTTTTCTATGTAAGGCTTTTGTAAAAACATCAACCATTAATCAATCAACAAAAACTTCAATTTAGAATGCTACCCATCTATAGTAAATGGGTGCCTCAGTTTAATACCACATTCACATTTTGCAATCAATAATAATATTTCATCATTCAAAATTGATATGCAAGTTAAACTATTTTCAACGAACACTTTCAAAGCATATTAAATATATATTGTCATTGTAAATAATTCAACATGGATTTTCTAACTAAATGATAAGAATTAATTAACATAGAAATTAAGCATGTTCCCCCTGTCAAATAGCCAAGTATATATTATCAAACAATATTTTTCATAAAAACATCTACCAAGAATGCATCATATATAGAGTATATGTGAGTGACTTACTAACCTTATTGCTCTTGACAATTTGTCGTTCATATTGTCACCAAACATCACTACATTCACTCTCAAAGGCCATAAGTGAGAGCAATTCAAGATACATCCAAACATGACATAATTCGTCAATACTAATGTTTACTCCCTCTCATATAGCCCGCATAAGTCAATCAATTCTTGATTTTGGGAACCCAAACCTTTTTGGTTCCCTTTGGGTTAGTAGCATTAATAGCATGCAAAGAATATTTCCTAACCCATATTTGTTTAAACATAACATTGTTCTTATCATGAAATAATTTCTTAGGACATTCATAAGAAAAATGACCAATAAGACCACAATGCATACAAACACGATGTTCTAGCACATCAACATATTTTCTATATTTCTTTTTAGGACTAGATTTAGCTATGGTCCTAATTCTTTGATTGGAAGATGTATTGACATGCTTCATATACATCTCATAAGCTTTTTTTCCAATATACCACAAATTTTCTTTGTGTGTGGCAGTAGTCTTATTTTTCTCCAATTTTGACAGATTGTTTTTAAGGGTCTGATTTTCTTTAGTAAGATGATCGAAACGTTTCTGCAAGGTGTGGGAATGGTCCTTAGAACTAGTATAAGCCTCTGATTCTTTTACGAAGTTCAGTTTATAATTTAGCTTCTCTAATTCTATAGAACGTTCCTTCAAGTTTTTACCCAACGTTCCCAATGCTTTTACTACGTTGTCGTTTAAGCGTTTCTCCTTTTCTAACTCTAGGGAACGTTGTTTCAAATTATTCTCCAACGTTCCTCTTTTCTTTTCTATGATGACGTTCTTTTCTTTAAGCGAACGATTTTCTTTTTCTATCTCTTTTGTTTTATTTTTCATAAATTCGTTTTCTTCCTTCAGATTTTTATTGAACACAACCAACGTTTCATTACTCTTTTCTACTTCACATATTTTGCCAGTGGACATTTTTTCTAATTTCTCAAGAGTATTAATCCTGTCTTTTAGGTCATTGATTTCATTCATTAAAATTAAATTGCTCTTTTCAGATTCTTCTTTAATTTTAGACAATGTCTCTTGACAACTATTAATAACAACATTCATGGCATTCATTAATTTTTCTTTTGAAAAAGAAGATAATTTAGATTTTAGTTCGTCCATAGATACCTCAATATCTTCCACATCATCGGTCTTATCATCTGAAATTGCCATAAGCGCTAGGTGGGCTTGCGTAAGAGGTTCTTCTTCTTCTTCTGAATCTACTTCTTCATCTCTCAATGCAGCCATCACTTTATCTAACTCTTTGTCTACTGCGGTGGATAGATTTGCTCTTTTATCTTTCTTCTTCTCCATATCCCACAGTGGACATTGATTTATCATATGTCCAGATAACCTGCATTTATGACAAAGTCCATCATTAATATTTTGCTTGTAAACATTAGTGGAGTAATTTTTATTTTTTCTAGAGTTTTTCTTTGATTTAAAAGTTTGTAAGAACTTGGAAAACTTTTTGACAATAAACATAATATCATCTTCATCAAAATCTTCGATTGGCTCATCATCATTATTGGCCTTGAAAGCAAGTCCTCTATCTTTGTTAGATGACTCCGGCGCTCGAGTTTGAAGTTTCATCTCATGAGTTAACAGAGATCCCATCAGTTGGTCCAATTGTAGTTTTGTGAGATCCCTAGCTTCTTGAATTGCGGTAACTTTAGGCATCCAATGTCCTGTATTCGGTAGACTCCTCAGAATTTTACTAACTTGATCTTCCACTGCATATTCTCTGCCAAGAGACTTTAACTCATGTATAATAATAGTAAAGCGAGTAAACATATCCTTAATCGGTTCATTTTTCTTCATCTCAAAAGATTCATATTTTTGAACTAATAAATCAAATTTTTAGATAATTTTACTTCATTAGATCCTTCATGAGCAGTTTGCAAAGTATCCCAAATTTCTTTAGCACTCGAACATGCAGATATTCTATTAAATTCATCAGAATCTAACGCACAGTGTAAAAATTTCATTGCTTTAGCATTTGTTTCAATTTTTCTAAAATTAGTTTCAGTCCATTTATCCTCTTCTACCTCTTTACCTGCCGTATCAACAATTTTAAACGGTCCATTCTTAACTACTTGCCATACCTGATAGTCTTCAGATTTAATGTAAATTCCATTCTATTTTTCCATCCAGAGTAGTTTCGCCCGTCGAAGAATGGAGTTCTTACAGCAGATTGACCCTCTTTAATACCATTCGATGTGTTTGAGATCGACATTCTCTTCAAGTGTGAACCTGTTTCTAAGAGAAAACGAGGCTCTGATACCAATTATTAGTAGCACAAGTAACACAAGAGGGGGGGAGGGGTGAATTGTGTTACCCCAAATTTGCGGAATTTAAAACAAGTATAAAAGAACTAGAATTAAAGCACTCACGATTTACGTGGAAAACCCTTTGTAACTCACAAAGGATAAAAAACCACGACCCGAAGGACTTTAAAGACTACTTCTTTTATTAAGAGAATAGTACAAACAGATCAAGTTAACTCTAACTTAATCTCGCACTCGAACACTCGTCCAAGCCAAACGCACTTAGAAACTCTTCCAAGCCAAACACAGTTAGGAACTCACCGAAGCCAATCTCTGAATAACTAACTCTAGTTGTCCTAATGAATGGAACAATGTTACCTTGATGAACTTCAATAAGTGGAAAGGTACAATATAAAACCTATAGCTTTGCAATGAATATAACGTGTGAAACTTATAACTATTAGGCAACGTTCTGCATTATGTGGAAACGTTTGTTGGTTAGACTCTCTTAAAAATAATATCATGTTCAATTCGGCGGAGAGGCTCAAAAATTGATTTAGGTTTCAACTTCTTTTTATAGGTATAACCAAGAAGTAAAAAGCAACTAGGAAACCTATTTGCAACTAGGAAACCAAATCTCTTTTTCCTTGACTTGGTAAACAAGATTTTCATAAAGAAGAATAGATATCTTTATCATATAAAGCATATATATCCAAATCAGTTTTTATGAAGAAAATAAAATAAATATCTTTATAGAAAGTATTTTCTTCCTAGTTAAAAACCATGTAGCCAAATATAATAATAAATAGATTTCAGAAAAATCACTTTTCCAAATGATATCTTTGGCACAATAGAAAGATATAAATTATAAGAGACTAAATTTAAGATACTGATCTTAAATTTATCTCAACCGATTGAACGTATCCTTGAATGTGTGTAGGTGTAGACACCCTAATCGGTTCTCATCCCCTGACACCGCAACGCCCGATGATGATGGTAATGGATTAACATGGACGTAAGTAGAAAAGAACATTGCTCGGAAATCTAGACCAAATTCCTTGAAACCTCAGTCTTGGGATAACCCTTGTTATAAGGATTCCAACGCCTTTGACCTTGCCTCAATAAGGTTCCCGGATCAAGAGATATCGCGTCTCGAAGATTTGGGTCAAAACCGCTCAATCCCGACCCCCTGGGTCAGCGCAAGGGCAAATTCGTAATTTACAGAGCACCAAAATGTCAAAAATCCTAGTCACGCGCGCGCCGTCAGGTCCAGCGGCTGACGCGACCTGTTTGGCGGCCCGCGCGTGACAGCGGGGGCCATTAGGCCAGCCGCTGGCCCCAGAGGCCAGCCGCTGAGCCCCAGTGGCGGGCGCGGGCCCTGGCTGCCCTCCAATAAGAACGTCCAGGTTAACCATCCTGAGGGCCTAATTCTTTATTAAATCTCTTATTTGCTGTTTATTAATCATCTTTTATTTATCTTTGGGTTTTGTACATAATTATGCATGATTAGTTAATATAAAGTTTGCGTCTTTTTATTAGTTTATGCAAGTTTGCATCTTTTTCGTAGTTTTTGCATGCATATAGTAACCTCCTAGGGTTATTTTAGCATAAAGTTAATGTCTTTACATTATTATTATTCTTTTGAAGATACTAACGGTTTTTGTTAATGTGCATATGCAATACATGGCGCGTTTAGTAAAGTTGGTAGGTTGGAGCGTTAATTTAATTCTTTATATCATGTTTATGCTAGTCAATAGAATGCATGTAAATCGGATATAAATCGTGCAAAGTGATAACGTAGGTAATTTGGTTGTTCTTAACCCGCCTAGTTAATTTAGGATCATTGGACGACCGGATTTGTATGGAACCATATAGCATAAATAAATACTTGACATGGATAAGCTTAGTAGAGGCCGTTAATACGGGCGATTTAGATGAGATTCATTTTGTTTATTTCGTACCTACATCCCCAAACTCAATATTTAGTCCCCATGGGCATGAGTCAATTCCCAATAGGAATTGGGGTGCACTTTTGATGGTTTCCAATTGTCTCCTTAAAAATTGGTGGCGGCTTCTTATTTGAAAATTATTGTTCTTTATAATTAATTTGAATCGCATGTGGCATATATTTAAGAACCATTAATTCCATCTAAAAATCGAAAACGCGCCGGAAAGGGCGAGGGTTATTACAGTGGCGACTTCACCGGGGACTTAATAAGAGGATGTAATTCGAACACTTATCCATGTCAATAATTTATTTTTAGCTATTTGGTTCAATTACCGTACGTGTTTATTTTCTTTGCTTTTTTTTTTTTGCATCCATATCATTCATATTGCATGCATTATCTTTGCAAGATGTCGAAAGACATCACCACACCATTATAATATCTACCCTTTGGAACATTGTCTATGACTTAGGCCAGTGACCCACTCGGTCCGAATTACCTTTGCACATAATCGTGTTCCAACCCATGACATTTACATGTTTCCATTCGAGATGTGTAAAACGGTACGTCTAGTCTTACTATGCACCCCATAGATGACAAAACGCATCCGGTCATGGGTTACCTTATCCAACCATAGATTGTGTCAAACTATTGCATTATGTCTCATAGTCCATATCAAGGTGCTAACTGTTTTATTTGCCATATTATTAATTGTTTCCTTGCTATGTGATTAGCTTTCATAGAATATTAGGACTAGATCCCCCCCTTAGGATTCTTTTATTGAGTCCTGGTTAGGGAAGGTTTCCCTTTTGTTTGCTTGTACGTTTGGTCGGGTTTACAAATAGAGTCTAGGATCTTATCTTTTTAGGAAGCAGAATCCCTGTATGACTCCGACGATGCTAGTGACCATGTTAGGGAGACATTCCTTTCCGTAAGAATTAGATTGCATGCAAATTATATATTCCCGTCAATGATCTTTCACAAAAAAAAAAGAGTCCAATTTCATTGCATATGCAAGTCAATAATATTTCTCTTTTTCTAAAATTAGGGAATTTCATCCCATACGCAAGTCAAGAGTATTTATAATTCTAATAGAGTCGAAAGATCATTGATTAGAATATGCTATTTACATAAAATCACGTCTTACCCAAAAGATCACTATGTTGAGGATTAGTGCTAGATTCTCTTCCCACATTTTTTTTTTTTGGAAAGTTAATTATTTTATTTCCAAAATCAGATAAGAACGTTACAGGTCACTATCCAAACCCCCTAACACTAGGGCATGCTTGACACAAACTATCTCAAATTTGGACACACCAATCACCACAGTAGGACGCTTCTACAGCAAAAACATAAAAGTAGAAAATTACAAGCAACTTTAAGGGTAACAGTTGAGATAATTCTTGAAGAAATTCTGCATTTTTCCATCTTCAGATGCTTGTGCTCTGACATGTAACTGGGCAGCTAGTCTTCTGCTAATCACTTGGATGTTACCGGTTTCATTTCTGAAGATCCTGGCATTCCTACTCTCCCAAACAGCGTGCCCCACAGCAACTAACACAGCTTTTGCAACTCTTTTTATCACACTCTTGCCCACTGCCTCCTTCAAAGCTCATCCAAGAACCTGATTCCATGAAGAAGAGGTCAAAGTAATTCCTATCCAATTCAACATACGTCTCAACAGCTCCTTTGAGAAAGAACATTCAAAGAAAAGGTGAGGATGATTTTCATGTGCAGCGTCACATAACACACATTCCAGATTAGTGACACCACCAATACCCATCTTCTGCAATCTGTCAATTGTGGGTAACCTGTGTAGGCAAATAAGCCAGAAACAGAAAGACTGTTTAGGCAAAGAGAGAGAAGACCAACATAGTTTTGACCAAGGCACATATGGAAGATCAGGAAGGAGAACACTATATGCTCTGCTCACTGAGTATCTGTCCGCAGTTAAGACAATAGTTTTCACCTTATCCCTATCGTCAAATACCTTCTTAATCATCCAAGATGATTGAGTTGGGCACTCCATGACCCAGAAATCTCTGTTTTTTATATAGTAGGTAGCTATCCATATAATCCATAGCTTCTCCTTAACATGGTGAATATCCCATATTAATTTGCCAATAGAAGCATCATTCCAAGTCTTTAACTGAAAAATCCCTAACCCTCCCTTAGATTTAGGAGTACACACCTTTTCCCAAGCAACTAAAGCCCTTTTTGAGGGGTTGCTAGAACCTGTCCAAAGAAAATGTCTACAGATTCTCTCAACATGGTTAATCACAGCTTGAGGGAGGATGAAAACCTGTGTCCAGTAAGTTTGCATTGAAAAAATCACACTTTTCAACAACTGAAGCCTACCTCCATAAGAGAGGAACCTGCTAGTCCATGAGGCCATTCTTCCCACAGTTTTATCAATAATAGGCTGGCATTGGCCAATAGTGAGTCTTTTCGAGGAAAGAGGGACTCCTAGGTACTTAACAGGCAACATACCCTCACAAAGTCATGGTCTTGCATAATCTGCTGCTGCTGGGAATCTGTTAATCCACCGAAATAAATTTCTGACTTGTTAAAATTTGCTGTAAGTCCAGAAGTTGAGGAGAAGATGTTGAAGTAGTGCAGCAGACAGTTAACAGAACTACTATCCCCTCTAGAGAACAACAACAAATCCTCAGCAAAAATACTATGGCATAACTTGAATCTTGAACATCTTGGATGGTACTTGAACTTAGGATGGTGTTGCAACTGGTCAAGGCACCTAGAGAGGTATTCCATCCCAAATACAAAGAGATAAGGGGATAAGGGGTCCCCTTGTCTAAGGCCCTTCTTTGCCACAAAAGGTTGAGCTAATTCACCATTGAAACTCACAAAGTAACTCACAGTAGTCACACATAGCATAATCATATTGATAAATCTAGCAGGAAATTTCAGATAGTGAAGCATCTGCTCAATGAAAGGCCATTCCACTGACTCATAAGCTTTTCTCAAGTCAACCTTCAAGAGGCAACGAGGGGATACATGCTTCCTACCCTAGTGCTTCACAATATCATGTGCTAAAATGACATTATCACTTATTTTCCTACCTCTAACAAAAGCAGATTGTTCCTCATGAATAAGGCAATCAAGGACTTCACAGAGTCTATTAGCAATGACCTTAGCAACTAGTTTGTATAAAACATTGCAACAAGATATAGGCCTGTACTCACCTACCCTAACAGGGTTAGATACCCTTGGAACCAGAGTGATGGTAGTGCAATTTAAGCTTCTGATCATCTTGCCTTACTGTAGTATGTCAAGGATAGATTCAATAACATCTTCATGAATAACAGTCCAAGCCTTCTTATAAAAACCCACTGTAAACCCATCAGGTCCAGGAGACCTGTCTTCATCCATACCCCACAAAGCAGATTTGATCTCTTCCTTAGTATAATCCCTAGCCAGTCTTTGTTGTTGTTCATAAGTGAGTACTGGACCCTGCTTGACAAAATCTATGTTCACTGCTGGGAGAGAAGGAGCCTGAGTCCCCATGAGGCCCATGAAAAAATCAATAAATTCCTTCTTGACAGCTGCACTATCCTCTATTTTTTGACCATTGCAGTCATAGATAGAAGTTATCTTATTGGTAGCTCTCCTAGCTTTAATTGAAGCATGAAAGTACTTAGTGTTGCCATCTCCATTTCTGATCCAGTTAATGCTGGCTTTCTGCTTCAAAGATGATTCCTCAATATTCTGTATTTGCTCAAGATGTCTGAGAGCATACCTCTCCTCATTTATAAGCTGACTATTGAATAAGTCCTGTTGAAGTCTCCCTTGAACATCAAGAACCTTCTGCTTAGCCACTTCAACCTGCCTTGCTAGCCCTTTAAACTGAGCTGCAAATTGTTTTAAGGCAGCCTTGACACTCTTAAGCTTCTGTAAAGTTTTATATAAATGCACCCCTGCGCCATTATATTTCCAATTGTCCCTTATCAGCATCAGAAAACTTGTGTCATCAGCCCAATGGTTGAAGAACCTAAAAGGCTTCTTGCCATCAAATTCATGTGCCAATATAGTCACAATACCAGCACAGTGATCAGACAAGTTAGTAAAACTAAAATCCACTTCTGCAAGAGGAAACTCAGTCAACCATTCAGAGTTCCCCACCACTCTATCAAGTTTAGAATATACTCTGCAAGCTGCCTCATGTCTGTTACTCCAAGTATACTCCCATCCTCTAGTTCTAATGTCAGTAAGATGAAGATCATAAAATAAGTCATGTAGCTCATTATCCCCAGTGCTATGCCCTGCTGCATTCACCCTATCGCTACCAGACAAAGTAGCATTAAAGTCCCCTCCAATAATCCAAGGACCAGAAATAGGATTACTGGATAAAGAACCCCAACATCTCTGTCTACCCACAAAATCATTCCTGCCATACACAGCTGTGAAAAGAGTAGAACAGGAGGTACCAATCCAACTGACCTCAGAAGTGATGCTTTGATCAATTTCATGAACTACATTAATATTCACTTTAAGTGGGTTCCAGACAAGCATGACTCTACCATAATGATTCAACACATGATTACAGTACAGCATCCAATCATGTCCTAAATTATTCTGAAGATAAGACATTTTACCTACTTTAATCTTAGTCTCTAGCAGACCAGCAATATCAATTTTATTCTTCTGCAAAAAGATTCTAAGATCCCTCTGTTTCAAGGGCTTATTCAAACCTCTTACATTCATGAAGAGGCACTTCATCTTTGCTGTGTAGGAGTAGAGGGCTTAGCACTTGCCTCTGGTGCTTTCCCTTCATTAGTAACGTCCTCAATAACCACAACCGTACCATCACCTAGATCTTCATATATCACTGTATTACTCGAACTTGCTAGTGCTTCGAAAGCATTTGCTGTGACTGTTGCTACATAATTTGTATAAGAATCCCCCTTCTTCTTCTTGCTCTGAACTGTCTCCCAGCCTGTCTCTTCAGGAGATACCACTTTGCCAATCTCCTACCCTTCTATAACTGGAGCAGAAGGCTTAACTACCCACTGTACTCTAGGTTTTACCTTTTTCTTCTGTTGTGGCCCAGCAGGCTAAGCATGAGCTATGTTCTTGCCACAATCTATGGTGATGTGCCAAAATTTCATACACTTGGAGCATAGAATAGGCTCCCATTCATATACAACCTTCTGTTTAAAGCAAACAACATTATCATTGGTTAACAACAACTCTCTCTCAAGTGGTTTTGTGATCTCAATATCCACCAATAATCGAGCAAAAGATATCCGCTCTTGATTAGATGTAACTTGATCTCCCATAAGAGGCTGACCCAAACAACTAGCAATACGGCTCAATGAGTCTTCGGACCAGCAAGATAATGGCAGGTTAGGTAGTTGGATCCACAATGGCATATTACTCAGTGTTTCAGCAGTAATTTTAAAATTCTCAACCCAAGGTCGCAAAATAAAAGGTTTGTAATTATAAACGAACGGACCAACATCAATCACAGACTGCAAATCATTTTCAGAATCAAACCTAAAAACATAGTATCCATCCTCATGATGGAAAATATGAGGTTTGACACCCTTTCAAAACCTAGTCACATAATCCACAATTTGTTTCAAGTAAGGAAATTCATCCACAACAAACCCAATTAAGGTAAACTTCCATCTATTCATCTCCTTCTGCAATTCATCTTTCTTAAGAACTACAACAGGCTTTCCTTCCCGAATTACAGGCGGTACATAACTCAATTTCAAACAGCACTTCGCAGCAGGTAGAGTTTTCTCAGGCAAGAATGTATTCACAGGTCCAACCAAAGGAGACAGAGCATTAATAGAAGCTTGGGAAGCTGGAGAACTTACCGGATTTGGCGTGGCGACCATGTCCAGTCGGCGAGCAACTCGCCCTCCTACCTCCTCCTCTGATAGCCCCGGAATCCCTTTGGAGTGAGAAACCCCCGAAATGTCGATCGATTCATCTGCATTCCCCAGAAAATCTTTATTCAGTCCGACCTTCACAAACTGGTGACAAATCCTTATTATTCGCATTCCCCAGAAAATCTTTCAGCGATTCCTTTTTACCAGAGTTCCTCTTGTTGTTTTTGCCATTTTTACCCATTTAGAAAGCTAAGAGAAGAAGAGAGAAATGGCGAGGCGCAGGTTAGTAATTCCGTCTAATCGTGCACCGCGAGAGCTTTCTCTCTCATTAAGAGATTTCAGCGATTTGTTTTGATTATGCTTCAAGAGTCTTTGCTTGTTCTCTTCCCACATTTGTTTTAAAATAAAACTCTTTTTTTTTTATTATGTGGAGGTTCCCATTTAATTTCTATTTTCTTAAACGGGCCTTTTTCTGTCCAGAATTGGTTGAAGTAGAGATCCTGGTCCTAGGGAGTGGGAGAGAGACGAGTCCAGCAAGAGGTTAGTCCGCAAGTTGTCGTTCGAACCTTCACCACAAGGACAATTAGTGGGCCCCGTTTGACTCGATTACCTCCGTACACCGCCACTGTCACCTCAAGCCTCACCACCCGGTTCACCTAAATCCGCTATGTGTGGAGATGCTGAGAGAACCGCTGACCAAAAGGTGGATGACCTTTTGGCCCAAATGGTCGTCATGAATGCTAGATTCACTGATATGGAAGCCCGTGTCACTAAGATGGATCCCCCAAATAAAGATGATGATGAGCCCAAGCCCGAACCCTCCACTAAAGAGGTCCAAGAACTTCAAGCCAAGCTGAACTGGCTTGAATCTGTCTTAGGCAAGAGTCGTGTCTTCAACGAAATGATCATCAATTCTGAAGGCTATGCTCCCCACATGAAGGGAAAATTGCCCACTAAGTTCTCCATGCCTGAAGTTCCCACATTCAAAGGAACCGACAATCCACAAGATCACATTAGGGCCTTTACTACTGCATTGGGCCTTAGAGGCATTTAACAAGAGCTGTATGTTCACCTCTTTCCCCAAACCTTGGATCCTGCTGTCAGGGCCTGGTTCTTCAAATTGCCCACCCAAAAGTTGGAAAAATGGGAAGACCTATCCACACTATTCCTCCAGAGATATGCTGACAATGTCTTGCCACCCATGACATTAAGGGAGTTGGACATCACCAAGCAAGGTGACAAGGAAGGGTTCACTAGTTTCGTGAGAAGATGGAGGACTAAGGTAGCCGATATGATTGATCGTTCATCTGAAAGGGATCAAATCAGAATGCTAGTCCAAAATTTGGCATCTGAGTTCCGTGAACACATGAAGTTTCAACCCATAACCACCTACGCGCAATTAACTGAAGTGGGCATGGCCATTGAAGATGACCAACTCCAAAGGGGGAACAACAAGGTCACTTACAATAACAACACAAGTGGATATAAAGATAAGAAATACACTAATACCAATCATGCCTCCACAAGTAGAGGAAATGAAGTGAACGCCATAGCTGATAGGCGTCCAAGAAGGTACACTCCCCTCGGAATGACTTGTGTCAAAGCTCTAGACAAGTTGATCAAAGGAGACTATCTACATCCGATTGGGCCTACTCCCAATCCACTTGTAAAGAAAAGGTCACCATATTGGAACGAGTCTGCATTCTGCAAATACCATAGGGGGCGTGGGCACGACACTGAAAAGTGTTACACCCTCAGGGATAAAATCCAAGACTTGTTTGACAATGGCACAATACCATTGCCTAAAGATGCACCACCACCCAGCAACAACAATAATCCCCTCGGGAATTCCTTTGCCATTGACATAGAAGAAGGGTTTGATCCATCCTATTTGATCACACCTATTGAACAGGCCATACCACCATATCCAAGCCCAAGATCCACGCGGGATGTCTACGGCCTTTCGGATAGCGATGAGGAAGATAATGGGTTACATACTGATCCAAAAGATGTGTTGACTCCTCAAGTCCATGACATAGCTAATGGCAAAGCCTGGTATGATATTTCCGATGACGAGAAAGAAGAGGATGACAAAACTCTAAACTATCTCACAAGATTAGGACGCCAATTAAGGCCTGAAAACATCCATATGGATCCATCTCAAATCCAACCCGTAGAGCCTGTAGCTATCCCCAATAGGGATTCGGCCCAAAGGGAAATTGCAAAAGAAGATGATGGGACCAATATCTTCAAGCAACTGCAAAGAACAAAAGCCGATATATCCATTTGGCAACTATTGACCACTTCTATCACTCATAGAAGGGCCGTGCTAGAGGCCTTGAATGCAACCACCATTTCTCCGAATGCTACCCCTGAAGAGGTAGTAAACCACCTGGTCCAAGGAAAGTCATCCACGCCCATCACTTTTTCTGACAAAGACCTTCCACCTGAAGGCATTCACCACAACAAAGCACTTTATCTTACTGTAATCTGTCAACAAAGACAAGTCCCTATAACTTTAGTTGACAATGGCTCTGCTGTAAATGTCTGCCCCTTGAGGACTGCTGAACACCTCAAAATAGATTGCAACAATCTCGCACATTCCGCACAAGGGCTAAGGGCTTATGATAATTCCAAAAGGAACGTATTGGGTACTTTCTCCATGAATATCAATATTGGGCCCATCGAGAAAATGGTCCAGTTCCATGTAATCGACATTCCGGCCACCTTCAACCTACTCTTAGGAAGGCCTTGGTTACACGGGCTAAATGCTGTAGCCTCAACCCTGCATCAAAAGGTAAAACTATCCTTGGCAGGATCCACCTTGGAAGTCTGCGCTGATACTATGGTAGCCTAGATTGAGAAAGCTCCAGTCCTAAAGATAGAGCATAATGAGCAAGACGAGGAGTTATGAGGCTTTGAGAAGATAGCCTTTATAGAAACAATAGAGCCCACACTCAATGTGAATGCTTTACTCAGAAAGCAAGGCCACTTCCCAGGCACCAGTTTGGGGCCACATCCCAAGGTAGCTCAAACCGGCTGGAACACCAAGATAAAAAATGATCTATTTGGGCTAGGCTACAGGCCCACAAGGCAAGAAGTTAGATCCTACATATCCAAGGAGATGGCTAAGAAAAGAGCCCGCGCGGCCAACAAACCTATTCCACAAAACATGTACCCTTACCCCCTCACCCTCAATGGGCAATTTCTTCAAGAAGGCGACCCATATCCTTACTATGGATTCCCCGAACCATACACAATTAACGGGATCTTAACACCAGGCTTTGAGGCATTCCAAGACTGCTTCACCATGAATGAAGACACACCCATACCTCCTAATGAGGACCAATCCACAAAAGATTGGGCTAATGACATGGCACCCAACGACTTTGGGCTCTTGTTTGGCGAAGAACATCGTCAATACGACGAAACCACTACCAAACTTCCCCTTACTGTGCTTTTTAATGAAGGTTTCGACCCGACTAAGCTGATCGCCCCAATCGGGCCCGACCGCACCACCTGGAAGCACGAGACGAATTGGACTCCGGTCAAGGGAGCCAAGTACAAGTTCACCATCCGCAACAGACCTATAGGAGGGCCCATCTCTGATTCTGAGTCTAATTCCGATATCGAGTCTGATTCTGAGTCTGTTATCCTAGAAGTGTCGGGTAGTCCACTCCAGTCTATTCCTGCTAAGGTCCTTAGTGATGACCTCATAGATGTATTGTCCGCTTCTATTAATATTATGAACTTCGATTTTGCTTACTCGGATTTCCTCACTGCTAATAATTCAGAAAATATAACGGAATTGCTGAAAGAAGTTATTAAAGCACGAATCGAACATGAGCAAAAGACTTCAATAGTCGAAGAAACGGAGACAATAAACATTGCAACTAAAGATGAGCCTCGCCACGTGCAAATAGGCTTGTCTTTAACATCTAATGAACGCGAACATTTCGTAACACTCCTAAAGAATTACAAGGATGTTTTTGCCTGGTCCTACAAGGACATGCCAGGCATAGACCGCAAAATTGCTCAGCATACCATTCCGCTAAACCCCGAATGCAAACCAGTCAAACAAAAGCTAAGAAGAATGAAGCCACAGTGGGCTCTTAAGATCAAGGAGGAAGTCCAAAAACAACTAGAGGCAGGCTTCATAAGAGTGGCCAATTACCCCGATTGGGTAGCCAGCATTGTCCCAGTCCCAAATAAGGACGGACGGGTCCGAATGTGTGTAGATTTTAGGGACTTAAACAAAGCAAGTCCAAAAGACGACTTTCCCCTACCTCATATAGACGTCTTGGTAGATAACACCGCCGGACACGCCCTTCTATCGTTTATGGACGGGTACGCAGGATATAACCAGGTCCTAATGGCCAAAGAGGACGAAGAGAAAACCACTTTCATCACACAGTGGGGCACTTATTGCTATACAGTAATGCCATTCGGGCTTAAGAATGCGGGAGCAACATACCAAAGAACTGCTACGACCTTACTCCACGATATGATGCAAAAAGAGGCTGAAGTGTACGTAGATGATATGATCATAAAGTCCAAAGACAGAGAGGGCATGTACCCTCCCTTCAAAAGTTCTTTGACAGGCTTAAGAAGTACAATATGAGGCTTAATCCCAAGAAGTGCGCATTCGGAGATACATCCGGCAAACTTCTAGGATTTGTCATAAGCACCAAAGGAATAGAAATTGATCCATCCAAGATCAAAGCCATAATAGACATGCCGCCACCTAAAACGGAAAAATAAATAAAAGGCTTCCTAGGAAGAATCAAATACATTAGCAGGTTCATCTCCAAGTTAACTATCACTTGTGAGCCCATATTCAAGAAACTCAAAAAAGAGGTAAAGACGGAATGGGACGAGCAATGCCAAAAGGCCTTTGACAAAATTAAGGCCTACTTATCCGAACCACCTGTTCTAGTACCGCCCATTCCAGGCATGCCTCTAATCCTCTACCTTACGGTCACAGAAACATCAATGGGGGCCATGTTAGCCCAAGAAGTAGATACGGAAGAGAAAGCCATGTACTATGTGAGCAAGAAATTTCTGGAATATGAAACCCGCTATTCATCCCTAGAAAATACATGTTTAGCTTTGGTAGCAACTACCAAAAAGCTACGACATTACATGCTCCAACACACGATCCACATAAGATCAAGAGAGAATCCTTTGAAATACATATTCGAAAAGCCCATACTAAATGGTAGAATAGCAAGGTGGACCGTTCTCCTCTCAGAGTTCGACCTTAAATTTGAGCATCAAAAACCCATAAAAGGGCATGCTATTTCGGAATACCTGGCCGATCAAGCCATTAATGAACCAGATCACCAGGATGAATATCACTTCCCAGACGAAGGGGTTATGACCTTAGACACCGAAACTTGGCAGCTATACTTCGACGGAGCATCCAACCAAAAGGGTTTTGGAGTAGGAATACTGATAGTATCCCCTGAAGGTGCACATACACCTATTTCAGTCAAACTGGACCATGAGGTTACAAATAATGGCGCCGAATATGAAGCTTGCATAATAGGACTGCAATCCGCCATAAGCCTTGGCATTAAGACACTCCGAGTCTATGGGGACTCGTCACTCATAATTAACCAAATTTCCAAAGTATGGAAGGTTAAAAGTGAATCCCTGACACTCTACCAGGAATACTTAGATAAGATCATAGTGTATTTCAATCAAATACACTTCACATACCTTCCACGAAAAGATAATCAATTTGCAGACGCCCTGGCTAAATTAGCAAGCATGATTAACATACCCGAAACTATTCGGGGGATGCCCATCTGCGTACAAAGGAGATCCGAGCCTTCATATTGCGACACCCTGGAAGTGTTCCACGATGAAGAAGACGAGTGGTACACCGATATAAAGAATCTACTTGTTTATCAGCTCTACCCTCCTGATTCTAGCCCTAGAGCCCAGAAAGCACTCAAAAGGCTCGCGGCCCAATTCTTGGAAGTACAGGGTGAAATATACAAGAAAAGCCCAAACGGAGTCAACCTCCGCTGCCTAGGTACCGAAATGGCCCATAATGTCTTAAGAGAGGTACATGCAGGAGTATGTGGACCGCACATGAACGGTATGATGCTATCTAGGAAGATAATAAGGCTTGGGTATTATTGGACAACGATGGAAAAGGACTGTTGTGAGTTTGTCAAAAGATGCGTACAATGCCAGATCCATGCTAATCTACAACATCTACCACCAAGCCCATTATATACCTTCACCTATCCTTGGCCTTTCTTAGCTTGGGGAATCGACATCATCGGTAAAATAACCCCAACAGGAAAAGGGGGCCACGAATATATCCTGGTCACAATCGACTACTTTACCAAATGGGTTGAGGCGCAATCATACGCGAAACTCAAAGCAAAGCATGTGGTTAAGTTCATTAAGAATAACTTAATAGCTAAATGTGGAGTTCCGCAAGAGATCATCAGTGATAATAGGTCACACTTCATGAAAGAAGTAATTGAGCTTTTAACCCAGTTTAAGATCCAGCATCGAAAGCCATCTCCCTACAGACCGCAAACAAACGGTGCAGTAGAGGCAGCTCACAAGAACATCAAGAAAATCATTGAAAGAATGTCCGAAAATTATCATGACTGGCCAGACAAGCTGCCATTCGCACTTTGGGGTTATAGGACATCAGTTCGCGCATGAACGGGAGCAACGCCATACTCCCTGGTTTACGGAATGGAAGCCGTATTGCCAATCGAACTAGAGATCCCATCTCTAAGGATCGTTTTAGAAAGTCAAATCCCAGAGGTAGATTGGGTCCAAGCCCACTATGACCAATCAGTCCTGCTAGATGAGAAAAGGTTACAAGCTTTGCACAATGTAAGAGTCTATCAAAAAAGACTAACTAGGCACTTTAACCAAAGGCTCAAAATGAGGGACCTTAAGGTTGGAGACTTAGTACTTAAAGAAGTAAGGGTCAATGTCACTGACCCAAGAGGCAAATTTTGACCCAACTGGTCAAGCCCGTTTATCATCACAAAGATCTTAACAGGTGGCGCTGCAAGATTGGCAGATTTAGACGGGATCGAATTTAGTCAATGGATAAACATGGATCAATTAAAGAAGTTCTATGCTTAGGCAAGACACCCAATATAGCACTTTCGAGAGGCCCACATAAGGCTAACTAATCCCGTACAAAAAGTTAAAAAAAAAAAAAAAAAAAAAAAGGATTGAATGTTAAAAAAAACGGATAAGAACTACGAGTGGCCTGATTCCCCTAAAAGGATACGTAGGACAACCCAATTGCAATTGGGCCCGGCCCCTTCATCAAATTCGCATTCAAAAGTTGTTAAAATTTGTGCACATAATAAACACAAGGTTGCAATATTAAAATAAGCATGTCTCCATAAATAATAATAAAGTCCATTACAAAACTCGGCAATTCCTAGCATAACATAAAAAATAAAATAAAATAACGTTTAAATCTAATAAAAAAAAAAGGGGGCACACCACCCTTATTGAATTTAAAGCAAATAAAAGGCAATCCTAAGCTAGACATGCTCCAAAAGAGTATTTCCTAATAAACTACTCCGTAGCCTCGGTAGTAGGGACAACATCCTCCATGGGTTCATCAACCTTTGGGCATTCCACTTCGCGTTCCTTGGGAGCCCATCTCTCTCGGACCACGGGCTCTTCTTCTTTTTCAACCTCCATTAGAGGATCACTTGTAGAGGCTTCATGATCATTGGCTCGAATTTGGGGCTTCTCCTCCGGCTTGGTAGTGATCTTGGCTAAAGCTTTCTTGGCCATTGGGTTAAGAATACTTTTCACATGCTTGACTCCCTTTTGTTTAACCTTCCCCTTAGGATCATTGGGGTTAGAAAGCCTTAAGCTAGCCTTGACCGATTGGGCTTTAAGATCATCTTGTTCGGATTTCCTGCATGCACGACGACCTTCCGCAGTCTTACAATCCATCCAAGCTTCGTAAGCTGAAGATATGGCCGTTGGGGCCTTGATTTGAGGAATAGTCCACTTAGGGCGACGATCCCATGCACACTCCCGTGATCTTACCATACTAATAGTCGAAACCCGGGTTGCAGGCGCAACACTATCCTTCTGTGGGATGATCTAGCGTTTCCCATATTGCCGCATGATACGGCTAGGAAATATGTAAGTCAAATTTTGAAGACCAAGGATCTGATAATATCCCGTCTCCTTGCTACATCCAATCGCGGATTTTAAGCCCCACCACTTGACAGTCCATCTCAGCAAAGAGCAAGCTTTAAGATATCCGCGTCATTCATCAATGGTTGATTCATAATAAAGTATTCGGCGGCAGGAAACAGCTTTGGTTGGTATTTGAGCGCATTAGCCGGCCTCTCAATGAAGCACATGTGCTCCAAAAGCCATATCTACAAAAACAAACAAACACAATAAAAATAAAGTTAGGTATCCATTAAAGATTCAAACTTTATATCCAAAGCAGTTATTCAAGCACTCACTTGAAGAAGAAGAGGACTTCCCGTCCATCCACCATGCGATGGTTCTTGTTTCTTGCGGTCCAAGCATATTAGGGTTTTACCAAGAACAAGAGACATAGGGGTAAAATCGTTTTGAATTTGTTCAACAATTCTAAGCATACAAGTTTTACCATTATTACCTCGACCAACAAAGAGGTACCTATGTAAGAGACATAAGATAAAAGCACGCCTATAATATGTCTCATTATGATCATCCCTTACCTTGGGGAAAAAGATGTCAATCACACCATTAAGGTCTAGCTCACCGGTTCTAGCCACAGAGGAGGCTTGTGTTGGGAATAAACCAAGATACCTTTTATAGTAGCCTTCAAGGTTGGCCCCGAGCCATGGAGTTGCAGGAGCTTGATCATGAGGGAACCCAATTATGGCAGCAAATTCTTCAGGAAGAGGACACAGTTCGTTATACCCGAATCTAAAAACATGAAGCTTGTCATCCCAAAATTCAACCGCAGCCTCAAGAAGGTTCCAGACAACTTGGACTTGCTTAAGATGGAAGAAAGCATTCAAGTGAGAGGGCACAAGTCTCATCCTCTCTTCAGGGGTCATAGATTGCAACCACTTATCGAACTTAACTTCAAAACTTCTCATGGCTGAATTCTAAATTAATTGGAGGTTGCTCTCTCTAAAAAGCTCTCTATTGCTATGGAATTATAAAGGTGATGTCCCAAAATCGGACTAACCCAAGGCATATATAGGGCTCGCACGAAAAAAGTACGAAAATAAGGCCGTGGAAAAAATAAGCTTCAGCGGCCCATAGGGTAGCCGCCGAAGGCTCGGCGGCCACGATATGGCAGCCAGGGCCCAGCGGCTCAGCCGCCGAGCTCCAGCGGCCAGCCGCCCAGCCTCCGTGGCTCTGCCGCTGAGTCTGGGGGCCCTACTTTTGACCCACGCTCCTTCGCGTCAGCCGCTGAGCACCCTCCTTTGGCCGCCGAGCCACTTTTTCGAGGCAGCACTCTTCTACCCGATTTTGGACACTTTCCTTAACCGTTTTGGACTCCAATTTGGCTTAGTTTCCTATTTCTTCTATTATTACTATTTTTCTTTAATTTCCTTAATTATTTATGGGAACTCCACAATTTCTTTTTTGGATGATCATCTTTTATTTCATTTTCCCCCTTTATACTTATTAATTTTATTTCATTTTTTGCACCCCTTTCTTTTTTTATTTTTTTTAGGGGGGATAGGGTACACCCAATTTTAACTTTTTGGCTGTACCATTTTTGCTACGTGACAATTACTTGCGCTTTTTCTTGACTACTTGTGCATTTATTGATGCGTTAGCAAAACTGAAAGGTTTTAGCTCGTTTTCGAACAATGGGTATTTTGAAAATATTTTGTTTGTTTTGCGATTATAAAGATTGAAAACAATGTAAATGAAACGAAAAATAAGAAGAGGGAGGATAGATAGCACCACCACCAAGACTATAAAGGATTTAACCACCAAGTCAAGGCTAAAGGATACTACTTGTTTCACCAAATATCCCTAAGGACATTATAAAGAACAACAAGGTTTGTAAGCAAAAGGCAGCAGCCATTTCATATTCTCATTCATCAACAAGTGCCTTTTACATCAGCTGTTCTTACATACTTATAGGGGTCACAAATGTGCCCTAATAACCTAAGAATACTCTAGAAAGGGTGAGCTGTCCAAGAGTAGTGCCCAAGCAAAATGAAACTTCAGTATTTTGCCCAGAAATGAGCCAAATACGTGCAGTACAATTTGGAGCGCATTTCCTTCCTGTTTGGACCACTTGACAGCTGTTGCTTGTCCTTGCATAAGGACAAACGTGGGTGAGCTGTAAGGAGCCTCATTCTTCATCCTTACCTGCCCCATGTGCTCTTAGGCGCGCCTTACTCAGCAACTACTTAGGGAATTCAAATAACAACTAATTACATTTGTTAATTATGCTAATTACATGCAGGGTGCACTATAACTAACACTAATCACAAATGCTTATTTGTACGGATTAATCTTGTACGGACATAACCTAGATTAAGTGGCCAAAAGGACACTAAGACCTCTAGGACAAGAATTATCACCATTCAAACGTGAGAGAGTCCCAAATGCCATGATTAATGCATTAATGCTCACGCTTGTAACTTGATGACCTGATGCTAACGCATCATTAATGCCATTGAAAGGACATTAAGGCCCCTAGGACCATTAAAGAGTGCCATAGAACATGATAGTATCATTGATGGACCAAGAACAGATTGTATGGCACTTAAGTGAAGAGAGGAGCTTGATGCCAACGCATCATACTCCCGGTATTGTTTAGGACTTGCCCTCAAGTCCTGGAAGTAGAAACCTTTCCAATGTAGCTCAATGAAGTATGTGCTGAATTTTCCACCCCGAACACGGCCTCTAATCCAAGCCCCAATTGATCTCGTCACATCTTTGCAATGTAGCTTCATTTTCTCCTCAAAGAACAATGGCATGCTTGTATCTATCCCCACTCTAGGAAAGTGACTAAAATCCGTCCAATCCGTCCAATGTTTGCTTGGGGTTTCACATTGAGATGTAACAAAGGCGCTTGTCTTAGCTGTTGCTTGCATAACCTCATGACAAACGATAATTACATCACTAGAGGGTTGTAACTCTTGTTCAAGAGCTCCTGATTCAAGAACAATTTCGAACCTGCCCTTGTCTTCCTCTTGAGCTAAAGTTGGCTCTTCAAATGTTTCTCCAATCATTTGCCATTCCTCTATGCTCACAATTGTGGGAGCTTCATTTTCACGAGCTTTCATGTTAGCCACATGCTCATGGTTGTGTGGAGTGTAAAAAGCTCGTGACGTGAACTTTTGCACAAACTTTCTAATGAGTTCTTCTCTCATCTCACCCCAGCTTTGTATTTTCCCCTTTCCAATCCTTCTTCTTCTGATTTCTAAGAGTTCCCACCAAATCAAAGCATCACAATCGAAAGAACTCGTCACAAGTTCTATTTTCTTGCGATTAGAAAACTCCAAGACTTTAAACCATTCGTCCACCGTCTCAAGCCACGTATAAAAATCTTCAGAATAGAGGAACCCCCCAAATTTAGGAAAGTCAATCTCTAAGTCATCATCATTATACTTGGTATCATAAAGACGAGGCATTTTGTGGAGTTAGGTTGTGTTTGAGTTCGGATGGTGTTTGGGTTGTTTTTGGGTTCTTTGTGGAGTCGGTGTTGTGGAGTGACGGGATAAGACAATCAAATGCAATGAATAATCAAAATTATCCAATAATTCAACCCCCAATTCCAGTTTCAACAAAGATCCATAAGAGAACAAACGCCAATTGCAACAGCTCAACTTCAAACACAACAATTCCAAATTTTGCACGTACACGAACAGCTCAACAAATCTCAAACTTTCTCACATACATGGGGGAATAAACCAGATATCTACCAAGATAACTTTGTAGTATAAGGTCTTAGGAGTCTACAGGACCAAGAAAGGCATAAAATGGATCTCTAGATCTTGAGATATTAACAAAACGCCAAAATGACTCCTGGTTGTATTCCAGCAAGACCAACAAAATGTTTGAGCACAAATGAAGGCCAAAGACTCAACCTTTCAACTTCAAACCACTTGGATAACAATGATAGAACCCCAAATAATATAACCAGTTAGAAATCCCTCAAGGTTCACCACAAATATGCAGGTAAAATCCAGAACAAACAAGCAACACAACAAACAAGATTCTAGTTCACGCTCAGCACATATAGCAACTTCTCACAATAAACTGCTCCAACCCACAATGATTTAAGAAAAACCACCAAGATATTCTGAAAGATAAATGTCTAAGGAACTCAGAAAAGTATCAAAGTTGACACCTTTACCTTTTGAAACGCCTCGAAAAACAAAGATCCTCAGCTTGGTCCAATCGCACGTCCAGCAGGAGTCACCGAGGGAGAATGCTTACTTGAGTACCCAAATCTCAACCTTTTTCCTTGAAACCAAAACCAGGTGAACGAGGACTCTTCAACGAAGAAAAACCTTTGAATTAACGAGCTAAGAAAACCAAAGCTCTGATACCAACTGATGCGTTAGCAAAACTGAAAGGTTTTAGCTCGTTTTCGAACAATGGGTATTTTGAAAATATTTTGTTTGTTTTGCGATTATAAAGATTGAAAACAAAGTAAATGAAACGAAAAATAAGAAGAGGGAGGATAGATAGCACCACCACCAAGACTATAAAGGATTTAACCACCAAGTCAAGGCTAAAGGATACTACTTGTTTCACCAAATATCCCTAAGGACATTATAAAGAACAACAAGGTTTGTAAGCAAAAGGCAGCAGCCATTTCATATTCTCATTCATCAACAAGTGCCTTTTACATCAGCTGTTCTTACATATTTATAGGGGTCACAAATGTGCCCTAATAACCTAAGAATACTCTAGAAAGGGTGAGCTGTCCAAGAGTAGTGCCCAAGCAAAATGAAACTTCAGTATTTTGCCCAGAAATGAGCCAAATACGTGCAGTACAATTTGGAGCGCATTTCCTTCCGGTTTGGACCACTTGACAGCTGTTGCTTGTCCTTGCATAAGGACAAACGTGGGTGAGCTGTAAGGAGCCTCATTCTTCATCCTTACCTGCCCCATGTGCTCTTAGGCGCGCCTTACTCAGCAACTACTTAGGGAATTCAAATAACAACTAATTACATTTGTTAATTATGCTAATTACATGCAGGGTGCACTATAACTAACACTAATCACAAATGCTTATTTGTACGGATTAATCTTGTACGGACATAACCTAGATTAAGTGGCCAAAAGGACACTAAGACCTCTAGGACCAGAATTATCACCATTCAAACGTGAGAGAGTCCCAAATGCCATGATTAATGCATTAATGCTCACGCTTGTAACTTGATGACCTGATGCTAACGCATCATTAATGCCATTGAAAGGACATTAAGGCCCCTAGGACCATTAAAGAGTGCCATAGAACATGATAGTATCATTGATGGACCAAGAACAGATTGTATGGCACTTAAGTGAAGAGAGGAGCTTGATGCCAATGCATCATTTATATTAGCCTAATTATATGCAGGGACCAATAAAACAGCAATATGTTACAAAAGCAAAGTCCGAATGTTTGTTCAACACAAATATTCAAGAATGTATTTCATACAAATACATTATCATAAAAATCATCACCCGCATCAGCATTCGTGCGGAGCACCTCAAAATGATCCTCCGACCTCCGTGGCTCATCACCAAAGATCGACGCCGCGAGCTGGCCCGGGTCAAAGGAAGAATGACGGGCAGGCTCCCGATATGAGCACCCCTCTCCAGCATAACTCGAATCATACCCCCACGAAGAACGAGGAGGCGTGGTAGGCATCATAGGAGCAGGGATAGGGGGCTGGTAATAAAGATCGCCATAAGGAGCATACCTCGCATACCCGGGATAAGAAGGATACATCGACATAGGCATAGGAGTAGGCTCCACAAACGGAGCCATCCTACTCCCACCGGGACGGTCCGTCCGATGTACGGGCTCCCTCTCTCTCCTAGGACTCTCTCTCCGAGGGCTCCTCTCATGAGAAGGACTACGCTCAGGCAAGCTCACAACCTCATCATCCGACAATACCACCTGCCGAGACCGACGAGGAAGAGGTCAACGATACTCAATCTGCAACCCACCAAACATGTAAGATACATTTCTCAAAGCACACAACTTTGAAAATGCAAATCAAGCTTACCTTATCCAAGTCAGCCCTTGAGCAAGTGCCCTTCGAAAGAGCTCGAGATATCCAGGACTTCATGGCATGCATCATCTTGAAGACCTTCCCGGTCTGCTCACGGTCAAGCTGTGCAAAGAAAAGTCAATACAAGCATAAAAGCAGTAAAAATCACATGAAACAGGTAAAATTACAAATTTACCCCTAGATGCCCAACTGGAAGAGGAAGGCCCTGGATGTCCTCATCAAGGTCCTCCGTCATCGGGACCTCGCCCCAACACTCCTTCCCGCCATAATCCCGACCTCGGACCCGCATATCCGGGACATCCACATCAACGTCATCAACCCGAGACTCCTATAAAGCAAAGAAGGTTAGCAACTAACAAAGCAAGAAAGGCATAGAATAACAAATAGAAAATTCTTACCTTCAAACCCACAAATGAAGGCATGAGGCGATCACGACGGAACTGCTCGTAGTGCCCCGCAGGCTCCCTCAAATACCGCATAGCATCCGAGCCCACCATGGCCTCCGCAACCTGCTCGCGAGACAAGCACCTCACCAAGAACATGGTCGAGGGAGGATCAAAGGGAATCCTCGGGCCCGCCACGCCAGGATAAACCTGACGGAAGATCCGCTCTCCCAAATACCACTCAAAAGAGAACGAACCCACAATCAGGATCCTCTGGCGGTCTATCGCCCTTGAGGCAAGGACAGCATCCGAAGCCAACCCATGGTACTTCGCCCATGGGAAGTAGTCAATCCACGCCAAGAAATACAATCCACGTAACAAAAAGCAAAATTGCGTTACCTTGTACCAATCTAGGCGTAAGAGGGCCTACCTATACTGCTGGAGAGTCCGGAAGGGCGCAGGACCCCTATGACGCCATGCCTTGCAAACCGGAAAATCCAACTCCCAGCCCGTAGGCGCCATGTCCGGGAAATGCTCAAAGAACCAAGGCTACATCGAAACATGAAGCTAAGCACCATACACTTGAAATCATGCAAATCACCAAATAGATACAAAAAGCAAAACGCACCTGCAAGGCCTTCCAAAAACCGCACAAGCTCTCAGGAGGAAGAGTCGTCTGCTTGTATCCCTCATCACTCACGCGGCAAGCAAACCGCATGCACCTCAAGAGGTTGGCATAGCCCGGCAACCCCCAGTTGTACTCTCTCACCCTCTCCCAATCCAACAAGCCAGGGAGGTAAATAGCATGGATACGCTCTCCCTTGTCACCAAAGATGGTGGTGGCAAGGAGATAGGCGATAAACTTCCTCCCTTCTGTTCCACCGAGGTAGTTTTCTTGTACCTCGCATCAGTCAAAGCGGCATAGAGCTCGCTGTAGGGACGATAATGGTGACCCCAGGTATTCCCCCAAGGGCCGAACAACTCCACCATCTCAGTCTTACGTTTCCAAATGGAAACGTCATACACAATGGGCGTACCCACGCAAGGCACCCCGGTCAATATAGCAAATTCCGATGGAGTGATCATCATCTCCCCATTAGGGAAGTGGAACGTGTTGGTAGTATCCCAAAAATGCTCCAAAGACAATCGGACAATGCATCTCTTGACTTGCTCAAACGAGTCCGCCGCTTTCAAAAGGGGTCCGAACCTCGCACCCAAAACTACACCCTGCACCTCTTTGGGCAAGATCTTAAAAAGTTTCAAGAACCATAGTTACCATGGGGATTCAAATTCTCATCGGGTTCCTATGATCAATTCGCAACCTCTTAGGTTCACATTTCAATCAAATGTTCAATCCTAAGCATGTTTCTAAGTTCGTTCACGCCGCGCAAGATCACATGCGCTACAAACTTGACAATTGCATACAATTTCTACACAATTTCTACTCAAGGCAAAGCATACAAACTAAAATTCAATGCATAAAACTATGAATTCAAAGTTTGAGGCTTACCACAAACTTGGAAGCACGGGAACTCAAGTGATTCTCCGGTCGAAAGAGCAACTCCGACCGATCCCAAACGATGTCGGGCATCCTATCCGACCGTGTGTACCTATCTTGAGGAAAAGCCACATTAGGCTTCCTCTTGGAAGGCTTGACATGGGAAGGAAAAGCTTTGGTGAAGATGTCAATGTCTTCAACCTCCTCCCGGACCTCGGCCCTTCTACTCCTTTTCTTCGCCAATTTGGGAGCCATGAAGAAGGACGAACAAGCTAGCAAAGGCAAACAAGCAAAGATGGAGAAATTGGGATTTTCTCTCTCCAAGGGTTTTAAAAACTCACTCTCAAATTCACCCCAAGTTTGTGAGAAATCACAAATAAACTTCAAATTATGCACAAATTATGCAAAATCAAGCAAATGCAAGCAAAAAGAAGCAAATATGAGCAAGAAATGAGGTTTGGGCAACAATGGATGTAGAGAGAGAGAGTCTCGAATTTTTGGGAAGAAATGACCCAAAATTCGGCTCCCTCACAAAAATACCCATTTTTTCGCCTCTGAACCGGCCCGGCGACCAGGTTCAGGGCCGCCTAAGCTCAGCGGCCCAGTCGCTGGCCCTGGCAGCCAGCCGCTTAGCCTCCGCGGCTGAGCCGCCCAGCCTGGCGGCCCATCTCATGGCCTTCGCACAATAACTTTAGCCGCCGAGCGAGCTCGTACAGGCCGCCCAGCGTTCGACGGCCCTGCGCATGGCCGCCGAACCAGATTGTGTGTTCGCCCCTCTCGGGGCGGGCCCACGAGTTCAAATTCCGCGCGAGATTGCATTTCTTGACCGTTGGAAGCTCGGGAGATTTGAATATATCGCCTAAAATGACTCTTTTTCCCCCACAGCTTGGTTTCCTATCCCAGGGACCCGGCATTATCTATTTATGCATGCGCGAGCCTTATATCTAACTTTTTACAGGCACAGGCACTTCATTGTTTTTTTTGCAGGCACAATTTTCCAAACACAGGCACAGTTAAGGCAGGGCAACACACCGCTCTTTGAGGATGAGGCTAACAAAATTAGCGTCGCGTCGACAACAGTTAAAGTAGGGAAACACACCGCTCTTTGATGATGAGGTTATCAAAATTAGCATCACGTCAGTATCCGCAAAGCAGAGCAACGCACCACTTTTTAAACAAAGCAGGTAACTCTGATCACGGGCGGTCAGGAGTCTATCTTTTCTTCTCTCTAACATAAAGCATTTTCAAAAAAAAAAACATTGCAGGCATTTTTAGCAAATACTTTGACCTTCGCTTTTACAAGCTCGGCCAAAGTGGGGGGCTTCTGTAGACACCCTAATCGGTTCTCATCCCCTGACAACGCAACGCCCGATGATGATGGTAATGGATTAACATGGACGTAAGTAGAAAAGGACATTGCTCGGAAATCTAGACCAAATTCCTTGAAACCTCAGTCTTTGGATAGCCCTTGTTATAAGGATTCCAACGCCTTTAACCTTGCCTCAATCAGGTTCCCGGATCAAGAGATATCGCGTCTCAAAGATTTGGGTCAAAACCGCTCAATCCCGACCCCCTGGGTCAGCCCAAGGGCAAATTCGTAATTTAAAGAGCACCAAAAAGTCAAAAACCCTATTCACACGCGCGCCTTCAGGTCCAGCGGCTGACGCGACCTGTCCGGCAACCAGCGCGTGACAGCGGGGGGCATTAGGCCAGCCGCTGAGCCCCAGCGGCGGCCGCAGGCCCTAGCTGCCCTCCGTGTGGCCGCCGAACCAGCTTTTTGGCTGGGCCGAGTTTTGGCGCCAGGCTTCTTGCCCTAAGCCCCTAAATTCGTCCCCCAACTCAATAAATATTCCTCTTTACGCTCTTTTGCAGGGGTCAGTCAGTTCATAATTTTGAAAGCATTGAGAGCACATATTTCCCCAAATCAAACAGAATTCAGAAATATGAAGGTCCAAGCAAGCAATACACCTAGCCTAGCACCCAAGATCGAAGAGAAATTCCAATTCTACTAGTCCCGTTCGAATAAGAACGTTCAGGTTAACCATCCTGAGGGCATAATTCTTTATTAAATCTCTTATTTGCTGTTTATTAATCATGTTTTATTTAGCTTTTGATTATGGTTGAATTAAATTTGCATGCTTTGGATTTTGTACATAATTATGCATGATTAGTTAATATAAAGTTTGCGTCTTTTTATTAGTTTACCCAAGTTTGCATCTTTTTGTAGTTTTTGCATGCATATAGTAACCTCCTAGATTTATTTTAGCATAAAGTTAATGTCTTTACATTATTATTATTCTTTTGAAGATACTAACGGTTTTTGTTAATGTGCATATGCAATACATGGCGCGTTTAGCAAAGTTGGTAGGTTGGAGCGTTAATTTAATGTTTTATATCATGTTTATGCTAGTCAATAAAATGCATGTAAATCGGATATAAATCGTGCAAAGTGATAACGTAGGTAATTCGGTTGTTCTTAACCCGCCTAGTTAATTTAGGATCATTGGACGACCGGATTTGTATGGAACCATATAGCATAAATAAATACTTGACATGGATAAGCTTAGTAGATGCCGTTAATACGGGCGATTTAGATGAGATTTGTTTTGTTTATTTCGTACCTACATCCCCGAAATCAATATTTAGTCCCCATGGACATGAGTCAATTCCCAATAGGAATTGAGGTGCACTTTTGATGGTTTTCAATTGTCTACTTAAAAATTGGTGGCGGCTTCTTATTTGCAAATTATTGTTCTTTATAATTAATTTGAATCGCATGTGGCATATATTTAAGAACCATTAATTCCAACTAAAAATCGAAAAATCGCCGGAAAGGGTGAGGGTTCTTACAGTAGGCAACGTTCCAGTGAACACTAAAGTTTCAAGGATCATTCCCAGACACAAAGACCTTTTTATACGTTTAATAATTTGATGCCTAACAAATATAAATTCACATTTATATAATTGCAGAGCTTTAACATGAACTCTAAGAAATAAATAAATAACCTAGAAAACATGAGAATAACTTGTGTCTTCTTCTTGATCTTTATCTAGCAAACTCTTGCATAAATAAATTCCTAAAACACTAACACACAAGTTAAGTAGCATCACTTTATAATTAAATAAGTTTGTCATCTTCAAAACTCAATTGCTCAACACATTCAACCAATTTTCTCTCTCTTTCTCATAGATAATACCATATTTAAATCTTTCCCCACCAAATCGTCTTCATAATCGATCAATCGAACTCCATTTTCTGATGTCACATTGTTCGCATAGATATCTGTTATCACTCCATAAACAAAATAAAATTAAAATCAAAATTTGTGGTTCATCTATTCGCAAAGGAGTTTTGCATACTGAATTTGATGTCAAGCTATGGGTGGCTATGAACTCTTCAAGAGGATCGAAGGATAGATAGATATGGGTATTCAATTTGGGTACTGAATTTTATGGCTAGCTAAGCTCATAGTTGTATGCTATTTTGATGTCCATTCAGGTGTAGATGCAAGCACCAGACCGTACCTTCAACATTGTAGTGACTGGAGTTCATCATCAGATATTCAGCTTCGAATTAGATAGTTCATACTGTAAAGACGAAACGTGATACTAGAGGAAAGAAAAATGATACTTCATTATAATTAACAATAAAAGTGTTAGTTTTGTACTTCCTTGTATTAGTTTTTCGATCCTATGTATCACTTTATTAATATTATGTGTCAATTTATTATTAAAACAAACATAACTCAAAGTAACCATCAAAATTTAATTTAGCATAACCATTTCTTGGAGGGACCTAATCGGTATTATCCCTAATATTTTTCGGTGATATTGTCTTAACGCTAGCCCCACGAGTATCAAAACTGAAATTCTGATTAGCTAAAGCTTGCCATTCTACAAAACTACATCTAACTAAATGTGCAATTTGGGTAGGATTAGTAATTAACTTATCAAATTCTATTTTGTTACGAGCAGCCCAAAACAGCCACCATGTCATTATTAAGAGGATAAAATCCCATTCTGAAAGCTTTTTATGAAGTGCATTCAAGTGATCCACAAAGGAAAGCGAGTCCGGGACTAATATGTTTAATCGTTTTCCAAAAATAGTCTGAACTTTGTCCCACACTTGGAAAAAGTGTGGACAGTCAAAAAATAAGTGAAACTTATCCTCATAATGATGTTTGCAAAATACACATTCTTGAGGCACAAAAACTTTACTTTGTTGTAGCCTATGCTTTGTCGGTAAACCATCTAGACATAATTTGCAAAGAAAAATTTTGATCTTATTGGGAAGAAAGAGATTCCAGATCCAACTAAAATCACATTTTTTTCTTATACTTATCTTCGATACCCTGCGCTAACCATATTGCAGATTTGAAGGAGAACACTCCATCACTCGAAAATCTCGATAATACTTTTCAGGGACATTATTATATGGTATAGGAATTCCTGTAATAACTTGAATAATACCATTTGAAACAACTCGAGCTAATAAATCGATATCCCAACATCCATTATCAGTAATGAAAATACTAACCGGGGTGTCTAAATCAAACAAAGGGTCATCTGAGGTAGGTGAATGACAATTATCGAGTGAAGACTGACACACCCAATTATCTCTCCAAAAATTAATGTCAACCCCATTTCCAACTTGCCAACGTATACCTTTCTGAAACAACGAACGCAAATCTATTAAATGCTTCCATTGCCAATATGTATTCTTACCTTTAAAATATTGAAAGAAATCTACACCACGGAGGTACTTGTGCTGAATCATCCGCACCCACCTAGTATTCGGCTCGGAAAGGACTTTCCAAATAAGTTTCATTTGCATTGTTTTGTTAGTAGCTTCTGATTTACGCAGACCCAGTCCACCCAATTTTTTGGGCAGCAAACTTTATCCCAACCTATCAAATTGGGAGATTTATTATCTGGTTCTTTATTCCATAAAAAGTTGCGGTTAATTCTATCTAATTTATTGAGTGAGTCTATAGGCAGAGTAAAACTTTACATTGTATAAGTAGGTGTTGCTGCAAATTTTGCCTGAATTTGAGTAGCACGTTCTGCTTGGGACAGAGAATTCGCCTTCCATTTAGAAAGATGACTACCAGTACGATCTATAACGTCAGTAAAAGTACTATTCGTAACTCTTTTACTAATAATAGGACAACCAATGTATTTATCAAGACAAGAAGAGTGACTCATCTCTAGAATACCTTTAAAGGTGTCAATATTGCTTCTAGAAATATTCTTTGTGCATTGGAATGCTGATTTATGAAAATTTACCTTTTGACCTGACATTCTACAGTAATCTTTAAGTATTTTCTTAATAGTATGACAACTTTGACTAGATGCTTCTGCAAATATCATAGTATCATCGGCAAAGGTTAAAAAACGACAACTTATCCGCTCTGTGACAAATTTTAATACCTATACTCTTAGAAGAGGTATCACTCTCTCTTTGAAGACGTCTAGCTAAAACCTCAGCACAAAGTATAGAAATATACGGAGATAAACGATCACCCTGACAAATACCCCTAGACGAGGCAAAGGTAGACCCCGGTGCATTATTAACGAGAACTGTAAAGGAAACTGTTGTGATACATTATTTAATCCATGATATCCATTGCTCATTGAACCCAAACTTTCTAAAAACATGAAAAAAAAAATTCCAATCAAGTCGATCATAAGCTTTTTCCATGTCAAGTTTGATAGCTAGCCATCCGCTTTTACCTTTCTTTGACTTAAAAGAATGAAAAACTTCATGTGCTAACAAAATATTATCTTGAATGCATCTATCCGCTACAAAAGCGCCTTGTAACGGGTGAATAAGTCTAACAATTACTGATTTTAGTCTTTAAGTGAGAATCTTAGAAATGATCTTATACAACATCGAGCACAAACTAATCGATCTAAAATGATTAGCGGACGATGAATTATCTATTTTAGGGATTAAAGATATAGAAGTCTGATTCACTTCTTTAAGCATTTTCCCGGAATGAAAAACGGCCTTAATAGCTCGACAAACAGACGGACCAACAATATGCCAATAAATTTGAAAAACACTTGCCTGAAAGCCATCTGGTCCAGGATAAGAGCTAGTAAGAAAACGGCTTCTTTAATCTCTTCACCAGTCACCATTTTAGTCAAAAAAGCATTATCCTCATTGATGCTAACCTCAGGGAGTACATCTTTAAGATCATCTATTGAATTGACCGAGCAGGAAAGGTCTTGAGAAAACCTTAACTTAAATTCTTTAGTAATTCTAAAGACATATTAGCTGGTTCAGAATAATTGATACCATCTATGCTAACAAAGGTAGTAATTTTTTTCCTGTTTCTTCTAATAGAAGCCTTCGTTTGAAAGAAAGTTGTATTTCTATCTCCTAAAAGGAGGTTCTTTGCTCTTGACTCATTGAATGTGGTATACAGTGAGCAGTTTTTAGAATTAAAATTAAGATACTGCTATGATTATAGGGGACCTATGCCGCCATTATTGTGAGCTAGTTTATTATTCCCTTCCTACCATAATACAAGTCGTTTTCGAAATTAATTTTTTCCAATATTAGAAATTAACTTTTTCCAATATTATTATAAGTTATATTTTAGAATTTCTACAAAGTATTTATTATTCTTTTTCCATTCTATCATTTTTAACATTACTTTATTAATTACCAAATACAAAGTCAATGGGTCGTAAACTAGTCACGTCTAATTAATTTTGATAGAATTGAGAATATTTAATAACTCTCTTAATTCGTAACCAAAAACCTTAAACGACTTATATTATAGGACGGAGAGAATAATGTTTGAAGAGACGATATGAATATCTACTTTGTGACAAGGTGATGCCAGTAAGTTTTGCCTCTTAAACATGTAGTAATTATTGGCAAACAGTTGGGCTCATGGGTTAACTGTTTTTGGCCAGCATTAACTACTTGACGTTATTTGTGTACAAATTCATGAGACATGTTTTTCTTATAAGTTATTTCTACACCCGTCAACATATGATAAGCTCATTGCAGTCAACAGTTGTTGCGCATACTCTGTTGTGGGTAGCTCCGGTAGTAGAAGGGGACTATTGGAATCCCAATCTGAAACCAAACCACAATTATTAATTTTGCAATAGTCACTTATCCAAAGAAAAAACATGGATTTTCGGTTATAAACATCAATCTAATGGACTTGTCAGATAGAGAAGAATTTCTTATGTTCCTACCTAGCACAATGGACTAATGGTTTGGAACTTGTTTCGTTCTTTGACTTCAAAAGTACCAGAGGCCTATAAGTAGTTTCAGACTTTAATGATCGACTCTTACAGTTCAATGATCTGTGTGCTCTTTTCCCGCCTTCTCAGTTTCCCTTCTGATCCTCCTTCCGTTTCTCATGTTCAACACCAATACACAGCAAAATAGAACATTGGTTGCAAAAGGAAAGGTATTTAAGCCAGCAGTATAACACACCGGATTGAGTATCCTCAAACGGAAGACGGAAATAAGACTAGATGCACATTCCAGTAATACACACAGTAAGAGCATCATACTGAGAAACAAATAACGACAATAAATAACAAAAGGAACTCAACAACATCCAAGTAGCAAATGAACTACTACCTTCAATGCCTTATTCAGTCCCTTTGCTTTAACGTGTGATTACTACAGTCAGTACCTTATTCAATTCCTATCATTTAACTTGTGATTGCCCTTTTTCGTCCAAGAAGGTTCACTGAATTTGTGCAGTAACACCAAGCTTTCAGTATAGCTATATAGCTGACCAGGAATAGCTGTTCAGCTGTAGCATCAAAGGCATGGTCTTTATACTGAAAGCCTAGCGTTTTCATCTTAATTCAATAATTACGCATATCCCCGAACGCCCATTACAACCTATTCATGGTTACTGCCTGACTACTCCAGCTAACATAAGGAGAATCACTATCCACCACCACTACATAAATTGCTTCCACTGATGAGTAAACTTTGAGAAGCTAGAAAATTATTCCTGAGCCAGAAATCTAGATTTACTAATTACCACCACAAAGACGCAAGACAATCGGGCTATACAACAGATAGTAGGAACGTTTAGCATATAACACCCCCAGACAGTACTAGAAACCACAGCACAAACATCTCCTGGACTCCGAGACAGAATAGTCGTGACTTACCAAGTTGATCGAAGAAGTTCAGTTCCTTTGAAAATCTGGCTGATTTGTAATTGACCTAACCCAAGCCCACTTATGATCCATTGTATTAACTACATTCTTCGATTGAGCAACCTCTGTGATCGGAATGTATGCATAGCTGCCGTTGACACGGCCTGCAACAAATCCAGTATACCCTGCCATGGCCCCATGAATTGCCGAGTGAGCAAGTAGAGTGCAGTACAAGTTGTCTATGGCATTTGCAGGAACAGCACGTATCATATATGTTGGATCTATGTACTTGACCGTAAACAGCTCCCCTGGATGAGTCCTTTTCCACCAATTGTTGAGCTCTGACTTCAACCATTTCCCAACATCTAACAAAACAGGGTTGCCAGATTCATCTCTCTGATGTTCCTCACTCCTAGGAATCAAATATTGTCCGGCACCCTCAGCAACTACTACTACTGCATGCCCATTATTTTTCAGTCGTTGTTCGAGGAACTCGAAAAGCCCTCCCTTTCCTTCAAGAAAGAAGTCGTTTTCAGGGATCAAACAACAATCAACATCACGACTACTTAAGGTTGCATGAAGCGCAATGTGGCCAGTGCTTCGCCCCATTAGTTTGACCAAGCCAATACCATTATTTGCACTCTCAGCTTCCACATGAGCAGCACTGATTGCTTGCTGAGCCATTTCTATAGCTGTCTGAAACCCAAATGATTGGTCAATGATTCCCACATCATTGTCGACTGTTTTCGGTATTCCTGCAACAGTAACATTCAATTCTCTCCGGCGAATCTCTTCATATATCTTTACAGCACCACGCATGGTCCCATCTCCACCAATGATGTAAACCTATCCACACATATGGAGAAAAAGTGTATTCAGCTCTCAGTTCAGTAGTTTCTCAAATTGTCCAAGATAACTTCTTGTCTATAATATTGTACAAGCGTGCTGTATGTTTGTTCACTATGAAAGGTGCGTATCTATCTTCTAATAACTTCCTGAGAAGAACTATCCGTGCTATAGATCAAACATATGGAAATAAAGGTCAAGTGCCCTCTTTTGTTTTTGTAGTTTCATCCCAGTTGGTAGCATCGTCCTAAAATGATGTAGTAGCTAGCTTTTTGCCTTTTAAATAGACGCATACCTATCACTATATTTTATTTTTTCTGGTGCGAGAGAAGGGCAACCCCGAAATTTAGCTCACTACAATACAACCTTCTCTCTACTCCACTTACCATCTGCTTCATGAGAACCTTACCTCCACCAAAGTGCTACCTGACTCACTTTCTTGGAATGATTTGTTCGCTACTATTCTCTGCTACATATGGAAAAGTCGAAACCTCAGAATATTTGAAAACAAAATACCACCCCTCCTCCCTTGGTTTAAATCCGGTGTCTTTTTTGCTCGGGAATTCAGGTCTGTTATGGGCACTAACCCTATTAGACTGTCCAATTATATTAACTTGTGTTGGCATCCACCACCAGAAGATTGGGTTAGATTAGACACTGATTGGTCTGTCTTAGGACAGCATAATCATGCAGGAGCATAATCATGCAGGAGCTGCGGGTATATTAGAAATAATGAAACCTATAATTGGTTGCTTAGTTTCCAGCAAATTTTGGGAAACAACGATATTCTTAGTACAGAGATTGGGTAATCAAAAAAGGCCTGGAACTTGCAATTGCTAATGGCTGGAACAAATTGGTCGTTTATTATGGTTCCCTAACAGCTGTCAGAATGCTTAATGTTCATGTAAATCCCAAGAGGAACATTTATACTAACATAATCAGCCAATGTAGGGTGCTATGTCATCAACTCCAGGAAGTTTACATCACGCACCAGTACAGGGAAACTGACCAGGTTGCGGATATTTTGGCCAAAGAAGCTGCTGGGAACCAAGTACGGTTTGAAGACACCCGTTTTTCCGATGTTATGAAAAGCAACTGTTCACTAGCTTGTTTTGCTAATGCTAGAAGCACTAATTTTCCTAGAACTTGGGCCAAGCCACACTAACAATATCTTGAAAAAGAATAGAACTAAGACTAGGGGGCATTATCAAAGAAACAAAGCTGCTCCTCTTGCTCAAACCCAAGGCTGGCAAGCCAATCAGTAGTCTTCTCTACATTTGCGAACCATCAAGCACGCAGGACATAGCTATCACTATATTTAACATGCCAATTAAACATACCTTGGGTGAAAATATAAAGAAGCAGATAGAGGACCTGACCTGATTGAAAGCGCGACGTTGAATGGAATCAACAATTCTGACAAGATCGAAGCCACCCCTTGAAGTCTGGAGGATAGTGCCACCCTTCTTGTGCCAGTCATGAACCATCCTAGAAGTGAGGAGAAGAGGGTCCGTGTCAGAGTAGAACCCCCTGTATCCGGAGCGTATGCCGAAGATGTTACGGACGCCGTAGAGCTCAGAGAGGCCGACAACAAGCTCTCTAAGGACAGTGTTGAGACCAGGGCAGAGTCCACCACAAGTGAGGATGGCGGCCTTAACAGCAGTGACGTCAGATTGTGGGTCGTTGTTATTGAAGTAGATGAGCTTTCGAGGACCCGAGCGGTGGTAAGCAAGAGGGGGAGAATTCTGTTGGCCGTAGGTGCCAGAGAGATCGTAGACAACCTTGTTGGGAATGGAGGTTAGAAAAATGAGAAGAACAAACGCAATTTCATAAACTATATGATTTTTTAACTTCATTCCACTGAGTACAATATCTACTTATTTCAATGAGTTTTGTATAATACCAACGGTGAGACAATGTAACTTGTAAAGAACGAGGGTGACTTTGTCCACAACTCACCCTTATCTTTTACAAAAGTGACTCCATCCCACGGGACGGTCTTTTAAGCTAAACATGGAATACATCACATCACCACTACTACCACTAATTATTTGATTGGTTAATGACTCCAAATGAGCACAGTGACAATCACCTGCGCTGGCTTGGAAGCACCCCAGAGGGTGGGACAATTGGGCAAGTAATTTAAGGCTACTCCACAGCCAAGACGAGATTCAAACCCTCGACCTTTATTAAGATGGATGTATCTCTACCCGTCAACCAGTTACTACTTACTAACCACACGACTTCTAACTCTTAAGAAAATGTAATTTACCAAGCACTAAATAATAGTAATTAATTTTGGAGTATAAACTAACAGACCTGGCGAAGGACCACATCAGAGGGAGATATGTAGAAGCCATCATGAGAGGGGTGATAAAAGGGGTTTTTCTCCATCGGATTCGTTACCGTCTTCAATCCTACCACGTAATCTCCTAGGTGAGGTAACAGCAGCATTTTGATTCGTGAGAAGGACAGATTTTCCAATTCCACACTGCTTGCTGCTATGGCTGTTGTTGCACCTGTTGCTGTTGCTGTACCTGTTGTTGTGCCTGTTTCTGTTGCTGTTGCTGATTGAACTTGTGTTTCTGCTTTTGGATCCCCATCCATATCTCTTGTCATCATACTGTTTCTTAATTCTTTCCCAAACAAAGAACAAAAGATTATATAAGCATACAAGACTCTACTTAAGCTCCCAAGCGGCAGCCAAACCTCCTGCTGCCAAGTGTCCAATATGCCAACACCTGGGACTTGTCTGCATGCAAATTCTTGCTTTCTCTTTATTTAAATTTCTTTTCTTTTGCCCGGAGAAATGCATCTTTACAGCCTAGGCCTAGTCTCCCAGACTCTCCCTCTCTACACAGGCAATTTTGGCTTCAATTAATCCACTCAAAACAATTTCTTGATAATCCATTAATTAGCAATAATCTCAAAGTATTCCAATTTTTATGTGCACTAATGAAAACCTTGCCCCATCTGTTTTTCTGAATTCTGGTTTAGGCAAATTGGCGAAAACTTCTAAGAAGTTTGGACTTTTTGGTTAGAACACCCAAACATTTTCAACTTTGGCCAGTAACCCCAAAAAAAATGAAAAAGCATTGCAATTCTCCCCCAACCAGCCATTTTAACAAAAATTTGCCCCCTTTTGCCCTCATGTGCTTTACACGTGATCATTAATTGGATTCAGCAATTAATGACCACGTGCAAAGCACATGAAGGCAAAAGGGGGCAATTTTTTTTTTAAAGTGGCCGGAAAAGCAAGGTTGGGGGGAATTACAAGGCTTTTTTATTTTGTTGGGGGTACTTGCCAAAACTGAAAATGTTTGGGTATTTTAGCCAAAAAGTTCAAACTTCTTGGGAGTTTTCGCCAATTTGCCCTTCTGGTTTCTATATCAAAGCGTTAACACTTCATATTATGACCTATGATTCTTGGACTCTTCATTTCAATAGAAGTATCCGTGTCAAATACTTGGACACTAGGATACAATATATATGACACTTGGACACTTCAAATTAGCAAAAAACCAGAAAAACATCCTAAAAATAGGCGAGTACGTGATCCGATCCTCACCCGAACCAGATCCTCGGATTCCCGAATCTGAGAAACATAGATTCTGACCAAACATATCAAGAAAATAGTTAGCTACAACGAACACTATGACAGTTTTTATAACACAGGACATAAAACTTGAAAAGCTTGAAGACAGAGTTTTGTGTTTAATGGTTTTCTATACTATTAGGTGAGGGAATACCTCAAATATATACACAAACTGGAGCCTAAATTAGGCGAGTATCAAGCCCATAATCAGCCTATGATAAGGGCAAATAATAAGGAGAGGAAAACTTCCTAAAACTAAATATACAGAGAATCACAAATTATAGGAAAGCTTCCTAAAGCTAAATATTAGGAGAATCACAAATTATAACTTCCTATATTTTCCTACACTCCCCCTCAAGTTGGGTCGTGGGATCGACGATGCCCAACTTGCACAAGACACTCTCAAACGGGATGGGGCCAATGGCTTTGGTCAAGATGTCTGCTAACTGATCTTCGGACCGGACATAGGGCAGTCTTATAACTTTTCCTTCAAGATTGTCTTTGATGAAGTGACGATCCACTTCAATATGTTTGGTTCGATCATGCTGAACCGGATTCTCTGAGATGCTAATTGCAGCTTTATTATCACAAAAGAGTTCACAGGGCCTTCTTTGAGGGAAACCGAGTTCGTTAAGAAGTTTTCTAAGCCATAGAACCTCTACAACCCCTTTTGCTATTCCTCTGAATTCTGCTTCTGCACTCGATAATGCAGTTACCTTCTGTTTTTTGTTTTTCCATGTGACCAGGTTACCTCCAACTAGGGTAAAGTATCCAGAGGTGGACTTCCTACCATCCCTGTCACCTGCCCAATCTGCATCTGTATAGGCCAGAAGATCAACGTGGTTGTTTTTCCTGAACAGGATTCCTCTACCAACAGTACCTTTGAGGTACCTCAAGACTCTTAAGTCTGCATCCATGTGCTGGATTTGGGGCATGTGCATGAATCTGCTGACTATTCCAACGGCATATGCAATATCGGGCCTAGTGTGTGATAGGTAGATTAGTTTTCCAACCATTTTCTGGTATTGCTCTCTATTTGCTACTTTGGCCCCTTCAGTGATTCTGAGCCCATGGTTGGTCATAATGGGAGTTTCTGCTGGTTTGCAGTCAATCAGGCCTACCTCTGCCAACATATCAAGTATGTATTTCCTCTGGGAGATGAAAATTCCTTGCTTCGATCTTAGAACCTCAATACCAAGGAAGTATTTAAGGTTCCCTAAGTCTTTCATTTCAAATTCTTGAAACAACTTTCTTTTTAGGTCTTCAATTTCTGCCATATCATCCCCTGTGATAATTATATCGTCTACATAGATTATGAGGCATGTGATGAGGCCTTGTTTCCTTTTTAGGAACAAGGTGTGGTCTGAGTTGCTCTGGTGATACCCAAACCTATTCATCGCCATAGTGAATTTTCCGAACCAAGCCCTGGGTGACTGCTTTAGGCCATACAATGCCTTGTTGAGTTTGCATCCTTCACCGGATTTGAAGGTGTGAGTGAAGCCAGGAGGAGCTTGCATGTAGACTTCTTCTTTTATTTCCCCGTGTAGGAAAGCATTTTTTACGTCGAACTGATAGAGGGGCCAGTCTTTGTTTGCTGCAATAGAGAACAGGACTCTGATAGTATCAATTTTTGCTACCGGGGAGAATGTCTCAGAGTAATCGATCCCATAAGTCTGAGTGTATCCCTTAGCTACTAGCTGAGCCTTGTATCTTTCAATTTTCCCGTCAGCTTTGTACTTGATCGAGAACACCCATATACACCCCACCACCTTTTTTCCCTTAGGCAGGACACATTTATCCCAAGTTTTATTTTTCTGGAGTGCATCCAATTCTTCTTGCATAGCTTTCTCCCAGTTCTTATGTTTTAGGGCCTCTTCAGCAGTTTTAGGAATCTCAGAGGTATATAAGACGGTATTGAAGGCTAGAGCTGTTTGTGATAGACTCCCCCTGTCTGGTTCTTCCACTGGGTAGCTAGATCTCCGTGCTTCAAATTCTGGATCATATCTCCTAGGAGGGATGCCCCTTGTACTTCGTGGAGGTAATTGGTACCTCAAAGCAGGAGTTTTTTCACTAAGCTCAGATTGGAGTTCTGGGTTACAAGTGTCACCAGTTGGGCCCTGCAATTGTGTTTCTTGGACATCTGGAGAGTTAGTATTATTTAAATTGATACTTACCTCTTGTGGATGCTCATCAGATAGGGTTTGAGCTGGCGGAGTGAGTGTTGTGGTAGGTTGTACAACAGCCGGAGCGGTCGCGGTGGTATTGCCTACTTGCTCAGGAGGGTCCTGATCTAACACCATAGGGTACGTCAGCCAACTTAGATCGTCAATTGGACTCTCCCCCTGAGACCGAGGATGGTTGGCGTAATAATAGGTGTTTTCAAAAAACTCACAGTCCATGGTTGTATACATCTTGTTATGGACAGGATCAAAACACCGATACCCCTTTTGGTCGATGCCATACCCAACAAAGACACATTTGACGGCCCGAGCTTCAAGTTTGTGACGGTTTCTTTTGGGGAGGTGAACAAAGACCACACAACCAAATACACGGGGAAGAAGAGTATTAGTGGAGGGAATGGTCATGTAAGACTGTAAGCACTCAAGAGGAGTGTTATGTTCAAGGCTTTTTGTGGGGAGGCGATTTGTGAGGTAGGTGGCAGTGGCAATGGCTTCGGGCCAAAAATGGGCAGGGACATGGGATTCAAGGATTATGGCTCTGGTTATTTCAAGTAGGGTTCGATTTTTCCTTTCGGCTACACCATTTTGTTGTGGGGTGTCAGGGCAAGTTTTTTGATGAATAAGGCCATTTGTGGAGAAGAAGTTTTTCATGTCCAAGTTCACATACTCCCCCCCCATTATCGGATCGTAAGATCTGGATTTGTGTTTGGAATTGGGTGCAAACCATCTTATAAAAGGCGACAAATACATCAAAGACTTCAGATTCAGTTTTCAAAAAATATACCCAACTCATCCTGGTACAGTCATTAATAAAGGAAATAAAGTACGAAAAACCATGCATCTCAAATTCGGGGGCTGGTCCCCATACATCCGAGTGAATCAAACTAAAGGGTTTTTTAGTACGACTAGAACTAGGAGCATAAAAATGTTTATGGCTTTTGGCCAGTACACAAGTCTCACAATCTAAGGACACAAAAGACTTAGCTAAAGAAGGGAAAAGTTTTTTCAGGTACCCAAGTGAGGGGTGTCCAAGACGCCGATGCCATACCCATAGTTGTTGATCGGTGGACCCATGAGCTAGTGCTGCGCTACCTTGTTGGACCACTTCATCGACGTAGTACAACCCATCTCGCTCAGTACCATGCCCAATAATCTCCCTGGTCCGAGCATCCTGCACAATACAACCAGTAGCAAACATTAGAACAATGCAGTTTAGGTCCTTGGTAAGCTGACTAATAGAAAGTAACTTATGAGATAAGTGGGGAATTAAAAGACAATTTGTCAAGTGGATTTTGGGGGAAATCTCCACAGCTCCAGTTCCAACCACCTCAACACACTCTCCATTAGCAGTCTGAATAAGGGATTTTTTTGACTGGTTGATTTTATTAAGATCATGGGGGTCAAAGGTCATAGTATCTGTTGCTCCACAATCAAAAATCCACCCCGGATTTTTGTTTTTGCATATAAAACTGGCCCCATTAATGGTGTGATTTTTCTCGTGTATGGGAAAATAAGGAGTAGTTTTACTTTTTTGGGTCTCTTGTGGAGTTTTTTGTGGAATGGGATTTTTTGTATTAACAAGACTAGGCCCCCCTTTTTCTTTAAGAGCTGCTGTGTCCAATCCCCTTGCCTTTCTCTCTCCTTGGTCCTTTTCCCAATGTTCTAGTGCTTCATCCTTGGAGTTATGTCCTCCAATTTTCCCGGTTAATTTCTCTATCCCTTCAAAGGGCTGTATGCCGGTGGTCATGTACAACTTACCTCCGGTGGTGGTGAGGTTTGCTTCTCCGGCGACCTCACTTCTTTCTTCTCCTTCTCCGGCGGCGGTGAGGTAAGCTTGGGGCTTCCTTTCATTGGTTGTTCTTTGATCTTTGGGTCCACGTTTCCTTGAGTCGGGCCACCAATCCGGGTACCCGATGAGTTTGAAACAACCCTCTTTGGTGTGCTTTGTACCACCATAGTGAGAGCACCTCAGGTTAGCCTTATCTTCTGTTTCTCGCCAAGATGAGGGCTTGCCTGATCGGCCTTTCACCGCAAGTCCGCTTCCTATGCCTGAGGGAGTCTCTCCCGATGATGGTTGCCCCTTCATAATTCCCCTTCTTGCAATCTCGCGTCTGATGGTGGCATAGGCGGTTTCAACAGTAGGTAGAGGGTCTTGGTTCAAGAGATCCCTCCTTTCTTTATCAAAACTGTCATGAACTCCGGCAAGGAATTGGTATAGGCGGCTTCTTTGGATGATTTTGTTGTAAATTGAGATGTCTTCGGCACATTTCATGGGGTTGGGTGTCCTCCGGTCTATCTCCTTCCAGATTGCTATCATCTTCCAATAAAAGACCTGAATGGAGTCATTTTCCTGGGTTAGTGTGTTGGCTTTGGTAGTGAGATCAAAGATCTGGAGTTCATCCCTCCCACTGCTGTAGAGGGTTTCAATACCCTTTCATAGTTCCTTAGCGTTTGGATAGTCAAGAAATTGGTTTACCAAGTCCGGATCAATATTGTCGATGATCCATGAGATTACCGAAGAGTCTCGCTGTACCCACTTTGGGTAGTCTGGGTCGGTCGTTGGTGGAGGGTCGGCACTGATATGGTTGAGTCGGCCCCTCCCATTAATTGCTAAGTGCATGAGGCGGGACCATTTTGTGTAGTTTTGGTGATTTAACTTCTCTGCAATCGTGACTCCGTGGTTGGAGGACTCATTTGGAGGATTTGAGGGCCTGCCCACTTGTTGGAGCAGTTGTAACAGTTGCTCCATCGAGACTAATTGCTGGGTTGAGTCGCTTGCAGGGTTGTTCGTGTCGGCCATTTCAGGTAAGAGTGGTAGATGATAGAGCCTTAGAATATTTTGTTTCCAGTCCCGGAAATATCCTTACGGCTTTGATACTATGAAAAGCTTGAAGACAGAGTTTTGTGTTTAATGGTTTTCTATACTATTAGGTGAGGGAATACCTCAAATATATACACAAACTGGAGCCTAAATTAGGCAAGTATCAAGCCCATAATCAGCCTATGATAAGGGCAAATAATAAGGAGAGGAAAACTTCCTAAAACTAAAAATACAGAGAATCACAAATTATAGGAAAGCTTCCTAAAACTAAATATTAGGAGAATCACAAATTATAACTTCCTATATTTTCCTACAAAACTAATTACCATTGTCAATAACTAAGATAGTATGAAGGAGCTTAATTCACCATCTGCCAAAGCCCCAACAGAGAAAACAGCAGCATATAATTCAGTTAGGTAATGCGTAATTCCCCTGTGCTATGCCAAATCAAGCAGAGATGAAATTCCAGGTCTAATAAACGACCAATGAAACATCAAAATAATATTTTTGAAAACAATATAACGTCGTATAAAATATTTACTAGTCCTAAAGTAAACCTAGTCGTTAGCCAAAAAAATTCAAGGGAAAGAGGAATTTTTCAGGACCAAAGTTTAACAAAGAGTAGACACTGCTTTAAGCAAGGCATGAAAATCATCATGTACCATTTCATTATTGCAAGCAATCAACAAAAAGTTGGAAGCTTGAGGTGCAGGACTTGTTAACCATCCGAACAAAATCGAAAGCATAATTCATCGAAGAGTTGATCTCATTGATTGTTGAAGTGACTCGATTCGTTAGACCCTCGCTGGCTCGCTCTAGGGCGATCTTTAGTTGCTCAAGCTCAACTAGCCTCAGATGATCAATGGCAGGGGCGGATTTATGAGCTTGGGTAAGGGGGGAAGTGAACCCACTCAAGTTTGGGCTTTGCTGAATTCAGTTTTAAGGCCTAGAGAAGTGCCCTCACCCAAAAACATAAAGTGCCCCACCCAAAATGCCAATACCCATTTAAAAATATGCCCAAACTAAAAATACAATTATCATTGGGCTGCTGAAACGTGTGATGGAGTAAGAAAGAGAAAAGGAGTGAAAAAAAGAAAGGAGAAGAAAAAGGTGGCTATTGTTTGCATATCAGACGTCAGTCAGAGTCCCTTTGTCTTTTTCTCTCTCCCAAAGTCCAAGCCTTATAATTCTGTTCTATGAGACTTTGACTGTCAATATTCAACTTACCCTGAAGAGCGAACTCCAAATTGCGAAGCCAACCGCTCCAAGCGACACTCAATCACGGTATCATACACTCTCTCTCTCTCTCTCTCCCCCCTTTTTAATCTGTCTGATTGTCTCTGGTGATTTAAGTTAGCAAGTTTTGAATGGGAATTATGTTTATTGTTAATTGGTATGTTTCACCTTGAATTGACTTAATTGATTGATGAACTGATGAATTGATGATTGATTATCTTTTATCCTTGAATAGATCAATTTGGATTTCATTATATTTCATAATGTTGATGTGAACTAGTTGTAGGGTTTATCGTTTATGTATCCCCTGTTCTGATTGGTATAGTATTAATTATTTTTGTAGGGATGTGTTAATGAATTTTTAGGGGATTGCTTAATGTAAATCTAAAATTACTTAATATACTTTTTTTTTTCCTAAATACCCTTGTCATATTCCCACCCATTAACCCCTCTCTCGTCTCTCTCAGCCCCTTCCATCTCATGCGAGTAGGTGGTTGGCCATTGAATAACTTAAAGATTTTAATGGCAAGTGGTAGATGGACCAAAATTTACCAGTTGTTTTTTCTAGGTATTTATTCTAAGATGTTTTGTGCCCCTTTGTATTTTTTGTTGTTTCTCTTAAGATCTGTACTTTCTGTTTTCCGATCCAATCAAACCTTCCGCGGTACCCGATGAAGCGTGGATCATGGCGGATGGTGGGTGGCGCGTGGTGAGGGGCGAGGGGAAACTGGGAGGTGGGTGCAGAAGGGACGGAGGCGATGGAAGGGGTGGCGAGCGATGGAGCACGGTGGTTGCCAGCAAGAAGGTGGCCGGTGAGGCGGTGGTTGAGCAGAGGAATAAGTGACATCCGCCGACACCCTTAACAGTCTCTCTCAGATCCCTCCGACACCCACCGACGCCGGACCCAGCCAGCCCATCCAACTGTCACCTGTCCAAGCATTGAAACCCATCCCTTGCCTCAATTCCAAGCCGCAACCATACACCACCCGTAAACCAAAACCAATGAAAAATCACAGCCATAAACTAAGTTTTCAAAATCAATTGTTCAACCCCAATCTGCTTTTACCTTCTCTTTCTCCTTGTTTCTTTTCTCAGTTTTCAAAAACTAACGCTTCTCCCTTTCTTTATGTTGTCTTTCTTGTCTCTCCTTTTCTGCTGTCTATTCTGCCTGCTTTTTTTTTTACAACCAAAAGGCTATTTAAAGACATGCTTGGGATAACTGGGAGTAACCGCCTCCCACTATCACCCATGTACCTTATTCCTTTTCTTTTCTCTTTTTTTTTTTTATCTGCAGTGCAACTGACAGAAATTTAGGGAAATATAACTGTCATTCTCATTTACACGCTGAAAATATGTTAAGCATTAAGATTTTATTTTATTTTAATTCTCTTTTTTGTTATTAGATTTTTAGATTCAACAGTCACCATGTGTTCACGATCATGCCATCCACCAACCCCACAGGTCTAACTGTAGCACCATCAAGCACCTGCACCTCAAATTAGTTCTCCAACAGCCCCTAAAACATGTCTGATTTATAGGCCTTGTTTGGTAATTAGTGGATTGGGGCAAAATTAGCGCATTGGGGCAATTTAAGGTGTTTGGTTAATAGCGGATTCGATTAGGATTGGATTGAATCTGCTAATTTCGAAACCGCTAAAAAAGTAGCAGATTCAAGTTAGAGGTTTGTAATTTATTAACGAAATGACATGATTATCCACAAGTTGGCATAAATTACAAGGATTGCCGATATTTAAATAAAAGCCCTTCACATTGCAAACCCCTTTTTGTTCATCTGCCGTTTTTTTGCAGTAGATTGTTTCTTCTCTTTTATTCAACTTTTTCTTCTTCCTTCACTCTTCCTTTCATTTTCTCTTATTTTCTTTAATTTCTCCATGTATACAGAGCATTAGGAGACATTAAATAATAATAATAATAATAATAATAATAATAATAATAATAATAATAATAATAATAATAATAATAATACAAAACAACAACAACAACAACAACAATAACAACAATTAATGTCCTTTTTAGTCATTTTACATCTTTAACTAACTAACAGCTAAATCTCATCAGCTAATTTACCAAACACATTTTTACAAATCAGCTAATACAATCCTCTGGTTAAATCTGCTAATGCAATCCGCTATCCGCTATCCGCTATTCGCTGATTGCCAAACAAGGCTTTAATATTCATCCACTTTAACAGAGAAATGGCAAATCAATATCCATTATGCCCAATACCACATTTTACTGATAGCTTTCAGTTTTGAGTCTCAAAGTCTCGTTTCTGGCAATTCAAGGGCTTCTAAGCAATGTCACAGTTAATTGAGAGCTTTAACTTTTAAGTTCTAAACCATTAGGTTCTACTGCATAAATCTCATACATCTTTAACGCGCAATGCTTACTTTTTCCCCTTTAAAGTTTAAACTATTAGTTCTTCGATCATTATTAAAACAGCAAGGAGTTTATATCAACTAGGTAATTGCAGATAAAACATCAGTGTTGATAAGTTATAACACTAATTTAATCAATATTCCTGCTACTTTGTTTCATTTACCAATTACCAAACTGCTGTCAAGTCTCAAGTGTCAACCCACAAAGCAAAAATCTGGTCTTCAAATTTAGGTCTTAGGCTCCAATAAATTCAAATTATAGAATATTACCTACTTAGGCAGTTATAATTTGTCCAATCTTTAATAAAGTTCCATTGGCAATGTTAACCCAAGTAACTGTGAGTAAATCAGAATTCACAAAATTAATTTGTTGCCACCCAATCATAAGTAACAGCATTCAACAAATGAATTGTGAACGAATTTAAATGAAAAGTGTGAACATAGAATTGTGAACGAATCTAAATGAAAAGTGTGAACGAATTTAAATGAAAATAGTGATCATAGAATTTTGAACAAATTTAAATGAAAATAAGAATTGAGTTTGGCTCCGATAAAACACTTTAAATCATCTGACACATGAAACTAAATAACGCCAATCAAATTGTTATCTAATTGATAAACATGGAAAAATCATTCAAACAAAATCGATCCCTCGAAACCTTAATTGCTACATATAATACATCCAATTTGAACTGAGTTAAAACCCTAAAGAATGGGAAATATAAAGAGGATTAGAAACAGGGCTTACCAAATTCACCACGGATTGTGAAATCACTTATCTGCCCGGTAGGAGTTTCAAAAGCCAAACCTCGTTTATATACGTCACCTGGTGGTGGGTTTTTCTTTGTTTTTTGTTTTTTTTTTTTTTTTCCTTTTTGTCAAAGAAGCTGTGGGGTTAAAACTTAAAATTCTGGATAATAAATCCAAATTGGAAAAAAGAAAAAAGGAAAAATAGGAATATGAATAAGTTTACCGAGGTCGAGCTACTTTATTATTCCTTAAAAAAAAGGTAGAGCTACTATAATTTTACTCACATCAGTTTATAAAAGTTGTTTGTTTCTTATTAAAAAAATCAATATATAAAAGTTCGTTGTTGTCATTACTGTAAATTTGGCGTTTGAAGTGTATCCAAGTTGATGAGGGTTACAATTTCCTTCAAATAATGGAAAATTTGGTTTTGCTATTGTAATTAATCACAATGAGAGTTGGACTACAATTTACAAGCTAAGATTTGTTTTGTTAGCTCAAATTACACAAAAAGTACTATCTCAAAAAATGTTCATCTAACTCGTGTCCATTTTCTTGACATGACTTTATTTTGTTGATATTTTTTTTCTTTTTTGGTTGGCAAAGTGGAACTTTCTTTCTCTTTGGCGTGACTAAAGGGCACCTCCTAACGCAAGGTCTCGGGTATTGCACGAATTAATTCTTGTAGGTGCTCCCCAGTAGGTTTGAACTCATGACCTGGTGTACAAATTGCAACTTGTTTATTGTTGATATTAGTGATTTCAATTTTGTACTTCCCTATATGTACAAGTTCCCTTGCTTATGCTTCTTAAATCAGTTGTGCAAAAGTCCCCTAATTTTGTAGTGGTTGACTACCGCTCTGGTAAGCTCAAGGACCAGCTCCTGGAAGCCCCCTTTTAACTTCTATTGGCTCCAAAGGACATGGATTCCTGCGGGTCGTGTGCGGCATGCTTCAACAAAATAAGATGGGATGATGAAGTGTCACACTAGCAACAGTTGGTAATAACAAGCACCTTTCTGTTGGGAATTATTGTTGTATGTCAATGCAAACAGTTTTAAGTCTCCGTCATGATACTAAAAGAATCTTTCACATTGTCATATACTGTGTGAGTATGACTATGTTCAACGAAAAATAATACTCTTAGAACGAAGTTGAATTGGCATCAATTTTCAAAGGTTGTGAGACTCCCAACGGATGCTGCTAACAGTTCTCCACTTCTTGTTATGTTGCTCACTTCACACCAAATGTTTTCTATACATTCCAACAAGTCCAAATTTCCACCAAGTCATATCTCGACTGGAAGTTTGGGTAGTCAAGAGCAAATGTTGAACTTAGGGGTAGCTGTAGGGGTTTATCCAAAACTAGCAACAACGGTACTCTGTCAGAGATGCTATAAACACGTGTAGTAGAGCTTAGCTAGAGAGCAGTGAGCCTCTTGTGCGTGCTTAGAATTGTCTTGCTTTACCAATGCATCAAAATTTACTAGTTGGCTTGCCATGGTGAATAGGCTACCCACTTTATCGAATTTGTGCAAAATTGGTTTGCAGGGTCTTAATTTTTGTGTTCTCTGTCGGAAAATGCTACCCAAGAACACTTGTTCTTCAGCTGGCAGTATTCTGGTCTTATCTTGAAAGGCCTTATGCGCTTGTGTGGTGTTGGGGATATTGTTGTGTGTCAGAGTCAGGCTCTACTATTACAGCTGCTATATATCACATTGGCTTCATCAGAACAATTGTGTGTTCAATGGCAAGTGCCATGCTGTGGAAAAGCTCGTCTGAGCGTCTGACATAATCGATGAACTACGAGTTCACGGGAGTCATTTGCAGATAATGGGGATTAATGCATATCTTAGTCATTGTAAAATTTTCGCTGACCTTCTTTACTCATTAGGATGTCTTTATATGCGATGAGCTTCTGTTGATTATAGTCATTTGTTTGCAACCCGCTGTAAAAGGTGAATGACTACAGTTTTCAATGCCATGATAGATGCTTTAAGGCTTAAAGCTTACATGCTTTGTCTAATGCGGTGTATTCTGGTGCGTTTGCGATAAACGCTAACCTGTAGTGCCTATTATTCGAAGTAATGAAATCCTATTAAAATTGTCCCAAACAGAATTTCAAAGATCTGACACTCTCACAGATATATCTCTAGCTCACATAATAGACCTCATTAACAAGATCTTTGCCATCCTTATATTGATAAAGATCAAAAATCTTGGTGGTGGAAAATATGAACCTTAAACCCAAACTTGTTTCATATGCATTGGTAGATACACCATTGTAAAATCTGATTCCCGAGATTTGAATGCTCCAACATGTAAAACCTCTACATGCTTCCAGCGCATCTTCTGCATCTTAGTCGTCATTGCTGCAACTGTTTCCCTATATTCTCATCTTCTTGAGCTGTTCTTTCTCTGACACAATTGGTTTAGTTTTTGCTGACCTATTTGCTCCTTTTTGTTCCTGCATCTCCTTTTACCAACCCAGTCTTACCCTTCAGTAATTTCCTGAATCAGCTAGCTCTGATTTCTTGACACATTTGATAACTCCTACTTCATAAGCATAAAAAAGCAAAACCCCATCAGCAACTGTTTTTCAATAATTTATACAACTGTGTGCAATGTTTAGAACAAGTATAAACTGAAAAGTTCATCTGAACAATAACGGCAGTACAAGTCAAACTAAAAGGCTTGCAAATAACTGTATACCTCACAGGGAGCTATAGACTTAACGATAGATTTAGCACCTAGCTCTTCAGTCTTCACCTATTTCCAAAGAACGTTAAAGGATGGAACCTGCAAAAATGAAGGAATTAGACCTCCATAATAGAGGTTACATTTGCAGTTGTGTGTCACCCTATTAGTTACTGCAACTTGCTGCTCTCGCATCTTCTGATTGAAGGAATTAGACCTCCATATATAATAGAGGTTACATTTGAAGTTGCGTGTCACCCTACTTACTGCAACTTGCTGCTCTTGCATCTTCGGAACAGAATTTGGAATATATGAGGAAGGTGTTGTGGCAGGAGCAATTATTCTTAACAGCTTTAAGCAGCATAAAAACAAAGTGCAACTGAGGATTGAGAAAATCATCTATAAACATACCTGTGCTATGAATGAACGAATACGCTGACTCATTTTGGAGCTTCTTCAAAAACCTCCACCACTGGCTCTTCTTCTTCATACTCATTGCTGTCAAGTTATAGTAGATGATCAAAATTTACCGACCCTGACTCTTATGACTTAGCTACTGACATGGCACACTCCAACTTCAGACAATGCTTTCCACTTCAAAGCCATGTTCATCTCCCTTGCAGCTCAACCAAAGCAAGCTGAATCTTCAGCATGCCACTAGATTTTAACCGGAAAGGACAGTTCAGAGCTGTATTCAGGCTCTACCCAAGAAAAGCGACATAAAGCCAACACTGTTGCCTCGGAAATGGATATTGGAGATTCAAAACCAAACAATACATCTAACCAGGCCACAACACAGGAACACACATCCATTTACTGTATTCCTGCACTTATTGTGCAAAGTCTAGAACAATTGTTAACTGAAAAGTTCATCTGAACAATAGAAAATAGAAGCCAAACTAAGACCTGAAGCTGCAGGATATCCTGGCGAAGGAAGCTGCCTCTAGAAGTGAACACGAATGAACTTGTTATTCAGACTCAATTAAGGTTCTTGCGTATTAGCTTTTGCTTGTGAATAAATGTACCCTACATTTATGAATAAATGTATACTGATCAAATTTTCAGAAAAAATAAAAAATAAAATAATGACACTGTCGTCTTTTAACCAACTTTATAACAATGGTGCTACTCTACAACAATGAAACTACTATGTATTGTAGAACTGCACTCAAGCTACACTTCCTTAATTCCTTGTAGTCCAATGACAAGTCATGTTCAAATATCGGACTCTTCTCATAGGTCTCGTTATGGTTTACACAGAACTTGTTTACAAGATTTTGGCCATCAATGTTCCTACTGATAGAAATGGTTGCTGGAATATGGGCCTTAAACTCAAAGTTCTTTGGTTTGCTTGCTAGATACACCCATGAAAATCTGATTCTCAATATTTGAATGCTCCAACAGATGTGGGATACTCTTCCTTCAGATTAATTCATGGCAGCGCGTTCCTAGAATCAGATTCCACCAAGATTTCTCTCCTTCGTCGTTGCTGCAACTTCTTACCTCTATGATCATCTCCTTGATCTGACAAATTTGTTTGGATTTTGTTGACCTATATCTCCCCTTTTTGTTCCTGCATCTCCTTTTTGGACCCAGTCTTACCCTTCAGCATGAATCTGCTAGCACTCATCCCTCGACCCATTAAAATTCCATCCAATAGCAAAGCAATGCGAAACCCCATCAGTGAAAGAGGAAAAAGGTAACTGTTTGTGATTTTGTTTGTGAACAGACAACTTTATTGTGCAAAGTTCAGAACAAGAGTGTTAACCGAAAAGTTCATCTGAACAATTATGGCTATAGAATCCAAGACCGAGTGATGAGCCAGTAACGTTGTCAGACATTGGACCACGACATAAGTACATCATGTTAATCACTAATCAGCATACTAAGATAAAAACATGGAAACCAATCAGGCAATTATACCCTACACTAAACAGAAAGTCCATTTGCTAGTTTAGTGTCCTAACAAAAAATCCATCAGTATTAATGTATTATTGTCCCCTTTCCTGTTACTACACCTGTGATATACTTCAATCTAATCCATCATGGGGAGGATTGAGATTGCTATTGAGGCTGATTAGAAATGTACATGACGTATGCTTTATACATAAATCCATTCGCTACGTTTTTGTCTTTTTATCTTCAGTTGAAAGTAATGCGAGTAACTAGAGAAACAGATCAGACCTCATAATCCTTTCAGTTTGGTATGTTTCTAGTGATAGGTTCCCAAATAGAAAGAACGCGATGACTACCATGGAGCCTAACTTTGGTAGCTTTCGTCGATTCCCCATGACATTCACCAGAAAAATGAATCCAACACTTTCGGAACATATAAGAGTTGTCTTGGATTTCCAAATATTTGGAACCAATAGTCCCAAGTCTCACATCAGAATGATATCAAGGTTCTGACATCATATAATCAGAACCAATATCAGTACTAATGTAAGACTTGGCTCTTCAAGCCCTTCAAGGCGGCTAACCAATGAAACAAGCTGTCTTAGTTGGGGTTAATTAATCTTTACCATAAGACAAAAAGGTTGACTGGGATGGAATTATACATTTTCTCTTCTAAATTTCACAAACAAACAGTAACAAATATGCAATAATCAAGATGATAAATTGGAATAAACTCCCAAATAGTAGTATTATATTGCAGATACATAGAGCACAGAACTGCCTACTCATTAGGATTTCGCCACCAAGATGGAGTGACGAATTCAAAATTCCCCTGTGCTATACAAAATTCAAAAGAGATACTTAAACCAGAAGCAGGAAAACAAAATTCAAAAAAAAATATACAAAAATCTTAAAAAAATCATAAAATCTACTGTTACAAACAACAAACTCTACAGCTAGCTAAAAACCATTAATATCTCTTGAGATGAATACTAGCAATCATTCAGGAGCAAGTCTAACCAATAATTTGATTTAACCGAGGGATTAACATCATCAACTTGCGCCATGCAACCTTGAGTGGCACAACTTTCATCCATTGAACCAGGAACAAAATCAATCGACAATAAATCGAATGGTTGAGTTGAACCTTGATCTCGTCCCGTGGAACCCAGTTCTTGCAGGGCAGAACTGAAATCGATAAAACCAGAACCCATGTCTTGCTCTTGTGGGGCAGAATAGTTCACCGAAGAATTCACCTCATTGATTCTCGAAACAACCCGATTCCTTAGACCCTCCATAGCACTCTTCAATTTCTCAAGTTCAACCAAACCCAAATTATCAATTGGCTCATCCCAACAAAACCCAGAACCGTGTTTGCTATGATTTCCAACTTCAGGGCTGCCATTGTTGTGATAATTGTTAATTTGCTCCGAAGAATGGTTAAGAAAACGATTAATTACAGCATCTGCATTAGGATGGCCAAAAGGGTACAAATTTCCGGCACCCGAAAACGTAACAATGGCAATTTCAGACCCACTTAAACGACACAAGTCACTGGCTTTTTTGAACAAACCTCCTCTTCTTTTGGTAAAGGTTACTTGTTTCTTGGTCTTACTAATGATCGCCTCAATTGCTATCTTCTGTTTCCCTTTCTTGTTCTTCTGATGCACTTGAATAACCTCTTCCAGTTGTTTCCCCATTGATGAATGCTTGAAGAATTATAGAGAAATGACTGAAATTTATTAACTGTTGCTTGATTTAACTATTGATTATTATAGATTTAATTTGGTTTATCTTGTGCCCTTATTTGAAAGAATTTGTCTTTGATTCACATTTGTTTTCTTTTTCTGTCCATTGTTATTTGTTGAGATGATGACTAAAATCTACCAATTTCTAAAGTGATCCCGATCTCAACAAAAGTTATTAAAAAACTATCTTATAGAAATTTTTGTAAAAATCAAATGTATACTGATATAATTAGATAAGAAAAAGCGTAAATGCAATGTTTCGTGGCTTTTCCCCGCTAAGTGAAATTCCAGCGTCCGCCACTAAGCGACTTAAGAGTACCTCCTCTTGATCAACAAAAGATGGAAAAAAATAAAGAGCAAGTCTTCTCAGACCAATTTATAATAAAATGGGGTCACTATTTAAAAAATTCAGGGTCATTATGCATAATGAGTTAATGACCCTTGTTTCCCTAAAAAAAAATGATCATTGTCTCACTGAAAGTTACAGCAACCATTGTCTTAAATAATAATTTGTGAAAAAAAGATATTAGAAGGGGGAATATAAAATATTGAAAAAAAAAAAACTTAACAAAATCAGAGTGGATCTTAGATCAGGCAAGTCGAAAAGGGGAAGGGAGGTGGCTAGGGATGGCAGGGGGGCGGGTACAGGTGGGTATCGCCCCGCATTCGCTCCAGTTGGGGCGGGAACGGGGGAGCGCTAGGTGGGGATGGTTTATCGATAAAGCAAAACCGCCACGTGGATGGGGCGGAGGTGCGTGGTTTGCCTTTTTGGCCCTCGGTGGATACCCGTCGGAGTCCCGCCCCACCTTATTATACCCACTTATCTGCCCCGCCTCATACCCACATGAAAATAAAATAAAAATGTGAAATATAAATAGATAAAATCTTATTTTACCAAATATATAAAAATTGTCTACTGCTATTGCTTATCAAATAGCTCAAATTTTTTCTTACAAAATATCTTAGGGTGAATTTGAGGTAGATCCAAATGTGGGTTTCGTTTGTTTTCGGGCGGGTATAAAGCGGATATGGATACCCTCCCGATAAATGGAGCGGAGATGGATACCCTCCCGATTAATAGAGAGGAGGTGAATACCGCCGGATAAGTGGGACGAAGATGAATTTAGGATCTCCAACCCATAATGGGGATAGAACGGGTGGCGAAACCAAAATACCCAAGCGGATATAAAAATTAATCTACCTATATCCACTACCGCCCCACCCAATTGTCATTCCTAGAGGTGGCATCGTAATAACTTATACTCCTAAGTAGTTGCTGAGACATGGTCTAGGCTTATTATTCGTTGCATCTACCTACGACGATTATACACCTACCAAGAATAACATTTGATAGTACCACTGCAACACATAAACGTATCTTTTCTTCCGTTTCGTTTCGTAGTTTCGCATGTAAAACATTAAACCTTTTGATTTTTTATCAGAAATAAATTCACATCTCAAATATACGACCCAATAGCTTTCATGTTTTATTTATTTATTTATTTAAATTAAAGAAATGACAATATCCGCTTAATTAATATGGAGCTTCTCAACTTTTATATACAACGAACCATATCGAAAGGCTTATACATTTATACTTGTATACACATATATGTGTATCGTCATTACGAAATAAGCTATAGGATACACATACATCTATACGAAAACACAATAAAAAAATTTAACAAAAGCTATACACAGTGAAGCAAACTTTGCTGCAGATTGATTTGCGAATATTAGCTTTACTTGTTGTTTTCACGTCTTGTATGAAGATTTCACAAGGGTGACTCGTCCAAGCTTAGTTAGTTTAATTCAATAAATTTAGGAATTCGCCCTCCTTTCCCAAAAGAAAACAAACTATACCCAGATGAACCTTTTCAATGTTATATTATGAGGTAAAAAGTCAACCCATTTACAAAAACAAGGGAGAAACAAATGAATGGTATACTTGAACAACCGTCAGTATATATATATATATATATATATATATTATTTTTTTTATAGAAAATTGTCAGTATATGTTTAGACTCCACCAAGGGAAGATTTGATCAAACTAAAGTAATGAATATTTTATTAAGAGATGTAATCATGCAATGAACAAACTAGAAATATAATACTCATACCAAGTTAACTACTTAATGACCCTAACAACAAAGGGAACCAGCTTCGAAATTAAACATATAAGTCGCAAAATGTGGTCAACAAGCAATCAAGCCACTAATTTCCCTGCAAAGAAGTGAAACTCCCAGAAACACACCAAAGCTTAGATATATAATCAAACCACCTAGCACCTTAAAGGGTGGGACAACTAGCCAATAAATTTAAAGGTGCTTCATGTCCAAGGCAAGATTCGAATGCTCGTACTTGGTTAAGGATGAATGAAGCCACACTTCCTCGATTACATGTACATATTCCCACAAACAATTTCAAGAAACCAGTTTAATCAAGTTGTTGCAAAGCGGGTAGCACACCAGGTGTTTGTGAAATGTCTAGCTCAGAAACAAGAGCAGATGTCATAAAGCGTTTGCTCATAAAAGTTGGTATTCCAGCTGCTCTTACTGTTGCAGCTTACATCTATGCAAGGCTCGTTTCGAAACGCTCTGAACCCCCTTTCATGTCAGAGTCGAAATGTGTGCAGAAACCTGAAGATGAAGGCACTGAAAATGAATCTCTGAGACATAATAATGAAACCTTCCATAGCCAGCAACTTGAAATTGAAGGCACTGAAAATGAAAATTTGGAAGTTGGGCAAGAAGGTAATAACTTGGAAAACAAGGTAGCAGAGCTAGAAACCCAACTTGAAGATCTTCAGAACAAGGAACGGGAATTGGAAAGACGGTTTATTCGATACTGTGACATGAAAGATAGAGAAGTTATGCTTATGGAGATCAAGAATGTGAATTTGTTGCAGAAAGCTCGAGCCGAGTTCTTGCTCAAGGAGATATCTCTAATTGAGGATGAGAACAGAAGGGCAGGGGATTTAGCAATGGAGTATATGAAACTTCTGAATCAGCGTCAAGGTTGAAAACTTAGCAATTGGAGGTTGACGAATGGACAATCGAAAGAGGATGTTGATCATTTGCAAACAGAAAAGTCAAATTCATCAAATCAATTGGTATTTTTCTTCCCATCAACGATTCAATTCCATATAGTGCTATGCTATGATTAATTTCATCAAACCTGTTGGAGTATCCCTCCTACATGGAGGAAGAGCCCAATTAATTTGGGTTATATTTGCTTACCATATGGGTTATCCATATGATGTTTAAGTGAAGGGCAATTTCGTATATTCACTCACAAGTGGCTTCCCTTATGAGCCAAAAGGTTAGAAGGGCTGAGTGCAAGAGAGAGAAAGCCTAGACACTCAAAAAAATCAGGAGAAAAGTCTAGAAGAGAAGAGGAGAGAGAGAAGAGGAGCCACCCACGAATTTTGGTGCTGGCAGCCCAGAAATCCGCCCCGATTGACGACCAAACGAACTCCGATCGTCGCGAGATTTTAGCACGTTGTTCCTGACATCCCCCTCTTCAAATCCAACGGTCAGAATTTCATTTGGAGCTCTCTAAGTCAGTTTTCTAAATTCAGCTCTTATTTTGTACGAAATTGTATTTCCACTCTTTTGGGTGATGATTTGGGAGACTTGTTGTGCCAAGGTTGAACCTTGATGATTGTGAATACCTCTAGTTGATCTAGGGAAGAACTATTGTTGTACCCACTTGTTAATTTGTTGATTAGTGGAGGTTTTGGCACCGTTTGTTAACGGTCCCGTGGTTTTTTCCCCACATCGGGGTTTCCACGTAAATCCTTGCGTCTCCTTGTTTATTTACTGTTTTTGGGCTGATTTATAGTTCCATTTGCTGCTGTCATTTTGGTTCAATATTGTTTGGTTGCTTGAATTGGTTATTGCTCATCTTTGCATCACAACCAGGGAAAAAGTCTTTGTTGCTTCCGCTTGTGTATTTGTGTGCTTTCCCCAACATAGTGGTATCAGAGCTTTGGTTAGAGTCATTGTGAATTTGTTGTGTTGTTAAAGATGGATGAAAAATCTGGTGTGCACGGAATGATTAGTTTGAATTCTGAAAATTACTCCGTGTGGAAAACTAAAATGGAGGATATCCTTTATGTGAAGGATTTGTATGAACCAATTTTAAATGCAACCATACCAACTGGTGTTGTTGAAAGTGAGTGGAAAATATTGAACCGTAAAGCCGTTGGAACAATTAGACAATTTGTTGATATGAGTGTCCTCCAACATATTGCCAATGACACGAATGCTTATACTCTTTGGAAGAAACTTGAGACCATGTATGAAAGGAAGAATGCCTTGAGTAAAGCGTCATTGATTAGAAAACTTGTGAAACTGGAATATAAAGATGGTGATAGCATAGTAGTTCACTTGAATGAATTTCAAAGTTTGATTAACAAGTTGTCTGCAATGAAGATGAATTTAGATGATGAGCTGCAGGCATTGCTACTACTTTGCTCATTGCCAGAAAGCTGGGACACTCTATTTGTATCACTTAGCAACTCCGCACCAGAGGGCACGCTGACAATGGAAATTGTCAAAGCTAGTTTGTTGAATGAAGAAACTAGAAGGAAGGAAATGAGTTCCTCCACACAACCAGAGGCTAATGTGACACAAGAATCAAGCAGGGGAAGAAGTAAGACTCGATATCCCCAGCATAGAGACAAGTCCAGGGGGGAGATCAAAATCAAGGGGTAAGATCATTTGCCACTATTGTGATAAGCCAGGCCACATTCAAAAACATTGCAGGAAAATGAAGAGAGACAAGTCCAGAGAAAGGAAAGAAAAGGGTGAGACATCCGGGCAACAACAAGAAGAGAAAGATAACAACACCACTGCAATTGCAACAAGTGATGAATTATTTTTTATTGGTGACCATTGCCTAAATCTAGCTAGTGATGATTGTACTTGGGTGATTGACACGGGTGCTTCGTTTCATCTAACCTCGCACCAAGATTACTTCTCATCTTACACCAGCGGTGACTTTGGCTATGTAAAGATGGGGAATGATGGCTCATCCAAGATTGTAGGCATGGGTACAGTGTGTTTGGAGACATCCACAGGTTGCAGTTTGGTGTTGAGAGATGTCCGACATGTTCCAGACATTCGGCTGAATTTGATATCTCCTGGGTTGCTCGATGATGCTGGTTACTCCAGCAACTTTGGTGGTGGAAAGTGCAAGCTTATCAAAGGAAGTTTGATTGTGGCTCGTGGGAGCAAGCAGAGATCCTTGTATGTGATGCAAGCTAAGTTGTGCAAAGGAGAAGTACACGCAGTTGATGATTCCTCCAGCGAGTTATGGCACAAGAGACTTGGTCACATGAGTGAAAGAGGTATGCAAATGCTTGCTAAGAAGCAACTCCCTCCTGATGTTCAAGGTATGTCCTTGAAACCCTGTGTTGATTGTTTAGCTGGAAAACAACATAGGGCAGCATTTCATACTCGTCCCCCATCTAGAAGAAAACATGCATTAGATCTTGTTCACACTGATGTATGTTCTATGGATACTAAGTCACATAGCGGTGCACTTTATTTTGTTACTTTTATTGATGATTATTCTAGAAAACTGTGGGCTTTTGTGTTGAAAACCAAAGACCAGGTACTACAGTTTTTCAAGCAGTTCCAGGCCAGAGTTGAGAGAGAAACAGGTCGGAAGCTCAAGTGTGTTAGAGCTGACAATGGTGGAGAGTACAGGGGTCCATTTGAAGAGTATTGCAAAGTACAGGGCATCAGGCTTGAGAAGACAGTTCCCAAGACACCTCAGCTGAATGGACTTGCAGAGAGAATGAACAGAACAATTGAAGAAAGAATTCGATGTATGCTCTCTCATGCGAAGCTGCCTAGGATTTTTTGGGCCGAGGCAATGTTTACAGCAGTGTACCTCATCAACCGGTCACCTTCAGTTCCTCTTAATGGAGATGTTCCGCAGAGAGTATGGACTGGTAAAGAGGTATCATTCAGCCACCTGAGAGTCTTTGGGTGCCTTGCATATGTTCATATTCCCAGAGATGAGAGGTCCAAGCTTGATAGCAAGACAAAGCCATGCATCTTCCTAGGGTACTCAGAGGATGAGTTTGGGTACAGATTGTGGAATCCAGTTAGCAGGAAAGTGATTAGAAGCAGAGATGTAGTGTTCTTTGAAGACAAAACCTTTGCAGATTGTGAGAAGAAGAAACAACCAGAGCCTTCTCCTAGTGACAGCGCCAACTCAGATCCAATATTTCCTGAAGTAACTCCTAGAGTTCAAGGGGGAGAACAACAGGAAGATGGCAATGATGATCATAACAGTGATGATGGTGATGATGTTCAGCCACCACCAGATCATACACATGAAGAAGAACCCCATGTACAACCAGAACCACAGTTGAGGAGATCCACCAGAGAGAGACAGCCTACCTCTAAATATCCAGCAGATGAGTATGTGTTGATGACCGACGGGGGAGAACCTGAAAGCTACGAGGAGGCTATGTCACATGAGCACTGCAAGGAGTGGTATAATGCCATGCAAGATGAGATGAAATCCTTGCATGAGAACCACACATATGACTTAGTGGAGTTGCCTAAGGGCAAGAGAGCACTCAAGAACAAATGGGTGTACAGACTGAAAACTGGAGAAGATGGTTCACCACCTAGGTACAAGGCACGTTTGGTGGTGAAAGGCTCAGGTCAAAAGAAAGGCATAGACTTTGAAGAGATTTTCTCTCCAGTTGTGAAGATGTCTTCTGTTAGAGTTGTTCTTGGCTTAGCTGCTAGCATGGATTTGGAGGTGGAACAACTTGATGTGAAGACTGCTTTCCTCCATGGTGACTTAGAGGAGGAAATCTACATGGAGCAACCAGAAGGTTTCCAAGAGAAGGGAAGTGAGAAGCTTGTATGCCGTTTGAAAAAGAGTTTATATGGCTTGAAACAAGCACCTCGACAATGGTACAAGAAGTTTGAGTCTTTCATGAAAGACCACAGTTTCCACAAGACACATGCAGATTTATGTGTGTTTGTGAAGCATTACGCCGGAGGTGATTTTCTCATTCTCTTACTTTATGTGGATGACATGTTGATTGTTGGACAGGATAAGGAGAAGATTGCCAACCTGAAGAGTGCCTTGAGCAAGTCCTTTGCAATGAAGGACCTTGGCCCTGCAAAGCAAATTTTGGGCATGCGTATCTCTCGTGATAGGAAGAACAAGAAGATATGGCTATCACAAGAGAGTTACATCCAGAAGCTGCTAGAGAGGTTCAAGATGGACAAAGCTAAACCCGTGAGCTCGCCACTTGCAGGTCACATGAAGCTAAGCTCCAGCCAGTGTCCTACAAGTGAGAATGACAAGAAAGAGATGATGACGGTGCCTTATGCATCCGTCGTGGGGAGTTTGATGTATGCCATGGTATGCACTAGGCCAGACATTGCACATGCCATTGGGGTTGTTAGCAGGTTCATGTCTAATCCTGGTAAGGAGCATTGGGCAGCAGTAAAGTGGATCATGCGGTATCTCAGAGGTACTTCTAGAGTGTGTTTATGCTTTGGTCCCGGAAAATGCTGATTTGTTGGGTGATATTGATGCTAGTAAGTCTACCTCCGGATACTTGATGACATTTGCAGGGGGAGCTGTTTCATGGCAATCAAAATTGCAAAAGTGTGTTTCTCTGTCTACCACAGAATCTGAGTATATGGCAGCGGTTGAAGCTGGCAAGGAGTTTATTTGGATGAGAGATTTTCTAGAGGAGTTGGATTTGAAACAAGACAAGTACCCTCTTTATTGTGATAGTCAAAGTGCCATCCACCTTGCCAAGAATGCAGCCTACCATTCCCGAACCAAACACATACGGAGGAGGTATCATTGGATTCGAGAAGCGGTAGAAGACAAGTCATTTGAGCTTGTGAAGATTCACACCGATCTCAACGGATCGGACATGTTGACGAAGGCCTTGCCTAAGGAGAAACTTCTTGTTTGTAGAAAGATTGCGGGCTTGGTCGAGCCCCCCATGTAGGAGTGAGGGGGAGATTTGTTGGAGTATCCCTCCTACATGGAGGAAGAGCCCAATTAATTTGGGTTATATTTGCTTACCATATGGGTTATCCATATGATGTTTAAGTGAAGGGCAATTTCGTATATTCACTCACAAGTGGCTTCCCTTATGAGCCAAAAGGTTAGAAGGGCTGAGTGCAAGAGAGAGAAAGCCTAGACACTCAAAAAAATCAGGAGAAAAGTCTAGAAGAGAAGAGGAGAGAGAGAAGAGGAGCCACCCACGAATTTTGGTGCTGGAAGCCCAGAAATCCGCCCCGATCGACGACCAAACGAACTCCGATCGTCGCGAGATTTTAGCACGTTGTTCCTGACATCCCCCTCTTCAAATCCAACGGTCAGAATTTCATTTGGAGCTCTCTAAGTCAGTTTTCTAAATTCAGCTCTTATTTTGTACGAAATTGTATTTCCACTCTTTTGGGTGATGATTTGGGAGACTTGTTGTGCCAAGGTTGAACCTTGATGATTGTGAATACCTCTAGTTGATCTAGGGAAGAACTATTGTTGTACCCACTTGTTAATTTGTTGATTAGTGGAGGTTTTGGCACCGTTTGTTAACGGTCCCGTGGTTTTTTCCCCACATGGGGGTTTCCACGTAAATCCTTGCGTCTCCTTGTTTATTTACTGTTTTTGGGCTGATTTATAGTTCCATTTGCTGCTGTCATTTTGGTTCAATATTGTTTGGTTGCTTAAATTGGTTATTGCTCATCTTTGCATCACAACCGGGGAAAAAGTCTTTGTTGCTTCCGCTTGTGTATTTGTGTGCTTTCCCCAACAAAACCAAACAATACTTATTTTGCATTACTTCTCATCATGATCATACCAAGCAGCTTAGATTTTCATAGTATCATTAGACTTATCTGAAGTACTTAGAAAAGAGGTTGGTATTTGACAATAGCATAAAGATGACTTTGGTACTTTATAACAATATTAAAAAGTTAAAATCTTTTCTGTAAGATGAGAAGCATAGTCTCTTTTGTTCTTTTGGTTTCCTTTTACTTAAACGGAAACAACCTCTCTGTGAGACTCTCACAGGGGTAAGGTTGCGTACAACCGATCCCCCTTACCCTGTTTAGACAGCAGCCTTTTTGGAGGCACTAGGGTAATGTTGATGGTTTCCTTTTACTTAAGAGCATACAATTTTCAACGTGTCATTGCTATTAATGGGAAAATTTTAATCACGGTGTTGATTCAAGAAAAAAAATTAGTGGATATTAGCAGATTATCTTTGACCTTTAGATGTAGGCAATTAGGCAAAGCAGATGGGGGCAAACAATGATAAATTTGTCGACATTGTTATTTTTTCGTGTTTATATATGTGATTGTTATATATGTTTCAATTGATTAATGGATTTGTCACAACATTCACATTGTACTTAGTGCCCTGCTACTGTTGGTTCTGGTCATGAAGTTCACTCGAAGCGAAAGAAGTTGATACAGATATTTAAGAAAGAGAAGAATGAATTGAAGAGGTGCTTTGGTTGGTATTCTGTTTCTGAGGAAGCTAATACAGAGGAACAGTCTGTTCATCAAAGGAAGTCATGCTCCAGCGTCTAAGGGAACATTATTATTGCTCAGAATGATTGTTAAGTAACTTTGCTTTACACCTAAAACTACGTCGTTCAAAGAAAGCAAAATCAGTTGTTGAATCAACACAAACGGAAATTGTCAAAATATACAAATAGGAAACTGAAGTGCGGAGAAAGTTTGTAAGTACTGTTCAACATTAATTGTACTCTGATCTAAACTTTATATGTACTAGTTTCCTAAACTTAGGCTGTTTGTGTGTGCATCTGTTGGCTCATAAAAACTCTTTGCTATTGACTTTGGTTAAATCACCATACAGCAGGATAGAAAGTAGAAACCAATAGCTAGCATGAGTTTAGGCAAAAAAATTGAAAACACAGTATATGGATTTTGGAGCACAGTCAGATTTCTAGCACTGCTCCTTCAAGAAAGAAAAAACACTGGAACCTCAATTGGCAACAATATATTCCAGCTTGACTGTATATATGAGGTAGCTTCCCACACAGTTGATCATAAGGAGTTAAGGATTACTGCATATATCTAATACAGAAGGGTCAAAAAATATGCAAATAGGACCTCAACATTTTCATGCCATGCAGCAATCAACAGGTGAGTGAAGAAATTCAAGATAGTGACGCGCCACTTCAGTGATCCTCCATTTCAGGGGACTAACAACCAGATCATTCAACATAAGTTTTCTACTGGTCTTATTCATTAGAACTGTAAAAAGAAAGAAAAAAAACAAAAACAACTTGAAATAAAAGCAAGGTATTTTCTGAATTGCATGCTCTATACTGACTTACGGATAAGAATCCCAAGGGATGGGAATCAGCACAAAGTACAAGATTAAGTTCCGGAGTATGATTTCAACTATGGACTAGATACTTAGATAGGTAAAACCATTTCAATATCATAGAGGTTTTCTCTGCTTACTCTATTTTGAAGGCAACCTATAGCATTAACTCAATCATAGAGGTTTTCTCTGCTGCCAGTTTTACTTTTACCTCTTCTGCAATCATGGAAATGTTAGATCAGAAAGTAATTGAGAGAATGGAAGTATGATGAGCTCAGGTGCAATGTCATTGATACCCATAAATTTAAAAATCGTTGCAGGATTCCCATGTTTCTATATTGTTCTCAAGCCCGTGTATCTGTCAAAATTCTCACGCATCAAGCGAAGTTCTGAACTCATAACAAACTAATGGCTGTATAAATACGTTAATATAAATGTAGTAACTTGCAACATAGGAATAGAATCCATATTCATCTCCCACAGAATTTCCAGATCTTTTATTTTCTATTATTGCAAGTGTTGCAAGAGATAGGAGATATCAAAGCTACAGCATTACCAAGAAGGGATACACATTTATACAGACATCACCACCGTAGAATCTTTTAAATCTAGCGAACAACAAGCTGAAGAAAAAAAAAAGCTGAATACAGTTCACAAAGGTACTGCAACTTAGCAGCTCTTTAACTTTATAGTGGTACAGATAACTAGATAAGTGTCCAGAAGCAGGCTTAAAAGGCGATACAGAAAACGGCAAGGAATTTCACTATTTTCAAGAGAAAGAGCTGCACACGGATGCGCACGATCAAAGATTAAGACATGCACCGACAGATAGATTAAGGCACTAGAGATACCCTGAACAAGCTCTAAGTCTCCAAATCCATCTTTATGGTCAAGGCTAATTTCTCAGACATTTTTGCTTCAGCTACTCCACTTGGGCACTCCTTAAAAGAATATCTTGATAATCCATGAGCAATGATCATAATGTATTCCAATTTAGGTTCTCTAATGAAAACCTTGCCCCATCGGTTTTTCTTGATTCTGGTTCCTAAAACAATGCGCAAACACTTCAAATATTCTGACCAAACATGGCAGAAAAACAATGACACTATGACAGCTTTTCTTACACAAGAAAAAAACTAATCATCTTTGCCAATAAGTAAAGATGGTCATACACTCATTTATGAAGCTCTTTCAGATTAGGAAGACTAAAATCACCATTATTATCAAGCAACATAATATCAAATCCTAAACCCAATACGTACAAACTTTACCAAATCCTTTTAAAACACACAACGAGGTTCAGTAATAATCAAAGGTCTGAATCGGAAGACAAACCTTTCTACACTGATCGCCACTTCCTTTACACGGCAACTGCAGATTTCACCAATCAAGGATCGAAAATGGAGCTGGTACCTAAACGATTGTTGGTATTCTGAAATGTGAAGTTTGAGTACATGAATTTCAGGGAAAGTGAGTTGCTAAGCGATTTCACATTTCAGGGGAAAATGGAGCTGTAGCTAAGCGATCTCACATTCACGATACCCACAAAGCACCAAAAAAAGAACCAATAACATGATGGTAGTCCAAGTCCCACATCAGAATAACATCAGTGGCCTGCCACCATCTCCAAAACCTTGTGTGATACTTATCTGATGCAAAAGTTCTACATCAGAACTAATTTCAGTACTGATATAAGACTGTTAGTAAGGTCATCAGGTCCCTAAGTAGTGAAATTAGTTGTCCTCAATTGGCCTAATTAGGAGGGAACTTTACATTTTCTTGTCTAATTCCACTGACAGACAGTAACAAATAAGCAATCAAGATAATAAGTTGGAAACAGCCTTCGATTAGTTGCACAAACACATGTACAACTAACAAAAAGAACTTCGCCAGCAATATTGTGACAAATTCGAAGTTCCCCTGTGTGTACCAAATCGACTCGATAAAGTTACTTAAACCAAAGAAGAAGAAAAATCATCTGAAAAGATCAAATGCATATCAGTGATATCATCAATGTCACCAATGTTCTAACCATGTTTTCTTTTGGCACAAGATCAATAACAGTACATAACATCGGAATTCGGAACCTGATTTGACAACAACATATAGCAGCTGAGTCTACTACTCTACATCCCTGTTTCATAGATTGAGCATTCTAGCTATCAAGACCACCCAGTTGATGATGCAGAAAACCACTGGCGTACATGACTGATGTTTTTTATCGTGTTTAGAATGGTATGTCAGAATAAGCCTAGTCCTTAATCGTGAATTCCTGATTGTATACAGTCACCCCAGGCCACTCCAACATCCCACAAACAAAGGAGAAAGCCAGGTACCTTTGCCAAAATGATGCATTTTTTTAAAAGGAATAAAAAAATGTAAAGAGTTCTTTGATCTCCCTCAACTTTAATGACATTTTATCCCATGGATCATTTTCGTTACCTAATCATTGTCTTAATCATTGTTAAACAAGTAAGAATAGAGCTAATCTTGAATTCAAAAGCAGGATATTCGATGTGCTTATAATGAAACTGTTTCAGGACAAGAAGTCCTACAAGAATAAACTCCAGAGTACTAACTCAAGAAACTGATAATTTGAATTTCATTGACAAGGAACTAGAGTTGAGTAAAAGCCATTAAACATAGCATGAATTCAACAGCACTGCAGGAGAAAAACATGAAATATGGAGCTGCTCTTACTATAACTTTTTCTAAGATTACGTAAGTCGTCCTTTCGACAGCCTTTTAAAGAGTTCGGTTTCAGATAATCTATAACAGTAAATAGATCTAGGAGTTAGGATAAAACAAGAGGACAACATGAGTTCTCACACAGCAACTCAAAAACAGCAGGAATATACAACAGCTTATATCTGTAACCTGTAAAGTGTTAAACTACAGAAAATTCGTAAGCTTACCAGTAACAAGAGAACCAGGTCATCAAGTTGTCCCGTAAGCAGAAACCAATCTATAACCTGTTCAACAACTAGTTTGTATAGTGAATCTCTAAATTTCTTGACAGATACATAAAGCAAGAGACCTGTCCACTAAGCAGAAACCAATCTACAACTAACATAAGAATATACGAAACAAGAATATACGAATCATAGAAAATTCACAGAACTGCAATGTCCTATTCGGCTATTCACATTTACAACAGCCACAAAAGAATAACAATAACAATCAGGATAGGCACAAAAGTTAAGGACTAATCATATCATTAAAGTTCAGATCCCACATCAGAATGACCTCAAGGATCTGACATCATCTCTAAAACCATCTAACAATTATGCAATCAAAGATGATAAATTGGAAAGAACCTTCGATTAGTTGCATTTCATGTACATAAGACAAGATAAGTGCCTACTCATCAGACACCACTACAACTAACAAAAAGAATTTATCATCTTTATTATTGCATATTTGTTACTGTTTATCTGTGAAATTTAGAAGAGAAAATGTATAATTGCATCCCAGTCAACATTTTTGTCTTATGGTAAAGATTAATTAACCCCAACTAAGACAGCTTGTTTCATTGGTTAGCCGCCTTGAAGGGCTTGAAGAGCCAATTCTTACATTAGTACTGATATTGGTTCTGATTATATGATGTCAGAACCTTGATATCATTCTGATGTGAGACTTGGGACTATTGGTTCCAAATATTTGGAAATCCGAAAGTGTTGGATTCATTTTTCTGGTGAATGTGATGGGGAATCGACGAAAGCTACCAAAGTCAGGCTCCATGGTAGTCATCACGTTCTTTCTATTTGGGAACCTATCACTAGAAACATACCAAACTGAAAGGATTATGAGGTCTGATCTGTTTCTCTAGTTACTCGCATTACTTTCAACTGAAGAAAAAAAGACAAAAACATAACGAATGGATTTATCTATAAAGCATACGTCATGTACATTTCTAATCAGCCTCAATAGCAATCTTAATCCTCCCCATGATGGATTAGATTGAAGTATATCACAGGTGTAGTAATAGGAAAAGGGGACAATAATACATTAATACTGATGGATTTTTCGTTAGGACACTAAACTACCAAATGGACTTTCTGTTTAGTGTAGGGTATAAACCGTATAATTGCCTAATTGGTTTCCATTTTTTTATCTTAGTATACTGATTAGTGATTAACATTATGTACTTATGTCGTGGTCCAATGTCTGACAACGTTACTGGCTCATCACTCGGTCTTGGATTCTATTGCCATAATTGTTCAGATGAACTTTTCGGTTAACACTCATGTTCTGAACTTTGCACAATAAAGTTGTCTGTTCACAAACAGTTACCACCATTCCCGGTGGAGCCAAAAGCTTCACTACTTTTTGGCTTCGGGATATAATGGACTAAAACAAAATGGCTTATAAAACTGTCGGGACTTCTTATTTATTGTGAAGTTGCCGATGGTTGTCGCACTTCAGATCTCGGGTCAAATGGAAACAGCCTCTCTGTGAGACTCTCACAGGGGTAAGGCTGCGTACAACCGACCCCCCTTTACCCTGCCTAGGCGGGAGCCTCTTTGGAGGCACTGGGGTAATGTTAATGTTAATGTAGTTACCTTTTTCCTCTTTCACATTATGTTCGACTTATCGACATGAAGAAGGTTAAGGCCTTAAGGGGAGAGAAGGGTGGGGGGAGGGGGGAATGAAATTGTACGATACGAAAACAAAACCTATTTCTGGGGTAAGCTTAGTATGCCTCAAGACAGTTTTAGTCTATGGCTTGCTCATCTGCAGAAATTATTAACAAAGGAGAGAATGCAACAATTGGGGTTCTATTCTGGGCACATGTGCTTCTATCTTTGTGGAGTCCGCAATGAATCTGCAGACAACTTGTTCTTTTTATACAGGAGAAGCTGCGCGTTGCAGGCTTTAGTGTGTAGTTAGCTTGGGTGAAAGAAAAGGCCATCTCCATATAGGGCCTAATGTGTGTTTCAACAACAGTGCTATCCCAGAGGAAATCATCTTGCATCCGCGTGCAACACCAGTTCAGTTAGCTTGGCTACGCTTGCTGCATCCTGCCACTGTCACAACTCACAATGACTATGATCAAAACAATTAAACAAGGAAAAATTTCAGTGAGGTATACTGAGGTATAGCAATATTACGGAGAGGTATAGCGACGTTTCACAAATTACTTTAAGGTATACTCCGGTGATTTTTTGGTTACTTTTCAGGCGAATTTGAATTTTGGACTGATCTAATTTTTTTAATGGCCATGTTACCCTCAATATACCTTGAAGATAATTTATTTAAAAACTCTAAATTTAGCCCTCATTATTTGTTATTCAACTGGGACCCACTATTTGAATTGTCCAGTTGAATTGCCCACAAAAAACAAGCGTTTAAAAGAGTTGAGTTTAATGACCCCAAAAATTACGAAAATACCCCTGTCATTGAAAGCTATTCCCAAAACGGTTAAAATGCCCTTCTCTCAGCTGCAAAATAACGGCTAGTTGAGCAGAGATGAGCCATTATAAAAGGTCATCTTTACTCAGCAACACAACACAAAAACACCACAAAAACAACCCAGCAGCCATGGCATCCTCAGGCTCCTTTTCAGGATCACACCCTCCACCCATGTTCAGGCATTTGAAGTACAAAAACATCACATGTCCTAGATGTCACATAAGGGCCGAAGTAAAAGTATCGGAGTCCACCGGAAATCACGGCAACTTATTCTATCATTGCAATGAGTGTGATACGTTCCTGAAGTGGGCAACTCCAATTGAGCATGAAATACCAGAGATGAACTCAAGATCAAGGCAAGCAAGGAATGCAAGAGAAGAAGAAGATGATGATGTGCACGTGAAAATGAAAGACCTTGAAAGCCAAATGGAGATTAACAAAGCTGAAATAAGTGGTTTAAAGACTAGGGTGAACTTGTTAGAGCACATGTTCCCTACCTTCATGAAATTCTTCATGTGGGGGACTGTATTCCTTTTCATTGTGAATATTGTGTACTTTATTTAGCATGCCTAAGATGTAAGCAAGCAAGAAATTAGCAATGGATGTTATTGTGCAATGAAATGTAATCGTAAGTATCATGAAATGATATGAGAATTATGCAAGGAATCCAAAAATGCCAACATCCAAAAAGATTTGCTTAAGTACTTTCAAACTGATCACAAACATCTAATCACAAGTTCAACCAAAACACAACTTCTGAATTTGTTTTTCAGACCCAAAAAAATACCCTATGGTATTCACAGACTCAAAACCATGGTATTCACATACCCAAAATATACCCTATGGTATTTACAGACTCAAAACCATGGTATTCACATACCCAAAATATACCCTATAGTATTCACAGACTCAAAACCATGGTATTCACGTACCCAAAAAATACCCTATGGTTATTGACAATATCCTAATTGGCTCACAGAGGCATCAGTTCATGATTCTAGCTGCCTCCTTCCCTTTGCCACCTTTGCCTCCCCTCTTACCAGCACCTCTGCCCCTTCCAGCTTGTGTATGAAGTACTACAAGGGTACCTTCTCCACCTTGTCCACCTTCTCCCACACCAGATCCTCCTTGAGCTTCAATATCAGCAACCCTACCCCTTCCTCTACTTTTTCCCATTGTAGCAGCCACAATTCTCTTCAGACAGGACCTCTGGTTATGTCCTTCTTTGCCATATTTACCACAGTGGACAATACTAGACCTCTTCACTGGTCTAGCTTCATCAGCTTGTCTCCTTCTATTTTTTTTAGGCCTTCCTGGAAGCCTTTGAAGGGGAGGGGGACTAAGTATGGGTTCATTCATATCAGGCCACAAGTCATGATGTGGGATGGGCTGAATTGAGGTATTGTAAACCTTTAAATATGTCACTTTTGTGAAGTAATCATGGACATAGTCAGCCAAATTACCTCTCAAGCTTTTCACACATGCAGCCACATGCTTGCATGGCAACCCAGAAATTGACCACCTCTTACAGTCACAAGTTTTGTTACCCAAGTTGACTGTGAAAACATGCTCACCCTCACTCACTTCATACACCCCCTCATCTGCCATCACAATGTTGCAATGCCTAGCATTAGAATTCATTTGCTCACAATGATCAGTTGCCATTGGTGTGATTGTTGTGTCCCATAGAGCTGCAGCTCTTCTTTTCTTCACTATTTTTGTCATACACCTCCTCCTGATTCCTTCAAGCATAGTGAGTATAGGCTTCTCCCTTAGTACTCCTAGCTTACACAAAATTAGAAGTGCACTCATTACTCTTTACTATTGGATCAAACTTATATCTACTCCATGTTTGATGAGGCACATCTTTTATTTCATGATAATATTCAGGTTTAATCTTTCTGAAATTTAACAAATAATTGTAGCAAATAAGTTAACAAACTCTAACAAATAATCTAACAAACTTACTTCATTTTTTCCATTGCTTTTTTGAAATTGTATGCATTGTATGCATGTGCAGCTGCCCAGAATTGCTCTTTGATAAGATTCTGACCAAATCTAGACCCCAAATTCATGAAAAAATGTCTTGCACATATTCTTCTCTCAGCTTCTTCCATTCTTTCTATTAAGGCAGCTTCAACACCCTACAACAACAGCAAAGAGTGAGTAAATGAAAAAAAGGGAAATGAAACAAGAATGAAAGCATTGTATGACTGTGTACTACTTTCTGTCTGTCATTGATTATTGTTGCCTTTCTAATCACCTCATCTCCTAGAGCCTGCCTTAGGAAGGTAAAGAAATAATACCAGGTCTCAGTACATTCCAACTCAACAACAGCAACAGCAATGGGATAAAATCCATTGTTCCCATCAAGTGCAACAGCACTGAGAAGAACACAACCAAATGGTCCCTTGAGATGAGCTTCATCAACCCCTATAAGTGGCCTGCAACCCTGTATGTAGCCTTCCTTCATTGCATTGAAGCTAAAAAAACATCTCTTGAACTCTAAAGGTTTTTCAAACCCAACAACTCTACCAAGCCAGTGTGCAATGGAGTTAGGGTTCCTTTCTAAGACCATCCTCACATACATAGGAATGTACCCAAAGCTTTCATCATGCCTGCCATCAACAATGTCTTTTACAGCTTGCTTAACGCTAAACATTTGCATTTTTGAAGCAACAACATTGAATCTCCTTTTAACCAACTTCAACATACTATCCACTGGCATCTCCAGGAAATCCCTTAAGTCTTGAAGGAGGTGCTTCACAAGCCAAGGTACTTGTGCATTTGGGTTTTTCACAATCTTTTCACAATTGTGGTCTGTGCATATGGTCTTAATCTGAAAAGTGCACCCATCTGGAAACATGCTTGCATAAATCCTAAATGGACATACCCTGGGGGGTTTCCATTTTGGTTTCCCATTGTATTTCTTTTGAGCCTAAAGAGCTGCAGGATCCATGTCCTCAGGTGTCCCACTGGCATTGGTGCAGTATGCATAGTACCTCCATGATGCATTACACTCTCTGTATACATCAAACCCATGCTCAATGAGATAATCCTTCATCACTGCCAAAAATTGTGATTTTGTCTAGAAAATTAACCCCCTCTCAAGATGAACCTTCCCATCATCAGCATACTCAAAGTACTTGCCCTTCAAATATTCTGGCTCTTGATCCTCTTCATCAGTAATGTATCCCCTGTCATACATCTTAGCATTGTGCCCATCATCAGCACCATCATCACTTTTGTCACTCTCATCACCCACAAATCCAGCATCACTCTCCCACTTATCCTCTGTTGAAATACCCTCATCTCTGGGTATGAACTCAGGATCATCAGGATCATCACTATCATTATCTACATTGCTATCCACATCATGAGTATCCAGCTGCCTAGCAGCAACATCCCTCTGCCTAGTATAATAAGCCCTTTCACCAGCTTGTACATGCACTAAAGCCCCCTAATTACTACCCTCTTGTGTAATACCTCCCATATCAGGCATGTCTTGATCATTGGTTTCTTCATCTCCATCATAATTTTCATACATCCTAAAATCCCCATTCAGTAGAGCTTCCTCTTGTGTAATTACATCCCTCACCTGATCATCCCTCATCTGATCATCAACAACATCTGTGACATCTTCAACCCAAAAATCCTCACCTCTCACATCATTGCATACTTGTGATTTAGGTGATTGAGTATTAAGTACTGATTGGGGTACTTGAGTATCAAGTTCTTTGTGAGATTTCTGTTTTTTGTATTTGCTGAAGTCAGGAAGTATAATATCAGGGTTCCAATGCAAACTTAGGTTATGGGCAGGGTCAACTGTGCGTGGGTCAGGCAAAGAATTAACAGTTTTGTGCAGATCAGTTTTAACCTCACCATCTTCAACCCAAACATAAATGTCACTACTGCCCTGAATTATCAAACATCTCAAGGAGCATCTTATCATTCTCAATCTCAGTCAATTCACTCTCACCAGGAACCTTGTAAAACACCCTAGGATTTATTGGTTCTGGAACTTCCCATATAATTGCTTCAAACCTTAAATCCCTAAGAAAATCTAACATTCCATATTCATCTCTTTTAACCTTGCAAATGTAGTACTGATGACCTTTGTAGTACACATTAATGTCAACCCCCATGGCCTTCTACACATATAAAAACCAAACCAAACCAAACAACAAACAAGCCAACAAAACCATAAGAATTACACACAAAATGGGAAAAAAGCAACATTTTTGAACCATCTCAATGGTGATAAAATACTATCATAATTACACATGGATTTTAACACCTCAATCAGCATCAATTTTATACAAGGCAAGCATACTTTTCAGCACCCAAGCCAGCAAAACCATAATAATTACACACAACATGGGAAAAAAGCAACACTTTTTAACCATCTCAATCCTGATAAAATACTATCACAATTACACATGGATTTTAACACCTCAATCAGCATCAATTTCATACAACGCAAGCATAATTTTCATCACCCAGATGACCCAATACAAATTTGCAACGACATAATATAGGAATAACACAGATGACCCACAAAACAGAGCAACACAATCATCCAAAATAGCACAAAATACATGCAATCAGTCAGATTTTTAAGAAATTTCTTCAATTTTCAAAAGCCCTAATTTTCAGCAAACGAAACCCTAATTACCACAATGTGCCCACTCTAATGAAATCTATATAGCATATAATAGAACTCGTACAACATGAAAATGCACCCAACAGATCTAAAAAGACACAGAAAATGCTTAATAATTACTCGAAAATGAAGCTTTACCTTTTTTCCGAATGGGGGCCTACTTCCCCAACATGTGCGCACCATTTTCAACCCAGAAAACCGACAGAGAGAGAGGGATGATGCTCGATTATGGGGATTTGCTTAACCTTTGTTAATTGTGTCAGTGGAGTTTGAGAGAATATAGTAATGGAGTTTTAGGGTTTCTTAAACATGGAGAAAGATTTGTTACGAGGGAGAGAGAGAGTGTGTGTTAGGTTTTGATTTGGTTTTTATACTTTTCACTTTGTTTTTGTTTTATTTCTTTTGATAAATATTGTTTTCACTGGTGCAAAATTAAGAGGGAAAAAGTCCCGCTTTAATGAGGGTCATTTTTGTCTTCTCACACACTCCGGTCACCGGAATATTCATTTTCAGTGAGGATCATGTACTGATATACCTCAATGTAATTTGTGAAACGTCGCTATACCTCTCCGTAATATTGCTATACCTCAGTATACCTCACTGAAATTTTATCCATTAAACAAATATATATACATATATCTTGTAGCGACAATAGATAAGAAGATACAATAACTAATTAGTGTTTAGCAACAGACAGGATGCCAACTCCACAACCGTACTCAGCAATCTCACTTATTTTTTTGATTGAAAACATAGTGAAATTGATGTCATATGGTAAACAAATATAAGTATAAGAAAGAAAAAGCCATGTTCAGCTCTTAAGGCATACAATTATTGGAGTTTATGAGATTGTTAAGAGCACCTGAAAGACAAGTAATGGTCTTCAATGTTCACATGCCAGAATAAAATGCTCAAGCAAACGAACTGGAACTAACTACATAAACCAATTACGTATAAAGACCATATCCCAATTAATACAGTACTAAATAAACTGAGCTGAGAATAACCAAAAAATCAAAAGAAAACAAATGGCTTAATACACCTTGAAATTATATCCAGATGATCCCATGGACCCAGAATGAGTCCAGAAATTAAAAGAGGAGCATATAGAGAAATTGGCAGAAACAAAGGAGGCAGAGGTAAGGGCGGTGCTTAATTGACTGAGAGGCATACAAATTAACCATAGAGAATCATACAAACTGTTGAATGGAGAAAGAGATCCGTCATAAATTTACGGGTTTGGACGGTTGTTGGTGGCAACCTTGTTGCCCATCTGCTTATATTCTGCAAAATCGCGAATCATTTTAGGAAATCAAATTGAAACCAGAAACAGAACTGACATGAAAAAAAATAAAGAGAGAAATCAAAGAGAAATAAATACCAAATTAGATTGAGTGGGGATAGGACATAAGAGACAAACCGACGAAGAGGGAGGCGATGACATCAGCAATGGAGATGATAGATTCATGGAGGTTGTTGATGACATGAATCAGCTCAAGAATTATCAAGAACAAGAGAGAATTTGTGAGAGAAAAATAGAGAAACTTAGAGAGAGAATCTCTGATTAATTGAATGAATTATTACAATGAGGATATTGTTTATATAGCTACTGCAATAGCTATTACAGAAAGAAACAGAAAATGAAAACTCTGTAAAAACAATTCTAACAAACTAATTGCTGTAACAACTTTCTGTTATAACCTCTAACAAACTAATGACTACGTGGAAGCTGACGTGGACAATCAACCAATTCTAACACGCCCCCTCAAGTTAGAGGGTGGGACACTCCTAACTTGCCTAGAAGATAGTGATGTGTTTTTCAAGGGAGGCTCTTAGTGAACATATCTGCCAATTGTTCACCTGTCCTGACATACAGCAATGTGATCAATCCTTCTTGCAATTGCTCCCTAACATAATGGCAGTCCAATTCAATGTGTTTTGTACGCTCATGAAACACTGGGTTCCTAGCAATGTATATGGCTGCCTGACTATCACACTTAACTGCAACAGGAACAACATCAGGCACAGTCAATTCAATGAGCAACCTAGAGAGCCAAGCCAACTCTGAAGTTATCCTCCTCATACTCCTGTATTCTGCTTCAGCACTGGAAAAAGAAATTGTGGCTTGTTTCTTTGACTTCCAAGATATAGGACTCCCACCAAGCATGATAAAATAGCCACTCACTGATCTTCTAGTCTGAGGACAAGAAGCCCAGTCTGAATCACAATAACCTTGTAACTGAAAATCTGATTTTGAATTCATAAATAAACCCTGACTGGGATCTTTATTGAGGTATTTTAAGACATATATAGCTGCATCCATATGGGGTTGTCTGGGATTCTGCATAAATTGACTGAGATACTGAACTGAAAAGGCTTGGTCAGGCCTTGTATGAGTTAAGAAATTAAGCTTCCCAACCAGTTTTCTGTAAAGAGCAGGCTAAGTTAGAGGAGTTCCCTCATCAGGTTTGAGCTTAATGTTTGTCTCTAGAGGACAAATAGCAGGCACAACATTAAGACAACCAAATTCCTTCAGTAATTCTTGCACAAACTTCCTTTGTGTCATGACAACACCATTTTGGCCCTGCAAAATCTCAATGCCCAAGAAATAATTCAGGAACCCCAGATCTTTTATTTTAAAAACCTCATCTAAGAACAACTTCAATGTGGCAATTTCTTCCTCATGGTCCCCTGTGATGAGTACATCATCAACATAAACTGCCACAAACACCAAGGAGCTGCCCATTTTCTTGTAAAATAGAGAATTATCATTTTTGGACATTAAATATCCCCTGGATTTCAAAGAATCAGATAGGTTCCCATACCATTTCCTAGAAGCCTGTTTCAGTCCATAGAGGGATTTCTTTAACTTGCATACTTTGTTGGGATGAGAATCAGTCATACCAGGAGGCAACTTCATGTAAATTTCTTCATGGAGGTCTCCATGTAAGAAAGCATTGTTAACATCTAATTGGTGCATATGCCAATTCTTTTTCACAACAGTAGCAACTAGTGCTCTTATGGTTGTCATCTTGACAACTGGAGAGAAGGTCTCAGTGTAATCAATCCCTTCAACCTGAGTAAAACCCCTGACCACCAATCTAGCTTTGTATCTCTCAATGGAACCATTAGCTTTCAGTTTAATCTTGTACACCCATTTACAGCTGATAGGTTTCTTCCCTGCAAGTAAGTCAGTAATGATCTAGGTTTCATTGGCCTCTAGGGCCTCAAATTCTTTAGACATAGCCTCCTGCCAAGCAGGATCTGTGACTGCTTCCTCAAAATAAGATGGTTCGTTAATTTGCAAAACATTGTTCATTAACTGCTGACTATTGGATGAAAGTGAACCGAAACATACATGCTTAGGAAGACAGGCAACAGATGTGAGTATGTGAGGACATGAATTGTGATCAGATAAGGAAGATGTTGTATCATTGCTACAAATAAAATCTTGTAAGTAAGAGGGAGAGGTAGTGACTCTGCTAGATCTCCTGACTTCAGGTTGAGAGTGAGTGGAATTGGGAGCTATAGTTTGAATAATGGTGGTGGAAGGAACTGAATTAGTGATGTTATCTGTGGTTTCAGGAGGGAAAGGAGAAGAGTGATGAGTGAAAAGATGATTAGTAGCTAGGTTTGTATGTGGTGGTAAGGAATGAGAGGGTAAGAAAGAAGGTGAGGGTGACTCTTGGTTGAGATTATGGTGATATGGAAAGATAGTCTCATGAAAAGAAACATCCCTGGACACTATGATCTTCTTTGTATCAAGGTTATAGAGCTTGTAGGCTTTCTTTCCATAGGGATATCCCACAAACACACAAGGTGAGGCTCTTGGCATGAATTTGTCTCTACCTCTCTTGAGAGTAGAGGCATAGCATAAACATCCAAAACTTTTGAGGTGAGTATAAGAAGGTTTGGTTTTATTGAGGAGCTCAAAGGGAGATTTTTCTTGGAGTAATTTTGTGGGGAATCTGTTTATTAAGTAAGTTGTTGTGAGCACACAATCACCCCAAAACTGAATAGGCAGGTTTGATTGAAACAAAAGGGCTCTTGAAGTTTCCAATAAATGCTTGTGTTTCCTTTTCACTACTCCATTCTGCTGAGGAGTGTCAGTGCAACTGGTTTGATGCAAAATTCCTTTGGAGAGGAAAAATGCAGTAGCCTCTCTACTAGAACCAAGCTCTAGGGCATTATCTGATCTAATAATCTGTATTTTTGTGGTGAATTGAGTGAGATCCATTTCATAAAAGGATTGAATGAGGGGAAGTGCATTACTCTTTGCACTGAGAAGATGTGTCCAGGTAGACCTAGTGTAATCATCCACTATGGTCAGGAAATAGCTAAAACCATTATAGGTTTGAGTATGATAGGCACACATAGGTCAATGTGAATCAGCTGAAAAGCATGAGTAGTATGGATATGACTGTAAGGAAAAGAATTCTTATGTTGTCTTGCCCTTGGGCACACATCACAACATGAAATGGATGACATATCAGAATCAGCATAAAAAAGACAGAGAGATTTCAATTTGTATGCAGGTAAATGCTCAAGCCTATTGTGCCAAATCCATGCATCATTTTTCTGAACATTATTACATTGTATATTACAAGTAATTTCTGAAGAAATATTATGAGAACTACTAAGGTTGTTGACAGAAGAAGAAAATACATCAACAATATTATTCTGAGAAACTAAAGCAAGAGAACCAGCATCATGATGGGTAGGTATGGTAGTTGATGGCTTCAAAAAAGTCTGAGGTTGCATATGTAGGATATAGAGATCAGCCTTGGCTTCACCAAGAACCTGAGGCCTCTTCATTGAAGGGCCCTGCAGCAAACAAGCTGTTTTAGTAAATGTAACTTCACAATCAAGCTGACTGCACAATAGGATATATTTAGGGATTTTTCGTATTTTTGATAAACAAAACAATAAAAGGGATATACCTCTCGAATCACTCAAGGGGTTGGGGTTTTCGTTCAAGAATCACTCAAGAACAATACTTGCGCATCACACACAAGGGTTTCAACCTAAATCACTCAGTTTAAGGGGTAAATACTCACGTATTCAAAAATTAATCATAAAAGCACGAGTTTACAATAGCAAAGTTCTCCCCTATTTATAGACAAAGAAATCTAAAGCTATTCGGAATCCTAATCCTAATTCAAATAGGAAACTAACTATAAAACTGATTACAATTGTAAAACGAACTAACTAACAACTTTCCTAATATCTAATGGACTCATAATGCTAATAATAAAGAGATTATTACTTTCCTAAGCAATAAATCACGCTAAAAGCAAGTTAAAATAAACTAGGACACAATAACTAAACTAAAGTCGTTGCCTTGGCGCACAAGGAAAATGTTCCATAACTTGTAACTCGTTTTTGACCATATTGTGCTTTGAATTAGAGAAAACGCAAAGCATCAATGTTATAGATCTCGATCGTATCTTTGCACAGAGATTTGAATCATCACGTTTACATTTCGTATGAGAGAGTTATGGCCAAAATACGAACAACTGTCAGAAATGCCAAGATTACGAGGTTCTCCATAACGAACTTGATCATATAACAAGAGCTTTAATCCCGACATTGCATGGAAACTCCATGTAATCATGCTTGTAGGAGCCACATTAATACATAACCATAAAAGCAACACGATGTATTCAAGAGTATTTTTTCCTTTGCTTGTTTCTTGGTTCTTTTCTTTAAATTGCTCACTTGCTCCTGCATCAATCTCCCTTTCTTCAAAAAGAATTGTCCCCAATTCTTGGTCGGTAACAATCTTTTCTTGAGTTTTGTCTCCATGATCTTCCAGGAAATAAATCGAATAATTCTTAGAGAAGTCAGTATGAACAAAGTCTTCATATTTGAAAAAGATTGACTCCTTTTGAGATGTCCTCAATGAATCCACGACCACAAGGTTAGTAATGTTGTCAACCTCATCTTCTTGACTTACCTCATCAAATATAGGTGGTTGACTGGGTCAAAAGAAAATTCTTCTTTCAAAAAGTCATCAATATGAACATCAAAATTCACATCTTGTGGTTGAACAACTTCAAGAGCTTCTTGTTCCCCAAATAAAGATTCTTCTATTTGTTTTTTTTCTTGTTTAGAATCGACAACTTCTTATTTTTCTTGTTCTACTTTCATAAAAAAGACAGAAAATTTATCTCCAACGAGATTTGCACTCCTTTTCTCTTCAAACTCCTCTTTCGATTCAATATTCTCTACAAAAGATCTTGAACTTGATTGTTCTTCAACTTTGTTCTCAACAATTGTTATTTCATTCTCACTCTCTACCTTAGGTTTAGAAATACTTTCAAAACCAGATAACAAAGGTGTTAAAATAATTCGCTTTCCACAATGATGTAAAGCATAAGTGTTATAGACCTTGTCATGTGTAACTCTTTTAAAATCCATCCAGGGTCTACCAAATAACATGTGACAATCATCCATGGAAACTACATCACAACGAACTACACCACCATATGACCCAATAGTAACAGGAATAAATATATACTTAGTTACCTCTATATCGCTCACCTTGTTGAACTAATGCACCTTGTATGGATAAGGATGTTCTATGGGTGTCAAACAACGCTTTTCTACCATGTAAGTTGACACAAAGTTCTTAGGACAACCACCATGAATAATAACGTTGCATACCTTCTCATACGATCTACATCTAGTGCGAAACATAGGTTCTTGAAATTGAGGAACTTCAATGGAATATGAGCTTAAACCATTGTCCATCACGTCTTCTTGTTGCTTCTTTTCCATAGCTATCATCCGCTCTTCTTGAAACTGGAAAGACGCCTTTAGATCCTCCATGGCAGTTAACAACTTTGCCATATAGTTGGGGTCACCCATGGCTTCGGTTGTTGGTTTATTGGGGGTTTCTTGGCTGTTTTCCTGGACAAAGGGTGGATGTTGTCGTGTTTAAGATCAGGATCATGGTTGTTTAAGCTTAAGAAAGATCAAACCTTCAGCTCTGATACCAAGTTGATGTGATTTATTTAGGAATTTTCTGTATTTTTGATAAACAAAAGAAAAAAGGGATATACCTCCCAAATCACTCAAGGGGTTGGGGTTTTCATTCAAGAATCACTCAAGAACAATACTTGCGCATCACACGCAAGGGTTTCAACCTGAATCACTCAGTTTGAGGGGTAAATACTCACGTATACAAAAATTAATCATAAAAGCACGAGTTTACAATAGCAAAGTTCTCCCCTATTTATAGACAAAGAAATCTAAAGCTATTCGGAATCCTAATCCTAATCCAAATAGGAAACTAACTATAAAACTGATTACAATTGTAAAACGAACTAACTAACAACTTTCCTAATACCTAATGGACTCATAATGCTAATCATAACCAGATTATTACTTTCCTAAGAAATAAATCACGCTAAAAGCAAGTTAAAATAAACTAGGACACAATAACTAAACTAAAGTTGTTGCCTTGGCGTGCAAGGAAAATATTCCGTAACTTGTAACTCGTTTTTGACCATGTTGCGCTTTGAATTACAGAAAACACAAAGCATCAATGTTATAGATCTCAATCTTATCTTTGCACATAGATTTGAATCATCATGTTTAGATTTCGTATGAGAGAGTTATGACCAAAATACGAACAACTGTCAGAACTGCCAAGATTACGAGGTTCTCCATAACGAACTTGATCATATAACAAGAGCTTTAATCCCGACATTGCATGGAAACTCCATGTAATCATGCTTGTAGGAGCCACATTAATGCATAACCATAAAAGCAACACGATGTATTCAAGAGTATTTGTTCCTTTGCTTGTTTCTTGGTTCTTTTCTTTAAATTGCTCACTTGCTCCTGCATCAATAAAGCAATTTAAAGAAAAGAACCAAGAAACAAGCAAAGGAACAAATACTCTTGAATACATCGTGTTGCTTTTATGGTTATGCATTAATGTGGCTCCTATAAGCATGATTACATGAAGTTTCCATGCAAGGTCGGGATTAAAGCTCTTGTTATATGATCACGTTCATTATGGAGAACCTCGTAATCTTGGCAGTTCTGACAGTTGTTCGTATTTTGGCCATAATTCTCTCATACGAAATCTAAACGTGATAATTCAAATCTCTGTGCAAAGATACGATCGAGATCTACAGCATTGATGCTTCGCGTTTTCTCTTATTCAAAGAGCAACATGGTCAAAAACGAGTTACAAGTTACGGAACATATTCCTTGCGCGCCAAGGCAACGACTTTAGTCAAGTTATTGTGTCCTAGTTTGTTTTTACTTGCCTTAAACGTGATTTATTGTTTAGGAAAGTAGTAATCTGATTATTAGTAGCATTAGGAGTCCATTAAGTATTAGGAAAGTTGTTAGTTAGTTCGTTTTACAATTGTAATCAGTTTTATAGTTAGTTTCCTATTTGGATTAGGATTAGGATTCCGAATAGCTTTAGATTTCTTTGTCTATAAATAGGGGAGAACTTTGCTATTGTAAACTCGTGCTTTGATGATTAATTATTGAATACGTGAGTATTTACCCCTCAAACTGAGTGATTCAGGTTGAAACCCATACGAGTGATTCGTGAGTTGTTCTTGAGTGATTCTTGAACAAGATCCCTTTGTGTGATACCATCAAAGGTTAATTTCCGTTTTGTTACTTATTTCACATCAACTTGGTATCAGAGCTAAAGGTTTGTACTTTCTTAAGTTTAAACAACACGGTCCTGAGCATAAAAACAACACCATAGCGAGCTTTAGAGAAAGATTCTTGCAAGATCCGCCCTTTGTTCAAGAAGACAGCCAAGAAACCCCCAAGAAACCTACAATCGAAGCTATGGGTGACCACAATGAACTAGCAAAGTTGTTAACTGCCATGGAGGATCTAAAGGCGTCTTTCAAATTTCAAGAGGAACGGATGATAGCTATGGAAAAGAAGCAACAAGAAGACGTGATGGACAATGATTTAATAAGCTCATATTCCATTGAAGTTCCTCAATTTCAAGAACCTATGTTTCGCACTAGATGTAGATCGTATGAGAAGGTATGCAATGTTATTATTCATGGTGGTTGTCCTAAGAACTTTGTGTCAACTTACATGGTAGAAAAGCTTTGTTTGACACCCATAGAACATCCTTCTCCATACAAGGTGCACTGGTTCAACAAGGTGAACGATATAGAGGTAACTCAGTATATATTTATTCCTGTTACTATTGGGTCATATGGTGGTGTAGTTCGTTGTGATGTAGTTTCCATGGATGATTGTCACATGTTATTTGGTAGACCCTGGATGGATTTTAAAAGAGTTACACATGACAAGGTCCATAACAATTATGCTTTACGTCATTGTGGAAAGCGAATTATATTAACACCTTTGTTGTCTGGTTTTGAAAGTATTTCTAAACCTAAGGTAGAGAGTGAGAATGAAATAACAATTGTTGAGAATAGAGTTGAAGAACAATCAAGTTCAAGATCTTTTATAGAGAATATTGAATCGAAAGAGGAGTTTGAAGAGAAAAGGAGTGCAAATCTCGTTGCAGATAAATTTTCTGTCTTTTTGATGAAAGTAGAACAAGAAAATCAAGAAGTTGTCGATTTTCAACAAGAAGAAAAACAAATAGAAGAATCTTTATTTTGGGAACAAGAAGCTCTTCAAGTTGTTCAACCACAAGATGAGAATTTCGATGTTGGTGATGCTGATCTTTTGAAAGAAGAATTTTCTTTTGACCCAAGTCAACCACCTATATTTGATGAGGTAAGTCAAGAAGATGAGGTTGAAAACATTACTAACATTGTAGTCGTGGATGCTTCAAATATTTTTCATGATGGAACGTTTCAGTTGTTGTGTTCTATGGTTCCACCTAGTGTTGTCAACATGGGGGGAACAATTCTTGTTCCATTACATGTTCCACTCGCTCCTCCAGTACCTACTATGCTTATTGTACCAAGTGAGTTTCTCACAATATCTCACTTGTTGAAGAGTAGAGTTAATGGAAACACAAAGAGCACAACTTCAAGCAGTAACAATGATGTTGTTCACTATGTTGTTAATTACGTGGATACGAAGTATGACGTTGGATTTACAATGAAAACTACTTTGGGCACTCATGCTAAGTCAGGTTTACAACTTCTTTTATATGACGAAGAATTGAGGACAATTCTTTTTGAAGAAAGGGAGATTGATGCAGGAGCAAGTGAGCAATTTAAAGAAAAGAACCAAGAAACAAGCAAAGGAACAAATACTCTTGAATACATCGTGTTGCTTTTATGGTTATGCATTAATGTGGCTCCTACAAGCATGATTACATGGAGTTTCCATGCAAGGTCGGGATTAAAGCTCTTGTTATATGATCACGTTCATTATGGAGAACCTCGTAATCTTGGCATTTCTGACAGTTGTTCGTATTTTGGCCATAACTCTCTCATACGAAATCTAAACGTGATGATTCAAATCTCTGTGCAAAGATACGATCGAGATCTATAACATTGATGCTTTGCGTTTTCTCTTATTCAAAGAGAAACATGGTCAAAAATGAGTTACAAGTTACGGAACATATTCCTTGCGCGCCAAGGCAACGACTTTATTCTAGTTATTGTGTCCTAGTTTGTTTTTACTTGCCTTAAACGTGATTTATTGTTTAGGAAAGTAGTAATCTGATTATTAGTAGCATTAGGAGTCCATTAAGTATAAGGAAAGTTGTTAGTTAGTTCGTTTTACAATTGTAATCAGTTTTATATTTAGTTTCCTATTTGGATTAGGATTAGGATTCCGAATAGCTTTAGATTTCTTTGTCTATAAATAGGGGAGAACTTTGCTATTGTAAACTCGTGCTTTGATGATTAATTATTGAATACGTGAGTATTTACCCCTCAAACTGAGTGATTCAAAACCCTTACGAGTGATTCGTGAGTTGTTCTTGAGTGATTCTTGAGTGATTCTTGAACAAGATCCCTTTGTGTGATACCATCAAAGGTTAATTTCCGTTTTGTTACTTATTTCACATTAACTTTCCTATGGAGAGGAGATTGTACTTAAAATGAGGAACAAATAGCACATCAGCAAGGATAACTTTGTTGGTTATTTGAACTGTTCCTATCTGTGTAACAACAACAACTTGACCATTGGGAAGAGTAATATGGTAAGGTTATTTGAGCTGAGTTGTGGTGGCAAAAAGGGATGAGTCATGACACACATGATCAGATGCACCAGTATCAATTATCCATATATAATCAGTAGACAATGAACAACAATTGAGACAAATGCATGAACCTAAAAAGTTTTGAGAAGAGCAAGAAACATTACCAGCAAAATTTACTGCAGAAGAAATATATCCTGAAGAAGAGCCAGCTCCTGAAATATTTTTGACAGAATTTGCAGATCCTCCTTTCTAAGACTTGTTCAGCAACATTAACAACTTATCACATTCTTCTTGTGATAATCCAGGAATGACTGAATTCCCTGAATGTTCCTCAACCTCCATGAGATCTCCTTGTTCATTTGTGAAATCTCTAGATACATTGCCTGCCAATCCTTTACCCTTTGTGAACTTGAAATCCTTAGGGAATACAATTAACCTGTAACATTTGCTAGCATGATGTCCTGGCTTCTTGCAGTGACTACAGGTTATTGATTTCTTGCCTTCATAATGACCTTTGGAAACAGACTGAGATTGAGACTGATATTGTTGTGCAGCATGCATAGAAGCAGATTCAGAGATAAAATGACTTGATGAGTGAATTTCTCTTTAACTCTCATCTTGTATCAGCAAGGCATAGGCCTGACCTATGCTTGGAAGAGGTTTCATCATGGGTATATTTCCTCTGATGTTATCATAAACAGGATTGAGTCCCATTAAGAACTGGACAAGCTTCTGATCTTCTTCATGCTTAGAAAGAGCCTGAGCTGCACCACATGAACAAGTTGGCAGACTTGTCAAAACACTCAGTTCATCCCAATTCTTCTTGATCTTTGTGAAATACCCTGCTATGTCACTAGCACATTGACCAATTTGATTTACATTTTTCTGCAATTGATACAGCCTTGCACCACTGGCCTGTCAATACCTATCCTCCAATTCACTCCAGATTTGAGCAGCTGAATCACAATATAGCACACTTTCTGCTATATCACTTGTTAACACATTGAGTATCCTGGATGTCACCATATCATTGCATCATTGCCAGAAATTGAAGTTAGCATCTGTGATAGCAGGTTTAGGAACTTGACCAGTAGCCATAAGCAACTTGTTCTTGGCAGATAAAGCGATTGAAATAGCCTTTTTCCACGAGCCATAACCAGATCCATCAAATGACTTCGCAACCAAAAGCATCCCAGGGTGATCAGATGGATGAAGATACAAAGGACTTGTATGATCAGGTTGAGTATTCGCCATTTTTGTTTGAAGAACAAATCAATCAATCGCTTTGATCTTACGCAAATTGAGACAAAAGATAGATTCGAAAAGAAATTTCTGCTAAAGATTTGAGCAGAAATATGGAATATAAAGTGAATCCTTGAAATCTATGGAGCTGAATTAACTGAGGAAAACAAATCAGATGATTGAAAAAGAAATGAATTAACAACAAATAATTGTTGCTTTGATTTTATGGAAAAGCTAGATCAATTACCAGAATCAAAGATAATCGATCAGATGATGAAGAAATTATGAAGAATTTAATCCAAGGATTCGTTTGAGCTGAGATTCAAGCTCTGATACCATGTTGATGACATGAATCAGCTCAAGAATTATCAAGAACAAGAGAGAATTTGTGAGAGAAAAATAGAGAAACTTAGAGAGAGAATCTCTGATTAATTGAATGAATTATTACAATGAGGATATTGTTTATATAGCTACTGCAATAGCTATTACAGAAAGAAACAGAAAATGAAAACTCTGTAAAAACAATTCTAACAAACTAATTGCTGTAACAACTTTCTGTTATAACCTCTAACAAACTAATGCCTACGTGGAAGCTGACGTGGACAATCAACCAATTCTAACAGAGGTTGGGAGAAGAGAGAGAGAAATTGAGCGGAGCAAACACTATAAAAATCGGCATATCAACTATATGGTTGAAGTTTGGTGGATACTCGTTAATGGAAGAGAGAGAAGTAGAAAATACTCCAAGCAGGCTGGCTTAATAATCCACCCATTAAAAGGCTTTCAAGGGGGAGAGCAATAGTTGTAGAGTTTACTGAAAGAGGATATTAATGGGCACAATAATCCACTCCCCACAAAGAAGGCTCCAGAAAATTTAAAAGGAAGCTCAGGTCAACCATGAAAGACCCGAGGAAAACTTCATTGGCAGGAATGGAATAGCATTAATGGCCCAAGAAAGAATTTTCCAGAAAAACTTCAAGTCCCAAGGTTAGTAAAAACAGTTTTTTTTTTTCTTTTTTTTTATATTTTTTTTATGTTTAGCCGAACGATGGTAAGGATTTGAGCGGGAAAAAATTGCTGGAGAAAGTGCCACGTGGACTTAGTAGCTTTTTGCTTTAGTATATTTTAAAGATAGCCTTTTCCCTAGTACTATGAATCTATCAGTGCATGTCTTTTCGGATACCATCATACATAGTTACTACTCAGTATAAGTAGATGCAGATCAGAGGAGAGAAAAAGAAGCAAGGGTAGATGAAGAAGCTTGGAAAGTATTAATTGTATTAGTGCTCTGTAAAATTGCAAAAAATCCAAGAAAATGGGTCAAGTGTTTTCCAGCATACTGAGGTTACTGCGCCGCGCCAATGGTGCGTCAGAGGGTCAGGGTCAGTCACCTACAGCAGAAGATAATGATCAGGCTTACCAGCTAAGACTTCCTCTACAACAGCAACTAGCAGCTGAAAGCCACTGCCTCACCATATTTGATCCTCCACTACCGCCCTCGGGTTCGGGTTTGATCACCACCGAAAGTAATAGTAATAACAAAAATACATTAGCAATAGCACCCTGCGTGGTGCTTGATTTGAGCAAAAGTGTAGATGAAAACAATGTCGAGACCGCGGCCAAAAACGAAGCAGCAGCTGCAGCAGCAGCAGAACTTGGTTCAGATGATGGGGATGACAAAGTGATACAAGTAATAGTAGTAGCAGAGGAGAAGCTGAAAGAGGTAATTGGTACCACAGTACGTTAATACCAACAATAATATGTTTGCCAAAGGTACTGTTAGCACAACTCCAGGAAATGATGAAAAAGTTACAAGGAGGAAAGGGGCTATACACAAGCACTCACACAATTCTGCTTGTGGGTGAAGGTGATTTCTCCTTCTCACCTAGCTTGGCCGTTGCTTTTGGTTGCGCTTCTAACATCATCGCCACTTCCCTCAACACCAAAGATATGACACTGTGCTTGTTTTCAGGCCCCTCATGTTGAGGTGGCCTCATATAAGAAAATAAAATCTTATTTAGCATCTCAAAAGTTGGAACTTGAGTTTTCAAAGTGAATACAGTATAATTTATGTATGGAAATAAATAATCAAGGTGGCTCAATTGATGTATGATTTACAGAGTTTCTGCTTAAAAAATAATGGTAATTTCCGGGCCAACAGTAGCAAATTGCTCACCCGAGGCTGCATTGTCCTCCATGGTGTTGACGCTACAGAAATGGCAAAGCACCCTCGACTTGCTACCAAGAAATTTGATCGTATCGTTTTCAATTTTCCGCGTACTGGCAAGTTTAGTTCAACTGAATCTGAAATAAGGTCAGCATTTTCCTCTGACCGATCTGAAACCATCATTCTGAAACCCCAAATAGAACTGTTAACTTTACTAATTATATGGTGTTCCAATTTTGATTACAGGGACAATAAAAACCTGGTGAGAGGCTTCTTAAGGAACGCCAAGAAGATGATTGAGGATAAGGGTGAAATACATGTCACCCACAAATCCAGCAGTTTTTTTCTCAAATGGGACATTTTGAAAATAGGTTCTGATCAAGGCCTTTCTCTCCTTGAACAAGTCATCTTTGAACGTATCAAGTATCCTGACTACCACACACACCATGGATTTGGCGGAGACAACGACCTCAACTGCTATCCCAGTAAAACCTACAAGTTTGGTTTGCCTTAAATTAGTGCTGTTAAACCAGTTCACTGTTTATAGTGGCCACTATTTTCCAGAGGACTCCGTCCTTTTTGTGTTAAACCATTTTGGCAAGTTTACAGCTATTTTCCAGGGGGCGCAGTGAGTCTGATTCCACCACAACACCCTGGTCACAGTTATTTCAAGTGTCCTAACAGCAAGTGTCCTAGTCGAAATTTTGTACTTGAGATCAGATAGTCCGATCCTAGGAGAGTTTTGTCTTCGAGACAGAAGATAGTCGATTTTGAACATGCTTTTAGTTTCAAGTTGAATTTTATGATTATTCAATCACCATCTTGAATTACTTCAGCCACCTGTTAACTGATGGATGAAATAAATTGTAGTTTATATTACCAAAATGTTTGATTCATATTGCTGCAAACTGAGGTTCCAATGTTTTATTCTTTCTTCGAGTGGCAGTGTGAGAAAATTCAGGCTCCTGTGTTACACTCTTTGAGTCGCTGTTTGAGAACGGAATGAGATTCACACTTTGCTGTGTGAGAATTAAGAACCAATTGAACCACATTTATGCAATTCAGGCTCCAAAAACTGTTCTCATCACTAACCAATACATCATGCTTGAACACCAATTCAAAGCTAGAAAACTACCTACTACGCACTTTAGCAGAAATCAACCACTCACAAAGAAATGGAAATCACGGAATTTCCCCCTTAGCATGTACTATACCAAATGCAACAGAGAAGAACATGAGTAGACATAAATCTATGAACCAGAGAAAATATCATAAACATATAACTGACCCTAGCTAAAGTCATTAATAATCCTAAGGTAATACTAGTACTTCTTACTAGAAACCTTCACAAGAAAGCAGATCTCTTCGGTAAGTCTAACAGAAAGTCTGCTTCAAGTGGGGGATGAACATTGTTTTCCGTCATACCCCCAGGATCCATCAATGTACAACTGAATGCTTGACCGACAGGGCTTTGATGCATTAAATCAGAACCCCAGCATCTTATGGATCCAAATAATTCATCCGAGAATTGATCACATCGACTTTTGAAGTGATTCAATTCCTTAGATACTCTAGGACAATCTTTAACTGCTCAATTTAACTAGCCTTAGATTCTGGTCTACAACTATAGGAGAGTGAATTCCTACACCTGCATTGGGATTTCGCACAAGCAGGCTTGCAAAAACTGAGACTTCAAGATCCTATCATATATCCAGCAGTGTTGAGCATTTGGACTAGCAAACAAGATCCTAACATATGCCTAAGTTACAAAGAGGCTGAAAGTCATAGACACTTACCAGATGAATAGCAAGAATGTCATAGCAGGATGGAGCAATAACATGAAATTTATAAATAGAGCACGGTTTACTAAAACTATTTCGAGTTCGTCCTTCCCAAGTCTATTTGAATAATCTTGGCCAAATTTCAAAAACAGTACATATATTTAGGCAAAGAGAGAATGTGAACTGGCAAAGGAGTATATTGGAACCTGAACTGGCAAGAACATAATGAGCAGCTTGAGTGTTGAGTCTACATCTCTGTTACATAAATCGACATTTCAGGTATCAGACCAACCAGTCATAATGCAGAAAACAGCTAGCATGCACATTTACACTTCAGTAAAACACACTTCAATTACTGAATTTTATAGTCATGCACAGAAGGGATCAAATTCTGACTTACAAACTGCATCCCCTGACCCCTCTATCTTCGGGGAAACAGAAAGGAAAGCGAGGTAGGTAACAGTTATAGCCAAAATGGAAACAGAATTTCACGCCTTTAACTTTTGATGACATTTTATTCTATGCATGAACTACCAATGGGGCAAAGAACTTTCTAAACCACAGTTGAAGAACAATCTAAACACACTTCAAGTCAAAAGCAGGATTTGGATGATTAAACTGTAGAACTCCATATGGGCAGGGAGTCGGAGAAAATGACAGTACTAATGACCCATAAGGGAAAGACATAGGAGTACAAGAATAAATGGATAATCTGAATTTCAATAACAAGGGACTAGAGCTAGGGTAAAAGCAATATAATAACATGCATATCTGAGTAGATATGGGGATATGTTCAAGGCAGTCAACTTCATATGAATCAGAAAAATCACATCTAATAAATAAGCAAATTAATTTGTCCTCACTCTTTGAAATCGATAAAACCAGAACCCAGGTCTTGCTCTTGTGGGGCAGAACAATTCATGGAAGAATTCACCTCATCGATTCTCGAAGCAACCTGATTCCTTAGACCCTCCATAGCACTCTTCAATTTCTCAAGTTCAACCAACCCCAGATTATCAATTGGCTCATCCCAGCAAAACCCAGAACCGTGTTTGCTATGATTTCCAACTTCAAGGCTGCCATTGTTGTCATAATTGTTAATTTGCTCCGAAGAATGGTTAAGAAAACGATTAATTACAGCATCTGCATTAGGATGGCCAAAAGGGTACAATTTTCCGGCACCCGAAAACGTAACAATGGCAATTTCAGACCCACTTAAACGACACAAGTCAGTGGCTTTTTTGAACAAACCTCCTCTTCTTTTGGTAAAGGTTACTTGTTTCTTGGTCTTACTAATGATCGGCTCAATTGCTATCTTCTGTTTGCCTTTCTTGTTCTTCTGATGCACTTGAATATCTTCGATTTTCTCCATTGGAAACTTTGAAGAGATTTATAGAAATCAGTGCATTTAATTAAGGCAAAGGAGTTAAGGGAAGCAGATATGTGTATATGTAAGGAAAGAGATCTCAAGATATCTGTTTTTGGGTTTTGAGAAATCTCAAGATATCTTAAAATTGTTTTAGGAAAGTGGGAGTACCTCAGATCTTGATTATGAATATTACCGTTAGACTAGGGCGGCACAGCTTGGGCTTCAAGAATACGCGGAGTTTTTGTTACCGTTGCAAAATAAAGGCGGCAACTAGCAAGTTCGTTATAACCAATCACGCACATCCCTTCTCTACTTTATTATGAATTTATGACTAGTTTTTGCTTTTAAAATAAAAAATAGCAAGTGAGAAAATACACTTATCATTTATGGTTGAGATTATGTAGACAAAAAAGGGGGTTTATAGGGTTGACAAAAAAAAAAAAGAAAAAATGCTAATAGGGGCGAAATCTTCATAATATGTTGACTCCAGCTAATTGTAATAATTTGAGAAACAAGTGATAATATAATTTGGATTTACATTTGTTCATTGTTCTAATTTTGATATGTAGAGATTCAACCAACCTACCGTTTGATAAAAATATTTATTTTCGTTATTGAAGATTATAAACGTAAATAACTAAATTACTAAACGCAAAATATCCTGAACAAAATAAATTCTTGATTCATGTCATCCCCATCCCGATTTCCTCTCTCTTTCCCTTTCTCTAGCGTTATGGATGAGCAACATTTCTTCTCATTCCCAAATTAATAGGAGTGTCATACTAAATCAGATAGTAGTTAATCAGAGAGTCGTCTATAAAGATTGCCATGAGCAATATTGGTGGTCGTCGGCAAGCTATGGACAGAGACGACGACTTCTTCACTTTCCTGTTGGCATTGACTTCTTCACTTTCCTATTGGCACTAAAATTCAATGATCTAGTCATGTCATTTCATCTAACTCAAATTCGTCTAAAGATTTTCTAAAGTCTAGTTTGATAATCTGCAAATTGGATTCAAGAACCAACAATAATGTAGCGCTACTATTATCAGGTAATATTTGGTCAAATTATTACAAGAGCTTAACTAGTAGAGATAATATGTTGAATTATAAACTATTTTTTGAGAGATTAAAGCCGAGTTTTTTTTTTGGTCCATAGGAAACAAAAGGGTTGGTACAATGATTTAACATATAAAGGAGGAGTCCAAACCTAGGACCTAATATACATAGGGCCTTAATTTTCACAACTATACCAAGACCTCATTGGCTAATGCGGAGAATTTGGTATCACAGTGGACAACGAGTATCGTAGTGAGGGTCAACTCTAATGCTCGTGAGAGTGGAATTAGCTCCCCTTCTCATAGAGTTACAAGTGAAGAAAAATTACAGCAAAAATATTTATGTTTAGTAATTTCATGTGTGCTTGGAATTTTCAAGTCTTTTTTTTTTTCTTTTTTGATAAGAGGATGTTTCAAGTCCTCCATGCTACTTGAAGTGTTCTTGCCACTTTACGTGCTTGTTTTTAACGAGCACCGATGTTGGATTAGCGCCCAGAAAATTCTTTCCTTCCCTTAAGCTTCTCTTCAACTCGAGCACCGGCCATTTTCAACTGAAAACCTAGGAGAGAGAATGGACAACAACAATGGCAACAATCACCCCTGCAGCTAAAACAGATTAAGCTCACTTCCCGACTACATCCTCATATCCACTCTCTCTCCTCCCATTTCACACTGCCGTTTCCACCTCCATCTTTTCTCGGCGATGGCCGCAACTTTGGACCCAAATCACCGCACTCAATTTCATTTCGCCTCAAATTGACATACTTAAACTTCACATCTCACTTCCCTAAAACCCCAGAACAACACTGGAAAAATTGCCACAACTATTTCCAATCATGGGTCTCTCAATTTTGCAATCATGGTGTGAAGGAAATATCAGTGAGTTTTCAGAGGTATGAGATTGGTCAAGTCCATGATTTTCTGATGGGTTTAGGTGATTCATATAAAATTGTCAAATCTCAAATCCTCACCATGGACCCTCTTCCACCACTTAACCGTGTGTATGGTCTGGCTGTTCAAGAAGAAAGGCAACAACAAATTTCAGCAGGTCGCTTTGCTACTCCAGAAGTGTCCGCATTTAATGCTTCTTCACTTTCAAAAGCAAACACAGAGAACTCACGTAGCCAGGGTCGAGGGCGTGGGCGACCTCACTGTGGTAATTGTATTCGTCCTGGCCATTGGACAGAAAGTTGCTACCAAATTATAGGCTATCCTCCAGGATTTCAAAGTCGGAATGGAAAGGGAAGAGGTCATGAACGAGCGTCTGCTAATGCCACTACTTCTAGAAACTCACAAGCTGCACATACTGGGGACTCACAAGCATCTACTGGCAACTCATTTGGTATACCAAATCAATCTATCACAACTTCTCAGGGTGGTATTTCTCTTACTCCAGAACAATATCAGCAGTTTTTACAGCTACTTGGTGGTTCTAATCAACAAGTTCATGCACTAAATTTTATTGGTAAGGCGATACTTGACCCTAGAAATCCCTCTAACTGGATTATAGACTCCGGAGCATCTGACCACTTTACTGGATATCAATCTGTTTTACATGATGCATTGCTTCTAAATAACAAGTCCCCTGTTTCTTTACCTAATGGTTGCACCATAATTCCACAAGCCCGTGGTCATGTTCCTCTTTCCTCACAATTAAATATGTCCAATGTTTATTACTTACGTGATTTTAATTGCAATCTTATGTCTGTTAGCAAGTTGACCTCTGAAAATAATTGTGCTATAATATTTTTTCCCACTTTCTGTGTTATCCAGGACCTACGCTCGAGGACACTGATTGGAGCGGGTGAGATGAAAGATGGTCTTTATCACCTACAAATGTCAACTCCGAAAACTGCTTCTGTTGCGCTGAAGGACTCTCCACAAATTTGGCACCAACGTCTTGGTCATAGTTCCGTTAGTCATTTATCTCTTATTTCCAGTTTGTCACAATTAAATTTTCGTACTTTAGCCAATTGTCCTTGTGATGTCTGTTTTCGAGCTAAACAAGTCAAAAACTGTTTTCCTTTGAGTGATAATAAAAGTACTGTCCCTTTCGCTCTTGTCCATCTAGATATTTGGGGTCCATATCGTACTCCGTCTCACAGTGGTGCACAATTATTTTTAACACTTGTGGATGATTATTCTCGAGCCACATGGGTATATTTATTGAAAAGAAAATCTGATATAATCCAATGTTTCATAAATTTCTACAAGATGGTCTGTACCCAATTTGGTCATGTCATTAAACAAATCCGCAGTGACAATGCTCCTGAAATTATTGAAGGTGATTTGAAAACATTTTGCCTAGACAAAGGGATTATTAGTCAAACTAGTATTGCAGGAACCCCACAACAAAATGGAGTGGTTGAGCGAAAACATAGGCACCTATTAGAAGGTCGGAGAGCACTTCGATTTCAAGCAGGTTTACCTATAACCTTTTGGGGAGAGTGTATCCTAACTGCAGCTTACCTCATCAATGTCACTCCTACTCCACGTCTTAACGGAAAGTCCCCTTACCAACTTCTATTTTGACCGTGATCCTTCATATTCTCACCTTCGAGTTTTTGGGTGTTTATGCTATGTTCGTAATCCACAATGTGTCAAAAATAAATTTGCACCATGATCTAATCCTTGTGTGTTTGTCGGGTATCCTAGTGGTAAGAAAGGGTATAAAGTGTATGATCTTGAGTCTCGTCGTATTTTTGTTTCTCGAGATGTTATTTTCTTTGAGGATAAATTTCCTTTTCAGTCCAATTTGTTGTCCAACTCTCATGTTAATCTAGAGTCTTCAGCTCCTAGAAATGCCTTTATTAAGGGGGAGGATGAAGATCCTCTTATACTTCCTGTTAATAGTGAGTCAGTAGCTTCTCAATCATTTCCTCATGAGAATAATAACACAATTGCTCCAAACTGTGGCATGTCCTTCGTCTTCTTCCTCATCTAACGGTCTGAGCCCCGAGATGGATACTCAGGTGCCTATTCCTTCACGACCGCAACGTGAACGTAGACCTCCTGCCCGCCTTAATGATTTTATTTGTGATATTCCAGGTGATAAGAAGACATCCTCATCTACATCTACCTCCAATGTGGTGGCCTCAGGTAAACCTTACCCATTGTCTTATCATTTATCCTCTATTAAATTTTTCCCTGCCTATAGACCTTTTCTTGCAGCCATCACTGCCCAAAGAATACCCCATAATTATTTGGAGGCAATGCAACATGTAGAATGGAGGGATGCTATGAGTAAAGAACTCCGGGCATTAGAAGATAATCATACTTGGGATGTTGTTCCTTTGCCCACTGGAAAGAAGACTATTGGGTCAAGGTGGGTCTATTCTATTAAGTATCATCCTGATGGTCGCATTATGAAATATAAAGGTAGAGTTGTGGTTCAAGGTTGTACGCAGGTGGAAGGGGTGGATTATAATGAAACTTTTTCTCCCGTTGCTAAGTTAACTACTGTCAGATGTCTTTTGGCGGTGGCGTCAGCCAAGAATTGGGTGTTACAACAAATTGATGTTAATAATGTTTTTATCCATGGAGACCTTCATGAGGAAGTATATATGCGACCTCCTCCTGGTTATTTACCCGAGAGTGACAACCGAGTCTGTTTACTCCGTAAGTCTTTATACGGGTTGAAGCAAGCAAGTCGCCAGTGGTTTGCAAAATTTTCTACTACACTGCTACATTATGGCTTTAGACATTCCCGTGCTGATCATTCTCTATTCATTCGACGTCAAGGTTCAAATTTTATAGCCGTGCTTGTTTATGTTGATGATATCATTATTGTAGGGAATAGTCCAGATGCTTGTCAACAACTAAAAGAATACTTGTCTACATGTTTTCCTATTAAGGATTTGGGTCCACTTCGATATTTTCTTGGCTTGGAAGTTGCTCGTTCTCCACAAGGTATTTTTGTTTGTCAACGTAAATATGCACTAGATATTCTTGATGATGCAGGAGTTCTAGGTGGTAAACCTGCAGCGATTCCGATCCAACAACAACATAGATTAAATGCGGAGGATGGAGATTTGTTGTCTGATCCTGGTCAATATAGAAGGTTGATTGATCGTTTGATTTATCTCACAATCACTCGACCTGATATAGCATATACGGTACAAATTTTGAGTCAGTTTATGCAGTCACCGCGACAACCTCATCTTGATACTGCCATGGGACTCTTACGATACATTAAAAACACTCCAGGACAAGGCATATTCTTTCCTTCCGATAGTGACTTGCAAGTCTATGCTTACTGTGATGCAGATTGGGGTGGGTGTCCTGTGACTAGAAGGTCAATCACCGGTTTCATTGTTAAGCTGGGCAATGCACCTATTTCTTGGAAATCAAAGAAACAACCCACTGTTTCTCGATCATCCGCTGAGGCTGAGTATCGCGCGATGGCTTTGACTATGACGGAACTTATTTGGTTAAAGGCCCTTCTAAGTGAGCTTACCGTCCAACATAGAGGACCTATGTTCATGTTTTGTGATAATAAGGCAGCACTTCACATCATTCAAAATTCAGTTTTTCATGAGCGGACAAAACATGTTGAAATCGATTATTATTTTATCCGGGAGTATTTTAGTTCTGGTACAATCATCCCAAGATACGTCTCTTCTCATCACCAGCTTGCGGATGTCTTCACCAAAGGACTTGGCCATGCACAATTTCATGGGATCATTAGCAAGTTGGGCATTCATAATTTACATGCTCCAACTTGAGGGGGAGTGTTAATATAGATAATTAATATATATATCATTTATTAGTATATCATCTAATATCTCGTATAATGTACAGTTGTAGACTACTTTCTCTAGAATACTCTAGGAATTGGAAATCTCTAGAGTTCTCCTTGTATCTATATATATTCTCATTCATTTGTAAATAAGTGATAAGAAAAGTTTTCCACATGTTTACAGTAGTCGTCTGTTGCCAGGATTTTGTATTGTGGAGCACTTAAGTAGATTAGTTGAAGCAAAGATGCATATACGCCCAGCTCTTTCGGTTGTTCAGGGTATTTGTAGTGTTAGGTGCCTTGATTTATATGTACATGCAAGGAACATCAAGTTTGCTTCTCTGGTTCATGGTGTTATGCTTATGCCAATCTTCCATAATTTGACGAGTCTTACCTTTTCATTGGATTTCGTCAATTGCTATGATAATTTGATGTAGTTTCTACTGTACTGTCCTAATCTAGAGGTGCTTGTTACGGGAAGGGGTAATGAAAAGACGTTACATTTTGATGCAATGACGAATGCTTTACCTGCTTGTTTGTCAACCAAGGTCAAGTATATAAGAATTTGCAATCTTAATGGGGATGACGATGACTTGAAGCTGATCGATAAGTTGCTTACTAAGTTGTGCAAAAATTCTAGAGAATCTTGATGTGGTTTTTCAAGCTTCTGATACTCGTTTGGGGAATTCACAACATAAGTGCAGGGGCAGCTACGTGAGGAATTGTCATTCTGTGAAAAGTTATACACGCTGCGTAGCAGTTCGGAAAGTTCCCGGATTAAATTTTCTAGTGATTGTCATAGGGTATCAAGAAAAGCCATCAACATAGGGCAGCTTGGTACTCAGGTTCTTAGTTCTTTGGAGGCTTCAGATGTTGCGATGCCCGAGTCGTGAACTGCCTGTGCGTCTGGGTAACGAAATATCTTTCTTTTGAGAGTAGTGTTTCCCTTTGCCTTTTGTGCTTGCATAAGATATTTAAGTGCCTCTCAAGCTTTTGGATACCTATCTCTAAATTCTGTACTGTGCAATCAAAGCTGATAGGAGTAGTACTTCTTTTTGTTGTCAGGTCCATTCTCTTTAGTCTTAAATGTTTCCACAAATATGTCTACTGTAAATGTTTATCTCTTCTCCTACTTTGTAATTGTGTAGCTTTGGTATCTCTGGTCTGTCTACTTGCAAAAGTTGAATAAAAGAAAAAAAAATGGAGTTTGATACTTATTATGTAAATTTCCTATTTACATGTCTAATCAAACGCAGCATATAAACATCCCAAATTTGAACACTTGAAAACAGTCATCAGTTCATTAGTGCATATGACAGACTTGGGAATAATTGTAGAAAGATAGGAACGCTAGTGATTGAGGGGTATATGGGAGACATGTGGCATAATGGGTAGCCATTCTCTACCTTCTATGCTCATTATTCTTCCTTGGCCTTCTTTTGATTTGCTTTTTCATCTTGCAGTTCTTTTTTTTATTCTTCATTTCAAGTCTTATGCTGCAGAAAAAAGTAATGGATTATGCAATATAGAAAACCTCATTTATCTCGACCATTGAAGGAAAGAGTGAGGAGTAGATGTTATTTTTCTGATTCATATTAAGTTGACTGACTCGAACATATCCCCATATCTACTCAGATATGCATGTTATTGTACTCTTTTTACCCTAGCTCTAGTCTCTTGTTATTGAAATTCAGAGTACCCTATGCTTTCCCTTGTGGCCTGTGGGTCATTAGTATTGCCATTTTCTCTGACTCCCTGCCTATATGGAGTTCTATAATTTAATCATTCAATTCCTGCTTTTGACTTAAAGTGTATTTAGATTTTTCTTCAATTGTGGTTTAGACAATTTACATGTAGTGACCTGGTTGTCTCTCCTGTGATATTGAGATCCATGTGGTCTGTCATTATCTTGAAGTTCTTTGCCCCCTTGGCAGTTCATGCATAGGATAAAATGTCATGGAAAGTTAAAGGCGTGAAATTCTGTTTCCATTTTGCCAGTAACTGTAACCTACATTACTTTCCTTTCTGTTTCCGCGAAGATATAGGGGTTTGGCTTTTGGGGATGCCATATGTAAGTCAGAATTTGAGCCCTTCTGGGCATGACTCGAAAAGTCAGAAATTGAATTGTGTTTACTGAACTGTAATTGCATAAGCCATCTGTTCTCTGCATGATCACTAGTTGGTGCGATACCTCAAATGTCGATTTATGTAACAGAGACATAGACTTAACACTCAAGCTGCTCATTATGTTCTTGCCAGTTCAGGTTCCATTATATTCCTTCTTTGCCAGTTTTACATTCTCTCTTTTGCCTAAATTTATCTATTGTTTTTGATATTTGGCCAAGATTATTCAAATAGACTTTTGAAGGACAAACTCAAAAAAGTTTTAGTAGATCCTGCTCTATTTATACATTTCATGTTATTGCTCTATTATGAAATTCATGCTATTCGTTTGGTAAGTGTCTATGTTCTTTAGCCTCTTTTAACTTGGGCATATGTTAGGATTTTATTTGCTAGTGCAAATGCTACACTGCTGGATATATGATAGGATCTTGATGTTTCAGTTTCTACAAGCCTGCTTGTGAGAAATCCCAATTCATGTGTAGGAATTTACTCTCCTGTAGCTGCAGACCAGATTCATAGGCTAGTTGAATTGAGAAGTTAAAGATTGCCCTAGAGCGTCTAAGAAGTTGAATCACTTCAAAAGTGATGTGATCAATTCTCAAATGAATTATTTGGATCCCTAAGATGTCAGGTTCTGATTCAATGCATCAAAGTCCTGTTAGTCAAGGATTCAGTTGTACATTGATGGATCATGGTGGTATGGTGGAAGACAATGTTCATCCCTCACTTAAAACAGACTCTGTTAGACTTGCCGAAAATTCTACTTTCTTATGAAGCATTCTACTAAGAAGTACTAGTATTACCTTAGGATTATAAATGATTTTAGCTAAGTTCAATTATATATTTCTGATAATTTCTCTGGTTCATAGATCTATGTCTACTCATGTTCTTCTCCATTGGATTGGTATAGCCCAGGCTAAGGGGGGAATTCCATTATCTCTTTCGGCGAATTCTTTGTGTTATGTCTGTTTTGTCATTTGTGAGTTTTAGGTTGGTTTCTGCTGAGTAGGCCGTTTTCTAGCTTTGAGTTTTGCAGTCGAATCTAGAGAAATGCATTGGTTAGTAATCCATTGTGAAAACTTTATCATAAAGGTTCTTCAGTTGGTTCTTACTTCTCAAACAACAAAGTATGAATTTCACTCAGCTCTCGCACAACATCTCAAAGCGGGAATGTAACGCTGGAACCTGAATTGACAGTTGACACAATCTTTAAAACAATTTTGCATTAGATCACCCTAGAAACATTTCAAAAGAGTACTCTAATCAGCTCACTAACTTTGCAGTGCATATCAGAATGTTGAAAAGGTGATTGAAGGCCACACATTACAGATCATCACCGAGATATAGATCATCAGAGAGATACATATCATCAATTTATGTGTCCATATATGGCGAACAATCTGCAAAGCAGCAAATGGGTAGTCATTATATGAATCATTTAGGTAAAGAGATTGACTACCACAATGCCCCATGTTGGCCATGTATTTTGCTTTCCTTGATTTTGTATGATATTCACCAGAAAAATGAATCCAACAATTTTCTGAACTGCTTGGCAACATGTACAATTCTTCGCAGAAATCCAGTTCCTTTGATTGTTGTCGCGGACTTTGCTGAAGCTTCTCTAAAACTTTTGCACAACATAGTATCCAAGATATCAACTTCAACTCAGGCGTAGATCCCTCAAGGTTTCATACTTTTATGTTCTTGAGCTTCGTCGACAAGCAAGCAGGTAAAGCTTCTGAAGGAACATTAAGTATCACTTCCATTCTGGCATATACTTTTCCCGTTATAAGCACCTCCGGATTAGGACAGTACTGAAGAAACCACACTAATTTATCCCAGTGAAGGCAGTAATCAAAAAGCACAGTTAGACTCGTCCAGGTTCGAGAGTTTGTGGTGTGCTTTGGTGTTTTGGGTGTGTGGAGTGTAGTCTCTTTGTCATTCGAGTTTCGGCTCCATTCTCTTATTAATAAAATAAGTTTAATTATAAAAAAAATAATCAAAAAGCACAGTTAGACTCGTCAAATTATGGAAGATTGGCATAATACCATCGTCCAAATCGGCGACACTGCGGCATGCACTGGAAGATAAATCAAGGCACCTAATACTAGAAATACTGATACGAAAACAAAGCGCAAGCTCGTTGGAATGAAACAGAGTGACTTTTTTTTGTGTTTAGATAAAGAAAGCAATTAACTCTTAACTCCAAAACCCAGCAATTAAGCACAAGTTTAGTCGCCTAAGAGGATCCCCACCCTTGCTAATCTCTCCCAAGCAATTAAGCACTAAGAAAGAATTAGTAGAAGCGTAAATACCCAAGCATAGCTTATGAACAGAGGCAGAGCTCTATCTTGTTTTCATTCATCAAATCTGCTTTCTTACAAGGATAAAGATACTATTTATAAGTTGAAAACCCTAGAGGATCGTTCTAGAAACAAGCTAAGGAGGCACAATGAGATAAGACTCTCAAAAGGAGCCGTTTTTGTGGTCCTGGCGCCAGCTCACAAGTGTACTCGGATAGTACAATTTGGAGCGACTCCTTTGTACGAATCCACTAGTGGATGCTGTTGTACCTTTTATCTTCATTTGCTCCTGCCTTGCTGCCCACTCTATGCTATTTTCAAGCTATTTTTATCAACTACTAAGCCAAGGAACAAACTCCCTTCGTACGGCCTAATTAGTATGCATATTTAACAAAACAAAATGCAGAAATTAGAGCTACGCCTAAGCATTATTACAAGCATAATTAAGGACTAATTAAGCGAAGTAATTAGGGTATAACCCTTAGAACAACTAGGATTATCCTTAAGAGCGTCCATGTAGCCAATGGTACCAATGCTAGCAAGAAGTTGACTAGTGACCATGGTATCTTCTTTTTGAGCTGCATGCTCCCGCATCAAACACCCGGGGTTGTTTAGGACTTGCCCTCAAGTCCTCGAAGTAGAAAAACTTCCATTGTAGCTCAAAGAAGTAGTTGTTGAATTTACCACCCCGAACACTACCTCGGATCCATACCCCGATAGATTTCGTGACATCACTTAAAGCTTGCTGAATTTTTGCTTCAAATATCAAAGATGGGTTTTAGCCAATTCCCACCTTAGCAAAGTGCGTGAACTCTTTCCATTTAGATTTGTGCCCTTGAGTTACACCCTCAAACAAATATAGATTCAACATTTTGATAGTTTCGGAACGGGTAGAAGATAGCCGCCGCAAAACGCTCTCAAGCATGGGGTCGTGGAATGTCTCTTTTAGAACATACATGATGCTCTCTGCTCCTTGTTTGTAACTGCGCTGCAAGTTGCTGTTTACAGCAAAACACAAGTTGTTTACAGCTGACAAGTTGCTGTTTACACCAAAACGTAAGTTGTTTACAGCAGAAAAGTTGTTGTTTACAACAGAAAATTTGCTGTTTACTGCAGAAAAGTTGTTGTTTATAGGAGAACATAAGCTTCTTTTTGAACAGAATGTTGGGGGCTTCTCGTCTTCTGTTTCAGCAGTAGAAAAAGATCTTGTAACAGCTAGGGGAGCTGCTGGAATTTCAATAGGCAACATCACAACACATTTATCCTTTAAAAGGCTACACTCAATTGCTTCTCGTTCGGCAATGGGGCTTGCAATTTTACCGTCTTCATTTGCAATGGAGCTGTCACGGGACTCGAGTTCATGTTCTGAAAATTCAGATTGCATAGCATTCTTGTGAGCACAAGCGACATGAAAGTGACCAAGATCACGACAATGGAAACATCTTTGCTTTCTCGTTTTTGAACTCGCATGGTCATCTTGAGGCACTACAGATTCTATCTCGGTAACCTCTTGCCATTCTTGAAAACTCACTGTCCTCTTGTTAGAACATTCCGTATAGACATGTCTCCAACCGCAACATTTCAAACATCTCTTTTGCTTCCCTTTTTCTTCAAAACATTCAATTTTAGACGGTGTCATGCTAGCTTCTTGCACAAACTTACATGGATAGGTATATATTCGTGAAGTGAGCTTCAAGAAGAACTCATCCTTGAGCAATCTTCGCAACTTACTCCAAGTCCGAATTTTGTCTTTACCCATCTCTTTTCTTTGAGTTTTCAAATTCTCCCACCAAAGGGTAGCATACCCTGTAAAGGTAGAGGCCACTACTTTGACCTTTTCAAAGACCGAGTAGTCAAAAAGATCAAACCATTTGTCCATGGATTCAAGCCACCCTAGAAACGTACTGGACCTTCCATCAAAGTTAGGGAAATCAAATGTATATCCTTTCGGATTAAGCTTGGAACCGTAGGAGGTCATTCTTGTGGTGCTTGGTTTCCTTTGTAGCTAGGAATTGTGTTTGGGCTAAATGGGTTTTTTGTGGACTGATTTTTGTTGTTTAAAATGGGAAGAGTAGAACACCAACAACTTAGAATACTTGACAACGCACAACAATATAGCAAGTTCGAACCAATCCTTCACAATACCACCAGCTCACAACCACCCATAAAACTCCAGCATCAATACACAAGTGAAGAAAACCAGTAGCTCAAATGCAGCAAATAACAAAACAAAGAACAAAGAACAAAACCCAGTAAAATAAATATACCACAATATCAGCGCAAATCAGATTTACTCACGGTTTCGCACAACAAACAACCCAATTCGAAATTCTCAACGAATAACCCAATAATCACAAACTCAGTGCAACCAAGTATTCAGCAAACTCAACAGCAAACAACTAGCTTCAGCTCAAACGCATATAAAACAGAGCCAAATAACATGAATTGTTTCACGACTTTCTAAGACAAAATCAAAATTCCACCAAGAGAGTTTTGTAGATTTATGTCTTAGGAATCCAAAGAACTAAGAAAGTCACAAACTTTACCTCTAGAACTTCAGATATAAGAGAAATCCCAATACTGCTCCAATCGCTCGTCCAGCGAGAACGGTGAAATATAATGAGTTGTTTGAAGGTCAAAGACTCCTCCTTTCCACTTGAAACCACCACGAGAAGAAAGATAACAAACCAAATAAAAAGAATCCCAGAAGAAACGAGCTTAATAACCAAAGCTCTGATACCAAATTGATACGAAAACAAACAGCAAGCTCGTTGGAATGAAACAGAGTGACTTATTTTGTGTTTTTGTGTTTAGATAAAGAAAGCAATTAACTCTTAACTCCAAAACTCAGCAATTAAGCACAAGTTTAGTCGCCTAAGAGGATCCCCACCCTTGCTAATCTCTCCCAAGCAATTAAGCACTAAGAAAGAATTAGTAGAAGCGTAAATACCTAAACATAGCTTGTGAACAGAGGCAGAGCTCTATCTTGTGGTTTCATTCATCAAATCTGCTTTCTACCAAGGATAAGGATACTATTTATAAGCTGAAAACTCTAGAGGATCGTTCTAGAAACAAGCTAAGGTGGCATAATGAGATAAGACTCTCAAAAGGAGCCGTTTTTGTGGTCCTGACGCCAGCTCACAAGTGTACTCGGATAGTACAATTTGGAACGCCTCCTTTGTACGAATCCACTAGTGGGTGCTGTTGTACCTTTTATCTTCATTTGCTGCTGCCTTGCTGCCCACTCTATGCTATTTTCAAGTTATTTTTATCAACTACTAAGCCAAGGAACAAACTCCTTTTCTACGGCCTAATTAGTACGCATATTTAACAAAACAAAATGCAGAAATTAGAGCTACGTCTAAGCATTATTACAAGCGTAATTACGGACTAATTAAGCAAAGTAATTAAGGTATAACCCTTAGAACAACTAGGATTATCCTTAAGAGCGTCCATGTAGCCAATGATACCAATGCTAGCAGGAAGTTGACTAGTGGCCATCGTATCTTCTTTTTGAGTTGCATGCTCCCGCATCAAATACCCTTAACAAGCTCCAAGGTTTGGGATTTACCGCATAGGCCTTGATGCACCACAGAGATCTTTGCTTCAAGTAATCCACTTGGGCACTCCTTAAAACAATATGTTGATAACCTATTGGAAGTTTTGAATCAATCTCTATGAACTCTAGTTTAGGAGCATTAATTATTTCGATAATCTGTCTCACATTAGTTCTAACTAAACTTATATGCAACCACTTTAACTTCTGAGCAGACAAATCAAGAGAGCAGTTCACATAACATCATGTCCGTGTACAAACAGACTTTCTAGCATTAGACAACACTTCATTACGTTTCTCAATAAGCAAAGAGCATCATATAAGTGTATATCAAGCTCCTTCAGATTGGGAAGCCTAAAAATTGCATTATCAGGCAACTTACAATCAAGTCTTGGGCCCAAATGCAGCACTACCAAAGACTCCGCTTGAAATATACAAGGTGGTATACTAACCAAAGGCGCAAGTTTGTACCTTTCTATGCTGACAACCATTTCCTTCAAATGGCGAGTGCAGATGACAGGAATCAAGGATCAGAGATAATTCTGGCAGCTAATTTTGCAGTAGTCTTCTTCTAAGGTTTGTGCAATGTCGGCGTTCTCATCACGAGGAAATGGGATGTGAAGTCGGAATATGTCAATATGAGGCGACATGACTTGGCGAAGTATGCGATTAACAATGGTGAAGTTGTGGTAGATAGTGTCAAACCGCAGGGCGGTGATTTGGGTCCAAAGGGGGGGGCCATCGGTGGGACAAAATGGAAGTGGAAAGCGCAGTGTGTACCGGGAGGAGAGATAGAATCTGGATGAGAATGTCATCCGGAAGTGAACTCAACCGGTCATTGTTACTATCATTGTTCTCCATTCTCTGTGGCCTGTGCTATGCTATTCAGGAGAAAATAGTGGTTCCTGACTGCTTGGTGAGAGAAAGGCAGGTGAAGAGTCTATAAGGTGTGAGTGATTATCGGTTCGGATGTGATTATCGGTTCGGATTCCCAACTTGTTGGAATGTTGGGAACAGGAAAGGAGAAGCCGGGAAGGTGAAAATTCAAAATAGTGCAATTAGTATAACAAGTCAATTGCCAATTACTGTAAGGCGTGGAAATACTAGAAGGCGTGCTACCTGGGGAAGCAGCTTCAATTAATTAGCCATGATTGCAGTTGAAGTCTTTGTCTCCCCCAAACCCATACTTGGTGTGGTAGTCAGGATACTTAGCACGTTCGAAGATGACTTGTTGAAGGAGACAAAGGCCTTGGTCTGAACCTATTTTCAGAATGTCCCATTTGAGAAAAAAACTGCTTGATTTGTGGGTGACATGTATTTCACCCTTGTCCTCAATCATCTTCTTGGCGTTCCTTAAGAAACCTCTCACCAGGTTTTTATTGTCCCTGTAAACAAAATTGGAACACCATATAATTAGTAAAGTTAACAGTTCTATGTTGCTTGGGGTTTCAGAATGATGGTTTCAGATCGGTAAGAGGAAAATGCTGACCTTATTTCAGATTCAGTTGAACCAAACTTGCCAGTATGCGGAAAATTGAAAACGATACGATCAAATTTCTTGGTAGCAAGTCGAGGGTGCTTTGCCATTTCCGTAGTGTCAACACCATGGAGGACAATGCAGCCTCGGGTCAGCAATTTGCTATTGTTGGCATGGAAATTACCATAATTTTTAAGCAGAAACTCTGTAAATCATACATCAAGTAAGCCACATTGATTAATTATTTCCATATATAAATTATACTCACATTTGAAAGCCGCCTCAACATGAGGCCACCTCTATAGCCAAGCATGATGCCATGTTATTTGAGGCGTCTCACGTTGAGGCAACCTCATATAAGAATTTGCGCACTTTGATTAACCAAGTTCCAATTTGAGCACTTGGTAATACCTTTGGTGTTGAGGGAAGTGGCAATGATGTTAGAAGCACAACCGAAAGCAACGGCCAAGCTAGCGGAGAAGGAGAAATCACCCTCACCCACAAGCAGAATTGTGTGAGTGCTTGTATATGGCACTATCCTCATAACTTTTTCATCCGTTCCTGGAGTAGTGCTAACACCTTTGACAATATAATCACTGTTGGTATTATTTGTGCTACCAGTTACCTCTTTCAATTTCTGGTTGTATGGCTTCTCCTCTGCTACTACTATTACTTGTATCATTTTGTCATCCCCGTCATCTGAACCAAGTTCTGCTGCTGCAGCTGCTGGTTGCTGTTGCAGCGGAAATCTCGGCACTTCTGTAGGTGACTGATGCTGACCCTCTGACCCGTCACCATTGGAGCGCCGCAGTAACCTGAGTATGCTGGACAACACTTGACCCATTTTCTTGGACTTTCTTGAATTTTACAAGCACTACTAATAATACTTTCTAAGCTTCTTCATGCCTTGCTTCTTTTTCTCTCCTCTGATCTGATGCCTCTACTTATACTCGGTAGTCAGTAGTCACTATGTATGATGGTATCCGAAAAGACATGCACTGATAGACTAAATTAATGCTTTAATTAAGTTAGGTAGACAGAAAACTAAAAGCTGTGTTCCCTGCTTTGTTCATTCCCCAGGAAAATAAGCGCAGCATATACGAGGAATTGCATGAATGCAAATGGAAACCTTCTCTACTACTCCTTAATTTAAAGGTAAGAAAGATTAGTTACAGAAGTATCAAAAATGACCATTCATGTACCAATATGTATCAAAAAATATATATATATATATATAATTCTGAGGGTACCACAATAAACAGTTCCTTTCATTACAAGTCCTATTCTCATCTCATGAACCTCTTGATTAGGGGATAACTTGAGAAACAACAAGATGCACCGGCAAATAGATCAGAGGCCTAACACTAGAAATACCCTGCACAGTCTCTAACGCTTTGAATGCATTCTGCGGTCGAGGCCTATTTTCGACACAGACATTGCTTCAACTAGTCTACTTAGGCATTGATAATAAAACCTTTATAGCCCAGTAGCAATAATCTCAATGTAATCCAAATTAGGCGTATTGACTAAAATCTTGCTTAGCATATGGTTGTTACTAACCTGTATAATAATGTGTAATCACTTCAAATTCTGACCTAAAATGTCAAGACAATGGTCAGTTACCAGACTATGTCCATGCAGAGCCAGGTTTTCTAACAGCAGGACAGAACTGAACTCATTTTCCAACAAGCGAAGAGAGTCATACATGTGTATATCAAGCTCTTTCAAATTGGGAATTTATAATCCCTATATATCCTTATCAAGCATTCTCAAATCAAATCCTAGGCACAATTTAAGCTTTACCAGTTCCGTGGTTCGAAACACACAAGGTGGTGCTGTAGTACAATGTACAAGGCTCGAACTTGTGCCTTTCAACACAGACCAACACTGTGCATGACTGCATGCCAACTGCAAGTTTTAGTAATTAGGGATGGATATAATAGCTCTTGCAGCTGCGCTTGTGCGTGTCGGTCTCCTGGGATGTAAAGTTTTATTATGTAGATTTGGGAAAGGACATCAAACAGATCTTCCACGCACCTTTCACTGAATATCAAGAGAATACTTACAAGCTACAGCAGAATGACCTCAAGGATCTGACATTATATACTTACAGAATGACCAGCAGAATACTTACAGAATGACCAGCATCTGTTGTAATACTTAACTGAAGCAAAACTCTAGCAACCTATGAATGACCACAAGGATCGGACATCATACAGTCAAATACTTAACTGAAACAAAAGTCCTACAAAAGTCCTACATTAAAAGAAATATCTTGATTCACGTATTGTTTGTCTTGATGGCTCTGAGGATACTGGGTTTTGGTTTATGGCGCGATTCGGAAGGTATAGGTCTTATGATGACAGCTTTGGGACGATCATTGCTTGCTTTGGACGAGAAAAACTCATCTTACACAAATGTAGGCCATGGTGAATGGGTTCATCTTCGTAGGCAGGCATCATGTCATTACACTGAAAGCAAGCCTAGCGTAGTTGATGGAAATATTCAGTGAACCTTGAATGGGAAATCACAAGTTAGAAGGATCAAGAAATTGCAGGGTGTCGAAAATGAAAGGGATATACTGATTGAAAAATACAGTACTAGTATATAATGCATTTGTCACTTTACTTATTCTTTCATCATTGGAGATACTAGATCCTGATTTGTTACCACCAGTATGCATGACAGCATTTGATCAATTCAATACTGATCTTGGTTACTAGTTCTTGGTTGATTACATGTATTCTTGTGCTTGATCGAGTACTCACCGAATCATTTCCTCCACGGTTTTGATTTACATCACTGGTCTTTCTCTTTTTACGTCAAGATTTCTACGTCATTCAGTGATGTCTTTTAAGAAGCCGGATTTCCACATCATCACAAAGGCCTGACAAAATGGGGTAACGTTTGTTCTTGAGCAGCCAAAGAAATATCAAATCCAAAACTTATGGCAACATGTTCATCAAAGTTGCTACAGCAGATGAATGGATTGCTCTCGATAAAGTCATAAAACAATCAAAAAGGGAAAGAAAAATGGAATGGAGGAAATGACAGCGGATTCATGAACAATCCACGATGAAAGGGAAACAGGGCCGTTCCTGGCCTTTTGAAGGCCCCATTGCGAAATAAAAAGATGGGCCCATAACGGATTAATAACTTATTTTACCACTAAAAAAATTCGGGTAAAAAAAAAGAGAATAGTAATAATGTAATATATCAGACTCAGTTTGCCTTTCTAAAGAAGTTATCAAAAAGTTAGTCAATGCAAAGTATTTTCCTCCCCCAATTATAACACCAAACGAAAATATTTAAGTTCATGCATGTGTTCCATCTCTTTTAGTCCCATTTGATTCACTTGTAAAAATTTGTATTGGTATTAATAACGAAATCAAAGTTGTATATAAATATGCAATAGCTAGCAAACTTTGTACACAAATAATTAAGTTGTTTGATTACAATACTTATTTTTAGAATATTTGAAAAATATAAATACGATAACTAGTTATTCGGCCTCACCCCTCTTACGAATTTCATCCAATTTCCTACCTCTTCTTTCTAAGACTTATACAGTTATACTGGAATTTCCCATAAAAAAAAAATAACAGTTGTACTGAAATTATGTGTGACATGTAACATAACTTGAAGTTAGCATAGTAAATGTACCTTTTCTATTGTTGTTATTATTAGAATCTGGGGCTCTATTTAATATTTATCATACATGCACATATTATTATTATTTTAATCAATGCAACTAAAACAAGACAAAAGTTTGGCCAAGGAAAGGAAAATTTTAAAAGAAGAAAATAAGGTTGGGATAAGGGATGTAAAAACAAATATTGAATGGAACAAAATCATGCTAGCATAAAGGAATGGAAAAAACAATTAAAAAGAAACAAATTGAGACTTAGATAAGGGATGAAATAAATGACGGTGAAAACTATAAAATGGTTTGCAAAAAAGGGCCCAGCAAGCATCGATTCGGGTTAAAGAGAACGCAGGGAGCGTGCTCCAAGCTTTGGTTTTACCACTAAACCAGCGACTTTCTCATGTTAGTTAATTGCGGCATTTTGTGTATATCTGTTTATTTTTATGGGCCCAAGTTTCAACATTTCAATGTTTGGCCCTAGGCAGTCGCCCCTCATGCCTATGCCCTGGGCCGGCCCTGAAGGGAAAACAAGGGAATCTAGTCATGAACAATGCGGTGGTGTGGATCAGACTGTTAGGTGATCCTTGCTGTTTGGATGCAGCAATTAGCTAACAAAAGCTACATTCAGTGACAAACAAATATACAAGAAAATCTCCAAAGTGCAGATCTACCATAACATTTTGATAAAAACAAATAAATAAATGGATTTAAGAAGATTAAAACATGTATACCCCAGTAACTATCAGGTAATTCTCTGAATTGATAGAGATGTAGTGCTAAGCATCAGGACCTCTTTCTTCTTCTTTCTCTTCTTCATTTGTTTCTAAGATACCTATGAGCTGATGGTGATCTCTTTTTCTCTCTCTCTTCCTTCGAACTTGCAACCTGGTTTCTATTGGCGGTAAGTCCTATAACCTTACAGAGAGAGTGAAGGGCACTGGATGGTTTTCTCATACAAATGAAGCTCTGCATTTATAGTTAAAACAATGGGGGTAAGTAGATTATAACACTCCTGCTTGAGCAAGAAAACAAAGATATTACCCCTTTTTCAGGCGCGCTTCTTCTAAATTGAGGTCAATTATTGAGTGAAAAAAGGAAATTAAAGAAATCATCCACGATTTCTAGTGCACTGATAATGTATGTATGTGAACGTAATCAGGTGAGATTTTTGGCCTTTGGGGGTTATAGGGGAAAATGAATAATCATGATGTTCTTAGACTTTATGATTTGTCATGTAAAAATTGAGTAGTGACCTTGTATGTGTAAGAAGTGAAGAAAAAACAGACTTAAGGAGAAAGGTTTTAAAGGATGAGAAGAAAGAATTAGTAGTTTTTTTTTGGTTCACGACCAAGGGAATCCACTGTCGACCACAGTGACTATCCCCCGCGCTGGCTTGTAGGCACCTCAAAGGATGGGACAGCTGGCCAAGGAATTAAAAGCTGCTACATGCCCAAGGCGAGATTCGAACCCTCGACCTTGGTTAAGGATGGATGAGTCCCTACCACTCAACCACACCTCCTTGGTTAGAAGGAATTAGTAGTTATGATAACTTGAATTCAGTTTGTCTTTAAACTTTAGAGATAATGTACGGGTTTCTAAGGTGGCTGGAAAAAAAAAAAGAAAAACAATGAAATTGTGTCTTCTGTAACTTACATGCTGCTGTTTCAAACATGGATAGCTAATTTAACCAATACTATCAGATGAAGTGCCCAGCATAGGCTAATCTCTAGGACTACATATTGTATTTGAGTACTTAACATGCAAATTCCAATTAGTAGTTGTATGACTACTAAGAGCCTGCAAGGTTCAGAGTCATGAGTGATCATAGGCAACTAACCTCTAAGAAGTATTACATTCAGAAAAATATATACCTTCCAGCTGCAAGTTCTTAATTATACTTCACTTGTCAGTAGATGATCAATATATTGAAATGCATTCATATGTCTGTGATGAGATCCAAATTGTGGTATACTGGTATTGTACATTCACATTAGTCTATTGTAGATTATGAGAGCTCCTGCTAGCCGTATAAATATACTGTACTTCTTTGAAGAAACTGAAACTTTCTTTTTGGACATCATTTAGTCTTGGCCTTGTGACATTGTAGGTTGCAAGGCTGATATGGAATCTGACTACCTGAGGTTGTCAGTTGTCACATACACCACTATAAATAGTACTTAATTTGTGTCCAAATCACCTATAAGGATCACGACTGGTAGTCTTTATTACTTATGATGATGGAGACAGAAACAAGGAAAAGAAATTATACAAAATATAATGAAATACTTTTTAAGTACAAGTAAGATTACTTTGGAGCTTTAACAGCCCTTCTTTTCTATTGTTCATAAGTGAATGATCAGGGCTGGATTGAGTGTCAGCTGTTTGTTCTTCCAATATTATGTGCTTTAATGGAAACAGTATACTCATAATGTAAGTTTTTCCATAAATACTAAGAGAGATCATTTTCTTGTTCTGGCAGACCACGCCTTCATTATTATTTGGACACCAAAAAGGACTTGTATTGAGCAATACTTAAACTTGATGAATCTACTTGCTTTTTGAAATTGTCAATTGACTTAAAACATGCATTATGCAAGTTATCATCGATCCCAAACCTAAACATAGAATTAAAGATCTGATAAACGTGAGCTGCACTGCTTGGTTTGTCCAGTGTCATGCGTAAGTCTGTGACACTCCGAAGTTTGTACAGAATCTTACTGCTTGTCTTAGCATGCATGTACACTGCCCAAGACTGATTTAATTTCTATTTTTTTCCCTTCAGCACAAAAAAATAAAATAAAAGGAACAAATAACTGCTTATTGGATTCTGATTGCTAAACTGTGACTGTATTGAACCCTTGACTTAATGACAAAAAATGACATTACGTCTTTCCAGAAAAAGGCTATACTATACCAGATAAAGAAAGGAGTACACCATCATTTGAAGTCATGCTAGTGAGGATTTATGTAATACATTGGAGTAGAGCAAATTGAAGAGAATAACTAGATCAATTACTACAATTTGATTACATCGGTCGTTGATATTCCTTTATATCTGAACTTACAATCAGGCAAAATAGCACATTGATGTTATGAAACCATGAAAAAACGGCCCCCTAATCCCTATAATGATACAACTCTTCTGTTTTTTTTTTTGTTTTTTTTTTTTTTTTTTTTTTTTTTGCATAATAGATATTAGGTGTCAATAAGGATGTTAAAAATACAACATTCAACATTTCAAATTACAACCACTAAAAAGATAAGAACTATTGAATGAGAACATGCCCAATCATGCAGTTACAAAAGGTTTTTTTCCCTAGTTTTACTTCTTATTCTTGTTTAGATTCCTTGAAGAAGAGCTTGGACCACTTAGAAACTAGAAAGGTTTCGGAGCTTCCAAACAGCAAATGCCCCAAAATAGCCGGTTGCAACTTTCAAGAACCTGCACAGCATTACCATTAGCCTAAGCCTTAGCCTTAGCCTTAGCCTTAGCCTTAGCCTTAGCGTTAGCCTTAGCATTATCCTTAGCCTTAGCCTTTGCATTATCCTTAGCCTTAGCATTAGCAACCTTGTTTGTTTTGCCATGATTTTTAGTTCTTTGACTCTTCCTAATGAGGCGCTTCAGCTTTATGAACTCCTGGTCAATATCCGAGGAGGGATTCTCCTGTATCTTCTCTTTCTCTCTCTCTCTCCAGTAGTTCTTGCCATTCCTCCTTAGCTTGGTCATATGTCCAGGCCAGCTTCTCTGCAACCCTTATTCAGCCTCCTCCTGCACACGAAAATACACTGCAATTGTTCATTCTTTGTCAATTCCACATGACCAATGCATAGCCTGAATATATCTAATATTTCTACACTACTTCAGTGCCACCAGAACATATGAAGCCTTGAATTAATACTATTACCAGTAGTGTAAAATTCCAAGTGCAGATCTACCATAAACATTATGATAACATACATAAGTAAATCTATTTATGAAGATTAAAAGAGGTATACCTCAGGTAACAATCAGGTAATTCTCTGAATTGATAGAGATACATACGAAGCATCAGGACCTCATTGCTCATTCTTTCTCTTCTTCATTTATTTCTGATACCTATGAGATGATGGGGATCTCTTTCTCTCTCTCACTATTCCTGCGAACTCGAAACCTGGTTATATGGGTTGTAACCCTTACAAAGAGAATGAAGGGTACTGGATGGTTTTCTCTTGCAAATATCTCTGTATTTATAGCTAAAGCCTTGGGGGTAGGTGGATCATAGCACTCCTAAAAAGATGTTTCCCCTTTTCAGATTCCCTTAAAAAAGATTTAAAAAATAAAATTCTTCTAAAAAGAAGTCAATTATTGAGTGGAAAATAGGAAAGAAATCATCCTCATTTTCTAGTGCAATCATTATGTGAATGGAATCTGATGAGATTTTTGGCCTTTGGAGGCTTTACGGAAAATAGCTAATGATACTATCCGATGACGTGCATGGCCTATCTACAATTAATACTGAGTACTACAGCATACTAATTCAAATTAGTACCAAAATGACTACAAAGAACCTGCAAGGTTCAGAGATCATATGCAACTAATTGTACATACGGTGCCCTAACAAGTATCACAATCAGTGAAATATAGACCTTTCAATCTATAGCTACAAGTACTTATACTACACTTGTTAGTCGATGACCAATATGTTGAAATGCCTTCACATTTCTATGAGGATGATCTCATTGTGGTACGGTAGTATTGTACAGATTTCCAGACACTCACATTAGTAATTTAGTATGTTCTAGATTGTGAGAGGTACTTAACTAGCAGTGTAAAATATTCCGTTCTTCAAAGAAACTAGCGTGAAAAAATCCTTTTCAGATGAGACATCACCTATTCTTGGTCTCATGAGTCATGACTTGTGGGCTGCAAGGTAATATGGAACCTGAGGTTGTCACGTACACCACGAATCTAGCAGTGGAAAAAAAGGCTTTCTGGAAAGAAACTGATATGAAAAAAACGCTCAGATCAGACATTAATTATTCCTGGCCTCATGAGTCATGACATGCAACATGATAGTACTCCGTTTCTCTCGCAGACACATAAGATTTAGGATCACCACTGATGTCTTCTGAAATATATTTAAGATTTAAGATGCAATCATGATACCTAATAATACTGTTGCTAAAATCACATCTTAATCAGTTTCAATCCTATTCTGAATTACGGTGCAGCTTGAGAGCTACCTAAAAGTAGTTTTGATAGTTTACACAGGCTGGATATTATACAATGATATCCTAGGAAGAACAAAGGACATGCTTTCCTCACTAAAACGGAGTTAGCAAGGTAGAACTTAAGCCAAAGGGACCAAAATAGAAACATATTGAAAGCTTTTTTCCTTACAGACTTTGACGTAAATTACACTTAAGGAAAATTCAATGTGGAAAAATCCAGCAAAAGATCACAATTTTGATTCAGTATTCCTGAGGAGAAAGAAACGATACCTTCATGGTATTTTTGGAACAGGCTTTGTAAGTATATAACAAACATTATTAGTTTTCACAAAGTTGCAGGACAAATTGTACTCTAAATAGTACAGTATACAGGACACTAGCATTGATAAAACAATCCAGATTCTCCTGAAAAGAGCGCACAAAATGTTCAAATATTTGTGGAGACAAATACTGATTGGAAAAGGGATGCCATGAGGAGACAAATTTTATACAGGAAGACATACTTTTACAGGTAAACCTATAAACACAGCTGCAGAGTGATCAAGCCCTGGGTTTGATGGAAATTGGAATTTTGGTCAGCCCCATTTTGAGGATTGTGAATACCAATCTTCCCATGATTTCATAACTAGCTATCGGTATAAATGAGGCACATCTATCACAATAGGAGAAGGGCGGCAGTCGTACCAGTTACGACAAACACAACAAAACAGCACTGTCAGTCAATCGGTCAAGTAAATCTCTAGCTCCTCACTGTAGAAATAATCAGTCAAGTAAACCTTGCTCTAGCATCAAGTCCATGTGAATTCTAAACAATTGCTATGAGAATTTTCAGCTTTTGGGTGGCTATTATAAGGTGCTATTGAGGCTGACTAGATGTGTACATGAGGTATACTTCATAGATAAATCCATTCGCTGTGTTTTCTTCTTTTTTTCTTAAATTGCAAGTGATGCGAAAAACTAGAAAAAGAGACCTCATAGTCCTCCCAGTTCGGTATATTTCTAGTGATACCTTGCCTTAAAGAACGAACATGACTACCATGGAGCCCCCCTTTGATGGCTTTCCTCGATTCTACATGACAGTCACCAGAAAAATATATCCAACAACTATCTGAACTGCTTGGCAACTTGAAAAGATCATCACAGAATGCCAATTCCTTGCGTAGCTGCACAATTTTTTGCCGACTTCCCAAAAGGCTACCAGAAGCATGAGCAAAGACTTCAATCTTCTCCAAAACATTTGCACAAGTTAGTAAGCAACTTGGCAACTTCAATTCATCTTCATCCCCCCTAAGGTTGCAGAATTTCACATTCCTGACCTTGGTTGACAAACAAGCAGGTAAAGTATCCGAAGTACCACAATAAACCATTCCCATTGTTACTAGTCCTGTTCCCATGGCAAGAACCTCCAGATTCGGAGTGAACTTGAGGAACCACAACAAGTTGTACCAGCTAAGGTGAGAATCAAACAGCATCGTAAGATTTGATAGATTATGGAAGATCGGCATGACAACTTCGTCAAGATAAGTAAGACTTAGACATGCACCGGCAGACAGTTCAAGGCACCTTACACTAGAGATACCCTGAACGAGCTCCAAGGCTTGGAATGCTTTTTTACGGTCCAAGCCTAGTTTCCACACAGACATGTGTGCTTCAACTAGCCTTGGGCATTCCACAAAACAGTATCTTGATAGCCCAGTAGCAATAATCTCAACGTATTCCAAATTAGGCGCATTGATTAAAACCTTGCTCAGTATGAGCTTGTTACTAACCTCTAAAATAATGCGTAACCACTGCAAATTCTGACCAAATATGCCAAGACAATGGTCAGCTACCAGACTATGTCCATGCAGAGACAGCTTTTCTAGCACAGGGCAAGAACTGATCACCTTTTCCAAGAAGCAAAGAGAGCCATACATGTGTATATGAAGCTCTTTCAAATTGGGAAGACTAAAATCACCATCATTATCTGGCAGCGTGAAATCTAATCCGAGGCCTAATTCAAGCTTTACGAGCTCCTTGCTGTGAAACACACTAGGAGGTAGTGTAATATAAGGCCCGAACTCATGCCTTTCTACACTGACCGACATTTCCTTCACATGTCGACTGCAAATTTCAGTAATCAGGGATGGAAAATAATGCTTGCAGCTACGTTTGTGCCGGTCTCCAGGGATGTAAAGTTTCAATACATCAATTTGGGGCGAAGTGAGCTGCACAAGGAGGCGATTGACAATGGTAAAGATGTTGTGGCGAGTGGTGTTTTCAGGGTCGAACAAGACGGAGGTGATTTGGGTCCAAATTTGGGGCCAACGTCGGGATAAGATGGAGGTGGATATGGCAGATTGTAATGGTAGAAGAGACAGAATGTTAATGATAAGTTCATCCGGAAGTGAGCTCAACCGGTCTTGGGTTGGGGGGCCATTGTTCTTCATTCTCAGGTTAGGAAGGATTAGAGAGGATAGACAATTGTTTTCTCTGCTATGTTTTCTCTGGTGAGGATTATATAAGGTGTGCCTGGTTATCTATTGGGATTCCCTACTTTTTTTGAACGCTAAAGGAGAAGTGGGAAGTGTGATAATTCAAAATACTACTTCAATCAAATCAATAGAGCACAAACTCAGTTGCCAATAATGACCCATTATATTGATCATCATGTTTCAATGCATGTATGTGGAATAAACTACCAATTAAAGACGTGCTAATTTTCTTGGGGAAAGAGCTTCAATTAACCATCTACAAACCCAATAGAGAAAATCAAACTGAAAAGAGAATTACTCACAATCAACATCAGCATATTTATTAGATTATGGACTTGCTAGACTAGATAAAAAAAAGATTTGAAATCATAATGTCATAAATAACAAATTTGAAATAGCAAAAAATTTGAAAGTATGATAAGATAATAAATCATGGGAATTCCATAGGCATTAAATTGAAAAGAGAAAAATACATGCCTGTCATACCGCCTTCCGAGTACAAAAGATTGAGCTGGTACTGCTGCACTTCTATACCACCTGCATTATCTACTTCAATCATGTTGTTTCCACTGATGCAGCAAATGAAATTCACAGTCCGAGCCCGAATTCATGGGGTATCAGTTCAGACTTCAGAAGTTAAGTAGAGCGGATGAAAACTTGTTTGCTTTAGATTACATAATGCATTTTAGTTTTTTTCTGCTGTTGTGAATCTCTAACTAGGGTTGTTCCAGGGGCCTAGAGTGTGAAGAACCCTACTTTTGTAGGTGGCTTTCCCTTTAAGTTGCCTTTTAGGTGTAATTCTTATTTTGCAAGGCAATGAAATATCTACTAGTTACCAAAATAGAAAACTGCTTACTCATCCGAAACCAGTCCACAACTAACAAACGAAGATTAAATCGAAAAGAGATTAATAAGAATTACATACAAAAGCCTGTCTGTGCATAAGACCTGCAGGTACAAAAGAGAAGGTGAACCTCCTAAATTGTGTATGCTTTGCAATTCATCAAGAAGTAGTAGTGTACATAAGTATGAATTGGCTCTAAGAGAGGGCAGCATTTTATTGAATCACTATATATATATATACTCGGAAACAACTAGTTGTGTAATATAATGTGGGTGACTGCACTGTCCTTACTCGTCCTAAACATTCCGCCATGTAGGTGAGGAGGAACCATTTCCGGTTCACTTTACAATTACCGACGAAGCACCAAAACAGAACAAAAATAACAATCAAGAACAAGATCGCCACAAGGTAAAGGACCAATAACTTGATGATAGCCCAAAGTCCCACAAGAATGATTTCTGGGATCTGATTAATGAAACTATCTATGTTTCTACAGATGTAATACTTAACTGAAGCAAAAGTTCTACATCAACCAATTTCAGTACTAACTAGTTGTTATCCCCGTGTTTTGCTCGCACGGGCTCGTAAAATATTTTTCGAATATACTTAATAAAAATTCAATTTTTATAGAAACTATAAGTATTATCATATCACACCAATTGCAGTTATTAGGGTCTGGACATGTGTGTTTGAGAAATCAAATGAATCTGTTTAAGCATTACAAAAAGAGTTGACAAGCATCACAAGTCTGTAAAATTAACTAAATGTGGCACTCTGCTGCATAATGACTTACCAATTCACCATATGTGGGGAACTCAGGCATGCTATCTTGTATAAAAAAAATTCAGTAGCTTAGTGTCTGTAGGATAAAGGGCATGTTAAGAACAAGAAGTAAGCATAAATGGCATGTATAAATTTACATACAGAGGTTTTTCGTTAAAAGACCATCCATAAAAAGCTTCTTAACATTCCTAGAAATAGGTCATTGCTCTTAAAAAGACCAAAAAAGTTGCTTCTTCTTGTTCCAGTCAAGGGAAAAGATTGCTGATCTTCAGAATGTTAGCTCAACTGTTGATTTACGTATGCTAGACAAAAATTTGCTTCTGGTTCTGTAACTGAATTAATTTTACTTTTCAATGCACTCTACCTTCCCAAAAATAAAACACTAAAAAAAGAATTTTAGGCAAAAAAAAAAAATTGCCTGAACTCCAAGAATTGACGAAACAGAAAAGATTCATGGAACTCCCCTGTACTATAGCTCGCATGGGTTTAGGCAAAAACTAATTTAAAACACAGGACATGGATTTTGGAGCACAGTCAGATTTCCCGCATTGCTACTTCAAGAAAGAACAAAACACAGGACATGAATGACGTGAAGTTCTGAACTCATAACGCGCACTGATAAGGTTTACAGCTTTAGGGTGCTCATAAACGTGCAAATGATGGCTGAATACATATGTACATGTAAATGTAGTACTTGCAGCATAGGAATCTAATCCAATTTTGATCTTCCACTGCACTTTCAAATCTTTTGCTTGCACTTATTGCAAGTGATGCAAGAGACAAGAGATATCGATATCAAAGCTACTGCATCTAAGCAGCTCTTTAATTTCATAGTAGTGCAGATAAGTATCCGAAACCTTAGAAGGCGCAATAAAAAAAGGCAAGGAATTACACTACCCTCAAGACAAAGAACGCTGCACCCCGATGCACAGGATCAATGACTAAGACATACACCAGCAGATAGATCAAGGTACCTCATACTGTATTAGAGATACCCTGAACAAGCTCTAGGCCAGGGATTGGAATGCATGCTCGAGGCCAAGTTTCCACATGAGCACTCCTTACAGGAATAAGTAGCAATATTCTCAATGGATTCCAATTTAGGCGCACTGATGAAAACCAGAAACCTTACCCAATTTGTTTTTCATAACTCAGGTTTCTATATATAACAATGCGTAACCACTTTTGGTTAGCTACAACACTATGACAACTTTTGTAAGAGGCAAAAACTAATCACCTTTCCCAATAAGTAAAGACTAAAATGACCATTTATCAGGCAACATTATATCAAATCACATTATTATTAGGCAACATGATATCAACATAATTTCACTGACAGAATAACACATATGCAATCAAAGATGATAAATTGCAATGAACCTTCGATTAGTTGCATTTCATATACATAAGATAAGTGCCTACTCATCACTACAACTAACAAAAAGAATTTCGGCACCAAGATGGAGTGACGAATTCAAAATTCCCCTGTACTATTATAACATCTACAATTATAAACGATTAACCCTAAATAACAGCTAGCTAAATACCATTACTAATCTTATTAGGTAAATACCAGCAACTATTCAGGAGCAAGTTTAACCAATAATCTGAATCAAGTGAGGGATCAACTTGCGCCGTACCACAATAGTCCGTCAATGTGAAACCGTAACCTTGATGGGAATGACTTTGATCCATCGATCCAAGACCAAAATCGATCGACAGTGAATCGAAAGGTTGAGTTGAACCTTGATCTCGTCCCATGGAACCCAGTTCTTGCAGGGCAGAACTGAAATCGATAAAACCAGAACCCATGTCTTGCTCTTGTGGGGCAGAATAGTTCACCGAAGAATTCACCTCATTGATTCTCGAAGCAACCCGATTCCTTAGACCCTCCATAGCACTCTTCAATTTCTCAAGTTCAACCAACCCCAAATTATCAATTGGCTCATCCCACCAAAACCCAGAACCACTTTTACTAGGATTTCCAACTTCAAAATTGCCATTGCTGTTATTTATATTATTAGCACCATTAAGATACCGATTGATTACAGCTTCAGCGTTAGGATGGCCAAAAGGGTACAATTTTCCGGCACCCGAAAACGTAACAATGGCAATTTCAGACCCACTTAAACGACACAATTCACTGGCCTTTTTGAACAAACCACCTCTTCTTTTGCTAAATGTAACTTGTTTCTTCGTCTTGCTAATGATCGGCTCAATTGCTATCTTCTGTTTTCCTTTTTTGTTTTTTTTTTGCACTTGAATAACATCTCCAAGTTGTTTCTCCATTGATGAATACTTTTTGAAGAAATACTGAAATCACTGATATTTAATTAAGGCAGGCAATAATCAGAGATGTTAAATGTTGGAAAGAGAAATCTAAATTGTTGTTTGTTTTCGGTTTGAGAAATTGGAAGAGATCTTAAAGGAAATAAGATTTCTCTGAAGAAGAAAATATTTGAGGAAATTTAAGGAAATTGTTAATTGAGAACGGGAAAATAAGATTTGAGGATCTTAATATTACCGTTGATGGGTAGCAATTGAGTCTCTGAATTGAAATATTACCGTTAAGAACTGCGCGGTATTGTATGGCGGCAGCGGCAGCTAATTGTCCTTGCGCTTCAAGATATACTAATACGCGGGCGTTTTACCCAGGCGTAATTTCCTTTCCTTTTTTTCTTTTTTTTTTTTTTTTGAAATTTAACCGTTACAAAATTAATAGGAGGCAACAGCTGGCAAGTGTGCTTCAAGAATCAAAACTAGTCAATCCTTCACCGCAGCTGTGCGCCTGTGCCTGTGAGCTTGATTTTTGAAAGGTTTTTTTTTTGGGATTTTTTGAAAATGGCTTTCCAAAAGAAAATGAGAAATCAACGGGGGGGTGGGGGGATTATTGAATTGTTTGTTTTAGGGTGATGATTATTGAAGATCATTGTGTTAAACTATCACTAATTCCATGTTATGTTAATTTAAGAAAATTTCTTGTTAAAAAAATTTTCATTTTAGATTATAGGGAAAAAGTTACAAAAGAATTATTTAAGAGTAATTATTTAGGATTGTAATAATGTTTTTGCATGATGACTAACTAAGATTAAAAATATAAGGGATTACCTACATCAATCAAGGTTAGTAAAATAAACATGGTTTGCACCAAGAAAGAAAGTAAACACATTTAGGTTATGTTCTCCTTGCTTTACGCCCTGTTCTTTTCGTTGTTTTCATGTAGCATTGCGTTCCATTCCGTCTCATTCCTTTCCGCGTTGTTCCGTTCCGCATTCTGTACTTCATTTTGTCTCACATTTTCATCAATTATCCATACCGAGTTGTTCCATTTCCTTTCGCGGTGTTCCGTTCCGTTCCTCACCGTCCCGCACTATTCCGTTGAAGAGAACCGAACCTTAGTTTTAATTTAGTTCATTTCAGTTAATGTGAAATTTATCACTCCAATAAATTTTATTCCAACATAAGTTCATGATGATACTAATATCAATATAAAGATTTAAAATTATACATCAAATTAGTCCAATATTGAATATGTTTTGAACCAAATTTAACTTTTAAATGGTCAAAGCGACGTCAATTTAAAAATATCCATTTAGTTAAGTTCATTTCATTGAAATTATTAAGGTTTTATTCTTCTCGAATTAAATTTAGTTCAGTTGAATTTAGTTCGTATGAAATTTATCACTCAAATAACTTTTTATTCAAAAATAACTCATGATCATATTTATGTCATGTGAAAGATGTCAAAGCATACTTTCAAATAATATCAATATTGAAAATGTTCAAAAGAATTTTAAATAGTTAAACATCTGTAAAAGATCAATGTAGTTCAATACAGTTTTTCCCACAGAAGAACAAAGCCTAAAGAGCCTTTAAATAAATAAAATAAGAATTATTTCCCTTGAAAATATTAATAAGACCGAGGTACGAAAGCCACTGCCATAATTCACATTTCCTGGAATTCAAGGGGCAGGATGGGGCGGTGGAGAAGAGGAGAAATGTGACTAGTGGTGGCGGTGAGAAGAGAAGTGAGGTTGAATATCAGGGTATGGTGGAGGTGTTTGAGGTGGTGGTTAAGGTGAGGGTGAAGGTGAGATAGTGAGTTTACAGGATAGAGAGACTAGTAAGGGCATATCAGGAATCTTTATACGTACAGAGTTTGGTTTTCTTGGTAATCGGTCCATTTGCTTATGTAAGAAAGAATGTGGGACAGAGGTAATACTTTATATCAAATACTACCTCCGTTCCCCAGCAATAACAACATTTACTTTTGGCACATAGATCAATGCACTCTCTTTTTGGTTGAAAGATTCTTATTATACCCTTTAATTAATGAGGGAGTGGGGTAGATGAAAGGAAATAAAATCATATAAATGGAGGGTATAATAGTATTCTCCATCAAAAAGGTTTACTAAAGTAAGAAATATTGTTTTTTCTATAAATCATCCATTTTAGGTATATGTTATTATTGTTGTGAAACGGAGGTAGTACATGTCAAAAATCTGAAAGAATGGAAAAGGTTGATCATTCGTTCTCGTCATGAACAATGTATTTTTTTAGTGGAGGTAAGGGTTCTGGAGGAAAGAGACGGTTACCTTCTTGTACTATACCATATTGACTATCTATTTTGGATTTGGTCCAACCCATCAAAAATAATGTTAAGCGATTAAGGAGGGCGAAGTAGACACCAAAATGCACTACGTACGTGTCCAAGTCCCCACCATCTTCCAAATTTTAGTGTTTGTATTTTACGTTTCGATGAGTAAAATTTCATTTTATTGTCATTTTACATTTCGTAAAGGCTAAGATGACTTCAATTCAAAATAAATAAACACACATGAATATTTTTCAAGAATTTATTCAATTGATACATTGAACAAGATGAACCATTAGACGTTACGAGTTGTTTCACTAGGAAGTTCATTCCCATACTATAAATAGCCCATATGTAGTTAATTTGCTCATATGATAACAATTTCCATAGAAAAATTCAAATACTTGCTTTGCAACTCTTAAGAGTCTTTGAAAATCTTCACCACCATGGATTCTCGTAAGACTTTAGTTGTGTTAGTATTGTTGTCAAGCATGTTATTAGCGATGATGTTTGAGAGCAATGCAAGCTCGCCTATATTAGCTGAGAGTCCAATGACATATAATATAAGTAAAGATGATGGGTCTACGGCTGCTGCTGCAACTGGGGGTGATCATTGTGTATCGGGTTGCGGTTCGGCACATCAAGCTAATCAGAAGCTATTAGTTCAAGGGAAGCGTGGAGATTCCACTAGCGAAAAATAAGCTAACATGATGCATTGAAGAATAAGCTTGTCTAATAAATGAATCGTTCAGTGTTATCTTCAAACTTTGCGGTAGCCTTACAAATTATTACATCCGTTTCGAAAAATGGTAACATTTACTTTTGCATGGTCTCCAATGCACTACTTTGACTATAAATATCATTATCAACATTATTAACATTATCCCAGTGCCTCCAAAGAGGCTCCCGCCTAGGCAGGGTAAGGGGGGGCCGGCAGAGCCGGCCCAAGGGGGTGGCCAGAGGGGCGACCGCCTAGGGCCCAGTCTGTAGAGGGCCCAAACAACAATGAAAAATTAAGATAAATAAAAAAACTTACAAATACTAAACATGAAAAAGGGTCTGGTTCCTTGGTTGGAAATGAGTTGTGTTGCTCCTTACCTACATTAGATTTTGAGATCAAATCTCTTTGGCCCCCATTTTTCTATAATTTAAAATATTTTTTCATTCTTCATATCCTCATTTCCTAATACGGGGCCCAAATTTTATTTTATTTTTTGCCGATAAAACAAGTTATTCATACTTAGGGGCCCTCATTTTTATCCCGCCCCAGGGCCTCAAAAACCTTAGTAACGGCCCTGGGGGTCGGTTGTACACAGCCTTACCCCCGTCTCACAGAGAGGCTGTTTCCATTTGACCCGAGATCCGAAGTGCGACGACCATCGGCAACTTCACAATAAATAAGAAGTGCCGACAGTTTTATGAGCCATTTTGCTTTAGTCCATTACATTCCGAAGCCAAAAAGTAGAGAAGCTTTTGACTCCACTGGATACTGTGGACAGTACTTTGACTATAAATATTTGTGTTTATATGAATACATATAATATAAAAAATAGATTTTTCGAAAGTACTAATTAAACCGAATCCAATGATAGTATTTTTACATTGTAAATCCTTATATTTTTTCCGAAATTAATGGTCAAAGTTTGTAAAGTTTGACCTTCAAAAAATAAATGTTATTTTATTTCAGAAACGGAGATAGTATGTTTTCTTTTAATCCGTTATACTCCTTCCGTTTCGGAGAAATGATAACATTTACTTTTTGATGGTTAAACTTTACAAACTTTGACCATTGATTTTAAAAAAAAATAAGGATTTACAATGTAAAAATATTATCGTTGGATTTGTTTTAATTGAAACTTTCGGAAGATCTATTATTTATAGTTTATGTATTCATATAACCAACAAATATTTATGGTCAAAGTAGTGCATTGGAGTAGTATTATTCTTTTTCTATATCTAAGTAAAATAATTTTTATTAAAATGAAACTCCTTGACCTTAAGTCACCAAATCTGTCACCACGACAAATGTTGGGCTAACTATAAAAAGTCAGAAATAATATAAAAAAAATAAAGAAGCGGTTGCAAGAGTCATACATATGAAACATTAGTATCCCTTAATGTGTGAAGAAAAAAAATAAATGATAAAAGAAAGACAAAGAGCAAGGTTCCAAAATCCTACAAAACTATTATTTATCGAAAAATAAATCTCATATACTCAATGTGCATTACACTGATTATACTCTATTTTATGTGTATATCTCTCCTTCATTTGCCTCCTTCATTTTAGATCGGGCTCATTGTGTTCTTTGCCCCATTACCTTTACAATGGTTTCATTTGTCATTCGAAAAAACAAGCTCGCCATCTACTATGAAATCCTCATAATACAAAGATCATTTGTAGAATGCGTGAAGAGTTTGACATTGATCTTGATTCCTCTAAATTCTAATATGCATGACATCTTCAATTGATTAAGAATGTGTTTGGGAAGATCTTGAAATAGCTTATATGTTGTAGGTTTAATAATTTTATTTTTTAAATGTTAGTATCACAAGCTTCAAAAAGCAAGTTCATGGATCCACAACTTATTAACTTAACCAAATAAACTTAGCCTAAAATTGATATTTATTTCATGAAAATTTATTGGACCCGACTTTTTAAACTCCTAACCGTCAAAAAATACTTAATAAAAAATAATGCAGGTTTCTTTCGACTAAAACATCGAGAATAATTGTAGAGCCCTTATTCGTGGAAGGAATTCTAACACCAGCAGCAAAGGGGTATGCGCATCTTCAATTTTTGTCTAGGAATAAAGTTGCTCTCGGAAAATTGTAATGGGATCGATGTTCAACCTATCAAAAGAAACTTTTGGGAGTGAGGGTCATACACTCATACTAAGTGCAATATCTAAAACTTTTTTTCTTTTTTTGATGGGGCATTATCTAAAACTTTATTAGTATGAACAAAAACTAACTTTTTAGAAATCTTAAATGTTAAAAACAAAATTAGGGTACGTTTTTAGGGCTGAACTTAAATGAACCGGACTAGATTGAACTGAATTCAATACCACGAAATTGAAATAAACACCGTTAAACTTTTAATAATCACTTAACAAAGGTAGTTTTGCTAAGGGATCACTCAAATTAAGAAAGAAAATATCTTTACTTTGTATAATTTGTAGGTTTTGATGTGCTTACTTGACTAACCAAAAAGAAAAAAAAAAAAGATGCATGTTGCTCGTATTTCTTATTTATTTCATACATTTTGGTTGTACATGATTGTATAAACCTTTTATTCATGACATCCGTAGAGCTATATATTGATTTAGGAAATATTTTTCAAAAGGTACATGAAACTAAATATATGAAAAAATTAACTAACATTAACCTATATTATTTTTTTCCTGTACAAAAAATAATTTAATATTTTTATTTTCGCTAATTTTAACCATTTTTTGCAAAGAAAGAAAAGAAAAAAAAAAGTCAAAGTGAGAGATAGTCCCCTTGCCTTCATTTCTTTTTCCTTTTTTTGATCTCTCCTTGCCTTCTTTTCTTTTCCCCTTTTTTGATCTCTCCCTAGCCTTGATTATGTGAATTGCTAAATACCGCCCCTTTTTACTAGCTACCGCCCCCCCAATTTCCAATTTTACCCTCACCCCTCTTCCTCACTCACTCTCACTCATCCTCTCTTCCTCACTCACTCTCACTCATCCTCTCTTCCTCACTCACTCTCACTCATCCTCTCTTCCTCACTCATCCTCACCACCACACCATCACACCGGCAACCACCACCACCACCACCACCACCATGTCAAGTGCTAGCAGCAGCGGTGGCAGAGGTTTCGACGGCGAGGGAGGCGGCGACCGACGGTGCGGGGGGGTAACTTTTCCAAATTTTTTTTTTTTTTGTTTGAATTGAATTTTTTTTGCCTTGAATTGAATCGTGAAGTTATGAATTGAAGTTGTGTTTTTTTTTTTTTTTTTTTTTTTTTGCGTCGATCGTCTGCCGATCTCGACTCACCCAAGGGTGAGTCGTCTGCCGATCTCGACTCGCCCAAGGGTGGTCGCCGGTCGCAGACGACTCACCCTTGGGTGAGTCGAGATCGGCCGACGACTCACCTTGGGTGAGTCGCCGGTCTCAGACGACTCACCCAAGGGTGAGTCGAGATCGGCCGACGACTCACCCTTGGGTGAGTCGTCTGAGACCAGACGACCGACACAAAAAAAAAAAATATTATTTATTATTATTATTATTATTATTTATTGTTATTATTATTATTATTATTATTATTATTATTATTATTATTATTATTTATTGTTATTATTATTATTATTATTTATTGTTTATTGTTATTATTATTATTATTATTATTATTATTATTTATTGTTATTATTATTATTATTATTATTATTATTTATTGTTATTATTATTATTATTATTATTTATCGTTATTATTATTATTATTATTATTATTATTATTATTATTATTATTATTATTATTATTATTATTATTATTATTATTATTATTGTTTAATTGATTAAAAATGTGAAATGATAGATGGGAGGAGCCGGTAAATCGGTGCCTCGGTTATTTAGTGAACTAGCTGGTTCAGGACCGCGTCACACGAGAACGCGCGGGATTGATGCCTCTGTACGGAGACAGAGAGAGGCAGTTCGGATGAGGGAGATGACTGCTGAGCAAGACGATTACGCAACTAGCGAGTTCTACTCCGGTGAGCAAGACGATGATCAGATTGGCGTCGAATTATCCTCAGATTGGCGCGTGGTGAAGGGCAGAGGCGGTAGGTTTGTTAGTACTGGGTCGTCCAGTACTGGCAAACGATCTAGAGCGGAGGACGACACTACGTGGCTTGTTACAGAGCCTGTGCCCGGTGGGCCGGCGGATGATAGCGTCATACCGAGCTTCCTGGTGCCACGTAGCGTCTCGTATGTGGAATGGAGAGATGAGGGGTCTCTTGAAGTGTCAGAACCGATGGACTGTATGTCAGCGGCTGAGTCAGTGGCGAGCGGAGATGTCGGCCGAGATGAGGGCCCAGATCGAGGGGACTGGGTTATCACACCTGGCAGACATTATGTTCAGACATATTGACTTCCCCCTGATATCTGCATTCGTGGAAAGGTGGCAGCCGGATACGAACTCGTTCCACATGCCGTTCGGAGAGATGACGATCATGTTGCACGATGTATGGCATATTCTTCGGATTCCTGTAGACGGAGAGCTCGTTTCCAATGAGGGACGGGATGGGCAGCTGCAGACGGCGGCCATGGAGGTTCTCGGGGTCAGCCCAGAAGAACTGATGTGTAGCCACTGGCAGGGCAGTGCGGTCCTCACGGAGTCGGTTTTTGAGCTTTGCCGTGAGCAAATAGATGACATCCAGGCGACAGCTTGGATGTGGTTACTTATTGGATCCACCTTGTTTGTCGACAAGAGTGGTAACCGTATTAGACCCTCCTGCGTGATGGAGGTGATGGACGACGGTGTCGATACGGTGCATGACTTCTCTTGGGGATCTGCTGCCCTCGCCTTCCTATATCGTCAGCTCGGTATAGCTAGTCGCGGGGATTCTCAGGGCATCTGCGGATGCCTAACTCTCCTGCAGGCATGGATATACGAGTACTTTCCCTGCTTCCAACCTCATCGGGAGCGGATGGTTGTCGGGGACGACGAGGCTCCCCGTGCGTCCGTATGGAGTGCCCTGGCTGAGGGCAAGGACGTGGGTCGACTGGACTCCTTATGTAGACGCTTGGATCATCTGCGAGCGACAGAGGTACGTCATTTAGTTATCGGTGTTCATGATTTATTTCGTCGTTTGCTATGTTTTTTTACTTCACCGTAACTTTCAACATTTCTACGTAGGTGGTGTAGCTGCCGTACGGTTCTAACCCGGCAGTATCTGTACCGAGGACTGTATTCATGGGGTGGCTACAGTATCGGGATATTATCGAACCGTACATGCCTGGTCGTTGTTTACGACAAATCGGGTACGTACAGAGTATCCCAACCCCGATCTTTAGGCCAGTCAAAGCGATCAGGTCATGGAGCAGTCGTTCGTACAAGGTTGTCTTCCCCGAACGGATCTCATCTGATGCTTGGCGTATGTTCCCGGGATTTTACATTCTTGGTCTCCATGAGTTTCAGGCATCCATGTCAGATCCCACAGCATGTACGGATAACTACCTCGCATGGTACTACCTTCACTCCCACCCTCGGCTGATACGTGACGCTGCAGCACCTGTGATTCCTCCACGATCCAACAGCGATTATGTAAGTGATTAACTAAAATATATATATTTTTACGTATTACATATCTCTGAACTCACACTCATTGTTACTTTTTTTGCAGTGGGTGAATCGTCTAGCCGTCTTATATGAGCAGGCCATTACTTTGATTCCTCCGGAGCAAGCGGAAGATTCTCGATCCCAAATGGACGAGTATATGAGAGATTGGCGGGCTGCCAAATGATGTATTGACCCTAGATGAATTTGTTATATATTTATATAAGAGTTTCATTGTTATTGTTATTTATTTGTGTTATTGTAATTTGCTGTTTCTTATTTACATTTTTTGTTTTATTGTAATTTGTTGTTTTATTTACCTCCAATAATCACGACCACTCTCCACATGCAAAATATAACAATCACACAAAAATGTGACAATGATATAAGTATAACAATCACGCAAAACATTCAATTACGTCGACCTCGCTAAACGATCCCAATGTGCTCTTCGCGTAACATACATTTGCTCCCAACCAGCGACACTATCAGAACGGAAAGTAAACCATGCTTCGCATATCGGAGGAACAGGGAAATCTGAGGCTAAATCCAGACGGATATAATGGGAATACGAATCACCTAAATGACACATGACAATTTCCCTACTTGGACGTGTAGCAGTCGAAGGTGCTTGGAACGGTAGCACTGTGTAACAAGAATATAACCCCCTTCCGCTGCCGTATCCGAATAACATAATCGCTGCATTGAAGAGGTTGGCAATCGGGAACAAATCCTCAATTACTATCATCCAGTGATCATCGTTACACGCACCTCCGTCCCACATAATTCAGCGGTAACCAGCGTCGACCCCTTCAACGTATAAGTTTTCGTACAATGCTCGGTTAGCTAAGAGTTCGTGTGCAATGCAAACTCTCGCCACTCGCCATTGCTCTTGGTCTCCGAAAATGTAGTCCGCAATGACACGGAAACCGCAATTACCATCCCCAAGCACATCGAGATATCCTTCAATGAAAGGTACGATGATTCCCGAAATTTTGTTAACATGATAGAATTCAGTGATATCTATTGCGTGTCCAGCTGCAAGACAATATAATAGAAAGTCAATAATAGTACTTATCAAAAAGTAACAACATTATGTACATGTTAATAAATTATGGGTTTTCATACCAGTACTGTTTACGAAGTTACTCGATGAGGATGAGGTACGACCACGCCCGCGGCTCGAACTGGATGACCTAGGGCGACCACGACCCCTCTGGGAGTACTCCCATGAACTAGGATCACGTCTGGTAGAAGAACTCCCTCTCGGTCGACCTCTGACTGTCGTGTTCGCTTCCGGCTCGACGTAACTCGCTTCCTCAGGATGAAGCTGCTCATTCATAATGACAGATATGTTGCGCACAACTGCCCGGTCGCTTGAGTTAACCTCGTCGACGAGAGAGTGAAAGTATCGATGGTCCTCAGATGGATGCTCAGTCATGTCAAGCGTAGCTATCTCCACTGCATCACTAATAACGAGTGTTCGCCAAAATTTGTGGACACTATTCAAGCTAATTGGCGTGCCCGTATCCGTGGCCGTTTTCAACTCACACGCACACGGGATCTGATGAGTGGATCTCAATACACAACCGCAACGATCAAATACTTGGTGACTCAATTCTCTCATCCTCTTCAGCTCATTCGATAATATTTGTAAGCAGTAATGGGAAACATACCCGGTCAGATAGTTGAATGGGAAACCCGAGTACATCACACTTTTTCGTCTTCTGCACTCTTCAAGTGTGTACTTGATCTCAGTTATTTGTGACTTGATTGACTTGTTGACCTTGTTCCAAACATTGTCCAAAGCTCCAGTTGAGGAGTTCAACCACTGTTTTAGCGCGGCATGTGCACTCTCCACCCTGCAAGTCGTAGTGTTGCCAAGGTGTAGCACCTTATTCGTCCACGCAGCCACAAACATCTCTTTGTGTCTCAGCCAGGTCTCCTCTACATAGGATATCACGTGAGGGTAAGTCCTCCAACTAACCTTCATCGTACGCACTGCTCTATCGTACGCAGCTTCTGTGGAAGCTTCCATGATAATTTTCCACCTCCCATTCTTGAACCTCTGCGCGACGGCCTTATCTTTTCCACAAAGTCTGTACACTTTGTCTTCAACGACTTTGTTAATGTGCCATGTACAGAGCAAATGGGCACTCTCGGGAAATATCTCTCTAATAGGTGTCATCAACCCTAGCTCACGATCGGTCACAATTGCTGTTGGGTGTACATCATTTTCAATAAGCATCCTCAACTTATCTAAGACCCACGCATAGCTTGCCTGAGTCTCATCCTTCATAATGGCATAAGCTATGAGGAAGTTCTTATTGGTTGGAGTCATCCCCACTATCTCAACAAACGGCATCTTATACTTGTTTGTTTTGTATGTGGAATCTAAGCCAATCAACCAACGAAAAGACCGAAGTAACTGAATTGATGTAGGGTGTGCCATGAACACGTGAGTTACCTCATTAGTAGCTCGGTCGGCTCTTGTCCAATGTACGTACTTATTCTCCACAGCTAAATGATGAAACTGACCAATGACATCTCTCTCTTCAAAATCAAGTTTCCTTATACGATCTCTGTGGTTGTACACATGCCGTCTAGTTGCATTGTCCTCGGGAAATTTTTCCTTAATCGCGGCCAAGATAGCACATGGCTTTGTTTGTGCCGAAGTCATGTCACGAACGAGTTTCTTTGACCCAGGACTAAGACCACTCATCTGACGATATCCCTCAGGATACACAGCAAAGTCATGGTTGTGCGTACCCCTAGTCCCAGGCAATGTGACAATCATCCAACTACTGGACCCATACACTTGCCGAGCTCTCAACTGGAACGTACATTTACAAGCCTTTGTTTTCGATTTCTTCCGAGCAGCAGTATCTAAGTCTCTTAATTCCCCTCTGTAGCGTTCACCTCGATTGCATTTTAACAATTTTACGCTTCCACTCTTCTTGTGTGACGAAATTATCAACTCAAACCCGATAGTAAGTGCAATTTGTTTTGCCCAATTAATTGCATCTGTATCACTATCAAATAACTCATCAGTGACGAAATGTGTACTGTAATCAACACCATCACCACCGAACCGCTCCAAAGGAATCTAACGAAAACAACGAAAACAATGTTAGCTTAATCTTAAATTCAAACAATAAATAATAATAATAATAATAATAATAATAACAATAAATAATAATAATAATAATAATAATAAATAATAAATAATAATAAAAAAAAAAATTTGTGTCTGTCGGTCGTCGATCTCGACTCACCCTTGGGTGAGTCGTCTGCTACAGGCGACCAACCCAAGGGTGAGTCGTCTTTTGATCTCGACTCGCCCAAGGATGAGTCGCCTGTAGCGGACGACTCACCCTTGGGGAGTCGAGATCGACAGACGACTCCCCTTGGGTGGGTCGCCTGTAGCAGACGACTCACCCAAGGGTGAGTCGAAAATCTCAGACGACCGTGCAAAAAAAATGCGCAAAAAAAATTAATTTTACCTCAGCCACCGTCGACGGCACTTCTTGGTCGCCGGCAGACATCCGCGGGTTGCTTGAGTGAATGTTGATGAAGGTTGGGTATGAGAGTGGGTGGTAGAGTGGGAGAGAAGTGGTGTGAGAGTTAGAGAGGGAGAGAGGGAGAGGATGAGTGAAAAATTAAAAAAGGGCAAAATTGGAATTTTGGGAGGCGGTACCTAGTAATTTAGGGGCGGCATTTAGTAACACCCTTTCTTATTCATTACAATCTCCACCCCATTTTCTTTTAAAAAAAACTTCCTTCAAACTTGAATCAAATTCTCCCCAATTGAATGATCCTAAATGACTCACATGACTCATACCGAAACGACGGCGTGTGGAGAACCTTGATAACCAGATAAAATCCAACTTCCATCATCAAATAACTCATATATTTCCTTGCCATTTTACAAGTCCATAATCACCATATTCGCCTTCCTCTGACAACATTCTAAATCCCCTGTTTTCTCACTCTCTCTGTAATTTCTCTCTCCACCAAGAAAGTAAAAAATGGCCTGTTCTTGCTCACATTGGTGGCACGCCCCATTCTACTTCACAGCATCCTTAATCCTAGCTCTAATCGCCATGACTTCATCACCACCACCCACCATAACCACCACTCTCTCTCCTCCTCTCACCGCTCTCCGCTCTCACAATTTCACCATCTTCGCCACCCTCCTTCAACTCTCCCCTGACCTCTTTTTTACCCCCCCCACCACCAACAACAACAAAGCCACCATTTTCGCCATTAATGATGACACAATCACAAACATCTCTGTTATTCCACCTAACGCTTTCAAAATCCTCTTACAATTTCATACTCTCCCTAACAAACTCTCGTTTCAAGAACTAAAGCAATTCCCAATCAGTTCATGTATTTCAACTCAGATACTCTCAAAGAACCTTACTTTAACCGACAAAAACCCACAAAAGCGATTCATTCAGATTAATAATGTGTCAATTTCTCACCCTGATTTGTTCCTCGACGATTCGATATCGATTCACGGCGTTCTTGTACCGTTTATGCCCTTAAACATGGAGGAAATTCGCTCGAAACGTGATTTTATTCATTCCCCGCCTTGCAGTTTTTTGAATTCTTCAACGGGTGTGGAAAATTCGACCCGACGACCCGAAATGTGGGCAAAATTGATTCGGGTGCTAAGCTCGAACGGGTTCGTTTCATTCGCTGTTGGGTTGAATTCGGTTCTTGATGGGATTCTTGCGGACTATCCGAATTTGGGTCGGGTCATGGTTTTTGCCCCGCCCGAGTTCAGCTTTGTCGGGTCATCGTCGAACCCGTCACTGGACCGGGTCGTGAGGTACCATATTCTTCGCCACAGATACTCATTCTCTGAATTGGCAGCTTTGCCTGAAAAAGCAATGTTGATGACTTTATTGAAAGATAATGAAGTGCTTGAGATTACTCAGATTGTTAATGGGACTCAAGTGTTGGGAACTAATGGTGTGAATGTTATCTCACCAGATGTTTTTACTTCTGAGATGTTTGTTGTTCATGGGATTTCCAGAGATTTTGATTTTCCTGATCATGCCAATAGTTGAAGTAGTTCAAATCAATTGCTGATTTCATTTGAGAATTCAAGATCATTTGTAAAGATTTTTAGCTTTTACTGGCTAGAGAGTTGAAAATTGTAAGTAGTGTGATCTAGTTAATTCATGTAACAATTTTGAATGTTTTAAGCAAATTGGTATACATTTGCTGTTTTTAGAAAATTTAATCTGTATTAGACAATGTTACACTACAAATGGAAACAGTTGAAGTTGGTTTTTTGCCATGGAATTTGGTCAGTGGAAATTGGATTTTGACCAATTTTTGGATTTCACAAGTTGTTTCAAGCAAAATTGTAAGTACAGTGATTTTACAGTATAATCTAAAATGTGTTACAGTAGAAATGCCAATCACTTACTTCTATTTGTTTTGCTTACATAAGGCAGCATCCTGCATGACTTGTTAAGACTTTAGACTTTGTCAAATGGGTAGCTTAAGATTCTGTTACACTCTCATTCTTTGCTACAGTACATAATTGTAATACCTACTACTACTACCTAGAGAGCAGTTAAGAATCGTAAGTAGTGATCATTAAAGTTAATGTTGAATTGCATCTTAAATTACGAATTGAACAGAAGACTAGTTCAGAGGTATATATAGGCTGAGATTTTGAGAATGGATCAAGAGTGAATCGTCCATGAACAAATGAGATATCTTGGTGAAAAGGATACGATTACCGCTCTTGATGATGTATCAATGTCATGTCATATGGAGACCGTCATATCGTGTTATGAGATCTGCGAGATCTGTGAGATTTCAGGCGGAACCGAACTTTCTATAAGTCGCGCCTAAAATCTCGCAGATCTCGTAGCATATTGAGACCTTTTTATTTATTAATTGTCACTAATGGGGAACTTAAGAATTATTGTTATTTAATTAAGGAATTTTGGGGTCAATTTAGTTAGAAGAGACTCTTCAAGGTAATAATTATAACGATAAGAACTAAGAAGGAACAAATAAAACAAAGCAAACAATAAGAATTAACTACGAACTCTATGTGCGCAGTGTGGTAGTCACACCTATATAAGACTCCGATGCAATTCATAAGAGGTTTCATCCTACAAAAATATTATTGTTGATGTTGTTAGTAGAATATACTCCGTAGTTACTACCTAATGCATATAGAGTAGTAGAAATTAAATGAAGGACAATTGGAAGAGAAATTATATATGCCCAATGCCTTTCCATAGAAGCTAGACTATAATGGGAGGAGGAAGTGAAAGAGGGGTCAACGGGTCAAAGGGAAAGGTCAATGTAAAAGGAACTCATAGAAGCCACGCACACCCATTAAAAGGTCCAGTTATGTTTAAGATGTGAGAGAAAGAAAAACTAGTAGGAGTAACATACTGTATTATACCCCTCTGTTTCTGAAAAATGGTAACATTTATTTTTGTACGGTCTTCAATGCACTACTTTGACCATAAATATTTGTGTTTATATGAATATATAAACTATAAAAAGTAGATTTTCCGAAAGTACTAATTAAAATGAATCCATTGATAGTATTTTTACATTATAAATCCTTTTTTTTTTCCGAAATTAATGGTCAAAGATTGTAAAGTTTGACCTTCAAAAAGTAAATGTTACCATTTTTCAGAAACGGAAGGAATACTACAGCAAGTCTTGTTTGAGACCAACTCACAAAAAATTGGGGTCACTTTGGTGAGATATAGGGGTCACTTTGACCAGTAACCCTTGTTTACTTGAAAAGTGACCCCGTCTCACCAAAATTACAGAAATGCCGTCTTATAGAAGTTTTTGTGATTGTACTACTGATACAATTTTAATTTCCGAAATAAATTGATGATATTACCTGGAGTATTTGATTGAACAGTCATTTAAATTAAAGTTCTATATTTAGCCTTGGCTTTATTACCCTCCATAACTATTGGAGTTGTTCAAAATGAACAAAATATTCAGTTACCATCGTGCGTGGTACGATATTTCAAATTACAAGCACATATTGTTACCAAAAAAATAAATAAATTACAAGCACATATTGTTACCAAAAAAATAAATAAATTACAAGCACATATCATGTGCTCCATGTCGCAGCACCAGGTCTCTAGGACACTTAAGGAAAATTATCTTTTTATTTCGGCACCACCGACTAATCAAAAGAAAACATTGGGATGTGAGAGATTAGGTGAACCTTGCAATTTCGAACCGTGTAACACGCCGCGCCTTAAGGTGCCTTCAACTACCATTACCGAATGTATATGTGTACTAGTATTGCCCATACACATTTCGTCTAATTTATCACCCATTTTGGCCATTTATATGACCAGTTTGTAGCGATGAGAATTCTCTGCTGTTCTTGAAAGAATAGAAGATGTGCAGTTTACCAAATTTAATCATAGAATTAGTCTCTTTCTCTTGGACCATTGCCTGTTGGATTATTATAGGGGGGTTTGAGTAGTTGGAGGAGAGAATTTGGAGATAAAAAGAACTACTTTATTTATTTGTTGTAACAGTAGAGGATCTAAACTCAGTTTCTAAAAACTACCACAATCATTTTACAAAATTTCGTAATGTGATCATCAAAGAAGAATATTATAAAATCACCAATTCCAACCGAAAGGCGAAGCATAAAGCCTTATATGAAATTGTTTTATGATGGGACATTGATTTTTGTGAAAAATAATTAATATGATTTGTGAACAAGAAATCACCTCTATACTTGATAAAAATAGTTTTTTCTCACCTTAAGACGGTTTCATACAAAACTTATTGCTTTGGGTAAATATTAACTAAAGCTTTCTCTTTCTGACATTAAACTAATAATGTCGATCTTAGACAAATATTTTCCATGTGAATACTAATTAAGACCATTCCTAGAATACATAACTATAAGAGAATGACACTAATAAGTAACTATTAAATATATAAATGAGAATTTTAATTTGCTACTAACTTCACTAGAAGTTGCAAGTAATTTGGAAGGCCATCTCAGCGATATACACGTTTCCTCCCATGTGGGTCAAGCTACTACAATCACGGAGAAAAAAAAAGAAACATAATGCCCAAAATAAGCAACTTTTCCAAGCTTTGAAGTCCAAATTCGAAATTGGCAAGGAAAATAGGAAAGCCACAAAAATAGCTTCTGTGAGAGAAGTTGCAAAGAGTAACCCTTCCAAAGCACTCTCTCTCCTTGAATCACCAATCCGTAATCATGCTATCCTGCAATCAATCTCAACTTCCTCCCGTCCTCGTCAACTTTTTGCCTCCGGAACACTCCTTCCACAGGGAACTACTGGAGGAGGGACCCATCCTGGAAGTCATCCATCCAACTCTACACAAGTTTTGGGTGGAGTTGCAAGTTTATTCGCCTTCGGAAACGATGGAGGGGAAGGTGTTAGTGAGCCTCTCAGTTCCTCCCAAGGAATGGAGGTGGATGAACGAGCTTAGAGACGACTTCGTCTCGATTTTGCCTCACGTTCCTTTGAACGTTTATGACTGTTACCCTATCTTTGATGGTTTTATGTCGATCAAAATCATGACTTGGAATGTCCAAGGTGCTGCAAGCAAAGCATTCTTGGTCGCCCTTAAGGAATTAATCCGTATCAACAAACCTACAGTCCTAGCCCTCTTTGAAACTCGTGTTAGTGGTGACAACGCCCAACGTGTTTGCGATAGCCTTGGTTTCTCGGGGCAAACTAGGGTTGAAGCTGATGGGTTCAAAGGTGGGATTTGGCTTTTCTGGAGGAGTGAAACTGTCACTGTCACTCCTAAGATCCTGCACAACCAACATCTAACTGTTGAGATAGTTAAAAATGGAGAGGAGCCTTGGATGTTCTCTGCAATTTATGCCAGTCCGGAAAGCTCGGAGAGGGGTAGATTATGGGAGGCGTTAGAGGCCCTAGCACAAAGTAATAATTTGCCTTGGCTACTAGCTGGGGACTTTAATGACACCCTTACTTTGGATGAACAGGATCATGCAAGTGATAACACAGCTAGGCGTTCAATGCAATTCAACAACTGGGTTGAGAATATGGGACTCATTGACCTTGGGTTCACTGGACCTCGGTTCACTTGGGAGTCGTGGGAACTCAGTTGACACAATTAAGAGTGCTCGTTTGGATAGGGATCTTGCTAACGACCAATGGAGGGAACGTTTTCCGGATGCGGCTGTGAGGCACCTTCCAAGGATTCAGTCAGACCATTGCCCCCTCATCTTTAGTACCACTGGCTTCCACCCAATCGAGCAATGCGTTAAACCTTTCCGCTTTCAAGCAGCCTGGCTTTGTCATGATAAATTTGATGAATTTGTTCGTCGTAATTGGGTTGAGGATGCGCCACTTGTACCTTTCCTCAATGAATTTGCTGACAATCTGATAAGTTGGAACAAAGAAATATTTGGAAATATTTTTAGGCGGAAAAAATCCTTACTTGCTCGTATTGAAGGTATTCAAAAGAAAATGAGTGGCGTCAATGGCATACCTGTGCCTTATGATGAAAAGCGTTTTCTTATCAAACAAGAGTCCAAGCTAAGACTAGAGCTCGATGAGGCGCTTGAGCAAGAGGAGATTCTTTGGTTCCAAAAATCACGTATGGATGCCATTCGTGACGGGGATCGCAATACTAAATATTTCCACTTGAGCACTATATTTCGTCGTCGGTTTAATAGGATTGAGATGTTGCAAAATGGAGAGGGTACGTGGGTTGAAAATCAAGATGAAGTGAAAGAAATGGTGAGAAAATATTATATCGATTTGTTCACTGATGATAACCCCTTAGGTCCCCTAATAGGGCTGCCCTCCAACCGCTTCCCAAGACCAAGTGCAGAGACCCTTGCAAAGCTTAACAGACCTTATACTGGGAGTGAAGTCAAGAGGGCTCTTATGTCTATGGGTGCTTACAAAGCACCGGGCCCTGACGGTTTCCACCCTCTCTTTTATCAAAGGCAGTGGGAAGTGGTCGGAAAAAATGTGATCAATATGGCGTTGGACGTCCTTGAGGGTCGTGACTTCCCTTTTGAGCTCAATGAGACTTTCCTTGTCCTCGTCCCGAAGGTAGAAAATCCTTATGCAGTTAACCAATTTCGTCCAATTTCTCTTTGTAGCGTGACCTATAAAATCGTTACAAAGATGATTGTGAATCGTTTGAAAGGGATACTGCCCCAGATTATCTCCCCGACCCAAGCAAGCTTTGTCCCTGGGAGACAAATCTCGGATAATATTATTATTGCTCAAGAAGTGGTCCATTCTATGCGGAAAAAGAAAGGAGCGGTCGGATGGATGGCTTTGAAGATCGACCTTGAGAAGGCTTATGATAGGCTTCGTTGGAAGTTTATTCGAGACACCTTACTGGAAATGAGGTTACCCCACAATTTGGTGACCATTATTATGAACTGTGTGTCATCCCCTCGTATGCGCATTCTTTGCAATGGCTCCCCGACTGAATCCTTTGGAGCTTCAAGAGGGATCCGCCAAGGGGATCCATTATCACCTTACCTATTTGTCATGTGTATGGAACGTTTGGCCTATATCATTGATGATGTTGTTGAGTACGGCCTATGGAGACCGATTCGGTTAAGTAGTGATGGTCCTCACATTACTAGTCTTTTCTTCGCCGATGACTTAATGCTCGTTGCGGAAGCCACTCTTGACCAAGCACGAATTATCCAAAGTAGCCTTGAGAGGTTTTGTTCTGTCTCGGGCGAAAAGGTCAGTAATGCAAAATCCCGAGTGTACTTCTCCCACAATACGTCAGAGGAGATGCGCTCGGGCATCTTGGATATCCTGGAGATGGAGCAAACTGAAGACCTTGGTACGTATTTAGGCGTTCCCCTTATCTCAGGGAGGGTCACGAAGAATACGTATCAACATATCATGGAACGTATTAACAAAAAGCTCGCTGGATGGAAAACAAAGTGTTTGTCCCAGGCAGGGAGAGCAACGTTAATTCAGTCCGCAATGTGTACGATTCCATATTATACCATGCAAACGGCTCGTCTCCCACGAGCGATATGCGATGATGTGGATAGGAAAGCACGTCGGTTTCTTTGGGGTGGGTCGTCAGATCAAAGGAAAGTCCACTTAGTTGCTTGGATCCAAATTGCTCAAGATAAAGAAGCTGGCGGGTTAAATTTGCGTTCCATGAGGCAAGCCAACGCTGCCTTCCTGACTAAATTGGGATGGAGGGTTCTCATGGAACCAGAATCACTTTGGTCACGCATCCTGCGTAGCAAATACTGTAATGGACGGTGTGACGTTGATATATTCGCTGCAAAGTCAAATTCCTCAAGTACTTGGAAAGGTATTGTAGAGAATAAAAAGTATATCTGCCAAGGAGTTAATGCCTCAGTGGAGAGTGGGAGATCAACCATATTTTGGTACCACAATTGGGTGCTGAAGGATCCTCTCATGAACCATCTTTTGAGTGCTATCCCCGCTGACTTGGAAGACGTAACTGTGGCCTAGATGTGGGATTCCAATTTGGGGTGGAAGTGGGATATGTTTTCAGACCTGCTACCTCGTGAAGTCCTCCTCCAAATTGAAAACATTGAACTGCATATGAGTGAGGAAGATGATGATATCCTCTACTGGAATGGAAGCTCCTCGGGTGGGTTCACTTTGAAGTCTGCCTTGGAAATTATTCGAAGCTCTAGCAGCATGGAAGCTAGCCCAGATTGGAAAGTTATTTGGAGAGCACCTGTTCCCCAACGCATCAAAATGTTTTCATGGCTAGTTATGCATGATCGCCTCATGAGCAATGCGAATAGACTTGTGCGTGGGCTTACTGATGACCAAAGATGTAAAGTGTGCAATGCAGCAGAGGAAACAACGTCTTACATCTTGCGTGGGTGTCCTGCCGCTCTTCAGGTATGGCGCAAATTGGGCATTAATTTAGGCACTCTTAATCGCCTTTCACTTCGTCAATGGTTGGTTGAGAACCTGGATAATCAAGGTCCCAATGCTGGGAAGGATTGGCTTGTCGTCTTTGCGGTCACAACATGGTGGCTCTGGCGGTGGCGTAGTATTAAATGCTTTGAGAGTGAAGCTAGTATCCCTTTGGATCAGTCTGGGTTCATATTTCAAAGGGTAGATGATATTCGAAGAGCGTTTGGACATGACACTAACCTTTTCGGAAGTCTCTCTACTGCACGTCATGAAATTTTTGTGAAATAGAAACCACCTCAGGATGGGTGGGTTATGCTTAATACTGATGGTGCGTCCAAGGGCAACCCATGCATAGCTGGAGGTGGTGGGATTATCCGTGATTTTGAGGGTCGGTATTTGAAAGGGTTCTCATGCTCTCTGGGTATTTGTACCTCTAGCAAAGCTGAGCTAATCGGCCTTATGCACGGGCTAAGCTTGGTATGGGAAGAAGGCTTTCGTCGGGTGGGGGTGAACATTGATTCGGATGCTTCAGTTCAACTCCTCAATGACCCTGCTCCCCAGAACTCTGCTGCATATCACTTAGTTAATAAATGTAAGGCTCTCATCAGGAAGGATGGATGGGAGGTGGTGATCCGACATTGCTACCGGGAGGCGAATCGGGCTGCGGACTGGTTAGCCAACTTGAGAGTTAGACAACAAGATAAGATGGTCATCTTCCTTGATCCACCTGATGATCTTCGTCCTATCCTCAATGAGGACTTGCGTGGAGTGGCTTACCCTCGCATGGTGCCTAGTAGAGTTAGCTAGCTGGTGTTTTGTTTTTATTTTAGTTTTATTTCAGTAGTGTTGTTTATCTTTATTTCCTTGCTGAGGCGTGTTGCCTTTCATTTACACCAAAAAAAAAAAAAACTTCACTAGTCACTACTGTCTACTTACCATTACAAAGGTCATGAATCCTTGAAGAATAATATTGATACAAACAATAACACCCAAACACTTCACCATACCATACATAGTTGATCTTGATCAACTTGATACGCTAACGCCATGGAGCTTGTAGCTATAATCAGTAGCGGATCTCCGTCAGGTGATCCGAATATAAAAGAAAACCGCAACGGCGACGGTGGTGACGAGGGCACCGATGATGATACCGCCACCAACCTCAGAGATGTCATGTGGATGATGATGGTGTTGGTGGTTCCCAAGCTTCCTACTAGTTAAACTTGTTGGTGTTTCAGCTGGTGCATTAGCGCTTCCCTCGATGTCGGTTTTCGACAAATCGGGTTTGGGTTGAACCGGTTGATGTTGAATGCTTGGTGGGTTGTTTTGGTCTACTACTTCAGATTTAGCAGCTGTTGCTTGGTGCAAAATTAGGAGGATTAGTAAGTTGAAGGTGGCTAATAAAGTTATTAGCCCAAAATGGCCCCTCATGTGAGTGTGTGGGTGTGTGTGTCAGGATAAGCTTAGATAGGTTTGATTTTGACTGGTCACTGGTGTTTTTGAAAGAGTATGTGTTTGGGCTTGGTATTGAGTTCGTGTGGGGTTATTTATATGGGTAGAGAGAGGGTTCTTGTGCGTGCGCATGGATTGGGATACTTTAATTTAGTTGGTAGGCAAACTTGTGTGGCAGGAGGAAGCTACCAAGGAAGGTTCAATGTGGTTTTCAATATATTTGTGGGTTATTCCTAAATCCTAATAATTAAGAAGAGGGCAACTAAAAAAATGGGTTATATTTGTGGATTCTTTGTGAGACCAACTTTTAGAAAAACGTACTTCGTCACAATTAGAAAATGGTGGGTCACTTATTATTATAAGCATCGATTCTTGTTTCACTGAATTATTGAAAAGTGACCATCGTTTTGTCGAAGGTTATCATAAAACCATCTTATAATAGTTTTTGTGATTCGATTTAGTTTTCTAGGTGCGAATTGATAAGTAATTAGGGGTCGTTTGGTTAGGGGTAATGGTTAAGGGGGTAATGAAGCAAATTAAAGTGTAAAATAGTAAGGTGAAGTGGTTATGAGGGTAATGATTATTAAGGGGTAATGGAGAAAATGAAGGCAAAATCATTACCCTATGGGGAGGTGGGTTTGTATTATCCCCAAATGGGGGTAATCATTATTCATTACCCTCATTTTTCACAAAATCTAACCCTTACTACCTCACATACCTTCCATTTTAGTCTAAAAATTTATTACATTACTCCCTTAATCATTATCCCTAATCAAATGGCCCATTAATATTGTCGCTTTGAGTTAAGCCAATTATTAACGACGTTAAAAATGTGCCACGAAGGGTTCCTGTTAATTTGGAACACATCGGTCCCATTGTCATACAAAAACTTAGCTTGCATAAATATACACTACTTGCCAATGTGCAAGGTATAGTAACTTTTACTTCCACCGTTCTTTTTTCTCCTACCCATTTTCCTTTTACATTCGTTCTTTTTTCTTCTACCCACTTCCCTTTTTAGTAATATTTTGAGTATTAAAAGACCCATTTATCCTTACTTTTTCTTGTTATCATTAATTTCCAACACATTACTAACTCACACTCTCTCATGTTAAGTAAGGGCAAATAAGAATTTTTTGTTCTAAAAACAACTCTCACTAAACTCCGTAAAAAAAGAAGTGGTAGGAGAAAAAAGAACGGGAAAAATATACACTACTTGCCATCTACTAAAAACTCCGTCTGGGTCCACTTGATGCTATCCTGCTATTTCAATAGTTATTGGGTGCTCTCATGTATACTTTGGAGTCCTAGGTAGGCTAATACCATGGTGATTACTTCAGTTAACACCACATTTGAGGACTAAACTTTGGAGTCCTATGTAGGCTTTTAGGACTCATCTTTTATTTTTTGGCCTTTAAAAACTCCGTTAGAAAACAGTCAAAGAGATGGGGACTTTGACTGTGAGAAATTGAAAAAATCTCGTTCATTATGTGTCCAGTAGATATCAAGTCTCTCTTTTTTCATTTCGTTGTTTCCCAACAAACATTTGCAACAACAAGCTGCCAACTCCATTTTCTTCCCTTGAAAATTTATCAAACAGTTTGTGGTTACTTTTTTTTCAACCAAATTGAAAGAAAAAAAATACTTTTAGAAATTCAAGCCCCAAATTAATCCTAAACAAGAGAGAAATACAGAGGCATTTGAAATCATGAAGGAGAGAGAAAGAGAATAGCTTATAGCTTGATTTTCAAGCAAGGATAATGGTGAGGAGAGAGAAAATGGGTTTGATTTGAGGTGCTAATAGTTAATTGAATGGTAGCAATTTGGGCAAAAATTCTATTGATTAAGTCGCTCCAAAGAAGTATATAGGAATTTTATATACTAGGATTGGTGGGAAATTTGTGGAGAATTTGTGATTTTCCCCTTTATGAAGGCTGAAGCAGTTGAATTACTGTGGTGGTGTTTGAGGTTGTGCGCATCTATTCGGTGACCACCCACTTCTTTTCTCTCTCCAACAACCAGCACCCAATTCGGCCACCATACAACCATGACCCCTTCTCTTGCCCACAAACAAAAACCCCTCACCAATCAGAAATCCTCAGCTCCAAATTTCGATTAACTTCAAAATTGATTGCCTGAAAATTCATAGTGGATTTGGGTTGGGGTTCGAGTTCAGGTTGTTATGAGGTGGGGATTGTTGTGTGGTGGGAGGTGAGAGAGTGGGTGGATGAGAGATATCTGGTGACTGGTGTTGAGGTCTCGCAGGTTCGCCATTCTTGTGGAGTGTTGTGAGAGGAGATCAGAGAAAGAGAGTAGGGAATTAATTGATTCACAGGGGTGAGACGTGAAATTGGTTTCTCGCCACGTGAGCAAAGTTACTGTCTTGTTTAAGTTGTTTTTTTGGATGTAACGTCTGTTATGACAGAGTCCTCAAAAGCCAAAAAATAAAAGATCAGTCCTTAAAATTCAAATAGCCTCAAAGTTTAGTCCTCAAGAATGCTGTTAACTTGCGATTACTTTTCTGTTAATTTGTTGACGTGTAAATGTATTTAACTTTATTAACAATGAATTCATGACATGAAATGGAGCAACAACGATTAAATAGTAGCTTAAGACAAGAATACCCCCAACTAAAATGACTCAGTTTTCATCAATGAACAATGTACAATTAAGTTGAAGGGGTCCTTTAAGGTGCCTACAAACCAGCGCGAGAAAATAGTCATTGTGGTCGACGGTGAATACCCTTGGTCCTGAACAAAAAAAAAAATAAGTTGAAGGGGTTAGATTTAAACCCTTGCAAGGACTAATTTGGCAATAAAAGAAGGGAGAGTAATGAACCATTTTTATGGGTAATGATTTTGCCAAGGTAATAGTTGATATTTTGGAAAAGGCTACATGTACACTAAGTGTATGAAGATAGATATACACAAATCATCCTACTCTTACACTTGACAACTTGCTTGTATATCTCTCAACATACATTTAGTGTATGTGTATCATGGTCCTGATTTTTTCAAGGCAAAGCCTTCATTAATTTGAGGGATATATAAAAGTGGAATGTATAGACACATTTGCTGTGAAGTAAGCACTATAACCAGAAGTGGCGATAACTGTTAGCAGCATCGGTTAGGAGTGTCAAAAGCATTGAAGTTAGATGCCAATTCAACTAAGAGTACTTTTCGTTGAACATAGTCATACTCAAACATGCTCTAAAAAAAAAAAAAAAAACATTTTATGCAAATACTGGATGTTACAAGGCTTAAAACAATCCATTGTCCACTATAAATAATTGATGCTCAAACACTTTGCTTTAAATGAAATACAGTAGCTCTACCTAGGTGAACCTTTTTCATTTTCAATTGGGTTTATTATCCAGACTTCAAAAGAGTTTAAAGTTTTAACCCCACCGCGTCTTCGAAAAAAAAAAAAAAAACAAACTAAAATAGAAAATTACGCGGGCGTATTTGTTAATCTTGAAGCCCAAGGCCAATTAGCTGCCGCCACCGCCATACAATACCGCGCAATTCTTAACGGTAATATTTCAATTCAGAGACTCAATCGCTACCCATTAACGGTAATATTAAGATCCTCAAATCTTATTTTCCCCTTCTGAATTAAACACTTTCCTTAAATTTCCTCCAATATATTTCCCATTCTTCACAGAAATCTTATTTCCCTTAAGATCTCTTCCAATTTCTCAAACCCAAAAACAACCAACAAATTAGATTTCTCTTTCCAATATATTAACATCTCTGATTATTGTCTGCCTTAATTAAATTTCAGTGATTTCCATATTTCTTCAAAGTTTTCATCAATGGAGAAACAACTTGAAGAGGTAATTCAAGTGCATCAGAAGAACAAGAAAGGGAAACAGAAGATAGCAATTGAGCCGATCATTAGTAAGACGAAGAAACAAGTAACCTTTACCAAAAGAAGAGGAGGTTTGTTCAAAAAAGCCACTGACTTGTGTCGTTTAAGTGGGTCTGAAATTGCCATTGTTACCTTTTCGGGTGCCGGAAAATTGTACCCTTTTGGCCATCCTAACGCTGAAGCTGTTATCAAACGTTATCTTAATGATAATAATCACAACAATGGCAGCCGTGAAATTGGAAATCCTAGTAAAACTGGTTCTGGGTTTTGGTGGGATGAACCCATTGATAATTTGGGTTTGGTTCAACTTGAGAAGTTGAGGACTGCCATGGAGGGTCTAAGGAATCGGGTTGCTTCAAAAATCGATGAGGTGAATTCTTCCATGAATTGTTCTGCCCCACAAGAGCAAGACATGGGTTCTGCTTTTAGTTCTTCTAATTTGTACTACTATGAAACTGAGAGCTGCTAAGATGCGGTACTTTTGTTAACTGTATTCAGCTTGTTGTTGACTAGATTTAAAAGATTCTAAGGTGGTGTCTGTATAAATGTCTATCCCTTCTCGGTGATGTTGTGGCTTTGATATCTCCTATCTCCTGCAGCACTTGCAATACTTGGAAATGGATGATATTGAAATGCTTTTACCTATCTAGTCCATGGTTGAAATCATACTCTGGAACTTAATCTTGTACTGTCGTTTGTGCTGATTCCCATTCCTTGGGATTTTTATCCGTAAGTCAGTATAGAGCATGCAATTCAGAAAATGCTTTGCTTTGATTCAGAAAATGCTTTGCTTTGATTTAGTGTTTTTTTCTACAACTTATGTTTAGTGACCTGGTTGTTAGTCCGCTGAAATTGAGATCACTGAAGTGGTGCGTCAGTTTGTATGTTGATCACTGAAGTGGCGTGTCAATTGATAAGGTTCTGTAGATGCGGATGATGCCACAAACTCCTTTGAAATTTCTATCTAATTTAAATACTGATTCATACCACAGAGAAAAAGGAAAAGAAAAATCAAACACTTTTGACCTTGTTGGATAGTCATTTTAGAAATTACAGGTCTGTTATGTAGTATTTGACAGTTTAGATCGAAGATTCAGAAGAATACTGTATCTGTGTACTCTCATTTCTGAAAGTCTGTTAATCATCTAGAACCTGTATATGCTCCTTCTGGAATACTATCCTTCTCCTGTTTTTGGAAGAATACTGTTCTTCTCCTGCTTTTTCCCCTGATCGATATCAGACAAAGTCAATAGCAAAGAGTTTTTGTGAGCCAACAGATGCACACACAAACAGCTAAGTTTAGGAAACTAGTACATATAAAGTTCAGATCAGAGTACAACTTAATATTGAACAGTACTTAAAAACTTTCTCCCCACTTCAATTTCCTATTTGTATATTTTGACAATTTCCCTTTGTGTTGATTCAACAACTGATTTTTCTTTCTTTGAACGACGTAGTTTTAGGTGTAAATAAAGCAAAGTTACATAACAATCATTCTGAGCAATAATAATGTTGCCTTAGACGCTGGAGCATGACTTCCTTGGATGAACAGACTGTTCCTCTGTATTAGCTTCCTCAGAAACAGAACACCAACCAAAGCACCTCTTCATTTCATTCTTCTCTTTCTTAAATATCTGAATCAACTTCTTTCGCTTCGAGTGAACTTCATGACCAGAACCAACAGTAGTAGGGCACTAAGTACAATGTGAATGTTGTGACAAATCCATTAATCAATTGAAACATATATAACAATCACATATATAAACACGAAAAAATAACAATGTCGACAAATTTATCATTGTTTGCCCCCATCTGCTTTGCCTAATTGCCTACATCTAAAGGTCAAAGATAATCTGCTAATATCCACTAATTTTTTTTCTTGAATCAACACCGTGATCAAAATTTTCCCATTAATAGCAATGACACGTTGAAAACTGTATGCTCTTAAGTAAAAGGAAGCCATCAACATTACCCCAGTGCCTCCAAAGAGGTTGCCGCCTAAACAGGGTAAGGGGGATCGGTTGTACGCAATCTTACCCCTGTGAGAGTCTCACAGAGAGGTTGTTTCCGTTTAAGTAAAAGGAAACCAAAAGAACGAAAGAGACTATGCTTCTCATCTTACAGAAAAGATTTTAACTTTTTAATATTGTTATAAAGTACCAAAGTCATCTTTATGCTATTGTCAAATACCAACCTCTTTTCTAAGTACTTCAGATGAGTCTAATGATACTATGAAAATCTAAGCTGCTTGGTATGATCATGATGAGAAGTAATGCAAAATAAGTATTGTTTGGTTTGATGAAATTAATCATAGCATAGCACTATATGGAATTGAATCGTTGATGGGAAGAAAAATACCAATTGATTTGATGAATTTGACTTTTCTGTTTGCAAATGATCAACATCCTCTTTCGATTGTCCATTCGTCAACCTCCAATTCTTGAATAAGATTAGCATGTCTTTCGGGCTCGATTTGAAGCAACCCGTTTTCAACCTTGACGCTGATTCAGAAGTTTCATATACTCCATTGCTAAATCCCCTGCCCTTTTGTTCTCATCCTCAATTAGAGATATCTCCTTGAGCAAGAACTCGGCTCGAGCTTTCTGCAACAAATTCACATTCTTGATCTCCATAAGCATAACTTCTCTGTCTTTCATGTCACGGTATCGAATAAACCGTCTTTCGAATTCCCGTTCCTTGTTCTGAAGATCTTCAAGTTGGGTTTCTAGCACTACTACCTTGTTTTCCAAGTTATTTCCTTCTTGCCCAACTTCCAAATTTTCATTTTCAGTGCCTTCAATTTCAAGTTGCTGGCTATGGAAGGTTTCATTATTATGTCTCAGATATTCATTTTCAGTGCCTTCATCTTCAGGTTGCTGCACACGTTTCGACCCTGACATGAAAGGCGATTCAGAGCGTTTCGAAACGATCTTTGCATAGATGTAAGCTGCAACAGTAAGAGCAGCTGGAATACCAACTTTCATGAGCAAAGGCTTTATGACCTCTGCTCTTGTTTCTGAGCTAGACATTCTTACAAACTCCTAGTGTGCTACCAGCTTTGCGGCAAGATGATAATAATTTTGAAAAAATGGGTTTTGATGAATTTGTTTGCGGTAATTGGCCTGCTTTGTAACTAGCGGATTGACTCCGCCAAGCAAAAAAAAAAAAAAAAAAAACTAGCGGATTGACTCAAAATTAGCAGATTGAAGTTACTTTAGAGAATTTGACAAATGAATCCGCTATATTTACATGGCGGTCTCTGATTATCATGAATTATATATATACACACACCAACAGGGTTGTGTGTTTCAGGGAGTTTTCCTTCCTAAATAACAGGAAAACTAATGGTTTGCATTTCCTTGCTTTTGACCACATTTTACAACTTACTCACTTTTTAATTAGGAACCTAGTTCTGTTTGGTTGGGGATCAATTAATTAAGTAGCATACATACTACTACCAGTATTATATATCCCATGTGTAAGGTGAGATCAAAAGAACCCATTGGATTCACACGAGAAAATGCTAAACAAGTTAGGATTTTTCTTTACGATATCATTCTGCAATTTATTCTGTTCATAAGTCCATTCAGCTTCACAATTTCTATCATTACTAAATATTGCTATAATTATTTTGCTGTTCGTTTCGTTCTGTAACGAATATTCGATGATCCGATCAGTTCCACATTGCACAAAATTGTTGAACATAGAAGGCCTTAATTATAACAACGGATGGGTACTTCAATTTTTCTATATTTGCTTTTGATGCTAGATCGCAGACTCGCAGTGTATAGTACACCCTATGCAAAACAGGTATCTAGTTTAAGTCTTTCAAGTCAAAATTTGATCAATATTAACTTTGTAAGAAGCATACCCCTGTTTTAGGAGCAAAGACTTCATTATCTTTGCTCCTGTTTCTGAGCCATACATTTTACAAACACCTGGTGTGCTACCCGCTTTGCAACAAGTTGATTAAACTGGTTTTCTGAAATTGTTTGTGGGAATATGTACATGTAACCAAAAAGGTGTGGTTGCGTGGTAAGGGTTCATCCATCCTTAACCAATGTCGAGCGCTTGAATCTCGCCTTGGATAATGGAGCATCTTTAAATTTATTGGCTAGTTGTCTCATCCTTTAAGGTGCCTAAAAACCAGCGCGGAGAAATGTCACAATACCTTGATTCTGAACGAAAACAAAAATGTACATATGCTAGGTGGTTTGAATATATATCTAATCTTTGGTGTGTTTTTGGGAGTTTCTCTTTTTTGCAGGGAAATTAGTGGCTTGAGTGCTTGTTGACCACATTTTGCGACTTATCACTTTAATTTCGAAGCTGGTTCCCTTTGTTGTTAGGGTCATTAATTAAGTAGTTAGCATGGTATGAGTATTATAGTTCTAATGTGTTCATTACACGATTACATCTCTAAATTAAATATTTATTAATTACTTTAGTTTTATCAAATCTTCCCTTGGTGAGTCTAAACATATACCGACAGTTTTCTATCAAAAAGAAAAAAAAAACATATACTGACAGTTGTTCAAGTATACCATTCATTTGTTTCTCCCTTGTTTTTGTAAATGAGTTGACTTTTTACCTCATAATATAAGATTCAAAAGGTTTTTTTTGTGTATAGTTCTTGTTTGTTTTTTTTACACTAAGCGGAGATTATCGAACACTCTTAAAACTATATTATTTGCATATTTTTAATGAATGTTGTATACTTGTAGTTGGCTTTAACAATTGTACTATTATCTTATCAATTAACTTTTTTTTAAAATAATGGACATTGTTGTATCAAGGGTAAGGAGTTTGGAAAAAATTAGATTATTCGGATCAAATTGGATTACGGAAAATAATTCGGATTGGATTCAGGCTCAAAAATCAAAATTAATTAGGATTGGATTTGAACTCAAAATTTCGAGTCCAAATTTTTTTGGATTGGATTTGAACTAGGCCATAATCCAATGCAAAGTCCAAACTTTTACCCCTACTTTGGGAGTATAACTTATTTCGATGCCACCTCCCTTCCCCTCTTCGACTTGCCTGATCTAAGAGCCACTCTGATTTTGCTAAGTTTTTTTGTTTGTTTGTTTGTTTTTTTTTTTTGGCAACATTTTTTGGTTTTTTTGGGTTTGTTTTCTAAATATTTTAGGTTCTCCCTTCTAATTTCTTTTTTTCATAAATTATTATGTAAGACAATAATGTCACTGTAACTTTTGATGAGACTATGGTCATTTTTTTTAGTGAAACAAATGTCATGATTAGGGCTGATAGTGTCACCCGCATCCACGGATACCCGCTCCACCCGCTTCAAATAAATAGATGAAAACCCAACTAAACGGGTGAATTAGCGGGTGATGGGTGGATCAGATGGCGGGTGACAGGTGGAGCGGGTGATGGCTTTTCACCCGCACCCGTTCACCCACGCACTCATCACTTATATAATCTTTTTTCTTATAATATAATATGTGTATATAAACTATATTATTACCAACAATATTTTGCCCCAATCTTCCATTTCTTGTGTCATTTCCTTCTTCTCTTCTCTCTCTTCCTCATAATCTCTTATGTCTATTAATCACTTTTTCTACTTCTACCTTTGTTAGTAAATAGTCCATCAGGATTCAGGTCTATCTACTCATCAGAGTTCTGATTTTATATTGGTTGTTGCAGTCTTTGTTTTATTTAACTAAGTTGTCTCTTTTGATCCTTTTGGTTGATATAGCCTCTCTGTGTACTATAGTCTTGCTTTCAATGACTTTCATGATAAGGTTTGGTACTATTTTTTTATTCGTTAATTATGATTCAATTAGATTTGCAAAGTTTGATTACTAATTAATCTAAATTTAGCATATCACCCGTTAGCCACCCTATCCACCCGTTTCACCTGCCGGTGATGGATGGATCGAATTTGGGTGGAGTGTTTCGTGAGTGATGGATGGACGGATGAAGCTATAAGATTATATGGGTGGATGCGGTGATGCTCCACCCGACCTGAATCCGACCCATTGCCACTACTAGTCATTATGCATAGTGACCCTAAATTTTTAAATAGTGACCTCATTTTACAATAAATTGGTCTGAGAAGACTTGCTCTTTTATTTTCCCTCTTTTGTTGATTAAGAAGAGGTACTCTTAAGTCGCTTAGTGGCGAACACATGAATTTTACTTAGCGGGGCAAAGCCACAAAACATTGCATTTACGCATTTTCTTAACTAATTATATCAGTATACATTTTTGGTTTTCAAGAAAACTTCTATAAGACAGATTTTAATAATTTTTTGTGAGACAGAGATCACTTTAGACACGGGTAGGTTTTAGTTATCAATTTAACAAATAACAACGGACAGAAAACGAAGTCAATTATAGAAAACAAACGTGAATCAAAGACAAATTCTTTCAAATAAGGGCACAAGATAAACCAAATTAAATGTTATAATAATTAATAGCTATTGAATTAGCAATTGTGTTCACACTGTCAATTTCTAATATTCCCATTATATCCTTTCTTTGTCAAAAGCATTAAATTGATGTTAATGATTGATATGATTATAGAATGTCAAAGTTTGGATGGGTAAGAAAAGGCCGATGAATCACAATCAATTATGCCAATCAATTATTAGTACCCTCTGATGGAATGTGGATTATTAAAAGCGCAATTTGGTAAAAACCACCTATAAAGTTCAACTTTTTGTTCAGTATTTCCTGAATTGTTGCTATTTGTTCACTACCACCTTAATAGTTGCATCCGCCCTGTGACTCACCCCTAAAGTAATTTTTCGACCAAATTTCTTACTTTTCTTCCCGTTTTACCCTCAAGTGTGAAGCACATGTCAATTTAAGTGAAACCCCATATTCACCAAATTAGTTCAATTGAATTTGAAATTTGAGTGTTTAATATTTACTCCATCCCCTTCAATCAAATTAAATTTTCTTTCTCTCTCTTTGTCCCTCCATCTTTGTCATCTCTCTCTCCAATCTCCATGTCTGTCTTCTCTCTCTTCAACTTACAAGTACAAAGTTCCGACAATAATTAATGTATGAAAAGAAATCAAAAGAGAAATAGCAAAGAGAACTCAAGAGAGAAGAAATTCGACCAGTACTTCTATTAAATATTCCAATATGTATTACACAATTAACACAATTAACAAAATTCAAAGCACAGGACTACAATACCAAAAGTTGTACCACTTATCTAAGCAAAATTAGTTGAAAACTAGCAACTTTATTTCCATTTTCTGGGCTAACTTCATCAGATCATTAGTGAAAAAAAAAGATAAAATCGAAATATTTGCCCATCACATATCCGCCGCGGAGTCGCCGGAATAGAAGAAAATTCCTATACATATTGGAGAAACATGTTGAAACGAAACCCTAACTCTAAACCCCCAAACCTTAGATTAAAATGGAGGTGAGAGGAAACAGGCCGGCTTGTGGGTTCGGTTAACGTCGGTGACAGCGGTGAGACCGTGATTGCAGTGACGACAAGGTTGATTTGACCATGGCAAAGTTGAAGAAAATGTGAGTTTTAATGGTAGATCTGAATATAAAAAATACAAAAAAAAAAATGATGAAGTTAGCTGGATGATGGATTGATGGTTTGTTAGTGAAGATGGAGGTGGAATTGGTGGCGGGGATGAAAGGCGTTAAGCTTTCTACAGAAAAAAAAAATGGCAGTGAACTAATTAACTGGGTGAAGAGAAGGAGAGAGGGGGAAGGGGAAAGGGTTTGGGAAAATAACACGTGAACTTCAAATTGTTATCATTAATTGGGGGTTCTTTTAAGTAGACACATGTTTCACACGTGAGGGTAAAATAGGAAAAGAAATATGAAATTTGGCCCAGAAATCACTTAAGGGGTGAGTCTCAGGACGGAATCAACTATTAAGGTGATACTGAACAAATAGCAATAATTCAGGGAGTATTGGACAAAAAGTTGAACTTTGTAAGTGGTTTTCACCAAATTGCGCTTATTAAAAGCCAAAAATCATTCAAGTCAATTGTTAGGAAAAAAAAACAGTTAAACAAATTATTCTATCAAGATTTTGGAATCACATAACAAAATGCGCCACGTTCTGTTTGACTTGCCAAATACAGCAAATACTTCATTCCAATTATTTTTGTAGGTAGAAAAAAAAAACGAATGATTTTTCATCTCACATGTAAAATTTGTTCTACGATTGGAATGGCTACAACAAAACATGGAGAAAGTTCCAATGACAAAGTTGTACTAGTATTGTTTAATGAATACTAATAAAGGGACACGTGCGATGCACGTGGATAGACAATACGACGAGGATAATTTTACATTGCCATAAACCTATATATTTACAAGTAATTGAAAATTTTGGGCTTTTCAAATTTGAAAGCCTCTGTACATACTAAGAGGAACATATATGATGATCTTCATGCTTCAATTCTTTGTTTTTTTCTCAACATAAAAATTAGTATGTATCCATTAATATTCCAAATTCTTGCAAAAGAGGGAAGAAAACACAAGATTATTTTGTCACAATTATAAGGATATGGTTTTTAAATGGCGGGTAGAATAGTACTACATCTACTTCTCAAAAGACAGTAGAAAAGTGTTCTGATGGACAAAATTTATTCCCCTTGTTGAAATATTTTCAGAAGACCCAAGTTCAAAACAGAGCATGAGAACTAAAGCAAGTGAGGATTACATATCTATATTTGCATCTACACGTTTATTACAAATAGCTACAGCAATAAAAAGAAATTCAATAACACCACCAAGTCATGCAAAAAGCTGTATTGTTTAGAATTTGAACAAGTCACAATATGTCAACACCTAAATAATATGATAATATAGCATATAAACTAAATGTGCATGGAACAAATTTTTTTCCTTTTTGTATCCAAGAGAAGTTTACAGGTCCAAGAGACTTACCGAACTAAGTTCTAAGTAGTCACATGTTTATAACAACAACAACCACCTGTTTACATTAGAAGAAAAGTGTAGCGATTAAAATCGTAAAATTGATTAGTTGCTGGCATGATATAAAGAAGCTTACGGCTATGTTTGGCACGAAAAGCTATAGCTTGAAGCTTGCAGCTAGTATTTTTTTACTCTCTACTACCAAACAGTTTGCAATATGATTTTTAATCTGCAGCTACAGCTACAGCTCCCTACAGCTAATTTTTTGAAAGCTATCCCTGCAAACTTTCACATGCAGCTACAGCTACAGCTAGTTTATTAGCATTTTATAGCAATTTTTAGCAGTTTTCTACACATTTCTTTCCTTTATTTACCTTTGACAGCTACTGCTACAGCCAATTTTGCCAAACATAGCCTACATAAAACCTTCATTTAAATCATAGAAGTCAATATCAGAATGAAACGACTTTGGTTAGTCAGGTATATCCCATAAATTAGAATTCAAAACAAGCAAAAAAAACTTATGAAGATTGAGCATATAATCATATATACTTCTAATAAATCCATAATGACGGTCATAAAACAAAACATTCTAAATTAGCATACTTTTGTGTTGCAATTGTCATGTTTAATTTCATGATAACTGATATATGAACAGAACATGTTACATGCCATCCAGCATTGTAGTTGTGCTAGCTAGCTAGATGAGAAGACTCTCGGCTCAAAATTTAAAGTTCAAACTCAAATGTGCGGATTGAAGCCAAGAAGAAGTCTTACAATACTTACATTCTTGGTCTACTAGCAAAAATAGCCATATCTACCAATGAGACACATTATTTTCCAAGCCATCATTATTCACCATTACAAGACCATTCATAGTTGTCAGCTTCCTATTCAATGGTTATGACCTCAATCTCTTTTCCTTGTTTCACCATGCATCAGTGTGACACTAAAGAATAGAGTCAAGACCAAAAAACTTTGAAGAAGGAACTGATTATCTACTTAGGCTATGTTTGGCACGAAAAGCTAGCTTTTCAATAAAAGCCACAGCTTGGAGCTTGCAGCTAGTATTTTCACTCTCTGCTACCAAACAGTTTGCAATATGATTTTCAATCTGCAGCTACAACTACAGCTCCCTACAACTAATTTTTTGAAAGCTATCCCTGCAAGCTTTCACCTGCAGCAACAGCTACAGCTAGTTTATTAGTCTTTTGTATCACTTTTTAGCAATTTTCTACTAATTTATTTCATTTAATAACACTTGACAGCTACAGCTACAGCTAGTTTTGCCAAACATAACCTTATTATTCAAGATTCACATAGTAGCCCTTATAAACTTTTTTCCAAGCAAAACAGTGGTCAGTACAAACAAGGACAGAAAACTACATCAATTGAAACTAAATAGTAGTAATAGAATACGCTATTCACAGGGGCGCTTTATTACGCAAAACACTACGGGGTCGTTTGGTTCAACTAGTGGAAAGGAAATGGAATGGATTGCGATTGAAGGAAGGAATGGTAATAGAAACCATTACTTTCGTAACTTGTTTGGTTCAAAATTGGAATGGAAACACTTATGTTTGATTCCCTTACTTAGTGTTTGGTTCAAATATGGAATGGAATCATTTTACCTCTAAAATATTGAAGATAATAGTTTTTTTAAAAAATGATAAAATACTATAAAAAATATTATAAATGACTGTAAAATAATAATAATACTTAGAAAAATATTAAAATTGTAAAATGTGAATAACAATATATAGTAACTCTCTAAAAATTATAATAAACTATAACAAGTGAAAAAAAAAAATCATAATAATGCTTAAGAACATAAAAATCATAAATTATAATTATAATAAATTATAAAATGCAAGTAAAAAGTATAAAATTAAACTCTAAAAATTATAATAAATTATAAACAGTGGAAAAAATAATAATAATGCTCCAAAAAATTATTTTAAAATAGTAAAAGTGAGTAAAAATATATATTAACACTATGAATAGATAAATTATACTGGTCAAACAAAATTTTCACAGATTTCACGAGGAAAAGTTCCCAAATGGCATATGAACAAATCACAATACTTATTCTCATTACAAAACCTGAGAACTTGTGAAAGTTTCCAACTTTCAGAACATGATAAGCATCCTGCTTCAAAAATACAAAATTTTGAGGACTGATAATTTAAGAAGGCTTTTTAAGACAAACTACCTCTAGCACCACTATGACATGAAGTATGCATCAGGATAACAACATGGTAGGTTGTAATCAAGAAAAGCATATTAAGGCCCATCAGACAAAGCAAAATGTATCTGTCCCCATGGACAAGGTGACAGGAGGTCAAGGAATTCTAACATTAAGATCAATTAGTAATGATTTTATGATACTTGTAACAACAGACAATTTCCACAGTGGCGGAGTCAGAATACAATTCAAGTGGGTTCATTCCCTTGTAATATATAGACAATTTTTAAACTTTGTACCAAAAAAATGATTTTAAAAAGGATTTTTTTAAAAAAAAAAACCTTCCAAGGGAGTCAACTGAATAGTCACCTCATTGAATGAATCCGCCACTGAATTTTCATGTCCCGATCTCTCATTCCATATGTGTGAAACATTCGTGTCACAAACTGCAACTTGCCAAATCTACACCTATTCTAAACGACATAATTTGTAAAGACATGCAGCAGACACAAGACTCTACATAGAAAGGAGAGAAAAGTCAACACTAAGGCGTCACACCGTACCTATTTTTCCTATGGTGAGCCAATGTATAAAAAACATAGCTACTATCTCCTCCAAAGACATATTTCGAGTCGGCCTTAACCCCCCTTTGTCTCTAACCAGCTCACAAAGCACAGAAAATGTGTGTCTATTGACCCAGAGTTCATTCTTACAAGCAATGTCACTCTCTCTTATCAACCTATGCAAGATATTTTCTTAGCCCTCTTTCTACCTTCTAACTCAACACTCCTGATCAAAGTAACACTCAAAATGTGCCACAAGACATAAAGCATACACATCATATTAACCATCATCATACCAATTGAACCTCATTCTGTATTTGATTTTATAAAACCCAACAGAAAATAACAATTATTTAGCTACACTGTGATAATTTTCACTACTGTACACTTTACTAGCAATGGAACCTCAGCTATCAATGTACACTTTACTACTGTACACTCCCATGAAATGCAAACTGGCCACATCATTTCACCAGCAATAGAATTTGATGAAATCCTTGTTTTGTGCTAATCTCAACAATATATTCCCATAAGATGTCCCTGTAGCATCTTAATTAGGGAAACCAAATGAAACCAGATATGCAATATGCAATGAAACATTTATACAAAGCTGTTCTTCATCTTCTATCATATTTTTTTGCTCTCAAAAATCATAACGAAATCATCTATTTCTAGTAGCCTAGAACATTGATTCAAACAGCGACAAAACAGGATCAGTGGCTGTAGTTTATTTAAATCTATAGCCCATATCATAGCACTCATACCTTAAACCAATTGGGGACATGAAAAATCAACAATTTCATATCAAAATGTACAGAATACCAGCAAACAAACACAAAATTTGAAGAGAGAAAGAGAAAGGAAGTACCTCTGAGAAGCCTCTGAAACCTCGGTGATTGAGAGAGAAAGTGAGCAAAAGGAGATTTGAAGCTTAATACCAGCCAAAAATCCTAGGTTGAAATTGAAAAGAGAGAAAAATTAAAGAATTTAAAACCCTAGGTCGAAATTTTAAAGAGAGAGAAAAATTACCCGATCAAGCAAAGATGAGAGAGAGAAAAGAAGCCATGGCAGTTGCAAAGAGGAGAGAGAGACGGGGAGCCATGGGAGTCGAAGTCGCAGTCGAGAGAGAGAACTGATAGACGCCTTTTTTGTTTCAGGAAAGAAAGGGAATTGAAATCCATGGGGAAGATGGGTTTCATATGATGGGTTTGGATATCATTCAGTAAGGGTTTCGGAATCCAGGCCCAGCCAACCAAACACACGATAATGACATGACCTTATTCATTCTGTTACTGGGACTCATTTTTCGCCCAACCAAACCTGCCCTACTTTCTTTTTATATAGGTAATGACATGTAAGCACAAAGTTTTCCTTGCGAGAAACCATACAGTAAGTTTGAGTTTGGAGACGGACAATAAGGTTGCCCTTCAAAAGGCAACTCTTTGGCGACTAACTTGCTTCCAAAATCCATGATTATTAAGATGATAAGCATGTGTCCCTACACCCTCTTTTGTGCGTGAAGGAGTAAATTTGGCAGAGGATGAATCAAATTCAGCATCGACAACGGACAACAGTTGTTGTTTTCAGGATTATTATTAGTAATATCCATGACGATGTAATTAATCATATAATAGTAAGTGATCTAATAATTATTCTCTTGAGTTTGCTCTACTTCGGCTTCATTTGTTCTGGTGGCACTCTTTAATTGACAAAGAATGAACAATTGCAGTATAATATTGTCATGTGCAGGAAGAATGGCGAGAACGACCAGAGAGAGAGAAAGAGAAGATACAGGAGAACTACTCCTCGAATATTGACCAGGAATTCATAAAGCTGAAGCGCCTCATTAGGAAGAGACAAAGAACTACAAATAATGGAAAAATCAACAAGGTTACTAATGCTAATGCAGATTCTTGAAAGTTGCAAGAAGGTATTTTGGGGCGTTAGGGGGTGTTGGTTGTTGGATATTGAAACCACCCAACGGTCGTCTGATCCTTGATGCATCTAAGGTCTCATTCAGTTGCCTTTCGACATGGATTGTTCATGAATCCGCTGTCATTTCCTCCATTCCATATTTATTCCCTTTCTTTTTTAATGACTTTATCGAGAGCAATTCATTCATCTACTGTAGCAACTTCAATAAACATGTTGCCATATTATCTTTGGTTGCTCAAGAACAAACATGGCCCCATCTTTTAGGGCTTTTGTGATAATGTCGAAATCCGGCTTCTTAAAAGACATCACCGCAGGATGTTGAAATATGGAAGTAAAAGGAGAAATACCAGTGGTGTAAATCAAAATCGTGGAGCAGATGATTTGGTGAGTACTCGATCAAGCACGAGAATGGAGATCAAAGAGAGACCATACAAAAGTTAACAATACATGTAATCGAACCATGAACTAGTAACCAAGATCAGTATTGAACTGATCAAATGTTGTCATTTTGGTCCTAACCGATCAGGATCTAGAAATGTTGATGAAAGTAGAGTTCATGCCAGCCACAGGGATACAAGAAAGGTTCTTCTACAATGGCACATGAATGTTTTGAGTGGGCGGGTCAAGTGTTAATTATAGTACTAGTCTTTGGTGAGTTGTATGGTATCATCATAGGGGCTAGTGTTTTACACTATTCTTCCTTATTATACTTTGTGACAAAGTGACATCCACAATGTAATCTAATTACAAAAATTAAGTTTTTTTGGGTGAAAGCTAATCAGCAAATCAAAAGGCTAGCAACAAGAAAGGAAGTTTCTGAAGCATTGACTCGAATTTAGACTGATTAGACTCCATGAAAGCTACAAAGATGATTAATGATTTTTGATCCAAAAAAATAGGACCACTGTCCAATACAGTAACGGACTGTAAGGAAAATTTTCCGTGGAATGACCAATGGCAAACTGCAGTTTGAGACCATGATGATGAACAAAGTTGGTTATTGGTTGGCTAGCAGGGAAGCTAGATTAATGTTGCTCATAAGCAAACTATTTTTTCTACTACCCCTGCACACACTAGTGAGTAGTAACCCCAAAAAAACAAGAAGAATTACTCAAGTGACAAATTTCTTTTAAGTTAACAAAAGCATCCAAGCTGAGTGATAAATGCATTATACCAGTACGTGAATTCCCTTTCAATAACCTGATATGTCCATCAACGCTATGCTTTCATTGTAAAGACATGCCTGCCCACGAAAACTAACCCAATCACCATCGACTACATTTGTAGTGATAGAATATACTGAAATATTCCCTTTTGTAAACACTCGGTATATATTGTTAATAACAAAGAGGTAATCCTCACGGAATTATACCAGATAACATGGTATCAGAGCAAATTCTATGAAAACCCTAATCCTATTCTCTCAAAAAGCTGTCCACCTTCGTGATCTCGCCGACCACCGAGCAAAACACGCCGTTCCCTCTCTCTCACGGACCCAACCCAACCCAACCCAATCCAACCCAACCCAACCCAACGAACGTTGTTTCCTCTCTCTTACGGCCGTGACTTCCTCCACACAGCAGAACCACCAAACCGGACAGCCAACCGCGCTCCTGGGCCGCCTCCATCGCTTCCGCTGCCGACTTGCGCCAGCCCGCGTCGTCTCCTTCTCCCACTCGCCTGTTGTCGAGTGACGGTAATTCCGTCTCTCCCACTCTCTTCAATCTTTCTTCCGTGTTTTGTTGTTTGTTTCTTGTGTTTGTTATGACTGCCCCCAACCACCACCACCAGCTTATGGCATCACCAATATCAAAACCTATATCCCCTTCAACTTGACCTTAATGCCTTAAACTATGATGCTTGGCGTGAACTGTTTGAAACCTATTGTCTTAGTTTTGGGTACTTGGGAACCTTGATGGGACCTCTAAACCTATTGGGGCTGATGATAATGATTGGAAAAAACTGGATGGTATAGTCAAATTATACCTTGTTGTCATAAGATGCGTTTTTCTCGTCTAAACCTACCCATAAGATGCGTTTTTCTCGTCTAAACCAAGCAATGAGCAAAGTTGTCATCATGATAAGACCTTGTTGGGGAAAACTACGGTATTTACGACCCACAATCACAACAATAGATAATCGGAGAAATAAAGTGCAAAAACCCAAAATCAACACACACAATTTTACGTGGAAAACCCCTCTCAATTAGGAGAAAAACCACGGTGCAGATCTCCACGCACTAACAATAATCCACTATGATAATCAAGAGTAGAATCGGCAACAATCACTAGATCAAACAACAAGTAGACAATCTATCTTTGATACTAGTACAAATTGGTAATTCCTAATCAATTTGGTATTCTCACAAACCCAAAAATACACCCACAAAATACCCGTCAGTGATCAATACAAAACACTGTCGGTTCCGTGGCGAAGATCACCTCGATTATCCTCACCCACAAGCTGTCTTCTCTGATCACCTAGCTCTCTCTATGTGTTTGCTGTTTTTAGTGCTTGTGTCTCACGGCTTGCCTCAGTAAACAATTGTCGTCACTCCTTGTACGACACACCCACGAAACAAAGCCTTTCGCTCAATCTTCTCATAGAAGATTTCACCCCATAATGTTTCTAGTCCATTAGTCCATGACACATGTCAATGGGCCAAATAAACAAAACAACAACCAAGCCCACTTATTACTTGGTTACAAAACTCACGTAGCACAACAAGTTCATTTCTTCCTTTTTCTGTTTTTCTTTTTCTTTTTCTTTTGTTCTATTTTATTTTCCTTACAAACTAAAATAAAATAAAACACAACTAAATATTATTTGGTATTTGGGGCTTTACCTCAACATACTTGTACCTTTTGAGTTGCGCCATAAATCAAAACCCAGGAACCCTACCAATTTAATCCTAAATAGAACCTTCCAGAATTCGTCTACACTATGATCCTCCATCCCCCAGACAGCATAATGGAGTTCTACATCTACTAAGGCCAACTTCTACCGGACATTATTATGTAGCACATTTGAAAGTGTTGTGAGGACATCAATCGTGATCATATAGGTGTTTCGGAGAGAAACATAGTACTAAATATAGTGGTGTATTTTTTTTTTTAGATGATAAGAGGGTCCCAGCAGTTTGGGGGGATGGTAAAGGGGATCCCAAACTGCTGGGGATGAGAATCGAACCCCCGTCTCGGGGGTGAAAAGTGGGAATAGTGCCACTGCACTACACCCCAATTCTCATATATAGTGGTGTATGTGACAACTAATAACCTCAGTTTCGATATCAGCCTTACAGCCTGCATGTCACAAGGCCAACACTAATGATGTATGAAGAGAAATGTGTCCATATCAGTCTTTTTAGAGAAGGACAATATATTTATACTGCTACTAGCGCTCACAATCTGCAATAAACTAATGTGAATGTCTAGGCAACATGTACAATACCAACATACCACAATTAGTTCTTTATCACATACATATGAAGACATTTCAAATATCTTGATCATGTACTGACAAGTGAAGTATAATTAAGTGCTTGCATTTGGAAGGTGTATATTTCTCTGAATGTGGTACTGTTTAGAGATTAGTTACATATGATCTCTGAACCTTGCTGGCTCTTAGTAGTCATCCAGCCACTAATTGGAGCGTGTTTAAGTACTCAATACAATATGTACCAATAAACTTGTAAATGGTAGTGCAACAGGCTATTGGTCTAAAATCCTTAACATAGGGAGGCTTGACAATTTTGGGAACCAAAATCACAATAGTGCAATTAATCTCTCTAAGCATTTTTTTCATTTAAAGAAACTGCTTAACATCATCAAATAACTCAGGACCAATCAAATTCCAGTTGTCGTTGAACAATTCAGCACTGAAGCCATTTATACCAGGTGATTTATCAAGAGGGAGCTCTTTCACAACATCAGAAGATTTCATGATTTTAACAAGGAGAAGTAGAGGATCGGAGCTTGCCGTTGAATTGAGAGGGAAGGACCATCTCTAATGATGTTCAAGTCAATACAAGGTAATTCAGCAGCATTAACAACCATAAGCCCTTTAAAGACACTAAAGAATTCAGCTTGTATATTGCTGGATCAGTCAAATTTTGACCTGAATTTGTGTAAATAGAAGACAAATTCATCTTGCTCCATTAGTAAAAGAAAATAAAATTCCTTATAAAAAAAAAGAAAAACAAAAAACAAAAAAGAATCATACTTCTGTAAAGAGCCAATCAATGAATTTCAATATATATATCTCTTCTCATATCATTCTAGCTAGTTTGTCTGGTATGTCGTAGCGATAAAGAAACAGAAATACCGTGATTAGGGCTGTATATAGGTTCAGAACCGAATTTAACCTAAATTGGATTGGACCTGAATCTAGCCAATTAATATACCGTGGACATAACTTATAAACAATAAGTTCTGGACATAACCGAATTTGAAAAACCTGAACGAAACCTAAGTTGGACCTAATGAATCTGAATTGTTTGAGCTCCACTAACACGTTTTTTTTGTAGTATTCCTCATATAAAATTTGTCCAATTAATATTAAAGTCCAAGCAAGTGAACGACATAAATAATAATAAAAAAATAAAAAAAAAATAAAAAAATAATAATAATAATAATAATGATAATAATAATAATAAAGGTCCTAATTTGGTTGACGCCACTAACAAAGCCCACAGAGCCATAATATTTTTATTTTTATTTTTTATAATTCAAAAATTTTCAGTCTAAAAGGTTTAAACAGGTTCAGACCCAGAAATAGATCGAGCCTAACCTAAAATCGAAAATCCTTAAAAGTTGTACCGTTCGGTTCATTTAAAATTCAATCTACTTTAGTTTGGTCAGGTGCAAAAAATCGGCTCGGATCTGTTTATGTGCAGCCCTAACAATAGTAAGTAGATTTCTTTCTTAAATTTCACTAAGGTATACAAACTTATAGTAAAAGGAATGTATATTCATGTTTGACTACATACATTGACATATATTATGTGAGAATGTTTGGTGCAATAAAATTTCCTAATAGACGGAAGACAAAAAGTGACCGATATGCCCTTACGTGGGAAAGTTTCCTTCGCATTTTAAACACAGGGAAAATAAAAAGAAAAAAGCCAAAAACCCACTTTTTTTTTTTGGTAATCCAAAAAAAAAAACGCATCACCTTCTCTTCCTTTCTCTGTTCCATTTCTCCTACTCTAGTACTCTACTTGCTTGAATGGTTTGATTCTTGAAATTGAATTGTCGCTGAAAATATGTGGGCACACAAGGATCACTCAAACTTTTTGATAGACCCAAACTATTTGCTCAATTTTTGATAGACCCAAATGGTTTGATTCTTACAAAACGAATGCCATTGATCATGGGATTCGAATTCACTTTATAACCCAACAAAGGATTCGTTACAAAATTGTCGGAGTTGTATCGAACTTGTTTGGGAAAATGGCGGGGTTGAAGAAGCACACCAGCTGTTTGATGAAATGCCTGAGAGGGGGTGTTGGTGTGAATCTTCAGTTATGTTCTGGCTTCATCCTCTAGGTACTCTTTCTAATCACCATGAGCGAAAATGTTAGTCATGATTGTTAGCTGGTGTTAGAGAGCGTTGGTGGTAATCTTTGTAGTTTTTTTTGGGTGCAAAGTAATGTTTGTAGTTTGATGATTCTGATTTTGGTTGGTCAGTCTTAGTCTGTTTGTTGTTATTGATGGAGATTAATCAGATTATATCATGAGTAGAATTGACTGAAATGGATTTGATTTTTAAAAAAAATTCAGTGAGGTACAGTAAGGGTTTTATGTCTTGAAATTAGGATGACTTTGGTCAATGGTGCTACGTCAGTAAAAAGTTGCCAGAATTTCGCCGGAGTATACCTTGGTATATTAGTCAAATGTGGGTATACCTTCGGACAATTTAGTTACATCTCACTATACGTCAATGAAATTTACCCTTTCTTTTATTAACAAATCATCACATTGAATATTTGACATTACATTGCTTAAAAATACCAATCCTTCTGATTTCCTATAATTCAATTATCATTAAGTTATTAATAATATTTCTGAATTTAAAATTATTCTAAGAATATATATTTTTAAAATTGAATTTGAAAAAAAAATAGAAAAAATATTTAAAAAAACGTGTTATTCATAAGTGTGCATGAAAGAATTATGTATATATTTTGCATCCCCTCAAAGAATCCAAGTAGCCCTTCATTTTTGCTATAGAACATTCTCTCGAAGTGAAGAAACAAGAAGTTCAAGATTCTGTAGAAGTTGTTTCTCATTCTGCAAAAGTACAGAGGATTTAAGAGGTGCGTGTCTTCCACAATTGCAAATCTCACAAACAAACAAGACCCATTGGCCATTGATCACTGGTTCAGTAGCAATCTTGAGCATTTTCTTTCTTGTAGTATCAAGAAATGAGTCATCATGCTCTGTTTTCATGGTCGGACCTCCCACCGGAACTCCTCGAATTAATCGCGGGTCACCTGAAATCCAACTCCGATGATCTCCTTTCATTCCGCTTTGTATGCAAACAATGGCGATCCTCCATTCCACCTCCTTCCTTTCGCCTCTCTCCTGGCTTCTTACCTCACTATATCCCCTCCCATCCCCATCCCCTTCCCCTTGATTTCCACGATCATTTCAGATGTTTCCGCCACCCTTCATTTCTAAGTTCCACCGCTGTTTATCTCATCCGTCCACCACCCGCCACCACCACCACCACCACCCCTTGGCCTTGGCTTGTCGCCGTCGAGCAACTAAAACCCGAAAAGTTACGCCTCTACGACCCCCTCACTAGGTCAAGACTCCCCATGAAATATTATGGGTACTTCTCAGAAAATAAGTTCCCCAAAGTGTTGGCAAATTTTTCTGCAGTGGAGATTAGTAAAGGGTTTAATTTAAGGTTTTGTGATAGTCGCCTGGACGTGCTACAGGCCATACGGCGGAAATGGCTTGATGATGAAATAGAATATTATGCCAACAAAGTGCTTTTGTGGAAAAACCCACGTAAGAAATCCCACAGAATTGAGAATTCCTGCTTAGTGATGTTGTATAATACAGGGGATTTGTTATACTTACCTTTACCCTATGGTCAGGGTGATGACTGTCGTTATAACTACGTAAGAATGTGTTCTGGTGACATGTCTAAGTATGATGATATCGTTGTTCAGAAGGGCATGGTTGTGGCTGTTGATCGTAAGGGGAGGGTTTTAGGGTTTGATTATGAAACCAAGAAAATTAGTTGCATTGTGGTTGCCACCCGAGTTGATTGTACGTCGAATGGGAGACGGAAGAGGTTGTTATTGGACTCAAACACTGATGAATTGTTCTTGATTGTTAGGAGGGGTTACAAGAAGAATACTAACATCAAGGTTTATAAGCAAAATGTGAAAATGTGTGAATGGGAAGAACTTACTAGCTTGGGGGATAGGGTTTTGTTTGTCAGTTTCGATACTTGTTTCTTTGTTGAGGTTCGTGATCTTCCTGGGGTTCAAGGGAACTCTATTGTTTTCCCTAAGAACTGCTTCCCTGTTTACTGCAGAACCAACTCCCACCGTGATGACTACTTGTTTCAAGAAGCTAAAAATAGTGAGTATTTTCAAGTTGGTGTGTATAAATACAGGGAGAGTGATAACTTTGAGCTCATTAAGGACTTCCCTGGCTTTTCTGATGTCTTATGGCCTCCTCCAACATGGATTTCGGAACATATGTCCATGTCTCTTGGGTAAGTCTTGAATCTTTCAATCTTTTATTTTGTTGACTCCTATCATCCATGAAGTTGAGATGTTGATTCCATTGCCCTAAACGTGATGAATTGGTTCATTTGAATTTCGTGAAGCAGTAGGTTCTCATTCATTGCACCTTAATGTTAGTTTCATCTAGTCTACATGAGACGCCAATTTTTGATGAAAGTTCTGGAAATGTTATAGTAGTTGAAGTTGAGGTAGGGAAACCTTAACAACAAAGAAAGATTTGAATGGAGAAACATTTCTTGTAGCAGAGAAACTTGAACATTACACCAAAAAGACAACTGTTTCCTTTCCTTAGAACATTATTGGGGTTAGGGAAAGCACACCTTCTATGAAGAGTTTCAATTCCCAACTAACATCATTTGTTGAGAGAAAATTCTACTGCATGACTTCTATCATCATGAAAAATAAGAAATGACAGATTAACCACTCTTATAATCTCAACTTAGCTCTTTAGTTTGTGATTCTGTTGCACTCGGACACAAAACTAGAACTTGAATTGTGTTAGTAGTGTACCAGCTAGCCCTTTTTCCCTCTGGAAAACTAGCTCTCTCTGGCCAGCTAGCATTTACTTTTTCTGCAAGGCACATCTTCAGGCATTGGCTTTTGCTGCTTTCCCTTTGGACTTGCCACCCAGCTACACTCCTGTTGCCATCAAGTATGGTTCCGTGGCATTGCAATCAGCCTAGTACCACTCCGCATACCTCTGTTGAAACGACAATCAAAATAAATGATGAAATGATCATCATTAATGGCAAGAGCATACTGACCTGATCACATTACTGTATCTCCCATGAATGGAGAACATGGTTTGTTCTCATCTTTCCCAGATATGCCAGCCACAAAAATGTAGACAGCTGTAGGTGCAACAAAGTTTGAGCACATTAAGTTTCTCCAGGGTACATTAGCCACCTGCCCTCTCAAGATAGTTTATCTCGATTTGAACTTTGTCATAATTCACAAATCACAACATCACTCCTTTCTCTTGTTAACGTGTTCCCTCTATGAAAACTTTTCTCTTCATGGACCATTTACAACAGCAGCTTCTGAAAAGTAGAATGAGTGCAGAAAGATTACAGATTGACGGGAAAGGTGAAATTGAGGAACCTAGTTTGTCAATAAATTGTGATTGTTTGTCTATCATGGAGCACTACTTTAGCTCCACGGATAGACTAATAGTCCAGTTTATTTGGTGGTGTGCAATCACTTCGATTCACTTGCTTCTCAAAAACCCAAGATTTTGCTTTGTTACCAACTATTATGACAAAGTTCTCGGACCGAGATGGTTCAAAGAGGGAAGAAGTTGTATTTTCATTCATTGGGTGTCTTAAATAGGCAGCGTGTCTCATATACACTTGCAGCTATGTCGTTCAAACAATTTCAGCTAATAGAATCTCATTAACAGAATAGAAATTTTACCTTGCACATAAAATACATGTCTTATGGTAGCCTGGTACTCTGGTATGTCACATCAGCAATGAGTGAGTACCTCTACAAAATTCAAATAGAATAAAAGTTGGGGCAGAGATGAAACCGAGGATCTTAAATTAAAGTGATTGTTTACCTATCATGTAGCTCTACCATGACTAGAGCAATACTCTGCCTAGTCTGGTTTCATTTGCTTTGCTTTTTTCTTCCCCCCTTTGAACCACAGATTAATTTTGTCTCCTTAGGTAGCTAATTGCTAGAAAAATATCGATGTACACGATAGTACGTACTCCAGTTTATTTAATAATGCTATGCAGTCAGTTCTAGTTACTTGCTTATCAAAATAATTACTAATTACCTAGATGAAGTTTAAAAGGTTTATGTTTGGCTCCATAGCTCTAGTTTAATTGTTGTTATATTATCTGCCTATCTGATTCGACTTTTCTGCCCTGATATCAGGACTACATTTCCAACTTTTCATGACAGTTTGGTGATTCTTACAATATAGTTTAATTGGTTCATTTGAATTTCGTGAAACAATAGGTTCTCATACATTGCACCTTGCACCATTGACAAATGTTGGTTTCACCTAGTCTAAATGAGACACCTATTCTTGATGAAAGTTCTGGAAATCTATAAAATGTTTTTATATCAACGCAAATTGAGGTAGGGAAACCTTAACAATAACTTCTATCATCCTGAAAAAAGAAGGGACAGAATAACCACTTAGCTCTTCAGTTTGCGTTTTCCTACCCTCTTGCTAACTGAATTTTTTTTTCCTAAGGATTGTTTTCCTGTGTACTATGGAACCAATTCCTAGGATGAGTACTTGTTCCAATGAGCTGAGAGTGGTGATTATTTTAAAGTTGGTGTTCATAAATTTTGGGGAGAGTGATAACTTTGAGCTCATTTCAGATTGCCCCGGATTTTCTGATGCCTCCTCCACCAGAAATTGGGAACCTACGTCCACGTCTCATGATTAAGTTGTAAAATTCCTTCCACATTTTATTGACAAGCTCCATATACATTGAGATTTTGTTGTCTTGTTTTTGGGTGTTCTGGTGAAGCCTTATTGCCTTGAAAACTGATGAATTGGTCCATTTGAACTTTGTGAAGCAATAGGTCTCGTAGGTTGTACGAGTAGTTCTTTCGATTACTTTCAATAATCGCTAACATATTCTCAACTTAGCTCTTCAGTTTATGAATTTGTTGCACTCGGACACAAATCTTGAACTTGAATCGCGTTGATACTGTATCAGCTTGTTCTTTTTTCCCCTGGAAAACTACCTCTTCAGTTTGCGTTTTCCCTACCTTCGAGCCATATAGCATACACTGTTTCTGCAAAGCACATCTTCAGACATTGGGTTTTGCTGCTTTCCCTTTGGACTTGCTAATAAGTCAATAACCACGGATGATGTACAAATTGATCAGTTACATGGAAAACACATCTTATGGTAGCCTGGTATGTTACATCAGCAATTAGTGAGTACATCTAAAAAGATTCAAAATGAATACAATTTGCGGGAGAGATGAAACTGAGGTTCTTAAATTAAAGTGATTGTTTACCTATCAACGTACATCCTAGGGATAGTAAGTACTCCAGTTTATTTGATAATACGGTGCAGTTAGTTCAATTACTTGCCTATCGAGTAATTACTAATTACGTAGACGATCTTTAAAAGGTTTATGTTTAGCTCCATAGCCCTACTTTATTACTTATTTAATTGTTGTTATAGTAGTATATGGTTCGAATTTTCTACTCTGATATAAGGACTAGTCATTGCCAACTTTTCATGACAATTTGGTAATTCTTATAACAGAGTGAGATTACATTTTAGCTATTCCACAAATGAACACTCAGTATTTTGCTACTCAAAAACATCAATGTGATTATATCTTGTTACACTATTGTCTGGTTTGATTTCTTTTTAGAATGCAAGGTGTTGAATCTAAAACTTTAATAAATAAAAAAGAATTAAAAAAAAAAGAATTAAAAAAAATCTCAATGCTGAAAATACTTAAACATGTAAGCAAAAGTGGCAGTTATATCTCCTGATATTTCTGTCAGTTACTTTACAAATAAATATAAATCAAAGAAAAGGAACATGGGTGATAGTGGGAGGCAGTTACTCCCAAAGCAGTTACCCAAGTTCGTCTTTAAATAGCCTTTTGGTTGTAAAAAAAAGGGACAGAGGAGACAGACAGAAAAGGAGAGACAGAAGAGAGCAGAAAGGCAACAATAAAGAGAGAGAGAGAAACAGTAGTTTTAGAAAACTGAAAAAGAAGAAACCAATAAGAAAGAGAAGGTAAAAATAGCAGATTGGGGATGAATAATTAAATTTAATCTTCTTCTTCTCCTTTTTAGTTTCCATAATTTCAAAACGGAATTGCTTAACGTAAATTCTAAATTACTAAACGCAAATATCTTTTACACAATCTTTCCGAAAGTACCCTTTTTATTTTCAGAGAACCTTCCTCTTTTCTAATTTTTTTCCTCTCAATTCCCCTTATTATACTCCTTCCATACATTGAAAAAAATTCTAAATTACTATCAACATGGATGATATTTCCAAAACTTAATATTTCCTTAGCAATGGCTTTTGATTCCTTGATAATATCGGCGGCCTTTCCATTTTTCCTCCTCGTGCTTGACAGTAATTTGTGTGTGTGTGTTTTTTTTTTGTCACAAAATTTACAGTCAACTATGGAGAAAAAAGAAAAAAGAAAATAAAATTCGGAAATCTGGAAGGGATACTTTCCTTTTTCCGTTTTGGGGTTTCGTCCAGATTCTCCCTCATGCTTTGACGTTTACATCGATCGATCTCATCGATCCACCGGTCAGTCTCCTCCCTCTCTCTCTCCCTCTCCCTCTCCCTCTAAATCTGTTGATTAATAATTTGTCTATCTCATGATTATATAAGTTTGAGATGATGTGGTGGTAAAAAAAGGTTTGGAAAATTACCTCAGATTCTGAGAAAACAGGGGGAGTTGCGGTCACTTCTTGTAGCGAAGATTCTTCCATGATCGGTAGACTGGTCAGTGAAGAACTGATGACTGAGAGAGAAATACTGATAGAAAGACCGATTGTGCCGTTTGGGTTCAACTTTAACTGACCCAGTCGAAGGGGAGAATAGATGAATGACAGAGGGGGAGTGAAAATTGGTTGAGAGAAAAGGAAGGAAGAGAGAGAAAGGGCTGAAAATTACTTAGGGGTATTGTGGGAAATGGGGATTTACGTTTAGTAATTTGCGATTTACGTATAACAACCCCCTTTCAAAATTCTTTTATCTTAAACTTCAATGTTCATCTCTTTCTCTTTATAACTCGGTTTTCAAAAAAGTGCTCTTTAAATTCTGTTTTCCTTGCTGTTTTCTTTTACTGTCAGGTTGTTTAAGTCTATTTTAGTATGTGTTTTTGGTGATTGATGTGTTCTTCATTATATGTATGGTTGTCTTATGTTTAAATGGCATGTCCAAGCCTAGAAACCACATGGTTTCAAACCTGCAGCCCAATTTTGATGGAGAGAACCAGAAACCATATGGTTTCATCACCAATTCCTAACAAAAACGACTCCTACAATGAAACTAGATGGTTTCAAAAGTCGGATTATGAATTTGTGGGAAATCAAGACCTAAAATAAACTGGAAATTACTACTGTCTAACATATTGCTCCTGAGATCAAGAAGAAACTGAATGGTTTCATCAAACTCAAAGAAAATCACTGGAAACCATATGGTTTCAAGAAAAGATCTGAGTTTATTTATTGGACTGAAATTCAGGACTTAAAAGGCTAAAACAGAAAGTTGAAACGTTGTTTTGAAAAAAAAAAAAAAAACTGATAGACCTACTGTTTTACTTAAAACAGGTCTGGAAACAATAGGAATCCATATGGATTACACAAAAAAATTCCAGACTTAAGGATTCTTATGAATTCTGAGATGAAAACAGTTTTGGATTCCCAAGAAAACGGGATTAAAATCGGAAGGACAAAAAAGGATTCATTAAAAACCATATGGTTTCATAGATGAATTCCGGACTTAAAATCTGACAGCCACTTAAAGCTTAGGGATAAAGCGAAACCATATGGTTTCGATATTATCCCCATGAAAGAGCCTTTTGAAACCATCTGGTTTCATAGGTTCAAGTATTAAAGTAGCCAGGGACATGAAATTTTGAAGACTTTAACAAAAAAAACAAGGACTCAAAATACTATACGAATAAACGAAACCATCTGGTTTCACGTATTCCTTTATAAAACCAGAATCAATCATGAAAAAAAAAAAAAATTGCTTTCGGAATGAAGGAAACCATCTGGTTTCACCACAATTCTTGTAAAACAAAGCAATGACCCTACCTAGCGTGATTCTTTTCTTATTATATTTTTCTTCTGTAGAGCATCTGTTTAGTTCCAGTTTTGAAAGAGCAAGAGAAAGAATGAAAGACTGAGAAGCGTTGTTTATTTATAAGTGAACTAAAGGGAGACTTATAATTGAACTAGGACTCTAAAAAAGTAAATCATTTAAATCTGAAATTCAAATTCAAACTCAAACAGAAGTCTCCAGTCACACTTGTTTTCCTATTTCTGAGATAAAAAAGGATTACAACTGACTGAAATCAGCTTCATATGTTTCCTATACCTAAGGGAACAGTTTTAAATTAAAATAATTAACTAAAACATCTTTTTTTTTTGACTATTACAGTAAGTGAAAGTCAGAAAAACGACAATACATATTGTACAGCACAACATGTAAATAAAACAACATAAAAAAAATATATATAACAGACAGTAGCAAAGTGCATGGAAGCAAGCAACAAGCACAAGCTAAAATACCAAATACAAGCACATATTAGCTACTGTAAAAAACATAAAAAAGAAAACAACAAAAACAGTAAAAATAAAATACCTAAACATGGAACTACGAATGGCTTGATCCCCTTTAAAGGGGTAAGTAGGCAACTCAAATGCGTACATCCCAAATCAAATTTAAACCCCAAAACATACCTAAAACTCTAAAACACACAACTAATTTTTATTAAATTAGTACTAGTCGAAATCAAGAGGTGATCTCCAAAGTGGGAATGTAATTAAGGGCATTAGTGCCTTGAATAGGGTCGTACCAAAATAATAAACCAATGTACAAGGTTTACATTGGAATGTTGTGTTTTGCATACCGAGTTGCGATTTTTGCTTAACATAATTTTTGGCACACTCGGTGGGATCCTATTTTCCTTTTCATCTTCGACTAGTATATAACATATAACTAAAATACTTAGTTTGTGTGCCTCCAGGAAAGATGGCACCACAAGTGAACATTAACCATGAAGAGGTCTCGATCACGTCGTCCTGCAAGGAGGTGTCATGCGCAGAAAGCGAACCTTCAAATTGGTTGTCACCTTAGACTCGAACAACAATGCTATGGAAATTCCATTGGCAAATTCGATGGAGCCGCTTCGGCATGTAGATGAGAATGGGAACATAAGGCGTGTTCCAAAACAGAAAACCCATGTCAAGAAGACCAAGGTTCCTAACGCCAACAAGGCTAAGGTTCCTAGCACCAACAAGACTAGTTCAAGGAGCATGGGTCCTAAACCTTCAAACAAAAACAAGAGAACTACAGCGAAGAATGCCCCAAGAAGGTACGCTCAAACCAACCAAGCCTCGAGTTCGGGTAATGAGCCTGCAAAAAGGAGTGTTGCTGCTGATCGTTCTGCTGCTGGCAGACCTGGTCCTGTAGCAACACAAAGGCCAACTTCCCATGCTCCTCACAAGACTACTCCTGTTGTACGTGATGCACGCAGGGCTGCTGCACCTGCCAGACCTGATGCACGCAGGGCTACTGCTCTGCCAGTGGCCATGCTCAACATGCTGCCACCAGAAGGCCTGCTGCACAACCAAGGCCTACTGTATAGCCAAGAAGGCCAACCAGAACTGCTCATACACTTAACAGATTACCTGTTATAAGGTCAGTCTTGGGACCAGTGGTTAATCCCCCAAGACAAATTTTTGTTGGCACAATACCAATCACAATTGGCCAAGTTGAGCAAACAATGACAACCTCCTATTCTGAGGAGGAAGTTCGCCCTCAAACACCAAAAGTTAAGATTTTTAAACCTTCTTTTTTGAAGAAAAACCAGCAAACTTAGCAAGTCCCTACAGCTCCCTTCACAGCCTTCAAAGGAAAAGGAAAGAAGGTTTTGACTATGGAAAATCAGAGCCAGGTCTCTAGTGACAGTGTGGAAGCTCGAAATTTCATAGGACCAATTACAAGGTCAAGGGCTAAAGTCTTGAGTTTTTCCGAGATAGCTTCACAATCCTCAGTTAATTCTCCTGAGAGCGAATCCGAAGAGGAGGTCACAAGCCCTCGGTTTTTGGATGTCTTATTCAAGCAAACAGAATTTCCAGCTCTCGTTTCACAAAAATCAGTGAGAAATCAAGTAAACCGAGATGAATGTGATAAAATGCCAGTTCTAGTGACAAGCATGACAAGTCTCGAAGAGCAAATGCAAGAATTACAGCGAAAGTTAGTTGAAAAGGATGCTGAAATTGCAGCCCTTGCAGCAGCTAATGCTCATTCACAAACACATGGCCAGACATAGGAGAGGGTCATAGTGGAAATTCAGGAATATACCAACAAGAAGTCATGGGAATGATTGCTCAAGGTATACGTGACTACCAAGCAGCCACAACTCCGCCCGTTCTGGGATATCGGAAACCATACCCATCTCAATATGACACAATTCCATTCCCTCCGGGTTATCAAAAACCACATTTTGAAAAGTTTGATGGTATAAATGGGTCTCCTTAGGAGCATCTAGCCCATTTTTACTCAGCATGTGGTGAAACTGCTTTGGTAGATGCCTTACTCATTCGGCAATTCGTTCAATCCCTCAAAGGATCAACATTCACATGGTACACCCAACTTCTGCCCGGGTCTATCCACACATGGGATGATCTCCAAAGGGCATTTTTGGCACAGTTTGTCAGCTCGAAAAAGAAAGTCTCTATCATAGATCTTGCCGACACTTTTCAAAAGCTAAATGAGGGAACGAATGATTTTATAACAAGATGGAGAAGTCTAAGCCTACAATGTCCCGAGAAGTTAAGTGAACAATCTGCAGTGCAAATGTGCGCAAATAATCTGCTTCCTCAGATTGCCACATATGTAGGTACGGCCGAACCTCAAAGCTTTGATGCTCTTGTTTCAAAGGCTTGCAATGTCGAAAGACAACTTGCTCGCCAGAAGAATAGGTCAAACAAAACTCTTTCCAGCGATGTAAGAAAGGATGAAGGTAAAAAGGTTACATTATGCTTAGCCATGAAATCATTAAAGGTTACACTAGGAGTCATGTTTCACCTCGTTGCATGCTAAAAGTAGACTTAAGGAAAGCTTATGACTTAATTGAATGGAGCTTCCTTGAGATGGTTTTACTTGAACTGGGGATACCATTTAAGTTTGTAAGATGGATTATGGCTTGTGTTTCTACTGTCTCCTATTCCTTACTTGTGAATGGTAATCTAACCCCTAGCTTTGGAGCTAAGAGAGGGTTGAGACAAGGTGACCCTATGTCCCCCCTACTATTTATCTTAGCCATGGAATACCTCCACAGAACTTTGAAGCAACTTAAGAAGGATCCCAACTTCAATTATCATCCAAAGTGTGGGAAACTTGACATTACACATGTATGTTTTGCTGACGATCTCCTTATGTTCTGTAGAGGTGACTTGATTTCTGTCACCATGATTTTCTCAGCCTTTAGCCATTTAGCCATTTCTCTGAGGTTTCTGGCTTAAAAGAAAATGTTGATAAAAGCTCATTATACACTGCTGGTATTAATGCTGATGCTCGTGATGATATGCTGAGTACTCTGGGGTTTTCTAAAGGAGACCTACCCTTTAAATACCTTGGGAGTCCCCCTCTCTAGCAGGAAGTTAACTGTGAGGCAATGTCAGCCTTTAGTTGACAAGATTCTAGCTCGAATAAAGTGTTGGACTGCAAAACTTCTCTCCTATGGGGGAAGAGTTCAACTTATCAAGAGTGTGTTGTTTGGCATTCAAACTTACTGGTCCCAAGTTTTTGTTCTTCCAAAAAAGATCATTCAGCTGATTGAGAGTGCATGTAGGTCCTTCTTATGGACAGGACAAGCTGGCTCTAGAAGAGCTTTGGTGGCCTGGTCAAAAATCTGTCTCCCTAGATCTGCAGGAGGTCTTAACATCATCAATATTGAATTGTGGAACAGGGCAGGAATTTGCAAACAGCTATGGGCCATGGAATATAAAAAAGACAGACTTTGGGTCAGGTGGATTCATGCATACTATCTCCAGAAACATTCCTTGGATAACTTAGCTGTGCCTTCCCAAGCTAGGTGGGTTGTTCGAAAAATCTTGGCTGCAAAAAAGTGGTTTGACAACTGTATTGACTGGAAACACCAACTTAGTACCTTTGCAGCTGCAGGTGTATATTCAGTCAAGAAAGCTTATCATTATTTTTCCCCCAGTGCTGATGCAGTTCCTTGGAAAAGAGCAGTGTACACATGAAAGGGTTGATACCCAAGCATAGATTCATTTTATGGCTTGCTTTCCATAACAGATTACAAACAGCTGAAAAATGTGCAAAATGGGGTATGCAAATATCTACAGAGTGTGTCCTCTGTGATTCAAAAACAGAAGAGGCCATGGAGCATCTTTTCTTTCAATGTACTTACTCCAAATTAATCTGACAATCAATCCTTTGCTGGATGGGAGAGGCTCACACCGCCATGGGATGAACTTCTGAGGTACAATGGGCTGTTCAGAGGTTCAAAGGCTCGAGACCAGCAGCTCAGATTCTTTGTTATCTATTTGCAGCCACTGTGTACTCAGTATGGATTGAACGGAACCACAGACGATTTCAGCAAACAAGCAACACTGAGCAACAGCTTGTGAGAAGAATTATTCAGGATCTGCATAGTTTTGACTTGCGATATCCGAAATGGAAATGTAAACTTAATGCTTTGAATAGTTATCCTTTGTAGTTCATTTCTTGCTTATGCTGCTGAATGATTGGCTACTTCATGAACCCTTCCTAGAAGGTGTCATGAAGCAACCCCTGACAGCTTTTGCATTTGCAATTGGAGGATATTGTCCTTTGTATGATCTGATTTGTATGTCCAACAAATCAGTGCGCTTGTAAACGATTACTTTGGTTAATAAAATTTCTTTTTGACCAAAAAAAAAAAAAATTATTCAGAACCTCAAAACTGAGAGGACAAATCTAAAAAGAACACCATGAGAGTCTGAGAGAGACGTAAGTCGTAACAAAAAAGAAAGAAAAAGGAAAGAGAACCCTACGTGATCGATCTCTCACCAAAATGTTGAAGTGGGTTAATGTCCCACATGGAAAGATTAAAGGGTCTTGAGCATACATATAAGGAAGTGGGTTACTCCACCCATTGCCAATTGGTTTTGGGTTGGAACCTCACTTGTCTTGTATGTGTGCTCACTTGTTAAGGCCCAATTATTGAAATTTATCATGGTATCAGAGCAGGCTTGGTCCTGCCTTTATGACCCCCTTGTTGGCCCACGCGCGTGTGACTGGCCCATAGTAGGCTTTGATTGGTCCACGCTTCAGCCCATGATGGGTCTTTGCGTGAGGTGGGGTGTTGAAGTGGGTTAATGTCCCACATGGAAAGATTAAAGGGTCTTGAGCATACATATAAGGAAGTGGGTTACTTCACCCATCGCCAATTGGTTTTGGGTTGGAACCTCACTTATCTTGTATGTGTGCTCACTTTTTAAGGCCCAATTTGTTGAAATTTAACATGGTATCAGAGCTGGCTTCGGTCCTGCCTTTATGACCCCCTTGTTGGCCCACGCGCGTGTGACTAGCCCATAGTAGGCTTTGATTGGTCCACACTTTCAGCCCATGATGGGTCTTTGCGTGAGGTGGGGTGTTGAAGTGGTTACTCCACCCATTGCCAATTGGTTTTGGGTTGGTACCTCACTTGTCTTGTATGTGTGCTCACTTGTTAAGGCCCAATTATTGAAATTTATCATGGTATCAGAGCAGGCTTGGTCCTGCCTTTATGACCCCCTTGTTGGCCCACGCGCGTGTGACTGGCCCGTAATAGGCTTTGATTGGTCTACGCTTCAGCCCATGATGGGTCTTTGCGTGAGGTGGGGTGTTGAAGTGGGTTAATGTCCCACATGGAAAGATTAAAGGGTCTTGAGCATACATATAAGGAAGTGGGTTACTCCACTCATTGCCAATTGGTTTTGGGTTGGAACCTCACTTGTCTTGTATGTGTGCTCACTTGTTAAGGCCCAATTATTGAAATTTATCACAAAACAGTGAAAGATCATAACAAAATAATCACAAAGTAGGTAATTAATTAAATAGAAACGAACAACATTTATATTAATCAATACTCATCCATGATGACGTGGCCACGTGGGTACATACGATACATGTACATTATGATTAGAAATTTACAATGCATACATCAAATAATACACTAGAGCGTAACACAGTTAAGTACGAGTACTTAAGTACGTACAACAACTTTGAAAGGATTAATGAATGAATTTGAATAAGCTAATCAAGAAGTTAGATATTTGATGAGTGATGCAATGCTCTGATTAGGATCCCAATTCTCTTTAAAGTGGAACCTATTACTTGGGTTTGGCATAATCACCCTCATCCTTGGTTTCCGTGCCTTATTAGGCTTCTGATCATACACTACACAGTCGTTATTATTCTTCTTCACCAAATCGTCGTCCTTCTTCTTATCACCGTCGTCGTTGTTGTCGACGTCGTCGTTATTTGCCGCCGTTAACTGAAATCGAACAGTTGTAGGTTGTATCACCCGAATCCTAGGTTTCTTCGAACCCCGGTAGTAGTGTAGCGTTTCAGGAATAATCGTCGTCTCATTACTCGGTGGTTCTTTCTCTCTCATCCTCTTACGATCAGCGATATTGGATTTGTTGTTGTCATCGCAAACTGTACTAGTGATAGGTTCCATGGTACGGTACTATGTAGGGAACAAAGGCTTTTAACAATGGGAGGTAATTAACTAAAGAGATGGAGAAATAAAGATGATGGATGAAGAAAGCTGAAAACAAATATATAGAGGTGATCTCTATTCCCTGCTACGGCTACCTTGGAGAACAAGCTAAGGAAAGGAAATTAAATTTAAACCGACTTGTACTAGGAGTTTTGTTTTAAGGAAACAACCAAAAGAAAAAGAAGAAATACTGAGGCTTAGACTAGAGACTTAGAGGAAAAAGAAGAAATACTGAGGGCAGGCTTTGACGAAAGAAAACAAAGAAAAAGTAACCATTTATTGTGAAGTGTGAAGTGTGAACGGTGAACAAACTATTTCTGTATATATACGGTAATAAAAAAAAAAAAAGATTTTATAAGGGAGACTGAACTCATTTATACGAGTGAACTTATTACAACTTCATTATGTAATTTGTATCCTGTATGTAATTACATATAAAATATAATTTATTTGAAATATAAACGCATTTTAGTTATTTGTATATTATTGATTAAATATTTTTAAATTTATAATCATACATCAAATTAGTTATCTTAATCGTATTTTACGGAATTGCTTAACGTAAATTCTAAATTACTTGACGCAAATCTTTTTCTCCCAAGACTCCCAAAAGTACCCTTTTCATTTGCAAGACATCTTTTTCCTCCTTATTCTTTTTCCTCTCAAATCTCCCTATTGTATTCCTTGTGTTCATTATAGAGAAACCTAAATGAGTAATCAAGTTGGATTTCCTTCGATTGAAACAATATAATTGATAAAATTAATGATGATCTTGAAATTGAAATCTTTTAATTTTAGTTGTTTAGGGTTAATTGGTGGTATGAGTGGCGGCTGGATGGGGAGTTGTGTTTGAGGACGTGGCGGTAGGGGGGTGACTGGGGTGGGCTGACAATGTGGGATGGGGGCTTTAACGGGGTGGTGGTGGTCTTGGTGGCGGCCTGAGTCGCAACTTTTTCATGCTTTAACAAATGGAGGATTTGATGCCGTCATGCCGTGATCTGAGCAAAAGAATATGGAAGTCAGTTATTCAAATTCACCTGCAAACTCATTATTCTTCAATGTAGTAATTAGAACAACTGTACCAAAGGACTAACAAAAGGGGATATGAAGTTAACCATCAATTTACCACCATGTCAGCCATGGGGGGAGGGAGGGGGGCGATGAGGTTTGGGTGTTCTTTTGATTTTATTTTTTTATTTTTTTTCTTCTTTCAATTGTGTTTATTTCTTTTAGTGCAAGGGAGAATTGATAGAGAGAGAAGTAAGGAGAGAGGGTGAAGAGTCAGAAACTTGTTAGGGGTATTGTAGGGAAATAATATTTGCGTTTAGTAATTTGCGATTTACGTTTAGCAACTCCCGTATTTTATAGTAGTTATTCTAGATAAGTATCTTTACCTTCAAAAAAGATAAGCATCTTTTGCAAAACCCGAAATACAAATTCTTATACATGTATGTGAGTGAATAGAAATAAAAGCTGTATAACACTGATAAATGCAAACAACAAAAGCTAAATTCGATAAAAGTTACTAACGTATAATCATGTGTAACTAATTCACATGCTGCTCTTAGTCCCTCGTTTTTTTTTGTTTTTCTAGATTGAGGAGGAGTTTGGGTATTAAAAAAATTACTTCTAGGCTTCTAACACATTGGGTGAGTTTTTTAGGATTGAACCTATCTGAAATGAATTGAACAGAATTGAGTTAAACTGAACTGAACATGAAATGAACGCCACTGAACTGAATTGGATACCCTTGAAATGGACACCACTGAATTGAATTGGACACCCCTTGATATGTGAGATAGAAAGTACTTCGAATGGATCTAAAGTAAGCACTACTAAATTGAATTGAACATCCCTGAACTGAACTGAAAATCACTGAACTGACATAAGATTACCCCTGAACTGAACTGAAAATCACTGAACTGACATAGATTACCCCTGAACTGAACTGACCGTACAAGATCTAAAAAACACACTCATTGACAGTTTCTGTTAACCATCAAACCAAATATATCCAGGTAATGCACAGGAACTGCCATCAGATAGCAATTTAAGAACTTTTAAGTCTATGCAAGTACATTTTATTTTTTTTGAAAATTAAGTCTATGCACGTATATTATATTAGGATTTAGGAGCACATGTTTTCTACTTCTGGAAAAGTTAGTCCAACATTTGAACCTCCAAGTTCAAGCTTGCCAACAGAGAAAACTTCTGTTTTTTTTTACATAGGTCAGGTCAGACTACACAAAATGCCTTTCTTACATAGGTTAGGTCAAGAGTACCACACAAAATGCCATCATTGTCATCTGAACAGTACATTTCATAAATAGTATCAACATAGTCCCTCCCCTAAACATTGGTCAAAATCTATTGGCCCTTAAATAGGAATATCATCAAACACACGGGTTCTCTTCTCCTCCAGTCCATTTACCAAATCTTCCACTTTGGCCAATTCATCAAGCAACTTGATTTTTCTTTTTTCAGCTTGAGCTTTAGTCATTTCAATCTCTGTCGAAGAATCTAGCATAATCCTACTTTTGTGTACTGCCAATGCCTTTTGGACACAAGGCACAAGCCAGTCTACACTAAAACACATAAACTGAACATCAAATAACGCCGAGCTGATATAGTCTGCTTGATCATTTCCCAAAGACCTTCCTGAACTACCCTGGAGAATCTGTACTACCAACGCTAGCGATTCTAAGGCTCTGGCTATTGTGTCTCTATTACGCACTACACTTGCTCCAAATATGTTGCCATGCTTCCCCCAAATCTTTTCCAAAGTTGGAACTAGATCATACCTAATATTTACACCCTCAAATTTCACTCTTGAAGCATTGCATGCAATGGTCTGCACAATAAACATGAAAACATTCAAGTGTTTCATCACTGAAGTGAGATCGAGGGAGAGAAAATACAGCTGCTCTTCAAGTAAATGAACCTGAGTGGCTAAAGTATTTGAAGCTCTCAAAACGGAGTCATTGTGCGTCTCTACTGGGGTCTCTGCTTCCAAATCTAAGAACAATAGCATAGGTCCATTTACATAGCATAAAAGAAGGAACTAGGAAGTGGAAGAGCAGAAAAGCAAAAACAAAAAAGCTACAGATACATAATTTATACATAGGATTACCTTCTACCGTGAACTTGCTCCTCATGATTGGCTGCGGAAGTAGTCCGATTGTCAGCCGGAGGTGAAAGTGCATATGATGGAGTGGCAGTAGCGATCTCTGTGCTCTGTGTCTGAGTTCCAAGATCCAAAGAGGATTCGTCTATCAGTAAGCAAAACTGTTAGGCCTGTTTAGATGTAAAATCTCTCATGCCAGCTAACTGATGTTACAGCATGTATAGCACAGGGGAGACACCTGCCTGTCTTCCCCTCAAACAAACAACAAAATCAAGTGAACACAAAAATCACAAAATTTAAGTCAATGACTCAACATTTTACGTATTCACCTAGCCCCAATGCGTCCATGGTCCCTCTGTCCTCATAATTGGCTGCAGAAGTAGTCCGACCCTCAGCCGGAGGTGGAAGTGCAGATGATGGAGTGGCAGTAGCAATCTCTGTGCTCTGTGTCTGAGTTTCGAGATCCAAAGAGGATTTGCCTATCAATAGGCAAAACTGTTAGTCCTGTTTATCTCTCATGCCAGCTAACTTTTTTTTTTATATATAGATAGGGGATAAGCCTGGCTGTCTTCCCCTCAAATACACAACAAATTCAAGTGAACGCAAAATTCATAAAATTCAAGTCAATGAATCAACATTTTACCGTATTCACCTAGCCCCACAGTGTCCATGGTCCCTCTGTCCTCCACCAGGCTTTGCTCTTTATTCCTTCTGACACATAATTCTGTGTTCATTTCATTAGCTTGGCAGTGCTCCTTCTCATGCTCAGATGAAGTTTCCTCCACCTTCTCTGCAGATTCCCTAAACAAACAAAAGAGATTTCAACTTCACATTCTCCGCATCCTTCAGCAATGTTGTTTCTTCTAAGAACCTTGAGTTCCTATCTATACTAAATGAGTTAATGGCAAAAAAAAAAAAAAAGAGTTGATGTCATTAACTACATGACTTGGCATATAGAGATTTTTTTTTCTTTTTGATAATTAGTGGTTCAAGAGACCAACATGACCCAAAACACGTATGAAGCTTAAACTCCCCTAAACCAAAACCTTAAAACACCCAAATGAACTTGAGTCAAGAAAACAATACAACCCGTAAAAACACCACATGCCTAGTGACACAAGAACATCACCCCAAAGAGGCCACAACACACCAACTACAATCTCACTAAAAAGAAAAACGCAAACCTAGCACGACCAAAAGCGTGCAAAAACGTACTCAATGTAAGAGCAAACTGAACAACTCCATGCAGCAATGAGAAAGTGACCCTTTAGCTGATCACTTAAGAACGCCTTCTTTTGATAAGCCTTCATGACTTCGCGGATGATTTTCTTCTCAATGTCAATTTTTCCCTCCTCTTAGAATTGGTAGATCCTCTTGAAAATCTCTTTGTCAGTTGCCTCCTTAACTCGAGAATGACCACCCAGTGGCGGAACCAGAAAACTTTTATGGGGGGGGCTAAGTCGTAGTGTCCAATAAGCAATATGGCAAAAATAAATATTGATATTATAGGCTTGTTTACTTGCTTGCAATCAACATTGCAATGCAATCACTTTATAGAGTAGATGTGGGGTGAAAAGTGAGGAGTGGGAGGAGAGGAGAGGGATGGGAAAAGTGGGGTTGATTGCATTATCCAATGTAATCATAATTACTCAACTTTTCCCAAGTAATGATGATTAATTTGAATGCGGTAATCGATCTCACTTTTCCTATCTCCTTCCTCCCACTCTTGTCTTTTCTACCTTACATCTACCCTTTAAAATTATTGCATTGCTTTGCATTTGATTGCAAGCAAGTAAACACCACCTTAGATTTGAAATACCTATTTGTGTCAACTGTCATATATGTCCTACTGATCTTGTTAGAAAAATAGTATCAGTTCCTGAAAATATAGTAGTAAGAGAAAATAAAGAAAAACAAAGAATCTTAAAGTAACTGGGCCAATTGGCTACTCAAATAGAAATCTTAAAGTAGCTAGTGGGAATTTAAAGGGAAAAGAAAAAAAAAACGCAAAGAAAAAGAGAAACAAAGAAAAAGAATACAAAAAAGGAAGCAAAAGCACAGAACAGTCGGTAAAGGGGCATTAAGCAACAATACTCCATCCAATTCAGCTACAAGAGATGTATGCTGTATACCTACAAGAAATAATATCTATAGAGTATCAAAATCTTGGGGGAGGTCAAGGCCCCTGCTCCCACCCTCTGGTTCCGCCCCTGGAACATACTTTGCAAGATTCCACCAAAACATTAAAAGGACCATCCACTACATTATCCATATCACTCGCACAAAAAGAAAACCCTTTACTTGAATTGTAGGACCTGATTTCACTCACTTCTTTTCGTCAATATGAGCCAAAGGAACACTCCTAAAATCCAATGCTCCCTAAGAAAAATCCCTTTTGATACCACCAGGATGAGAACCGCAATCACTCATAGATACTGCAGAATTTGCACACAGGGAACTTGAACCGACAACCTTCACCGAAGACACAACTAGGTATTCCGAAGCCAAAAGTTTGTCAACCCCCATCTTGAGACCCATGTCTACATTGTTAACATCTAAACTCCTGCGTTGATCAAATGAATTGAAATCAACCTCAAAGACCCCTTTTGAACCATCCTCAGCCAAACCAATATCACTCACACCATTACGACACGCGTCAACAACATGATAGAAAACATCGAAGAAACATTGCCGAGGATTGACATGAAAAGAGCATGGGACAAAAATGGAGAATCTGGATAAGACCAAAAGCTCTAAGAACCACCCCAGTGACCCCCATCAATTCCAATCTCCAAAGGAAAACAAACAATTCACACCAAAAGAAATATCAAAGCAACAAACCAGGGAAACAACAAAATCAAAAGAAGATAACAAATCAGAATGAGAGAGAGAGATACCAAGCCTCCAGATAAAGGCTCATCGCCAACGCAGAGTAACGAGGCCAACAAACACCCAATAGGCGCGGAAACCAGACCTAAAACCATAGATTCCAGCCGCACTGAGAGGAAGACGAGAACGCCTAGCAAAACCCCTGTCTAAATTATTCAGGAGAGAGAAAGAGGAGAGAAAACAGGAATAGTGGCTGGAGGAGCAGGACCAGCGGCAGCCGCCACTGGCTAGGGTAGAGGGAGAGTGGAGTTTGGGGGAGAGAGAGGTTTGGGGAGAGAGACCATTTCCTTTTGGAGAGAGCATTTTGGTGGACCAGTAGACCAAAAATGTTACTACTAGTTGGAAAACTCTCTCTCCTTGATACAACCCCGGATGTTTGTAGATCATTTATTTGAAAGATTGTATTTGTGAGGAGAAGACTTGACTTGGCATATACAGATTAGTGGTTACTAAACTAGAAAGACTGAATTCACCTAAAATAGCAATTGAGAATACTTGCTATGACTTACGAGCTCGATACAATGAGTGTAAACTACCTAAAATCTACCACCGCAAAATGGGTTGGAAACTTTTAGTCTATGGGTCTGAGATAATGGAAATTATTTTCTTGCTGCGACTAATTAAATTGAAGCAATACATTAGTATCTACTTGGATTCTATATATAACAAAAACTGGAGGATATTATTTAGGCAAAATTATAATTGTGCATTACTGAAATTGTAACCTCTCTCTGGTAAGAGTTGCACCAAGCTGCCATGGAAAATTGGTAATGTCGAGTTCCTAATGTCGGAGAAGCAATTTCAAATCAGATGCCATTTTGAAGTACTATCAGATAATGGCATCAATGAAACAGTAACCTAAATCTTTGAAGCACTAGCTACTTTAATAAGCAAGTGAATCGAAGTGATTGCACAATATCTAATACACTGGACTATGATTCTAATTATAAAGCATGGGATAATAGATAAAGAATCACATTATATTGATAATATAAGTTCCACAATTTCATCTCTCCTGGCAATCTGTACTTTATCTGAAACTTCTAGATGCACTCATTCTGCTTTTCAATAGTTGCAGTTATGATTCTTATGAATTCTAGAAAATTTTGCATAAAAGAATGGAATGGAGTTTTGTTGTGATACATGGCAAAGTTTAAATCAGGATAGCCCTATATTATCTTGAGAGGGAAGGTGGCTAATGTACCCTGGAGAAACTTGATGTGCTCCAACTCTGCTGCACATAAAGCTGTCTTCAGTTTGTGGCTGGCATTTCTGAGAAAGATGAGAATGAATGATGTTCTGCATTCCTGGGAGATACAATGTGATCAGGCCTTACGCTCTTGCCACACTGATGATCATTTTCATCATTATTTTGACTGTCTTTTCCTAATAGAGGTATTGGAACTGGTACTATGCTGGTTGCAATGGCACAGAACATACTTAATTGAGAACAGGAGTGAACCTGGGTTATGGCAAGTCCAAAGGGAAGCAGCAAAGGCCAATGCCTGAAGATGTTTTCCAGAAACAGTGTATGCTATCTGCTTAGAGTGCAAGGAAATGATAAACTGAGCTAGTTTTCCCTGGGGTGAGGGGGGGGTGAACTAGTACCACATGCTCCAGGTTTGAGTCTGAGCAAGGATCACAAACTGAAGAGCTGGTCTGAGAATATGTGCATGGGTTATTAACTTATTATGTCATTTCCTTTTTCATGATGATAGAAGCTATGCTGTAGAGTTTCGCTTCAGCAAATGAAGTTGGGTGGGGACGCCTTCCTAGGTGTGCTTTGATTAACCCCTAATGTTCTAAGCAATAGCATGGGAAACAGTTGTCTCCTGTAGTCCTTGGTATACTGTTTGTTCAGAGGTCTGGGAATCTAGGCCCCGCTTTGTAAATATCGACTGGTGATTAATTATACTTGTAAAACAACCAAAACAAATTATTTGAAAAAAAATTCCATTCCATTTCAATTTTGCGGTTTCTGAAAAACCTTTTGTTTTCTTTTTCATATTAAAGTCCCAAGTTCGAGTCCTCTCAAGGCCTCTGGAGGTTTTCCTGGTTAACTTCAGGGCCATGGGATTAGTCAAGCAAAGCTTGGACACCCATATTATCTTAAAAAAAAATGAGAACCTATTGCTTCACAAAATTCAAATGAACAAAATCATCACGTTTAAGGCAATAAGATATCACCAAAACACTGAAAAACAAGGCAACATAATTTCAACTAACTGATGATAAAAATAGTCAAAAAAACATAAATGACTGAAGGATTCACGACATACTCGCGAGATGTTGACGTATCCCAGATCCATTCAGGTGGAGGCCATAAGGCATCAAGACATCCCGGCCTTCCCGGCCAATCTGAAATAAGCTGGAAGTTCTCACCCTCCCCATATTTGTAGACACCAACTTCACAATACTCACTATTCTCAGCCGCTTGGAACAAGGAGTCATCCGGAGCATTTGTTCTACTTCCATGGTATACGGGGAAGCAATCCTTAGGGAACACTATACAGTTCCCTTGAAAACCAGGAAGACTCCCAGCGTGAACAAAGAAACAAGTATCGAAACTCACGAACAAAATCCTATCCCCTAAGCTTATAACCATTTCCCACACACCCTCCTTCTCATTCAACCGATAAACCTTGAATTTAGTATGCTCGTAAACATTGGAATCAGCAAACTGATTTCTCACAATCAAGTACAAATCATCGGTGTTTGAGTCCAACACCAACCGCTTCCGTCTCACATCATACTTCTTGGGCTCATCAGCAATAACTATGCTGGCATGTTTTTTCGTTTTGTATTCAATCCCATAAAGTCTTCCACCGCGATTAACCACCATAAGCATGCCCTTCCTAATGACTACATCGTCAAACTTAGACACACCCTTACCTATTTTCCTTTTGATAAATAGAGGATCAGAACCCTTCTCTAGATGTAAGCATACCAAATCCCCTCTTTTATGCAACACCACGAGCCGTGATTGCTCAATGCATGGGGACGTTCGGTAAGGATTTGGCCAGAAAAGCACTTTGTTTATACAAAATTCCCTTGGGTTTCGCTCTAGAACAGCGGTAACGCCATCAGGATACCTTAAATTGAAGCCTTTGCTAATCTTCAAGCCGGACAATTGAGGAAAAATTTTAGGGAAATCATCAGGGAGGGTTTGGATGGCTAGCCTAGTCACAGGGTGAAAGAGGCGAACCTTACCATGACTTGATTGCTCAACGGCGACCAGCCATCCGGCAGAGAAGGGCTGGAGGGGTGGACGGAGGAGATAAACAGCAGTGGAGACGATGAGGAAGGGGTTTTCGTGATCGATGAACACGGAGTAACTTTGATGAGGTAAGAGGCGACAGAGTCGTCGGAGTGAAGGAGGGGAAATAGAGGACCGCCAGTGCTCACAGACCGCGCGGAATGAACGGAGATCACGAGAATTAGGTTTCAGGCGACCGGCAATTGATTCAAGGAGTTCCCGCGGGAGGTCTGACCATGTAAACGTACTACGAACATGACCACTGATTTTTCGCTCCCTTTCCCTCACACTTAGGGCATTTCTTCCAGATGTCTGCAGAAAGAAAAATTAATATAATATACTAACAGTGTCTCAATTTTGAAGTGAGATTCATATGGAGCCATAATTGATACCTGAGTAGAAGAAGTATTTGAGCCCCTAGAAATGGTGTCATTGTGAGTCTCTCCTGGAGTCTTTGTTGCTTGACCTAAGAACAATAACAAAGGCCCATCTATATAACTAGGAACTACGAAGCAAAACTAGTAAAATAAAAATAAATAAATACAAAGAAAAGCAAGCTCCAAACCTATAATTTATAGTTATATAGATACAAATACCTTTAACTTGCTCCTGACATTTAGCAGTGGAAGTAGTCTGACGATCAGCAGGATGTGGAAGTGCAGATAACGGAATGGAGGGAGGAATCTCTGTCCTGTGCTTTGGAGTTTCAAGCTCCAAAGACAATTTGCCTATCAATAGGGAAATGCATTAGTCCTGTTTAGAAGTAAAGCTATTTGCCTAGTAACTGATTGACATTATGATACATATAGAGGGAGGGCTAAACCCTGCCAGTGCCAGGCCTGTCTTCCCCTCCACAACAAAACATAGTATATCAAGTAAACGCAAAAATCACCAAAATTTAAATCATCGTGTCAAGCCCTAAGTATTCACCTAGCCCTAAGATGTCCACGGTCCCTCTGTCAACTGCCAGGCTTTGCTCTTTTTCTTTCATGTGGACACGTAATTCTGTTTTCGATTTTTTAGCTTCAGATTCCGCCTTCTGAAGATCGGGCGATGTTTCTTTGACGTTATCTGCAGATTTCCTGATCAAATAAAACAATAGAGATTTAAAATTCACATTCCCTATACAAAGTCCTTAAGGAGTTTTGTTTATTTTAAGAATCTTGTGCCCCCTTTCCGTACTTAATGGCATCCTAATTAGACGACTTTGCATAAACAAATTAGTACGGAGTAGTTATCGTGTTTTATGCCTGCGTACACTTAAAACAGCAATAGAAAACCCTTCTGATAAAGCTCTCTACATTGGGTGTCAACCGTCCAGCAAATGGGTTGGAAACCTAGTCTTTAACTCTTTATAACTGACATAAATTATTTTATTCCACGAACTAATTAATCAAAGTTTCAAACCATAAAGCACAAATATGTACTTGTAATCTATATGAAACTAAACCAGACAATAGTACACACAGAGTATTATAGTCACATGAATTTTTTTAGTAGGAAAAATTTAATTTTGCATTGGTGGTATGATTAAAATGTAACCTCTCTGATGGAAGAATCAACAGTCATGAAAAAATATCAACGACTGGTCCTGTTGTCAGAGCAGAACTTCAAATCAGAAACCATTATAGGTATGAATATATGAAATAATGGTGTCTATGGAACTTTAAAATAACATCTGAAATAATATGTACTTAATTAGTAGTTACTTTTCTTAGTGAAATAAAGTCACCACATAGCATGATCAAATAAACTGGAGTATTGCTCTAGCCATTGAGCTATAGTATAGCTACATGATAGAAAATAATCACATTATATTAGCAACTTAATAAGTAGTTCCTTAGATTCGTCTCTGGCCACAATCTTTATTCTATCTGAATTTTGATACACTCAATACTTTTTACTCGCTGGTGATTTGATCTACCATTAGAAATGCTCTTCCATCGAAGTGCTTCTTTTGTACTCCCTCCGTCCCAAATTATATGACAGTTTTGGGATTTGTGACTCACATCAATGTGAGTCACATGTCCAAAGCTGTCATATAATTTGGGACAGAGGGAGTATGAAGTTTCCCTATCTCACTTTTCATTGATATATAAACACTTGAACCAGCAGTTTGATTAAAATTTTGTATATGTTATAAGTAGACAATATCAATCAATAAATTCGTAGATGCCAAAAGATGCAAGGAATACTGAGAACCTATTCCTTCACCAAATACAAATGAATCTATTGACCAGTTTCAAGGGAATGATAACATATTGTTACACTTCAACATACAGGCTGTCCATAAAAATTAAAAGGATTTCACAACTTACACATGAGATGTCAAAGTATCTTCCCAAATCCATTGTGGAGGAGGCCATAAGACATCAGAAAATCCAGGGCAAGCCGAAATGAGCTTGAAGTTATCACCCTCCCCATATTTATATACACCAACTTCCAATTGCTCGCTACCCTCAGCCGCTTGGAACAAGGACTGATCCGGGGTGTTTGTCCCAAAGTAAACAGGGAAGCAATCCTTAGGAAAAACAATACAATTCCCTTGAAACCCGGGAAGATCCCGAGCTTGAATAAAGAAACAAGCATCAAACCCCACAAACAAAACCCTATCCCCCAAGCTCATAACCTTCTCCCAAACACCCTTCTTCTCATTCAGCCTATAGACCTGAAATTTTGTATCCTCGTACAAGTTGATATCAGCCCATTGATGTCTCACAACCAAGTACAGTTCATCACTATCCACATCCAACACCAACCGTTTCCGCCTCTCACAAAACCCTTTAAACATCCGAAAACCAACAAACATAATCGCACCCACCGTATTGTATTCAATCCCATAAAGTCTCCCTACACGATCAATCGCCATAACCATACCCTTCCAAATAACTATATCATCAAACATACACCCTTTCTCATACCCTAACTCATTACAATCATAATCATTACCTAAACGTAAGCATACCAAATCCCCTCTCTTATGCAACACCACAAGCGAAAATTGTTCAATTTCTGGAAATGCAGTTGTTGTGAAGTAAGGGTTTGGCCACAAAAGCACTTTTTTAACAAACTTAGCACAAATTGCCTTAGCCATTTCCTTTAACACAAGAGTTCCATCACATGGGTACCTCAAATTGAACCCTTTACTAACCTCAATTGCACACAAATTGAACTCTTTGATAATTTTTGGGCAATGATTATCATTATCATTGATGGGTAAGGTTTTTCTAGTGAGGGGGTGAAAGAGGCGTACCTTTTCGGGACTCGATTGTTCGACGGCGACAAGCCAAGGGGTGGCGGAGGGTTGTAAAGGTGGACGGAAGAGATAGACGGCGGTGGGGAATATGGTGAAGGGGCTGAGGCGATCGAGGAAAGGAGGAGGGTTGGAGAGAGAGGGGATTGTGTGAGGTAAGAGAGGAGAGAGAGTGAATAATGGAGGTGGAATTGAGGATCGGCATTGTTTGCAGACACAGCGGAATGAACTGAGACTGTTAGGGTTTGATTTTAGGTGAGTGGCTATTGATTTGAGGAGTTCTTGTGAGAGGTCTGACCATGAAAACCTATGACGACGATGACGACCCATTAATGGAGGATTTGTTTGCCACTTTTTGCTGTGCATGTTGTGTGTTCTTCTTCCTCTTTCTCTCTCTCACTTCAATTGTGCTTTTGCGCCCAATTCATAACTCACTCATAATTCCAATGGACAAGTGACTGACACTTCACTCGAAAAAGGTATACTAAGGGCACATTCTTTTCAAGTGGAAAGTGGAACTGGTAACTGGGAGAAATTGGATAAAATTGGAAGAAACTGAGAGCAATTGGAAGAAACTGAAAACTGGAAATTGTTTAATTTTCACTTTTAATAATAATAATAATAATAATAATAATAATAATTATTATTATTATTATTATTATTATTATAATAGTAATAGTAATAGTAATAATAATAATAATAATAATAATATTTATTAATAATACTAACAATAATAATAATAATCACTCAAAAAAACAATAATAATAATATTAATATTAATAGTAATAATAATACTATCATTATTATTATTTTAAAAATTAATATATATTATTAGTCTTATTATTATTATTATTACTTTTTTACATTTTTTTTGAGTAGATTATTATTATTATTATTATTATTATTATTATTATTATTATTATTATTATTATTATTATTATTATTATTATTATTATTATTATCAAAATTGGACAAAACTGGGTCAAACTGGGCAAAACTGGACAAAACTGGGCAAAACTGGATATTATAACTGGTAACTGGACAAAACTGGAAACCAGTTGAAAAGAACATGCCCTAAGGGTATAAAGTGAGATATACACAAATTATTCTAACCTTACACTTGGTAACTTATTTGAATATTGAGTGAATCTTATTAAATGTGAGGAAAAATCTTTTTCAAATGAAAATTTTGAATTTGAAAATCAAATGGGAAATAAACAAGCATTTAATACTAACAAATTTAATTAATATTTATTTTAGAAATTAGAAAATCAGATGACTCTCCCTGTCCCATTACAATTTTCCAGCGACCTTGCAACGGTACTCACCCGCCCCTCTCTCTCTCCAACCGACACCAACCCCTTCAATTATTTTTCCGATGACATTAAAACGTCGAACTTATTTTCCGGCGAAGATTAGAAAATTCTAACATCAGTGAATAGAATTTCCTAGTTAATTAGACACCCACAAATATTCATGTTTCAATGTGTCGAGATAGAACTGAGAAACCTTTTTTTCCCTGGGTAGCCATTTTTTCCCGCGAGCTTGCGGACTTGCGGTCATGTATTAACTTGGAAAGATGTAATTTGCTACCAAAGTCTTCACTAACGAAAAAGCCAAGTACTAATTAACTAATTTTGCAATCAATGAAGCATTTTGTTACCATGGACTTCACTAATCTAAATACAAATACAAACTAAATTTGCTATCAATGTTTTGACAGATAATGCAATGTACGTGATATTCTAAAACAAGCTACAAATAAAGTATTATTATTAATTTTTGATAAAAAAAAAGGTACTATTGTGCTTACAAGAATTATATTTATATAGTAAATTTATAACCGATAAGAACTTTATCATATATACAAAATTTTATTTTATTTAATTTGAGAATCATGAGTAGTATTTTTCATTAGTTGTATGTTAACCACCATTGTGTAGTAATTTATTAGAGAATCGTGAATTTGATCGTAAAACTGTGAAACAAACAACCAAATATAATAAGGTTGTTCTAGAAATTTTTACGAACGAATAATCATTTGTTTGAGGAGTAATTTTTGTTAAGAAACAAAATAATGTGTTGCTTTCTCATCTTTTGTTAGATATAGAAAAGGTGATCCATATAGTCGTTAACATTCCATCTTGATAGCAAAATAACTACAATTAACATCCACCAACATAAAAATAAAAAAATATAAAAACATTTCTATCGATGTTGGCCGCCAGCCTCCATCATCTTTTGAGCCTTTTTTTTAGTATTTCGCAGCACTTCTTAATACGTCCATACAAACATCATTTGTTGTATCTTCAATGATATCCTCATCGTTGACATTATTCACGGGATCCAAATTCAGGTCAATAGTCATTTTCCTGCAATATCACAACCTCTAAAAAAAGCAATTTTTTTGCACCAAAACTTCAAGCAATTTTTTATTATCTATGAACGTACATGATATTTGTTTCTACACTGATTGATATCACTTTCCTTGTTAAGTTAAAATATCATATCATTTTATCCACAATGCTCATACTATGTCATATCATCATTTAAAACATGCTTGGAAGCAGATTAGCAATGATAACATTTTCGATAAAAACTAACAACTAAAGCATTCATATTGCATCTGATTTTTCATAACAATTTTTCTACCAACTACGACATTTAAAGGTTGATGGCTACCAATATATATACATTAATTCCATACACTACCAGCGCATACATTGATAAGGTTTTTTTTTTTTCTTGTACAAGTGTATAACACTGACAAGTTAAAAAATCATCATTTGAAACATATTTGCTTCAAATTGTTATATTTATGAGATTAACAATGATAACATCTTCCATGAAAACTAACAACTACTGCCTTCCAAATGCACATCATCAATCATAACAATTTTGCTACCATCTACCGCATTTATAAGTTCACAAATGAAAATTATTTTGCTACCAATATATACATTAACCATCTGTTTGATTGTCATACGAAATAAAACTCTTCGATAAACACGAGAAGAAAACACAACCACAACAAAGAACGGACGGACACTCTTCACCGGAAAATTAATCAGAAAAAATGGTGTAAAGTTTGGCCGAAAAATATGGGTAGAAAAGTATTACCGCATGAATAAGTCGATAACAACTGAGCTCCTCTTTCGCCAGAAAATTCGCTGTTCACCGGGATGACGCCAGAGAGTAATCGGAGAAGTTGGAGATGACCGGAAACAATGGAGCTCATTTTTTTATTTCCTTTTTTTTCTCTCTCATCCCGTTTTTTTGGTCTTTCACATTCCCTTTCCCTCTTTTCTTTTTTTTTTTTGGCTCCAAACCTCATATTTTTTCCCACATTTGGCCTCTTATTTTCCCTCCTTTGACCTCTTATTTTCCCTCCAAAACCTCCTAGTTTTCCTCCACAAGCTTTGAAGAAAGATTCTTAATTAGGGACAAGTGGATGGCTAAAATTATTTGTATATATTTTACAACATACACTTAATGCATGTGTATCATGGTCCACTTCACTCACTCTAGTGCTATGTTCGTTCTAACCACGTAAACCTTTTCTTGATAACACAATTTACAGAAATGGACTAGTACAGAGATATTTATTGGTAAATTGAGACATTTTATGATTCGATTGGGTTGGGATACCATAGTGAAGAGAAAAAGTGTCACAAATAGAACAAGTAGATAAAGAGTTACGAGTTTATAAGTTGGTTAGGCTATGTTTCTTATAAACATTTGATTTTTCAAGTAAAAGATACAGCTTGTAACTTGCCATGTAGTCGTTTATTATCTCTTTATAACAACTTTTAACTATTTCTTCTACACATTTATTTCTTCTTTTGAAGTTTCACAGTTAAAGTTTATAGGTACAACTAATTTTGTCAAACATTGCCTTAATACCATAATCTAACGGTTTAAAATTTTTGGATGATATGAGTTTAACTCACTTATGATTCATCATCTTACCAACTCACTTTTAAGGCCCAACAGATTTCACCCTATCAAACCAAGGTGGTGGTGTTGACTGGTAGAGACTCATCTATTTTTTTAACCGAGGCCGAGAATTCGAATCTCTCCTTGAACATGGAGCAACTTTTAAACTTTTGGCCAATTATCCTACCCTTTGAGGTGCCTACAAATTAGTGCAATACTAATATATTAATCTATCCATAAATCAATATAAACTCAAAATTTTGCACCAAAAAAAATATAAACTCAAGATGTTGTAGGTATAACATGAGCCACATTGCTAGTTCTCACAATCATTTCATGTGATTCTGTATCTTGTAATGTAGAGTTGTGGGAACCGGAAAATAAATTGAAAGCAACTTTGTTTAAAGATTTTTGTTTGACAAAACTTGCAACCTACTCAGGGACATAGTGTTGGCCCGAAAAACTAAGACATTATTGCTTAATCCCAAAATCTAGAGCGTTATTGATCACAATCCATCACAATATTTCTCCAATAATGTACCAATAGGGTTCTTCAGCAAGGTGTCCCGGGTTCACACCTCTCTGAATATAACACCCTCAAATTTATAACGATTTCCTGGGAGTTATTGACGTCGTTGTATACGATTCAACACCACTGAACCGTCACAAATCCAAGGGTAGTTACTGCAACATTTATCACTAAGGAGTAAATGCGAAGCAAAAAGAAAGACTAGGCATCAAAGGAGCTTACTAATGAAAGTTAAACAATCTAAAACAGGTATTATCAGAGTTGTCTATATAGTGAACTTAAATCCATTAATCCTATTATTACAACTTTGCCTTCAAATGGCACAAACCAAAAATCCCAACAATCTAATCTGAACAAGAGAGCTCTAAAAACTGACGCCAACTCTAACTTCCAAGCTGCACGTCCTCACTTGACTAAACCTGCACTTTGGTTTCCATGACGAAAACAAAATACAGAAGAGAAGAAAATAAACAAAAGAAAAACAAAAATCAGATAAACTGAATAAACGTCATCCGTACCCAGTAAAAATATTTCGCATACGTTACCTAAGATTTTAGAAGAATCATTGAAATTCATTTGTATACGCACATAATCATATCATCAAGCATACGCATAACGACATACATTTACATGCAATTCTTGTATAGATCACTCGAAACACGACATAGACAATCCGTCTTGATTAGAGAAATGTAAGAGAGCCAATAGAACAACGATTACCCATACTGTTCATCGAAGATACAATCACACCATGAGCTTAATGAGTCTAATGTGCACACTACCTCTAGTATAATAAGCAAGTCTAGAGGACTTAATAAATAGGGAATGATCCGTCCCAGACACACTACGAGGTGTCTATAAGTAACTTGGGAATCACGCATCTCTAAACTACACCATTAGGTGTAATCCCGATTGCTCGACTATTCCTAGGCATCCATTAGGTGTCTTACTCTCATTTAATTCAATTCACATAATTTGCATTGGTTGGCTTAGTGGTACTACGAGACCACGACTTACTAATTCATTTCATGATCTTGACAATGAATAGTAAATAACAACGAGAATAATAATTCAATACGATGAGAATTAAACATGCTTTAATTCAACGACGATAATCCAATAAGGAGTACATGCAATATCTAGCACAATTTCGGCAGTACTTCGTTAGGGTGATATGATATCAAAAAATTACAATTCATCCAATTACATACGGCTATAAATAAATAAGTTCTCACTGGCACTCAATAGTACTCATATCAATTAGCAAGTATTAAATAGAATAATAATACTAATAATTCATCATTCAACAATTACCCAATAACCAACATATGAACTTAATTGATTCTCGAAACATGATAATATCGACATGCTCATTATATTTCATAATTACAGCAGTAATATATGCTTAATAAACTTCATAATAACAATGATATAATTTAATCATGCTTTGCATATTAAATTCACAAACAATTTCTCAATTAGCACATAACACATCAAAATAGTTTTGATGGGGTTTTGGTAGAAGGTAGGCATGAGCGCTTACTACTAAAACGCTTCCCAATAGTAGCTATGCTCCAATAACTAAAGACAATCACGCTTTCTCGTTAGGTCCTAATTAAAAACAATTACCGAATCAGTATTTATTAAATACTGAAATCCGAAAAATTACTGTGATACCCTAATATTTTCTATATTTATTATATAGATTTAAATATATTTTTAATATATTTATCCTAATTAATTTACGATAATGAAATTCTCGTATTTGAGATTATTCTTGTTATTAAATTATTGAGATCGTAATAATAAATATTATTGATTTCATAATTTAAATTATTTGAACGATTTACTCGCTTTACACATTTGAGAGCACTTACTATTTGTAATTTAAATAGCGTATTTTCGAAAATAGAGTTTTTATGAGTATCTAATTAAATAAATAAAATCAGATTTTGGAGTCCTAATCCAACTAGATTAGGGTCAAGTCAAACTTGGCAAGAGGATCACCCTTGGACCCTTGTTCAGCATAACAATCGTGCCTCTTCTCTCTCACAAATCTCTTTCTCTCTCTTCATTCTCTCTCTCTCTCTCACACGCAAGTTTCTCTCTCTCTTTCCTTGATCTATCCGACCGGCGACAGCCTCAAGAGACCACCTCCGGTGAGTCGCCATCGCCAGGCCGCCATTGGGCCGCCGTGGCTGGCGCCCCTTCCCCCTCTCTCTCCCTCGCGTTCTCTCTTTCTCTCTCCTCTGTTTTTTCCCCTTCTTTCTCTCCTCTATTTTCGCGCGAAACCGGCGGGCAAGAGCCGGGCGCCGCCACCATAGCCCATAACCACTCCCACCTCCGGTGGAGTCAGTGGAGGCGCGGGCAAGGCTGCGTCTGCCCAGCCGCGCGCTCAGTCGCGCCCCGCATCGTGCTCTGTTTTTCTCTCTCCTCGCGAATCCTCCACCACCAGCATTCCAACGCCGACCAACCACCGCCCGACCGCTAGACCAAAAGGAGGTCACACATTATGAAATTCTGGCCTAATTTCCTTTCATCACGCACTTTCCATATTCATTCGAAAGCCCTTGTAGGCCACACATAAACAGAATGAATATTGGTGACAAATTCTTTTATCATGATTGAAAAAACAAAATTCTATGACACACCTTTGCAATAGACATCAATTCTAATTTTATAAAACATATGCTTCTTGTCTCGCCGTTCTAGAAATTCAAGAGAATTTGTTGATGTTAAATATGCTTGCACTACATTTGGGGTCAAATGAGAGACGAATATCATTGTAGGATCTAGTTGCAATGGTCTAACTAAATAAGCAAAGAAAACTAGAAACATGAATCTTAATGGGTCATTAAACACATAATTATTTATCTCTTCACGCGTGACTCGTTGATTGATTAAATATCGTTAAATGTGAATTATAGAATTACAAATGTAATCCCTATATCGTAGTCTACATTGCGATTGAACTTCAGCATCACGTAAGCATTCTTTAATTAGAATGAGGACAAGAAACTATTCCTTGAATTAATATAACACACCTTTATTTGAGAGAGGGGAGAGGCGTTCGTTTAGTTCTATCATTTAATTCTATTAACTGATCGAACTTGTATATAGGCTAAACCCTAGTATCCTAGTCTAACTAGAAAACCTAGTAATAGCTTTCTGGGCTTCCCACTATGCGCCCACTCTTCTTCTTCTATATCTCTAGCTATATCTCTATAATCTGATCCATTCAACGCATGAGTAAGGGGCCTTAGGCCCGAACACATTTTGTAGTTGGACCGATTCATATCGATCCAATTATTGTAATTTGTAAGCGGTCTCTAACTAAACGTTACGATTTAATAAAATGATGAGTTAACTATCTGTTTAATTTAATCATAAATTTTGCACATTGACTGATAGTAAATCTTTCAAGATGATACTCCTATAACCTTAGATGTTAAAATATGACAAAAGAAAAAGTAAATTGTTTACGATTTCGCTAATATGTTATGACACTAGTAAATTATCATGTATTATACTAAACTACGAATATTATATTTTAAATTCGCATTCAATTAAAAACTTGACAACGTGCCCAAAAAGAATAATGAACCAACTAATGATGAATTCCATATATCATAAATAGTTTAGTTATAGCAAATTGCAATCCAATGACAATACAAATTTACAAATGAAAGATGCTCACTAAAATAATAAATAAATAGCAAATTAATTGATAGAACTTAAATATCTTTATAATTGGACCTAATACATGAGTTATCATTTTTTTATCAGACAATAATTAATGATTACATGAAGTGTTGATGTCTAGATTTTGATGATGATGGCATCGATTTGAGTTTATCGTACTTTGGCCTACACTTGATTCCGTCCCGTATGAAATGGCCTAGCTTGGTAAGTTGGGTAGAGAAATTTCAATGGAGAAATTTAGGGAAAGATTTAACTTCAAGCTTAGGAGGGGGAAGATTACAATCATGGTAAGGATAGCGGAAAAGAAAACAAAAGTGAATTTTTTTTATTTATTAAAATTACAATTTTAGGCTGGAAAAGGATACGAAAAAAATGTAATGTTAATCAAATAATCCCTCTGGAGAAGTATTGTTGAGTGTATTTGTCACTGTTATATTTTTAATACTCATATGTCCTCTGAGTAATAAAAAAATGCCAATGTGTCAAGGACACCTCATTTTATTTGCATTTGGTTAATCGACACTAGTGTTAAGTAATAAAAGTACTTTTTTATCTGCAGATATCACTTTTTATTTCTAGTGGTATCAATTTTAATTTTTTTCTCACAAGTATTATGCCTCATGTATGAGACTGCCTCATTTGAAGAAAAACAAAAAACAAAAAAGATGAAAAACACACTTCCTTTCCTCTATCTGATCCTACAATAGTCTCATGATCGAATAAAAAATAATCGTGTTATAAGCCCCTCGATATTAACTTGACCAATTTATTAAGGGGATTGCTTAATGTAAATCAGAAATTACTTAACGTAAATTTTTTTGCCAATAATATCCCTAATCATTTTGTCACCCCTTTTCTACTCTTCCTCTTTTCTCTCTAGTTAAATCAAACAAAAAAAAAAAAAGTTGAAACCCTACCCTCAGATCTACAGCCCCCACTCTTCCTGTCTGTTGTCAGTCGAATAAAATGGCTGATTTCTGAAGGTTTCTCGGTTCTCGCTTGTCTAACACCACGGCAACAACTTTACTCATAGCTTCTTTTACACTACTTTGATATTGATCCCGAGCAAAACTTAATTCATCTCAAGGCTTAGCAGCAGTCAATTGTCCTGGCTATCACATCACATAGCCATTCACATTCTAGTCCAACATAGAGCACAATAATCCAGTATGCTAACAAATCAGATGAAGTTTGCACTGTTGTAATTTGTTAAATGTATTAGTTATTTTACAGATCCTTGCAATGCTACATTGATATAGACGTTTTAAAATTGAACAAGTTCAATGATTCATGGATATCATTCCTAAGCCCACCGCCCCCAATTACTCTCCAATAAACTCTAACCTACTACCCACAAAAACCATAACAATTAATAGCTTGAAAAAAAACTAATCTAAATTATAATGATTACCTCAATTTCATCATTAATTTGATCAAAGATATTGTCTTCATTGAAAGAACCATCCATATTGATGACTAGAGGGAATGATGAGATAGAGGAAAAGGAAGAAAAAGGGAATACTCCCTTACAAATAAAAAGGGTAGTCTGGGAAGTTTTGTGTCAAAAAGATTTACGTTAAGCAATTCCTGATTTACATTAAACAACTTCGTTTATGAATCATGTTGGAAACCTTCAATACTAACCCAATACGTTTTAATAAACGTGTTGAAAAAATCAATATATATATATATATATCTGTGTGTGTGTGTGTGTTAAACGTGTGGTGATGACACGTGGGATGCCAACTAGGAGGACCAAGATGGTGTAGTCATGACATGTAAGCGCCACACAAGCAAAGCCTAAGAGAGCATCCAAGTGTCATCTATTATTAATGCATCATCATGAGTTGAGTTTGTTATATTTATTAGCATATTGTTCCAAACTAGAAAATAAAAAATAAGTTTAGTTATGTAACTCAAAAAAATAAGAATTTTACTTCACTAGATTGAATTTTAAAAATACTTGAAAATGAGATATATATCTCCTATAACATTTGGGTCCATATAAAAGTAAGTCCAATTCGTCTATGCATGACACGTGGGATGCCACGTACGGTCATTCTTCATGTGACGACGACACATGTGATAGCACGCAAGAGGCCACTTTCGTATGATGATGACACACAAGCCGCCATGTATACATAGTCGTATAACAAATCATCCACCATTAATGCCTCATCATAGTTGAATTAATTACATTATTATTATTGTTATTATTATTATTATTATAAATTCAGATTATAAAATAATATAACATTAGTTACGTAACTCAATTTTTTTTAAATATTACTCCATTGGATTGGATTTGAAAAATACTTCAAAATGATGCCACATGTATATATATATATATATATATATATATATATATATATATATATATATATATAAGTTTGATCTTTTTCGTGCGGTGATGACACATGGTCGGGATGCCACATAAGAGGGAATGTACATGACACATAGATGCCACATTTACAAAACTTTGTCACATTGCCTAAAAAACCATCTTCCAAGTGTCCTAGAATCATTATTACTCGACTTTATTAAATATTTGTTAGCATATATATTTCAGACTATATCATAAAATATGTTTAGTTACATAACTCTAAAATGAGATGTAAGATGTTATTTAAGGTTTGGTAAAACCTAATTGGAGACATTTAGGATAGCCATATTTTTATTATAGTAGTTGAAAATCACGTCACTTGAATATATCAGTAATCGAAATATATTCTGAACATTTTATTTCACTTTGTAATAAAATTTTAATATTTATGTATAAAGAGTTCAAATTCATGTGATGATGACATGTAAGTCGCTCCATAAGCTGTTCAAAGCATTAATGCATTGTAATTATGTGACTGAATTAATACAACATAGTATAATTATCATCCTATTGTTAAAATTTTGATTTTTTTTTTTAATGATGCGGCTTTAAAAATCATAATTCTTATTTCATTGAATTAGGTTCAGAAATTACTTCAAAATGAGATGCATATGTATTACCAAAAAAATATGAGATGCATAGGTCCTACATTTGACTTTATAATGTTCGGTAGAAGTTTTTTTATTTGAGGGAAACTGTGAAAGAAGTTAAAGGAAAAATACACGTCGGATATAGATAAAGTTGGGCCCATTTATAATTAGTTCTTCTGTTCTTTTTTCCTTTCAGTGTCAATATTGTGGCAATTTAAAATAATAAGAAAAAACAATAAATAACTCAGTCTATGCTACTCATTTATAGTCATATTGATGAAATTGGTATAATTATTTGGGATTTCGTTTGTTGTGTTGCACGTATTATTCTTTTTTGACAATGATTGAGATATTTGTTACTTTTAATGAGACCTTTTTTTTCTTATATCTTTGTTTTTTTTTCTTTTGAAATTTGTGGCAATGCTTATTTTGCACTTCATAAAGATTGAATAAATAGAAAAAAAATTAAAAAAAACATATCCAAAATAATTTATACAACATACACGAGCCCGTGCGGAGCACGGGGTAAAAAACTAGTATATATATAAAGGAGGCATTTTACGGGAGCAGTGAGGCGTGCCACTTAGGCGAGAATTTTAATAACGCGCCACCTAAGCGAGAATAAAGACAAAAAATAAAGAGTCTAAAATGTTTAGGAGTCTTAGCGTCCATTAGAGTTTTATGAGGGTTAAAACTGATCGTCGTCATATATTCAAAATCATATATAAAGTTTTCTATACTTCTCAAAAAATAACAAAAATTGCACCATCAGATTCAGATCGAAAAATACTTCAAAACGAGATACGTTTACAATATGTTTAGAACATATAAGGAGACATTTTTCGGGTAACAGAGGCACGCCACATCATCAAATAAAGAGCATATTACTAAGGCTCTGTTTGATTCACCTTAATTTTACTTAAATTCAGTTCAATCAGTTCAGTTCAGTTCAGTTCATGCGTAGTTTAACACTCATATAAATTTTTATTCCGAAATTATTTTATGATGATAATTATCTCAAAGTATGCTTTCAAATGAGTATACTATTGAGTATGTTTGGACAAATTTTAAATAGTTAACGGTCAAGCTTAAAAAATCAATTCAGTTCAGTTCAGTTCAATTCAGTTCAAATCAGTTTTATCCAGGTGAGTCAAACGGAGCCTAAATAAACAAAAAATTAAAGACTTTTTTATGAACTAAAAGACTTTAAATCAATAAGAAATTGAATTAAAACTAACAATTCTATCACAAAAAGAAATAAGAATTAAAACTAACACTATTATTATCATAAAAAGAAAAATAAAAAAGAAAAAAGAAATAAAAAAAGTCAAAAAATGTACACGGAGTCTCAATCAGCAAACAATTCTCAATTGTGATATTATCATAATAAAAAGAAATTGGAATGCTTAAATATCTTAATAAACGGCTTAAAAACTAGCATTAAAAAATTAAACAAAAAACAACATATAAAACTGCATGGTAATTTTTGAGTAGAATTTAGAATGCTTGCAATTGTAACTAATCAAATGAAAGGGCCGGCAAATTAGTAGTAGAATATTAATGGGATATCACTAATAACATTTTCATTGTCTGTTATATATACCGGTTGAATCATAATTAAAAACAAATGTGGAGTCAATTAATAGTAACATAGTCCATGTAGAACTGTACAAGGAAAAGTAATAATTTTGAAGTTTTACTAATACTAGACTCCGGAAAATTCTATTCTACCGGACGTTAGAATACCGGTTCTGAATTTCAAAAAGATAAAGTACCGGCTCAACAGGTTCTACCGGTAGAATGTCGTTTTGGGCCGCTTCTACCCTCACAACGCGGTAGAATTCCGTTTCCGCTTTATTTTTAAACCAATACTTTGTGGTCCCTACGCGTGGGAGTTTGCAGGCTTTCCTCTCTCCTCATTGGGCACCAAACTCTACCGAATACATTCGAAACCGTGTAGCTGTAAACAGAATGATATTAAATGACCAAGAGGTCGTATGTTTGCTACTATCCTCTACCATATCACCCAAGAACAATGTTAGGGACCAAGAGAAACAGAATTAGGGACCAAGAGAGGAGTATTATATGAGCAAAAGGTTGGAATAATTACCTTTTGCCACTTCATCTTTAATTTCTCAAGAAATTGAAAACTCTAATTCGAACCTTCCTTGACACGACATTGCTCATAACTCTCTTATCTCTCTCAACCTTCGAACTTAATTCAACCCAGTTTTCGAAGATTCTTGCAATGTCCCAAATGGGTCTGGAAGAAATAGACTTGTACAACTGGTGGCGTATATTCAATAATTGCACCTCCATTGTTTGATTGGGTTTGTTGCAATATATATCTCTTGCAATTGATATTGATTCTAGCAATGCATTAATTAGCGAGAGGGCTAAATCAATTACATTTCAGAATAGTGAAGCTGATACATCCTGTACTAAGCCCTGGTCTAATGAGCCTTGTTATGATAACTTTGTGGCAATTAGTTGCTGTTCACAAAATTTGTGGCTACAGCATTAGATAATAACAGAGTGACCCAATATAACTAAAACTTGACCCTGATGAAAAACTACTCGAAAGTAGCACTTGTGGGATAGTCAACATTACAAGTAACCCTATTATACAACAAACGTGACCATTTAAACCTGCATTACAGCTCTCTTAGCACAAAAGAAGTGACCCCTTTCTCAATTTTTGTAGGCCGGAAGGCAGTGTAATAATTCGATCGGTGAAATGATCCCTTTTTAATCACTACATAGATAAACCAAGAGTTGATCCTTAAACAAACAGTTATAAAGTGACGCTCAAATCTCTAGAAGTCACCGACCCAATGTTATGAACTTTACTATGACAATATGGTATAGTGGCCCTAGATAATAATAAATGTACCTTTGATGAATAAAAAGTGACTCTAGAAAAATGAAAACGTACCAACAAGGGTGATGGTCTAGTGATTCCAAGCTTACTCCCAAGTGGTTTGTTCAGCTTGTCTGATATGTTCTCTATAGAACACGAGAGTCCGAACATGATGTAGCAGGGGGTGCCTCGGTCGCCATTCACTTGCACCCTCTTTTTGACGAGAGAAATGAAAACGTGACACTAGAAAATAATAAAATGACATTAGAAAATAATAAAGTGACCCTAAATGACTAAAACGTGACCCTAATTCATACTGAAGGAAAGCGTCATGTGAACGCTCACCATTATAAGTGACCCTAAACAACATTAGAAGTGACCCTTTAAACATACATTTCAGAGCATGAAATGTACTGAACTATAGAGAGTGACGCTTCACACGTTATAAGTGATCGGAATGACTCTTTTTTATCCCGGAAGGGAATGGAAGGGAATGTAGCTTAACACGATAGATGTGACCCCTTTGGTATGTGTGTACGTCAGTGCTCATTTGTACTAACGCTTAGCACGATACAAATACCAACAAAGTAAAACTATTGTCATTTTCACAACTAAAGAAGTCATCGTATGATTTAATATATAACATGCTTCAGACTTCAGTGACCCTTAAAACAGCGCGGATCAACCATGTGAAGTGGGGTCACTTGTTGATGCCAGTACATACTTCAAGTACTCATAGATCGAGCATTTTGTTACTGTTAGTCTCCTGCAGTTCGTATTCAGCTTCCTTATGGCATAACATGCTTCAGTGACACAATGGAACTGACCCTTGAAACATACATTACATTACAAATCCCCAGATTCAGTAGTTATCTTAAAGATAGAGACAATAAGGTAATACATATATAGTTGATTATTGTCCATCATTAACGCAATGTAATGGCCGATCCGAAGTATATTAGGGAGCAAGAGATTTGTATTATTCTGGTAATCTACTAAAGTAGGCGAAATTATCTGTAAGCAGAATGCTATTATATGACCAAGAGTTTGTATTACATGAGCAAGAGAATTGTATTATTCTGGAAATCTACGGAAGTAGACGAAAATATCTGTAAGCAGAATGCTATTATATGACCAAGAGTTTGTATTATATGAGCAAGAGAATTGGCTTATTCTGGTAATCTTCTGAAGTAGACGAAAATATCTGTAAGCAGAATGCTATTATATGACAAGAGTTTGTATTACATGAGCAACAAACTTGTATTATTCTCGTAATCTACTGAAGCAGGCGAAAATATCTGTAAGAAGAATGCTATTATATGACCAAGAGGTTGTATTATATGAGCAAGAGACTTATACTAAGCCCGGGTCTAAAGAGCCTTCTTATGATAACTTTGTGAGCCTTTCTTCCCAGTATGCTATTCATAACACAGTGGCCCAAAATAACTAAAACGTGACCTTGATGAAAAACTACTCGAAAGTAGCACTTGTGGACCCTCAACATTACAACTAACCCTATTATACAGTAGAAGTGACCTTTTAAACCTGCATTACGAATCTCTTATTTTTTTGCTCGCTCGTTAAAAGAGGGTGGAAGTGAATGGTGACCGAGGCACCCCCTACTACGTCATGTTCGGACTCTCGTGTTCAATAGCGAACTTATCAGTCTAGCTGAACAACCATCGCAAGCACTGGCCCCGTCAACATAGCACCAACAAGAGGCTAGTATAGTTAATTATCAAAAAAAAGCGAGGCTAGTATAGTTCCTATAACACTTCTAGATACACAAGGCATTGGGGAGAATGGGGATTCGAACCCATGACCTTGCCTTATACCTTCGATGAAAACTACAAGTGACTCTAAGTAATTAAAATGTGACAATAAAGTGACCCCGGATAAGTAAAACGTGACCCTGATTCAAACTGGAAGAAAGTGGCCCTGTTCACCCTCAACTTTATAAGTGACCCTCTACTGGAGTAGAAGTGACCCTTTACACCTACATTAGAGATCGAGGGGAGTGACCCTCAAACATTTGAAAATAGTTTTATCACTTCAAAATACCGCTAGAGAGCATGAAATGTAATCAATTATAGAAAGTATCGGAATGACCTTTTGTATCACGGAAGGGAATGTAATGCGTATAATCGCTTAAAGGCTCACTTTTTAATCGCTCTGCCATGTTTCGCATCTTTAAAATCCCCAGAATCAGTAGTTATCTTAAAGATAGAGACAATGAGGTAATACATATATAGTTGATTATTGTCCATCATTAACGCAATGTAATGGCCGATCCGAAGTATATTAGGGAGCAAGAGACTTGTATTATTCTGGTAATCTACTAAAGTAGGCGAAATTATCTGTAAGCAGAATGCTAATATATGACCAAGAGTTTGTATTACATGAGCAAGAGAATTGTATTATTCTGGTAATCTACGGAAGTAGACGAAAATATCTATAAGTAGAATGCTATTATATGACCAAGAGTTTGTATTACATGAGCAAGAGAATTGGCTTATTCTGGTAATCTACTGAAGTAGACGAAAATATCTGTAAGCAGAATGCTATTATATGACCAAGAGTTTGTATTACATCAGCAAGATAATTGGCTTATTCTGGTAATCTTCTGAAGTAGACGAAAATATCTGTAAGCAGAATGCTATTATATGACCAAGAGTTTGTATTACATGAGCAAAAGACTTCTATTATTCTGGTAATTTACTGAAGTAGACGAAAATATCTATAAGCAAAATGGTATTATATGACCAAGAGGTTGTATTATTTGAGCAAGAGCTTGTATTATTCTGGTAATCTACTAAAGTAGACGAAATAATATGTAAGCAGAATGCTATTATATGACCAAGAGATTGTATTATATGAGCAAGAGACTTGTACTAAGCCCGGGTCTAAAGAGCCTTCTTATGATAACTTTGTGAGCCTTCTTATGATAACTCCCAAATTGCAATCCCGAGAGGTTGTATTATATGAGCAAGAAACTTGTATTATTGATTGGGTCTGCATCCAATATCTGCTGTTTAATAGTATGAAATTCGAAGGACATTAAGGTAAGCTCAAAACTCTCTTGTCTCTCTCAACCTTGCTTCTTGTTATTCAATCTAACTGCAATTTAATTGGCCTATATACTTCCTCTTGTCCAACTGAAAATAATTGTTATATCCTTCCCATTATCCAAATTCGAACCTCCATTGTTTGTTTGGGTCAACCTCGAATATTGAAAGTAGGAATTCGAACGAGATTACGGTGGTACACAATATTGCTCTAAGCTATCCCTCTTGTCCTCACAGCCTTGCTGGTTGTTATTCAATCGTACTAGTATTGTTTCTTTAATTTTGGTGAATGTAGTAGTATTTCACTTGAGAAGGAAATAACTGTTTGATCGAACCTCCACATTGACCAGTTTTCTCTTGTCTCTCTAAAACTTGCTTCTTGTCAGTATAATCATTAATATTCAAAGTAGAAATCCGATGGACAATCCTTATTCAACATTGATCAGATCTCTCTTGTCTATCTCAGTAATATGCAAATGAATTGGTCATTTCTGTTGTATCCGTCTCCGTAACTGGGATGTGCATTCTACAATTACTATAGTGTACCAATTTCACTTAGTAATTCTTTAAAATGTACCACTTAATACATTTAAAATTGTACGAGGAGGCAACTAGTCCATAAGATGTCTTACCTTTGCCAATAACATGGTTATCCAAATGGAGCTTACTAAGCCATACGATGTTTTACCTTTGCGAACCCTTTGTTGGGGATTTTATGACCCACTAAAAATCCCCACTACCATACTACTCACAATATTTAAAGGGTGTTTGAATACAGCCACCACTTCCATTAAACAACTGCAAAATTACACATACCCATCATCATCAAATATAGAATTACATCCATAGAAACTCAAATACTAAGATCTCAATCATCTAGCTAGTAATGTATTAATTACACTAATATCTTACCCCACATATGGCTTATGCACTCGAAATCCACAAAACCATCCCCACTTCATAACCAAGCTTTTGAGGTCAAAGCTAGAAACCCTCCAAATCATTAGCTGGGCTTTCGAAACATCGGAACAATCAAACCCACCATGGACTAACTTCCAAACATAATACTACTACTCCACGCAAATAGTAGTAATTACCTACCATAAGTTGACTTCTATCTAGCCCAGCACATAGGTATACAAGTGCATTGCCAGGCCCAAATATATGCGTTGCTCAGTTTTTAAAAAGAAAATAAAGAATAAACAAGAGGCCCAATTGGAATGGAATGCGCTTATTTCCCATAACATGTCTTCTGTGGACTTAGTCCTCAGTCAACCCAATTGGAATGGAATGCGCTTATTTCCGGGGGAGGGATCTTTATGATATGAACTATTTTCTTGAAAAAAACTTTTAAATGCGAACTAGGGTCGAATATAAGCTAATGCTACTAAATTTCTTTTCCTACCTTTATTTTATATTTATTAGTAAGGAAATCTCCCTCTTTGACGGATATCGTATATGACCCAAGTCTTTAAGATAAATATGGGGTGCATTACAACGATACCTACCCTAGATCAAGTAAACAGGTTATTGATATCCTAGTAGTAGATAATAATAATATCAATAAGCAAGTAGTAATAAAATATTGCTAGATAATATATTCAAGAATTGAACAAGTAGTAATAAATCGAATATTACGGATGCATTCAAGAATTATTATAGTGTACCAACTTCAGTTAATGTTGGTTTAATTAATATATTCAGTATACAAACAACAGAGTAAAAAATCTTAATTTATTATTGTTTATTAATATATTCAGTATACCCTAGATAATACTAAGTTTATTACCTTCGACTAGAGTGAAGTGACTCTAAATGTTTAAAGCGCGCGTGGCCGTAGACAATAATAATATCAATAAGTAGTTACTTCATTTAGTTTTTCTTATTACTTCAAGAGGCAACTATGATGATTACTTTTGGCCATTCAATACTAGCATAGTATACGCCTATGCAAAAGGTAATACGCATATAGAATTTGTATAGTTGCGCACGAAATATCAAGAGAACAACTATGTTACAGGAAATCGAATATTACGGATGCGTTCAAGAATTATTATAGTGTACAAACTTCGATCAGTTAATGTTTCTTTAAATTGTACCAAAATACCAACATGAAACTTGATTTCATTGTACCAACAAGGCACTGAAAAATGTTTATTCCCTTCAAATGGCGATCCACATGGAACTTACCTCTGCCAATAAGAACATATAACGACTACTCGTATGCTGTATTCATGTTATGAACTTTACTATTAGGCCACGAAATATTTATTTAAATTGTACCAAAGTACCACCATGAAACTTGATTTGATTGTACCAACACGGCACTGAAGAATGTTTATTCACTTCAAATGGCGATCCACACGGAGCTTACCTCTGCCAAGAACATGTAACGACTACTAGTAAGCATGACATTATGTATGGTTCAGTGACCCTAGATAATACTAAGTTTATTACCTTCGACTTGAGTGAAGTGACTCTAAATGCTTAAAGCGCGCGTGGCCGTAGATAATAATAATATCAATAAGTAGTTACTTCATTTAGTTTTTCTTATTACTTCAAGAGGCAACTATGATTATTACTTTTGGCCATTCAATACTAGCATAGTATACGCCTATGCAAAAGGTAATACGCATATAGAATTTGTATAGTTGCTCATGAAATATCAAGAGAAGAACTACGTTAGAGCAAATCGAATATTACGGATGCATTCAAGAATTATTATAGTGTACCAACTTCATTTAATGTTGGTTTAATTAATATATTCAGTATACAAACAAGAGAGTTAAAAATCTTAATTTATTATTGGAAATGAAACTTATAAATTTTTCTATGGTGCATCGAAATTGAACAAGAGTTGAACAAGGACTCTAAATACTTAAAATGTGAGACTAGATAGTAATAAAATGTTGCTAGATAATAATAAAATGACCCTTTATAAGTAAAAGGTGACTCGGAATCAAACTGATCGAAAGTGGCCCTGGGAAACTCAACACTATAAGTGACCCTATAATGCAGTAGAAGTGAGAAACTACGTTACAGCAAAGCGAATATTACGGATGCATTCAAGAATTATTATATAGTTGTCCGCGACATATGAAGAGAACAACTACGTTAGGGCAAATCGAATATTACGGATGCATTCAAGAATTATTATAGTGTACCAACTTCAATTAGTTTTTCTTATTCATGTTGTGCCAGCAGGCAATTATGATGATTACTGTTGGCCATTCAATACTAGCATAGTAGACGCCTGTGCAAGAAGTAATACGCATACAGAATTTGTATAGTTGTCCGCAAAATATAAACAGAACAACTACATTACAGGAAATCGAATATTACGGATGCGTTCAAGAATTATTATAGTGTACAAACTTCGATCAGTTAATGTTTCTTTAAATTGTACCAAAATACCAACATGAAACTTGATTACATTGTACCAACAAGGCACTGAAAATTGTTCATTCCCTTCAAATGGCGATCCACATGGAACTTACCTCTGCTAATAAGAACATGTAACCACTACTTGTATGCTGTACTCATGTTATGAACTTTACTATTAGGCCACGAAATATTTATTTAAAATGTACCAAAGTACCACCATGAAACTTGATTTGATTGTACCAACACGGCACTGAAGAATGTTTATTCACTTACTTCAAATGGCGATCCACACGGAGCTTACCTCTGCCAAGAACATGTAACGACTACTAGTAAGCATGACATTATGTATGGTTCAGTGACCCTAGATAATACTAAGTTTATTACCTTCGACTTGAGTGAAGTGACTCTAAATGTTTAAAGCGCTCGTGGCCGTAGTTAATAATAATATCAATAAGTAGTTACTTCATTTAGTTTTTCTTATTACTTCAAGAAGCAACTATGATGATTACTTTTGGCCATTCAATACTAGCATAGTATACGCCTATGCAAAAGGTAATACGCATATAGAATTTGTATAGTTGCTCACGAAATATCAAGAGAACAACTACGTTAGAGCAAATCGAATATTACGGATGCATTCAAGAATTATTATAGTGTACCAGCTTCTGTTAATGTTGGTTTAATTAATATATTCAGTATAGAAACAAGAGAGTAAAAAATCTTAATTTATTATTGGAAATAAAACTTGTAAATTTTTCTATGGTGCATCGAAATTGAACAAGGACTCTAAATACTTAAAATGTGAGACTAGATAGTAATTAAATATTGCTAGATAATAATAAAATGACCCTTTATAAGTAAAAGGTGACCCGGAATCAAACTGATCGAAAGTGGCCCTGTGAAACTCAACAATATAAGTGACCCTATAAAATGCAGTAGAAGTGAGCAACTACGTTACAGCAAAGCGAATATTACGGATGCATTCAAGAATTATTATATAGTTGTCCGTGAAATATGAAGAGAACAACTACGTTAGGGCAAATCGAATATTACTGATGCATTCAAGAATTATTATAGTGTACCAACTTCAATTAGTTTTTTTTTTTATTTTTGTTGTGCCAGGAGGCAATTATGATGATTACTGTTGGCCATTCAATACTAGCATAGTAGACGCCTATGCAAGAAGTAATAAGCATACAGAATTTGTATAGTTGTTCTCAAGATATAAACAGAACAACTACGTTACAGGAAATCGAATATTACGGATGCGTTCAAGAATTATTATAGTGTACAAACTTCGATCAGTTAATGTTTCTTTAAATTGTACCAAAATACCAACATGAAACTTGATTTCATTGTACCAACAAGGCACTGAAAAATGTTCATTCCCTTCAAATGGCGATCCACATGGAACTTACCTCTGCCAATAAGAACATGTAACGACTACTCGTATGCTGTACTCATGTTATGAACTTTACTATTAGGCCACAAAATATTTATTTAAATTGTACCAAAGTACCACCATGAAACTTGATTTGATTGTACCAACACGGTACTGAAGAATGTTTATGCACTTCAAATGGCGATCCACACGGAGCTTACCTCTGCCAAGAACATGTAACGACTACTAGTAAGCATGACATTATGTATGGTTCAGTGACCCGCATGAAAATGACCCAACTTTGAAGATTGAGATGTATAATACATAATTTTTGTTGGACTATGTAATCACTTTGAAGATTGAGATGCATAATATGTAAATTTACCCGTTAGTTTTATATTTTCCCTTATTAAATTCGTTGTATCTAGTTTTTTTTATAGCTTAGTTTAAGTTTAATTATGTTCATGTATCTTAATTTAAATAGATAACATGGTTCATGTATCCTCATTAATTGGTTAATTGCATTGAATTTAAAAGCATTATTAATGAAGCTTTAAAAGTCAAAAAAATATTGCATTTATTTCTTTGACCCAAATGATGTGGCATCCAATATGGTGCTTATATGGATGCCACGTGTCGATGCAGCAGTGTGTATGATCCAACTTTATATATATATATATATATATATATATATATATATATATATATATATATATATATATATATATATATATATATATATATATATATTGTGATCGTTTCCTTGAGCTGGGGGCTTGCCTCTCTTCAGTACATGATAGTCTCCCATTTGAGACAGTTCCTTTCTTTTTCTTGCCTCCTGTTTGTGAGTCATATCTAGGCTTTAGTTGGTCCCACTCTTCATGAGGAAGGGCTCGTCTCACTTCTCCATCACTGCAAGAAAGCCAGTTTAGGTAGATCTCAGAGACCTGAGTTGGGGCAATCACCCGAGGTACAGTCCAGCGATGCCGGCTACGCCAATACTTTCCCCACTCCGCAGCGAATTCAATGGTTAAGGCTACGACATTTGGTCTAGTAGTCTCCTGACAGAGGATCACCTGCTTCAAACCGTATTTCCTCATGACCCTAGAGGGAAAGAAGAAAGTGGTCCTGTACAGACCCAGTACGGTAGTATGAAGGATCAAGTCATCACAAGCCACTAAAGAAGTCAAGCTCCACCAGGGCACATGCCAACGAATGATAGGTCCCGCTTGGAAAAAGGCATCCCATTCAGCAAGGGACTTTTCAGAATATAGCCTTTTCCTAACTAGAAAGCTAGCAGCAGTATAGGTTTCCTTTAACCAAGTCCGAGGAACACGAATAATCAGATTGTCTGGCGACTCTATCAACCTCAGATGCTCACATAACCAGATTTCAAGAAACAGGGAGCTGCCCGAAAAAGCTTGGTTAGGAGATGCTTTCAACCTTTCAAGCCCAATAAGGTTTTCCCCTACGACCAGGTGCAAAGGAGAATGCCCCTCAACCATTTGATTAACCACTCGCAGCAACGAGGCTCTACCCAATTTGGAAGATTCTGCATTAACAAACAACAGGCGGTTTAACAGGCACAGTACAAAAGCCTGTCGACGACAACGCCTGCATATGACATCTTTTTCAGAAGAAATAGCGAATTTTTTGCAAAGTTGAACCAAGTCAACATCGACACCGAGCACCATGTTTTTGGCTTCTGCAGATGGCAAGCCCAGGGATTTCCTATATTGATCCCTAAAACCATCTCTCACATAAGGCACAGCTGGGGGAAGAACATCAGGAATATTAGTGATCGCAGCAAATTCCTCAACCAAATGGCATAGTTCAGAATTACCAAACCGGAAAACATGCAGGTCAGGATCTCAATAATTCAAAGCAGACCGAAGAAGGGGCCACAATATTTTGGTTGGTTTTAAAGTTAGCAAGGTAGAAACATGAAACGGGGCTAGTTCAAATTTATATTCTACGGTCAGATTTTTACACCAGGCATCGAACAGATCTTCAACGGATTTCACCATGGCAGAAAATTGGAGAAGTTTGAGAGAGCTAAGGTATACAAAAAAAAAGTGGTACAACATCAAGCATCCCGAAAATCCTATTTATATACAGGAACGCGGGCCGAAAAAGCCAGAAATCCACAAAAAAGAGCCGTCAGCAGCACTGGTCAGAACCGCTAGTGGCCCAGCCCAGTGCTGCTAGCGGCCCAGCCCAGCACCGCTAGCGACCCAGACCATGGCGCGGTCCGAATTTCCCTTTTGCTCCAGTTTTCTCTTTTGATCCAGACGACCCGATTTCAGCCCAGTTTTAATACCCGCGCGGAATTACAAAGCCCGAGACTCTCTTAGATTTATCTTTTTTATTTTTTTTCTTTTTTCTATTTTCTATTTTTTATAGGGGGTTTAATATGTGTAAAATTTTGCTTTTTCCTTGCAATTTTTACCATTATTATTATTATTATTATTATTATTATTATTATTATTATTATTATTATTATTATTATTATTATTATTATTATTATTATTATTATTATTATTATTATTATTATTATTCCCTAATTTTATGGCTTTGTCCTACTGCACAACACATTGCATAAGTAGATGAGACGGGCATAATTGAGTCATCATAGCATATCATACATATCAAAAAAAATGTGTTGCACCAAAAACAGGAGTTCGAAATTCCAAGGCCAATGTTTACAAAAGCGGCCAAACATTGTTCAACTGGAATCGTTGCTGTCAGCCTCATTATCAATGGACGGCCCCTGACCATAGTTTCCGGTCGAATAATGGAGAGAAGAGCTATATATGGGCCTGCTGTTCTCAGTCCTCATGTCCTGTCCATCATACGCTGGGGCTCGCATAGGGGTAACTGCCGAAAACCCCGAGGCAAAGAAGTTCGCCGTGGCCTGACTAGCGAAATCCATAGCCACATCCGGATGAGAAGGCCCAGCATATGACATATCCGATCCAGGGGCGTTCGCCCAACCTCCAGCCAAGGGCGTAGCAACGGGCAACCTATCAAGAGAAGGCCGGAAATCAGCAGGAGAGAACATCTCCGGAACATACGGGACAGAAGGTCCGGGCTCCTCATCAACAGGAGGCCTGTTCACCACTACAGGAGGAGAACGAGCAATAGATGGTCTGCTCGCCGAAGAAGCCCTCGCAGCGGAAGAGTGACATGGTCCTACTGAAGACGAGGACTGAGACATCTGCAGATAATCAAAGTTAAAATGTTAAGTTAAGCACTTCACATAGCTAAACAAACCAAAAAAAAAAAAAGAAGAGAAGAGAGTTTACTTACATCAACGGTCTTAGACCGAGAACTCTTCCCCTTGCCCATCGCTCGACCATAGCTTTTCTTCAACAGATGAATGAGCTTGAAGACTTGAGAGGTATGCTCCCGCTTCAACTACAAAAGAGAGAGAGAGCCACAAAATAAAGTCAAACACTCAAAAGCAAACACAAGTACAAAAGAGAGACAGAGAAGATGGCTCACCCCCATGCAACCATCAGGCAAGGGCAGGCCCTCCACCGCCTCTCCATCAGCAATATGAAGAGGGAACTCCTCCGCTATGCATCCCCCACTCTCTCCAAAATACCTCACCTCGTTGGTCGGCAAGGTCACACTTGGGGGCTGACTCCGAGAAGTTCTAGAATGGGACCTCCTAGGACCCTGAGGAGCTAGACGATCCACCTACAAGACACAAGAAGTCATTATATTACACGTACAGTTAAAAGATGCAGATAAGTTTCTTACCTCAGAAGTAAGGTCTGACATCAAGCGGTCCAAGCAACAGGCCAGGTACATGGCAGTCTGGTCTAAGCCAACGACCTCCGGCACGACAAACTCTTGCGCCGCCCTAACACGGATCACGACCCCCAGGTCCCGCACATTCAGACCACGCAGGTAAAACATGATCAAAGGAGGATCTTCCGGAACCAGATGAGTACCCAGAGAGGGTAGACCAACCGAGTCAAACGATCCCCCAAGTACCATACAAAGCTGAATGGCCCCTCGAAGACCACTCGTAGAGAAGATACTCTAAAAGACTCTAGGGAAATGTGGGGAGGAACCCTAGGAATCTTATCAAAAGCGGACCATGACACCTGCAGATTACCAATTCAAAGTTCATTCACACAAAATGAACAAAAGGGAGCGCACAAATGAGCAGCAACGTACCGTAGACACAGCATGGCTCTCAAAGGTGGCCCGGAAATGCTCCAGAGAAGTAAATGGATGGGCATCCCTATCGACCCATCGTGAGCCTAAAGGGAACATCATCAAACCAGGACGATGAGGACCGAAAGCTGTAAAATACTCAAAGAACAACAGCTGCCACACAAGCAAACACAAAAAATGATTTCCACAATTAAAGACAGGCAAAAAAGAGAGGAAAAAAAAGCCTACCTCTAGTATCCTCCATGGGCCCGTGATAGATGTCCTCTCACTAGTCTCCTTAGGCCTACAGGCCCGACGACACCACTTCACCAAAGAAGCATAAGCAGCAGCACCAAGGTTGTACTCACGCACCTTGGTGAAATCCTCCAAGCATGTCAAGAAACCGACTTGACACACACTCTTCTTCTGAGCAAAGATCGTCGACCTCAGCAAGCAAGCCAGGAAAATAAGAGCCCTCTACTCCTTGGTGAGCCCCTGCGCAGATACGGCCTCCCACAACCACGCTAAGGAAACCCGATCCTTATCAAAATGGATCGATACAGGCCCGTAAAGATCCAGCAAGGTATCATTCCGTCGCCAATTGCTCGCATCATACTGAATACGACGCCCTCTAAAGGATAACCCTGTCAGCACAGCAAACTGATAAGGGGTAGGAAACATCTCTCCCACAGGTGTATGGAAAGTGTTCGTAAAATCCCAAAACCTCTCCAATAACCCCCGGGCAACAATCCTAGAATCCCCCGAGTGACAAGCAAGGATAACAGTCAAAAACTCGGCGAGACCCGAGTCCAGTACCAAATTCCTGGCCCCCTCTGAAAAGGTCCCCAACATCATAGCCCAATGGAAAGTAGTGCCATGAGCCTACAACAAAACCCCAACACCCTAGCCAACCAACAAAATTTTCTCAATACCCCATATACCACAAATACAGCTAAAATAAATTCCCCACAAATTATATACAGCTGACCACCAATCCAGTACAAGTCCCAATTTGTTCGTGTGCTGAAACACTAACAGTTCCAATTTTCAATTTAAATATACTGAACAGAAAAAAATAAGAAAAGAGTGTCAGAATACATACCAGCCCCTAGTCAGACAAATGACTCCGTCTATCCGGCAACAGTACACTACGGTTCCAAACTCCAGGAGGGCGCCAATCCAACCGCATAAAAGCATCCTGGTACAGTGGAGCCCCTTCCGCGTGACCGCTTGGAGGCCCTCGGGTATAAGGCAACCCGGTGCGAAAAAGGCTCCGGTCATACTCCTCATCACTCATAAGACGCTTCCCTTTGTCTACGGGAGCCATGGGAACACAATGGAGTTTTCTCTCTCTACAAGTGGGAAAACAGAAGTTTCAGATTCACAAGAAACATCCACCCATTCAACAATGCAACCCAAAATTCAGCAACTAGGCGGAAAAATAAGCAAGTTTAAGACAAAAACCGAAGAAAACGGACAAGAATCGACTTACCTCAAGTGGAGTGAAGCACTCAACGATGGTGGAGCTTCAACAATGGCTCTCGACAATTTTTGCTCGGCCCAAAACGCGAAAAAGGAAAAAAGAAGCGCCGAAGCGCTTTTATTGGCTCAAACCCAGCGCAGCGGCGCTGGACTGGGCTGCTAGCGGCCCTGCAGACCTGCAGCACGGGCCCCACTACTGACCCACGGCCCCTTTTTCCAGTCCAAAGTTCGTTACTACAGTTCATTTGCGGCAGATACCAGTACCAAGCGCGCGGGAGCGAAGCACTCTGGCCCACAAGTTCAAATCCGACAGTTGGCCCATTTTACCGTACCAACTATTTTCAGGTAAAACTAAACCGTTTATTTTTGCAGGTCCCAAATACTGAAAGTCGGATCTACACTGCGACGATTCTCACCGCCCGGAGCACCCAAGTTATTTATGAGCCCGAAAATTTTTATCGGCACTGGCTAAGCACCACAACACTACAAATTTTGGCTCAGTCACTGATCGCTTAAGCTATTGCGGTTAAACTGTCCTTCTGGGAAACTACAAATTTTGGGTCAGCCACTGATCGCTTAAGCTATTGCGGTTAAACTGTCCTTTTGCGAAACCACGAATTTGGGGTCAGTCGATGGTCGCTTAAGCTATTGCGGTTAAACTATCCTTCTACGAGGTTACTTATTTTGTGTCAGTCAATGATTGCTTAAATTGTTGCGGTTATACTATCCATTATTTTTTATATGTTTCAGTCAATGATTGCTTAAACTATTGCATTTAAACTGTTCATATGTCCTAACCACTTTATGGCCGATTATTTTTAATTGCGCTATCTCGTTCACTTTTTCGTTTCTTATACAGGGAAGGATCTCGACATCCACCGAGTGGTGTTTAGTCACTATTTGTCGAAGCACTCCGCGTTGATCATTCCCAAAGTCTTACTAACTTTTTCATTCACTCTGAATACAGGTCCCCTGTAGACGTTTAGGCCACCTACGAGCGGTGTTCTATCCTGCTACTATAACCCTTGTTTTTTCTTGTGTTCACAGGGATGAAATCTTAGCGCGCTACGAGCAAGTATCAACTCAGGTTTGTCTTCATATGCATACATACTGTACACTCTCACACACCATGTGTACATCAGCATCTTGCATGTCTCCTTCGGAGTCCTTTGATCTTCGCTTTTACTGAAGCTCGATCAAAGTGGGGGCTTTTGTAGACGCCAAAAAAGCGTCTTCAGATTTCTCCGCAAAAGCCCGATGATGAAAGGAGTAATTTTTAAGCTTGAACTGCTATTTTGCTTTAATAGTTAAGATAAGGTCTCAGGTTTTTTTTTTTCCCCAAACACTCATTCATTCCATTCCAATCAAAAGCCCCATTCAAGAGCTTTCCAACGACACGTCTCGTGCCTAATTCCGACTCCCGGTCGCCAAGTTGCGATTTAAGGGTAAAACCGTCTTTTACCGTTCAGGGGTAAAACGGTCTTTTCATGTTTTTCGAATATTTAAAATCCTTCGGAAAATTAAAATGGGTTGGATGACGTCATTATGACGTCATCCAGCTGGTTGCTGACAGCCGTCAGCGGCCCTGACCAATTTCCCAGGGCCGCTGGCGGCGCTGACTCCCTTTCGGGCCCGGCTCATTTTTCAAGCCCGTCTCGTTTTTCAGCTCAAATTCGATCGTACAACCCTACTTCCCTCGCCTATATAAACAACCCTTCACCCTCAGTTCAAAGGATACAGCCTACAGTTAGCAACCTCTATTCTCAGTTGAGTACTCCTGAGCTTCCCTCTCTTTCATCTAAAACTTGAGATATATTTTCACTATTATTGTCAAATATAGCCTACAGTTCAGGTACAAATTCCTGAGGGCTCAAATTAAATTAATTGCTTAACTGTTTATTTTTCCAGCAGTCATAATGTAGATATCATGCTAGGTCACGTTTTTATCGCTTCCTAAATACTGTTTGTCTAGTCGTTGTGCTGCTCAACTTGTCAATGGAATGCATGTCTCAATAAGGGTTAGAATAAATGTTGTGATGCTTGTGATAAACCAATTAATAGTCTAAGTCTAGGTTGTTAACACGGTTTTGCATGGGAATTATGTCTTTGAATTATTAAGCAAACTTGAGTTAGTAGAGGCCGTCATAATACGGGCGAGTTGGGGTGCCTAACACCTTCCCACCTTGTACCTTCGCCCCGAACCCTTTATTCTTGGGTACTTATATGTTTTATATAAGCGGCAGTCTTTCTAAAAACATGATTAGTTCACTTTTCACGCTATTGGGTTGCCCCTTCGGTTTGTCCCTTCGATAAAACGCCGATAGCAGATTTGTGACCTCTTTCATGGTTTTTATTCAATTCAAATCTTTTCAAAAGCTTTTCTAACTCGATGGTCCCTTAAACTTATCTAAGCCACCAACTGACAAACTTTCTATAAGGACGCACTCCGTGGAACAAGGTTGGAAAAATCCCAAGTCCTTACACTAGCGCTATGTTAGCGACCACCTAAGCAAGTCGTACAAGTGTGACTAACAAATGCATCCTCATCCTTGACCTTAATAAAGTAATTTAATATAACATCTGATTATTAGTATTTGTTTAAAAGTAGAAGATAAAATAACATTATTTATGAAATTGTAAAAATTCTAAATTTTACATCATTGCATTGAAAAAAAAAAAACTTTAAAATCAGATCTATATGCCTATGTTTGGCCTTATAAAGTTTGATCTTTTTTTAGGGAATGTTTTATAAAAGTTAATGATAATATACGCAAAATAACCATATTGGTAATAAAGTAATTGTGTACCACACTAAAATAGGGTCATTATCCGTGTGGTGATTATATGTGGGATGCCACTTACGGGAGTTACATCGTGTGGGGTTGACAATATATATATATATAAAGTTGAGTCAATTTTGTGAGGGGAACCCACGTAAGATGCCACCTTGGAGGCCCAATTTCGGGTGGTGATGACACCTAATAAAAATGAGTTCTATACGTGTGGGCACGACACGTAAGACGTCACCTAGGAGGCTCAGTTTCGTGTGACGGTGACACCTAAGCGGACACATAAACAAGTCGTACATGTTGTAGACACCCTAAAAGGTTCTCATCCCCTGGCACCGGAAAGCCCAATGATGATGGTAATAGATTAATTTGGACGTAAGTAGAAAATGACATTGCTCGGAAATCTAGACGAAATTCCTTAAACCTCAGTCTTTGGATAGCGCTTGTTGTAAGGATCCCGGATCAAGAGATATCGCGTCTTGAAGATTTAGTTTAAAACTGCTCGATCCTGACCCCCTAGGTCAGCCTAAGGGCATTTTTATAATTTGGTCAGCACAAAAATTCAAAAATCCCTAGTCACGCGCGCGCCTCCGGGTTGAGCAGCTGACGCTGATGACCCAGTGGCACACGCGTGACAAGGGAGGCCTTTTAGCCAGCCGCTGGGCCCAGCTACGCTCCGCTGGCCCCAGTTGCCCTTCGTGTGGCTGCTAGGCCTGATTTTCTGGTCGAGCCGAGTTTGGCGCTGGGGCTGCAGCCCTAGGCCTCTAATTTCGTCCCCTAACTCTATACATACTCCTCTTCACCCTCTTTTAGGAGAGGTTGGTCAGTTTATAATTTTGACAGCAATTTGTGTGATACCAATATTTTCTATAATTATAATATCTATTTATATTCATTTATAAATAGTTTCGGAGATTCAAATTGTATGTTTATATAATGATTCGATTTATTCAAATTAAGCCATAACAATATTAATAATTATTATGGGAATTTCGTGATTTATAATTATCAAATTTGTGGGATTTTTAAATTGTTTTGCATATGAATAAGGTTTATTCATATTTTTTTAATTAGTTTTAATTAGCATTTAATTTATTTTAATTAGCAGTTAAATCAGAAAAGTATTCCTAAGCTTAGTAGGTTTTGACTTTTATTGACTGAAGACCTATATGAGCAAAGAGGTGGGCCAATTTATCAGTTTACAAAATTGAGCCAAAAATCTCTCTCTCTTTCTCTCTCTCTCTCTCTCTCTCTCTCTCTCATACGCAATCTATTTCTCTCTCTCACGATTTCTCTCGCCTCTCTCTCCTCCGTCGCCGGTGCTCCGGCGAGCCACTACTGACCATGGTGGTGGGTGGGTGGTGATCTTGGTGATGGGCTAGGCCGTGGTTCCTCATGATTGGGTGATCGTGGCCTAGACTCCAAAAAACCAATTACGGTTTCGTTTTATAGTTTCGTTTTAATTAATTTCGTATTTTTCAGTATTTTTCAATAATTATTTATATTTTTCTGTACTCGTTTGGAACCCGAATCCGGATTTTCGAAAGCCTAGATTGATTTGAATATATCAAGTAACTTAAATAAAAATAATAGATTAATATTTTGTTACTTTTTAGATTTTCGTATTTACTGATTATGTCTCGGTAATTGTATTTAATTAGGACCTAATGGACAAGCGTGATCGGGTTGTGATTTTCAAGCGCACCTACTGTTTAGTGAGTATTTGTTAGGTAATAGATTGTGTCTACCTCTTTCCAAAACCCATAAAAAAGTTTTGACTTGTTATGTGCTAATTGCCTATTTGTTGTGAATTTAATATACGAAGCATGAATAAATTATATCATCATTAATTATGAGAATTAGAAATATATTCTTCGCTGTAAATATGAAATATATAAAGCATGATGAGTTTATGAAGTTTCGTTAATTAATTACTTCATATGCTAATTATTGAGCATGTATGACGATGTTGAATTTCTTATATTATTATGATTTAATATACGTGCTATTTGGAATGGGTTATTATTGAGTGCTAATGAGCACCTAATATACTTGGATGGATTATTTGTTGAAAGTGTAATTTTTGGAGATCATGTTTTACTGCCGAAGTGCTGCCGAAATTTTATTAGACATATATGAAGCATGATTATTTTTAATATGCGTAAATGCCACTATCGTCGTTATTATTATTCATTGTCATGAGCATGAAATGAATTCGAGAGTCGTGGTCTCGTTATTGTACCACTAAGTCAACCAATAAAATTACGTGAATTGAATTGTTAATGAGAATAAGACTCCTAATGGATCTCTAGGAGTAGTCGAGCAATCGAGACTTATCTAATTGATGTAGTCTAGGGATGCGTGATTCCCAAGTTACTTATTATGGACACCTCGTAGCGTGTCCGGGATGGATCATTCCCTGTTGTTTAATTCTCCACGTATCGATTATTATGTTAGAGATAGTGTCAATATACACTAGAGTAAGTCCACGACATGTCTATATCAATCTATGAACAGTATGGGTAATCGCTAATCTATTCGCTCTCTTATTACTCTAATCAAGATGGTTTATCTGTTTGTGTTCGAATGATCACTAAAGCAAGAATTGCATGTAATTTAGTTTTGAGTATGCGAGTACTTAATTGTATGACTACTTGTGTATGCAAATGAATTTCAATGATTCTTCTAAAACTCAGGTATGGTTTGCGAAAGTTTTTTTACTGGGTATGGACGACATTTTTTCTGTTTATCTGATTTTTGTTTTCTTTTATTTCTTCTATTTTCTTTTGTACCTTGTTTCCCTCACGGAAACTAAAGTGCAGGTGTTGCTGAGTCAAGACGTGTAGCTTGGAGGTTAATTGTGGGCTAGCCCTCTAGACTTGTTATTTCTTTGGATTATGGTATTTTTGGTTTGTGCCCTTGAAGACAAAGTTGTAATAATAGTATAATGGACTTATGTTCACTTGATAGACAACTCTGATATTAATGTTTAGTTTGTTTAGATGCTTCCTTTGATACCTAGCTTTTCTTTTTGCTTAGCATTTATTCCTTAGTGATAAATGTTGCAGTATCTACCCTCGGGTTTGGGACGGTTCAACGGTGTCGAGTCATGCACAATGACGTCGATAGTTCCCAGGAAATCGTTACGAATTTGGGGGTGTTACAAATGGTATCAGAGCCAGGTTTAAATGGTTGCATAAGTTTAATAAATTAATTAATAAAGATTAGTTTCATTTTGGGGAAAATAAAATGTAATTAAAGTCGTTGAGCATAGTAGTCCTAGACGTTATGAATTACTTGAAATCACCTTAATTATGATTTAAATGTTCATACTGTTTGATTGCCCTTTTGTAGATGGCAATTACTCGTTTGACGCGATGAAATCGACCAAGGGTAGAAAACCGCGAGCAACGATCGTTGCACCTGAACACGAGGTGGAATATGTGAACATCTCTTATAGCGAGCCAACGCACGACGAGCATGACGAGGCCGCAGCTGCCCCTGTGGCGTCACGAGGTGGATCAACCCGCGAACTAGGATCACAATGACGACGTGCCAATCGATCCTAACCATGACTTGGAAGCTAACGAGAATCCTGATTCAGAAGAGGAACCTACGGGGTCTCAACATGAGGCTAACGATGCTCCTGCTGACGAACCAAGCGTTGAGCCTAACTCTGTGGATCTCGAGATGCGGCTTGAGTATGGAGCTGGAGTCCTTGAATCACCTAGCATGCCAGACTTAGAGGATATTGGTGATGCAAATGACAACCACTCTATACCTCCTTCGCCTTCTACTGATGTGTCTCCTCCCGTGGAGCCTTTCTTTGCCACTGATGCCTAGCTAGATGACATCCGTACCTATACCAGCAACTAATGCATCACCAATATTGACTTTGACATAATAATGAAACATGAAATTTATAATCATTAGCATGTCGTTTTCAACTATAAAATAAAAAGAAATTCGTTACACAACTCTAAGAATTAAATGGAAAATGAAAAATACTTTAAAATGAGATGAATATCATGTGTAGTGCCATTTTGGCAAATAAAGTCTTGCATTTTTTTGGAAGAAGTTAGAAGTGACAAAATACGTAGTACCATGTATTTTTTAATAGTAAGTTACATATATTGCAAATATACATAAGCAATTAACTTAGTTAATGTCTTAAGTAAATAAAACGAACCCGTGCAAAGCACATGGATAAAACCTAGTATATAAATAATTTTGGGTAAGATCGCTGGCTATGTGACAAGTATCACGTGTTGATTGATTACTCTTTAATTTATTTTAATTTTGGTTTTTTATGGAGATTCATGAGTTGTGATACATAAATATCCTATATAATTGCTATAGTCTTTTCATATTTTGTAATAAATACAATCTAAAATGGGATTAATGGACAACTTTAACTTTTTCAAATGTTAACTAATTAAGTAATGTAAGGATGCTAGATTTGACTATTAGTTACTAATAACAAAAACTTCTAATTAGGTGTATATGATGAATTTTTTTGGTAACAGATGCACGTAATATAACAAGTGATACATAGTTGTGGGTATAAACGCAGGTAACTACAAGTATCACATCTTCATAATTTATTTAAATATTTGAGATGGTAAGTCCTTGTAATTTTTTTTTCCATTCAAAAGATGGTTAGATTTTTAACTTTCTAATTAGTGAAACACACATTAAAGGACAATCAGATCGGATCAAACCGATTGAGGAAAATCACCATTTTTCACATGTGAGTACAATTTTCAAGGATATGACCAATCAAATAAACTGACAATCAATGTCACATTTAGAGTGACACTTTGTTACGTTATATATTTGAGGTACAATAACAGGTTACGTGATTGGTAATAGATATTATTATTATTTTATTCTTTTGACATGTCAGTGATAGATATTTTTAGAGATAAGTCAATTACTTAAGACGCGTATAATATTTTGGTTTATCACTATTTTCATTCAAAAATATATTTGTATTATTAAATAAACAAAAAAATTAAATGACCATATTAAAAATATAGTATAAAAAGGATAGTCCGTGCGTAGTACGGGTGACCTCCAAGTATGACTGGGTCATTCTTCATGTGGTGCCGACATGTGGGACGCCACATAGGTCAGCCACCTAGTGTGGGCATGACACGTAAGCCGACACGTAAGCACAAACTTGCCATGTAGCATCATGACACATCATCCATTATTAATGTATCATTATTATTAGTTGATTTAATTACTTATTTATCAGCATATTTCTAAATTAGAAAATAAAATAACTTTAGTTACGTAAGTCAAAAAATTATAAATCTGATTCCGTTGGATTGGATTTGAAAAATGCTTCAAAACGAGATATATATGTATATGTCCTATAAAAGTTGGGTTCTTTCAGTGTGGTCATGACACGTAGGACGTCACATAAGAGGAAATGTTTGTGTGAAGATGACACGCACACGCCACATGTGCTCAACTTTGTCACATAGTTTTAGTTGTGCGGAATAAAACGAGCTTCTGCTATCAACTTTTAGTGCACATATACCGTTAATGCAGAATGAGTTTGCCGGCACAAACTTGCCATGCAGCATGACACATCATCCATCATTAATGTCTCATCATTAGTTGACTTAATTACATATTTATTAGCATATTTTTAAATTACAAAATAAAATAACTTTTGTTACGTAAGTCAAAAAATTATAAATCTTATTCTGTTGGATTGGATTTGGAAAATGCTGCAAAACGAGCTATATATGTATATGTCCTATAAAAGTTGGGTTCTTTCCGTGTGGTCATGACACGTAGGACGTCACATAAGAGGAAATGTTCGTGTGAAGATGAAACGCACACGCACACGCCACATGTGCTCAACTTTGTCACATAGTTTTAGTTGTGCGGAATAAAACGAGCATCTGCTATCAACTTTTAGTGCACATATACCGTTAATGCAGAATGAGTTTATTCATTATTTTCATTAATTGAATTACTTATTAAAATCAGTGTACATATACTGTTTTTATTATCTATCTAAACTTAGTCCAATCTCATTACAAATTAAGGTCGCATGAAAATATCATTTTCAAGAATTAGCATGTTGCATCCTATGGATAGAAATCTTTGCAAGAATAAAATAAAATGTATTTTACTAATAATATTAATAGTTTCACATCAAATATAATGTTATATTATTATATATATTCATAAATAATTATTTACGAGCCCGTGCGAAGCACGGAAGATAAAACCTAGTATATATATATATATATATATATATATATATATATATATATATATATATATATATATATATATATATATATATATAAGTGGATGGTTGTTACTTGTTAAATTGACAAGTAGACATTGCCAAGTAAGCAAAGATTGCCATGTAAGCTTATGATTCAATTTCATGTATGGAACAAACAATAATCTTTTTTTGCTTCTAATTAGTGCCAATCTTTAGTGGAGTAATCATTGACATTCATTTAATTGGATTAAATGATTAAGATGCATTAATGCACTATTGTTCTATAGTTCTACGTGGCTATCCAAATACATACATGTATTTAATTATATTAAATGTATATAAAAAATGTACATGCACTCTCTTAAATTAGTGACCGTGGCCTTTCTCTTTAGATACTCTTGCCCTCCCTTCATATTTCTCACAACATACAGGTTCTATTTAATTATTTATTCTTTAAGTTTCACCCACATCAAACTCTCCCTCTAAGTGATTTAACGACTACCAGACTGTTTTTATTTCTTCAATGTTGATTTAGAAAGTCACGGGAATATATATACATTGCTCTCTATTAGGAAAAAAAACACTAAGTATGATTTATTATCATTTTTCATTTAAAGACATAGTATACATATACGTATCAAATTCACCATCCAATTTTAAAGGCATGGCAACTTATGTGAGGTGGCCTCATGCATGAAAATAATACCTCCAGATAAAAAGCGATACTACCGTAGTAGCGTACATGAAAAATGATACCTCCAGACAAAAAGCAATACCTCATGCATAAAACCACCTTATTAAAGAGTTTTTGTTTAAACAGTATATCAACTTTCCAGATTATAATACAAATATTTCAAATAAATTGTGCAACGCGCGGACATGTTACTAGACACATGATCTAGATTGACAAGTAGGCTTTGGCACGTATGAAAATATTAACATGTTATCATATAGTTTAGGTGCATGTATTTCCTATTAGTACGAATGTGACTAGACACCTGATCTAGATTGACACATAGGCTTTGGCACATAAGAAAATGTTGACATGTCATCATATACTTTAGGTGCATGTATCTTCTATTAGTATGAGTACAATTTAATTCTTATCTTAATATCATAATTTTCAATGAAAATTGATTTAAAAAATATATATCTATTATGGAATGTATCTAATACTCCCTCCGTTTCCTTTTAAACTTCCCAATAGCTTTTTTGAGGTCAAACTTTGTAAACTTTGACCGTTTATAAAAATTCAATGTTAATGACCACTATTTTTTATCGTACCAGCCCATACCGCACCCACCCCTAAGCCATAGTATGAGAGGTAAATTGCGAGATGACTCAACAATTCCCACAAGCACACTGAGGCAGGCGGCAGGCCAGAGGGGGAAAGGGGGATGTTTCGAGCAAGTCTCGAACCCCAGACCTTGGGCAATATTGGCAATGCCCTTAACCCCAACGGTGTTATCATTGAGCATCGATTTTATACAGATATAATGATACTCACTCCTACAAGAAAGATTTGAGATTAATTATTGATATTCTGAGGATTGTAATTTCGGAGAGTAGTGAATAGAATAATGGGAAGAAAGGCTCACAAAGTTATCATAAGAAGGCTCTTTAGTCCCAGGCTTAGTACAAGTATCTTGCTCATATAATACAACCTCTTGGTCATATAATAGCATTCTGCAGTAGACGCCAAAAAAGCGCCTTCAGATTTCTCCGCAAAAGCCCGATGATGAAATGAGTAATTTATAAACTTGAACTCTATTTTTGCTTTAATAGTTAAGATAAGGTCTCAGGTTTTTCCTATAAAACATTCCTTTATTCCAATCCCATTCAAAAGCCCCGTTCAAGAGCTTTCCAACGACACCTCTCATGCCCCTTTCCGACTCCCGGTCGCCAAGTTGCGATTCAGGGGTAGAACCGTCTTTTATCGTCCAGGGGTAAAACAGTCTTTTCATATTTTTTGGAACACTAAAATTCCTCCAGAAAATAAAAATAGACTGGATGTCTGACGACATCCAGCTGGCAGCTAACACCCGTCAGCGGCCATGGCTGAAAGTTCAGGGCCGCTAGCGGCGCTGACATAGCCTCTGGCTCGACTCTTTTTTCAAGCCCAATTCAATTTTCGGCTCCTCTTTAGCCGTCCAGCCATACTTCCCCACGCCTATAAATATGACCCTCCTCCCTCAGTTCAAATCACATAGTCTACAGTTGACAACCTCTTTTCTCAAGAGTATTAACACTAAGCTTCTCCCTCTTTCTTCCAAAAATTGAGATATTGTCTTTTACTATTCTTGTCAAAAATAGCGTACAGTTCAGGTACTAACTCCTGAGGGCTCCAAATAAATTAATTGCTTAACTGTTTATTTTCCAGTAGTCATAATGTAGATATCATGCTAGTATAACATTTTTATCGCTTCCTAAATATTGTCTGTATAGTTGTTGTGCTGCCCAACTTGTGAATCGAATGCATGTCTAAACAAGGGTTAAAAATAAATGTTGTGATGCTTGTGATGAACCAATTAATGGTCTAAGTCTAGGTTGTTAATCCGGTTTTGCATGGGAATTATGTCTTTAAATTATTAAGCAAACTTGAGTTAGTAGAGGTCTTCATAATGCGGGCGAGTTGGGTGCCTAACACCTTCCCACCTTGTACCTTCACCCCCGAACCCTTTATTCTTGGGTACTTATATGTTCTATATGAGCTGGAGTCTTTCTAAAAACATGATCAGTTCACTTATCGCGCTATTGAGTTGTCCTTCGGTTTGTCCCTTCGATAAAACGCCGATAGCAGATTTGTGACCTCTTTCATGGTTTTTATTCAATTCAAGTCTTTACGAAATCTTTTCTAACTCGATGGTCCCTTGAACTTATCTAAACCCCCAACTTACAAATTTTCCAATAAGTACGTACTCCGTGGAAACCAGTTGGATAGGACGAAAATCCCGAGTCCTTACAGTGGGGACTTCACTGGGGATTTATTTAAGAGGGTGAGACTCGAATGTCAAGTTTGCTTAATTGTTTAATAACATGTTCCATATTTTTGCATCATTTGCATGTCCTTTGGCACAACCTTTTGACCCTTATCGACTCTCGAGGAAGTTTGTGTCGCAACTCGTAGAGAACCCGTATATAAAGGAATATACAGTTATCCTATCGTGCAAATCGACGCTTCCTCACCCATGACTCATCAATCCTTGTTGATGAAAAGAATTACAATTGATGTGTCGACCATCCACCAAACGGAAATTGTAATTTGTTGTGGTAACCTCACAGGAGCCAAAAGTCTCTAGCCCACATTCGTGCATTCGCTTGTTTGTTGTGCATGTGTCGTTGTAATGTCCGTCTGATCACATGTTTGCCTATAACCATGTCGTTGTAATGCTTGCCTGAATACATGAATATTGTGGCTATGTGCCAACATGTACTTACGTGCTAGGAGTCTTTTCTTTTATTTTTAGCTAGTTCCTAATGCCCGAAGATGGTGCGAGAATTCAATTCAATGAACACTCGTCATTTTCCCGGTGATATATTCTAAAAAAGGTCATGAACACTTTTTTAGGATCTTTTAGCAAAAAAAACGAGTCAGTCTTCAAACTTCCTCTCTCCCTTTTTCTATTTCTTTATTTTTCTTTTGATGTAATTCAGATTCGTCAAATAAAAGACAAAATTGAAAAAAAAAAAAAAAAACGGCAAAAAAAAAAAATCAAAAAAATAAAAAAGAAAAAAAATGAAAGACCGAAATTCTTTTATTTTATTTTTATCCCATTTTTCATTTTCTTTGAGTCTAGAAAAATAAAAAAAATGGGATAGTCCTTCTTTTTCTATTTTTTCTTAATTTCGTTCATAGACTCTATTTTCCTTTGATATTAGGGAAATATTTGGGCATTTAGGCTTATGGTTTTTTTTTTTTTTTTTTGGGACAATGTGCTTACTATGTGTGGGTCAACATTTTTCTTAGATGAGAGTCTCGTGGTCGTTTTGATTCTAAATGGTCATCTACAGTTCAGATTATGCCAGGGTCCATCAAGCGTTCCTCAGCTGAAGTTACACGGAAAGAATCTCTCCTCATGCCAGGGTTGGAAATCGGCCAGAGTGCTAAGAAGATCAAAACTCATTTTGTGACAACTGCATATCCAGTCCGCTAAACTTAAAGAGAGTCGGTACTTGATACTCAAGATGAATCCCTTGATTTGGGGGAACAACTGGACCGATCACTCCGAGAGGCCAAAATCCAAGTAGGCCTTGATCCTGATGAAACCCCGCGTCCCATTGAGTACAGAAGCGCAGGCAAGCCAATATAGGCCCTTGTTGAAGCACAAGACGATATTGAGTACCTAACCCAATAAATAGTTATCTATCACTCAGAGATCAAAAAGCTACAGAAAACGGTCGCTGGGTTGGAACAAGAATTAAGGTTCTAGAAGGTGGCAAGGTGATTCTTGATCAAGGGCAACCCCGTTGGCCTCAAGAACACATTTTTCAACAAATGAGGGCCTATGACTACATGTATTCAGTAGGACCAACCTATGAACTCATCCCAGAAAATAAAAACCCAAGTGTTTATTGCGAATACTGCCGAGCCTGTGGACATCACACCAATGATTGCAGGAATCTGAGAGACAAAATCCAAGCCTTCATTGATGAAGGGACTATGTGGCCCGTGTAACATTGGTTATCCAAGGAAAGATCGAGCATCCCTACCCGTGAATTCACGCCACTAGCAGTACCTATTCATGATGTAATGACAGCTCTACTTCGCCGAGGAGATCTGCAATTCCTAGAAGAAGTTTGGTCAGAAGAGGAAGATCATTACCTCTATTGCAGATATCATAGATGCTTTGGTCATCTCACTGAATAATGCTACCATTTGAAGTATGACATCCAATTTGTCAATAACTCTGGAGCTGTCTCTCCTCCAAAGTCCTACATATTCAAGACCACAGTACGAAAGTATGAACCAGATATTGAAGTCAACGTGCTCTGATATGATCATAATATGCTATATTTATATCCATTAATACTTAGTATTTTATACTTATGTTGTTCCTAAATATATTCATTATTCTTAATTTATGGTATAGGTACATTTTAAAGACATTTGGAATAAAACAAGCTAAAATCACTATTTTGGGCAACTTGATAATTGATGGTGATCTGACCATGATTCTCTTCTCCGATGTGATTCAAATTGCTGTGGAATGACTAGAAAGATTTCAACTACTATTATCTTCTGCAAGATAAAAGATTGAAATTGGATCGGTGTTAAAGAATTGATACCTTTTATGGATACAAAACTTATAACAACAGTGAGTTGGCTGTGCAGCTGTATGTGCTCTGAACAACATAGAAAAGCATGCCATATATTAAGGAATGTCAGGCTGTGACAGTAACTCTTCCATTATTATAGGAAGAGGAAAGTTATTATGAATACACTTTGGCGATTGTTGTAGAGATTATTCTGGAGGAAGAGAGAGACATTACTATAAAGAAGAAAAAAAAGAAAGATATCAAATTCTTATTTATTTTCTAAAAACATGTATATGCGTAACTAAACTCTTCATCTTGGTTGAAGTACTGAAGCCTCGGAATTAATAAAACCGTGAGATTATCTTGTTATTAATAATACTTTTTGTGCATGAATTTTGATAGTTCTTCAATGGTTATTTTCATGATGATATCTTTTAATTTCTGAGATGGCCACTTAGTTTGTTAATTGATATAATCTACTGCTAGATTATATATTAAGTCCGTAATTGCTTAATCCCTATAATCTGCGAAGCAACTAAGATTTAATTGTTTGTTGTTAACTCTTATATCTTAGGGAGAACTCTCAACTTGATTATACACAAACTGCTGTTGTTTGTGTAGTCTTGTTCTATCGATCTTTCTATTGCTTTAAGCTGCTATTAAATTAAACCAAAAGTGCTATTCTTAGGTTGTTTAATAGTTAGGATTAATTAAACTGTTGTCGTTCTAATTAACTATAAATAAGGAAAGATAGGAATTCATATTCCATGATAGATAATGTTGCATAAAATAAGTTATATTTATATCGATGATCAGTTATAATTCCGATGGTGGATGTTGACTTTAACCAAGGTTTGTCTCTTTTTGTTATTCATTACTCATAATTTTCTTTTATTTGTTTACATTAGAATTTGGTTCAATCAAAACCCCCCCCATACCATTACTTAATCAGCACATTATTACATAATTTAATTACCATTCTCTGCGGTTCGACCCTTACTCACCACTATTGCTTAGTAGTAGAGTCAGGTATTTTTTTCGGTAGCGCTCGGCACGCATCAAATTTTGGCGCTGTTGCCGGGGAATGCGTTAATTATTATTTTTTTTCTTCTGTTGATTAGAAATTGAGTCATCTAAATTTTAAATAAAAATATTTATTTTATTGTTTTTGAAAATTATCTGGCTGAAATTTTAAACTCATCAAATTTTGATCAAATTTAGTAATACTGTCATAGAATTTTGAAGTTTGCATTGATAAAATATTTTTCTTAATAAAAATATTGTTAAGAAAAAAAATAAATAAATTCTCAATGTCATAAATTTGAGCACCTATCTATTTAGGCCCAATTTGATCGTCTTTTTGGATTTTTAACTATTTTAGGTTTTTAGATTATTATTTTATTGTATTATTTTTCTTTACTAATATTTGATTCATCTATTAATCTTTTTGTGCCACTTAGCTTCTTATACTTGTGTTTTTGCATGCCCGATACTAGAACTACACACCAAGGTCCATTGTCATTTGATCCCGAGATAGAAAGAAGTTTACGCAGGTTAAAAAGTGAACTTAGAAAACAAGGTGGAACAAGTCCATTGCATCAGGAAACAACCCCGCTAGTGGATAATTCTGAAGAGGATTTGTTCCTCAACCTTTTGTTTCTTAGTGATCTTGAGCAAGAAGAAGTCATGAGTAGACCCATGACTTTGAAGGAGCTAGCAGCTCCAAACTTGGAACAACAACCACTTTGTATTACCTTCCCTGAGTTGGAGGAGGGTACTACTTTTGAACTTAAATCTGGATTAATTCATTTATTACCTAGTTTTCATGGTCTAGTAGGAGAGGATCCACATAAACATCTGAAGGAGTTTCATATAGTATGTACTAGCATGAAACCACCTACGGTAACAGAAGAACAAATAAAGCTTAGAGCTTTTCCCTTCTCTTTGAAAGGTGAGGCAAAAGAGTGGCTCTTCTATTTACCATCTGGGACCATTACTACATGGAACGATTTAAAAAAATTGTTTCTTGAAAGATACTTCCCTGCCCACAGAGCGGCTAATATGAGAAAAGAAATATGTGGGGCAAAGCAACATACAGGAGAATCTATGTATGAGTATTGAAAGCATTTCAAGAAACTCTTGATAGCTTGCCCAGATCACCAGATCAAAGATCAGCTCCTAATACAGTATTTTTATGAAGGTCTTGCACCGTCTGAGAGGAATTTGGTGGATGCAGCTAGTGGTGGAGCCCTCGTTGACAAAACCATTACTGAAGCTTCGAAATTATTGGAAAACATGGCAGCAAATTCCCTACAATTTGGAATTAGAAATGATGTATCCATACGTAAGGTAAATGAGGTAAGCAAAACTAATTTAGAGCAACAGTTATCAGAACTAACGTCTGCCGTTAGAACACTTGTTACAGGGAATATGCAACAAGTACAAGCTGTGCACAATTGTGGAATATGCTCAAGCTCAGGCCATCCAACTGACGTATGCCCAACCTTGCAAGAAGGGAGCTCCGAGCAAGTTAATGCCGCAGGACAATATAATCCATACTCACAAACATATAATCCAGGTTGGAGGGCTCACCGAAACCTAAGTTATGGTAATAGGCAACCAAATTTGTTTCAGAATAGAGCATTAGTCCCTCAACATCAGTTCCAGCTTAAGCAACAAAATTCTGGAAGATCAGGCCCTTCTTTGGAAGACCTAGTTAATACCATTGCAACTAACACTACTCAACTCTAGCAGCAAACTGCCCAATTTCAGCAAACGACAGAGTCAAGCATCCAAAACTTGGAAAATCAGGTGAGTCAAATGGCAACTGCCATAAATCGACTAGAGAGCAATGGCGGAGTGAACCCAAAGAATGTGAGTGCCATGACATTGAGGAGTGGGAAGGAGATTCAAGATCCAACAAAAGATTTGTCACATTTATGCAAACCCTCTGATGGAACTGATCCAGTTGATATTACCCTTACCAATCACGAGGGTGAACCTGTTCCATCAGCTGTTCCCCCTTTTGACAAAAATATTCCTTTTGGTGAGAAAGATGGAAAACAAGGTAAGTCTCCACCCCTTCCAGAATATGAACCTATTCCTCCTTTTCCTAATCGTTTAACCAAATCTAAAAAGGAAGAAGAGGAGGAAGGATACCTTGAGACATTTCGCAGATGTGAAGTTAATATCCCATTACTAGATGCAATCAAGCAAGTTCCACGCTATGCCAAATTTCTTAAGGAATTATGCACCCACAAGAGGACACAGAAAATGAAGAAGGGTGAGAAGGTAAGAGTAGGAGAAAATGTGTCTGCTGTTTTACAAAGGAAACTTCCAACTAAATGTAAGGATCCAGGTACGTTCACTATGCCATGCATGATTGGTGACACCAAGTTCGGAAAAGGCATGTTTGATTTAGGAGCATCAATTAATGTCATGCCATATTCTGTATATACTTCTTTAAAACTTGGTCCATTGATCAAAATTGGTGTTATTATTCAGCTAGCAGATAGGTCCAATGCATATCCTAGGGGAGTTGTGGAAGACGTTTTAGTACAAGTAAATAATTTAGTCTGCCGTGCTGATTTTTATGTGCTAGAAATGGAAAATGATCTAGATTCAACCCCTATTCTATTAGGTAGACCCTTTCTAAAGACCTCTAAAACAAAAATTTATGTTCATAGTGGTACACTTTCCATGGAGTTTGATGGCCAGGTAGCTGAATATAATATATATGACGCAATGAAATTTCCTAATGAAGATGAATCTGTTTGTGCAATTAATGTTATTGATAATTTAGCACAAGAAATTTTCAATCAGGAAGGTACGGATAAATTAGAAGTTTTCATGAGCCAAAGTCTTCAAAAAAGTGTTATTAATGAAACATTATTAAGCAAGGAGTTAAAGGAGTCTGTGGCTGAATTGGTGGAGAAGCCCTTGAAACAAGACCGGGGTAATGTTTCATATGTCAAATTACCTGCCACTAATGAAAAATTGTTCCCTTCAGTACAACAACCTCCCATCTCTGAAATGAAATCTCTTCCTAGTCACTTGAAATATGTTTTTCTTGGTGATGGAAACACATTACCCGTTATTATTTCAAGCAAGTTAAGTAAGCAACAAGAGGAGCAACTTGTAGATGTCTTGAAGGATCACAAAAGGCTATTGGATGGACTATTGCAGACCTTAAAGGCATAAGTCCTTCTACATGTATGCATTGCATCTTATTGGAGGAAGAGGCTAAGCCATCACGCCAGCCTCAAAGAAGATTAAACCCACCCATGATGGAGGTGGTAAAGAAAGAGATTCTCAAGCTTCTTCAAGTGGGGGTGATCTACCCAATTTCACACAGTCCTTGGGTTAGTCCAATCCAGGTAGTGCCTAAAAAGACTGGTATTACGGTTGTGAAAAATCAAAATGATGAATTGGTACCTACTCGAGTTCAAAATGGTTGGCGAGTTTGTATAGACTATAGGAAACTAAATGCTGTAACTCACAAGGATCACTTTCCCTTGTCATTTATTGATCAGATGCTTGAAAGGTTAGCTTGTCGTTCATATTATTGTTTTCTTGATGGTTATTCTGGATATTTTCAAATTGCTATAGCCCCAGAGGATCAAGAAAAGACGACATTCACTTGCCCATTCGGTACCTTTGCATACGACGCATGCCCTTCGGTTTATGCAACGCCCCTGCCACATTTCAAAGGTGTATGGTAAGCATATTTTCGGAGTATTTTGAGAATATAATTGAAGTTTTTATGGATGATTTCACAGTTCATGAAAACTCATTTGAAAATTGTTTGCATAACCTTACCCTCATTCTTAAAAGATGCATAGATACTAACCTTGTTTTAAATTCTGAAAAGTGTCATTTCATGGTAGATCAAGGTATAGTGTTGGGCCATGTTATTTCCTCTAGAGGTATAGAGGTGGATAAAGCTAAAATTGATGTTATTGAATCTTTGCCTTATCCTACAAGTGTGGGGGCAGTTCGTTCTTTTCTTGGTCATGCAGGTTTCTACCGCAGATTTATCAAGGACTTCTGCAAAGTAGCATTACCCCTATGCAAGTTATTGCAAAAGGATGTAGCCTTTCAATTTAATAATGAATGCAAGAAGGCATTCAATGATCTAAAGCAACGACTCATAAGTGCTCCAATTGTTCAACCCCCTGACTGGAACATTCCTTTTGGGTTAATGTGTGATGCAAGTGACTATGCCATTGGTGCGGTCTTGGGTCAACGAATTGGGAAAGCTCCTCATGTGATTTGCTATGCTTCGAGGACTTTGAATGATGCTCAAAAGAACTATTCCACCACTGAAAAAGAGCTTTTAGCTATCATATTTGCTTTAGAAAAATTTCGTTCTTATTTGCTTGGAACAAAAGTCGTCGTATTCTGATCATGCAGCTATTCGCTACTTATTAACTAAGATGGAGGCAAAACCAAGACTCATAAGATGGATACTTCTATTAAGTGAGTTTGATTTAACAGATCAAGGATAAGAAAGGCATGGAAAATCTGGTTACGGATCATTTGAGTCGTCTTACACACGTTGAAGATGATTCTATCCAAGATGGTGGAGAAGGAGGTGGAACAGTTCTAGATGCATTTCCAGATGAGCAGTTCTTTACCATTAAAGAGGTAGAACCATGGTATGCCGACTTGGTGAATTATTTGGTCACCAAGACATGTTCGTGGCTGAAATTCTTTCTATTCTAACTTTCTGTTATTTGGCTAAAAGAGAGAAGATAAAGAGTGACTCTAAGTACTATGTGTGGGATGATCCATATTTGTGGAAGCATTGTTCTGATCAAGTATTAAGAAGATGTGTACCCGAAACTGAAATTCTTTCTATTCTAACTTTCTGTCATTCTTATGCTTGTGGAGGTCACTTTGGAGCCAAAAGAACAGCAAGGAAGGTGTTGGAATGTGTATTTTACTAGCCCACTTTATTTCGTGATGCATATTTACATTGTAAGACTTGTACCCAATGCCAAAAGACAGGTAACATTTCTGAAAAAAATAAGATGCCACAAACTCCTATTCTAGTTTGTGAGATATTTGATGTGTGGGGTATTGATTTTATGGGACCGTTTTCTTCTTCTTTTGGTAATGTGTACATCCTACTTGCTGTGGATTATGTTTCAGAATGGGTGGAAGCAAAAGCCACCCGAACTGATGATTCTAAAGTCGTTGTGGATTTTGTGAAGTCTCATATATTTTCCAGATTTGGAATTCCAAGAGCATTACTAAGTGATCGAGGCACCCATTTTTGCAACTGATCAATTGAAGCATTATTAAGAAAATATCATGTACCTCATAAGGTGTCATGTGCTTATCATCCATAAACTAATGGACAAACGGAGGTGTCCAATCGCGAGATCAAGTCTATACTTGAGAAGACGGTTAGCCCCTCCAGAAAGGATTGGAGTCTGCGTTTGGATGATGCCTTGTGGGCTTACAGGATAGCATTCAAGACCCCTATTGGAATGTCCCAATATCGGCTAGTGTTTGGAAAACCATGCCACTTTCCAGTAGAGTTAGAACATCGAGCTTATTAGGCAATCAAAAGCTTCAACATGAGAATGGACGAAAGTGGGGAGCATAGGAGGTTGAAATTACAGGAATTAGAAGAGATTCACAATGATGCCTATGAGAATGCGAGTATTTACAAAGCGAAAATGAAAGCCCTATATGACAAAATGATATCTAGAAAAGAGTTTAAAGTGGGACAAAAAGTTCTTTTATATCACTCGAGACTTCGATTGTTCCCAGGTAAGTTGCGTTCCCGTTGGAATGGGCCATTTATTGTAACTAAAGTTTTCCCTCATGGTGCAGTTGAAATTAAGAGTCTCGCAACCTCTCAAGTGTTCAAAGTGAATGGCCATAGACTCAAACTATTCCACGAAGGATTCAAAGTTGAGAATGTCGAAGAGATAAGTCTTGAGGACCCAGTTTATCATAGCTGAGGAAGAATGGAGTCAGGCCAATGACCTTAAGTAAAGGCGTTAATTGTAAGGCAACCCAAGGGGAGTTTGTTCCTTTTCCTTAATCTTTTTATTTATTTTATTTTTTATGTGTTTTTATCTTCTTTTGCATTAATTTTTACATTGGGGACAATGTGAATTTTAAGTGTGGGGGGAGGACATTTGTGTGTTTTATTTATTTCTATTTCTACTTTATTTTCTAAAAAAAAATTCAAAATAAAAAACTACTATTATTCTATTTATTTATTTGTTTGTTTTGCTAACAAAAATAAAAAAAAAATATTGTGAATTATTCAAGCTTTAAAACATCAAAACATGATTGAATTAGTTGACTTACTATCTGCGATTAACTAGTATAATTATGATCATTGGAATTGTAGTACCATTTTCTTGGTGGACACATTTAACCTGTGAGATTTTGAGCCTTTTTAACTGAAAAATTTATATCGGTCTCACTATATTCTTTCATGTGTGATGTTCTTCCGTGAAATCGTTTCTCTAGAACTTGCCTTGATTCTCTTTGAGACCACATTGACACTTGCATGCATATGAATATGATAAAGGCACTACACACTTTGAGCTACATTAGCCAAATGGCCGAACCTTATGATCATATTTCCATTTAATTAACCCCTTTGAGCTTTAATGACCTTTTCATTTGTTATAAACCACATTACAAGCCAATTTTTATCCCAAACACATTACTTTCCCTTAGCCCTTGGACTAGTGGAGTTTTGTGAATTATGTGTTTGTACGGATATTCAAAAGAATAAGAGTGGGGGTGTTCAATTACGCGGTTGGTTATAGTTGGAGAAAGATGGAATATATTGTCATTTATATTTTATGAGTTCCATTTTTATGTATGGTAAAAAAAAATAAAAAATAAAAAAAAAAAAAACAAAAGAGAAGAAGTAGAAGGAATAATCGTGAATGCTGGAGGAAATGTGTTGAATATCAAAGTGTTGAAATTGTAGAAATCTATATCCCTGTTGAGATTTGAAAAAATAAAAGAAAACGAACAAAGGATGTTATGGGTGATGTATTCATGATGATGAGTTGTTGTTCTACGGAACGGTTCTATCAAATTGTTTCATGCAGCTATTTTGATTGTTATGTTGGAAGTAAAAGGTTGATGGTGCAATGTTATGAAGCCGTTTGGAGTATGGGGTGAGGATTCTAAATAAATCTATTTTATATAACAATAGTTGGGTTTTCATTCACTTTTGCTCCACTAGTTTCCTTGGCTTTGAGCTACATTTCCAAATATTGTCTCGACTTGACCTTTAACCTCATTACAACCCTTATAAGTCCTTTTGATTTGTATCATGCCATATGTAATACCAGTGGTGGAGAATGAGAAGATCTGCAAGCCTATGGTAGTAAACTTTCATTGGAATGAATTTTTGAGTGAAACACAAACCAATTAAACACATGAGTGTTAGGGTGATAATTTATTTCTTGTGAGGCTCCACCAAGTGAACTTGTTCCGATTTCCAATTGATATTTGCTTACTAATTAATCATGGGTGTGTTTGAGAAACCTAATTCAATTATGTTCTGAATTTCGAGGAGTTTGAGTATTCTCTTTGATTTTTAGTTGGGTTATTGGTTTTTATGAATAAAGTTAGTATTTAGCCGAGCACGGCCAAAAGCTAAGTGTGGGGGTATTTGATATGAGCATAATATGCTATATTTATATCCATTAATACTTAGTATTTTATACTTATGTTGTTCCTAAATATATTCATTATTCTTAATTTATGGTATAGGTACATTTTGAAGACATTTGGAATAAAACAAGCTAAAATCACTATTTTGGGCAACTTGATAATTGATGGTGATGTGACCATGATTCGCTTCTCCGATGTGATTCAAATTGCTGTGGAATGACTGGAAAGATTTCTACTACTATTATCTTCTGCAAGATAAAATATTGAAATTGGATCGGTGTTAAAGAATCGATACCTTTTATGGATACAAAATTTACAACAACAGTGAGTTGGCAGTGCAACTGTATGTGCTCTGAACAACATAGAAAAGCATGCCATATATTAAGGAATGTCAAGATGTGACAGTAACTCTTCCATTATTATAGGAAGAGGAAAGTTATTATAATTACAGTTTGGCGATTGTTGTAGAGATTATTCTGGAGGAAGAGAGAGACATTACTATAAAGAAGAAAAAAAAGAAAGATATCAAATTCTTATTTATTTTCTGAAAACATGTATATATGTAACTAAACTCTTCATCTTGGTTGAAGGAAACTGAAGCCTCGGAATTAATAAAACTGTGAGATTATCTTGTTATTAATAATACTTTTTTTGCATGAATTTTGATAGTTCTTCAATGGTTATTTTCATGATGATTTCTTTTAATTTCTAAGATGGCCACTTAGTTTGTTAATTGATATAATCTAGTGCTAGATTATATATTAAGTCCGTAATTGCTGAATCCCTATAATCTGCGAAGCAACTAAGATTCAATTGTTTGCTGTTAACTCTTATATCTTAGGGAGAACTCTCAACTTGATTATACACAAACTGCTGTTGTTTGTGTAGTCTCGTTCTATCGATCTTTCTATTGATTTAAGCTGCTATTAAATTAAACCAAAAGTGTTGTTCTTAGGTTGTTTAATAGTTAGGGTTAATTAAACTGCTGTCGTTCTAATTAACTATAAATAAGGAAAGATAGGAATTCATATTCCATGATAGATAATGTTGCATAAAATAAGTTATATTTATATCGATGATCAGTTATAATTCTGATGGTGGATGTTGACTTTAACCAAAGTTTGCTTCTTTTTGTTATTCATTACTCATAATTTTCTTTTATTTGTTTACATTAGAATTTGGTTCAATCAAACACCCCCCCCCCCAATACCATTACTTAATCAGCACATTATTACATAATTTAATTACCATTCTCTGCGGTTCGACCCTTACTCACCACTATTGCTAAGTAGTAGAGTCAGGTATTTTTTTTGGTAGCGCTCGTCACGCATGATGCTCGAAATAGATAAAGCACCATTCATACCACACTCGAACCCTCATGTTAATGGTTTCCTCAAAAAGCAAGGGTACATACCCGATACGGGTCTATGAAGAAATGGCCAAGGGCCCACCACTTTCAAATTCGAAGCCAAAAACAACTCATTCGGACTTGGCTACAAACCTACTGACAAAGAAATCCATGACCAGGCTCTGAAACAAAGGAACCAGTTTAAGGAAAAACAAGTCATACCTCGTTATAGCCCCACGCTAAATGGTAAGTTCATCACAGAAGGGGACTATTGCCCATACTACGGCTTCCCTGAGTCGTACTATGATGAGGAAGCCAAAGTCACAAACCCGGGTTTTGAAATCTTCCAAGACTGCAATCAATTAGACGAGGAGGCACACCACCCCTCAGAACCAGCAGGTCAAGACTGGACCAAAGCATCAGGTAACCAGCTGCTCGGTCTTTTATTCGGCCAAGAAACCAGAATGGCTGAAGCTCTTGAGATGAATGAAGAGGTAATGGCTCTCAACGATCGCAACTTCAATCCTGCCGACCTAATATATACCACTGAATATGTCACAATAGGATGGCGCAAAGAAGTAAGCTAGACTGGCCCGAATGGACGAACGGTCACGATATCTACCGGAGAATGCCCATGATGGAAGAATCTGATTATGAGTCTCAGTCAGAGTCAGTGTCTAGCATAGGTCCTAAGGATGAGTCAGTAACAGGGAGTGTTCCCTTTTCTTTTCCTAAGTCTAGTGTCAATGTGAGGGGAAATTCAGATCCCTTTCTTGCTGTTTTCAATTCTTAATAAAATGAAAAATCCTTCTGCTTATTTTTCGCCTTTTTTAGCTATTGATAAACCCAATGATGAAAATGAGTTGCCTAGAGATCTGCTAAAAGCAGTAATAAATCATGAACAAAAGACCTCCATTGTGGAAGAAACAGAGTTAATTAATCTAAGCAATGAAGGCGAACCTCGTGAAGTAAGAATTGGATTATCCCTAACTGAATAGGAACGTGAGCAATTTACTGAACTTTTGAAACTATACACGGATGTCTTTTCTTGGTCTTACAAGGACATGTCGGGAATTGAAAGAAGCATAGTTGAGCATAAGATCCCTTTATACCCTGATGCTAAACCAGTTAAGCAGAAGCTACAGCGCCTCCGACCATAATGGGCATTGAAAATAAAGGAAGAGGTGCAAAAGCAACTTGCCGTGGGATTTATTGTGGTATCAAATTATCCTGAATGGATCTCCAATGTGGTTCCAGTACCGAAGAAGGATGGCCGAGTCCGAATGTGCGTCGATTTCAGGAACCTCAACAAAGCTAGCCCAAAAGACGATTTCCCTTTACCCCACATTGACCTTTTGGTAGATAACACAGCTGAGTATGCCTTATTGTCATTCATGGACGACTATGCAGGATATAATCAGGTTCAAATGGACGAAGAAGATATGAGCAAAACAACGTTCTTAACTCCTTGAGGAACCTATTGCTACAGAGTCATGCCCTTTGGATTAAAAAAACGGAAGTGCAACTTACCAAAGGACCGCCACAACTTTGCTACATGATATGATGCATAAAGAAGCCGAAGTCTATGTGAATGATATGATTGTGAAATCAAGGAACCGATCGCGAGACGGGCATATTTAGGCGCTCCACAAGTTCTTTGAAAGGTTACGCAAGAATAACTTCCGACTGAATCCTCAAAAATGTGCATTCGAAGTCACGTCAGGCAAGCTGTTGGGTTATGTAGTCAGTCAAAGGGGAATCGAAATTGATCCATCCAAGATCAAAGTGATAGTTGAAATGCCACCGCCCAAGAATGAAACAGAAATTAGGAGGTTCCTCGATCGACTTCAATACATAAGTAGGTATATATCAAAGTTCACCATAACATGCAAACCCATATTTAAGAAGTTGAAGAAGGGGGTCAAAATTGAGTGGGATGATCAGTGTCAAGAAGCGTTTGAGAAGATCAAAGATTACCTAGCCAACCCACCTATTCTTGCTCCTCCCAAGCAAGGTCTGTCGTTGATCCTTTATTTGACGGTAACCAACACTGCCATGGGGGCTATGCTAACCCAAGCCATAGAAGATCAAGAATGAGATATATATTACTTAAGCAAGAAATTCATCGACTATGAAATCAGATACTCAAGCGTTGAAAAGACTTGCTTAGCTCTAGTGTGGGCCACAAAGAAACTCAGACATTACATGCTCAATCACCACGTATTGGTGAGGTCAAGGATGAATCCCCTCAAGTATTTCTTGAAGAAGCCAGTCCTAAGTGGAAGAATCGCAAAGTGGACGGTTTTGTTGTCCGAATTCAATCTCAAGTTTGATCCCCAAAAGATCATCAAAGGACACGCGGTTTCGGAATACTTGGCCGAGAACCCCACTCACACAGCCAAGGAACACGAGCAATATGACTTCCCTGATGAAGATATAGCCTTAATTGAAGAAAATTGCTGGAAGATGTACTTCGACGGGGCATCCAACCAAAAGGGTTATGGCGCAGGAGTACTCTTGGTATCCCCGGATGAAGCCCATACTCCCATCTCAGTAAAGTTGGACTTCCCTGTCACTAACAATGCGGCCGAATATGAAGCTTGTATTATTGGTCTACAAGCAGCTGTAGGCTTGGGAATCCGATTGCTCAAGGTCTATGGGGATTCCCTACTAATCATCAATCAAGTTTCCAGGAAGTGTAACATTCACAGCGAGAGCCTGTCACTCTACAAGGAGTTTTTGGATAAGGTACTTGACAATTTTGAAGAAGTAACCTTCACATACCTTCCACGAGAAGATAATCAATTTGCAGACGCTCTATCCAAATTAGCATCCTTTAATTATCATACCCGGTCCAGTTAGCATGATGCCCGTTTGTATATACAAAGAAGAAGCGAGCCAGCCTTTTGCAACAACATTGACACAGAAATGACCCTGGCTCCGATCGAAGAGGATCCTTGGTATCAATACGTTTTCAACTACATCACCAAAGGAATATACCCTCAAGACGCACCACTAAGAGCTCAATGGGCCATCCGTCTCTTAGCAGCGCAATACATAAAATACAAGGGAGTTCTGTACAAGAAATCCCACACCGGGGTTAACCTCAGATGCCTGAACTCCGAAGAAGCCGAAGAGATTATGGACGAGGTACACAATGGTGTGTGTGGACCACACATGATCGTTGGAATGCTCTCTAGAATGGTCCTACGACTGGGATACTATTGGACTACTATGGAAAGGGATTGTTACGACTATGTCAAGAAGTGCAAGAAATGTCAGATATATGCCAACCTGCAACATATGCCACCCTCAATGCTCCACAACTTCACATCCCCTTGGCCATTTTCCGCATGGGGAATAGATATCCCTAGTAAGATCACCCCAAAAGGCTCGGGAGGACATGAATATATCCTAGTAGCCATAGATTATTTTACCAAATGGGCCGAAGCCCAATCCTATGCTGTCCTTACCTCCAAACAAGTGTCCAAATTCATAAGGAACAACATCATTTCCCGATATGGCGCTCCGCATGAAATCATTAGTGACCATTGATCCCATTTTAAAGCCGAAAAAGCCACCCTCCTAAAAACTACAAAATCCAGCACCACAAATCGTCCCCTTACCGTCACCAAACCAATGGCGCAGTAGAAGCCGCCAACAAAAACCTCAAGATTATCATTGAAAAGATGATAGAAAACTACAAAGATTGGCCCATAAAACTTCCATTTTCCCTTTGGGGATATAGGACATCCGTAAGATCCTCTACGGGAGCAACACATTATTCCCTAGTCTACGGAATGGAAGTAATTCTACCCATAGAAGTCCAACTACCTTCCATGCACATAGCCCTAGAAGGTGAAATTCCTGAAACCCAATGGTTACAAGCCCGCTACGAAGAACTCATGTTCACGGATGAAAGACGCCTACGGGCTCTAGACCATTCCCACATGTAACAGCAACGCATGGCAAGAACATTCAGCAAAAAGGTTCGACCTCGGAGTTTAAAGGAAGGAGACTTAGTTTCGAAAGAATTACGTGCCTCAATTACCGACCCTAGAGGGAAATTTCGACCAAACTTGTCTGGTCCGTTCATCATCAAAGACATTCTATCAGGAGGTGCAGTCAGACTCATGGATAATGATGGCATCGACTTCAGTCAGCTCAGCAATATGTACCAACTGAAGAAGTGCTACGTCTACAAAAAAAAATAATAATAAAAAACTAATAATAAAATAAAATAAATAAATAAAAAAATCCGAAAATTTTAAAAAAAGAGACGTACACAAATTGAATGAACTACGCTAGCCTAATTCCACACTGGATACGTAGGTAACCCTTTTAAGGGGCCCGGCTAAAATCAATCAAAAATTCCATTCAACTCATTGAAAAAGGGATAATCTTTATTCAAACTAAACAAACAAGCTTACATTGCAAAAATTAAACTTCCTAAGGTTACAAAAAAATAATAATAATAATGCAACTATGAGGGTTTAAGCTAAACAAATTCTTATTATTATTTTAAAACTAGACTTGCTTTCTAAGAAAACCACTTTAATCCTTCTTCCTTTTAGAAGGATTCGTTGAAGAGTTTTTCTTTGAAGGACCCTGGCTTGAGGACGATCTATGATCACTCCCTTCAGCTGGGGGCTTGCCTCTTTTCAGTACATGATAGCCTCACTCATGAGGCCCTTCCTTTCTTTTCTTGCTTCCTGTTCTTGAGCCATACTTAGGCTTTAGTTGGTCCCACTCCAACGAAGGGCTCGTCTTGCTTCTCCATCACTGCAGGAAAACCAGTTCAAATAGGTCTCAGAAACTTGAGTCGGGGCAATTACCCGAGGTACAGTCCAACGATCCGTGCCACGCCAATACTTTCCCCAATTCGCAGCAAATTCATTGGTCAAAGCTATGATAGTTGGCATTGTCATCTCCTGACGAGGGATAACCTGTTTCAACCCATACCCTGTACAGACCCACTATGGTAGTATGAGGAACAAAATTGCCACAGGCCACTAAGGAAGTCAAATTCCACCAGGTCACGTGCCAACGGATAGCATGGCCTGCATGAAAAAAGGCATCCCATTAAGCAAGGGACTTTTCAGAATATAGCCTTTTCCTAACCAAAAAGCTAGCGGCGGTATAAGTTTTCTTTGACCAGGCTCGAGGGACACGAGCTATCATCTTCTTTGGTGACTCTATTAGCCTTAGATGCTCACATAACCAAATTTGAAGCAGCAGGGGGCTATCAGGAAAAGCTTCTTGAAGAGAGATTTTCAACCTATCAAGCCCAATAATAGTTTCTCCTATAACCAGATGCAAAGGAGAGTGCCCTTCAGCCATTTGATTTACTACTCGCAGCAATGAGGCTCTACCCAAGTTAGGCGACTCGGCATTAGCAAACAATAGGCGGTTCAATAGGCAAACTACAACAGCCTGTCGGCGGCAACGATTAAATATTGCACCTTTGTCAAAAGAAATAGAAAAATTTTCGCAGAGCTAAACTCAGTCCACATCGACACCAAGAATCATGCTTTTGGCTTCTACAGATGATAAGCCTAAGGATTTCCTGTACTAAGCACTAAAACCATCTCTCAAATAAGGCACATCTGGAGGAAGAATATCAGGCATATTAGTGATCGCAGCAAATTCTTCAACTAAAGAGCATAATTCAGAGTTACCAAAACGGAAGACATGCAAGTCGGGTTCCCAATAATTCAAAGCAGATCGAAGAAGGGGCCACAATATTTTGGTTGGTTTTATAGTCAACAAGGTAGAGACATGGAACGGAGCTAGTTCAAGTTTGTCTTCTATGGTCAAATTTTTGCACCAGGCATCGAGGTGGTTTTCAAAGGATTTCACCATGGTAGAAGCTTTGGGAAATTTGAGAGAGCTAAAGCCTAAAAAGTGATACAACATCAAGCATCCCGTAAATCCTATTTATAGGCAAAAACGCAGGCCAAAGAAGTCAGAAATCCACGAAAAAGCCCAAACCAGAGCCGTCATCTGCAGCCCAGCGCCGCTAGCGACCCTAACCCTAGCCCGATCAGATTTTCTCCTCTCGCTCCAGCCCGCCCACTTGGTCCAGTCTGCTCGATTTAAGCCCAGTTTTGATACGCACAGCTGAATTACAAGGCCCGAGACTCTCTTCGTTTTATCTTTTCTATTTTCTATTTTTATTTTATTTCCTTTTTTGAAGGGGGTATAATATGTGTAATTTTTTCTTTTTCTTACAATTTTTACCTTTTTTTATTTTATTCTCTAAATTGTGCCTTTTTCCCTACTGCATAACACATTGCATACTTAGAGATCAGACGGGCATAATCAAGTCATCATATCATACATATCATAAAAATGCATAAACACAGGAGTTCAAAGTCTCAAGGTCAATGTCTACAAAGAAATCCAACACCGCTCAACCAGAGTCGTCATCTTCATTGCTGTCAGCCTCATCATCAACGGACGGTCCCTGACAATAGTGCCCAGTCGAATAATGGATGGAGCCTTGGTTTCTAAACGAGCTGTAAATGGGCCTGCTGTTGTTAGGCCCCATGTCTCGCCTATCATATGTTGGTGCACGTATGGGGGTACCTGCCGAAAACCCCACTCCGAAGAGGCTCTCTGTGGCCTGACCAGCAATGTCCATAGCCATATCCTGATATTAATGCCCAGTATGAGGCACATCCTATCCAGGGGCGTTCGCCCAACCTCCAGCCGTGTGGGTAACAATAGGCCTGCTCTCAAGAGAAGGTTGGGAACCCGCAGGAGAGAACATCTCAGGAATGTATGGCATAGAAGGTCCGGGCGCCTCATCAACAGGAGGCCTGGTCACAGCTACGGGAGGTAAACGAGCAATATACGGTCTGCTCACCGAAGAGGCCCTCGCAGCAGAAGAATGTCGAGGTCCCACCAAAAACGAAGACTGAGACATCTGCAGACCATCAAGATCGAGATGTTAAGTTAAGCACTTCACTTAGCTAAACAAAGGATAAAAGTCTACTTACATCAACGGTCTTAGACCGAGAACTCTTCCCCTTGGCCATCACTCGGCCATAGCCTTTCTTCAACAGGTGAATGAGCTTGAAGATCTGAGAGGTCTGCTCCCGGTTCAGCTACCCAAAAAAAAGAAAAAAAAAACAAAAAAAAAAAGATAGAGTCAGCAAACACAAGAAGGGATAAAAAGGAGCTTACCCCTGTACAACCATCAGGCAAGGGCAAGCCCTCAACAGCCTCTCCGTCAGCCATATGTAGAGGGAACTCCTCGATTATGCGTCCCCCGCTCTCCCCAATGTACCTCACCTCATTAGTCGGCAAGGTCACGCTTAGGGGCTGCCCCGAGGAACTCTAGAATAGGACATCTTGGGACCCTGAGGAGCCAGACGATCCACCTGCGAGACACAAAAAGTCAGTATATCACGCATATAGCTAAAAAGATGCAGATAAGTCTCTTACCTCATAAGTGAGGCCGGCATCAGACGATCCAAGCAATAGGCCAGGTACACGGCCGTGCGATCCAAGACAAGAATCTCCGCCATAAGAAACTCTGTGGCTCACATACCACGAGCCACGACCCCCAAGTCCCGCACGCTCAGACTGCGCAAATAGAACATGGTTAGAGGAGGATGCTCCGGAACCAGGTGGCTCCCAAGGTGGGATAAACTAGCCGAGCCAAACGATCCCCCAAATACCACACAAAGCCAAATGGCCCCTCGAAGACCGCCCGCAAGGAGGACACTCTGAAAGACTCCATGGTAATATGGGGCGGAACCCCAGGAACATCATCAAAAGTGGACCATGACACCGACAGGTTATCAGTTCAGAAGTTCATTCACACCAAATGAACCAAAAAAAAAAGAAGGATGCATAAGTCAACAACATACTGCAGATGCAGTATGGCTCTCAAAGAAAGCCCGAAAATACTCCAGAGAGTTAAACGAATGGTTATCTCTACCAATCCTCCGTGAACCTAGCGGGAACATCCTCAAACCAGGACGGTGAGGACCAAAAGTAGGAAAATACTCGAAAAACCACAACTGCCATATAAGCAAAAAAAAGGGATAAGCTTCAAATTCAAAAGCATGCAGGGGCAAAGAAAAAAAAACATATGTGCCTACCTCCAGTATCTTGCACGGGCCCGAGATAGACGCCCTCTCACTCGACGGTTTGGGCCTGCAAGCCCGGCGACACCATCTCACTAAGGTAGCATAGGCACCAAAGTTGAACTCATGGACCTTGGTCAAATCCTCTAAACATGTCAAGAAATCGACTTGACATACGCTCTTCTTCTGAACGAAAATGGTCGACCCTAACAAGCAAGCTAGAAAAATGCGGGCTCTCTGCTCCTCGGTAAGCCCTTGCTCTGCCAAAGCTGCCCATAATCGCAATAAGGAAACCTGATCCTTATCAAAGTAGGCAGACACAGGCCCATAAAGCTCGTGCAACCTGTCACTCTGTCGTTAGTAACTCGCGTCGTACCGAATACGCCACCCTCAAAAGGACAGACCCGTCAGCATAGCGAACTGGTAAGGGGAAGGGAACATCTCTCCTACAGGCGTGTGGAAAGTGTTCGTGGAATACCATAACCTCTCCAATAGCCCGTAGCGACAATCCTAGTATCCCCGGAGTGACAAGCAGGGATAACAGTCAAGAAATGGTCAAAACTCGACCCCAATACCAAATTCCTAGCTCCAACTGAAATAGTGTCCAACATCATAGCCCTATGGGAGGTAGACCCATGAGCCTGCAACAAAACGCCAACACCCTAGCCAACAAACAAAATTTTCTCAACACCTCATATACTACAAATACAGCCAAAATAATTTCACACAAATCATATACAACTGACCACCAATCCAGTACAAGTCCTAATTTGTTCATGTGCCGAAGCACTAACAGTTCAAATTTTCAGTTAAAAAAAAACATATACTGAACAGAAAAAAGAAAAGAAAAAAGAGAGAGTCAGAAAACATACCAACTCAAGGTTAGACAGATGACTCTGCCTGACCGGTAGTAAAATACTACGGTCCCAAACCCCAGCCGGGCGCCAGTCCAGTCGCATGAATGAATCCTGATACAGTCGAGCTCCATCCGCACGGTGGCCCGAAGGTGTACTAGTGGAGGGAAGCCCAGTACGGAAAAGGTCCCGGTCATCCTCCCCTTCACCCATGGGACGTTTTCCTTTGTCTGCGGGAGCCATGGGAGTATAATGAAGCTTTCTCTTTCTACAAGTGGAAAATTAAAAGTTTCAGATTCACAAGAAACAAGCACCCATTCAACAATGCAACCGAAAATTCAGCAACTAGACGAAAAAATAAGCAAGTTCAAGACAAAAATCAAAGAGTTTGGTCAAGAATTGACTTACCTCAAGCAAATGGAAGAACTCAGCAATGGTGGTTGTTCGACAATTGCTCTCGACAAAGAAGAAGAAGAAGAATGTAGCAAGACGAGAAAAAAAATTCGCGACAAAACGTTTTGGCCAGGTCAAGTTGAGCGCCGTTAGCGGCGCTCGCGAGAGTCGCTAGCGGCCCTTCTCCAGTCCAGAATTCGTTATTCCAGTTCGTTGCGGCAAATATCAGTACCAAACACGCGAAGCGAGTCTCTTTGGCCCACAAATTCAAATTCGACAGTTGGCCAATTTTATGGTACCAACTATTTGCAGGTAAAACTAACCCAGTTATTTTTGCGGGTCCCAAATACTGAATCCCGGATATATACTGCGACAACTTTTACCGCCCAAAGTGTCAAAATTATTTTCTGAAGTCCGGTAAATTTGTCGGTCTCCCCTATATCCAAATAAAAAATCCCAAATGTCCCAATGTCTCAATATCCCAAAACGTCCCGAAGTCCCAAAGTCACAAACGTCCCAAACTCCCAAAGTCACAAATGTCCCAATATCCCAAATGTTCCGACTTCCCAAAGTCACAACGTCCCAAAGTCACAAATGTCCCAACGTCCCAATGTCCCAACGGCTCAAATGTCCCAATATCACAAATTTTGGGGTCAGTCAATGATCGCTTAAGTTATTACGGTTAAACTGTCCTTCTGCGAGATCACAATTTTTGGGGTCAGTTAATGATCGGTTAAGCTATTGCGGTTAAACTTTCCTTCTGCGAGGTTACTTATTATGTGTCAGTCAATGATTGCTTAAACTGTTGCGGTTATATTGTCCATTACATGTTTCAGTCAATGATTGCTTAAGCTATTGCATTTAAACTGTTCATATATTTTAACCATTTTATAGCTGTCATTTTGATCGCACTGTCTCGTCGACCTTTTCGTTTCTTGTGCAGGGACGGAACCTCGGCAGCCGCCGAGTGTTGTTTAGTCACTATTTGCTCGATAAAGCATTTATACTATTCACTCTCACCAGTGTTACTTCCCATTTACAGCCGTTATTTTTAATCGTGCTGTCTCGTTGACTTTTTCGTTTCTCGTACAAAGATGGAATCTCGACACCCGCCGAGCGGTGTTTAGTCACTTTTTGTCGAAGCACTCTACGTTAATCATTCTCAAAGTATTACTAACTTTTTCATTCACTCTGAATACAGGTCCCCAGTAGACGTTTAGGCCATCTACGAGCGGTGTTCTATCTTGTTACCATAACCATTATTTTCTCTTGTGTTCACAGAGATGAAATTTTAGTACACTACGAGCATGTCCCAGCTCAGGTTTGTCTTCATATGAATACATACTGTACACTCTCACACACCGTGTGCACATCAGCATCCTGCATGTAGCCTTCGGAATACTTTGATCTTCGCTTTCACTCAAGATCGATCAAAGTGGGGGCTTCTGTAGACGCCAACAAAGCGCCTTCAGATTTCTCCGCAAAAGCCCGATGATGAAAGGAGTAATTTATAAACTTGAACGCTATTTTTGCTTAATAATTAAGATAAGGTCTCAGGTTTTTCCTCTAAACCACTCCTTTATTCCAATCCCATTAAAAATCCTCGTTCAAGAGCTTTCCAACGACACCTCTCATGCCCCTTTCCGACTCCCGGTCGCCAAGTTGTGATTCAGGGGTAGAACCGTCTTTTACCGTCCAGGGGTAAAACAGTATTTTCATATTTTTCGGAACACTAAAATTCCTCCGAAAAATAAAAATAGACTGGATGTCGTCATTATGACGACATCCAACTGACAGCTGACAGCCGTCATCGGCCCTAGGATAAAACTTAGGGCCGCTAGTGGCCCTGAACAGCGCTGCTAATGGCGCTGACATAGTCTCTGGTCCGACTTTTTTTTCAAGCCCAATTCAATTTTCGGCTTCTCTTTAGTCGTCCAGCCCTACTTCCCCACGCCTATAAATATGACCCTTCTCCCTCAGTTCAAATCACACAGTCTACAGTTGAGAACCTCTATTCTCAAGAGTATTCACACTGAGCTTCTCCCTCTTTCTTCCAAAATTTGAGATCTTGTCTTTTACTATTCTTGTCAAAAATAGCCTACAGTTCAGATACTAACTCCTGAGGGCTCAAATTAAATTAATTGCTTAACTGTTTATTTTCCAATAGTCATAATGTAGATACCATGTTAGTATAACGTTTTTGTCGCTTACTAAATATTATATGTATAGTCGTTGTGCTGCCCAACTTGCCAATCGAATGAATGTCTAAACAAGGCTTAAAAATAAATGTTGTGATGCTTGTGATGAACCAATTAATAGTCTAAGTCTAGGTTGTTTATCCGGTTTTGCATGGGAATTATGTCTTTAAATTGTTAAGCAAACTTGAGTTAGTAGAGGCCGTCATAATACGGGCGAGTTGGGTGCCTAACACCTTCCCACCTCGTACCTTCGCCCCCCGAACCCTTTATTCTTGGGTACTCATATGTTCTGTATGAGCGGGAGTCTTTCTAAAAACATGATTAGTTCACTTATCGCGCTATTGGGTTGTCCCTTCGGTTTGTCTCTTCGATAAAACGCCGATAGCAGATTTGTGACCACTTTCATGATTTTTATTCAATTCAAGTCTTTACAAAATATTTTCTAACTCGATGGTCCCTTGAACTTATCTAAACCCCCAACTTACAAACTTTCTATAAGGACGTACTCCGTGGAAACCAGTTGGATTGGACGAAAATCCCGGGTCCTTACATCTGCTTACACATATTTTCGACTACTTTAGTAGATTACCAGAATAATACAAGTCTCTTGCTCATATAAATACAACCTCTTGGTCATATTATAGCATTGGGCATGCTGATATTTTTGCCTACTTCAGTAGATTACCAGAATAATACAAGTCTCTTGCTCATGTAAACAAACTCTTGGTCATATAATAGCATTCTGCTCACAGATATTTTCGTCTACTTCAGTAGATTACCAGAATAAGCCAATTCTCGTGCTCATGTAATACGAACTCTTGGTCATATAATAGCAGTCTACTTACAGATGTTTCTGTCTACTTCAGTAGATTACCAGAATAAGCCAATTCTCTTGCTCATGTAATACAAACTCTTGGTCATATAATAGTATTCTGCTTAAGATATTTTCGTCTACTTCCGTAGATTACCAGAATAATAAAATTCTCTTGCTCATGTAATACAAACTCTTGGTCGTTTATTGGCATTCTGCTTACAGATATTTTCGCGTACTTTAGTAGATTACCAGAATATTACAAGTCTATTGGTCCCTAATATACTTCGGATCAGCCATTACATTGGGTTAATGATTGACAATAATCAACTATATATGTATTACCTTATTGTCTCTATCTTTAAGATAACTACTGATTCTGGGCATTTTAAAGATGCTGGGACATGTTTATGGTCGACCTCCAAATGATCTACACAACGAGCCTCTAAATCACGAGTCTCCCGACACCAAATAGGTCTCGTCATCAGAAATTCAAAAGTGCAAGGTATGTACGTTTCAAAAGTGCATTAAAGAGGCATCAAAAAGCCACAACCACCCTCACAAAAACTACTAGGGTCCGTGGGGGCGGAAGCACTAAAACAACCTTAAATTACATTAAAAATTAAGAAAGGTTTACATCCCATATAGAGCTACGCTCGACAGCACGTTAAAATACTTGGAAGGCTGTTCTCCAAGAAGACACCCTCCAGCTCTGGGAAGATAGATTTCTAAGATGAAATAACAAGTCACGGTCTGGATCGTCTAAGCTTGGGAAAACTGGGCGAAACATGGCAAAGCGATTAAAAAGTGAGCCTTTAAGCAATTATACGTATCACATTCCCTTCCGGGAATACAAAAGAGTCATTTCGATACTTTCTATAATTGATTACATTTCATGCTCTCTAGCGGTCTTTTGAAGTGACAAAACTATTTTCAAATGTTTGAGGGTCACTCCCCTCTATCTGTTATGTAGGTTTAAAGCGTCACTTCTACCGTAGTATAGGGTCACTTATAATGTTGAGGGTTCACAGGGCCACTTTCTTCCAGTTTGAATCAGGGTCACGTTTTACTTATCCGGGGTCACTTTACTATTATAAGACGTCATTTCGTTATTATCTACTGTCACATATTAATTACTTAGAGTCACTTGTAGTTTTCATTGAAGGTATAAGGCAAGGTCATGGGTTCGAATCTCCATTCCCCTCAATGCCTTGTTTCTGCTGGTTTCTAGGAACTATACTAGCCTCTTATTGGTGTTATGTAGACGGGGCCAGTGCTTGCGCTGGTTATTCAGCTAGACTGATAAGTTCTCTATTGAACACGAGAGTCTGAACATGACGTAGCAGGGGGTGCCTCCATCGCCATTCACTTCCACCCTCTTTTAACGAGCAAGCAAAAAAATAAGAGATCCGTAATGCAGGTTTAAAGGGTCAATTCTACTGTATAATAAGGTTAGTTTTAATGTTGAGGGTCCACAAGTGCTACTTTCGAGTAGTTTTTTATCAGGGTCACGTTTTAGTTATTTTGGGTCACTGTGTTATTTTCTAATGTATGTTTATTGTAATCTAGGGTCGCTGAACCACAATGTCAATTGTCAATTTGTCATGCATGCACCAATTCCTCTATCTTCCACCTCATTTTTCATTCTCTCTCCTTTGCCTCCTTCCCTAATCACAGTAATCAGTAATCTCTAGTTCTCTACCCACTATGGACTATGGTGATTGGTGCGTGCATCCAATACACACACTTTCCTACTTTTTGGTTAAATTATATGATTTCTTATCTTCCCATCTAAATTAATTAAATATCATACCTTATCATTTTTTACAATTTCGCTACAATACATGACACTTATCCTTTTTGCTACGTTACATAACATTAGACATTGCCTACAGTATGGGTACAATGAAACCACAAAACTTCCATAACGCTTCTGCAAACTGGACAATGGGGACGAGTGTCTTCTAATTCAGCATTGTAACGTCGTATTCGTCCATCTTCAATATTTGAGTATCACTCCCCTCGATCTGTAATGTAGATTTAACGGCTCACTTCTACTGCAGTACAGGGTCACTTATAGTGTTGAGTTTCACAGGGCCATTTTCGATCAGTTTGATTCAGGGTCACGTTATACTTATTCAGGGTCACTTTATTATTATCTAACGTCATTTTAGTATTATCTAGTCTCAGATTTTTAACTGAAGATAGTCACTTTCGAAGACTATCTCAAACAACTTACAATAAGCTCGTCTCAAACAAGTTTACCCACTTTTTGCCTAGCCTAATAAGTACCACTATAGTAGTGCATATATTGACAACATGTAGACATAAATATATAGAGTTACTTTATTTCTACTCCTTAAGTTCATAGTCATAATTTCATAGTGAAGTTCATATAACTACTTAGTGATATTATTATTATCTATGGCCACGCGCGCTTTAAACATTTACAGTCACTTCACTCAAGTCAAAAGTAATAAACTTAGTATTATCCAGGGTCACTGAACCACAATGTCATAGTAAAGTTCATAACATGAGTACAGCCTACCCGTAGTCGTTACATGTTCTTGGCAGAGGTAAGCTCCATGTGGATCACCAATTGAAGTGAATAAACATTCTTCAGTGTCGTGTTGGTACAATCAAATCAAGTTTCATGGTGGTATTTTGGTATAATTTAAAGAAACATTAAGTGATGTTGGTACACTATAATAATTCTTGAATACATCCGTAATATTCGATTTGCTCTAACGTAGTTGTTTTGTTCATATTTCGCAGACAACTATACAAATCCTATATGCGCATTACTTCTTGCATATGCGTCTACTATGCTAGTATTTGAATAGCCAACAATAGTCATCATAGTTGCCTCCTGGCCCAAAAATAATAAGAAAACTAATTGAAGTTCGTACACTATAATAATTCTTGAATGCATCCGTAATATTCAATGTGCTCTAACGTCGTTATTCTGTTCATATTTCGTGGACAACTATATAAATTCTATATGCGTATTACCTCTTGCATAGGCGTATACTATGCTAGTATTGAATGGGCAACAGTAGTCATCATAGTTGCCTACTACCACAAAGATAATAAGAAAAACTAAATGAAGTTAGTACGGTATAATAATCATATATTACAGCCAAATAAATCTGTTGATATTTATCTGAGAACTATAGTGTACCAACTTCACTAAATGTTTCTTAAAATTGTACCAAAATATCACCATGAAACTTCTTGCATAGCCGTGTACTATGCTAGTATTGAATGGCCAACGGTAATCATCATAGTACGTTGCCTCCTACACTATAATAATTCTAAAACGCATCAGTAATATTCGATTTGCTCTAACGTATTTGTTCTGTTCATATTTTGTGGACAACTATATAAATTCTGTATACGTATTACTTCTTTCATAGGCGTCTACTATGCTAGTATTGAATGTCCAATAGTAATCATCATAATTGCCTCCTGGCACAACATGAATAAGAAAAACTAAGTGAAGGTAGTACAATATAATAATCCTATATTACAGACATAATATCTGTTTTGCTGTAGCCTAACAGTTCTGTTGATATTTATCTGAGAACAATAAATGCTCCACGTGTATGACTTCTTGCATAGACGTGTACTATTTGATAGTATGGAATGGCCAACGGTAATCATCATAGTATTATATGCTAGTATTGAATGGCCAACGGTAATCATCATAGCACGTTGCCTCCTAGGACTAATGGTAAATTTATCTTTAAGAGATGTTTTTATACCCTGTGATCTATTTATTTTGGTACAACCTTGGCTAATTATTGAAGTCGAAAGCAACGAGTGGAATGACGACTCATATGATAATGTCGAGACAAGCGCCAATGACTAAGTGTAGTAGTGCATATATTGACAACATATAGACATAAATATATAGAGTTACTTTATTTCTACTCCTTAAGTTCATAGCCATAATTTCATAGTGAAGTTCATATAACTACTTAGTGATATTATTATTATCCACGGTCACGCGCGCTTTAAACATTTAGAGTCACTTCACTCAAGTCGAAGGTAATAAACATAGTATTATTCAGGGTCACTGAACCATAATGTCATAGTAAAGTTCATAACATGAGTATAGCCTACCCGTAGTCGTTACATGTGTCGTGTATCGCCATTTGAAGTGAATAAACACTCTTCAGTGCCGTGTTGTAGTAAAATCAAGTTTCATGGTGGTATTTTGGTACACTTTTAAGATACATTAAGTGAAGTTGGGTCGACTGAGGACTAAGTCCACAGATGACATGTTAAGGGAAACAAGCGCATTCTATTCCATTTGGGCCTCTTGTTTATGTTTTATTTTCTTTTTAAAACTGAGCAACGCATATATTTGGGCATGGGTATGCACTTCCATACCTATGTGTTGGCCTGTATAGAAGTCAACTTATGGTAGGTAATTATATGCGTGGAGTAGTAGTATTTTTGTTTCGAAGTTTAGTGTTATCTTTGGTACTGTAGAATTAATCCATTACAAAAATAGTGTGGACATAGTCCATGGTGGGTTTGATTGTGCGGATGTTTAGAAAGGCCAGCTAATGATATGGAGGGTTTCTAGCTTTGACCTCAAAAGCTTGGTTATGAAGTGAGGATGGTTTTGTGGCTTTCGAGTGCATAAAGCCATATGTGGGGTAATAACGTTGAAGGGATGTGACATATAAGATATTAGTGTGAAAGGGGAGCGTCACTTACTAGGTAGATGACATTGAGATCTTAGTATTTGAGTGTCTATCGATGTAACTTTATATTTGATGATGATGGGTATGTGTAATTTTGCAGTTGTTTAATGGAAGTGGTGGGTGTATTCAAACACCCTTTAAATATTGTGAGTAGTATGGTAGTGGGTCATAAAATCGCCAACAAATAAATTGGGTTCGCAAAGGTAAAACATCGTATGGCGTAGTAAGCTCCATGTGGATAACCATGTTCTTGGCAAAGGTAAGACATCTTATGGACTAGTTGCCTCCTTGTACAATTTTAAAAAATATTAAGTGGTACAATTTTAAGAATTATTAAGTGAAGTTGGTACACTATAGGAATTGTAGAATGCACATCCCTAATACAGAGACGAATACAACAGATTTGACCAATTCATTTGCATATTACTGAGATAGACAAGAGAGATCTGATCAATGTTGTATAAGGATTGTCCATTGGATTTCTACTTTGAATATTACTGATTATATTGACAAGAAGCAAGTTTTAGAGAGACAAGAGAAATCTGATCAATGTGGAGGTTCGATCAAACAATTATTTCCTTCTCAAGTGAAATACTAGTACATTCACAAAAATAAACATAAAAAATACTAGTACGATTGAATAACAACAAGCTAGGCTGTGAGAGACAAGAGGGATAGATTAGAGCAGTGTTGTACCACCGTAATCTCGTTCGAATTCCTACTTTCAATATTTGAGGTTGACCCAAACAAACAATGGAGGTTCAATTTTGGATAATAGGAAGGATATAACGGTTATTTTCAGTTGGACATGAGGAAGTATATACGCCAATTCAATTGCGGTTAGATTAAATAACAAGAAGCAAGGTTGTCTACGAGAGTTTTGAGCTTACCTTAATGTCCTTCGAATTTCTTATTTTGAAAGAGCAGATATTGGATGCAGACCCAATCAATAATACAAGTCTATTGCTCATATAATACAACCTCTTGTTCATATAATATCACTATGTTTACACATATTTTCGTGTACTTTTGTAGATTATCAGAATAATACAAGTCTCTTAGTCATATAATACAACTTCTCGGTCATATAATATCATTGTGCTTACAAATATAATGATACTCGCTCCTACTGGAAAGATTTGAGATTAATTATTGAAATTCTGAGAATTATAATTTGGGAGAGTGAATAGCATAATGGGAAGAAAGGCTCACAAAGTTATCATAAGAAGGCTCTTTAGACCCGGGCTTAGTACAAGTCTCTTGCTCATATAATACAAACTCTTGGTCATATAATAGCATTCTGCTTACAGATATTTTAGTTGGGCGGGGCATCAAAATTTCGAACAGCCTTTAGCGACAAATATGTGTGTTGGCGTAAGAAGTGTCGGCCTTAAGTAAATATTACCGACAGATAAAATATTGTGTTGCAATTTGTTCCGAGTTCACTATTTATACCAACAGATTAGAAAACTGTTACAAATAACAATCTTTTACCGACAGAAAAAATTTATGTCGGAAATTTTCTATTGCAATAAGTCAATTTGTTTCGTAGAATATGAGAGGTAAACTGCGAGAGGACTCAACAGTTCCCACACACTAAGGCATGCGGCAGGCCAGAGGGGGGAGGGGGATGTTTCGAGCAAGTCTCGAACCCCTGACCTTGGGAAATATTGGCAATGCCCTAAATCCCAACAGTGTTACCATTGAGCATCGATTTTCTACATATATAATGATACTCGTTCCTACTGGAAAGATTTGAGATTAATTATTGAAATTCTGAGGATTATAATTTGGGAGAAGGGATAGCATAATAAGAAGAAAGGCTCACAAAGTTATCATAAGAAGGCTCTTTAGACCCGGGCTTAGTACAAGTCTCTTGCTCATGTAATACAACCTCTTTGTCATATAATAGCATTTTGCTTACAGATATTTTCATCTACTTTAGTAGATTACCAGAATAATACAAGTCTGTTGCTCAAATAATACAACCTCTTGGTCATATAATAGCATTGGGCTTACAGATATTTTCGCCTACTTCAGTAGATTACCAAAAAAATACAAGTCTCTTGCTCATGTAATACAAACTCTTGGTCATATAATAGATTACCATAATAATACAGTTCTCTTGGTCCCTAATATATACTTCTTGGGTTATAGAAAAGCATGAGAAAGCTAGGTTTGAGAGGATAATCAAACATACAAGACCTCTTGGTCATATAATGCCATTCTGTTTACAGATAACTTTGTGTACTTCAATAGATCTATAACGTATTAGGGATTTTCGATCTGTAACACTCCCTCGATATGTAATGTATAGTTCAAGGGTTAGTTCTATTGTGTTAAGCGTCACTGAAGCATGTTACGCCTTAAGGAAGCTGAATACGAACTGCAAGAGACTACTCACTACTTGAAGTGTGTACTGGTATCAACAAGTGACCCCACTTTCACATGGTTCTACCGCGTTGTTTTAAGGTTCACTGAAGCATGTTATATATTACATCATACGGTGACTTCTTTAGTTGTAAAAGTGACAATAGTATAACTCTGTTGGTATTTGTATCGTGCTAAGCGTCAGTACAAATGAGCGCGGACGTACACACATACCAAAGGGGTCACATCTATCGTGTTAAGCTACATTCCCTGGCATTCCGTTCCGGGATACAAAAGAGTCATTCCGATCACTTCTAACGTGTGAAGCGTCACTCTCTGTAGTTCATTACATTTCATTCTCTGTAGCGGTCTTTTCAAGTGATTAACTTTTTTTAAATTGTAATGTCTTAGGATCACTCCCCTTAATCTGAAATGTAGGTTTAAAGGGTCACTTTTACTGTTGTTTAGGGTCACTTATAATGTTGAGAGTTCACAGGACACTTTCCTTCAGTATGAGTTAGGGTCACGTTTTAGTCATTCAGAGTCACTTTATCATTATCTAATATCATTTTATTATTTTCTTGTGTCACGTTTTCATTTTTCTAGAGTCACTTTTTATTCATCAAAGGTACATTTATATTATCTAGGGTCACTATACCATAGTGTCATAGTAAAGTTCATAACATTGGGTCGGTCACAATCAGGTGACTTCTAGAGATTTCAGTGTCACTTTATAACTTTTTATTTAAGGACCAACTCTTGTTTTATCTATGTGGCGATTAAAAAGGGATCATTTCACCGATCGAATTATTACACTGCCTTCCGGGCTACAAAAATTGAGAAAGAGGTCACTTCTTTTGTGCTAAGAGATCTGTAATGCAGGTTTAAATGGTAACTTCTGTTGTATAATAGGATTACTTGTAATGTTGAGTGTCCCACAGGTGCTACTTTCGAGTAGTTTTTCATCAGGGTGAAGTTTTAGTTATATTGGGCCACTCTGTTATTATCTAATGATGTGGCCACAAATTTTGTGAACAGTAACTAATTGACACAAAGTTATCATAACAAGGCTCTTTAGAGTCGGGCTTATTACAGGATGTATCAGCTTCACTATTCTGAAATGTAATTGATTTAGCCCTCTCGCTAATTAATGCATTGCAAGAATCAATATCAATTGCAAGAGACCCAATCAAACAATGGAGGTGAAATTATTGAATATACGCCACCAGTTGTACAAGTCTATTTCTTCGAGACCCATTTGGGATATTGCGTTGAATTAAGTTCGAAGGTTGAGAGATATAAGAGAGTTATGAGCAATGTCATGTCAAAGTTCGAATTAGAGTTTTCAATTCCTTGGGAAAATTAAAAGATGAAGTGGCAAAAGGTAATTATTCCAACCTTTTGCTCATACAATACCCCTCTCTTGGTCCCGAACAATCTTCTTGGGTCAGATATAGTAGAGGATAGTAGCAAACATATAACCTCTTGGTCATTTAATATCATTCTGTTTATAAATACACGGTTTGGAATGTATTCGGTAGAGTGTGGTGCCCAATGAGGAGAGAGGAAAGCCTGCAACCTCCCACGCACAGGGACCACAAAGTATCGCTTTAAAATAAAGCGGAAACGAAATTCTACAGCGTTGTGAGGGTAGAAGCGGCCCAAAACGACATTCTATCGGTAGAACCTGTTGAGTCGGTACTTGATTTGAATTTATATTTTTGAAATTCAAAACCGGTATTCTAACGCCCGGCAGAATTTCCATCTAACTACATCTACGTACTAATAATAAAGAAGGGGAATTTTCCACCTAGAATAATCCACGTGTCAAGCTTGGAGAATTTTCTGATTTATATTAATTGTTTCTAAAAAATTACTAAATCCTTGAGATATTTAAATTAAGTATTTATGTTTATATTTTTCTTTGTATCTTAAATCCTTAATATATTTACCATGTCCATTTTTGTTAAAATAACAGTTAGTTGTTTAGCATATTTTCTATACATTTACTTTTTCAAAAGAAAAAAAGAAATTGAAAAAATAAGTCAAGTAAATGGATTAGATTCAGAGGTTTTCGTATCTTCCCTAATCGAAGGTTATCAGATTCGTAGCTAATTTGAGAATCCGTTTAGTTTTAGAGTAGATTCGGATTCAGCATAATCCACTTCGAATCTGATCCATTGTCATCCTTAGGTATGAGGTGTGTCGGGTAGGCGGCTATGAGGCGAAGCGGGGATACAGAGGGTGTCCAATGGGGGAACAACACAAACCATCCCACTCTAACCTCTCGTTGGTTTAGCTTTTTCAAAACCATCCCCACCTAGTGCTCCTCCATCCCTGCCCCAGCTAGGGCAAATGCGGGGCAAAACCCACCTATATCTGCCCAACTGCCATGCATCCATAGTGTAGATCATAGTCACCATGCCCTCTAGGTGATTTACAAAACCCACCTATATCACCTGTATCGCATGCAACAACCTTAATACTACAAGATTTACGAAACACATACATTCACTTAATTAAAATAAATTAATTTAAGCTCCAATTTTAAATACAACACTCGTCATTTGAACTTAATTATCCTTAAAAAAGCTCATTTACCGCATGACGTTAATAAGTACAATGGTTCATTCATATATTGTATGACCGCAATTATAATTGTATAAAACATCATTTAGTTAGGGAAAATCTTTTTAATTACATAGTCGTCTGATGGTTTTTCTCCCTATTGAGAACCTACACATTTGGTTTAGGTGGCTGCTTTACACGCTTTAAACAAATGGCTCCACAAATTTTGTTTGCACTTCTGGTTGCAGATACAGCAATTTGAACTCCAGCATCGTATTGCGTTGCATGAGTTATTGGACTAGGTGCAACTAATCTTGCATCACCCTCAAACATTATCACAAACATACATGACATCAATACTAGAATAACCAAAGTTGTACGAGTAGTCATGGTGATGGAAACCTTTAAAAACTTTTACTAATGGCAAAGCTAAATTCTGTTGCTTTAATTCTTAATTAAGAAATGTGTACCGATTAAGGTGGAGGTTTTGAGGTAGTGGTACGATTGTTGAAAGAGTGTGAATTTAGGAATTTTTGGTTGACAAACCTTATGTGGTCTTCATCTATTTATAAGAGTATTAGCAATTGATATACGAGAATACAGGAATAAGTTACACCGGAATATATAAGCTTCCTATTTAGAGGAATAAGTTACACCAGAATATATATATATGATATGATCAAATTTGTTGAGAGAATAATGCCTTCGATCCAGAGTTTAGTTTTGACTTCATGTAACTTACATTGGCAATTCTATCTCCTTAACAAATGTGAGCACTTTGTGAGTTTTTTTATAATGAAAATAGTGTACTGAAAAAACTCACAACGTGTACTATTTCATCAACAATAAGAAAAATGTTATTTATTCAATGTCTCACATTAAAAGATTTGTTGAACTGTATTCATATGAATTTAAGTATTCTACATTGAAGTCATCTAGTCCTTATAGAACGCAAAATGGGAAAAAACAGAAGTTATATTCATCAAAACATAATGTGCAAACCCTACATATTGAGAAATGGTGGACACCATGAAATATGACACCTTTTGCTGTCCACTTATGTATCCTTAAGCACTTCAAATTACTTTCTTGAACCAGCCCCAAAGAAAATGCATTTAGCCACGTAGCGAGTTAGGAGAATTTTCACCTAAAATAATCCGCATGTCAAGCTTGGGCAATTTTTGCCTAAAATATATCTGAAAAATAAAATAAAATATGTTACAACCAAACTACACCCACCTCTAAATATTTCTCACAAAAAAAAACAAAAAAAAAAACAAAAAAAAAAAACAACTAGCTAACTGTTACAACCTCACTACATCCACGTTCAATTAGTCTTTTGAATAAGAATGACAAGTTTGTTACATGATGGAGTGCTAAAAGATAGTAACTGATAAAACCGAAAAAAAGAAAAAAATAGTAACTGACTATTAGCATATATTCTTTTTTACCTTTTAGGGTTCTTTTCCTTTTCAATCACAAATTGTTATTATTAAACTATGTTCTTCAATTTCTTGCCCTCTCTTCTACAACCCACTCATAGCTTACGAAAAAAATTTCAAGTGTTACGATAACAAATCACTATATTGTTGATTTGGTGTTATCCAACCAATAAAATAATTTTAAACAATTTTTTTTCGTTTTTCTTTTTCCAAATAATTCAAAAGAACTCCCCTATTTTAAGGGGATTGTGAGAGGGTAATACCGTTATATGGTGGTAACGTAAGATCGGAAATTTTTTGCCTAACCCAGCAGTATGAGCAGGTATCTTCAAAATCTCTCTCTAATAGTAGCTTCCAAGTCTAAGAGACGTTACAATTTACAAATGTCTACAGATGTGTACTGGTAATGCGAACTTGGAGTACATTAGACAGACTAATTAACTTCTCATTGTGCAATTTGTGTACAGTTTTGGCTTGATGTTTTATTGTGATGAATGATGATGTGATCTGCCATGACTTTTATATATTTTTTTTTTTTCTTGTTTTCTTTTGTGAGGTGGATAACTGATCAAATGTGTTTTTATTGTTTGGGTTAGTCATATGACAGAAGTGCTGGAAATTCAAGCTCCAAATCCAACATTTGGCCACAATCGTAGAGGGAGGAAAGAAAGCAAAGTCCATAATTCGTATATACCATTCAACCACCCTTTTTTTTTATGAAGTTGTTCTAAGCATTCAAATGTTACTATTAGTTTTTCTTTTTGTGGTGTTCTTTGGTGGTTTTCTAAAACTAATTCGGTGTGTGTTAGGTACATGTAGAGCTAGCGATACCAAGGTTGAAAACACCAAGTTACTTGACTGCAAAATACGAATAATGGAGTATTGCCAAGCTTCTCAATCAATTTGAAATTGTCTTCCTATTGATGAGTGAAAGTTAGTAATGAGGGGGTCCTGAATGATAAACCATGGGAGATGATGAGTGTTGAAGATATGTTAGAGATAATACACGAGACATTCTTGATGTTGCTTCTTCCGTAAACCTTAGGATGTTGGATTCCAAGTTTGCAACGTAACAAAGTTTCATACTTGTACATATGATCTTGATTATTTGAAATCAATTGCAGCCTGACATCAATTCAAAGTGATTATCGAGAGCCATCAGTTGGGTTACATTTGAAAATATAGGCCTTGACAGTGTTGGAACATTTTTAATACTACTTATTGTAATTAATAAACCATGGGAGCTCCGAAAGTTTAGTGTCCATTTTTGGAAGCTCCATTTATACTTCTCAATAATTTACCAACATATGCAGTTAATTATTAAAAACAATTGTAAAAGAAATCAATAGTCCGAAAAAAAAAAGCTCATGTTTGCTAGCCAGTAACTAGTATCTACCTCCTTTCTCTCTCTCCATCTCCACTAACTTCCTCAAGTTTAGTTTATATATATATAAACTGACGGAAGGGGGTCAGGGGGAGAAGAGAGAGATGGGGACAGCTGGACCAATTGAGCAGGGAGGTCACTGTAAGGCTGTGAGGAATCAGCGTTTTTGTGGATTAAATCGTAGCCATTTGCCCATTATATATATATATATGTGTGTGTGTGTGTGTGTGTGTGTGTGTGTGTGTGTGTGTGTGTGTGTGTGTGTGTGTGTGTGTGTGTGTGTGTGTGTGTGTGTGTGTGTGTGTGTGTGTGTGTGTGTGTGTGTGTGTGTGTGTGTGTGTGTGTGTGTGTGTGTGTGTGTGTGTGTGTGTGTGTGTGTGTGTGTGTGTGTGTGTGTGTGTGTGTGTGTGTGTGTGTGTGTGTGTGTGTGTGTGTGTGTGTGTGTGTGTGTGTGTGTGTGTGTGTGTGTGTGTGTGTGTGTGTGTGTGTGTGTGTGTGTGTGTGTGTTGAGTCAATTTCGTGTGGGCACGCTACATGGGACACCGCCTAAGAGGCTCATGTCGGTGTAGTGATGCCACTTAGATGCCACATGTACAAGCATGCCACATAACTTACAAGTGTCACCCCGCCATAATGCAGCATCATTACTTAGTTTAAATATAATTTATTACTATATTATTTCCAATAACAAACTTAAATAACTTTTATTAGGTAACTTTAAAAATTATAAATTTTACATCGATAGATTGGATTTGAAAAATGTTTTAAAATGATATATATATATATATATATATATATATATATATATATATATATATATATATATATATATATATATATATATATATATATATATATATATATATATATATCATATCAGATTTTATAGAAGTTAAATGTATAAGACACACGTAGTGTATGTCTTTTTCGTAAGATTTATTGATGCATAGTTATATGTTCACACTTACTTGAGTATGAATGTATGATTTCCATCATGATAGTTTTATTTTTTAGATCATCCTGGATCACATAAATATGGGGCTTATTGCTATCAAAAGTCCTCTAATTTACTATCATTATTAAAGGAACCCACAATTGATTCAAGTTTTCACAAATATACAGTTGAGTCAATTTCTTGTGGGCATGTCACGTGGGACCTTACCTTAGAGATCCAATTTTGTGTAACGAAGACACCTAGCGCTACGTCAGCGACCACCTAAGCAAGTCGTACAAGTGTGACTAATAAATGCATCCTCATCCTTGACATTAATAAAGTAATTTAATATAACATCTATAATTATTAGTACTTGTTTCAAAGTAGAAGATAAAATAATTTATTTATGAAATTGTAAAAATTCTAAATTTTACATCATTGCATTGAAAAAAAAAAACTTTAAAATGAGATGTATATGCCTATGTTTGGCAAATCCTTGACATTAATAAAGTAATTTAATATAACATCTATAATTATTAGTATTTGTTTCAAAGTAGAAGATAAAATAACTTTATTTATGAAATTCTAAAAATTCTAAATTTTACATCATTGTATTGAAAAAAAAACTTCAAAATGAGATGTATATGCCTATGTTTGGCCTTATAAAGTTTGATCTTTTTTTAGGAAAAGTTTTATAAAAGTTAATGATAATATACGCAGAATAACCATACTGGTAATAAATTAATTGAGTACCACACTAAAATTGGGTCATTATCCGTGTGGTGATTATATGTGGGATGCCACTTACGGGAGTTATATCGTGTAGGGTTGACAATATATATATAAAGTTGAGTCAATTTTGTGTGGGGAAGCCACGTAAGACGCCACCTTAGAGGCCCAATTTCGGGTGGTGATGACACCTAATAAAAATGAGTTCTACACGTGCGGGCACGACACGTAAGACGCCACCTACGAGGCTCAGTTTCGTGTGACGATGACACCTAAGCACCACATAAGCGGACACATAAACAAGTCGTACAAGTGGTAGACACCCTAAACGGTTCTCATCCCCTGGCACCGAAAAGCCCTATGATGATGGTAATAGATTAATTTGGACGTAAGTAGAAAATGACATTGCTCGGAAATCTAGACCAAATTCCTTAAACCTCAGTATTCGGATAGCACATGTTATAAGGTTCCCGGAACAAGGGATATCGCGTCTTGAAGATTTGGGTTAAAACTGCTCGATCCTGACCCCCTAGGTCAGCCCAAGGGCATTTTTGTAATTTAGTCAGCACAAAAATTCAAAAATCCATAGTCACGCGCGCGCCTCCGGGTCGAGCAGCTGACGCTGATGACCCAGTGGCACACGCGTGACAACGAAGGCCTTTTAGCCAGCCGATGGGCCCAGCTGCGCGCCGCTGGTCCCAGTGGCTCTTCGTGTGGCTGCTGGGCCTGATTTTCTGGCTGAGCCGAGTTTGGCGCCGGGGCTGCAGCCCTAGGCCTCTAATTTCGTCCCCTAACTCTATACATACTCCTCTTCACCCTCTTTTAGGAGAGGTTGGTCAGTTTATAATTTTGGCAGCAATTTGTGTGATACCCTAATATTTTCTATAATTATAATACCGATTTATATTCATTTATAAATAATTTCAGAGATTTAAATTGCATATTTATATAATGATTCAATTTATTTAAATTAAGCCATAACAATATTAGGAATTATTATGGGAATTTCGTGATTTATAATTATCAAATTTGTGAGATTTAATTAAATTGTTTTGTATATGAATAAGGTTTATTCATATTTTTTAATTAGATTAATTAGCATTTAATTGGTTTTAATTAGCAATTAAATCGGAAAATTATTCGTAAGCTTAGTAGGTTTTGACTTTTATTGACTGAAGACCTATATAAGCAAAGAGATGGGCCAATTTATCAGTTTACAAAACTGAGCCAAAAATCTCTCTCTCGCTTCCTCACCCGATTCTCTCTCTCTCTTTCTATCTCACTCGCAATCTCTTTCTCTCTCTCGCGATTTCTCTCGCCTCTCTCTCCTTCGTCGCCTGTGCTCCGGCGAGCCACTGCCGACCATGGTGGTCGGTGGGTGGTGGTCTTGGTGATGGGCCAGGCTGTGGGTCCTCATGCTTGGGTGACCGTGGCCTAGACTCGAAAAACCAATTAGGGTTTCGTTTTATAGTTTCTTTTAAATTAATTTCGTATTTTCAGTATTTTTTAATAACTGTTTTTATTTTTCTGTACTCGTTTGGAACCCGAATCCCGATTTTCGAAAGCCTAGATTGATTTAAATAAATCAAGTAATTTAAATAAAAATATTAGATTAATATTTTGTTACTTTTTAGATTTTCGTATTTACTAATTATGTCTACGTAATTGTATTTAATTAAGACCTAACGGACAAGCATGATCGGGTTATGATTTTCAAGCGCACCTACTGTTTAGTGAGTGTTTGTTAGGTAAGCGATTGTGTATACCTCTTTCCAAAACCCATAAAAAAGTTTTGATTGTTATGTGCTAATTGCCTATTTGTTGTGAATTTAATATGCGAAGCATGATTAAATTATATCATCGTTAATTATGAGAATTAGAAATATATTCTTCGCTGTAAATATGAAATATATCGAGCATGATGAGTTTATGAAGTTTCGTTAATTAATTAGTTGATATGCTAATTATTGAGCATGTATGGCGATGTTGAATTTCTTATATTATTATGATATAATATATGTGCTAGTTGGAATGGGTTTTTAATTAGTGCTAATGAGCACCTAATATACTCGGATGGATTATTTGTTGAAAGTATAATTTTTTGAGATCATGTTTTACTGCCGAAGTGCTGCCGAAATTTTATTAGACATATATGAAGCATGATTATTTTTAATATGCGTTAATGTCACTATCGTCGTTATTATTATTCATTGTCATGAGCATGAAATGAATTAGTGAGTCGTGGTCTCGTTATTGTCACACTAAGTCGACCAATGCAATTACGTGAATTGAATTGTAAATGAGAATAAGACTCCTAATGGATCCCAAGGAGTAGTCGAGCAATCGAAACTTATCTAATTGATGTAGTCTAGGGATGCGTGATTCCCAAGTTACTTATTATGGACACCTCGTAGTGTGTCCGGGATGGATCATTCCCCATTGTTTAATTCTCCACGTATCGATTATTATGTTAGAGATAGTGTGAATATACACTAGAGTAAGTCCATGACATGTTTATATCAATCTATGAACACTATGGGTAATTGCTATTCTATTCGCTCTCTTATTACTCTAATCAAGATGGTTTTTCTGTTTGTGTTCGAATGATCACTAAAGCAAGAATTGCATGTAATTGAATATTGAGTATGCGAGTGCTTTATTGTATGACTACTTGTGCATGCAAATGAATTTCAATGATTCTTCTAAAACCCATGTAAGGTTTGCGAAAGTGTTTTTACAAGTTATGGACGATGTTTATTCAGTTTATCTGATTTTTGTTTTCTTTTGTTTCTTCTCTTTTCTTATGTACCTTGTTACCGTCACGGAAACCAAAGTTCAGGTGTTGCTGAGTCAGGACGTGTAGCTTGGAGGTTAATTGTGGGCTAGTCCTCTAGACTTGTTGTTTCTTTGGATTATGGTATTTTTGGTTTGTGCCCTTGAAGGCAAAGTTGTAATAATACTTTAATGGACTTAAGTTCACTTGATAGACAACTCTGATATTAATGTTTAGTTTGTTTAGATGCTTCCTTTGATACCTAGGTTTTCTTTTTGCTTACCATTTATTCCTTAGTGATAAATATTGCAGTAGCTATTCCCAGAAAATCGTTGCGAATTCGGGGTTGTTACAAATGGTATCAGAGCCAGGTTTAAATTGTTGCATAAGTTTAATAAATGAATTAATAAAGATTAGTTTCATTGTGGGGAAAATAAAATGTAATTAAAGTCGTTGAGCGTAGTAGTCCTAGACGTTAGGAATTACTTGAGATCACCTTAATTGTGATTTAAATGTTCTTATTGTTTGATTGCCCTTTTGTAGACGACAATTACTCGTTTGACCGCGATGAAATCGACCAAGGGTAGAAAACCACGAGCAATGATCGTTGCACCTAAACACGAGGTGGAATACGTGAACATCTCTGATAGCGAGCCAACGCACGACGAGCATGACGAAGCCACAGCTGCCCCTGTGGCGCAAGACATTGGCGCGCACGAGGTGGATCAACCCGCGAATTGGGATCACGATGATGACGTGCCAATCGATCCTAACCATGACTTGGAAGCTAACGAGGATCCTGATTCTGAAGAGGAACCTACGGAGTCTTAACTTGAGGCTAACGATGCTCCTGCTAACGAGCCAAGCATTGAGCCTAACTCTGTGGATCTCGAGATACGATTTGAGTATGGAGCTGGAGTCCCTGATTCACCTAGCATGCCAGACTTAGAGGATATTGGTGATGCAAGCGGCAACCACTCTATACCTCCTTCGCCTCCTACTGATGTGTCTCCTCCCATGGAGCCTTTCTTTGCCACTGATGCCGAGCTAGATGACATACGTGCCTATACCAGCACCTAATGTATCACCATTATTGACTTTGACATAATAATGAAACATGAAATTTATAATCATTAGCATGTTGTTTTCAACTATAAAATAAAAAGAAATTCGTTACACAACTCTAAGAATTAAATGGAAAATGAAAAATACTTTAAAATGAGATGAATTTTATGTGTAGTGCCATTTTGGCAAATAAAGTCTTGCATTTTGTTGGGAGAAGTTAGAAGTGACAAAATACGTAGTACCATGCATATTTTAATAGTAAGTTACATATATTGCAAAAATATGTAAGGAATTAACTTAGTTAATGTCTTAAGTAAATAAAACGAACCCGTGCAAAGCACATGGATAAAACCTAGTATATAAATAATTTGTGCAATTTGGTGAAAACCACCTGAAAAGTTTCACTTTTTGTCCAGTACCCCCTGAATTGTTGTTATTTGTTCAGTACGACCTTAAAAATTGATTTCGCCCTGGAAGTCACCCCTTAAGTGATTTCTGGGCCAATTTCATTACTTTTTTCCCGTTTTGCCCTCATGTATGCTTCACAACTTTTAATTTTTCTTGACTCCCCATCCATGGCTTTCCCTTCTCCCTACTTCCCCCTAATTTTCTCTCTCCTCCCCATCCATGGCTTACTCTTCTCCCTCCTTACCACCTTTCAAACAAGAATAGACTTCCTCGTTCACTCCACAACAACCACCATCTCCACCAACAGCAACCCCACTCTCTCTCTCTCTCTCTCTCTCTCTCTCTCTCTCTCTCTCTCTCTCTCTCTCTCTCTCTCTCTCTCTCTCTCTCTCTCTCTCTCTCTCTCTCTCTCTCTCTCTCTCTCTCTCTCTCTCTCCCCTAATCCCCATCACCACCACCATGGATGGGAAGAAGGGAGAAGGGAAGCCATGATTGAGGAGGAGAGAGAAAATTAGGGGTAATTGTCAATTAGGAAGAAGGGGAAGCCATCGGGGGCAAAGAAAATTTTAAAAGCTGTAAAACATACGTAAGGATAAAACGGGAAGAAAAGTAAGGAATTTGGCCCGAAAATTACTTAAGGGGTGACTCACAAGGCGGAATCAACTTTTAAGGTGGTACTCAACAAATAACAACAATTCAGGGAGTAGTGGACAAAAAGTGAAACTTTTCAGGTAGTTTTCACCAAATTATAATTTTGGGTAAGATCGCTGGTTATGTGACAAGTGTCACGTATTGATTGGTTACTCTTTAATTTATTTTATTGGTTTTTTATGGAGATTCATGAGTTGTGATACATAAATATCCTATATAACTGCTATAGTTCTTTCATATTTTGTAATAAATACAATCTAAAATGGGATTAATGTACAACTTAACTTTTTCAAATGTTAACTAGTTAAGTAATGTAAGGATTCTAGATTTGACTATTAGTTACTAATAACAAAAACTTCTAATTAGGTGTATATGATGAATTTTTGTGGTAACATATGCACATAATATAACAAGTCATACATAGTTGTGGGTATAAACGCAGGTAACTACAAGTATCACATCTTCATAATTTATTTAAATATTTGAGATGGTAAGTCCTTGTAATTTATTTATTTTTCCATTCAAAAGATGGTTAGATTTTCATCTTTCTAATTAGTGAAACACACATTAAAGGACAATTAGACCGGATCAAACCGATTGAGGAAAATCACCATTTTCACATGTGAGTACAATTTTCAAGGATATGACCAATCAAATAAACTGACAATCAATGTCACATTTAGAGTGACACTTTGTTACGTTATATATTTGAGGTACAACAACAGGTTACGTGATTGGTAATAGATATTATTATTATTTTATTCTTTTGACGTGACACTAATAGATATTTTTAGAGATCAGTCAATTACTTAAAACGCGTATAATATTTTGGTTTATCACTATTTTCATTCAAAAATATTTTTGTATTATTAAATAAACAAAAAAAATTAAATGACCATATTAAAAATATAATAATAAAAAGGATAGTCCGTGCTTAGCACGGGTGACCTCCTAGTATAACTGGGTCATTCTTCATGTGGTGCCGACACGTGGGACGCCACATAGGCCAGCCACCTCGTGTGGCATGACACGTAAGCCGAAACGTAAGCACAAACTTGCCATGTAACATCATGACACATCATCCATTATTAATGTATCATCATTATTAGTTGACTTAATTACATATTTATCAGCATATTTCTAAATTACAAAATAAAATAACTAGTTATGTAAGTCAAAAAATTATAAATCTGACTCCGTTGGATGGGATTTGAGAAACGCTTCAAAACGAGATATATATGTATATGTCCTATAAAATTTCGGTTCTTTCCGTGTGGTGATAACACGTAGGACGTCACATAAGAGGAAATGTTCGTGTGAAGATGACATGTAAATGCCACATACATGTTCACAACTTTGTCACATAGTTTTAGTTGTGTGGTATAAAACGAGCATGTGCTATCAACTTTTAGTGCACATATACCGTTAATGCAGAATGAGTTTATTCATTATTTTCATAAATTGAATTACTTATTAAAATTAGTGTGCATATACTATTTTTGTTATCTATCTAAACTTAGTCCAATCTCATTACAAATGAAGGTGACATGAAAATATCATTTTCAAGAATTAGCATGTTGCATCCTATGAATAGAAATTTTTGCGAAAATAAAATAAAATGTATTTTACTAATAATATTAATAATTTCATATCAAATATATTAAGCATTACGTTATTAAATATATTCATAAACTTATTTTATGAGCATGTGCTAAACACTAGATAAAACGTAATGTGTGTGTGTGTGTATATATATATACAAACCGTACAAACTAAATCTTGACCCTTAAATTTTCAAGATCAAAGGCTCAGATTTATTGGGGGAAAGAAAAGGACACGGTGGTAATTAAATGAAAAGGCAAGGGCTCGATGGTCATTCGCTCGTACAAACATCACCATTTAGATCGCTTTCCCCATCTGATTCATCATTTTCTCCTGTTCCTCTCTCTCTCCTCACCTCCTCTCTCACCTCACCTCTCCGATACTCTTTCTCTCTCATCTCCGGTGAGCTCCGGCGCATTTTCTCTCTCCTATCTCCGATAATACACGACGTTCTCTCTCTCTCCTCCTCTTTCTGTGCCTCTCTCTCCTCCTCACCGTTTCTCTCTCGTCGTCGGTTGCCTGAGAATTGCAGTGGTCACCGACCACCTCTTAGTGGCTGGAGATCACAGATCTGAGGTCTCCGACCTCGGACATGTGGTCTCCGACTACTAAATCATGGTCGATGACCAGCGTTGGTGTGAGTGAGAGGAGGCAAAATGACCGGCGTTGTGCGTGAGGAGGGGAGGAGGCGCTGCGGGGGAGGCCGCCTGTGAGGCGCTGACATGAGGGAGCCTCTCCGGTGTCTGGTGGCAGGGTTGCGGTGGGGGGAAAATGGTGGACAGAGAGTTAGAGGAGTGTGAGAAGAGAGAGGATGAGGGAGTGGTGGAGCAGTGAGGAGGCGACAGCGGCGGTGGTACGGCGATGACAGTGATGGTGGTGGTGGAAGGTGGCGACAGTGGTGGTGGTGGTGGCGGTGTCAACAGCAGTGGTGGAACGGTGGAGACAATGGTGGTGGGGAGACGGCAACGAAATGGTGATGTTGGGGCGGTGAACAGTGGAGGTGGGGGATGGTTGTTTTTGTAATGAATTTACATTTTATTTTTTTAATGAATTTGTGCTTATAGTTTAATGAATTTGTGGTTATAGTTTAATAAATTTGTGGTTTGATTTTAATGAATCTGTAATTCTATGTTAATGAAGTTGTGCTTTGTATTTTAATGAATTTATGATCTATTTTGATGTAAGGGCTCTAATTAATTAAGGGGGTTTGTATGGTTTGTATACTAAGGGGGGTTTGTATGTGACCCTCCTCTATATATATATATATATATATATATGGCAAATCTATCGTGTGCACTTGATGCACACGTTAAACTGTATTAAATGCCATTTCAACCACTTGCTTTATTGGACAATTTAGCCTGTTAACCAAGATTCCATTGAAAATAGAGATAATCATGAATCAACCTTCTCCCTTCTTTACCCAACTGACCAGCTAGTTTCCCGGTAAAAAATATGTGTATTCCCTCCTTTCTCTTCTTTTCTCCAGTCTCCCTCCACTACAAATTTACAATTTTCCTATTTCTCAAACTACCAGCAACATAAAAAATCTTCAATATCTGTGGCTCGTGGAATAATTTATATGCCAAAATGGAGGAGACGATCATGCTGTCTCCAACTTCATCATGTGATAACAACAACAGGTATGTATATAGATTCTTGTTCATTTTTTTATTCCAATTCATTTTTTCTTGCTCAACAGAAAAATTACTAAGTCCATATTTTTCTCTGTGGTCCTGCAAATACACCTATATCTTTCAAAGTTATTGGAAAAATGACACATGTGTAAAATTACTAAGAACTTGACACCTCTCCCATTTGGTTTTCAATCTCTATAACATTTACCCACCTGTAATTACACAAAAGCAAGCCTTTGAGAAATAAAAGGTTTCACACCTATCCATGTCTACTTCACAAAGGAGAAAAAAAACCTCTAGTTCAAGGATTTAATTTGATCTTTCAATTTGACAAAGCAAAGAAGTTCTTGCTCATATGTAAAAACAGAGTGTATTAATTTTCATCTACTTCGAAGGAGGAAAAAACAATTTGTGTGAAATATGGGGGCTTCTGCCTATTTGGTTGTTGATCAAGTTTTTCATCTACTAAGTTTTATGATTCCAATCAAGAAATTAACTCAGAGATTCCAAGTTTATATTTATGCTCACCACCTATTTGATAAAATGCCTCAAAGAAACAAAAAGGTAATGCATCTTCATACTTTATATTTAACACTCTCAGTTTTAAACTCCTCCTCTTCTCCTATTTGACTCTCTCATAACAGCCTTAATTTAATGACTACATAACATGAGTTTCCCTTACAGTAGTTTCACAAGTTATATGTAAATAGAGATTTTCATCATAAAATTTGCATTCTATATGACTTATCTTTGACTCTATATTATGCTATTCAATGCTTTTGTTATGTATTAAAGAATCCTAAATCATATTTTTGACATGTTTAAAAACACAGTTACATTGTATGTACGTCAATTTTTATTTAGCCTATCTTTTTAAGAAAAGTGCACTCGTGTGTTATGTAGGTTGAGACTCCCTAATTTTGTTGATCTAAACGAGCATCCTGAGGATGAATGTGGTGAAGTTGAAATGGAAATCATTTATTTGAGTAAAGATGATAGTGGGAATACTCAGGAAGTTCCTAAGGTACAAAATTCTGATGGTATTAGAATAGAACTAGTTGATCTGAGTGACAAATAAGACGACATAGCCAATAAAAATTCTTTTCAACCTTTTATTGGCCAATGTTTTTAAACTGAGGACGAAGCATATTTTTTTTATGAAAACTTTGCCAAATTAAAGTGGGTTTTCAATCAGGAGAGGTCGATTTATTACAAATAAAGATGGAGAAATGATTAGGCGAGATTTGTGTTGCCATCGTGAGGGGTTTCCACCAAAGAAGCCTTTTGATCCATCTAAGGATCAAAGAAATAGAGAATCTACAAGATGTGGATGTAACGCTGTCATGCGGATTACATTGAAGAAATCATTTGAAATTTTCCCAAAAGAGTGGCATGTTACTGGGTTTGTAGCAGAGCACAATCATGATTTATTGTCTCTTGAGCAAGTGCGATTTCTCCCATCTTATCGCGTTATTTCTGAGCAAGCTAAGAAGCGAATTTTATTGTATAAAGAAGGTGGACTTTCCGTTAGACAAATTATGCGTGTTATGGAACGTGAGAAAAATATAAGGCATGGGGATCTTCCCTTCCATCACAAGGATATCAATAACTTTTTCATGAAGATTCGCCAAAATCACAAGGAGAATGATGCTATGGACCTTCTACAACATTGTAAACGTGCCAAGGTTGAAGACCCAAACTTCCAGTATGACTATACTGTTGATAGGTATAGCAGGCTAGAGCATATTTTTTGGTCACCGGCTCACTGTTTTGATTGGTATCAAGAATTTGGAGATACAGTTGCATTTGACACTACTTACAAAGTGAATTGTTATGACATGCCTTTTGCCATTTTTGTTGGCATTGACAACCATGAAAGGACTATCTTGTTTGGTTGTGCACTCATTCGCAATGAAACAATTCCTACATTCCGATGGTTGATGAAGGTCAGTATATATTACCCGTGAAATTGGGCATTCTAATTTATCAAATATATGTTTTGTTGATCTTATTTATTAATTAAGATTAATTCATTTGTATTATATTATAATAACATTGTCGTTGGTGATAGACTTTCACTACACTGATGAAAAAGCCACCAAAGACTATTATCACAGACCAAGATCCATGGATGAAAGAAGCCATCAAAATTGAGTTGCCATGCACCAAACATGCCTTTTGTATATGGCACATCACTTCTAAATTTAGTGGCCGGTTTACATCAATTCTCAGGGAACGATATTTTAATTGGTGCATTGATTTTTATCAACTATATAGGCTTGACGATATTGAAGATTTTGAACGCGAATGGCCTCTCACAATTTTCAAGTTCAATTTGCAAACAAATAAGCATGTGATAGGTTTGTATAAAGTTAGGGAATTTTGGGTGCCAGCATATCTTCGTGGCCATTTTTTCGGTGGTATGACTACTACTGGCAGATCCGAAAGTATAAACAGCTTTGTAAAGCGCTTCACTTCTTCTCGGTTGTACTTAACTTATCAAGCAGGTAAGCATTTTTTTTTAGTTTGATAAATATCAAGCAGGTAAGCATAAATATTTAAAATTATCAAGCATTGAAATGTTGGGCTTATGACTACTACTGTTGGCTTCCTAGCTACTTCAGATTTGACTTTATTAAAACAAAATTGTGAATTTCAGGTTGATCTTGCTATTGAAGATATTGGACAAACACAATTGCATAATACCATGTTGGACACATATAGGGGTTCTTCTCTGAGAACTTTGTCCCCCTTAGAAGATCAAGTGTACAAATTGTTCACAAAGTTTGCTTTTAAGAGATTTGAGGAAGAGTTTGAGAGAGCAACTCAATATAAGATACGGGAAGAAAATTGTGTCATTTTCAGGGTTTAAGTCTCCACTCTTCCTGAATTTTTATAAGATACATTGGATGTTGTTAATTGTTAAATTGACATGTATTGGATGTTGTTACTTGTTAAATTGACATGTAGACATTGCCAAGTAAGCAGAGATTGCCATGTAAGCTTATGATTCAATTTTCATGTATGGAACTAACAATAATATTTTTTTGCTTCTAATTCGTGCCAATCTTTAGTGGAGTAATCATTGACATTCATTTAATTGGATTAAATGATTAAGATGCATTAATGCACTATTGTTCTATAGTTATACGTGACTATGCAAATACATAGATGTATTTAATTATATTAAATGTATATAAACAATGTACATGCACTCTCTTAAATTAGTCACCCTTTCTCTTTAGATACTCTTGCTCTCCCTTCATATTTCCCACAACATACAGATTCTATTTAATTACTTATTCTTTAAGTTTCACCCACATCAAACTCTCCCTCTAAGTGATTTAACGGCTACCAGACTGTATTTGTTTCTTTAATGTTGATTTAGAAATTCACGAGAATGTATATACATTGCTCTCTATTAGGAAAAAAAACACTAAGTATGATTTATTATCATTTTTCATTTAAAGAAACAGTATACATATACGTATCAAATTCACCATCCAATTTAAAAAGCATGACAACTTATGTGAGGTGGCCTCATGCATGAAAATAATACCTCTGGATAAAAAAGCAATACTAGCGTAGTAGCGTACATGAAAAATGATACCGCCAGACAAAAAGCAATACCTCATGCATAAGACCACCTCATTAGAGAGTTTTTGTTTAAACAGTATATCAACTTTCCAGATTATAATACAAATATTTCAAATAAATTGTGCAACGCTCGAAAATGTTACTAGACACATGATCAAGATTGACAAGTAGGCTTTGGCACGTAAGAAAATATTAACATGTCATCATATACTTTAAGTGCATGTATAATTCCTATTAGTACGAATGTGACTAGACACCTGATATAGATTGACACATAAGCTTTGGCACATAAGCAAATGTTGACATGTTATCATATACTTTAGGTGCATGTATCTTCTATTAGTATGAGTACAATTTAATTTTTATCTTAATGTCATAATTTTCAATGAAAATTCATTTAAAATATATATCTATTTATGGAATGTATCTAATACTCCCTTCGTTTCCTTTTAAACTTCCCAATAGCTTTTTTGAGGTCAAACTTTGTAAACTTTGACCGCTTATATATAAAAATTCATTATGAGTTGTGATTTAAAATTATAGGCATTAGATTCCTTTAGAAATGTATTTTCGTAATATCGAACTTTTACAAATTTTACTTGTATAATTTAAGAGATATTAATGGTCAAAGTGCCGCATTGGAGACCGTGAAAAAGCAAGTAAGAAATTTAAAAGGAAACAGAGAGAGTAAGTTACAGCATCAATAAATCAATAACATAAAAATGTTTTTTTTATATGAAATCAAATATATTTATATAAAATCGTGCATCGCACAGGGCATGCAGTTAGAATTAAACATGGAAAAAAAAACAGAAAGTTGATTTGAGTATATAAAGGGAGAGGTGTATAGATTAGAAATTTTGTAGCAAGATGTAGCATAGGCAAAAAAAAAAAATTGCAAGTTTGTACAAATAAAAATGCTTTAATATCATAAACACACGAATGTAACTAGTTAAGTAATATAATTAGACGACTTAAGGTAACGGACCAGTTTTGTGACAAAAATGACAAGTTACAACTATTATTGTAGAACTTACAATTTGGGGTTATTTTTGTCGGATCACTCAAACTTGGGATTATTTTTATCGATTTTTCCTAATTGTAATTATAGAAATATAGTATGTATTATAAAATTATGATTTCTTAAAAGAATTATTTGAAATGAATCTAAAAAGTATTTTTAGTGTTTATGTTGTAAGTCTTGGTTAATGAGAATGACATTAATTACCAAAAAAAAGCTTGGTCAATGTTTCAAAAATTAATTATTTATCAAAAAAAAAAAATTAATGGTCAAAATTTGTGAACTTTGATATAGAAAAAATAAGTGTAAAAATAATTAGGGGATAGAGGAAGTAAGTAGAGTTACTAATGTCTCTCCCATATAAGAAACTGATATTTTTGCAAAAGTGAATTTTAATGGTGGTTTGAAAGAAGGGGAAGGCTTTGCTATTCGAAATAAAGTTGAAACATAACTTGCAGGACCTGCAACAAAATTTGTGCAATGCTTATGTAATAGTTGTGGGGCTACAACAACAATTTACGATTAAGTTCAAAACACACTTAAACTTAGATATAATAGAATTATTTTTTTTGGTGCAAAGATATAATAGAATTTATTTTGACAGAGATAATCAGATTGTCTTTTAAGCTATGTTGGAGGGTCATTATTGCCCGAAAAATCCAGGTTGTAATCAGTGAGACACTCAGAATGTCAATTCGATGTTACCCGGTTGTAATTTATTAGTCACTAGATTAGTACCCGTGCGATGCACAGTTTAGTTATAAAAAACGTTTTACATTTCAAATAATTGTCATTTTAGAAAAAAATTTCTTCCTTTATCAAAATAAGTATTATTAGATCTTTCATGCAAATTATGCATTTATACCCTTCTTTGCTACTTATTTGATGATGAAAAACGCAAAAGGCATTTGAGTCATTTGATAATTACGGTGGAGTATTAATCTTTCACAAAAACTTTTATAAAACGGTTTTTTCGTAATTTTTGATAAAACGGGTTCACTTTTTCAATAAAAAAAAGGTCACTGCTCACTTTCAAGACTTGTTGTTTCTCTTTTAGAGGGTATTACATTGCTCAGTGACTCGATCTATGTGCAAAACTCCTACATAACGAATTTTGGTTCAAAGGAACTACTGAGTATAAATGATATATCATCCTTATCTATTAAGAGGATTTATAAATTATTAAATAGTTTGTGTTCAATAGGAAGCACATAAATCAAATTTAGTAAATACTAATCCATCTACTTCAAATATACTCCAACAACCTTTAATACAGGAATGGCTCACCAATTATTTTGATGAAGGGATACAACAATCATGATTCATTGGTGTTAACAAAAATATGGTTTACATGTATGCTTAAAAAAAATTGCAACAACATGGACACTTACTGTATTGTCTGCTGTATATATCACTTGAGAAATAAACCCTTGGTGACTGGTGTAAGTATCCTCCACATAATCAATCATGTCTAAAGCATATTTCCCCTCTTGCATCAGCTGCAAGGGGATCAAATTACAAAAAAAAATAGAAAAAAAAATAGAAATTAAATTTACATAAACCGTAAAGGCTATTACACAAAACAATTAAACTCTTCGTGTTCACGGAAACTTCATTAGCTAGTAGACCAGCAACATGATTACACTCTGAATTTGTAAGCTATCTTCAGCTCATCCATGTTCTTTGTAAGCGAACTCCTTGCATTTGGTGGTTTTTCTTCACCTTGCATGTATCATTGTTTAAGTGAACTGCAAATGCAAATGCAATGAATAAAACTCAGAGTAATGATGCTCGTGCCATCAACTGTTGTAGGCTACTTCCAATACTCTGCTAATTCCTCAAATATCAACATGAAAAGTTTCAGTTGGCCCCTTATCAGCTCTCATGGACTACAATGATAGCTGATTATTCGAGAAGGTTGTGAGGAAAGAATAATCCATCCATGTTAAGCTTTTCAACCTTCATGGTAAGATACCAGCTTGACAAAGTATGAAGAATGCCAAGACAATCAATCATACCAACATGATGATTAAGAGTATCCAACTTCAACACAAACCAAAACTCAGCCAGGGAAGAGGGTACCCACAAAAAAAAAAAAAAAAAATGGGACTGGAGTAGCTAAGGTTTGTATAAGCTTAACCCAACAAAGTGTGTTTGTATAACCCAAAAATTAATCTTCAAACATACAGAGGCACACAATATTTCTTAATGGAATAATCAGATAAACCGAACTTACGGGTTCTGAATCTTGATGATGTCCTTCTCCGCCATTTCTCTATCAAACCAAAAGCATTAAAGAAATATGGAGACAAAAAGGAAAGGAGAGGGTTGGGTACTTGGACTGGAGTAGCTAAGGTTGAATCCTTTTAAGCGTGACAACCATTAGCCGAGTAATTACTACGGTTTGATAGGGTAGGTGGTCAGTATGAGAGGGCATTAGATGGGTAAATTAAGTTTATTTTTTATTTTTTTATTTAGTATGGGCGGTTTAGGCGCGAAAACTTTTTACCACAACATAACACATCAGCATTGATGATGTCAGCGGTTATTGTTTTAGTATAAGTTATAAATGTTTTACAAGAGTACCTCAAAAACAAAAGTCACTGTTTCCAAGAAAGTAAGTAATAGGGTAATACGTGGCGGATTGAAATGAATAGCTAATATAGGTCTTTAACTTTCTTTTTTTAGTGGGCTGCCTTCCCATTTGTGTGAATAATTGCATTATCTTCTCTATCCAGATAGGTTGGAAACAAGAAAATGATGAATTTTATTGGTGCCTCTTTTATTGATGTAGCAGTTACAGACCATTTCGCCATACAAGAAAGTAATTGGGTACGTTTGTTAGAGCTAAACTTATTAGAACTGAATTGAATTTAACATCACTAAACTGAATATTACTTAACTGAATTGGACATAACTGAACTGTATGGAACACAATTTGATATGTGAGACAAAAAATATGTTTATGAATTCAGCACCACTGAACTGAACTCGACATCATTTAACTGAATTTGAAATCATTGAATTGACAGCTGAACTGAACTGACCGAATAAGCTCTATCAAACACACCCATGCGTAGATTCCTCTAAAAAGTAACTTTCAATTTAAGGTAAGATCAAAAGTATTTCTAACAGTGGTGTCTTTAGGTTCGGAAAGAAATAATGGATCACGTAATTGTTGTATTGGGTGGGTTTGTTAGAACTGAACTGAATATCACTAAATTGGACAATATTGAATTGAACTGGACACAACTCAAAAGAATTGAACACAACGTGAAATGTGAGACAAAAAATATGTTTCTCAACTCATCACAACTGAACTGAACTCAAGATCATTTAACTCCTCACCGTCCCGCACCATTCCGTTGAAGAGAACAGAGCCTTAGATATTGCGGAATGCCATAGCTGGGTAGTTGGTCCAGTGAAAGCTTGATGTAGTAGTTGTCTCATATATTTGTCATCCAATTAGCTACCCGATTTGCTTCACGAAACTTATGCTTTATTGCATGAGTATACAATTTCCATGTTTCTTTTTAGAGGGTTTTTTTCTTTTTTATGCTACATAAGTTGATAAGAAACGCAACCGTAAATGGAAAAACAAAAGTAACTCAACAAGTTATATCTTGAAAACAAAAAATGAGAACTCTTGCTCTCTTAGCATATCCACCGAGTATATATTTTGAAATAAAATACGTTGAAGTGCACTCAATAATGTAACATCCAAAGCAAAGATTATTAAGTCAATTCACTAGTAATGCTTTACTCGAATCCTACAATTTCAAATCATTAAGTAAACTGTTTCATTAATTTATGAGATCAGTGGCGGAATTAGAATTTTTTTTATAGAGGGGCCAGAGATTGCATTGTAATTTGCTTTTAAATTCGGAAAGGAAGCAATATAGTTATAACCTAAAGGTTATCCTATTGAGTCGTTCAGAAATAAATTGCTAAAGCACAAATCAAAAGAATTTGACCAAATTTGAGAGATAAGACATGTACACGACTGTTTCGTAGTAGCCAATTTGTTTCATGAAACAATGGAGGACTTCCACTGGAGATACCTATTTGTGATGAATAATAATAATTTCTATCTCACACATTATATGTCATTCACTCCCTACTTCTTTGTCAATACCTTTGATATATATAAACTACGTTTTTATTGAGCATAAAATTTGTATTCCTAATAAAGATTTTTTTTGATTTGACTAAAGACTCCCAATATTTATTTATTACAAATGATAATGATATGCAATTTAAAAGATTAAATAAAATTTGTATTCCTAATAAAAGAAATTAATTAAAAAGAAAGGAAATGTAAAAGTAAGTGGATTTAACAAAAAAAAAAACATCGTTTAAGGGAAACAAAAAAGAAAGGAAATGTGAAAAGAAAGTGGGCCTAAGAAGAAAAATAAAGAAAACAAAAGTTAAAAAGAGGAAAGGAAAGCAAAAATACACGGAATCGAGCCCGGGATCTGTAATTGGCTTGTGGTCAAGTTTCATTCCCACCAGCTGAGCCAGGCTTGTTTTATATCAACTATGTATCTTATCTTTTATTTATTGTATTTCAGAACCATTGGGGAAGCCATGGCCTACACCAGCCCCTTTTAGTTCCGCCCCTGTATGAGATCAACAAGTGGGCTTGGTGCCCCAACTTTCCGCGCAATCGGCTTGGTGACAACATCCTAATTCACTCTTATCTTAGTAGTTCTATTCACTACCTATTTATCTCTTATGGGGATATTATGCTATAGACCTATTTCTTATGGGAATGTTATGCTACAGACCTATAGTTGGCAACCAATACTTCCAAGAGATTGTTATTGTCTTTGGAGACGCACCACCACTATTTGGGTTAGAATTTTTCCTTAGTCACTACATTTATGTTTTAATTGCTAAGCACTAATGGAAGTTGCTGATTATCTATGTATTATCCAACAATAATCCACAATATTATTGTTGATGCCACAAGTTTTGTACGTAGTAAAATGCAATACTATAATTATCAACCATATCTCAGAGAAGGAATGGGCTAACTGAAAATGATTGGTTTGCATACTTTAGACAATGATTAGAGACTAGCTTAGTTAGGAACTAATATTTTCCACCTAGCCTCCCTTTTTCTTTTGACTTCTCTAGGGGCTACCACCGGCTAAATTGCCGGTGGTTAGCCCATTTGTTGTTGTTTCTCTGCATTCGATCTAGTTTTTTAGCTTGTTTTTCAATATGATTAGGAATAAACTCTCCTTTGATGAGAAATTGTTGAGTTCTCCGCGTTCGTCGGAGTCTTTTAGAATTTGTGTGGTTCAGGTAGATTTCATGAATCAAGAAGAAAAGTTCAATCTACTGTGCCAAGGAGATTTGTATTTCCAAATAACTGCAGCACGTTTATTAGTGCTTATCTCCGATCGTAGGGAAAAAAGGCGGTGGCCTCCCGTTTTCTGTATAGCACCTTTTTTGCTATATCAGGGCATGGTCAATCATCGACGAAGCCGATCAAGACGCCGATTTCTAGCAGTGATATATGGATTGGTAGTCATTTATTATCGACGGAGCTGATCAAGACACCGATTTCTAGCAGTGATTGTGGGAGTCATATTCATCTTGTTATGGTAGATTTATACTATGTTCTATTAGATCTATTTTTGTCTAGAGATATTTATCGTTGTAGATACCGGATGACTGTTTATGAATGAATGAATTATCTTTTCCTTAAAAAAAAGGAACTAACATTTTCCACAACATTTGACAATTTACATTTTGTGAACCTATTCATTCTAGAAAGAAGGTGCTCCTAATTTCAATCGCACTTCCAAAAAAATAAACTGAAAATATGAAGTCCCCACACATATTAGTGGAGTACTTTGTTAGTGACAAATTTGTTTGCTAACAAATCCCACTTTGCATAATCGTTATATACCTATCAACAAAGGGAAAGTATTAAGGTGTGTTTTTTTCCACTTACTTACTAATAAGTTTATTGTAATTCAATTTAGTTCAGCTGAATTTAGTTCAGTTCAATTCAGTGAATTTATGTTTAGTGATATGATGTGATCTGCATTTTCTCGCACAGATTACTATTCATTTTATTTCACTACAGTTCAATAAAGTTCACCTCAGTTCAATAAAGTTCAATTCACTTGGGAAAAAAAAGGGGTTGCTAAACATAAACACCAAAATTACTCAACGCAAATCATTTTTCCCAAATAGTTTTCCGTGCCAATTATTTACGAAACTGCCACCGTTTACTAATCTACTGCAGTTTTAATAGCAACCGCACTAGTTTGGGCATCGTAGATTACCGTTTCTGTACTAGTGATTAATCATGACAATGGCCCTGCTTGGCGCTGCTACAAAGACAGGTTTTGCCTTCAGGCCCTTCACAACCCATTTTCTTGCCTTCAACACATTCATGCACCAGTTGAATCATGGGTGGGAATGGACCTTACTTTTTTTTTGCTCGTTTAGGAATGGACCTTACTTAACAAGGCACATAAAGGCCTAAATATGAGTCGGTCCATTACATGTCTGGGCCTAACTCCACCCACTGGTCACCCCTACATTTTTTTTTTCAGGTCACCTATACCCTGAGCATAATATATTGTGTGGAATTAGTCCACGGATGAACCGAATATCAATTTTTTTGAAAAATACCTTCCATATTCCTAAAAGTTAAAAAAACTTTATTTCTCTACCTGAGACATCCATTACCTGACAATTTGTTTTGCGGCAACAAGGGTCAAGGTTGACATATGGAAAAACTTTATTTCTTTTGTGAGTTGCCAGCGTGCCCCCAATCCCACCGCAAATTTTTATATACTCCCAGCTCCATGGAGCTTCGTGGAGCTGGGAGCTAGGCGCGTGAGATTCACACGCCTCCACTTTTTTTTTTTTTTTTTTTTTTTTTTTGCACTTTCTCCTTCTAGGGTTCACCAAGCCCCAAATTAAACCCATTTGGATCTAGGATTTTCGTTTTTTGGGATTTTTTAGTATTTTTTGGGGTTTTCGAATTTTTGGGGAGTTTTATTAATTTTCCGGTGGGGGCAGGGGAGGGGAGGTGGTGGCTGGGGGAGGCCAGGGCTGAGGTCGACGGCCGGAGCCGACCTCCGCCGTGGCCAGGGCGGGGGTGGAGGGGCGACGGTGGGGGGTGAAGGAGGAGAGAGAAAATGGGGTTAGGGTTAGGGTTTCAGGTTTGGGGTGAGGGGAGGAGAGAGAAGGGGAGGGGTGGGGTCAGCTGGTGGGGGCCACCGTCGTGGTCTCCGATCGGCGCCGACCACGACGGTGGCCCGGGCGGTGAGGGTGGGGCGGTGGTGGCGGCAGATGGGCGGCACCAACGGTCGGGGAAGGGGGAGGAGAGAGAAAGTGAGGTGAGAGAGAGTGGGTGAAGGAGAGAGAGAGAACGGGTGAAGGCTCCATGAAGCTTGGTGGAGGTGGGAGTATAATTTACCTATTGCAATCCCACACACACACACCAAAAAAAAAAAAAAAAAAAAACTCTTCTGAGCCCCTTTCACAAAAAAATATAATTTTTATGCCCTGCATCCACAACAATTAACCATACTAATTTTCTTTTTATAAAAGCTGTTTTGTTCAGTTTGCAAGCATTTTGGGGATCAGTATTATTTGTGTTGCCAAGGGAGGTGGTAAAGGAGATGAAGAAAATCTGTAGATCGTTCTTCTGGGGTCGTCATACTATGAGTGAGAGGAGAATCCACATGGTCAGTTGGGAAAGTATATGTCGGCCTCTGTATGAAGGGGGTATTGGCATTAAGGAGATCCTCAGTTGGAAAAGAGCAAGTATTTGTAAGAGAATTTGGGTTGTGACTGAGTCCATATCTTCAGTATGGTCAGCTTGGATTAATGCTTATTACATGAGGCATAACAGTATTTGGGATGTTGAGGCAAAACAGCATAACTCTTGGATGTGGAAGGGCATACTACAGATTAGAAATGTTCTTATTCAGAGGAATGGTAGTATTAATTGAGGCTGCCAAGGAAATGTTGTAGGCTTGTGTTCATAATAGTAAATTCAAGATAGCAGCAACCTATGACCTCCTTGTTGGGGGAAATTTGCGCAGCGTATATGTAGAGCAATAAAACACAACACAAAAGATAAAATAGACACACGATGTTTTTAACTTGGTTCAGCCCCTTCGGCCTACGTCCACGACCTCTTATAGGGTAACATCCACTAACTCAACATAAGTACAAGTTTTGCCCGGTAAACTTGCAAGCCCTCCCACATATAAGTTTTGGACGGACAAACCTGCAAACCCTCATTTATAATGTGAACCACCCTACAAACCCGAGACCCACACTCAAGATTACAAGGAATGGTTACACAACACAAACTAATCTAATTAGGTGGATCACGTCTCCCGTAATTAGGATCCTACTCGATCCGACATATCTCACACCCCGTGTTTGGACTATCCTACAAGCCCGAGGACTCCCGCCACTTAAGGACTATAAGGAATAGCCACCCACTCTCCTTACACACTACATGTGTCTACATTGTGGAATATGGGATATCGGATGTCCGATCCACTACACAAAACTTACACCTCTATTTATAGAGGACTTTTTAGACTATTTCTAGAGAGTTAAACATGTTCAAACAAATGTAGAGTTTAATGCTGTAACTCCTAAACTCCAGAAACTGCTACTTGAACTTGAATGGTCTTTTATATCCATAACATCAAATTGTGTCATTACACAACAAGTTCTCACGGTTACAAAAATCCAAACTTTACATTGATTTGGCAGTTTTCCATCTTTCCGTTTTCTTCGTTTTTTCCTTTCTTCCTCACTTAATTTTTCTTCTCATTAATTGTGGTAATAACTCATACATAATTGGGACATTATCCCAACACTCCATTGCCATCATGGTGATACAGTGCCCTGGCATAAGGCAATATGGAATCAGTTAGCTGCTCCAAAGCGGGGAATCATTGCTTGGTTTGCTGATAATAGGAGACTTCGCACTGTGGAGAATCTGAATACTAAAGGTTTGAACTTTGATACTCAATCTAAGCTGTGCCAAGGAGGTGAGTACTCGGGTGCTCATCTGTTTTTTCAATGTCCTCTTAGTAATGAGGTATGGGCTGGTATGCTAAACTAGTTGGGCATGACTAGACGACCATGGAGTTTAGTTCGAAAGTTGAAATGGCTTAAAGAGAGCTGCTGCAAGAAGACTGTGAGGAATAGCCTTTGCAAAGCTGTGTTGGTAGGGGTTGCATACGAAATCTGGCGCTAAAGGAATTCAAGGCTCTGTTTGATGGGAGGATTAGAACCCCTTCTCAGATCTTGTATAGTTACAGTTGATATTTGTGCTAGAGCTTTTAGCAAATATACGGAACGTGATGTCTTAGGGTGTATAGGTGGATAGGCTTGTATAGCGCTGATCCCATTCTTTGTTCTCTTCCTTCGTGTTTTTTTAGTTGTGTATAGTTGTTGAGGTTGCTTCTCTGGCATGCCTCGGTTGTAATGATTGGCCCATGGGCACTATATTGGTATCCTTTGGAAGAATGGAATGAAACAACTAACCATTTTTTCAAACAAAAATAATTTTGTTTTTATGTGTTATCTCAAACTTGAATTTTTTATTACATGACTTTTGAAGGCCTTGATTATTTGAACTCCTCCAACTTGGGTATCTTCTGTATTTTTGTGCCTAAATCTTTTTATAAATTGCTTTTTAAACATAGATGGCATCCAAAATATATTAACCGTTTTATGAGGATTATTTAGAAATTATCTCCATATAAAAAATAACCCTAGCCTCCCCTCTCTCTAACTCATCTTGGAGTTACCACCAATAAAAGTGCCAAATACCTTGAGTATTTATTGAATTTTCTGAAAATGATTTCTTTATTTATGAAATAAATGTATTCATCAAAGAGTATTGGATTTACTAAATTAGTTGATTTTTTTTTGGGGTTTTTTCAAATAAACAGGAGTTTGGATGCATAATTGTATTTGATCGTTGGGTTGAAGGTAACCTACTTTCTATTCGGTTAGAGATAGATGTTAATTATTATTATCCTTCTCATATGTGGAAGGAGTGCTCAATATGAGTATCGCTACGTGCTGTATTAATTTCTCCAGTTTGCTATGACATGAAGCTATTTATGAGTGAATGGTTTATTTGCTTAAATGTTATGTTCTTTCATTTGTGTCTGAATATGATTTCTGTCTGTTAAATTTGTGGTTAGACTTGTTGTGTACTTGACAATTGGTAGCTAGCATAGTGATCAATGGGTTTAGCAGAACTAGTAAATGAGTTTGATGTCAGGTCGTGCATAGGCCATAGCTAAGAAGGGCTTACGCATTAGATTAATATGGATGATTAGTTGACCATAGTTAGAGGTGAGACCTCGAGTAGATTGAGAACTAACCCGAGTTCATGTAATTCTTTGGCAACCAGTGCCATATAGTGACAGTTATACCATTAGTGATCCGGAATGGGCGTTTGAAATAAAATCAAATTACTACCAGACAGGGGCGAAGTCAGGATTTTACAAGTAGGGGAGCCGAAGTCAATATTGAATTTTTTTTTCGGGTCTATGGTAGACATAATGACATATACAATAAATTTACATACAATCAGGTAGGGATTTAAACTTAAAATCTAGTGTATCCAATATATATATATTTTTTTAGGTTTAGTTTTAAAATGAAATCTCCTTTTAATAATAATAATCTATTTTCAATAGAAGCAAAATTTTCAATTATATAATTCATGTGCGTGGTTGTTCTATATGATAGAGTATTGTTTATTGTGTACTTGTAAGAAAAAAAGAGTTCAAAGAAAGGTCAAAAAATACAAGTCTATTATCAGAGTTACCAATCCTCGAACTCGTAACCTCCAAGGTGAAACGCGCGTACCTTTACTTTTAGTTCACGATCGCTGAGGCTCCTAACTTTATTGTTAATTATTTGCAGAAATATTATATAAACTCTACATAGGCCAGCATAAAATTAAAGGGACTTTGGGCTGGGCCGGGGGGGCCAGGCCTATGCCAGCCCTCCATGTGGCTTCGCCCCTGCTAGCAGATGACATGAGATGGAGTTGATGAATTAATCTAACTGGTTTGAAGCTTGTAAGTTATTAGTTTTCTTAGTTCTAGACATATGGGTAAGTAGTTTAAGAGGTTGACTCTTAGGTGATGAGCAATTATTTTTTTATGAAAATGTGATATTGTAATGAGTTAGTCCGAGAGTGGACTTTTGAGTGCATGAGGGCTATGATATGAGTTATGAGGGATGATGGCCAAGTTATGAGAATGAAGTTTGTTTTGGCGGTTTACGGCCAGTTCACTTCCCACATGATCGAGGTTAGGAGTTACTGACTGAGTAATTGGCACAGAATTATTGGGAATCGAGTTATAGATGAAATAGTATATTAGAATGTAATCTAAGGATTGGGCTCAAATGAGAGCACTTCTTATGGTGAGAATATGAGAGCATATTCCAGCCGTAGAATTCACGATCGGACGGCTAAGATTAAATCTCGCAAGCAGTAGAACAAAAACAACACGCGCGTCATTTCAAAATAAATGAAGGTTATGTTTGTCTTTTCGCCTAGAAAACTTAAGAACTGAAACTGCCTTGTTTGGGCGCCATTCCTTCTCTCTCCACTCTCTCCTTGACTGTTGACTCCTTCACCTCCATTTCTCTGATTCTCTCTTGACGACTTCCGAATTCGACATGAATGAAGCTCCACATGCATCGAAGACCTCTCACAAGCTCACAGCCGCGTAGATTTTCCAGGTTTAATTTTTCAGCGAGTCATTAATAAAAGCTTGAATTTTTAGGGTTTTAGAGGTACTTTTTTTTATGTAAATTTCAATTGTACCCTGAAAATTAGGTTATTTTGCTTAGTAATTCTAAGATTAAGATCTGTTGCGATTTTAGGTTTCGATTTTGTTGTTTTATTGCTGTTTCGATTTTGTTCTACTTGTTTGTTGCGATTCTGTTTCACTCAATTTAGTTTAGAATTCTTTATTTCGGTTAATGTAATTTTGTTCCTCATTTAATTTCCATTATAATCTGATATTTTTATTTCAATTATTCGTTTCTAGATCTTTATGAGTATTATTTTCAATTTTGCATTTGAAATTGGTGTTTTATGTTCTGTAAAAATGGAGAAAAAAAGTTCAAGTTGTGTACGGTGGGGGGGGCAGTGGATCGTGGTAGCCGGTGGTGGCAGTGGATGAAGTTGCTGGCTGGATGCAACCTTGGGTCCTCGGCTAGGCTGGTGGGCTACAAAACATTTAATGAATACGTGTTCTTTTGAATATTGTCTGCTACAGAACATGTATGATATGCCATAAGATTTACACATTCGACTAGGTTTTGTTTTAAAATACACAATATTTGAACGTGTGCCTAAGGTGTGTCGTATTTTCCTTGGATTCACCTTCTTTGAGATTGAAGAATGTGAGTTTCTTTGTGTTTACTGAGTTTACTTCGCTATGGTACCATATATCAACATCCACCAAAATTAGTGTACCTTTGATATTGTCTAAGTGTACCTTTGATATTGTCTAAGTGTACTTTTGCTATATCTCAGTACACCTTTGGTATAATCCCATTGTTTAGTTTTTATGCACCTTTGGTATAAGTTTAGTGTACTATTTGGATGCACCTTTGGTATAACTCAAGTGGTCTCACCATGATTAATGATCTTTGCAGCTATGGAGACGTGATCGCAATCACAGCCACCAATGCCTCTTCAACAAGTTGCACCATCTACTTTAGGACAAAAAATCTTAAGATTGAAATAAGGTACCCTTTTTTATCCCCTTCTTTCGTATATGTTCTGCATTTTGTTCAATATACAACAAATCACCTGTTCCACTTTTATTGTGCTTTTGTAGCATAAAAAAAGAAAAACTAGGAAAAAAAGACAATTAGACAATCACAATCACTTTGCTATTGTGCTTTTTCTGCCTTTCTAATAGGAGTATTTTTTTAGTTGCTGAACAGCTTGCTATTAGGATAGATTTCGTTTTAGTTTACAAATTTATACTTAAACCTCTGTGCTCTCCACCATAAGAAAACCAAAAGAAGTAAAATAGCTTTTGTTCTCGCTTTTGTCTTGGATTCCCCTATCGAAATTGAAGTGTGTGAATTCCTTAGTGGAAAGTTGCTTGTTGGGCATGTGTATGCAAACTAGATAGAGCTGCAAGCCTGCAATGAAGTACTCAATGAAAATTATCAATAAAAAAAAGTACTCAATGAAAACAGAAAACTTGGTTATGGTGCTGTATTTTAGCACGTGAACTGTTGGATACATTCTTCTTGATTTTCTTTGCTGAAGTTGGATTTTTGGTTTAGTAATCACAAACTTCAGTTGGGTTATATTTAGACGCTTGGCTTGAAAAATTATTGTTATAAACTTATAATCTGGAATTTTGAACTGGGGTTTTGGCTACTTTGTAATGATGCTATGCTAGAATGTCTTTTAAAATAGTTGAACCCTTTCATTATTAGCTTTCATGTTAAGCTTCTTTAAGTGAGCACTGAGCACTCAACTCTCTGAATTACCCAGCTAGTGTGTGCTTTTGAGATTATTATTTGCTTAATTTGAGAGCGTAGATTACTCCCTAAGTAAAAGGATCAAGTGTGGTAGATTCTTTGACCACTATGGAATGTGCTAGGCTTTTTCAAACTTATAGCCAAAAGATACACTAAGCTCGAACTTGGAAGAAGATAGGAGCGAAGTGCTGATATTACAAGATCGTAAGATATCTCAATTGTTCAAGATCTGTTTTTTTTTTTTTTTTCCTTAAATGTTGGTTCAATGGTAACTACTCACAAACTCCTCTGATGTTGTTTAAGGATACTCAAACTATGTTGTTGCCATGATAAATATGCATATCAATTGGTAGATATCGTTGCCTGCGTTCTTGCGCATGAGCTTCAAACAAGAGCACACTCAAAATTCTGTTTTCTGATCCTTGCAGCTATGGAGACGAGATCACAGCCACCAACACTATCTTTGGTGTTTATTTTGGTGCGAAAATTCCTTGAGGTCTTCCTCTGCAAATTGCTGGATCTTAGCTTAGCTTAGCTCAACTATTCTCTCTCTTTTTATTTATGGGTTTTCTGAGTGCGTGAAGTTGGATAAATTCTAGATGCCCGAACTTGCCTCTAATCTTAGGTGTTTTGTATCTCTCAACTATAGATATTTGAACTTGTTGTCTTGAAGGCCCGGGGTAACTAATTTCGTGAAGTACTCGTCATGAATCCTACTTAGAGGACTAATTATTCAGAAAATGGTAAGCAAGTTTAGTGCATCCCTGAGAGCTATGACTGGTCTGATCACGTTCAGAAAATGGTAAGCAAGTTTAGTGCATCCCTGGAACTGGGATGTTTGGCTACTGTTTGAGGAGGGGAAACTAAAAAAGAACCAGATCATTTTCTAAAATATGTGAAATGTCTTCTCTAACTCCTTACCGACATCCTCCAGTAATCACACATGTACCTTTAGTATTATCAACATGTACCTTTGCTATAATCATGGTGTACCTTTGATATTGTTGTGGTTTACCTTTGTTATGACTGTAGTGTACCTTTGGTATTGTCTTAGTGTACCTTTGGGCTTTGGTATATTCCATTATAGGAAGAAACCAGTGAGAGAACATCTTGCTGAAGAAAGTTCTATGCGCAAATTAGGTATTGATGCTCAGTTCAAGAAGTTAGTTGTCATAGTTGTGCTTTATAGTATTACCCTTGTAATGTGACACTGCTGTGTTTGTCGGTCTTGCGACTTTAACTTTTGGGCTTCAATAATCTTCAGTAGCTACGGACTGTTTTTTATAGATTTTTTGGTGATCTATACGTGTGGATTCTTCTGTATGGTACTGAGTATTTAATGGTTGTTCTGTATAAGTATATAGTGAACATCGCTTATGCATCCTGTATTGATTATTTCATCTTGAATTACTTCAATGTGACAGGTTTCCTCGTACTGACTCCTTTTTCTTTCTTTTTTTCATCTACAGATGGTAGTGAGGTTGGGGAGGATGAGATTGAACATGAATTACTTGCAGAGGCAGACCTGGGCGCGCGCGTGTGTTCAGTCCAGCATGTCCTATTTCCAGCAATGAGATTCTTTCTTCAACCCCCTAATTCAATGGCCAAAAATGGGACATTTGCGCAGGTAAAGATGGAGCACTCATGTTGCTTCTGTCACAGATCCTTAATACAATCTATACTGGACCTCTGTCTGAAAAAGCTAGTGATATTAATTGTCATTAAAGTCGCGCTCATTTCTGATTTGTTATCACCATTTCCTTACACGGATTCTATTCTTGGGTCCTGAAATGACAGGTAGCCTCATTAGAGAAGCTTTACAAGATTTTTGAGCGATGCTAACAAACCCAGCTTGAAACTCATACGAGATATCAGAAATGTGCATGTGAGTATCTATAAAAATCCATGTTTGTGTAAAGTTGAAGCATTGATATAGCTTATCGTGTCCAGATGAAGTAGATGGTTGCCCATTAGCTTACAATGTGACATATTCTAAATTCATAACTGAGTTTCCCTCTGCTCAGAAATTGAAAATGGCTGATTATATACTAAACGAGAGGACGGTAGTGGGACTGCGTCTTAGACTAGTGGCTTTAATGAACTGTTTCATCAACAACAACCAAAAAAAGAGTACAGGATGGGAGAAAAGAATCTGAAAGATTGTTGGTCAGTATCTGTAGACCGTTAAACAGCAAAAATAGCTAGACATCCAACAAAATTGCTTTGTCCTCGGTTTTGCCCTTGGCTGTTAAGTGGGGATTCAAATATGTTTATATACGATTAATAGCTTTGCTAGAAAGTTTGTATTAGCGTTATTCCATCGTCTTCATGTTAGTGAGAATTGATCTTTGAGCTTAGCCAATAGTGAGACAGGATACGGTAATATACACGGTTCTTTTTTGAAAATATGGTAAATTTGAGACTAATACGGTAATAGAATTAGCTAGGTTGATTGAGACTCTTGCTTGAAAATATGTTGTTATAATCTGGAATCTGAACTGGGATTTTTGGCTACTGTTTAAGGTGGGGAAATTAAAAAAGAACCAGATCATTTTCTAAAGTATGTGAAATGTCTTCTCTAACTCCTTACCAACTTCCTCCAGTAATCACACATGTACCTTTAGTATTATCAACATGTACCTTTGCTATAATCATAGTGTACCTTTGATATTGTTGTAGTTTACCTTTGTTATGACTGTAGTGTACCTTTTTTTTTGAGATTAGACTGTAGTGTACCTTTGGTATTGTTTTAGTGTACCTTTGGGCTTTGGTATATTCCATTATAACCGTTAGTTAAGTGGTCTTACCATGTGCAATGGTGTGATTTTGTCTCTTGGGATTATAATATCTGATATTTGCTGGTAAATTGTTGTGGGAATTTTACCGGGTATGTCTGAACTGCTGGTTGAAATTTGTGAGCTATTTTTCTGGTTATGTTGAGCAAAGCATGCACAGAACGGTGTTGATTGATTCTGAAAATTTGGTCACTGATACTGGTTAAGTGAGAGAGTTTATTTGTGAAATCTGAACTGCTGCAATTGTCCTCGGTTCTGTTTCGCTGATTATGTTGAAGTTGAACTCTGGTAATTTTGGACATTGTTGTTTGCTGCGCTGAGCTGCTATACTGTTTGTATTGGGCTACTTCTAGTTCTGCTATTGATCTGGATTCACAAGTGTGGCTCTGAAATTCAGGGTTAGTTTTGTTTGCTGAGGTGTTTGGCTATGAACATCTGTTGGCTTGGTTGTGAGTGTTCTGGTTCAACTCACTGAACCAATGGCTAGTGTACTGGTCACATGGCTTTGGTTATGGAGGTTGGAGGTGAGCAATTTCTTTTTCAGTCAAGAACATAGAAGGTTTCAATGAACCCAGTGATAATTTCAAGTTTTGGCAAAAGGTTCAATAAATCTGAGTTTCCATTTGGAATATTCTAGCTCCAGGAGCAATCTTCTCTATAGTGGGGCTGCATTTTGGTACTAGTTTGGTGGCTCAATTTGCCGTGTTAGAATTCGTTGAACACTCCATCGCACATGGTAAAACCACTTGATTTATAAACTTTTAGCTCCCTCTTTGTAGTAGAAAGGACAACACCATGATGAAAATGGGTACACGCATAACACTTTGTCACTACTTCTCATGCTGCATTTTTTTTTTTTGCCATAGCTAGCTTCGTAGTCGAGCTCCAAAGTGTAAACCGAAATGGCTCTAATGAAGCTTTAGGGGGAAGTTTGGGTAATTTAGTTATAGTTGTAAGTCTGCTTTTTGTCTACTTTGTAATTGATATCCTTAATGCATACAACTATTGCAAGCCTATTAGCTCAATTGGTAGAGCAATGTGCCTCTGCACATGGAATGTGGGTTCAAATCCCACATAGGCTATTTGTCACAAGACGTAAACGTCATGTATCTCCGTCTAATATATCATGTACTTTTGACTTATGTATCTTTTTTCTTTGTCGTCTATATATGTCAAGTAAATTCAAGCAGAAGTAAAATCAAGCAGATGACATGGCATAAAGCAAAAGAAGTACATTATGGTTAATGACGGTAACCTGAGTATTCACACACTTGTAATGCCAACTCCTGGCTTTAAGCAACTTTCTAAAGGTCCAGGAAAGGGAACTAGAGATCTCAAGCTCCCACAAGTTCTATTGTTGAATATATCTCTCATGAGACCATTTTACCCACATAATATCTGCTTTTTGTGCCAAACATCAGAGCAATTCCAGAATAGAAGCCATGTCCATCCAATATACATTTCTAAAACTCAATTTACCACTAGCCTTTGGTTGACAAGCATCCAGACACGACCGAGAACTGTTTTATTACACTTTTCTTGTCCTCCCCATAGAAAGTTTCTACAGACTCTCAACCTGCTTGAGTACCTTTTTAGGAAGAACAAAAATCAGTCCCCAAAAATTTTGTAAGGCTAAAAAGCACAGATTTGACCAACTGTGCTCGAGCTGCACAAGATAGGCTCCTACCACTTCACTGTTGGATTCTCGCAGCTATCTTCTCAACTACAATCTGCCACACTAAGATTCTTTAAAGTTAAAAGAAAGCCAAGGTATTTGACAGGTAACAATGTAACATACCTTCCTCCATCTGTGAAGTACCTAGATGTTCTTGTCTAGTACAAACATTAACACCTCCCACAAAAATCTAACATTTTTGTAAATTTGCAAAAAAACTGGATGCTGCAGAGAATTGCTTAAAGACATCAACAAACCAGTAACATCTAGAACTGTCCCTTTACTGAATAAAAATAGATCATTTGCGCACAATATTCAGCTTCTTACACATGCAGATTATGCAGCCTATGTGGGATTTGAACCCACATCTATTGTACAATAGTACAATTGCTCTGCCACTTGAGCTAATAGGCTTTAGAAGGCTGTACAGACCAGACCAAACTTGGCCAAGGTTGTTCATTTTAATCTCTTAAGAGCAACAAGGCAAGCAATGAATCGATGCTTTAGTAAAGCTACAGGATTCCGGACAATAGAAATCCCAAGGAATTTTCACCAGGTTTTTTGTCGAATTGTGTATCTGGTGGAGTATGACAGTTGTTGAGTTGTTAGGTCTAAACCAGGCCTTGCAGCTCTGGTTTGAGGTCAGAGATCTTCTGAACCCAGCTGCAGCTTACTAAGAGGTGTAGACCTCTCACATATCCTTATTTCTAATATAGTAGGTATTCACCTACGCACATCAATTTAGCATACTAGCTAAGTGTCATTTGTTGATGCAGAAGAGACGCTTTGCACAAACCCCAAAATAACATTTTCCTTATTAGATTCTATGTCCCTTTGTCTTACAGTTAATGTACCTTTGATATATATAACATGTACCTTTGACAGATAAATCCTGTACCTTTGACATAGATAACATGTACCTTTGACTTATCGTTAATGTACCTTTGATATGTATAACACATACCTTTGTCTTACAGCCGTCCTCACATCTCTATTCCTATAACCCATCTTTTAAAATAACCTCTGAAACCATATAAAACAGATGAAACAGGAGCGAGATGGTTCATTGACTTATTCTGCAATTCTGTTTATAATCACTTACAAACCAAACCCTACACTCTCAACATCTAACAGCAACAATGTCCAGTGAAAGCGCGTCTATTAGGCTAAGAAAAATTACCTGAACCTTGCCAGTGTTTATACCAACTGCGAGATGGTGTTCCCCATAGAGCCCATCCTACTGAACAAACGCTGTCATCGATTCAAGTCACTTAACATAGTCACCTGCAGATACATACATATTGCACCAATAAAGGCAACAGATAACATCAGCACAAGAATACTCCGTACAAGTGAACCATTCAAAAAGCAGCTGCATTTGATTTGAGCACAACATAGCAAGCACTAACCAGAAATATATCCCACACAACCTTATCCAACTATTAGGCATAAGTACACCAAAATAACACCATTGGTACACTAAAATTACACCTTTCTCCATTTGTTCACCATTATCGACTTACATGTTCATGTGCTCACCAGAAGCCAGCTCCATATCCTCTGCTCCACCACAAGAGTAATAATTTAGTCAACTTCAAACACTCACAAAACCTCAGTAAAACAAATTACATTTGCGAAATTAAAAGCTAAATAACCAAAAATTTGTCCCTGAAATCAACCAACTAAACAAAAAATTACACACGAAATTGAAATTTCAGAAGAGAAATAACCTAATTATCAAGCTACGAAATTGAAATTTACGTCAAAAAGTACCTTGAAATTCCCAAATTCAAAGATTTAATCTTCCAAAATATCCAGATCGAGATTATTGTCGGCCATTTAATGGTTTCGGAGGGCCGTGCATGTGGTCCATTTGAATCTCGCACGATGAAGGAGCTCAAAGTTGCCATTATTGGCGGTTTCAGAGATAGAGGGAGAAAGAGAGAGCAGAGTTATCGTTATGCTCGAATCGAACGCCGGGAAGAGAGAGAGAGTCTGGAGAGAGAAGAAGACGAGAGCTTGATGGTCATCCATGGAGAAGAGAGAGAGTAATCCAGGAGAAAGAGAGAATGGCTGCGGGAGTGAAGGACTATTGGATGATTTTATATTTTCACACGAAAGGACAATTATGCCCTTACCTTTTAATTAATGACGCGCGTGTCTAAGGCGCTTTGAAACAGATCTGGGTCGTCCAATTTTGAATCCTATGGTCATTATTTGCTCTCACGCTCTCACTATAAAACTGATCTCACCTGATCCCGATCCTGCAATCTAATATATATATATATATATAGGGGAGGTTCCTATAAAACCCGAGAATCATGAAAACTCGTTTTTACCTTGCCAGCACGCGCATCGCCGAGGTCGCCTCTGACCGGCAACCACCATGCCCACTCCCAAGGCAACTCCCACACTCTCTCTCCTCCCCTAGAATCACTTTGCTGCTGAGATAAAGGGTAAATCTTGGCCCATGGCCAATTCGTTTGATTTTTGGCCAAATAAAACAATCTTGACCAATTTATTGATTCCCCAATTTAATGGTTTTGTTGTTATGTAGTTCAAAAATTCCATGAATACTGAGCTTGTTTTGTCGTTAATGGTGATTGAAATGATTTGAGCCAGCACAGGAAAGGGCCTCACTATTTGGGTAAAAGAATGGGCATGTCCCTTGATTTGGAAAATATCATGGGGTTTGCCGCCAGCGTAGCATCTAACTGTCAGATTTGTGCGTTTCATTTTCCTTTTAATCATGACCGTCTATTTGCACATCCAACGGCTATAGTCAGTTCTCGTAGTTCACATACAATTAGCTATTCTCTTATATATATATATGTGTGTGTGTGTAAGACCGCAAATTACCTGTCAAATTATTTTGCAGCAACAAGTTTGAGATAAGGAATTAGCTTAATATCTCTTGTAAGCCCTAAGCCCCAAGCCCCATTGACCTTTTATGTCTTCCATCCACATCAATTAACCATACTAATTTTGTTTTTGTATTTTATCTAATGCTTGGAAGGTTTTATCAGATGACTTTTGACGGTCTTGATTATTGCAACTAGGTTTTCACTTAGGAGTACATCAGATCATAGAGGTGATTTTCTTGATAAGAATATGTCTATATCAATTGCAAAATGAGGTTAAACGTAAACTTAAAAAAAAATAAATCAGCAGTGTTATGTCATATTAAGAAATTTCCCAATGTTCAATTCATGAGTAAGAAGCTTTCCTAATACTGAAAGCATTATAACTAGGGCTGTTCATAAATGATCCGATTCGATGATCCGATCCGTGATCCGGGCGATCCGATCCGTAAAAGCGGATACCCGATCCATTTTTTCGGATCGGATATCCGATCCGGTACATAACCTCGAATTTCGGATACGGATACGGATCGCTATTTTAGTATTTCGGATATCCGAAATATCCATTTTGCTTTCTTTTTTTTTTTTTTTTAAGAGTTAAGACAGTTAAACATAAAATTCTGCATTTTTTTTTAAAAAAAAAACAATGAAAAATCATTAAAAGTTGATTTTTTTGAAAAACGGATCGGATCATGGATATCGGGCATCCGATCCGAAAAATCGGATATCCGACATACCGGATATCCGGTGAACTTCGGATCGGATACGGATCGCATTTTGCCCGATCCGTTATCCGGTAATGAACAGCCCTAATTATAACATCAAAATGATGAGACCGGAGATGGGATATATTGAGGTTGAACATGAAAACCGAAGATTAGTAGTATTGAATAAGAAAGCCACCCAATTCGAACTAGTTTTGCAACTCGATTTTAGTATTTTAACATCAAATTGATAAGACCAGTCATCATCAATTTCAAGTTTTCTTTTTAATAGGATTGAAGATCATATTGCACCAACAATAACAACATTGTGATCCCATGTTAAAATGAAAATGTACATAAAAATCAAATGCTTTTTTTGGTTGCCCTTCCCACAACTCACCCATCTTTATTTACACGAGAATATACAAAAAAAAAAATCTTTTTTTTTTACTTATGAGGACCTATTTCCCCTCACACCCCCCAAAACTTGCTTCTATTGAGATGTGACATGCCTATGGTATATAAAGCTAAAGTTTTCAATTGCTATTTTTGTTAATAATCACTAATTGATGTACCTTGCCTATATGTGGCCTAACTCTTTTGGCTGTACACGATTCACCGTGCATATATTAGATGGATAAGATGTTTTGTGCTCCAAACATGGATCCACTTGCCTTAAACACTGAGAACGCAACAGAGTTGCTTCATGCCCATACTCACATATGGAACCATGTTTTTAGTTACTTAAACTCCATGGCCTTAAAATGTGCAATTGAGCTAGGCATCCCAGATGCCATTCAAAAACATGGCAAACCCATGACACTTGTTGACCTTGCCAGTGCACTTCAAATCCATCCAACAAAGGTTTGTTCACTTCATCGCTTAATGCGCCTTCTTTTGGACTCCAATTTCTTCTCCACGGAGAAATCTTCGAATGGAGACATCGAGTTTGATCTCACCTTAAGCTCCCAACTCCTTGTAAAGGATCACTCCCTCACTCATGCTCCATTCGTTCATTTACTACTCGATCCAATTCTCATCAACCCAGCTCATCACTTTGGAACTTGGTTCAAAAATGACGACCAATGTCCTTTCAATATTGCTCATGGAAGGAACATATGGGAGCATGCAAATCTCATAAAGGAATTTAATCAGGATTTTAACCAAGCTATGGCAAGCGATGCACAGTTTATTGCTACCTTGTTGGTAAGTAATAATGAGTGTAAGGGCTTATTTGAAGGAATTGAATCCTTGGTTGATGTTGGTGGTGGTAGCGGAACATTCGCTAAAGCCGTTGCCAAGGCGTACCCTGGGTTAAATTATACTGTGTTTGATCTACCACATGTGGTGGAGGGTCAAGAGAATGAGCACAACTTGGTGTATGTTGGAGGTGACATGTTCCAGACAATCCCTAATGCTGACGTTGTCTTACTCAAGGTAATTAGATTAAAGGCAACCATGCATAATCTCAAGTACATTCTAATTTATTAAATGCAATGCACCATGATTATGTTCGATCGGGACAAAATACGATAATTGCATGAGTCATAGTTGTACGGTTCCATTGAAATCAAGATATGTACGAGTAGTTAGGCCTATCATCTTCTAAGGGCATGTTCTTTGGATTTGCTTTCCAAATTTTTCCAGTTTCGTGTCTAATTTACTCTAACTTATCCCTGTTTTTACCAGTTTTCAGTTACAAAATCTAATTTCTTTCAATTTTTTCCAATTTTTCTCAATTTAATACATTGTGCTAAAATTTTCATTCAACTTTGAGGAATAATTAACAAGAAACTTATCCACTTGAGACAAGATAGCATTAATGACATAATAGCTCGCTATATATCTTACTTTAATCATGAAATTAGAAACATTAGTAATTGATATGATGAATGGTTTTCAATATGTAATTGACATGCATGTAATCAATTTTGAAATTCCATTATTGATGTTTTGTGGATATCGAGTCTTAATTCCAATTTATAAGAGTTAACCGAGTTAAACAACACATATTGCAGATGATCTTACATGATTGGAGTGACGATGAACGCGTAAAAATACTTGAAAGATGTAAAAAAGCTATTCCAAGCAAAGAGAAAGGAGGAAAGATTATTATCATTGACATGGTAGTGGAGAGCCATCAAAACAATTGTGTAAAGCATAACAATTTAGACCTTTTACTTGACATGTTAATGATGTTGGTTACTAGTGGAGGGAAAGAAAGGACTGAAGATGAATGGAAATTGCTCTTTGAAAATGCTGGGTTTCATGACTACAAGATGTTTTCTGTACTAGGGTCAAGGTTTGTCAGTGAAGTATATCCTTGATAAGTTTCTGACCAATAGTAAAGAATAAGATATAAAAATAAATAACTGTAATTATTGTCGATTAACAATATATTACACATCTTTCATATTCTATCTCCCTGTTTTATGTCACGCTATAAATCTATGAATAATGGTTCTCGTAGTAATATTCTCCAGGATATTCCCTGCTGCATTAGTTCAGAGGATAATGAATCTCTTATTGCCCTATTACTGCCCTAGAAATTCAAAATGCAGTATTTCAAAGTGATGCGTATAAAGCACCCGGGCCTGATGGGTTTGGCGCTCACTTTTATCAGAAGTATTGGCACATTTTAAGTAAAGACTTAATAGCGGGCATTCAAGATTTTTTCGGAATGGTAACCTGCTTCGTGTCGTTAACCATACATTTATCACCTTAGTTTCCAAAGTAGACCAACCTGAAATAACTAGTCATTATATGCCAATTAGTCTTTGCAATGTCCTATATAAAATCATCGCTAAAATCTTAGTTAACCGTCTTTACACTATCTTAACAAAAAGTATTAGTCCTTTGCAAGGAGCCTTTGTCCCTAAGCGAGCTATTCAGGACAATATATTGCTTACACATGAAATTTTAAATGTTTTCAGAAAATCTACTAGTAAGAAAGGTTGGATGGCCATTAAGCTAGATATGAAAAAGACCTATGATCGTATAGAATGGGACTTCCTCTTCGAACTTCTGGAAAGTTAAGATTCCACCAAGTGTGGATACAATGGATTAAACAATGTGTTTCTTCAGTTTCTTATTCGTTATTAATTAATAATGTGTCGACAAGGAGACCCTCTTTCGCCCTATCTGTTTATTTTATGCATGGAAGTCCTTGATAAGAGGCTAGTAGAAGCAACATATCAGGCTCGAAGCGACTTAGGTATTCGCATTGCTACTAATGCGCCGCTAATTCCTGGGTTATTTTTTGCTGATGATTGTCTGCTATTCTGTAAGGCTTCACGAAATGCTTGTCAAAAGATACATAACATTTTGCAGCAATTTAGTAAGGACTCTGGTCAATTAGTTAATTATCATAAGTCGTCTATTACGTTCTCCGAACGAGTTATGCAACAGACAAAGCAAATGGTTGCAGCTGAATTAAATATTCCGCAAAGGGCACATTTAGGTAAGTCTTAGGGTGCTATTTCGATATAGATCGAATTAATAAAGACACTTTTAGGCCAATTGTTGATAAGTCTCACAATAGAATGCAAAAGTGGAAAGCTAATACGCTCTCAAAAGTCGAGCATACTGTGTTAATACAAAGTAATTTAGAGGTTATGCCTGCGCACGCTATGCAATATTTTGAACTCCCAGTCTCTGTGACTAATGAGTTGGACTCTATTAGCCAAAAATTCTTTTGGAAAAATTCCAATTCTGACAATGGTTTTCCTATGGTTAGTTGGGATAAGATTTGCCGAACTAAATCTGAAGGTGGCGTAGGTTTAAGGCAACCTAGGGACATTAATTAAGCGTTTATTTTGAAACTTGACTGGAAATTGTTAACACAACTTGATAACATTTGGGTTAAGGCTGTTTTTAATAAATATCTGCAATATAATAATTTTTTAGTTGTAAACCACGGTTTACAGATTCTTGGATGTGGCGGAAAATTTTAGCACACCATCTGCTACTTAGAAAAGTTGTTCGTTTGAAAGTTGGTTTTGGCCAACACATAAGTTTTTGGTTCGATAATTGGTGCTTGGACAAAAGCATAGCCAAATACTTACAATTGTCCAATGATCAAGTTAGAAATGCTGAGCTACGAGTTTCAGATGTTATTACAGACGATAAAACATGGGATATCGATAAATTACAACAGTTAGTTCCTACAGAGTTGATCCATATCATTAGGGCTATTCCATTTCCTAGTCATGCTCTCACTCATAGTTATGTCTGTGGATTATCTAGTAATGGTGACTTCTCAACTAAGTCTGCCACTCGTTTAGCACATAATATTAGATATGGTGAGAAAGAAGTTTAGGATTACAAGACGTTTTCGTCCCTTGGAAATTGAGGGGTGGCAAGAGTTTTCGCTTCGCCTTTGTCAAATTCAAACATCCTGCTAAAGCACAGAGAGCCATTCCTGGCATGAATGGAAGAAAATACGAAGGGGCGTGGCTAAGGGTGCAACTAGCCAAATTTGAACGTTAAAGTGGAAAAGCAACTCAACCAGAACGGAGTATAACTCAACCACAAACTCAGTCAGCAACTAGAAAGGAGAAACCTCCATAGGAATACAGAGAGAATCACCGCGAAGCTGAAGGCGGAGAATTAAATAAAGGTTCTAAAAATGTTGAAGAGCCATTGGTAGAAAATCAGGGAGAGAAGCCATCCATGGAAATAAACTTCAGAATTGGAAAAATAAAAGATTAGAATTCATGGCAAAGGCACAGAAGCAAGATGAGGACTTTGAGTTAAGTAACATGACTTTTGGCGAGGATGTTCAGAAGTCTAGGGAAGACATACAATTCTTAAAAGAGAACGGACAATTAGTTGCGCTGATAAAAGGATTAGAATGCGAAAGCAACCTGGAATGGCTTGAAAGGAGCTTGGTGGGTATATGCATTAATGAACTTCCAACTAGAGACGTGGAGAAGGAGATGATGGCAGAGACAGTACAGAGGGTAAGAATCAGCCCAATGGGAGGTATGATGCATCTTATAACTTTTGATTCGAAAGATGATCTACAAAAAATACTAAATGAAAAGAGAGAGTGGATTGGAAAGTGGTATCAACAGATCAAGCAGTGGTGCGAGTTCGAGACGACAAGATGGAGAGGTATGTGGATTTCAATCTACGGGCTCCCACTAAATGGGTGGTCTGAAGAAAACATGAAAAAAATAGGGAATATTTGGGGGAAAGTGGTTGCCTACGACAAGAATTCTATTGATCTAGATACTTTTGAGAGGTGCAGAGTCCTTGTAATCACTGACTATATTTTCAAAATCACTGGCAATTTGATTTTTGAGCTTAATAAAAAACACCATAGAGTTTCAGTAATAGAAGAGTTCTTTGATCCATATGAAGAGGATGAATCCTCAGTATCAAAACGACGAATTGAATCCAAATTCAGTTGTCAATGAGATTGTAAATATCCAAGAGTGAGGGAATGATAAAGCATCACGATCATTGAGCTATCAAGAAGTCGAAGGGAACATCCATGAACATGAGGATGAAATGAAGGTACACAGATTGAAACCGATGAGGTTAGCAGGAACACAGATGATGTCAGGTGCATCACAAAGGAAAATTTGAATCTAGCAGAGAAAGAAGTTCATTCAATGGATATGCAGTCCCAACACATAGGGGACACAGACATTAATTGGCAGACTCAAGAAGTGCAAGAGATAGTGATTAATGGTGTTGATGATGGTTCAGAGCCCAATAATGAAAAGGAGTTGGCAGGAAAAAATAATGAGACAATCGTTAATGGGGTGGTCTCCATAAAATCATTCCCGGACTTGGTGACAAAGAGTCAAGTTGGAGAGTCAGAACCTAATGACAATCAGGTCCAAATTGAAGTGAGCTCGAAAGAAGACAGTGTTGAATCTGTTAGTAAATCAGAATTGGGGCCTTCATTTCCTATAGGCTATGAAGATGACATCCTCCTTGCAATTATAGTAGCCCATCATAGGAAAAAGAAAGATAAAAGAAAGAGAAGGGAAGAACTACAAAGAGCTTTGGTTATGGGTAGAGTATCTGAGATGAGAGAAGCTCCTATATTCATGGGCCAAAGAGTATCTGCTGAAAGCAGGTCCGACCACAATGACAATGATCAACTCCAGCTTGAATCTAATGGCCCATTCGGGATTCTTGGTTTTGCGAAAATAATGGGCATGTCATATCCTGAGACCGATAAAAATATGGTGACAAGAATTAAGAAAATAATGAGAGAAGAAGAGGAGGAATGAGAGAAGGCGAAAGAAGAATAGCCCAACTCGAGCACCATAGAAGTCAAAGGGATAACTAATTGTTGCAAATGAAGATGTTAACTTGGAACATTAGAGGCCTCAATGGGAGGGAGAAAAAATCTGATGTTAGAAAACTGATTAACAAGCACAATCCAGGGTTGGTGACTATACAGGAAACAAAGTACGAAGAAATCACTGAAAGGGAGCTAGCAAAAGTGTGGAAAAAGGAAAGTCTCCTCTGGAGATTTGCACCATCTCGGGGGAAATCTGGTGGGATTTTAATCATATGGAGGAGATCGTTTTTTGAAGTAAATGCAGAGGTAATTGCAACAAATTGGGTGGCGCTGAATGGAAAAATCAAAGAGAAAGATCTTAAATGTACTATCGTCTCCGTTTATGCTCCCACATATGTTAATGAAAGGGCGGGTATTTGGGCTGAGCTGGAGGAAGAATGGCATCGTAGCAATGTACCGTGGTTAATCATGGAAGAATTCAATGAGGTGATAAGAGTGGAGGAAAGATCCAGTAAGAAAATCAACACAAAAGGAGTCGAGGACTTCAAAGCATTTGTGACGAGCACACAATTACTGGAGAAAGAATTGAACGTTAAAGCACATAGAGCCATTCGTGACATGAATGGAAGAAAATACGAAGGGGCGTGGCTAAGGGTGCAACTAGCCAAATTTGAACGTTAAAGTGGAAAAGCAACTCAACCGGAACGGAGTATAACTCAATCACAAACTCAGTCAGCAACTAGAAAGGAGAAACCTCCATAGGAAGACAGAGAGAATCATCGCGAAGCTGAAGGCGGAGAATTGAATAAAGGTTCTGAAAATGTTGAAGAGCCATTGGTAGAAAATCAGGGAGAGAAGCCATCCATGGAAATAAACTTCAAAATTGGGAAAAAAAGATTAGAATTCATGGCAAAGGCACAGGAGCAAGATGAGGACTTTGAGTTAAGTAACATGACTTTTGGCGAGGATGTTCAGAAGTCTAGGGAAGACATACAATTCTTAAAAGAGGACGGACAATTAGTTGCGCTGATAAAAGGAACAGAATGCGAAAGCAACCTGGAATGGCTTGAAAGGAGCTTGGTGGGTATAGGCATTAATGAACTTCCAGCTAGAGACGCGGAGAAGGAGATGATGGCAGAGACAGTTCAGGGGGTTAGAATTCGCCCAATGGGAGGTATGATGCATCTTATAACTTTTGATTCAAAAGATGATCTACAAAAAATACTAAATGAAAGGAGAGACTGGATTGGGAAGTGGTATCAACAGACCAAGCAGTGGTGCGAGTTCGAGACGACAAGATGGAGAGGTACGTGGATTTCAATCTACGGGCTCCCACTAAACGGGTGGTCTGAAGAAAACATGAAAAAATTAGGAAATATTTGGGGGAAAGTGGTTGTCTACGATAAGGATTCTGTTAATCTAGATACTTTCGAGAGGTGCAGAGTACTTGTAATCAATGACTATATGTTTAAAATCACTGGCAATTTGATTTTTGAGCTTAATCAAAAACACCACAGAGTTTCAGTAAAAGAAGAGGTCTTTGATCCATATGAAGAGCATGAATCCTCAGTATCAAGCGAAGAATTGAATCCAAATTCATTTGCCAATGAGATTGTAAATAAACAAGAGGGAGGGCATGATAAAGCATCACGGTGTAAGGACCCGGGATTTCTACGGCCACGGAGTGCGTCCTTATAGAAAATTTGTAAGCTGTGGGTTTAGATAAGTTCAAGGAACCGTCGAGTTAGAAAAAGCTTTTGTAAAGACTTGATTTGAATAAAAACCATGAAAGAGGTCACAAATCTGTTATCGGCGTCTCATCGAAGGGACAAACCGAAGGGACAATCCGAAGGGACAACCCAATAGCGGGATAAGTGAACTGATCATTTTTTAGAAAGACTCCCTCATATAGAACATATGAGTACTCAACAATAAAGGGTTCGGGGGCGAAGGTACGAGGTGGGAAGGTGTTAGGCACCCAACTCGCCCGTATTATGACGGCCTATATTAACTCATGTTTGCTTAATAATTTAAAGACATAATTCCCATGAAAAACCGGATTAACAACCTAGACTTAGACTATTAATTGGTTCATCACAAGCATCACAACATTTATTTTTAACCCTTATTTAGACATGCATTCGATTTGACAAGTTGGGTAGCACAACGACTAGACAAACAATATTTAGGAAGCGATAAAAAATGTGTACTAGCATGATATCTACATTATGACTACTAGAAAATAAACAATTAAAAAATTAATTTAATTTGAGCCCTCAGGATTTTGTACCTGAACTGTAGCCTATATTTGATAAGAATAGTAAAAATAGATCTCAAGTAAAAAAAGAGGGGGAAGCTCGGTGTCAATACTCCCGAGAATAGAATAGAATTGTTTATGGAAGAAAGAGGGAGAAGCTCAGAGTCAATACTACTGAGAATAGAGGGTGTCAACTGTAGATTGTGTGTTTTGAACTGAGGGAGTAGAGTTGTATTTATAGGCGTGGGGAAGTAGGGTTGGACGGCTGAAAATGAGCTGAAAATCGGATTGGGCTTGAAAAATGAGTCCGGCCAGAAGTAAGGTCAGGACCTCTAGCAGCCCTGGGATTTTAGTCAGCGCCGCTAGCGGTGCTGGCCAGGGCCGCTAGCGGCCCTAGGTTTTATCCCAGGGCCGCGGACGGCTGTCAGCTTGCCAGCTGAATGTTTCCCGGGCCATATCTCACTCGCTTGAGCTTGAAATTGGATGATTTAAGATGCATTGGAAAACTTATTGGGTCTAGTTTCAAATAGCTTTGGTTTCAGGCCCAAATATTTTGTGGATCTCGAGATATACCCGAATGAGTAAGGAGAGGTCAGTTTTGGAGTACGCTTCAATGTTGGGCTCGTAACTCCTTGGTTGGGAATGTGGTGTGGGATCATGATATGTCATTGGAAAGCTATTTGAATAAAGAATCGAGAAATATAAGGCTCACAAATTAGTTCAACCAAATGAACTCCCAAATAGGGCTGGAAATATGGTCCACAGTATTCAGCTACATCTGTTTTGACTCTTAACTTTGTCTGGCCATAACTCTTAGGTGCGGAATCGTATTTGGAAACGGAAGGAAGCAATGGAAAGCTCTTGAAAGGGGCGTTTAAATGAAGTGGAAATGAAGGAGTGATTAAAGAAAAACCTGGGACCTTATTTTACCTATCAATGCAAAAATAGCAGTTCATGGTTATAAATTACTCCTTTCATCATCGGGTTTTTGCGGAGAAATATGAAGGCGCTTTTTTGGCGTCTACAAAAGCCCCCACTTTGATCGAATTTGAGTAAAAGCGAAGATCAAAGTATTCCGAAGGCGACATGCAGGATGCTGATGTGCACACGGTGTGTGAGAGTGTACAGTATGTATGCATATGAAGACAAACCTGAGTTGGGACATGCTCGCAGCGTGCCAAGATTTCATCCCTGTGAACACAAGAGAAAATAAAGGTTATGGTAGCAGGATAGAACACCGCTCGTAAATGGTCTAAAAGTCTGCTGGGGACCTGTATTCAGAGTGAATGAAAAAGTTAGTAATACTTAGAGAATGATCAACCTGGAGTGCTTCGACAAATAGTGACTAAACACCGCTCGGCGGATGTCGAGATTCCTTCCCTTTACGAGAAACGAAAAAGTCAACGACACAACGCGATTAAAAATAACGGCTGTAAAAATGTTTAGTAACACTGGTGAGAGTGAATAGTATAAATGTTTTATCGAGCAAACAGTGACTAAGCACCACTCGGCGGATGCCGAGATTCCGTCCCTGCAAAATAAACAAAAAGGTCGATGAGACAGCGCGACCAAAAGGACTATTGTAAAATGGTTAAAACATATGAAAATTTTTAATGCAATGGTTTAAGCAATCATTCGCTGAAATATATAAAAAATAATGGACAGTATAGCTGCAACAGTTTAAGTAATCATTGACTGACGCAAAATAAGTAACCTCGCAGAGGGACAGTTTAACCGCAATAACTTAAGCGATCATTGAATGACCCCAAATTAGTAACCTTGCAGAGGGACAGTTTAACCGCAATAGCTTAAGCGACCATTGACTAACCCCAAAAATTTGTGATCTCGTAGGAGGACAGTTTAACCGCAATAGCTTAAACGATCATTGACTGACCCAAAGTTTGTAATATTGAGCTGTTGGGTAGGGCCGATAGATTTTCCAGGCTTTAAAAAAATAATTTTGCACTTTGAACGGTAAGAGTTGTCGCAGTATAGATCCGAGTTTCAGTATCTGGGACTTGCAAAAATAAACGGGTTAGTTTTATCTTAAAATTTTTGGTACCGTAAAATGGTCTGTCGAATTTGAATTTGTGGGCCAGAGTGTTTTGCTTCCGCGTGCTTGGTACTGATATTTGCCGCAAACGAACTGAAATAACAAACTTCGGACTGGAAAAAGGGTCGTGGGTCAGCAAGTGGGGCCCGTGCGTGAAGACTGTTGTTGGAAGTTTATCTCCATTCTTGGTGGTAGTCGGAAGGTCGCTTCTGGGCTTGATCATGAGTTCCAGGTTTGCTGGTTTTGATGGAGAGCAGGTAGACTCAAACCTGCAGTGGAAATATACACATAGGGAAAAGATGCAATAAACATGCCCGACTGACCATGACAAGATGCACAAGACATGACATACTAATATGCATGGGGCATAGGGGGATTGGCATGTAAACACGTAGGGACTCAAGACGCTGGGGAATTTTGTACACATGCAAGCCTTTGAAGGCGACTCTAGTACTTATGCAAATATGATGTATGCAAAACTCTATTGACTCACAACTCCATGCGACCTAGCCTAACATGCACGACTCCCCTATAGGGTCTAAAGAGGGTCTTCATATGGGAAAAGTTTTTGTGATCAAGAATTTCATTTCTGTAGTGATCTTGGCAAAGTATGAGACAAGTGGACAAAACTGGGTGCAGTCAAGGAAGAATCAGCCCCCAGTTTGAAGTGCGATTCTTGATGATTATGACCTACTCGAGGAGCTATGGGTGTTGATGCGGCGGTACAAAATATCCTAACTTAAGGTATGGGGACGAAATGACAAACTTGGAACGTAGCGGACAAAGAACCGACTCATTCTGAAAAAGCCCCCAGTTGGGAAGTCTATGCGCAAGCCTACAAGAAAAGCGATGAGTATGACCTCTAGACGACTGACCAAAGAGCGCTTACATGAGAAACAATGCTCTAAATCCTCAGAAATCTAAGTTGCCTCAAGATGTTGAATTTGTTTTATATTTTTTTTTTTGGTTGCCCTAACTTTTGCTTAGGCCGCCCTTTCGGGTTTTCAACCTACCGGGCTCATTTTTTTTTTTTTAGCCTTAGATGAGAATGGTGGAATGGGAAAACTCCTTATGATCATGTGACAAAGTGGTTGTCGTGGCCGGACCTCCTTGAGCTTTCCTACGTATCCAATTTGTGGAATCAGGCCAACGTAGTTCAAGACTATACAAGTGAATGGTCGTACCTCTTGGATGGCTTTTGGGTTGTAATGTCAAGCTGGGTTGACGTGTCAAAGAAAGGATAAAGGCTCAAATAAACCCAATGTAAATCCCCTCCCCAAAGTATGCTAGATGGTATAGAAGTTTTTGATCTAGGCGAGGTAGCTAAGGGACCTATGTTTAGGTAAGGCCATTATTTAGTTGTGCTTGAAGTGTTTGCACTCTTTTGGATCTTTGATCGCACTCGAATTTTTTTTCTCTTTTTTTTTTTTTTTTTTTTTTTTTTTGCTCTTGAACTTTCGAGTTCTCTCTTCTTTTTTTTTTTTTTTGGGTATTTCTCTCGGTGGCTCTTTTTGTAGGTCGGTCCACCTTGCCTAGAAGGTTGCTTCTATTCCCATGTCACACACACCCATTCCCCGGGTAAGGATGATGTGGTTAAGAAATGAAAGGCTATGTGTTTGGCTCAAGGGGTTACAAGTGGTAATTATGTATAGGGTAGTAAAGGATATTGATGTGAGGTGCCAAATGAATGCTCATGTCCTCGATACAGACGGTTCAACTGTAGGTCCTCTATGGGGATGATCATTAGGGAGTCTTTGTTTAATGTTTTCCACAATGAAGGCTTTCTTTTGAATTTTGTTTTTTCATTTTTTTTTTATTCCGTCATAGGCAACTTAAGTTCGTCATAGGATTGGACAAAGAACAATGATGGGAATCAAAATGCAATCTTTATTGAATCGAAGAAAAGCATTACACGAGAAGTAAGCTAGACTCTATGGACAAACTGAAAAGAAAAACTAGACATCATTAAACTTGACTGGACTCAACTAGACTTGCACACTAGGAAACTTTGACTCTCTTCAACTTCTCGAGCACAGGCTATTCATAGGGATATAAATGAAGGACAACACCCTATAGATACTCGCGTTGTTCACGACTTAAGTGGAATTATTAAGAAGGTTATCTTCAATTAGGATGCCCACAGCATAGAGCCGGTTGTATGAGTCAATTGCTTGATACTTGAGGGGTTCCTTGTAAGCAGGTTGCAGGTTCTTGATAAGTTGGCGGATTTGATCAGCTTGCAAAGGTCGCTCAACCAGTTCTGCTATCTTTAGCTTCCAACGCCTAAGGAAGGCAGTCAATCCCTCATATTCTTCTTGTTTGGTGATCTCTAACTCTCGAAGGGTCATAGGTAGAGCAACATTTTCTTTGTAGCGTGCAAGGAAGACTGTAGTAAAATCTGACCAGGTGCGGTAGTCCTCCAAATTCAAGGTGTAGAACCAACGACGAGTTGGGGCGTCAAGAGTCTGTGGGAACAAGTGAATGTAGATACTTTTTCAACTCCTCTTAACCCCATGGCAGTAGTGAAGGCTTTGAGGTGGTCTTGTGGATTATCAGTGCCAGTGAATGTCGGAACCTCGGGTATGGAGAACTTGGCTGGAAGCTGGCCCTTGACTTTGGGATTGACTTTACCAACATTACCATGGTAGTTGGCAAACAGACCGCTGTTTTCGAGCACATAAATAAGCTTAGCCAGCTTGGCATTTGGTCCTTCTTCCTCAGAGTCGGAGTCTGAGAGGATTGTTGCTTCATCCTCTTTTCGTTTCTTCCAAATCTTCAACCTTGAGTCGCACCCTTTCTAACTCGCTCATGCGATCATCAAGCCTCTCGTCGGTGGTTTTAACCATGAAGTTTGGGGGTGTGATTGGTGAGGTAAAGGATGTCTTGAGTGGTGGTGCGGGCTTTGTGGTGGTGATGGATTATGGGGTGATGGCCTTTTGGAATGTGGTGGTGTCTTGGAGGTAGCTTGTACACGAATCAATCTATCGGACGAACAAGCCCAACCTTTGTCACCGTAATTCTTCCTCGAGCCCCCAATCCTGAGCACAAGTCTCAACTTAGAAAGACGCTAAAGAAAGGACTTGAAAACAAAGACTCATGATTTAAGAAGACCCTCGATAGCTCATAAGGTGAATGAATCTAAGGACGTCTATATAAACTCGAATGCATGATGATGACAATTCAATGACAGAGCTACGACAACAATATGCAAGATGCATGACGAACTGACCTTGACATGTATAACAATAAATTTGACGCAAAATGACCCTAGAAGACTTATAATTGACTCGTCTAGACTTCTAATGCATGAGACGTAGTGAACAAATGGAGACATTGATGAATGCAAGACTTGAACTTTTATACAAATGCAGATGCAAAACGATGACAACGAAAGCATGACGACTAATTATGAATCCTAGCATGGAGCGTCTAATATGTATAATGTAATGCAATGCAAAGAAATGGAAAATGACAACCTAAGCCTAAATGCCCGATTATTTCCCAGGAAAAATGAAGTCGATGAACGAAAATGAGAAAAATAGAAAAAGACGGACCATCCTATTTTTTTTATATTTTCCTAGACTCAAAGAAAATGGAAAATGGGATAAAATAAAATAAAAGAATTTCGGTCTTTCTTTTTTTTGTTTTGTTCTTCGGCGGCTTTTTTTTTAAAATTTTTGCCGATTTTTTTTTTACTTTCGATTTTCTTTCTTTTTTTTTTTTACCGAATCTGAATTACATCAAAAGAAAAGAAAAATAAAGAAATGGAAAAAGGGAGAGGGGAAATTGAAAGACTGACTCTTTTTTTTTTACTAAAAAGGTCTTAGAAGATTGTTCATGACTTTTTTTTAGAATATATTGGGAAAATGATGAGTGTTCATTGAATTTGAATTCTCGCACCATATTCGGGCATTAGGAACTAGCTAAAAATGAAAGAAAAGACTCCTAGCACGTAAGTACATGTTGGCACATAGTCACGATAATCATGCATTCAAGCAAGCATTATAACAACGCAGTTTACAGGCAAACATGTGATCAGACGGGCATTACAACGACACATGCACAATAAGCAAGCGAATGCACGAATGTGGGCTAGATGTTTTTGGCTGTTGTGAGGTTACCACGACAAATTACAATTTCCATTCGGCGGATGGTCGACACATCGATTGTAATTCTTTTCATCAACAAGCATTGATGAGTCATGGGTGAGGAAGCGTCGATTTGCACGATAGGACAACTGTATATTCCTTTAGATATACGGGTTGTCTACGAGTTGCGACACAAACTTCCTCGAGGGTCGATAAGGGTCAAAAGGTTGTGCTAAGGCACATGCAAATGATGCAAATGATGCAAAAATAAGGAACATGTTATTAAACAATTAAGCAATCTTGACTTTCGAGTCTCACCCTCTTAAATAAATCCCCAGTGAAGTCACCACTGTAGGACCCGGGATTTCTACGGCCACGGAGTGCGTCCTTATAGAAAATTTGTAAGCTGGGGGTTTAGATAAGTTCAAGGAACCGTCGAGTTAGAAAAATATTTTGTAAAGACTTGAATTGAATAAAAACCATGAAAGAGGTCACAAATCTGCTATCGGCGTTTTATCGAAGGGACAAACCGAAGGGACAATCCGAAGGGACAACCCAATAGCGTGATAAGTGAACTGATCATGTTTTTAGAAAGTCCCGCTCATATAAAACATATAAGTACCCAAGAATAAAGGGTTCGGCGAAGGTATGAGGTGGGAAGGTGTTAGGCACCCAACTCGCCCGTATTATGACGGCCTCTACTAACTCAAATTTGCTTAATAATTTAAAGACAGAATTTTCATGCAAAATCGGATTAACAACCTAAACTTAGACTATTAACTGGTTCATCACAAGCATCACAACATTTATTTTTAACCATTATTTAGACATGCATTCGATTTGACAAGTTGGGCAGCACAACGACTAGACAAACAATATTTAGGAAGCGATAAAAAACGTGTACTAGCATGATATCAACATTATGACTACTAGAAAATAAACAATTAAGAAATTAATTTAATTTGTGCCCTCATGATTCTGTACCTGAACTGTAGGTTATATTTGACAAGAATAGTAAAAATAGATCTCAAGTAAAGAAAGGGGGGAAGCTCGGTGTCAATACTCCCGAGAATAGAATAGAATTGTTTATGGAAGAAAGAGGGAGAAGTTCAGAGTCAATACTACTGAGAATAGAGGGTGTCAACTGTAAACTGTGTGTTTTGAACTGAGGGAGCAGAGTTGTATTTATAGGCGTGGGGAAGTAGGGTTGGACAGCTGAAAATGAGCTGAATATCGGATTGGGATTGAAAAATGAGTCGGGCCAGAAGCAAGGTCAGCACCGCTAGCGGCTCTGGAAATTTTAGTCAGCGCCGCTAGCGGCCTTGGCCAGGGCCGCTAGCGGCCTTAGGTTTTATCCCAGGGCCGCTGACGGATGTTAGCTTGCCAGGTGGATGTTTGTCGGGCCATATCTCACTGGTTGGGGCTCCAAATAGGATGATTCAAGATGCTTTGAAAAGCTTATTGGGTCTAGTTTCAAATGGCTTTGGTTTCAGGACCAAATGTTTTGTGGATCTTGAGATATACCCCAAAGAGTAAGGCGAGGTTAGTTTTGGAGTACGCATCAATGTTGGGCTCGTAACTCCTTGGTTGGGAATGTGGTGTGGGCTCATGATATGTCATTGAAAATATATTTGAATAAGGAATCGAAAAATATAAGGCTTACAAATTAGTTCAACTAAATGAACTCCCAAATGGGGATGGAAATACGGTCCACAGTATTCGGCTATATCTGTTTTGACTCTTAACTTTGTTTGGCCATAACTCTTAGGTGCAGAATCGTATTTGGACACGAAAGGAAGCAATGGAAAGCTCTTGAAAGAAGCTTTTAAATGAAGTGGAAACAAAGGAGTGATCGAGGAAAAACCTCAGACCGTATTTTACCTATCAATGCAAAAATAGCAGTTCAAGTTTATAAATTACTCCTTTCATCATCGGGCTTTTACGGAGAAATTTGAAGGCGCTTTTTTCGCGTCTACACATGGTCATTGAACTATCAAGAAGTCGAAGGGAACATCCATGAACATGAGGATGAAAATGAAGGTACACAGATTGAAACCAATGAGGTTAGCAGGACAATAGATGATGTCAGGTGCATGACAGAGGAAAATTTGAATCTAGCAGAGAAAGAAGTTCATTCAATGGATAGGCAGTCCCAACACATAGGGTACACAAACATTAGTTGGAAGACTCAAGAAGTGCAAGAGATAGTGATTAATGGTGTTGATGATGGTTCAGAGCCCAATACTGAAAAGGAGTTGGCAGGAAAAAATAATGAGACAATCATTAATGGGGTGGTCTCCATAAAATCATTCCCGGACTTGGTGACGAAGAGTCAAGTTGGAGAGTCAGAACCTAATGACAATTAGGCCCAAATTGAAGAGAGCTCGAAAGAAGACAGTGTTGAATCTGTTAGTACATCAGAATTGGGGCCTACATTTCCGCCAGGCTATGAAGATGACATTCCCCTTGTAATTATAGTAGCCCAACAGAGGAAAAAGAAAGATAAAAGAAAGAGAAGGGAAGAACGACAAAGGGCTTTGGTCCTGGGTAGAGTGTCTGAGATGAGAGAAGCTCCTATAGTCATGGGCCAAAGAGTATCCGCTGAAAGCAGGTCCGACCATAATGACAATGATCAACTCTAGCTTGAATCTAACGACCCATTCGAGATTCTTTGTTTTGCGAAAAGAATGGGCATGTCGTATCTTGAGAGCGATAAAAATATGGAAAATAATGAGAGAAGAAGAAGAGGAATGGGAGAAGTCAAAAGAAGAATAGCCCAGCTCGAGCACCATAGAAGTCAAAGGGGTTACTAATTGTTGCAAATGAAGATGTTAACTTGGAACATTAGAGGCCTCAATGGGAGGGAGAAAAAATCTGTTGATAGAAATTTGATTAACAAGCACAATCCAGGGTTGGTGACTATACAGGAAACAAAGTACGAAGAAATCACTGATAGGGAACTAGCGAAAGTGTGGAAAGAGGACAGTCTCCTCTGGAGATTTGCACCATCTCGGGGGAATTCTGGTGGGATTTTAATCATATGGAGGAGCTCTTTTTCTGAAGTAAATGCAGAGGTAATTGCAACAAATTGGGTGGCGCTGAATGGAAAAATCAAAGAGAAAGGTCTTGAATCTACTATCGTCTCCGTTTATGCTCCCACATATGTTAATGAAAGGGTGGGTATTTGGGCTGAGCTGGAGGAAGAATGGCATCGTAGCAATGTACCATGGTTAATCATGGAAGACTTCAATGAGGTGTTAAGAGTAAAGGAAAGGTCCAGTAAGAAAATCAACACAAAAGGGGTCGAGGACTTCAAAGCATTTGTGACGAGCACACAATTACAGGAGGTCAGATAGAATTGAAAGGCGGGAAATACACGTGGTTTCGAGCTAATTCCATGAGCAAGATTGAAAGAGTTTTCGTCAACTCAGAATGGACCTCAACATGGCCTTATACGGCAGTGACCTCCCTTCGTCGTGGGCTATCAGACCATTGCCCACTGCTGATATAATCTGAGTCCCATAATTGGGGACTAAAACCTTTTCGGTTTCTCGATTATTGGTTAGATCATCCGAAGTTCATGTCAATGGTAGAAAAAGACTGGGGGGAAGAAAAGTGTACTGAAGGGGAGTCAAAAATCCATGTAAAGGAAAAGTTGAAAAGGCTGAAAAAGAAAATAAAAGAGTGGAACAAGGTTGAATTTGGTGACTTGAACTTCAGAATTGAAGGGTTAGAAAAATCAGTTGAATCCTGGGATAGACTTGCAACTTCAAGGCAACTCAGTTTCGAAGAATTACATAATAGAAAGAACGATACTGCTGAACTTTGGAAGTGGTACAGGAGAAGAGAAGTGTACTGGGCACAAATGTCGAGAGTGAAATGGGTAAAATTGGGGGATAAAAATACCAAGTTTATTCATGGCTAGCATCAAAAAGGAAAAGAAACAATGAGATGACAAGCCTGAAGGTGAATAATAAAACTGTGGTGAGACCAAATGAAATAAGACAGGCAACAGTGGAATACTTCAGAAATATTTACAAAGAACAATATAATTCCAGGCCTTTCTTTGATGACATTGGGATGAAGAAAGTTTCAAGAGAGGAGGCTGAATTTCTTGTCACCAACTTCACTGAAGAAGAGGTTGAAATTGCGGTGGGGGAGTGTGATGGAGATAAAGCACCAGGGCAAGATGGGTACAACTTTAACTTCATAAAGAAGGCGTGGAAACTGTTAAAGGGCGAGGTAATGGAATTTGTGAACGAGTTTTGGGCGATGGGAAAATTCCCAGCTACCATGAATGTGGCACTTATAACCCTCATTCCGAAGATTGAGTGTCCTTAAGAGCTCAAGGACTTCCGTCCCATTAGTATGATCGGAGCTTTATACAAAATTTTGTCAAAAGTTCTTTCTAGCAGAATAAAGCGTGTGATGAATTCAGTGGTGGGAGAGACACAGTCAGATTTTATTGAGGGGCGTCAAATACTGGATAGCGTCCTAATTGCTAATGAGATCATTGAGTCAGCTTCGAGAAGAAAGGATAGTATCTGTATTTGGAAGTTGGACTTCCACAAGGCATATGACTCTGTGTCTTGGTCTTTCCTTGATAAAGTGATGGAGTGTATGAATTTTCCCTATCGATGGCGTCAATGGATATCATGGTGTCTTTGATCTGCATCTGCATCCATATTGGTTAATGGTGCTCCAACAAAACCTTTCAAGATGGAAAGGGGGTTATGTCAAGGGGACCCTCAGTCACCTTTTTTATTTAACTTGGCAATGGAATTTTTAAACTGTCTGTTTGTCAAGACATCAAGAGCAGGAGAGATTCGAGGTGTAGCTCCAGTGATTGGGGGAACAACGTTCACTCATCTCCAATTCGCTGACGACACCATAGTTTTTTGTCCAGCGGAGAGGAGGAGTTTGGACACGATTAGAATGATTTTAATTTGTTTCCATCTTGTTTCAGGACTAACAGTTAATTTCAGTAATGCTCACTGATCGGGTTTAACATTGAAGATGGTTGGATTTCAAGTCTTGCTCATGATCTTCATTGTAAAGCAGAACATATGCCGATAAAATAATAGGGTTTGCCTTTAGGGGCAAACCCACGTAGCAGGGAATTTTGGAGCCCAGTTTTAGAGAGAATGGAAGCCAAACTAACAACGTGGAAGGCGAAGTTGTTGTCCATGGGGGGGCGTCCGACTCTGATAAAGGCAGCCTTGTGCAATCTGCCAATTTATTATCTATCCCTCTTCAAAATTCCAGCAGGGGTGTTAGATAAAATTATCAAATTACAACAAGAATTCTTGTGGGCTGGGTTTTCAGAGGAGCGTAGACCTCTTTGTATGGTTAAATAGAGCTTGGTTGAAAATTCTAAGGATAGAGGTGGCTCGGGAGTGGGATCTTTAAAAGAAATAAATAGTGCACTACTCAGCAAATGGGCTTGGAGAATTATGCAGGATGAAGATGGATTATGGAAAAAGGTTATTATGGAAAAATATAAATACGGAAGGATTTTGCCTTGCGTGAATAAGGGAGGGTTATGGAAAGATATTGTTAATTGCCTTTTAAAAAATCCTATAATTAAGGAGACTTTCAAGCAAGGTGTTTTAATAAATGCGGGAAGAGGCAACTATACGAGATTTTGAACGATCCATGGATTGATGTGGAACCACTTAAAAAGAAATATCCCAGACTTTATTCCCTCTCTAACGAGCAAAATGCACGTATTGAAGATTTGGGTTTCTGGGACGGGTACTCTTGGATTTGGAATATCAGTTGGCGAAGGACCTTATTTGCTTGGGAAGAGCAACAAAAAAGCAATCTTTCTATTGATCTGCAACAAGTACATCTTAATCCAAGTGAAGATGACAGAATCGTGTGGTCCTTCAACAACAATAGGGAATTCTCAGTCAAATCATTGAGTAGAAAACTACAAAAACACGACTACAACAATACTCACGATGTCGTAAAAGGTGTATGGAAAGGTCTCACACCACCTAAGGTTGAGGTATTCATGTGGCTTGCGTGCTTAGGAAGACTGAAAACCAAAGATCTCTTGCTCAAAATGGGAGTCCAAGGGATTGACGACCCTTCTTGTGTGCTCTCCGAAACAGAATTGGAAAGCACCCATCATATTATGATTCATTGTAGGTTCTCGAGGGCTCTGTGGAACAACTTGCTCGAGTTATGGAATGTAAGATGGTGCGCACTAGGGGAGATGTTGGATTTCTTTAATCAATGGTGTGCTTTAACTACAGGTAATCACTTCCAAAAAATTTGGGTCACCTTCTTATTTGTGATGGCTTGGTCGATTTGGATAGAACGGAATGCTAGAATATTTGGTTATAAGAGGTGTGATGAGAATGAAACCTTTGAATTGATTTTACAGAGGTTGGGTTGGTGGGTAAAAGGGTGGGATGAATCTTTTTCCTTACTCTCCCCAAGAAATTATTCCCAATCTACTGTGCCTCAAATTATGTTTGTCTGATCCAAGGGTTAGCAAGATTGAACAATGGACAGCGCCTCCAAGGGGTGTAGTAAAGTGGAATGTTGATGCGTCGTGCAAAGAGGGTCATTGCGTTAAATGGGGTGTTCTGTGAGAATGGAATGAGAACTTTAGATGTCTATTCTCCAAGAGTGTGCCTTATGAGGAAATAAACCAAGAGGAAGTATTGGCAATATACAGAGCTCTTGAGTTGACAATGGGCAAGACATGGCTACTGTATTTTGATATCATCATAGAGTCAGATTCATTGAACGCTGTCTCTTGGTGTAATGCCGAACATGGAGGGCCACTAGGTGTTCGGTTTGCTCTAAACTTCATCCGGGCGGTAAAAGGGTGGTGGCCTCAAATTCGGGTAATACACAAGTCAAGAAGCGTTAACTCAATTGCAGACCACCTGGCTAAACAAGGTGTGGGAAGCGATGAAGAATTCTTGGCGTGGTTTTAGCTAGCGTATTTGTCTTAGGGAGTTGTGTTTCTGTTTTTGGTCCTTTTTTGTTTACTGTCATGCTCTTTATGTTTTTTGCCTTTTCCAAGCAAATGATTGTGTCTAGTTTCTCAACCCTTCCCAGAAGGTGGGGGGAAGTAGATGAATGATGCTATCATGGGAGAGTGCCTATGGAGAACTTTGTATGAGATGCCTTGTTTGTAACCTTCTATCTCATTAATAAAGCTCTCCTTAATTATCAGAAAAAAAAATATATATCTTAAATGTCCTTAAATCTTAAAACATATTTAGCTACATAATACATGATAATTTTTTATATCTAATCACTATATTTAATGTTCGATCGTGTGATACATTTCTTTTGCTTTTAGCAGGTCATTGGGGTTGTGATTATATGAGTTATGTAGTGTTGCGTATATTGTGATTTAGTAACAAATACTTGTAGGCTACATGGGGTTGGGCATGCTACATAAATTAATTATTACAAGAATTTTTGAAAAATCAAAGTCTTTTATATGGTAATTCAAATCCTAATAGTGGTAAGTTAATATCCAATGATCTGCACCAAAAAAGTAAGTAATAATCCATTAACTCACACACACTATAGTAGATTCGAGCTATAGCGGCATTTAAATTAGGCGTGCTATATCGACATTTACACAACTTTATGGTGGTCAATATGACCTTCGAGTCAGATCACAACATCTACTCACATGTATGTCGAATATTGGAATACCCAACCTACAATTTAGGAATGTTGCATCACCCTGTTTCGATAAGCTAATATCGAGAACACATATACACCTTATCATCGTATCAAAAACTTCAACAAAAGCACACATATAGTTTAAAAGACGTTATCTTTGGGAACAAATATTTATCAATATGATAATTCGGATATCCAATCTAAAATTTAAAACTAGATCAATTATCCACTGTTGCTCACTTAAAAAGTAGTAGTATGAGTGTCTACTATGTCAAGTTTTATGTCGTTGCCCATTCCCTCTTCGATTATGAGTTAAAAAAAAATTAAACTAGCACTAATAGACCCAAGCAGATCACAAACTTATACCTTAGTTTCGTGCGTAAATATAGAAATATGGAAAACACAAGGGCCAAGGCTTTTGCTCACTTAAATAGCAGTAGTATGATTTTCTTTTTCAAATTTGGTCGTCCCAAAAGTCCATCACATTTCTAAGGTGACTATGTTTGCTTCCATGACAAACCCTATTACACCCCCATCTTGGAGCTCAAACCGCCAGATGATGTCATTGGGGTCTGTAATGAGGAGTAGGCGAACTCGTTCCGCCAGAAGTGAGGCATTGTTCAGTGATTCGCGGTGATGGCATCGGAAACATATACTATGCATTCGATCAGGCTCAATCCCCCTAATATCACCTTTCTGCCAAAATAAATAAATAAACAATAATGAATGGAAATGAATATATATAATATACGAAAACTCATATGAGGCGGCTTTATGCATGAGACTAGGGGTGTAAACGAGCCGAGTCGAGCCCGAGCCAGGCCTGGCTCGGGCTCGGCTCGGTTTATTTTGGCTCGGCTCGGGCTCGGCTCGAAGCTCGCCGAGCCGGAAAAATCAAGGCTCGGGCTCGGTTCGATTTAGGCTCGTGGCTCGGCTTGACTCGGTTTGGCTCGGCTCAAATTCAAACCCATCACCACACACGTTAGAAATATTTGATTTAAAATAGTAGCAATTGAATCTGACTATAAATGATTCCTTGCACGTTCTCATTTGAAAAAAAAAAAACTCTTAAAAAATAAGAAATCTCTAAAAATATTTAATGGATTTATTTGAATAGAGAGGAAAATCAACTAAATCGAGCCAACCGAGCCTACCGAGCCGAGCCATAGCAGGCTCGGGCTGGGCTCGGAAAGTATTCGAGCCGGCTCGGGCTCGGCTTGAGCTTGGTTTGACCCGAGCTTGAGCCGAGCTCTGACCAAGCCGAGCCCGAGGGCTCACCGAGTCGGCTCGACTCAGTTACACCCCTACATGAGACGCGATATTTGTAAATAAAAATGTGATACCTGTAGACAAAAATTACTTCATGTAGGAGGCTGCCTCATAAGAAAATTTTTATATTGAATATGCCCTTTGATTTTTGTGGAAATCGGTAAGTACTTTATTTCTGAAGGTCAAATACATGAAGTTTTAATACTTACTTTTGTGTCGTAGTCGTACTTGATTGTGTCTACTAACACAGTGAAAGACACTCTTTCGTCTGTTATGTTACAAGTAACTAACATGAGCCATTAAAAAGAAAGCAATTTGTTAGAAGGAAGCTAGCTATTAAGATAGTTTTAAGCATTCACAAATGTATTGCATAATTATGGAAAATAATGTATTGCAGACGATTCTCATCCTGATAGATAATGTTAACTAGCAAAACATGTAATTTCAGAAATTAGAAGAATATTAATTAACTGATGAAGCAGCATTACGTACCAAGTTTTGTTAATCTTGCATCTTGTTCTACACACTGCACAAGATCCCTCAAATATTGAGGGAGCAAAACAACCTCACACGCATAGTTGTGAACGACAGAACTCGGCATTGGTTTCAACTAAATCCACCCTAAAAAAAACCACCGGACTGTTTCCTGAAATGAGTCATAGATATTTGATGTTTGGATTCTCTTCATTAAATAAAGTAGAACTTTGAAATCTATCGTACTTTCAAATTATTAGAAGTGTTTGGGGCAAACATTTAAGAGAGTTACTACGAGATCTAACAATAACAAAGATGAATAACACAATAATTTAACGTGGAAATCTATATCAAGAAAAGACCACTTAACCGCCCATACAATCAGATCAATCGACTAATTAAACAACGATAATTAGTGTACATTCACACAATCAAATATCACTTACTCTGTTTCCCATACGATCCACTAGAATGTGTCTTATATAACCCACTAAATTATTGTCTTTTCACTTGATAACCTCCTAACAAGCTCATCCTAACATATGTGACTTTTGATATGTGCACCCTAAGTTATCAGATGGTTTCTTTTTCTCATGGAGAACACTAGTTCTTTTTAGCCACCGCATCATATTTATAGGCTAGAAGGAACTCTAAAATCCTCTTCTAATAGAGTAAGAAAAGTATCAATATCCTATTTTTTTAATAATTAAAAGTATCGGTATCCTATTCTATCTAGGAGATTGCGTACTTGCATGACATACAAGTAAAACACAGAGATGCTCGGACAGTTTTGCTTCGTCGCGCGGACACAAATTGAGCAACAACATTTTCCCTATCAAACTTGCCCGATCGTGCAAAACTCTTTACTTATTTATCCGGCCACATAACTCGTATACGCGGCCGATAAACGAACATCAACCTTCGGACTATGTTGCCCATACGCCACCATGTCCTCTCGAATCACCACCCAAAACCTTTCCCATGTCAGGTTCCCTCCAAAATCCAACAAGAAGAAAATATTGCACAATATATAGAAGCCCCAGAGAAACAACATTTATGTTGTCGTTAGGAATTTTCCTTCTTTTCCACATTTCTAATCTACGAACTAAAAGAAGTTGTAATTCATCTAAAGGCAATAGATAAAAGAAGTCCCATTGATGGTTTTCCTAGTGAGTTTTTCAAGACTTATTGGCATATTATTGGTATGGATATTTTTAAGGCAAATAAGCAGTTTTTTGCTAATAACTGTATGCTTAAAGCTATTAATTGTGCTACTGTGACCTTGGTTCCAAAGGTGAAAAAATCCCACCTATGTCAAAGAATTCAGACCTATTGCATGTTGCACTACCATGTACAAAATTATTGCAAAGATTCTTCTGCTAGACTCAAAGTATGTTATTTTGAGCCATGAGTTGATTAAAAGCTACACTAGGAAAGGGTTATCACCTAGATGTATGCTAAGTGTTGATCTGAAAAAAGCCTATGATCCAATTGAATGGGGTTTTCTGCGTATGGTACTTCTTGAGCTAGGAATACCATAGAAGTTTGTCACATGGATTATGAGCTGTATTACCACAGTTAGTTACTCCTTACTACTTAATGGTGGGCTAACTCCTGTGTTCCATGCAAAAAAATTAAAGGTCTTCGTCAAGGGGACCCAATGTCACCATATCTTTTTGTTCTTGCTATGGAATATCTGAATAGATCCTTGAAGCAACTGAAGAAAAATCCTATCTTCACCATCCTAGATGCAAGAAATTGGATATTACTCATGTTTGTTTTGCGAACGAACTCTTATTATTCTGTAAAGGGGATAACACTTCTCTTATCCAAAAAAAAAGGGTGGGGGGGTGGGGGGAATAGCACTTCCATCCATTTATTATTTGGGGCTTTCAGTCACTTTTCTAGAGTGTCTGGTCTACAAGCAAACTTGAATAAAAGCTCAATTTATTTTTTTTGAGTAAAAGGTGAAGAACAAGAGATCATATCTTCAGCTGTTGGGGTTTCTATCAGTGCTCTACCTTTCAAATATTTAGGTGTGCCTCTTTCCTTAAAAAAGCTAACAGTGATGCAATGCAAACCACTGGTAGATAAAATTGTGACCCGAGTCAATTGTTGGACTTCAAGATTCTTATCATATGGTGGGAGACTGCAGCTTAATAAAATCAATAGTGTCTTATTTGGCATGCAAACATAATGGTCCTAAGTTTTCCTTCTGCCAAAGAAAATCATAAAGATGGTTGTTTCAGTCTGCAGGACCTTCTTGTGGACAGGTGATGCTAGCACTTCCAAGAGAGCACTTGTTGCATGGGAAAAAATTACTCACCAAATCATGCAGGGGGACTAAATGTCATTGACATTTACAACTGGAACAGAGTTGCTTTATGCAAACTCATCTGGGCTGTACACTTGAAAGAAGGCAAATTGTGGATAAAATGGATACACACTTACTTTTTGAAGGGTGCTTCAATACTTACTGCAAGAGTCCCTCAACAAGCAAGCTGGACTATCTTCAATCTAGAGAATGGCTTGATCAAAGTCCTAATGTCAGGGACCAATTAGCCTTTTTTGTGAAAAATTGTAAGTTCATCATAAAAAGTGCATAAATCTTCTTCTCCCTTATTCCACAATCAGTACAACGGAAAAGAGTGACAATGTTGCCAGGTATTCTTCCAAAACATAAATTCATTCTTTGGGTGGCTCTTCATGGGAAACTTATGATTGTTGATAGATGTTTAGCCTGGGGAATGAATATTTCTGGTGAATGTTCTTTATGCAACACAAGGCAAACAGAAACTATGGAACATCTACTATTTCTCTGTCATTTTACTTGCTCAATCTGGAAAGCCTTGTTACAGTGGTTGAGTATTCAAAGACAACCCCTCAGTTGGCAACATGAAATGGAATGGATTCAACAAAAACTGAAAGGGGCTAGACCAAGAGTTTGTATCGTGGATTCCTATTTGCAACTAGTGTGTATCATATATGGATCGCCAGAAACAAAATTAAATTTCTGCAGCAGAGCACAACACAAGCAAATTGCACACACTATCGTGAGAGAGTTTCATGTTAGAGGTCTTGATTTCTCTAAGTGAAATGTAATGCTTAGTTGCCTTAATTAGTACCCCGCCCAGTGTTAAAATTAAGCTTTGTTAGCTTAATTTCATAGTGTCCTGGATTATTATTTGGTTGGTACGTCAAATCGACAGTTGTACTTCATTGTTTCCCATTGATTAATGAAAACTATTTTTATTGGCCAAAAAAAATAAATAAATAAAAGAACTTACATACTAATTATATTTCTTTTCCTTTAAACCATATAGCAGTATCATCGATCAAATCACAAGATTTTATTATGACAATACACCATCAATTAATTTTAATATACAATGTTCTCAATGTGCTAAATTGATGAGCACAGTAGTGAAAATGAAAATATTAAGGCCCTACCGCCAAGCGCACGTAGAGAATCAAGACAGGTAACAATGGTCGAAACTACTAAAACTCTTAGTGACTTGCACTTCCTACTACCTAGGGCATCACCTCAAGCATATTGAGGCTTGCCGCGTTCAAGCTAATAATTTTGACTTGAAACCGGCTTTCCTCAATCTTTTCGCCCCAAAGCAATTCGACAATGGTGATGATAGGGAGTGTACCAATACTCATCTCAATGGGTTCTTGGAAAATAAGTGTGACACCCTCAGGATCAACAATGTCTCAGATGATACTATGCGTCTAAGGCTCTTTCCTTTTCTCTCTTGGCGGAAGTGCAAAGCAATGGCTCAATGGAAATGATGCCAATGGCTCCGCCACTTGAACTCAACTATCCATTGCCTTTCTACAAAAGTACATTCCTCCCAAGAAAAGTCACTCAACTAAGGAATGAGATTATCTCTTTTGAGCAAGAGGATGGGGAATCTCTTCAGAATGCTTGGGCTCGGTTCAAGAAGTTTCAAAGGGATTGCCACTCCACACAAAATCAAGGAATGAATCCTCCTTGCGAACTTCTACAATGGTCGCTCACCACAAACTCAAATGTTGATCAAGACTGCGGTGGGTGGTTCTATTTCGAAGAGGACAGCCAAGTACATAAAGGCTATTATTGAGAGCATGGCGGCTAACAATCACTCATGGGGTTGTGGAAGACATAAGACGAACGCTTCCGGAGGAACAATGGATGTTGATGCAACCTCTCTTCTAGCAAGCAAGTTAGATGCATTAGCACTCAAATTTGATCAAGCCCAAGGTTCAAGCGGCAATGTCTCACAAGTAGACCTGGCAATACTGACCCGAACCCGATGACCTGATCCGAATAACCCGACCCGTGACCCAATTCAACCCGAATAGTAAGACCCAAAATTGAACCAAAAATCCGACACAACCCAATCCAAACCGAAGTGACCCAAAATTTGCAGACCCAATATGACCCATATCCGAATTTGATACAAACTGAAAGCGATCTAATCTGAATAACCCGAAAGGATCTGAACCAAACACAGCCCAAAATTTATGTCCCGATCTAAAACCGATAATGTAATGTTTTTATTTTTGAAATATTTGTTTTATTTATTTGTGTTTTAAAAATCGTAAAGTAAAATCTTGTAAAACATTATGATTAAGTTCACCTATTAAAACATCTATTTATGTAATCAATTTGTTTATTTGTGGCCCTATAATAGTAATGACTCTATATAATATATAGGAGTGACTACAAGAAGTCAATAGTTAACCCGAAACAACATGAACCGAATTGACCCGAATCCAAAAATACCCAAACCAATTCGAACCCTAAACAACATGACCGAATTGACCCGGATCCAAATATACCCGAACCGATTCAAACCCGAATCGAGTATAGTGATAACCCAATAAAACTCGAACCAAGATGGCCAGACCCAAATTGACCCGACCGGACCCGACCCACAACTGACCCAAATCAGACCCGAGCCAAAATATACCCGAACTGATCAGACACCAAACAGAAAATAAAGATAACCCGAAGCAGCCCGAACCAAACTGACCAGACCCGAACCCAACTCAAGTGACCCGTTTGACAAGTCTACATACAAGTGAGTATGAAGAACGGTTCAAATTTTGATGACTCTTGGTGTGAAGTATGCCGGGTTCAAGGGCACATTACTAAAGAGTGTCAACACCTCACTATTGAGCAAGCTTATGCTCTTAGTAGTTTTGTCCCTCGTCCCAAAATATGACCCTTATTCCAACACGTACAACTCAAGGTGGAGGAATCGCCCTAACTTCTCATACTGCAACCCCAATGCATCCCAAAATCTCCCATCCAACTTTCCACCACAAAATTCTCAACCCAACCAATACCCACAAAACTACCCTCAAAACAACCGCCAATACCAATCCCAATCTCAATAGCCTTCACAACACCACCAGGCACCAACAACCCGGTTTCAACCAAATACACCCCTTCAATCCCAAGCCTCCTCAAAACCAAACTTCAAAAGTCCTATGGAAACCTCAATGTTCAAATGAAGCAAAATGAGTCGATAAACGAGTCTCTTTACCAGTTGACTTTAAAGTTTAACCAATTGAGTTGGGGGTATGCACGACCTATTTTCAACTTCAAGGGTTTGTATAGCCATAATATCTAATGTTGAGAGTTTATATGACCTTTGTTGTAATGTTTAAAACACCAAAAATAGGGCCACAAAAGATTGTGAAGCAGACGCATGCCAAAAAAAGGTTTCATTCTCAATTGCGCAAATAAACATCAAAAGAGTAATCGTTGTTAAATGTTAGTGTCATTTCTCCTAATAGCCTTCGGATGTGTGACAATCAAATGTGCACTTATATCAACTCGTCACAGTTTTACACTCTACAGTTAATATTCTAACTCCTCTAATTTTTGTCCCCTTGGCATTTTAAGGAGTTTAAAGTAGCCCTTTGTTTGGCTGGGCTTGCCCCTCTAGCTCACTAGGCTATCAAATCTTTCATTCTGTAATCTTTGTTGGTTCTCGTCCTACACATTGTATCTTTTTCATCAACATTGCTTTATTAGTGTCTTTGACCTTTCCAAGGAATTCACCTAATTTGCAATATCGTTATACTTTTTTTTTTATTGGGTTTTATTCAATATCACTATAGTTAAAAGCCCTATTTTATAAGAATATTACCAAGAAATGACAATCAATCATAACTTATGATTCATAAGCAATAAACTTAAGATCTTAGAAGAACCACTATCCTAACTACTGGCTCTCGACACACAAATAACACATGCTAATTTGACTGAGCAAAACAATAAACATTCAGTAACTAACTACCAGTCTCCCACTAACAATAGGAACTAAACCAGCACTACAAATTCAAACATGTGAACATATTCCCTTAATTTTGGATCATTATGTAACCAATTTTTCTTTAATAAGTTCATTAACTAATATCAAATAAGGGATTACGCACGCTCCATTTGGAGCGTCCCCATGAATCATGCCTTGATCTCTCATGGAGGAGGTCAGTTGTGAGATATGCGACACAATAGTCAGGAATTTATCCTTTGCCACTGCGCCATATGCCTCAGGGACAAACTAATTAAATATCACCACGTATCAAGGAAACTCACTATTATCTAAATCAAGAAAGTGATTAACTTTGAAGGAGAGAAATTAAAGGGAGAAAGATCATCTAGAGATATAGATATGATATTACCAAATTGGAAGGAGAGGTCATTGGAGCCATCAACATGGTAGATGGTAACGATGTTGTCATCAGGAACTCCATCAAGACACCGAGAAAGGTGATTCAAGTTAACAATCTTCCCAATGATCGGCTTGTGGCAATGAAAGTCGATCAAAAAGGTTGCCCCTAAGCTTAGATAGGCAAGGACATTGGTCTCAGAATTTCTAACCGCAATCACAAAATCTGTGGAACATACCTCGATCATTCCTATGCCATTTTGATTGAGTTCAGTGTCACTTAATGCTTTAATTGTATGTCTTAGTTTACTTAGAGGGCTTAATGGAAGTAAAAGCTATTGGGTGTTGTTTTCTTTCTTGAAGGTTCATGCATTATGTTGTGATATGTGTTTAACTAAATCAAGGCTCACCCTTCAAAGAAAAAAAAAATACTAAATTAAGGGTCAAGGTTACATATAAGTTAGAGGTAGACGGCATGCAAAGCTCGCCAACAACTACTAGTAGATAAGTAAATTCTCACAAAATAAGGAATTTGTTGACTAGTGGACGTAGAAACTCACGACGCTGATTTAATAAAAAATAAACTCGCCGTGGACCGCTCTATACCAAACCTACTTGTTAAAACTTTTAATAAGTGATTTCTATATTTTTTTTATCAATGACCGCGTTTTTTTATGAGTTTCTCACACAATACTTGCTCATACCCAATTACTTACTTATTGAACCAATTTTGTGGGGCCACAAAAACTTCTATAAGACCATCACTCTATTAGGTTGTATCCCAATCAATCAATCAATCAATCATCAATGTATACACATAAAGCTGGTATTTTCGAGAGTTTTGAGGCATACCACATAGGCAAATGATTTTTTTCTCAATAATTTTATGTGATAGATAATATGATAAATGAAGAATATGAATACCATTAGAATTAATTATCATTTCAACAACTGAATCAATATGTAAATAGAGTTTCATTAAAACTCAAATTAGGCAATATGAGTTTGGGTTTCAGTAAAAAGTTACACGCAATTCTTCTTTATATACTCCTATGTCAACCCATCCCCACCCCTCATTTAGTTTACAATCCCCCACGTTTTTTTTTTCTTTTTCTTTCTTTCTCTTCTTCTCTTTATTAGATAATTTATTTTCTTTCTATTTCCATGTTATTGTTCTTCAATTTGTGTATCAATTAGTGAATACATACATAAATACATAATCTTTAATTTCACCATGTTCTTTGTTCCTGATTTTTTTTTTAATTTTTCCCATATTTGTCTAATGAATTTGTTTTGGTATTTGAATATAAACAGGTAACAAGGTGAAGCTTTGAAGTTCAAACTTCAGGAAGGTATTATATTTCTCCTCACTTTCATGATATATATGTCCTTTAATTTTTGTACTTGACTGATATATAAATTTTCATGCAGGTTTGGGATGAAGATTCAAAAATAAGCAAGCAAGAATGTAAATCCGAATGAGGTATAAACTATTCTTTGTTTCACTAATTTGCAATATTATACTAGCATGAACTATGTGAATACTTTATCTGTGTCTAATAACTGTGAATGGTGTAGCATCCTTGCTTTGTGTTATTATTAATGGATCAATATTAGATGTATTGATTACCTATCGAATCAATTTCATAAAGTATGTCCACGAACAAATGGAGCATAAAGATGGTGGATATTGATGATATGTGTTCCTTATAACTGTATAACTGTATGAGCCCTCTACCCACGTACATTCTTTTTTCCTTTTTGATGTGTCCACGAATCTCAAATTCTTGATAAATATTGTGATTAATGCTTTTTATTAGATGTTCTGATTTGGTGTGCAGACATGTTTTTATTAGTTTTGAGGTAGAGGTAAATATTTGTAGTTTTGTTTGCTTTGTTATCTTAAGAAAATTAATTTGTGAAAGTAAAATACTCCCTCCGTCTCAAAAAAACCTGAACCTTTGCTTTTTTACGGTCTCCAAGACACCACTTTGACCGTAAATAACTACAATTATATGAATATAAAAATTATAACAATATGATTTTTTTAAAGTACTTTTAAAAATGAATCTAACAAAAGTATTTTCATAATAGGAATCTTTATATATTTTCATAAATTAATGGTCAAAGTTTGTTAAGTTTGACCTTCAAAAAGCAAAGGTTCGGATTTTTTTTGGAGACAGAGGGAGTATGAGTTTGGTTTCCAATAAACCCATTAGAAGACTTTTTTGGATAAGAAAACAAATCTGATCAAGCTACCTACAATAACAAAAAAGTTAACTAAAAAAAACAAAAAAGATGATTGATGATACAATCGCGTAACAGGCAAAGAAGACTATTAAGAAAATTAATAATACAATCCAAGTAGTGACAGGAAATTTCATTAGATTAAATTCTTCGAGTATATTAGGCGCTTCCCCTTCCTCACCTCTATGATATTGCTACATTGGTTTCCTTTGTTTTCCCCCCTCCTCTTCTGCTCTTCATGCTTCTCCTTGCTTGTGTTTGTTTATGCAATTTATGGATTATTCTACTCTGACTAATAACTTAATCATCTATATGTATGCAAGTATTGAGATTGTGTCAATCATTTTTTTGAAGTAAGTTTCATTGATCTTCTAATATGTTCATTGTATTTTTAGGTTTTATGTATTTTAGGTAAAGGTTGTGTTCTATGGACTATTTTTGGTTAGTCTACTAAGCGAGAATAAAGACAAAAAAAAAACTGGCCTAAAATATTTAGGAGTCTTAGCATCCTAATCGGTGTAAAATTAGTTATAGATAAACCACTAGAATTTTATAATGTTTAAAACAGATCTTCGTCAAATATTCAAAATCATTTATAACGTTACCTAAATATCTCAAAAAATAACAAAATTCTAGCAAACCAGCTAATAGATGCTCCATATATACAACATTAAACGATTAACGCATTACAACCCTCAATCCCCAATGTTTCTCCCTTTCGTTTTGTCTGCTTCTTTTCTTTTCTTTTTGCTATTATCATTTTGTGTGCTTGATTCTCCTTTTGTATGTTTTTAATTCCTCTGTAAACTAATTTTATTTATCGTCTTATGTAGGATTCGACGCTATTGATTTGATTAAGGGTAGAGACATTGATGTGGGAGACATATCAAATTGAAGTAAGTGTTTTTCCGTGTTCTATATATATCATTATAGTTTTTTTAGGGCACTATAATCATAGTTTTCGTACTTCTATAAAAAAAAAAAATTCCAATGTTGATTTTATGGATGATTAAGGCTTTGTAACTCAATCTTAGGGAAAGATGAAAGACATTTCAGGTAAGTACTTTCTTTTTGCCAACCAATAATTCATGTTATTTTTATACATCAAATTACATTCAATGTTATTATTTTACCTTCATTCTTCCTAATCTTTCCCCATTCTTTTCAATAGCATGATGCGTGTATTAAATTTTTATTATTATTTTTGGAGTGAAGTGTATTCAATATTTCGGTTTTCTTTTAATACATGGTAAAATTATTTTAAATATATCAATAAATCAATCATATCTAATTAAAAAGTTGGCATTTTTTAAGAGTTTTGTAACATACCACATAGACAAGTGAATTTATATTGTCCCATTTATTTTATTATTTTAGGTAAAAGATAATAAGATAATACTTACAATTTTAATATCATTAGAATTAGTCATCAATCGAACAACTGAAAACTTTATCATAAAACACTGTATATAACTTTATCTATATTTATTAATTTGAAGATTCATATTTCTACATAAACTCTGACGGTAATTAATTCTCTCTCTTCCACTCCCCACTACATGCACGATACACATGAACAATATATATATATATATTTTGCTTGATAAGTAATCACAGGTATAATCAATATATTCTCTCTCTAGGAAGCAAATTGTTTCAAGTACTTCTATAGGCTATAGGCTACATTAAAATTTCAAGCTAACATTAACTCCTTTATTTTGTATTATATATATAAAATCGCAGGTGGAGTAGGTGTATTGATGTATTGAAATGGGTGTTGTAAATGGAGTGTGTGTTATTATAGGTAGCTAAGATGTTGCTTAGAGTTTGAGTCTTAAGAATATACAATTATAGCCAAAATATATCATTAGGGAGTATTATTCTCCGGTCTCCATTATTTTATTTCTTTCTAGAAGATGAGTTATCTACTATGAGTCTATGACTCTACTTCAGTAGAGTATAATTTTGGAGTTTATGTAGCGTATTTTTTATGGTGTATTTATAATTTCAAGTTGTTTTAAAATATTTAGTTCAAATAAACGAAACAAAATACTTTGAGCGTGAATGAAACGCAGCGATGTCGCTAAATTATCAATTTACATATACACAAATCTTTTTGAACTTTTAATTTAATAATTAATAAATACTGCATATTTATTTATATCATATTAAAGTAAAAATCTCAAATTGTTATGAAACAATTAGAGAGATAGAGGGTATAGAGTAAAAGGGAGTAAGAGGTGTCTGTATTATTCACATGAGGGATATATATATAGAGTACAAGAGGGGCTAGGGTTTTGCTTGGAGAGCAAGGACCCTAGTACAGTTTATTGTAAGTATCTAAGTACGGTGTCTCTACAATATATTGTACATCCACATATAATATATTTTATAACACTCCCCCTTGGATGTACATCATTAAAGAATATGCCTCGTTAAAACCTTACTAAGAAAACCCAGTGGGACAAAAATCTAGTGAAGGAAAAAGAGTACATTATTCTTCAATACGTATGAGATGCTGCCTCATTAAAAACCTTGCCTGGAAAACCCAGTGGGACAAAACCATGGCTAGGGAAAAAGAGTGCAGCGCGTATTTTCTCCCCCTCATGACAATATCCGTCTAGATCTTCAAGTTGATGAATTGTGATCTTTAGTAGGAAATGTCTTCTTACTTGTGTTGAGTCTAAATTCCATAATATCCTTGTCATGTTGCCTTGTCAAAAACCTTGTTAGGTAAAACCCAATGGGACAAAAACCTCAACGAAGGAAAAAAGAGTACAACCACTACTTCACCAAAACCTTTGCTTGAAAAACTCAATGGGAAAAACCTACGCAATAGGAGACAAAAGTGAAGTGCGTAAAGTTTCATCATTTAATTGCAATTTCACAATATATGAGCAATTTCCATAATTCCAAACCATTTAACATAAACCTTCTTGGGGAGGTCTTTAGTAATACAAATATAAACCTTCTACCTAGGTCGATATCTTTCACTACTCATACTTTTTATATCATCATGAAATATTTGTAATTTGGAAATGAGAGTTAATATTCTATGGTACCTCAGGACCATATTAAGAATCACCTATTTCATATTCATGGTACTTCAGACCATAGATATCTCACTATTGAATATCATTAACAATTCATCATATAGGTGATATTCACATCAACTCTCAACCTTTGTAATCGATAAATTGTATAAATCATATGCTCAAACTTCTTGTTGAGACGATCATCAATTCATTCAAAATTCTCTTACAAAGATTTTGTATCTTGCATCACGTCATATCCAAATCGTGAATGCTAAACAACAATATATCTTGTCTCATTCTCATTGAACATACTTGGGACAAATAATATTTGTATGTCATTGATTCATGGACCTTTAAAACTTTGAATATATATCAGAGGTTCATATAATTTCAAAATATGCTCTTCAGGAGCCACTTTTTCAAAGGTCCATATATGTCATTATATATATCCAACATGACATTTAGAGTCCTTTAGGGACTATTTCGTCAATCCTTTTAGGACTGACTTACCATAGGAGTAAACGTCTCCTTTTATAGATTTTCGCCTATAAAATATGTAGTAACTTACACAAAACATTTCAATGAAAATGTGTGCATGCATTATGAGATGAAATTAATAAATTAGTAAATGTTAAATAAATAGAAATAAGGTATGAAACATAATGACATGCATGATGTATGACTTATAATGTATATGCACACAATGTATGACTCGATAATGTAAACTGTACGGTTTGGATATCAAATCCATTATTTAATTGGAATGCAGGTCCATGAGCTCATTTTCTATTTCCAATCAATAATATGTCGACATTTAGATGGACTTTTACATATATGATCCCCATTCATATGTCCATCGCATATTGCAAATGCATATCGGTTCCTTATTATACCGGTATCAAAATTTTAAACGCTGAAATCTCATAATCAACTTTATTTGTTTATCAGTACTGGTAAATGATATCTGAATATTTTCTTTGGGGTACCTTTTCCTTTTTTCATATAGGTCATCTACTTGTGATTCAGATATCCATACCTCTTCAGGGGTATTTATAAACTGTAAAGCTTGTTAATGTTTCATAACTCTTCAAGAGTATCAACCATAACTGCACGATTTTGCCATGTTTGTATAATAGACTTTCATTAGGAACCGATCTCCAATTAATTTGAATGAAAGTAAACTCAATAGACTACACATCAGGTGTATCAATTTAACATGACTGACACGAAATCTCAATTCTCACAACATGAATCTCTACAACCAATCTATGCCTCGATATGCCTCCCAATGGATCATAGTTGTGCGATAGTCAAATCATAGAGTTTCATGCTTGAATATATAGAGGTTTGAAATAAAGCTGGTATATGTGATTATGTATATGAACCTTAAATTTATATCAAAGGATCATAGTTGTGCGACAGTCAAATCATAGAGTTTCATGCTTGAATATATAGAGGTTTGAAATAAAGTTGGTATATGTGAATACGTATATGAACCTCAAATTTATATCATATTCTGAACTTCTGGTTCAAATGGGGATCAACATTGTAATACATACTTAATGCATGTTTTTGTTTTCTTCAGCTCTCCTCTAATATTCTCCCCCTAAGCTAAAAAACTATCTCTCATGGACAATTATAAATGGGCATTTCATTATATTGAAATACAGCTTAGATCCACCACATTCTCATCTTCTCTCGATGAGTTTCACATTATTAGTTCTCTAGTGGAGAATAATAGTTTTAGGGAGTACATGTAATTTGTAGTTGGTTATTTTTTGTGCTCATATAATTTGCCCGTTACAAAAGATCAAATATTGATAAAAACGCTTAAAAATACTTTATAATGAACTTGCATAATGCAATGCAACTCATCTTTTAAGTGATATTCTGGTCACTTAATCTCAATTTATACAAGTTGCTATCAATATCCCATGTCTCTTTTCGAATCAAACTAATTTATTGTTCGAAACTATATACTCCATCTTGTTATCAGTCTTGCCTTTAAACATCATAGCAATAAAACACGAGAGAGAATGAGCACGTTATCATATATTCATTCAAGAGAAACTTCAGGTTCTCGGAACGGGTATCTTCATACCCGGATGACCTAAGTTGTCACATCAACAAAATATTTCACGTAACTAACTTCTAGTTAGTTTTTGCTCAATAATAATAAACTTTGACGTGGTCATTTACACTTGATTCTGGCCAGATGTATGATGTGACAAAGACATAACTTATGTCTCTTTTATAACGGCAAGACGATTTCATTGATTCTTTTAAGGAAGATAGTTGGTGCTCTTCTGGAGCATATTTCTCAACTTATTCATATAAATCTCCATGGACATATCTATCGATTGGATAGATTTACTTTAATTATTCACAAGTCCATTGTCATAAGACAAGGTCATCAATATAATTAGCACTTTGTGTTTCTTGCAATAACCATATGACCTTGTTTCTCTCATATTCGAATGCGAATAAAATTTCAGTTCACATTCTATGTCCCCCTTTTCCGTACATTCGTAGTAGGAAATAAAAATCCAAAACACAATCAAAATTACTGTCCCAACAATAATTTATACAGGGGTACAAGTTTCGAGCTTCATATGCATGTTGAATATACGCATTTTCCCACTTAATTTTGGACATCAGGCCAAAGATTAATTTGTTGCATCATTGTATCAATAAAACTAAACTTGCAACTTTTTAGGAGACTTCTGGCCCCAAGTTATATAAGTGGATACCATGTCAATCTATAATCATGAACTTCAGGTCATGATAATTGTACCATCAAATAAGTTCTCTTTTATTTAATCAAAGATACCCCTTTTGTGATATTTGGATCACTATCAATAATTTATGTCAATCTCCATTGACATTTATTTTCCAAATCAACTTTGGACTTCAGGCCAAAGGATGTTTCGTCCATGTAAATATTTACGAAACTTGACACATTTTCTTTATTGGACTTCAGGCCCATAATTTCATGATCTGCTAGTTCACGTATTCAATATCATATCAATGTAATCATGAACTTCTGGTCATGATTATGTGTCTCTGCTATCCAATTTTTTTCTCATTCGAGATACCCCTCTATAAAAATCACCATATATAATACTTCTTTGGGCTTTTATAATTATGAATGAGTCTTGTAAACCATGTCTTGCATTATCTCAAAAATCGTAGACTTTCAAACTTTGTTCAACATATACATATGCGATTTTAGGCTTCATGCTTAGATCTATCTCTTTCAAAATAAAGTATATGAACATACTAGCTCTAAAATCTTCCATAGAGCATCCAAAGTCAAGTAAAAGATCGATTTCTCCGGCTAAAGTATATTCCTCAAGAAAATAAGTAAGTATGTCATAGTAACGAATCCATAAATAAATGCATATTCATATGATCAAACGTACCAATCAATCTCCACCATACTTTTACTTGTAGCGTACATAGCCATACTAACAATTCATAATCAATAAGTAATGCATATTTCTTTTTTTTTTCTTTTGTAAATGAATAAAAGCTATTAATATAGATATATTTCACATATAACATGGCTTCATTACATATATGAATTTGAGTCATAGCGTACTGATAATGCATTTCACATAAAGTAATTCATGGCTCAAACCTTTACTTCACACAGTAATAGAAAAAGGTCATTCAGACATGTGTGTAATCAAATATCCATTAACTATCAAGAAGCAAAACAATAATTACTATTCATGTATAAGTGATATATAATACGAGTTGTAATCTCTATATCTTGGCATTTCAAAGATAGAGCAATGTAACCGAGTTTGTTAGAAGTCAAATACCAAAGTAACGAAGTACAAATAAAAACGAGCATGTGACCTCCAGGCAAGCATATCATTAAAGATAACTCTTGACATGTAGATTGCCATAACCAAAACATCATAGAATGCTAAGTCCTACACCACTTGTCAACTTATTATAAGGAGTCTAGAATATATAAGAAAAGCACATATCCTCGCAAGGATTCACACAGACAACTTAATGACAATTCGCCGGTCACTATTATAAAATTCGAAAAATAGATCTTTCAAGAACCAGCATGAACAATTTATAGACTAGGTCAATAATTGCTAAGATAAATCTATCTGTACAGAAACCTTTACCTCTCAACAATTTGACATAGGACTTGATTTAACATGATTTCATCCAACACAGATCAGTGGAGGGTAGGCAGTATTATTATCGCTACTACTATTTCATAACAAAGAATTAAAGGCAACAATACATAGACCCAAATTTACCCAATACAAACCAGCTATTGTAGTAATTAACAAACCTATATTTGACCAGTTGGTCAAAAACATAAGCAATCATTGACAATGATACATATAAGAGATCACGGGTAATCAGAAAGCGAATAGTGATATAACGAAGACTGGATCAATGAAAAATTACCTTTAGTGATGCATATAAACGAAAACGATAACAACGGTCAGGATCAATTTGATAGGGCATCTATGTATACTTTCAGATTGCATCCATCAACATCCAAAATTTTATTTGACACATACGAATTGATGATCTAAAGTTTTGATCTGCTAGGTGCAATTAATCCAAAACGGTATATCTTCATCAATCACCCAAAATCAATTAACGATTTAGTTTGTCTGCTGAAACAATTAGAGAGATGGGTAGAGAGTAAAAGGGAGCGAGAGGTGTCTGTATTATTCACATGAGGGATATATATAAAGTACAAGATGGGCTAGGGTTTTGCTTGGAGAGCAAGGACATAGTACAGTATATGGTAAGTATCTAAGTACGGTGTCTCTACAATATATTGTACATCCACATATAATATATTTCATAACACAAATCAATATTTAATCAAATGCCTCTTTTTCTTTATCATCCCTTAAACAAAATAAGTGTATCCTAAACATTAATTTTATTATCTCTTTACTATTTTTCTCTGTTTTTTCTTTCTTTATTATAACATAAAAGATTATCACTAATCCGTGCATCGCACGGGCTATAAAACTACTTTGTGAAAAAGTAAAAAATCAAAAGAAAAAAAAGTAAAGTAAAACAAGTTGAAACCGAATTGCAATTCGGTGAGTTTGCTGCAAGAAAATTTGGGCTTTATTATGTTAGAGAGTGGTCCACAAGTTAAGTGTGCGGCAACAAGGTAATTAGTTTACCTAGTATATGAAGTAGCAAAGGTATAAAAGGAGGAGCACCCCATGACAGAGAGGTGGGCTGGTGAATAACAGTCACAAGATGTGATGTAGTTTGATTACGGCAGTGAGGCCGTGAGCTAGGAAAATCCGGTATCGATAAAGAGGGAGAGCGCGTAAACAACTACGACGGGAGTCCGTAGTGAAGGCGTTTGTTGGTTCGGGCATAAACCAACATGTTCCTACAACAGGTATTTGTATCATTCCTATTGATTTTGGTAGTAACATTGTTCGAGTGGTATTAATATTGTACTAGGCCGCGTTCATAGGAGTTAGGTAGTATACTTGGTTGTAGATGTGTTATCTGGCTTGATATTGTAATCACTATTGATTTATTAGTAGATTAGTTATCGGTTTGTCCCATGGTTTTTTCCCCAATTGAGGGGTTTCCACGTTATATTAGATGTTGATTATTGTGTGATATTTTCTATATTTTATTGTTAATTCCGTAATTTTTATTAGAGTGTTTGGGTCCTAATCGGAGGAATTTGTTGTGTGGGTTAAAAATCCCAACAAGTGGTATTAAAACTGATGGTTTGTGATATTTGGGAGCACTCATTGTATGGAAGATAGAAGACACACACATGAGATTCGGCAATGGTGAGTTTGTGTTGATGTACACTGAAACAAGAAGCGGATTTGAGTTTGTCCTCCACAAATGTGATGGGGAAAATTTGTTGAGCCGTATGTATCCCAATTTGTGAAAAAGTAAAAACATCAAAAGAAAAAAAATAAAGTAAAACAAGTTGAAACCGAATTGCAATTCAGTGAGTTTGCTGCAAGAGAATTTGGGCTTTATTATGTTAGTTAGAGAGTGGCCCACAAGTTAAGTGTGCGGCAACAAGGTAATTAGTTTACAGCCCATAACTGTCACAAGATGTCGTGATATAGTTCGATGACGGTAGTGAGGCCGTGAGCTAGGAAAATTCGGTATCGATAAAGAGGAAGAGCGCTCCGGAGGTTGAGCCGCATAAGACGAAGAAGAAAGTCTTAATTAGGTAAACAACTACGACGGGAGTCTGTAGTGAGTGCGTTTGTTGGTTCGAGCATAAAACCAATGGGTATGGCGTTTGTTGGTTCGAGCATAAACCTATAAGTTCCTACAATAGGTATTTGTATCAGTCCTAGGGATTTTGGTAGTAGTATTGTTCGGGTGGCATCAATATTGTACTTGGCCGCGTTTATACGAGTTGGGTAGTATACTTGGTTGTAGATGTGTTATCTGGCTTGACATTGTAAATTTGTAATCACTAACTTTTTTGACAGCAGAGAGTTAAAAACTAGTTGTAGCTATAGGTGAAAACTTACATGGATAACTTTCACAAAATGAGATTTAGTTGTAATTGCAGACTGAAAATAATCTGGCAAACTTTTTTGATAGCAAAGACTAAAAAACCCTAACTACAAGTTTCAAACTGTAACTTTTATTAAAAAGTTAGTTCTTTATACCAAAATAGTCATAGTAGCTCTAATAATGAATATAAGTTGCGTTGTAAGAGGTAACGGTTTTAAAGGATCGTATAGAAAACATCAATAATACTACAGTGACCCTTAGTGGATATTTTTTTTTGGTCTTTGCCAAGGGTAACCCTTATTGGATATTATATCCGATCCGTCCCTTATTTGCCCGCTGACTAACAATAATGTGATTAGCAAATGTGAACGTGAACAAATTAAATGACATATTAGCTTGAACGCCGTACGTAAAACGGCAACCAGATAGTGTACATTACGTAGCCGATCTACAAGGACAACATACACACATGGAGCCGTCCAGTTATGAATCTTTGTTATTATTTCAAAGAACCCCGGACCTGAACCATAAGCTTAAACTTTTTGTTGGAAACCCAATCAATATTATATCTTTTAATATATCTTTGTATATTAGGGGTGAGCACAATCGGGTAGCCAACGGGTATTATTACACTATTCAGAATTGAAATTGAATTTGAAATTAGTTACATCGTATCCTAATTCTTAGAAATTGGAATTGGATCCGTCGGGTACCCATCAGTTCCTGAATACCGAAATGCATTATAAAATTCAAATTTACTACTTTTCAAATTCAACAGTAACCCTATTTAGAGTCCTTTTTTTCATAAAAGATACTTGTAAATTAATCAAGTAAACTTAGTTTGGTTTGTGCATCTTGCGTGGTTTATTTCGTATCACTTGATAATACATCCATAATTGTTTAAATAACTTGCATTTTCTGGTGGTTTGATAACTCATATTTCATATCATTCCTGTGTCATTTATATTATTACATGAGTGAGACTCTTAGCTCACTGGGTACACTAGGTACCCACCGGTTTTGGTTCCAAAAATTAAAGAATTGGAATTAAAATTGGTTGGTACTGGTTCCTAGTTTTAAGAATTGGAACTGGAATTGGTTGGACCAATTTCGTTTCCGAAACCACCGATTCCGGTACTAGGTACCTAGATTTTCTGCTCACCCCTACCTTACACGAATGTTCATTGGGTGTGAAATGTGGAATAATGGGGATTCCCATGATTCGAAGACATTATATCTTAATAATATGTGTCGGAACCAACTCAATCAAATATTTAAGCTAATAACTGGACCATGATACACATACACTAAGTGCATGTTGCAAAATATACACAAATAATCTTAGCCCTCAACTTGTCCCTAGTTAAGAATCTTCCTTTAAACCTTGTGGAGGAAAACAATGTGGTTTTGGAGGGAAAATAAGAGGCCAAAGGAGGGAAAAAATATGAGGTTTGGAGCAAAAAAAAAGGGATGAGAGAGAAAACAGAAAGGAAATAAAAAAAAAAAAACGAGCTCCATTGTTTCCGGTCATCTCCAACTTCTCCGATTACTCTCCGGCGACATCCCGACGAAAAGCGAATTTTCCAGTGAAAGAGGAGCCCAGTTGTTATCGACTTATTCATACGATAATACTTTTCTACCCATATTTTCCGGCAAAAGTCTACACCATTTTTTCTGATTAATTTTCCGGCGAAGAGAGTCCGTCCGTTCTTTGTTGTGGTTGTTTTTATTTTCGTGTTTATCGAAGAGTTTTATTTCGTATGACAATCAAAACAGGTGGTTAATGTATAAATTTGTAGCAAAATAATTTTTATTGAACTTATAAATGTCGTAGATGGTAGAAAATTTAGTTTGTACTTGTATTTAGATTAGTGAAGTCCATGGTAGCAAAATGCTTCCTTGATTGCAAAATTAGTTAGTACTTGGATTTTTCGTTAGTGAAGACTTTGGTAGCAAAATTATATGTTTCTATAAGTTAATACATGACCGCAAGTCCGCAAGCTCGCCGGAAAAAATGGCTACCCAGGAAAAAAAAAATAAAAAGGTTTCTCGGTTCTATCTGGACACATTGAAAAATGAATATTTATAGGTGTCTAATTAAATAGGAAATTCTATTCACTGATTTTAGAAATTTTTAATCTTCGCCGGAAAATAAGTTCGACGTTTTAATATCACCGGAAAAATAATTGAAGGGTTTGTGCCAGTTGGAGAGAGAGAGAGAGAGAGAGAGAGAGAGAGAGAGAGAGAGAGAGAGAGAGAGAGAGAGAGAGAGGCGGGTGAGTAAAGTTGCAAAGTCGCCGGAAAATTGTAAGGGGAGGGGGAGAGTCATCTGAGTTTCTAATTTCTAAAATAAATATTAATTAACTTTGTTAGTATTAAATGCTTGTTTACTTTTCCATTTGAATTTCAAATTCCAAATTTCAATCAATTTGAAATTTTCAAAATCAGTTTGAAATTTTCAAAATTTTCATTTGAAAAAAGATTCTTCCTCACATTTAATAAGATTCACTGACCAGCTTTAAATTCCTTGCCCACATGTCTCATCCTTTGAGGTGCCTACAAGCCAGCGCGGGGGATAGTCACTGTGGTCGAAGGTGGATACCCTTGGTCGTGAACCAAAAAAAAATAAAATAAGATTCACTCAATATTCAAAGAAGTTGCCAAGTGTAAAGTTAGGATGATTTGTATATATCTCAATTTATACACTTAGTGTACATGTAGCATTTTCCCTTAAATGCCCAATTAATATTATATTCCGTAGTAAATTGTAACACGTGGATCAAATTAAATTATTGCTTAGAGTTGCATTATTGCCATCAACTTCAATTGGTTCTTACGGACTTCTGGTTGTGGTTGTGATGAAATCAATGTTCATGATTTCAAGGGATGACGTACATGGAGCCAGCACTACATGCACGTACTCAAATTACACGATAATCTTGGTTCTCTGACTTATATACCATGAGTTAGAACCAACTTAACCAAAAGTTTAATCTGCTGATTTAGTTGAAGGTCTAATCAATGTTATATTCCTCAATAATTTGTAACTCGCGGACCAAATTATTGCTTAGACTTGCATTATTATTGCCATCAACTTCAATTGGTACTTCTACTTCATTCTGGTTGTGACGAAAGCAATGAACTATTCGTGACTTCCAGGAATGACGTATATGGAGCCAGCATTACATGCACATAGGCAAACTAGATCACAATCATGAATTCATTATATCGTAGCTCCCTTACATCGGACATGTCAATTCAAGAAACTTGAGACTATTCCATCCACTAAAGCTCTCCAAGTCTTTCACATGGGCCTGTCGTCGTCCAGTCATAGGCTCATAACTTGTACATTTGCACGGCGTTCTTGACGTAGCCGTGCCGATGATAAACAGTTCGATCTCAATTAGCTTTAATTCCCTGCGGCCGTTTTAATTTGACGCTATTGTGGACCATTTGCTTCTAAATTAGAGGAGCACAATCTTCACGTGGTTTGATGACATAATTGTGAGGTTGTCATCAAAATGGATTTTTATTTTTTTATTTTTAGTTCTTTGTTTTGGCTTTTGGGGTCGTGAAATGGGGAGTGGATAACGGTCGTTTGGTTCAGCATTCATGTGAGAAGTAGTAATTTTGGGAACTTGTAATTTCTATGATTTAAAACTTTATGAAAAGTGTTAAGTTTTGGCCCTGTTTGGTAATTGGTTGGTGTCATTAGCTGTTGGTTGATGGCTGATGGCTGTTGGTCGATGGCTGGTATTGTTAGCTGATTTGACCGGCTATTAACATTGGATGTCTGGAAAGAGATATTTGGTAACATTGACTGGTAAGATTAGTTGGTTATATGTAAAATGACTAATAACGACATTCATATGATTGAGGAATTTAGTGGCATAGAAGTAAATAATTGCAAGTCTTGGACTATTATGTCATTGGACTACATTAATGCCACTAGTCAATACCCATAAGCCAACCTCCTTGACTTTTCAAAAGTTGGCTTGTGGAAACCTAAAAGCCAATCTCACAAGCTAACATCCAAACACCAATATTGGATGGTGGACTGGTCAAACCAGTGGCGGATCTACATGGAGGAATAGCTATGCATGTGCATACCCAATAAATATTAGAATGTTCATTTAGTATACTTTATTGTTAATAGCTCAATTGGTTTGGCAATTTGTTGCTAAAGCCCTGCCATGTGTTCGATTCTTCTTGGTGCCATTTTTCTCGTTTCAGTGTACTATTTTTTGCTTTTAAAACTCAGTTCACTTGCGCTACCAAGTTTCTCTCTTTGGCACTTCTCTCCGCCCACTTTATTTATTTATAATCAACACTCTATCCCATTCATCTTTTTTGTTTATTTGTTATTAATGTGTTATTACTAATTTGTGCAATCCAAATTACTTTTATTTATTATCAAAATCACCATTATAATACATCTAACTATTTTTGTTCAAAGAAGTTTTGTAATTCACTTTTATATTATTTGAAATTGTATGTATTAACCAAAAATTTTTTTATGGCCATTCTTTTCATAATATTATAATTATGCATACTCAATTTATAAATTCTAGATCCGCCACTGGGTCAAACATCCAATTTTGCCAAAAGTCATCCCACAAGCCAACATCCAAACACCTCCATTGTTCGGTTGATTATAGGAAGTAGCTTCTTGCACGAAATTGCAGTTACCTAAAATAGTAACTTTCCCAATTTTAAGTTGTGGGAAATACAACTCCCTACAAAGTATAACTACTCTGTGCATATTTTGTCAACCAATCAAACAACTCAACATTTTCTATTTCATGAGAAATTTCACTTCATACGTTTTTGGATGTCAATTAAATAACCACTAAAGGAACACTTATTGTATTGTTCTAAGATATGAGCCTACCTTTACTTTTATTAGATCCAATTGGTAATTGCTTCTTCTTCTTTTTTTCGGTTCGAATGAGGCAAATATAATATAATATACATATACATATACATAGGAGAAGGATAATTGGAACCTGAGACCACCAAATACCTCGATTTTATAAATCCCATAGGTAATTGTAATATAAAAACTAAAATGATAGTGTTTAGATGATAAATTTAATTTTTTTTTTGTCTGAGATTCTCGGATCATTAATAAATAAATTTTGTCTTTGGGGAAGGAATTTTAGTGCGTTATTCTTCCACTATTTTTGTTCACATATACTCCATATCTTGTATGGTTGTATATGATAGATTCTCAAATTAAGTTAAATTAAACTCAATTATCATTTTTTTCCCTTAAAATAGCAATATTAAAATTGGGTAACCCTCCTCGCGAGAGTTAAACCAATTTGATTCTTATAGAAAAATATTCATTAATGATCTAGGTATAGTGGAGACAACAAATTCACAAGAACATTGTTGACTTTCTTTTGATCGATAACCAATCGGCTGCCTGATTTTCTTCTGTGTAAAAATGTTGGACCTGAACTTCATCATAGTATCGAATATATAAATATTAGTACATCATTTAGAAGATTATGTACCTGCTATACGGTGCATCCCATTTCCCAATTAACATTGATAACAATCAAATTATCACCTTCTAATTGAATGCGTCAAAATTCTCGTAAACCTCTTTCTCGCAAACTATTCCGCATTCCCGTGGCTTGTGCAAATAACACAGATGTGATCCCTTTTCTTTCTTTACCATATATTAGTGGTCTCTTGATTCTTGGTGTATAAATTCAGATACATTTGAAGAATTCAACACTGAGCTATCAAAGTTAACTTGAACAAACCCATCTTTTGGGGCACACCACCTGATAAAATGAGTTTGGTGCTTCTTAACAGGCGGATTTCAAATGTGATATGAGGCATCCAACTGTTGTTGAATCCTTCATTCTTGCGTCTCCCGATGAGTTGAGAAAAAAAACCATGTTGATGTTTAATTTACTCCTGATATTGAAATATGACTGAATTTCTCCCTTTCCATATGCTCCATTGTGATAACAAATTTTCGTCAATGCCTCTTTGGGTTCTTGATTATGAGCCTCCTGTAAGTGATTGGTGATATAATTCTGAGACATTCTAAACATCATATGCCTACTAACAACCATTTCTCCAACCTTGGTCATAGCGCATTCGCAAAATAAATGTGATTCTATATCCTCTGCTTGATGGCATTGTGGGCAGATAGATTCAATTTCCAGTACTCGTTGAGGGAGTGTTTGTTTGAGGGCTAATCTCTCATAAAAGAGCCTTCAAAGACATATTTGTATTTTTTGCGGAATATCAACTTTCTAGTGCCATTTATTTGCCCAATCCCCACTTTACGAAATCTAATATCATGAGCTAGCCAAATGTTGTATTAGTTTAGCCACTACTTGATAAACCCCATACATAACTATTGGGGATGTCAGTCTTACCTGCACGGGCTAGATATCCAATCCACCCTACACGACGTAAGTGATTATGGATGACGTTAGACGGATGACTGGGAAGTAGGATATGGATATGGATGATATGCGGGTAGGATGTGGATGACGCTGTATCATCCATATATCCACCGATGAATACCCATCTATTTATTAATATTTTTTTAAATACAAAAAATAGTCAAATATTTAAGAAAATATATCCCAAAACTCTTGCATGCCTTGCTATTTTCCACTCTTGCGCCGCCTGATGAGTTGAGACAAAAACCATGTTGATGTTTACTCCTGATTTTGAAATATGACTGAATTTCTCCCTTTCCAGATACTCCATAATGATAACAAATTTTGGTCAATGCCTCTTTACGTTCTTGATTACGAGCCTCCTGAAAGTAACTGATGATATAATCCTAAGAAATTCTAAATATCATATTCCTACTAACAACCATTTCCCGGACCTTGGTCATAGGGCATTCGCAAAATAAATGTGATTCTATATCCTCTGTTGGACGGCATAGTGGGCAAAGAGTCAATTTCCAATACTCGATACGGGAGTGCTTGCTTCAGGGCTAAGCTCTCATGAAAGAGCCTTCAAAGAAATATTTGTAGTTTATGCGGAAAATCAACTTTCCAGTTAATAGTTCAATCATGATCTCAAGTGTTGGAACCTCCTTACTCTTTCTCTCATTCCTCTTTCTTTCTCTCTCCTTCCATACCACTCTCTCTCCTCCCCCCTCCCCCACTTGCATACCTTATATCGCCTCATGATGAGATTAGAGTCTTTCCTAATCATGAGATTAGGCAAAAATTTGAGCTTTCCACTGCTATTTATATGCCCAATCCCCCAGTGGCGGAATCAAGGGGGGCCGGGGTAGGCTCCGCCTCCCCCATTATTTATGAACAAATAAATATTATGTGTATGTTTGTTATTATAACACTGGGTTGGCGTACTGGTTTGATTGCTCTACTCAAGATTTTGGTGGAGAGTGGAGACGCAGCAGGTCTCGTGTTCAAAACCTACGGCATGCATGTGTGGCTTTCGTTAGTTTTTTGTTTTCTTGCCATATGTTAACTACCCATGCCTAACTTGTTTTGTATATTTTTTTTCTCTCACTTTTTGATATACTAGCATTTTTAGTTTTTACGTAACTTTTCTCCAGTTTTTTTGAGCTAAAAATTTATTGCTAATATCTTGTACACATTATTTTCGGATCACATATGATTAATTAGTAGTGTAATTTAAGCTAATAATTCACCCCATAACTTATTCTTTCTCGACTAAAAAAAGTTTACAGAATGTACAAAGCAACATTCCTTATATAAGATTCTCCTACCATTAGAGGGGTAACTTTTTATAAAACGATGGTAAAACTTAGTCTAAAACTTACCAATATTTTATAAAAAACGTCACCCAATTCCATCGTCGGACACTTTGTACAAGGTACAATGAGTACAAAGAAGTAACTTTTTTCTAATTGAGAGGAATATTACTTAAATTGTCATATAAAAATTGGAAACTATATTTTGAATAGACGTAGTACACTTGTTTTCGCCCCCCCCGAAGAAAAATTTCTGGCTCCGCCACTGCAATCCCCTTTTTACGAAATCTGATATCATGAGCTAGTCAAATGCAGTATTAGTTTAGATAATGCCACTACTTAATAAACCCAAAAAAACTGTTAGGGATGGTAGTCTCACCCGCACGCGCTAGATATTCGATCCACCCTATCTGACGTAAGTAGATATGGATGACGTTAGACGAATGACTGGCGGGTAGAATATGGATATAATTGATATGCGGGCAGGATATGGATGATGATGTATCATCCATTTATCCACCGATGGATATCCATCAATTTATTAATATTTTTTAAAATACAAAAAATAGCCACATATATAAGAAAAAAAAATTGTCCCAAAACCCTTGCAGGCCATGCTATTTTGACATAATTTGCAAGCCTTGAAATTTATCCCATAATTCGAAAACAATGGAGATCGGCTGGTCGCTACTAGATAGTTTCTTAAAATTTGTGATGTGGAGTGTACTGATTATTGTGGACAATTGGACATGTTGTAATTTGAGTGTTTCCTTCATCTATTTTGGCAATAGGTGTTTGCAAATGAAAACAACCCATTTGTGTACTAATTGTAATTATAGAAAATAGCAATTTGGCTTTTTTAAAAGTATTTTCAAGTTAATTTCATAATTTTAAGATTTGTTTGGAAAAATAATGGTGGTCCAATGGATATCCATTTACCTGTTATATCCAGCGGATATAGAAATGGATGAGTTGAAGTAAATGGATATGGATATATAAATGGATGGCGAAAAATAAATGAATATCGATATGAATATGGGCTTCAACTGATCCATATCTGATCCATTGACATGCCTAACCAGAAATCAAAATGGCACAAATGGTGTGAAAAACCTCAAAATTAACAAACTAATGTAGTTTGTATGTATTATATTCCGATCCACAATATATTCTCGGTTGTACAATATGAAACTCGTAACTCAAGTTGTCTATTTTGATCTTTCAATAACAGTAAATAACCACCTATGCTTGTATCTATACAATAATTATCAAACAAAAAGCTAATTTGTTGGCTAGACCCAACTTTCCACTATATTTCATACTTTGGAATGAAAAGAAGTACAATTAATTTCGTTAAATGGGTAAGAGGTGGAATTATTTTTAGGGGTACATGACAGAACATAAATGACTTAGGGCATATTCTTTTCAACTATTTTCCAGTTGCTCTCAATTGTCCCCATTTATCAGTTAGATTATTCAGTTGTCCTTAGTTACCCCCAATTTAATCCAATTGTCCAAAGTTTTGTATTTTCTAAGTGTATTAATAATAATAATAATAATAATAATAATAATAATAATAATAATAATAATAATAATAATAATAATATTACTATCATCATAATTGTTTATTTTTACTATTAATATTAATGATAAAATTGTTATTACTACTTTTCATGTCATCATTATAAATACGACAATAAGTATAAAAATAAATATATTATTATTATATTAATATTAATATTACTCTTGAAATTAATATTTATTATAATTTTAATAATTATTAATGAATTATAATTATAAATGATATTATATAATTATAAAAAAATATTATTATTGCCACTTTTCCTCATAAATATAGCTATAATTATTATCATAATAAAATAATAACTGTAATTATATTAATTTTTATATTAATAATAGTATAAAAAATATTATTAATTTATGATTATAATCAATAAAAATAATAAGGAAAATTGGTTGCGAATAATCCCAAGTTTGGGCCGTCCGCAACCAATAATCCCAAGTTTCACTTCCGCCCAGAATAATCCCAAGTTAGCACCTGTCCGCCCATACTGGGTTAAATGACTACGACATTACAACTCCGTCCCCTTCCGTTTGGAGCCGTTGTAAGTAGCAGATTTACGTTCTAAAAATCGCGTCCCTTTTAAAGCTTTACTCTTCTCTTCTTCAACCTTGACACAATTCTAATACTCCCACCATTTCATCTTCAACCTCCACAATTCTCTCTCTCCCAGTTCACCTTCATATTTCTTCTCTCTCTCTCTCTCCCTCTCTCCCTCTGTCTGATTTTGTCTCTCTCTGGTAAACGAAAATGGCATTCCACCTTGGGCAATCAAGAGCTTCTTCCCCATTGACAACCCCTTCCATCCAATGTGAGCACGATGAAGATGCACTGGTTTTGACAGTGAAAAAGAAAGGACCAACGAAGGGTTTGAGGTTCTTTAATTGTCCTCAATGGTAAGTTAGTGTTAATTATGAAAAAATTGTGAATTTAATTTAATTTGAAAATTAGGGTTTTATTGCTTAATTGGTTTCGATTCCGCTGCAGCCATCGTTTCGATTTTTTGAAGCACCTCGTATTTTTCAAGTCGCTTTGATTTTCTTCTTCTACTTCAAAGATTTGCTCTCCAGTTTCGATCACTCAAGCTTTGCTCATTGATGGAGGAAGAAGGGGAAAAGGAGAAGGGTTTTGTGTTCAAAGCAAAGGGTTATGTTTGAGTGGGGAAGTTAGGTTGGGAAGCATTAATTAACATGATTCTGCCTAATTATTGGCAATAAAACGAAAAACGAAACTGTAATGGAGTTGTAACGCCAAACTTCATAATGGAACGGAATTGTAACACCGTAGTCATTTAACCCAGTACATGCGAACAAGTCGTAACTTGGGATTATTTTGGGCGGAAGTGAAATTTGGGATTATTGGCTGCGAATGGCCCAAACTTGGGATTATTCGCAGCCAAATTTCCATTTTAATATTTAATTTTAGTCAAAAGGTCCATATATTTGTCGTTGTTCCGCCCCTATCCCCCTTTACAATATTTACTTTTTGATTTTCGACCACTTATACTCAAAATCTTGTTTCCTTCATACTCCCTCCGATCTACAGAAATCTTGACGTTTGGGAATGACATAAAGACCAAGAAAAATACATTTGAGCACAAGAATTCTAACTCCATTCCTTAAAAGAGCACATGGGTGTCAAAAGAATGAAAATAATGTTTTAATGGGGACAAAATGCTTTTAATGGGAAAGAGACGAGAAAGAGTGGGGAACACTGGCAAATGAGGGTGAGAACTTGAGAAGGTAGAAGGGGTTAAATGTGTTTGGATCCTCTACTGTTTTATTTTTCTGCTGTCCTTTCTTCTCTCTATCTCTCTCCTCTGTTTGTTTAAATTAAAAAAGCCCACCCCCTCCATCTAAGGGCCCAAAACCTACCCCCTCCAATCCAAAGGTGAAGGTTTAAAGGACAGCACTCTACTGTTTTTTTTACAACAACAAAGGATCCTTCCCCGGGTTAAATAGGAAAGGATTCTCAAATTTTATGTCAAAAAATTCCATGATTTAAAAATAAAAAGAAAGCGTCAAAATTTCCAAATTACTCATCACAATCATGAATTCATTATGCTAGCTGCTTATGAGTTATAACTACTCCCTTAGATCGGACAGGCCAAATAAAGAAACTTGGGATTCTAATTTGCTAATTCAATCCACTAGAGCCAAGTCTTTAATCACATGGGCTTGTAATAATTGCCTGACTTCAAAATCTGAACCAAAACCCAATCTTTAACTAGGTAGTGGCAAGAGGATGAGGTGGGAGCTTAAGTGGTAAGTGCTCTTCTCTTACAACTTTCTTGTTAAGGGTTCGAATTTTCATGTAGGGAGAATAATAAAAATCTCCTTTATCTTTCTTTGTACGGAGGGTCTCCTCCTCTACTTGAGCCCGTCGGCCCATCAAAAATAGGTCGGCTTGCCCGGTGCGTATGGTTTGCGGGCTATTGCATGCGTTCTTGTAAAAAAAAAAAAAAAAAAAAAAAAAAAAAAAAAAAAAAGGTAGTGGCAAACTCTTGGCCAGCCCTGGGTCGTACGTTGTTGGTATTGCACGGGTCTTCTTGACGTGGCTGGGCCGATAATTCTCAATCTCAATCGTCCTGGTGGCCGGTTTTTTTAATTAGCCGCTATTGTTTTGTGGACCATTTGCTTTTACTTGTCAATCGAGGAGCACAATATTCACGTGCCTTGATGACATAAATTTAAGGATTTCGTGAAATATATGAAGTACTACGTTTTTTCTTGGTTTTTGAGGTGTCGTGAGATGGATTTATGTAAACAGAAACACTTTTTCTAAGATGTGTGCCCATTTTCCGTGTATTAGGTCCCATTGGCAATTGTAATCTACAAATTAAAACTTATACTTCAATATGTCCTTTTGTAATACTCGCGATCATTAATAGCTAGATAGATATATTTTGTCTTTTGAGAGGGTATTTTAATTGCATTTTTTTTTCCATTATTTTTATATGTATATATATAAAAACTTGTACGGACTTAGTCCATGATTGACCAATACTTGGAGTCACTCCTTATTTTACCTGGAGCCACCCCTACTCCACCTAGAGGCACCCCTCAAATTTATACTTGGCACCACTCTAATTCACCTTGAGCCACCCCCTACTTTACCTGGAGACACCCTTTACTTCACCTGGAGTCACCGCTCAAAATTACTTCACCTGGAGCCACCCCACTATTTCACCTGAACCATCCCTCAAAATTACTTGGTCCAAGGTGGACTAAATCCACACAAGATATGCTTATATATATATATATATATATATATATATATATATATATATATGATACGCTTGTGTATGATAATAGATTCTCAAAATAAATTTAACTCAATTGCCATATTTTGAAATGACGGAAAATATAATTAAGCAACGGTTTTCCTCATCTTAATTTTATTTAAATTAAGTTTATTTCATTTCAATTCATCAGTTCAGTTTATGTGTAACTTATCACTCAATTAAGTGTTTTATTCCAAAATAAATTCAAGATGATAATTATGTCCTTACAAAGTTTTCAAATCTACTTTTCAACAAGTTCAATATTGAATATGTTTAGATAAGTTAAATGATCAAATATCAAGTTGAAAAATCAATTCCATTAAATTTTGTTCAGTTCTCATTATAAGAAAATCGTTTATCAGCATCCGACATGTTGTCGGTTGCTCCTTGAACAACATGAAAGAAGGTAATTCCTAGATTAATTTCAGTGACTAACGTTAGTTATATACAGCAATACAATAGAGTTTCATTCCTATAAGTCAGAAAACTATACTCCAACTAAACTACACTTTGTAGCCTATAATACAAGAAACTTATTATACACCTAGTTAATATTAAAATATTTTACATATATTCTATCACACCACCGCTGTCGAAGTGGGAGGCAGTCGTATGATGTGACTGTCCCGAAAATCTTCAAATAGGACCAAAGGAAGACCCTTTATAAATATATATGCAATCTGATAGCGCAACGGGACATGTAAAACGCGTACTTGTCCGTGAGAAACCTTTTCTCGAACAAAATGAATATACATCTCAATATGTTTCGTGCGATGATGTTGCACATGATTTCCCAAAAGATATATCGCAATAACATTATCACAATAGACCAATATAGGTTTCTGAATAGGACAATGATGCTCTAAAAGAAGGTTTCGTAACCGACAAGACTCAAACACCACATTGGCGACCCCTTGGTGCTCAGCTTTGGCACTGGAACTAGACCAAGTAGCTTGTCATTTAGAGGACCAAGAGATCAAATTATCACCCAAAAATACACAATAGCTAGATCTGGAGCATCTAGTTCGGAACAACCCCCTAATCAGAATCTGTATAAGAAATAAGAGTGATTGTCAAAGACGGATATAGGTGTAGGCCATGGTTAAGAGTGCACTGAATATAGTGTACAATGCGCTTGAGAGCATACAAATTAGTGATGGCAATGAGGCGGGGCAGTAGTGGATATAGGTAAATCCATCCCATATTCGCCTGGGTATTTTGGTTCCGCCACCCGCCCCATCTCCGCCACTGGTTGGAGACCCCAAATCCACCTCCGCTCCACTTACCCGGCGGGTATCCATCTACGTTTCATTTATCAGGAGGGTATCCATATCCGCTTTATACCCACCCGAAAACAAACGGAGCCCACGTCTGGATCTACCTCAAATTCGCACTAAGATAATTTGCAAGGAAAAATTTAAACTTTTTGATAAGCAATAGCAGTAGAAAATTTTTATATATTTGGTAAAAAAAGGTTTTATATATTTATATTTAATAATTTTTTATTTTTATGTGTGTAACACCTTGAATTTTCGTCTAATTTAAAACCATTTAAAATCACGAGTTGCAGCGGCAAAATACTGAAAATTCGAAGCGTTACCGCCGTATTTAATGTTCAAATTAAACACAATGTTAGAAAGAAAACAAATGCTAGTGTCCCCAAACAAACGTAATAGATAATTAAATAATAACTATTTTTTCCAACTAACTTAAAACAATTAATCCAACTGAAATAAAATATTAAGCTTATTAATTCTCATGCAAGAGAATTAATCTCGTTACAATACAAAATCCCAATAATAACAAAGTTCCAAACTAAACAGTAAGATAAATGTTTTTAGAAGATATACTATCTTCTTGGTACGCCTTCTCTCAAGCTCTACTCCCTGAGCTACAATCCTGTCAATCTACTCCCTCATATAGAAAAAATTCATATAGGTTCATCATAGGCCCACCATTGAAGAGAAATGGACAACAAACACAAGTAAAAAGAAAAACAACTAATCAGCGATGCTGAGTAATTCATAACCACACAATCCATTTCAATCTCCAAAATTAAGTCCACATGCTTAATCAAATAAACTAATCATGCTTTAAGGAATAAAGACAACATGCTTTAAACGTAAAGACACGCATAAACACCAAATAATAAATCTCATTATTTATTATTATCCATTAGCCAAGTTCATTAGAGAGAAGAGAATCGCATGAATTGTCAAACCAACCGCAGTCGATTAAATAGGATCTTAGTCCCGTGCACAGTGGCAAAAGAGGGATCAACCGTCCCGGAGTAAGATGACTCCCGAAGTACTTCTAGATGTTCCTAAGTATGCATACCCTCTCTCAACCCTTAGGTTTACAAGAAGAACATTTTCATCCACAAAACTTCACTTGCCCAATTTCTCTTTGTATGGATACAAGCTTTAACTAAATACATTGAGGCCATAACCGGTGGAACCACTCAATGTACCGATTGACAAATTCCCATTCGCATCCTTCGGTGGATCTATTACCAAAGAAGTCTTAACTCTCAATTCAATTTAATATGGTGATCACATAACAAGTAACATGCTTATTGAAGTAACATGCTTCTAACATGCTTCACATGCTTACTAACATGATACCAAAAATAGCAATTCCGAGCTATATCAAATTGAACAATTATTAACATATTCGTTCAATAACCAATAATATAACATGCATCTCCTCACATGAATATTAACCAAATAGACATTGCTACACAAGTGAATTTCCAACATTATACATGCATTCACTAACATATAATTCTATACGAATTATCACAAGGAAATAAACATCAATTATCCCTTTTCAAATATTCACAAGTCCAAATATGAATTCACATTCCTAATTCAATACTAGACAAATGAATACAAATCCCAAAACGGTATGAATTATGACAAAGAGATTACATAATTGATAGAGACATGAATTACCTTAGCAATAGCCAATCACGACAATCAATAACGTAAGCTCCTTACGTTTAAGCGCGGTCAACGAGTCCCAACGAATCCACAATATAACAATAGTCAATACCTTGAGTTCTAAACCACTTTATTAAACTTTAAAGATGATTTAGTACCCTTAATTTAATTAATTAAGTTGCTGGAAATTTCAGTTACTCATGCATGCTCAATGTTTCCAAAAACAAATTTACATTTAACCCAATTTAGGAAACTTTCCAAAACCCTTAAAACAAGTCAACAAGTCAAAACACCCAAACACCATCATCATCACCATCTATCACCACCGCTGACATTTGCCAGTGGTGGTTGGTGATGTCGGGAAGCCGCCGCTGCTGGCCGCACGACCAGCAGCCCGGCGCTGCCGGCAGCCGCAGCACGGCAGGGTGCTGCCGTGTGCAGCACACGGCCCTACTGTGTTGCACCCAACCGAAACCCTTTTTTTTTTTTTTTCAAATTAACAAAACCCTAATCTAATTCAATGTACAATTCATAAATTTCCAGATTTAATTAAACTACAAAGATCCAACCTTTTTAAACTCAAACTTGATTCAATTCAATAAAAACCACAAACCAAACCCTAATCATGATCCTATCATGCAAAATTAATAGAATCTAGCAAACCCTAGGCAAAACTAAATTAGGGTTTACTCATACGAAAACTGGGGTTCATAAAATCATACTTGAATTGAATCTAAAAGCTTTTAATAATCAAAGGAAACAAATTTAGAACACTTACTTGAAAATTCAAAGGATTAAAACTGAGCAAGATGAATTGTGAAAAGTGATGAACTTTCTCCTTCTTTTTGCTCTGGTATTTTCGGCGTGTGAGTAGTAGGGAAAGAGAGAACGTTTTTTTTTTTTTTTTTTTGGTAAAGAGTCAGTTAAGTTTGGAAGCTGAGTGTATCTAGGAACCCAAATACACTCTTTCCTTAACTAAATTTCTTTTTTCCTTAAAACTCTCCTAACTTCCCTCCACTTACCAAATATTTAGGAAATAAAATTTGAAGATAAAAATCAGAATATTGGGTGCAATATTTTCGGCCATCTAGCCGAAAATATTGGCCCAATTCCTTTGCCCATAATTTCGGCAACTACCGAAATTACAGCTCATAAATTCCTTTTTATTTATTTGGCCAAATTATAATTTAATTAGAACCAAAACCAAAACCCAAATATTAATTAGGCACTTTAAACATTTATGAGCCCAATTAATTATTTTAAACACGAAATTGCATTTTTTTTTTTTATGTAATTATTCTAAAATGAATAAAAATTACGGGGTATTACAATGTGGATATGAGGCGGGGCGGGTAAGCGGATATAAAGTGGGGCGGGGCTCCGACGGGTATCCACCGGGGGCAGAAGGCAAACCACATCAGCCCCATCCCCGTGGCGATTTTGCTTTATCAAAACCATCCCCGCTCCATCCCCACCTAGCTCTCCCCCATCCCCGCGCCCCAACTGGAGCGGATGCGGGGCGGTACCCATCTGTACCCGCCCCACTGTTATCCCTAATATATATGTTCCTCTATCGGGTTATGCATATATAAACAAATTTGTTGCACAACATAAGAAATGTCAGGCCGTGTAAAAGTGAGATATTGCAGGGCTCCTGCAAGTATGCGGTAATGGGATATGTCAGCATACGGTATGCTAGAAGTAGCACTCAGCTTTAGTGTAGTGTCAACCGGTGTAGGGGACGACATACAAGAGGACATGCCAGCGCGTTCTATAATCTCGTTTGCATACTTACGCAGAGATAAAAATAGGCCACCTGCATGGTACATTAGCTATACCCAAGAAATAACTCAGCGATCCTAAATCTTTCATAGAAAATTCCGAGTTGAGAAGAGATAAAAAGACTTGCTCAGAAGAAGCGGTTGAGATAATATCGTCCACATATAAAAAGAATGTAAGCCATATTATTACGTTGACGGTAGATGAAGAGAGAATGATCACACTTGCTGTTAGAAAATCCAATTGTAGAAACATAATCCACAAATCTTTTGCACCAAGCCCTGGGAGCTTGCTTGAGCTCATACAAAGATTTCTTCAGTAAACATACATGCGTGGAAAATCTGGTGTCTTTGTAACCCATGGGTTGATGCATTTATACAGTTTCTTTGAGTTCCCTGTGGAAGAATGCATTTTTCACATCTAGTTGATGTAGAGGCCATCCCCTGGAGAGAGCAAGACTGAGAACAGTCCGAATATTTTTTGGTTTGACCACTTGACTGAAAGTCTCACCACAATCCACACCAACCTGTTGAGTCTTTCCATCATCTACAAGACGGGCTTTATGCCTTTCAAATGAACCATCAGAACTTTCTTTATGATCAATAACAACCCACATACTCCGAATTATATTAACATGAGGCGGACGAGGAACCACATCCCATGTCTTATTTTTAATAAGAGCATTATAGTCATCATGCATAGCCATTTTCCAATTCGGGTTACGAAGGGCTGACACAGGGTTACAGGGTAGTGGTGACCTGACACCATGAGTGTGAAGACTATGCTTTTTTCTTGGTTTAACATTCCCATGTTGACCACGAGTGACTGACATGTGCAAGAGAATTGAAGGAGGCTGTACTCGAGAGGAAGAAGTGGGAATAGGTGTTTGTGGACCAGATGTATGGGGCCCAACGACACGAAAAGAAGACAACATAGAAGCGTGCTGGGAAGGAGAGTTGTGGGCCGCTGGGCTGATCTATGGAGTGTTGGGAGGAGAGGGCGAGTTGCTGATGGATGGAGGTGAGCTTGTTTGTGAGGTTAGATGGTGGATCACATAGGGAAACAAGCCTTCATCCAAAAACACATATGTGTGGGATAGAGGAGCATGCATCTTAGATAAGGAAATTGTGTCTCATCAAATATCACATGGAGACTAACGATGATTTTATTAGTCGACAAATCATAACATTTATAACTCTAATGATTTGACGAATAACCGAAAATGACATGAGTGGAGCGGGCTTGGAGTTTGTTTATGGTAGTGGAGGGGTAAAAAGGATTGCATAAACAACCAAACACACGAAGATGAGAATAAGATGGGTCTGTTCGATAAAAAATTTTAAGAGGGGATTGATATGTAATTGTTTTTGTGGAAGAATGTTGAGAAGGTAAGTTGCCATTTATAATGCATGATGCCAAAATGAAGGTGGTAAGAAAGCATGAGCAAGTAAAGTGCGAACGATTCGTATTTTCCTTTCAGTTTTACCATTTTGTGATGATGTATGAGGACATGAAAGATAAAAAGACAAACTATTAGTCTTACAAAAATCTCAAAATGGCCCATTGTCGATTTCCCTACCATTTTCAAATTAATATTTTTGATTTCCCATTCAAAATGAGTGCGGATGAATGCTCGAAAGTGGAGAAACGTGAAAAAAATACTTAAGACTTATGAGATAGAGGAAAAGTCCACAAAAATTTAGAGTAATCATTCAACAAAATAAGACAATAGCGGTAGCCTGAAGAGCTAAAACGGTGATGTCCACAGATCACTATGGATAATATCAAATGGCATAACAGTGAATGAATAGAAGCAACAAAAGGCATTTAACATGTTTTCCAAGAGAACATGATTGACAGATCTGAGAACTATGAAGTTTAGTATACTCTATAAATTTATTTAGCCTAAGAGAGTAAAAAAAAGGTGCTCTCGGATGACCCAAACATGCATGCCACAAATGTAATGAAGGTGCTAAAGCTGCTAACGTTGATGGTGAATTGGCTGGATTTGTGATGTTGGTGGTGATGGGATATAGTTCGCCCTGACTCTCACATCTCAGTAGACACATACCCGTCGGAAAATCCTTCACATAAAACCCAAAATGATCAAATTCAACTCTAACCCAGTTATCCATAGAAAATATCCAAACTGAAACCAAAATTTTAAATGGTTGGGGAGCATGAAGGACATTGAGTAAGGATAAAGGTGGGTGAGCGGATGATAAATTTGTGTGACCGTAACCACGAACATTTCTGACAATTATACCACGATTATTGCTCAAATTTAAATAAGACGAAAGATTACCTTGTGTGGATGTCGTATGCGAAGTTGCACCACAGTCTATATACCATTTAGAATCTGGTGGATTGAGAGCAAGAGTATGCATTGCGACCTCGATGTCAGTGGATGTAGGAGTGGCTGTAGCAGAAAATGCCTGTTGAGGTCAGGGCCCAAGTACCCCTGGCTGCCTCTGTGGAGTATTTGGCCTAGCCCACGGAGCTGCAGTTGGGTAAGGGTAAGGAGGCAAAGCCCACGACATGAACGACCAAGGCCACGACTGGCCGACCGGCTTCCACGCCTGCGGCTAGGCTGACTGTTGCTGGCAGCCACTACGACCACTTCCACTGCTACTACAACCCTAACGGTTGTCCCCTTTACCGCTGCCACGACCACCACCACCATGGTGCTTGCCACCATTGTTGTGGTTGTTGATGAGTGCGTAATTAGAGCTATTTTCCATGTGATAAACGCACTTATTTGATTGGTTTCGTGGTAATTATATCATTTCTTTGTGAAATTTTATGATTATTGTGATAAAGATGACTACTCGGGGTATGTTTGTGTTTTGATGTGTTTTTAGGACACTTTGAAAACCCGAGGCTTGGTAGAGACTTTGGAAATGATTTGGAGTCGCAATCGTCAAAGAATAAGTCGAGGAAAATGCTTTGGATAAAGCCAAGCAAGAAGAGAAGTGCAAAAATGAAGTTCAAGGCAAAATTGCACTTGCACGACCATGCGAGTATGAAGGCTAAACCTTGCATGACGATGCAAGTAAGTCAGTGAGCTCAAGAAGGGTTGCACGATCATGCAACTTTCCTTCATATTTTCCGCACGACCATGCAACTTGCCGGAAATCGAGATTTCAAGTCGTGACCTTTGCCATTCCTTTGGCTTTTCAATTGGATCCGACTAGAAATATTTTGGGGATTATAAAAGGAGAGAGAACTCATCTCTTTCACCCATCTCTTAGCACCCCATATCTCTCTCATAGGTTACAAACATTTTTATGCTTTTTAGATTAGAATCAAACTCTAGTTTATTATTGCAATTTGGAGATTGAAGTTGTTCTTTTCAAGCTTTGTTCAAGTTCTTTTGAAGCACTTTTGGGTATTTCTTATCCCTACTTTGTCTTCCCCATCTCTCTACTTCTTTTAGATTAATTTCAATATAGTTTATGATTGTTCTTGATATTATTGTTGAATTCTAGCATAATCATGTTTAATTTAGTTTCTTTGTTGCTTTTGAATATTATGAGTAGCTAGTTCCCCTTTATCTAGGGTTGATGAAGCTTGATTGAATTGCTTGATGTTTAATTAGATAATTGAAAACTAGCATGTTGTTAGAATGTTGCACAATGATTGATTGTTTGCTTATTGTTTATGGTTGGTGATTAATTTAAATTTGAGAGAAGAATCTTGATCCCCCGAATTCAATCTTTCATCAACTTTGCCTAACCACGAGAGTAGGTTAGAATTACTTGGGGCTTCTTGGATAGAATTGTGTTCTTCATGTTCTTGATATTTGCTTGACTCCATGAGAATAGGTAGTCGAGTTTTATATTGAGTTTCGCCTTTGATTCTTCGAATTAAGGTTTTAGGTTCTTTGTCCTTCCTTGCAACATTCGACATGACATGCTAGTTGAAGTTTATTTATCCGCATCAAGTAGTTTAATTGAGTGAAATCAACCCTAGGTTCTTTAATCTTGCTATTTTTCCATCATTGTTAGCGATTTAGTTCTTTGCTAGATTCACCAAAAATCCGCTTTTAATTGCTTAGCTTGTTAAATTTAAGAAATCTTAGAACTTGGAATCGAAAGCTCCTTGTCGGTACGATATTTTATTACGACGATATACCCGTGCACTTGCGTGCCTATCAGTTGTGCCCTTGGTTTTGGCTGTCAAAATACGAAGTTGTATCCAACTCTCTAGAAGAAGTGGCTACCATGGCAGAATTCGACCCGAGCGTGGCTTTCTTAGCCTAAGCCGCCTCTTCTAAAATAAGCATGGAGCGTGCTTGATAGAAGAGTGGAAGGGGGTTACTTTTGCGAATCTATGTACCAACACAATTATAGGCATCCGTGAGACCCGCAACCATCTGTAACACAAGTCAATTGGTTGAGACCGGTGCTCCGACGTTCTTGAGTTGATCCGACAGCACCTTGAGCCTTTGACAATATGCGGAGGCATTCAGAAAATTCTTGCTCAAGGGTTTCGGCTCGAGAATTCTTATTGTCTTGGAATATATCCCGCAACTTATTCCAAGCATCCATGGCCGTGGAGTCTGGTTTAAGAATCGTATGCGGTAGTTCATTAGAAATAGTGGCATAAATCCACTGGAGGGCTATAACATCAAGGGTCGACCATAGTTCCTTTTCGTCATCAGTTGTGGGAACCTTGACTTTGTCCAGTGTCAGTGGAATGATATGGTGAATGACCGGATGAGATATGTACGTGAATGTTAAAAAGCTTCGCCCATGTCGAGTATTGGACGTTTTCCATCTCAAGGGTGATGTTTATATGGTCTTGATGTTGAAAACAACAAGAGCAAGGCGAAAAGATGAGGCAGAGTAAGGCATGGTGACTGACAAGATGAGGTAGAGTCAGCATGGTGACTGATAAGAAGAGAAGAGACTAAGAAAATGGGTGGAGAGGTATACTAAGGCGCAACGGAAGAGAAGGAAAGAGAAGAAGAGCAACCCTAAACTTCTGATAGCGTGAAAGAAGGTAATTCCTTGATAATTTCAGTGACTCACGTCAGTTTTATAAAACAATACAATATATTTTCATTCCTATAAGTCAAGAAACTAAACTCCAACTAAACTACACTTTCTAGGTTATAGTACATGAAACTAATCAAAGACCTAGTCAATATTAACATCTTTGCATATGTTCTATCACAACAGTGTCCAAATTAGCATCCAGACTTCGACATGACTCAATTCAGCGTTCGATTTTAAAGTTGGTGGCTAATGTCGGACTGTAAACGTAGGAAAGAAAAACTAAGTGTATGAAATGTTTTTTTTTTGGAGGAAATAACTTGTTGAAATCATTCCACTCCTCTCTCGCTCTCTCTCTTTCTCCAATAATTTCGCTCACTCTATATTTTTGGCGATGTTCCACCATTCTTCAAGTTACCTACGTTATTTCTCTCTATTTGCTCTATATTTTTCCCTCTTTTAATTCAGTTTAAGTCCGTTCATATAATTATTTCTCGATGCAATTTTTCTTTTTCTAGGGTTTTGGTGCGACATTATCAATGACCCCTGTTGTTAAAGGTACTCTTTTTTCTAGGGTTTCATTCTCTTTTTATTTGTTTTTTGGGAATTTCTTTGTGCCCTAATTTCGAAACTTTGGTGAAAATCTTGTTAATTTGTCACGATTTTTTGATTTCAGATCATGATCAAGTTTGAATAAGTTACTGATTTCTAATGATGATTGACGAGTACATCGTTATCTCTTAATATCCTCTCTTTCAGTCTTTGTTTTTGCGAAATTAAGTAGTTGAATATTATGCCATTTTGTTTTTACTATGGTTTTGGTGCTGGTTGCGACATAAGTGTAGCTGACAACTTTTTTACCAACTACTCATTCTTCTTTAGCGACCGATTTGGACCCATTAGCGACCAATAATGCCGGTCGCTAATAAGAATTTCTTGTAGTGTTTATTTAGGTGAAAAGAAGGGAACCTAAATAGGCAAGAGTAACCAACAAGGGTGGTGGTCTAGTGGTTACAATCTTACTCCCAAGTGGTTTGGTAAGGCAAGGTCATGGGTTCGAATCCCCATTCCCCCCCATGCCTTGTGTCTGCTGGCTTCGAGGAACTATACTAGCCTCTTGGTGGTGCTACGTTGACGGGACAGTGCTTGCGTTGTTTGTTCAGCTAGTCTGATATGTTTGCTATTGAACACGAGAGTTCAAACATGACGTAGCAGGGGGTGCCTCGGTCGCCATTCACTTGCACCCTCTTTTTGATTACCAAAAAAAAAAAACTAGGCAAGAGTAGAGTTGCCTAAACTCGACCCGATCTGAGATAATCGACCCGATCCGTCCAATATTAGACCCGCTCACACCCAAAAATGTATCAATTATTATTATCCTAATTTGTTCTAAGCAAACAGGACCCGTTCTCTGAATAGACACAAACCCGATAACAACGAATGCGAAGTTACCCGAAACCAAAATGAATAACCTGAACCGACTTTACGAGAAAGCCGAATATATCCAACTTCCAATGACATAACATTCAGAATGATTGGAAAGGTACTAACTAAAAAAAATTGTAGTAATTGTTATTGAAAATTCGCACATGTACTTGAGTTTTTTCATATTATTTTCGTCTATAAATGCTCTGAAACATGAATTAAACTTGGCCTGATATGATCCGAAAACTAAACCAATCTAAATCTAAATTAACCGAAACCCGAACTAACCCGACCCGGAATTACTCATAATCCAACATCAGCATAACCCCAATCAATCCGATTCGATCCAACCCAACTTGAATACTTTTCTAACCCGAAATAACCCAAACCCATAATGATCCAAAACCAAAAAAATCCGACCCAAAACTGACTTGATTCGCCTGATTGTCACCTATAGGCAAGAGTGAGGAATTAATATTAGAAGTACTGTTTGGGAATTTTACGATGGTCACTCAATACAAGTTCGAGATAAATAATTAAAACATTAGGCAAGAAGAACAACCCACCATTTAACGTGGTTCGGCCCCAACTCAATGACTTACGTCCATGATCCTCATATTATTAATTAATCAACCACATAACTAACAACGCGTTCCTCATGGATACACAAAGTAACTCCTTCTTTCTTAAGCACGCTATGTGTTAACTTTGACGTCCCCTCCATGGGGTTCGTCCCCCTACGGTTCCCTCTTGCGCTGTTACATTGTGACTCTCTCTCTCTCTATCTCTCTTAGAGTATGAGCACCCCTCTAATGCACTATACTCTTAGCACACCGTCCTCTTTTTTTTTCTCTAAGCCCTAAACCACTGATTATATAGGCCAACAACGTTAGAGTCCTATTCTATTCTAAATAGGAAACTAAAACCATCTAAAGACTACAAAATATAGGATAATATAAAAGATAAGATAAAATCTATCTAATAGGAAACTACCCCTCATCCTAATATTACATAAGGAACATAACTTGTATCCTAATAGAAGTTCACTTCTTATCTTGATCCACAAAAGAGTCTCAACCTCTTTGGAAGACTCATCATCATATTCGGCTTGATCCCTTACAAACCTCCCCTTGAGCCAATATGCCACAAACTTGATCAATAAGCCATAGATGTGCATTGTCCCTCACTCAACGACAACTCCACTTGAACTCGAACCCTTCTTCTCCTTTAACCTCGAGCATGAAATTTAACCTCGAGCATGAAAAGATCCCCTCGCTCTTTTGGCTTTTCCACAATGTAGTTTTTGGGGACAAAACCACAAACCCTCCTCTTATTGTCTTCAAAATATTGCTCACACAAATCGAACTTGCCATCATAAAAAACCCATTCCTCTGATTAACGAATTTGGAACATCACGAACTCATCAATGGATCCTACAAAGCGGCCAACTTCCATAGGCATACTAGATCACCAAAGGTGTCCCAACTCAATGCAGTTCTCCACCACGTCCAAAATCGATATTCCACAGGATCTTAACCAAGATCGTAACCTCGCTCTGATACCACTTGTTGGGGAATTTTACGATGATCCCTCTATACAAGTTCGAGATAAATAATTAAAACAATAGGCAAGAAGAACAACACCACAATTTAACGTGGTTCGACCCCAACTGAATGACCTATGTCCACGATCCTCATATTATTAATTAATCAACCACATAACTAACAACACGTTCCTCATGCATACACAAAGTGACTCCCTCTTTCTTAAGCACACTATGTGTTAACCTCGGCGTCCCCTCCATGGGGTTCGTCCCCCTACGGTACCCTCTTGCCCCGTTACATTGTGACCCTCTCTCTATCTCTCTTAGAGTATGAGCACCCCTCTAATGTACTATACCTCTTAGCACACCGTCCTCTTTTTTTTCTCTAAGCCCTAAACCACTGATTATATAAGCCAACGACCATTAGAGTCCTATTCTATTCTAAATAGGAAACTAAAACCATCTAAAGACTACAAAATATAGGATAATATACAAGCAGGTCTTGTGTGGACTTAGTCCACCATGGACCAAGTAATTTTGAGAGGTGGCTCCATGTGAAGTAGGGGGTGGCTCCAGGTAAAGTAAGGGGGTGGCTCCAAGTGAGGTAGGGGGTGGTGCCAAGTATAAATTTGAGGAGTGGCTTTAGGTGAAGTAGGGGTGGCTCAACTTTTAGAAGGAGGTGGCTCCAAGTGAAGTAGAGGGGTCACTCTAAGTATTGGTCCACCATGGACTAAGTCCACACAAGTTTTTGTAGATAAGATAAAATCTATCTAATAGGAAACTATCATTCATCCCAATATTACATAAAGAATGTATCCTAATAGAAGTCCTCTTATTATCTTGATCCACAAAAGAGTCTCAACCTCTTTAAAAGACTCATCATCATATTCGGTTCGATCCCTAACACGTACATATATATATATATAAGAGAGCATCAATCATTACATGTTCGTCCCGTAGCAATAAAATTTCAAAAGCTGACACATAAATACCATTCTTAAACCAATTTCTATACCTCTTCACAGAAATAATGGATATCAAAATGGATATATGAAATTATTTTCATAGAATTTGCATCAAGAAAAAACGTCATTGGAAAAAACAAATAAATACTTTCCACCTATACGAATCGCTCCCCAATTTTAACACGATTACAGTTATTTCTTGGAAAGGTCCACACATCTGGAACGTGATTGGTCTCGGACATTTTGAGCTGTATCTATCAATCCCTATTCCCTAATAATGATCAATATGATTAAACACATAACTTATGCCCATAAGCCACACATTAGAAAAATCGCTACTAAAGACTAAAGTCTAAAACTCAATATGAATATAAACGGCATAGTACAGTAAACATACAAAAACCGCATGAAATCATGCATTTTGTAGACCAATTGGAGAAATAATGTATTTCGTCCACATGTTTAAAAGGAGTTGAAGAAAAGTCCTAGAAACTCACTTGATCCTTCCGTTCTGATTCAATTCAAGCACGGGGCCCTCTTAAACCTATGTAGAGAGGGACAGGTTTCTATGACTTTATGAGTAATTGAGTGGTGCCGTAAAACGATAGCAAAATTGGTTTGGGACCGGGGTTGGATTTTATGGTTATGGTCATGTGTGAAATTAATTACGATTGATTTTTTTTGTTGAGTCTGTTCACAAGTTTATCTCGTTAGCTTGCATGTTTGGTGTGTCTGATTTACAAGTTATTGCACACACTCGAAATTTATCAAGTTCACACTTTAAGAATAGTGGTCGCAGGTTTCAAAGCACAGACACTACGAAAAGTCATGTATCACAGTCAACATTTGTCTAGTTTCTTTCTTCTATTCTCAGATAACCTTTTACTATATATATATCGTCTTCCTCCGCTGAAGTTCGTTTACGGTTGAGCTCACACCATATTTGTTTATTTGCTTCTAGCATAGGAATCACAGTTGAGAAAGAAAAAGAAAAAAATTTAAAGTAGTTAATGATGGTGAGAAAGCCATACCTTGGTGAGAATGGAGTGCAGAAAGGTGCATGGAGCCCAGAAGAGGATAATAAATTAAGAGCTTATATTGAAAGATATAGCCATTGGAACTGGCGAGAACTCCGGAAATGTGCAGGTAATTCTATAAGTCCGCTCTATACAAATTTTTGTAATTTTTTTTTAAACACCATTATTAATATTTACAGGTAATCCTGTAGGTCCGCCCTAATTAACATAGACGCAATGATAGCTCAATCTCAGTTGCCTACAACTAAGCAAGATTCTATTGCAAAATCAATGGGCTGTATGTATGTGTCCCTGTTAGAGCAGCTCATATAATTGAACAAACTTAAACCACGCTACATCAACTTATTGGTCCTAGCTAGATAGAGCTAGTATAAACTCTATGTGTGTGGATAATATTGGCTTCATATTAAATGCATCAAGTAATAATTGAGCTAGAGCCCTGAAGACATGAAGTCTGAAGTGTTGGAGAATTTTCAATGAGAATGATAATCATCTATGATATTTTCATGTTAGGGCAGTTAGTAGTTGCCCCATTTTAGTAAAATCCATCTTTTTGCAGTAAAAAGGTAAAAATAAAGGAAACAAACAAGAAAATATTATACTCAGTAGAACTGTAAAAGATTCAAACTATTATTGTCATATCCAAATTTAATAAAAAAAGGTTTTTTTATCTACAGTACAACTGATCATGGACGTGTCGTCAGCTCATGACGCTCGCTCATTCAGTCGGAAACATGAGTAAGCATAAACAAATTATTTGTATAAATTCAAAGGGACCCGGCCTGTTAGCCATAAACAAATATTTTTGATTCCACCATCTAATTAAACATTGACATAAAACATTTAAATCGAACACAAACTACGAGTAAGCTAACGAGTACAGACCAATAGGATATTTTATATTTGGATGAAATTGACTCGTACATGCATATATACGTCAGGACGTCCATATGTATATATTGAAAACGAGAGCACTTTGTTATTATTGGTCACTCCATTTACTTAGAAAACAACATTTTGTCCTTGAAATAATTGCACAAACGCTAGGAAAGTAGTTGAGCTTTTAGCTAATGAGAGTATGAGACAACACTTAGTACTTTCCTTTTTCTTATAAAATACTTTATTACCTTTTTTTTAGGGTAAATACTTTATTTACTTACCTAACATCATGGTGACTGAGTCTACTTTTTATTAACCTTAACTAAACTAAACTAAACTAAACTACTACAAGTTTACAAATACCTGATTCTTTTTTTTTTTACACGGCAAAACAAATGTTTATTGAAGTAGTAGGCAACTTTTTGTCATTCAAGCTACAACTAAGTTGGAGGCCCTATGAGCTCATCCTTATATATATCTCCTCTAAAAACCGATCTATAGAAAAGAACAAATACTTGATCAATTAATAGTTAGTTTACGGCTAGCTCGATAGCAATAACTTGCTCTTATTAAAAGAACACACACAGAGCCAGAGAGAGCATATATAGATGGGAAGGGTATACACGTACTTAATTTATTAATGGTGGAGAGAAAAAAGGAGCATGGATTCCTGAAGAGGATGATAAACTAATAAGAGCTCATATTGAAATAAATGGCCATTGGAACTGGAAAGAACTTCCTAAATTCGCAGGTAATTGTAGGTAATTGTTTGATCACAAAAATTCATTTAAGACAGTCTATTATTATTTGATATATTTCTCTGTTACTGATAAAGAAAATGTTTAATTATGAAATATGCATGAATAACTCAAGCTTGTACGTACCTTTATAGAACTAATAATTAAGATTCTATTTTAAGACACAAAAAACCTAAGATTCTATTTTAAAAGTTAACAAAATATAGTATGTTAATTTTTGCACAAACAAATACACCTTTATTTTGAGGTGTGTGGCCTGCTGGGAAAATAAACGCTTGATGTTGATGGGATATATAAGTAAAGTCTAGCTAGCTAGGCAAAACACTCCTAACATACAATGATGTAATCAATGTTGTTACTAAACTCCTGATTAGAAATTGGGAATATAATCATCAGGCTAGCTTAGCTTGATAAGCATGATAGAGCTATCAATGGAGCGAGATTTTACGGCGTAGATAAGAACCCTAAAGTTTTATTAATTAGGGTGACGATGTTATTTACAGGTCATAAAACATTATTGTGAGGTTTAATATTGAAAAATTAAACTCTTTATTGTTTTAAAATATGACATAAATGACCTGTTAATTGTGTTTTGTGACATAAGAATAATATATATTGCCCAATTTTTATCTTAATTTAAAGACACTATGGTGGAAGGAGTACTTGCTTCATTTTTTTCTTTTTTGGGTGACAAAGGATACAATACATTATTATATATCATCAGTGACGGGATTAGGATTCTCGTCTTGTAGGGGTGAAACTCATATATATCCGAGAGAGGGATGAGAGGAGCGGGAGACTAAGTATCAATCTAACCTCATCCCTCTGTGTTCCTTTTGGCTAGGTCTAGCAAGGTGCGGAAAGAGTTGCAGATTAAGATGGATAAATTATTTACAACCCAATATCAAGCGCGGCAACTACACCAAAGAAGAAGAGGATCTCATTATCAAACTCCATGAGCAACTTGGGAGCAAGTACGTTACATACGCAAAACTTACGATATATACTTATTGTAGGAAATAGATGAAATAATCGTTATCACGTAGAGCTAGGTGCACCTTTTTTCAACAATATTGGAGAACATATTACATTGTTTTGAGCAAATCTAATGCAAGGAGAGTAAATTAATTAGGTGCACCGTACCTATTTTAACAATTTTGGAGAACAAATATATTGCTCTCATAGTAATCGTACAAATGCAATTATCCATGTGGGATATACTTATAACTGAATATTATGTGTAGAAATTGTACCAATTTTATCTTGGACTTTTATTCCAATTTACAAAATGAACTATTTGTATGAAATGAATTTAATTAAATAGGCTAGCTTTAGAAAGATAATACTCTGTAATACTGATCTAAAACCGCTTTCGAAATTTTTTTGACTACTTCTTTTAAAGTCACCTTAAATTGACACTAAGCAACCTAGGTTAAACTTTAATCACCGCACTGTAATAAAAGTTCATATTAAACGGTATCACCATGACCTGGCCTGTAAGACCATTATAACATTTTTTAACTAAAAATATATCACCTTGAAATTAGAGAGTATCAAAAGAATAAATAGTTTTATTACGAGTATTTTTGTACTGTTTTATCATGAACTAGATAGTCTTACAAATTCTGCCGCAATGTATGTGGCTCTAAACCGATAATCGTACTGTTTTTTTAGCGGCAAAGTCTTAATGCCAATGAAACTTATCACTTGTTGTCACTATCATTTGACCTCAAATTAATTCTTTAAATTGACTTCCAATGATCTAGCTATGACTCATCACTTGTTGGCAGTTGTTGCCACTATCATTTGACCTCTAATTAATTAACAAAACATGTTGTTGAATATACATCAGAAGGTCGTTATAAACTGATTTACTAACAGGACTCTAGGATTCTAGGAAACGCGCTCGGCAACTTAATTAGATCACATCAACCAATGCACTAAAACGATATATATGGCTATGTTGGGCACAAAGAGCTACCTTTTAAAGAAAACATTACAACTTGAAACTTAGAGTAAGTTTTTTTTACTCATACATCTATCTCAAGTTTATTTTCACCTTGGACTTTTTAAGGTTAAAATTTTGTGAACTTTAACCATTAATTTGTGAATATTTAAAAAGTTTTACAAGGTGAAAATTAAATAGTAATACTACATTCATTTTATAAAGTATTTTAAAAATAACATATTATTATAAGTATTACATTAATGTAATTATAAATATTATTGTTATTAGTATTATACTAGTAGTAAAGTTCAATATAAAGATAAACTTGAAACGGAGAGAGTACTAACTTTCAGCTTACATCTACATGTACAACTAGTTTATACCTTAGTAAATGTGGTTCTTTTTCCCTCAACCTTATAGGCGCAATAAAATCATATACTTTTAAAACTCCATGCATTACAACCTTAAATTATGTTTCTCTATTGTCCAAAATATATACCAATAGTCAATTAGTTTAGTCATGCATGGACCATTAGTATAAGTGGTTCGTCAATTCAAGCTCTTCTAGTCCTATACACACGGACTCTCAAAAGTCCAATCACTACTATGACCTTAAATAACATATATGTTCTTCTATTGACAACGCAGATGGTCCACAATAGCAACAAACTTACCAGGAAGGACAGACAATGACATCAAGAATCACTGGCATACCTACCTCAAGAAACGCCAGCAACACCAACACGCTAAGACCAACACCAAGAAGCAGAAATTCAATGAAAATTCCAACAACAAACGTAATACATCAAAAACCAACATGTCCATACAAATCTTAGAGAGTTGCCCTATTTACCCAATGTCACCACAACTCTCATCCGTCACTGAATCGTCTTCGTTGCCCGGTTTGAGCTCAGAAACATTTTTTGATACCATTATTGATGCAAACATGCTTCCCGACATTGATAACTCGGGTTTGGGTTCGGGTTCGGGTTCAAGTGTTGGAGAAACAATATGGGAGAGAAATTGGATGGAATTGAAAGTTTATGGACTAATGATGAACAATTTACATTAGGGAATGATGAACTGCAACAGAATGATTTTAGCTTCTTAGATGCATCAATTTCGTCTCCATATATGTCATATATTGAAAATATGGATTTTGCATCTTTATTGTCTGAAGCAGGATTACTTGATATCGTGCGATGACCATATGATGAATGGTACTAGTATCTAGGAATTCCGCGTGATAAAAAATGTCTCATGTTTTTAAGAGGTTATTATGTGGAACAATGAGGATTAATGTATGGTACTATTATGCCTCCCTCGCTCTCTTTCTCCTCTTCCTTCAGTTTCATTTTGTTCTCCACCTCTCTCTCTCTTCTGACTTCTCTTCAGTTTCCAGAAGTTCATCACATCTCCACAAACCACAACCAACTCACAATAGTTCTTCTTGAAGGATTTATATCCTATCAGTTAATTAAGATGCAAAATCCGAGATTAATTTGCAGAGATAGTTAATTCATCGATTTAGTAGATCGTAATGTTTAGCTAGGGATCGCTTATGACAATGGACCGATATTAATCAGGTCAACTACTAAATGCGTTTGGGCTCAACGGATCACACACATAGGCGTTGAATGGATCAGATAAAAGAGAGATAGAGAAAGGTACGTATGTGGGCCCATAGTGGGAAGCCCACAAGGCTATTACTAGGGTTTCCTAGTTGGACTACGAAACTAGGGTTTAGCTTATAACTGAGTTTCATCAGTTAAAAGAATTAACTAATAGACCAAAAAAAGTCACACCTCTCTCTCTCAAAAGTAACGTGTGTTTTTCAAGGCCAAGAAATAGTTCATTGTCCTCGTCCTAGCTAACGATCACTCACGGGATCCGAAGTTCAATCGCAGTGTGGACTATACTAGAGGAGTAACACCTGAGGCTCATATATCTTTGGATTCATTGAACGTACTTAGGCAAATGGAGACACACATCAAGAGGTACATCAATGTGTATTTGATGACCTATTAAGATTCTTGTTTCTGGTTGTTTTCCGCTTATATGAATAGAGCATTGCAACTATATCCTAAAGTGGTACCAGAGCCTAATTAATAGGTTTATTAGATCAATTTAGTCAATGTTACACAAAAATTGGCTTGTGTAGACACTGAATATTGTGTCTATGTTAAGTCCCATAAAAACCAGATGATGAAAGGATTGGATTTTGCTCGAACTTGAGTTGCATGAATAATTGCTCAGATGACTAGCCCAGTTCATTTGAATTAACTAGTGGAAGCCTTTTGTACAGGTGATCCAAACTAGTTGGACTCAATTCATTTGGAGTCCAAAACTGAAAGATAGGCCTCTTTTAGGCCAAGAGACTGAAAGCAATGTTTTGAAAATCGGACCGGACATTGAACCGGTCGTCCTACCGGTTCGATGGTTCAACCGGTTGGACCGGCCCAAAAAACCAAATGCCGATGTAAAATAAAAATAAAATTTTGATACCAAATATACAGAAATTTTAAGAAAAAGTAAGGGGGAAAGGGGGAAAAAAGTGTTTTTATCAAACACTTTAAGTTTTAAATGTGTAATAAAAATTAATGTCAGAATTAATCATCTGGCGTATATTTGTTTGAGTAACTGAGGGAAAGAGAGGAGCTACTTGTCACGAGGTGACACTTTTCACTGGTCATCATGCGTGACGAGGGTGCAGGGGTGGCTAGCTAGAGGGTTGTGACGAGTGCCTCTTACGAAGCACTTACCCCCTAAAGAGTCATTTGGGGTTTCGTCATTGTGGAAGGAGAAAACATGAAAAGTGCTCAACTTTCATACTGGGTACTTAGAATAAATTTGGGGAAGCTAAGTTGGGCGCTGACATGGCCAGGGTGGCGCTGACATAGGCGCTGCCATGAGACAATGGGCGCTGACAAGGAGGGAAGGCGCTGACAAGGGAGCTGAGCGCCTGGGAGGCGCCAGAAGGCACTGAAAGATTCCAGAAACCTCCAGTAAAGCACGATTTTTGGAAGGTTCATGGGAGAACAGGAGGCTCTAGAAGGTGCAAGGCAGCTTCCAAGGGTTTCTAAGGGAGTCTTTAAGGGTCTAGGATATTTCCTTAGGATTTTCTAGAAATATCCATTGTATTTAATTATTGTGTAAAGAGTAGAATACTCTAGAACATTAGGGAGGCTTGTGAGGGGCTGAATTCCCTATAAATAGGAGGGAACTCTCATTTGTACATGGTGTGTAGAGAGAGCTAAACACTTGAGAACATAAGTGTAAAGAGCTTTACTTAGTGAAGTGCATTTTAATTCCCACAACACTTAAGCCTTTCACTTTGCATCAACTTGTGTTCTTCTCAACGTTCCCACTTACCCGGCAAACTTAGTCATCGTAGGGGCAGCAAACTTAGTCGATCACGAGGGTCGGCAACACTTAGGCGTCGAGGGGACGTCAACGTTGCGTTGTGTGCGTCCGGAAGGTATTGTGCCGGGACAAAAGGGAAGCCTGACTTGGTTCCGACGGGACTATGAGCTAAGTGGCAGTGGAGTCAACGAGAGCTAGGGTGTTGGTCAGTGTCGACACGTGACATACTGCGTAAGTATAGCGTCCCACAATGACCAAGAAAAGCAAAATGACTCAATTTGACTGTTTAAAAGACCCTTTGTTCTTGCGCTAGAGAACATGTTGGAGTAATCAGCCCAGTTTGCAAGGCAGATTACCTACTTGGCCAGAGATAAAATATTTTATTGCACTGGCCTAGTGAAGAGCGAAAATCGGGTCCGATTTCACCGGTTTAAAACGATTTTAAGTTGAACCGGCCGGGTTTGACTGAAACCATTGTTTAGGACAAATTGAACCGTTTGACACATTGATTCCCGGTTTAACCGGTTCGACCAGTTGGTTCAAGCCAATTTTCAAAACAGTGGCCGAAAGGGAACCCAAACCCTTGAGTCAATAACCCTTGGTCAACGAGGAAACTCAGTCAAACCTGCGTAGACCCCCTCGAAATAGCCTCTCCCGCACGAAAACTCAGTCAGGCACCTGTTTGACCATAACGCTCCAGGTCCAAGCGGCCACGCTTGTTTTCAAGAGGTCGCCGCTAGGACAAGCGGTTGAACTACTTGCCAAGCGGCTCAACTGCTTGTCCTAGCGGTTCAACCGCCTGGCCTGGCCCAATGGCCGCCTGGACCCTTTTTTGCGGACGACAATTTCTTGACCCATTCGATTTCTGTGCCAAATCCTGGCAGCTCTTCCTATTCTATTTAAACAAACCTTAGGGTTCATTTGAAGAGGTTGGCAGCTAGAGACTTCTAGGTGGGTTTTTCCAAGTGATTTCTCTCTCAAATAATAACCCTAAATTTCTGATTTTACTCTTATTTAGGCTAGCCCTAGCACCCAAAAACAAACCTTCCTACTTCATCAAGAGCAATAATTAAAGCATCAGACCCAATAAGTTCATTGTGAGTATCTAGGTAATCCAACCTGAGAGTTTCAATAAATTCTTTTATTTGCTTGTTATCTACTAACGATTTTGGTTTATGTGATATGTACATGCAGGGCGCGTTTTGAGCAAAAGGGATTGTGTTAAACCCAACTAATGGATGTTTATTTTTATTGATTTTTATTATAATTATGCTTATTTGTGATTAATGGATGAATTGTCTTGTGTGTCCTCTAATTTGCAAGTTTTATCATATTTATCGTTTTTAGCATTAAAAACCATGTGAATTTGATAAGTTGTTAAAAGTGGTCAGAATAGTAATGTTTGTTCAACCCATTAGTTAAAACTAGCAATTTAGACAAATTGAATGTTTTTTGAAACCATAGCATTAATAATTGTATTGAACTAATTAGTAAAGACCGTTGTCATTAACGGGTGAGTTGGGTGCCTAACACCTTCCTAACTCGTACTCACGCCCCCGAACTCATTAATGAACTTAATTTCCCCAATGGGGATTGGGGTTCACAGGAATCGGTTGACGTCTTTTTAGACTATCGACTGGATTTCAACGGTTTCAAATTTCCTTAAATTTGGTGGCGACTTCTAACAATCTTAATCACGTCCCTAGTACATTGAATAAATCTCCATGTGCATTCACGCTCGAAAGATTCACAAACAATGACGTTTCCATAGAATACTATCCTCCTTTTTTCCACCACGACCCGAATCCGTAGAGCGCGGTCCTCCGTCCATCCGGGTGGTGAGAGGGGAGGCGATCCCAGTAGTCTACAGTGACTACTTCACTGGGGACTTGATTAAGAGGGTGTAACTTGATAATTAGTTCAATGCCATTATTTTTGCTTGGTTCACTACCTTGAGTGTTCTTATTATTATTTTTGTGACTTGTCATTCATCTTATTAATTTGCATCCATTGCTTTCATGTGCATGCGCTTGCGCGACATCCAAACTTGTTTTTACAAGTTCAAACTAGTTTCTTAGCCAATGGAGTGTGATGAAGTGCCTTGGTGAGAATCCACACGATTATTCTTAGCCAAGAAACATGGATCCCCCCATCTCATGTACCTTCCTACGGAATCGCCCAATCGACGAGTAGAGTAACAAGAATGCATCATACTGTCGTGCATCCCGCGGATTATTGTACATTCTTGATCATGAGTACCTTTTGACCAAAACCCCTTAACCCTAATACCCAATTGCATGAACTAGAACCTATGCTTTAGTTCGAAACTCAGTCTCATGCCTATACTAGATATTCATGATTATGTCATTTGCGTTGTTGTGCTGTTTGTCCATATGTGAACGCAATCTTTGCGTAGTCGTTTTGGTCTTCATAGAAATTAGGTTAGACTCCAATTAGGATCTTTTCCTTTTTAGTCTAGATTTTTTCCTAAAATTGAGTGTAGAAATATTTTATTTTTAGGAAATAATATCCCAGAATGTAATATATGATGCTTGTTACCTTAGGAAAGATTTAGCATATTATTCTTTCCCCATTATTTAGATAGTGAGTTTTAGTCAAAGATCTCGAGAAAGTATCTTTCCCCTCTCATTTTAGTCAAGACTATAAAATCTTTTTACTTTATCCTAATTTGATTCGAGATAATATCTCTCCTCTCTCCTTTTAGTCAAGAGCATAAAATCTTTTTACTTTATCCTAATTGAGTCGAGATACTATATCTTCCCTATCCTTTTAGTCAAGAGTATAATATCTTTATTACTTTACCCAAATTGAGTCGAGATAATATTTCTTCCCTCCCCTTTTAGTCAAGAGTATAATATATTTTAATTTTATCCCGGGTCGAGATCTTTTGACCTAAACCCGTTACTTAGTCCCCAAGTGTAATACCCGGTATTTTTATAGCATTTTCTAAAAAAAAAATAAAAAAAAAGGAAAACGAAGAGTATTTTCATGGGTTATTAGTTTTCCTTTAGATATTACTCCATCCGTCCCACAATATAAGTCGTTCTAGAAAAATGATTTTTTCCCATATTGTAAGTCATTTTAGAGTTCCAACAAAGCATTTATTATTGTTTGTCTGTTCTACCATTCTTTCACATTAGCTCATTAATTACTCACTTTTTGGCTAAATACAAAATCAAGGGGTAAACTAGTCAAGTTTAATTATTTTTGATAGAATTGAGACTATTTAATAACTTTCTTAATTCGTGTGCAAAAACCTTAAACAACTTATATTGTGGGACGGAGGGAGTAATATTGTTAATCTTACTACTAATGACCTTAGATTTTTGAAGGCTATTATTAGTTGGTAATTATGTGTAATTGTACTTGCCCACAAATAGAAAAAACTAGGACTTTACCCGTGCTACGCACGGGCGACCCATATATCTCTATATTTTTATGGTTAAATAATTTTTTGGATGTTTAAAAATTATACATAGGTATAAAAAGAATAATGCAAAATAGTAATTGGTCGAAATGTTACCCATGTCATACCACTCATCATTCTCCGATTTAAAAGAAATAATAATATCTTTCACTTGTTAATTAACTTGCAATTGTACATCATATAGTGTAACTTAATAAATTGTCACTCAAAATGTGACCCATGTCATTATATTTTAGCATATCCATACAAAATTTATGTCTAACCTGTGTTTATACCTTCATATAAAACGTAATTAAATATTTATTGCTTGCAATATTAACAACGATTATCACCACAAATAATAGTCAATTTTCACATAGCTTACGCTTATACCAACTTATATAATTCTTGGTATTAAACAACCATCGGTTTGGTTACACTGACCCTTAATGTGTATATATTTCAGTATTTGAAATCTAAAAGTTAAAAGACTTACCTTCTTTCAATTGGAAAAAAATAGCAACTCACTAATCTACAAAAGAGAAAATAATATGTAATCTATCAAAATGTGACACCTGCACCTTATCAGCGCTTATACCCACAACTAAATAACCCTTATTATATTATGTGGATCTATTACCCCATATATTCGTCATCTGATCTATACTCAATAACAGTTTTCATTCTGTTGAAAACATTAAAACTCGATATTAAGGTCATTTTAGATTAATGTAATTCTACCTAAAGAAAAAAAAGGAATATGAATAGACTATAGCAATTACTATAGATGTTGATAACTAATTACTTACCAAAATAAAAACGTTAATTGTCACCTAACCTATGGTTATCCCCGCAAATATTAGTCAAATATCACCTACCATTAATACCCAAAAACTATATACATGAAAATGATGACTTTATACGTAACCATTGTCACACATGCCCTTATCCCAGTAAAATTAAGCAAATATATATTAGTGACATATTTGTTATTACATGACCTACGATTATCGCAGCAAATATTAGTCAAATATCGGTCAAATATCACCTACCCCGTAATACCCACAATATATAACTTATTAAAAATAATGACTCTATTTGTAACCCTTATCATGTTACACGCACTTATCCCCTAAAACATATTGTCACGTCAAAATACTTTTTTTCCACAATTATAAAACTCAGTAAAAGTGGTGACATTAAGTGGTCTTAACTCATAAATATTAAAATTAATAAAAATGATGACCAAAAATAGTATTTAAATTAAAAAAAAGGGTAAAGTATTAAATAGAGACTTTCATTATTACATTTAATACATAAACTTTATGATCACCAATTTTTATATAGTCCCAGCTCTATGTAGAGCTGTGGAGCTGGCGCGCGCAAACGACGTCGCTTTGGTAAGTGACGTTTCGAAACGCGTTTTTTTCCGAAACGTTTCTTGTTTTTTTTTTGCAATACCTAGATAACTAACTTCATTTCTCTCTGCTCTTTTCTCTCTCCTCTTTCGTTTCTCTCTGTTATTTTCAGTTGTCTTTGGACTCCATTGTTGAGCTCTCCTCTTTCGTTTTCTCTCTCCTCTCTCCATTGTCGACCTGCGCGCGGAAACGACCTCCATTGAATACTAGTTTTTGTGTTTTTCTCCTTTGCGGTTTGATTTTGCGAATTTCTTCTCTTTAATGCTTTGATTTTGTGAATTTTTTTAATGATTTGATCTCGATTTTCATGCTCTTTTCTGTAGATTATGGATTTTGAACCAAATCGCTCTTCGATTCCAGTTGAATCTGCTTCTGTTGAAGAAGAAAAAGTTGAATTTGCTCCAGTTGAAGAAGAAAAAGTGGAGCTGCGAGGTAGAGGTTGTTTTAAATTGAATGAATTAATTTTTGAATTGAGAGTACAATGAATTTTGTGTTTTCTGCAATATTCTAATGAATTTTGTTTGTGTGTACTCTAAAGTGTTTGATTTTTGTGTTTTTTGTTGTGTTAATGAAATTTAGTGTCTAAGTAATGGATTTACTGTGCAGTTCAAAATTCATTGATCTGTTTGGTTAAAAGATGAATTGTGCTGTAATGATTGATTTACATTTATTGGTTAAAAAAAAAGGAATTTGCGATGTGTGTTTTTGGTAATGAATTTTTGTGTTTCAACCAAATGAATTTTTAATAGTATGTAATGAATTTCACTATTCAACTCAAAATTCATTCATTGAATTCATTGTTGTGTTGGTTAAAAGATGAATTCTGTTATTGATTCTGATTTTATATTCATTTGATGTGTTTTAATAATGAATTTTTGTGTTTTTAAGCAATGAATTCACAATTCATTTATTGAATTCATTTGATCTGTTGTAGTTTCTTTTTCCTATTCATTGGTTAAACATTAAATTTAAATTGTAAAATGATTTTTTAATGAATGTAGTCAATGAATTTTTATTATGTAGGCAATGAATTTTAGTTGTTTATAAATGAATTGTCAGTTTGTCAAATAGTAATTCATGTTAGTATGCTTTTATTCATTTATTCCTGTGTGGATTCTATATGATATTGTTAGTTTACTTATTGTATAATTGAAAATTCATTTTTACATGAATTCATTGATCTTTTGCCTTTTTATTCATTTTGTATTTGTAAATGAATATGTCGATGTTTGTCTAGGTGGTTCTGGAATGATTGTAAAAGAGGCTGAAACTTCTGAGCTGTTAGGGTTAGTTGTGAAAAGTGAGGAAGAGGCTCATGAAAGGTACAATGACTATGCATTGTGCAAGAGTTTTAGTACTCGGAAGAGTAAGATAAGACGTAGAGTTGATAAGACTGTCTCGATGAGGCAGTTGTGCTGTCAGAAGGAAGGGTTTAAGGATGAGTCAAAGAAACATGATCGGTGTTATGCAAAATCAGTTATAAGAATTGGATGCAAGACTCATATTCAGTTTGATGTTGATAGACAGGGTACTTGGACAGTAACTAAGCATGTGATGATTCATAATCATCCTTTATGCCATGAGCAGCATGCACATTTAATGAGATCTCACAGAGGTGTTTCAAAAGAACAATTGGCTTTTCTGAAAATTTTTAGGAAGTGCGGGTTACCTATTGCTGACGCAATAAGGTTGTTGAAGCAAGAGTCTGGAGGATCTCCAATGGTTGGCTTTACAAACAATGATGCATACAATGCATTAGCTCAGGATGATGCAAAGAGGTTTGATGGTGGTGATGCTTACACACTCATTGAAATATTCAAGAGAAGGGCGCAGAATGAAAAGGACATCTATTATGACTTTGAATGTGATGATGTTGGAAGGCTTTGTAGCTTTTTTTGGCGTGATGAACAAATGAGATTGGATTACGAGTTGTTTGGTGATCTTGTTATACATGATACTATGTATCGTACTAACAAGTATGACATGATTTGTGGTCCTTTTATTGGAATTAACAACCACACCAACAATGTGATGTTTGGTTGTGGTTTTATGATTGATGAAAGAACTGAGTCATTTGTTTGGTTGTTCAAGACGTTCCTCCTCTCCATGGGCAACGTTGCTCCTAAGACTATCATGACTGATCAATCTAGAGCAATGGCAGCTGCAATAAGAACAGAGTTTCGGACGTCAACACATAGGCTTTGCATTTGGCATATCACAAGAATTCAAGGGACAGGATAAAGTGGTTGAGGAGCCAACCAGGATTCATTGATTTGTTTGATCACTTGATGAAAGGTGTTGATACAGTTGCAGAATTCAACTTTTACTGGGCAAGGTATATAGTTTTTTTGGTTGTATTTCATTTGGCTTTTCTGTTTCATCAATTGGATGAATGAATTTTCAATTCAAATTATTTTTATGACAGTCATTCCTGGGTTTTTTGGAATTCATTCCTATTAGGTTGATTGAGAGATACAACTGTGTTGATCACTCCTGGATGAAGGAGTTCTATTCAAATAGGGAGAAATGGTGCCTTGCTTTCTCAAAAGAGAACTTTTCAGCTGGTATTTTGTCATCCCAAAGAAGTGAATCAACTAACCATGCTATCTGCCACAGGTTAAGGAAAACAACAGGATTATGCGATTTCTATTCCCTTTTTGGTGATGTTGTTCATACCTGGAGGAGCGATGAAAATAAATTCATTCACTCAAATGAATACGGGAGGCCAGAGATGCTCATTGATCATGTAGCTTTGTTAGTTCATGCAAGAGAGGTTTATACAACGAGTGCATATCGGATATTGGAGGAGCAGTTCATGATTGGTGCAGCTTGCAGCCAAATATTTGCTGGTGTTGTAGATGGGAAGTTTATATATCATGTGGGGAGGGAAGGTCCTGACATTTTTCGACATGAAGTGGTTGTGGATGCTCAATTGCTTACTGCTTCATGCAGTTGCAACAGCTTCATTCAGAATGGCATTTTGTGTTATCATGTTTTGAGGATTTTTAATGTTATGTGTGTGAAGAAAATTCCAGACCAGTACATCCTTCCCTGGTGGACGAAAGCTTGTAAGAAAGCTGATGATGTTGTGGTAATAGGAAGGAAGTCAGGGCATACTATGGTTGCTGCTTCAATTTGGAGGACAAAAATGGTTCGTAAGTTTAGCAACTTGATGTCAGTTAGTGATTGTAATAAGAAGGCAAGAGACTATTGTGAAGAAGGATTTCAGAAAATAAGAGACAATGTGCAAACTGAATTTGGGGCTGCAATTAACTGTGATGATGAAGAAGATTCAGGAGGTGTAAGTAATAAAGTACGAAATCCTGAAGGTAAGAGAGCTGTTGGTGAAAGGAACACTAGGAGAATGAGCACAAAGGATAAGATATGCAAGACAATAAGGGGACGGAAAGGTGCTGCAGTGAAAAGGGCAAGGATGCATACAAAGTGAGCTGCGCAAGAATCGGTTAAGGTATTCTTTTTCTATGTTTTTATTCAAGCTTTTGTTAGATTATGTGCTAATGTGGATTTCTTTCTTAACTTTTTCCATGGATACAGGATGTTGTTGATCAGATGGCTGGGGAAGGATATTTGGTTCATCCACAAGGGGGTGCAGCAAGTTTTATGGCCACACAGTACGTAGCCAACACAGGACAAGTGTAGTATTTCCTGTTGCATATCTAGAAAATGCTGCTTCGCGGGATAATTAGAAGTTATAGAGCCTAGGTAGTTGTGTTTTTGTAGTTGTTTGAATTGAGGCGGTATAAGTGATACGTTTTTGAGGTTGTAGTGTTATGTTTTGGTTTTCATTTCAATACAGTTTGGGAAACAATCATTTTTTCTTCTGAATTCGTTGAAATATTATTATGAATTCATTTTGTATTTGGTAGAAATTCATTAAGTCAACTGAAGTTTTCAGAATTCATTGTAATTTAAGATTTGATTGAGTATATGTATATGAGTCCTGAAATTCATTTTTATTTGCTTTTTGCATTTTCGCTTTGTGGCTTGGGAATCCAACTGCGTTGAAAAGTCATCTGTAAATTAAACATGAGATTCATTGAATTTTTGTAATAAATTCATTGAAACTTTGGCACGAATTCATCGAATTGTTTTGGTAAATTCATTGAAGTTTTTTTGAATTCATTTGACCTTTTTATGCATTCCAATTCTTTTTCTGAATTCATTGAAATATTATTATGAATTCATTTCGTATTTGTTAGAAATTTAGGATATTAAATAAAGTTTTCAGAATTCATTGCAATTTAAGTTTTGATTGAGTATATCTATTTGATTCCTGAATTCATTTCTATTTGATTTTGCTTTTTTATTTGATTCATTGAAATTTTGTAATAAATTCATTAGAACTTTGGCACGAATTCATTGAACTAATTTGTTGATTTCATTGAAATTTTTTTTGAATTCAGTTGACCTTTTCATGCATTCCAGTTCTTGTTATAGAAGCGCAGCAAACCGAGTTCTAAAAACCTTTTGTTGATCAGATTTCTGCCTACACTTTTTCAGTATCTGTTCTATCTCCTGTCCCCATGGTGCAAGAAATTCAATGTTGTGAGGTAATACAAATGGTGGGATCCAAAATTCTTGAAGCCCAAACAAACAGATTTGATAAATCTCATTTTTGCTACTTGGAAAGATCCCCTAGGTGTCCTTTGTGCTCTAAGTCTTTTTGTCATCTTGTGTTTAGGAAATGATCTTGAGATACAATCAATCTCCGAATAGTGCGAATAGAGAGAGTACTTATGAGATATTTTGATTGGTAATTTCAGTTGATTAAAAGCTAGTATATCAGCTTTGATCATAGGTTTCAGTCATACGAATACATGACTCTTTGTTTTTGTCAGAATTCATTTGATTTTTAGAGATAAAGTTTTTCTTTCATTATTGACACAGGATGAATTCATTAGTTTTTTGGATGAATTCATTGAAATGATGGAATTAATTCATTTAGTTTTTGGTGTAAATTCATTTGCAGATTTTAACCATCTGCTTTTGCTAAGTTCAAAATTTGTTTCTCTATGGATTTATGGGATATAATTCAATATTGATAATTCATTTTTTGATTAAAGCAATGAATTCATAATAAACTTACAAGATATCTCATTTCATTTATAGCATCCATAAGTACATTGATCAAAAAGTGACATTCCTATACAAGATTCACCCCTTATATGCATACCAAGCAAAAGTAAACACAAATACAAGCAAAATGTGATGCTAAGTTAAGCTTTAGTGAATGTCCCTTTAGTCAATTTTCTCTAGGGTATTGGACTCTTGGTTGTTTGAATCAATAGCAGCAGTTGAAGCTTCATTAGCTGCGTCAGCTTCAATCATTTGAGCGGCTTCAAGTGCTCGCCTGTCAGTGGTAGCTCTGTTGGCTTTGATTGATCTGCTGCGCCAAGCTAGCATATACCACTTTTTATTTATCGTAGAAATGGTTTTCAGGTCATCATTGTTAAGCTTTGTTAAGACATGGCGTGTCAGAAGTTCATCAAATTCTGTCATCTTGAAAGGGAATAGGGCTCGAGATTCCCAAACAAGCAACTTCAATCTTTTTGATGAACAAGTCGCCTTCCATAGTGTCCATTTGTCACACTTTGGGAAGATATGGTGTGATAGAAGGTCATTAAGTCCTTCTATCTCCTCTATGTTCATCTTTACCTTCTTCTTCTGATCATTAGGTGAAGCCATGTATTTTTTTGATAATCCTGTAAGGATTTTTAGTTAGCAACATTCAAAATGTACAATGCTAATCCACATACAATTAACCCTCTTTTTTTGTACTTCTGATCATTATGATGAATTTTGCCTTTCATAACATCTCTTTTAAACACTTCTTTCTTTTGTAATAGGGGAGCAAAACAGGAGCTGAACTTGTTGAATTATAAACAACTATGAACAGATTTTAGACTAAAATCATACATTTTATCAAATATTTATGGCATTAAAAGGAATTTAAACATTAAAAGGAATGGGTATTGTAAAATGCTAAACAGATAAAAAGCAATGGTGTAGTGGAAAATGCTAAACAAGAGAAAGAATTTGTAACCTGCTTCTAAGAATTTGTAATTTGCATACCTGATACAAAGACAAACACAAACAAGAAATGAAAGATTTAGAAGAAATATACCTGACAAGAGCAAATGGAAGAGGAGTTGTTTTTTGGGGGTTGAGTGTGGATGAGTAAAGCTTGAAGTTTGCCTTTTGGGGTTTGAAATATGGGTTTGATATGTAATATTCATCTGAAATGGGTGAAGCATTCTTAGCCTTAAGCTCCTCTGTTTTTTAATCATTTTTAATTACTAAACTTTAACAGTGATTTGACATAATGATCATTATTGGTGCAGAAAACTTCCCTCGTTTTTGAGAGCAATTTGACATATTTTAATGACCATCATGCCCCTAATAGCTTGCTTTATAACCCCAATTTATCATGCCCTTTTGAGTTTGTGAAGTCAGAAGTTCAAACGGTGTAAGGCAAACAATATTGTAGCCCTTGAAAAACTCTGCATCAGATCTTCATAGCATTTCTTTTTGCAATCTAAAGATGAAGGTTGATGGTTCACCACCTTTTGAAGGTAATTTTAGTGTTCCCTTTAGTTTTTCAAGTTAGTTTTGCATTTGGTTTCTGTTTTTTTTGTGGGTTTTTCTTTTGTGTTTTTATGTGTTTTGCGTTTTGGTTCAGTGTTGGTGTTTGATTGTTATCAGTAGCTTACATTTTAGTCTTCGTTTTAAGTTATTTTCAATTTAGTTTTTGCATTTGGGTTTGTGGTTTTTGTTCTGTTTTTCGTTTTGGTGTAAAAGTTTGTTGGTTTAGTGTTGCTGTTTGATTGTTAGCACTAGCTTAGATTTCTGATACTGTTCATAAAATTCATTGTTTTTAAAGTACTTTTTCATTGTTTTCTTTTTTTTGTGAATGTTGCATAGGTAAGTGTGTTGCTATAGGGTTATTTGTGTTTTTGTGGCAGAATTGAAAACTAATTGTTTGTTAAAGTTCATTTCTTTGTTTTGAAATGATTTAGGTTTTTTTTCTGAATGGGGTAGTTAATTTTTTTGCTATAATGTCAGTTGTCATTTGCGATTCAATTAGAATTCAAGTTCTTGCTGTTGTTTTTTTTTCTTTTTTAGCCAGTTGTGATTCATTTCTTTTTTAGAATTAGGTTATGTATTTTTGGTCAAATGTTTTTGTTAAAGTTCATTTGTTTTTTTTTTCTTTTTCTTAATTGCATAGCTAAGTTCTGCTACAATGTTAGAGGTAGTATAATTCATTTTAATAGGGACATTGTTACTCATTTTTGTTTATTATTTTGGTTTACTGTTTTTGTATTGTAGATATCGAAGCTTTGATCGAAAGGCTAGGTTTTGAAGGTCATCAAAAAATGTCTCTCTGGATACAAACATTTGATGAGCATCACGATACCGGAGATTTTACTGACATCCCAGGATTGTCAGAAATTCTGATGACGGATGTGTTTCATCGACTTGATCCTGAGGATTTGTCTGCTGTTTGTAAAGTTTCCAAGAAATGGAACAAGATGGCTTGGGCTGGTGGAGCAACAAAGCTTTTGACACTTGAGAAAATCATGCAGCAGCATGTTTTTAAAAGATGTTCAATGAGGACGCTGCAGAAATGTCTGACTGTGGCGAAAATGTGGGAGGATCTGGTATGGCATAGTTATGTCATACAAAACAGATTTCAAGATAGGTATTGGATGTCGATAGCTGAATGGTAGCTTTTTCTTTGGCTGGAGGAACATCCCAATGAGCCAAACGCCTGGCTTGGTCCAGTGTATGACCAAGAGTAGGGCTGGGGGGGTGTGAACGTCAATTTTTATGCTGCTTTTGGGTGTTGTAGTGTGCACCAGATTTTTTTTGGAGGATTTTGCAGTTAAGTTAACTGTATAGTGAACTAGTCTCTTTTTTTGATCTGTAAAGAATGCAAATGAATTGGGTTTTGTTATCATGTAAATTTTAATGAATGGAACTATGTCTCTTTTGTTTTGTTTTATCTCTTATCTGTTTTATAAGCTTATATATGAAAGAAGAATCTATGATTCATTGCTCTTTTGTTTTGAATTCATTTACATAAGTACTTAAATTCATCAGTGTAGGACATGGAATTCATTTTGGATCTGAATTCATTTTGGTCCTTTATGTTGTGAATTCATTTTGTTTAAGTACTTAATCACATTGAGTCCATTCCCATTATACTTAAGGAAATTCGTTTTTCATACTAGAATTCATTGGCCCTTTGCTTTGAATTCATTTATTTAAATATTCAAATTCATCAGAATAGGACATGGAATTCATTTGGATTTTGAGCTTTGAATTCATGTTGAAAATAGACAAATTCATTGCTCTTTTGTTTTGAATTCATTTACATAAGTACTTAAATTCATTAGTATAGGACATGGAATTCATTTTGGATCTGAATTCATTTTGGTCCTTTATGCTCTGAATTCATTTGTTTAAGTACTTAATCACATTTAGTTTATTTCCATTATACTTAAGCAAATTCATTTTTCATACTAGAATTCATTGGCCCTTTGCTGTGAATTCATTTGTTTAAATATTCAAATTCATCAGAATAGGACATGGAATTCATTTTGATATTAAGCTTTGAATTCATGTTGAAAATAGACAAATTTTACATAAACAATGCAACTATTTTTGCTTATTTTTATGCCGATACCTTGAGTAACTTTTAGTTAGGTGAAAGAGCAATGAGATTAAGTGAATTCATTGCTCCTTTTTCTCTGAATTCATTTTGTTTTAAGTACTTAATCCATTTGTATTTTTTCAATTCATGTTGAAATAAGCTATCAAAGATCTGTTTTGTGGTTTGTTCTTTTGTTATAATATTATTTTCTTATTTTTTAAGAAAGACTTCATTCCTTTGAATTCATTTACTTGAGTAAATTCTTCTGTCATACTGGAATTCATTGCCCTTTTGCTCTGAATTCATTTATTTAAGTATTCAAATTCATCAGTGTAGGACATTAAATTCATTGCAGCGCGTTCTGTTGCTGCAATGAATTCAATCGGAATATTAAATCTTAAACCAAATCTGCAAAATGTACCAAGACTTTTTAATCAGAATCTGTAATAGAAATAGGAGATGGAATTCATTTCCATTCATTTTGATCAGAATGTATTTTTTTCTATCAACACTTGGATCAGAATGTATACTAAATGACTATATACAAATTTTGTTCAGATTTTTTGCTATACTAGCACTATGACCCTTTACATTTTCTTCAAACTATAACTCATTATAATATTTATGGGTCCTTCTTCTTGAAGCTCTCTTTCACTCTTCCCAAGATCTTCTTCCTCTCATCACTGATTTCATTTGTGATGATACTATAACAGTACTTGACCCTTGAGTGTCTTTATTGCGATGTCCTGTGAAAGATAATAGGGATGCAGAATTAGGCAGATATATTTCTTTGAAAGGCTGAATTAAAGGAAATAAGACAGGAACTTTACTTACATCATTCTTAGCAAAAGGTTCATAACCCTCCACTGTGCCCTTGTATGTCTCCATGTGCCTTATGGTATATATGGCACAATCTGAAATGTTGTTGTTATTACGCCACGGTAAGGGCATGATCTTGTCTTTGTACAGTTTCACTTCTTCAGCCTTTGGATGTTTTATTTGTGTCAAGAAAATAGTAAGTCCTTTGACCTAATTTTGACACAAAAACAGTTAAATGATTTCATAACAAAGAAGTAAGAGCTAAACAATTCTGAGAAAATATATTCATTTTTAGTATTCATTAGGCATGAATATGTAAAGTATGAAATCTTACAATATTTTCAATCACACGGTCATATTTTGCTTTCTTGGACACTTCTTTCGGTAGTTTCCTATTGTCAAGGATCTCAATAAATCGAGATTTGAAATTGACACAAACTTTGTAGAAGTGTTCGCTTACACCAATTGCAAAGAAGAATTGTCATAGATTTGTTAAGCATAAAATTAGTTCCTTTTAATGAACATAGTTGAATGCAAAAGAATTGAAAGATGAATTGCATGTGCTATGAATTTAAGTAGACAAATTCATGGTGGTTTTCAAGGGGGTAAATTCATGGGGGTAAATGAATTTCAAGGGGGTATATTTGATGAGTTTCAGTGTTAAGTAAATGAATTCACAACAAAGGAGCAATGAATTCAATGTGGTATATCAATGAATGAGCACTTTATGTAAATGAATTCATTGCAGAGGATCAATGAATTCTGCCACAAACAAGATAAATTGAAAGATGAGTTGAATGTTACCATGCTGACATCCCTGAGGTCTTCCATGTTGCAATGATCCATCTCAAGGTTAATTCGGTCCACAAAATCTTTGATTTGCTTTTCTTCTGGTACTTTAAAAGTGAAGTGGACCTTTTAACAAATGAATTCATTGTAGTTATTTTCAATATTGAGTTTAAACTATATAAAGGAGGGTAATTCACATAGTTCAGATAACTGTAACTTACATAGACGTTTGTTGACAAAAAAAACCTCCTTGGGGATTCAGAACTTCTAGCTCGCTCTTTGTTGTTGAGCATCAAAGTCCAAACATCGATAATTTGATTGTCAACAACATCTCTTTGACTGACAATCCCTCCAAGGGTAAGAAATACGCTTCTTCTTATTGTGAAAAGAAATGGTCGTATTCTTACTAGCACCTCACTGGATAAAACAAAAGTAAGAGTAATTAATATTGATTAGATATATATCCAAAAAAAAAGCTATAATTGATTTTTTTATGGTATAGGTATGCGTACGTGTTGAAGCCTCTTTCTTCTGAGAATGCATAATCAGCCACTTGCTGCTCTTGCTCAGTGCACCGCTTTGCAACATTAACGTGCCTGGCCCAGAATGGTGATCGAAGTGCAAAGGGAAGGCGGTCTGGGTGTCGTTGTCGTATCATCTCTTCTGCCCTTGTTGCTCTTTGTTCTCTTGTTATCAGATGTTTGCCTTTGTTCTCAGTAGAAGTTCCAGTATGAGTAACTTCATCACCCATTGGAGGGCTATCACTGATGGACAGCGGCACTCTAGGGGCAGGGGGAGTGATGTAACTACAACCTTGTTCATTATCATTTTCGTTGTACCTGTAAATATATAACATTCATTAAACATATCAAATTCATTTACATAAGATATTAAATTCATCAAATGAAATATATGAGGTAAGCAGTTTTTACGTTTTGGCAATATCCGAGGCGACTTTTAAAGGGGTTAAAATTGGAGATATCCCTAAATCAAATGAAGGAGGTGTCAGGGAAATAGAGATGGCTGCCTTCTCCATTGCATCAACTGCGCGAAGCATTTCTTCAGTTTCAATGAAGTCTTCAAGCTCTGTGTGCGGTACTTGTCTTCTTGGGCTTGGTTGTGCCAATTCAGAAGGCAATACCTCATTCTCCCCATCCTTTTCAGTCTCAATATCAAGCTTAGGATTCTCCTCTACCTCTTGGCTCCGCCTCGCCGCCTCTTGGCTTTGTCTTAACGCTTCTAGGCTCTGTCTCTGGGTCTCAGAAAACCCTGTGAACATATTTATAGAAGCGTTCTGAACTCTCTGCAGGAGCTCACTCTCAGGCATGTAATCCACTCATTCTCGAATTGTTTCACCAAAATCAACAAAGATGCTGGCCATCCTTAAGGCGACATCTGCAAGTCTAGTTCTGTATGCCTAGTACACAGAGAATTCATTATGATAAATCAAAAATATTTATTGAAGCATTTAATAATTTGAATGTTATATGCATAGAAACATTTTTACCTCTCTAGGATTCACATTCTTATCCTTTGTTGGCTCATTAGGAGAGGTAGTACTTTCAGTGCAATTGTGAGGTTGGCATAATTCAAGATCTTTTTCAATTGGATCTTGAACCACCAAAGGTGAAAAAGGTTTTGGTTCTGGTTCAGGATGAAAGGGAGGAGTTGATTGTGCCAGTTGAGGTTCAAATGTAGGCACCAAAAACTGACGCAATTCATTTGAACAAAAGGGGAAATCTCGGTCATCGGGAGCTGAATTATTGGTGAAGCACTCATGGTCATGTTGTGCTGCTGAATGGTGCGCTGTTGATGTTGCAGCAAGCTCAGCTGTCAGATGCTGAGTAGCAATTTCTGATTGTTCATTATGAATTTCAGATGGTGCTTCAAGCTCAGGATTTTGTTCCTCAGCAGCTCCTGATAGTCCATCGTGATTAGGCCTGTCAATGGGTCGTGGGTATCCACGAACCCGCTCCACCCGCCCCATTTAAATGGGTGAAAACCCGAATAAACGGGTTATTTGGTGGGTGGATCGGGTGGGATTCGGGTGATATTTTCTATCCGCGAACCCGACCCACGAATCCACCCACCACCCGTTTAATATTTTAATATATTATTTTTAAAAAAATTTACAAACCTAAGTTCACCAAAACCCCTAAAAAACTATAGAATTTCCTCCTTCTCACTTCATTACCTTCTCCTCTATCTCTGTTTGGGACATTCTGGTTCAAAATCGACCATAATTTTTTGTAGTTTAACAAATACTTGATGCCACTGGCGAGAAGTTACTGGAAAAGGATACAACTATTTACTTGGCTGCTTTAGCTCACACCTATCATGTCTTTCACGCCTGAAAATCCCATTTCAAGTTTGTAATTTGATTGAAAATCAAGCTGTTGAAACTTTATGCCTGTATTTTGCACCAAAAAAAAAACTTTATGCATGTATTATGTCTAACCTGTTCATTTAGTTTAGTGATTTATTTCACCCGTTAACCACCTGAATCCACCCGTTTATCCATGGATGATGGGTGGATTGGATGCGGGTGGAGTGTTTCGTGGGTGATGGGTGGACGGGTGAAGTTGAAAAATTAAACGGGTGGATGCGGGTGATGCTCCACCCGACCCGAACCCGACCCATTGCAAGGCCTAATCGTGATCCTCCCCACTTTGTCCTTCAGATTCATCACCATCATTTGCTTCAAAAGGAGGACCAGCTAACACAGCCTCAACATCTAAAAAATCATAAGTATTCTAATCAAAAATTCATTAGGAATTAGTATAAAAGTAATCTAAATTTTTACAAAAAACTCACCAACACCAGTTATATCTATGCGTTCTTCAACTGATCATTTGCCAAATTTTTCTTTCAATTCATCCCTCACCCTCTCATCTATAGCTTCTGCTGTCCAATTTCTTATGATTGGGAATTCCCTAGGGACACTTCTGACTTTAAATACCACTCTATCACAGTAACATAACTGCATGGAGAATAAGTTAATAATATGTTATGATGTTCAAAGATTCATTCAACCAAAGATTCATTAAAATCAGACCAATCAAGTTACTTTAAGCTGATCAATTCATTAACAATAGTCAAAGATTGATCAATCAGAATGACCTAATTCATTTAATTTAACCCAAACAAATTTAGCTATCTAAAGATAATGAATTCATTAATTAACTTGAGAAATTCATCAATCAGAATGATCAAATTCATCATGGAAAATAAAGATTCATGTGTGTCAAATTAACATTCATCAATAAACATGATCAATTCATTAATTTACATAACGACATGCTCAAGCTTAAGTTAATGAAAACTTACCATAAGAAACAGCAACGGCCCTTTAAAGAAACTTCTCGGATTACTCTTCCAGTTTCCTACATTGTCACTGAGACTCTTCACAACAAACTGACAGAAGTTGTATTGCTTTATCTCATTGACATTCATGAGAATGTACAGGTACTTATAGGGACATGGTCGGCTTTGTCGACCTTGAAGTAGAGCTGCCATCACGTATACTACAAAATCTCTCTTAAATTCATCTCCATGATCTCCTCTTGTTGCTATTGTATCAGGCATTTCAGAAGTTGCTGGAGTTGCCCCTCCCCATCTTTCTCTCCAGTCTTCTACCAGTTGGTGAAACTGAACACTTTCAGTTTGACTTTTTGCCTCAACTACTCTCTTTGGACCTCTTGGAAGCCCTAGTGTCAAGAATACATCTTCTTCCCCTATGACTAACCTATCTCCATTGTCAAAGTTGTAGTAACGACTGACATGTTCCAAATTCATTACAATCCTTCGTGCAAACTCACCTTGTACTGTACTGAACTTCAAATACTAAAGTCCACCAAACCCTACTTCTGCCACAACTTTTCGTTGCAGCTCATTTAACTTGGATATCATTCCGAATAGTCCTTTTCGTGACATCCTATTTTTGCATGTGTTTTCTGCTTTCATTTCTTTTAGTTTCTGAGCAGCTATGAGCTCGTTTGTGCCAACAACAGTGAGTGCAGTACCTGGATCAACCACTTTTCTCGGTCTTCCCCTCCCTCTCTTTCTCTTCTGTTCATCTACAACATCAAGTGCACTCTCTGGCACTTCTCCTTCTCCAATTATAGAAACTTTCCCATCACGTGGCCTTAGTTGCCTAGGAGATTCCACAGTAACTATATGTCTTGGTTCACGAAGAGCAATTCAGTACATTTGTGCGCCACTGTTTTCCGTCGTTGTTTAGTCCTTGTATATACAATTTTTATCTTAACATCCCCCCCAATTTCTAAACCATGAGTTCCTGAATCTCCTTCAATCTCTGTTGGTCTATTCTCTAACAGCTCTGTTTCGTTCTCAGCAGGACCACTTGAGCTACACCCAATCCTTCCAGATGAACAAATGTGGACGATGTCATCGTCATCATACTTTCTTTTCCTAGATGATGATAATGGCTGCACATCCGTTACAATATCTCCACAAGTCATTGCCCCCAATTCGCCCGAAGCTATCTGATGGACCCTTTGATCAGAACTCGGAGGAGCAGAGTTTATTGGTTTTGGTTTAGCAACACGTAGAATTATTTTATTAATTGAAACAGCTTTTGATGATGTTTCTTCATCATCTCCTGCCCTCAAGCTAGAATGAAAACATAAAATTCACAGTTAATCTTTTTGTTTACAATGAAATGCATCACAAAGATTGAATCCATCAAGCTATATAACGAAATTCACTTCAGAGTTAAAACTGAATCTTAATTACCAAAAACAACGCTTTGTTCCATTGCACAATCCCTTTGTTATATAACAAAATTCATAAAATAAAGTCAAAGATTCATCATATAAATATTCATAAAAGCAATGTAGCTTAATCATATTTATTTTAATCATATTCAAATATTTATTTAGTGAACTATAATAAATTTCTTTAAACAAAAGATTCATCATTTAAGATGAACAAATTCATCAAGGAAAATTAAATATTCATTTATGCAAAAACAATCTACCCTTAAGATGATGAATTTATTCATTCAAAGCTATATCAATCAAGATCAACATATTCATCATTGGAATGTACTACATTCATTAATACTGCTATAAAACTCATGGAACTAGTTATTGTTATTCATTTAAAATACAATGAAATGCATCACAAAGATGGAAACATCAAAGGTTCACTCAACATAAACCAATCTAGCAATAAGATGATCATTAACAAGAATCAAATATTGATCCACTATATTGACTAAATTCATCAAGAAAATAAAATATTCATCTATGGAAAATCAGTCAACAAGATCAAATAGACATGATAAAAATTCATTAATCAACATAACAAATTTCATTAAACAAAATCAAAGATTCATCGTTTCAGTGAACAAGCAATAATATAATATTCATGATCTTGCTTAAATAAAATATTCATTTAAGCAAGAGTAATGTAGCTATCTTAAAATGATTAATTCATTAATCATATTCAAAAATTCATTAATCTATAACAAACATCCATTTTATCAACTATAATAAATCCTTTTAACCAAATATTCATGAAAGAAATCTAAATTTTTATTCATTGAAAAGCAATTTATCTATTGTTAAGATGATCAACCGAAATCAAAAATTCATTTTGGTTTAAAAATTCATCAAGACACATAAACATGAAAGAATCATTTTTATGTAAAAGCAACCTAGCTATGTTCACAGGACCATTTTATTTAACCACAATCAAACATTCATTTAAGCAAAACACATATAGCAAATTCATTAACTGATTGAAAAATTCATCAACAAAATTCATTAATTCAATACAAGAACTACCTAGATGCTGAAGCTGAATCCTCTTTGCATGTTCTGAAGCTGCTTTGTTCAGATTTAGATATCTTTTTTTTCAATGAATTTTACTGCAAGAATGAGTTTTTGAAAAATTAACAAATTTTTCACATTTTCTTTGATGAATTGATAGATGTTCAAAATGAATATCCAAACATAAATGAATTTCGAAACAGAGAAATGTAATAAAACAAAGAATAAATGAATTTTACCTCTTAGGTTGATGAATCAACTGCAAAAAGTAATAAATTGTTAGGTTATAGCACAACCGTTACTGAAAAATTAAAAAATTAATCAAAAACAAGAACAACGAAGAATAATAAGAGAAATTAAGTTTACCTTTAGCGAATTCCAATTTTTGTGATGAATTAACTGCCAAAACAAAAAAATTATTAGGTTATAGCAATGAATTCTTTCACAAACACGATAAATTGAAAGATGAGTTGAATACCGAAACACTAAACTAAATTGAAATCAAAATTTATTTTTACCTCTGCTTTTGATAAATCAAGAGAGAATTCGAGTTTGTCCAGCAATGGCGTTCAATTTGCAGCAACGAACGAGAATCACGAAGAAATCGAGCGAAAATCGAACGAGGAGGAGAGAGAATCGAACGAGGAAGAGAGAGAAAATACCAGAGAGAAAATAGGAGAGAGAAAATCAAGCGGATTTTTTTTTGGTTTAAATGATCCGCGGGCTTTGGTTATATGGCCATTGGGCCCGGGTTTTGTTTCGGTTTTGAGCTGGGTTTAATTTGTCTTCTGGGTTGGTCTATGTAGTACTATAAACCTCGAATTATATCTTAGGGATTGATAAAAACCATAATGAAAAAAACAAAAAGGAAAAAGAAAAAAAGGCAACATCCACCAAAATTACGACACATGTCACATAACCGGCGCTCTTACCCAAAAAAAAAAAAAAAAAAAAAAAAATATATATATATATATATATATATATATATTAGAATTAGATTACCCAATTCAAAGAACCTGGTGAAGCAAATGCAAACAAATTCCATTAGGAAACGTATTAGAGACCAAAGAAGTTTATTTAAGTGACAAGTGGAAACCAACTTGAGTACTTCTTTTTGAGGTCCAATTACCATCAGAAAGAAAACGATCCATATAGGATTTCTCCTTCACCGGCTCTTTCATTTACTTGGTTTCCTCACCGCCATTTCAACCGACTCTTTGTCTTCCTCATAAACCCTTGGCATTTTCTCTGTAAGTTAGTCCCCTGCTCTGCTCTGTACATTAGCGTCACCACCCTTGGTGACCATCCAAGTACTGGATAGAAGCCCATAGCAGCCCTTGCTCGATGAGGATGATCACCATATCAGCCCATCAGTCACTAACGTCTCCTCTGGGATCAGAGTTTGATTAGCTTGAGGGTATCGTTAATTAGGAGCGAAATCGTACTCGAGGTAACTTCATCTACTACGTCAGGTTTATTTACATTTGTTTTGAGCATATATGTGTATATGTGATTTAATTGATTTAAATGTGAAATTGAGAATCTATGGGCTGGTATTTAGCCATTTTAATTTTAGCTAGCATTTACAAGTAATGGTGGTGTGAGGACCCGGGCTTTCTACGGCCACAAAGTGCGTCCTTATAGAAAATTTGTCAGTTGGGGGCTTAGATAAGTTCAAGGGACCATCGAGTTAGAAACGCTTTTGAAAAGATTTGAATTGAATAAAAACCATGAAAGAGGTCACAAATCTGCTATCGACGTTTTATCGAAAAGACAAACCGAAGGGACAACCCAATAGCGCAATAAGTGAACTAATCATGTTTTTAGAAAGACTCCCGCTTATATAAAACATATAAGTACCCAAGAATAAAGGGTTCGGGGGCGAAGGTACGAGGTGGGAAGGTGTTAAGCACCCAACTCGCCCATATTATGACGGCCTCTACTAACTCAAGTTTGCATAATAATTTAAAGACACGATTCCCACACAAACGGGATTAACAACCTAGACTTAGACTATTAATTGGTTCATCACAAGCATCACAATATTTATTTTTAAACCCTCATTTAGACATGCATTCGATTAGCAAATTGGACAGCACAACGACTATACAGACAATATTTAGGAAGCAATAAAAACGTTATTCTAGCATGATATCTACATTATCACTACTGGAAAATAAACAATTAGGCAATTAATTTAATTTGAGCCCTCAGGAATTTGTACCTGACTGTAGGCTATATTTGACAAGAATAGTAAAAATAGATCTCAAGTAAATAAAGAGGGGAATCTCGGTGTCAATACACCCGAGAATAGAATAGAATTGTTTATGTAAGAAAGAGGGAGAAGCTCAGAGTCAATACTACTGAGAATAGAGGGTGTCAACTGTAGACTGTGTGATTTGAACTGAGGGTGAAGGGTTGTTTATATAGGCGTGGGAGGTAGGGTTGTACGGCTGAAAAGGAACCGAAATTTGAATTTGGGCCGAAAAAAGAGTCGGGCCAGAAGCAGGGTCAGCGCCGCAAGCGGCTGTCAGCTTGCCAGTTGTATTTTGGCCGGGCCATATCTCACTCGTTTGGTCTCCGAATTGGATGATTCAAGATGCATTAGAAAGCTTATTGGGTATAGTTTCATATGGCTTTGTTTTAAGGCCCAAATATTTTGTGAATCTCGAGATATACCCGAAAGAGTAAGGAGAGGTCAGTTTTGGAGTACGCATCAATGTTGGGCTTGTAACTCCTTGGTTGGAAATGTGGTGTGGGATCATGATATGTCATTGGAAATATATTTGAATAAGGAATCCAGAAATATAAAGATCACTAATTAATTCAACCAAATGAACTCCCAAATAAGGCTGAAAAAACAGTCCATAGTATTCGGCTACATCTGTTTTGACCCTTAACTTCGTTTGGCCATAACTCTTAAGTGTGGTATCGTATTTCGACACGGAAGAAAGCAATGGAAATCTCATAATGGGGCTTTTGAACAAATTGTAGTGATCGAGGAAAAACTTGAGACCTTATCTTAACTATTAAAGCAAAAAATAACAGTTCAAGCTTAAAAATTACTCCTTTCATCATCGGGCTTTTGCGGAGAAATCTGAAGACGCTTTTTTGGCATCTGCAGAAGCCCCCACTTTGATCGAGCTTGAGTAAAAGCGAAGATCAAAGTATTCCGAAGGCGACATGCAGGATGCTGATGTGCACATGGTGTGTGAGAGTGTACTACAGTATGCATGCATATGAAGACAAACCTGAGTTAGGATATGCTCGTGGCGTGCTAAGATTTTATCCCTGTGAACATAAGGGAAAACAAAGGTTATGGTAGTAGGATAGAACACCGCTCGTAGATGGTCTAAACGTCTGCTGGGGATCTGTATTCAGAGTGAATGAAAAAGTTAGTAATACTTTGAGAATGATCAACGTGGAATGCTTCGACAAACAGTGACTAAACACCGCTCGGCGGATGTCGAGATTCCGTCCCTGTATGAGAAACGAAAAATTCAACGAGACAGCGCGATTAAAAATAACGGTTGTAAATGGGAAGTAACACTGGTGAGAGTGAATAGTATAAATGCTTTATCGAGCAAACAGTGACTAAACACCACTTGGCGGATGCCGAGATTCCATCCCTGCACAAGAAACGAAAAGGTCGACATGACAGCGCGATCAAAATGACGGCTGTAAAATGGTTAAAACATATGAACAGTTTAAATGCAATAGTTTAAGCAATCATTGACTGAAACATATAAAAATAATGGACAATATAACTGCAACAGTTTAAGCAATCATTGATTGACACATAATAAGTATCCTCGCAGAAGGACAGTTTAACCGCAATAGCTTAAGCGATCATTGACTAACCCCAAAAATTTGTAACCTCGCAGAGGGACAGTTTAACCGCAATAGCTTAAGCGACCATTGACTGACCCCAAATTCGTAGTTTCGCAGAAGGAAAGTTTAACCGCAATAGCTTAAGCGATCAGTGACTGACCTAAAACTTGTAGTGTTGTGTTGCTTAGCAAGTGCCGATAAAAATTTTCGGGCTCATAAATAACTTGGGCGCTCCGGGCGGTGAGAGTCGTCGCAGTGTAGATCCGGGTTTCAGTATTTGGGACCTGCAAAAATAAACGGGTTAGTTTTACCTGAAAATAGTTGGTACCGTAAAATAGACCAACTGTCGAATTTGAACTTGTGGGCCAGAGTGCTTCGCTCCCGCGCGCTTGGTACTGACATCTGCCGCAAATGAACTGTAGTAACGAACTTTGGACTAGAAAAGAGGTCGTAGGACAGCAATGGGGCCCGCGCGCTTAGCAGTTGTTGGAAGGTTATCTCCATTCTTGGTTGTAGTCGGAAGGTCGCTTCTGGGTTTGATCATGAGTTCCGGGCTTACTTGTTTCGATGGAGAGCGGGTAGACTCAAACCTGCAGTGGAAATATGCACATAGGGAAAAGATGCAATAGACATGCCCGACTGACCATGGCAAAATGCACAAGACATGACATGACATACTAATATGCATGGGACACAAGGGGATTGACATGTGAACACGCAGGGACTTAAAACACTGAGAAATTACGTACACATGCATGCCTTTGAAGGCGACTCTAGTATTTATGCGAATATGATGTATGCAGATTCTATTGACTCACAGCTCCATGCAGCTAGCCTAACATGCACGACTCTCCTATAGGGTCTAAAGCGGGTCTTCATATGGGAAAAGTTTTTGTGATCAAGAATTTCATTCCTGTGGTGATCTTGGCACAGTATGAGACAAGTGGACAAAACAGGGTGCAGTCAAGGAAGAATAAGCCCCCAGTTTGATGTGTGGTTCTTGATGGTTATGACCTACTCGAGGAGCTATGGGAGTTGATGCGGCGGTACAAAATATCCTAACTTAAGGTATGGGGACGAAATGGCCAACTTGGAACGTAGCGGACAAAGAACCGACTCATTCTGAAAAAGCCCCCAATTTGAAAGTCTATGTGCAAGCCTACGAAAAAGGTGGTGAGTATGACCTCTAGACGACTGACCAAAGAGCGCTTTCATGAGAAACAATGTTCTAAATCCTCAGAAATTTAAGTTGCCTCAAGATGTTGAATTTGTTTATATATATTTTTTAGTTGCCCTAACTTTTGCCTAGGCCGCCCTTTCGGGTTTTCAACCTATCGGGCTCATTTTTTTTTTTTTAGCCTTAGATGAGAATGGTGGAATGGGAGAACTCCTTATGGTCATGTGACAAAGTGGTTGTCGTGGCCGGACCTCCTTGAGGTTTCCTACGTATCCAGTTTATGGAATCAGGCCAACGTAATTCAGGACTATACAATTGAATGGTCGTACCTCTTGGAGGGCTTTTGGGTTGTAATGTCAGGCTGGGTTGAGGTGTCAAAGAAAGGATAAAGGCTCAAATAAACACAATGTAAATCCCCTTCCCAAAGTATGCTAGATGGTATAGAAGTTTTTGATCTAGGCGAGTTGGCTAAGGGACCTATGTTTAGGTAATGTCACCGTTTCGTTGTGCTCGAAGTGTTTGCACTCTTTTGGATCTTTGATCGCTCTTGAATTTTTCTTCTCTTTTGGTTTTTTTTTTTGTTTTTGCTCTTGAACTTTCGAGTTCTCTCTTCTTCTTTTTTTATGCATTTCTCTCGGTGGCTTTTTGTTTTTGTAGGTCGGTCCACCTTGCCTAAAAGATTGCTTCTATTCCCATGTCGCACACACCCATTCCCCGGGTAAGGATGATGTGGTTAAGAAATGAACGGCTATGTGTTTAAGGCTCAAAGGGTTGCAATTGGTAATGATGTGTAGGGTAGTAAAGGATATTGATGTGAGGTGCCAAATGAATGCCTCATGTCCTCAGCACGGACGGTTCAACTATATGTCCTCTATGGAGATGATCATTAGGGAGTTTTTGTTTGATGTTTTCCACAATGAAGGCTTTATTTTGAAAATAAGTTTTATTTTTTTTATTTTATTTTTTTTATTCTGTCATAGGCAACTTAAGTTCGTCATAGAATTGAACAAAGAACAATGATGGGAATCAAAATGCAATCTTTATTGAATCGAATCGAAGCATTACACGAGAAGTAAGCTAAACTCTATGGACGAATTGAAAAGACAACTAGACATCATTAAACTTGACTGGACTCAACTAGACTTGCACACTAGGAAACTTCGACTCTCTTCAACTTCTCGAGCATAGGCTGTTCATAGGGATAGGAAGCACAGCCCCCTGTAGATACTCGCGTTGTTCACGATTTAAGTGGAATTCTTAAGAAGGTTATCTTCAATTAGGATGCCCACAACATAGAGCCGATTGTAGGAGTCAATTGCTTGATACTTGAGGGGTTCCTTGTAAGCAGGTTGCTGGTTCTTGATGAGTTGGCGGATTTGATCAGTTTACGAAGGTTGCTCAACCAGTTCGGCTATCTTTAGCTTCCAACGCCTAAGGAAGGCAGTGAATCCCTCATCTTCTTCTTGTTTTGTGATCTCTAACTCTCGAAGGGTCATAGGTAGAGCAACATTTTCCTTATAGCGTGCAAGGAAAACTGTGGTAAAATCAGACCAAGTTGGGTAGCTTTCCCGATCTAGGGAGTAGAACCATCGTCGAGCATGTGTATCAAGGGTCTGGGGAAACAGATGGGCATAGAGTTTCTTGTTGATTCCCCTTAGAGCCATAGCAGTAGTGAAGGATTTCAGGTAATCTTGTGGGTTGTCGACTCCCGTGAAGGTGGGTACTTCAGGCATAGAGAATTTGGCCGGAAGCTTACCCTTGATCTTAGTGTCAAACTTTCCTACGTTGGCACTATAGTTGGAGATCAAGCCGCTACTCTTGAGCACAGAGATGATATTAGCCAGCAAGGCATCTGACCCTTTTTCCTCAGAATCGGAATCGGAAGGTGTAAGGACCCGGGATTTCCTATGTGTTACACGAAGTGCGTCCTTATAGAAAATTTGTCGATTGGGGGCTTAGATAAGTTCAAGGGACCATCGAGTTAGAAAAGCTTTTGAAAAGACTTGAATTAGATAAAAAACCATGAAAGAGGTCACAAATCTGCTATCGGCGTTTTATCGAGGGGACAAACCGAAGGGACAACCCAATAGCGTGAAAAGTGAACTGATCATGTTTTTAGAAAGACTCCCGCTTATATAAAACATATAAGTACCCAAGAATAAAGAGGTCGGGGGCGAAGGTACGAGGTGGGAAGGTGTTAGGAACCCAACTCGCTCGTTTTATGACGGCCTCTACTAACTCAAGTTTGCTTAATAATTTAAAGACATAATTTCCATGCAAAACCGGATTAACAACCTAGACTTAGACTATTAATTGGTTCACCACAAGAATCACAACATTTATTAATGACCCTTATTTAGACATGCATTCGATTGACAAGTTAAGCAGCACAACGATTATACAGACAATATTTAGGAAGCAATAAAAACGTTATTCTAGCATGATATCTACATTATGACTACTTGGAAATAAACAATTAGGCAAACAATTTAATTTGAGTCCTCAGAAATTTATACCTGAACTGTAGGCTATAATTGACAAAAATAGTAAAGCAAGATCTCAAATTTTAGAAGAAAGAGGGGGAAGCTCAGTGTTAATACTCCTGAGAATAGAGGTTGCCAACTGTAGGCTGTGTGTTTTGAACTGAGGGTGAAGGGTTGTTTATATAGGCGAGGAAAGCAGGGTTGTACGGTAGAATTTGAGCTGAAAAACGAGACGGGCTTGAAAAATGAGTCAGGCCCGAAGGGAAGTCAGCGCCGCTGGCGGCGCTGGCCTGGGCCGCTAGCGGCCCTGGGAAATTTGTCAGCGCCGCTGACGGCTGTCAGCTGCCAGCTGGATGACGTCATAATGACGTCATCCAGCCCATTTTCATTTTCCGGAGGATTTTAAATATTCCGAAAAACATGAAAAGACCATTTTACCCCTGAACGTTAAAAGACGGTTTTCCCTAAATCGCAACTTGGCGACCGGGAGTCGGAATGAGGCATGTGTAAGAACCCTCGCCTTTCCAGCGCCTTAAATGCGCGAATCAATTTTTATTTGGAATTGATGGTTCTTAAATAATGTGTTGCATGCGATTCAAATTAATTATAAGGAACAATTTGCAAATAAGAAGCCGCCACCAATTTTTAAGGAAACAATTGGAAACCATCAAAAGTGCATCTCAATTCTTATTGGAAATTGATTCATGCCCATGGGGACTAAATATTGAGTTCAGGGATGTAGGTACGAAATAAACAAAACGAATCTCATCTATATCGCCCGCATAAACGGCCTCTACTAAGCTTATCCATGTCTAATATTTATTTATACTATATGGTTCCATACAAATCCGGTCGTCCAAGATCCTAAATTAACTAGGAGGGTTAAGAACAACCAAATTACCTATGTTATCACTTTGCACAATTTATATCCAATTTACATGCATACTATTAAGAAGCATAAACAAGATATAAAGCATTAAATTAACGCTCCAACCTACCAACTTTGCTAAATACGCCAAGTATTGTATATGCACATCAATAAAACCGTTAGTAACTTCGAACGAATATTAATGATGTAAAGACAATAACTTTACGCTAAAACAAACCTAAGAGACTACTATATGCATGCAAAAACTATGAAAAGATGCAAACTTGCATAAACTAATAAAAAGATGCTAGCTTTATATTAACTAAGCATGCATAATTATGTACAAAACCCAAAACATGCAAATTTATTCAACCATAATCAAAAGCTAAATAAAACATGATTAATAAGCCGTAAAACAAGAGATTTAATAAAGAGTTAGGCCCTCAGGATGGTTAACCTGGACGTTTATTCGAACGGGACTAGTAGAATTAGGATTGCTCTTCGATCTTGGGTGCTAGGCTAGGTGTATTGCTTGCTTGGATCTTCAAATTTCTGAATTCTCTTTGATTTGGGAAAATATGTGCTCTCAATGCCCTCAAAATTGTGAACTGACTGACCTATTGCAAAAGAGAGTGAAAAGGAGTATTTATAGAGTTAGGGGACGAATTTAGGGGCTTAGGGCAAGAAGCCCGGCGCCAAAACTCGGCCCTGCCAAAAAGCTGGTTCAGCGGCCACACGAAGGGCAGCCAGGGCCATCGGCTGCCGTTGGGGCTCAGCAGCTGGCCTAATGGCCGCCCGCTGTCACGCGTTGGCCGCCGAGCAGCCTGCGAAGGCCGCCGGGCTTGACGGCGCGCGCGTGACTAGAGTTTTTTGACTTTTTGTGCTCTGTAAATTACGAAATTGCCCTTGGGCTGACCCAAGGGGCCGGGATTGAGCGGTTTTGACCCAAATCTTTGAGACGTGATATCTGTTGATCCGGGAACCTGATTGAGGCAAGGTCAAAGGCGTTGGAATCCTTATAACAAGGGCTATCCAAATACTGAGGTTTTAAGGAATTTGGTCTAGATTTCCGAGCAATGTCCTTTTCTACTTACGTCCATGTTAATCCATTACCATCATCATCGGGCATTGCGGTGTCAGGGGATGAGAACCGATTACGGTGTCTACAGAAGCCCCTACTTTGGCCGAGCTTGTAAAAGCGAAGGTCAAAGTATTTGCTAAAAATGCCTGCAATGTGCTTTTGAAAAAAATACCTGTGGTCAGGGTTACCTGCTTTGCGAGGGCTGACGCGATGCTAATTTTTATAGCTTCGTCATCAAAGAGCGTTGCATTGCGTTGTTTTGTGGGTGCCAACGTGACGCTAATTTTAATAGCTTCAACGTCAAAGAGGGTTGTGTTGCTATGCTTCAGTTGTTGTCAACGTGATGCTAATTTTGATAGCTTCAACGTCAAAGAGCGATATGTTACTCTGCTTTTATGTTTAGGAAAATTGTGCCTGCAAAATAAAACAAAGTCCCTGTGCCTGTAACAGATTAGATATAAGGCTCGCGCCTGCAAAAAAAGATAATATCAGGTCCATGGGATAGGAAACCCAAGCTGCGAGGGCAAAAGAGTCATTTTGGGTGATATATTCAAATCTCCCGGGCTTCCAACCGTCGAGAAATGCAATCCCGCGCGGAATTTAAACTCGTGGGCCCGCCCCGAGAAGGGCGAACGAAAAAAAACTCGGCGGCTCGGATTGTCTTGCGAAGGCCACCAGAGGGGCCGCCCGGCCTGGTGGCTCAGCCGCCGGGGCCAGCGGCTGGGCCGCTGAGCTTGGGCGGCCCTGTACCGGGCCGCTGGGCCGGTTCAATGGCGAAATCGGGTGTTTTTGCGTGAGGAGCCGAGTTTTGGGTCATTTTTCCCCAAAATTTCGAGACTCTCTCTCTCTACCTCCATTGTTGCTCAATCTTCATTTCTTACTCAAATTTGCTCAAATTTGCTTCTTTTTGCTTGCATTTGCTTGGGTTTGCATAATCTTTGCATAATTTGAAGTTTATTTGTGATTTCTCACAAATTTGGGGTGAATTTAAAAGTGGGTTTTTGAAACCCTTGGAGAGAGAAAATCCCAATTCTCCATCTTTGCTTGCTTGCTCATACTTGCTTTGCTCATAATTCTTCATGGCTCCTAAATTGGTGAAGAAAAGGAGTAGAAGGGTCGAGGTTCGGGAAGAGGTTGAAGAAATTGACATCTTCACCAAAGCTTTCCTCTCCCATGTCAAGCCATCCAAGAGGAAGCCCAATATGGCTTTCCCTCAAGATAGGTATACACTGTCGGATAGGATGCCCGGCATCGTTTGGGATCGATCGGAGTTGCTCTTCCGACCGGAGACTCACTTGAGTTCCCGCGCTTCCAAGTTTGTGGTAAGCCTTGAACTTTGAATTCATACTTTTATGCATTGAATTTTAGTTTATGTGCTTTGCCTTGAGTAGAATTTGTGTAGAAATTGTATTCAATTGTAAAGTTTGTAGCGCATGTGATCTTGCGCGGCTTGAACGAACTTAGAAACATGCTTAGGATTGAACATTTGATTGAAATGTGAACCTAAGAGGTTGCAAATTTGATCATAGGAAGCCGATGGAAATTTGAAGCCCCATGGTAATTATGGTTCTTCGGTGAAGCTTTTTAAGATTTTGCCCAAAGAGGTGCAAAGTGTGGTTTTAGGTGCGGGGTTTGGGCCCCTCTTGAAAGCGGCAGACTCGGTTGAGCGAGTCAAGAGATGCATTGTCCGCTTGTCTTTGGAGCGTTTTTGGGATACTACCAATCCGTTCCACTTCCCTAATAGGGAGATGATGATCACTCCATCGGAGTTTGCTATGCTGACTGGGGTGCCTTGCGTGGGTACGCCCATTGTCTATGACGTTTTCATTTGGAAACGTAAGACGGAGATGGTGGAGTTGTTTGGCCTTTGGGGGAATACTTGAGGTCACCATTATCGTCCCTATAGCGAGCTCTATGCTGCTTTGACTGATGCGAGGTACAAGAGAACTACCTCGGTGGAGCAGAAGGCGAGGATGTTTATCGCCTATCTCCTTGCCACCACCATCTTTGGTGACAAGGGAGAGCGTATTCATGCTATTTACCTTCCTAGCTTGTTGGATTGGGAGAGAGTGAGAGAGTACAACTGGGGATTGCCGGGCTACGCCAACCTCTTGAGGTGCATGCGGTTCACTTGCTGTGTGAATGATGAGGGATACAAGCAGTCGACTCGTCCTCCCGTGAGCTTGTGCGGTTTTTTGAAGGCCTTGCAGGTGCGTTTTGCTTTTGTATCCATTTGGTGATTTGCATGACTTAAGTGTATGGTGCTTAATTTCATGTTTCGATGCAGCCTTGGTTCTTTGAGCATTTCCTGGACATGGCGCCTACGGGTTGGGAGTCGGATTTCCCGGTTTGCAGGGCATGGCGTCATAGGGGTCCTGCGCCCTTCCAGACCCTTCAGCAGTATAGGGAGGCCCTCTTGCGCCTAAACTAGCACAAGGTAACGCAATTTTGCTTTTTGTTGCATGGATTTGTATTTCTTGGTGTGGAAATATCTTATATTGCATGTTTATGTAGATTGACTACTTTCCTTGGACGAAGTACCATGGGTTGGCTTCGGACGCTGTCCTAGCATCTAGGGCGATAGACCGCCAGAGGATCCTTATTGCGGGTCCGTTCTCTTTCGAGTGGTATTTGGGAGAGCGGATCTTCCGTCAGGTTTATCCTGATGTGGTGGGACCGAGGATTCCTTTGGATCCTCCCTCAACCATGTTTTGGTGAGGTGTTTGTCTCGCGAGCAGGTTGCGGAGGCCATGGTGGGCTCAGATGCTATGCGGTATTTGAGGGAGCCTGCGGAGGACCTTGCGGAGCACTACGAGCAGTTCCGTCGTGATCGCCTCATGTCTTCATTTGTGGGTTTGAAGGTAAGAACTTTATATTCGTTATTCTATGCCTTTCGTGCTTTGTTAGTTTCTAACCTTCTTTCCTTCATAGGAGCCTTGGGTTGATGCCATCGACGTGGATGTCCCGCATATGCGGGTCCGAGGTCGGGACTATGGCGGGAAGGAGTGTTGTGGAGAGGTCCCGATGACGGAGGACCTTAATGAGGACATCCAGGGCCTTCCTCTTCCAGTTGGCCATCCAGGGGTAAACTTGTCATTTTGCCTGTTGCATGTGATTTTTACCACTTTCATGCTTGTTTTGACTTTTTTTTGCGCAACTTGACCGTGAGCAGACCGGGAAGGTCTTCAAGATGATGCATGCCATGAAGTCTTGGATATCCCGAGCTCTTTCAAAGGGCACTTGCTCGAGAGCTGACTTGGATAAGGTAAGCTTGAATTTGCATCTTCAAAGTTGTATGCTTTGAGAAATGTATCTTATATGTTTGGTGGGTTGCAGGTTGAGTACCGTCGACCTCTTCCTCGTCGGTCACGACAGGTGGTTATGTCTGATGATGAGGTCGTGAGCTCTCCTGAGCATAGCCCTTCTCGGGAGAGGAGCCCTCGGAGGGAGAATCCTAGGAGAGAGAGGGAGCCTGTACATCGGACGGACCGTCCTGGTGGGAGTAGGATGACTCAGTTTGTGGAGCCTACTCCTATGCCTATGCCGATGTATCCTTCTTATTCCGGGTATGCTCCTTATGGAGGTCTTTATTACAAGCCCCCTATCCCTGTTCCTATGATGCCTACCATGCCTCCTCGTTCTTCTTGGGGTATGATTCGAGTTATGCTGGAGAGGGGTGCTCGTATCGGGAGCCTGCCCGTCACTCTTCCTTTGACACGGGCCAGTTGGCGGCGTCGATCTTTGGTGATGAGCCACGGAGGTCGGAGGATCACTTTGAGGTGCTCCGTACAGATGCTGATGCGAGTGATGATTTTTATGATAATGTATTTGTATGAAATACATTCTTGAACATTTGTGTTGAACAAATATTCGGACTTTGCTTTGTAATATATATTGCGTTTATTGGTTCTTACATATAATTAGGCTAATGCAAATGCACAGGTAGTCAAGCAAAACCGCAAGTAATAGCAATGTAGCAAAAAATGGTACAGCCAAAAAGTTGAAATTGGGTGTACCTTATCCCCCCTAAGAAAGGGGTGCAAAAAATGTAATGAAACTAATAAGTAAAAAAAGAGAGTGATAAAAATAAAAGATGATAATCATCCAAAAAGAAATAAGGAAATTGTGGGGTTTCCATAAATAATTAAGGAAATAATAGAAAAATAGGAATAATAGAAGAAATAGGAAACTGATCCAAATTGGAGTCCAAAACGGTTAAGGAAAGTGTCCAAAACCGGGTAGGAGAGGGCTGTCTCGAAAAATGGGCTCGGCGGCCGAAGGAAGGCATTCAGCGGCTGACGCAAAGGAGCGGGGGTCAAAAGAGGGGCCGCCAGACTCAGCGGCTGGGCCGCTGGGCCTTGGCTGCCATATTGTGGCCGCCGAGCCTTCGGCGGCTGCCCTATGGGCCGCTGAGGCCTTTTTTCTACGGGTTGCCAAATTTTTGTCTTTTTTCATGCGAACCTATATAAGCCTTGGGTTAGTCGATATTGGGACATCACCTTCATAATTCCATAGCAATAGAGAGCTTTTTAGAGAGAGAAACTCCCAATTAATTTAGATTTCAGCCATGACACGTTTTGAGGTTAAGTTTGATAAGTGGTTGCAATCCATGACCCCTGAAGAGAGGGTGAGACTGGTGCCCTTTCACTTGAATGCTCTCTTCCACCTGAAGCAAGTTCAAGTTGTTTGGAACCTTCTTGAGGCTGCGGTTGAATTTTGGGATGACAAGCTTCATGTTTTTAGATTCGGGCATAGCGAACTGTGTCCTCTTCCCGAAGAATTTGCCGCCATAATTGGGTTCCCTCATGATCAAGCTCCTGCAACTCCATGGCTCGGGGCCAACCTTGAAGGCTACTATAAAAGGTATCTTGGTTTATTCCCAACACAAGCCTCTTCTGCGGCTAGAACCGGTGAGCTAGACCTCAATGGTGTGATTGATATCTTTTTCCCCAACGTAGGGATGATCACAGTGAGACATATTACAGGCGTGTTTTTATCTTATGTCTCTTACCACTACAAGAAAAACCTTTTATGGCAACGACAAAAGTCGTTGCAAAAAATATTAATTCGTTGCAAAAAACATTTATTTCAACGACTTTTGTCGTTGCATGGTCGTTGCGTGTCATGGCGTTACAAAAGAATAACGCAACGACTTAAGTCGTTGCCAAAAATACATTTTCTGCAACAGCTTTTGTCGTTGCTATAGATATGTCGTTGCCATACATGTGAATTTTCATATGCTGGGTTACCATATATTGCAACAACTTATGTCGTTGTACACTTTTATTTAGCGCAACAATGTTTGTCGTTGCAAAAGATATTTGATTTTTAAAAAGAAAAATTAATGAGCGCAGATTTAAAATTCTTTCAAGCTCTATTATCATAACTAAACCTCCAATTTTATTCACTTTAATAATTAAAGTACATACATAACACAATCCATGTCCAAACATTAACATTATATAAGCAACAAAGAGATAACTCATAAATACATTAAAAAAAAAACATTTCTTCATCTTTGTCACTTCTTGTTGTTACTCTTGTGACAACGAACCACCTGCAATGTACAGCAAAAAAGGATAAGTTTGAGCCAAGTATTCTAAACCAGACATGTAAGTAACAAATTAAATCATCAAGAGGCAACACCATAGAGACTAGGAGATGGAAAAAAAAAAAAAAAAAAAGACAAAGTAACAAGCATTGAGTACTGGCTAGTCTACACTATCGATCCTATCTCAAAAGTTCACTTTGTAAGATCTGAGCTAATGTCCTTTAAACCCCCACGTATACACTGGTTTTTCTTTAGATGCTTAACATGAAAACACACAATAAGATGGTCAAAAAGTCTAATAGCATATCATAAATCAGTTTTGTAGAACAGGTCATAAACAGGTCAAATTCACTAACTTAAAATCACAAAGACCCGTAAGCATATATAGGTTTGAGCTCAGAAGAACATGTCAGAAATATGTCTGAATTGAACATAATCACGCTCACAAGTAGTACCCTGATTTTCTCAAACCAAACTTAGAACGATAATGACTAAAAGAAATAGTGTGGCAGTGTAGCAGTGTAGTGTAGTTGACAGTGGCAGTGTAGTGAACAAAAGAAGAAAAGAAATAGAATGACTTAAAAAATATTAAAACGATTAATGTACAAGCCTTACTCAAACCTAACTAATGAAAGGTAGTGAACAAAGCAATGCAACCACCAGTACACCAATAACAGTTACAGAATACAACTACCAGATTGCCACAACTGAGAATACACCAGTATGCAACAACAGATTCATAAAAACAGCAGAAGCAGCTTCACAAAAACAGCATCAATACACAGACACAGCAGTAGTAATTTTAAAAAAAAGTTGTAGCTGCAACTTCTCAGACCTTCTTTAAAAACTGGAGAGCATAATAGTTCACACCTCACGAGTAAAGTGTAAGTGATAGATCAAGAGCTATGTCAAGTTAGAATGAAAGAAACTGTATTTCCAAAAAGGGTATGAAATAATGTTAATAAGAAGTAACCTAAGATGTGGACCTTCTCAATGCAAAGCATTGCTACCATCACTTAAAATGTGTGGCTTCCAGCAATAAACTATGTTTTCTCCCCAAGTCCCCAGTACCTGAAGCACAGAAAAAAAATAAGAGGAAGTAAATACAAACCGCGGTAAAAAGCCTCTTTCACTCAATAGAATAGGAAATCTAGCAGAAGAGAAGAGACAAAAAAAAAACTAGTGTGTCATCTCAAATGAATCTCGTCTAATCTTCATTCAAGATCAGCTGAATATGGTAGCATCAATGGGACCTTGTCCTCATCTCGTAGGGAGGGGGAGGGCAGCATAGGGATTTCCCTTCTTTGTAGGATAAGCCATTTAAGGAACATACACTCAACATCCAATGCAAACTAGCAGAAAACATTAAAATTAAAAAAAAAAGACAAAAGAAAACAGCAACAAAGTCTTATCAGAGTTGCTTTAGACAACTTGCAGAGCACAGTTCTTACCTCAATGGTAAGTGATAGATCAAAAGTTAAAACAACTCATTGACAAATCTACACCACAACACCATTATTCAAAAAATAACAAGTACACAATAAAAAAGCTAAGTAATTAACAAATTCAGATTCGGAAATCAGATAATCAATATTTGAACTAGGCTAAGTCAACCATCAACTTACAGTGTTTTGAACTTCGAAGTTTCTAATTCACAAACTTATTCATAAGCACCCAAGTTTCTATACTATACATATATTGATCCCAACATGGTTAACTGTCTAAAATCTCTGATTCAGCACACTAAAACAGAATGCACTTGAGCGTGTTTGCTACTTTAAGAACTTAAAAACCAGTTTTGTCCATCTCCCTCTAATTAGCTACTAAGCAAGCTGATTTAAGAACGTATTTTGAGTCTGAAAGCAGCATATTTATACCTATACCATCAATACAGTTCTGCAATTGAGCTCAAAAACTTTTCAGCTAATGACATGTTATATTGTTATGATCAAACATATAATTTCCAGCATTACAACCCTTTTAACATGCTCAAAACAAGGTGAAGTAACATTCCCTTAGCCTCCGAATAAACTAGCATAATGTCTTCACTTCAGCTCTAAAATCAAGGAGTTATGTGTGTGAATGTTTTGGATCCCAATCTGGCCCAAATGGGACCAAAACTGAATGCAATGAAACTAAAAGGGAGCGAAAACAAAGAAGCAAGGTCTCAGTAGGAATAAAACAAACAACAAAGAATCTTGAGAAACCAAAGCTAATTTGTCACCCAGGGAAGTGGGAGCAGAAACCAACCTCAGCATGCAGCAATACGAAGCAACCAGCTAAGAACAACATGCAACAAGACGAAGCAACCAGCTAAGAACAACATCAGTAAATTACATATTCTTGTTATCTAGTAACACATACAACCCAGAACAGATTATGCTCAATGCCATAAAATAAAAACAAAATGCACAGACGACCCTTATTGAATTCTACAAATCATGTTCAGCACTTTCGTGTTGTTCGCATATAATTTCTAGCATGCTGCCAAGTCAATTATATTCTATTTCTTTCCTTAACTATTTATATCAGACGTTTAGCTCAGAAGAACAAGTCACAAACCTGTAAAATTCACCAACTTAACGGCATAAAGATCTTTTTTTTTTATCTAATCTGACTCATGTTCTCTCAGTTTTCTTACTAATCCTTGTAATTCAAGTCTTACATAAGCAAAAACCATGCTCAAACAGCCTGAACTCACGTCGGAGTCAGGCCTTAAAAATAAAACACATGTACCCAAAAATGTCACTTTAAAGTTTAAACACCTGAAATTAACTCTAGTTCATCATTATACATGCATATCTGATCTAGCTCTATAAACATGAAAAATTCAGTATCAAACATGTCAAATTTGACAAGAACATTCAGCTCTCTTAAATATTCCAGTCTGAAGAGCACAAAAATTGATTCTATGAAACGCACCCTAGCTCCCAAGTAGTAGTCTGATATTCTTCTGCACTTTACACCTATTAGCAAGCAAATATAACTGTTAAACAACCAATAACCAGGTCTGTAATTAAGAAAATGAAAACAGTTCACAAACATAAAGAAATCATCATTTTACACTTACAATTCCATGCTAATTAGTCTACCTTTACTCGCCATAGAACCCTAATGTTCCTTTTACCATCCTGACATCTAACAAAGAAAACAATCATGATCGAGTAGTATCTAAAACCATAGCCAAAAATTAGAACAGATCCCAAGATGTTAGACTAAGTTCACAAGTGATGAACAAGCAAACAATAATATGTAATTTGAGGGTTGAAACTCGATTTTCGCTCTACTTATCAGGAATTTGGGCATAAGATATCTTCAACCAACTCAGACTAAAGTTCAATCATGGAATCACTAAAAATCCACTTTAAAATCTAAAAATTTCAATAACCTAATTCCTAATTATAAGCAATCAAACTAAATTTCGATATTTAACTCAAATCGCAACATGAATCGAGGATTACTACCCATAATCGTGCTTTAGGGTTGATATGGGGAAAAAATACCTAGCAGCTGAATCGATTGCGTTATAACCGACAACCATATCGCTTCGTTGACCATGAGCGGACTCCACTGACTTGAGACTCATCTGAGAGGTTTCTTCAGGTGCATTACAGATTGGTTAATTAAAGAGGTATAGGGATGAGTTTTTAGCTTCAGCAATGGCGGGCGAGTTGAAGCAGAAGAAGAAGGGAGTGATTCTTCGAAGGCTTCAACAAATTAGAGATCTGGTGAGAATTGAAGTGGGTTTTGATGGTATTTGAGATTTGGTTTTGCAATTGGAGCAGTTTGGGAATGTTTGTGGAATTGTGGGTGTTGGAAAGACGTGAGGAGAGAGAATGGGTTAGGCTGTGCAAAAAAAGTTTGAGCGTGAGCGGTGTTTCATTGTTTTTCTCCCAAAATAATTTATAGAATTTAATTTTTATTATTTTTTTCGCAATGACATTAGTCGTTGCAATATATTGTAGGTATTTTCCGCAACGATGCGTGTCGTTGCACTAAATATGCGTAATGATTCGCAACGACTACTATCGTTGCCAAATTTAGTCATTATGTATCGCAACGACTATTGTTGTTGCGAAATATCACTCCCAAATTTTCAATTTGTCCCGCCATGTTTTCGAGTGGAGGGAGATGAAATTTACATTATTCGCAACAATCTTTTACAACGACAAGTTTAGATCGTTGCCATAAATATTTATCGCAACGACATTTTTATGTCGTTGCAATAACCTCGTTGCTATAAAAGGTTTTTCTTGTAGTGTACATAGGTACCTCTTTATTGGTGGAGGTAATAATGGTAAAACTTGTATGCTTAGAATTGTTGAACAAATTCAAAACGATTTTACCCCTATGTCTCTTGTTCTTGGTGAAACCCTAATGTGCTTGGACCGCAAGAAACAAGAACCATCGCATGGTGGATGGACAGGAAGTCCTTTTCTCCTTCGGGTGCTTGAATAATTGCTTTGGATATAAAGTTTGAATCTTTAATGGATACCTAACTATATTATTTTTGTGTTTGTTTATTATTTGTAGATATGGCTTTTGGAGCATATGTGCTTCATTGAGAGGCCGGCTAATGCGCTCAAATACCAACCAAAGCAGTTTCCTGCCCGCCGAAGGCTTTATTATGAATCCACCATTGATGAATGGCGTGGATATCTTAAAGCTTGCCCTTTGCTAAGATGGACTGTCAAGTGGTGCGGCCTAAAATCCGCAATCGGATGTAGTAAGGAGACGGGATATTATCAAATCCTTGGTCTTCAAAATTTGACTTACATATTTCCAAGCCGTATCATGCGGCAATATGGGAAACGCCAGATTATCCCACAGAAGGATAGTGTTGCGCCTGTTACCCGGGCTTTGACTATTAGTATGGTGAGATATTGGGAGTGTGCATGGGACCGTCGCCCAAAGTGGAGCATTCCTCACATCGAGGCCCCAACGACCATATCTTCAGCTTATGAAGCTTGGATGGATTGTAAGACTACGGAAGGTCGTCGTGCATGCAGGAAATCCGAACAAGACGATCTTAAGGCCCAATCGGTCAAGGCTAGCTTAAGGCTTTCTAACCCCAATGATCCCAAAGGGAAGGGTAAGCAAAAGGGAGTCAAGCATGTGAAAAGTTTTCTTAACCCGAAGGCCAACAAAGCTTTAGCCAAGATTACTACTAAGCCGGAAGAGAAGCCACAAATTCGGGCCAATGATCATGAAGCCTCTTCAAGTGTTCCTCTAATGGAGGTTGAAAAAGAAGAAGAACCCGTGGTTCGAGAGAGATGGGCTCCCAAGGAACGAGAAGTGGAATGCTCAAAGGTTGATGAACCCATGGAGGATGTCGTCCCTACTACCGAAGCTACGGAGTAGTCTATTAGGAAATACTCTTTTGGAGCATGTCTTAGCTTAGGATTGCCTTTTATTTGCTTTAAATTCAATAAGGGTGAAGTGCCCCTCTTTTTTAGATTTAGTTAATTTGTTTTTATTATTTAGGAATTGCCATGTCTTGTAATGGACCTTATTATTATTTATGGAGACATGCTTATTTTAACATTGCAACCTTGTGTTTATTGTGTGCACAATTTTTAACAACTTTTGAATGCGAATTTCATGAAGGGGCCGGGCCCAATTGTAATTGGGTTGTCCTACGTATCCTTTTAGGGGAATCAGGCCCGCTCGTAGTTCTTCTCCGTTTGTTTTTTTTAACATTAAATCCCTTTTTTTTTCTTTTTTTTTTTTCGGGATTAGTTAGCCTTGTGTGGGCCTCTCGAAAGTGCTATATTGGGTGTTTTGCCTAAGCATAGAACCTCTTTATTTGATCCATGTTTATCCATTGACTAAATTCAATCCCGTCTAAATCTGTCAATCTTGCAGCACCACCCGTTAAGATTTTTGTGATGATAAACGGGCCTGACCAGTTGGGTCGAAATTTACCTCTTGGGTCAGTTACAATGGCCCTTACCTCCTTAAGTACTAAGCCTCCAACTTTAAGGTCCCTCATTTTGAGCCTTTGGTTAAAGTGCCTAGTTAGTCTCTTTTGATAGACTCTTACGTTGTGCAAGGCTTGCAACCTTTTCTCATCTAGCAGGACTAATTGGTCATAGCGGGCTTGGACCCAATCCACCTCGGGAATTTGACTTTCTAGAATGATCCTTAGAGATGGGACCTCTAGTTCAATTGGCAATACGGCTTCCATTCCGTAAACCAGGGAGTAGGTGTTGCTCCCTTTGATATGCAAACTGATGTCCTATAACCCCAAAGTGCGAATGGCAACTTGTCTGGCCAGTCATGATAATTTTCTGACATTCTTTCAATGATTTTCTTGATGTTCTTGTTAGCTACCTCTACTGCGTCGTTTGTTTCCGGCCTGTAGGGAGACGACTTTCGATGCTGGATTTTGAACTAGGCTAACAGCTCAATCACTTCTTTCATGAAGTGTGATCCATTGTCATTGATGATTTCTTGGGGAACCCCATATCTGGCTAATATGTTATTCTTAATGAACTTAACCACATGCTTTGCTTTGAGCTTTGCGTATGATTGCGCTTCGACCCATTTAGTAAAGTAGTCGATTGCGACTAGGATGTATTCGTGGCCTCCTTTTCCTGTTGGAGTTATTTTACCGATGATGTCGACTCCCCAAGCTGAGAAAGGCCAAGGTGAGGTGAAGGTGTATAATGGGCTTGGTGGTAGATGTTGTAGATTTGCATGGGTCTGGCATTGTACGCATCTTTTGACAAATTCACAACAGTCTTTTTCCATTGTTGTCCAATAATACCCAAGCTTTATTATTTTCCTGGATAGCATCATACCGTTCATGTGCGGTCCACATACTCTTGCATGTACATCCCTTAGGACCTTATGGGCCATTTCGGTACCTAGGCATAGGAGGTTGACTCCGTTTGGGCTTTTCTTGTATATTTGACCTTGTACTTCTAAGAATTGGGCTGCGAGCCTTCTGAGCGCTTTCTGGGCTCTAGGGCTAAAATCAGGAGGGTAGAGCTGGTAAACAAGCAGATTTCTTATGTCAGTGTACCATTCGTCTTCCTCGTCGTAAAACACTTCCAAATTGTCACAATATGAAGGCTCAAATCTCCTTTGTACACAGATTGGGCATCATCCGGACAGTTTCAGGTATATTGATCATGCTTGCTAACTTAGCCAAGGCATCTGCAAACTGATTATCTTCTCGTGGAAGGTATGTAAACTGCGTTTGATTGAAATACACTATGATCTTATCTAAGTATTCCTGGTAGAGTGCCAGGGATTCACTTTTAACCTTCCATACTTTGGAAATTTGGTTAATTATGAGTGACGAGTCCCCATAGACTCGGAGTGTTTTGATGCCAAGGCTTGTGGCGGATTGCAGTCCTATTATACAAGCTTCATACTCGGCACCATTATTTGTAACCTCATGGTCCAATTTGACTGAAATAGGTGTGTGTCCACCTTCGGGGGATACTATTAGTACTCCTAGCCCGAAACCCTTTTGGTTGGATGCTCCATCGAAGTATAATTGCCAAGTTTCAGTATCTAAGGTCATAACCCCCTCGTCCGGAAAGTGTTATTCTTCCTTGTGATCCGGCTCGTTTATGGCTTGGTCGGTTAGGTATTCCGAGATAGCATGCCCTTTTATGGCCTTTTGATGTTCAAATTTGAGGTCGAATTCTGAGAGGAGGACTGTCCACCTTGTTATCCTGCCGTTCAGTATGGGCTTTTCGAATATGTATTTCAAAGGATTTTCTCTCGATCTTTTGTGGATCGTGTGCTGGAGCATGTAATGCCATAGCTTTTTAGTAGTTGCTACCAAAGCTAAGCATGTCTTTTCTAGGGATGGGTAACGGGTTTCGTACTCCAGAAACTTCTTGCTCACATAGTATATAGCTTTCTCTTCCTTATCTACTTCTTGGGCTAGCATGGCCCCCATCGACGTTTCTGTGACTGTAAGGTAGAGGATTAGAGGCATGCCTAGAATGGGCGGTAGTGGTTCCAAAAAGATAGGCCTTAATTTTGTCAAATGACTTTTGGCATTGTTCGTCTCATTCTGTTTTTACCTCTTTTTTGAGTTTCTTGAATATGGGCTCGCATGTGATGGTTAATTTGGAGATGAACCTGCTAATGTACTGGATTCTCCCTAAAAAGCCTTTTATTTCTTTCTCTGTCTTCGGAGGTGGCATGTCTATTATGGCTTTGATCTTGGATGGATCATTTTCTATTCCTCTGGTGCTTATGACAAATCCTAGAAGTTTGCCGGATGTGACTCCGAATGCGCACTTTTTGGGATTAAGCCTCATATTGTACTTCCTAAGCCTGTCAATGAACTTTTGAAGTGAGGGTACATGCCCTTCTCTGTCTTTGGACTTTATGATCATATCTTTACATACACTTCAGCCTCCTTATGCATCATGTCGTGGAGTAAGGTTGTAGCGGTTCTTTGGTATGTAGAACCTGCGTTCTTAAGCCCAAACGGCATTACTGTATAGCAATAAGTGCCCCATTGTGTGATGAAAGTGGTTTTCTCTTCATCCTCTTTGGCCATTAGGACCTAGTTATATCCTGCGTACCCGTCCATGAATGATAGAAGGGCGTGTCCGGCGGTGTTATCTACTAAGATGTCTATGTGAGGTAAGGGAAAGTCGTCTTTCGGATTTGCTTTGTTCAAGTCCCTAAAATCTACACACATTCGAACTCGTCCATCCTTTTTTGGGACTGGGACGATGTTGGCTACCCAATCGGGGTAATTGGCCACACTTATGAAGCCTGCCTCTAGTTGTTTCTGGACTTCTTCTTTGATCTTAAGAGCCCACTCTGGCTTCATTCTCCTTAACTTTTGCTTGACTGGTTTGCAGTCAGGGTTTAGTGGAATGGTATGCTGAGCAATTTCGCGGTCTATGCCTGGCATGTTCTTGTAGGACCAGGCGAAAACATCCGTATAATTCTTTAGGAGTGTTACAAATTGTTCGCGTTCATTAGATGTTAAAGACAAGCCTATTTGCACGTGGCGAGGCTCATCATTAGTTGCAATGTTTATTGTCTCCGTTTCTTCGACTATTGAAGTCTTTTGCTCATGTTCGATTAGTGCTTTAATAACTTCTTTTGGCAATTCCGTTATATCTTCTGAATTATTAGCAGTGAGGCAATCCAAGTAAGCAAAATCGACGTTCATAATATTAATAGAACCGGACAATACATCGATGAGGTCATCATTAAGGACCTTAGTAATAGAAGGAATAGACTGGAGTGGACTACACGACGCTTCTAGGATAACAGACTCAGAATCAGACTCGGACTCGGAATCAGACTCAGAATCAGAAATAGGCCCTCCTGTAGGACCGTTGCGGATTGTGAACTTGTACTTGGCTCCCTTGACTGGAGTCCACTTCGTCTCGTGCTTCCAGGTGGTGTGGTCGGGCCCGATTGGGGCGATCAGTTTGGACGGGTCAAAACCTTCATTAAAAAGCACAGTAAGGGGAAGTTTGGTAGTTGTCTCGTCGTACTGACGACGTTCTTCACCAAATAAGAGCCCAAAGTCGTTGGGTGCCATGTCATTAGCCCAATCTTTAGTGGATTGGTCCTCATTAGGAGGTATGGGTGTGTCTTCACTCATGATGAAGCAGTCTTGAAATGCCTCAAAGCCTGGTATTAGGATTCCGTTAATTGTGTATGGTTTAGGGAATCCATAGTAAGGATATGGGTCGCCCTCCTGAAGAAATTGCCCATTGAGGGTGAGGGGATAAGGGTCCATGATGTGTGGAACAGGTTTGTTGGCCGCATGGGCTCTTTTCTTAGCCATCACTTTGGATATGTAGGCCCTAACTTCTTTCCTTGTCGGCCTGTAGCCTAGCCCAAATAGATCATTTTTGCTTGGTGTTCCAGTAAGTTTGAGCTACCATGGGATGTGGGCCCAAAGTTGTGCATGGGAAGTGGCCTTGCTATCTGAGTAAAGCATTCACCTTAAGTGTGGGCTCTATTGTTTCTATAAAGGCCATCTTCTCAAAGCCCTATAACTCCTCGTCTTGCTCATTATGCTCTATCTTTAGGACTTCTCAATCTGGGCTACCATAGTATCAGCGCATACTTCCAAGATGGGTCCTGCCAAGGATAGCTTTACCTTTTGATGCAGGGTTGAGGCTACGGCATTTAGCCCGTGTAACCAAGGCCTTCCTAAGAGTAGGTTGAAGGTGGCTGGAATGTCAATTACATGGAACTGGACCATTTTCTCGATGGGCCCAATATTGATATACATGGAGAAGGTACCCAATACGTTCCTCTTGGAATTGTCGTAAGCCCTTAGCCCTTGTGCGGAATGCGCGAGATTGTTGCAGTCTATTTTGAGGTGTTCGGCAGTTCTCAAGGGGCATACGTTTACAGCAAAGCCATTGTCAACTAAGGTCATAGGGACTTGTATTTGTCGACAGATTATAGTAAGATAAAGGGCTTTGTTGTGGTGAATACCCTCAGGTGGAAGGTCTTTGTCAGAAAAAGTGATGGGCGTGGATGACTTTCCTTGGACCATGAGGTTGACTACCTCTTCAGGGGTAGCATTTGGAGAAATGGTAGTTGCATTCAAGGCCTCTAGCACGGCCCTTCAATGAGTGATAGAAGTGTTCAACAGTTGCCAGATGGATATGTCAGCTTTTGTTCTTTGTAGTTGCTTGAGGATGTTGGTCCCATCGTCCTCTTTTGACATTTCTCTTTGGGCTGAATCCCTATTAGGGATGGCCACATGCTCTACGGGTTGGATTTGAGGTAGTTTAGGGCTTTATCATCCTCTTCTTTCTCATCATCGGAGATATCATACCAGGCTTTGCCATTAGCTATGTCATGGACTTGAGGAGTCAACACATCTTCTGGATCAGTATATGACCCGTTATCTTCCTCATCGCTATCCCAAAGGCCGCAGACGTCCAACGTGGGGTTTAGGTTTGGGTATGGTGGTATGGCCTGTCCAATAGGTGTGATCAGATAAGATGGATCAAACTCTTCTTCTAAGTCAATGGAAAAAGAATTCCCGAGGGGATTATTGTTGTTGTTGGGTGGTGGTACATCTTTAGGCAATGGTATTGTGCCATTATCAAACAAATCTTGGATTTTATCTTTGAGAGTGTAACACTTTTCACTGTCGTGCCCGCGCCCCCTATGGTATTTGCATAATGCAGATTCGTTTCAATATGGTGATCTTCTCTACAGGTGGATCGGGAGTAGGCCCAATCGGGTGCAGATAGTCTCCTTTGATCAACTTGTCTAGAGCTTTGACATAAGTCATTCCGAGGGGAGTGTACCTTCTTGGACGCCTATCAGCTATGGCGTTCACTTCATTTCCTCTACTTGTGGAGGCATGGTTGGTATTAGTGTATTTCTTATCCTTATATCCACTTGTGTTGTTATTGTAAGTGACCTTGTTCTTCCCTCTTTGGAGTTGATCATCTTCAATAGCCATGCCTACTTCAGTTAATTGGCGGGCATAGGTGGTTATGGGCTGAAAATTCATGTGTTCACTGTATTCAGATGCCAAATTTTGGACTAGCATTCTGATTTGATCCCTTTCAGATGGGCGATCAATCATTTCAGCTACCTTGGTTCTCCATATTCTCACAAAATTGGTGAACCCTTCTTTATCACCTTGCTTGGTGATGTCCAACTCTCTCAATGTCATGGGTGGCAAGACATTGTCAGCATATCTCTGGAGGAACAGTGTGGATAGATCTTCCCATTTTTCCAGCTTTTGGGTGGGCAACTTGAAGAACCAGGCCCTGACAGTAGGATCCAAGGTTTGGGGAAAGAGGTGAACATACAGCTCTTGTTCAATACCTCTAAGGCCCAATGCAGTAGTAAAAGCTCTAATGTGATCTTGTGGATCGTCGGTTCCTTTGAAAGTGGGAACTTCAGGCATGGAAAAGTTAGTGGGCAATTTTCCCTTGATGTGGGGAGCATAGCCTTCTGAATTGATGATCATGTCGTTGAAGACACGACTCTTTCCTAGGACAGATTCAAGCCTATTCAGTTTGGCTTGGAGTTCTTGGACCTCTTTAGTGGAGGGTTCGGCCTTTTCCTCATCGGGCTTGGGCTCATCATCATCCCTAGTAGGGGGATCCAACTTGGACACGGGCTTCCATATCAGTGAATCTAGTATTCATGGCGACCATTTGGGCTAAAAGATCATCCATCTTTTGGTCAGCGGTTCTCTCAGCGTCTCCAGACATAGCGGAATTAGGTGAATAGGGTGGTGAGGCTTGAGGTGACAGTGGCGGTGTGTGAAGGTAATCGAGCCAAATAGGGCCCACGAACTGTGCTTGTGGTGAAGGTTCGAACGATAACTTGCGTACTAACCTCTTGCTGGACTCGTCTCTCTCCCACTTCCTAGGACCGGGATCTTTACTTCTACCAATTCTGGATATAAAAAGGCCCATTTAAGAAAATAGAAAATAAATGGGAACCTCCACAGAATAAAAGGTTTTATTTTAAAACAAATGTGGGAAAACAATCTAGCACTAATCCTCAACATGGTGATCTTTTGGGAAAGATGCGATTTTATGTAAATAGCATATTCTAGTCAATGACCTTTCGACTTTATTAGAATAACAAATACTCTTGACTTGCATAAGGGATGAAATTCCCTAATTTAAGGAAAAGATTTACTGTTGACTTGCATATGGAATAAAATTGGACTCTTTTTTTATGAAAGATCATTGGCGCGAATATATTATTTGCATGCAATTTAATTCTTATGGAAAGGAACGTCTTCCTAACATGGTCACTAGCATCGTCGGAGTCATACAGGGATTCTACTTCCTAAAAAGAAAAGATCCTAGACTCTATCTGTAAACCTGACAAAACGTACAAGAAAACAAAAGGGAAACCTTCCCTAACCAGGACTCAATAAAAGAATCCTAAGGGGGGATCTAGATATTCTATGGAAACTAATCGCATAGCAAGGAAACAATTAATAATAATATGGCAAGTAAACCAATTAGCACTTTGATGTGGACTATGAGACATAATGCAATAGTTGACACAATCTATGGTTGGATAAGGTAACCCATGACCAGACGCGTTTTGTCATCTATGGGGTGCATGGTAAGACTAGACGTACTGTTTTACACATTTAGAATGGAAACATGTAAATGCCATGGGGTGGAACACGACTATGTGCAAAGGTAATTCGGACTGAGTGGATCACTGGCCTAAGTCATAGACAATGTTCCAAAGGGTAAATCCTGTTTATGGAGTGGTGATGTCTTTCGACATCTTGCGATGATAACGCATGCAGTATGAATGATATGGATGCAAAAGCAAAGAAAATAAACACATACAGTAATTGAACCAAATAGCTAAAATAAATTATTGACATGGATAAGTGTTCGAATTAAATCCTCTTATTAAGTCCCCAGTGAAGTCGCCACTGTAAGAACCCTCGCCTTTCCGGCGCCTTAAATGCGCGAATCGATTTTTAGTTGGAATTAATGGTTCTTAAATAATGTGTTGCATGCGATTCAAATTAATTATAAGGAACAATTTGCAAATAAGAAGCCGCCACCAATTTTTAAGGAAACAATTGGAAACCATCAAAAGTGCACCTCAATTCCTATTGGAAATTGACTCATGCCCATGGGGACTAAATATTGAGTTCGGGGATGTAGGTACGAAATAAACAAAACGAATCTCATCTATATCGCCCGCATAAACGGCCTCTACTAAGCTTATCCATATCAAACATTTATTTATACTATATGGTTCCATACAAATCCTGTCGTCCAAGATCCTAAATTAACTAGGCGGGTTAAGAACAACCAAATTACCTATGTTATCACTTTGCACAATTTATATCCAATTTACATGCATACTATTAACAAGCATAAACAAGATATAAAGCATTAAATTAACGCTCCAACCTACCAACTCTGCTAAACGCGCCAAGTATTGTATATGCACATCAATAAAACCGTTAGTAAATTCAAACAAATATTAATGATGTAAAAACAATAACTTTATGCTAAAACAAACCTAAGAGGCTACTATATGCATGCAAAAACTATGAAAAGATGCAAACTTGCATAAACTAATAAAAAGATGCTAACTTTATATTAACTAAGCATGCATAATTATGTAAAAAACCCAAAACATGCAAATTTATTCAACCATAATCATAAGCTAAATAAAACATGATTAATAAGCAGTAAAACAAGAGATTTAATAAAGAATTAGGCCCTCAGGATGGTTAACCTGGACGTTCTATTCGAACGGGACTAGTAGAATTAGGATTGCTCTTCGATCTTGGGTGCTAGGCTAGGTGTATTGCTTGCTTGGATCTTCACATTTCTGAATTCTCTTTGATTTGGGAAAATATGTGCTCTCAATGCTCTCAAAATTGTGAACTGACTGACCTCTTGCAAAAGAGGGTGAAAAGGAGTATTTATAGAGTTAGGGGACGAATTTAGGGGCTTAGGGCAAGAAGCCCGGCGCCAAAACTCGGCCCAGCCAAAAAGCTGGTTCAGCGGCCACACGGAGGGCAGCCAGGGCCCGCGGCTGCCGCTGAGGCTTAGCGGCTGACCGCTAGGGTCAGCGGCAGGCCTAATGGCCCCCGCTGTCACGCGTTGGCCGCCGAGCAGCCTGCGAAGGCCACCAGGCCTAACGGCGTGCACGTGACTAGGGTTTTTTAACTTTTTGTGCTCAGTAAATTACGAAATTGCCCTTGGGCTGACCCAAGGGGCCGGGATTGAGCGGTTTTGACCCAAATTTTTGAGACGTGATATCTCTTGATCCGGGAACCTGATTGAGGCAAGGTCAAAGGCATTGAAATCCTTATAACAAGGGCTATCCAAATACTGAGGTTTCAAGGAATAGATTTCCGAGCAATGTCCTTTTCTACTTACGTCCATGTTAATCCATTACCATCATCATCGGGCGTTGCGGTGTCAGGGGATGAGAACCGATTAGGGTTTCTACAGCATGAGACGTGTCGTTGGAAAGCTCTTGAACGGGGCTTCTGAATGGAATGGAAGGAAGGAGTGTCTAGAGGGAAAAACCTGAGACCTTATTTTAACTATTAAAGCAAAATAGCAGTTCAAGCTTAAATATTACTCCTTTCATCATCGGGCTTTTGCGGAGAAATCTGAAGACGCTTTTTTGGCGTCTACAGAAGCCCCCACTTTGATCGAGCTTGAGTAAAAGCGAAGATCAAAGTATTCCGAAGGTGACATGCAGGATGCTGATGTGCAAACGGTGTGTGAGAGTGTAGAGTATGCATGCATATGAAGACAAACCTGAGTTGATACATGCTCTTAGTGTGCTAAGATTTCATCCCTGTGAGCACAAGAGAGAACAAAGGTTATGATGGCAGGATAGAACACCGTCCGTAGATGGTCTAAACGTCTGTTGGGGACCTATATTCAGAGTGAATGAAAAAGTTAGTAATACTTTGAGAATGATCAACATGGAGTGCTTCGACAAACAGTGACTAAACACCGCTCGGCGGATGTCAAAATTCCGTCCCTGTACGAGAAACGAAAAAGTCAACTAGACAGCGCGATCAAAATGATGGCTGTAAAAATGATTAAAACATATGAACAGTTTAAATGCAATAGCTTAAGCAATCATTGACTAAAACATATAAAATAAATTAACGGACAGTATAACCACAACAGTTTAAGCAATCATTGACTGACACAAAATAAGTAACTTCGTAGTAGGACAGTTTAACCGCAATAGCTTAAGCGACCATTGACGGACCCCAAATTCGTATTTTCGCAGAAGGACAGTTTAACTGCAATAGCTTAAGCGATCAGTGACTGGCCCAACATTTGTAGTGTTGAGTTGCTTATAAGTGCCGATAAAAAATTTCGGGCTCATAAATAACTTGGGCGCTCCGGGCGGTGAGAGTCGTCGCAGTGTAGATCCGGGTTTCAGTATTTGGGACCTGCAAAAATAAACGGGTTAGTTTTACCTAAAAATAGTTGGTACCCTAAAATAGGCCAACTTTGGAATTTGAACTTGTGGGCCAGAGTGCTTCGCTCCTGCGCTCTTGGTACTGACATCTGCCACAAATGAATTGTAGTAACGAACTTTGGACTTGAAAAGGGGCCGTAGGACAGCAAAGGGGCCCGCGCGCTTGGCTGTTGTTGGAAGGTTATCTCCATTCTTGGTTGTAGTCGGAAGATCGCTTCTGGGCTTCATCATGAATTCCGGGCTTGCTGGTTTCGATGGAGAGCGGGTAGACTCAAACCTGCAGTGGAAATATGCACATAGGGAAAAGATGCAATAGACATGCCCGACTGACCATGACAAGATGCACAAGACTTGACATAGTAATATGCACGGGGTAAAGGGGAATTGACATGTAAACACGCAGGGACTCAAGACACTAAGAAATTATGTACACATGCATGCCTTTGAAGGAGACTCTATTGCTTATGCAAATATGATGTATGCAGACTCTATTGACTCACAGCTCCATGCAGCCTAGCCTAACATGCACGACTCTCCTATAGGGTCTGAAGAGGGTCTTCATATGGGAAAAGTTTTCGTGATCAAGAATTTCATTCCTGTGGTGATCTTGGCAGAGTATGAGACAAGTGGACAAAACTGGGTGCAGTCAAGGAAGAATCAGCCCCCAGTTTGATGTGTGGTTCTTGATGGTTATGACCTACTCGAGGAGCTATGAGTGTTGATGCGGCAGTACAAAACATCCTAACTTAAGGTATTGGGAGAAAATGGACAACTTTGAACGTAGCGGACAAGGAACCTACTTATTCTGAAAAAGCCCCTAGTTGGGAAGTCTATGTGCAAGCCTACGAGAAAGGTGATGAGTATGACCTCTAGACGACTGACCAAAGAGCGCTTACATGAGAAACAAAGTTCTAAATCCTCGGAAATTTAAGTTGCCTCAAGATGTTGAATTTGTTTTATATATTTTTTTTGTTGCCCTAACTTTTGCCTAGGCCGCCCTTTCGGGTTTTCAACCTACCGGGCTCATTTTTCTTTGCCTTAGATGAAAATGGTGGAATGGGAGAACTCCTTATGGTCATGTGACAAAGTGGTTGCCGTGGCCGGACCTCCTTGAGGTTTCCTACGTATCCAGTTTATGGAATCAGGCCAACGTAGTTCAGGACTATACAATTTAATGGTCGTACCTCTTGGAGGGCTTTTGGGTTGTAATGTTAGGCTGGGTTAAGGTGTCAAAGAAAGGATAAAGGCTCAAAGAAATCCAATTTAAAACCCCCTCCCCAAAGTATGCTAGATGGTATAGAAGTTTGTGATCTGGGCAAGGTGGCTAAGGGGCCTATGTTTAGGTAAGGCCACCGTTTGGTTGTGCTTGAAGTGTTTACACTCTTTTGGATCTTTGATCGCTCTCAATTTTTTTTTTCCTCCTTTGTTTTGTTTTGCGCTTGAACTTTCGAGTTCTCTCTTTTTTTTTGGTATTTCTCTCGGTGGCTCTTTTTGTAGGTCGGTCCACCTTGCCTAGAAGGTTGTTTCTATTCCCATGTCGCACACACCCATTCCCCGGGTAAGGATGATGTGGTTAAGAAATGATAGGCTATGTGTTTAAGGCTCAAAGGGTTGTAAGTGGTAATGATGTATAGGGTAGTAAAGGATATTGATGTGAGGTGCCAAATGAATGCCTCCTGTCCTCAGTATAGACGGTTCAACTGTATGTCCTCTATGGGGATGATCATTAGGGAGTTTTTGTTTGATGTTTTCCACAATGAAGGCTTTCTTTTGAATTTTTTTTTTTCATTTTTTTTTATTCCGTCATAGGCAACTTAAGTTTGTCATAGAATTGAACAAAGAACAATGGTGGCAATCAAAATGCAATCTTTATTTAATCGAAGAAAAGCATTACACGAGAAGTAAGCTAGACTCTATAGACGAATTGAAAGGACAAACTAGACTTGCACACTTGGAAACTTCGACTCTCTTCAACTTCTCGAGCACAGGGTGTTCACAAGGATATGAAGGACAGCCCCCCTGTAGATGCTCGCGTTGTTCACGACTTAAATGGAATTCTTAAGAAGGTTATCTTCAATTATGATGCCCACAACATAGAGCCGATTGTATGAATCAATTGCTTGATACTTGAGGTGTTCCTTGTAAGCAGGTTGCAGGTTCTTTAAGAGTTGGCGGATTTGATCAGTTTGCGGAGGTCGCTCAACCAGTTCGGGTATCTTTAGCGTCCAACGCCTAAGGAAGACAGTGAATCCCTCATCTTCTTCTTGTTTGGTGATCTCTAACTCTCGAAGGGTCATAGGTAGAGCAACATTTTCCTTGTAGCGTGCAAGGAAAACTGTGGTAAAATCGGACCAAGTTAGGTAGCTTTCCAGATCTAGGGAGTAGAACCATTGTCGAGCATGTGTATCAAAGGTCTGGGAAAACAGATGGGCATAGAGTTTCTGGTTGATTCCCCTTAGAGCCATAGCAGTAGTGAAGGATTTCAGGTGATCCCGCGGGTTGTCGACTCCCGTGAAGGTGGGTACTTCACGCATAGAGAATTTGACCGGAATCTTACCCTTGATCTTAGTGTCAAACTTTCTTACGTTGGCACTATAGTTGGAGATCAAGACAGTACTCTTGAGCACAGAGGTGATCTTAGCCAGCATGGCATTTGACCCTTTTTCCTCAAAATCGGAATCGGAAGGGATCCTTGACTCTTCTTCTCTTTTCCTCTCTATATCTTCAACCTTGAGTCGAACCCTTTCTAACTCACTCATGAGGTCATCAAGTCTTTCATCGGTTGTCTTAGGCATTGTGAAGTTTGGGGGTGTGATCGGTGAGGTAAGGGATGTATTGAGTGGTGGCGGGCTTTGTGGTGGTGATGGATTATGGGGTGATGGCCTTTTGCAATGTGGTGGTGTCTTGGAGGTAGCTTGTACACGAACCAATCTGCCGGACGATCGAGCCCAACCTTTGTCACCGTAATTCTTCCTCGAGCCCCCAATCCTGAATACAAGTCTCAACTTAGAAAGACACCAAAGAAAGGACTTGAAAACAAAGACTCATCATTTTTGGAAGACCCTCGATAGCTCCTAAGGTGAATGAATCTAAGGACGTGTATATAAACTCGAATGCATGATGATGACAATTCAATGACAGAGCTACGACAATAATATGCAAGATGCATGACGAACTGACCTTGACATGTATGACAATGAATTGATGCTTCCTAGAATGACCCTAGAGCACTTAATGAATGACTTGTCTAAACTTCTAGTGTATGAGACGTAGTGAACAAATGGAGACATAGATGAATGCATGACTTGAACTTTTGTTCAAATGCAGATGCAAATGACGACAATGCAAGCATGACAACTAATTATGAATCCTAGCATGGAGCGTCTAATAGGTACAATGCAAAGAAATGGAAAAGAAGAAAATAAAAAACCTAAGCCTAAATGACCAATTATTTCCCCTCATATCAAAGGAAAAATGAAGTCGATGAACGAAAATGAGAAAAATAGAAAAAAGACAGACCATCCTATTTTTTTTTTCTAGACTCAAAAAATGGAAAATGGGATAAATAAAAAAAGAAGGAATTTCGGCATTTTTTAAAATTTTTATTTTTCCGAATTATTTTTTTTCGGTGGTTTTTTTTTTGCCATTTTTTGTTTTTTTTTTTTTGCTTTTCTTTTTTTTTTTCCCCGAATCTGAATTACATCAAAAAAATAAAGAAAAGAAAAGAAAAAAAAAAGTGGGAGAGGGGAATTGCAGAGACTGACTCTTTCTTTTTTTCGCTAAAAGGTCCTAGAAAATTGTTCATGACTTCGACGCTATATGAAAATATATCATCGGGAAAACAAGTGCTCATTGAATTCTCGCACTATTTTTGGGCATTAGGAACTAGTTAAAAATAAAAGAAAGGACTCCTACCACGTAAGTACATGTTAGCACATAGTCACGGTATTCATGCATTCAGGCAAACATTATAACAACGCAGTTTACAAGCAAACAGGTGATCAGACGGGCATTATAACGACACATGCACAACAAGCAAGCGGATGCACAAATGTGGGTTAAAGGCTTTTGGCTCCTGTGAGGTTACCACGACAAATTACAATTTCCGTTCGGCGGATGGTCGACACATCGTTTGTAATTCTTTTCACCAACAAAGGATTGATGAGTCATGAGTGAGGAAGCGTCGATTTGCAAGATAGGACAACTGTATATTCCTTTAGATATACGGGTTGTCTACAAGTTGCGACATAAACTTCCTCGAGGGTCGATAAGGGTCAAAAGGTTGTGCAAAAGCACATGCAAATGATGCAAATGACGCAAATGATGCAAAATATATGGAACATGTTCTTTAAACAATTAAGCAAACTTAACTTTCGAGTCTCACCCTCTTAAATAAGTCCCAAGTGAAGTCGCCACTGTAAGGACCCGGGATTTCCTATGTGTTCCACGGAGTGCGTCCTTATAGAAAATTTGTCAATTGGGGGCTTAGATAAGTTCAAGGGACTATCGAGTTAGAAAAGCTTTTGCAAAGACTTGAATTAGATAAAAAAACCATTAAAGAGGTCACAAATCTGCTATCGGCGTTTTATCGAAGGGACAAACCCAAGAGACAACCCAATAGCGTGAAAAGTGAACTGATCATGTTTTTAGAAAGACTCCCACTTATATAAAACATATAAGTACCCAAGATTAAAGGGTTCTGGGGCGAAGGTACGAGGTGGGAAGGTGTTAGGCACCCAACTCGCCTGTTTTATGATGGCATCTACTAACTCAAGTTTGCTTAATAATTTAAAGACATAATTCCCATGCAAAACCGGATTAACAACATAGACTTAGACTATTAATTGGTTCACCAAAAGCATCACAACATTTATTAATGACCCTTATTTAGACATGCATTCGATTGACAAGTTGAGCAGCACAACGATTACACAGACAATATTCAGGAAGCAATAAAAACGTTATTCTAGCATGATATCTACATTATGACTACTGGAAAATAAACAATTAGGCAAGCAATTTAATTTGAGCCCTCAGGAATTTGTACCTGAACTGTAGGTTATATTTGACAAAAATAGTAAAGCAAGATCTCAAATTTTAGAAGAAAGAGGGGGAAGCTCAGTGTTAATACTCCTGAGAATAGAAGTTGCCAACTGTAGGCTGTGTGTTTTGAACTGAGGGTGCAGGGTTGTTTATATAGGCGAGGGAAGTAGGGTTGTATGGTCGAATTTGAGCTGAAAAACGAGACGGGCTTGAAAAATGAGCCGGGCCCGAAGGGAAGTCAACGCCGCTAGCGGCCCTGGTCAGCGCAGCTAGCGGCCCTGGGAAATTTGTCAGAGCCGCTAGCGGCCCTGGGACTTTCCCCAGGGCCGCTGACGGCTGTCAGCAGCCAGCTGGATGACGCCATAATGACGTCATCCAGGCCATTTTCATTTTCCGGAGGATTTTAAATATTCCAAAAAACATGAAAAGATCGTTTTACCCCTGAACGGTAAAAGATGATTTTACCCCTAAATCGCAACTTGGCGACCGGGAGTCGGAATGAGGCATGAGACGTGTCGTTGGAAAGCTCTTGAACGGGACTTCTGAATGGAATGGAATGGAATGAAGGAGTGTTTGGAGGGAAAAACCTGAGACCTTATTTTAACTATTAAAGCAAAATAACAGTTCAAGCTTAAAAATTACTCCTTTCATCATCGGGCTTTTGCGAAGAAATTTGAAGACGCTTTTTTGGCGTCTACAGAAGGGATCCGTGACTCTTCTTCTCTTTTCCTCTCTATATCTTCAACCTTGAGTCGAACCCTTTCTAACTCACTCATGAGGTCATCGTGTCTTTCATCGGTGGTCTTAGGCATTGTGAAGTTTGGGGGTGTGATCGGTGAGGTAAGGGATGTATTGAGTGGTGGCGGGCTTTGTGGTGGTGATGGATTATGGGGTGATGGCCTTTTGGAATCTGGTGGTGTCTTGGAGGTAGCTTGTACACGAACCAATCTGCCGGACGATCGAGCCCAACCTTTGTCACCGTAATTCTTCCTCGAGCCCCCAATCGTGAACACAAGTCTCAACTTAGAAAGACGTCAAAGAAAAGGACTTGAAAACAAAGACTCGTCATTTCTGGAAGACCCTCGATAGCTCCTAAGATGAATGAATCTAAGGACGTCTATATACACTCGAATGCATGATGATGACAATTCAATGACAGAGCTACGACAACAATATGCAAGATGTATGACGAACTAACCTTGACATGTATGACAATGAACTGATGCTTCCTAGAATGACCCTAGAGGACTTAATGAATAACCTGTCTAAACTTCGAGTGCATGAGACGTAATAAACAAATGGAGTCATTAATTAATGCAAGACTCGAATTTTTGTACAAATGCATATGCAAAATGACGACAATGCAAACATGACGACTAGTTATGAATCCTAGCATGGAGCGTGTAATACGTACAATGCAATGGAATGGCAAGAAATGGAAAAGAAGAAAATAAAACCTAAGCCTAAATGCTCGATTATTTCCCCTCATATCAAAGGAAAAATGAAGTCGATAAACTAAAATGAGAAAAATATAAAACGACGGACCATCCTATTTTATTTTTTTTCTATACTCAAAGAAAATGGAAAATGGGATAGAATAATAAAAATAAAAAAATAAAAAAAAAATTTTGTCATTTTTTAAAATTTTTATTTTTTCGATTTTTTTTTTTCGGCGGTTTTTTTTCTTGCCAATTTTTGTTTATTTTTTTGCTTTTTTTTTTTTTTTTTTGCCGAATCTGAATTACATCAAAACAATAAAGAAAAGAAAAGAAAAATAAAAAAAAAAGTGGGAGAGGGGAATTGAGAGACTGACTCTTTTTTTTTTTTTTTTGCTAAAAGGTCCTAGAAAATTGTTCATGACTTCGACGCTATATGAAAATATATCATCGGGGAAAACGAGTGCTCATTGAATTCTCGCACTACTTTTGGGCATTATGAACTAGCTGAAAATAAATACAAAATGACTCCTAGCACGTAAGTACATGTTGGCACCTCATTACGATAATCATGCATTCATAATAACGATGCAGTTTACAGGCAAACACGTGATCAGACGGGCATTACAACGACACATGCACAACAAGCAAGCGGATGCACAAATGTGGGTTAAAGGCTTTTGGCTCCTGTGAGGTTACCACGACAAATTACAATTTCCGTTCGACGGATGGTTGACACATCGATTGTAATTCTTTTCATCAACAAAGGATTGATGAGTCATGGGTGAGGAAGCGTCGATTTGCACGATAGGACAACTGTATATTCCTTTAGATATACGGGTTGTCTACGAGTTGCGACACGAACTTCCTCAAGGGTTGACAAGGGTCCAAATTGTGCCTAAGCACATGCAAGTGATGCAAATGATGCAAAATATATGGAACATGTTATTAAACAATTAAGAAAACTTGACTTTCAAGTCTCACCCTCTTAAATAAATCCCCAGTGAAGTCGCCACTGTAAGGACCCGGGATTTCTACAGCCACGGAGTGCGTCCTTATAGAAAAATTGTCAGTTGGGGGCTTAGATAAGTTCAAGGGACCATCGAGTTATAAAAGCTTTTGAAAAGATTTGAATTGAATAAAAACCATGAAAGAGGTCACACATCTGCTATCGGCGTTTTATTGAAGGGACAAACCGAAGGGATAGCCCAATAGCGTAATAAGTGAACTAATCATGTTTTTAGAAAGAATCCCGCTTATATAAAACATATAAGTACCCAAGAATAAAGGGTTCGGGGGCGAAGGTACGAGGTGGGAAGGTGTTAGGCACCCAACTCGCCCGTATTATGACGGCCTCTACTAACTCAAGTTTGCATAATAATTTAAAGACATGATTCCCACACAAACCGGCTTAACAACCTAGACTTAGACTATTAATTGGTTCATCACAAGCATCACAATATTTATTTTTAACCCCTTATTTAGACATGCATTCGATTAGCAAATTGGGCAGCACAACGACTATACAGAAAATATTTAGGAAGCAATAAAAACGTTATTCTAGCATGATATCTACATTATGACTACTGGAAAATAAACAATTAGGCAATTAATTTAATTGAGCCCTCAGGAATTTGTACCTGAACTGTAGGCTATATTTGACAAGAATAGTAAAAATATATCTCAAGTAAAGAAAGAGGGGGAAGCTCGGTGTCAATACTCCCGAGAATGGAATAGAATTGTTTATGGAAGAAATAGGGAGAAGCTCAGAGTCAATACTACTGAGAATAGAGGGTGTCAACTGTAGACTGTGTGATTTGAACTGAGAGTGAAGGGTTGTTTATATACGCGTGGGAGGTAGGGTTATACGGCTGAACAGGAGCCGAAATTTGGATTTGGGCCGAAAAAAGAGTCGGGCCAGAAGCAGGTTCAGCGCCGCTAGCGGCTGTCAGCTTGCCACCTGAATTTTGGTCGGGCCATATCTCACTCGTTTGAGCTTCGAATTGGATGATTCAAGAGGCGTTGAAAAGCTTATTGGTATAATTTCATATGGATTTGGTTTCAAGCCCAAATGTTTTATGGATGTCGAGATATACCCGAAAGAGTATGGAAAAGTTAGTTTTGGAGTATGCATCAATGTTGGGCTCGTAACTCCTTGGTTGGAAATGTGGTGTGGGCTCATGACATGTTATTGGAAAGATATTTGAATAAGGAATCCAGAAATATAAGGCTCACAAATTAATTCAACCAATGAACTCCCAAATAAGGCTGGAAACACAGTCCATAGTATTCGGCTACATCCGTTTTGACCCTTAACTTCGTTTGGCCATAACTCTGAGGTGTGGAATCGTACTTGGACACGGAAGGAAGCAATAGAAAGCTCTTAAAAGGGACTTTTGAACGAAGTGGAAATGAAGGAGTGATCGATCAAAAACCTGAGACCTTATCTTAACTATTAAAGCAAAAATAGCAGATCAGGCTTAAAAATTACTCATTTCATCATCAGGCTTTTGCGGAGAAATCTGAAGACGCTTTTTTGGCGTCTACAGATGGTATGTTTTGTGAGATGATTTATAAGTGTTGTGCTCCGTGACTTATTTGATTATAGATTTCAGCTAGCTATGTTTTAGAACAAGAAGCAAAAGTACATGTTGTGTGTATAAAAAGATAGACTAGTTAGATTACTAGTGAGTAAATAAGCAATTAAAGAATATTTTGGATGTTTATGATGTTCAAACAGAACATAAGTACATGATTAAGTTGATAGTAAAGTGTGTATAAGCCAAGCCAAAGAGGAATAGAAATTGAGTTGTAAACCAACTTATGAAGAGACGGGTAGTAAAGAGAACTACCTGAGTTACTGCTAAAGTAAAGAAAAAAGAACAATATGAATGACTCTATGTACCAGTACAAGTGAGATAAATGAAAGTAAAGTATGATTGTTGTCGTGATATGCCTACTAGTTGAGAGAATGATGTGTGCCGACTTGGTGAGCCCTCGGACTCGGCTCGGTCAAAGCTCGGCTCGAGCTCGGGTCAAACCGAGCTCGAGCCGAGCCCGAGTCTGCTCGAATGCTTTCCGAGCCGAGCCCGAGCCTACTATGGCTCGGCTCGGTCGGCTCGGTTGGCTGGATTTAGTTGATTTTCCTCTCTAATTAGATATTTCTTATTTCTTCAAGATTTTTTTTTCATATGAGAACGTATGCAAGGGATCACTTATAGTCAAATTCAATTGCAATTATTTTAAATCAAAATTTTCTAACGTTTGTAATGATGAGTTTGAATTGGAACCGAGCCAAATCGAGTCAAGCCGAGCCGCGAGCCTAAATCGAGCCGAACCCGAGCTTTGATTTTTCCGACTCGGCGAGCTTCGAGCCGAGCCCAAGCCGAGCCAAAATAAACCGAGCCGAGCTCAAGCCAGGCCTGGCTCAGGCTCGGCTCGTTTACACCCCTATGTGTTTATATGAGAAGTTATGAGCTAAGCTACACAACTTACTAACAACGTAAAGTGGAAGAAGGCTTTGGGCAATGTGGAACCAATTGTTACTCCGAATGTGTTATAATAAGTTTACGGGAGACGTCCCTGAGTTTTGAACTGTGCCCCCAAGATGTGGCAATGATCAGCAGTTCCAGCCCCTATATGGAAAGAGCCCCCAAGATGTGGCTAGTTACAGATTACAGATAACACGTTTGGCCCCCAAGAAGTGGCTTGACCCCCAAATCAAGGGTTTAAACGCCCCCAAGATGTGGCGGCCCTAGGAACCTAGCTCCCATATGCCTAGTTCAGTAATGCAAGACTAATAATAAAAGCTATCAAGATAACCTAGGGTTATCTGAAGTGAAGATTCGTAATTTACTTGTGCTTTTGAGTATGATTGATGGTATTATCTTTAGTGTAAGAGCTATGATATTTATAGACACAGATAAAATAGATTAAAAGTGTATAAAGGATGTACTTGATTGATCAGAGTAAGGCATGTTTATACGTTTAGACTTGATTTGAATTTAGAATGAGTTTTACGTACTAGATGTGAGTTATCAGCTCTGCTGACGCTGCATAATCTCATCTTTTTGCAGATTGAAGTTTATGTTTATACAGATGTCAGTGAGGAACGCTTTCAGATAGACGTATGCCAGCATATAGTAGTTTGTTCTTTTATTAAGCTAATTAAGTTGTAATAGTTAGACCCCCTAGAATAGTTTGGATTATTATTAGTTTTCAGTTAAAGAGCCTTACACTCATTCCAGTATGAGTGAGTGTGGCGGTAATGCCCTGAATTAATAGTCTTCCGCTGGATTTGTTGGGTTTTGTTTTATAATTTGCTACGCAGGTTTTAATAAGTCATTTTTTTTAGACTGGTTTATTCAGTTTACAAACGGAACTCTGCCGAAATTTTGGCCCTAGTTTGTTCTTTTATTTATTTATTTTTAGTAGAAAATTCGGGGTGTTACACCAAGGGTAACTATGTTGATAGAATATTCTAGATAGAGACTTCCCACTTTTGTTTTAAAACTTTTCTTTTGCGAAACTTGTTAATCTTTCCTTTTCTATATCTTATCCGCTGTCCAGGATTGGGAAGAAAACAATCGATCCAAAAAGTTGGGAGCGCGATCATAGTAGTCTGGTTAGGAAGCTCATACTAGAGTATCCCCCTTTGAGCAAAGCTAGGGTCAACGCAGCATTTGTTACTCCTCCTCCATATCAATCACCCTGTTCTAGATTGACCGAAATGGCCGAGGATGATGTACCACCTCCACCACCTAAGACTACTGCTGAAATGTTGACTAAAATGATGACAATCTTGGAAGTTATGGGAAACCATGTGACATGGATAGAAAGCAAGGTTAGGAAAGATGATCCTCTTAACCATGATGATCCCCCACTTTGAGATGACAAGGTGGAAGAACTAAGTGCACAAATCAAAAACCTTGAGTTAGCTTTAACTCAAAACAATATCACAAGTGATTACATGATCAATGCTGAAGGATATTCCTCCCGTGTCAAGGGGAAACTCCTACCTAAGTTCTCTATGCCTGAAGTGCCTCTCTTTAAAGGGACTGATGATTCAAAAGATCATGTAAGGGCCTTCACTACCGCGACGGGCCTAATAGGGGTTGAACCCAATCTCTATATTCATCTATTCTCCCAATCCTTGGACCCCACTGTAAGGACATGGTTCTTTAAGCTTGAGCCCAGTCAAGTTCAAGAGTGGAACAAGGTGTCTAGCTTATTTCTAGCTAGATACGCCGACAATGTCATTCAATCAACTACTATGAGAGAGTTAGAGGCTATAAAGCAAGGTGAAAATAAAAGCTTCACCGACTTTGTCAACAAATGGAGAACTAAAGTTGCCGAAATGTTTGACCGTCCATCTCAGAAAGAGCAAATTCGGAACCTCAGGGATGTCAATTCAGTACGAGCTATTGTTGGTAGGTTCCAAAATTTCGCTGGGATGTCGCAGTTACAAGCAAATAAAGCGAAAACAACAGTTTACTTTGGGGGTGTTTCACAGCTTGTCCAAGAACAAATCCTGACAGAGACAGGCTTTTGTAAGGGGCTCTTTGCCATTTAGGTACCTTGGGGTACCACTCTCAGCTTCAAGATTGACTAAACACTTATGCAGACCTCTCCTTGATAAGATTGCAATGAGGACACGTCACTGGGCCAACAATTTTCTTACCTATGTAGGTAGGATTCAATTGCTTAACTCAGCTTTTTTTAGCATTCAAGCTTTTTGGGGGGCAATTTTTGTCTTCCCTAAGGAAGTCAAAACGATTTTGAGAAGTTGAGCAGGAACTTTTTTTGGGTTTGTACAGAGGGGAAGAGAAAATGTATGACGGTTAGCTGGAAAACTATATGTGGGCCAATGCATGTAGGTGGTCTGAATATTAAGGAAATACTTAGTTGGAACAAAGCTTGTATCCTCAAAAGGCTTTGGATCCTGGTTAATAACCATAATACTGTTTAGGCAGAATGAGTTTAAGCTTATTCCCTTAGACATGATGAGATTTGATGTGTGCAAGGAAAGCCTCAAGATTCCTGGTTGTGGAGATCCTTGTTACATGTTAGAGACGAGATGATTAATATTTGTGGTGGTCAGCAAGTAGCTCATCAAATGATGAAAGAATGGGTTCAAAATGGCAAGCTCAAGGTAGGTATGCCCTATGATCCTTTGAGACACAAGGGGAGGAAAGTGTATTGGCCTTGGGTAACCAATGAAAAGATGGTACTTCCTAAACATCGGGTGATAGCATGGTTTGCTGCCCACAGGAGGTTAGCTACAGTGGAGAACTTGAGAGCTAAAGGCATGCAGTTGTCTGATTAGTGTGTGCTATGTTCTATTGGCAAAGATTCACAAAGCCATCTTTTCTTTGAGTGTCAGTACTCTGCTGATGTTTGGTCTGGGCTTCTGCACTGGTTGGGTATTACAAGAAGATACTGGTGCTTAAATAGAGAAATGAAATGGATGCGGAGATGTTGTAGACAAAAACATGTTAAGAACCGAATGTGCAAAGCAGCTCTTTTGGGCGCAGTGTATGAAATATTGTGTGAGAGAAATAGGAGGATTTTTACCAATGAGAGAAGAACAACATCTCAGTTGATCACGCAAGTCCAGTACCAAGTGTGCATGCGAGCATACGCCACATATCCTGAGCAAATGGTGGCGAAAGCATTGCATTGAGATGCTATTGTGGTAGGCTGTTTTTTAATTGCTTGCAACTATTGTAATTAGCTAGATTACGCTCTTGTGGTATATGCTATTGGTTGTAATGTAAGGATACCACTTTGGTAGGCCTTCTTTTTGTGTTACACAGGTTTAATTCTTTTCTAAAGGGTATTGCATTGATACCTTTTGGAAGATGGAAATGAAAAGCTAATCATTTTTCAAAAAAAAATTATATATTTTTAAATGTAGAAAATCAGGAATGCTAGGAAAATAAATAAGGAAAATTTTTAAAAAGAGTGTCCAAGATTTGAGCTAAAAACTTGTATGGACTTAGTCTATGGTAGACCAATACTTTACATGGAGTCACCCTTCTAATAGTGAAGTCACCCCATACTTCACTTGCGGAGCCACCTAGTATTTCAGCTGTAGCCACTCTTATAATAGTGGAACCACCCCTTACTTTACCTGTTGTCACCCCTCAAATTTATACTTTTTGCCACCCCTCTACTAGTGGAGCCACCCTCTCAATGGTGGATCCAGGATTCGTAAATTGAGTATGTACAATAATATGTAAAACATATGCTATAATTGTTGTTTGGCTACGTACACACAGTATACAAAATTTTTAAATAATACCAAAAAAGTAGCATAATAAAGTAAAACACAAAACTCATTTGGAAAAAAAATAGTTATCACAATGGTGAGTCTTAAAAAAAACTTAGGATGAGAATCATAAATGTCGATTTTAATTATAGGGAAAAAGTTGTAAAACAAAAAAAAAGGAAAAGAAAGAAAGCATGTGGGCTGATCAAATTCAAATATAGTCATAAAGGGGGATAATAAAGTTGTCATTGAGGCTATTTAAGGAAAATGTCAAATCTCTTGGATCATTTTTAGCCTGATAATGGGCATTCGTTTGCTTATTCAACAGACATCACAATATCGTATCCAACACTGCTATCGTGAGGCGAATAGAGCAGCGGACTGGATGACCAAGTTTGAAAGTGCTACTCATGACAATTTCATGTGGGACAATTACCCGAATATTGAGTTTAGAAATATCCTTTTTCTGACGCGATGGGAGTCACCCTCGAGAGGAGGGCCTTCTAATCGTCTATCTCCTTACCTTTATAAAAAAAAAATAAAAAAAAAATGCGGAAAGCAAAAGAAATGAAAATTAAACAGGAGATTGGCTTTTGCAAAGCATCGAACCTCTGATCTATGCGGCAACAAAAAGAAACTTCACCAGCTACGCTGCTACCAAGATATGCCATAAGTCACGCATTCTTTTATTTATTATAGATATGCACGTGCATACCTATATTACCATGTGGATCCGCCACTGCACCCTCTACTTCACCTGAAGCCACCCATCTAATAGTGGAGTCACCCCTTATTTTACCTGGAGTCACCCCTCAAATTTATACTTTTTGATACCCCCTACTTCACCTAGAGCCACTCCTCTAATAGTGGAGTCACCCGCTACTTTATCTAGAGCCACCCTTCAAATTTACTTGGTCCATGGTGGGCTAAGTCCCACAAGACATGTTGTTGCCAAAAAGGTACCTATATTTCGTATAACTCGGATCATGGGCCGATTTGTTGAATAATGATGTATGCATGTAGCCTTTTTGGTGACAAAAAAAAATAATAAAAAAAGAGAAATTTGATAAAAATAATCCGAAGTTTCACCAATACGACAATAGTAATCCCAAATTGGAAAATATATATCATTAATCTGAAGTTGTCTTCAATCCCACAATATTGGTCCGTGAGTAACTTCGTCAACATTCCGTTAGTTTTTGGTTGATTAAAAGTACATTAAATAATTTTTTAACAGAAAAAACTGAGTTAGTATTAAGTAAGTATGTGGTTAATGTAAATTTATTTTTTTTTTTTGAGAGGGGAATAGGAGACTTTCATTCATAGAAAAGTCATACGGCATCTATATCGAAAATAACCTTAGAATATACTAAATCAACAGTACTAATAACAAATCTGCTAACAAAACAATTAACTAGAATACCCGGGCGCGACTCCCAACATGCATAGTAACCATGTGCTTCCTTTGATGCTTCATCTTTAACGGAAGTGGAGATCTTCACCTCAAGTACCGTAATTGTTTGCTCACAAAACGTTGTATGATACCATCGATCTTGTGCATATCCGGTCCCCAAATTCATATTACTTGATACTAAATCACACAATAGGCGAAGAGAGGATCCTACAAAGAGGAAAAATATAAAAATCCTTAATAACTCCATAAAAGGGAGAGAAAATTTATTCCACTTAGAGAGCATAAACTAGAAATCAATGACAAAAAGAGGTGGAAAACATGAATCACAGGCCAGGAATGGCCTAAATCGACCTTTCCGACCTGAAAATTTGTCCTAGCAAAAATTAAGGTTGAGAGAGGAAGAGAAGAGGCAAAAAAGAGAGGTTGTGGTTAATGTAAATTGATCTTCATTACAAAATTAGAGAATTCATTCCCTTCTTCCCCAAACCCTTCAAAAAAAGGAAAAAAATCACTTCTTCCCCAACCACGAGCCCAGCCATTCCCACCTTCATTCGCCCACCAGTCCACAACCCCACCACCATATTCGACAACCGACGACCACCCACAATCCCCACCGCCACCACAACTAACCCATCATCTCGACCCTCCTCCACCACCCACGCCACTTATAAGCTCACCACCACGAGCACCACAACCCCACTTGTTCCCTAACCGCCAGAAAACCCCCCCACCACCATAAACCTACGCACCCCTCATTCCATCTCAGCCATCACCTCACCAAACCTCACTCGCGACCACCGCGACCCCACCACGCCACCACCTTCACGTCGTTTTCTTAATTTGTTATTTCAATTGATCCGAAATTCGGATTTGAAGTTGGGTTTGGAAATTTGTTAATTGGATGAGAGAGAAATGGGTTACAATTTACCAATGTGAGGGGTCGAAGATGGTGGTCGTGGACCGTGGCGATGGAGAGATGAGGGTAGTAAGGTGGGTGGTTAAAGATGGTGGTTGGGACAATTGAATGATTCTACAAATACTCTTCATGATTTAATGAATTATGTTCTGTAATTGGAAAATTTCATGATTATAGAACAGCTTTATGTAAGGTTGATTGTATTTGAGGATGGCAGGAGAGAGAAATAGGAGCAGGAAGGACGAGAGTGAACATTATTTGGCCAAAAAAAACAAGGGAGATAGGGTGGAGGGAATTGAAGGAGAGAGAAATTCAATTAACAAAAAACTCAGCAAAACATAACGTCACACTAACCCCGTTAGATGCAGACCATTTGTGTGGGAGCAATTGAAAGTTTGGATTATTGACATCAATATTTCATCTTGGGATTATTATTGTTAGATTGGTGAAACTTTGAATTATTTATATCAAATTTTCCTAAAAAACTTTAAAGTTTGAATCTCCTTGAAGTGTAGTATTGACTTTTGACCGACTTTGGACATTTTATCGGATCCAATTGGAGCGGGAAAGGCCTTGGATTAATCAACGAGCCCATCCCGTGAATAGATCACATTGGCCCAAAATTTATTGAAAGGTTAGTGGAAAATTTTGCTTGTAGAAATTTTAGTATTGCATGACAACGGCTCATAATTGGGCCCAATTGAAATTATCGTACAATCTACAATCATCGTTGGGTTCATAAACATAACCTGATCCAATAAATCCGGCCTGCGGGCCGCTCCGTCATGTTCGTGTTAAGGTTGATCCCAATTTGTGAATACACCAAAAGATAAGAAAAAGAGAAAGAAAAAAAAAAGGAAATAGTAAAAAGCCAAAATTAAGTTTGGCTACCTAGGTATGTCTTGTATGTTACGTGAGTCAATACGGAAAGATGGACTTTTTCTTCTTGACCTTTCCTTGGCCCACAAGTGACAAGTGAAGAATAGATCAAGGTTATGCGTATTGCCTAGTAGTCTAGTACTAAAAGGAAAGAGGTTTTGACGAGATGAACTAGCTCGAGTGGCGGTATGTGAAGACCGTGAGTCTCTAGAGAAATCCTAATTAGAGGGAAATCTAATTAGGTGAATAATTACAGTAGGGAGTTCGTAGATAAGACGTTTGTTGGTTCGGATAGAAAACGTGGTGTTTGTTGGTTCGGGTATAAAATCAACAGGTTCTTATAACGGGTATTTGTGTCAATTCTAGTATTTTGGTAATAGTATCAGTCGGGCATATTGATATTGTACTGGGTGGCTTGTACTAGGAGTTGTGTCGTATACTGTTGGTAGATGTGTTAATGATTGTTTTAGGATACGTTTCTAGAACGGATGGTTCCGACTTGTAATCACTAGTGAGTTTTTAGTGGATTTGTCTGTTGGTTTAACCCGTGGTTTTTTCTCCAATTGAGAGATTTCCATGTTAAATCTGGTGTTGATTATTGTGTGTTATTTTCAGTATTTTATTGTTAATTCCGTCATTGGAATTAAAGTGCTTAGGTGCTAATCGAAGGAATTTGTTGAGTGGGTCAAAAATCTCAATGAATGGTATCAGAGCTTATGATTAGTGATCTTGGGAGCATTCATGGTTATGGAAGATGAAGACACACACATGAGATCCGGCTATAGTAAGTTCGTGTTAATGGGCACTGGAAAGTGAAGCGAATCTAAGTTTGTTCTGCACAAATTGTGATGCGGGAGATTTGTTGAGGTTGATCCCAATTTGTGAATACACCAAAATATAAGAAAAAGAAAAAAAAAAAAAAAAGGAAAAAGTGAAAAGCCAAAATTAAGTTTGGCTACCTAGTATGTCTTGTATGTTACGTGAGTTAATAAGGGAAAAATGGGCTTTTTCTTGTTGACCTTTCCTTGGCCCACAAATGACAAGTGAAGAATAGGGCATCAAGGTTATGTATGAACTAGCCCGAGCGGCGGTATGTGAGATCGTGAGCCCTCAGAGAAATTTCAATTAGGGGAAAATCTAATTAGGTGAATAACTATAGCAAGGAGTTTGTAGATGAGACGTTTGTTGGTTCGGACAGAAAATTAACTATAGTGGCGTTTGTTGGTTCGGGCATAAAACCAACGGGTTCCTACAACAGGTATTTGTGTCAATCTTAATATTTTGGTAGTAGTATCAATCGAGGCGTATTGATATTGTACTATTGGGCCGCTTGTACTAGGAGTTGTGTCGTATATTGTTGGTAGATGTGTTATTAATTGTTTTAGGATGTGTTCTTAGAACGGATGGTTCTGACTTGTAATCACTATTGAGTTATTAGTGGATTTGTCTGTCCGTTTGGCCCGTGATGTTTTCTCCAATTGAGGGGTTTTCACGTTATATTTGGTGTTGATTATTGTGTGTTGTTTTCAGTATTTTATTGTTAATTCCGCAATTGGTATTATAGTGTTTGGGTCCTAATCGAAGAGATTTGTTGAGTGGGTAAAAAATCCCAACAGTTCGGACTCTCGTGTTCATAGCGAACATATCAGACTAGCTGAACAACCAGCGCAAGCACTGACTACGTCAGCGTAGGACCAACAAGGGCTAGTATAGCTCCTAGAAGCCAGCAGACACAAGACATGTGGGAATGGAGATTCAAACCCATGACCTTGCCTTACCAAACCACTTGAGAATAAGTTTGGAATCACTAGACCACCACCCTTGTTGGTCATTCTCACCATATTTAAGTGGGGGCATTTCTCCTTAACACTCAAATTGTAGATCCTCGCGTTCAAACCTTCTGAGGAGCACCTATACGAATTAATTCGTGGAATACCCAAGGTTGTACGTTAGGAGATGCCCTTTATCAAACAAAAAAGAAAATTTAGATCCTCGCCTGACCGCCCTTGCGTGTGAGGTGCACTCTATTAGCTACATGTTTCGTTGTTATTCTCGAACTCAAGTTCGCTCAAAGACATGATTATGTTTCTTCGCTTGTAGTAAATTGTAATTGAGTCAGCTTACTTTTGATATCAACATGTCGTGACTCATGAATCATTTCGTACTATATGTACTCTTAAACCTAATTAAACTCAACACAAAAATGAGGAAATTAACTAACCAAAATTCAAAGTAAACCCAAACCAAAAGCCCCCTAAAACCCGACATCAACACTTATTCAAATTTCAACAGATACCCAAATAAAAAAGAGAATGATACATTCAACCACTGAGTTGCCAACCCTCAATTTTATTGTATCTATCTCTCTTCTCTATTTTCACAATTTCTCTCCTCTATTTTTTTTTTGGTCTTTGCCAAGGGTATCCACCATCGATCACAGTGATTAACCCTCTCGCCCCAACTGTCAGCACACTAAGCGATAGGGGGCTGGCCAAGAGATTTTTTTCCATTCGTAAGAGTTGGGATTCGAACCCCCAACCACTTGTTTAAGGAAAATGTTGAACCACTACACCAACCCCTCTATTTTCAAAAGTAGCAATTCAAGAAGGAAAAAGTTAGATACAATATTTAAGTGGGTTGGTCACCCACTAGGTGGATAAAACATTTTCCAAACAAAAAAATAGAACCGACCCACCCCATTAAAGTAATTAAACACCTTTACCCAAAAGCAACATTTACTCATGCTGGCAACCTACCAAATTTCTCCCAAAAAATTTCAGCCCATGAAACACGTGGAGTTATAAGAATCCTCCAACAGTCACGGGGGGCAGGAGAGAGAGAGAGAAAAAAATAAAAAAAGAAAACGCGGGCAAGACGACGGACCTTTTTCTGTAAACCTTTGTTTGTTTTTTTTGGAAAACCTTTGGTTTTTGATAAACCATCATATATAAACCAATGTGTTGTCCCATATTTTAGCCTCCCATTATAAACACAAACACCCGTCCTTTTCTGGCTTCATTTATATCAAACAATCCCACAACTGACAAAACACAACACTAACATCCACTCTCTCTCCCTTTTTTCCCCTTTATTACCGCCATTATTCAATCCATGCAAACTGTTTTCGGAAACAAAAAAAACTCCCGATTATATCCGTTTTTCTCTCCTCTTTTTTCTGTTTCCTAAAACAAAAATAAAAATGGGAAACGGTTCAAAGAGCAAGTTTTTCCTTTGTTTTCGTCCTTTAGATATAAACGACGATACCGATACCGAAAGCGTCGATTGCTTCATCTCTACCACCACAACGTCAATGGATTCCGTTTCTCCTACCGACAGAAAACCCAGTATTCGACGATCGTTTTCCGGCGCTTTTAAAACGGCTCTTTCCGACAATTCTTTGGTATGTTTTCTCAACCCAAAAAACGCGTTTTTAATTTTATTTCCCTGTTTCTAATTCACAAAAACTTGTATGAGACCGTATTTTTGTGCTTAATTCCTTATGATCTTGAGTTTTTTTCCTATTTCTAATTTGTGTTTTTGATTAATATTACAGAGCAAAAGAATCAGAGAGAACAAGAGTAGAAAAAGACTACGCCAAAATAGCGGGAATTATTTCTCCGGTGAATCAGTTTCAACGATTAAAGACGACGTTATTTATTCACCAACGTCGGTTTTATCTCCTTGTTCATCATCTTTGTCAGAGAGTTCGAAGAGTTTATTGTTAGAAGAACCCAGAACAGAGAGATCAGGGGAATTAATTCGAAGAACAAGAAAGAGAAAACAAAGTATAAGTTTGAATTATGCTTTGTACATGTTACTTGTGAGTTTATGGGTGACGGTTTTTTGGGGGAAATTTGTTGCTGTAGTGTTGACAACAATTTGGGTTTATTTTGTTAGAGTTTATTTGGGAAAATTTATGGATGAGGGTAAAAGAATAGGAGGGTTGATTGATAATAGTAATAATTTGTGTCGATTGTGGGAGAAGAGGAGAGAGAAAGTGAGACAAGGGATTCCTGTTGGATTTTGGTGTTTTTCTATGGTTGCCTGTAAATTGCAGAGCATGCTAAGGGGAGTACAGTAAATAATAACTGTTTTCCAATTTAGCCCAATTTTGGTTAGTTATAATTGTAGATTTTGATTTGTTTTTCTAATTTGGTGTTAATGTATAGGGGAATATTAGTGTTAAGGATTAGTTGTTGACAAATGCAATTTTGTGTAATTGTGCATTTTGAAGTATGAAAATTGAAGTTTTCATTCTCTTTCAATAGTATGTTTGTGGATTTGATCTCATGGCTCTTCACTAATGGTGTGTTAAGGAGTGGGATGTGTCACACACTGATTGACTACGATTCAGATGTAAGGGCAAAAAAATGAATGTCATACATTGAGTTTCGAGTGTATGATATATTGATTTTGATGTGTTTATCTCTCTTCCGTGCTTTTCAAAGGATTATGGGTTCCACTCTAATCCCCCTTGCTTAAAAATTAATGTATCATACATGTAATATATGGCAATTACTATTATTAATGGTCGAAGTGATTATTGATTAATAATGAAAAGTTAAATGTATGATACATCTATCCATTTGGGTTGGCGATCCACAATGTTATTGTACCTGTTTTTTTTTTTTTTTTTTCTGAGGGAAAAATGGAAATTGAATTAATAATAGGCCATACGGCATCTACAAACGATATCAAATTCAATAATAAACGGCTTTAAAACATCAGAGAATATTCTAATAGGAAGACTATCAAGTACTTGAGATTTGACAATTCTGAACGGCTTCCTTTTTATCGTTGTTTTCCATATCACAGCCTCTTTGCGGAAGATCCTGCCATAGCCTTGATGAATGCACCACTCTGACATCATAGACTGCCTCTTGAAGAATAAAATTGGCAGTATACCCGTACGAACGAACAGAAGTCGCAGACTATCAACTTCACGTTCTACCTTCAATTCCGACCCATTAAGATAGAGACTGAGATGTCCTGTAGCCAAGAAGAAAAACCTCTGAGCAGAGGGCATCCCATCGAACTCCATAAACCATAAACCACCAAAGATCCTTCCAAAGATGAAGAGATAATCCTCACAAAAAGGAGTCGATATTAACCTCACAAAATGAGTCAAAATGAACCTCACAAAAGAAGTCAAATTTACCTCACAAATAATTTGATCGAAATCTCATCAAAAGGAGCGATTAAAACCTCACAATGGAGCGAATTTTATTGACATACTCAAACAAAAACCTAAATTACAATGGAAGAAAAGGAAAAACAACTAGATACATGGGCTTATCGCTGGTAGATGACCAACGACAGCCTCAATTTCATACCCTATAGAGTTTCAAGGTGTTGAGAGAGAAAAGAAGGCTAGGGTTTTTTGCGTGAAGGCGTTTAATTAGTATAAGCAGATATGTTATTGTACCTATTAACCTATCTCTCTCATCTATTTCCTTTCCATAACATTAAGTGTATGGTACATTGATTTTATGCGAGGGGAATTAGAATGGGACCATGGACCTTTGGAAAGCGCGGGGGTAATTTGGTAATATTGGTAAAGCGTAGATGAGAGAGATAGACACATTAAAATGAATGTATCATACACTCAATGTATAACATTCATTTTTCCAAATTTATATAATTTTTTTGCACAAAAACTCATTTGAGATATAATAACTCATTTGAGACGGCGGTCTCAAAGTGAGGCGCATTAAATGAGTATGAAGTCAGCATGACGTCAGCATAACGTTATAATTCGCTATAGAAGTGACCTCATGCTGACGCAGCCTCATAAGAAACCTTTTAATAATTTTAACTTCGTTAAAATCTCTTGTAGTATGAATTACGACATTGACTCGAGGAAAGTGATTTGAATAAATCAGTCCAAAATCCTTAATTTTACTTTTGTTTTTATCAATCAAAATGTATATATAGTTTACCCTTTATGTCATGATAAAATTGAAAGCATTACTCCGATATCTGTGTTAGTGTTGTTGATTTAGGAAAGTGATATTAATAGCAACTTATTTTTAGGAAAGTTTTAAGTTAGGGTTCTTTGTCCCTTTACCACCCAACTTTATTTTTGGATGTATTCTTTGTTTTTTTTGTTTCTATTATTATTATTATTATTATTATTATTATTATTATTATTATTATTATTATTATTATTATTATTATTATTATTGATTTAGATTAGTTCAGTTCAGTTATGAGTTCTCATTCACATAGTGTTATTTGTTATAAGTTTACTTTAGTTTTGAATTGTCATTGTTTGTCCAGTATTAGAAATTTTAGGGAGTTCTTTCCACTTAGGCTCCGTTTGGTTGGGGTGAAAACAGTTTTTCTGGAAAACAGTTTTCCCATTTTCCGTTGTTTGGTTTACAATGAGAAGGAAAATGGTTTTCAGGGGGAAAAGCATTTTCACCTATGTAGGTGTAAATGTTTTCCCTTCAAAATGAAGGGAAAACGGTTTTCCGTTGGTGGGACACTATGTCTCCGCAGCACTAATAATGGACTTGATCATCGGGTTTGGTTGTCGGGACTTCGGGTAATAAAAACAAACTCGCACACGACTTGATTGGGCCTCGGTCCGAACTTTCGGACCACTTTCTCGATATTGTTCTTTTTCTTCACATAAGTATAACTTTTTACTCCGATATGTGTTTGAGGTGATTTTTTTTTTGAATCCACCTAACTTTTCGAGATCGACGCAACTATGTTAGTAGATTTTATTTTTTATAAAAAATAATTTTTTGGAAAATTATTTTCCGTTGTAACCAAACAACGGAAAATGTAAATATAAATACATTTCACTCTGAAAATACTTTTCAGTTAAAAACGATTTTTCGCCCAACCAAACAAAGCCTTATTAGATTTGTTTTTGGTTCATTTTAAATTGGAGATGTACTTTTTCACTCGAGCTACTTTTGTATGAAATCGTCCAACTCATAAAAAAGTAGCATTACTGTTCAGAATTATGAGAATCACTTATTATGAGTCGTCATCCTTGTTCAAATGTTGTGAATTCAAAACGGCGTATATGAATCAGAAGAATCAGAGTAGGTTCCAATATTTTCTGATTGCGCGTAGATACGGCCACCAAAAATCGTGTTAAACAAATTTTTTTTGTCGTAAGGCACTCAAGGAGTATATATTCTTATAATTAAATCAAAGACAATCTACTGGTTGAGTGGTTGGTCATATTCAACAGTCAACACAATACAAGTTTGACATTTGACAACACTGTTTTTAACTTAACACTGATGCAATAGCTACAGATATCTTATTTAGTGGTTGCAAGAATGGGAGCCACACTCCAAATTATGCAATCTAAAAGTGTAATTAGACACCAATCATACTGAGAACAGAGCAACAAAGGGAACAGAGACGATTAGAAAGGGAAATATCTAGATATAAAATATTACTTTCTACGTCCGGTGAAAATTTGTATACTAAACTTTTTAAGGTTTAAGTTTACAAATTTTGACCATAGATATGTCAAAAATTTATAATGTAAAAATATTATTGTTGGATTCATTTTTAATAGTGTTTTTGAGAAGTCATAATTTTATAATTTTCATATATACACGTGATTGTAATTATTTGCGGACTTGAAATCATTAGTGTATTGAAGACTGTGAAAAACTACCGTACAAACTTTTACTGCTGAGGAAGTACCATTTATGTAGATAATAAAATAAAAACTGTGTTGTTAGTTACGTCCAACTTCAAGGGAAAGGTAGTCCTTCACTCAACTACTGAAGCATATTATTGAATCAACTAATCAAGCACCTATTAATGAAGGACACACTTGAAGCAGATTAATCCGACTTGATTGCTACCAACGATAATCTCGTGACAATTATTTAATGCAACTATGCAAGTCAGTGAAATCTGCTTAGAATATTAGGTTGATGCTGTGCCTTTTTGGTTCCCATTAGCTTTCATTAGGCTTTAAAGTTGGGCCGAAAAGGCAACTTACCTAAAGCAAATCCATTAGACTTGTAGATAAGACTTCGTTAAGAAGAAAACAGATAAAATATACAATGATTGTCCATGACAAATTGATAAGGAAGAATCAGTATTGGTCCACCTTGGACTAAGGGTGTGTTCTTTTTCACTTATTGGATCTTACTTAATAAGTGAAAATTAGTGGCAAGACCTTACTCAATCAGTGGAAATCAATGGCAACACTTACTGAATCAGTGAGAATCAGTTGCAGGACCTTACCCAATAAGTGGAAATCAGTGGCATGACCTACATTCCTACTCACAGAATCAGTGGTAGGACCTTATTGAATCAATGGAAATCAGTGGAAGGACCTTACCGAATCAGTGGCAAGACCTTACCCAATCAGTGAGAATCAGTGAGAGGACCTTACTCAATCAGTGAGAATCAGTAGAAATAAGTGGAAAAGAATGCACCCTAAATCCACACAAGTTTTTGTATTTATGTTCAGTATTATGTCTGTAAGGGTCTCTTCTTTTCATTGTTTCCACTGATCCGATCTTATTCACTAAGAATCTGTCAGTTGCTACTAATCTCACTAATCCAGTGATAACTAAGGTAACACAACTGATTCTCACTACTTAGGGTGTGATCTTTTCCACTTACTCATTAGTAAGTTGGTTCATCAATTCAATTCAGTGGAATTTAGTTCAATACAGTACAGTGGAGTTCAGTTCAGTTCAGTGATTTACTCTCCCTCACATTTATTACTATTTATTTAGTTCAATTCAGATCAGTCCATTTTATTTATTCAATTAAGTTCAGTTCAATATAATAGGAAAGAATACACTCTCAGCAAGGTCCAAGGTCCATTTTAATTATTCAATTTAGTTCAGGCTTGGAAGCTCATGAGCAACAATAATTTGGCTAGTCTGAATATCAAGACTAAATATTGGGGATCAGAAAAATGGTTTTGCTCCTTTTGCCAAAGGTTCCCACATTTGGCAAGATGTTGGGAAAGGATGGGATATTCTTTAAGATAGCATGATATGGCCATATGGGTGGTGAAGAATGGGACTGCAATCAGTTTCTGGGATGATAATTGGACTAGGTTGGGTAGACTTAAGGATCTGGTTGAGGGGTCTCTTTCTCTCCCTGAAGTTAACATGACCTTGACTCTTGTCTGGTTGATGGTTCTTGGGTTTTCTCTAGTGCGTCCTTTGTCTTCCTAAAGACATCCTAAATGTGATGACTGGTACCCCTATTTGTTTTGACAGTAGAACTAATTTTAGGACTAGTACTTATGTTTTGGATGATAAATTTGGGACTACTACTGCATATAGAGATCTCATTGGTAATTTGTAATCTAAATATGTGAATGTGAAGAACACTAAATGGATTTGGATACTTAAAATTCTCTCAAAAATCCAGTTTTGTGTGGCTTGCTTTTAATGATCGATCGATTGCCTCATATGATGACTCTTTTCCATAGGAAAATTATTGATTCTGCTCACTATAAGTTTTAAAGTGACACCACTGAATTTGTTTTGCATGTCTTAAAGGACTGTGTTATGGCTAGTGACTTTTGGGGTGAGCTCCACTTTCCTTATTCTGATAATACTAATATTCAGGAGTGGCTTAAAACAAACCTACTGGTAGATAGGGGCACCTTTGAGTCTAAACCAATAGCTACTGTGTTTGCTTTAATCATTTGGGAGATTTGGAAAAGGTGGAATAAAACCATCTTTAAAGGGACTGTTCCTCCTCTTCATTATTGTGTTAAATCACTCTGTTCTCGGTGTCTGAATTCCTCTCTAACAAAACCACCAACACCCCTAATGTGAGCAACTCCACAGTTCATCTTTCTTGTCATCTCCAAATTGCTTCCAACTTGGAGCAGTTAATGGAAGAATAGTTGCTTTTTGAGCTACTGTTCCTAAAAAGCTGCTGAATTGACTCACCGTCTCATCATCGGGGCCAACCGGTTCATCATTTAACTCAATTATCAGGCGCTGGTCTTCATTTCGGTCATACACCTTATGACATATTGTGGGTCCTCTCTTTCGCTTTTCGTCACCTACATCTAGTTACACCAAGTTTATGATAATTTACAAAAGTAATAAAAAGTACAAGTATTTATTAAGACAATTGCTGAGCTGCTGTATTTGAAATAATAGTAACTTACTAGATTTTCTACTGATCTCATTTTGGCTTTCTGATAAACTTTGCGATTCTAGCTCTGATGATCGAGTAGTTTCTCCCCTCTTTTGGGTGTCTTGATGGCGCACAAGTTGATGTGATAAAGCACTCTTAAGTTGAGGCATTGGTGAAGCAATCTGCTGTAACCTCTGTCTTCGTTGCTTGAAAGCCTCAGCTAATGTTGTTGCTCTTGTTTTTGCCTGCTTCATTTTTGGAACCTGTAAAACAACAAGAAAGAAAGGGAAAAAAATAGTACAAGAGACAGTAGTTTTTAGTTAAATGTACAATACACATGTAATAGGTAATACGATAACAACTGGAGCTATTCATAAAAGACAGACACCATAAGTTCTTAAAAGAAAAAAAAAGTTCTAACTCAAGACGAACCAAATAAAGGACAGAACAAGTTTGAACAATGCATATTTTCTAACCCATTAGCAAAAAAAAAAAAACAAAGAACAAAAGGAATTAAGTATAGATTCCAAAACTTCATGAAGTAGGATCCATGAAATCCCATAAGGTATCATCTTCAATTTCGTCATCTGAAACTTCATTCTCAGCCTCTGGTTGAGCATCGAAAACATGGGGAGGCACTTCAACAATTGTGTCCGGTAAGTCGCTCCTTGACCAATTAACATCATTAGCATGAGTAGATGTCACAAATTGAGCACCTATGTCATTGGGTTCACCCCAATAAGCTTCTTCTGTATTTGCATCTGAAATTTCATTCACGTCAAACAAATCTCTAAGCATAGTTTTCATAACATAGTGCCAATATGTATCTACAGGATCTTGTATGTAAAATACTTGGTTTACTTGGGAAGGCATCACAAAAGGGTCATCTGAAGAGCATACTCTGCTGAAATTCACACGTGTCAGCCCATATGCATCTTGTTGTCCGCGAAACCATTCACAACGAAACAAGACAATTCGAAAATGACCAAAATAATCCAACTGAATGATATCTTGTATGACTCCATAATATGTGACATCTCCCACAACATGATTTTGGTCCCTAGAACTTGCAAAACTAGGTGTTGAAGCTGTCAAAATCACTCCACTACACTGAGTCTTGCGTGTTGCATCATGTGCTGCAGTGTAAAACCTATATACATTTATTAGGTAACCTCTGAAACTTCTTACATCATAATCAGGACCTCTTGACAAAGCTTTAATTTCAACAGAAACATTTTCATTTTCTATACGATCCTTAAACCAAGTAACCAGATCATTAGTGTGACTTTGTACCCTCGCCCATCTGCTTTGTCTACCTCGCTTACGCATACTGTCCACTATCGTTTGGTGTTCACTACAGCACAACATTATAAAGAGATTAGTATCAACTATTGGGTGCGTTGAGAAATTAATAACATGAAGAAAACTTTAAAATACATCAATGTCAAAAATGCATTCTTACCGAATATATTCATCAATGTGGTCACAATTGAACAGTACATATCGATGTGCTCGAGTCAAAGTCTCTTCATCCAGACACTTCTTCTTACCTCTGTTTCTCTTCTTACAACCAAGAGGACGTCCAACATCTGGAAATAATATACTTGGTGCTTTGTTGGTGCAAACATCATCTGAGTTCCTTGAAGGCCTATTTAGCTTTGAGCTGACATCGTCACTGAGATACCTGGAGCAAAATACAAGACATTCTTCTGCCAGGTATCCTTCAGCAATAGAGCCTTCTGGTCGAGCTCGATTTTTTACATATCCCTTCAATTTGCCCAAATACCTTTCCTTGGAAAACATCCAGCGATAATGCACAGGCCCCCCGAGTCTAACCTCCTCAACTAAATGAACGGGTAGGTGAACCATTACATCAAAAAAACTAGGTACAAAAATCTTCTCAAGTTGACAAAGTATATCTACAATTTCAGATTGTAAATGTTTAAGATCCACAACTTTGATAGCTTTGCTACACAAACCCCTAAAAAAGGCACCCAACCTGATCAATACTAGAGACACTTGTTTAGGCAATGTTTTCCTAACCGCAACTTGCAATAAATAATGCAGCAAAATGTGAGCATCATGACTTTTATAACCAGATATTTTTCTCTCAGTTGAATGGACTGATCTAGAGATGTTTGATGCACATCCATCAGGAAATTTCACACCTTTAATGACATCACAGAACATAGTTTTCTCCTGATTTGACAATGAAAAGCAAGCTTTTGACAGAAAAACATGCCTACCATCCCCCGACCGCTTAGGTTGAAGGTCTTTTCTAATGCCCATATCTTGAAGATCAAGGCGCACATTTAGATGATCCTTTGTCTTTTCGATGATCTCAAGCAATGTGCCAAGAATATTGTCAACTATATTTTTCTCAATGTGCATCACATCAAGATTGTGAGGCAAGGTGTTGGTCTCCCAATATGGCAATTCAAAGAAAATAGATATCTTCTTAAATGGACAAGTTCTATCTTTGTTCTTCTTTTGTGTCTTCCCAAAATTATTTATAAAGCCTTCTAACACTGTTAGTATATCTCTCCCGGACAACCTAGAAGGAGGTGGCCTTGTCTCAAGATTCCCATCAAAGGAGCTCTTATTGCGACGCCAAGGATGGTTTTCATCCAAAAATCTTCGGTGACCCATGTAACAAGTTTTCCTGCTATATTTGAGGTATCTAGACCATGTTTCACAATTGCAGCAAGGGCAAGCCAACCGACCTTTCGTGCCATATCCAGAAAGCATAGCATATGCAGGAAAATCACTAATAGTCCATAACAAGGTTGGACACATTAGAAATATTTCATTTTTCAAGGCATTATAAGTATAGATCCCACTTACCCACAAATCTTTTAATTCATCAATTAATGGTTGTAGGTAAATATCTATATCGTATCCTGGAGAACGAGGGCCTGGTATGATCATCGACATGATATAGTATTCTGGCTTGTTAGATAACAAAGGGGGCAAATTATATATGGACAACACAACTGGCCAAATACTATATGAAACATTCATAGTACGAAATGGATTAAAGCCATCACTCATAAGGCCAAGCCTCACGTTACGCGGTTCAGATGCAAAATCCTGATGTAAAGAGTCAAAATCTTTCCAAGCTTGTCCATCAGCAGGATGCCTTAAGACATCATTATCTTTGGAGCGTTCTACTTCATGCCATGTCATATGTTCAGCCGTTTTAGAAGACATAAAAAACCTCTGCAACCAAGGTTTTAAAGGAAAATAACGCAAAACTTTTGCTGGAGTACCAGACTCGGATAGGATTCCCTCAACCTGTTGTTTCTCATCTAACTTCCATCGGGACATCTTACAAATATGGCAATATGTATCCTTTTCATGCTCCTTCCAATACAACATGCAATCATTTGGGCAAACATCTATTCGCTTATAATTTAGTCCTAAGTTCCTCACCATTTTTTTTTCCTTCATTGAAAGACTTAGGAATTTTAGCAAATGGAAATGCTTCAACCAAAGTTTTCATAAGATCAGTGAATGAAGCGTTGCTCCACCCATTAACACATTTCAACTAGTATAGCCTAATTGTGAATGAAAGAACTGAAAAATTCTTACAATCCGGATGCAGGTTTTCTTGGGCATCATCTACCAACTTATAAAACTTTTTAGCATTTTCATCAGGCCCTTGGTGAACTCTATCTCCCTGTAAGTTAGTAGACTGATCTCCCACTAGATCTCTAAAGACATTAGATAACATCCCATCCATATCGTCAACACTGTTATAAAGGGTATCCTGCCCACGCCTAGTTGATCCCGCTGTTAATCCCTCACCATGGAAGTTCCACACTTTATATTTCTTGCTAAACTCATGGACTATCAAATGATTGTAAATCACTTCTCTAGTGAACCAGTAACGATTAAAACAGTTATCACAAGGACATAAAATTTCGGGCTCATCATCTTCTGAATCATCATCATCTCCAACTTCCATGGTTAGATTATTGAATGCATAATCGAGAAAATTTTGAACACCAAGTCTATATTCTTCGCTAGTTTGCAGTGCATCAATCCAATCTTTATTTATATGTGACATACCTTAATATTCTGTAAAATTCATGGATGCATGAAACTATATGAGTATGTAAAAGAACATGATTTTTTAGGACTAGAAGCATCTAGGCATGTTATGACTCAACTTAACAAGTACACATTACACTTATGATTGTTGCCTATAACACACAAAGTTTAAGAGAACACAACAAATAAAAGGCAGGAAAAAAATAAAACACAAACAACAATAATGAGTACATATAAGGAAAATAAGGAGCAACAACTACTACCTTCCCATGAGGAGGCTTAGATCTTTCACCGCCCAGTTGTTCCTCATCTACCAAATCCTCATCAGTAACATTAACTTCTTCTCCAGCACCATTAACATCGGGAATATACTCAGTATCTTTCTTAATAGCCATTCGTTTCCCATTCCCCTTTTTCTGTCTTTTATTGTCTACATGATTGATATATAACTTAGCACTTTCCTCCAGCCCCATAGATTCGAGTTTTTTCTTATTCTCGTTAATCTTCACCAATCTTTGCTTCTCATACTCCAACATGGGAGTTTCGGAACCTTGAGAGCCAGAACCTCTTGTGGTTTGCTTATTGAGTTTCGTTTTTCCCATAATTGAAACTAAAAAAAGCCATCATTTAAAACGAAAAAATTGAAAATATTATAGGGTGAAAGGTGGCTAACAATATTACAGCAAATACAGATTCTAAACTGAATTAGAATTAAAAACTCAAAATATCAGATTAGAATCTTCTGTATAGAAAGCACTCACAATTATGAGCTAATCACCTTCTAAAGTGTACAAAAACCAGTCCTAAATTATCTGAATTGTTACTACCATAGGAGCACTGGATTTTAATCAAGTCTCCAGCAGTTTAACAAGGAAACTACAATACATGCATAACACAGGTCTGGATACAGCAACAGATTACAGTGTAGTACATATAAAAAAAAAAAATCTGATTTGTTACTACCATATGTGTAATGCATTTTAATCAAGTCTCCAGCATTTTAACAAGGAAACTACAAGTTATACATGCATAACACAGGTCTGGATACAGCAACAGATTACAGTGTAGTACATATAAAAAAAAATCTGATTTGTTACTACCATATGTGTAATGCATTTTAATCAAGTCTCCAGCACTTTACAGCAAGAAGAATACAGTGTAGCACATAGCAAAAATCTTCATTTAGCTCCCAATTACCAATCTTATCCATTCACTATTTGACCCACAGCTAATGTACTTTCTGTTCACTGAACTTTCAGCCTTATGACATGCAAAACTAGGCTTAAAGAGGGTATAAAAGGTTCTGGATACAGCAGCAGAAAATAGTGTACTACATAGCAAAAATCTTCATTTAGCTCTCAATTACTAATCATATCCATTCACTATTTAACCCACACCTCATGTACTCTCTTTTCACTGAACTTTCACCCTTAAGACACATGCAAAACAAAGCTTAAAGAGGGCATAAAAGGTTCTGAAATATAAGTCAAAAAACAGATTTAGATTCACAACTTTTATCCGAAAAAAGAACTAGAAACAAGGGGTCCAAATCAGCGCCTCTGAACTTTGAGTTGTATTGCCTTGATTTCTTAATATCTAAGATCATTAAAAAACAAAAGAACATGCTGGAAACGCAGGTCATTAATGAGTCACAATTATGTTTAAAACAGGGGCGAAGAGTCTGGGGAACCAACAGAAATTCAGATTCAGTTCTTATAAAAAATCCAGCATGTAAACATTGAATTAACATGTCTAACTCACTAGTAAATAAGTTCAAACAGTCTCTTAACCTACACTTGCAGATCAGTATTCAATGTAAATGACATGTAAGATCAAAAGATTCCAAAACAAGGACAAGTTCATCAATCTGCCCTACTTATTAATGCAATGATCATAGATTTTAAAACCAACACTAACACACACACTATATTGGGGGGTGTTTACTAGGTAATTAGAAAAATAAAAATAAACAAAAAAGGAAAAGGAAACTAAAATTAATCTAACTGTTTCAATTTACTAGTGAAGCAAGATGAGTTGAAAGCTCAAGAATTTGGCTCAGTTCAAATCAAATTCAATGACTTTAGCTAAAATCTCTGATTTCCAACAAGCCACCAACAAATTGAAGCCTGAAATAACCAACTAATAACTTTTGCATAATTCAATTTCTGAAACGGGAATACTTTAAATTGGCATGAATAACAAGAACAACGCAACATCATCAATCAGATTTTCACCATGACACTAATTTGATCTTATGATCCCAAATGTGTGAATGAAGTGACTAATCCACTACTTTGGTAAAACAGAGTACCATTAGGGGCCAAACTTACCTCTCTACAGTAATCAAAAATCACAAGCAAATATGAAATAACAACCAGACTATAAACCCAAGTACAATCAACGTGAAGGAGGATGTAGAAGAATTCAGAACCAAATTAATCAACCCAAGTACCTAAGTCCAGAATTAAAGTAAACAAATTTAAAGTAAAAAACTAATCTGACCTAAAATTAATCTAACCCAAAATGTAACAATAATTCGAATGATAATTCAAAATTCTAACAAGTCATTCATGAAAATCACAGGAATTAAACATAACGAGTGCACCCAAATTCATGTCAGCAAAATTCGTAGAGACACAGTCAAGTATTGCTGATGAATGAGTGAAATTCGCACTGAATTCTTAAAGGAAATTAAGTAGCAAGACGCAAATCATGAAAATCACAACAATTAAACATAAGGAGTCCACCCAAATTTATGTCAACAAAATTTGTAGGGATACAATCAAGTATAGCAGACGAACTTAGTAAAATTCGCAAAACTTACCCAGTAAAATTCGCAAATGAAGTCGCAACCAAATTCCTAGATGAAGCCGCAGAAGAATTTCGCCGAGTGAAGAAAAATTGAAACTCGCAGAAGGTTGAATGGCAGAACGATCGAGTTTTTGTGTGAAGGGTTGAGTTCGCAAATGAACTCGTGTGGACTTTTTTCCTTCAGTTTTTTTTTTTTTTGAAAAACCTTTTTTCTCTTTGCTTGCAATATAATAATAATAATAATAATAATAATAATAATAATAATAATAATAATAATAATAATAATAATAATAATAATAATAATAATAATAATAATAGTAAAAACAAAGATCGTCGCCAGGGGCGCTGCCCCTTGGACCCCGCAAGGGGCGTTGCTCCTTCGACCCGCGCTTTCCTAAACGTATCGTCAATTCCTGATTATGAGAATGCGCTCAGGGAATGAGGAACTGATCTCCTCCTTGCATGACATCGAGGAGAAAATGATTGGATGAATATAGGGGTTACATTATCAAATTCCTAAACTAGCTAATCAACGTGTCACCTGTGGATTGGATCAATATGGGGGTTACGTTATCAAATTCTTAAACTAGCTAATTTACGTGTCACTTTTTTTCAGGCAGAAAGGAGAAGTAGAACGTGTTTAGTAATGTACTCGATCAGTGTACACGACTTAGTCGATCTTATTAAACGAGTTCGTTCCTGTTCAATACTGACGAATTTGTCATTTTCCTAAATGTTTGACGATGATCAATATATGGTGAAAAAATCACAAACAGACCAGAGTGGGAAATAAAGAGCCCATATGTTAAGCTAATCGTGAGTATATACATATGGTTGTTGTTGTTATATTTAGTCATTTATTTGCGTCATGTCTTAATTTAGAATTATTTTTTTCTATATCAATCCCTACAAACTAAATAAAATCCATGACATTGACCTCATCACCAATTTGAAATAGAATTACCCTTATGATTTAGGATTTAGAGTTTACATTTCTAGTATTTTTCCTAAGAGATTACCTTTTTGTGGGTCAAAATGAATATACATGCTCAAAAAATGCTAGCTACCCTCAATCCTCACACAATAATCCACCATGATTATTGTTAGCTGGAACTTGAGAGGGCTTAATAAGCCCAATAAGCAAAAAGAATTGAAATCTTTTCTTCTTAAAAATAAAGTCTGTCTTTTTGGTTGTCTTGAAACTAGAGTAAAAGAGAAAAAAGCAAAAAAAAACATGTCAGAAAATTGCAAATGGTTGGAATTACGTTTATAATTATTCTCATGCTATAAATGGAAGAATATGGGTTATTTGGCAAGCTAGTTACCTACACTTGCAGGTACTGAGCACACATAGTCAGTATATACACTTTTTGATTACTGACTTACAAACTGACTTCACAACAAGAGTCACATTTGTGTATGGGTTAAATTCAGTTGCTGAAAGAGTGGATTTATGGAATCAGTTGCAGGCAATAGGTGATAACAGTTTACCTTGGCTTCTTCTGGGTGATTTTAACTCCGTGCTCTCAGTAAATGATAGATTAAATAGGGTTCCTGTACATGAATCTGAAACTAGAGATTTCCAAGCTTTCATTGATAATATTGGGTTACAGCAGTTGAAGTGTAAGGGGTGGAAATTCTCTTGGAGTAATAAGCAGAGAGATGATGACAGGGTGTATAGTCATATTGATTGGGCCCTTGGCAATACCCAATGGATGATGAGCTATGGACACCTTGAGGCTGATTATCTTAATCCACTTATCTCTGACCATACTCCTATCCTTATAACCACTGATGCTCCCATTATTACTTTGCCCAAGCCTTTTAGGCTCCTTAAGGTCCTGCTCCCTCTACAAGAATTTAGTGCAATTGTCTCTCAGGTTTGGGAGGAAAATATTGAAGGGGTGAAAATGTTTCAAATTTGGCAAAAATTGTTGAAGATTGCCAGATTAGCAAAAGGAATACAAAAAGAGATGAATGGTGTTGAAAGTAAATTGCTAGATGCACAACAATCCCTTATTTCTGCTCAAGATGCCTTACAACACGATCTCTTGAATCCACAGCTTATTGAACTTGAAAAAGCTTGTTGTTGTGATGTAGACAAATGGGCTACTTTAAATGAGAAGATACTAAGGCAGAAATCCAGAGCAGTCTGGATCAAAGAGGGTGATCAAAATTCTAAATTTTTTCATGCTCAACTGAAATCTAGAAGAGCTATGCATAGAATTGTGTCCATTTATGATGCTCAAGACAATAAGATCAGCTCTCCAGAGGGCATTCAGCATGAATTCATACAGTTCTTTGTCAACCTTATGGGTACTTCAGCTGTTGAGCTTCCTACCATCAACATTGATATTGCTAGAGATGGTCCTACTCTCACCCTTGAGCACCAGCAACACCTTATCAGGGAGGTCAGTGACTTTGAAATCAAGCAAGCTCTTCTGAGCTGCCAGCTGACAAAGCTCCAGGTAAAAATGGCTTTCCATCTGAATTCTTCAAGACATATTGGCATGTTATTGGTAATGATGTGAGTGATGCTATCAAACAATTCTTTACAAATGGTAAAATGCTTAAAGCAATAAATTGTTCCACTGTTACCTTGGTCCCTAAAGTTCCCAAACCTACACATGTAAAGGACTTTAGACCTATTGCATGTTGTTCCACCCTATATAAACTTATTGCAAAAATTATCTCCAATAGATTGAAGAGTGTTGCTGATATTTTGGTGGGTCATGCACAATCTGCCTTCATTGAAGGGAGGCATATTATGGACAATGTGATTCTTAGCCATGAGCTAGTCAAGGGGCATACTAGGAAGGGTGTTTCCCCTCGATGCATGGTAAATTTGGATTTAAAGAAAGCCTATGATTCTCTGGAATGGAACTTCTTGAAAATGACTCTGCTTGAGTTTGGTATACCCTACAAATTTGTAGGCTGGATTATGAGTTGTGTAACAACTGTGAGTTACTCCTTGCTCTTGAATGGAGGTCTCACTCCCAATTTTGCAGCCAAAAAAGGGCTTAGACAAGGTGACCCAATGTCCCCCCTTCTTTTTGTCCTGGCCATGGAATACCTCAACAGATCCTTGAAGCAGTTGGGGAAAAATCCTGATTTTAATTATCATCTCAGATGTGGAAAATTGGAGATTACTCATGTATGTTTCGCAGACGATTTACTTCTTTTCTGCAGAGGTGATAAAATTTCAGTTCAGCTATTATTTCAGGCTTTTACCCATTTCTCTCATGTTTCTGGGTTATCTACTAATCTTGAGAAAAGTTCCCTCTACACTCCTGGGATCTCTACTGTTGAGAGAGATATGATTGCTCAATGTATTGGATTCTCTATTGGCTCTTTGCCTTTTAAATACTTAGGAGTGCCTTTATCTTCCAAGAAGCTGACTCTTATGCAATGTAAACCTTTGGTGGAAAAAATTGTGGCTAGAATCAATTGCTGGACCTCGTACTTTCTCTCGTATGGTGGTCGTCTACAATTGATCAAAAGTGTAATCTTTGGCATGCAAACATACTGGTCACAGATATTCCTTCTACCCAAGAAAGTTATCAAGCTGGTCACAGCAGCTTGTAGGTCCTTCCTTTGGACAGGACAAGCTTGCACCTCGAAGAGTTCTCTTATAGCTTGAGACAGGCTTTGTACTTCTTTCAAGGAAGGGGGTCTGCACATTATTGATATTGAATATTGGAACAAGGTTGCACTTTGTAAACTGTTGTGGGCTATTGCACAGGAAAAAGATAAGCTATGGGTACGATGGGTACATGCTTATTATCTGAAGAAAAATTCAGTCTTGCATACTGATTTACCAGCGCAGGCAAGTTGGATAGTCAAGAAAGTTATAGACAACAGGAAATGGTTGGGGATTGGACAAATTATGCAGCAAAAACTTTGTGAATTCACTGTACAAGGGAATTTGAGCATCCAGAAAGCTTATATCTTTCTTAATCCTACCATTAACCCTGTTCCCTGGAAAAGAATCATCCTTATCCCAGGGCTGATCCCAAGGCAGAGGTTCATACTATGGATTGCCCTACATGATCGTTTGAACACAGCAAGTAGGTGCGCTAGCTGGGGTATGCAGATATCTGTTCTTTGTTCTCTGTGTCAGTCAGGAGCAGATGAAACAATTGATCATCTATTTTTTGAATGTCCCTTTTCAAGCAGAATCTGGAAAGCTATCTTACAATGATTTGGGTTACAAAGGCAACCCCTCAACTGGGAAGGAGAAGTACTTTGGTTACAGCAGGTTGTCAAGAACAATAAACCAAGAAATTGCATACTTGTGTTTTTGTTTGCTGCTGTTGTATACCACATCTGGTCTGCCAGGAACAAACAAAGATTTGCGCAAGAAGTTCCCTCAGCAGCAGGCATTCTTCAATGCATTACTACAAAATTGCACGTCAGAGGTGCAAAAAATAAAAAATGGCAGAAGCTGTTAGGAAATCTTAATAGTTATCCTTCAATGTAATGTCTAAAGTTGTAAAATGCTTGAATGCTACTAAATGATGAGGACAAAATCTGTACCCTTCCTAGAAGGTGCCAGATTTGTGTCTACTGATAGTTTATGCATCTTGCTCAGAGTTTATGTTATTTGTGTTTCTGGTTGGGAGAGTCTCACCACCAGTTGTAATGTCATGCTTTTGGTTATCAATAAAATGAGTTTATTTTTTACCAGAAAAAAAAAGAAAAAAAAGAAAAAGCAAGGTTCAAGGTCTTACACTGATTCTATAAGATTCTGTCACTAATGCAATAAGGTCCAACCACTAATTCTCACTGATTTGATTGGTCTTTGCCAATAATTCTCACTCATTCATTATGTGACCTTATTTGATTCAGTAAGTGAATAATAATAATAATAATAATAATAATAATAATAATAATAATAATAATAATAATAATAATAATAATAATAATAATAATAATAATAATAAATAAATAATAATAATAATAATAAATATATTATTTTTATTAATTTTAATAATATTATTATTAATTAATTAATTAATTAATTTTGTTGAGTTTTGTTGGAATTTTTTAATTATTTTATTTAATTTTTTTGAATGTTTTTTTTTTGAAGTTTATTCAAGTTTATTTATTCTACTTACTGTTGAATTTTGTTGAAGATCGTCGAAAATTTGAATAGAAATAATTTTTTTTTGAAAACAGAATAGAATTAAGTTGGGTAGAACAATCCCTAAGTAAGAATATTCATAACATAGAATGAAACAAAAAACAACAATTCGCTTGATGCCCAGATATCCAAAAATTTTGATCCAAATATCCAAATATTGAAATGCTCGATATAAGTACTATGCCTCTATTCTCCTTATCATTAAAATGTATTTAGATTCCACCATTTGATTTGAATCTTCTATAATTTGAAATTTTGTTATTTAAATTCAATTATATTGTTTGGAAAAACAATGAATTTCAATTCAAAAATTTTGAAATCTGAATTTGTTGTTTGGAAAATCCAAGAATTTCAATTCTAATTATCATATTCATCAGTAAACTAATAATCCCTTGACTTAGCACCAACAAAAATCCTTCCTTGAATGTTTCCTTTTTCACAAAAAAAAAAAAAAGAAAAGAAAAGCTGACAACTCTTCTGCGAACTTTCTTCGGATCGAAACTGGCATGGTTACGAATCTATGATACCAACTCTTCTTTGGATCGAAACATCCACTTTGTTCATACTTATAGAATTAATTAGGGAACTCAATAATGAAGCCGAAGAGCAACAATAGTAGAAGTAATTCACAATCACTTGCCCCTTGACTATCAAACCCTAGTCCTAATCTTCTATTTATCCCCAAACTCCATATGCTCAATTCAATTCCTAATCTAAGAATCCTCCAAATTTATTCAAATTGATCGCTAAATCGAAAAGGAATCTTTTTTGGTAATGGTGCTGCAATTTTGGCATGAAGTATCTTGTATCAGAGAGCATAGAGGCTTGGGTAATGGTACTGCGATTTTGTCATTTTAAAGAACTACTGTATGATTCTATATCTTCGAGAAGAAAGTGTTTGTTTCGGCTTCGATCTAGATCCTTACGCATTTGTTTTCATTCGGTGTTTCTGGTTCAGCGTTGATTTCTCTTTCATGGGAGAGCTTTGTGTTCAAAGGGGAGAGAGAGAGAGAGAGAGAGAGAGAGAGAGAGAGAGAGAGAGAGGGGAAAGAGTGGTGGAGGCAGGAAAGGAGAGAAATAGGATGTTGTGGTTAGAGGAGAGAGAGAGAGAGAGAGAGAGAGAGAGAGAGAGAGAGAGAGAGAGAGTCGTGTACTGGTGTTTGAGGGGAGAGAGAGAGAGAGAGAGAGAGAGAGGAGTGAGGGAGTGTGTGTTTCTAATGTGAAGGTTGGTTGAATTTCAGTTTCATAGTTTTTTGGTGTGTATATGAAATACAAGATTTAGGGTGTGTTCTTTTTTACTTATTGGATCTTACTCAATCCGTGGAAATAAGTGGCAAGACCTTACCCAATCAGTGGAAATCAGTGGATAGATCTTATTGAATCAGTGGCAGGACCTTACTCAATCAGTGGCAGGACCCACATTGCTACTCATAGAATTAGTGGCCGGACCTTGTTGAATTAGTGAGAATCAGTGAAAATCAGTGGAAGGGTCTTACTCAATCATTGGGAATCAGTGACAGGACCTTACCCAATCAGTGAGAATTAGACCTGGCAATACTGACCCGGGCCCGATAACCCGACCCGTGACCCGATTCAACCCGAATAGCAAGACCCGAAATTGAACCGAAAATCCGAAACAACCTGATCCAAACCGAACCGACCCGAAATTAGCAAATCAGATATTACCCCGTACCCGAATCTGATCCAAACTGAAACCGATCCAATCCGAATAACCCGAACGGACCCAAACCAAACACAACCCGAAATTTGTGACCCAAACCAACCCGAACCCGAACCGAAACTGATAATATATTTTTATTTATTTATTTATTTATTTATTTATTTATTTATTTATTTATTTGTTAGTGTTTTAAAAATAGTAAATAATCTTTTAAATCATTGTGATTAAACTCACCTATTAGAATATCTATTTATATAATCAATCTATATATTTGTGGCCCTATAATAGTTATTACATCTCCTTAACTCTGTTACACTTACTCCTATAAAAATTGCAGTCAATCTAAAATATTACTCCCTTCGTCCCAATTTAAATTTTCACTTTGAAATATGTGACTCACAACATTGTGATGAGATATTGATTGAAAAGACGTGCAATCATTCTAATGATGACTTGACTTATACCCTAACTCAAAATGAGTAATGCAATCGGGGAAAACTGTACTAAAACCGAACTTGAAAAAAATTTGTGCCTGAAATCTGTCCGACTCATATCTGACCCGAAACAACATGACCTGAATCGACCCGAACCCAAATATACCCGTACCGAGTACAACTCGTGATAACCCAATTCAACTCGAACCGACATGACCCGAACCGGATTGACCCGACCCGACCCGCAACCGAACCGAAAACAACATGAACCGAATCAACCCGAACCCAAATATACCCGACCCGACCCAAACCCGAATCGAAAATAGAGATAACCCGAATCAAACCGAACCGAACTGACCCGATCGAACCCGACCCAGATGACCCGCTTTCCAGGTCTAGTGAGAATAAGTGAAAATAAGTAGAAAAGAACGCACCTTTAAAGGGCTATCAAATTACTTTAGATTTGGCTCAAATACAAATGGAAAATATTTTCGATTGCCAAACACCTAATTTGGAGCAAATGAGATTTGAAATCAAATGTACATATACAAAGGGCCATTAATTTATTTTTCTTTCATTTCAAGTAAGCCTTTTCAATTTTAGTATGATTCAAATAAGTTTATTTCAATTCAATTAATTTAGAATCATATCATTATAGAAAAAAATTCCGATTTAAAACTCACGTTCAAACATGTGAGGTAAGAAGAATTCAATCCATGCTTTCAAATAAACACAATATTAAAGGAGTTTGAATACGCAATAGAGGGCAAAAGTGATCAAATTGGAATATCAATTTAATTCCATACATCCTCCATTTTCTTGTGTGGTAGTTCATTTTTGTACTCTTTTCTTTTGAGGGTTGAATCCAATTGCAATTAATTTATTAATTTAACCAACCTATCTGATCAATTTATACAATGATACTATTGAGATATGATAATTGCTTGTATTGTTTATTTATTGAGTTTCAATCATTTTTTATTAGTCTGCAATCGATAGATTAAATAAAGAGTACTGGTTTAAGAAAATTTTCGTGCTGTTGAGTAGCATATTTAGAAAGACAATATATATTAATTACTGTCATTTCACTTAACCCGTGAAAAGCACAGGCGTTGACACTAGTGTGTATATACTACACTCGAAAAAAATAGCATATTCTAACGTGTTTCCATTTTTCATTTTCTTCATTCTTTCTTATTTGGTACAAGCAAGGCACTCAAGTGTAGATCAGTAGAATGTAGATATCTTATTCAACCAACCATGTCGTAACTTTATTATTTCTTTTTTTTTTTTTGATGGGAAACTTTCTTATTTCTTTGGTAACCACTTAATTAGTGATTAATTAAAAATGTTGAAAAAATAATTATAATAATTAAAAGACAAGCCCTAGTTAAAAACAACCCCTATCTAGGCAAATGCATCTTTCATTCATGACTGTTGTTGTTGGTGATGAAGCTGTAGGGTGGCTTTGGACATGAGGAACCGGTGGGAGGGCAAGGTGCACGATAGAAGTAACATCTGCATTCATTGTTAACACAAGTTGCCATTATTTGGCCAAGCTTTGTGTAGCAAGGTGCGCATGTTTTGGCACAAGCTTTTAGGTCTGGACATCCTCCTCCTTCCACTTTTACGTATTGATCACAATCTGCTTTTACTTCTCCCATTTTCGCTGCAAATTGAAAATTTAATTAAATTAATGACGATATAAGAAAAACATAACTCCGTTCTTTGCTTCGGCAAAAGAATTGAACTGAACGAAATTGTACTTACTAAATTAATTTTTTGGCTTGAACTTTAACCATTTGAAGTTCTCCCAAACATATTCCATGTTGGACTCATTTGAAAGAATACTTTGAATTCTTTATTAATTACAATGGTGTAACTATCATTATGAATTTATTTTTCCATAAAAAATTATCTGAGTAATAAAATCCACATGAACTAACTGAATTGAACTGAATTTAAGTTAAATTAAGCGGAGTAGAATCGAGCCTTAAATGATCATCACAGGAAAAAGTACGTAGCAAAACCTTACTTTATTGAATTAAAAATTGTGCGAAAAGTTTGTAAGAATGAACCTGATGAGATTAATACTACGAGCAAAGCGTACACAAAGCAAGTTGAGAGCCTATCCATTTTTTCTTTTCTTTTCTTTAATGTGAATAAACAATTCCAAGTTAATGTGAGGAGGCAAAGTTATAGTGAGATGGATTTATAGTGAACGCGTTTCATTGCGTATTGCGTGATAAAACTGATGGAAGGCCGAAACAAATTGAACAACAAAGGAAAAAAAAAACTACTATATATCATGCATTGCATGAATGATATTCTTTCATAATTTCAAGCTTTTATGCATGCATATAATACTGTGCATTCATTTTATTGATAGTTGATTGCTTTCACATATTACATATAGTCGTTAATCGTTATCTTTTGTTACAATGGATTTATGGTTTGTAGATGATAGTGTAATATTTGTAGTATTTGTATTCGCTAATAGTAGATGTGCAAGTGGTACGTACAGATTCATAGAAGCAGGAGTTGAAATTTTATAATATAAGGGAATATATCATTCATATATATTATGCAAATTGCTAAAAATCGGGTCCTTTAAGAAAAAAATACCAGCATAAAAAGAATTTAAATATTATGATATACCCGATTCATATTGCCATTTCAGAATTTTGTAAAACTTTTGTCGTTGATTTTAACTTAAACCACCAAGATATACTAAATAAAAGATATACTAATGGAAAGCATATCAGCAGTAAGCTTGACTTTGAGTATTCTATACATATATAAATATATGATATGTAATATTGAGCTACAATTCACAAGTTATCGTCTATTAATTACCTTTTGCTTAACTATATACATTCAATTCTATATCGTTAAACCTCACAATGAAAATTTCTGTCTTAAACCCCTTTCTTACAATACTACTACTCCTCATAATCTCTAGTGGTAAGTTTGTACTACTTAAGCTATTAGATTGTACTATATTAGGGTATTCTTTTATTTGTTCTCTACCTTGTAGCCGTAGAGCAAAAAAACCTTAAAAGTAAAATGATATAGTTCACTCAAATTTGCTTTTTAATTTCAATACCTCAAAACAACTCTTTTAAATGGATTGTGTAGTTGTACAATGAAAGTTGTCCTCCGATTCTATGGAGGATTGTTAGGGTTTGCACCCAGTTTAGCCCAATCATTGTTGGAGACGAGTTAGAAATACGTCACTGCGCTATCCACCTCAAACTCGGTCGCATTGAATAGTTATTGCAGCTAATATACATTCTATTATTCTTTTATGCAGTACTTTTTTGAATCGGAAATATATTACCTTTAAAAACCCCTTAAGGCTACATACATTAATCACTTTTTTCGTAAAAGGAAAAAGAAAACCATGCTATAAATTAAAAAAACAATTAGCGTTGATAAATTAATTGTTTTGTTATATTATGACATATGCAGGTTGTAGGGAGGCTTTGCGCATGGAACCTCGAGAGGTAACTCACGAAATGCATTGCTTTGATTATCCAGCATGTGATCCCAACGACTGCAATTCTAAGTGCCAAAAGGAGCAGCAGCAACAAGGCTATTGTTCAATGGATACTCAAAACCTTAACCTTTATTGTTGTTGCGTGCTTTCATAAAAAAAAATGGACGCAACTTCAATTTGTGCTATGGAGTAGATCAAGTGCCCCACTATTTACTATTAGCATAGCCAATTTTTATAGGTTGGTCAAAATCTTTAATTTATTGAATTTTTCGTTTTGGGTGAGTAATAATGTAGTGGCATCATGACCGAATCAGAAATAACATTTTAAAATAGTTAGTTTACCTAGTTGTTGTCAAGTTGTGTTGGAGCTTGTCATATGTACGTGTTAATGTACGTTTATCTTCTTCTTTTTTCGTGGATCCTTAGTTTCCCAATTATTTGTGGCTGATTATTTTTGCCTTAAAATATTACTCACATATAATCTAATTAACAACTGGTGAGTGCAAATAACTTTGCTAATTAGGAGATCAGTATCCCTAAAAATTAAGCTAAAATGTGATGACTGTACCGAATAATATTATTTGAATCGCCATTTTCTTATTAGTCTTTTTTGAATTTTGTAAGCTTTCATGGTGATTATTTGTTTTAGCACATGAAGCATCCAAGACTTGTATGTGAAATAAATCGTTCACCCATCTACTTTGGATCTCATTAGGCTTGGTAGAAAAAATCATAAAAAATTTGTGTTGAGTCACTCATAAAAAAGGTTAAGGCTAATATGCATGTGATGAGATAAAACGACGCGTACTCACAGTTGAATTACAGAAGCAAAGCTTTAGGCCCGTTCGGGATAGTTCTAAGTTGTGAGTTTTAAGTTTTCAAAATGAATTTCGAAACAAAAACATGCTCGTCAAAATCGAGTTGAGTTGTGAGTTTTTGATGAATTTCAAAATTCAATATTAGATTTTAAAAAATCAAAACAAAAGAGTTTTATAAATTGTGTTTTTAGTTGTAAAAGACAACTTTCTCTCTCCAACTCATACTCTCTCCTCTCCCGTAATTCTCTCTTTTTCTCTCCTCCCATTAACACACTCTCTCTCCTTTTCCTCTCCCCCCTGTAATTCTCTCTGATCTTGTCTCAGTAACTCTCTCTCTCTCTCTCTCTCTCTCTCTCTCTCTCTCTCTCTCTCTCTCTCTCTCTCCCTCCTTTTCATTTTCTTTTTTTCTTTCTCTCTCCTCTGATTTAGGATAATGAATATTGTTAGCTTTATTTTTCTCTAATTAATTCATATTATACTCTCTAATTATTTTGAAATTGAAACTACACAACTCAATTCTCAAAATTAAAACTGATTTTTGTTTTATAATTTTGAATACTTAAAACTAAAAACCTTGTCGAATGGGTCTTAATTTACTCAATCATATTCTGATGACAATGATAATAACTATGATAAAAGCTAAGTGTAGAGTCACTCATAAATTTGATGACAATGATATAACATGTAAATTTCATGGATATCGATCAATGATGACATTGAACTAAAAAGCCACAAATAGAACTGTTAATCAGGACAACTGGATCGAGTTCCGATTGATCCAAGTTGGGTAAGAGTTCTTTCGAGTTCGAGTTGAGAAATGCTTGACCCTAACTCACTATTGTTGGGTTAGGGTCGATCCACCGAGTCGAGTGACCCAGTTAAATTAACTTTTTGTCAATTATAACCAATTTACGTTTCGATGTGAAACGACGTACTTGCAAATATTTACCTAAATTTATAAATATATACGTATATTTTTTTTTCGCTTTTTGGTATATATTTACAACTATATAATATTTATATTTACCTTAATTATTCGATAAGTTGTATTATATATTTTTGTCCACACTAGTGTAGTTAAAAGCAAAATTCTTTTATTAAGAGAACTAAGAGGTAGATAAAAAGTTAATAAATGCAGAACAACTATTGTTTTATATGGTTTATGGTTTATATATGCAAATCACATTGGCTTCTGAATTTAGGCCTATCTCTTGTTGTAGCTTGAGGTGGTTGGTACTAAGCAAGGTGCATGTGTTAAGGGGAGAGAGTATTGTGCATAATATTCTTCTTGCTCAAGAATTACTTGCTCACTATGATAGAAAACATGTTAGTGCTAGAATGACAATCAAATGTTTCCTAAAATAAGCATACGACTCAATTGAGTGGACATTTTTATTGCATTCTTTGGAGTAGTTGGGGTTCCCTGCTAGATTTGTGCAATGGATTGCTTTGTGTGTGAGTACTGTAAAGTTTTCACTGGTTATAAATGCTGAACTATCTGGGTATTTTCAAGGGAAAAGAGGGTCGAGGCAGAGTGATCAAATCTCTCCTTATCTGTTTGTTTTGGTTATGGAAATGTTATCCATAAGATTCTCAATGTTGCAACAAGATAGTGATTTTAGGAATCATCCCAAGTGTGGTAAGCTGAACATTACACACTTGAGTTATGCAGATGACTTGTTCTTGTTCGATAAAGGGACAACTAAGTCTGCTAAAAGTGTTTTGGATGCTTTTAAGAGTTTCTTTGAGGCCTCTGGGCTGGTTGCTAACCTGAATAAGCGTCAAGTCTTCTTTGGAGGGGTTTCCAACCATGTGAAGGATCAGATTACACAAACACTACAAATGGAGGTGGGTCACTTACCTGTTAGGTACCTGGGTGTGCCACTTACATCTAACTCACTCAATGCAGCTGATTGTATTAGTTTGGTGGAGAGAATTACTATGAAGATCAGAGCTTGGTATAGTAGGTTTCTTTCATATGCAGTTTGTTGGGTTTTTGGTTTTGATGATAACAAACGTAGTGTCCTTATCTTTGTGTAAACTAACTATGATGGCAGGTTTACTTAAGGATGCAAGAAGTTGTAATGCTCAAAGCATGATTACTCATGAAGATGCTTGGATCCTCACAAGACATGAAGACAATGAAATGTAGCTAAGTGCATTTGTCATTAGTCTTTATGTACGATGCTTGACTAGTTAGCAAGAGTCTAAGTTGATCATGACAAGGGAACAAGGTTGTAGGACTGAGTGCATGCGTCTATGAGTATAGGGGAGCTTTCTTGTGAACCCTTTTCTCTATGACCAGCATTGAAGCTTGAAGGAACCAAAGGGGAACAACGAGTTGGACCCTGTTCCTTCTAGCTATGTATCTAGACGGGTTTGCATAATATCGTATTTAATATTTCTATGATTATTTGTGTATTATCTTTTTAGATCTTCACACAAATATTCTTCTGAAAAAATATAATTTATTTTGGAAAAATGAATATTGCAAAATTGTGTTTTAAACAGAAAAATATTTTATTTTGAAAAGATATTATCTTGAAAAAGTATTTTACTTAATGGCCAAGTATATATTGTTTAGTAAGTGGCATATCTTTTGGAATATTTCTAATTAATTTTTAGAGATTATATTCTGATAAATCAGTTGCTAGGTGGCCAAGATTTTCTATTAAGTTATTTGGACGGTTTTAATAATATAGGACGAGTTAAGGAAAGGTCTTTGGTCTTTACTTAAACTCTATCCTATCTTTTGAGAAGATCTTATCTTTTATATTTTGAAGAGATTTAACCTAATTGGACTGAGTTTCATGACCTACCTATATAAGGCGCCTGATAGGCTCAGTTGTAGGGTTAAGTTTTGTGTGCATTATTGAGATCAGAATCATTTGTGCAAAGTATTAAATCGTCCAAACCAGATACGTCTTGTGCTCACAAGAACAACCTTGAACCTTGTTCTCTATCCTGGTCAGTTTGAGTCTTACTTAGATTGGTCATTGCATAATAGATTTTCTGTGGTCTTATTTTGCTTAGTATTGAAGCATGTTATAGGACAAACAATCTGGTAATCTGTAATATCTCTAGCTTAGTAATAAGCGTAGAGTTTCCCATTGGTCAGTGTGTGACTTGGAGGGATTGGCAAAACATCATGAATGGTGTGTGGTGTTGATTAGGGTACTATTCTGTATCCTGTTTGGCTCTGGTTATAAGAGAAATAGTGTGACAAAATCCCAAGTAACTGGGTCGTGGTTTTTACTCCTATTGAGCCTAGGAGGTTTTCCACGTGAAAAAAGCCTTGTGTTATTTACATTCAGTCTTTTACTTTGTGTTTAGTTCACTGCATAGGAACAACGTCCATAACGTTATTCTCTACATTGTTCTCAAGTCAAGTAAACGCAAGAAATTGGAGTCACTCTATTCATCCCCCCCTCTAGAGTAACTTAGGCACTCTTTAGTTGGTATCAGAGCAAGGTTGCTCATTAAGAGGTTAACACATTGAGTTTTTCCGCAAAAATGAGTGCACCTAGTGAGATCAGGGAAGGACAAATCATTAATCGTCAACCACTATTCAGTGGAGATTACTACTCCTGGTGGAAGAAAAGAATGGAAATTTTTATCAAGGCTGAAGACTATGAGTTATGGAAAATAACTCAGAAGGGAGATCTGGTTGTAGAGCAAGTAGATGCAGAAGGTAAGACAAGCATCAAGCTTCCAGACAAATGGACAAACACTGATGTCAAGCTTATGGAGAAAAATGCTAAAGTTGTTAAACTCCTACACTTTGGAGTTGATGCAAAGGAATACAATCGTATTCAAGGATGTGACACTGCTCAAAGCATCTGGAAAACCTTGGAGACTGCTTATGAAGGCACCTCACAGGTAAAGCAATCTAAAATCGATATGTTGATTAGACAATATGAATTGTTTAACATGGAACTAACGGAGACTATCAAAGACATGTATGCTCGATTCAATAATATCTTAAATCAATTCAAATCCCTTGGAAAACCTTTTGATGAAGAGGATGTTGTTAGAAAGCTGTCAAGAAGTCTACCAGTAGACATTCCATGGACACCTAAAGTAACAGCTATCCAAGAAGCAAGGGATTTGACTGTCATGAAGGTTGAAGAATTAATTGGTAACTTAATGACTCATGAATTGCAAATTAAGTCTAATGAGACCAAGAAAGAAAAAGAGATTGCTTTCCAAGTGGAGAAAATTCATGAAGATGACTTGAACTTAAATGAAGATGAGATAAGCTTAGTTTCCAGAAAGTTTGCACGTTTCTATGGCAATAGAGGAAGCTTCACTCAGGCAGCTTCAAATTCAGGAAAAGGTGGAAATAACTTTGACAAGTCCAAGGTCAGATGTCACAAGTGCTCAAGACTTGGTCACTTCAAGCGAGTGTCCTGAGCCAACTGAGAACAGGCAGATAGAACAGCGTCCAACCTCTACCAGGAAGCCAGAAAGATTCACAAAGAGAGAAGCAAGGTATGTGAACATGCTGACTTGCTGGTCAGACAACAAGGAGGATAATCCAGAGAATGAAGTGGAAGATCTATGCACTATGGCCAGAACCGACATCTCTTCTAAAGCTGAAGAAGCAGAGATAGGTATTCTTGAAATTAAATGTCAAATTGCTTCTTGGACTAGAGATAAATTGCTTAAGATGGTACTTTCTATGATGGATCAGTATGAAGAGCTAAACATTGAAAAAGATAACATTTTGCATGCTTATAATGAATCAAAAGAGGATGTTAGTGAACTGTTAGAGATCAAAATCAATTACAAGAAAATGTTAAAAACATTGAAAAAAGGAAAATAAAGATCTCAAAGAAACAGTGTGCAAAATGGAGGGAATTATGTCCACTCTTGAAAGTAAATGTTTATCTCTTGAGACTGATCTATCTAAGAAAACTACTGAGACATTAGAACCTATATATGTGTGTGATGAAACTGGCCTAGATGAGTTAAAATCTAAATGTGAAGTCTTAGGATTATTTTGGAAAAAGAACTTGAAAAGACTAAGGACTATAAAGGCAAGTTGGATAAGGTTCAAGAAGAACTAGTTCGTCTTAACAAATGGACTAGTTCATCTCAAGCCTTAAAATGGCTAAATTATCATCACAATAGATTTAAAAATGGTCTAGGAAGAAAAGCTAAAAAGGATGATTGGACTCCCAACACCAAATATGTTGGATTGAAATATAACAGACTCTGCTGGCATTGTGGACAAGGTGGTCACTACAGGTACGAATGCCAGGAAAGAACTAGGTCTATTGTCAAGAATAAGCAACATGTGAAACAAGTTTGGATGAGACAAGACAGAGTTATAAATGATTCTGAGAAAAGGGAGCCCAAGCAAATGTGGGTTCCTAAAACTAACAAGTGACTCTCATTGCAGGCTAAGGTGAAATAGACCAAGCCATGGTATGTGGACAGTGGCTGCTCAAGTCACATGACAGGAGAAAAATCTGTATTTCTTTCACTAACAGCCTATGAAAGTTGAAGTGTGACCTTTGGTGACGACCAAACAGGTAAAGTGGTTGGTATAGGTAAGGTAGGTAAGTCACTGTCACATTCCATAGATGAAGTCTACTTGGTTGATGGTTTGAATCATAATTTATTGATTGTCTCACAACTATGTGATAAAGGGAACAATGTCCTATTCACTGCTAATAGTTGCATAATTCCGAGTTATAAGACAAATAATGTTGTGCTAGAGGGAAAGCGGCACAAAAATGTTTATAAAGTGGATATAAATAAGCTTTCTAGTAACTCTCTAACATGTCTCAATGCTGTTGAAACTGATGCCTCACTGTGGCATAGACGATTTGGGCATGTAAGCCTAAATACCTTGAACAAGCTAGCATCACAAAACCTTGTCATTGGGTTACCTAAGATCAAATTCAAAAGTGATGAATTATGTGGTGCTTGTGCTAGAGGTAAACAGGTGAAGTCTTCTTTTAAGGCAAAGAACATGGTAAGTACCTCACAACCCCTTGAACTTCTACATATAGATCTCTGTGGTCCTATGTGAGTTCAAACTCGTGGAGGTAAAACTTATGTTTTTGTTATGGTAGATGATTATTCAAGATTCAAATGGACCATGTTGCTTTCTAAAGATGAAACCTTTGATGTGTTTGAAATCTTTGCTAACAAAATGCAGAAAATGTTGGAGCTGATATACTATCTCTAAGGTCAGAGTTTGACAATAACAAATTCATAAACTATTGTGCTGAACATGACATTGATCACAACTTCTCTGCCCCAAGGACTCCACAACAGAACGGGGTAGTTGAAAGGAAGAAGAAGACCTTGGAAAACATAGCTAGAATCCTATTGCTAGCTAGTGATCTTCCTAGGAACATGTGGGGAGAAGCTGTCATCACAGCTTGCTATATTATAAATCGTGTCATGCTAAGACCCATTCTAAGAAAGACACCTTATGAATTACTCAAAGGAAGAAAGCCTAACATTTCCCACTTTAGAGATTTTGGTTGTAAGTGTTATGTACACAACAACGGAAAGACTAACCTAGGAAAGTTTGATGCTAGGAGTGATGAGGCTGTCTTAGTAGGCTATGCTCCACAAAGAAAAGCTTACAGGGTCCTCAACAAGAGAACTCAGAAAGTTGAGGAAAGTGTTGATGTTGTGTTTGATGAATCTAATGCAAGTTTTGACTCAATGCTGCAGGATAAAGAAGACTTTCCAATTAGCCTTGCACCAGAAAGGGAAGAAGAAGAAGAAGAAGAAGAAGCCTCAGAAGAAACAAGTAATGCTGTGGACGAAGAAACAGGGTCTACATCTCCAAGAGTTCACGCAATGGACTCAGGGGGAACAAATACTCCTGATGTAGGAACAACACCTACAGAGGAAGGAGCTGATCACAATGAAAATCCAAATGAGGACCATGTTCCCTCTCCACAAAGAGATGATCCAGAAACTTCTGGCTTCAAGCCACGTTCTTGGAAACATCAGAGCTCTCATCCCATGAATCAAATCATTAGTGATATAAACAAGGGGATTCAAACGAAAGCTTATGTACAGAATTTTATTACTTTTTCTGCTTTTGTATCCTATATTGAACCACATAATATTAATGAAGCTTTGCATGATGCTGATTAGATAACTGCAATGCAAGAGGAACTCAACTAGTTTGAAAGGAACAGGTCTGGCACCTTGATCCTAGGCCTGATAATAGGACCATCATTAGGACTAAATGGGTGTTCAGGAACAAACTGGATGAGACAAGTACTGTGGTTAGAAACAAGGCTAGATTGATTGTTCAAGGATACAACCAGCAAGAGGGGATTGACTATGATGAGATATTTGCCCATGTTGCTAGAATTGAGGCAATACGCATGCTGATAGCGTTTGCAGCTCATATGGACTTCAAGTTGCAACAAATAGATGTCAAAAGTGCCTTTCTGAATGGGTACTTTAAAGAGGAAGTCTATGTGAAGCAACCCACTGGTTTCGAAAGCAATGAGTCCCCTGACCATGTCTACAAACTTAACAAAGCACTTTATGGCTTGAAACAAGCTCCTAGAGCTTGGTATGAACGTCTGTCAAAGTTCTTAATGGACAATGGTTATCAAAGGGGACAAGTTGATACAACCCTGTTCCTACGGGCTAAGGGGGAAAGCTTGTTAGTTGCACAGATCTATGTTGATGATATAATTTTTGGTGCCACTAATCAATCTTTGTGCATGGAATTTTCTGAATTGATGATGAGTGAATTTGAAATGAGTATGATGGGCGAGCTTAATTTTTTCCTAGGCTTACAAATCAAACAAACTTCTAAACAAACAATGATTCATCAACAGAAGTATGCTAGAGAGTTGATCAACAAATATGGCATGAGAGATGCCAAGGTCTATGGCACAGTTGTTGCCACCAATGTCAAGCTTGACTTGGATGAAGCAGGTAAGAGTGTTGATCAAACAGTTTATAGAGGTATGATTGGTTCTCTATTGTACCTAACTGCTATTAGACCTGATATCATGTATAGTGTTGGCTTGTGTGCAATGTTTCAAGCGAACCCCAAAGAGTCACATCTTACACAAGTCAAACGTATCCTAAGGTACCTCAAAGGAACTGAAAACCTATGTATTTGGTACCCTAGAGGTGTTGCCATTGATTTAATTGGCTATGATGACGCTGATTATGCAGGATACCTTGTAGACAGAAAGAGCACATAAGGCATGACAACTATCCTAGGGCCTTGCTTGATCTTTTGGGCATCCAAAAAGCAAAATTATGTGGTCATGTCTACTGCTGAAGCTGAGTATGTGGCAACAGCTACATGTTGTGCACAATTGTTGTAGGTAAGACAACAATTAAAGGATTTGGAATTGATGCAGGTTGTATGCCAATTTTGTGTGACAACACAAGTGCCATAATTAAATATTTCCAAAAATCCAGTGCAACACTCGAGAACAAAGCACATTGACATTAGACATCACTTTCTGAGAGACAATGCAGAGAAATGGTTCATTAAAATGAATTTTTGCAAGACGGAGGATCAATTGGCAGATCTCTTTACTAAACCATTGAGCAGAGAAAGGTATGAGAAACTTAGACTAGAAATAGGCATGATCAAGATTACTTAGTTGTATGTGCACCATGTTCCTTCGATGATTGGCTAGAGTGTGTCTACATGTTTTATGTGTGTATATATGTGATTTTTATGGCCTTTTAAGTTTTGTATGTCTATGCCAGCTCGCATGCAGTAAAATGCATAACTGTATGACCTGAACTAAAGGACTCCACTTTGGTCTATTGATATATCCCTTATTGTCCTCAAAATCGTTGTTGTATGGACCTTAAGACCAATACATGGACCCTATTCCCTCAGTCACTCTGCCTCAAGCAAAACAGCTCCCAATGGGCAAATCAGACGTAATTAATTTTCGTCCATTTTCCTAATAGTTAGAGGCGGTTGAGCTCTATCTCCTATAAATAGGGGCTAGACCGGTGTTCTTCATCATCACATCACAAATTAGCTCCCAAAATTCTCTCTTCTTCCCGTTAATTCTCTCTCTCTCTCTCTCTCTCACAAATCTTCCTGTTATTTCTTTCTCTCTCAGTTTTTTTTCTCTTCTCTTAAAGTTTTTGAATTTTCTTCCCATTAATTCAAAAATCAATCCCTAAATTCTCATTTCTTTCTTGTTTCTTTTAAACCCTAATCCTAGGTATAAAAATGGTGACTGGAACTCGATCATCAGCTTCCAATAAGTCCCTTGCTGAGAAATTGACAGCTGAAACATCACCTTCCACCACTCCCATCAAATCCTCTACCCCTATCTCAACCCCTGCCATGCCTGTCAATTCGACAGCAAGCAAGAGACCTGGTTCCTCTAAATCAGCTCAACCATCTCCACCTTCTTCACCAGAACCTCCCACTGAACCTTTTGTGGAAGAAGGCACTACACAAGAAAAGGCAGGGGCCTCAGTTTCTTCTACCAAGAAGAAAACCAAGAAAAGTGCTTCCAAACGAGCTGGCGTTTCTGAGCTAGCTTACGAATTTGATAAGATCATGGAGGAAGGGGCTGCAATTTGGGCCAAATATGTAAAGGAGAAAGGAGAAAAGGGAAAGAAGAAGAAAGAGGGAGTTGGGAAAGCAAAAGGAGAGTCTGAGGGAGAGAAAAAAGAGAGTGAGGGAGGAGAGAAGCCTGAAACAGAGAGCGCCGCTACTCAGGGGGAACAAGGACCTACTGTGGAACCATCTGTTCCCACAGCTGGTCCCAAAAAATCAAAGAAGACCACTGCTGAGAAGCCTGTCACAAAGACCGTTTCCTCACCTCCTCCATCCAAGAAGAGGAAATCTATTGCTGAACGTGTCTTGGACATCCCCTCTGAGGCCCCTAGGCCAGTGACTGCTGAATCTTCTTCTAGACCTGCTAAGAAGAAGAAGACTCTGGTCTCCCCGCCTCCAACCTCTACTGCGTCTCGAAGGGCAAGAAGAAGAAACAAGACACAGATGAGATTGATGCCAGGACAACTCAGATTCTCTCTCGTAAGTGCAACACTGGCAAGGTGTGGTGTCTTGACTGGATGAGGGATAATAGGGTGGATTCTTTTGTCACTCAGGTTATGGCTCAGGGGTGGGACACTTATTTTACTATTAGGACCACCTTCCACTATGCTGAATTTAGACAGTTTTACTTAAACTGTGTTGTGAAGGATGGGTGGTCAAGAGTGAGGTTTCTGGGGTGGCTTTTCAGTTTAATACTTCTGATTTTGGGAAGATTTTGGGTGTTTCCTGTGAAGGTTTTAGTGACTAGTTTAGGGGAGGAGTTTGGCGTGATTATGAGGGTATTAATCCTATAGTTATCTGCAGGAAATACTCCAGGGGTATGGAGTTAGATGATGCCAAAAAGGTCAAGGCTGAAAACCTTATTCCCTTTCACAAATTGTTGTTTGCCCTTGTCTTCAGGACAATAGTGCCTAGGGAAGAGGCTAGGGATTATTGTTCTGCATATGATATGTGTCTGATGGATCTTGTAGAGAGAAGGGACAATGTGAATCTTCCTGCTGTTATGATTCACCATATTGCTTATGTCCTCAGCAAGAAGGTCATCACTTACTCTCTACCCTACGGGTATGCTTTGACCCTAGTCTTCAAACACTTTGGGGTTCCTCTCTCCCCTGGTAAGACACCCACATCTGTGAATGAAGTGGGTAAATTGAACCTGAAGCAGATGGGGTTCACTTTTGATGGTGATGAGGAAGAGGAGAAGGAAGAAGAGGAGGCTGGTTCTGAGGGGGAACAAGGCCCAGAAGTTGTCTCTATGGAAGGGGCCAGCATCAGCAGAGCTGCCATGTTTACAACTCTGCAACTGGTTGAGGCCAAGCTCAATGTTGTGACCTTTAAGCAAGCCTCTCTGGCTCAAAGGGTTGCTGATCTCACTGATGCTGTGACCAAGGCTCATAAGGCTCATCAAAGAATGCATGATGAGCTTGTCAAGATGCTGAGAGATGGGTTTTAGGTTGAAACTGATGATACTGCTGTTGACAACAATGACCCATCAAACTTTGTTCCTCCCCCTGTTGCCTAATCCTTTTTTCTTTTCTTTTCTTTTCCTTCTTTTCTCTCTAGGCGTTGTTTGTGCTGTAACAATGTCTTCTTTTTTTGTGACTGTGCTATGTATATATAAAATTGGTCCTTTTGGTTTATATGATTTGACTATTTTCTGGATGACCTATATCAATAGATTGCTAGCTAGTCATTCTTGCATTTATTTGCATACACTTAAACGCTGGAGTGATGGTTGTGACATACTTGCTACATTCTGGCTAAACTTATCTCTAATTGCATGTTTAACAAATGTCCATGACACTTTGATGATGCCAAAAGGGGAAAGAGTGGTATGCTTGTGATTAGGTTTGATATGATTATGTTTAGGTTTAGTCTAGTTTAATTCTCGTACCTTGTTAACCTATTCACTATGCATGGGTAGCACACAAAGTCTTTGATTTCTGCTCTAATGGTTTCTGGTTTGAAATTGTGTTTCTACTGCCTACTCTAATTCTCTAAAGTCTTGAAGTTGCAACTCTGATTGCAAAGTTTCTCTCTGCAAAAGTCTCAATGTGATGGATGATAATTTAAAGCTGACGTTCTTGATGGTGAAGATGTGAATCCCGTTCCTACTCACCCTGGTTCTTCTGGTTGGTTCACAGTCACGGAAATGGTAAGTTAAGGTAAGCGCTTGAGTTAGTTTTGGACTCGGTATAACTGGTATCTAGCTCAGATAAGCACACTAGTTCGTCATCATCAAAAAGGGGGAATTTACTGGGTTCCTGATTTTGATGATAACAAACGTAGTGTCCTTATCTTTGTGTAAACTACTATGATGGCAGGTTTACTTAAGGATGCAAGAAGTTGTAATGCTCAAAGCATGATGGCTCATGAAGATGCTTGGATACTCACAAGACATGAAGACAATGTAATGTAGTTAAGTGCATTTGTCATTAGTCTTTATGTACTATGCTTAACTAGTTAGCAAGAGTCTAAGTTGATCATGACAAGGGAACAAGGTTCTAGGACCAAGTGCATGTGTCTATGAGTACATGGGAGCATTCTTGTGAACCCTGTTCTCTATGACCAGCACTGAAGCTTGAAGGAACCAAAGGGGAACAACGAGTTGGACCCTGTTCCTTCTAGCTGTGTACCTGGACGAGTTTTCATAATATCGTATTTATTATTTCTATGAATATTTGTGTATTATCTTTTTAGATCTTCACACAAATATTCTTCTGAAGAAATAAAATTTATTTTGGAAAAATGAATATTGCAAAATCGTGTTTTAAACAGAAAAGTATTTTATTTTGAAAAGATATTATCTTGAAAAAGTATTTTACTTAATGGCCAAGTTTATATTGTTTAGGTAAGTGGATTGTCTTTTGGAATATTTCTTATTATTTTTTAGAGATTTTATTCTGATAAGTCACTTGCTAGCTAGCGAAGATTTTCTGTTAAAGTATTTGGACGATTTTAATAATATAGGACGAGTTGAGGAAAGGTCTTTGATCTTTAGTTAAACTTTATCCTATCTTTTGAGAAGATCTTATCTTTTATATTTTGAAGAGATTTAACCTAATTGGACTGAGCTTCAAGGCCTGCCTATATAAGGCACCTGATAGGCACAGTTGTAGGGTTAAGCTTTGCGTGCATTATTGAGATCAGAATCATTTGTGCAAAGTATTAAATCGTCCAAACTAGATACGTCCTGTGCTCACAAGAACAACCTTGAACCCTGTTCTCTGTCCGGATCAGTTTAAGTCTTGCTTAGATTGGGCATAACAGGTTTTCTGTGGTCTTATTTTGCTTAGTATTGAAGCGTGTTATAGGACAAACAATAGGGTAATCTGTAATAGCTCTAGCTTAGTAACAAGCGTAGAGTTTCCCTCAAGTCAGTGTGTGACTTGGAGGGATTGGCAACACATCTGTAACGGTATGTGGTGTTGATTATTGTACTGTTCTGTATCCTGTTTGGCTCTGGTTATAAGAGAAGTAGTGTGACAAAATCCCAAGTAATTGGGTCGTGGTTTTTACTCCTATTGAGCCTAGGAGGTTTTCCACGTGAAAAAAGCCTTGTGTTATTTACATTCGGTCTTTTACTTTGTGTTTAGTTCACTGCATAGGAACAACGTCCATAACATTGTTCTCTACATTGTTCTCAAGTCAACTAAACGCGAGAAATCACACCCCTCCCCCCTCCCCCTCCCCCTCCCCCTCCCCCTCTAGAGTAACTTAGGCACTCTTGACAGTTAGAACTCAACTGATAAATACTGTGTTGTTCAGTTTACAATAATTTCTGGGCATCTATTTATGTGCTACTTAAGAAGATCATCAAGCAAGTTGAAGCATTATGTGGGAATTTCTTATGGAGTGGAGAAGATGGTTTTAAACAGGCCCTTGTTGCATGGAAAGTTGTGTGTCAACTTAAGTTGAATGGTGGTCTTGGCTTCATAAACTCATTTGATTTCAATACTTCTTTGATTTTGACGCTGATATAGCTCAGAAGGCAGATGTTCTCTGGGTTAAGTAGATTCATGAGATGTATCTAGGTACTGAATCCTTTTGGGAGGTTCAACTTACCACTAATCACTCATGGTGTTTGTTGAAACTAAGAGAAAAAGCACTGGTATGTGTTAAAATTCAGAATAGTGAGCTTCAATGGGTGGTGGAAAAACCTCCTTTTTCTTCGAAGGCAGCTTATGAGGCTCTACATCAATCTGTACCCCTACGACCTTGGGCACGTTTTATTTGGGGTAGAAATTGTTACCCTAAGCACTCCTTCACTGCATGGCTTTGTCGGAAGAAGAGGCTCCTCACTAAAGACAGAATGCAGGCTAGAGGGGTGACAGTGGATGGCATGTGTGTTCTCTGTGTGAACAAGCTGCAGAAACAGATGAACAAATCTTCTTTTCCTGTGCTTTTGCAAGGAAAATTTGGAAACAGATCAGTGAGTTAGAAAAATTCAAGCTACCACCAGATAGATGGGATGACACTGTAGTTTGGGGGATGAGATACATTAGAGGTTCCTCTGCACACAAGTCCATTTGCAAAGCAGTTGTGACAGCCTGTTTATACCATATCTGGATCACCAGAAATCATACAATTTTTAGACAGAAGAAGCCATACTTGTAGCTGGTGACAAAGATGATCATGTTTGAGTTTAAAATCCAGCTCAGTAAGATAGAGAAAATAACGAATACTAGGAAGAATAGGTAGTGGTGTGCAGATGTTGGCATTTTTCCTGTTATAGAGTATACAGGGGTTTTATTTGTACACAGATTACCTAGTGGTTTGCTTTGTTAGCTCCTGGGATCTGTTTTGATGTTTTGGAGTTGTAAGCACTTATAGTGACTAATATTTTGATAATATAAATGCTCACATTTTACCACAAAAAAAAAAAAAAAGAATATTTGATCCGAACTTTCTGTTCATCTATTACAAATTGCACTATTTTTCGGGTCGAATGGGTCGGGTCAATCAGGTTCGGGTCCTTTCGAGTTTCGGGTCGATAAATTAGTGTCAAGACCCTAAAAAATGGAAAGGGTCGGGTCGGGCCGAGTCACAAATTGACAAGTCTAGCCAGAAGCCATGAATAAAAATATAAAAAATAAAAAATAAAAACGCTCACAATGAATTTTGAAAATTTGACTTTGTCGAACAAAAGTGGAGAGCTCAGTTGATAATGTTCCATACCCCCAACTTTGAGGAGGTTAATTGGTGTTTAGGGCGGTGAAGCCTGACAATTTCATGATTGAGGATGATATTTATATTATGAGTCTTTGGGCCAAATTCCCTCCTTTGATATATTGGGCCAAATAACCTCCCTTAATGTATTGGGCCATATAACCAATTTCCTTGCATGTTAAAGTGGAAAAAATATATCAGTGAGCTCCCTTCACTAACACAAGCCAACCTCAGAAGATGCTTGTAGTACATTTTGAGAATTTTGCTTGTTCGCATATATGAAAATAAAAAGGTTACATATGGGATTTGGGATGCCAAAGGATCACCGACTAGCTACTTACCAAACAGATCCTTGTGCGGTAAACTTGGTCAAACAACCAATTCTATCAAATGCCAACCCAAGCATTCACTTTCTTATGAGTTAGCCTTTGTATAGGATCTAGTTGTAATGATTTAATCATATAAGCGGAAAACAACTAGAAAAGGAAACTTATTAGGTCATTAAATACATATACATATACCTCTTTATGCCGTGCCTCCGTTGATCAAATTTCGTTCAATGAATACAAAGAGATATGAGCCTCAAGTGTTGTTCCTCTAGCTTAGTCCACACTGCGATTGAACTTCGGATTCCATGAGCGTTCGTTAGCTAGAACGACGGCAATGAACTCTTCTTTGACCTTTGGTAAAACACTCGTTACTTTTTTGAGAGAGAGAGAGGAGAGGCGTGACTTTTAGTCAGTTAAACCATTTAACTGATGAAACTCACTCATAAGTTAAACCCTAGTTTCCTAGTCCAACTAGGAAACCCTACTAATAGCCTTGTGGGCTTCCCACTATGGGCCCACATACCTTTCTATATCTCTCTTTTATCTGATTCATTCAACGCATATGTGTGTGACCCATTAGGCCCAAACGCATTCAGTAGTTGGCCTGATTCATATCGGTCCATTTACCGTAAGCGGTCTCTAGCTAAACATTACGATCTACTAAATCGATGAGTTAACTATCTCTGCAATTAAATCCCAAATTTTGCACCTTGACTGACAGGACATAAATCCTTCAATCTCCCACTTGTCTTTAAGAAAAGTGTGCAAATCCATTCCCTTGTCACTTATTGTCTTGATGTGAACGTAAGGTAAGAAGTCTAGTCATCCTTACATCATTCATATATTTTCTTGATTCCGAATTGGATTGTTAAGACAAATGATTATTCCATAATCCATTTGAGCACGACCATGCATTTTACAATCCCAATTCTACAAGAGGCTCATAGACAATGATCCCCGTAGGGAGGACAATTCCAGTCTTGTGCGTTCATGAATTCCAATATGATTTTCAATAATCCAGATGTATCCGTTATTGCCTCCTTTTACGCAGGCGTTTGGAGTAATCACAGATCACCAATCCTCATATCGTTATTCATAACCACTCAGGTTTGAAAAATGGCACATCTCGTATTCCGTGCTAGCCTTAATTCTTGTTCATTGACACTCCATTCTTTGAATTCCTTCTTTGAGTTCCTTCTTTGAGTGTCAACCCAATCAGACCTTTCTTACATCTCCCTAAATTTGGCACTTAAGCCTTAGGTCTACAATGGGGGTGCCATGAATAGTATTCCACTTTTTATCTGGCACTCACCTTGGCACCCCATTCGAGGTGCTTTTATTCATAAGACATAAAAAATCATTTTTTGTTCCCGAGATTGGTCCTTATAAGTTTTCAAATCATGCTCGTTTTTACAAACCCCATCACTCAATGTGTCACTATCAGGTTTTTAGTATTCGAAGTGTTTAAGAATACAAGTATCTATGTTTTCTATAGAGATATAGTTTCCTTACTCACATATATTACTTTTGTTCCTTGCCTTATGCACGGGGCTGACTAACTGGTATGACTTCTTACAATCCTTAAGCTATATCAAGCACCTAATTTGTCTTAATTATTGTTGTTTAAGATTAAACATACAAAACTTATTGCAGTGAGAATAAGTATTGTATGAGAGTATGTCCACTAATAGATATAGGGGTCATTTTTTATTAACAGTGATCCTTATTTTATCATAAGTACGAACAACTAATTACTCGCCTGAATCTAATTTGATTCCTGAAGGCGTGAAATTGCAATTTAGAGTAACGTACTCAAACTGCTGCAAGTGCTGGATGTCAAAAGTCTTGCATGAGGAAGTCAGGAGTGATGGTGTGTGAGCAAAGGTTGAATGGAATGACGCACAACATGATGTTTGGTAAAGAGTCGCTGAAATTAATAGCGACTTTATACTGAAAAAGTCATTGCCTAAAGTATCGACTTAACTTTTAAGTGAGAAAATAAATAACGGTAGTATCCGATCCTATGTAGATACCACTTTGATAAATAATTTCAGAACCAACCCAAAATGATATTATTTTTATTTTTGTAACTGTAAAAGATTCTGAAGTCCAAGGAAAAATGGTTGACTAATTTCACATTCAATCGGAAAATTTAAAAATCAACGGAACAATGCCTAGTGAATTCTGAGATGGAACACAATTTTTTGGGCAACAAATCCAACACCTATTTTCACTCGTTGTTGGGTCTCGCGCCTAATATACTTATGACAGCTCCTAAACTCAAAAAGAAAAAAAAATCCCCACAAATCCGCAATTTCCAGAAATAGAAATTATCGCCGTCTAAACCATTGAAGAAAATATTCTTATCCCCTAAATTTTCGACGAATCTGCAAGAAATCCGTCTCACAACAAACCTCAACTAACCAACAAAACTAAAAAGAAAGCCGCCACATCTCTGTTTTTATCTCATTTCAATTCATATTCATGCCCGTTTCTCTTTCTTCTCAGGTTTGCATTTTCTCTCGTTTCTTTTGTTGATTTTTGTAGTTATATGGGATTACAGAGATGTGAGTACAATTTTGTTGTTCATTTTTTGGTAAAAATTCTTTCTTGATGATGGGTTCTTTATTAATGGAGGTTTTTTGGTGTAAGATGATTATTTCTTTCTGTTTGAATCTTGTCTCTCATATGCTGGACTGGGTTTGTTTTATCTTTGGTGCTTAATGTGCAAATTTGCTTGTTTCATGGAAATTGTACCTGGGTTTAGTAGTAAACTGTGAACAAATTTATGCCCAAATGGAAAACTGGAAAATACTTTGGATAATTGAAAGATTTTGGACACTGTCAATGTAGGAAAAGAAAAGAACTTTAGTAATCTTTTCTCACATGCTTGCATTTAAATGTGATTTCTGGCGGATTCTGTTGATGTTTGCCATCAATGGTGTTTTTATAAGACAACAGTTTTTCAATTTTTTTCTGATTGATTAAAGAGTTGGGTTAATTAGAAGATTAATAGGATTCTGAGAAGGTTTAGCCTGGAGCTGTCCTAGATGCCAAATATTAAATGTGGTATCTGATTATTGACATGTTGTTTTGTGTCTAGCATTTGACATTTGTATTTTAGTTTGAAGGCCATTTTGAGTGCTGTCTTGTTTTCAATTAAGCAAGAAAATCACCATGCTTGCCTTACATTTCAGAGATTTGGTAGTTTTGAAGAACTAGTTTCTTCATCATTAACACTAGGGCTAGAGAGATTATCACCCGATGGCTGCTTTTTGTGTTAGCCATTACCAAGTTAGCTGCCTCATATACAGTTTGAAGACATAGTAGTTATTCACCCAGGATCAAACCATGGTCATTGTTGTGTCTTCCTTCTGTAACTTCTGCTTTGACTCTGGTGTGTTTTCGAATCATTCTTTTTTGGATACTAGTTCCATCCTTTTCATTTTTCTTCTTTGTGGTATGAGTTCCTGGCTGCTGCTGCTTATGAGAGAAGCAGCATATGGGGCTAACTTTGACGGTCAGGAATGAAGGATACTTTATATCTTACCCTTTAACCAGAATGAGCGAATTTGAAACATGAACATGAAATAGTTGGTGGGTTCCATGATTGAGCTGGCTTTTAGGGTAGAGGACTGAGGTAGGGAGACAACATCAAAACTCAAAAGAGGGGAAGATGATGCAAGTGTTTGGCTGTATTTGTTTAGAGGTAGCAATTTATTTTTTCCTCGCGCCACCTTTCAAGATTTCATCATACTATAATTTGATTTTCCAAGTTCAGTTTTGCTAAAATGAGAAAATGACGATTCCGAGAGAGGCAGTCTTACTGTCTTAGAGATGTCTATGAAGCTTTGTCGCTTGATTAACATGAAAAGGTCTTTGATGCACATAATTGGTGGTGAATGTATACTCGGTAACTTTACCTCTAATTTGGTCACTCTTTTGATTCCTAGAACTAATATTCTATGCCATTTTCTTTTCTTTTATTTATTTTTTTTTTTTTGCTATTGACAAACAATAAGTATCCCTTTCATTTCATGTGTTTGATATGTCTACTCTGTTCTTGGTGCTAGTCTGGGGAATGTTCGAACTGCTGCACAAATGGTGACTAGCAGTTTGACAATTAAATCATCAATAAATGGCTCTACAAGCAGCGCTGGTTCAACTTCAACCAACAAGTGTTTTGGGAAGCAATGTCTGTGATCAATCTCACTATTCTTGCACATCTAAGGCTATGGGGGAAATAGGATATGTGGCAGCAGCTGATACTGGCGATGCTGAGAAAAGCATTGGATTGTGTCGGTTACCAGCTCAAACACCGGATGCCTATAGTAATCTCGACCCGGCTACTCTTCGAATTGATGCCAAAACTCCTGCTAGAAATGCTTCGAGGAAGAAAACTCGAGGTAAGGCTAAGCCAGCTAAGAAATTTTCAGAAAAAGTATATCCTGCAGAGTTATTGGGTGATGCTTTTAGAGATGATGAATCAGCATCATCTTACAAGTCTGCTGAGGAACAAATTGAAGCAATTAACTATGTTGACTGCATGAGGTTTTCTGAGACGACTGTCCCAAAAAGCAAACAGCCCTCTGAATGTCCCAGTTGTGGAATATATGATCTTAAAAGGAGTCAATTGCAGTGCGATATCTGTAGCTGTAAGCTGAAGTGTGAGTTTGAAGCTGCACAATGTTGCACTGGAAAAAATACAAAACCTGTTACCCGGTTAAGTAATGTTCAAGCAGTACCTTCGAAAAGTAGCGCATTTGTAAGTAACGATGCAAAGAAAACTAGAAGTCAAATTCATAACATGCGTAGGAAGGATCAGAGTCGCTTGATCTGGCAAAGGCGACAGAGGGATCGGAGTACGCATGGTGAAAGAGCAGATATGTCTCTTCCAGATCATGTTGCAATCCAACAGGAGTCATTTACTGGTGATAAAGTGCCAGTCAGACCTTATACTTCTGGTAATCAGAACATTGCTGCATTGGGAACTAAGGCCCTCAATGAACAGGAGCTATTATGTAGAGGAATTTATATAGGTGTTAGAGTAGATTCTTCTCCAGATGTTGCTCAGAAGAGAGTAAATAGTAGATTATACCCCTCATTTTTACAAGCAAAGCCAAAAGAATCTACTCACTCAGTCGGCATGGATAAATCAGATGTTAATACGACTAACTTTCGTAGAAGCAGAAGCAGAAGCAATAGCTGGAGCGCAACACGAAATCACGGGTCAAAATCGGATAGATATCACCCATCTCAGACAGAGCTCCTACAGGTTAGTATAAGCTTGAGTGTTACTAGGAACTGCTTTGCAGGTTAAGTTCTTATACATAAAATTTCTAACTCACTGTTCTACTCAATTGCTTCTGCTGAACTGCAGCAACACTTTTCATGTGGACCTATGTTCAGTTCAAAAGATCGAGGTTCTTTTGATGTGATTCAGCCTTGTGTCTGGATGAAGTTGCCAAGAGTTAAACCTGTTGAAGACAACACTGTCTATAACTTCCTGGATGAGGGATGGAGAGATGTCTCATGCTTGCAGTCGAACATCCCTTACAGAATTCGACGTGGTCAAGATGTTACTCAACAACCGAGTTTAAGGAAGTGGATTCCTGTTTGCAAAAAGAAACTGAAGACCCCAAAGAGTACTGGTTCAGTAGAGGCTTGCGAGAACAATAGTGAAAACATGACATCAGGGAACAATGGTTTCTGTTCAGAAGGTGATCTGATTCCTCTTTGTACATCTGAGATATCTAGTGGTCTTGGACAAGACAATTCAATACCCGCTCATGAGATGAATTCATGTGTGGATGTGGAACAAGCCCTGGCAGAGATCAGGAGTAAAATTGTTGAGGTCAAAGCTCAAAAGCTTCAACTAACAAAGGATTGTCATCAGACTTCTCATGTCTCTGAGGGCTTCAAGCATCTCTTTATTAATGCCCAAATGGTGGAACAGGCTTTCGTTGCCTCTTACAGACTACAGGTCGACTCTGAGAATATTGAACAGGCAACAGGCTATCCTATCGCTGATTTTGAGAGACTACTTTGTTCTGCCACCCCATTTATCACTTCTTCATTTTCATGTGAGGCATGTGATGGCTCCTCGCGGCCTTGTACTACTTCCGTTTACAGAGACCACATACCAAATATATCTCTTGATGCTATTTGGAACTGGTATGAGGAGCCCGGAAACTATGGCCTGAAGGTGAATGTGGATGACACAGTATCATTTCATGCGCATTTTATTCCTTTACTTTCAGCGGTTCAGCTATTTGGTTATCCAGATTTATCCTCAACTTGTGGTAATAGTCCAGACAGCCTGGAAAATCATGGAAAAGCTGCTAAATTACAACCTTCTGTTGAAGATCCTAAGGATACGTCCTCTATGGGTAAGACTCAGATTGATACGGTCAACTCAGGGGCTACTAGTAATTCATCAGATGTCTACCATGGTCAAATTGAGCCTCTAGATGTGGCTCGTGAGGCAGACCTCATTTTTGAGTTTTTTGAATCAGAGCAACCACAGCGACGAATGCCCCTCCATAACAAGTAATGTTTCATGACTTAAGTGTCTTCTCCTCTTTTCATAGTTATTTCTGGTGTATTATTGTAATGACAACTGTAGTTTGTTATATATCAATGCTTAACTTTTAAATACATATCCAATTATACATTATTTAAAAAGGCCCATCAGATATTTGTACTGATTATGGGATTAAACTGTATATTACCAAACACATATCCAAGTAGCAGACGTGTCAAGTGAACAAATGATTATCAGGTTGTTATGTTGTGCATGGATGTTTTTCGAACAACGTAAATAGGAGAAAGACTCGCATAACGTGTTAGGAGAAAATCTATACAGTTTCTAGCCCAAACCTGAGTGCACTGGTAAGCCTGCATACAGTTGCAGAGATTAATGATTCTCTGTTGTTTGGTTCCCTCAGAACAGTGTTCTACTGTTAAAGGTTGAGATAATTAGTCTATATGGAGTGATCAACCAATTATATCTTTGCTGATGGTACATCCTTCTAGACTAAATAATTAGAGTGGAAACATTATTTGGAGATAATAAGATTGATTTCTAAGTGCTTCAGTTGGGAAACCAATTTTGTGCATGAAGATTGGAACTGTCTCTGACATGACAAAGACCACGAGAATGTGGGTTGAAGCAGCAGAAAATTACTTGCTGCTTACATCGAGTTCAAACAGTCAGTATTGCTTTTATTTTTATCTTTTTTAATTTTGAATTATAAAATTTAGTGGGTATATTTAATTGTTGGCTTGAATTTCCATGCTTCTTATTTGCTCTGTAGTATGGGAACCAATTCTATCCCAATTAAGGGTCTAACGAGGAAATACTCTCTTTAGGAAAGGATATTCTGCTTTTCTGAAAACCAGTTTGATATCAACAGGAACCATTCTCCCCTTCTCTGAAGCCAAAATGAAACAAAGAAAAGAAAAGATTAGGGTATGGATATGAATTGAAGAGTAGTATTGTTGTGTTTCTTTGACTAATCCAGGCTTTTTTTTTTTATAATTAGTGCACCTATCATTATATCTTTATACTACTACTTACCATAACTATTTTCTATAAGCAGAATAATGGAGCTTGCCAAAGGGGGAACTACCAATCAAGTATATGGTGATCCATCAAAGCTTGAGTGTACTAATCTGGTGGATCTACATCCTGCATCATGGTGAGAAAGGAAGTTGTTAGTAGTCCATTTACATGCTTTGCATGTCGAAAAAACTGTCGTTAGCTTGACTACAAAACTGTTCATGGTTTACAGGTTTTCGGTTGCCTGGTACCCTATATATAGAATACCAGAAGGGAAGTTCCGTGCAGCATTTCTGACTTACCATTCTCTAGGATATATGGTTCAAAGGTGCAAGGAAAATAACTCCCTTGATAAGAGTATCATTGATGTAGCTTTGCCCATAATAGGTCTTCAGAGCTACAATGCACAGGTAAAGTATCTGAAGCCTCACCTTAGTCAATCAAAAACAGTATCTGAAATATCAATAACTGGGCCTATTTCTTTCTGCAATTAGAGATATCCTGTTAATGTCAAAAGAAAAAGAAGGCTGATTTAATATGGTTGTCAATATCCTGTTAATATTGAGTCTGTTGATAGTCTCAAATCATGAACAGAAACACATAGAAATGACTTTTGTTTCCAGACTATATGTTTGGAAGACGGGATGATTCTTCTTCCGCTTGTTCTTTCTCTAAGAAGTGCAATACATGGTTATGCTATGCAATACGTACCTAACTTGCAACCATAAAATACATGTCATATATGTTTGTATTATCCTTCATGCTTTACAAGGGTTCTTTCCGTGATTTGTTTTTCCTTCCCATCAAAGGGTAACAGTAAGTTTATGAGCATTTTCACATTTTGCAGGGTGAGCTTTGGTTCTCTCCTAATCCAGAGGCCGATTCTTCATTCAACGACTTGACTTCTCAAGTACTGAGAGAAAGGCTAGGGACACTAGAGGAGAATGCACTACTTTTTGCAAGGGGAATGGTTTCCAGAGATCATGTAAGAGCTGCAAACCGGCAACCAGACTACGAGTTTTTCATGTCACGCAAACATTGATCATCTGTATATTTCTCCACAAAAGAAATTGATGGATGGTTCTCAAGACCTCTAATTTGACTGATCACTGGATCTCCTATAGAACACAAAGCTGAAGATTGACCCAGCAGCTATGTTAGTAATGGAAAACCTGTAAGTTGTAGAAAGCTTAAGAATAGTAGACTGACACTACATATGAATTACGTATTAGGCAGGTTAACCAATTTTGTCCCTTAAAATTTGTCGTCAAAAACACAGCTTTGTACATATAGTCATTAGTTAGGTTGTAGATATGTACAGCCAATTTCAGTTGTAAATGTTTTCTATCTGTAGTGCAATAGATAGTTGGGTTTCTAGGACATGATGAGATTTTGTAAACTTCTTTGTTCAACACTCGTGCAGATTAGAAAAATCAGCATGGATGTTTTTACTTTTTTCCTTTATTTCGGTTTAGATAACATGGGCTGTCCAGGTTTTACTCGACTAATCCCACGAGCCATGAAGTTAACTGTCATGATAGCCTCCTGTTAGCCTTAAGGGGGCTCGATGTTTTGAACAAAAGAAAGGCATGCATACATGTTTCAATTGTTCAAATCTAACTGTCGTCTTTACCTATCATCCTTCCCCGTTGCCTGACAGTAGAACAACTTTAAATACAAAACCAAGAATCACCTCATTGTCTCCATCACATACAGTCAATACAGATGATCTAACTATCTACAGGTACATTCCTGCTCTATTAATCTGTACTACAAAGGTAATTCTTTATTTGAGTACAGGACTACAGAAGATTAACGATTTACTAATACATCCAGCCAATAGTTTTAAGCTGTGATGGCAGAGGGAGATGACACATCTAAGTGCATTATAATCTAGTGCTTCTCAAACTAGCCAACAGATTTGGTACTTGCAAATGAGGAACTGCTCTTTGTTTGGGAGGAGGTAGCTGAAGAAGTGTTTCTTATTTGTGAACTCTGACTAGATGATGATTCAGTGAAGAACATTATATTGTCCTGGTTATCATCAAACACCTGGAGGGACCTTGGCGTAGGGGGCACATTAACATCCAAAACGCCCTCGAGGATTTGAACAATTTGCCCCATTGATGGCCTATGATTTTCGTCATCTTGGATACACCAACACGCGAGCTTACAGATTTTCAGAACTTCTTCTTCATCAGCATTCCCTTCCAATTTAGAGTCTAAAATAGTCAGGATGTTTTCCCCTTCAGCTATTTTGCTAGCAGCCAATGTTGGGAAGAACTTCATTTTTCCATCTGCTGATTGTTCAGAGTTTCTGTGACCTGATATGATCTCGAAGAGCATCATACCATAACTAAAAACGTCGGCCTTTGCTGTTATTGCTACACCAGAAATCCATTCTGGGGCAAGATAGCCTCTAGTTCCTCTCATTGTAGTGAGCACCCTGCTAAAATCACGGCCAACAAGTTTTGCCAAGCCAAAATCTGCAACTTTTGGGCAAAAATCAGCATCCAAAAGTATGTTTTCTGGCTTAATATCACAGTGAATGATGCAATCTCTACATTTCTCATGTAGATATGCCAATCCCCTGGCTGTACCAAGTGCAATTTGGTATCTTGTTTTCCACTCTAGGATTTCTGAGCCCTTGTCATAGAAAAGATGTGAGTCAAGAGAGCTATTCGGCATGTACTCATAAACCAATAGCCTTTTAGTCCCATCTGAGCAAAACCCACGAAGGCGAACAAGGTTAACATGCTGAACTGTTCCGATTGTGCTTACTTCTGATCGGAATTGCTTCTCCCCCTGGCTAATACCTTCAAGCCTTTTCACAGCAACAACCGATGCATCGGGCAATGTTCCCTTAAAAACAAACCCAAACCCTCCTCCCCCTAGTTTCTGAGAGAAATTTTTTGTGGCAACTTGCAATTCTCTGTACCCAAACGGTATCAATGAACCTTCGACCCCCTTGGTTGATCTAATGGACCGTGTCCTTCGTTTCCACAAAAGAACAAAAACAAGGCCTAGAAGGGCTAATACTACAACAACCGAACCCACAACAATACCAACAATCAACTTCTTGTTACTACCTTTAGAAAACTCTGAGGCTGCAAGTCTGATGTAAAGAGTTTTTCCACTAGTATCACCATCTGCAAGCTGCTGCAGATTCAGAAGATCTCCAAACCAAACAGAACACCCACTCCCATCATATGCATAAGCTGAGCAAGAGCAATTCTTCATGCAAGCGGATTCACACTGCTGCAAGCTCGAAGCAGTTGCAGGTCGAGCATTTTGTGGCAGACCCATGTTCGATTGAACCCAGAATCTATCCTTCTCTTTGATGGAACCATTACTCTCACATTGTAACTTCGTCTTCCTTACACATCCTCTCGAGTAATCACTCAATCCCCAATCACTTGTCGAATTAGGCTGGAACCCCTCGACACAATTACAGAATGGCATAGAATTCTGATTGCAACTCCCAAATTTGCCACAAAAAGCATAGACTTGACACTGCTGCCTTGGCTGTGACCAGAACAAATTCCACTGCTGGGTATTCTCCAACCATGTTAGCATCTTAACTTGACCAGAAACATCCATCACAAACCTCGATAAAACTTTGTTGTCTTTAAGTGAATAGGTAAAATAGCTTTCATTAGCATTATCAACATAGCTGAAATCATATATATAATTCAACCTCATCTCAGGTACCAGGCTGAAAATCTGCTCCTGGGGATTCCATGGGCCACTAGTCCAATACTGCTGAGTTCCATTCCACATGATCAAATATTGTTGTTGCTTTGGATCAAGCTCAAGAGAAAAAAGACCAGGTGCAGGATCATCACTATTCTTCCAAGAACTAAGAACCTCTTTTTTTTTGGTTTTTTTGAAATAGGCTATCTTCCCTCCAGGAAGCCAAGTATTACTCGGGTCATCGATACTTTGCCAAATAATTGCAGAAAAATTTGGTCCCCCACTCAGAACAAGATTGCCAGAATCTTGTAACACAGCTTGTACAGATCCTGAGGAGCTCACATTTGTGGACCAAATTGGTGTTTTTGATCCATTTGTGAGAATTAAGTTCCCATTCAGGATTTTCAGCTCAGAAGAGCTTTTATCAGAGATGGGATTTTCTCTGTTTGCTACCCAAACTACAGTTTGCAAAGAAACTTGCTTATACCAGATGCCTATGTAATAGTTTGAGGAGTTACCTGAAGGGTTAAAGAACCCAAGCTCAAAGACACCGCCTTTCGAAACTATGGTTTTGTCTCCTGATAGAGGTTGGCTTGCTGTGATGCTATCAGCTCCAAGGGAAAGATGAGTGATGAAAGAGAAACATAGAAAGAGAAAACAAAACAGCTTCATATAATGATTATAATCCATATTCATGAATTCTTACTATTTTTATCAAGAGAAAGAAAAAAAAAATTGGGGAAAGAGAGAAAGTTCAGATGGTTTTGTTGGTTGTTAGATGTTTCTGAGGATATGAAATGAAAGAATTGAATAAGGTAGGTTGAGAATAAGTGATTGGCAGTGTGTTTTGATCATTTGTTTTGTTCATTATTTTTTTTTTTTTGATAATTTTGTTTTGTTCATTAATTAATTAGAATAAGATTTCCCTTTGTTCTTCATACTTCTTTCCATTTGACTTTTCGCCGCTCAAGAATCTAAGACAACACTTTGTGCTTGAACAATTATAATTCTATAATTATAAAATTACAAAAATATAATAAAAATAAATCTAATAATAGTATTTTTATGTTGTTAATTTTTATATTTTTTGTTAAATTAACCATCAAACTTTGTAAACTTCGATCAGAAAAAGTCAAATAAAAATAAGAATTTGAAACCGGCAATACTTTAGTAAAATATTATCATATCATTAGCCGAACATCAACCAATATTTCTAAGAGGGAAAAGTCAAAAACGATGACTTAATTATAAATGGAGCCCATTTAGAACGGCAACTTGAAAATGAAAGCAACATTATCGACCACCTTGGCTCTACTTGTTGACTCGTTGACGCGAATTGCTTCAACAAATTACTCATTAGATTTTAAAAGTCATTAATGCTCTACAACTACAACCGCGTTCCCACCCGTTTTTACGTACGCACACTAAAGACACAAACACAAGATTTATGCGCCGAGTACAACAAACAGCTATGTCGTAGTTTAGAAGTACTATATGGCTCTTTTTAATTAGAGAAAATGTGTAGTGTCGTCTATCTCGTTAATTTGTTGCACATTATGTTTTTGTGCAAAAAATAAAAGCAACTACATCAACAGTCTAATAAAAATTAAAATAAATAAATATTTTTATGGTTTTTCTCCTGGTGCACATAAAAATCATTATGGTTGATAACTGGGTACCACCGATATGACATCGAAACTCGTTTATTTGGAAATTCTTATCGACATTTGAGCATCCTTTGCACACACAAAAAAGAAAAAAGAAAAAAAGAAGTTTAATAAATGAAATCATAAGACTAACTATAAGGGAAAACTCCAAAAAGGGAGCCCAATCTCACTCTACCACGTAACCCACAATTAGGTTGTATAACTTGTAGTCTAAAATCAATTGGTAATATGAGGATTAACTCATTAATGTGGGGCAATGATTTCACACCTAAATCCAACACAATTCTCCCTCAAATTTGTGAGTTGAAATCACCCTCGTGTTGTCGTGCATGGTCTCCTAACATGTGTGTCTCATCCTTATACTGATTTGATGCACCATCACCCACCTGAGGACCCGAGGCCTTCAATGGACTATGATTATCAAACCATCTTTGAGCATCGAGTAATCAACCCTGCAAGCCCACAGACATCTTTCACATTTTAGATGATTGGTCCAATAAGAGTTGGCAAGAATATGACGTATAACCACTTTCTCACCATTAGTCTGTCTACAATTAGAAAGAAGCGAATTTACCATTAAATGCCAACTGTAGGGTTTGTTCATACCGGTTCTTTCTTCTGTGAAAGAATCTCCCCTCCATTAGCTTAGGTCTTGTCTTCTTTTTTTTCTTGAACACCATCAGTGCCCTACTGATCCTCTTTGGATGGCCCACCTCTCCTTTCCCTTATTCCGCATTACCATATGGATTTGGATGCATATTAAATCTTGTCTTTCTTTTCCGAATATTTCTATTCTATTGATACTGAAACGAATTCTTCGTTTGATCTAGAATTGCTTGTGAAAAACAAAAGCGGAAACCAAACAAAGAAGAATGCTTGGGACCTCCCAACCAAGAAGCCTCAAAAAGCGAAAGCAGAACAATCGGAAAAGAAGAGCGCACTTCACTTTGACCTGAAACTACTGCCACTTCCTTGACGCTATCGCATCAGATCTTTAAACCTTACATTTAACATTAAAGAAGAAAGAAGAGACTTTCTCTAACTATGAGAATGTTTCCCTCTCCGGTGACGGAATTACCTAAGGAGGCAAGCCAAATCAATCTCCTCCAAAACGACTGTTTATTACAAATACAGGACTCTGCTAAGTGGTCACACGATGTCTAGAGTCTTACACCTACCCGGAGTTGGAAGGTTGGAAGGAAAAGTGTTATAAGCTTTAAATAGAAGCCTTAGTAAACGACGGCAGTAACTCTAACTGTCCTTGGCTTACTTTTAGGAGATAAACTTCCAGCTACGACTCCTACTCGGAAGAAGAATTCTCGTAAGTGATTAGAGAAAGAAAAGACCATTGTAGCCCCTATCCCAAAGAGGAAGAAACCAAGCCATTAGACGTAACAAGGCTCGAAGACCTCCGGCTGGATTTGAAATGGATCAGGTAGGGCATCCGTTTACGACATGAGCGAGATCAACAGTTTTCTCTATTTCCTTCAATGGTAGGAAATCAGGGTCAGCAAGTCGCTCATAAATAATCGCTTCCTATCGGATAAACCCCCTCTCCCTTCGGTCGAGTTACTTCGTACTTGACCCCCTATCGACCAGATCTTTCTTTGCACGAGTCTTTCTAATTGAAGAGAAGACAGAGGAACTCTTTAGCAAGAATCTCGGTTTAGCAAGCAAGAAAGACGGAAGACCAAATACTAAGCTTAATCATAATCTTATTCGTAACAGAGCTTCATTCAAGATCTCGACCTGAGATACGAAGGGTGAAAAAGTTTTAAACGAAAACCGAGTTCAATAACCGCTTCGTCAATAGAGGGGATAAGAAGTTTGTTCCATTATCTTCACTTGCTTTGTCGAGTTGTACAGAGCAATCAACTATTTTTTTATCTTAGTGGGCTGACCCCTCAGTCCACAAAGATCCTGAGATATTCTCGTTCTGTCACTTGATTGATGTCAGCGTCGTCAGCGCTCTTTCAGGTCCGGCTCAAGAGGTTTTTTCGGATTTAGAATTAAAAAAATAGATATCCCAATCCCATCCCCAAGGGACTAACCGCTAAGCATCTCCTATTTAAAGGCAAGAAGCAGTTGAACTAATGGCCTTGAACGAACCGACCAACCTTAAGAGAACCAAAAGATGAAGAATTATGAGATATTTTTGGGTCGAGCATTTAATTTTATTAAGAGTTGTCCTTGTCAGACTGGGAATTTGATGATCTATAAACAGTCCTTAACGAACGATTGGCTCAACTTTGAGCATAATGAATCACTTCGTGCCGACTTACTGTAAATAAACTTTTTGGCCCTCAACTAGCACACCCATTTCCCCAAAGAAATCGGTCAAATATTTCTTTGGGCAACTTAGAAGTCTAGGGTCTAACCTAGGTTCACCTTCTGATTCGGGGGTTAGGTCGTAGTACGTCAACAAGAAATTATTTAGATAGTCCCAAACCATGCTCCCACTCTGATAATTATCACTATTTTAGTGGGTGAATTTAAGCAGGCTCCACTTGTCTTGTGAGAAGTGGAAATAATGATCTGAACTGTGTAATAATCTTTCCATATCAACCCAAAATTTTGAATTATTAGGTTGTAGTACGAACCAAATGATAAACCCATCCCTCAGCCTCTTATATAAGTTGTATTTACATGTGGGACTCTTTCACCTTCAACTCCATACATGGAAAATCCAAAACATAATAACTTAAATTAAAAATCTAATATCAGCTATAAGATATTTGATGTCAATTACTCTATTTAGGACATGTTTTTTTAGACTAGATTCCAATAAGTTTTAATTTTTCAATTTTTTTCCATTTTCTAGTTAAAAGTTTCAGTTTGTTGCAATTTTCTCCAGTTTATTCCAGTTTTTTCCAATTTAATATCTTATTCCATATAATACAAAAGTAATTTCTAATAAGTATACTTAGTCCAAACGAGAACGAGGGTAGAAAAGTCATGACGTTGTAACTACGAATATTAATATTCTAATACTAGAATTCTTGTTAGTTCTTAGTCAGTAACTGTACATTGGTAAAGAAATTCCAAATTCAGTGCGTATGTATACAGGAAAATGTTTGAATATGATTCCCATCAAAGCAAAATATAAAATGTTCTAATATGGTATTATCATTGTAGAGTACATGACCATAAGGTCAAGATGAAGATTATGGATTTGTGACAATCTGTAACTTGTGAGAAACAATTGTTGTTAATAGCAGATAAGTTCAAGTAGTCTTTTGTCTAACAAATGTTTGGTTTTTCTACCCTTTAAAGACAACTCCTCCATCATATTTTGGGTTTTTGTTGTTAACCCTACAATTTATTTCAACAAATTTGCTATTTGTTTTAGCATTCTGAGCTTCCATTTTTAAAGGGGATTGTGGAAAATGATCCTCTTTGTGGTTTTTGTTTGAGCCTGCTTTTTTTTCAAAGTAGATCTGGTGTTTCGAAATTGTTAGTTAGCTAACTTGGTTCATGTGTTTTTCATGGTTTCTTCACTATCATGATCTGGAACAAACTCAGATAGAATTTTTGTAGCAAAAAGCATTTGGGTGAAGATGAATGGTTTAAGAATTAGGCTTTTGATCTGATCTGATCTGAAAGCCATAAAAAATTAAAAAAACAAAAAAAAAAAGAAGCTAAGTAAGATGTTATTTGCTTGTTTCTTTGCAACCACTAGCGCCATAGCGTTTTTGACGATGGTGAAGTTGGTGGTGGTCCTGGCGGTTGAGAACGGAAGTTTTTACAATCGGATCTCGCTGTGACTGATTCCTAAGCAGGGCTTGAAGATGTAGCGATGAAAGACATCTATCATTGCTTTTATTTATTTGTCTTTTGCTTATTGTAATGGTGTTTTAATTTGTTTCTTTCTTGTATTGAGTCTTTGTACTCATGGTCATTCATGACCGGCTTCCTTGCTATTTCAAAAAAAAAAAAAAAAATCATTGTAGAGTACATTATTGTTGAATGAATCCCACTAAAACAAAATATAAATATTCTAATAATTGTTATTGGATATGAATACTGCACTACCATTTCAAAATGACCAGTTCTTAGTCAGAATTTTCATCCTACGGAAGCAATATACACTACAAGTCTATAACTAAAAGTCATGCGTCAAGCGATGAGCAAAAGAAAAGTCATGCGTCAAGGTGGTTTACCTACAGAGGACGACCTCTGCCCAGATACAGGTATTAAAGGGAATGGATCATCCACATGTCACATAGTGATTTGTGGGAGGCTCGAAAATTTCGGGCATCCTGATTCGTATATAGTGCGTGTAGTATACACAAATCTGTCCACAGAAACGAGATATGGACACGGGGCAAGTGACCCACAAACCATGAAAATAGGGGGTGGTTTGGGAATTATGAAAAGGGGACACGTGAGAGATAGACACAAACATTTGTGTAATATATAAGCGCAATTTGGTGAAAACCACCTTAACAGTTACACTTTTTGTTCAGTACCCCCTGAACTCTTGCTATTTGTTCAGTACCACCTTTAATGTTACAAACGCCGTGGAAGTCACACCTTAAGTGAATTTCCGACCAAATCCAAAAATTTTCTTCCCATTTTACCCTCACGTGTCTAACCCGTGACTTATAAATAATTTGACCAAATAATTAATTAAATTAAACTAACTAAACTAATTAAACTAAAAGGCAAGCGCATTCTCTCGCTCAGCTCTCTCGCTCTCTCTCTCTCTCTCTCTCTCTCTCTCTTCCCCTATTTTCCATCATGGACATCAGGCAACTTCGCCACTCTCTCTTCCCCTGTTTTCCAATTTCATCAGCTCTCTCTCTCCTCCCCTGTTTCTCCACCACTCTCTCTCATCCCACGCCACCACCACCACCGGCCAACACACTTCACTCTTGCAGCCATCATCGCAGCCCGTTCGCTCTCTCTCCTCCCCTGTTCCTAAGCCCCTAACTCTCCTATCTCGATTATGAAGAACATAGCCAGAAAAAAAAAAAAATTAAAGTTGAGTAGAACTTCTTTGTGGGAACAACAATTTCGCCCATCTTCATCACCGCTATTCTCTCTCCTCAAATTCCGACACAAATCGTCTCCTCATTTTCCATCATCAAGCTCTTCGATTTGACCAAACTAAAAAAAAATGAAAAACTAAACTAAATAAACAATTAAACAAACAATTACACACAATTGAACTCAAAACCTTCAAAATCAAGCTCAAATTTTGATTCCTTAGGAGCTCGAAATTCTCAGAATCAAGATCGACATCTTGAAATCGATTTCGCCGGTCTGACATTCAAACGAGAAATTCTTAAACAAAACCGAAAATTAAGACAAAAAGGAAAAAAATTAAAAAGAAAGAAGGAGAAGCTTAGCTTGGAATCGGCAGATCGGAGCTTCTAAAGCTCATGCATGGCCATTGAAGCTCGCTCGAGATTAATCAGAAATATTGTAGAGTCGCCGACCATGGTTCATGGCCGGAAACCACAAATCGGTGGCTTGAGAGCTCGATATGTGGTCGCCGGCCAAAAATGGTGGTCGACAACCTTTAACTTCATCGCGGCCATGGCTTCGCTGAGTTCTTGTCGCCATTAATGACGATCTTCAAAGCTTGAGAGAGAGATGGAGATGGGTACGAGCGTGAGAGAGAGAGAGAGAGAGAGAGAGAGAGAGCTGAGCTCATTTGTTTGACAACCTTTAACTTCATCGCGGCCATGGCTTCGCTGAGTTCTTGTCGCCATTAATGACGATCTTCAGAGCTTGAGAGAGAGATGGAGATGGGTACGAGGTTGAGAGAGAGAGAGAGAGATGCTGAGCTCATTTGTTTTAGTTTTAGTTTAGTTATTTTTATTTTTATTTTTTATTTTTTATTTATTTAATTATTTGGTCAAATCACTTAAAAGTCACGTGAGGGTAAAATGGGAAGAAAATTTTTGGATTTGGTCGGAAATTCACTTAAGGGGTGACTTCCACGACGTTTGTAACATTAAAGGTGGTACTGAACAAATAGCAAGAGTTCAGGGGGTACTGAACAAAAGGTGTAATTGTTAAGGTGGTTTTCACCAAATTGCGCAATATATAATTCTAAACTTAGTTTTCCCCAATTTTGAATGCACAAAACATGTACTCCCCAGATCTAGTCCTCGGCGGGACATCTACTGGGTGGTTGTTGTAAAACATGTATGCTCGTTGGCATTTTTCAGGAACGGAAAAGAAAAAGCAGCACCTACCTGAGCATGCATATTACACATTGAGCTGCATCCGGTATTGTATTACCATCTCTGAGTACATAACAACTCCGCGATTGAGCTGAAGCAACTTTAAAGACGGCATGGAAGCCAATGTACAAGTTAAATCGCCCAAGTTGACAAGCGCACAGAAGGCGATCAAGCTGCTGGACACAAAACACTAATTCCAACACGAAACTACACACAAAATATCTGAAAATTGAAATCCATATAGACCAGATAATCAACCACGCTTTCACTCTTTTTTAACTGCCACTACCTAACACCACAACTGCTCTTAATATTTTTGTGTTACTAATCATGCCATTTATTGTAGTGAAAACAATTTCAGTCTTCCCCATTCATGAGGAAAAACGAGCAGTTCAGCCTTTTTATGTCAGATTAGCAATGCATCACATTCTAACTTCCATCTCTTTCTCAATTTTCAGGGAGTAACTTAAGTGTAATAAAATGAGTCACTATGCCCGTGGCCCATTCTTCCAGTATTTATAAGTGCTCTAATTGATTATGCATGCCAAATCTTGAAGAGGACAAATTTTTAGCCTTCCCGTGCATACATCACGAAATAACTAAACACTAGCAACACATCAGAACCTAAGGGGAGCAACCGCGCTAATGACCAAGGTAGGAAGTTCTATCACACTTACTAACCAGCTAAGCCATTTTGTTGGCAGCACACTTACTAAGATAAACAAGCAAGCTTTTCTCTGATATCATAAGTAGGGTTTGCTATGAGGCAAGCCATTCCCAAGCAATTTACAGCACAAAAAACTCACTTCAGAATACTTTATGCTATAAACAAGTAAACTTGAATCAACATTCGAACGAGCTGAACTTGAGTGCGAGAATACTATGTTCATGGGAGACAAACTTCGTATAAGATGGCAATGTCATCTTAACAGTTTGAAGCCACTAGCCCACTATGCTCGAGTTTGAGGTGTATGGTCTATGGGCTTGAGTTCAGTGAATTTATCGACAATCGTCACTACATCTCCAACAACTTATTTGACCATGAATTAATGAAGCTAATTGTTTACCACTGTATCATACTGTCCTGGTATTTAATTTACTCGTCAAGCAAGAAAACCTACTTTATCTAACTCAACCGGCAATGAGAACTTATAAAACCCAACTCCAAAACAATAGTAGGTGAATTCGCTGCCATTGAGAAAAGTAATCAAGTTGTCATGTGAAGCCTCTAACCGCTGATAACTTCCAAAAACAGAATTCGCTGCCATATTCAGAAGCATGGAATTCTAAAGCTTTTACAATCACCTTCAGTTTTAATATGCTGGCCTTCTCTTTAAGTCGGTCAAACCAAAGCCCAACCCTACCTTTAATCAGTCAGGATTATCACATTCCACAATTTTCATACCCCGACGCATCCGTCTCATTATAGTGACCCTGCGAATTCGAACTCCAAAAAAATTAACCTCAGCAGTCCTCCTTTTTCTTCTTGTACCGAGAAACTCTCTGCTTTTCATCTTTCCCTTTCCTTCAACGTTTTTAACTTGCTCTTGATTTTCCAGATTCTGGCAACTTATATTAGATGCCTGGTTTGATCCAAACAGGTGACTGAGATAGTAACAAGGATCGACATACCAAGATGACCTAGACACAATTCCTTTCATATTTGATGGCTGGATAAGCTTCACAAAGTTTTTTATCTCGGGAAAGCATGAGTGATCAGAATAGGGGACGGAGTACATATATTGATTAACTTTCACAACAGACCTCATGTTCCGATCAACTCGGGTCCCATTTGTTACATGGCTCCCTTTTCCATCAGAAGCAACTGAAAGAGAAGCGCCAAAAGGTTTACTTTTTCCCTCAAAGGGTTTTACCAACCATGGAAGACCAGAAGGCATAATGCCTATGGTCGGTCTCATCTTGTTTAGACCCTCTAAGGTGTCGTTCCTAAAACTGTAACGAGGAACGGCTCGCACTCTTGTCAGAGAAGTACTTGTTGTGAAGATGTCAGAGTGGCCTAGAAGATGCATAGTTTGCAACCGTTCTGGCCATACCCAAATCTACAACAAATTGAAACAAAATATAATTAGATGACAAGGACATAAATAGTATGTGAATATAGAAGATTAGTAATAAGTTTATCTTTTTTTCAAATAGTACTCAAGAGGAGCAATAATAAGCAGAAAAATATAAGTTAAAACTTGACAAGGGTGATCCAGTAGGAAATTTGTACATTTCTGATGGGTTGAAACAAAATGCTCCTGGCAATATATTTTAGTGATCCTGGCTAAAATTAAAGAGAGATTCTATTTTTCCCAAACAAACATCTGAAGTCTAAGGGTTGTCCTATGATAGCTAACCATTTTCCTTGTGATAATGTTTCAGATTTAAGTTCTTACAATATTCTTCACTAAAGGCTATATCTTGAAACCAATGCATACAGAATTTGCTTAAGAACAGGCACAACTCTAAAAGTTAAAACAATAACAAAGTAGGATTCGCTGAATTAATCAAGCATCTGGCATTCAGGTAAATGAAAGAACATGTTGAAATATTCTGTAGAATTTGATTGAACATATCCTCTAAACTTTATTTTGGCATTCAATTTGAGATGGAATCAACAAACAGCCAGTAGTCGAAGTTGTTAGATCATTCAGACCTTGATTTTCAGGCTATGTGAAATTTGAAGCAACAGTTCTTCCTTGCCCAGAGAGTCGATCCCAATAATGATATCATGCTCTGGATGTGAGGCAATGATCTCAATAACCTGTAGATCAGTTTGTCCTCAACTATCAGCTGTCACCGTAATTGCGAATACTACTACAGAAAACTTAGACTCAACTTAAAAATTAATGGCATTGATCTGTTAACATGATTACATCTATTTTTGAACAGTGTTTGGTCAGGATACACATATACATCTAAAAAGGCACCCTTGTCAACAGGAATTTCTACAAGTTCATAAGTCTAGAATACATATAGCCCTATTATCAAAATGCTGTCCATACATAAACATCCATTTCCAAAGCACAAATATTGAATCACCGAAGTATAAGCTCCTATAAACAGAAGAAGCAATTGAGAGAAACACAGTCCACAAAATCCATCTGCGTTTGCTGCTATTTTGATGAGTTTCAAAACAATGATAAAAATTACATCTAAGTTCTAATTTTGTGACATTTGACAAGCAATTCACTGGAAGAAGAGAGAGCAATGAATGAAAAAGAACCAAAGAGAATGAAACAGAATCTTCCACTCATCAATTTGCAGAGTTATCTATACATCATCACCCTTTACATCCACTAAGCAGATTCACATATTTCTAGCAACATCCCTTAACTTACACTCAGCTGTGTCTTACTCAGTTCAGAATTCTCAAATGAATCACACAGACATGCCTTCTGTCTCATCATTCCCATTTCCATCACTGCCTATTGTTAAAAAGTGTTCAGGTATGCATTTCCATTAGAAATACTTCCCCAAAGACGGTCATGTAACTTTTTTGTATGGAAGTAAAAGCTTCAAGTCATCATAGCACATGTTTTCACACTCCCAACTCTTTGCATGAAGTAACTACTACTTACCAACCATCAAGGTTTCCTTTTTTCCAATTACTCACAGATACATGATTTCTATACTGATCGGCACATGAAGAGTGAAGACAACTAGTTCATGATGTGCTATACTCAATCTATCAGCTATTAATGAACAAACTACTAAGCTGCATCAAACAAGTCGTTGAGATTTTCCGAAGCCTGTTCCTTTTTCCCCTCGTCTCTCCAAACAGTTCACCAGTACACTGCTTGTACGTTGACATAATCGGTAACCTTTCATTTCAATGTAATTTATGACAAACTCAAGCAAAAGAATGCTTATGAAGAGACAGCGTGATGTAACATGCAAGACCATGTACTGCATGTCGGAGACTCAGTCAAAACACCACGGCAAAGAATATGGAAGTACCTGTTGAGCAGCAACTTCTCGCGAAGGAAAACTATAGGAAGGGTTGCAGTAGGTGTTATCCAGGTAAAGCACATCAATTTTAGCACCATTAAGAGCGTGAAGGAGCATGTCCCTCGCTTTCTGAGATCTCTCACCAGTTGCTTCCCAGCGGAAATCACCAGTGTAAAGCACATGCCCAAAGTCACCCTTAAACAAGAACATCACAGCACCTGTCCATATAAAAATCATAAATAAGCTCATTACTTCCTCACAACCGACAAAACTCCAATGACACACCAGTAGGCGACATCCACAGGATAGCAAGCATGCAAACATATTAATCTGACCATCTCCTATTACCCCTCAACAAACTCACCGTTCCTCTACAGCACGCTATAATTTCCTAAAAGCTACTGCCGTTTCCTTTCGTTTTTCCTTGTACTAGTTACCTACATTTGTATATCTATTTATCTAAGTTATCAACTTCACAATTCATATTTCTCAGCAGGAATACTCAGTCCTTAGTTTTTCCCTCTTTGTCTCTCTCCCAATGCACTTGGATTAAGAAATTCGGCAAAACCGAACCACAATAGTAGTGGCGTGCAATGCATCATAAAGCAAAATGAAAACATTAATGATTACACTTCAATACAAAAATCAAAAACTGCAAAATTGCCTTCAACGAAGCAAATTATCAGCAAATTCCTATCACTTTTGAGCAATTAATTTCAAAATCAAGTCAAAAAATGTGGACCTCTGAAAAAAGAAATCAAAACTCGAACACCAAAAGCACCAGAACATATCAGTGAGCAGACTTCAAAATACTATAATCAAAACCTAATTGCGATCAACGAAGTAAAGCAATTACGTAGATCCAACATAGGATAAATTCTACGAGCACACCAACTCATCAACTGAAAGCCGCTAGCCATTCTGAGCTCCTTTACGCAATTAATTCCAAAACTAGGTCAAAAACTATCGATCTTCAGTAAAAACAACTCAAAATTCGACCAAAATTTTCACAAAAAAACTCCACAAAGATAGCTTGATTCCACATATTCATCCTATTCCGAGCTCCTTCAAGCAATAATTTCATAATTAGGTCAAAAAAATTGTCTTCTATACAAAAAACAACACAAAATTCGACCAAAATCAGCAAAATAGCATGATTCAGCATATCCATTCTATTCAGAGCTCGTTCAAGCAATTAATTTTACTAATTAGGTCATAACAAGTGTCCTCCACACCAAAACATATCAAAATTCGACCTAATCCACACATAATTCCTCCAAAATAGCATAATTCACTATGTATCAGCTGCATTTTACTCCGAGTTCCAAATTTAGGATCAGAAACTCAAAAGTCAAACAAAACTAAAACAATTCCATAATTATTTCTCAAATTTCTCCAATAAAATCAGCCAAAGCAATTAGTAACCGCCTGAAAATCTGAAATTCCTACCAGGACAGTGAACAGCATCAATGGCCATGACCTCAACCTTAGCAGGATCACCAGAAGACGGCGAAGAGAGAGAAAGCCGATACCAGGATCCGACATCGACGACACGGAGCAACGAGAGGTTGAAATCGGGGAATTTAACAGGGAAAAGAGTGGCGGAAATACGAGAGCAGAAGAGAGGGCCTTTGGACCAGGAAGATGAGAGGCCATTTGTGTGGTCTGAGTGTAGATGTGTTAGGAAGTACACTTGGCTTCCGTTTGCCCATCGGTCTACTGATATCATTCCACCTTCCATTGGTAATGAAGGTTGGAGAGAGAAACTGAGAACTGGTGCGGTGTAGTAGTTTCGAATGGGGGGTTTTGGTTTGTTTTGGATGTGTGTTTTGGCGCGAGGTTTTTTTTTTTTTTTGAGTTTGTTTTGGTTTTCATGAGGGGATTTTGCATTTTGGATCACGGTGAATTGGTGAATTGGTGAATAAGGGTCCGTTTGGCCTAACTCCCACAAATTCAATTTCTCCTCCCAAATTTGTTCTTGTTCATCCTCTTTTTACTCACTCTCTACTCCATTTTCAACTTCTAAAAAGTTAAAATAATGTTAGAAGTGGAAGGAGAAGGAGAAGCTACAATTTGTAACTTATCCTCCTAGTCCAATTGTAGCTTTATTTCAACTTCCTAAAAGTTGAAAATGGAGGGGGGAGTGGATAAAAAAAGGGTGAGCAATAATAAATTTGGGAGGAGAAGGAGAAGTTGGTAGAAGGTAGGCCAAACGGGCCCATATGCAGGTTAATAAGGTCTTGTAAACGGGGTGGCCTAGCTCATGAGTTTTCTTGGTGATTGAAGTATTTACGGTTGCGCCAAGAGCCCAAGAGAGCCATAAGCTCACCCAATTTGATTAATCGCTCTTTGTTGTTCAAAATGAAATTAAAAATGGGTTTACCGATCTGATAAATTTAACCAACTAATAGCATCTTTGATGCAACTATGCAAGGTTTTTACAAAGGTTTATGGAGGAAAAATTCTTAAGAAAACCTCATCCTCATAGTGACAAATCTAAAACTCATTATAACACAAATTAGTTTGGCTAGACAAACTTAGTTTGTGGATTATGAATTTATGATATGGCATAGGCAACAAACCTTTTAGAGGTTTATAGCATATAGAACAAGAGTTCTATAAAAATGGAGTTTTTGAGTCATGACATGGCATAATAAAAAAACTTCCCTATAACTTTTTTGCATTGAAAATGCTCTAACTTAGGTTCCGTTTGATTCACCTGGATAAAACTGATCTGAACTGAACTTAACTGAACTGAACTTAACTGAATTGAATTGAACTTAATTGATTTTTTGAGCTTGACCGTTAACCATTTTAAATTCGTCCAAACATAGTCAATATTGGACTCATTTGAAAGTATGCTTTGAGATCTTTCCGATGACATAATTTTCATCATGAAATTATTTCAGAATAAAAAGTTATATGAGTAATAAAGTTACATATGAACTGAACTGAACTGGACTGAACAAAACTGAACTAAACTGAATTTAAGTAAAATTAAGATAAATCAAACAGACCCTTAGTCCGTTCGTAAGCCATTACAAATATCACCCTAAATTTGAGAAAAGACGCATAAGCTCTCAACATACAAATATCACCCTAAATTTTTGAAGTGAAGGCAACAAATGTTAAACCTTCCAACTTGAAATTGAAGGTAGGGGTATTCAACTAACGAGCTAACCAAACCACGCTCAAATTAACCAACTAATGTAACTCAGTTTTATTTGTTTTAAACATTTACGAATAGTAATCATAAAATTATAAAAATAAACACCAATACTTATTATGAGTTAGGACCTTTCTCATTAAACGAAAAAGTACATATCACAAAATATAAATGGACCTCTCCATTAAAAAGAAAGGATCCTAACTCCACTAGCACCAAAACAACAAAGCGTATAAACCAGGTGACATGAATTTTATATGTACCCGCAACTATCATACTGAAACTTAGGAGACTTGTTAGTTTAATTTAAATGTATTCACAAGGTTATACAATTCACCTAATACCTAGTGCCCAGATGGGAAACCCCTTTCACCAACTCTTTTCTCAGATCTAAATCGGCAAAATACCAATAACATAAAAATCAAAATGTTGAATCCTAAATGTCAAAAACATAGAACAAGAGAACAAATCATTAGCAATTCAAATAACCAAATCAGAGCATTCTTTTGTTCATTAATTTCATCATCACCACGAACAAAACAACCAAAATACTCAAAAACTAGATCTAATTTACAGCAGAGATCTCAACAAAGCCAAACAAAAAAAAAGGGATCAATCAACCACCAAAACCATAGAGGGTCCTTCCTTGTCTTTTGAGAGCATAAACAACATCCATAGCAGTGACAGTCTTTCTCCTAGCGTGTTCAGTGTAAGTAACAGCATCACGAATGACATTCTCTAGAAAGATCTTCAATACACCTCTGGTTTCCTCATAGATTAAACCGCTGATTCTCTTTACACCACCACGACGAGCCAATCGACGAATGGCGGGCTTTGTGATTCCTTGGATGTTGTCTCTTAGAACCTTCCTGTGACGCTTTGCGCCTCCTTTGCCTAAACCCTTTCCTCCCTTACCACGGCCTGACATTTTTTGGTTGGAGATATTGTAACACCAGAATTTGAGGAGAGAGAAAATGTGAGAGAAAGAGAGAGAAAGAGGGATAATTTGGTGGGATGCTGTGAGAAGTGTGGATTTGTGAGGGTTTTATTGGCGGTGGGGGGGTTTGAAATTTGAAGGGCGGGGATTTGGGCGGGGGGTTTTCAAATTTCGTTCGTTTGATTTCCAAGACGCGAAAATAGACTGATCCGTGTGAAAGGGTTAGCTTGCTTCTCAGCCGTGGATCTGATGTTTATCAACGGTGGATATTGGCACGTTTGAAGGTGACGCGGATCGTGGTCTCTATGAAATGAAATTTGGGACACAACTGATACAAGTAGCTTAGTAATAGGCTAATAGCTTATCATATTCATTTTCTGACTGGTACTAAGGTAAGTGCAATGAGTTACTTAGGGGTGAGCGAAAATTCCGGATACCCAGTATCGAAATCGGAATTGGTTAGGAACTGGTGGTTCCTGAATTGGAATCGGTCTAACCAATTCCAATTTCAATTACCAAAAATAGGAATCGGTACCAATCAATTCCAATTCCAATTCTTAACTTTTGGGAACCAGAACCGATTGGGTACCCAGTGTAAGAAAATTAAATGACTTTTTTTCTTTCTTATAAATTAAGAATAATGATTTTCTAGTAAGTAAGGTTAGTAGTTTAAAATTTTCTAATTGTAATTTTAATGTTTTTAATGATTGTATTTGTAATATTAATAGTTAAATGATTGTATACATTATTTAAATTTTTATTTACAATGATATGTATTTTGATTGTAGTATTTGATTTTATGTTTGCGGTATTTTTGGAAACGAATATTTATTAGTGTAATATTTTTATTGGTGGCTTTTTTTTATTAAAATATACATTTATTTGATTTGAAAAATAAAAAAATTTGGATTTAATGCGAACTTGGGTACCCAGGAACTGGTGGGTACCCGGTGGATCCAATTCCAATTCCTAAGATTTAGGAACCGGTGCAACCAATTCAAATTCCAATTCCTACAAATTAGGAACCAGTGAATCCAATTCCAATTCCGGGTAATGCAATACCCGGTGAGTACCCGGTTGCGCTCACCAGATATTAGACTTTCCGAAATCTGAATTGGATCTATTGGATCCTAATTCTTAGTAATTGAAATGGGTTGCATTGATTCGTAATTTTAATGAATAGGAACTAGATCCACCAATTATCCACCGATTCCTGTGTACCCAAATCTATATTAAAATCCAAATTGAATATTTTTTTTTCAAATCAAATAATTTCCCTTTCGTATTTTATAACGAAAAAACATCAATAGTAAAGTACCAATAATGAAAATTCCAAAAATAAAACAAACTTTAGAAAACATTAGTACATTGTAATCCAAACATCAATAACAACTTCTTTTTTTATAGAAAACACAACTTACAATGGGGTTCCTTTTTTTCTTAGATTAACTCACTTTTTATGCTTTTTTCATTTTTTTCGTACTGGCTAGGCACAATATTAAAGAGGAATTCTGAATCATTTGAATGTTTAAATGAAAAGTACGCTTCGTTTCCGGTTCTTGTTCCGCGTATCCATCAATTCCGGAAAGTCGAAATCGGAATTGGATTATATTGGGTACTCAATCGATTCCGGTCCCCAATAGTCAGGAATTGAAATTAGAATAGATGGTATTGGTTGGCATCGATTATTGTTTTCGGGAATTAAAATTGGAATTAGTTGGACCATTTGTTCATTCCGGAACCATCAGTTCCACATTGATTCCAATTCCAATAGTGGACAGCCGTAATTTTTGCTCACCTTTAATTGGTACCCTTAACAGGAGCAAAAAGTATAATATATATAGTAGTGCTTGTTCACGATGTTATGCATTCAATTCATAATCATGATCAAGTTACCAATTTAACGACATTAATATATAAAAGGATACACTAAAAAAAGAAATATTAATTTTCTTAACCGCTAACGTAAGTATACTTCAACTTGATGTGGAAGTATAGATTTTTGTTTGATGCGACTTTCTCTCTCTAGACCTCTCCTCCCTCAGTGCTTACACTGTCGCCATGGCAAGGAATGGGAAGCCTCGAGGAAGGCCGCGTAAGTCAGCAGAAGAAGACAAAGAACCAATCAACGACAAAGTAAGTGGGTAAGGACTCGGCTGCTCATCCTCAACCAATGGAAGAGGGCTTGTCTGGGCCGAATGCTGGAATCCCTAATTCTGGTGATGCACGCAAACACCACGCGGTGGATGATGTGGTGGGCATACAGGTGCTGGAATTTGGCTCGATTGGCTCTCCGGCAACGCTTCATGAACAATCCTCTCAGATTCCACCAGTAATCTCTCAACCTTCATCTGCTATGGCTAGCGCACGAAGGATTTTGGGTGGAGAAGCTCCAATTCGTCCTCAATCAGGTAACCCCGATGAATGGGCATCTCTATTTCGTAAGCAAATTGATAGCTTAGACCTCTCATGTACTGGATTGATTCCTGGGGCTCCAGTTAAGATAACTTTTGAAGACATTCAAAGTGAATTTGATTTTTGAAAAAACTCGCTTTTATGTCATGTAATGGGGGCTAATCCTCCTTTCCCTGTTATGGAAGGGTTTATTAACTGTATTTGGGGGAAACATGGTGTAGAGCAAGCTGCTGTTCTTGCCAAAGGGATTTTCATCGTGAGATTTAGTTCCTTTGATAAACGTACTGCTACGTTTGAGGAAGGGGATCAATTGTTTGATGGTAAACCTGTGGTTGTTAGGCCTTGGACACCTGATTTTGATGTGAAAACAGTAGACATACAAACTGTTCCCATTTGGATCAAATTACTGGAGCTTGATATTAAGTTTTGGGGTGCTCCTAGTCTAGCAAAGATTTCTTGTTTGGTAGGCAAACCTATATGTGTGGATAAAGAGACTGCTCAGAAGACTCGTCTTGGATATGCCAGGGTCATGGTTGAGACTTGAGTGGGCCAAGATTTCCCTAACAATATTAGTTTGAGAATGAATGGGGAGCTATTGTTCACCAGGAAGTCATCTATAATTGGAAGCCAATAAAATGTGCAAAATGTTCCATGCTTGGCCATGCTAAGGACCAATGCAAAGGGGGTATAAAAAGAGTATGGAAGCCTAAGAAGAAGCAAGCGTCAAAGACTACTGGTACCAATCAGCCTGTACAAGCTAGAGATGCATAAGGGTTCCAGATGGTACACTCTCGTGTTAGGAACCATGTACCTAATCCGAACATTCCCACACCCACTCATAACCTTATGAGGTGTTGGAAGAGGAGTAGGGAGAAGTTGTCACTACTGTTATGCATGTGGACTGTCCAGTAGGTTCACAAGTTATGGATCCTCCCTCTTCACCTCAGGGCAGGGGGAGTGGAATGGCTAGTTGCTCAAATGCTACTAGGCTCAACCTACTCGGTTAAATGAATAACATTTGCGCATTGAATATTCGAGGCCTCAACAACCCAGGTAAACAAAAGAAGGTGCAATCTCTCTTTCACCAGAATAAAATTGGGTTGTGTGGTCTGTTGGGATAAGATAAAAGAAAATAATATTGTTAGCTTTTCTAGTTGTTTGTTTAATAATTGGAGTATCACAACTAATTTGTCCTCCCACCCTAGAGGACGAATTATTCTTATGTGGCAACCACATTGTTTTGAGATTGATGTGAGATATGTGTCTGCACAAATTATTTTCTTTCATGCTAGGCACATTCCTACTAAATTGGTGTTTTGTGTTGCTATGGTCTATGGCTTTAGTGACCCTAGTGATAGAATGTCTTTGTGGAATGAGTTATCTTCTCTTGCCTCACAAATAACTCTTCCTTGGTTGATTGCGGGGGATTTCAACAATGTTCTTGATTTGGGGGAGAGAATAGGTGCGCCTGTTACTATTTCTGAAATCCGAGAATTCAGGAATTGTGTGAATACCTGCAATATTAGTGATCTGAAAGCTAAAGGTTGTATCTTCACTTGGAATAATAAGCAGAGTGATGGAGACAGGGTGCTCAACAAGATTGATAGAGCCATGGTTAATGATGAATGGAACTCCTCTATGCCACTCAGTGAAGTTAACTTTCTTTCTGAGGGAGATTTTGATCATTGCCTTGGAGTGATTGGTTTTTATCCTGATAATTCTGGTGGTAAGAAACCTTTTAGGTACTATAATATGTGGTCTCTGGCTCCTCTCTATAAGACTCATGTGCAAGAGAGTCGGGAGCAAGCTGTGAGTGGTGTCCCCATGTACTGTCTTGCTGCTAAACTCAAGAGACTGAAGAAGGTTTTCAGGAAAATCAATGCTGAATGTTTTTCTGATATAGAGAAGACAACTCAAAAGGCCTTTGATGATTTGATTAATCTGCAAAAAGCTCTTCATGTTGATCCCCAAAATCACATACTTAGTGCTAAGGAACTTGCTGCTACTAAAGAGTTGAAAAGACTGAATGTTGCCTGCAGTAGTTTCCTGAAGCAGCGAGCAAAAGCTCATTGACTTAAGATGGTGATCAAAATACCAACGTTTTTCACCAATGTATTAAGGTATCAAAACAAGATTTTTTCCATTAAAACACCCGAGGGCATTATTAAAGAGTCACCTACTGAAATTGCAGAAGCTTTTTTGGAATACTACAATGGTCTCCTTGGCTGTTCTAGTACCTAGAGAGTTCATGTAAATATCTCCCTGGTGCAACAAGGTAGAGTAGTGGATGAGACTATGCAGACCTCACTATGTCTTCCTTTCTCTGAGAAGGATGTTAAAAATGCTATGTACTCTATTCATGGCACTAAGGCGCCAGACCCAGATGGTTATAATAGTCAGTTCTTCAAGGGTAATTGGGATATGGTGGGAAGTGAAGTTACAGCTGTTGTGCTACACCTTTTTGATACTGCTAGGTTACTAAAATATATGAATGCAACCACTCTCACTCCGGTGCCTGAAGTCAAAAATCCTTCTTCAGTGACTGACTTTAGACCTATTGCGTGTTGCAACACTGTGTACAAATGTATCTCAAAGATGCTGTGTACACGCTTGAAAATGGTTCTACATTCCATTATCTCTGAAATCAAAGTGCCTTTGTGGAAGGGAGAGTTATTGTGCAGAATATTCTGGTTTGTCAAGATCTTGTGAAGCACTTCAACATGAAGAAAATGAAACCACAGTGCATGTTCAAGATTGATCTCAAGAAGGCCTACGACTTGGTTGAATGGGACTTTGTTGAAGAAGTGCTCCACACTCTACAATTCCCTGCAAAGTTCACAAATTGGCTCATGATCTGTATGACATCACCAAGTTTTTCTATATTGGTGAATGGTGAATTGATTGGGTATTTCAAAGGGAAGAGAGGTCTTAGATAAGGGGATCCGCTCTCCCCTCTCTTATTTGTCATTGTATAGAATATCTCACTCGCATTCTGCACTGGGTGGGACAAATGAATGGCTTTGCCTTTTACCCTAGATGCAAAAATATGGGTCTCAATCATCTCTGTTTTGTAAACAACCTCATCCTCTTCTACAATGTGGATTTTAGATCTATGTTTATGATGCTTAGAGGCTTTGAGACTTTCTCTGCTAGCTCGGGACTCAGTGCTAATAACAAAGGTAAGTCTGCTATTTATAACTGTAATATTCCTTGTGATGATCTGGATAGGATAATGAATGTGTTTGGCTTTGTACTTGGAACTTTGCCTTTTCGTTATCTTAGTGTGCCTATTACCTCAAGGAGGTTAGCTATTGCTGATTGTGAAGTTTTGGTTGAGAAAATTACAGCTAGAATTAGGACATGGGGATCTAGACACTTGTCGTATGCTGGAAGAATTACCTTGATCAACTCTGTCCTAATGAGCCTTCATACTTACTGGGCCTTTGTGTTTGTGATCCCTAAGAGTGTACTGCATAAGATTACAAATGTGTGCAGGAACTTCTTATGGAGTGGATCTGCTGTTTTTTCTAGAGTCTCCCTTGTTTCTTGGGCAAACTTATGTAAATCCAAGAAGGAGAGAGGTTTAGGGATGAGAGATTGTTTTAAATGGAACCTTGCAGCCACGGGTAAACTCATTTGCAACATTGCAGCTAAAGCAGATTCCTAGTGGGTTAGATGGATTGATCATGTATACTTACATGGAGAGGATTGGTGGGGTTACTCCCCTCCTAACACAGCTAGTTGGTCTTGGAAGAGGATTTGTGCAATCAAGGAAATATTTGCTCTTGGTTATGCACAAAACCAGTGGAAGCAACATCCTAGTGGTTGCTATACTGTGAAGAGCGGCTATATATGGCAAATGCATCCTGCAGAGAAAGTGACATGGGCGCGTTGGGTATGGAACAGGTTAAATGTGCCCAAGCATGATATTATTTGCTGGTTATATATGCTTGATAAACTGCAGACAAGGCACAAGCTACACTTGATCCATGTCTGTGATCAGGATATATGTCCTATGTGTGGACTAGCAACTGAGATCATTCCCCATCTTTTCTTTTCTTGTGGTTTCAACATCAGATGCTTATCACTATGGAAAGATTGGATGCGTCTAAGTGTAAGGACTACTGATCTTAGTAGAATGAGAAGTTGGATTAACAGAAAATCCTTGAGCAGATTTCAGAAAAAAAAAAAAAAAAATTGTTTATGCAAGCCTTGCTGCGCTTGTATACAATATTTGGAGAGCTCGTAATGAGGCCATCTGGAACATGAAACTTCCTGGCCCTAGTGCTGTGCTAGCTAGTATTAAATTTGAGCTAGTAAATAGAGTTAATGCTCTTGCTTGTAAGCCTATGAGTAGGCAGAATAAACCGTGGTTTTGCAATTTGTTGAAGCTCTCTGATCCTTCTTAGGCATTGGGGTGGATCTTCCTAGAATGGACGCCCCTCCCTAACAAAAGGTTTTGTACTGGGTCTCTGACCATTATTTGTTTGGTTTTGGTTTCAGTAATACTACAGATTTACTTACCAAAAAAAAACTTGATGTGGAGCATTTATATTCAATAAGCATTTACTACTAATAAAAATTTGGAAAAAATGAAAAATGTCTCTTTTATGTTCCTAAATATGTGTATCTCATTGGCCACCAAGAACAAAGATTATGTTCATTCTCAAAAACCACTTGCAGCCCCGCAAAAGCTTAATGTATCAAAAACTTGGATAGGTTGACGAGTTAATTACCAATAGGGACAATACTACGAATAGTTATGAAGATCCTATAGGATGCCAATATGTCATGTCTAAAGTCATTTCCAAATAAAACGGTGATCACAATTCATACCCTCAACCAATGAAGTCTCAGCGGTAAAGACTGAGATCCCGAGTACATTATCTAGCAGGTTCGAAACAAACATTGGAAAGCAACATCACATTCTTTTGCAAATGCTACAATATTAGGCCCCCTATGTTGCACTGGTCTTTGTTTCAATGCCTTGTAAGAGAATATTATTTTTTATATTTTTTAAAAATCAAATCAAAAAGTTGGACAGTGTCTTTAATTATCTGTTAAAGTGATTTATTAAAGTATTTGGAAGAAAATTTTGTCTTTTGTCTAATTAATTTATATAAAAAAAAATTAATCTACTACATAAGTATTTAGGAGACCACTTTCAATCATCTAATATTTCATTTATATTTAGTTTAACCTACAAATTTGAATTTAATTAATGTTGTACGACTCCGTTGTGGTCAAAATGGATCAATAATAAGTGATAAAATAAGAAATTTGTTTACAATTAAAGTAGAAGATAAGACACAGGAGTCAGAAATTAGAACGCATTGAGTTGGGAGAAAGTAACGGTTAAATGGGATACTAAGGGGAGATAAATCGTACTGGAGTACTATCAAAATAAATTCCCAATATTGAATTCTGAATGTATCAATCATTGGATTCAATTTTTCTCATCTCCCTCATTTATATATACTTAGGTCTCGTTTACTAGCTTGCAATAAAATGTAATGCAATACAATCATTTTGTAGAGTAATTGTGGGGTGAAAAGTGAAGGAGTGGGAGGAGAGGGATGAGAAAAGTGGGGTTGATTGCATCATTCAATGTAATCACAATTGCTCAACTATTCCCATGTAATGGTGATTACTTTGAGTGATGTAATCAACCTTACTTTTCCCATCTCTTTCCTCCCCCTGTTTCATTTTCCACCTCACAACTACCTTATAAAATGATTGCATTGCAAGCATTTGGTTGCAAGCTAGTAAACACCACCTTAGAATGTTGTTGAGTACTTTAGTTGATTGATTCGTTTTTCTTTTCTTTTCAACTCCCGCATTTCTTATCACTAATAGATGGTTTTTCTATTGATTATTCTAATTAGGATGACACTGAAGACTATTTAATGCAATCCATCACTGCAACATAGATGCTATTTAACCACACTAAAAAGCAGAGGTTTACCACACTAAAAAGCGTGGGAAAAAAAATATTTACCACGCTTTAAAAAGCGTAACTATATTCAATGTGAATAAGTAACCACGCTTTCTGTTGAAGGGTTGTTGTGATACAAATTGATTTGGTTCTTTAATAGAGGTAACCTAATTTCTATTGCTTGGAGATGGATGTTATTTTCTCTTTCATATATGACATGGATGCTCTTTATATATATATATATATATATATATATATATATATATATATATATATATATATATATATATATATATATATATATATATATATATATATATATATATATATATATATATATATATATATATATATATATATATATATATATATATTAAGAGCGCTAATAATGTGACAAGTGTCGCATTTTAATTGGTTTACCTTTGTTTTTTTCTTCTTTTTTTCTAAATTATTGTCACTGCTGCTATAAATAAATATCCTATAATAATTGCTAGAAACTGTTCATATTTCTTTGTTTTTTTTTTTAAAAAAAATGTAATGCTTTAATGACATTTATTTGACTCCTTAAAAAAAGTACATTTACTTGACAATTAGTTGTCTATTAGTAATTTCTACTTTTTATTCAAAGAAAATAATAATAACTTGGATTTAATATATATAAGAAGTGTTATCTTTCTTTTGTTATATGGTTGTGGTTATAACTTATAAGCACAGGTTACTTTTTTTTTTGGCAAAAGATAGCTTTTTTATTACCAAAAGGACATGCAAACAGCACAACTCATACAAAGCAAGAAGGAAGATGAATATGTTCAAGGCACCTTCTAGGAAGGGTACTTGGTACATATAAATCAAGCCTCAAAGCTAGATTAACAGAAAACTGCAAAGAGTCCTAAATCATTGTTGTTTACAGACTTTCATACACGCAATTCTAGATTTCATGATGTTCTTTACTTGAGCTACAATGCTTTTAGGGTCAACCTTCTGATTTGAGAAAACTGCACGATTCCTAGCAATCCACAGATAGTAGATAATAATTGCAACCAACGCAAACATGATCTATTTCCTATGTTTGCTGCCTCTTCTCTTCATGAGCCATTTAGGCCAATGCTGGTACTCTTTTGGCCAAGCAGTTTGCTTGACCCAAGAGCAAACCTCATCCACAACCTGTCTTGACACAGAGCAAGGTGTGATATAGATTCATTATGTGAAGTACACAGGGACACAGCTGGTCTGCTACTTGACATCCCATTTTCACAAGCCTATCCCTTGTAAGGATCCTCCCCCGTAGCACCAACCATCGAAAAATGGCATGCCTAGGAACTAAGTATTTCCCCCATGCAATAGCAGCTCCCTTGAATTTTTCGTGCTCTCCCAGAAGACAATCATAACCACATTTGACAGTGTATGCCCCATAGCTATTAACAGGCCAGGTAATGGATCCACATATACCCCCTGTATCTCCTCTCATTTTCATGAGCTTCTTCCAGTACCAACTGGAGTCAGTTGGCACCCTATGATCATAGAGGTCCTTCCCTTTCAAATAAATAGCATGCACCCATTTCACCCATAGATTATCCTTCTGTAGACACCCTAATCGGTTCTCATTCTCTGGCATTGCAACGCCCGATGATGATGGTAATGGATTAACATGGACGTAAGTAGAAAAGGACATTGCTCGGAAATCTAGACCAAATTCCTTGAAACCTCAGTCTTTGGATAGCCCTTGTTATAAGGATTCCAACGCCTTTGACCTTGCCTCAATCAGGTTCCCGGATCAAGAGATATCGCGTCTCGAAGATTTGTGTCAAAACCGCTCAATCCCGACCCCCTAGGTCAGCCTAAGGGCAATTTCGTAATTTACTGAGCACAAAAAGTCAAAAAACCCTAGGCACGCGCGCGCCTCCGGGCCCAGTGGCTGACGCTGTCAGTCCGGCGGCACACGCGTAAAGTGGGGGCTCTCTAGGCAGCCGCTGAGCTTCAGCGGCAGGCCGCGGGCCCTCAGCGGCACAACCGCTGGCCCCAGAGGCCTTCCATGTGGCCGCTGGGCCTGTTTTTTTGGCTGGGCCGAGTTTGGCGTCGGGTTTCTTACCCTAGGCCCCTAATTCCGTCCCCTAACTCTATAAATACTCCTTTTCACTCTCTTTTGAGAGGGGTTGGTCAGTTCATAATTTTGAAAGCATTGAGAGCACATATTTCCCCAAATCAAAGAGAATTCAGATTTTTGAAGGCTCAAGCAAGCATTGCACCTAGTCTAGCACCCAAGATAGAAGATCAAGTCCAATTCTTCTAGTCCCGTTCGAATAGAACGTCCAGGTTAACCATCCTGAGGGCCTAAATTCTTTATTAAATCTCTTATTTATTGTTTATAATCATGTTTTATTTAGCTTTTGATTATGGTTGAGTAAATTTGCATGTTTGGGTTTTTGTACATAATTATGCGTTGTTAATAATTTAAAGTTTGTATCTTTTTATTAGTTTATGCAAGTTTGCATCTTTTTATAGTTTTTGCATGCATATAGCAACCTCATAGGTTTATTTTAGCACAAAGTTGATATTTTTGCATTGTTCTTCCTTTGAAGTTACTAACAAATTTGTTGATGTGCATATGCAATATTTGGCGCGTTTAGCAAAGCATGGTAGGTTGGAGCGTCAATTTATTGTTCTATATCTTGGTTATGCTTGATAATAGTATGCATGTGAATTGGATATAAATTGTGCAAAGTGATAACATAGGTAATTTGGTTGTCTGTAACGCGCCTAGTTAATTTAGGATCTTGGACGACCAGATTTACTTGGAACCATATAGCATAAATAAATATTTGACATGGATAGGCTTAGTAGAGGCCGTTTATACGGGCGATTTAGATAAGATTCGTTTTGTTTATTTCGTACCTACACCCCGAACTCAATATTTAGTCCCCATGGACATGAGTCAATTCCCAATAGGAATTGGGTGCACTTTTGATGGTTTCCAATTGTTTCCTTAAAAATTGGTTGTGACTTCTTTATTTGCAAATTGTTATTCCCCATAATTAATTTAAATTGCATAATGACGTATTATTTAAGAACCATTAATTCCAATCCAAAGAATAAGCTTCGCGCGGAGCGCCGGAAAGGCGAGGGTTCTTACAGTGGCGACTTCACTGGGGACAATTAACAAGAGGGTGTAATTCGAACACTTATCCATGTCAATAATTTATTTTAGCTATTTGGTTCAATTACCGTATGTGTTTATCTTCTTTGCTTTGCATCCATATCATTCATATTGCATGTGTTATCTTCGCAAGATGTCGAAAGACATCACCACTCCATAAACAGGATTTACCCTTTGGAGCATTGTCTATGACTTAGGTCGATGACCCACTCGGTCCGAATTACCTTTGCACATAGTCGTATTCCGCCCCATGACATTTATATGTTTCCATTCGAGATGTGTAAAATGGTATGTTTAGTTTTACTATGCACCCTATAGATGACGAAACGCATTCGGTAGTGGGTTACCATATCCAACCATAGATTGTGTCAAATATTGCATTAGTCCCATAGTCCATATCAAGATGCTAATTGATTTACTTGCCATATTATGATTAACTGTTTCCTTGCTATGTGATTAGTTTCCATAGAATATTAGGACTAGATTCCCCCTTAGGATTTCTTTTTGAGTCCTGGTTAGGGAAGGTTTCCCTCTTGTTTGCTTGTGCGTTTTGTCAAGTTTACAAATAGAGTCTAGGATCTTTTCTTTTTAGGAAGTAGAATCCATGTATGACTCCGATGATGCTAGTGACCATATTAGGAAGACGTTCCTTTCCATATGAATTAGATTGCATGCAAATAATATATTCCCGTCAATGATCTTTCACAAATAAAAAAAGAGTCCATCTTTATTCTATATGCAAGTCAATAGTATATCTTCTTTCCTTAAATCAAGAAATTTCATCCCATATGCAAGTCAAGAGTATTTTTTATTCTAATAAAGTCGAAAGATCATTGACTAGAATATACTATTTACATAAAATCGCGTCTTTCTCGAAGATCACCATGTTGAGGATTAGTGGTAGATTCTCTTCCCACGTTTGTTTTTAAAATAAAATTTTTATTCTGTGGAGTTTTCCATTTACTTCCTATTTTCTTAAGCGGGCCTTTTTTATGTCCAGAATTGGTAGGAGTAAGGATCCCGGTCTTAGGAAGTGGGAGAGGGACGAGTCCAGCAAGAGATTGGTTCGCAAGTTGTCGTTTGAACCTTCACCGCAAGCACAGTTCGTGGGCCCCATTTGGCTCGATTACCTTTGCACACCGCCACTGTCACCTCAAGCCTCACCACCTAGTTCACCTAAGTCCTTTATATCTGGAGACGCTAAGAAAACCGCTGACCAAAAGATGGATGACCTTTTAGCCCAATTGGTCGCCATGAATGCTAGGTTTACTGATATGGAAGCCTGTGTCGCCAAGTTGGATCCCCCTGCTAGGGATGATGATGAGCCCAAACCCAACGAAGAAAAGGCTGAGCCCTCCACTAAAGAGGTCCAAGAAATCCAAGCCAAACTGAATAGGCTTGAGCCTGTTTCAGGCAAAAGCCATGTCTTCAACGATATGATCATCAATTCTGAAGGCTATGCTCCCCACATCAAGGGAAAATTAGCCACTAAGTTTTCCATGCCTGAAGTTCCCATGTTCAAAGGAACTGACGATCCACAAGATCATATTAGAGCCTTTACCACCGCATTGGGCCTTAGAGGCATTGAACAAGAGCTGTATGTTCACCTTTTTCCCCAAACCTTGGACCCTGCTGTCAGGGCCTAGTTCTTCAAGTTGCCTACCCAAAAGTTGCAAAATGGGAAGATTTATCCACCTTGTTCCTCGAGAGATATGCTGACAATGTCTTGCCTCCTATGACATTGAGAGAGTTGGACATCACCAAGCAAGGTGATAAAGAAGGGTTCACCAATTTTGTGAGAAGATGGAGAACTAAAGTTGCTGAAATGATTGATCGCCCATCTGAAAGAGATCAAATTAGGATGCTGGTCCAGAACTTGGCATCTGAATACCGTGAACACATGAAGTTCCAACCCATAACCACTTATGCCCAACTAACTGAAGTATGCATGGCCATTGAAGATGACCAACTCCAAAGAGGAAATAACAAGGTCAATTACAACAACAACACAAGCGGTTATAAGGATAAGAAATACACCAATACCAACCATGCCTCCACAAGTAGAGGAAACGAAGTGAACGCCATTACTGACAGGCGTCCAAGGAGGTTCACTCCCTTTGGAATGCCTTATGTCAAGGCCCTAGACAAATTAGTCAAAGGAGATTATCTACATCCGATTGGACCTACTCCCGATCCACCCGTAGATAAAAGATCACCATATTGGAACGAGTCTGCATTCTGCAAATACCATAGGGGGCGTGGACACGATACTGAAAAATGTTATACTCTCAAGGAGAAAATCCAGGATTTGTTTGACAATGACACCATACCATTGCCTAAGGACGCGCCACCACCCAGCAACAACAATAATCCCCTGGGGAACTCTTTTGCCATTGACATAGAAGAAGGGTTTGACTCATCCTATTTGATTACTCCTATTGGGCAAGCCATACCACCATACCCAAGTTCAAGGCCCACGCTGGACGTCTATGGCCTTTGGGATAGTGACGAAGAGGATAATGGATCCTATACTGATCCAGAAGACGTATTGACTCCTCAAGTCCATGACATAGCTAATGGCAAATCTTGGTATGATATCTCCGATGATGAAGAAGATGATAAAGCTCTAAACTACCTCACAAGATCAGGACGCCAGTTCAGGCCCAAAAATATCTACATGGATCCATCCCAAATCCAACTTGTGGAGCCCGTAACAATCCCCAATAGGGATCCGGCCCAAAGAGAAATAGCTAAAGAGGATGATGGGACCAACATTCTCAAACAGTTACAAAGGACAAAAGCTGACATATCCATCTGGCAATTGTTGACCACTTCTATCACTCATAGAAGGGCCGTGCTAGAGGCCTTGAATGCAACCACCATTTCTCCAAATACTACCGCTGAAGAGGTAGTTAACCTCCTGGTCCAAGGAAAGTCATCCACACCCGTCACCTATTCTGACAAGGACCTTCCACCTGAAGGTATCCATCACAACAAAGCCCTTTATCTGACCGTAATCTGTCAACAAAGACAAGTCCTTATGACTTTAGTTGACAATGGCTCAGCTGTAAATGTGTGCCCCTTGAAGACCGCTGAACACCTCAAAATAGATTGCAACAACCTCGCGCATTCCGCACAAGGGCTAAGAGCTTATGACAATTCCAAAAGGAATGTCTTAGGCACATTCTCCATGAACATCATATTGGGCCAATCGAGAAAATGGTCCAGTTCCATGTAATTGACATTGCAGCCACCTTCAACCTACTCTTGGGAAGACCTTGGTTACATGGGCTGAACGCTGTAGCTTCAACCCTGCACCAAAAGGGAAAACTATCCTTGGCAAGGTCCACGCTGGAAGTCTGCGCTGATACTATGGTAGCCCAGATAGAAAAAGCTCCAGTCCTAAAGATAGAACACAACGAGGAAGATGAGGAGTTATGGGGCTTCGAGAAAATAGCCTTCATAGAAACCATAGAGCCCACACTCAATGTGAATGCTCTACTCATAAAGCAAGGTCACTTTCCAGGCACCACTCTGGGCCCTCACCCCAAGGTAGCTCAAACCTGCTGGAACACCAAGATAAAAAACGATCTATTTGGGCTAGGCTACAAGCCCACAAGGCAAGAAGTCCGAGCTTACATATCCAAGGAAATGGCTAGGAAAAGAGCCCGCGCGGCCAACAAGCCCGTTCCACATAGACATGAATCCTTATCCCCTCACTCTCAATGGGAAATTTCTTCAAGAAGGCGTCCCATATCCTTACTCCGGATTCCCTGAACCATACACGATCAATGGGATCCTGGTTCCAGGCTTTGAGGCATTTCAAGACTGCTTTACCATGAGTGAAGACATACCCATACCTCCTAATGAGGACCGATCCACTAAAGATTGGGCTAATAACATGGCACCCAACGATTTTGGGCTACTATTTGGCTAAGAACGTCGCCAATACGACGAGGCAACAAACAAACTTCCCCTTACTGTGCTTTTTAAGGAAAGGTTCGACCCATCCAAACTGATCGCCCCAGTCGGGCCCGACCGCACCACCTGGAAGCATGAGACGAAGTGGACTCCATTCGAGGGAGCCAATTACAAGTTCACGATTCGCAACGGTCCTACAGAGGGGCCCATTTCTGATTCTGAGTCTGATTCCGAGTCCGAGTCTGATTCTGAGTCTGTTATCCTAGAAGTGTCGGGTAGTCCACCCCAGTCTATTCCTGCTGATACTAAGGTCCTTAGAGATGACCTCATTGATGTATTGTCCGCTTCTATTAATATTATGAGTGTCGATTTTGCTTACTCGGATTGCCTCATTGCGAATAATTCAGAAGATATGACGGAATTGCCAAAAGAAGTCATCAAAACATTAATCGAACATTAGCAAAAAACTTCAATAGTCGAAGAAACAGAGACAATAAATATTGCAACTAGTGACGAGCCTCTCCACGTGCAAATAGGCTTGTCTTTAACACCTAATGAACCCGAACAATTCGTAACACTCCTAAAGAATTATACGGATGTTTTCGCCTGGTCCTACAAGGACATGCCCGGCATAGACCGCAACATTGCCCAACACACCATCCCGCTAAAGCCCGACTGCAAACCAGTCAAGCAAAAGTTAAGAAGAATAAAGCCAGAATGGGCTCTTAAGATCAAAGAGGAAGTCCAAAAACAATTAGACGCAGGTTTCATAAAAGTGGCCAATTACCCCGATTGGGTAGCCAACATCGTCCCAGTCCCAAAAAAGGACGGACGGGTCCGAATGTGTGTAGGTTTTAGGGATCTGAACAAAGCAAGTCCAAAAGACGACTTTTCATTACCCCATATAGATGTTCTAGTAGATAATACTGCTAGACACGTCCTCCTATCATTCATGGACGGGTAGGCAGGATATAACCAGGTCCTGATGGCCAAAGAGGATGAAGAGAAAACCACTTTCATCACACAAGGGGGAACTTATTGCTACACAGTGATGCCATTTGGGCTTAAGAATGCAGGAGCCACATACCAAAGAACTGCTACAACCCTGCTTCACGATATGATGCATAAAGAGGCTGAAGTTTACGTGGATGACATGATCATAAAGTCCAAAGACCGAGAAGGGCATGTACCCTCACTTCAAAAGTTTTTCGACAGGCTTAGGAAGTACAACATGAGGCTTAATCCCAAGAAGTGCGCATTCGGAGTTACATCCGGCAAACTCCTAGGATTTGTCATAAGTACTAGAGGAATTGAGATTGATCCATCCAAGATCAAGGCCATAATAGACATGCCACCTCCAAAAACAGAAAAAGAAATCTTTTTTGGGAGGATCCAATGCATTAGCAGGTTCATTTCCAAGTTGACCATCACTTGCGAGCCCATATTCAAGAAACTCAAAAAAGAGGTAAAGACAGAATGGGACGAACAATGCCAAAAATCCTTTGACAAAATTAAGGCCTACTTATCCGAACCACCCGTTCTGGTACCGCCCACTCCAGGCATGCCTCTAATCCTCTACCTTACAGTCACAGAAACGTCAATGGGGGACATGCTAGCCCAAGAAATAGACAAGGAAGAGAAATCCATCTACTATGTGAGCAAGAAGTTTCTAGAATACGAAACCCGCTATTCCTCTCTAGGGAAAACATGCCTAGCTTTGGTCGCAACAACTAAAAAGATGCGACATTACATGCTCCAGCATACGATCCACATAAGATCGAGAGAAAATCCGTTGAAATACATATTCGAAAAGCCCATACTGAATGGTAGAATAGCCAGGTGGACAGTCCTCCTCTCAGAATTCGACCTCAAATTTGAACATCAAAAAGCCATAAAAGGGCATGCTATCTCAGAGTACCTAGCCGACCAAGCTATACACGAGTCAGATCGCAAGGACGAATACCACTTTCTAGACGAAGGGGTTATGACCTTAGACACCGAGACTTGGCAACTCTATTTCGATGGAGCATCTAACCAAAAAGGTTTTGGAGTAGGGGTACTAATAGTGTCCCCCGAAGGTACACATACACCTATTTCGGTCAAATTAGATCACGATGTCACCAACAACGACGCAGAATATGAAGCTTGCATAATAGGATTGCGTCCGCCATAAGCCTTGGCATTAAGACGCTCCGAACCTATAGGGACTCGTCACTCATAATCAACCAAATTTCCAAAGTGTGGAAAGTTAAAAAGCGAATCCTTGGCACTCTACCAGGAATACTTAGATAAGATCATAGTGTATTTCAATCAAATACACTTTACATACCTTCCACGAGAAGATAATCAATTTGCAGACGCTTTGGCTAAATTAGCAAGCATGATCAATACACCCGAAACTATTCGGATGATGCCCATCTGCGTACAAAGAAGATTCGAGCCTTCATATTGCGACACCTTGGAAGTGTTCCATGACGAAGAAGACGAGTGGTACACCGATATAAAGAATCTACTTAATTATCAGCGTTACCCCCCTGATACTAGCCCTAGAGCCCAAAAAGCACTCAGAAGGCTCGCAACCCAATTCATAGAGGTACAGGGTCAGATATACAAGAAAAGTCCAAACGGAGTCAATCTCCTATGCCTAGGCACTGAGATGGCCCATAAAGTCTTAAGAGATGTACATGCAGGAGTTTATGGACCGTACATGAACGGTATGATGCTATCTAGGAAAATAATAAGGCTTGGTTATTATTGGACCACGATGGAAAAGGATTGCTGTGACTTTGTCAAAAAATGTGTACAGTGTTAGACACATGCGAATCTACAACACCTACCACCAAGTCCATTGTACACCTTCACCTCGCCTTGGCCTTTCTCGGCCTGGGGTATCGACATCATCGGCAAGATAACCCCAACAGGAGAAGGGGGTCACGAATATATCCTAGTAGCAATCGACTACTTCACCAAGTGGGTCGAGGCGCAATCATACGCAAAGCTCAAAGCAAAGCATGTGGTTAAGTTCATTAAGAATAACATAATAGCTAGATATGGAGTTTCCCAAGAAATCATCAGTGATAATGGATCACACTTCATGAAAGAAGTAATTGAGCTTTTAACCCAGTTTAAGATCCAGCTCCGAAAGTCGTCTCCCTACAGGCCGCAAACTAACGGCGCAGTAGAAGCAGCTAACAAAAACATCAAGAAAATCATCGAAAGAATGTCCGAAACTTATCATGATTGGCCTGACAAGTTGCCATTCGCACTTTGGGGTTACAGAACGTCAGTCCGCGCATCGACGGGAGCAACACCATACTCTTTGGTCTACGGAATGGAAGTCGTATTGCCAATTGAGTTAGAGGTCCCATCCCTACGGATCATTTTAGAAAGTCAAATTCCAGAAGTGGATTGGGTCCAAGCCCGCTATGACCAGTTAGTCTTACTAGATGAGAAAAGGTTACAGGCTTTGCACAACGTAAGAGTCTATCAAAGGAGGCTAACAAAACACTTTAACCAAAGGCTCAAAATGAGAGACCTTAAGGTCGGAGATTTAGTACTCAAAGAGGTAAGGGCCAATGTCACTGACCCAAGAGGAAAATTTAGACCCAACTGGTCAGGCCCGTTTATCATCACAAAGACCTTAACGGGTGGCGCCGCAAGATTGGCAGATTTGGACGGGATCGAGTTTAGTCAATGGATAAACATGGATCAATTAAAGAGGTTCTATGCTTAGGCAAGACACCCAATATAGCACTTTCTAGAGACCCATACAAGGCTACCTAATCCCAGAAACAGGATTGAATGTTAAAAAAAAAACGGATAAGAACTACGAGCGACCTGATTCCCCTAAAAGGATACATAGGACAACCCAATTGCAATTGGGCCCGGCCCCTTCATCATTTTCGCGTTCAAAAGTTGTTAAAAAAAGTATATGCATATAATAAACACAAGGTTGCAATATTAAAATGAGCATGTCTCCATAAATAATAATAAAGTCCATTACAAAGACTTGGCAATTCCTAAAATATTAAGGCAAAAATTAAATCTGAATCTAAAGAAGGGGCACATCGCCCTTATTGAATTTAAAGCAAATAAGAGGCAATCCTAAGCTAGACATGCTCCGAAAGAGTATTTCCTTAATAGACTACTCCGTAGTTTCGGTGGTAGGGACTGCATCCTCCATGGGCTCATCTACCTTTGGGCCTTCCACTTCGCTTTCTTTGGGAGCCCATCTCTCTCGAACCAAAGGCTCTTCTTTTTCAACCTCCATTAGAGGGGCGCTTGAGGAGGCCTCATGATCATTGGCCCGAATTTGGGGCTCTGCTTGCGGCTTGGTAGTAATCTTTGCTAAAGCTTTCTTGGCCTTCGGGTTGAGACACTTTTCACATGCTTCACTCCCTTTTGCTTACTCTTCCCTTTAGGATCATTAGGGTTAGAAAGCCTTAAGCTAGCCTTGACCGATTGGGCCTTAAGATCGCCTTGTTCGGATTTCCTGCATGCACGACGACTCTCCGCAGTCTTACAATCCATCCAAGCTTCATAGGCCGAAGATATGGCCGTAGGGGCCTTGATGTGAGGAATAGTCCACTTGGGGCAACGATCCCACGCACACTCCCATGATCGCACCATGCTAATAGTTAAAGCCCACGTAGGAGGATCAATACTATCCTTTTGTGGGATAATTTGATGTTTCCCATATTGTCGCATAATACGGCTAGGAAATATGTAAGTCAAGTTTTGAAGGCCAAGGATTTGATAATATCCCGTTTCCTTGCTACATCCGATTGCGGATTTTAGGCCCCACCACTTGACAATCCATCTTAGCAAAGGGCAAGGTTTAGGTATCCACGCCATTCATCAATGGTGGATTCATAATAAAGCCTCCGGCGAGCAGGAAACTGCTTTGGTTGATATTTAAGCGCATTAGTCGGCCTCTCAATGAAGCACATGTGCTCCAGGAGCCATATCTACAAAAAAAAAAAAAAACACAACAAGGCAAACACATAAAGTGAGGTATCCATTAAAGATTCGAACTTTATCAAATTATGCAAAGCAATTATTCAAGCACTCACTTGAAGGAGAAGAGGGCTTCCCTTCCATCCGCCAGGCGACGACTCTTGTTTCTTGCGGTCCAAGCAAATTAAAGTTTCACCAAGAATAAGAGACATAGGGGTAAAATCGTTTTGAATTTGCTCAACAATTCTAAGCATACAAATTTTACCATTATTACTTCCACCAACAAAGAGGTACCTATGCAAGAGACATAAGATAAAAGCGCATCTATAGTACGTCTCATTGTGATCATCCCTTACCTTGGGGAAAAAGATATCAATCACACCATTGAGGTCTAGCTCACCGCTCCTAGCAACGGAGGAGGCTTGTGTTGGGGATATACCAAGATACCTTTTATAGTAGCCTTCAAGGTTGGCCCCGAGCCATGGAGTAGCGGGAGCTTGATCATGAGGGAATCCGAGTATGGCGGCAAATTCTTCAGGAAGAGGGCACAATTCATTATACCCGAATCTAAAAACATGGAGTTTGTCATCCCAAAATTCAACAGCGGCCTCGAGAAGATTCCAAACGATTTGAACTTGCTTCAAGTGGAAGAGAGCATTCAAGTGGAAAGGCATAAGTCTCATCCTCTCTTCGGGGGTCATAGATTGTAACCACTTATCAAATTATACTTCAAAGGTTGTCATGGCTGACATCTAGATTAATGGGGAGGTTTCTCTCTCTAAAAGCTCTCTATTGCTAGTAAATTATGAAGGTGGTGTCCCAAAACCGGACTAACCCAACGCTTATATAGGACTCGCACAGAAAAGAAGAAAGAATAAGGCAACCCGTCGAAAAAGGGCTTCAGCGGCCCACGGGACAGCCGCTGAAGGCTCGGCGGCCTCGATAGTTCAGCACAAGCCGAGCGGCCCCCGTTTTTGCCCCCGCTCCTTCGCGTCAGCTGCTGAATGCCTCCCTTTGGCCGCCGGGCCATTTTCTCAAGACAACCCTCTTTTTTCCGGTTTTGGACACTTTCCTTAACCGTTTTGGACTCCAAATTGGCTCAATTTCCTACTTTCACTATTATTTCTATTTTGTATTATTTCCTAATTATTTATGGAAGCTCCACAATTTCCTTATTTCTTTTGGGATGATTATCATCTTTTATTTTTATTAACCCTTTTTTTCTACTTATTAATTTCATTTCATTTTTGCATCCCTTTCCTTTTTTCATTTTTTGTTTAGGGGGGACAGGGTACACCCAATTTTAACTTTTTTGGCTGTACCATTTTTTGCTACATGGTTGTTACTTGCGTTTTTTGCTTGACTACCTGTGCATTTGCATTAGCCTAATTATATGCTGGGACCAATAAATGAGCAATATTCTCAAGCAAAAGTCCGACTGTTTGTTCAATACAAATGTTCAAAAATGTATTTCATACAAATACATTATCATAAAAATCATCACCCGCATCAGCATCCGTACAGAGCATCTCAAAGTGATCCTCCGACCTCCGCGGCTCGTCGGCAAAAATCGATGCCGCAAACTGGTTAGGGTCAAAGGAAGAATGTCGAGTAGGCTCCCGGTACGAGCACCCCTCCCCAACATAACTCGAATCATACCCCTACGAAGAACGAAGAGGCATGGTAGGCATCATAGGAGCAGGGACAGGGGGCTGGTAGTAAAGACTGCCATATGAAGGATACCCCGCATACCCGGGATAAGAAGGATACATCGGCATAGGCATATGAGTAGGCTCCACAAACTGAGTCATCCTACTCCCACCAGGACGATCCGTCCGATGTACAGGCTCTCTCTCTCTCCTAGGATTCTCCCTCCGAGGGCCCCTCTCGCGCGAAGGGCTACGCTCAAGAGAGCTCACGACCTCATCATCTGACAATACCACCTGTCGTGACCGACAAGGAAGGGGTCAACGATACTCAACCTGCAACCCACAGAAGATACATTAGATACATTTCTCAAAGCATGCAACTTTGAAAATGCAAAACCAAGTTTACCTTGTCCAAGTCGGCTCTTGAGCAAGTACCCTTCGAAAGAGCCCGGGATATCCAAAACTTCATAGCATGCATCATCTTGAAGACCTTCCTGGTTTGCTCACGATCAAGCTGCACAAGAAAAGTCAGTACAAGCATGCAAAACGGTAAAAATCACGTACAACAGATAAAATTACGAATTTACCCCTGGATGCCCTACTGGAAGAGGAAGGCCCTGGATGTCCTCATCAAGGTCCTCTGTCATGGGAATTTCTCCCCAGCACTCCTTCCCGCCATAGTCCCGACCTCAGACCCGCATATCCGGGACATCCACATCGATGTCATCAACCCGAGGCTCCTACAAAGCAAAGTAGGTTAGCATCAAGCGAAACAAGAAAGGCATAGAATATCATATATTAAATTCTTACCTTCAAACCCACAAATGAAGGCGTGAGACGATCACGGCGGAACTGCTCGTAGTGCCCTGCAAGGTCCTCCGCAGGCTCCCTCAATTACCGCATAGCATCCGAGCCCACCATGGCCTCCGCAACCTGCTCACGAGACAAGCACCTCACCAAGAACATGGTCGAGGGAGGATCCAAGGGAATCCTCGGGCCCGCCACGTCAGGATAAACCTGACGGAAGATCCGCTCTCCCAAATACCACTCAAAAGAGAACGGACTAGCAATCAGGATCCTCTGGCGGTCCATCGCCCTAGATGCTAGGATAGCATCCGAAGCCAACCCATGATACTTCGCCTATGGGAAGTAGTCAATCGACGCAAGAATACGATATAAGATATTTCCACACCAAGAAATACAATCCATACAATCTAACGATGAAAAGCAAAGCTACATTACCTTGTGCCAATCTAGGCGCAGGAGGGCCTCCCTATACTGCTGAAGAGTCTGCAGAGGCGCATGACCCCTATGACGCCATGCTCTACAAACCGGGAACTCTAACTCCCAGCCCGTAGGCCCCATGTCCGGGAAATGCTCAAAAAACCAAGGCTACATCAAAACATGAAATTAAGCACCACACACTTAAATCATGCAAATCACGAAAAACGGATACCAAAAAGCAAACGCACCTGCAAGACCTTCCAAAAACCGCACAGGTTCAAGGGAGGAAGAGCGACTGCTTGCATCCCTCATCATTCACGCGGCAAGCAAACCGCATGCACCTCAAGAGGTTGGCGTAGCCCGGCAAACCCCAGTTGTACTCTCTCACTCTCTCCCAGTCCAGCAGACTCGGGAGGTAAATAGCATGAATACGCTCCCCCTTGTCACTAAAGATAGTAGTGGCAAGGAGGTAGGCGATGAACATCCTCGCCTTCTGCTCCACCGAGGTATTTCTCTTGTACCTCGGGTCCTTCACAGCGGTAAAGAGCTCGCTGTGGGGACGATAATGGTGACCCCAAGTGTTCCCCCAAGGGCCAAACAATTCCACCATCTCCGCCTTACGCTTCCAAATGGAAACGTCATATACAATGGGCGTACCCATGCAAGGTACCCCGGTCAACATAGCAAACTCCGAAGGAGTGATCATCATCTCCCCATTAGGGAAGTGGAACGTGTTGGTAGTGTCCCAAAAACGTTCCAAGGACAAGCGGACAATGCACCTCATGACTCGCTCAACCGAGTCCGCCTCTTTCAAAAGGGGCCCAAACCCCGCACTCAAAACCGCATCTTGCACCTCTTTGGGCAAGATTTTGTAAAGCTTCATTGAAGAGCCATAGTTGCCATGAGCCTTCAAATTCCCATCGGGTTCCTATGATCAAATTTGCAACTTCTTAGGTTCACATTTCAATCAAATGTTCAATCCTAAGCATGTTTCTAAGTTGGTTCAAGCCGCGCAAGATCACATGCGCTACAAACTTGACAGTTGCATACAATTTCTACACAAATTCCACTCGAGGCAAAGCATATAAACTAAAATTCAATGCACAAAACTATGAATTCAAAGTTTAAGGCTTACCACGAACTTGGAAGCCCGAGTGCTCAAATGAGTCGTCGGTCGGAAGAGCAACTCAGTTCGATCCCAAACAATGTCGGGCATCCTATCCGACCGGGTGTATCGATCTTGAGGAAAAGCCACATTAGGCTTCCTCTTTGAAGGCTTCACATGAGATGGAAAAGCCTTGGTGAAAATGTCGATTTCCTCGACCTCTTCTCGCACCTCGGTCCTCCTACTCTTCCTCTTTGCCAATTTCGGAGCCATAAAGAAGGATGAACAAGCTAGCAAGAACAACAAGCAAAAATGGAGAAATTAAGATTTTCTCTCTCCAAGGGTTTCAAAAATCCACTCTCAAATTCACCCAAAATTTGTGAGAAATCACAAATAAACTTCAAATTATGCAAAGATTATGCAAAAGCAAGTAAATACAAGCAAAAAGGAGCAAATTTGAGCAAGAAATGAATATTGAGCAACAATGGAGGTAGAGAGAGATAGTCTCGAAATTTTGGGGGAAGAAATTACCCAAAAATTCGGCTCCCCCAAACATAAACCCCCATCCGCGCCTCTGAACCGGCCCAGCGGCCCAGTTCAGGGCCGCCCAGGCTCAACGGCCCAGTCGCTGGCCTCGGCGGCAGAGCCGCCAGGCCGGGCGGCCCCTCTCCGCGCCCCCGCACCGTCATCTGAGCCGCTAAGCGGGCCCGATAAGGCCGCCCAGCGCTCGGCGGCCCTGCGCATGGCCGCTGAACCTCTTTTCTCTTTCGCCTCTCACGGGGGATTGCATTTCTCGACCTTTAGGAGCCCGGGAGATTCGGGCATGTCACCCAAATTGACTCTTTTTGCCCCCGCCACTTGGTTTCCTACCTGGGAACCCAGTATTATCTATTTTCGCAGGCACAGACATTCCATCTATTTTCGCAGGCACAGGCACTTTATTCTATTTTTGCAGGCACAATTTTCCAAGACACAGGCATTACTAAAGCAGAGCTACGCAACTCTCTTTGACGTTGAGGCTATTAAAATTAGCGTCACGTTGGCACCCGCCATGCAGAGCTACGCAACGCTCTTTGACATTGAGACCATTAAAATTAGCGTCACGTTGGCACCCGCAAAGCAAAGCTACGCAACGCTCTTTGACGTTGAGGCTATTAAAATTAGCATCACGTTGGCACCCGCAAAAGCAGAGCTATGCAACGCTCTTTGACGACGAAGCTATTAAAATTAGCATCGCGTTGGCACCCGCAAAGCAGGTAACCCTGACACAGGCGGTCAGGAGTCTACCCCTCCTTTCTTTCTAACATAAAGTATTTTCAAAAAACAAAATCACTGCAGGCATTTTTTTTGCAAATACTTTGACCTTCGCTTTCACAAGCTCAGCCAAAGTGGGGGCTTTTGTAGACACCCTAATCGGTTCTCATCCCCTGGCACCGCAACGCCCGATGATGATAGTAATGGATTAACATGGACGTAAGTAGAAAATGACATTTCTCAGAAATCTAGACCAAATTCCTTGAAACATCAGTCTTTGGATAGCCCTTGTTATAAGGATTCCAACGCCTTTGACCTTGCCTCAATCAGGTTCCTGGATCAAGAGATATTGCGTCTCGAAGATTTGGGTCAAAACCGCTCAATCCCGACCCCCTGGGTCAGCCCAAGGGCAATTTCGTAATTTACTGAGCACAAAAAGTCAAAAAACCTTAGGCACGCGCGCGCCTCCGGGCCCAGTGGCTGACGCTGTCAGTCCGGCGGCACACACGTGACAGCGGGGGCTCTTTGGGCAGCCGCTGGGCCTGGTTTTTTGGCTGGGCCGAGTTTGGCGCCGGGTTTCTTACCCTAGGCCCTTAATTCCGTCCGCTAACTCTATAAATACTCCTTTTCACCCTTTTTTGAGAGGGGTTGGTCAGTTCATAATTTTGAGAGCATTGAGAGCACATATTTCCCCAAATCAAAGAGAATTCAGATTTTTGAAGGCTCAAGCAAACATTGCACCTAGTCTAGCACCCAAGATTGAAGAGCAAGTCCAATTCTACTAGTCCCGTTCGAATAGAAGAGGGCCTAAATTCTTTATTAAATCTCTTATTTATTGTTTATAATCATGTTTTATTTAGCTTTTGATTATGGTTGAGTAAATTTGCATGTTTGGGTTTTTGTACATAATTATGCGTTGTTAATAATTTAAAGTTTGTATCTTTTTATTAGTTTATGCAAGTTTGCATCTTTTTATAGTTTTTGCATGCATATAGCAACCTCATAGGTTTATTTTAGCACAAAGTTGATATTTTTGCATTGTTCTTCCTTTGAAGTTACTAACAAATTTGTTGATGTGCATATGCAATATTTGGCGCGTTTAGCAAAGCATGGTAGGTTGGAGCGTCAATTTATTGTTCTTATATCTTGGTTATGCTTGATAATAGTATGCATGTGAATTGGATATAAATTGTGCAAAGTGATAACATAGGTAATTTGGTTGTCTTTAACCCGCCTAGTTAGTTTAGGATCTTGGACGACCGGATTTACTTGGAACCATATAGCATAAATAAATATTTGACATGGATAGACTTAGTAGAGGCCGTTTATACGGGCGATTTAGATAAGATTCATTTTGTTTATTTTGTACCTACACCCCCGAACTCAATATTTAGTCCCCATGGGCATGAGTCAATTCCCAATAGGAATTAGGTGCACTTTTGATGGTTTCCAATTGTTTCCTTAAAAATTGGTGGCGGCTTCTTTATTTGCAAATTGTTATTCCCCATAATTAATTTAAATTGCATAATGAAGTATTATTTAAGAACCATTAATTCCAATTCAAAGAATAAACTCCGCCGCGGAGCGTCGGAAAGGCGAGGGTTCTTACACCTTCTTACTAGCAATAGCCCATAAGTGCTTAACAATTGCAGCCTTGTTCCAGATTTTGACATTTTCACATTCAACCCATTCATTCTTCTAGGGAGACAAATACCCTCCCAAGCAACCAGAGGTATTTTAGTTTTCTGATTAGTTTGCCCCCACAGAAAATTCCTACAAACTTGTTCAATGTTTTTAATCACAAACTGAGACAAGATAAAGATGGAAGCCCAGTACACATGCATTGTGTATAGGACTGAATTCACTAGTTGTGCTCTCCCTGCCAAAGAGAGGTGTCTAGTTGACCAGCAGTGTATTCTAGCTGTTATCTTACCCACTAAAAACAGACAGTCCATTTTAGACCACTTTATATGGGACATGGGCATTCCAAGGTACTTCATGGGGAAGGCACCATCTGCAAACCCAGTTAATACATTGATCTAGTGTTTGATAGCTTCTGAAATACCTCCCATATACACATGGGACTTAGCTAAATTAGCAGTTAACCCAGTGGCAGCTGAAAAGTGATTAAAAGCCTTCATAACACAAGTCACAGATTTAAGGTCACCATTGCAGAAAAGCATCAGGTCATCAGCAAAAGACAGATTAATTAGTTGAAGGCTTTTGCATTGTGGATGTAATCTGAATTCTTTGGTTTTGCTTGCAACTTTCAGAGCTCTAGTTAGGTATTCCATAACTAACACAAAGATCAGAGGAGAAATAGAGTCACCCTGCCTCAACCCCTTGACCCCTCTAAACTGACCATGCAGCCTCCCATTTATGTTCAAAGTAAAATTGGTGGTAGTAAGGCATTTCATTACCCAATTCACAAACTGAGAAGGAAAACCCAATCCTATCAACATCTCATGTCCAAAAGACGAATCCACTGTGTCATAGGCCTTCCGTAGGTCAATCTTCATCATACATCTAGGTGAGATATTAACTCTCCTATAAAGTCTAATGAGATCCTGGGTTATCATGATATTGTGGCCAATGTTTCTACCAGCAACAAAGGCACCCTGGTTCTCACTAACAACATCAGGCAGAATCTTACTTATTCTAGAACAAAGCAGTTTAGAAATGACCTTATAAAGGGTATTGCAACATGCAATAGGCCTAAATTCACTAGGTTTCAAAGGATTTTCAACTTTAGGGACAAGAGTAATTACAGTGGAATTGAGTTATGATAGCAGCTTACCAGATTTAAAGAAATCCAAGACAGCATCACTGACATCCTCCCCAATAATCTCCCATGCCTTCTTGAAGAAACCCGAGTTAAAGCCATCTAAGCCAGCAGATTTTTCAGATGGAATTGAAAATACAGCATCTTTCACTTCCTCCCTTGTAAAAGGTGCCAGCAGAAGAAGCGTGTGAGCTGTAGAGAGTGTAGCTCCAGCTTGAATAATCTCCTTCCTTGCAACAGTTGTCTTTGAGCTCTTACTTCCCAACATACCCTCATAAAACTCACAAAAAGTTTTTATCACCTCATTGTAGTCAGTTATCACCTCTCCTGATTCATTAGAGATAACAGTCACACGATTCTTGTGCCTTCTCTGCTTTATCACAGAGTGATAATACTTTGTATTGAGGTCTCCATGCTTCAGCCAAGTAATTTTGCTTTTGTGTTGATAGAAGCTTTCTAGTGCAAAAGAAAGCTTGTTATATTCAGCAACAGCTACCTTCTCAACCTACTGCAAGGAACAATTAAAGGGGTCCTGCTGCAGTTGCAACTGCACAACCTGCACACATGCTCGAGCTTGATCGATCAGTTTTGGTTTGGATATCCCCAAATTCTGTTATATTGATATCCTTGAAGCATCTTTGCATTTGCTGAAGTTTCCTGACAATACAAAACATATTACACCTTCTTATGTGAGAGTTCCAAACATCCACAACCACCTCCTGAAATTTCTCAGAGTGAGTCCACATATTAAAGAATTTAAAAGGTACTTTCCCCAAAGTAGGGAATTTGAAGAACTTCACAAGAAAAGGGTTGTGATCAGATGCATCATCAGGTAGTGCATGAACTACAGAGTCTGCAAATTCATTGACCACTCCTCATTCACAAAAGCCCAATCAAGCTTTGAGCAAACTTTATGGTCAGCTTCCTACTTGTTACTCCAGGTAAACCTACCCCCAATCCTCTTCAACTTATGCCAGTTACAGTACACAACACATTGTTGAAAATCCACAACTTCAGAAAAAGAGACTCTATTCCCACCTGCTGTATCACCTACCTGCAACACACTGTTAAAGTCACCAAATATTATCCAGGGGGTCACCATGGTATCACTAGTGTTTCTCAAACAATCCCACATAACCCTTCTCTCCTCAATAGAGTTATAACCATATACAAAAGATGCATGAAACACCTTCTGAGAAGCCATATGGAAAACCCTACAGTGTAAAATTTGGGCCATTGAAGCCACAATATCAACCTGAAAGAACCCAGGGTGCCAAACCACCCACATTCTACCTCTAGGATCACTTCCATGATTCATATGAGAACCCCAAGTTGGAAACAGTTTATTATGACAAAAAGGCAAATTATTAAGTCTAATTTTAGTCTCCACCAGGCCAAACAAACCGAATTTATTCTTCAAGCAAAAGTAGGAGATATTCCTTTGCTTTGTAGGACCATTAAGGCCCCACACATTCCAACAAGCAAAATTATCCAAATCCATCTACTTGAGGAAGCAGAGGACTTGACTCAATTTGATTCTCAGTTACAGAATTGCTAATATCAGGAGATAAAAGTGCAAACAAATTACTAGTTTCAGGATTACCATCTGGAATTGGCATTGCACCCCTTGGGGCTTGTCTGACTGCCCTTGATGGAGCGAACCAATCTTGCCTGGTAGCTACAGCACCAGTCGGAGTAGTAGTGACCACATCTGAAGCTTGCACTTGACCCACAGAAGCAGGAGCTGTTGTTGCAGGTATAGGGGCTGCAGAAGTTGCTGCAGATGCAGTACCAACAGTGACTGTGCTGGCTGGTATTATAGCAGCACCAACAGATGTTGAAGGTGCCTCTGATGCAATAGTAACAACTGCAGCGGTTTGGATAGGCTGTCTAGGGACCCAAACCCTAGGGTGCTTCTTCTTACAGTCTTTTTCCTCATGCCTAAACCCCTTACAAAACTTGCACTTGACAGGTTTCCAGGCAAATATAACCTTCTTTTGTATCATGTCCCCCATATAGTTCTCAAAATGCACATATTCTGGCAAAGTATTTTGAATATTCACATCAACCAGGATTCTAGCATAATTCACACTGGTCTTATCTTGTGTTGCTTTATCTGCCATAATTGGGGTCCCAAGAAGACTACCAATCTTACTAAGTGAGCTGGAACTCCAGTATCTCCAGTCAAGATTTGGGAGTTTAATCCAAATTGGAACAGAGTTAACATTAAAGGCCTCAGCAATATCTTCATCCCAAGGATGGATAATCACAGGTTTTTGATCAAAGTGGTAGATCTCACCCTGAAGCACAGTGTCTCTACTCTCCACAGAATGAAATCGCACAACAATTAATCCATTTTTTATTCTAACAATCTTATCAATCCCCAAATTCCCCCAAATTTTCCGAATAAACCCGCAAAAAATTGGATAAGGCGGATTAGCTCCCAAAACATTACAAAACAATCGATGTTTCCCAATAATCAATTTCAGGTTGAATATCGTCTAGATCAATTTACCAACAGGTATACTGTAAGAACCCTCGCCTTTCGGCGCCTAATTGAAATAATAAATAATATGTTATAGGTTCTTAAATAAAAGAGATTGATTAATATTGATTAAGGGATTATTGAACACATGAAGTCGCCACCAATTTTTAAAGAAACAATTGAAAACCATCGAAGTGCACCCAATTCCTATTGGGAATTATGACTCATATAACCTAAAGGCCAAAGATTGAGTTCGGGGGTGTGGGTATGAAAAAGACAAAACGAATCTCATCTAAATCGCCCGTATTAACGGCCTCTACTAATCCTATCCATGTTGATTCTTAATTCACATAACAAAGTTCCAAACAAACCAGTCGTCCAAGATCCTAAATTAACTAGGTGGGTTGAACAAACCAAATTATTAAAGTTATCGCTTTGCACATGATTACCCAATTGCATGATTTGATCTATAGAACACAACCAATATAATAAAAATAGGTTCCCCAACCTTACCGTGCTAGCTTAACGCGCCAATTGCCAATTTGCATGAACAAACTTGTTAGTAACTTCAATGGAAGTAAAATAAAAGATATAAACTTTAACTATATGTTAGCATGCTAATTGAATTGACTAATCATGCAAAATATGATATTTGCAATGAACATGATCAAAGTATTAGAAAACTAGAAATTAAACTAAAAAGTATGAAAATCATGTAAGGATAATAATTAAACTAACCTATGCATAATAATCATGAAAAACAATAATTAAAAACAATCTACATAGGATGAACTAAATAAAACAATTAAAACATGCAAAGAATATTAACCATGATCATAATATAAACAAAACATGCTTTGAAAATAGATTTAAGAGTTGAAAAGATGAGCCCCCAGGTTGAATCTTGATTGTACTAGGATTGAATGTCAATTGCTCTTGATATTGAACTTCATCTTGGGGTGAGACTTGTTCTTGATTAGGGTTTGATTGATGGGTTTGATTGATGTGACTAGGGTTGAATGGAATAGAGGAGAGAGAGAGATTAGAGTTTTCTTGAGTTGAATCCCGTAGTAATGAGTTGTGTCCCCAAAAAATAGAGTTTAGAGGGGTATTTATAGGGAATGGGCCGAAAAGGAGGTCAAATTAGGGTTCCCGGGCCAAAAACGGTACCCACCAGCCCCCCGGAGGGCCGCTCGAGGCTCGGCGGCCTCGATAGTGCAGCTGGGGCTCAGCGGCTGGCCGATGGGCCCGGCGGCCCGCTTCACGGCCTCCGCTCCCACGAAAAGGCCGCGGGAAGGTTTGTTTGAACTCCGATTAGCCTGAATATTGGTGCGTTGAATTCCTTGTTCAAAGTGCTTTCTTTTGACATATTATGGGCTCAAATAGCACAAGTATCCTATGAGTTATGACCCAAAAACTAGAGAGGTGTCTGTTTCAATGGATTAATCAATCATCGGATCATATCTTTTTCATTTCTAATGGGATTTTGGCCCATAATACATCATTGGAAAGCTAATTCAAAGGGGAATACAAGCCTAGTGGGATAATACTCCAATTAGTCTTTGAATGGCTAAAAATCAGTCTTGAACCGTGATATGCGTGTATGAGAACATCGTTTTTAGCCCGTAACTTCATTAAATCATAACTTTTGACTCCGGTGTCCGATTGGGGCAAATGACATTGCGTTGGAAAGCTTATTGAAAGGGATATTAGATGGTATTGAAATATGAAGGGTCTGGAATAAACATGGATAATAGTATTGGCATTTAATTTATTATGTTCATTATATAGGTTATCATCATTGGGCATTTAAAAAGGGGGAACCGAATTAGGTGTTTACATATACCATCCACAAAATCAGGCTTGATATAATCCAACTTACATCCAGCATTCCTCAATTTTGACACATTAAATGTTCCCACACATTCAATCGAGAAGAGTTACCTGATTGATGACTCCCAGTATTTTCTTGTGCATCCACCTCCTCTTTTTTTTTTTTTTTTTTTTTTGAAAAGGCAAGACAACCAGGTTAATATCTCATGGAGATTAACCTAAAGTGCCTTCACTAATAGATTAGTGCATCCACCTCCTCAGCCCAATTAGTTGTCCTCTCCTGCTGGTGCTTCCATCGCAGCTCCTCAAAGCTCTCACCAACATCAATTATGTTTTCCTCAGCAGACGCCTGTAGCTCTTGAAAATGGAACCCGTGTCAGAATTGTGTATTATATTTTTTTTCTGACTTGAAAAGGGTAATGGTATTGCAATGAGTATATGAATGTGAGAGTTTGATATATGATCTTGGTATAGAGGCTCAGACGTTGTTAGTTCTTTAGCTCTTGACATGTGGGTGAGTAGTCTAAGATATTGATTCTTGGTGATGAGCATTATTTTATGAAAATGTGATATGATGATGAATTGATCCCCAAGAGTGGACTTTTGAGAGCCTACGGACCGGGCTATGTTATGATATATGAGGGCATATGGCTAAGTTATGGAATAGTTTTGTTTCTGCGGTTTACTGTCAGTTCACTTCCCACATTGTCGAAGCAAGGAGCTAGTGACCGAGAACAATTGACACATACTTTTGGGTTTTGAGTTATAGATGAAATAGCACATTTTAGAATGCAAATGAGACTATTCTTGGGTTTTATGCGACTTCACAAAGTCATAGTTGACCTAGCCTGAGTTGAGATACGAGTGTTTTTATTAATTATTCGATAGAATGCTTGGTTACTCAGGTTTGTTGGTTATTGATTTCTTTCTGTATTATATGTGTGTGCGTCCATTTTTCTTTCATGGTGGGTCTATGATAAACGACATTTTTGCGAAATTTGTTTGCATTCGGGAGTATACTGGAGTTTGACTTGCAGAATGAATAAAGATCACTTATTGGATTATCTTTCGTCGTGAGCTAACTAGAAGATTAGTCTTTTTGCTTCCGATTATATTTGTTTAATTGTAATAAATAGATTGTTTTAGCTCATTTGATTGTTATTGGGAGTTGTAGTCGTTCCGTCTTGCACTCATTCTTATGAGTGAGTGTGGCAGTGACGCCCTGTATTAGTTCTGTCACTTTGGATCTTTCTATATTATTTTGTTGTAATTTTCTTTTTAAGCGGGCTTTGTAAAGTCGATAACTTGGGATGTCTACTTATATATGGAACTCTGGCGGATTTTCAGTGCGAGTTTAATTTTATTTATTTATTTATTTTGTTAGAATATCAGGGGTATTACAAATATAAACAAAAAGAAGTTGAGTAGAACAGACCCTTAAACTCAACTATTGATACAAACAAATGAAAGATGTTGTTGGAAAACACAAACTTAAATTATCAATGATATAATTAGTAAGCTCTAAATGGTAAATCATTTAGAGCCTTACATTATTGAATGGTTGTAATTTAAGATCATTATGAACCACTATTTATTAGCAGTTAGAAATAGTATATAAAGAGAAGTTCATGTAATGAAGAATAGAATGAATTAAGAAAAGGTAGCATCCATAGGTTATCATGGGTGATCATATCAATGCTCACCTCGATTGTTCCTCCTCATATTAAGCATTCACATATGTTTGATAAGTGAATATTATCGTTATTCTTTATATAGTGTCCACTACACATCCACTTTGCCAAATTGCTAACATGGTATCAGAGCCAGATTTATTTACTTTTTTTTTTTTTTGAGAGAGATGGCATCATCAAGGCATTCTACACAGTCAATTTTACAAAAAATTCCTGGTAATAGTTATGAGCCAAGGTACAAGTGAGACTTATCTTCAAATATCAACCACATTACTTTACATTCTACTGATGTTTGTAGCAATATGATCTTTTTCAAGTCGGAGCCTCCTATTATTGCATCCTCCATGTCTTCAATATTCATCTCTACAAGATGACGACTACTCATTGTACATCCAGTAAGCTTCATATTATGATTTAGGCTCCGTTTGATTCACATGGATAAAACTGATCTGAACTGAACTGAACTGAACTGAACTAAACTTAATTGATTTTTTGAAGTTGATCGTTAACCAATTAAAATTCGTCCAATCATAGCCAATATTGGAATCATTTGAAAGTATGCTTTGAGATCTTTCCGACGACATAATTTTCATCATGAAGTTATTTTGGAATGAAAAGTTATATGAGTAATAAAGTTACACATGAACTGAACTGAACTGAACTGGACTGAACTGAACTGAATTTAAGTAAAATTAAGGTGAATCAAATAGAGCCTTACTCTTCCAAATACTTGATCCTACTTTTGGATATCTTCACTTTCCAACATTGGGATTCTTGTCCCTACTTTTCTTCTTACGGCTGCGGCCGCCTCGGTCATACCAGAATCTCTTTACGACAATGTTTTCACCTTTGTTATACCGAGATTCTTCTTATAGTTGTGTTGCCGCCTCGGTCACACCGATATATTCTCTTGGATTTCTGCCCATCTTGAATTAACGGGGTTTCTTTCTTTTACCCTATTTGTGTTGAGTTGACCTTTATGCTTTGGCCACCCATTTCCCTTTGGGTTATCATGCATCTTTGGCTACCCAAACCTAACTTTCTGATTGACATCTTAACCAATATTTTATTGTGATGGAAGAACTTAATTAATTTTTTTCTTGAATTGGAGGAATAGGATCTACCATGACTTTGATACCATGATATTTGAAGATAACTCTCATTTGTACCTTTCAATGCTAATAACTTTTATCAAACAATTTGGTAAAATTAGCTACGTAGAATGGCCGCAGTCGTAAGAATAAATGTTGGGACAAGGAATCACAATGTTGGAAAGTGAAGAGATCCAAAAGTAGGATCAAGTATTGGAAAGAGTAAATCATGATACGAAGTTCACAGGATGTACAAGGAGTAATAGTCATCTTGTAGAGATGAATATAGAAGACATGGAGAATGCAATGATAGGAGGCTCCAACTTAAAAAAAGATCATATGGTCACAAATATCAGACGAATGTCAAGTAATGTGGTCATTGAAGTTATTAGTTGACCAAAAACGTTTGAATGGATATTGAAGTTTGAGGGTGTGTGTTGGAAAACACAAACTTAAATAATGAATGATATGATTAATAAACTCTAAATAGTAAATCATTTAGAGCCTTACATTAGCGAAGGGTTGCAATTTAAAAAACATTATGAACCACTATTTCTTAGCAGTTAGAAATAGTATATAAAGAGAAGTTCATGTAATGGAGAATAGAATGAATCAAGAAAAGGTGGCATGTAGGCTATTATGGGTGAGCATAGCAATGCTCACCATAATTGTTCCTTCTCATATCATATATTCACAGATGTTTGATCGGTGAATATTATCATTATTCTTTACTTTGGGTTCACTATACATCCGTAGTGCCAAATTCTAATAGATACGCCACTACGTTAACTATGATAAGTTGATAACCATTAGTCCACCTCCTTCTATTATCTCCCGCCCCCTTCTATGTGCGTAACTCTAAAACTATTTGTATGGTGGTTACAGTATTTGTGTAGCCAAATAATAATTAAAAATAAATGGCAAGTGACTTTTACCGTTTATGTAATTGGTTTTATCTATATTTTAACATCTAATTAAAATTTTCAAATAAATAAAGAGCTGGAACTAGGTGTAACTAAACTATTTTATTAAATTTATTTGATATTATAACATGTTACGACCAAACTAACACTAAAAAGTTAATCTAAATCAGTCGGTGTCAAGTATGAAAATAGTATTACCCCATCTTGTTGTAGTAGTTATCAGATTATTATGGTGATTGGTGGGTACAAAAGAGATGGTAGCCATCATATGATAACTCTAATCTGCCCGCTTGGCGATTGTATGGAGTTGGCCGAAGGAGACAAATGTCGCAGAACAGTAGAAGGGGTAGCTTATATATTTAGCATTTTGTTCACAAATTTTTGGGATGTTTGATCAGTCAACTAGCCATCAAGCCCCACGGCCCCCCCTTATGCAGTTATGGGAAATGATAACCGATACACTCGGTGTATGGCACACGGGAAAAAATTGATGACGTGGCAAGCTCTCATTGGTTAGTTGGAAAAAAGCTAAAATCAATATTTGTAAGTTTTCGTTTGAAATTCAAAGGAAATTTGCGAAAATGTTAAACTAAGTGGGGCGGTTAGTGATAATATTTGTACTGAAACTAATTAGAGGACTAATGAAATGATTAAAGTTTTCCGGCAAGACATAACAATTTTACGGCGAGATAGTTAATTTTGCTTCAAAATATAAGCGCAGCGAGGAACTTCACTTTCTCCCCCCATAAAATCCCCATTTACACAAGGAAAATCCGGCGACGCAAAATCCAAAAAATACGACTAGAGAAAAAAAATCCGGCAAGTGAAACTACACTCCACACCCAACCGAGTGACAAAAACAAATGGCGGCGAGGGAAAATCCATAAAACAAAGGGAGGCGATCGAAAAACCTTTAGTTTTTCAGTCCCCACCACTATCCTCCGAGGCGGTCTGTTCCTTCAACAAAAGAAATTGTCGACTTCGATCTAGTGCTCGCTCTGTCGATGAATGTTGGTGATTTCGTCCAAAACCTTTCAACCAACTGAGTCAGGTGAGTAGGCCAATGACTAGAGTACGACCAGACAACAATGAAAGAAAAGCGTACGATTCTGATTACCCGGCGGTGGAAGTAGACTGGGCGGCAGTGATAAAAAAAACATTGTCGGCAGGAATGGAATCCGAGAATGACATTCAGGTATGTGTAGTAGGAATAAACTATATTGTTCCTAATTTAATATACAATGTTTTAGCAATGTAGTGTGAACTGCGATGTGCATTTTTGAAAATGCTACTATTTAGTTGAAATTTGTTCCTACTTTAATGTAATAATAGACTGGTAAAGTGTCGTGTAGTAGAATGAATGATGTGAATTTGAATCTATATGCTAGACATTTGTTCCTACTTTAATGATCAATATACTTAAAAATTATCGATTGATGTATATTCTCGAAGTGTAGGTATGGTTACTAATGAAAAGACATTTGTTCCTAATTTAATCTTAATAAGCATGACATATTGATGACTATTGGCAAATATTTTGTGCGTGTTGTTACTAATCTAATTACTTTTGCTCCTATTATAGTTGTTCGTTCATATATAATTTTACATTTGTGTATAAAACGGTAATAAATTAGTTGGTGGATAAAATGTTTAAATTCGTAAAAGAAGAGGTAGTGTTTTTTAATATGTTTAAGTGGTTTGAAATAGCGTTTGATCCCGTTAAAATGAAGAAGGATATAATTAAATGAGAGAGTATTTTTTTTGTGAATAATATTTCATAGAAGAAGTGATGTGAGTATAACTATATATAACAATTTTTGTCAATTTAGTTGGCGTTTGAATGGAGTTTGATAGTTAAACTTAAACACGGAGGAAAGTTCAAATATGGACCGACGTATGGTTACTACGATGGCGAAGAGACAACGTTTGAATTCAAGAATCCCAGTGACTTCACTTGGCAATGGGTTAAGGAGACTATATGCCTAATGTACACACAATTTGAAAAGATTTGGGGAACCACAAGTGAGATAGTGATGAACGGTAGAATGTTTTCAGTATTCGATTTGTATTCATTTTATGACTACAAATACGCTGGAAATGATCTTGTTAGACGTTTATACGTGGAGCACACAATTAACGTAGGTGTTCCTAAGGAGTCCTGTTCCTTATATTGTGCTCCTGCAACAATGAGAAAAGGTTTAACACATGAGGAAACTAATTATGGGGGGGAACCTGTTGTGGAACAGAGAAATGGTTTAACACATGAGGAAACTAATTATGGGGGGGAACCTGTTGTAGAACCGAGAAATGAGCTAGAGCAGACGACTGAGGAGGAGTGTTATGTAGATCCTGCACCTTCCCCTATAAGAAGAGGTGTAAGGGTGAAGCATGTGGCACACAAGAGAAGAAAAGTAGTACAGTTGCGTCCTAGTGGAGGGGAAGGAGGGGAAGAAAGCGAAACCGAAAATCATGAGAAGGGAAAGCTAAGTAACGAGCACTGTCTATACCCAGTGGAAATTGACAGCAATATGCATGAAGACAACACAATATACGGTGGAAAAACATTCCGAGATTGGGTATGGTATAAATTATTGAGATACATTAATCATAATTACTGTTTAATGTTAAAGTGTTTAATAAATTTAATGAATTGTATGGTTGGGTCCGTTTTGTCATGGGATGTAATGTTCAGAGGTATTCGAAAATGATCGGTCGTCTGAATAGTTGCCAACGTGGTTGGGTGAAAGAAATGGGCTTCCATAGCCTTCTGAACTTGTCAATATCTAATATTGACAATAAATTTGGTTTCTGGGTAACAACGCGGTTCGACCCTCGTACAAAGGAACTGAAGATCAGGGATGGGCAGTCGGTTGTGATCGACAAGAACGTGATTGGTTGGGTTCTTGGAATCCCTACAATGAAGTTCAATAAGAAGCCAACAATTGGCAATAACGACTACTATAAGCGTTTGAAGAAGCAATACAAGAATTGCAACTAGGGTAACATCAGCGAGAGAGATGTATTTAGAAGAACATGTGAGGAGCGTGAAGACCGTGCAATGTTCAAGATTCACTTCCTGTTATATACTTTGGGAGTTCTGCTTTGTCCCCTGCAGAAGTGCTCCATCAGTTCGTCACACTTGAAAGTCTTGCACCATTGTAGTAGAGCTTGGGAGTTGAACTGGGGCAGATATGTTTTACAATGGCTGATACAATATAGGGAAAAAATGGAAACTAGCCTCGTACAAGGCTTTGGAGGATGCACACTGTTACTAGCTGTAAGTAAATATCAAAATTGAAATAAAACAAGAAATGTGAAAGTTATGTATTGAACAATGATGTTATTGATAGTTGCGTTTTGCAGTTGATATACTTGGATAGAATAAACATAGGTAAAGGTTTGAAATGGAGCAGAAAGACGTGTAGAATATACGCATGGGATCAAGAGTCTTTGGAGGAGGCGCTGAAGCTTGATATTGGTCGTAATGGTGAATATGGTGCTGCAGAGGTAAGATTTATATAAAAATTTCTAACTATTATTTAAACATTAACTAGAAAAGGAATTACTAATACTTAGATTTGTTAATAATATAAAATGAGTACTAATTTTTAGTTCAATTCATTGAATTTTGCAGATTGTTGAAAATGTAATATATGGCGCACCATATCCTATTGGCAATGGAGAGTAGACATGAAAACGGTTTTGACATCCGTTGAGGCGCGTAAATTGTAAGTAATGGAAATTTTTTTCGAGATTTTATGTTTAATTATTTGTGATTTATATGTTGAGTGGTGTAACTAGTGAGGCTGTTAAATTCATTTTTGTTTCTTTCGTTATTTGTGTGATTTGTTTGATGAGTGTTGTATATTGTGAGCGGGATGCTTATGGTTATGGGATTTGTAATAATTGGTTTGTTAAAACAGTTAACTTAAATTACTTTGGGACATAAGTGCATCTTTTCACTACAAAAGTTGGCTTATACAATGAAATGGTATTAAAACAATTTTACGAGTTGTAAAAGCAAAACGTGGTAACTGAAAAGGCAAGCGAAACCTCCAATAAACCAAAACAAACATATTAAGACTAATTTAGCATTATATTACAAACAAAGTTCAGCAAATGTTTAAGAGTAAAACCATCCCGAGATAACACCCATAAAAACCCATACGAAATTGTTAGAATTATTACAGATCCACCATGGCCACCAATGGTACTCAAAAAACAGTGTTTATGAAAATTCAACAAACTAAGTCTCCACTCAAATCCTCCAAGAGTCTCCACCAGCATCAAACCAAGTCTCCACCATCATCAGTAACAGGTCCTCATGGGGTTGAATTTAAATTCAGCGATGCTACAAATAAAAAATAAGATAGTGAATAACATGAAAATATGAATAGGAAAGTAAGATGAACGTAAAGTAAAATGCATATTTCCTTATATACAACGATTCATGATAAGAATACCTTCAAAAGCTAAGCGTTCTTCATCTAATTTGCCCTGGATAAAGCCTAATATACCCTTCTTATTGCAATTTATGAAGTGGAATTCAATTTCATCTGTCCAAAAGATCAAGACGCCACCATCCAACCCCTCCGAGTCCACACGAAACCAGTTTTGAAATGCTAAATCTTCCGCAATGTTCTTAGTACTGAAATTACCAAGGCGAGTTTTGGTGACGATGAAGAGGTTAGGCCTGAATTGCTCACAGAGGGCAAGGAAATTGGAACGGAAAGAGGGTCTACCAATACCTCTAGCATTCCAGATGATAAAGTTACTAAGCCTTTCTAAATATGGTAACTTACCCAACTTCCATTCCTTCTCCATCTTGTTTTCATCCCACGAGTCTACCATATAGTTCCCTTGCATGACACGCCAAAACCTAGTCTGTACAGCCAATTTGCACTGATAGGTTTTGAACCTCTTTGTAAAATCCGAATACTCCCCTGTCTTAATCCTTACTTCCACCTGTTTTGCGGGAATCTCCACATAGTAAATCTGAACCGCGTTACTATACGCAGCCATATTAGCGGTTGACAACTTATCTGTCAACTGGAACCCGATGACAGACTGTTGGAGATTCATTGGACGATCAACCAAAGCTTCCATGGCAGGAGGTAAAATTTCTGTCTGGTTAGGTAACATGGAACGCAGCGCCTCAAGAGGACCATCCAACTCGTCATAACCGCGGAACCTTAAGGACAATTTCAGTTGATTAGTAGCAAAATTCACCAATTGTTGAACCCAAACTATTTAATTGCAGTAACCAGTGCACATTCAAGCCTTTAAACTTGAACTGAAATAACTTTGATTTAATCTGAATTACTCATATTTGTGGTACCAATCAACTAAAGCAAACAAAACAAACATACGTTGGAGGGAAATTGTAAAAGATTTTGACCAACAAACTAAGGAAATTGCACAATGATATCCTACGTTCGATCCAAGTAGGCTACAAGTATACAAGGCATTTATAAATTATTATATCCATATGGTATTTAAATGCAAATGGATTACGTAGCAGATGTTATGAAGTACTAATATTATATCAATTTGCTACCAATCAATTTAATGAGAGAAAGGAGTTTAATACACATAGATTTAAGTTATGATAATAACTTCAATACACATAGATTGAAATTATCATAGTAACTTGAATACACAGAGAATTTAATTATGATAAAAATAGAACACACTGAGAGAACAAATATATGGTAAATGGTTGAATGAATACATATTTACAATTGAAAAGTATAGTAGAAAATTCGGGGTTACCTGATGTCGGTGAGGCTGAAAAGGTGTGCTGGCTTAGTTGTTCCATCCCCAGGATCAGCAACCATGAACAAGTGGTTAAGGTATCCAGTTGCCCTTTTAGGGTTCAGAATTATGCTTCGAATTACATGTGGTTCAGCTTCAGAATAAGAACCATCTTCTACATTCATGAGAAAGTACCGAGTATGGTTGGTGACAACTTCAGGTGGACCCGGTAGAGGGTGGTCTAGCAAGTCAATTTTATCCCGGACCCTGTACTCCACTCTCAACTTTTGGTGGGCAGGCATAGGGTTTCCAAACCACTTAGGCAGACAATTGGGGAATAGCTCGCGGAATACAGTCCGACTAACCAGAATTGGCCGCTCGTTTGTGTTGGATGTCATTATTTTGGTGGAGGTTGTGGCGGTTGTGAGAGCGTTTGTGAGAGCAGAAATCAGAACTTTTTGTGGTTTTGAGTTTGGAGAGGAAGAGCGTTTGAGTGCGGCTAAAGAGGGAAATAGGTTAAAAATAGGTTAAATATCTATGTTGTAATAATGTTTTGAAAGGGTTCTTTTGGTAAATTAAAGTAATGGTAAAATCCCTTTCAAAACATGACATGATATAAGTTGTACACTTTAATCATATAATGTATGGTATGATTTAATTAGAAATCTGTTTTTTGAAAGTAAAAACTATGATATAATTAGTCAAAAAATTGAACATCCTTAATTCTGGTTACATTGATAGGCAAAAGTTAAGAGAGGAGTTGAAATTGTAGAACAAAAAGAAAATATCGTTGACATTGCAAGTAAAGTGAAGAACTTGGAGACACATAAGAAAGATCTTTTAAGAAAATTACAACGAACAGATAAATAAACATAGAAGCAATTACAACCAGAAAAACTCATAAGCCCCATCTCTTAATTTACTCAAAACCCCCCTCTCTTAAGAAATGCAAGTTGCTTTAGATTTTGCTGTTGTTTTTTCTTACGCAACAACTGAGCCGCAATAGTTTTCTTCTTACGCTTGTGGTTCATATTACACATGACCCTCAAACCTCTTGGGTTCATAGAGGACATGGTTTTGTAGTCCTGTTCGAAGTATTTTTGTAGATTTTTCACCAACTTCCCCCCTCATCAAAGATATCCTCAATCATATGAGGACCTTGTGATTTCAAAACTTCCCACAGGAAAGCTCTAATGTCTTTCACATCATTTTCGTGGCTCTCTTTTAGATCTGCAATGGTAGGAGCCATTGGAATTGAATAATTAGCTGTGAGATTGTGGATTGAAGAGATTGTTGCTCAATTTAGAAGGAGTGAAAATTTTTAGTGAAGAGTTTGAGTGAGAAACGATTGTGATGAAAGTCAATGATGAATTCCCTATATATAAGAAAATAGATTGGGACACTACCTTCAAATCTCCCTCACAAAATTTTGGTTTTCCCACCTATATTTTTTTGTTTTCCCTCCTATATTTTTTTGTTTTCCCTCCTTTGCTTTATGTTATTTAACCACAAAATTCTTAAATTTCCCTCCTTTGCTTTTCGTTTCCCTCCTACGTATTTCGTTTCCCTCCACCCCCACAAGTTAACTCCCAAACACGAAACGGTAAAAAGATCCTAAATGTAATCTCAAATCATCAAGAAACATTTGTTTAATTAATAACATAAGTTGATTTATGACAGCTGCAAACAAACTTGTTTTCATCTAATTTGCAGAATTGATGAAGTTAATGTTATTTGTGCTGCTTTTAAGTTATTTGTTTTCATCTAATTTATACTCATGAGTATGAATTGACATTATAGGGGTTTAGGGTTTAGGGATTAATGAGTTGACATGCATAGTGTCCTTTTTTGGAAATCTCCATCTAATAGAAAATATTGGACTTCACATGCAAATATATGCAGAACAAAATGGGATAGGGATTAATGATCTGAATCGCATAGTGTCCTATTTTTTATATCTCCAAGCACTAGTATTAGGAATTGGGGAGTTCAAATATGACAATTGAATATGGACAAGTGGGTTGGTTAGAATTGCATTTATTATTTAAATATGACAATTAAATATGTTACTAATTAATGATGTTACTATTTAGTTCTACAATTGGGTAGTTCAATTCAGGTCGAAAATTATGGACAAGTGCGTAAATGGATTTTCATGAAAATAATGAAAGGAGTTAGGATGGGTTGGTTAGAATTTACCATCAACTGCTGATGGTACATTGGCATAGAAGAGTGAGGGTAAATTGGATTTGTGTTAGTTTAATTAGTATATGTTACTTATTTAACTATTTTACTCTTGTTTATGTGTAGAAAATGTTATATATGGCGCACCATATCCAATAGGGACATGATAATTAATGGTTATGGGCTTATGGGAGTTTTGATACGCAAATTATGTACATCGTTGGCGGTTTAGATAAAATATTTGTTAGTTCTAATTGTAAGAATTTGATTTTCGGTATTCTCATGGAATTTGTTATTATAGATGTAAATGCTTAGGGGTATTGTGGCATTGGACGTTTGTTTGAGTTGATATTTGTTATAGTTGTTTTTACTAGTTTGTTTCAATGCATTCGCACTTTGGTGAGCATGAAAAACTCTTTGGTGTAAGTAAAAGGTAGAGAACTATAATGCAGATGAAGAATAATGTAAATGCTAACAACTCTTTGGTGAGCATGAAAACTGTAATAAAAAGGAGCATGAAAAGTGTAAGTAATAGGAGTCCCACATGAAAAACACAATGTCTACAAAAGGATTAAAATGCAAGGAGGGTAATCAAATATAGTCATTTAGAGTTTACAAACCACCTAATGAATTACAAGGAAATTGTCTACTACATAATTAATACAAAATAGTTAGTTACCAAAGTTTATCACAAAATACAGTGGTTCTTCAAAATCCAAAATACAGTCCCAGTTCACAATCCAAAATACAAGTGTTATCTTTGCGTAGTCTCCTCTCCTTCCCTCTTGCACCAGCACCCACGACGAAATTATGAACCTGCTCAACATGCATTTAAATCATAACCTAGCCTTTCTACAAATGAAAATGAAGAGCATGTCATATAATTAGGATCAACATTTTTGTATTGTAAGGACAGAAAATATATTTGTTTATGTATAATGTTTGATAATCATACCTGCAACCGCTTCCTGTACTTCATCTAACCTCCCTTGCACGATGCCGTATATAAACTTAGTGTTGGAACGAAACAAGTGGAATTCAATTTCATTTGTCCATAACATCAATACACCACCATCCAACCCCTGCAGGCCCTCAACAATCCAGTTCTTGAATGGAAAATCTTTCACAATGGCCTCAGTGCTTTATAGACCAGTACGAGATTTGGTGATAATGAAGAGGGTAGGCCTGAACTGCTCACAGAGTGCAATGAAATTGGAACGGAATGAGGGTCTAGCTATACCTCTTGCATTCTAGATAATAATGTTACTATTAGTTACCTTCCTTGATAGGTAAGGTAACTTAGCCAACTTCCTTTCCGTCTTCATCTTCTCCTCATCCCATGAGTCGATCATATAGTTCCCTGGCATAACACGCCAAAACCTCTCTTGTACAGCCAACTTGGTATGATAGATTCTGAACCTCCTTGTAGAATCACTAAAATTTTTCACTTCCATCCTAAATTCCACTTGTTTTGCTGGGCTCACCAATGTGTAAATTTGAACCGAGTTACTATAGGCAGCCATTTGAACTCGTGTCCACTCTTTTGTAAGATTGAACCCCAGCACAGATTGTTTGATATCCATAGGACGGTCAACCAGATATTCGAAACAAGGAGGCAATACGTCATCATCATCGTTATCGATCATATTACGCAGATCAGCAAGTGGACCATCCAACTCCTCAAGTTGGCGGTACCTTACATGTTACAACATTCCATAAAAGAAATATAAATTGTATGATAAATGGGATACCTTTTCATGTTTGAACTAACATAAATGGATACAGTGTATGATAAATGCATTAAATGGTCTACGTTATCATGTTTCAACACATGAATGGTAGCCAATAATATGTTCAGATCAAATACAACACCACATAGTGTTGGCCAAAAAGTATGAAGGACCAAAAAATGGGAAACCCTACTCATCAAAACACAGCATGTTGATATGAATTTGCAAGTCAAACATGTCAACACAATACTTTAATTAAACATGTCAAGACAATGCTCTAACTAAGATTTGGGAATAGAGTAAACTTCTGTATACACAAATATTAATGTTTTTATAAGGAGGTATAATTTAGAGGGGATAAAAACAAAATTAGAGCATACAAAGTTCACATTCATGGTTAGTTCGCCTCTTAATTTATGTTTTACTAAGTGAAATACATTACAATTATGTTTTACATATATTAAATTTAAAAAGACAAACTGAAAACTTATAAACAGAGAATATGATATGAACTGATTACTGAGGCAAAAATATCATATTAAATAATCCATTAACAGTAAACAAATATTATTTGCTGTAAACAAACTAACATTTCTATATGAGTGTCGAGTACTAATGAAATCCTAGCCGTATCTATCATATTAAAAAATCTAATAACAGTAATTATAAATTGGCGCTAAAAACCAAAAGAATTGAAGACTTGTACAAAACTAAATAACAACAAAGGCAAACATATTGAAAAGCTAATAATTACTACTTGATGTCTTCGAGGCTGAAAATGTGTGCTGGGGAAAAAATCCCACTAACCGCCATGTACACATTGGTTAGATTCCCAGTGGCCCTTGTAGGATGCAGAACTAAGCTTCGAATAACATGTGCATCTGCCTCTTTGAATTGTCCATCATCTTCACTTTTCACCAAGAACATTTGGTAGTTGGTGTAAACTTCCGGCGGACCTGGGTTTGGATGGTCTAGCAAATCGATTTTGTCTCGGACCTTATACTCCACTTTCAGGCGATCCTCGAGTGGAAGAGGGTTTCGGAACCACTCAGGCATAAGATTGGGGAAAATTTCCTTAAACACCTCCGGGTCGAACATCATAGTTTTTCGTTGCTTGTTGCTTGTTGCTGCTTGAAGGCATTTTTGGTTTTGGTTATGGTGATTGTAGTGACAAGTTTTAGGGTTTTGTTTTAGGTAGCAAAATGAGTTGACGGCAACTGAAAGAAGTAGGTTTCAATTTAGTTTTATCTGGTGAAAGTTTGACACTTCATATGAGGGGTGAAATTGGTAATTTTGTCTATTAACATAACGTACTTTGCCCGAGTTAATCAATTACACTTAGTTAATAATTAGTAACATGTAGTTGGAGCTCCATGTATAAGTACTGTACTTTTTATATTTTGGAAACAATCTTTATTTCGATAGCTTCAGAAACAGTTAAATGGTAACAAGTCTTGTATAATTGGGTAATACTCTAAGTGTTTTCGGTTTGCTTAAGTCACTTATTGGTTAACTCCAAAAACTTCCTAATTCGGATCACATATTAATGATGTCCATACCCATCTTCCAAATATGTATTTAGTATTTTCTAATAAATTCCAAGATGCTATCGCGAGTACACTGTAAGATCTTTTCAAACGAAGTATGACGTCGAAAGTGAGCCGGAGATGTAATTATCACTACCGAAATTGGTTTTAGTCACTTATTATCGTTATCTCCCATTACTGTATTTAGTATTGTATTGAAAATTCACGACTAGAACAGTTTGTAAGCTATATTGAAAGTAAGTACGTCCAAACGGAGTCACAAGTGAATATATATCACTTCCGACATTGGTTTTAGTTACTTATTATATATATCTCCCTTAAGTGTATTTTGTGTTTCATTGAAATTAGCTTCCAATAAGCTCCCACGACTGCAACAGTCTCTAAGATCTTTTGAAACGGAGTACTTCCAAAGTGAGCTGTAGAAGTGAATATCACTTCCGATATTTGTTTTAGACACTTATTATCTTTATATGTACCTATCTCCCTTAAGTGTATTTTGTGTTTCATTGTCATTAGCTTCAAATAAGCTCCCACGACTGCAACAGTGTATAATATCTTTTGAAACGGATTACGTCCAAAGTGAGCCGTAGAAGTCAATATCACTTCCGATATTGGTTTTAGTCACTTATGATCTTTATATATACCCATCTCTGTTAAGTGTATTTAGGTTTCATTGTAATTAGCTTCCAATAAGCTCCCACGACTGCAATAGTTTGTAAGCTATTTTAAAACGGAGTACGTCCAAAATGTGCCCGAGACGTCAATATCACTTTCGAAATTTATTTTAGTCACTTATTATTTTTATATCTACCTATCTCCTACATAATAAGTGTAATTAGGTTCCTATAAGCTCTCCCCGGCTACAACAGTCTCTAAGATCTTTTCAAACGGAGACGTCAATATCACTTCTGAAATTGGTTTTAGTCACTTATTTCTATATCTACCTATCTCCCTAAAGTCTATTTTGTCTTTTATTGTAATTAGGTTCCTATAAGCTCTGACGACTACAACAGTCTCTATGCTCTTTTCAAACGGAGACATCAATATCACTTCTGATATTGGTTTTAGTCACTTAATATTTTTGTATCTACCTATCTCCGTAAAGTCAATTTTGTAAGATATTTTGAAACCGATTATCTTCCAATTAACCCTTACGAATACAATAGTTTGTAAGATATTTTCAAACCGAGTACGTCCAAAAAGAGGCTCGTACACATCAATATTTGTTCCGATTATCTCCCTTACACACTTATTATATTTATATTTACCTAACTCCCTTAAGATTATTTTGAATTTCATTGTAATTACATTCCAGTTAGCTTTGGCGGGTACAACAGTATGTAAGTTATTTCAAATGAAGTACTTCCAAAGTAGGTCGTCGAACTCAATATCACTTACGATATTCGTTTTAGTCACTTATTATCTTTATTATCTTTATATATACCTATCTCCCTTAAGTGTATTTTCGTTTTTAAGAAGCAGTGCAAATTAAAGGACACTCAGTCCCTAAATAAATAGTTTTGGTCCCAATTCAAACTTAATTACCTTCATTTACCCATACAGTTGACTCTGAATTTATGGGGACTGTCTATATTGACGTTTGAAGAAAAGGTTATGGGGAGTGTCTCTAATGACGTTGTAATAGGTGCTTTAGGTTCAATTATGGGTCGTTGGTAGATGGTTAAAAAGCTGATTAGATTTTAATTAAACCAAACCTTTTTAACATCTCCATTGAAAGTCGGTGTTCCTAATTTAATTAATGCGTTTCAGAAGTCCCTATAAATACCTCGAATTTTCATGTTCTTGTCAATTGGTAATTATTTTTTGAGAGAAAGCTATTTTAATCCAAGTGAACTTGTCACCGCTGAAAATGGCTTATTTTCTTACATTGCCTGAAGTATTTCTAATTGATATTATGCTCAGAGTTTCATCTGAGTCGGTAAGGGATTACGCGAACTTGCGTTTAAGGTAAGATTTTTGTAATTGAACTCCTTTTATTTCCTTCTATTTGTACATTTCACGTTTAAACTCATTTACAGTTGGAGACTTTTAGTTGCAGGAGTTTGAATCGCATTGGGGAGGACGAACAAATCCTTCGTCTTTTTTCTTTCGACAATGTTTGTTTGCGGTCATCCATTCGTTATCACCCCATGAGTTTGAGCCTTCGACAATTTCTAAGGAACTGTGCAATCCGACGCAACCCGTCGGCTTTGTTTTATGTTGGAGTGGTACTTTTCTATTTTTTTAAAATTATAATTACATAAGTGATTTATGAATATTCTGTTTCATAACCTTCCCCCCTCTCATATTTAAATTTTTTAACATTTGTTTCATTTCCACAGATTAAATATTTTGTCCGCCGCCAATTCAATGAGGGTTTTCATTTCTTTGAAAGATGTGTTGAAGAAGGAAGTCATCCTATAGGGTCGTACGTGTTAAGTGTACTTCTCATGTGTAGTGGGGATGATGAATCCGTCGCAAGAGGAATTCAATTAATGTCAAATGCGGCATCAAACCTTCGGGGAATAGGCATCGTAAGATGTTGACGTTTGATTTACAACCATTGCCCCCTACATCGTTTTATCGGTCCACCAAGACCCGACTACATTTGGCCTAGTTTTTGTTTGCCAAGGTGGTTTGGGGCATGTTATTATTAGGCCATTGCAAGCCTCTCAATATTTCAATCCAGCTTTGGATGACATCGGTCCACAATGCCTAACATGTAGATGTCGCCTTGAAGTTTATTTTTTTTTCTGAAATTGTGTAATGTTGTTCCCAAATAAAGTTATTAGCTGTATTTGTATTAAAGTCAAATTTTGATTACACAATCTGGAATCTTTTGATACATTATGTTTATAACTTTTTGGTTTTATTGATGAAATGAACCAATATCCTTTATGTAGTTACAGTGAAAGTTTTTTGCTCATCCAAAGATTGGTTGTTTGTACTAAAAGTGATCAATAAAAGACTCTTTTGCTTTACAGTTCTTGGCTTCTTTCAGTAAGAAACCAGAATATATGGGAGAAAATTTTATAAGTAAATTTTGTATTTTGGTAAGAAAACAGAATACATGGGAAATAATGTTAAAAGTAAATAAAGTGAAAACTAAACACTAATAAATGTGCTCTCACTATAATAAAAGACGGTATTTTCACAGTCACCTATGATCACTAATCGTCAATTTGTTAGTCATATGCAACTCAATAATCCACATTATGGCACGTTATTTTTCAAAAGATGAATTTCACTTGCAATGCTTTCATTATTTTAAAACAACATGTGACTAACCTATATTAACCACATGTGACTAACCTATAATGCACAAGAATATGACTTATGTTAATGGTTCTTGTCACTTATTATCAATATGTATTATTATATCCTGTAAATTGTAAATCGTATCTTAGTCTATTTACGTTTCAAAAACCAGTTAGGAGAAATAATGTGTATTTATTATATTAGGTAAGAATTTCGCAATCTCCTAAACATATGTTGAATGCCCTTATAACTTTACCAAGTCTCCTAGCCATATGTCTTCCTGCCTCGTAGTTATGGAAAAAACGCATCATTGCTCTAGGGGGGGGTGCATGGGGTTTTCAACTGTTCAGTTAAAAAAATTAAATGTTTTCAGATTGATGATTTGAAATGACAAGGGTCCTGTTACACGTAATTTAACACTTGGCTTGTCCATTATTAGGAGTTATTAGGAGTTGATACTAGCAAATTAAATATGTATGACATTTGCCTATAAAAATACCCAAATTCTGAAGTTATTCACTTATCATAGTCTCTAAAGTTCTCAAGTACTGACCCACTCCCTCTCTTTTGTTACTAGTCATCCATTTTTCAGCTCACCAACTTGAGTTTAACCAATGGCGTTGTATGTGAGTTTAACCGATATCCCTCGTTTTTTGTTGATCGAGATTATGTGCCTCGTAGCATCTTCCTCCCCTGCGGATTTCGCGAACTTGCGAATAAGGTTTGATTAACTATATTTTAAGTTGAACAACAGTTTATTATTATATAAGTAAGTACTTTAATGGTTTGATCCATGTCGATTAAAATATGTGATAAATCATTGTATTTGTCATTGCACATTAGAAAATTAGATAATTGTGTGTTAAACTAACTAGAAAAATCATTGTATTTGTAAATTTGCAGTTCCAGGTTGTTCAATCACATTGGGTTGGATAACCATGTCCTTAGGCAATTTTTTTTTGACTCTTATGCACTCGAGACGGAGCTTTTGTATGATCCAATCCCTTTTAGCCTTAGGGAATTGCTAAGGAAATGTGCTAACTTGGGCAACCCTTCCGCATTGTTCTACGTGGGAATGGTAAAAAACCTATAAAATAGTGATGCATTATAAATTTTCTTAATTATTGACATTTTTCTAATATTTATGATTCTCCAGATTAAATACTTTTTCCGTGGCTGCTACAATGACGGATTAACGTTCTTTGAAAGCGCTGTTGCAAGAGGTCATCCCATGGCAATGTACTTCTTTAGCATTATTCTGATGTGTAGTGGTGATGGACAATCCGTGACTAGAGGCATTGCGATGATGGGAGAATCCGCAACCAACTTAAGGGGAATAGGCATTATACAGTGCCGCAGATTTTGTTATCAGTTTTGTCCCCTCGTCAGATATTCTACACCCCCAATACCGGAATATACGTGGCCATTTTTGTTTTGTCACGATGCTTTGGTTCACGATCCAGATAGGATTTGGGATGAAGGGGATAATTTTAATGCTGAAGTGGAGGATAGGGGTCCACATTGTCCTGTGTGTAGGAGTCGCCGGGAAGTACGTTTCTTTAAAGAACATGCATAGACGGTTAACAAGTAACATAGTTAAGGTGTTTACGTTTGTTGTGTCCTATCTATGTTTTATTTAAGTTTGTTGTGTAATTTTGCGTAATAAAATTTGCAACTTTTGTTGTGTTATATGTATGTGATCTATATTTATTGATGCGTAATTTTGCATAAATAGAAATTGATGGGTAATTAATTTGCAATTCATGGGTATTTTGTTACTAATTAAACGAGTTACAGTAGTAAATATGTCCAGTATTAATTAAACAGATTAATAATTAAATTTTGTGGACGAGAGATGCCCATGTAGTATTTCAGATAACTTGCAGTAATTATTAAAGGATTTGGTTTACATTTTGTCAGCATTAATAAAACCCGGATATCGATAATAAATGTATAATTGGAAATCACAAATAATACCTTAGACTTTATCAATTTATATAATTTAACCTAAATATAAAATCAATCACACACTTCAGTCTTTGAATCACCTTTCTCTCCCCTGTCTTGGAGTGTCTCCTCAACTTACTTAGGCCCTCCCAAAAAAACAAATTTAAGAACTGCAAACTCCATGGATTTTCTAGGCGCAGAGGTACAAGCTGGTGGTGGTGAGGATGAGATAACTCCCCTCACGAGTCTTTTGGAAGTTATTCTGGCTAAGATAATGGGAAATTTAGCAGAAGATCCGTGCAAAGATTTGCTGAAGCTTAGTTCAAGGTACGATTTACAAAATCAAAATCTTCACTCTTTACAAAATTAAATTGAATATATAGGATGACTACACTACACATGGTCAATTGGATTCCAGAGACGGTGATTTACGAATATATTGTTATCTGAAATTGGCGTTGTAACAAATTTGTACTCGTTTTGTGTTTGGTGATATTCAATTGAGGGTCAAATACTTAGAACAAAATGGATAGATTGATATAATTTATTTGCTCCTAATTAAATGCATCAAAAATCCGTCAATGGAATCATGTTCAATTTCTATGTTTTAATTTCTATGTTCAATTTCTATGTTTTAATTTCTATGTTCAATTTCTAGAATTGTTGTAATTGTATCCATGTTGAATTTCTATAATTGTTTTAATATAATCCATGAATTTCGTAGCTGTAAGGAATTGAACAATTTAGGACAAGATCCGGCTATGCCGAAGAAAATAAAGTGGAACAACCTCCCTATAAGTGATTATTACAATGCTGGGATGAGAAGTTTGTTAATGAGGTGTTGCCACCTTAAGAACCCAGACGCGATGTACGTGCTAGGAATGGTATGATTTTCCTACATGATGCTTCTTTTGCATAGCAATCTTAATTTCTTATCTGATTAATTATTTACACAAAAATGGTGGTGTTATATGCAGCTTATCTTTTTCCGGGCGCACAACATGGTGAGGGGTAAGCAGATGCTGTATGATGCAGCTTTTGAAGGACATGGTGTGGCAGGGTATGTGAGCAGCCTTCTGATGATGCTGAGTGGAGATGGTGATCAGATAGCAGACGGGGTTTACATGATGGGCTTTTGTTGCGACGGATTGACGGATGCTGATCTGGATAAGGTGAGGGGTGATATTGAGAACTACACAGCCTATTGGCCTAGGACAAGCAATAAATGGTTCGTCTGGACCAGGGTAATCTGCGTTGGCCACTGCAGTGAACCATGTCCCGTGTGCATTAGTAGGGAAGAGCTGAGAGTGTTTGGAAGGTTAATGAGGGAAATTTTAAGGAGGGGCCGTCTAAATTGATTAGGAGCAAATTTCAATTGTGACAGCATTTTGTGAGAGGAGGAATGAAAAATTTATCTTTTGTGTACTTCTATCTTTTGTGTAGTTGCAAGATATGGTACTTGTAATTACGTCCCTATGTATGTGCCTTTCCACAACTTACGGTAATGTCCTTTATGTTAAATGAATGAATGTCTAAATATATTAATATATATTTCGTTGGAGTTGTATTCCTTTAATAATTATTGACATCGTGCTTGAATAATTAGTTATCATAATATGTGGCACTAAGTATTTCATGATAGGGAACTATCGCATAATGAACAATGTCCGTAAACGCATCAACCTACTACTTAAACCATTCCAAAGCCTTTCAACTACATATTACCAACAAAATAGAAACAATAAAATGAACAGTATACCAACAAATTAGACAACTTCAAAGCTTACATTAAAAAGTACTTAAAGCATAAATTAGTAGCAAACTTAAAAATCACTTTCTTACGCTACTACCTTTTACATCAAAACGAGTTCCAGAATGACCATTTACGAGTTCCAGAATGAGCATTTACTAATGACAAATAACAAGGAAATTAAACGAAACCAAAAGCAACGCAATTAACACTAATTTCCCTTTTCATTCCTATATTTTTTCTCTTGAAATGCCTTCACTTCATGGCTTCCTTTCCTTTGAATCTGTCAGACTTCCTGCTCTCATTCTTCACAATTATATTGTCCGCAACAGGGAGAATAGCATATTTGCGAAATATATCCATGCTATCTTCTGGTATCACCTCGAGGAATGAATGGTTTACCTCTTCCACATTCATTGTCTTGAGGGTGTCACTGTTCAGATCACAATTCTCAATGATACACCCGACCTGATAATGCCCTGCACGCTCCATGAGTTCCCTCATAAACATCCTAATCTCTAACAAATCCCTTACATAGGATTTCTTAATGGACTCCCTTACTGCTTGACGCCTAAAGGTTTTGATATTTGACTTAACCATATTGGTAGTTGGGTAAGTTGCTCTCAGAATGTGTTGATCTGTTGTGTGGGTTGTAGGGATAAGCTTTTGATATCTCGTCGCATTGTATTTTTAGGCGAATTATGGCTATAGTACGTTAAGATAGAACCCACAATATAAATTAATCTTGTTACTAATTTAAATAAATAACGTAAGCTTAGGGTTAGACCTATCGAAGTTTCCCATATTTTTTCCCGCCAAAATTAGTGTAGTTGTCCATCCCGATGGACCACGTGTCGTCGACGATGGCTGTTATATGGGACGTGTTTTTATCCCATGTTGTTGACAACAGTTAAATAAAAGTTGTTCCTAAATTTTATATATCCTTTAATTAAATTATTTGCACGGACCTGTCACGGATTTGGTAAAAGGAGAAAATCTGACACCAAATTTTTCTTTGTAATGAGTACAACATATATATTTAAATATGGTTCAGCTCTTACAAATATCTTTGTAGGGGATAATTTTGTCACTTAAATGCATTTCGAATTGAGAAACTAAATTAGTAACACATGTGTTATCCAAGTATATTTATAAAATTCATTCATATATATATAAAGGAGGTATTTTACGGGAGAAATGAGGCACGCCACGTAGGCGATAATTTTAAGAGCGCGCCAGCTAAGCGAAGATAAAGAAAAATAAACCACTGTAAAGCGTTTAGGATTCTTAACATCCATACCGGTGTAAAATTACAAAATGATAAAGCACTATAGTTTTATGAGGGTTAAAACAGATCTTCGTCATATATTTCGCTAATTTCGATTCCGCTAAAAAAGTAGCGGATTCAAGTTAGAGGTTTGCAATTTATTAACTAATTTACATGATTATCCACATGGCATAAATTGCAAGGGTTGCCACTACTTAAATAAAAGCCTTTCCCATTGCAAACCCATTTTGTTCATCTACCGTTTTTTTACAGTAGGTTTCTTTCTTCTATTTGATTCAACTTTTTATTCTTCCTTCACCCTTCCTTCCATTTTCTCTTATATTCTTAAATTTCTCCATGTATACAGAGCACTTAGGAGGCATTAAGAAGAAAAAAGGTTCATCACTTGGACAACAACAATAAGAAGAATAATAGTAATGGTAGTAGTAATAGTAGTAGTAGAAGAAGATGATATAATAATAATAATAATAATAATAATAATAATAATAATAATAATAATAATAATAATAATAATAATAATAATAATAATAATAATAATAATAATAATAATAATAATAATAATAATAATAATAATAATAATAATAATAATAATAACTAATGTCCTTTTTAGTCATTTTACATCTTCAACTAACTAATAGCTAAATCTCATCACCTAATTTACCAAACACATTTTTACAAATCAGCAAATACAATTCTCTGGTCAAATCAGCTAATACAATCCTCTGATCAAATCAGCTAATACAATCCTCTGGTCAAATCTGCTAATGCAATCCGCTCAGCTATCAGCTGATTGCCAAACAAGGCCTTTCTCTTCCTCCTATTCAATCCAAGTTTTAAACTTTGGAACATATATAATTACTTTTGCATATATAATTTTAGGCTATGTTTGATTTAACTTTGTTTCATTGAAATGAAGGTCCAGTCCAGTTTAAACCAGTTCAAGTCATGTGTAACTGTATTTCTCTTTTCTTTTATGATCAATTAGTAGCTATTTCTACGAAAAACGAACTTGTATTTGTAATCAAGTTTGGGTTTATTTTTGTTGTTTTAACTTATTTGTAGTCGTATCGGTAATCAGGTTTGGCCAATTGATTTTGTAAAGGTTAATTAATCGGTATCAAAATATTTGTGTGTAGCTCAATAGTCGTAATCCATTGAACTGTAATTATTGTAGAGGTAAATGGCTAGCTGGTAGTTGATTAAATACAAATAGTATTCCATTCATTAATTGGTTTTCAGAATTCTGACCAAATGACATAAAATGTTTACTTTTACACGTAAACAACTTCTTATCTTCTCATTTAATATGGGTTGTTCCTAGTCAAATAAATGCCATTTAACATTTCTGTATAAAAACCATCCTTTGTGAGAGGGAAATTATTGAGGTGCTTCTCAATTACTTGTAAACCCTTCATAAAACTCAAGTCCTTGACTCACCATTACAATGGCGTTCTTTCATACTCTAAGTGATCTTCCTATTTCTCTCCTGATAGACATAATGTGTCTAGTAGCACCGTCCTCCGCTCGGGATTTTGCCAACATGCGGTTAAGGTTTGATCTATGCATATTAGCAACTACTTATAATTTTGTTTGTTCTGTATATCTCTGAATTTCGTGTACATATAATAATATACGTAATTATCTTTTGAAGTTGTTTACTATTAATTGTATGATAACAGTTGTAGGCTGCTCAACGACATTGGCGATGACGAAAAACTCCTCCGACGATTTTCTTTTGACCACTTTGCGCTGGCCACGACAATTGGATATGGACCAATGCCTTGGAGCCTTAGAGAATTTATAACGAATTGTGCTCACTTCCAAAACCCATCTGCGTTCTTCTATGTTGGAATGGTAAATTTGCTTTTAAGTGTTCAACTGTTTAAAATGCTTTTGTGCCTCATTAATGTTTTAGGTTATTAATTTTGTATAACATTCCACAGAGAAAATATTTTGTTCGCCACCGTTACCCAGAGGGTTTGAGATTTCTAAACAGAGCAGTTCAAAGAGGTCATGCCATGGCAATGTACATGTTAGGCCTATTTCTACTCTGTAGTGGGGATGGTGATTCTATTAGTAGACGATTTGACTTAATGGCGAGAGCGGCACCATCACTTAGGGGGATAGGAATCGTACATTGCCGGCGATTGATTGACAGATATTGTCCCCTTCTTAGATGGGTTCCAGCACCGTCACAATCACCAGAGTATACGTGGCCATCTCTCTTTTGCGGAAATGTAATGGAGCACGATCCAGACCGCGGATGGGATGAATCAGATCATTTCAATTCTGTTGTGGAAGATAGAGGTCCACATTACGTAATGTGTAGGAGTCAACGAGAAGTTGATTATTTTAAAGAACAAGTCTTGCCCTTACTGTAGTGTAGTAGATTATATGAATGGATTTCTATGTCATTTCTTTGTTACATTATGGTCCCTGTTTTGTACTACTGCTTAATTTATGCTTACCTTCAAGTTGTAATTTATTTTGGTAGTATTATATATATGGCATGTATTATATTGAAATTGTTCCCAATTAAATCTTGGCATTACGAATCAGTAAACTTAAGTTATTCTGTTTCCACATAACTATATTGTATTTGGAAATGTAAAAGATATAACTTCTAACATTATGGCGTGGATGAATATGGGCCACTAAATGGTGCGGAGATAGTTTGGACTTAGTTTGGAGTAATTATTAAGGGTATTGGGTACTACAACTTGTCAATGGTAATAATTACCTAGAGTTGTAATTATATGTTAAGAAAAAAAAAATTCAAATAAGTGAAAGTTAGTAGAGGTGTAGAGTACTGGAGTACTGCAGTACTCCATTTACTGTAGGACAAAATATAATCAACATACCTTATTTATTTTTTCTTTCAAAATTTAGTTGTGTCAATAGCATGGAATTAACAAGGGAAGTTTAAGTTTATGGTAAGGAGAAAATTGGACTAACATATGGTAAGGAGATAATTTCCAAGCATGGATTTATCAAGGGAAGTTGAAGTTTATGGTAAGGAGATAATTTCCAAGTGGGTTGAAGTGAATATGGAAACTATTCAATAGGTCTGAGTAACCTATTGAATATAAGTAGTTTCGTGCAAATATTAAGTGCAAAGGTACAAAAATTTGCAAATATTACTCCTCTGGATTATATAAGTCCATGATAAATTTAATGGATGTTCAATTATATACATGTGAGTGTACTACTTTGTATACATTGTAAAAGATAAATAAAAATTTAGGGGGACTTATTAGCTACATTTATCATTGTACCTGTAGGGATATAATGCATACTTCTTATGATGTCATCTTCATTTATGCATGGGTTCTCAACTTTGTGTGTCATCTTATTGCTTATGTAGTGCTTATGCAAGATATAGAAATTGTGTAACAGACATTGATTAGGAGCACAAAATTCAGATAGTGGGGAAGTTCAAACAGACGGCGTCAGGTAATTAGGGCAAATTTGTGGCTACACCAAATAGGCTCCAACTTCGCTACACCCACAATGAAGTAATAGGTGTCTAAGAATGAAGAAGTGGGTATATGCAAATTGGCTACATTAGAAAAATTTGTTTCATGCCCTGTATTTAAACAAATATTAAATAAATTTGTTTCATGCCCTGTATTTAAATACTATTTATAGAATTGTTTATTTGTAAATTAAGGTTTAAAGTAAAAGAACAAAAAGTCAACAATATTACCTATAAACTTATGTAATTAAATTACATACAATATTAACCCTTTAACACTAAATGCAACAAAATATACGAACACCAATGGTTGAAGAATGTATACTCATTCGTCCATTCCGAAATGTGTTCTAAACCTCCAATATCGTTTTCTTCCTTCATTGGCTTCAACCCATTGAAGGCTATGGAGGACCATTTCATGGGTATGAAATTCGACATCATATGACAAGTTCATTGCGTGATACACCATAGTCACCCTACCAACCCACCATCCATCATTTTCCCAAACATCAACTATGTCACCTATAAAAAAAACACGTACAACGCACTATTGGTGGACATGGGCGTACCCTATAAGTATTAACAATTTCAAACAGATGCGATTGCATATCTTCCTGAACTAGCGTTGTGTACTTCACTTTCAGTAATGTAGGATATGTTGGCCTTTTAGCCACTTCTGCTTCATAGTACGAACCTAGGAAGCCATTATCTACTTGTGCTATCTCCACCTTGTCTTAATATCTAAAGACAACCATGACGCAAATGACTTTCACAAAGGTCAAATTTGTTTATTCGATACGAAAAATCATAATATTTTAGAGGACATGAAATATTGACGAAACGTACAAGTAAATAAGAAAGGGATGATTACAACTTATATAGTAAAGTAGGCCATGCCTAAACGCAATTTATGTTAGTTAATAAACACGTGTATTCAAAGGTAGAATCATATAGCAGTTAGAAGTTACTAACCTTGTTACACGTAAGGACTAAGACGGTTGTAAATTAACAGGTGTAGGAGTTTCTAATTAATATGCGGTTGCTTCTAAACATATATATGAAATTGTAATTTCTGAATAAGAGTTTCCCTAAATAATTTTAGTGAATGATTTACACTCTTGTTCCTAATGAAATAAAATTTATATTTTGTGAACAATAAAAGACTCGCTATTACCGTTGTCGTGTTAAATAACCGTTGATATATTATGGTTTCAATTATTTATAACCGATTTGCAGTGTACAAATACTTCGGTAATTCCTCATAAAATTCGGAAGAAAAACACTTAAAACGGAATACTTTAGTTTGCAGAAAAGTTGTTAACAAGGTTATATTATCGGGAATGGATAATATTAACAATGAAGAAGCAATACTCGAACTAAGTGGAAAACCGCAATGTGTACGACTCACAGATATGCCCACGAATATTGTTGAAGAAATAATGGGGAGGGTTGCTGCCATGTCGTCTACAGATTACGCAAGTTGCAAAATGAGGTATTTAAATGTAACTTTAAATTCCGGTTTGACATAAATTCCTAACATGTTATAATAAAGTAAATAATAACAATATGTTGTTTTAAGTCCATTTTATTGCCGAAATTCCAAAATTGTTAATATTGTAATGAAATAGTTGCAAGGTGTTAAACAAGAATGGACAAAGTAAATACGTACTTCAAAAGATAACATTGCACGGTGTATCGTTATGGACAACAAGTGGAGAAGGTTTGTTTTTTAAAATGCTTGGATGCTAATAACCCGGACGCCTTGCATTTGGAGGGAATGGTAAATTTCTTTCTATATATCTATATATGTACATCCTACTAGTATAAATTAGTAAGTTAACCATGAAACGTATAAGTTCTTAATAGACGTTCCTCTCAGAAGCATATTTACATGGGTGATAAATCTCATTTGGATGGCATGTGGTACCTAAATAGGGTCGTCCAAGAAGATCATATTCTTGCTAGTATGTACAGGGCCTTTGCCTACTTTGCAGTGAAGATCACATGTCAGTAAAAAGAGGGGTTGATTTGATGAGGAGAATTGTGACAAAAGACACTGGGATTGCAATTGTTAAGTGCGGGACGAGTCTAAATCGTTGGTGGTATCCCTTTTGGCCCCGCTCATGTGAGAACGGTCAGAAGTTGGTAATGCCTAAATTGGATTGCCCATTTGAAAGGGAACATCAACCTTTCCAAATGTTTGAAGAAGGTGATCTTTATAGTGAGATTATTGAAGAAAATGTTCCAGATTGCATTTATTGCAGATGTCGAAGAGAGGTGTCATTTTTCAAAAATTGTATACGACCCAATATTTGGATGTAATGGAACAACCTCAATTACATGTGCTTTTATTATAAGTAATATAAATATCCTCTCCAAAATTGTGTTAATAACAAATTTTGATTTGTTTAAAGAATTCGTCCTGTGGCAACATAAATTCGAGATATTGATATATAATAAGAAGCATTTAGCATTTGATTAGTAACAAAAGACACGGATACACGGATAATGCAAGGGGTACATGTTTAAGTAATTGTACTAAATGAAGGGATACATGGTGAGAGACGTGGACGAACAATGATAACAAGGACACTAAACATACAACACTGAAACAGTCACTAATTATGCAGCATTAATTGAACACTCCTGATAACAATTGCAACAAGTGGTTAGGTAATTAATTAGTTTGCTGAAGATCAGAACAAGTAGGATTAATAATAATCCAATGAGGCATTTCGTAACAAGTTTCTGTCTCCTGAGCTTTGCCTGTAGGTCAATGATCTGTTGAATGAAAACCAATCCATTACTCTCACACTTGGTCAATTCCTCCTTCATGGCCTCTAGTTCTTGGGTGTGACCGTTATCAGGGTATGAAACATATGCATTTTGGCAACCTCGTTCCATTAGCAAAGTCTGAGAATCTCTTAGACCGTCCCTAAGTAAAATGATTAGTTGTTTTGCTCTAGGGCACATGACTGGGTCAACCCAATCAAAAAACCAACAACCTCCTGGTTCCTGCAAACAAATTCAGTTATAAACATATAATATATATGTTGTGTAATTTTTTATATATATGTTCATGAAAAGAATTACAATTATGTAGGTACTTTCATTTCATTACAATTACGTTATGTTCCTAAATATATTATAATGTTCCTAAGTTAGATATAAAGAAATTTTAGAACTAATGTTATTTTATGTTGCCAAACAATTATATTTGTCAAAGATATTAACATGCTTGCTTAATATTAATAGTGAATTTGAAGTGAATCAAAATTGTAATAATGTCTTAAAATTATAATATTGAAGATGTTTACTACTTTTATATGGGAGATGACTGCATACTCTGAACCTAGGACACTTGATGAACCGTCTTCCTGGATTGTCATCTGTCAAGGATGTTTTCAAGAGGACCCTACGCCGTGGTCTACACCGACAGTAAGTGGTGGCATACATGTCTTCATTAACTTCTGGATTGCGGGTGTACGAATCAGCATAGGTATACAAGATCTGGAAGTTCAATTCAAATACAACTTCATAAACTAACCATGTTCAAATTTAGAACTGAAATTGAAACGGGTTTACATAAAATACTTGTTCCCATCTCAGATATCTGCGCCCCAAAGTTGAGTTGCGATTAAGTAGGCTTGAATTTGAAGATGAAGCAGATATTGGCGAAGAGTTAGGTGTTCCACTCATGATGATAATTCTTTGTGAGGAACCATTGTAAAAATAATGAAGTTGTAAATTGCATATATATATAGGCAAAACCCAGTTCAATTTAGTCCGTTACGAACAGTACAGTGACAGAACGGTCAAAATTTTTGAACAAGTTACAAAAAAGTCATAGTGGGTAATAAGATGCGAACTCATGACGTGTCCATAATGAATTTATTAATGTTCCTAATCAATTTATTGACATTTATTATTGCAATTTATTACCAATTTATTACCCTGCCACGCGGATGTCACGTGAGATAAAAAACCGCCCTTTGTCTTCCTCAAAACCACCAAAATTGACATTTCTTCCTCCAAACCCAAAAAAATCAAATTCTCACTTCCTTCCCTCCCTCTTCGACCGCCATCTCCATAACCAAACAGTACTCAACTATCACCGTACAGCCTTTGCAATTCCGTGGTCAAACTAGGTAATTATCTATCTTTTCCTGTTTATTGTACTTTATTTTTTCTTTTTCGTGTCGTTTGTTTGCGGGAAGGTAGGGTTTGCTCCTAAGTTTATAAAAATGAAGGATTTTAGTAAGGTTTCTGAAGTTCATTCTTAAATCGTTTTCATATAATTGATTTAAGTAGTGTCGTTCACATGCAATGTGAAAAGGGGTTAATTTAGAGGCGAAATTGGTCGATTTACAAGGAAAAGGGTATGAGTTATTGTTCACTTTGAGTTAGATGCCTAAATTGGTTGGAATGTGTAATTAGTTGCCTATTATTATAATTGCTTGTCGACTGTTGCTAGAAATAAAACAGATTTGTGTTTTTTGGGGATGCAATTTGAAGTGAATGGGTAGGCAGAGTCAAAAATTATATAAATTCATATATAGTACATATTTGTTTGGAGTACAATTGTTTATTAAATAGGTTTATATGGACTATTGTTGTTTATTGAATTTGTAGTTTGTATCGAGTACCTAGATTAATTTTGGAGTACATTTGTTTATGACCATGAATGAAGTATAACTTTAATGTACCAGTGTGTAAGGACATTTGTTGAATACCTATTTATTCCAGTGATCCATGGATAACTCATATATGTTGGATGATAACATATTTTCCCAAGGTGCACAAGTGGGAACAGCAGCAGTAGCTGCAATTGTTCCTGAGGTATGTGGCACCTGAAACACTCAACATTTGTCCATAGGTAGAAAAGTAAAAGTGTAAATCTTACAAAAATACTTCTTCTATGTCATGAAGGTTGAATACGATCAGGCACGAGAGGAAGCGGATTCTTACATCGTTAATAACATGGAGGCTTGTCAATAATATATAGATTAGTACATTATATAAATCTTTTGCCTAAATAAAGGTTCAGTGCAGAGTCTAATGCGCTTTAAGTATAGGATACGAAAGGTAAAACTGTTATTGGTGTTAAAGATGATGATGAAGTCTGTGAAGAACCTCAACCTCATCCCTTGAATGAGGATACACATGGTAAGGAACACGTCGCCCAATCAGAAACAGATGATAATGGTCAATCTTCAAAGCCTGTTAAAAGTATGATTGGTGTTGTTGATGATGAGGAATTCTGTGAAGAACCTGAACCTGAACCTCATCCCTACAATGAGGATACACATGTTAAGGAACCTCTAACTAATCCCTTGAATGAGGATAATGAACATGTCCACATCAACGTAACCGAATCTGAAGCAGATGCTAATGGTGAATCCTCAAACCCTCATGAAGGGAATCTGTTTCAGGTACATAATGTTTTTCATTATTTATTTGCTTAGTCTGTATCATTGGTTTGACGGATAGTGTGTTTGAATGTTCAGCTATATGTTGCTTCGAATATTGTGGGTTTCAACTATCATCTTCTACATACATATGAACCTATGTTTCACTGTGACGAAGTTCCTAATAAAAATATTATGTCGCTAGGTAAATAATGATTACACCTCACAATTTGAAAACGACCCCAGCTCACAGAATGAAAACGTTGAAGAGCCATTCCCAAATAATGATTCAGCTGATCAACCTTCTTATGCTGGTCCAGGAGAAGAGGGGAAAGATGATGAGGTAAGGAAATATTGATAAATAAACATATGGGAATATTATTTATAACAATAGAGGGCATGAATCTTGTGTAAACAATAACAACCGAGGTCATGATATGTGTGTGTATATTTAACTGTATAAGGTAAAGTGAATGTCATTTTGATTAGAAATTATAAAGATCCTAATATAATATTTATGTCCCTAGAAAACAAATGATCAGGTTAAGGAGCCCAAATCCCACCCTGATAAGGTTAAGGAGGCCTTGACAACTAATTTGTCAAGTGGACAAGCTCCACAACTGGAGTCCACAAATGATGAGGTAAGAGAATAGTTATAAATATTACCTATTCAGTCAATACTTTGTAAAACAACCGAAGAGGTGAAAAGTGTATGGTTTATTCCTTCGCAAGGTAAATGGAGGGGATAATATGGTACCCACCTCTGCAACAGAGACGGAGGTCACTGACAACCAAATACATTTTGGTACCTCAAATGTTGAAGCCATCTCTACCTCAAATGCTGCTGTGGAAGAAGGGGATCAAATAAACCTACCTATATCAGATTTACAGCCACCCCTTGTGCATCTGACTCATTTTGTTGTGCCTGTTAATGAGTTAGGACACATTGTTGAAGAGCGATCACTTGTAGAGGCACCTGTTAGGGCAGTTGATGACTTTGAAGCAGGACTACTCCCTCAACAGGCCTCACATTACAAAGAGGTATTAAATTCACTAATACTATTTTTTATTGAGGTATTATTTTTTTGTGTAGGAGCATTTAGACAATGATGTTGGTATGACCAATTCGATTAATTATACAAATATCAATCATTAATTGATTATTCGCAGGGATCATCTAATAAACCTACAACAAAGAGGAGATCTTCGGTGAGGATACAGGCTTCTGTAAGGAAAACACCGGCTTTAAGGAAAACACCACCTGCACCTGAAATTGCAGAGGGCGCTAACAAAAGTAAGGTGGGGAAGAGAAAGAGAGGAAGGCCTTTCAAGCCTAATTCCATCGGGAAACAAATGGTAATTTAATATGCATGAATGACTTGGTGAAATTGTGAATGGAGAAGAGACATAGTAATGGTTTAATTACTTGTGTTTCGTTTGATTCCAGTTTATTACTGTACTCTTGTACACAAGTGACTTAGACAGGTATATAAACTTTGCAGGGCTACCAAACAGTTCGATGCTATGTGAAGGACTTCAAGGAGTTGGTCGAAAACCTCAGTGACAAACAGAAAAAATGGGCAAGAATGGCTGGGTGGGGTAGCTTACTAGAGATTGATATGACTCGTGTAGACAAGAACCTAACGTCTTGGCTCATGGGACGGTTCGATCATAAAACTGGTATTCTGACATTGAGGACGGAGGATGAGCCGGGTGGTCCGAGAACAGTTGTCATTGACTCCATCAAAATTGGGTGGGTTTTTGGGATCCCAAATGGAAACGACGTAAAGAAGGTTCCGTTAGCTAAACAAACTGACAGAGAGTTGAAAGTTATGTTGGCTGAATACAATAACAAGGGGGGTATTCCGGATATGTGTGTCAGAGAATTTGCTGCATATGAAAGGAAAAAGAGATGGCTGTTTACCAGACATTTCTTACTTTACGCTCTAGGAATGGTGGTGTGCACCACGAAAAGCAACTTCATTAGCCCCAAACTTTGTAAGGCTTTGAAGCAGACTGTGATGAAGTCGGCATATGATTACGACTGGGCAAAGTTTGTGTTGGACTGGATGGTCACTCTAAAGGGAAGGAAGGAAAATAATCAGAAAGAGGACGAGGAGAATGAGGAGGATGATGATGATGAGGACTGCAATAAGGAAAAGAAGAATAACAAGGAGAGAGGTTTGGCTGGTTCGACATTGGTTCTTTTGGTAAGATTCAATTTCACAAATGTACTATTTCATCAATAATAAATTATGCAGGACAATAACTTCTTCTGCTTTGCAGATTGTATACCTGGACAGATTGAATCTGGGTCATGGGATAAACTGGAACATAAAGAAGTCTAGGATTTGGGCTTGGGATCAAGAAGAGGTTGATAGGGCAATTGCAGCGGACACATGGCCCGATGGAATGTATGGTAAAGCTGAGGTAAATAGCATTATGCTACTAACTAATTAGAAAGGTACCATTGTTCAAATATAACCAATACATCTTCTTGCAGATTGTGGACAATGTGGTATATGGTAAACCATACCCCCTTGAAGAGAGCACACATGTGCCACTGTATGAAGGAGGACGGTTTGTCCAAAGACTTGAGGTTTTCAGCGATGACAATGAAGAAAGCGATGATGAACCAGTAAGCAACGTGGCCTCCATTCAATTCATTTGATTGTTTTCAAAACGGGTACTCAAGGGGTAATTCATTCTCTTATACACAGGTGTTTCCGTTGGGATTCATCAAACCTTGGAAGATGAGATCACTAAAGAAGGCGAAGAAACATCATACAAAAGATAATGATATTGTGTCTCCCAGTAAGAATATTGATAACCCTGGGTTGGCAACAAATGTTCTCAAGTACACAAAGGGAATGAAGCGAAAAGCAGCAGCAGACCCATCGTTTGAGGGTCAAGTACATGCTGATTCTGGAACAAAACTGGTAAGGGGTAATATATATATATATAAGTCAGTGTTGGTATTACACATAAATCAATGATTCATAACCTTTTGAATGTGAATGAAGGTCGATATTAGAGTAACAAGGTCACGGGCTAAAAGCATGGACATGGTTGGTTCGGCGATTCCTGCTCGTGGATCTACCATCAGGGACGGTGACCTAGAAAATGAACCATTTGTTGAAGAAACTGATGATGGATATGTAGCAGAAGAGGATTTTGTTATTACTGACAGAGATGGTTCATTACAGGGTGGTGGTCCTCAGGAGACAGCCATTGATTCGTTTGAAGTTGATAATCGTGATCGTCCCAATCTAAAGACCACCCATGACGCAAAATTTTTGTTTGATAACATCATTATGTTCATGAAGCATGAGAACTCTTCCAAGAAAAAGTATTACAATAAACTTCTGAACATGCTTGAACTTATAAATATTACAACAATCTTATTAATATTACTCGGTCTTAAAAAATACTACTAATCTTTCTTATTGCTCCCTCCCTCCAGGCATGATCTTGATGTCATTAGATTTAAAGAAATAGAGATCACCAGGTATAAGCTACACAGAGAACTGGTGTCCACAAAGGGAAAGATGAACAATGTTTCTACAGAGGTAACTCATTTTCCTTTAACTTTATCTAACACCATTAACACCGACAATAACTTACAATATTAACAACTGAAAAATTTAGTTGATGGAATATTTGGCGTCCATTATGAATGAGTTGCCGAGGAATCTTCCGACGAACACCCGCCATGTGATGTCACCTATACTGATGGTAAGTCACATTATATATGCACAATTATTTGCTAATGAGGGTTTGTTATTTTCATCTTAATGATTTCCTCCAAATTTTTATGACACGCAGAATCATTCAATAGTACCAGGAAAAGATGTTGAAACAAATTTGACAAACGTGGCAAGGCTTATGGACAATGATGAATTGAATTTCACAGAAATTAATGAAGTAAGTCTTGCAACTAATTGTTCCATACTGAGAACTTTATATTAATAACTATACTCACAATGATTCCTGAAAATACAATTATTAGATATATGTGCCCGTAGAGAAAGGCACACGCTGGTCATTGTATGTAATTGACAAGCGTCAAAACCGGATAACAACGTGGGATTTAGCACAGAGGGAACTCATCCACAGTTCTCATGGCCAATGCATTCCGTTGGTGGTTAGTTGCTGGCGAACTTAATCTATTATACTTGATGATATGTTTATTAACCTCTTCTAACAATAAATTCATTATCATTTTCAATTAAAGATTTCTACAGTTGACAAACTGTACAAGAAATCAAAACCCCCGGTTGATCTTCAATGTTGTGGGGTGAAACACGTTAGGAAATATCCTTTACGTAAGGATAAAGGGCCTTCTGATTCTGGAGTCCATGTTATGATGCGGATTTTGGATGGCTTTGGAGAGGCTAATGCAATATGTCAGAACATTAAGGTATAGTTTTTTTGGTTATTTGTGTTCTTTATTAAAATATGAATATGGTTAACATTAATGTTAGAAGGTTTTTACTAATTCTGAAATATCATTTGCAACAGACGTTCGACTACGATATGGCCGGTGTTAGGGGGAGATTGGGAGCATATTTGATTGACCAGCCTATCAACGAAAGACAAAAAGATATCCTCCTTCGAGTGGTTGATGAGTATAAACTTCCAGAAAATAAGACAATACCATGATCAGTGTTCAATTGGATGGATTATTGTAAACATAAAGCGGGCTTCACGAATACTGGGTTCATTTTGGATTTTGGTACCCAAGTATAACTCCATTATGGGTAGATTTTTGCATCCTGGGAATAATTTTGCATCCTGTTCCTGAATTAAAAGTTTTGTTCCTGGGAAAACAGTAGGACCATAAATAAATGTAAACCTACGTTTTATTTCTCTTAAGTTTTTCTCTCGTTTACTGTATAATTTCTTTCATAAATTTACATGCATGTCTTCACCCTTTAGGACCCACAACCTTTTAATGTCAGATCAAACAACAACTTTCAAAATTTTAAATCAAAATAACTAGTTTAATTAATACATCAACGCTTAATGTCAGATCAAACAACAACCATAAATGTTTACCAGTTTTAACATCACAAAATAAGAAGTATTTAGCACGGTCTTCACTCAATAACCCTCTCATTCTCACAGCGTGGGACGATATGCTATAAGCTTTGTAGGGGCTTCGCTTGTACATGTTTGCATTAAATTTTGATTTGATATCACAAAAGGGCCTGAATATATAGGCACCTATTGCGATGATGTACCCCCATGGTACAAAAAAGATTCGTTACCCTTCACTGGAAAATGAGAAGTGAGGCCGTGAGCTGAATGTTGATGCATTTGTTCCCACTCCATTGACGTTCCCCGTCTGCCTTCAAACATTCTCCTTCCGGTCATACCGGAATATGTTTAACTTTGTGAAACTCCTACGCTTCCTCTAAACAACATTTCACTATGTGCTTGTTGCTGTGTGGGAAACGAGGGCCAAATAACATTTGATCTAGGACGGGCCTGCATATACGCTCTCGGAGGAATGAGTGAATTCCCTGAGATAACAAACTCACTTTCTTCCTGTGGTGAACAAGAACCCGCATTGGTGGCTGCATGGCTTCTTCCTTCGGAAACCTAAAAAAATAACGATAATTTACTCCAATTACACAAACTAACTATTATAGCTATGTATTTAATGAATACAAAAAAACTATGAATACAATGAAACAAATAACAAAAGAATTATAAAATTGTATTATGAATATGCTCACCTCCAAGTTTGTCGTCGGTTCAGCGGTCGTCTCTGTACATGCATCAATTCCTTTGTTCGCCCCTCTCTTAGATTTTTTCGTGGGCCCTTTTGCCTTTGAGGTGGGTCCAACAGGCTTCCTTTTAGGCTCTGCTGGATTTCTTTGCCTACCAACTGGGTGCCTCCCCTGACGATAACGTACATCTGGATCTTTTGTACCTCCACCATCTCCTTCAACACCCTCGGTAGGAGGAGGAAGGGCAGGTCTTTCTCGGAGTTTACTAAGGCCAAATACAGTGTCTGGTGGCTCATGTAATCCATTTTCACTGCATTCACCAGCCGTAGTGATTCCAGCTACCGCTTCAAGCTTCTTGCACAGTTCATGAGAGCCTTCTTTAAAGAGTTTAAGGCTCTCTTTGTTCGTGAGGGCCAAACTCTTCAAATAGTGGGTAACCCGAATAACGCTTTGCATGTCCCGCCTTGCCTCTTCACCTTTTGGATCGTCTAGACGAAAAGCTACTCCATCGTATTCCCGCACAATATCCTTTCTCCAGCGATCAAGAACATAACAGTGTGGTATATTTTCCACTCCCTCTAAGTCAAGAGCACTAATAATGTGCTTGCATAGTATTCCTCTAAACTCAAAATTCAAGCACGAGCATGCAAATTCATCCTTACCCCTATCCAATCTCACCGTGTACTCTTTTCTATCAACTTTCCAATAAGGCTTCACTAACTTCTCATTAGCGTGGTATATGACAGTATTTTCAGCAGCTGAATGTTTTGAGACATTGGTGATTTTAAGCATGGACACCTCCTCCATTATCTCAGTGAACTTATCCTTTGTGTAAATACGATAAAAAACCCGTTCCACCAAGAAGGACCTGTCATAAGCAAATGGTTTTTTCGACAGTCGGTTCAATCTCTTCTCCTCCTCAACCTTTGATTCCAGTGCTTGCTCGTACTGCTCAACAAACCGCATCAATCCCATGCTTAAGCTCACAAATCCCTTTATGAACGCATTAATCCCCTCACTCCGCTGGGTCGATGACATGCCAGCCCAAAAAAATTCTTTCCAGTACACTGGAACCCAACGCTCCTTCATTCGGTATGCCTCCTTCACCCATTTGTTTTCCTCCAAACCAAAACGGGTAACCATTTCATTCCAAGCTTCTTCAAACTCTGAACGACTTATACAATCATGTACAGCTGCTTTCATGACCACATGAATTTGGTCATAGTCTTTGTGCTTTCCCAAAGCCTTGCTAGCATTTTCCATAATATGCCACAAGCATAACCTGTGATTTGAGTTTTCAAAAACCACACTGACTGCTTTCCCAATTGCTTTGTCTTGATTAGTAAGAATACTCTTAGGAGCCTCGCCCATGCACAACACCCATTGATTGAAAAGCCAAATAAAAGATTCAGAACTCTCATGGGTCACTAAACCCGCAGCTAGGATTACTGAAGATCCGTGGTGGTTAACTCCAACAAAGGGAGCAAATGGCATTCGATACCTATTGCACAAAAAAGTGGTGTCAAATGTAATTACATCACCAAAATACCTAGCAGCAGTCCTACTCCTTGCATCAGACCAAAACACATTCTTCAACTTTCCCTCAGTATCGGTGTCTATAGCGCTGTAGAAATTAGGATTCTGTTGTTTCATCTTTGCAAAATACTGATTCAAAGCATTAACATCTCCCCCTATTATCTGGCATCTACGCCATGCATTAATGGCGTTTCGCAAATCAGCCCTATTAAAGGTTAAATTCTCATGATCGCCCCCATTCTCAATCAGGATAGTGTTGAATATCTTTACAATAGGAATACCAGCCATGTCTTGTTCTATACACTTCTGCATTATATAGTCGTCAATATACCTGAAATTTAACATCCTCTTGCTGTTTGCGGGGTCAAGGTCATGATTGTGTTCCATAAAACTCTTAGAAACAACAAACTTTTTATCTTTATTTAACCGGGCATCCACATATACGGGGCATGAAAAGAGGTCCTTACGAGCCATTTTGCATTCAAACCTTATCCTCCGCATCATGTGGTAGCGAGGCTCCTTGTTTCCTTTTTTCCGCCTACCATAACCTTCGGCTTTGAACTCCTTAAGTATTTCGTTGTTTCGTACACGGAATTCAAACCCTACTTTGTAAGCGTAATGATGGCAGTACGATGCAAACTTCCCTGCATCACTAAAAACCATTTTCTCCTTAGGGCCAATTATAAGTTCCTCGATCACTGGTGTTTCATTCAAATTCACGGTGACTCCATCTCTGTCATCATTTTCATAATCATAATCATCATCGTCATCCTCATTCTCTAAATCAAAAAAACTCCCCATGTAATCATCTATACCATCTACGGTATCCATACCGTCTCCAGTATCCATACCCTCACCCATATCATTATCACCCATATCCATACCATCTCCCTTTGATGTCTCATCTTCCGTCTGTTAACAATATGTAAAATTAACTAACAACCCACATACTATGTTAAACACTACCTTACAATACATAATACTATGTTAAACACTTACCCCTTCTAAATTGATTTCCTCAATTCCTTGATTTATATGCTCAAAATCGCGCACGTTTGCATCCAACTCCGCTGCCTACTTACATTTTTACATGTTATTCATAGGAAAACATAAATACTCCATCTACTACATTAACTAACCACAACAACAGATATCAGATTTCACAGAATTGGTGCAAACATGTTACCTTATGCATCATATTTATATCTTTGTATTACGTTTGTTACTAATTATGTAATATAAACATACTTGACATAAATACATGTTCGCAACTATTTATATTTTCTCATACATATTTGCTCCTAATCGAATATATTTCAAATTTAATGCTACCTAAAATCCCCAATTTGATTACTCACAGGGATTGAAGAACCCTAAATCATTATGCAAAAATTACAAATTCTATAACACGATTCTCATTTCTTTCAAACAATCTGTTTCTCATGCAACTTAGTTTGTTAATTGTTAAATTTAAATTGTCAATAAATCTACAATTCCACGAATTCAAGAACCCTAAATCCACGAATTCAAGAACCCTAAATTTTATTTGTCAATAAATCTTCAATTCATCAACCACGAATTGAAGAACACTAAATCAATTTTTCAAACACCTCATTAAACCTTTTCACAATTCATGCAAACAATCAATTTCTAATGCAAAGATTAAATCATACTCTGAAGAGATCTTCCTCTTCCTCCAAGTTCGTAATGTAATCTGCCATTAGACGACCTTTCCCAACTTCGACCTGGCCCCTTTCTCCCCAAATCTCCTCCAAATCTTCAGAATTTATACCTTGCCGGTTTTACGACCTCGCCGGAGCTCCGTCCGTGGCCAATGTATGCTGTGTGCCTTTGTGGTAGTCAATTATTCACTGTCTAGTGGACTCGTGATCTTTTTGGCCTTCGCCGGAGAAACTCGCCGGAGACAAATTAATCATGGAACCATTACTATTCATACAATAATTACTCATTAACTACTTGCATTAGCAAATTGGGCGGCATTCACTCATATCTTTCCCCCCTTCCCTCAAAATATCTCCCCCCTAAAAACAAAATATTTCCCGCTTACTTTTTCCTAACTTGACACGTGTTGCGATGCCATTTGCTAAAATTTTTGGTGTGCTATACACCGAGTGTTTCGGTAGCAAGGTCATGCAGTTATGCGCCATTGCGCTGTTGCTTTCAACAAAATTTTAGATCTGGCCGCCTAGGCTGGCATGAGGCCAAGGGGACCATCATATGGCTTAAAATCAATGATCATGTCCTATTTGTCCTATAATATATATCCAACGGATTTTGTGCAACTGTTGCATTGCCATTTCCCAATATCCTTTTTGCTTTTTTTCATCAATATGTCATTTTGATTTGATACCATTATACCACACTTCCTCATGCATTTAGGGTACGTGTAACGTGTATTAATAGCAGGATATGGAATTGGTTTCACTTCCATACTCTACGGCCTAGAGAGTTTGTTTTCGTCATCTCCATACTTGGTTATTATGTGGATGTCTAAAGGAGAGACACTTGTCTCAAATATCTATATATGTAACCACCACCAATTTTTAGTAACCAACTTGATCTCTATAAATAGAGCGGCATTGTGAGAGATAAAAAAGGAGGAGAATAAACTTTCTCCTTGGACAAGGTGAAGATGATCTCCTTGAATGGTACAAGTTTAGTGGTTTAATTAGAAGATGGGATAATCTTCTTGAATAGTTAAACCATGTTATTATATGATAAAGAATCATAGATAATGTACCATGGACATGAAAGATGATGGTTTATCATCTTATTTAAGACAAATATCAACAACTCAAACGCATTAGTGGAGTATAATTGTGGGGCGAACAATTTACTCTATGATTTCTTTGTATCCCGGAAGTTGTTTCGTGTAACCCGGTCATTCCTAGAGGGTCGAAACTAAACTTTCAGGAAAGTGTACTTGTACATGCCTAGAAGCCATATCCAAGTTCCCCTATTTTATTCGTATCCAATATTTTGTACTAACACATACTGCATTCTATTCCGCATTATGTATTTTCTTTTGTCTCATATTTTATTTTATTATCTACATTGTTCTGTTCTGTTCTGTTCTGTTCTGTTCCGCGCCGTTCTTTTCAGTTTCTCACCATCCTGCACCATAATGCTCTGTACGGTTCTGTTCCACTCTAATATGTTCCGCGTCGTTGTGTACTTCATTTTGCGTCACATTTTATTTCATTATGTTCTGACCGTCCTGCTCTATTCTGTTGAAGAGAACATGGCCTAAGAGCGTATTCTTTTTCACTTATTCTGTAATTTGGTTCAGTTTAGTTCATTGGAGTTAAGTGAAATTCTGTACCTTTTCTTTCACATATTATTATTCAGTTCAATTCAATTTAGTTCAGTAAAAAAAAAAGCGTTTTTAAATCCTAAATGATCGCGTTTAGATTTGGTCAAGAATTAAAATTTCAAAATTATATTCGTAGATGATGATGCTTCTATTGGCGTATATATTTTTGATAAAGAGTGGAGAGTTTAAACGCTAGTAAGAAGAAGGTGTCTGGTCCAAGTGTACCATAGCATGTACGCAAAAACACAAAAAGGACCGTCCTATGCAATAAGGCGTGTGGTCCCTCCTTTTGTTTCTTTATAGTACTACACGCGCTTCCTCAGTCTTTCTCCCTTTTCCCATCTGTTCTTTTATCTCTCCTACCTCTCCCCTTCACTCTCTTTCAAGATTTAACCAATTTTTTCTCTCTCCATTTCTCCCCACCTGCCAAGATCCACCACCAATAGTCCACCGCCCACCTTTAATTGTCACTGACTCACCACCACGACCTACTTCCAACTATCACTTCTACGAGCCATCACCACCACGATCGATGAACACCTCGAACCGTCACCACCACGAGCCATCAGCTCTAGCCTTCACCAGCTGTCGACCTTTGCTCTCTCACTCCAGCTGCTCGGAGATCAACTCGGGTGACTCGATCGAAGAAACATCTAATGGTCGGGTTGGACATAGGTGGCCTGGAGAGGAGACAAAGTTATGTGAAAATGGGTGGGAAAAGATATGATGAAGTTTGGGGGAGGGGAAGAAGGGGAATCAAAGAAGAGGAGAGAGACTGGGGGATTTGGATTTGGTTGGTTGGTTGGGTGGGGTGGGTGGGCCAATTAGTTGAGTGAGGTTTTTGCATTTCAATTTTGTGCTGGTTTTTTCGTTTTGGGGAGCTTAGTAACAGTAGTTTACAAGGTTATACTAATCACTGATGAAATCCATTTATTCTAAAGCAATTTTTTTTTTGAAAAAGATTCTAAAACAAAATTGTTTCTCTTATCGCAAAAAAAAAAAATGATACCTTAGTCAAATTTTAAATGAAATTGACACTGGAGTTTAGAAAATTAACACTACATGTTGAGAAAGTGACACTGAAGTTCAAAGTGTTATCACCAAACGGAAATAAAGTGCCAATAAAGTAAAATAAACTGACACCACAAAGTAATAAAGTAGCACTATAACAATATAATACTCCATGATTTATAATTTTTTTAAAAAAATTGGAGTTAAAAAGTGTATTAATTATATTGAATAAGTGATTAAAAACAAGTGACACATGAGTTTAAGAAGCTGGAGAAAGTCATAGTGAAGTTTAAAAAACGTTCACCACTTGAAAACGTTAACACTAGAGTAAAATAATCTAGCACCACAATCCAACAAAGTGATACTAGAGCAAACTAAACTAGCATCATAATGTTTGCACCAAAAAAACCTAGCATCATAATGTAACAAAGAGCCACCAGAGCAAAATAAACTAGCACCACAATGCAACAAAGTGGCACTAGAATAAAATAAACTAGTACCACAATGCAATAAAGTGGCACTAGAGAAGCAAGTTGACTTTTTAAAACTCCAATGTCAAATTATTGATTTGTAGTGTTAGTTCATTGAGAAAGTAGTATTAGTTAAATTTAGGTATGTGTTAGTTTATTGAGCAGTAATTTGACTTTCTAAAACTCTAGTGTCAGTTTATTGATAGGTAGTGTTAGTTCATTGAGAAAGCAGTGTTAGTTATTTTAAGACATTTTGTTTGTGTATTTAGATGCAACTTGGCTATATATAACTCTGCTATCAGATTATTGATCTCTAGTGTTAGTTCTTTGAGAAAGCAGTGTTAGTTAATTTAAAAGACGCGTTAGTATATTTTGATGCAATTTGACTAATTAAAACCCCAGTATCAGATTATTGATCTCTAGTGTTAGTTCATTGAGAAGAAGTGTTAGATAATTATTCTTTTTAAAATTTTTGAGGTGCATTTTTTTATTGGATTTGCTAGTTAATTTAAGGATTTATTGATTACAAGGCAATTAGTTGCTGACTATGAGTAAATATACTTTGCTTTTCGAGAAAAAGCAACAAAAAAATTAAAAACATGAAAAAGATAAGGAAAAGTTGAATTAAAACCAACGCAAAGCATAAGGGGGTTTGAGAAGAATAAGCAATGTTAGTTAATTTTAGGCATGTGTTAATTGATTGAGAAGCAATTTGACGTTTTAACACTCCAGTGTTAGGTTATTGATACGTAGTATTAGTTCATTGATAAAGCAGTGTTAGTTAATTCAGTATTAGTTTTTTTTTTTTTTCGATAGAACAGTATTAGATTATAGATCTCTAGTGTTAGTTAAATTTTTTTTTTTATTGGATTACAAGGAAAAATTGTAAAAAATTAAAAATTGAAAAAGACAAAAAAAAAAAGTTGAATTAAAACTAAAGAACAACAAAAGGGGATTTCGAACCCGGGTCTTGTGGGAAGTTTCAGGAGAGCTTACTACTAGGCTATTCAAGGGAAGCACAATTTATGTTGTCTTCACAAGTATTTAACACCGAAAAACCTCCGAATTCCCAAAAAAAGAAAAAGAGGCACTGGGCTCGCACGCGGAGCCCAGACACGCGCGCGCAGGACCCATATTTTGGCCCTATAAAATAGGTCCGCCTCTTATAAGACCTATTGATGACAATCTAATAAAAATGGCAAGACATTCACAATGGTGACACAAAGAGATATCAAGAAAGACATGGTAATGCCGTAATGCTAGATGTTTCTAGAGTGAAAGTTTACATTTTGAGTACTCCCTCAGTTTCTTTTTAAACTTTCTACTTGCTTTTTTGAGGTCAAACTTTGTAAATTTTGACCATAAATATGTAAAAATTCTCTATGAATTATGATTCAAAAATATATGCATTAGATTCCTTTGAAAATGTATTTTCAAAATATCAAATTTTTAAAAATTTTACTTGTATAATTTTATAGATATTAGTAGCCAAAAATATCACCTCGAAGATCGTGAAAAAGCAAGTATGGAGTTTAAAGAGAAACGGAGTGAGTATTAATTAAGCTTTGATAGGCGGTGTACTATGTCACACACACAAACTACTTATTTATTTATTTTGTAATGACTAATTTTATAAAATAACTAAACTAAAATATGAAAATTATATACCAATAGTCATGACACTTTTTATTCTACTATAAGACACTCACATTTACAATATATAATCATTTTATGAAAATAAAAAATAGTAGGAGAGAGAATTATGACCAGAGTTGTTCATAACTTCAGATATTCAATTATGATATCCGAAATTTTGAAAATTGAATTATAATAGCCGAATTTATATTCAAAATTTCGAATATTCGATTTCGGATACGGATACTCGAATATCTGGTATTCGAAAAAGATTTTTTCTCCCTATTTTAGTTGACTATATAATTTGGTAATTTTTTGGATACTTTTGGACGTTTCAAATTTTGGATGATGTTATGGATATTTTTCAGATTTAGATATTCTTAGTTTCAAAGTTGATCTTCGTGTCCAAAATTACGGATATCCGTATTTTCGGATATTCGAGTTTTCGAATCAGATATTTGAATTTTCAGATCAGATAGTCGAATACAGAATTTTTTTGAACAACCCTAATTATAACTCTCATGTCACCAGTAAAATAAATACTAAGCCAATTGGGCTATTACGCTGATCACCAACATGTAAAAATGCCAAAAAGGTACATATGATGGGGAAAATATACTAATCCATAACCCTATAACATCAATGGCATCTAGTGCAAAATTCCTTACACAAAATATCACAATTATAAGGACATTTTCAGACAACTTCATAACCCAAAAAAGAGAACGTTTTTATTTATTGATATTTGAAGCTGCCATAGTTATTCCATTGCCAGATATTAGGAGACCACACAAACCCCAAACTCTGTCACCCAATTTCATTTTCTATGCCTTCCATGACTTCCATCAACAAGAATAGAAATTGTACCTCTATTCTCACCCCCACCACTTTCTCCAACAAAACCCTCAAATAAAGAGAAAAAAAAACCACCACCCACTTTTGTCCTTTTTAATTCCCCTTTTTTGTCCCTCCATTAAATTCCCCAAAAACAAAAATTCTCTTTAATTAATACTACCCTTTTTTCACTCTCCATGCCTTGTTCAGTATTTCTTGGGAGTGTAAAGGTTTTTTTTTTTTCTTTTTCAAATTCAATAAATATTGTGTAAGACCGTTTTACGATGGGACAAAGTAACTTTTATAAATAATAAGGGTAACTTCTCATCCACAAATTACCCTTAACTTGTTTTTCACAAATCACTCCGTCTTACCATGAAACAGTCTTATACAAAATTTTTCTATTTTAAACCAAAGACTGTACTACTAGTCCATGCAACAGTGATTTTGTTTGCTGAATTCTGACCCACTTCGATTCTCTCTCTTTTCTCTTTTCTCTTTTCTCTTTTCTCTTTTCTTTCTTTTCATTTGCGTTCTTTGATGCAACAAAAAAGAAATAAATCCCATCTAAAATAAGCAAAGTTGTGTCACTCTCTTTCAATGGACCAGTCACTCTTCTTAGCTGTTTTTCCTCAGTTAACGTAACAACAACTCTCTATGCTGCTGGTAAAAGCTGAAACGTGAGGCTACTGCCACCAATCTTTTTTTGCCTCTTTTTTTCTCTCTCCTCATCTTTTTCATCTTCTTGATCCTCTTCTTCTTTATCACAACTTTTGATTTTCTTGTTAATAATATTATTGGTGATGACACTAATATGATCATTATCATCAGAAGTTGAACTTGACCATTGTTGGTCCAATACATTGACCGCTGTAATATTGGTTGAGCTCGAGATATAAGTACCATTATCACCACCACGCTTTTCTCCTTCAAATATTGTTTCATATCCATCCGTCACTATCCTCTCCATCACATTTATACACTCTTCCAACTTTTCCTGCAAAACCAACAGATTAAAAGTTATTTACTTATTTCTTGCACAAGTGGTAACAGAAGTATGGTAACAAAACTAGTCGTTAGAAAACTAGTCGTTAAATTAGAACTAAGCATTTCGGACAATGGGTAGGCTGCAAAATTAATAATTACGTTACAGTAGCATGCAAAACATGATTCTAACCCGATACCAAATTTTTAATAAAATCAATTCGTCTAAAAGCTTAAACAAAATAATAAGCGTAGACGGTAAGATAATGTCTAAAGTTTGAAAAATGGGTTATTATTATTTCGTGTCATGATCATCAATTCATCATACAACCCGTAAGATTGCAAAATTAATAATTATGTTACACAAGCATGCAAAAAATGATTTCAATCCAATTAAACATTTTCAAAAGCTTGAACAAAATAATAAGTAAGCTTAAAGTGGTAAGGTAATGACTAAAGTTTGGAAAATGGTTTAATCGTGTCATCATGTGTTATATAAGCAAATTCTTTTGTCCTAAATAACATGATTACACCTAAAGGAGCTAATGTACTAGAGCAACATTGCTGGCTTTTTTCTGCACATGAAAACAAAAGAAAGTACACACAAAAATTAAAAACGACCATGACTGAATATAATAAATAATAAACAAAAAATAACAAAGTGGGTTAGTAGTAGTACTGTACTTTATTTACAAAACAGCAGCTGGAAATTGATTTGAGGAAACAGGGGAATTGAATTGGGAAGAGCTCATGAGATGCTGAGAGAAGTGCTGATGATGCCACTATCGATGGCTTGAACTCCAATAACTTGATCTCTATTAAACAAAACAAATAAAAATCATTAATTTTTAATTAAGTTGTGATAATTATAAGCTAATAATGAGTTAATGACATGATTTATGTGTTAAAAATTTAAAAAAGAAAACATACCATTTTGAGCATTGAAGATGATTTCTAAAGCTCTAGCTTTGAGAGCTTCCATTAAAGGTGGATCTTTAAGCTTGAAAAATGTGGAGAAATATTGTAGGAAAGCAAATGGTGTTATAGATCTCATTCTCCAGTTTAATGCTCCAAGTATAATCATCTCCATTCTCTCTATTGTTTGTATATCAAATATGAACCCTTCATCAAACTATAATATACACCAAAAAAAGAGAAAAAACAAATTGGGTTAATGTCATGAAATTATAAAGTGTTCTGTTTTATGAAAAACAGAGGAGAAAAAAAAATAAGGGATGTGAAATTAAACCTGAAAATCAGAGAGAATGAACTCTTTTGTCATCATCTTTGCTGCTAATGAAACACAAGTTATGGCTAAAAGCCTAATCATCCATGGCTTTGCTTGGAGCTAAGAAGAAAAAAAGGAAAAAAAAGAGTTAAAATGAAGATGCTTTTAAAGCAATGATAAGATAAGAATCTACTTTAGAGATGATTTTCAAAGATGCCCATTTTATAAAATAAGGAAATTAGCAAAGAAAATCACTTACTGGAATTCCTTGGTAAGAGAAAAATCTGTCTAGATAATTAACAGCAAGACAAGAGAAATTTGGGTCAAAGCTCCCAGAGAACTGCAATTAAAATTAAAAGAAAAAAAAAATAGTGCTTGATGAGATGAACAAATTAACAAGAAACCATTTTTATTGGCATTTGGTTAATTTGTACCTGTAAAATGAGGGAAATGGTTTCACGTCTAAGAGAGAAATTAAAGTCAGAAGATTTGAGATGTTGCGTGTAGATTTGAGACACCATATGGTCAGATTCAAGATTTAAAAGATTAGAAATGGATGTTTTTGTTGTTGTTGTTGTTGTTGTGTTTTTGTTGTCATCTTTGGAGTTTGTTAATGGGTTTTCAATATCAAACTCAATCTCCATTGTTGAAAGTGCTATGTAAATGTGAGATTTAGTAGCTAGGTTTGGTGAGGAAAAAAGAAGAGTGGCATGGTGTTGTGGTCAATAGAAGAGAAGAGAGAGAGCCGCGGTAGTATGAAGTGGAAAAGCAAGCGAAGTGAGTAGGTAAAAAAAAAAAGGGCGGAGTTTTGGGTAGACTTTTGTATTTACTGCTCTCTCTTTTTCTCTGAGTATTCTTTAATCTTTATTGTATGCCTCTTTCTATTCCTCTAGTGTTACTGTGTCGTCTGTGTGTGTTGGGAAGGGAAACTCTCTCCACAAAGTGAGAGACTGAGAGGAACTTGGGCGCGAGTATGTGGGCTTGAAAATTTCAGTACCGGTTTTGATCTTTGGGATAGGAAGAGCATCCTTGTTGTTGCATTGCTTACATAGGTCAAAAATCGAACCAAAACGGTCGAATCACAATTATATTAGATCTGAATCTAGTCAATTGGTGGATCGTGGATCAAATCGATGAACACTAGGATCCTGTACCTAATCAAATTTGAAAGACCTGGATGGGTTCTGAATTGGACCTAATAGACCTAAACTGTTTTGATTTTTGTTCAGTGTTCTTTTTGGGTTTGTTTTTTCTATAAAGTGAGTGACACAATGCATAGTGTTTTAAGAACCTTGAGGGTAGGCTTAGAGGGTTTTTTTTTTTTTTTTTTTAGGGGAAATCGAGCTATTATATTAAAGTGTAATCTTGTCCGCAAGGACGTAGGCGAAACATTGTTAGGCATACAATTCATTCAAACTTGCTCAATTCCAAAAGGATTGACGTTTACTAGGTGATGGGTTACAACATTTCCATCCCTTTTAACAAGACTCTAATTGTAAAAATTAAAAGACTTACAAGAAAACAAAATATCCTCTAAAATAACATCTAGTAAAAAGATCCCCTTAGACATACGAGAAATGATACCCAAACTATCTAATTCCAAAGTGATCTTTCGTAAACCCAACTGACGAGCTATCCGAACTCCAAAAGCACAAGCTTTCCCTTCGGTAGTCAAAAGTGTCCAACGAGCAGAACACTTATGAATCGCTCCAAAAACCACATCCTCACTCACATCACAACCCACTGTCACTAATGTAATCAATTCATCATCCTATATATGGGTGTAAACAGTAAGTTTCACACACCCATCTTCAGTGATTAGGTTAAATTTCCCTAGAGAGTTTCCTCATTAACATTGATAATATATATTGTGTACAAAGATTAAGTTGGGGCAAAGCCTTGATACAAACACAAGGGCCTGAGTATATAAATCTAAGCTTAATATGAATTAATTAAATATTTACATATTTATTTATATTCTATCACACCCCCGCAGTCAGAGCCGGAGGAGGACGAACTCTCAGGGTGGAGCGAAAATCAGTAAAAAGAGACTTCGTGAAGATATCCGCGTACTGAGAGTTGGAGGGGACATGGAGAACACGAACGTGACCAAGAGCGACCTTCTCTCGAACAAAGTGAATGTCGATCTCGATATGCTTGGTGCGTTGGTGTTGCACCGGGTTAGGGGAGAGATACACAGCACTAACATTATCACAATATACAAGAGTGGCCCGCGTGAGAGGGGAATGGAGCTCGAGAAGCAAGTTACGTAGCCAACAAGTCTCAGCGACGGCATTGGCCACGCCGCGGTATTCGGCTTCAGCACTGGAGCGGGATACCGTACCTTGGCGCTTCGAGGACCAGGAAAGAAGGTTATCACCAAGGAACACACAATAGCCGGAGGTGGAGCGGCGAAAGTCAGGGCAGTCGGCCCAATCGGCATCAGAGTAAGTGGTGAGACCAGAGGTGGATGAAGGGCAGAGATGGAGACCATAGTCAAGGGTTCCCTGTATGTAACGCAGGATGCGTTTTAAAGCTTGGAAATGGGGTTTCCTAGGATCATGCATGAAAAAGCAAATATGTTGGACACCATATGGAATGTCCGGACGGTGAAAGTGAGATACTGAAGGGCACCGGCTAAGCTGCAATAGAGGGACGGTTCAGCATTCGGGGGGACATCGTCAGGACCAAGTTTGGACTTGGTGTCGACGGGGGTGCTACAGGGTTTGCAATTGTCCATATGAGCATGGTCAAGGACCTCGAGAGCTATAGGCTACCGGATTTTTCTCCCCTTTTCCCCCGAGCGGCCGGCGGGATAGCTTGGGAGAGCGTCTTTGGATTTCATGAATCTCTCGAGTGTAAATGCACATGAAGATTTTTCTTTTCATACTAAGGACATGATTAAGATTGTCGGAAGTCGCCACCAAATTTAAGGAAATTTGGAACCCTTGGAATCAAGTCGATAGTCTAAAAAGACGTCAACTAAATTCATGTCCACCCCAATCCCTATTGGGGAAATTGACTCTATAAATGAGTTCGGGGGCGTGAGTACGAGCTAGGAAGGTGTTAGGCACCCAACTCACCCGTTGATAACAACAGCCTTTACTAATCAATTCAATGCAATTATTAATGCTACGGTTCCAAACAAGGTTCAATTTGTCCAAATTCCTAGTTTTAACTATGGGTTGAACAAACATTACTAATGTGACCACTTTTAACAACTTATCAAATTACATGCTTTTTAATGCTAGAAAAAAAAATGATAAATATGCCAAATCTGCGGATTAGAAGGCAAAACAAGATAGGTCATCCCAACAAACACAAACAAGCATAATTTATAATAAAGAGCAATAAATAAAAACATGCATTCATTCATCCATTGGGAATAATATAAGTCCTTTTGCTCAAAATGCGTCATGCATGTACATATCTCATAACCCAAATTTCGTTAGTAAATAACAATCAATGTATATAATTTATTGAAACCCTCAGGTAGGATTACCTGGATGCTCACAATTAACTTATTGGGTTTGTTATGCTTGAACTCTTGCTCTTGATGAAGTATGAAGGTTTATTTTGTGCTGCTAGGGCTAGCCTAAAGAAGGAGTAGAATCAGAATTTAGGGTTTAATATGAGAGAGAGAATGCCAACTACAGAGAATCCCCAACCTAGGGGCCTCTCACAGCCAACCAACCTCTTCACTGAACTCTAAGGTTTGTTTATATAGAAGAGGGGGAGCTGCCAAGGTTTGGCGCGGAAATCGAATGGGCCTCAAATTCGCCGTCTACGAGAAAAGGTCCAGGCGGCCATGCAACTAGGCCGAGCGGTTGAACCGCTAGGACAAGCGGTTGAACCGCTTGGCAAGCGGCTCAATCGCTAGGCAAGCGGTCAAGCCACTTGGCCTAGCGACCAACGCTTGAACTCAAGCGTGGCCGCTAGGCGCCTGACATGCTTTTCAAGAGGGGGAGGCTTTTCCGAGGGGATCCACGCGGGATTGACCGAATTTTCTTGTTTGACCAAGGGTTGACTCAAGGGTTTGGGTTCCCTTTCGGGCCCTTGGGCTCAAAGAGGCATATCTCTCAGTTCTGGATTCCAACTGAATTGAGTCCAACTGGTTTGGATCACCTATACAAAAAAGCTTCCACTGGTTAAATCAAATGAACTGGGCTAATCATTAGAGCAATTATTCTCGCAACCCAAGTTCGAGCAAAATCCAATCCTTTCATCATCGGTTTTTTTATGGGGACTTATCATAGACACAATTTTTGGTGTCTACAAGAGCGTATTTCTTTTGTCAGAGAAAGAGGCTCTGAGGAGTGCAGGAGGCAGTAATGGAAAGGAAGTAGTGAAGGAGTCCAAGGTCGGTCATAGAAAAATTGTCACCGAGAGAAGTGATAATGTGGCGAAGGAAGGCATCAAAGATGCAGTAAGGACAATGTCATCGACATATAGGAGAAGGTAAGCTGTGTCTAGCCGTGGTGGAAGATGAAAAGAGGTGAGTCAGATTTGCTATGAGAAAAGCCAATGCGGGTCATGAACTCAGCAAACCATTGATACCAGGCTCGAGGGGCATGTTTGAGGCCATAAAGGGACTTGCGGAGGCGACACACATAGTTTGGGTGAGCTGGGTTAAAGTCAGGGGGTTGGTGCATGTATACAATTTCCTGTAGCTGACCATGAAGGAAGGCATTTTTGACATCAAGCTGGTGAATGGGCCAAGACCAGGATAGAGCTAGGCTAAGGACGGCGCGGATAGTGGCGGATTTGACAACCGGACTGAAGGTCTCATCATAATTAATACCTGGGCGTTGAGATTTGTCATTGGCAATCATGCGGGCTTTATGCCGCTCAAGAGTACCATCAAAGTTAAATTTGTGCTTATAGAGCCACATTGAACGTACCACATTAACCCCTGGGGGTCGGGGTTTCAAGGTGCAAGTATTGTTTTTCATTATAATATCATAGTCAGACTGCATAGCAGCCGGCCAGTGATGGTCCTTAAGAGCCTGTACATGCGAACGGGGGATGGGAGAGGGAGATGTAGAATATGGAGGGGAGGGGAGGGGAGGGGGAGGGGAGGGGGAGGGGGAGGGGGAGGGGGCGGTGGAGGAGATGTGGTTGGGGAAGGGGTGGCCGTGGGAGGAGGGGGATGGGCGGATGTTGGAGTCCTAATGGGCACCCCCGAAGAAGGAGGCATTGAGGGAGGTGGTGTGGCAGGGGTGGTGGGCACCGGGACACTAGGCGACTCGAGAAGATGTCTGGCGAGGGGAGAGACATCAGTGTCATAATCTAGGAAGCCATAGGTGGAGGGAGTGGTGGAGGAGAAAGTGGAGAAATGGAAGGTAGACTCATCAAAGACGACATAACCGGAGATGATGATTTACGACTAGCGAGATCTAGGCAGGTATCAGCGGTGGTTAGAGGGGTAACCCAAGAAGACACAAGGTGAGGAGGGCAAAGGAGAATAGATTTGGGTAACAGAGACACCCTAAGACTCGAAAATAAGAGTGAGAGCCAGCTTTTTTGAATAGGCGAGTGAAGGGGATTTCATTTGAGATGGTGGAGGAGGGAAGAAGATTCATGAGGTGGGCGGCCATATGAAGGGCCTCAACCCAATAAGTAGGAGGGGTGAGAGCTTGAAAGATGAGGGTCCGTATTATGTTGTTAATGGTCCGGATCATGCGTTCGGACTTTCCACTTTGTTGAGAAGTATGAGGACAGGAGAAATGCACAACCATATCGTGGGAGGCAAAGAGATTGTGGAGGAGGTTGTTATCAAATTCAACCCTGTAATCACACTGAAACGCTTTGATCTCACGATAAAGCTGACTACGAACATAAGCACGGAAATAAAGAAATTTAGAGAAGGGCGAAAACAGAAGGAGAGGGGAACCGAGGTGGACCCAGTAACCAGGAGCAGCGGTGACAAGAGCAGACGGTCGGTCGGGCATAGAGGGCAGCAAACGAACGACCGGGGCTGTTTGCACGACTGATTTGAGGGTGGTTAGGGTTTAGAGAACATAGGCTTTGATACCATTTGATTAGGTTAAATTCCCCTTGAGGGTTTCCTCATTAACATTAATAATACAAACACAAGGGCCTAATTATACAAACCTAAACCTAATATAAGTTAATTAAAAATTCACATATTTATTTATATTCTATCATCTTCTAGCAGCTTCCACACCTTCTCTCATTTCAAGTCTTGGTGTACACATGCTTCTCAGCAAATGGAGTTTATGCGTTCGTAATCACTTTCCAGCCTACTTGCACGTTTTAGAGTTGTAGATGCATGTGCTCTTTTGCTTCAAACACATACTGATATCTTGCATACCATATTTTCCAAGACAGAATTGCTGCCAAGTGAAAGTGCTCGCCACTCCGTTTATCCTCCTATCTCACTATCATTTCTTCATAAGAATTAATCCCTTCACAATTGGTTGTCTCCGCAAAAGTCTATTCCTTCACAATTGCTTAATTATGTCACACTGAAATAAAACATGCATGGAGCTTTTAGTTATCATTTTACACCATGGGCACAAATTATCATCAAATTGCATGTTGTAAAGTAAATCTCTTGTAGGAAGGATATCTGAACAAGCTTTCCACAATAACAACCTCACTTTTGGTAGTATATCCCCATCCCAAATTGCATACGAACAGAAATTGACATTTCCAAATCAATTGACCTTCCCAACAAATAGTTAACTTAACAGAATAATATCCATCTTTTGAAAAAGGCCAAAGTAATACATCCAATGTGTTCTTATACTCGAGACTAGACTCAAGAAGGGGATGAATAGAGCCTAGAGATTTTTCAAATGTTATTTCTGAATCAATTGTACACCCAAACCTGATTTTTTTGGGTTGTCTGTGAAACAAATGCAAATGCATAATAAAGTAGTGAATATAAGGATTTCACGTGAAAACTTTTTGTGGCTCAAGCTAAAAGTAAAACCACGATACTAGGGGATTTTCAAACGCACTCCTCTAAGAACCAAAACACACTAAAGTACAAGTAGTTCCTAAACTATCATTGAGTCTAACTCACTCGAACTTCTACCCCATAAAAAGAGGCCTGGAGAGAAAAACTCCCGTGGCGCATGATAGAAGGCGATTCTAATCATGCACTCCCAAAACGGGACGAGGAAGACCTCCTAAGCCGAAAAAGAAGAAGAAGGTGGTGTCGCCGGAGACGATAGATGAAACTGGTGATGAAATGGCAAGTACCCGTGTAGTGAGGAATCTTAATTTGAATATTGATGCATCAGCGATGGAAAAAGAGCTAGAGAAGACTATTACTGAAAAATTAACAGAGGTATTGAAAAGTGAAGTAAACAAACCCAATGGAAATAAGGGGTTTGCGCAAGAAAAATTGAATCAATGAGTGGAACTCCTTCATTCTATCTCAAGTAAGAGGAAATCGTGGGCTGAGGAAATTGAGGATTCGACAGATGAAGAATTGGTGCAATCCATGGAATCCACTGGTAATCCCTTTAAGTCTGGAAACTGGGACACTTTTGATGTATCTAAGCTTGGGAATTCTGGGGGAAATTGAATTATGTTAAAGCTGAAAAGGAGCGTATTAATGTTTGAAAAATAACACATGTAGATGTTAAGACTGAGATCGTGTACTGGGAACATGTTGTAATATGTTTTGTTTTGGGTCTAACCCTCCAACTGTTGTCATGGAGGGTTATATCAAAAGAATATGGGGTAGACATGGAATAGACAAGATCATTCAAATGGATACTAGAAAATTCATTGTTAGATACCTTTCTGGGGAGAGATGCTATTTTGCAAATGGGGGTGCATCATTTTGACAATAAACCTTTTATTGTTAAACCCTGGACTGAAAATGGGTATCGGAACATTGAAGTAAAATATGTAACAATTTGGGTGCAATTTCCTAAGTTGGATATGATTTACTGGGCTTTGGATTCATTGAGTAAGATAGCAAGTTTACTGGGACAACCTATTATGACAGATAGGGCCACAAAGAGAAGAACAAGGCTTAATTATGCCAGGGTCCTAATTGATGTAGATATAGGTGAAGAGTTGCCAGATTTTGTCATATATGAAGATGAATTTGGAGGCATGATTAAGCAGAAGATTGTTTTTGAGTGGAAACCTGTGAAATGCACTCACTGTTATGGCTTTGGGCGTGAAATAAAGGAATACAGAAAACTAAAAGGGGAGAAGAAAGGGATTATGGCTGTTGAAAAGCATGTGGCAGCTGCTGAGGAGGTGCAGACAGGGGCACAACTTACTTTTGGGGATTTGGAAGCTCAACAATTGCCTCAAGAAGAGAATATAAATGGTTCTCCACCTGCTTTAGATGAGGGATGAAAAACAGTGGGCTAGATATAAGAGCAACGGCAAGCAGGCCCAAGAGGGGACCAATAGTGGAAAAAATGATATGCATGGTAATAATGTCAAGAATGCAGATGCTTAGTAGAGATCAGAGAATAGCAACCAGAATGCTGGGGTACATAGCCCTAGTAATCATGGGAAAAATGAATAGACTTCTTGGATGGAATATAAGGGGGTTGAATGCCCCAAATAAACAAAGGGAAGTTAAACACTTTCTTTTGCAGAATAAGGTGGGTTTCTGTGGTTTAGTTGAAACCAAAATAATAGAAAAAACTTTCAAAAAAACCAGCTGAATGTATGTCCGGATTGGGGGATTTTCATTAATCTTAATGAAAACCTTAGGGGAAGAATTTGGATAATGTGGAGAATTGACTACTGTAAAGTCATAGTGCTGGTGGCAATGCTCAATTTGTGCATTGTATGGTCAGACACATTGAAACAAATACTGAATTTTGTGTTACTGTGATATATGGCTTTAATGGGGTGAATGAAAGAATGGTGCTATGGGATGATCTGAGCTCTATAGCACAGGGCATACAACATCCTTGTGTGATTATGGGATATTTCAACAATTTGTTAAACCCTGGTGACAGGTTGGGGGAGATGATGTTGTTACTTGCTGATTACCCAGATTTTAGGGAATGTGTGCCTGACTGTCAACTACATGATATACAATGGAAGGGATGTAGATACTCTTGGACAAACAAGCCGAAAGACATGCATAGGGTCTACTCTAAACTGGATAGATCAGTATGTAATAATGAAGAGTGGCTTGACACTTTTAAGGAAGCAGATCTGCGGCTCTTAACTGAGGAGATTTCTAATCATTGTCCAATAATGATCAAATTGTATAAGGAGAGCAGTATAAGAGGTCCACAGTTCAAATTCTTTGAAATGTGGACACATGACCCAGAACTTATGCCCAGTGTACAAGTTGTATGCGGCAGACAATAAATCGATACAAGATGTATCAAGTCACTCAGAAAATTAAGAAACTGAAATATGGTTTGAAGCAATTGAATAAAAACAGATTTCATGGAGCTGCAGTCCCGTGAAGCTAGATTGAAGATGTACAAAGCTCAAGAGGAATTGCACCAAGATCCTATGAACTGTACCTTGCAGCAGATTGAAAAAGAAGCTACAAGGGAGTTCTTCAGTTTGTCACTTGCTGTAGAATCCTTTTAAATGTAGAAGAGTAAGGCAAACTGGATTGAGCTGGGTGATTAGAATAATAAGTACTTTCATTCACTTTTGAAAGTAAAAAATGTCAGAAGTAGAGTAACAACCATTCAAGATGAAAGTGGGGCTTGGGTGACGGAACCAACTCAGGTTCCAGCACAATTCACTCAATTCTTTGAGAAAATGTTGGGTGTCTCTACTCAGGGAAGGAAGCATGCACTCAGAACCATCTTTGATCAAGGTGCTTGTTTGACCAGTGAGCAAAAGATCAAGCTGGTCTTACCTTTTACAATAGCAGATGTGAAGAAAGCTCTTTTTTCTATCCCATCAGAAAAGAGCCCATGGCCAGATGGATATGGAAGTAGTTTTTTAAAGCCTCATGGGGCATCTTTGGTGAGGACATAACATATGCTATACTGGACTTTTTTTTTGTGTCACGTAAGCTTCTTACACAATTAAATTCCACTATTATTACACTAATCCCTAAACTTGATAATCATGCAGAGCCCAGTGATTTTAGGCCTATTGCTTGCGGTAATACCCTTTACAAATGTATAACTAAGATGTTGTGCACTAGACTAGCTCATGTTTTGCCAGATTTGATAGATGGAAATCAGGGTGCATTTGTAAAAATTAGGTCTATTATTCACAATATCCTAATAAGTCAAGACTTGATTAGGCTATATAACATGAAAATGAATGTCTCATCAAGATGTTTGTTTAAGACAGACTTGAGGAAATCGTATGATACTGTACACTAGGATTTTGTGGGTGAAATTTTATATGGTTTTGGATTTCCTACTGAATTCAGAGGGTGGATTATGAAATGTTTGACTACAAGTTTTACCATTTCTTTAAATGGTGGTCTACATGGCTACTTTAAAGGTGGTAGAGGATTAAAACAATGGGACCCTATATCTCCATCCATCTTTATCTTGGTTGTTGAGTATTTAACAAGAATCTTGAAGTTGGTTGGGGAACTACCAGATTTCAGATTTTATCCAATGTGCAAAGGGATGAAACTTACAAATCTTTATTTTGCTGATGACTTGATGATATTTTGTAAGGGTCATGTTAAGTCAGTTCAAAGAATTATGGAAGCCTTTGATCATTTCTCTATTGTATCTAGGCTGTGTGCAAATCAGATGAAATAAAATGTGTACATGAATAGGGTGGATGGAGCAACAAAACAATAAATAATGAAATTAACAGAATTCCAAGAAGGAGAATTTTCCATGAGATACCTTGGGATACCCTTGTCTCCTACAAAATGGACCAAGGTTGAATATTAGTTCCTTATTGACAAGATCACAACCATGGTAAAATGTTGGATACTAGGCATTTATCATAAATGGACAAATGTCAATTGATTAACTCAGTTCTGATGGCAACTCATGTTTATTGGGCATCTATATTCTTATTAATTACCACAAAGCATAATCAAGCAGATTGAGACTATTTGCAAGAAATTCCTCTGAGGATCTACTGACCTCCACAAGAAAATCCCTCTTGTGAGCTGGAATTCTGTGTTCAAGGAGAGAAAATATGGTGGTTTGAACTTTAAAAATTGACAGATATGGGATAAGGCAGCAGTTGCTAAGTTGATGTGGGTTCTAGCAAACAAGGAGGATCATTTATGGGTGAGATGGGTTGATGCAATATATATGAAAGGGAAGGATCTTTGGCAGGCTAAAGTATCTGCCAAGAGTAACTGGTATTTTGAGAAGCTAATGGATTTGAGAGAGTTATTTTCTGTAAATGCAGAATGGAGAAGTGGTACTAAGGTATACAGTGTAGCTGATGGGTATAGCTTCTGAACAATTCATCTGAAAAACTAAAAACCTGCAGCTTACATATGGGGGAGAGTTGCAGTATCCAAGCACTCTTTCATTTTCCGGCTTGCAACTTTGAAGAGACTGCTAACAAAGGATCACATGAATAATGTGTATAAGGTTCCTGCTGACTGCAGTTGTGTTTTATGTAACAATGCAACAGAAACCCACAAACACTTGTTCTTTGAATGCTCATGGGTGCTGAAGTAAAGCGGAAGATCTACAGATGGATAAAAGGAGATGGGATACCTGATGAAGGGAAGAAATGGCTCCAATGGCTTGTAAATAAAATAACTTTTTGTAGAAGCCAGAAGAGAATGGTGGCAGGATGACTTGCTGACATCACATATCACACATGGATTGAAAGAAATCAAAAAATCTTTCAGAACAAGTGTAGGCCTCCTAAGGTAGTATGCACCATAATAATGACTGAGATTAAGACGAGATTGGGTACTCAGGTCCTAGGCAAGATTACAAGAAGGGACAAGCAATATAGTGAAGGAATTATTAGCACAACAATGTAACTAAATTATTTTCTTGAGGCTTGGGAATTTTCGATTGAGCACCTTTTCTAGAAGGTGGCTTGTTTTTCCGGTTCCCTCCCTTTGCATGTAGATACATTTTCCCTTGAGTGGTAATAGATCATACTGACATTTTACCAAATAAAAAAAAGAACTTCTACTCCATATCCGAGAACCCCAACGACTAGTTATAGCGGTTGCTAATCCAAACTGGTGGATATAAGTTTTTACCAAAGATACTTCTCAAAAGAGGAAATGGTACAACAAAATCTTTGAAGTAAGTTTGCAAACAAGATTCGGAGCTATGTAAGGAACTTATAAGGAACTCTTGGGGATGACAATATTATAAGTCAATTAATGTCTCGGGTGATAGCTTGTCTCTATAAGCATATCTCTCAGAATAGAAGCCTTGGCCTTATATTGTAGTCATTTGAAAACGTAGGAAACTAGAATCCCTAGTTAACAACTTTTATCATGTGCAACCAGCTGAAACTTGCAGCAAAGAGACTCCTCATCTGAGTTACAGACTCAAACAAGTCCGAAAGCAGTCGGTCAATGTAGGGTGTTAGATAGAGGTTAAGTTAGTTTATAAGTATTTTACATAAAGTAAAACAATGACCTAGTCAAAACCTCAACCAACCAACCTTTTCTAAAAATATTTAACTTCTGAAATCTGATTTAGCATAGAAAGAATTTTACCAAAAACATTGTGCAAAAATAAAACTAATAAAACAATACCGTTCTTAGCTCTTCATCGACATCGCCAAGACTCACTCGTAGTTCTACATGAGTTACTCGTTAGTTCCTTGCACGACTTAACAAAATCTAATAAGCATGTATACCTCTTAACATGAAAACTAAGAATAAACAATAAAAATTCTTCACTTCCATCTTCATGAATTCATGTCTTCAAGTCTATCAATGATCATATCTTCAACGAACTCTCTAAGAACTGACTTTCTTGCAAACAAAAGCTTAGATTTGCATATTAGTCTTATAGGCATGCATTGTTTATCATCTTCAAAATCATCAAAGCACAACACTTTCACTCAATGGAATAGACATAATTAAATTCTTGTCCCGCTCATTGAAAACTTCATTCACACTAGTCCACATTCCACCTATCAAGGTCTGGATCAATCAGACTCGAAACAAAAATATCAGCACTAGCGTCATTGCCATTTTCCCGCATCATATATTTATTTGCCTCTTAGCTATTATTGAATTTAAATACTTCATCAGTTCCTAAGTCATCCACCCACTTCTCCTTGGTAAAGAGTTTAATAAGAGATAATTTTGGTAAAAAAAAAAAATACCAAGTTACCCCTTGTTACCAATGGGTTGGGTGTGGGCCAAGTTATAAAGGAAAATCAATGATGTACAAAAAGCAAGGATAGAAGGATAATTTAATATTCAAAAAAAAAAAAGAAGGATAATTTAATAGTTAAAACATTATTATTGAAAATTAAAGTGGGTAGATAAGTTAGGAATGTACATAAAAGAAAAATGGGTAGATAATTTAGGAACGAAGGTAGTAGTTTCTTAAAGGTAATTAAATGGGATGATTAATAGGACACTTGGATGATCACCAGTAGTTTGGCTGCATGAAAAGTAGGAGTAGTATTTACTTAGAGGTTCAAGGCTTATCATCTTCCATTTAGCAATTTAGCAATTTAGCGTGGACCCCAGCAGTTTAGTCTTATGATTTGGCACCTTTTGTTACATGAAAACTTGCTAATTCATCATCATGGTTCAAAGGGCATTTATCATCCATTGTATTAAATCATTTTGGTTTGGGTTAAAGTGCCTATCTTGATTAGTATGTGTTCTCATAGCCTCATAGGGAGAATGCTAAGGATAGGAAGGTTAACGCCGCAAAACACGGTGAGCTCTGTTCACTATGAACTTTGAAGCACAAGTCTTACATTCTTTCATTAATGGTATAAGAAATAGAACATGTGTTAGGCTTGTCAATTATGGTGCGCCATGTGTCTGTCCATGTCTGATCATTTAAAAAATATGTAAATTTCAATTTACCAAAAAAATATTTTAGAAATAAATAAAACATACCAGCAATCATATTTTTCCATCATCTACAAAATTGGCATAATTCTTCTATCACATTGGTTAACTTTACTACTGGTATTTTATTTAAATTTAATAAAAATCCGATTGAATTATCAAGTTAATTCACCCATTTGATAATGTAAAATCACTCATACATATCCTAAAATAATTATTAGTATCCTAAGATTTTCTCATAGCGTCCAATGAACATCACAAAAGGTAGGAAATTAGCAATAATTAACTTCTATGATCGATGATGGAATATAACCTTTGCCATAGAATCCAAAGAGGTCTACATTAGCAAAATAGTTCAGATATGCAGCATGCATTGCATGTCATGGTCCCCTAGAGCTATCAATATATTACTCAACCCCCGACACGAAGTTAATAAGAGAAATCCGAAAATAACCCATCATAAATCAATTTGACCCGAATCCAACCCATTTATAAATTCCGTTAGAAAAGTAATTTCCTAGCACTAACCAGAAATTGACTCATTTCTCAACCCGAACCTAATAACCATTTAACCCAAATTGCCGGCTATAAGGACGGTTCCCCTTTACTCCAAGCTTCGTTCAAACTGTGCTCACTTGATGACCTCGCCATCTTGATCCAGAACATGTTCGGTAAACTCAACAATAATATATAACACCCGAACTTAGTTGACTTGCATCTCTCATAGGATTCGCATTGCGGGTTAATTGCATAACCTCAGAGTGTAAACAACTACGTCCTCATGGTATGCATTACAGCAATAAGAGCGAGTATTAGATTAATTAGGATTCCCAACACAAACAAAATTGTCAGACGACATGGGATGCTTCACAATCTGAAAACGGGGGATTGGGGAAATGCAGAACAATAAGCCAAACATCTTTAATGTTTTCAAAACTTCGAAATGCCTTTGAACAACGTTCCATATGTAACGTACGATTTGCTTCAAGCAAGCCTGCTCCACCTCGTCTAACATTGTTTCATGGTTTTTTTTTTAAACTCCCTATGCCCATCAATACGTATATTTTTCTTATTTTGTTACCACTTTTCATACTTTAATTTTTATTGTGAGCTGTGTCTGCTACTTTAACCCTATATAACTATTAACCACGCACCACATATTAGTTATAGCAATTGAACAAAAAGGTTCTACTACATACAGTATTATTTTATGATGAACTTGTGTAAGGGGCTGTTTCGGTTGGGGTAATGATTAAGAGGGTAATGAAGTAAATTAAAGTGCAAAATATGAAGGTAAAGTGGTGATCATGAGCGTATTGATTAAGGGGGTAATTAATGGAGAAAATGAAGGGAATATCATTACCCTATATATAGGGAGATGAGTTTCTATTATCCCCCAGATGGGTGTAATCATTATCCTCTTCACAAAATTTTACCCCCACTCCTTCACATACATCCCATTTTAGCATAAAATTTATTCCATTACCCCTTAATCATTACCCCAACCAAACGACCCCTTAGTGTATTGGACTTGGAGGACGAGACCTCAATCACTATATGAGTGGGAATTATGGAATAATACAAAAAACTTGTATGAGGCGACCTCGAGGCTATTCATACAAGCATGACGTCATACACTCATACTGGCGTTATGATTAGTTATAGTCTTATAGATGTGGCTTCATAAGAGACTTAGGCTCCGTTCTTTTCAACTAGATAAAACTGAACTGAACTTACTGATTCTTTTAACTTGACCTTTATTTTATCATCTAAACTCGTCCAAATATATTCAATATTGGACTCGTTTGAAAGTAAGTTTTGAGACCTTTTTAATGCCATAGTTATCATCATGAATTTGTTTCGAAATAATAAATAGTTACCTGAGTGATAAACTTAACTATTAACTATACTGAATTTAATTGGACTGAACTAAACTTAATTCGCAAAAACATGAATGCGGCCGCCTCAAGTGCGGCCGCGCAGCGCGTGAGATCCACGCGTCGAACATTTTTTTTGTTGGTTCACCATGTCCAAATTTAAACCAATCTAGGCCTAAGATTTTCGTTTTTTGGGATTTTTGGATCTTTTGGGGGGTTTTTCGATTTTTTTCTTGGGTTTCGATTACTTTTCCAGGACGGGGGGTGAGGGGAGGTGGTGGTCGGGGGAGGCCACGGCTGAGGTCGACGGGTGGAGTCGACCTCTGACGTGGCCAGGGCGGGGGTGGAGTGCAATGGGGTGGTGGGGTGGTGAGGAGAGAGAAGATAAGGGTTTCGGGGTGAGGGGAGGAGAGAGAGGGAGAGGGGGGTCAGCTGGTGGGGGCCACCGTCGTGGTCTCCGGCCAGCACCGACCACGACGGTGGCCTAGGAGGTGGAGGTGAGGCGGTGGTGGTGGTGGTGAGGTGGTGAGGGTGGTTTCGGGGTGAGGGGAGGAGAGAGAGGGGGAGGGTGGGGTGGGCTGGTGGGGGCCACAGTCGTGGTCTCTGGCGAGAGCCGACCACGACGGTGGCCGAGGTGGTGGAGGTGAGGCGGTGGTGGTGGTGGTGAGGCGGTGAGCTGGTGACGGTATGTAGGGGTGTTCATAGGCGGGTATCCGAAATTTAATATCCGAACCCGTATCCGAAATTTCGGATTCGAATAGTCAGATATCCGCTATCCAAAATAAATTTTTGTTTTTTATCCTATTTTGTGCCTAATATTTTGAAAATGTGAGCCAAATATTTTGGATAGTTTCGAATAATTTTTCGGATGATTTTGAGTATTTTTTCGGATATCTAAATTTCCGACATATTTTGGAAAATAGTATCCGAACCCGTATCCAAAATTTTGGATATCCATTTTTCGGGTATCCGAAATTTCGGATATCCGCTTTCTCGGATAATTTCAGTTCGGATATTCGTGTTTTCGGATTGGATGCTCGGGTTCGGATATTTTTGAACAGTCCTAGCGGTATGGGTGAGGGTGAAGGTGAAGGGAGGAGAGAGAGAGAGGGGGGAAGGGGAAGAGAGAGAGGGGGATTAGTGATTTAGTGGAACACTAAGAGGCCTCAAATTGAGAAGGCCTCACACAAGACATATTAAACTTAATTTAAGCAAGTGATCGAAATTAAGGTAATGTAAACAGAGCCTTATTTGTTATGGGATAGAGATCAGAGTGGCAGAAATTACTCAGAGCTGGTAAAAGGTGCACGCTAGGAATGATAATGTGAAAAGAGAGAGGTAGTGAAGAGACGACGGAAGACACATAAGTAGTCACATGATGAGTGGATGTAGAGGTGGTCACGGGCCGTGCCGTGTCAAAGCTGGGCCGGGCTCTTAGGTGGGCTGGGCTTTCTCGGAGGGAGGCACTGCATTGGCACTGCCAGCACCATGCTGTGCCGGGCCTGAGCCCCGGGCCTAGCTAGGTAAAGCACGCGGTTGGACCGCCATGAAGAGAGAGAGAGAGAGAGAGCAACCATTGAAGGGGAGAGAGAAAGCTAGAGGAGAGAGAGAAAGCTAGAGGGAAGAGAGAAAGCAGCAGCAGCATTGAAGCCAGCAGCCATTGAAGGAGGGGAGAGAGAAAGCCAGAGGAGAGAGACAGGCTACAAGGCGGGCCGGGCTTTCTCGGAGGGAGGCACTGCTTTGGCACTGCCAATACCGTGCCGTGCCCGTGCCTGGGCCTGTGCTCTCTCCTTGCCGGCACAGCTTAGACCCTCGACGGTCCAGTCAGAGTGGGCTTGGACCAAGCCCGGCCCACTGGCCACCTCTAAGTGGATGTATCACGCCCATGCAACAAAACTAAAAACACCATCATTTTTCCTTGGTTTAAAAACGTATTGTAGGGCCAAATTGTGGTCCTTTACTCCTCTATATATTGGGAACAACTTTTGGGAAGCATTTCAAAGAGCATAGCGTAAGAAAAAAAAAATTAAAATAAGTCACATTTCATTTCATATTTGCCTAAGAAGCTAATTAATTGCCCATGCTTAAAACGAGTAAATTAAAGGGGGTCATTTATGTATTAGAGTCCTCCTACCATTGTACTTACAAGGGAGTTCTCTTTTCCTGAACTTGTAGTTCTTCGATTAAGCAAAATCTCAGGTTTGTGCTTTATGAAGGGAAAGATAGACATATATAATCAACATAGGTTTTTCGCCATGAAAAGCTCATCCAAGCTTAAACAAGATTAGGTTTAGACTATTGTAAAACAATTATATATAGATACTTGTGATTATATAATTATGAAAGAAAAATTAAAAAGGAACTAGATCTTTTTAATATAGAGCACTATTTTTTGAAAAAAAAAGCATTAAAGATTTGTTGTTTCATAATCTATTAACAAGTAACAAGAAATACATAATCGAGGTTAAAATATATGTATATTGATATTTTCAACTCTGCAATAGCAATCCAACAAAGATAAAGACTTAGAAAAGACAATTGTAGTCAAAAGTTGATACGACCAAATAGAAGCAAGAACATATAGAATGCAGGGCAAAAAGGACGTAAAAAAATAGAATTATTATTATTTATGAAAGTAAAAATACAATTATTCATGATCGTGAAGATAAAAAATTAACAATAACTAGCCCAACAACATAAAGGAGGTATCTAAATTACAGAACTCCTACAAAGGGTAATAAGCCACAATTAGTCCAATGTCATTTACTGGATGACTCGGAATGGTCGGGATCCCGTATATAAAACAACCAATGATCTTCGTCAGTTTTAGAAAACATATCGTACAATGATTTATCTACTCAGTAGGTAATTTACCAAACCATTTGATTGGACGAAATCAACAAATTAAAGTTGTGTATTGGAACTCAACCACGCATTAAGCACCAAAAAATAGCTAATTACCAATTCACACAACTCATATAGCCGGGTAACTTCTTTTTAAAAGTAAATTAAAAAAATTTCAAAATGTCCCTTGTTAGAGCAAATCAGTTTGATTAAGCCATCACTAAAATTAGAAAAGTAGCCCAAATATTGAGCTAATCTTTCAATGATAATTAATGAATGCAAATGCACAGTTGATAGCTAGCTAGCAGCCTATAACGTTATTTTTTGAGCTTATCAAAGAAAAAAAAATCGTTTTTTGTTTAGATGATTGCACCAAGTTGTGCTTGGTATCTCAAGAAATGATTGCAAAGAAAATTATTACAAGTGTCCTTATTATTGGCATTGTAATTTGTAAGTAGTGCATATCGAAGCTCCACCCTAATAATATTGCTTAGCGCATACTGAAATGCTTCAGGTTCAGGAAGATTTGAAAACGTAAGTAGCTTAGCAAAGAGAGACTAGACTATTATTAAGTGGAACATCAATTCCCAGGCCAGTAAATAGGCAGCAAATTACTGCCCAATGATAGTATGCTGTATTGCAATTTGCAAGACGTTAACGTATTATGATCTCCCTGTACGTGCCTCATCATTCATGTAACAGGAACTTAGCGCCATCATCATACAGCATGACCAACTTTCATTTTCAATTCATAGGGCAGAAAATTAAACAAAAGAATAAAAGTGTGTTCTATTCTACTTAGTTCTCACCGTTGTTGATTGATTTTCACGTATTTGATAAGGTTCTTTATTGATTCTCACTAATTCAAAAATGTCCTTTAATTGATTCTCACTGATTCATTAATGTTCCGCCACTGATTCTCACAGACTCAATAAGGTATTATCACTGATTTTCACCTGATTTAGTAAGGTATTGCTACTGATTCTCACTGATTCAGTAAGATCATGCCATCAATTTTCATTGATTCAATAAAGTCATGCCGCCGATTCCCACTGACTCAATATGATCCAATATGTGACAAAGAACTATGTGATACCCCAATATTTTCTATAATTATAATATCAATTTATAATTCATTTATAAATAGTTTCGGAGATTTAAATCGTATATTTATTTAACGATTCGATTTACACAAATTAAGCCATAATATTATGGGAATTTCGGGATTTATAATTATCAAATTGAAGGATTTAATTAAAATGGTTTTTCATATGAATAAAGCTTATTCATATTGTTTTAATTAGCATTTAATTAGTTTTAGCTGTTTTTAATTAGCAATTAAATCAGAAAATTACTCCTAATTCTAGTAGGTTTTGACTTCCATGGACTGGGCACCTATATAAACTTAGAGATGGGCCAGTTGATCAGTTTGCAAAACTGAGCCAAAAACCCCAATTCGCTTCCCTCTCTTACACGACATTCTCTCTCTCTCTCTCTCTCTCTCTCTCTCTCTCTCTCTCTCTCTCTCTCTCACTCTCTCCCTCTCTCTCCTCCCTTGCTGCCGCAGCACGTCGCCGGAGAGCCGCCGATGAGCCGCCTCTCCCTCTCTCTCTTTCTTTCTCTCTCTCTTTTCCTTTCTCTATCCCCCATGCTCTGTTTTCGCCCCCTCCCCTGTTTTGATGTGTCGTGGCTGTCGCGCCACCGTCGTGCCCGGGTGGTCGCCAGTGAGTGGCCGACGTGACCGGACCTTGCCCGACGCTGCTCCCCCTCTCAGTCGTCCCCTATCCCTCGTAATCTCTCTCTCTGTCTCGCGATCTCTCGCGCTTTCTCTCTCCTCCGTCGCCTGTGCTCCGGCGAGCCACCGCCAACCATGGTGGTCGGTGGCCACGGTGGGTGGTGATCTTGGTGATGGGCTAGGTCGTGGGTCCCCATGCTTGGTGTCTCACGGCCTAGACTCGAAAAATCCATTAGGGTTTCGTTTAATAATTTCGTTTTAATTAATTTTGTATTTTCAGTATTTTTCAATAATTATTTTATTTTTCTGTACTCATTTGGAGTCCGAATCCGGATTTTCAAAAGCCTATATTGATTGAAAATAAATCAAGAAATTTAATAAAAATATTAGTTTACAGTATCAGTACTTTTTGGATTTTCGTATTTACTAATTATGTCTCGGTAATTATTTTTAAATAGGACCAAACGGACAAGCGTGATCGAGTTGTGATTAGCAAGGTTACCTACTGCGTAGTGAGCGTTTGTTAGGTAAGCGATTGTGCCTACCTCTTTCCAAAGCCCCATCAAAACTATTTTGATGTGTTATGTGCTAATTGATTATTATTGTGAATTTAATATGCGAAGCATGATTAAATTATATCGTCGTTAATTATGAGAATTTGAAATATATTCTTCGCTGTAAATATAAATTATATTGAGTATGATGAATTTATAGAATTTCGTCAATTAATTAGTTCATATGCTAATTAATGTTTACTTATGGCGATGTTGAATTTCTAGTGTTATTATGATACTAGATTTCGTGCCCGTGCGATGCACAGGTTCTTGTTTATCATGTAGCAAAGAACAATAATAATAATTTTATCAACAAAAAAAAACACATTTAACAAAAAAAATCACAATTTTAGTGAATGTATAATATATTTTTTTGGATATTAAAAATAATACTTATGTTACTTACTTATTAAAATAAAATAAAATTATTTTTTAAATTCTTTTTAATCACCCATGCATTTATGGCTATTTATTACCTATTCAATGCTTGGTGAGAACTCAATTTTACATATATATATATATATATATATATATATATATATATATATATATATATATATATATATATATATATATATATATATATATATATATATATATATATATATATATATATATATATATATATATATATATATATATATATATATATATTTATAATATACGTGCTAATTGAAATGAGTTATTATTGAGTGCTAATGAGCACCTAATATGTCTTGAATGGTTTATTTGTGAAAGTGTAATTTTTGGATATCATGACTTACTGCCGAAGTGCTGCCGAAATTTCGTTAGACATATATGAAGCATGATTAATGTTAATATGCATTTATGTCGTTATCGTTGTTATTATTATTCATTATCATGAGCATGAAGTGAAGTAGTATGTCGTGGTCTCGTTGTACCACTAGGTCAATCAATGCAAGTATGTGAATTGAATTATAAATGAGAATAAGACTCCTAATGGATCCCTAGGAGTAGTCGAGCTATCGGGACTTATCTAATTGATGTAGTCTAGGGATGCGTGATTCCCAAGTTACTTTTATGGACACCTCATAGTGTGTTCGGGACGGATCTTTCCCCATTGTTTAATTCTCTACGTATCGATTATTATGTTAGAGGTAGTGCGAGTATACACTAGAGTAAGTCCATGGCATGTCTATATCTATCTATGAACAGTATGGGTAATCGCTGTTCTATTCGCTCTATTATTACTCTAATCAAGATGGATTATCTATTTGTGTTCGAATGATCACTAAAGCAAGAATTGCATGTAATTGAATATTGAGTATGCGTGTGCTTGATTGTATGACTACTTGTGCATGCAAATGAATTTCAATGATTCTTCTAAGACCCAAGTAAGGTTTGCGAAAGTGTTTTTACTGGTTATGGACGACGTTTTGTTCAGTTTATCTGATTTTTGTTTTCTTTTGTTTCTTCTCTTTTCTTCTGTACCTTGTTTCCGTCACGGAAACCAAAGTGCAGGTGTAGCTGAGTGAGGACGGTTTGCTAGAAGGTTGAATGTGGGCTGTTTGTTTAGAACTATTGATTTATTGGTTACTTTGGATTATTTGGGATTTTTGGTTTGTGCCCTTTAAGACAAAGTTGTAATAAGATTTTAATGGACTTAAGATCACTTGATAGACAACTCTGATATTTATGTTTAATTTGTTTAGATGCTACATTTGATACCTAGTTTTTCCTTTCTACTTAGCATTTACTCCTTAGCGATAAATATTGCAGTAACTACCCTTGGGTTTGTGACGGTTCAGTGGTGTCGAGTCGTGGACAGCGACATCGATAGTTCCTTGGAAATCGTTGCGAATTCGGGGGTGTTACAAGAACATACTCTAATTAGATAAGGGCAAACATTAGGGTTGACTTGACTTGAATTGAATTAAATTGAATTGAACTAAATTCAACACCATTAAATTGAAATGAATATTATTGCACTAACTAAACACCCATTACTATGTGAGAGAGAAAATATTCGTTTTTAAATTAAACACCATTAAACTAAACTAAAAATCATAGAACATACATGAGATCACTATTAAACTGAACTAAACTGACTGGATAAAAAAAAAAGGAGCAAATTTATACAGTCACTTCATCTAAAACTAAAGGACATCAATCTAGCTATTTTGGGATTTTTAAAAAGATAGTAAAAAAAGAAATACAGTAAAGAATTATCACCCGGAGAGGAGTACACAAACTTTTTTTTTTTTTTTTTTTTTTTTTTTTTTTTTTTTTTGGGGGGGGGTGTGGTGACAAGCTAATTCTTAAATTTGAGCATAGTGGATTATGTGATAAATAGATCCAAACAATGGAGTATAATTTTCCTTCGTAGAGGGTAGCTTGGGTTGTGTGGACTTGATCCACCATAGAACAAAGACAATAATACAAATATTTTGAAATATGAATAATATTTTTAAAAATATTTAATTTAAAAATGAGTCCACTATCATGAACTAAGTCCACACAAAATTTTGCGTGGAAGAAGATTCTTTTAACTCTGGTAACTTATCAAACCATATATTATCCTAATCAGGCCCAATGTTAATCATGAAACACTTGATTGGCCCAAATAAAGAAAACCTTATTTTAAACACTTATTTTGAACATTTTATGTTTACCCCTCCATTTCAATTATTTTAGTCCTGTTTGACAATTGAGATCAAACTTTGACTACTAAAGTCAATCTTCTATTTTGATAAAAAAACATTAAAAATCATATGAATTTAGTGTAAAACATGTGAGTATCTAACAAAAGTGGTTTCAAGCTTACTCCCAAGTGGTTTGATAATGCAAGGTTATGGGTTTGAATCCCCATTTCCCCCATGTCTTGTGTTTGCTGGCTTTTAGGAACTATACTAGCCCCTTGTTGGTGTTACGTTGACGGGGCCAGTGCTTGCACTAGTTGTTCAGCTAGTCTGATATGTTCGCTATTGAACACGAGAGTCCGAACATGACGTAACAAGAGGTGCCTCGATCGCCATTCACTTGCACCCTCTTTTTGACGAGCAAAAAAATCTAACAAAAATAATTTTACATTTCAAATTAATGTGGCCACATTTTTATGGCCAAAGTTTTATGATTTTGACCCTAAAAATGTTGGAGCCAAAGGGACTTAGCAAGTAGATAGAAAATATAAGTGAGTTAGACACATATCAACTCAAAAGTTGAACCTATTAAGTTGTGGTATTAACCACATATATCAACCATCATTTTTTGTCTACTTTTTCCACGTGGGACACTTTTCCTTTAACACACACAATTACACAAATATGAAAATCCCAATAATCTCCCATCTGATGTGTGTCTTTCTACTGCCCTTAACCATGATTTCATAACCCGCTTTACAACCATAGTCCAATTCCCAATATAGTCTCAAGCTCAATCAATCATCACGTGCTTTAGAATTTGTCTTTTCTGAGAATCACGAATCTTCCATCATGACCGACCATTGCTCCAATTGCAAAATAACTAAGTCTAAGCCCAATACCATCACCTTACCCACCCCTCCTTGGGGCTTGCAAGGCCCAAAATTCTTGTCCATAACCCAACACTGTGATGAACAGTCCTCACTTGGGGTAGGATGGACTAAGATTGGTCACACCATTCCTGAGATGAGAGCACCCATCAACTTGTTGGGCTCCCTTTGGGCTAACAAAATTACAAGCCCAAATACATTCTCCACCTCTTGATAATGGGGTTGGAACATCATTTTCATGACCCCCTCTTGGGCATACAATAGACCTTGGATCATCCACCACCAATAAGTAAATATCACCAGGATCACATCATGGGCTTTGATACCACTTGGTGGACCCCTAACGAGCTGGTAAGAGGAGCAAACAATATCTTAGATAACCCAAGACCACGATTTTACATGAACAAGTATGAAATTTGCATTTAGCTACCTAGATTATTTAACAAATTGACGAAAAGCCAAAAACAAATTTGATATTCAACCAATTTGAGCCTTTCGATTATTACCTCAATATCACAAAAGTCCTTACTTGCAAACCCAATAGCTTGATGGTCGATGTCTGCCCCTTCAACCATCGTGAAGTTTCTAGTGCTCGGAATTTGGGTTGTCAGTGCTCTTCGCAAACCCTACTTTTGCCTTTTCCCTTGCCAATTCTACGTTACATGGAGAAAGGGTAATAGTTGGAAATGGTAAAACCACGAGGTTAACAGATAAAATTTTCCATTTTTTAAATTTCAATATATATTTATGATGTTACACATGTTGTCAAGATCTCAAAATATACCTTTAGAAGAACGCAAATTTAAATGGTGTGAACAAGCTATAAATGGCTAAAGGTCAAGTTAAAACATCGATTCAGTTTTAGTTTATCAACTCAATTTGGTTCACTTATGTGGGAAGTGGGAATGAGTTCACACTAGTTTTTTCCAAGCGAAGAGAACGGACTGTGACTGTGTAAGCACGGTCCCTTCAATAAGCAAAACAAAACCCGACCCAAAGACGTTTTAGAAAGCAAGCGGGTCATAAGAAAAACGAAATCAAAATGTGTGGCTACATAATGGCACTTTATCTTCCTCTTTTGCCATGGACTACCTTATCCACTAAATCGTGGCTGAACCCAACTCACCCAATTGCCAAATCAGTATCATCACTTGTTCAATGGCTTCAAATTATCATCTTCATCCTTCAAACCCAATTTCCTTCACCTCAACTTTCTCTCTCAAAAGTCATCTCCCATGGCTTCCTCTACCCTTTCCTCTACCACCCCATCTCAGGTACAATCTGCATTCTCTAATCTAATTCAATAATAATTCAACCCAAATTGTCAAAATTCAAACTTTTCATGTGTGCTGTTTTTTCCCATTTAAGACTAGTTGTTTTGGTTTGTGGTCTTTTAGAAATAGCCTATCTGGGTTAAATAAGGCTAATTGTTGTTGTTGTTGTTGTTGTTGTTGTTGGAAAATCATGCAAATTGACATCTCTTTGGTTTGTTTAGCTATGCTCAAGCAAGAGTCTAATTATTGTTGTTGTTGTTGTTGTTTGGGAAATTTATGCAAATTGACATAAATTTATGTGGTTTGTTTAGCTATGCTCAAGCAAGAGTGGAATTTTTGCCCCATCAATGGCTCTGTCCAAAAACAGCAGAGTCAATGTGGTGATGGGTAAAGAGAGAGTAGGAGGGATGAGAGTCACGTGCCAAGCCACGAGCATCCCAGCTGATGACAGTGTGCCAGACATGGAAAAGAGAAATCTAATGAACCTGTTGTTGGTGGGTGCCCTTTCTCTTCCAACTGGTTTCATGTTGGTTCCTTATGCTACTTTCTTTGCTCCTCCTGGGTAAGCCATCATCACTTTCTTCCCCTTTAGAAAATCATATATTGTCATGTTTTCATGTGTATAATATAATTAGCTTGAGAAAGTGAGTTTTCACTTCTGTGTTGTTTCCTTCATCAGTGTTGATAGTTGATTGGTTACCTCAATGTTTGAAGTTTAAGAGTGACAGGAACCTATGATCTATCCTAAGTTGGTGTTAATGGATATCAGAATATGTTTTTGCTTTAGTTCTAGTTTGGTATCAGGAAATGAGTGGAAGGATTGGTGTGGAAAAAGAAAGTAAATTGGGGAACTATAGTTGGTCGTCAGAGATTCATGGCAAAATCAGTGGGCGTGGTAACGAAATTGATTGGAATTCCACAATTTGTTAACATGGACAGAAAGTGCAAAAGTTGTAATTGAAATAAGTGAAGAACCTATGATCAATCCTGAGGTCATAGTATTGTATAGACATTGTAATTGAAATAAGTGAAGAACATATGATCATTCCTAAGGTCGTAGTATTATAGACATTTAAAGAAGCATTTTTTTGCTTTGTCCTGAACACTTCAATGATAAATTACCTACTGTAGAAATGTATTCTATTCGTTAGGTTTAGCTCTCCATATATTTAAATGTTATTCATACAAGCGCAAAACATATATAGGGAGGCCGTACAGACCGTTTCCTATGCGTCTAGTAGTGATACTTTTGGGCTGAATATTTCATTTATTTTTATAACTCTACGTAATAACATTGAACTGGAAGTGAAATATTTCGAGCTAAAGTTGATACTTTTGGCCATTGTACAATACGACGGCGGTGCACAAGACTGTTTGTCATGTAGGAACGTTATTTGCATCAATAATGTTTATGTCACTACTACAGTGCGTACAGGCACTAGTCCTACATTCTTTATGTTGATGTCTGAGGGAAAAAAGGAAAACAAAGAAAAAGTATTGATAACTAAAATCCATCTCTTTTGTTCTCTTATTCATTTACATCTTTTCTCAAGCATTATTTTTTTTGGGGGGAGGGGAGGGAAGTGCTGTAGGAAGTTGGAATTGCGGATATACAGATGCTTATATGCTAGGATTGTGTTCTTAGTTTTGGTGATCCATTATGATCACTTAATGTGTAATGCTGCTTTAGTTTCCTACCTAATGTTGGCTTTTTTGTTTGAATGATCAACATGAACAGTTCAGGAGGTGGTTCTGGTGGTACCATTGCTAAGGATGCTCTTGGAAATGATGTTATTGCAGCCACATGGCTCAAGAACCACGGACCAGGAGACCGGACCCTCACCCAAGGACTTAAGGTATCTTTTATAGGCTCCTGCTGTATGTTTTTCTAATCCTTGTCATACGTGGAATTGTGAAGATACATGCAAATCTTAGTTCTGAGGGTCGACTTTGTTCTCTTTCATTGAAATGAGACCCTGCAAACATTTGAGATGTGTTTGGTTCCGAACATAATATCAATAGTCCATTACAATATCCAATTTAGGTTATCTTGCCGTACTCGTTGCAGGACTTTGGTTTGTGATATAATTTGTAAATATCATGAAACTTAAGGTACTAACAAACTGCATATATAGAATGAGAATCAGATGGTGTTATTTCTTTGAATGTACTTGCGCTAATGTATTTTAGTAGGTTTTGAGCACGCTAGTAAAAAAATTCAAATTGTTTTGAGAGAGCCTAGTGGGATTAGAACTTTGCCATTCCAAAGCATTAGTCTAACTAAGAGTTGCTTTATGTAAATTTTCTGTTGGACTTCAGGGAGATCCGACCTACCTGGTTGTGGAGAGTGACAGGACTCTTGCAACATTTGGAATCAATGCTGTCTGCACGCATCTCGGGTGTGTTGTGCCATTTAATACGGCTGAGAACAAATTCATCTGCCCATGCCATGGGTCCCAATATAACAACCAAGGAAGAGTTGTCAGAGGCCCTGCTCCTCTGGTAAGTTTGCTGTTGCTAGTTTCTCTGTAGAGTGTAGACTAAAGATACTTGGTAAGGTTGGCTTCTGGATCACACTAACATCTATATTTTCACTACCAAGATTCTGCTTTTAGGCCAAATGAGAAATGTTTGTTACTCGTACTCGGCTGCAATAGTCCGGCACAGATACGTGTCCACATGTTGGACTCGGCTACTTTCTGAAACTTCTTAATGTATTGGCCTATTACACAAATTCTAGACATCATGTCCTTGTCAGTGTCTCAAGTACCCAACAGGGGGTAATGTAGGTTCAGTTAAAATTCTGGTTAAAAATCTGAAGTAACATACTGTGCATGTGCACCACTTAATGCAAGACCCTCTCAAACACTGGCTAACAGAATTTTCGCATTGTGCCCAAAAATTTTGCATTAGATATGGCTTGAATGATGAATATATTTAGCATTAACTGTCCGATTCCTTATAATAGCTGAGTAGTGTTGAAAACCAAGGATAAGATGAGCTGACTAAAATTTATAATGTCTTGAGTAATATGTTCAAGGTTCCCTTTATCATTAATGACTTTAGCTTTTTGTCCATTATGAATCTAAGTTAGCATGATGGCCGATAAAGCTTCAAAACACTTGTGTTCTCATATATACTGAACAAATTTGTTCTGTTGTGATCTGACAGTCCTTGGCATTGGCTCATTGCGATGTAAATCCTGATGATGGAAAGGTGGTTTTCGTTCCATGGACTGAAACAGATTTCAGAACTGGTGATGAGCCATGGTGGAAAGTCTAAATTGTGAAGTGCACTATTTTGTTCTGCATTATGGAAATACAGTCTGTACCATAGTTAGCTTTTGTAAAATGAAATGTTCAAAGGTGCAAGAACAATGCCATCAAGCTTTAACCTAGCAGATACATTTCGCTGCCGTTGCAACTTGAATGCTGCTTGTATCTTATAATTCAATAGTGCTTTTGTTTTCTGCTAAAGATACATAATGTATCTAAAATATTCTATCATCAAGAATCGGAGTTGGAAATTGATCGATCTATTTTTTTCTTTTCTCGAACAAGTGGTGTAGGAAGTTTTATAATTATATCCCAGGAAATGGCATTTGAGATTTAAGATAGTACATGTTTGCCAGGGAATAGGGTTTGTGACAATACATGTTTGGTTTGATAATTTCAAATATGTCTTTTTATTGTAAACCATTGGTAACCAATGGTTTACAGCTTAGCCAGTACATGTTGGTTAAGCATCTTGGATGCCTATGTCGTGTTTGGTTTTAAATTGTTGTATTCTGTTATGTGAGTTTTGATTAGGTTTCATGTTTAGTCCAAAAATGGTGCAACTTTGGATTTGAAGTTCTTATCCTCAAGAAGTTTAAATATTTGCTGAATCACTGTACTTCGTCGACATTTCTTTTGTTCACTATATGGTCGACGAAGCTGCTTTGGTTACTCGACTTCATTAGATGCAAGTGCAGCGTTTGATTAGAGGCCGACAGTACTTGATTCAATGTTTAGATTTAGCACATTACCATTAAGGGGGCGTTTGGTTCATTGTTAGGAAAGGAAAATGATATGAACCCAGTTCTAAACCAGGAATTCTTAAGAATCCGAAGAATGAGAGAAAAGAAAATGCAGAGAAGAGTATGTAATGGAGAATTCTTCTGAGCATAGCCATTAAAACATGAATTAAAAGAGAGAGATAAGAGAGAGTTTTTGGTGAGCAATGAGATATATTTCAGATAGATAGATACATCTCCCTTACCCATTTTCTATTTATAGAGCTGGATGCTAACAAACCTCCTGCCAGCTCATAATACAGACAAAATGAAATAACGGCTAAAAGCTGAAAAATGAATAAAATACTGACAACAGAAAATATCTCTAACAAGATTTATTCCCTAATCATTGTGCCATCATTTGAGTAGTCACGTGTCAGAATATTCCACCAATATTCCATCAAGAATTTGTGATCATATCATAGCCTCCCCCATCAAAAACCCTTGACCTCAAGGGTGGAAGTCAGGATACTTCTTAAGAAGGTCATAATAAAACTCCCATGTAGCATCCTCCACTGGCTTGTTTAGCCATTTGACAAGGATCTTGGTGGCAGCAACCCTGCCTCTCTTCACCAGCTGTCTGTCTAGAATAGCCTCAGGAATAAGAACTTCATGCTGCTCAAAAGTGTCCAAGGGAGGCATAGTACCAGGCTGGAAAGGACCATGAAATTGCTTAAGCTGTGAGACATGAAAGGTAGAATGAACTCTTGAGCCTACTGGTAAATCAAGCTTGTAAGCAACTTGCCCCACTTTATCAAGGATTTTAAAGGGACCATAGAACTTAGGAGAGAGTTTCTGAGAGCTCCTATGGGCAATGGTGCTTTGTCTGTAGGGCTGTAACTTCAGCAGCACAAGATCTCCAATGGCAAAACTCCTGTCACTCCTGTGTCTATCTGCTTGCTGCTTCATACGATGCTGTGCCCTCTGGATATGAAATTTCAGCAGCTGAATCATCTCTTCCCTTTTCTGAAGGCTCCTATCTACCAGTGCCACTTTAGATTCCCCTGGCAGATAGGGTAGGTGTAATGGAGCAGTCTGACTATAGAGAACTTCATAGGGTGTGAAACCAGCTGCTGTGTGCCATGTGGTGTTGTACCACCATTCAGCTAGGGAGAGCCACTTGTGCCAATCCTGTGGTGTCTCTGAGCAAATGCACCTGAGATAAGTCTCCAGTCCCCTATTCACCACCTCTGTCTGGCCATCTGTCTGAGGGTGGTAACCAGAGGACAACTGTAAATCAACTCCCTGCAGACTAAATAGCTCCTTCCAAAACTCACTGATGAAGATGGGGTCCCTATCACTCACAATTGCATCTGGCAAACCATGCAGCTTAAATACATGGTCATTGAAAGCCTGGGCCACAGTTAAGGCAGAAAAGGGATGTGAGAATGCAATAAAGTGGCTAGACTTACTTAGCCTGTCCACTACAACCATGATCACCTCCTTGCCTTGTGATGGAGGTAACCCTTCTATAAAATCCATACTTATATCAGACCATACTCTCTCTGGGATTGGAAGAGGTTGAAGTAACCCGGGATTGGCAGCTAAATCTGGTTTACTCCTCTAACAAACAGTACAGTGCCTCACAAAATTGTGTACATCCCTTGTGATACCCTTCCAGTAGAACAGTTGTTTGACCCTCTTCAAGGTAGCTTGTCGTCCAAAATGACCAAGATACAGGGGCTGCATGCATCCGTTTCAGAATGGTGTATTTCAACTGAGGATCATTTCCCACTACCAACTTATGTTTTCTCCTCAAGTAACTCCCTTGCCAGCTGAAGTGAGGATGTTTCTGTGGATTTGCTTGGATTTCTTTGATGATCTGCTGCATTGTAGAGTCAGATGCCCAACATGCTTTCAACTGGTCACACAAGGGTGTATCTACAGTTTGCAGAGCCATGAGCATGAGGTCAGCTCCATGTACCCTGGACAAGGCATCAGCAGCATGGTTCTCTTTGCCCTGCTTATACTGGATCTCATAATCAAACCCTAGGAATTTAGCTAACCACTCTTGTTGGAAGGGAGTAGACACTTTTTGCTCCAGCAAATGTTTAAGGCTTTTCTGGTCAGTCTTAATGATAAAATGCTTATTCATGAGGTATGTACCCCATTTTTGCACAGCAAAAACTACTGCCAGAAGCTCCTTTTCATAAATTGACAACCCTTAATGCTTAGGACCCAGAGCTCTACTGATGTATGCCAAGGGATGTTGCTCTTGCATGAGGACTGCCCCAATGCCAGTGGCACATGCATCAGTCTCAATGATAAAGACCTTGGAGAAGTCAGGTAAAGCTAGGACATGTGTTGTGGTCAGTGCCCTTTTGAGGTGTTCAAATGAGTCCTGTGCATCCAAATTCCAACCAAACTGGTCCTTCTTAAGCAGTTGAGTCAAAGGTTTTGCCATAATGCCATAATTCCTGACAAACCTTCTATAGTATCCAGTGATACCCAAAAAACCCCTAAGCTGCTTCAAGGTAGTAGGTACTGGCCATTGTGCAATGGCTTTGACCTTCTCAGGATCAGTTTCTATGCCCACAACAGAAATAAAGTGACCTAAATACTCAACCCTTGTCACAGCAAAAGCACATTTGCTTCTCTTAGCAAACAATTCATTCTTTTGAATTACACTGAACACCAACTTCAAATGATCAATGCGGGAGCTCAAATCAGGACTATAAATCAAGATATCATCAAAGAATACTAGGACAAATTTCCTTAGAAAGGGTGCAAACACAGCATTCATAAGATTTTGAAAGGTAGCTGGGGCATTTGTTAAGCTAAATGGCATAACCAAGTATTCATAGGGCCAGAATGGGTCTTAAAAGCAGTTTTAAAAATATCAGAGGGATGCATCCTCACCTGATGGTACCCTTGCCTAAGATCAATTTTGTTGAACAACTTTGCTCCTCCCAGTTCATCCATTAATTCTTCTACCAAGGGTATAGGGAATTGATCCCTTATAGTTAACTTGTTCAGCTCTCTGTAGTCCACACAAAGTCTCCAAGTCCCATCCTTCTTCTTAACCAAGACAACAGGTAATGCATAAGGGCTTGAGCTCTCTTGTATGATGCCTTTTGTGAGCATCTCATTAATAATCTCCTCAATAGCATCCTTTTGTAAGCAAGGATATCTATATGGTCTCTGGCTCACAGGATTTGCACCTGTTTTGAGGGGAATTTTGTGGTCATACCCTTGTCTGTGAGGTGGTAAGGTTTCAGGTTCTTCAAAAATGCAGGCATATTGTTCTACTAAAACCATGATTTTAGCAGGGGTTAGCTCTTGAGGCTCAGGAATATTAATGCTGAAACAAGAACTTCTCACTTGCAGGCTAGGCAGCTCATGCATCTGAAGCATGGCCAGCTGGGGTGAGTGCTCCAGCACCTTGCCTAATTTCTTTTGTTTCAGCAACTTAGCAGAGGGAGGGGTGGCACCTCTAATGACATGTCTCTTTCCATTAAGTGTGAATTCCATTATCAGTTGCTCAAAATCAAAGATCACCCTGCCTAAGGTCCTCAACCATTGAATTCCCAACACCATGTCACATCCCCCTAGGGGAACTGTCATCACATCTGCTGAGAAATGTGAATTCTGTATCTGCCAGGTAAATCCTCTACATATGGCAGTAGCTATGAGTTTGTTACCATCAGCCACAGCCACTGCTAATGGGCCTATTTGATCAGTAGGGCACTCCAATCTTGCAGCTACATGCACATCAAGGAAGTTATGTGTACTTCCACTGTCCACCAATATATGCAAGGCCTTTTTCTTGTAGTAGCCAGTCACTCTCATTGTTTGACAGTCATTCACACCAGTCAGAGCATGCAAGGAAATATGGGGATTGCTCTCAACAACCTGAGTTTCCTCCTCTGCAGCAGCTTCTTCAGAAGCTTCATTTTCCTCCTCCTCAACACTCTCAAGCAAATATAGCAGGGGTTTTTTGTGTTTAAGGTGATGTCCGGGGGTAAATGGTTCATTGCATATAAAGCATAGTCCCTTGGCTCTTTTGTCAACCATCTCAGCTAGGGATAGTGGTTTGTAAGCAGGTTTTGAGGGTGGTCCTTTTAACAGGGCTGGTGTTGAAGTAGATGGCCTGTGGGTGTGTATGGACATGGGTTCAGGGTGAGGGGTGGATGAGAAGCCTTTTGTGGAGCTGAGGTAGTTTTGTTGGTAGGGTTTAAAAGTGGTGGAGGGTGTTTTGTAGCTAGGTTTTTTTGTGGAGTTTTCATATAATCTGGCCAGTTTTTATGCTTGTTGTACAGATTTTGGGTTGAACATTCTCACAACAGGTTGTAAATTGTCCTCCAAGCCAGCAATAAAACTACTGATTATGTATTCATCAGGTAAACTTACTCTAGTCATCAAGGAATCAAAATTGTCATGATAATCCTTAACAGACCCTACTTGTTTTCAGATTCTTAAGTTCAAGCATTGGATTATCATACAATTCCCCATATCTTTCATTCAAAACATTAACATACTCAGACCAAGTGGGGAGTGTAGTAGTTAATCTAGACTTAACATAAGACTGATGCCATTGAAGTGCTCTTCCTTCCATATGAATATAAGCCAGCTTAACCTTCATTTCCTCGGGGGTATTGTCAATGGAGAAAAACTGATCACACTTATACAACCAATCTTTCAAATTATCACCATGAAACCTTGGAAATTCTAGTTTAGACAACCTAGTCATTCCATTATAACCAGAGTTTCCAGAGTTACCTTCACTGGAGGTACCAGAACTGACCCTTGAGCTTGAAGAAGGAGTGCGGTTGGATTCTTCAGCTATCATATGTAATAGTAGTGTGACCAGCTGATCTAGCTTCTGATTAGTGGTGTCTAATCTAGACACCAAATCTCCTGACCCACTAGCTTGACCAGCCATTGCTAGAGATCCGAGGATTCACTAGCTTTGATACCACTGATATGAACCCAATTCTAAACCAGGAATTCTTAAGAATCCGAGGAATTAGAGAAATGAAAATGCAGAGAAGAGTATTTAATGGAGAATTCTTCTGAGCATAGCCATTAAAACATGAATTAAAAGAGAGAGATAAGAGAGAGTTTTTGGTGAGCAATGAGATATATTTCAGATAAATAGATACATCTCCCTTACCCATTTTCTATTTATAGAGCTGGATGCTAACAAACCTCCTGCCAGCTCATAATACAGACAAAATGAAATAACGGCTAAAAGCTGAAAAAGGAATAAAATGCTAACAACAGAAAATATCTCTAACAAGATTTATTCCCTAATCATTGTGCCATCATTTGAGTAGTCACGTGCCAGAATATTCCACCAATATTCCATCAGGAATTTGTGATCATATCAGGAAAGGAATCAATAAAGGAAAATAGAGGAATGGAAAGAAATAGAATTAATTACCCTTAGCATGTTTGGTTGGGGGTAATCAGGAAAGAGAAAGGGGTATAAACAATGTGATTACCTTTGATAGTGTTTGGTATAAAAACACGCGAAAACGATTCCATGATTCCGTTAATAACATTACCTGTTTTAGGGTAATCACGATTCCTTGCTCTACCCCTGGTATTTCAATTACCCGACACCCACTCACCCTGTCATTCCACTTCCACTACCCCCTCCCTCTTTCTCTCTCTCATCCGGTGATACAAGGTTCGTGCTTCCTTATTTGCATTGCTATCTTGTCCTCTTCCCTCAGCCTACCATAGTGATGGTCATTAAAGGATAGATGAAGTGAATATTGGCTTATTGAGATCAAGGGATGGTTGTAGACAATAGCTCTCTAGTGGGTCCTATAAAAAAAAAAAGGCTCTCAAGAGAAAATTAAAATTATTTTTGGATAGAAAATTATTGGATCACTAGGAATGACTTTGTCATTTGCTAAATTGCTACAGATAGAATATTATCCAAAATACCTTGATGATGAAATTTAATTTTAACTTTTTTTTAAAGTGGAGATGAGATTGTAAAAAGAAAGAAAAAATGTACAGTAATTTCTTCTAAAATAGCTTTAACATAACAACACCTCAACAAAAATAGAAATAAATCTATCTCCGAAAAACATAAAAAGTGGATTGATTCTCTACCAATCAACCAAACAATAAGAAAGAGAATGGAAGGGATTATATTCCTTTCTATAGTCAACCAAACAATAAACTATACTAGTAACTGGTGTACCAAACATTCTCTGGTAGAAGTTTAGTTTTTCGTTTAACCACATGTTCACCAAAGTCCTTTGGGCCAAGGTTAATCCTGTCCATACCGGGTAGGCCGTAAAGTGCTTCCCATAAGTAGTTTGTCTATTCACAAGATTCGAACCCCCGACCTTGCTTAACGAATGAGAGTGCCAAACCACTCACACCAACCACGGCTTAACCACACAATCAAAATCATAAATGATAGGTCTGAATCCCCTGCTCATGTGTAACGGAAGTGATTTACTTTCTGCCCCTGCTCAAATTTTGTTTCAATACTGCTCACAAGTAAGAGGTATCCTGATTAGTAATGACCCTAGTGTACGTATGTTGGTAACATGCGGTGATTAGTGTTCTCTCATTTTATGGTTTATCGATGCTACTAGGTAAATACCATACTTTGGCTATGTTTGGCAAAATTAGTTATAGCTCTAATTGTTAAATGTTAAAAAATGAAAGAACTAATAAACTAGTTGTAGTTGTAGCTACAAGTAAAAACTAGTATGAATGGCTTTCAAAAAAATTACATGTAGCTGCAGAAAATAATCTGCCAACTGTTTGGTAGCAGAAAGTAAAACACATTAACTGCAAGTTTTAAACTGTAGCTTTTATTGAAAATCTAATTGTATGTGCAAAACATAGCCTTGGTACTTCAACCTAACCTTGAACCAACTTACCCCTGACACTGTCAGCTTTCCTTTGTGTGTCAGTGTCACTAAATTACTGTTTGTTCAGCGACTATAAACAAGTTTTCAATAATTTGAGCGTCTTGATAACTTTAAAATTTTGCATCCCACAACAACTTGAGTTGTGATAACTGATAAACATAATACTTGATGTCCTTTTAACATAGTAAAATAAAGAATTTTCTGCATGTGTCCATCACCATATATGGTTATATTGGGATGCTTTGCTCAATTTATATACTCTTTGGTTTTTTTTAATGCTGTTGATTTTTCTTGAGTTGCATTTGTTTTCCTGGATTTGTTTCATCATATATGTTTGAAGTCCCATTCTTGGTGTTGAATGATATTGTGTTGATTTATTCTGTATAGGAGACTTGGAATGAGTAGCTGCTTTATTTCACCTTTTCCTAATATTCCTCATTCATATTATTGTTCTATTATTGTTCTCACTGTTGATAATTCCATGGATTGTGATTATAGATTGAATTTGCCGGCAATTCTTTCACCAAATTTTGTCCCTATTTGTTTTACATGGAGTGCATTATCTTACAAACTTCCTTGCTAAGTAATAAAAAGACATAAAAAAAAGAAAAGAAATTTAGAACTTGGAGACTGAAGATGCAAACGAAAATAAAAGACATTATAGTTTCGGTCCAGCTACTCAATTTGCTCTTACTCGCCATCTTAGCCATTTAGAATGTTTTATGGAAAAATTCAAGATGAATGCCCCTCACCTTATAAACCAATAGAAGTGAAGTACTCACTATTTAAGCAAATGCAAGTGGAGATCCTCAGGAAATAGCTCAAAAGTATCAATTCTTTTCGGAAGTCTTTCTTCTCATTCTTTTTCCTCTCACATCTCCCTATTATAATCCAATAGTTCATTGTAGAAAAATCTAAATTCTAATTAGCATGAACAATTTCTTTGACCAAGACAATATGTTTGGTGAAATTAATAATTCTATTTAGATAACAAATAAAATTTGAAATTGAAATTTTTTAAGTATTCAATGACTAGGATTTATGGGTGGTTTTGGTGGCTAAGTCGGGTGTGGTGGATGAGGACGTTGTGGCAAGGTGGGAAGCTGTGGCATAGGGCATGGTGGTCGGGGGGCCACGGGGCCGGTACTAGTTGGGAAGTTACGCAGTGGAGAGAGAGAGGAGCGCAAAGTGGAGAGAGATGTCCGTGGGGTCGGTTCGACGATGCCGAGTGTGTTGAAGGATTCGACGAGGGTGGGGGCTGATGGGAGGATGACACGACTAAAGGTGTGGGGGACGGGGCAGGAGGCCGACTAGGGAGGGTTCGGGGAGGGAGAATTTTGGGAGGGGAGGAGGAGCAAGAGGGGCGTTGGGACGGGGAGCTGGGTATGACACGGGGGTGGCGTCATTTTCTAGGTGTTGGGCGTTTGGGTGGGGCTAGGCGTTGCCGGGGGGGTTGGGTTTGACGATAGGGTGGCGCGTTGTGGGGGTGGGGTTGATTAGGGGAGTAGCGAGGTCGGGGTCTGACGACCGTGAAAGGGGGGAGGGGGGTGCGGGCGGGTTGGTTCTGACAGGGGGTGACACGTTGATTGGGGTTGGGGTGGTAGTGGGGCTGGATCTTATAGGGAGTGGCGCGTTGAGGGGAATGGTTTTCACTCTTCTTTTTGTGACCCCTTGTTGACCCACATGTTGTAAGCCCTAAAATGGGCATTTGTGTGCGGCGGGGTAGTTGAAAGTGACTCCCGTTTAGCCCACGAAGTAGGCTTTGGTTTTCCATACTTCAGTCCAATATGAGTTTTTGTGTGCGACAAGGTGTTAAATGGGAAAGTTTCACATTGGTGAAAAATGAGAGCCTTAAGGTGTTTATAATTAGAGAAATTACTTCGCCTATTGCCATTTTGTTTTGGGTTGGAACCTCCTTAATGTGTTTAAACACTCTCTTTAATGGCCTTAATTATTAAAATTTATCAGCAGGGTTGGGGTCCTGGAATGGTAATTGAGTTGGAAGTGGAGTTGGATTGCATGTTAAATGTATAAGTTCAATTCTTGTTACGCCTCTTTGCCCGATGCTATTGCATACATTGGGGGTTGATCGAGGGCATACTTAAGTATTTGGGGCTCAATTACTTGCTAATAATGCAATGCAACCATTTTATAGAGTAGATGTGAGTTAAAATTGGACCATCCAATGTAATCACAATTGCTCAACTTTAACCCATGTAAAGATGATTATTTTGGATGGTGTAATCAATCTCACATTTTCTATCTCTTTCCTCCCGCTCCTTGCTTATCCACATCACATTTATACTATAAAATGATTGCATTGCAATACGTTGCATTGCATTACTAGCAAGTGAACAAGTCCTTAGTAGCTACAGGTTTCTAGTATCTATATTAAATTGAAAGCAGTTGGAGATGATTTGATTTTCATTTATTTATATGCCCTTAAAAAACAAAAATTAACTGCACACATGTAGAGTAATTATACAATAGACGCATGTTAGGATATGGAGCCTAAGAATGAGGCATAAAGTGAATGAGAAGCCCGTATATGAAGTCGTCTGACCCGACAAAGACGAATGGAGAACTTGCGTGGACGAGCGAGGTTAACAGAGAGCTAAAATAGGTTCGACTAGTTATGAAAGGTGCCTTTGCCCGCCTGGGCAAACCCAAGGGCAAACCCAACATATTGGTGAATTTTTATATCTGCCGTTTATACGTTTTTTCCCTATATACCTTTACAAAGAAAGAAATATTTTACAATGTTGACAATGTACAACTGTTAAGTATTATTTTTTTCTCCCTGAACGGAAGGGAAATAGGCTTCATGAAATAGTCGGAGCACCCAGAAACAAAAAAGAAAGAGAAAGGAAAACAAATGAAACATAACTGATTGCAGAATAAAATCTAACGCGAGACGATTCATTGAAATGTTAACGACACGCAAAAGCGAACAAAATAGAACATGCATAACAAAATGTAATGGGATAGAATTTGTAAAACAAAAGGAAATACATCAGAGGACTACGAAAGAACAGAGTCCTAATTATTGCATAATGAAGCTTGCTTTCTTTGCTACCGTTGTACAATGGTAGAATGGGCCACATCTTCTGTATGTAGTATTGTTTTCTTGGATATGAGTTCAGCCAATTTTAGTAAACTTTCATGGAAAATCTAATATCACTCCAACAACTTTTTCTTGAATCAGCATCCATAAATTATCAATATGACATTTATTTGTCAATGTCCCTCCAATGGCACAACGTATTGCAAATTTGCCTCCTATTACTGCATGAGTCATGTAAGCTCGACCACTTAAGTTAATAGCGTCTAATAGATTCTGGTTCATTAGTGTCTCATTTTGATCCTCGCCCTTCAATTTGAAGCACACCAAAGAAAATTTTCGAGGCACCACTAATTCAAACTTTTTGTCTTTCTCAACCAAGAATTCAAAATATTTGGCCATCTCTATATCACTTCTTATATGGGAGATCAAATTTGTTAAACCATAGTGACGGATGACAACCCAAAGTTTTAAAGCACGAAAACGCCTACTCAAAGCTATTTGCCAATCCTTGTAATCTATGACACCCCCCATTTCAGTAGCTTTGTTTTTGAGTATTTCTGGATCCGTTGAAAGAGAATCAGTTAGAGCTCTGGGGTGTTTGAGCCACAAACAAGAACAATCCATGTTTGTAAGTAGCCATATGTGTGGGTTCATACTTATTGAATCAACAAGCTCTACTCCATTCAAGTAGTGTCTATATTCCGGACACATGCAAGCACTTCCTGGACAAAGAAAATGAAACATACCATTTTCACATGTAAGATATATATTCATCAAACAAACTAAAGCAATGCTCTTTAGAGGATATTAGTAGATTGAAAACTCGACAAAGCTTAAAAAATAGGTCTTTGTTCTTTTTACAGGAAATTCAATGATCACTCAACGAAGCGCCCAAGCCCATAGTCTATAAGGAGTGGTGCAGCTAGTAGGCTGCTCTAGTGTGCATTCAAAAACTATTGGTTAAGATATGCATCTCTTGCCTACCTTGTGATATCCTTATTACCACTTCTACTTGGGAGATATGGAAAAATAAAAATGACTATATATTTATGACTATATCACATACCCCTCCCCCTCTTATCATGTCAATTAAAAGTGGGTTTTCAGTTTTTCCCTTACTCACTTTACCCTTTATGTAGTTATCAAATTTGGGGGGAAATTCTTTTGGTTTGGTTTTTAATTTTGCCCAATATTCTCCTAATTTACCTCGATTTCCAGTTATTAAATCTAGTTACTTCCAAATTTTGTGCAGTTCCTTCCTCCCCTTTGTGGTCCCCTTTATTATCTAAGCAAGTGTGCTTAAATAAGCACATTGCTTTTTTGCAAGTGTGTCTAAGAATCCCAAATATTGGTTAGCACACCCTAATCATACCCTCTCTCCTCTCTAAGCACACCAATAAAAATGCCCTAACAAATAAATTTTGACTCCGTCACTGTATCCCATGGACTATCAAGTACTAAGTAATGACTCAATAATGCCGAGAGGAGGGAGCGAAACCAATATAGGTGGTGTTTGGCCTAACTTGTGAGAAGCTTCTAGTTTTTTTCCCTCTTTTTCTTACAAACCCCCCCTCCACCTCCTCCTCACCCTCATTTTCAGCTTCTAAGAAGCTCAAAACACCCATTGGGAGGCCCAAAAGTAGAAGTTTCAATTTGATGCTTCTACTTTTGGGGCTTCTAGGGGGTCCTAGGAGGTGGTTTAAGCTTTTTGGAAGTTGAAAATGAGTGTGAGGAGAAGGTGAAGGGAATGGTTTGTTAGGGAAAATAGGGGAAAAAGTAAAAGCTACTCATAAGTTAGGCCAAACATGCTCATAAAGGCTAAATGAATGGAAATTAGGACATTCAAATGTTGATATGCTATTTTATGAAACCCCAACAAATTATTGCAAAGAACCACTCAATTCTAATCCGCTTAATTGTCATGGTGATGCGGTATCTTAATTTACGAAATTAACTAATCAGTAGTCCATCTCTTAAACTCGAACCTTTGCTTTTCCACGGTCTCCAAGACACCACTTTGACCGTAAATAACTATAATTATATGAATATAAAAATTATAATACATTTTTTTGAAAGTAATTTTAAAAATGAATCTAACAAAAGTATTTTCATAATATGAATCTTTATATATTTTCTTAAATTAATGGTCAAAGTTTGTTAAGTTTGACCTTTAAAAAGCAAAGGTTCAGATTTTTTTGAAACGGAGGGAGTATATTTTGTTCAGAAAAACAATTATTGATAATCTTTCTTTTGAAATATTATCACTCATTATTTAGATGACTTACCCGCATAAGCAGCATCAACATGAAGCCATGCACCAAAGCATTTAGCAACCAAGCCTAGGCCATCTAAAGGGTCAATTGCACCCGATGGCGTTGCCCCGATAGACGCACAAATATACATAGGCACTAGTCCTTCTTGTACATCAGCTTCAATGGTCGCCCTTAAATTGTTGGGTGACAATGCATAATCTGTAGAGGATGAGGTGAGAACTACGCGGAAATTTCGAGGGGGAATCCCAACAAGTTTAGCAGCCTTTTGAATGGAAAAATGGGCCTGGTCCGAAGCGTAAACCACCAGTTTATTAATCATTTCTTCACCTAATACGTTCAACGCACGATCTCTCGCTGCCGCTAGAGTGCACACCATTGCCTCACATGTACTACCTGTAAAGCATGAGATTGTGTTAAACTGTCAACATTCATTTTTGGTTCACGACCAAGGATATTCCCTGTTGACTACAGTGACTAATCCCCGCGCTGGTTTGTAGGCACCTCAAACAGTGGGACAGCTGGTCAAGGAATTTAAACCTGGTCCATGCCCAAGGCGAGATTCTAATGTCAACATTCATGGTGCTTGTATATTTACTACAAAGAGGGGGTATGGCATATGTACATAGTACAAGGGTTGAGTATTTTGCTTTCAAAATGATGTATTTGCAAAAATACAAACAATTTGGTTCATTTCCACGGTGCCGTGCCATGATTTTGGCGACTTGCTGGCCAGAAAATAATGATGGGGTCGATTTGTGTTGTTATAAGAAGTAACTAGTTTTCGAATTCGGGCTATGTCCCGAGTTAGTATTTTATTTATGTATTGTAATATGTATTTTTCTCAAAAGTTAGAATGAGACAATACATATATATAGGGAATTTTTTTTTTAAAATGAAAGGTGACGTCAAAGTTTTCTCAACTAATTCCACAAAGTTGTTTTAGAAGTTGGGTTATAAATGGACTCCTCACGGTGATCTCATTACTAAGAATATACTGATCTTGAATTCTATCCCTTTTTTTTTTATGTTGGAATAATTGCTCTAAGTGAGCCCATTACTAAGCATATACTAATCTTGTAATCTATCCTTTGTTTTTATTTTTATTTTTTATTATGCTGTAATTCACTATAAAGACATTTGTAGGTAAATATAGGTTAAGCACAAATAGTTGTCTTTTCTTTTCCTTTTAGAGAACTTGATTCCAAGACATTGGTACAAAATTGATTTTGTTTCCTCCCAGAATATTTTTATCTTAGACATTACTATAGCTCCCCTTTATAAAAGGGAAAAAAAAAGACATTACTATAGTATTCCAAGTACATGAAAAATATTCTCTTTTAGAAATAAAAATAAAACAACATGGAAATGATACTTGAATAAGATTTATTCCTTGAATAAGGTTTTCTTTTTTTTAATAATCTAATAATATATTAATCCATTTTAGATTGTGTTTAATAAGAAATATGAATAGTCTATAACAATTATTACTCTCCATAATTAAAAAAGAAAAAAGAAAAACAAAGAATAACCAATCCATACGTGACATATGTTATGTATGGATTGGTTATTATTTGTTTTCCCGCCGACGACCTTATTGTGCTTAAATGTCCAAAATTGTTTTTTAAAATTTGTATATGTCGTCGAAAAAGTTTAAAATGCATGGTTTAGACCCCTATTTTAAAATACCATTTTAGTTATTCCGGGTAAAAATGTATAAAGTTATGCATTTCTCTCGGTTAGTCTGTGTCAACCTAGGCTGCTAATTGACCCAACCAATTAGTTAAAATAAGTCGAACAACGCTAGTAGCAGCAAAAATAATGTATGATAATGACCATACCATGCATGACACCACCACCTCCACAGGAGAAAAGAAAGTCTTGGGGAAGTTTGAGCATTTTGGCCATCCAATCCATGACAATGGATTCGAGCTCGGTAGCAGCAGGTGAAGAAATCCAACTGAAACCAACGACATTGAGTCCCGAACAAAGAATCTCCCCCACAATTGCATTGGCTGGAAAATTAGCAAAGAAATTGTGGCTTTGCCAATGTGTTAACCCAGGCAAGATTTTTGTATCAATATCTTTAAGAATATCCTCAAGGGGTTCAGAAATGTCCGGGGGACAATTCGAAATAAGTTCTCTTAGATAACCGGGTTCGACTTGGCTTTGAACTGGGAACTTGTCCACATTTTCATAATAGTTAGCTAGGAAATGTATAGCTTCTGAAGCTTCATTTGTAATTGTTTTTGGGTTTAAGGGCTGGAAATGGTTTTGTGATAAGTCAAAACTTCATCTTGATGAAAAACGTAAGCTTGTTGATAAATAGGGGTGGTTTTGCATTTGTTCTCACTTGAGTGTCTTTTCCTTATATACAGAAGTTAGTGCACATAAAAAAAAAAGGAAAAAAGTTAGAACAAATGCTAACAAACCATTGGAGTGTCCTTATTGTATGTTATGTACTCTAGAAAGTATGGAAGACTGTTAGTGTGTTCTTATCCACCAAAATGAATTGAATTGGAAGGATGAAGATAGGTGAGAGAGATAGTACATCATTGAATTAAATTAAACTCCAACGAACTGAATTGAATTGAATTAAATTCAATCGAACTGAATTGAAACTGAAATGGACAGTTACAATTATTGAGTAAGTCGAAAAGGACACATAGTGTCAATTTGCATTGAATGCTAACTAAATGTGCGTTATTTTTCACTAAATTGATTTGAACTCCACTAAACTCAATTCAACTAAACTAAATAGTACTCTGTGAGTGAAAAAAGTAAATCAGTAGGAAAATATTTTATTTACCCAGTGGGTGGCCAACTCACCTCAATATTGTGTCTATCTCTCTCCTACTTTAATTACTACTTTGAAAATAGAGGAGAGAGAATTGTGAAAATAGAGGAGAGAGAGATACATCCTTGAGGTGGGTTACCAACCAATTAGATAGATGTATCACTCTCCAAATCAATATTGAGAAAAAAAAATACTCGTAAAGTCGTAAATTACTAAACTCAACTCTATTAAATTGAACAAAATAAAAAAAAACAAATTATTAAATAGTAGAAAATAACACGCCCTAAAAACAATCATGTTTTCCAATTTGGGTGGGTTTGGGTGTGAGGTGGTTTTCGTTCCTCATCCCTCTTATTTTGTGGCTTTAAGTTCCTTCCGTCATCCCATTAATATTTCTGTCCAAAAAAGTAGGGACTTGTAACCGAAAAGGGGGAACCCACATTTGAAATATCTAACATTATTTTCCTGATTTGGAACCAGAAACAAACAAACAAAATAGAGAAAAAAACAAGAAAGAAACTTTTTTGATTTCTCTTGATAAACACGTGGGCGACTAACTCCAGGATCGTAATTCGTATAGAAATTATTGCATGGTTGTTGCCTTGTTGGAATTTGAGATTAATTTAGAAAAAATCTAGATATTTAGTATGGGAGCCCTTAGAGATGATATGTAAATTGGAGATTTTGAGGATGAGAATGAGGATGAGGATGATGAGATGAGGAGGATGAGAATGAGGATGGGATATGTATTTGGGGAATAGGGAATTTGTTTAGTTAATCTTATTACCTTGTTTGTTATGTGGAAATTAGATTTGAAAATAGATTACGAATTACAAAGTTACTTTAACGAAATGCCATTAAAAAAAAGAGGAGACAAAATCTGCAATCATTTTTAATAGGCATAATGGTAACTGAGCTTAGAAAGTTCCAATCTCTCGTCCAATTACGAGCCTCCCTGTGAAATTAAAAATGTGGGAATAAAGGCCTTTTAATCCCTATCCCTCACCCTCTCTATTCCCAATCCCTTACACCAAATATGGGATTTTACAATTCTATTTTTGTAATTGAGCATACATATATTGTACGAGAAGTTCCTTTAAGCTACCGTGATTAGTAATTACCTACGCTTGGTTGCTTTTCAAGATATCAATATATTGTACTCTAGTGATTGTCAATTATTTCTATTGTAACCTCCAATGAAAGCATTCGTTCATCTGCCGCTACGATTGCGGGGGAGTGTTAGGGAATATTATCTAGTAAATCTTAGATAATATAGATTAGCATAATATTATAGAGATTGTGTAATCTACAGTTTGCATAACACTAGTACTCTTTGATGACCTCGCAAGTGCACGAATTTATCGAAGTAGTAAATTATCGTCTCCCAAGAGGAGCGAGGGTATTTCGAGTACCAAAATGTCTAGAATTGGGAAAAAACTAAGCTAATTGGGTAAATTTGATGGTGGTTTAATTCAATAAAATCTAAAGCTAAAACTAAATTAATTAACTAAGATCAGAGAGAAGAGCAATCACAATTGTAAGAATCAAGATTTAAAGCTAGAGTTGGGGGTTCACCTAACTAATGATGCTCTAATGGAATGGATAATAATATAACATATAATCAAATGAGCAATTGTGTAGAGATACTAGGTTAATCAATGACTAAGAGCCTCTCTCAAGGTCACCAAAGAAATACCCAATTTCACCCTTCCACCTATTTTCGTGGGGTCAAGGTTTATTGGGCTGATTAAGCAACACCTAGTTCAAGTATCTCCAAAGGAAAATCTACCTACTTTCTTAGTTGAATCCATTTGTTTAGTCAATGAAACTCCTATAATTACCCTTACCCCCTTTCGATTTTAAGTTAATCACATAAAAGATAAGCCAAGTTCTCACTTAGGCATTTTATCAAACACTTTGAATTCACAAAGCTAAATGCACATACAATAACTCATTCAATCACAATATATTCACATCATCCAAGCATCAAAACACCATAGTTGTGCTAATCCCAACTCTAATAAGAGAAATTAGCCACTAAACATCATAAAGTCATTAACTTTAATCAACCAAAACATAATATTCAACACAAGAGAAATAAGTAAAGAAGAGAGAGAAAGAGAAAAGAGAATGTTCAAGAAGATCTTACAAAGGTGTTCAATAATCTTCCCAAAATAAAGTTCAACTACCTTTGAAATCTAAGAGATGAAGTTCTTCAATTTAACTATGGAGGCTAGACCTCTTTAAAGAGCTAAAACTAGGTTTAGAGTAGAATAGACTAAGATTCACTTAGTCTCTCCCAAAAATTAGGCTTTAAAAGGGAGTTTTTAAGTGGAAAAGAGGTGAACCGCAGCCTATGCGAACTGCGGGCTGTTAGGTCCGAACCATCGATAGGTTGCGGTTCGCACCTGGGCATTTTGAGTGAGACACATGCTAGGTACCGAACCACAAACAGGTTGAGGTTCACCCTTTTTGTTTGCGGTTGAAGCTGGTAGCTTTTAAATCTTCATTTCCTTGACCTTGAAGGTGAACCACAAATATGTTTGAGACATGACTTGCCAGCGGTTCATCCTTTGGACTTGTTCTTGGTTCTTCTTTGCACTCTTTGGTCGTTCTTGCTCAAGTCCGAGTGTCTTTCACATTCTTCTCAACACTTGGGGTCATTTCACCCACAAGATGACACACTTTGCTAATAATTTGTTCTGAATTCTAGAAAATAAAATAAACCAAAAGCGTAAACTAGAACAAAAGGGGATAAAACTAATAGAAGAGAACAAAAATCATCAACTATCCTAACAAACTAGGACTAAAATCTACAAAAATTATATACAAATGAGTGCTTATGACTCTTGTACCTATAAATACTTAAATAGGGATCGATTACATCAATAATAATGAAGTATTGTGTGGGGTTATTCATATTTACAGTCATTTCTCCTTCCTCCCCCAAACCCAGAACTCCAATGGAAAAACCCATAACTCCATCCTGCCACCGCCCACGCCTAACTCCAACCAACCCATTGCACCAATTGTTTCAATTTTAATTTCTCAATCTTTTTCACCATCCCCTAAATTTCACAATTTCACCATTCAAGTCAGATTCCATATTTTTCAAGACTCCACCATCTCCTCCTCTCCATCTTCACCATCTATGATTTGGGGGTTCAGGATTAAGGTTAGGGTAACCCTAAACCCCCAAATCCTTACTCATTATGATTTTGGTCTTAGGGTTCATCATAGCCATCTCTTTCCCCCTTTTTTCTAAGGTTTTCGAAATTTCTTCCGGCGAAGCCTTCAGATTCTTTCACTGGAAAAAGAGAGATGGACTGATGGTCAGCCGGTGTGGTGGCGGCATTGTTATTTAATGAGGCTCTTAAAATTTGAAAACTAATTAATTTTCAATTTATAGTACCAATGGAATAAAAAAGGAACCTAATGTCATTAACCTGTGCCCTAGAGCATAGGTTAGTGAAGCCGATTTAGTATAGAGATTTTTAGGGAGTCGGTGGTTAAGAGGTTAAAATGTTGTTGAAGTGAGTTTAATTTGTATCCCACATGGAAAGATTAAGTTGTATTGAGCATACATATAAGCAAGTGGGTTACTTTAGCGATTGTCAATTGGTTTCGGGTTGGAATTTCATTGGTCTTATATGTGTGCTCACTTGTTAAGACCCAATTATTGAATTTATCAAATGTAAAAAAGTTTTGAAAAACCTAAAAGGTTAGAAAGTTGTAGAAACCTATAATTTGAGAGGCTACAAAAAATATGAGAGAATGAAGAAAGATAAGGTGGAGCTAAGTACTAACCCAAGAGTGTTCATGTGTTCATGATCGAGAAGAAAGTTATGAGTCTTTAAAACAAAATGAGAATAGAACGTTATAAGAGTGTAAACATACATTGTTGGTCTCAATGTTGTACAACAAATACTTTGAATGAATATTAGAGAAAAGTAATTTGGGTCCATTACAAATCCGCTACGCAAATATTTTAACAATGATTGCTCCCTCCTCTCAACACCTATGTTAGATTTCGTTCAGTTGAGTTTAGTAATGTAATAATCAATTCAGTTCAATTCAGTGATGAAATAATTTGTTTACATTAATTTAATGATATTAATAGTTATGATTATTATCTCATGTATCACCATTTAGTTCACTAGTGTGTTAATCGATTCGATCATATCAACTCAATTGTGTGAAAAATAACACACTAGGAGACGACTGGGCTCTATTTTTTTGAAAGGAAGGAGCAATAACATTTTATAACTTATGTTTGCTATGACTCTATCAGGCTACGAAGGTCTTCTTTGGAATCAACGTTGTCGGCACGCATCTTGGGTTGTCCGAGGCCCTGCTCCTCTGGTAGGTTTACTGTTGCTAGTTTCTCTGTAATGTGTAGACTATGGGCCCTTTTTATCCACTGTCCCCTCAATTTCCAACTTCTAAGATGTTAAAATAAAGTTACAATTGGAAGTTGGAAACTGAGGAGGGAGTTGTTAGTTGCACAACGAACACAAGAGGGGGGGGTGAATTCTGTTACCCCAAATTTGCGAAATTTAAAACAAGTATAAAAGAAATACAATTAAAGGACTCGCCACTTAAATGGAAAATCCTTTGCAACTCACAAATGATAAAATATCATGGCCCGAATGGCTTTAAAGACTACTCTTTTTTTTATATTTTTTATTAACAGAAGAGTACATGACATGAATATGATTAATAACAAAATTAAAACAATGAAAACATGATGTACAAACCAACCATAATCATAATCAAAGTAGAACATGATTTAAAAAAGAGTTTGGAAAGGTTGAGAAAATTGCCCTCAGGTTAACCTTTTGTTGCACTAGAATTGAATGTCAATTGCTCTTGTATTTGCTTTGCTATTGTGTATGAAGTTGATCTTGAATGAGGCTTGATGAATGCATGAATGAATGTGATTAGGGTTGTATGAGAGAGAGGAGAGAGAGAGAGAGATTAGAGTTCTCTTGAGTTTAATGGGTGGAAATCCTGTAATAATGAGTCTTGGTCCCAAAAAACGGAGTTTAGAGAGGTATTTATAGGGATTGGGCCGAAGAAAACAGGAAGTTAGGGTTCCCGGGCCAAAAATGGTGCCCAGCGGCCCTCGGAAGCGTCACTGGAGGCTCAACGGCCCCGATAGTGCAGCATGGGCTCTGGCGGCATGCCGCTGGGGCTCAGCGGCGTTTCACGGCCTCTGCTCCCACGAAAATGCTGCTGGAGCGCTCGTTTGAGCTCCGATTGGCCTAATTGTTGGTGCGTTGGATTCCTTGTTCAAAGAGATTTCTTTTGACATTTTGTGGGATCAAATATCACAAGTATCCGATGAGTTATGGCCCAGACACTAAAGAAGTGTCCGTTTCAGCGCATTAATCATTCATCGGATCATATCTTTTTCAATTATAATGAGATTTTGGCCCATAATACATCATTGGAAATCTAATTCAAAGGGGAATACAAGCCATATGGGCTAATAATCCAACTAATCCTTGCATGACTAAAAATTAGTCTTGAACCGTGATATGCGGGTATGAGAACATCGATTTTAGCCCATATCTTCATTAAATTGTAACTTTTGACTCTGGTGTCCGATTGGGACAAACGAGATGGCGTTGGAAAGATTATGGAAAGGGATATTTATGGATAAAGAAATTAATGAGATCCTGAGTGAGGATGGATAAGGGGTTTCAATTGAGCATAAATACTTTGAGCAATGACATTCGTTTCTTTAACATGATTATAGGTTATCATCATTGGGCGCTACGCCAGGAGGGACACATTTGGGTGTCTACAGAAGCCCCCACTTTGGCCGAGCTTTGGAAAATCGACGGTCAAGTATTTGCTAAAAATCGCTGCAATGCTTTGAAAATGCTTTATGTTAGAAAAAGATGCGATAAAAGTAAATCCTGACTGCCTGTGGTCAGGGTTACCTGGTTTGCGAATGCAGACGCTGTGCTATTTGTGATAGCCCAGACGTCGAACAGTTTCGTGTCACTCCCGTGCCTTGCTTTGCAGACGTGGTGCTAATTGTAAGAGCCCATCGTCGGAGAGGTTTGCGTCGCTCCCGTGCCTTATTTTGCTTTGCTGTAATAATGCTTGTGCTTTGCTTTGTAACCTGCATGTTAGTTCAATAAAATAGGAAGACATAGAGAGTATGGAGATGCTATGTGACGGACCCAAAAGGACAAACCTTCTAGATGCGACGGGATGGACCTGCTCAATGCAACGGGACGGACCCAAATGGACGGACCTTGCTAAATGCAACGGAACGGACCCAAAAGGACGAACCTTACTCAATGCGACGGGACGGACCCAAAAGGACGGAACTTGCTAAATGCAACGGGACGAACCCAAAAGGACGGACCTTGCTAAATGCAACGGGACAGACCCAAAAGGAATGCTAGAGACAGACTCCAGATAAAGACACTCAAACTTAAGCGCAATCAATGCTATGTGCGTATGTGCTATGCATGTGCCTTGGAGGCAAAAAGTGCTTAGTAAGTGCAAATGAATGAGATGACACTAAAAGTGTGCAAATGCAATGCAAACTAGGCTTACAGCTCCATGCAACCTAGTAATGAATAATGATGCATGTGACTCAATAGTTATGACATATATGCGATGCTTAGGAGAATGGACTCCAAGGGATAAACGAGAGATTTCATTTTATTTGTAAAAGGATTTTTTTTTTAAAAAGTCTCCCTCTTAAGTTATGAGATAGATGCATGATTGGTGCCTCTGGGGCAATGGCAAAGCCCCCAGTTTACTGGTCGGACCATAAAGCGAGCAAGCTCATGCAGATGAGATTTCGAGTATCCAAACATCGTTTGCCAATAATAGGAGGAATCGAAGCCCCCAGTATCCATAAAGTGACTCTATGAGGAAATCCGTGAAGATGACATGGGTGATGGATGCTTAGTTGTAGTTATAAAACAAAGAGAAGGTAGCCATAGAAGCCAAAAAGTTTGAGCACAAAGTCAATGCAAGTGGGAGAATTCCATTGTAGAAATGTGGGATTATGAAAGAAATTAGGCTTGATGCAAAAAAGTATAAAATGGTGAAATTTTGTGAGATAGGGAGCGATGCAGGGTAGCAAATTTGAATCCAAGTCTTGGGCTCTAAGAGGGGTAAAATCACGAAAATTTTGAAACCCTTAAAACTTTGAGTTGCCATTGATGAAGTGATGCTTTTTGATTAGGACCATTAATGAATCTCATGTGTAAATGAAAATGGGTCTTGAGATTGAGAAAGATTAGAGTACGGCCGGGCCTCAAAGAGGTTACCTACGTATCCATGGAGGAATCAGGCTAAAACGTAGTTCGAGGACCTTTGATTTTTAGGACCCTAACTTTTTCCTGATCATTGTCTTCGATGACCGACCCAGCGGGCTTGCCTTTTTTGCCTAAGCCATTAAATGAATAGACTTAGCGGGCTTTTAAATGATTATGCCCTAATTTTTGCCTAGGCCGCCCTTTCGGGTTTTCAACCTAGCGGGCTCTTATTTATTAATTTTTTTTTTTATATGCTGGTGCACACAAATCTTTTAAGATTCATACCTCTAAGAGGTCTTTTGGATTGTAATGTTAGGCCAATGTGCGGGTTGCCAAAGAATGGATAACAAGGCTCAAATTCCCATAAAATGTCAAAAGAAATCTCTTGATTTTTAATATTTCGAGGTGAGGAACTCTCTTGATTTTTGGTGCTCTTTTTATGCCTTTGGAACTTTTGTTCCTCTCTTTTGAATTTTTGACATTTGCTTCTCCTTTTTTTTTTTTTTTTTTTTTTTTTTTGTAGTTTTCTCGCATCTCTTGAGATTTGCAGACACTTAGAAGTTGTTGCACACTTTCCATACCCCGGGTGAGGATAAGGTGGTTCAAGAAAGAATGTGGCTTGTGTTTAATGGCTCAAATGGGCTACAAGTGATAATTTGCATTGTGGATGACATGATAATAATGAAGGGTGCCAAGTGAATGCCTCATGTCCTCAGTATGACTTATTGGATGTGTGTCCATTTTTTATTTTTTTATTTTTCTTAGGTCCTCTTCTCAATAGTTAAGTCCTTGTATTGATTAAGTTTGGCAACTTAGATTCATCATTGGGTTTGCAATTATGAGATATTCCATGAATGAAGAAAGAAAGAACTGCAGGCCTATTTTATTCAATCAAAAGAAAGCAATAACAATGCTTTAAGGGAAATCCTAAGACAAGACTTGGACTCGACAAAGAAAGGAATGGGAAAGGAAATTCTCCAACTAGACTTTGACTCTATGATACTTGAGCTTGGGTTTCGCAACTGGGCTAATTCAAACTCTTGGGTTCATGGTGCATGGATGGCTTCATCGTCGATCAAATCTTGGATCTCGCGCTTCAAGTGCATGCATTCTTCAGTCATATGACCCTTTCCTTGATGGTACTTGCAGTAGGCATTAGGATTCCAGTTATTGCCTCTCTTATTGGGCTCTAGGTCCGGTGTGGGACCGATTGCTGAAATATAGCCTTCTTCGAGAAGTTTGTCGAATGCTTCATCTTGTGTCATGCTAAGAGGTGTGTATACTCTTTTATGCCTACTTACAATCACATTGACTTCATTTCCTTGATCGAATGAGCCTCCATTATTATTAGAGCCATGCTTGCCTTGCTTGTTTCCTAATTGGGTGAGGTGGTCATCTTTAATGGTCATGCCAACTTCAACCAGTTGGGCATAAGTAGTAATCGGCTGGAATTTCATGTGCTCACGATACTTGGGTGTCAAGTTGTGGACAAACATTCTAATTTGATCCTTTTCACATGGGCGATCAATCATTTCGGCGACCTTGCTCCTCCACCTTCTCACAAAGTTGGTGAATCCTTCTTCATCACATTGCTTGGTTATCTCTAGCTCTCTCAATGTCATGGGAGGCAAGACATTGTCAGTGTATCTCTCTAGAAATAAGGTGGATAAGTCTTTCCACTTTTGGATCTTTTAAGATGGCAACTTGAAAAACCAAGCCCTTACAGCGGGGTCCAAGGTTTGGGGAAAGAGATGGACATACAGATTGTGTTCAATCCCTCTAAGGCCCAATGCAGTAGTAAAAGCTCTAATGTGATCTTGTGGATCGTCGGTTCCTTTGAAGATGGGAACTTTGGGCATGGATAATTTGGTGGGCAATTTTCCCTTGATGTGGGGAGCATAGCCTTCAGAAATGACTATCATGTCGTAAAACATGCGACTCTTGCTTAAGATGGACTCGAGCCTATTTAGCTTAGCTTGAATTTCTTGGACCTCTTTAGTGCGAGGTTTGGGCTTATCATCATTCGGAATGGGCTCTTCAGGATCCTTCGTGTAAGGATCGAGCTTAAAACTCTTAGCCTCTAATTCAACGAATCTAGCATTCATGGCATTCATTTGTGTCAAAAGTTCCACCATCACTTGGGCTTGGATTTTCTCACCTTCTCCAGTCATATTGGGCTTAGGTTGCTTTGAGTAAACTTGGGCTTTCAGATCCTGGATGCAATTCTCAACTTAGTAACGGACACTTAGGAGGAAAATTCGAAAAAGGCTTTTAGAAAAAGACAAACTCTTATATTAATCCTCGAAGTCCAAAGATGAGAACTCTATATGCAAGCTTCACATGAACATGCAATGAAGACTCTTTCTAGATGCCTTGTGACCTACGATTCAATGAATGCAATTATGTGATGTGAACGATTGTGATGCAAGACTCTATAGTGACCTAGACATGCCTAAAATGATTTACATGCAAATGATATGGGAGAATCTAGAATGTCCTAGAATGATATGCAATGTGATATGCGATCCCTATATGTATGCACAAATTATCTAGTATGAGATGCATGATAAAGCTACCCACCTATGGCAAGTGGGTGTATGCAATGTTCTAAGATGATGCAAATGATATGCGATGCAATACAATCTAAGATGATTCTATATGTCCTAGAATGGAGCTTCTAAAAATGAAATGCAATGCAAAATTTTTTTGATCTTTTTTAGTTAGTAAAAAGATGGGAAAAGAATCTAAAATAATCCCTCAACATGGTAACTTCTCATGGAGACTCGACTTATTTTGGAAATTTTGCGATGCAAGTAATGTACTTTAACAAATGATCTTTCGACTTTTTATTAAAAGGGAAAAAAGCAAAAATACTCTTCGCTCAAGAAAGAAAGAATATTACTCTTGACTTGCAAAATAAGTAAAGGAAAAAAGGATGAACCTACACCCTAAACAAAATATGGGAAACAAAAAATATTACTCTTGACTTGCTATGGGAACAAGATTTGTATTGCTAAGACTTGGGGAAGGGGGAAGATACTCTTGACTTGCTATGAAAAGTATAAAGACGCTACTCTTGACTTGCCATAAGAATCTTGATTTAGATATGGAAAATATATTCTCGACTCAAGATAACGAAAATATACTATTGACTTGCTTAAGAAAAGAAACAAGACTCTTTTTAATTTTTGGGAAAGATAATTGGTCGAAATATATTACTTGCTCGAAATTGATTTTCTTGGAAAATAAGTCTCCCTAATATGGTTACTAGCATCGTCGGGAAGATTCATGGATCCTACTTCCTAAAAAGAAAAGATTCTAGACTTGACCTTAAGTTAGTTTACAAAGTTAGTCATATACACAAATTGGAAAATTCCTATACCCTAGACCACTAAGGTCCTACATGGGACCTAATCTAGCGATCTAAGGAAACAAATCACATAACAAGGAAACAATCAATCACAATATGGCAAGCAATCAATTAAGCACCTTGAATGGACCATGGGACTAAATACAATGGTTGACACAATCTATGGTTGAATAAGGTAACCCACGACCGGATGCGTTTTGTCATCTATGGGATGCATAGTAAAACTAAATGTACAGTTTTACATATCTCGAATGGAAACATGTAAATGCCATGGGGCGGAACACGACTATGTGCAAAGGTAATTCGGACCTAGTGGATCACCGGCCTAAGTCATAGACAATGCTCCAAAGGGTAATTCCTGTTTATGGTGTGGTGATGTCTTTCGACATCTTGCGATGATAACGCATGCAATATGAATGATATGAATGCAAAGAAATAATGAACACATAAAGGCCTTGAACCAAGAAACATGAATTAATAATCAAATGGATAAGCTTTCAAATTACACCCTCTTATTAAATCCCCAGTGAAGTCGCCACTGTAAGAACCCTCGCCTTTCGGCGCTAATTGAAATAATTAGTTGGAATTAATTGTTCTTAAATACTACGTCATATGCAACATGATTTATGGTGATAGGGGAAATAATAAGCAAATAGTGAAGTCGCCACTAATTTTTAATGAAACAATTGGAAACCATCAAAAGTGCACCCAATTCCTATTGGGAATTGACTCATACCCAAAAGGGGCCAAAGATTGAGTTCGGGGGTGAGGGTACGAAAAAGATAAAACGAATCCTATCTAAATCGCGCGAATTAACGGCCTCTACTAATCTTATCCATGTTAATTCATAATTCATATCGCAAGGTTCCAAACAAATCCGGTCGTCCAAGATTCTAAATTAACTAGATGGGTTGAACAAACCAAATTACCTAAAGTGATCACTTTGCACATATTATCCAATTGCATGCATATTAATTAACAAGCATAAACCAAACCAATAATAAGATAAAAGAAATAAATCTCTACTTTACCTTTTCTTGCTAAACGCGCCAAATTGCATATGCACATCAATGAGATTGTTAGCAACTTCAACGGAAGTAAAATAAGAAATACAAACAAAATAATAAAAATATGCTAATATGCAATATAGGGCTAGGTATATGAAAACTCTAATTATATGCTAATATGCTTAATAAGTATGCTAATCATGCAAAGATGCAATTTTTATACTAAACATGCACTAATCTAGAATTAGACAAATTGAGCATGAAATATGCAAAGTAAGTCTAATTATGCAATGAACTAATTAAGACATGCAATTTAATTATCTAGATATGAATATGATTAATAACAAAACTAAAACAATGAAAACATGATGTACAAATCAACCATAATCATAATCAAAGTAGAACATGATTTGAAAAAGAGTTTTGAAAGGTTGAGAAAATTGCCCTCAGGTTAACCTTTTGTTGCACTAGAATTGAATGCCAATTGCTCTTGTATTTGCTTTTCTATTGTGTATGAAGTTGCTCTTTAATGAGGCTTGATGAATTCTTGAATGAATGTGATTAGGGTTGTATGAGAGAGAGAGGAGAGAGAGAGAGAGAGAGAGAGAGAGAGAGAGAGAGAGAGAGAGAGAGAGAGAGAGAGAGAGAGAGAGAGAGAGAGAGATTAGAGTTCTCTTGAGTTTAATGGGTGAAAATCCCGTAAGAGGGGTATTTATAGGGATTGGGCCGAAGAAAATAGGAAATTAGGGTTCCCGGGCCAAAAATGGTGCCCAACGGCCCCCCGGAGCGTCACTGGAGGCTCAGTGGCCCCGATAGTGTAGCATGGGCTCTGGCTGCATGCCGCTGGGGCCGACGGCCAGTTTCACGGCCTCCGCTCCCACGAAAATGCCGCTGGATCGCTCGTTTGACCTCCGATTGGCCTGATTCTTGGTGTCTGGGATTTTATGTTCAAAGGGATTTCGTTTGACATATTGTAGGCTCAAATAGCATAAGTATCCTATGACTTATGGCCCAAACACTAAAGAAGTGTCCGTTTCAGCGCATTAATCAATCATCGGATCATATCTTTTTCGTTTCTAATGTGATTTTGGCCCATAATACATCATTGGAAAGCTAATTCAAAGGGTAATACAAGCATTGTGGGATAATAATCCTAATAATCCTTTCATGGCTAAAAATGAGTCTTGAACCGTGATATGCGGGTATGAGAACATCGTTTTTAGCCCATAACTTCATTAAATCATAACTTTTGACTCCGGTGTCCGATTGGGACAAATGAGATAGGGTTGGAAAGATTATGTAAAGGGCTATTTGTGGATAAAGAAATTAATGAGATCCTGAGTGAGGATGGATAAGGGGTTTCAATTGAGCATAAATACTTCGAGCAATGACATTCGTTTCTTTAACATGATTATAGGTTATCATCATTGAGCGTTACGCCAGGGGGGACACATTTGAGTGTCTACACCCCTACATTCAAAGAAAGCTTTCCATTACACACATCAATGATGACGCTGGCGGTAGTCAAGAAAGACCTTCCTAAAATGATGGGGTATGAGAATCGTCCTCCATGTCTAAAACAACAAAATCACAAGGGATATAGAACTTACCTACCTTCAAAGGCACATCCTCAACAATTCCCAAAGGAAACTTGACAGAGCGGTTCGCCAATTGCAATGACATGGAGGTAGGCTTGATATCCCTCATATGAAGTCGCTTGCATATAGATAATGGTGTGAGGCTCACACTTGCCCCAAGATCACACAATGCTCGGTCTATGTTAACATCTCCCACGGAGCATGGAATAGAAAAGCTTCCGGGATCTCCAAGCTTAGTAGGTGCCTTATTTTGCAAAATGGCACTACATTCCTCCGTTAAGGCAACGATGGTATGCTCGTCATATTTCCTCTTGTTAGAGAGGAGATCCTTCAAGAACTTTGCATAAGATGGCATCTCCGAAATGGAATCTAAGAATGGGATGTTAATTTGGAGCTTTTTGAGGATCTCCAAAAACTTCTCATACTTCTTCTCTAGAGCCTCCTTAGCAAGCCTTTGAGGAAAAGGCATCGGAGGCTTGTATGGCTTGGGACCAGGATTATGCTCCTTCTCTTGTGACTTTGGAGTCCGAACTTTCTCACTCTCACCTTCCTCCACATCAATCACCTTAGGCTCAAAAATTGGAGCCTCATCATTACTTTCCCATCATCCTTCATCACGGGCCCCTCATATTGTGTTCCACTTCTCAAAGTGATAGCATTGACATGCCCCTTGGAGTTAGTCTCGGGCTTGCCCAGAAGTTATCCCGAATGCCTAATAGAAGGGCTAGCTAGTTAAGAAATTTGATTCTCAAGCATTTTGTTGTGAGTGCCCAGTGAATCCAACTTGGACATTATTAGGCGAAGGGTGTCGTTTACCATCTTATTTTGCTTCATTTGGGCATTGTAAAAATCTGTGTTGGATGGTGGTGGGGCTTGAGATGTAGGATTATGTAATGGAGCTCTAGGTTGGAAACCCGGAGGTTGAGTGGAGGTGTTTTGTGGAGGGTAGATATTTTGCGGAGGATGGTTGTTTTGTGGTGGATTTTGTGGAGTATTTTGAGGTGGAAAGGGGGCTGAATTTTTGTAGGAAAAGTTAGGATGGTTTCTCCGACCCGGATTATATGTTTGAGAATATGGATCATTTCGGGGCCTTGGATTGTTGTTAAAGTGAAGGGCATTAGCTTCCTCAATGGTCATCTCTTGAGAAGACGTACCTTGGTATTGAAATTCATTGGTCATATGCCCTTGAGCACTATAAACATCATCACCACCGGAACTTTGCCCTTGAGAGGCACTCCTTGAAGGTTGCATTTGTTGGACTTGGTGAGAGAGAGCATCCAACTTACTTGTCAAAGAGTTACGGCATCAACCTCAAGCTTGCCGCTACTCTTGCGAGCTCCCGGTCTATCGGAAGACCATTGATAGTTGTTGGAGGCCATGTTTTCAAGTAGTGACTTAGCATCGACCGGTTTCAATGTCAGCATAGAACCACTCGCGACGGCATCAATAGACATTCTCACGGTGGGATTCAAGCCACTATAGAATGTTTGAATTAGAAGCCAAGGTTGAATGCCATGAGGAGGGCATTTTCTTTTCAAATCTTTGAATCGCTCCCAAGCTTCATATAAGGACTCCCCTTCACTATGGAATGCATGAATGTCGTTTCTCAACTTGTTGGCAAAATACGGTGGAAAATACCGAATCAAAAATGCATTTGACAAGGTTTCCCAAGTAGAAAAGGAATTTATATCTTGGCTATTGAGCCATTGCTTCGCCTCCTCGCTAAAGAAAATGGGAATAAGCGTAGGAGAAGTGCATCATCACCAACCCCATTCATCTTCAATGTATCACATTTCTCCAAAAATAGAGCAATGTGATCGTTGGGATCTTCACCATTAAGGCCATGGAATTGGTCCTCTTTGATGAAGGAGATGAAAGAGGTTTTGATTTCGAAATTATTGGCCGCAATGGTTGGCCTTGCAACACTTGAACCAATGTTGCCGACGGTGGGATTAGGGAAATCCCTCAAGGTCTTATCTTCGTCACCCATGGTAGCTTGCTGTCTTTCTACCTCTTCTTGTTGCCTTTCACGTGCTTGCTTTCTAGCGGCACGAAAAGTTCTTTCGATCTCGGGGTCCAAAGGTACAAGATTTTTGGACCCTTGGCTCCTGGTCATACACCAAAAACACTAGAAGAGAGAATCAAACGCAAAAGCACGAGTAACCAAAGACACAAAATTTAACACACGCACACACACGTGCTTAGTCTAGTCTATCTAAGAAACACCTAATATTAGAATAACGCCAAGCTCCCCGGCAACGGCGCCAAAAACATGATAGGCCAGCAAGTATATGGGTTGTATCGAAATAATAAAATATTGATCCACAAGGAGCAAGTGATTCCAAGTACTAAGTTTTCTTAAATTGACAAGCTAAGCAATTATCAATTGGTTTGTTGGATTGAAACAAGGAAATACAATCACTAATATATGGAAAATAACAAGATAAAAAGCTTAGGGTTGATTTCACTTAACCAAGATCTTAGATGCGATAAACAAGTTTAACTAGCATTTCATGTCGAATGTTGCAAGGACGGAAATAAGAATCCTAAAACCTTCTCTCGAAGGGATAAAGGAATACTCAATATAATACTCAACTACCTATTCTCATGGAGTTAAGAAAATATCAAGAGCATGAAGTAAATAATTTTCTTTCCAATAGTCCCAAGTTATTCTAAACTACTCTTGTGATTAGGCAAACTTGATGAATGATTGAGTTATGACGATTAACAAGCTTCTCTCGAATATGAATTAATCATCTAATATAAGCAATAATATTACAATCAAACATTGTTCAACAATTCTAATCACATGCCAAATTCTACTTATTTAATTAAGCATCATTATATTTAGTTAAGCTACATCAACCCTAGATAAAAGAAATAAGCTACTCATGATCTCTACAACTACAACAAAGTACATAATGAATTTCATGCTAAAATCAAATAAATAATAAAGGATTGAACTTAATAAAGCAATTGAAATTAGAAGCATTGAGAGAGGGAAAGAGAGGGTAGAGATAAGAAATAAACCAGGTAACTTCGATTATAATCTTCAATGAGAAAACAGAAGAATGCTTGAACTCGATCTTCGGTTACAACAACGAACTAATAAAACTTGAAGTAATTCTAAGTGTTTTTATTCTAATAACTAGTAGTCTAGAAAGCATAAAATGGACTAGAGAATGAGATCTGAGTAGAGATAGTGTAAGATGGGATGCCCCAATGAGTTAGGATGAGAGCCTATTTATAGGAACACATCACAAATGAACCTAGACGGTTTACAAAAAGTAACCCCCTAATCAACAATAAGTCACCAAGTAACTACCAAAATAATTAAGGCACTACTAACTCTCTTCTTCAATAATCTTCAATGCCTTGATGCTTCCAAAGAGCATCCAATGTCCTTCTTCAATACTCTTCACAACTTGCTCTTGCTTTGATTATGTTGAGCATCCAAAGAGAATCCTAAGTCCTTTGCATACGGAGTTTAATTTGACCCTAATATCACAATTAAATCACCAAAATACCAAAGTAGTAATCCTCATATATAATTACTCATAAATCAATAAAATATAAGAGAATATACGTAAGCATAGGATAAATGAGTGCGATCTACACATGGATATTAACATTATTTACGCACTCATCACACATGCGTAATCGAACCCAGGTCTTGCACGCGTAAGGAAGAGCATTCACCATTGAGCTAGAGATGTAGTTCTTAACATATAAAGTGTTACATTATATTTAACATGTATCTCAACCAAGACAAAGAAAAAAAAAACTTATCAGCGACAGAATAATTAATCCTGTAACACCCCCGAATTCGCAACGATTTCTTGGGAACTATCGATGTCGCTGTACACGACTCGACACCGTCGAACCGTCACGAACCCAAGGGAATGCTACTGCAACATTTATCACTAAGGAATAAATGCTAAGCAGAAAGGAAAAACTAGGTATCAAAGGAAGCATCTAAACAAATTAAACATTAATATCAGAGTTATCTATCAAGTGATCTTAAGTCCAATTAAAGTATTATTACAACTTTGTCTTCAATGGAACAAACCAAAATCCCAATAATCCGAAGTAACCAATAAATCAATAGTTCTAAAGAAAAAGCCCACATTTATACTTCAAGCAATCCGTCCTCACTCAGCTACACCTGCACTTTGGTTTCCGTGACGGAAACAAGGTACAGAAGAAAAGAGAAGAAACAAAAGAAAACAAAAATCAGATAAACTGAATAAACGTCGTCCATACCCAGTAAAAACACTTTTGCAAACCTTACCTGGGTTTTAGAAGAATCATTGAAATTCATTTGCATGCACAAGTAGTCATACAATGAAGCACACGCATACTTAATGTTCAATTACATGCAATTCTTGCTTTAGTGATCATTTGAACACAAATAGATAAACCATCTTGATTAGAGTAATAAGAGAGCGAATAGAACAACGATTACCCATACTATTCATAGATAGATATAGACATGCCATGGACTTACTCTAGTGTATACTCACACTATCTCTAACATAATAATCGAGACGTGGAGAATAAAACAATGGGAAATGATCCGTCCCGAACACACTACAAGGCGTCCATAAAAGTAACTTGGAAATCACGCATCCCTAGACTACGTCAATTAGATAAGTCTCGATAGCTCGACTACTCCTAGGGGTCCATTAGGAATCTTATTTCATTTACGATTCAATTCACATGTGTGCATTGACTAACCTAGTGGTACAACTAGACCACGACATACTACTTCATTTCATGCTCATGATAATGAATATTAATAATAACGACGATAATGACATAAATGCATATTAACGATAATCATGCTTCATATATGTCTAACGAAATTTCGGCAGCACTTCGGCAATAAATCATGATATCCAAAAATTACACTTTCACAAATAACATCAAGATATAATAGTCGATGCTCATTAGCCTCAATAATATCCCATGCCAATTAGCACGTATATTATATCACAATAATAATAGAAATTCAACATCGCCATACATGCTCAATAATTAGCATATGAACTAATTAATTAACGAAACTTCATAAACTTATCATATTCAATATGATTCATATTTACAGTGAAGAATATATTTCTAATTCTCATAATTAACGACAATATAATTTAATCCTGCTTCGCATATTAAATTCACAATAATTTATCAATTAGCACATATCATATCAAAATAGTTTTTATGGGGCTTTGGAAAGATGTAGGCACAATCTCTTACCTAACAAACGCTCACTACACAGTAGGTAACATTGCTAATCACAACCCGATCACGCTTGTCCGTTTGGTCCTAATTAAAAATAATTACCGAGACATAATTAGTAAATACGAAAATCCAAACAGTACTGAAACTGTAAACTAATATTTTTATTAAATTTTTTGATTTATTCCAACCAATCTAGGCTTTTGAAAATCCAGATTCGGACTCCAAAAGAGTACAGAAAAATAAAAACAATCATTGAAAATACTGAAAAATTTGAAATTAATTAAAACAAAATTATTAAACGAAACCCCAATCGGTTTTTCGAGTCTAGGCCGTGATACACCAAGAATAGGGACCCATGACCTATCCCATCACCAAGACCACCACCGACCGACCACCATGGTCGGCAGTGGCTCGCCGGAGCACCGGCGACGGAGGAGAGAGAGCGTGAGAGATCACGAGAGAGAGAGAGAGAGAGAGAGAGAGAGAGAGAGAGAGAGAGAGAGAGAGAGAGAGAGAGAGAGAGAGAGAGAGAGAGAGAGAGATCGCGAGGGAGAGGGAGTGACTGAGAGAGGGAGGAGCGACGGGCAGGGCCCAGTCGCGTCGGCCACTCATCGGCAACCACCCATGCGCGGCGGTGGCGCGACAACCGCGGCTCAGCAAAACAGGGGAGGGGGAAAACATAGCACGAAAGAGAGAGAGAGAGAGAGAGAGAAAGAGAGAGAAGGAAAGAGAGAGAGGGAGAGGCAACTCACCGACGATTTCTCCAGCGACGTGCGGCGGCAGCAAGGGAGGAGAGAGAGTGTGTGTGTGTGCGTGAGGCTAAGATAGAGAAGAGAGAGAGAGGAGAAAGAGTGAACGTGAGAGGAGAGAAGAGAGAATTTAGGGTTTTGGCTCAGTTTTTTTTGCAAACTGATCAACTGGTCCATCTCTTAGCTTATATAGGAGCCCAGTCAATGAAAGTCAAAACCTACTAGATTTAGGATTAATTTTCGGATTTAATTGCTAATTAAAAATAATTAAAACCAATTAAATATTAATTAAAACTAATAAAAACAATATGAATAAGTCTTACTCATATACAAAACTATTTTAATTAAATCCCTCAATTTGATAATTATAAATCCCGAAATTCCTATAATCATAATTAATATTATTATGGCTTAATTTGAGTAAATCGAATCGTTAAATAAATATATGATTTAAATCTCCGAAACTATTTATAAAAGCTTTATAAATCGATATTATAATTATAGAAAATATTGGGGTATCACATTCTACCCTTCTTAAAAGAAGTTCTGTCCCGAAACTTGAAACATGAAGTAATCACTTCTCAACAACGAAACGAGTTTACCCATGCGAAGGTATAAAACGATTTTAGGACAACGACAATGCAATGCGTGTACTACGGTTGTGATCTAAGTCGATTAGCAATGCAGACAATCTGCTGGATCATGTCAGGACCCAAAACTGCAGTCTCACTAATGTCGTTCCAGCATACAGGCGATCTACACTTCTTACCATACAAGGATTCATATGGGGCTCGAACAATGCTCGAATGATAGCTATTATTGTAAGAAAATTTGATCAATGCAATGTGTTTATCCCACGAACCTTGATGTTCGAGGGCACACGCTCGAAGCATATCCTCTAACGTCTGGATTGTTCCTTCCGTCTGACCATCTGTTGTAGGATGAAAAGCGGTACTAAACTTTAACTTGCTTCCGAAAGCTTCTTGTAATTTCTGCCAGAAGTGAACGAGAAATCTCGAGTCTCTATCAGAAACAATATCTTCTGGTACACCATTAAGCCTCATCACTTCCTTGACGTACGCGTCAGCCAGCTTCTCCATTTCCCACGTGTCATGCATAGGGATGAATCTCGCAACTTTCGTCAAACGATCTACAACCATCCAAATGGCATTGTTCTTCTTTTGTGTCAATGACAAACCCATGAAAAAATCCATAGAAATCGAATTCCATTTCCAAGTAGGAACTTCCAATGATTGTACCATTCCACCTGGTATTTTGTGCTCGATCTTAACCTTCTAACATGTCAAATATTTCGCTACAAACTCAGCGACTTCTTGTTCATTCCCTTCCACCAGAACACTTGGCGAAGATCTTTGTAAAACTTGTCTCCACCAGGATGTACAGAATACGGCGTATTATGAGCTTCACCCGAAATCTGACTTTTGATAACTGGGTCATTGGGTACGCAAACACGTTCTCAAAATCTCATAATTCCATCTTGGCCCAAAGTGAAGTCCTCGGACCTACCCTCCTCTTTATGGTTTAGAATCCGCTGAAGAACCTCATCACCACCATGTCTATCTTTAATCTCCTCGAGTAATGTTGGTCGAACAGTCATATGTGCTAAGGTACACTGAACGTCACCTTGAAACACAATCTCCACCTCGAGACTTTGCAAGTCACGTATGATCTCCTTAGGAAGCACTAAAGCAGTGTTTAAAGTATGTCAAGTCTTCCTACTCAAAGCATCAACGACTACATTTGCTTTACCCTCATGGTATTGGATATCAATGTCGTATCGTCAAAAGTACTAGCCATCTCCTCTGGCACATGTTCAATTCTTTCTGCGTAAAGATATACTTGAGACTCTTGTGATCAGTGAACATTTTGACTTCGGAACCATACAGGTAATGTCGCCAAATCTTCAATGCAAATACGACCGCAACAAGTTCTAGATCGTACGTAGGATAGTTATCCCCATGCTTCTTCAGTTGTTGTGAGGCGTAAGCCACGACCTTTCCGTGTTGCATCAAGACACACCCTAATCCATGCTTAGACGTGTAACTGTAGACCTCGTATCCTTCAATTCCTGACGACAATGTCAAAGTAGGTGCACTCGTAAGACGTTTCTTCAACTCTTGCAAATCAGTCTCACACTTGTCAGATCATACAAACTTTGTCGTTTTCTTCATCAAATTCGTGATTGGCTGCGCAATCTTTGAAAAACCTTCTACAAATCGTCTATAGTAACCAGCAAGTCAAAGAAAACTTCGAACTTCGGTCACGTTCGTTGATCTTGGCCAATCTGTAACAGCTTGAATCTTCTCTGGATTTACGGCTACACCATCCTTAGACACCACGTGTCTTAAGAAAGATACCATGTCTAAACTCACACTTAGACAACTTGGTGTAAATTTGATGTCTTCGCAGAATCTCCAAAACAGTACGCAAATGTTGCTCATACTCCTCGGCATTCTTCGAGTAAACTAGAATATCATCGATAAAGACTACAACAAACTGGTCTAGGTAAGGCTGGAACGTACGTTCATCAAGTCCATGAACTTTGCAGGCGCATTCGTCAACTCAAAAGACATCACAGTGAACTCGTAGTACCCATACCTCGTCCTAAACACTGTCTTCGCCATATCAGGCTTAGAAATCCTCAATTGATGGTATCCTGATCGTAGGTCTATCTTCAAGAAAATAGACGCACCACGCAGTTGGTCAAACAGATTGTCAATTCTGGGAAGTGGGTATCAATTCTTAATCGTGATCTTGTTCAACTCGCGGTAGTCGATGCACAGTCTCATACTACCATCCTTCTTCCGTACAAAAAAAATAGGAGCACCCCAAGGCAATACACTCGGACGTATGTATCCCTTCTCCAGTAATTCCTCGAGTTGTGTTTTCAGTTCCTTCATCTCAGCTGGTGCCATACGATACGGTCTTTAGAAATTGGTGCAGAACCTGGAGCAAGGTCGATCGTAAAGTCGATAATGCGTTGTGGAGGCATTCCGGGAATCTCTTCGGGAAAAACGTCAGCTTACTCCGAAACAATTGGAATAGGTCGCGAAACTTTGGCTTCTCGACTTGTATCCACTACATGACAAAGGTAAATCGCTTAACCCTTAGTCACGCACTCTTTTGCTTTCATGGTCGCCACTACCCTCAACTTTGGCTTGACCATGACTCCTTAATCCTCTTACCCTTCGGTCCACGTAACGACACACGTTGTTCGTAATACTCTAACTTAGCCCTATACCTGACTAACCAATCCATTCCCAAAATCACGTCAAAGTTCTTCAAGTCCATCTAAATCAAATCCGCAGGCAAATCGGAACCAGCTATCCTAATCGAACACTTTTCATACAGCGCTTTACAATTAACAATCGATCCATCTAGCATCCTCATATTTGCACTACACACAGAACTAGGTTCTAAACCTATCTTAGATGCAAAGCACTTACAAAGAACAGAATGCATTGCACAACTATCAAACAAAACAAAAGCGGGAAAAGAATTAACAAGAAAAGTACCAGCGATCACGTTCGGGTTTGCTTCTGCTTCATTGCGATTCATCACAAAAATTCTGCCATTAACCCCTCTATTATTGTTGTTGTTTTTGGGCGCGGGATTAGCAGTAGCAATAGCTTGAACCTGGTTATTCACACCAGGAGTAACATTGTTGCGGTTGTTGTTGTTGTTGTAACCCCCGTTTCCACGGTAGTTACCACCATTACCACAATAGCCATTATTATTCGCACCACGATTGTAGTTATTGTTATCGTGGTTCTACCCATTACCATTTCTACCTTGGCTTTAACATTCAGAAGCTTTGTGACCTGGCTTGTTGCACTCGTAGCACTGTAGCACGTCACCTCGACAGTTCTTACCAGCATGCGTCTTGTTACGGCGAGTACAACGCGTATTCCTTCAAGCCATTATCATAGCTTGATGACTATTCGAGTCACGATTTCTATTCGCATTATGGTTCTGACCACCTTGGTTGTTGTTGTTGCCATTAGGCCTTGGCCTCTTGTTGCCATTGTTCGACTGCGATGGATTGCCTTCGTCTCGCGCTTGTTCTTACCCAAATGTGTGTGACGACGTCCAATAATCCTCTCCTGGTTCAGGGTCGTGTCATAACATTCCTGAAAAGTGATTGATTATCCAGCGAGAAAACGTTGAATATCCCATTTCAGTTCATCCTCGAACCTCTTGATTCGTTCAGCTTCAGTTGTCAGCAGATTAGGAGCAAAAATAGCAAGCTCGTTGAACTTGGCAGCATACTCGACCACAGACAGCTTGTCTTGACTTAACCCTTCAAACTCAAGATGTTTAAGGCGTCGTAGAGCACTATGATAAAATCTAGCACGAATGAATTCCTTAAAACGATCCCAATTATAGTTCGGCGTTGCAAGCAAGTCCGTTCGCACATCGTTCCACCACTTATTGGCTTCGCCCTTCAGATAATACGTCGCAGAGTTAATTGCCATGTTGTTAGGCCGACTCGTAGCCAGTAACAACTTCTCGAACTCTATGATCCAAGTCTCCAGCTTAGTTGAATCAGCACCACCTTCGAACATAGGAGGTTTAAGAACGTCAAAATCTCGGAAACTACGCGCTGCAGAGGCTTGTGCGGCTTCCATCTCTTCTTGGCGTGCCATTTGTCGTGCCATGATCTCGACCACATCGGTCAGACCATCCTTGAGTCTAGCGATTCTATCAGCGTTGGTTGTCATTTCGCGAATCTGAGAATATAAAAGTCATGGTATGAACACCATTCACACAATTTGCACATCTCAACCCATTAAGGTCTAATTGAGAGAAATAGGTTGTAATTGAAATCTTTCTCTTGACATTTAGCATATAGCATATAAGTTTCGAGGATCGAGCTTACATTGTAGGTCTAAGCAACATACTTGCTTTATTGTTCTCAGTTCTCATGCACAATAGTTCGATAGGCATATAATACACCTTAGACATGTAGGTTTCACATGAATAGACAAAGATGTTCATAATGCACATAAAGAGGCTCCATACTATTTTAGTAGGGCAATAGACAATCACACTTAATCTTATTGATATGCTTTAGCACTTGGCTCACAAGAGAGTTGAATTGCTCAACAAAAATTTTGCCATAAATTCGACATGGATTTCCCATCATGTCACGACAATAAGAGATAGCATTCATGCTTTTTAGTCAACCATGCAAATATGTGACACAACAATGATATAAACGAATCATAACGAATTTCATATAATTAAATGAAATAGTTTTGCAATAAAATGGATTGCAAATAAATAAGAATCATAATTATTTGTTGCTTAGGCAACTACATACCACACCAAACATGACCACGCAGGGCCATCATAAAAGTGAAATAATGTTTCTAAACAAAACAACTAACTCTTGTCAATAAAATAGCTAAACAGCAACTGGGTTTTGCTTCGATCCAGGAGGCGTATCATCGTCATCATCCCTCCTAGGCTTCACTTCCCTACAAGGCGTGTAAGGATGCTCATCACCTCTGACTTTCTGAGGGATGAAGCGCCTTCGAAAGTTGTCCAATAGCTTGCGCTTCTTTGACCACCAGATCGCGCATATGTCCTTCGGAGCAGGCACCAAGACGTGATTAACCTTCTACTCAAACTCGGACAAGCATAGCTCATTGCCAACACCTTTAAAAGTCAGCGTCCAACGATTGCCTTTGCCATACTTCTTGTCGTTGATGTAGCCACTCTTTAGTACTACATCGTCATACTTCTCCTTGAGACCTCTCCAAGGATGCAGGTTGGGTAAGCCAACTAGTAAGAGTTCTACCCAGAAAACTTGGTGTATCCTCGTATGGTTCTCGTATTCGTAACGCTCAATCGTAGTGAATGCGCGATCGATATAGGCACGAATGTCATCTAACTCGGCATCAGTGGCAAAGAAAGGCTCCACAGGAGGAGACACGTCAGCGATAGGCGAAGGAGGTACAGAGTTGTTGTCTCTTGCATCACCAATATCCTCTAAGCCTGGCATGCTAGATTAATCAGGGACTCCAGCTCCATACTCAAAACGCATCTCTAGATCCACAGAATTAAGCTCAACACTTGGCTCATCAGCAGTAGCATCATCAGCCTGAGGTTCGGACTCAGTAGATTCCTCTTCAGAATCAGGATCCTCGTTAGCTTCCAAGTCGTGATTAGGCTCAAATGGAACATCATCGTCGCGAGCATCATGCGCGGGTTGGTCCACCTCGAGCTCGTGCGCGCCATTGACGTGCGCCTCGGGCTCGGGTGCGGCCTCATCATGCTCGTCGTGTGTAGGCTCGCTATCGGAGATATCTACGTATTCCACCTCGTGTTCAGGTGCAACGATCATCGCTCGCGGTTTTCTACCTCTAGTCGATTTCATCACGGTCAATCGAGTAATTGCCATCTACAAAAGGGCAATCAAACAATAAGAACATTTAAATCACAATTAAGGTGATTCGAAGAAATTCCTAACTTCTACGACTACTACGCTCAACGGCTTTAATTATATTTTATTTTCCCTAAAATTAGACTAATCTTTATTAATTTATTTATTAAACCTATGCAACCTTTTAAACCTAGAGCTCTGATACCATTTGTAACACCCTAGAATTCGCAACGATTTCCTGGGAACTATCGACGTCGCTGTGCACGACTCGACACCGCTGAGCCGTCACGAACCCAAGGGAATGCTACTGCAACATTTATCGCTAAGGAATAAATGCTAAGTAGAAAGGAAAAACTAGGTATCAAAGGAAGCATCTAAAAAAATTAAACATTAATATCAGAGTTATCTATCAAGTGATCTTATGTCCAATGAAAGTATTATTACAACTTTGCCTTCAAGGGCACAAACCAAAATCTCAATAATCTGAAGTAACCAATAAATCAATAAATCTAAAGAAATAGCCCACATTTAAACTTCAAGCAATTCGTCCTTACTCAACTACACCTGCACTTTGGTTTCCGTGACGGAAACAATGTACAGAAGAAAAGAGAAGAAGTAAAAGAAAACAAAAATCAGATAAACTGAATAAACGTCGTCCATACCCAGTAAAAACACTTTCGCAAACCTTACCTGGGTTTTAGAATAATCATTGAAATTCATTTTCATGCACATGTAGTCATACAATCAAGCACACGCATACTCAACGTTCAATTACATGCAATTCTTGCTTTAGTAATCATTTGAACACAAATAGATAAACCATCTTGATTAGAGTAATAAAAGAGCGAATAGAACAGCGATTACCCATGTAACAGCCACCAAAATTACGACCATTGACTAGAGATTAAACTTGTGAGTTATCAAAAATCGAGGATGTCTTTGACCAAATAGATTTAAAATTTTAAACCTGTTAACCTTTGTCCCGGTTTAGACAAGAGATATTCCTTTCTTACATTAGAGAAAATTTGCCCGAGCCTATGTGGAGTCCTGAGAGAAAGCAAAAGAAACCCTATGGAACTCAGTGGAGAGAAATCTAAACCATTGCTTATATAGTCGGCCTAATCGTTCATCACTTGTATCTTTCTTGGTGATTAATAAAGCCATATACTTAGATCCAAACCGACCTTCAATTATCATGTGATTATCCCATACGGTATTGGATTAAGATTCTAAGAAACCTCTTAGTAGACCCTTAGAAGTCTTTTAGAAAGTTAAAACCTATTTAAAGTTAAAGCACGTACTTGGTTGTTATATCATGTTCAATTTGAGACCCGTTTCTTCGTCGTTAAGCCACAATCTCTCCGAATCATTATTGCCAACTGATAGAGCCATGTTCCTAATGTTTTAGTAAGCCGAATCCGTTCCCAAAAACCAAAGGATATCAACTTTGAAGAGCCACACAAATCAGGCACAATGGACTGACATTAGAGTACGAAGACGGTTTGAACTTTGCTACCTCCAAGTTTTCTTATTGGATAAGTAATGGATAACCTACACATTATTTGTTCTTATCCTAATCCTATAAGTTTTATATTATCCAAAAAGGGATAAGAATGAGACCCCTTTGCCAAGCAAGCTGCTTACCTGACACAACCCACCTATAAGCCGATGGAGTAGTTGTGCATTAGACCTCTCTTGTAGATAAGTTTGATTGCTCTTATCCTTTAAGATAGAGTCCAATAATTTTACCCAAACTACCATTTCATGTGACCTTTCTTAGTGTATGAGAATAGCTCCAAGTGATGCTCCAATAGCAAAGAGAACCATCATTAAATAACACCACAAACAAACATGTTCCAGAAACAACAGCTCATGTACTTGTCTATGATTGGAGAGCCGTTTCATATGCTTTATAACCCCAATATATATCTGTATTATATCCTTATGAGACACCCTACCTCTAGGCTATCAAAGTAGCTCGCCATAGGTGTTTAATTCCGCCTAATACAGCCAAGAAGGCAAGCTTATCCAACCGCCATACAGCACCGACCTACCTGGCGTTTTTAAGTCATGCTTATCCTATCTTTTTGCATGTGAAACTTTTCCACCTTCAAGCCCTATAAAATGCCCAGACCGTAACCCATTGTGCGTTCATTTCTCGCACCTCGAACCCTCTCAAAAACTCCACTTCTCCCAACTGTGCAAATCAACCTGTAAGATTGATACCTCTGTACTCTTTGGTGATTATCTCCTTGAATACTTATGATAATGACATCCTACAATCTCTGTTAGAACCCTACGACATAAAGCTTCAATGCCCAAAATTTGGTTTCCTTAAACGTATTCATATAGACCCTCAAAAAGTCCTTTATATTTGACCTTAAGTTCTGCAGTTCATCCAGCATTACTCCTTGAGTTACTTTGTGAGTTTCTCCTAGGTTCTAAGTCCAATTGAACTCATTTTCAACTATGGTGACCTTAGATACCTGTTGGAAGTGAAAGGGAAAGCTTGGTGAAGCCCAAGTTAGAAGTGCTTTCAGTAATCGTAACCTGTAGTCATAGATAGTATACGAGGTAACTTCCATGTCTACTACTTTTCTAACTTCTGTTTCGTTTTTACTCTACGTGCTATGTGTCCTATGCTTGAAATTATATTCCAAATGTTTTTAAAGTGCTTTGGTTATGATATCTGAAAGTGGTATTACAAGTGTGATGGTTTTTCTGAATCAAAGAAGTCAGAAGTGTTGTCAAAGAGATGATAAATGGAATACTAAGATTATTGTTGTGCTACATGTCTTTATGTGCTATGTGCTTTTGTGTAAAGACATTAATCACTTAAAGTGAAAGAATGGCATGTGGGTTGAGAAGCTCATGGTAAAGTACCTCCATGAGTGATGAGCATTCTGTACTCAAGAGGATCATTCTCGAAAGGGAACCATCCAAGGAGAATTCTATTGTTCTGTATATTCTGTGTCCGTCCTTAAGGTCATGGTTTGATCGACAATGAATGTCCTAAGGTAAGGTACTCCAAAGGACATACTCTACGGTAAAGTTATCTCCGAGAGTACTTACGGGGTATGATCATACTAGGCATTATCTGTTATGGCCGATTTATGAGGGAAAATATGTTCCCCGGAGGGAAGACGTTCCCCGATGTAGTATACACATGGTAAAGCATCTCCATTGTTGTTATACTACCTTGTTCGCTTTTCCCAATGCCATAATAAAAGAGACGGATTATTGAACTAATGAAGGGATGACGAGAGGCTGAATAGTGAATTCTGTTCTGTAATCTGTTATCTGTAAAGCGGAGAATATCAAAATCTTTGTTTTGGAAAGTAAACCTTTTCAAAGGAATTTGAGAAGTTCTATAAGAAATTTGTTGGTTGAAAAACTTTCGTTTTCAAAAGATGGTTTTCTATATTCAAATAAAAGTGTTCGTTTTCAAAAATGTTTTTCTAAGAAAAGAGTTTTACTCTAATGTATGTGCTAAACGTTCCTAAGGCAGGTGTACTTAGGAATTGGTTTTTACATAGTGGAGTGGTGTTACTCAGCTTTTGCTGATTTGACCCCTGTTCTCTCCATTTATGGGGAGGGCAGTGTTTGTTTCTGTTGAGTTTATTTTTGCAGGTGTTGTCTTTCGGGAAACAGGGCTTAGATGAGAGAACGCCAAGTGTAGAAAACTGTCATTTCTTTTTAGTTGCTGTAAGCGTGTCTGTGAAACAATTATGATTCAGTTAATAAAGATCCACTGTTTCTTTTCAATAGCTCATTAGTGGTACCACTGTTCCCCTAACCTTATATTTCCTCCGGGAGGGAATACGACGGTAACAAGGCCAAATTAAGGTTTGAGGTGCTTCCGCTAAGGATGGATTCTGCCTTAATCAGGCTTTGAAAATTTGGGTTGTTACAACCCATGCTGTTCATAGATAGATATAGACATGTTATGGACTTACTCTAGTGTATACTCACACTATCTCTAACATAATGATCGATACGTAGAGAATTAAACAATGGGGAATGATCCGTCCCGAACACACTACGAGGTGTCCGTAAAAGTAACTTGGGAATCACGCATCCCTAGACTACGTCAATTAGATAAGTCTCGATAGCTCGACTACTCCTAGGGATCCATTAGGAGTCTTTTTCTCATTTACGATTCAATTCACATACTTGCATTGATTGACCTAATGGTACAATGAGACCACGACATACTACTTCATTTCATGCTCACGATAATTTAGTAATAACGACGATAACGACATAAATGCATATTAACGATAATCATGCTTCATATATGTCTAACGAAATTTCGGCAGCACTTCGGCAGTAAATCATGATATCCAAAAATTACACTTTCATAAATAACATCAAGATATAATAGTAGATGCTCATTAGCACTCAATAATATCCCATTCCAATTAGAATGTATATTATACAATAATAATAATAATAATAATAATAATAATAATAATAATAATAATAATAATAATAATAATAATAGAAATTCAACATCATCATACATGCTCAATAATTAGCATATGAACTAATTAATTAACGAAAATTCATAAACTTGTCATATTCAATATAATTCATATTTACAGAAAAGAATATATTTCTAACTCTCATAATTAAGGACGATATAATTTAATCATGCTTCGCATACTAAATTCACAATAATTTATCTATTAGCACATATAACATCAAAATAGTTTTGATGGGGCTTTGGAAAGAGTTAGGCACAATCTCTTACCTAACAAATGCTCAATATGCAGTAGGTAACCTTTCTAATCACAACCCGATCACGCTTGTCCGTTTGGTCCTAATTAAAAATAATTACCGTGACATAATTAGTAAATACGAAAATCCAAATAGCACTGAAACTATAAACAAATATTTTTGTTAAATTCCATGATTTGTTCCAACCAATCTAGGGTTTTGAAAATCCGGATTCGGACTCCAAACAAGTACAGAAAAAAAAACAATTATTGAAAAATACTGAAAAATATGAAATTAATTAAAACGAAATTATTAAACGAAACCCTAATCGGTTTTTCGAGTCTATGCTGTGATACACCAAGCATGGGGACTCACGACCTAGCCCATCACTAAGACCACCACCCGCCGACCACCATGGTCGGCGGTGGCTCGCCGGAGCACCGGCGACGGAGGAGAGTGAGAGCGTGAGAGATCGCGAGAGAGAGAGATTGCGAGGGAGAGGGAGCGATTGCGAGGGGGAGGAGCGATGGGCAGGGCCAAGTCGCGTTGGCCACTTGCCGGCGACCACCCAGGCGCGGCCTGGTGGCGCCGTGGTGGCGCGACAGTTGCGGCTCAGCAAAACAGGGGAGGGAGAAAACAGAGCACGAAAGAGAGAGAGAGAGAGAGAGAGAGAGAGAGAGAGAGAGAGAGAGAGAGAGAGAGAGAGAGAGAGAGAGAGAGAGAAGGAAAGAGAGAGAGGAAGAGACGGCTCACCGGCGGCGGCAACAAGGGAGGAGAGAGAGAGATTGTGTGTGTGCGTGAGGCCGAGAGAGAGAAGAGAGAGAGAGAGAGAGGGTCGGGTGAGAGAGAGGAGAGTGAGTGAATGGCGTGAGAGAGAGAAGAGAGAATTTGGGGTTTTGGCTCAGGTTTTTTTTTTGCAAACAGATCAACTGGTCCATCTCTTAGCTTATATAGGTGCACAGTCAATGAACGTCAAAACCTACTAGATTGAGGATTAATTTTCTGATTTAATTGCTAACTAAAAACAATTTAAACCAATTAAATGTTAATTAAAACTAATTAAAACAATATGAATAAGTCTTATTCATATACAAAAATATTTTAATTAAATCCCTCAATTTGAGAATTATAAATCCCAAAATTCTCATAGTAATAATTAATATTATTATGGCTTAATTTGAGTAAATCGAATCGTTAAATAAATATATGATTTAAATCTCCAAAACGATTTATAAAAGAATTATAAATCGATATTATAATTATAGAAAATATTGGGGTGTCACATTCTACCCTACTTAAAAAAAGTTTTGTCCTGAAACTTGAAACATGAAGTAATCACTTCTCAACGACTAAACGAGTTTACCCATGCGATGGTATAAACGATTTTAGGACAACGACAATGCAATGCTTGTACTACGGTTGTGATCTAAGTCGATTAGCAATGCAGCATGCAATGCTAGAACATGCAACTCGTGCGAAGCGGTAAACAAAACACGAAATTACTAGGTGTGACATTCTACCCTCCTTAAAAAGGGTTTCGTCCCGTAACTCAAATGGAATTAGTACCTTCGATAAAGAGTTCTGGGTACTTCTCGCGCATCATGGATTCAGCTTCCCATGTTGCCTCTTATTGAGCATGACGGGACCAAACAACTTTCATAATCTAAACAGTCTTTGTACGAGTCGAGCGCTCTTTGCGGTCGGTGATCTTGATCGGATGTTCTTCATACGTCAAACTCTCATCAAGTTAGATCGTTTCAGGTTGAACGACATGAGTTGGGTCATGTACGTATCGCTTCAATTGAGAGACGTGAAACACATTGTGGACTTTTTCAAGTTCCACAGGCAAAGCAAAACGATAAGCAACTTCACCAGTCCTTCCTAGGATCTCGTAAGGTCCAATAATGTAACGAGGACTCAGTTTCCCCTTAAGACCAAAACGCATAATGCCCTTGGTAGGAGATACTAGTAAAAGTATCTTGCTTCCTACCTCAAATTCTTCAGGTCTACGACCTCTATCTGCATACGATTTCTGGCGATCTTGTGCACTTTGCATCTTTATTTGAATCACCTTTACAATGTCGACAGTCTGCTGGATCATGTCAGGACCCAAAACTACAGTCTCACTAATGTCGTTCCAACATACAGACGATCTACACTTCCTACCATACAAGGCTTCATTTGGTGCTCGATCGATGCTCGAATGATAGCTATTATTGTAAGAAAATTCGATCAACGGAATGTGTTTATCTAACGAAACTTGATATTCGAGGGCACACGCTCGAAGCATATCCACTAACGTCTGGATTGTTCTTTCCGTCTGGCCATCTGTTGCAGGATGAAAAGCGGTACTAAACTTCAACTTGCTTTCGAAAGCTTCTTGTAATTTCTGCCAGAAGTGAGAGAGAAATCTCGAGTCTCTATCAGAAACAATATCTTCAGGTACACCATGAAGTCTCATGACTTTCTTGACGTACGCGTCAGCCAGCTTCTCCATTTCCCACATGTCATGCATAGGGATGAATCCCGCGACTTTCGTCAAACGATCTACAACCACCCAAATGGCATTGTTCTTCTTTTGCGTCAATGGCAAACCCATGACAAAATCCATAGAAATCGAATTCCATTTCCAACTAGGAACTTTCAGTGATTATACCATTCCACCTGGTCTTTTGTGCTCGATCTTAACCTTCTGACATGTCAAACATTCCGCAACTATTTTTTTTAAAATAATAATTATCAGCGTCGGAAATTTTTTTTTGTCCCGTTGCTAATTGGCTACGGTATTGTTTCCGCAACTAATTTTTCTACGGATTTTTTTCTTAGATAATTAGCTGCGGAATTTCTAAAATCCGCAGCTAATTTGTTTTTTTTTTTTTTTTTTTGGTAGTGGTAGACCAGCTGAGACTCGACTTACTATGATGTAAATGAGTGTGTTACCTGCCTTAGTGGATAACAGATGTAATTGGATTTCACAAGGGTACCATGCCGATATACCTCACCTTTGGTGAATGGATATAAAATTTACCTTTTTCCAAAGAAAAATTCTTCACCTCGGCATATTCAGGTTAATTAATAAATATCCTTACAAAAACTCTCTTATATTATGAGGTAGATTCAAGCATGAGGTATCTTTTTTTTGTCAGGTTGTATCACTTTTCATGTACGGTTTGGTTATATCACTTTTTTACTCACAAGTGTAATGTCTCATGCATAAGGTCGCTTCCTATGAAGTCTTGTAATATACTTTTTCCTGTGATACATAATACTAGAATTTCAGTCAAGACTCAAGAGTTGTCCCTTAAAAGTTTGATTATCTACACTAAGTAATATACTGATATACATGTGTTAGACTTTTTCTCATTTAGGATTCTATTTTTAGGCTCTGTCTATTTTTGCACGTATTGATTTGTTACGTGTTGCAAGAACGCTCTTTCCCACTCCAAAGAATGGGGGACGCTCAGACTCCACAGTGTTGTGGCCTGGGTTCTTTCACTTTCTCTTTCTTCTCTCACATCTATCATGAAAATATTTCTCACCCATAAAGTTTGATTATCTACACTAAATAATATACTGTTTATTTCTTAAAGTTTGTCTTTGATGAGTAGTGTCATGGAAACAGTGTGATTCCTATACTGATTTCACTTATCCTGTCTTTTTATTGTTCTTTTACAAAATACCATTAAATTCAGAAATCATATTTCTAATTTTTTTTGCCTTAATCTTTAGGATTTGGCTCTTGAACCAACTCGCGAGAAGGATTCTAATGAGAGTCTCAATTGCATGCTTTGATTTATGATTTGTTAGTTCTATTTAAATTATCAAGGAAATTATGCACTTTGATAGGCAAAATACGCTAGAAAAGAACCAAAATGGGACTTCGTCAAGACTTGAGGTTAACATACTATAGAAATTTCTGATTTGAAGCGTTAACATACTACAAATTATAAGAAACACAGGCCTTTAATTTTTATGAGAATCTCCTACGTATAAACAAAAATAAAGAACTTCTATACTACGTGCAAATGATCGATTTCAATGTTTGAACATGAATAGTTTATTGATGTGATTCTAATGAGTAAAGACTAATGTTGTATTTGGTGCAATGGGTAGGGAAAATGTGCTGCTATGGTGGTTTGTTGGCTTCTTGGAAATGGGTGCTTTTTTTCATGGAACAGCATGTTGACAATCGAAGATTATTACGTGCACATATTCCCGGTAATAACTAGTGCTACAAATTTAATCGTTAATCTGGAGCTTTACAATGGAAATTGATAATTTTTAGTTGTCAATACAAAATCTCTTTCTAAGGTCTTTGTAGGACTTAGGTTAAGTTCTTTGATATGCTTGACTTAATTGAATCGAAATGAACTAAACTGTTTTTTTTTAACTTATCTTTAACCAATTAAAACTTGTCCAAACATATTCAATATTGGACTCATTTGAAAGTTTGCTTGAAATGATTCCAATAATATAGTTATCCCATGTATTTATTGCGGAATAAAAAGTTATTTGAGTAATAAAGTTACACGGACTAAACTGAATTAAATTGATCGAACTGCACAGAATTAAGTGAAGTTAAGCTAAGGAGAGTCGTAGTCTAACACATTCACACAAAAATTTGACCCCAATTTGTTGATCGAATATACAAAAATTACTCACTCTGTTTCATAATATACAATTTTTTTTTTTTACTTTACACGCAAATTAAGAAATTATAATATCAAGAAAAAGATTGGTAAAATGATTACACTATTCTTAATAATTATAATTAATATTTAATCCTAAATCAGTAAGGGACTGATGTGAGTAATTCGACACTCTCATGCTTTAAGAAATATCAAGGGTTTAATTCTTATGAATACATCAATTCCTTGTTCGGATGAGTAGTTCACCCCTTTGTAAACTTGACCAGGATAGGTTGGTGAAGATGTAACCAAGAAAAGATATGGTCTTTATGTCCCCATGCATGATAAGTGCTTTAGTAATTGCAAATATGAATCTACAATATGTGCCATCATAACTAAATAAGGATCACATTGTTACTTTCAGGTATGCATTAGTACTGATAGCAGTGTATAACGTTGCGGATCTTATTGGGAGATATCTTCCTATGATAAAGTTCCTAAAGATGGAGTCCCGAAAAGGTCTCACTTTGGTGGTCCTCTCACGTTTCTTGCTAGTTCCATGCTTCTACTTTACTGCTAATTATGGCGACCAGGGTTGGATGATAATGCTTACATCTTTGTTGGGTTTCTCCAATGGTTATCTTACTGTTTGTGTATTCACTTCAGCACCAAAAGGTTATAAGGTTAGTAAACTAGTGACCAAAGTGTAAGCTTTTTAACCTACAATTAGTCTTATATAAGACCGTTTATTGGTGGGATGGGATAACTTTTAAGAAGAAAAAGGGTGACATTTTGTTCGTAAGTCACTCTTATCTTTTACAAAAGTAACCCTATCCCATAATAGGACTATCTTATAAAAGTTTTTGTGTTTATCCTATCAATCAGGTTGATTACATTGGTGATTTACTTGCTTTATTGTAGGGACCGGAGCAAAATGCACTAGGAAATATTCTTGTTCTATTTCTAGTAATTGGTATATTTGCAGGGGTGACATTTGATTGGTTATGGCCCATAGGTAAAGGTTGGTAAGATTGTCACTATGAGGTCCAATGTAAACACAAACACATATTCATTCACATAATAATAGAAAAAAGATTTGATTTTCAATCCATTAGTTTTTGTAACTCCTTAGTCATGAGTAGGAGGTTCTTGACGTTTTTCTTAGTGTGAGAGTATTCAACTAGTGGACGAATATCAAGTAGTGTTTATTATGTAAATAACCATTTCATTTTTTCCTCAATAGTAGAAGATGTTAAGTCTTTGTTTTTTTTATTACTACTTTCATTCCGCAATAGCTATCATTTGTCATGTTAGCATCGTTGAGTAAATTTTGCTCATTTTTTGTTATCAATATATTTATGTAACATTTTTGAATATGTCATCCTATAATATTATATTTCACAACAAATCTCTCTACAAAGTATTAGTAATCTTATTATAGGGCATTCATGAAAATAAATAAATTATATTACTATTTATCCATATATGCTAGATTAATAATCACGTTATATTAATTTTCTTATATAATCACAATTCTTTTTTTTTTTTTTTTTGAAAGAGCAAGAAAGGCAGGAAAACCCCTACAAGGTTATCCTACCGAGTCCATTATCAATAAATTGGTAAGGGTAGAATCGAAAGCCGAAGATCAATAAGTGAGCGTGGGATGGTTATAACCAATATTTGCTAAATAATCAGTTATTGAGTTGGCTTCGCGGAAGCAATGGAGAACTTTCACTTTGTTGAAAAAAAATAGATCTTTCTTTGTATCTATCAAAATATTTTCTATTTCCCATGGAATATGCCACTCACCCCTAAGAGCCTTAATAATCGTAAGGTTATCTCCTTCGATTGTAATATTATGAAGGCCCAGATTTCTGGCAGACCTTACCGCTTCTCTGAGTCAACAGTTCGTGCAACGCACAAGCATACACCTAGTCTAAATGTACTATTTTCAAATTAGTGAGACGTTAAATATTTAAGAATTATAGGGATCAAAATTAGTGCAGAAAGTCAAACTTGAGAAAAAAATACATAACGACCAAGTTCACAAAAATTCGTATGAGGCAATCTCAATTTGAGGCACCTGATGCAAGCATAACGTCACGGTGACGTCATATTTGATTGTAGAGGAGGCCTCCCCTTGAGGTCGTCTCATAAGTGACTTATTGGTTTTGGTTATATAGAAAACATCAATTCTTGCATTAACTCACATACAATCATAGGGATATTGCCGAAAGTAGATTTTTTTCATAGTACGTTGCACGTAGGCATGTCTATTTGTGACCCGGCCGAAACCCTCACTCGACCCCTTTTTTTAAAGGGTATTGACGCAACATTTTGGACCTGAAACCCAAAATGAAAGGAATCGAATTAATGTTTTTTGGATTAAATCCAACCCGTTTTACCTAAAAAAAGTAACGCACGATTTGTAATATAGAAACCAAAAGTTCGATGAAAATATCCTAAAAACCATATAAAACATGTATTTGGCATTTTATTAACTTTTTCTCTACCTATTGGCTCTTTGTGCTCTTAATATGGGAAAACATTCTGTTAACTACGCTAATGTGGATGGAAAAATATAGTACATCTTATCGAATAATTAAGGCAAATATAAAGATTATCATATAGTTGCATATATTTACTAAAAAGTGAAAAAAAAATATATAGCTTATACAAGTTATAAATTAAGGTAAATATTTGCAAATACATCGTTTGAAAATGTAAATTGGCTAAATATAATTGACAAAAAGGTAGAATTTAAATGGGTTCCGATCTCGACCACACAGGACAGGGTTGAGTATTTCTCAACCCGAATACGAAATGTCCCCACCTCCTAATTAATGACCTATGTTAAGTTTTTATTTTGAAACCAATTCATGATGATACATATGTCGTTGGAAAGATTTCAATGCATGCTTTTAAATGAGTCTAATATTTAATATACTTGACAAGTTTTAAATGGTTCAAGGTTCAAGTAACAACAATTGAGTTCAGTTCAATTTTTTCAGCTAAAAAGAACGGAGCCTTTGATTATTGCTTATGGATATTGTCTTCAATGTGATTATTTTGGTACGAGAAAATAGGAAACATAAGTATGGAACTCTAATTGTTTTAGTTCCACTATGCAAATCTGGTAATAGAATGGCTTTTACATTGGTAGCATTGTCAATCAAATGCTTGTCTTTAGGTATAAGTAGGGCTGCACATCCTCCGGGCCGAATCAATTTTTTTGCCCGAACCGGACCGAACCGAGCCGGTCAAACCGGTTGCAAGGTTTTCGGTCTGGTCACCGGTTCGTGGTTTATGCGCGACCGGTTATCGGTTTTTTCCAGTCAAAAACCGATGGTCACCGATTATGACCGGACCGAACCGGAAAAATTACTTACTTTTTTTTTTTTTTTTGAAAAAAGTTAATATTTGCCCAGTTGTCCTACGGTTCTAATTTTCCCAAAGGCCAAATTAACGCCGCTTCTCCATTCTCTCTCTCTCACCAAAACATTGGTCCATAGTCACCACCACCACCACCACCCACCATCGCTTCTCGTCGCTGCTGCCGGCGATCCTTCCTCCACTATCTCCAGCCGCCGTCGCCGCTCCACCAGGTACGCCGTACGCGGCTCCCTACTCTCTCTATCTACTGTGTCTTGTATCTTTGTATTTTTCTATCTTTCATAATTCTTCTTCTTCATAGAATTAAAATTTGAGGCTCATAGGTAAAGGTTGGTAAGACTGTCACTATGAGGTCCAATGTAAACACAAACACATATTCATTCACATAATAATACAAAAAGATTTGGAGTTACGGGGAGATTTCGGGCGAATCTCACGATAGAAAAGGAAAAAAAGTTTTGATTTGTGAGGAAGATGAAGCTTCCTCTAGTTGTTCCTTTCAGTTTGCGAGTAAGAGTTGTGTAGAAAATGTTACAAGTAGCTCTTCCAGCTTTGTGAACAACACTCCCGCCGCAATGACTTGTGAAGATAAAGGGGATCTTTGTAAGTATATTGGGTCTGTATGTTCTGGTATTTGTAATAATGTGAAGGATGCCCATGGGGATATGACGGTGGACTTAAGAATTGGTGAAGCACCAGGTTGTCTGCAGGGTAATAAAGATCTTGGTGAGCCCAAGTTTCGGTTTTATAACCGACGGAGGCATGGCTTATGTCTTAGTATTTCTCCTGCTGTTTACGATCTGATTAAGCATGGAAAAGAGGTCAGCTTTTACCACCCTAATGGTTCATCCACAATGAAGATCAGAGTTCGGGGTGCTAGCACAATAGAATCTTCTAAATCAATTATGATGGTTTCTGAGAGTTATCCTTCGTCCGAAACTTCTATGAGTTCTGATCATGTTTGTTCTTTGAACCAGAGCACTTGTGAGGATGACTCTGATGCTTTGATGAATTCTGGGTCTTCTCCATTGTCTAGTGTGTCTAGCTCGAATGCTAAGCCATCTTGGATATGGGTGATAGTGTTCCTGTGCATGTCGATCCTCCTATTTTTAAGTTCTCTGCCAAGTCCTATTCTCAACATCGGTCAGGTGTGCGAGTTGCTTGTCGGTCTGCTCCTTCTTCTCAGTTGGTGTCTTGCGGATCGACTTGTGAACTTGGTGTGCGGCCTCATGGACGGAGGATGCGTATTCAAAGGCAACCGATGTTTTGTGCAGGAACCAAGCGGAGTGCTGTTCATCCTAGTGCTATGGATTCTCCAGCAAGGAAAAAGATTGCCCTCAATTGTGGTAGTTGTAATGCTAGTGCCTAGTAGTTTGTTGTAGTTTTAGTTTGCTGTAGTTTTAGTAGTTCAGTTTTAGTTTGTTGTATATCGGTATATGTATTTCATGTTTCCAAAAAAAAAAAAAAAAAAAAAAAAAAAAAAAAAAAAAAACTATTTGATTAATTATTTGTATGGTTTTGATTTGATTAATTATTTCTATGGTTTTGATTTGATTAATTATATCGTTTAAGGTTTGAGAGCATGACAAAGTTGACAGGAGCAAGTGTTGAGTCTATTGACGCTTGACAGCCAGCATAGATGCAGCAGCAAGCGGCTAAGCTGCCAGCAGGTGTGATAAAATTTTAAAAAAAAATTAAAAAATTAAATAAAAGTGGCAACCGGTCTTGGCCGGTCACAACCGGTTCGGTTAATTAACCGACTCTGACCGGTCAAGACACCGGTTCTCATTTTCTGAAATTCCGATTTCCGGTTCGGTCCGATTCGGGCCGGTTTTGAACCGGTGTGCAGCCCTAGGTATAAGTAACAACATTAGTCGGCTCTTCTACTAGGCCCGAGTTGATTAGGATAAACCTTTTCTTTTTTCAATTTTTGGTAGTAGGTACTTGCTACAAGATTTTAAACGGATAAACTTAAGTCGATAAATATCCTCATGGTGTTTTGTTCTAAGTACAACGAAGAATATCGGGCAAACTAGTAGATAACCCCCACTCTTTCTAATAGTCTTTCTGATACTTTTAAATTTAGCAATTTACGCATTTTACTTTTTGTAACACCCCGAAATTTTCGATCAATTTTTTTTTTTTTTTATAAATATATTGCAGCGGAAAATAAACGGAAATTACAAGGTGCTAAGCCGCATTTAATAAATTAAATGCAAGGTCCAACCACAACTAAAATAAATAATACCAACATTAGTAACTTAATAATTAATTTTCAACCTCAACCTAAACAAACTCCAACATAAAACATAATTAATAATAACAATAATAACTCCCAAATCTTACTCCAAGTAAAAGCAACTTAAATAATGTTCAAGAAGAAATCTAACTTGAATTTAACCTCTAAAAGAGAAGAGCTTTTGCAAGGAGGAAGAAGAGCACTAGAGCAAAGAGGTGCTATATTTTTTTTATTTTTTTTTATTTTACGTGCAACAGAATAGAAGCTAGAGCTTTTTTTATTTTTTATTTATAAACTGGACAGAAAAAGAGACGTGTGAGAGAGGGTGAAGGAAAGAGTCCATATTTCCTTTTTACCGACTCTCCCCTCTTAAGTTTTTATTTATTATTATTTTTTACCGAAATCAAAACACAATAACTTAATTTTCCAAAAGTCGACCCATAACATACACATTATAATAAATAATAGTTTTTTTGCACCAAAGGGAGGAATTTTTATTTTTAATAAAAATTCGGGATATTACATTTTATCCCCCTTAAAAGAAGTTCTGTCTCGAAACTTACAAACCAAAACAAACTTCTCAACATATGCAATGCAACTTAACTTATAAATCAAGACCAACTTCTCAACATATGGAATGCAACCATGATGCAAATGTATGCGTTTCTATATAAATGTTACACCCTTCCCTCCTTTAAAAGGTTTCGTCCCCGAAACTAGAGTAGGTGATTACCCTTATCCTGTGTTGGGTCTTGGCTATTGTTCTCATGGTTCCCATTTCCTTGCCACGTTCCTCCATTGAATTTCTTTGGACATTCAAAAGCTCTATGTCCCTTCTAGTTGCAGTCAAAACAAGTGACCAAATCACCATTACAGTTAGTCCCTGGGTGGTTCTCATTACATCTCTTGCAAAAATAGGCTCTTGGCCTTTTTCCATTGTTACCATTGTTGCCCCTCCGAAATCTTTTTCCATTATTGTTCCCATTATTATTCCCATTGTTGTTCCTTTGGTAATTGTTATTGTTACGATGGTTACCACCTTGATGGTTGTTACCTTGTTGTCCATTACCTTGGTTCCCTTCAAATTCGCCCTTTCTTTTCACTACCATTATGTTGACCCTCACTCTTTCTTTTCCCATTAGTCACAGACTCCTCAAGGTCATCAATAGATGATAAATGACAAGCTCTATTGTAGGCCTCCCCATAAGTGTCTAATATGGCTCCACCGAATGCTATCTGCATATCGAAATTAAGACCCTGTTGAAATTTCAAAGCCCTAGATCTATTGTCTGGAACAATGTTTGGAGCTAAACGTGCTAGTTCATCAAATTTTGCAGCCACAGACATTTTTCCGTGATTCAGCTGGGAGAATTCAGTGTACTTCTTTTGTTTCAACTATTCTGGGTAAAACTTTGCCCGAAGGGCTTCCTGAAATCTAACCCAAGTCAGTCCTCCTTCGAGGTTAACAAAAGCTTTCCTTAAAGCTGCGCGATTCTTGACCCACCAGACATCTGCTTCCATCTTCAAATAGAGGGTAGCAACTTCATAACTTTCTGTACCTCTGGACATGCCGTTGCAGCAAACAGCTTGTCCATCTCTCTTAGCCAGTCTTCTAGTAAGGCCGGATCCTCTTTCCCCTCAAACACACTCGGGTGGTGAAAGGCTATTCTCTTAGAGACCGAAGCTAAGTTATTACCATTTTGTTGCCGGAGCATTGAGACGATAGTCGTCTGAGATGCAGCCAATTGTTGCAACAAGACATTGGGATCCAAGGGGTTATCCATTGCTTCTCGAGTTTGGGATCGTGTTCGGCGTCTATAAATCGAGGTATATCTACGCATTCACAACCTATATATAACAATAATTGGGTATTAATTACCCCCACTTAGACTCATATAATTTCATATATCTCAAAGAAGAGCCAAACTCACTCAATAATCAAATTAATCAACCGTATTCCAATCCAGAACTTCCACCATTCCTCCATTCAGAGAAAAATAAGTCACAATATTATTGCATATAATTTTCACATAAGTAGGAAATTCATATACTCGTTATTTCCACCATTCACAGCAATTGTAAATCCAACAACATTTTAGTACTCTCTTGAGCACTCTTAAAAAAAATTCATAAGACCAATAATGGAACAACCACACTCGTCGGCTTAATTGCATATTTTAATTCACATAGTTCTATTCTCATTACTAATTTTATTTTTCTTAGTTTATACACCAAATATAATTTAGTGTTGACCTTAACCTAGAGCTCTGATACCAACTGTAACACCCCAAAATTTTCGACCAATATTTTTTTTTATAAATACATTGCAGCGAAAAATATACGGAAATTACAAGGTGCTAAGCAGCATTTAATAAATTAAATGCAAGGCCCAACCACAACTAAAATTAATAATACCAACATTAGTAAATTAATAATTAATTTCGAACCTTAACCTAAAGAAAGTCAAACTTAAAACATAATTAATAATAACAATAATAACTCCCAAATCTTAATCCAACTAAAAATAATTTAAATAATGTTCAAGACGAAATCTAAGTTGAATTTAACCTCTAAAAGAGAAGAGGTTTTGCAAGGAGGAAGAAGAGCACTAGAGCAGGGAGGTTGTAAGAACCCTCGCCTTTTCGGCGCTTATTTGTGATATTTAGTTGGAATTAATGGTTCTTAAATAATACGTCATATGCATTATAATTATGGGGAATAACAATTTGCAAATAATGAAGCCGCCAACAATTTTTAAGAAAACAATTGGAAACCATCAAAAAGTGCACCTAATTCCTATTGGGAATTGACTCATACCCATGGGGCTAAATATTGAGTTCGGGGGTGTAGATACGAAATAAACAAAACGAATCTCATCTAAATCGCCTGAATAAATTGCCTCTACTAAGCCTATCCATGTCAAATATTTATCTATGCTATATGGTACCACATAAATTCGGTCGTCCAAGATCCTAGTTTTACTAGGCAGGTTAAAAACAACCAAATTACCTATGTTATCACTTTGCACAATTTATATCCAATTTACATGCATTCTATTATCAAACATAAACAAGAGATAAGAGCAATAATTTAACGCTCCAACCTACCACACTTTGCTAAACGCGTCAAGCATTGCAAATGCACATCAATAAATTTGTTAGTAACTTCAAAGGAAGAACAATGCAAAAATATCAACTTTATGCTAAAATAAACCTAGGAGATTGCTACATGCATGCACAAATAATAAAAAGGATGTAAACTTGCATAAACTAATAAAAAGATGCTAACTTTAAATTAAGATAATCATGCATAATTATTTACAAGGACCCAAGCATGCAAATTTATTCAACCATAATCAAAAGCTAAATAAAACATGATTATAAACAATAACAAGAGATTTAATAAAGAATTTTGGCCCTCAGGATAGTTAACCTGGACGTTCTATTCGAACGAGACTAGTAGAATTGGAATTGCTCTCCAATCTTGGGTGCTACGTTGGGTGCAATGGCTTGCTTGAGTCTTCAAAATCTGAATTCTCTATGATTTGGGGGAATTTGTGCTCTCAATGCTCTCAAAATTATAAACTAACCAACCTCTCTCAAAAGAGGGTGAAAGGGAGTATTTATAGAGTTAGGGGACAGAATTAAGGGCTTAGGGTAAGAAACCCGGCACCGAAACTCGGCCCAGCCAAAAAACAGGCCCAGCGGCTGCCAAGAGGGCCCCCACTGTCACGCGTGTGCCACCGGACTCATAGCGTCAGCGCTGGGCCCGAAGGCGCGGGCGTGTCTAGGGTTTTTTGGCTTTTTGTGCTCAGTATCACCCTTGGGCGGACCCAGGGGGTCGGGTTTGAGCGATTTTGACCCAAATCTTCAAGACGCGATATCTTTTGATCTGGGAACCTGATTGAGGCAAGGCCAAAGGCGTTGGAATCCTTATAACAAGGGCTAGCCGAAGACTGAGGTTTCAAGGAACTTGGTCTAGATTTCCGAGCAATGTCCTTTTCTACTTACGTCCATGTTAATCTATTACCATCATCATTGGGCGTTGCGATGCCAGGGTATGAGAACCGATTAGGGTGTCCACAGAAGCCCCCACTTTGGTTGAGCTTGTGAAAGAGAAGGTCAAAGTATTTGCTAAAAAATGCCTGCAGTGTATTTTTTTTTTTAAAATGCTTTATGTTAGAAAGAAAGAAAGGTAGACTCCTGATCGCCTGTGGTCAGGGTTACCTGCTCTGCGGGTGCCGACGCGATGCGAATTTTAATAGCTTCGTCGTCAAAGAGCGTTGCGTAGATTTGCTCTGCGGGTGCCAACGTGACGCTAATTTTAATAGCCTCAACATTGAAGAGCGCTGCATAGCTCTGCTTTGCGGGTGCCAACGTGACGCTAATTTTAATAGCCTCAACATCGAAGAGCGTTGCGTAGCTCTGCTTCAGTAATGCTTATGTCTTGGAAAATTGTGCCTGCAAAAAATTAGATAAAGTGCATGTGCCTGCGAAAATAGATCGAATGCTTGTGCCTACGAAAATAGATATTACCGGGTCCCTAGGATAGGAAACTGTGTTGTGGGGGCAAAAGAGTCATTTTAGATGACATGCCCGTGTCTCTCGGACTTCTAACGGTCGAAAAATGCAATCACGCGCGAAATTTGAACGTGCGGGCCCGCCCCGTGAGAGGCGGAGGATAAAAAGGGTCCAGCGGCCATGCGCAGGGCCGCTGAGGGCTAGGCGGCCTTATCAGGCCCGCTTAGCGGCTCAGTTGCCTGTGCAGAGGTGCCGAGGGTGGCCCCTGGGGCCAGCGTCTGGGCCGCTAAGCCTGGGCGGCCCTGAACCGGGCCGCAGGGCCGGTTCAGAGGCGCGGTTGGGATTTTATTTGGGGGAGAGCCGTATTTAGGGTCATTTCTTCCCAAAATTTCTACCTCCATTGTTGCCCAAACTTCATTTCTTGCTCAAATTTGCTCAAATTCGTTCATTTTTGCTTGCATTTGGTTGCTTTTGCATAATTTGAAGTTTATTTGTGATTTCTCACAAATTTGGGGTGAATTTGAAAGTGGGTTTTTGAAATCCTTGGAGACAGAAAATCCAAAATTCTCCATTTTTGCTTGTTGTTCTTGCTTGCTTTGCTCATCCTTCTTCTATGGCTCCAAAATTGGCAAGGAAGAGGAGTAGGAGGACCGAGGTTCGAGAGAAAGTCGAGGAAATTGACATTTTTACCAAGGCTTTTCCTTCTCATGTGAAGCCTTCAAAGAGGTGGCCTAATGTGGCTTTTCCTCAAGATCGATACACCCGGTCGGATAGGATGCCCGACATTGTTTGGGACCGATCGGAGTTGCTTTTCCGGCCGGCGACTCATTTGAGCTCTCGGGCTTCCAAGTTCGTGGTAAGCCTCAAACTTTGAATTCATAGTTTTATGCATTGAATTTTGAGTTTATATGCTTTATCTTGAATAGAATTTGTGTAAAGATTGTATGCAATTGTCAAGCTTGTAGCGCATGTGATCTTGCGCAACTTGAACGAACTTAGAAGCATGCCTAGGATTGAACATTTGATTGAAATGTGAACCTAAGAGGTTGCAAACTTGATCATAGGAACCCGATGGGAATTTTAAGGCCCATAAAAACTATGGCTCTTCAATGAGGCTTTATAAAATCTTGCCCAAAGAGGTGCAGGATGTGGTTTTGAATGCGGGGTTTGGGCCCCTTTTGAAATCGGCGGACTCGGTTGAGCGAGTCAAGAGGTGTATTGTCCGTTTATCTCTGAAGCGTTTTTGGGACACACTACCAACACGTTCCATTTCCCTAATGGGGAAATGGTGATCACTCCTTCGGAGTTTACTATGTTGACCGGGGTACCTTGCGTAGGTACGCCCATCATCTATGACGTTTCCATTTGGAAGCGTAAGGCAGAGATGGTGGAGCTGTTTGGCCCCTGGGGGAATACTTGGGGTCACCATTATCGTTCCTATAGCGAGCTCTTTACTGCTTTGAAGGACCCGAGGTACAAGAGGAACACCTCGGTGGAGAAAAAGGCGAGAATGTTCATCGCCTACCTCCTCGCCACCAACATCTTTAGTGACATGGGGGAGCGTATTCATGCTATTTACCTCCCGAGCTTGCTAGACTGGGAGAGAGTGAGAGAGTACATCTGGGGGTTGCCGGGCTACGCCAACCTCTTGAGATGCATGCGGTTTGCTTGCCGCGTGAATGATGAGGGATACAAGCAGTCGACTCTTCCTCTCGTGAGCTTATGCGGTTTTTGGAAGGTCTTGCAGGTGCGTTTGCTCTTTGTATCTGCTTTTCGTGATTTGCATGATTTAAGTGTGCGGTGGTTAATTTCATGTTTTTATGTAGCCTTGGTTTTTTGAGCAATTCCCGGACATGGCGCCTATGGGTTGGGAGTTAGACTTCCCGGTTTGTAGGGCGTGGCGTCATAGGTGTCATGCGCCTTTGCAGACTCTTCAGCAGTATAGGGAGGTCCTCTTGCGCCTGGACTGGCATAAGGTATCGCAATATTGTCTTTTTGTTGCATGGATTATATTTCTTGGGGTGGAAATATCTTATGTTGCATGCTTGTGCAGATTGACTACTTCCCATCAGCGAAGTATCACGGGTTGGCTTCGGATGCCATCCTAGCATCTAGGGCGGTGGACCGTCAGAGGATCCTGATTGCGGGTCCGTTCTCTTTTGAGTGGTATCTAGGAGAGCGAATCGTCCCCCAGGTTTATCCCGATTTGGCGGGCCCGAGGATTCCTTCAGATCCTCCCTCGACCATGTTCTTGGTGAGGTGCTTGTCGCGCAAGCAGGTTGCGGAGGCCATGGTGGACTCAGATGCTATGCGGTATTTTTGAGGTAGGCTGCGGAGGACCTTGCGGGGCACTATGAGAAGTTCCGTCGTGATCGCCTCATGCCTTCATTTGTGGGTTTGAAGGTAAGAATTTAATGTTTGATTTTTTATGCCTTTCTTGTCTTGTTGGATGCTAACTTACTTTGTTTTGTAGGAGCCTCGGGTTGACAACATCGAGGTGGATGTCCCGGACATGCGAGTCCGAGGTCGAGACTATGGTGGGAAGGAGTGCTGGGGGGAAGTCCCCATGACGGAGGACCTCGATGAGGACATCCAGGGCCTTCCTCTTCCAGTTGGGAATCCAAGAGTAAATCCGTAATTTTACCGATGTGTGCGATACTTTACTATTTTGTATGCTTGTATTGACTTTTCTTTGTGTAGCTTGATAGTGAGCAGACCGGGAAGGTCTTCAAGATGATGCATGCCATGAAGTCCTGGATATCCCGGGCTCTTTCAAAGGGTACTTGCTCAAGAGCTGACTTCGACAAGGTAAACTTGACTTTGCATTTTCAAAGTTACATGCTGGGAGAAATGTATCTTATGTATTTCGATGGGATGCAGGATGAGTACCGTCGACCCTTTCCTCGTCGGTCATGACAGGTAGTTTTGTCGGATGATGAGGTCGTGAGCTCTCCTGAGCGCAGCCCTTCGCGCGAGAGGAGCCCTCGGAGGGAGAGTCCTAGGAGAGAGAGGATGCCTGTACATCGGACGGACCGTCCTAGTGGGAGTAGGATGACTCCGTTTGTGGAGCCTACTCCTATGCCTATGCCGATGTATCCTTCTTATCCCGGGTATGCGGGGTATCCTTCATATGGCGGTCTTTACTACCAGCGTCCGGTTCCTACTCCTATGATGCCTGCCATGCCTCCTCGTTCTTCGTGGGGGTATGATTCAAGTTATGCTGGGGAGGGTAGTTCATACCGGGAGCCTGCCGACATTCTTCCTTTGACCCTAGCCAGGTCGTGGCTTCGATCTTTGGTGACGAGCCGCGGAGATCGGAGGATCACTTTGAGGTGCCCCGTACGGATGTTGATGCGGGTGATGATTTTTATGATAATGTATTTGTGTGAAATACATTTTGAACATTTGTGTTGAACAAACATTCGGACTTTGCTTGTAAATATTGCTTATCTATTGGTCCTTACAGATTATTAGGCTAATGCAAATGCACATGTAGTCAAACAAAAGCGCAAGTAATAGCCATTTAGCAAAAATGGTACGACCAAAAAGTTAAAATTGGGTATACCCTATCCCCCCTAAAAAAAATGAAAAAAGGAAAAGGGTGAAAAATAAAATGGAAATAACAAGTAAAAAGGGGTTAATAAAAAAGATATAAAGAAGAAAATATGGTAATCATCGAAAAAGAAATAACGGAGTTGTGGAGTTTCCCTAAATATTAAGGAAATAGTACAAAATAGAAATAATAATGAAAATAGGAAAAAGAGCCAAATTTGAGTCCAAATCGGTTAAGGAAAGTGCCCAAAATTTGGAGAAAAAAGGGTCTTGTCTCGAGAAATAGCCCGGCGGCCAAAGGGAGGGGTCCAACGGCACACGCGAAGCAGCGGGGGCGAATATAGGGGCCGCCAGGCTCCAGCGGCTGGCCGGTGGGGCTTTGAGGCCTGCCGCTGAAGCTTTGCGGCTGGGCCGCTGGGCCTGGGCTGCTCTATCGGGGCCGCTGGGTCTCCAGCGGCTGTCCCAGGGGCCGCTGAAGCCCCTTTTTGACGCGTTGTCTTATTTTTTCGTCTTTTCCGTGCGAGCCCTATATAAGCCTCGAGTTAGTCCGGCTTTGGGACATCGCCTTCATAATTTACTAGCAATAGAGAACTTTTAGAGAGAGAAACCTCCCAATTAATTTAGATTTCAGCTATGACAAGCTTTGATGTTAAATTTGACAAGTGGTTACAATCCATGACCCCCGAAGAGAGGATGAGACTTTTGCCTTTCCACTTGAATGCTCTCTTCCACATGAAGCAAGTTCAAATCGTTTGGAATCTTCTTGAGGCTGCCGTTGAGTTTTTGGATGACAAACTCCATGTCTTTTGATTTGGGTACAATGAATTATGCCCCCTCCTCAAAGAATTTGCCGCCATCCTTGGGTTCCCTCATGATCAAGCTCCCGCTACTCCATGGCTCGGGGCAAACCTTGAAGGATACTATAAAAGGTATCTTGGCCTATCACCAACGCAATCCTCCTCCGTTGCTAAGAGTTGTGAGTTAGACCTCAATGGTGTAATTGACATCTTTTTCCCCAAGGTAAGGGACAACCATGACGTGATGGGTAAGACGTATTATAGACGTGCTTTTATCTTGTGTCTTTTACATAGGTACCTCATTGTTGGTGGAGGTAATAATGGTAAAACTTGCATGCTTAGAATTTTTGAATAAATCCAAAACGATTTTACCCCTATGTCTCTTGTTCTTGGTGAAACATTAATTTGCTTGGACCGCAAGAAACAAGAACCGTCACCCAGCGGATGGACGGGAAGCCCTCTTCTCCTTCAAGTGAGTGTTTGAATAAATTGCTTTTGAAAAAGTTTGAATCTTTAATGGATATTTAACTTTATGTGCTTTGCCTTGCTTTTTTTTGTTTTTTTTTTTTTGTAGATATGGCTCCTTGAGCACATGTGCTTCATTGAGAGGCCCGCTAATGCGCTCAAATATCAACCAAAGCAATTTCCCGCCCGCCGGAGGCTTTATTATGAATCCACTATTGATGAATGACGTGGGTACCTTAAAGCATGTCCTTTGCTACGATGGACCGTCAAGTGGTGGGGCCTAAAATCCGCAATTGGATGTAGCAAGGAAACGGGATATTACCAAGTCCTAGGCCTTCATAACTTGATTTACATATTTCCTAACCGTATCATGCGGCAATATGGGAAATGCCAAATTATCCCACAAAAGGATAGTGTTGCTCCTACCACGCTGGCTTTGAAAATTAGCATGGTGAGATCATGGGAGTGTGCATGGGATCGTCGCCCCAAGTGGACTATTCCTCACATCAAGGCCCCCACGACCATATCTTCGGCCTATGAAGCTTGGATGGATTGTAAGACCGCGGAGGGTTGTCGTGCATGCAGGAAATCCGAACAAGGCGATCTTAAGGCCCAATCGGTCAAAGATAGCTTAAGGCTCTCAAACCCTAATGACCTTAAAGGGAAGGGTAAGCAAAAGGGAGTTAAGCATGTGAGAGGCATCCTCAACCCGAAGGCCAAGAAAGCTTTAGAAAAGATTACTACCAAGCCGCAAGCGGAGCCCCAAATTCGGGCCAATGATCATGAGGCCTCCTCAAGCATTCCTCTAATGGAGGTGGAAAAAGAAGAGCCTTTAGTTCGAGAGAGGTGGGCTCCCAAGGAACGCGAAGTGGAAGGCCCAAAGGAGGATAAGCCCATGGAGGATGCGGTCCCTACAACCAAAGCTACGGAGTAGTCTATTAAGGAAATACTCTTTTGGAGCATGTCTAGCTTAGGATTGCCTTTAATTTAATTTTGCTTTAAATTCAATAAGGGTGATGTGCCCCTTTTTTAGATTTAATTTTTGCCTTATTATTTGGCAATTGCCAAGTCTTTGTAATGGACTTTATTATTATTTATGGAGACATGCTCATTTTTGTTTAATATTGCAACTTGATTTTTATTATATATTTTTTAACAACCTTTGAACGCGAAAATGATGAAGGGACCGGGCCCAATTGCAATTAGGTTGTCCTACGTATCCTTTTAGGGGAATCAGGCTGCTCGTATCTTATTCGTGCTTTTTTTTTAACATTAAATCCCGTTTTTTTTTTTTTAACGGGATTATGTAGCCTTGTGTGGGCCTCTTGAAAGTGCTATATTGGGTGTCTTGCCTAAGCATAGAAGCTTTTTAGTTGATCTATGTTTATCCATTGACTAAACTCAATCCCGTCCAAATCTGCCAATCTTGCGGCTCCACCTGTTAGGATCTTTGTAATAATAAACGGGCCTGACCAGTTGGGCCTGAATTTGCCTCTTGGGTCAGTGACATTGGCCCTTACCTCTTTAAGTACTAGATCTCCAACTTTGAGGTCTCTCATTTTGAGCCTTTGTTTAAAATGCTTTGTTAGTCTCCTTTGATAGATTCTCACATTGTGCAAAGCTTGTAACCTTTTTTCATCTAGGAAGACTAATTGGCCATAGCGGGCTTGGATGCAATCCACTTATTGAATTTGACTTTCCAAGATGATCCGTAGAGATGGGACCTCCAACTCAATTGGTAACATATGGCTTCCATCCCATACACCAGGGAGTATGGTGTTGCTACCGTCGGTGCGCGAACAGACGTCCTGTAACCCCAAAGTGCGAATGAAAACTTTTCAGGCCAATCATGATAATTTTCGGACATTCTTTCAATGATTTTCTTGATATTTTTTTTAGTTGCTTCCACTGCGCTGTTTGTTTGCGGCCTGTAGGGAGACGACTTTTGATGCTTGATCTTCAACTGGGTTAGGAGCTCAATTACTTCTTTCATGAAGTGTGACCCATTATCACTAATGATTTATTGGGGAACCCCGTGTCTAGCTATTATATTATTCTTGATGAACTTAACCACATGTTTTGCTTTGAGCTTCGCGTATGATTGCACTTCGACCCATTTCGTGAAGTAGTCGATTGGTACTAGAATATATTCATGATCCCCTTTTCCTGTCGGGGTTATCTTGCCAATGATGTCTATTCCCCAAGCGGAGAAGGCCAAGGTGAGGTGAAGGTATATAGTGGACTTGGTGGCAGGTGTTGTAGATTTGCATGTGTCTGACACTGTATGCACCTTTTGACGAATTCACAACAATCTTTTTCCATTGTCGTCCAATAATAACCAAGCCTTATTATCTTCCTAGATAGCATCATACCGTTCATGTGCGGTCCACAAACTCCTGCGTGTACATCTCTTAAGACCATATGGGCCATCTTGGTGCCCAAACACAAAAGATTAATCCCCTTTGGGCTTTTCTTGTATATCTGACCCTGCACCTCTATGAATTGGGCTGCGAGCCTTCTAAGCGCTTTTTGGGCTCTAGGACTAGAATCAGGAGGGTAAAGCTGATAAACGAGTAGATTCTTTATATCGGTGTACCACTCGTTTTCTTTGCCATGGAACACTTCCAAAGTGTCGCAATATGAAGGCTTGGACCTTCTTTGCACGCAAATGGGCATCATTCGAATGGTTTTGGGTGTATTGATCATGCTTGCTAATTTGGCCAAGGCATCTGCAAATTGATTGTCCTCTCCCGGAAGGTACGTGAAGTGTATTTGGTTGAAATACACTATGATTTTATCTAAATATTCCTGGTAGAGTGCGAAAGATTCGCTTTTGACTTTTCATACTTTGGAAATTTGGTTGATTATGAGCGATGAGTCTCCATAGGCTCGAAGCGTCTTAATGCCAAGGCTTATGGCAGATTGCAATCCTATTATGCAAGCTTCGTATTCTGCGCCATTGTTGGTGACTTCGTGGTCTAATTTAACTGAAATAGGTGTATGTGCACCATCAGGGGACACTATTGATACTCCTACTCCAAAACCCTTTTGGTTAGATGCTCCATCGAAATAGAGTTGCCAAGTCTCGGTATCTAAGGTCATAACCCCTTTGTGTGGGAAGTGGTATTCATCTTTGCGTTCAGGTTCGTGTATAGCCTGGTCGACTAAGTATTCCGAGATGGCATGCCCTTTGATGGCTTTTTGGTGTTTATATTTGAGGTCGAACTCTGACGGGAGGATGATCCATCTGGCTATTCTAACATTCAGTATACGCTTTTCAAATATGTGTTTTAAGGCATTTTCTCTCGATCTTATGTGGATCGCATGTTGGAGCATGTAATGTCGTAGTTTCTTGGTTGTCGCGACCAAGGCTAGGCACGTTTTTTCTAGGGACGAATAGCGGGTTTTGTATTCTAAAAACTTCTTGCTCACATAGTAGATGGCCTTCTCTTCCTTATTTATTTCCTGGGCTAGCATGGCCCCCATCGACGTTTCTATGACTGTAAGGTAGAGGATTAGAGGCATGCCTGGAGTGGGCGGTACTAGAACGGGTGGTTCGGAAAAATAGGCCTTAATTTTGTCAAAGGCATTTTGGCATTGTTCGTCCCATTCCGTTTTTAACTCTTTCTTGAGTTCCTTGAATATGGGCTCAGAGGTGATAGTTAACTTGGAAATGAACCTGCTAATGTGTTGGATCCTTCCCGATAAGCCTTTGATTTCTTTTTCTGTTTTTGGTGGTGGCATGTCCATTATGGCCTTCATCTTGGATGGATTAATCTCTATTCCTCTGGTGCTTATGACAAATCCTAAAAGTTTACTAGACGTAACTCCGAATGCGCACTTTTTGGGATTAAGCCTCATGTTGTACTTCCTAATCTATCGAAGAACTTTTGAAGTGAGGGTACATGCCCTTCCCTCCCTTTAGACTTTATGATCATGTCATCTACGTAGACTTCAGCCTCTTTATGCATCATAACGTGGAGCAGGGTTGTCGCGGTTCTTTGATATGTGGCCCCTGCATTCTTAAGCCCAAATGGCATTACTGTATAGCAATAAGTGCCCCATTGCGTGATAAAAGTGGTTTTCTCTTCATCCTCTTTGGCCATCAGGACCTGATTATATCCTACATACCCGTCCATGAATGATAGGAGGGCATGTCCAGCGGTATTGTCTACCAGAACATCTATATGAGGTAATGAAAAGTCGTCTTTTGGGCTTGCTTTGTTCAAGTCCCTAAAATCTTTACACACATTCGCACCGTCCGTACTTTTTTGGGACTGGGACGATGTTGGCCACCCAATCGGGGTAATTGGCCACTCTTATGAAGCCTGCATCAAGTTGTTTTTGGACTTCCTCTATGATCTTAAGAGCCCATTCTGGTTTCATTCTTCTTAACTTTTGTTTGACTGGTTTGCAGTCGGGCTTTAACAGGATGGTGTGCTGAGCAATGTTGCGGTCTATGCCGGGCATGTCCTTGTAGGACCAGGCGAAAACATCCGTATAATTCTTTAGGAGTGTTACGAATTGTTCGCGTTCATTAGTGGTTAAAGACAAGCCTATTTTCACGTACGAGGCTCATCATTAGTTGCAATAATTATTGTCTCTGTTTCTTCGACTACCGAAGTCTTTTGCTTATGTTCGATTAATGCTTTAATGACTTCTTTTGGCAATTCCGTTATATTTTCTGAATTATTAGCAATGAGGCAATCCGAGTAAGCAAAAATTGACACTCATAATATTAATAGAAGCGGACAATACATCAATGAGGTCATCACTAATGACCTTAGTAGCAAAAGGAATAGATTGGGGTGGACTACCCGACACTTCTAGGATAACAGACTCAGAATGAGAATCGGACTCGGAATCAGACTCAGAATCAGAATTGGGCCTCTCTGCAGGACCGTTGCGAATCATGAACTTGTACTTGGCTCCCTCGACTGGAGTCCACATCGTCTTTTGCTTCGAGGTGGTGCGGTCGGGCCCGATTGGGGCAATCAGCTTGGACGGGTCGAACCCTTCATTAAAAAAGCACAGTAAGGGGAAGTTTGTTTCTTGCCTCGTCGTATTGGCGACGCTCTTTGCCAAATAGTAGCCCAAAGTCGTTCGGTGCCATGTCATTAGCCCAATTTTTAGTGGATTGGTCCTCATTAGGAGATACGGGTGCGTCTTCATTCATGGTGAAGCAGTCTTGAAATGCCTCAAAACCTGGAACTAGGACTCCATTGATCGTATATGGTTCAGGGAATCCCTAATAGGGATATGGGTCGCCCTCTTGGAGAAATTGCCCATTGAGAGTAAGGGGATAAGGATCCATGCTATGTGGAACAGGCTTATTGGTCGCGCGGGCTCTTTTCCTAGCTATTTCCTTAGACATGTAAGCTCGGATCTCTTACCTTGTAGGCTTGTAGCCTAGCCCAAGTAGATCGTTTTTTATCTTGGTGTTCCAACAACATTGGGCTACCTTGGGGTAAGGGCCCAGAGTGGTGCCTGGAAAATGACCTTGCTTTCTAAGTAGAGCATTCACATTGAGTGTGGGCTCTATCGTTTCTATGAAGGCTATCTTCTCGAAGCCCCATAATTCTTCATCTTGCTCATTATGCTCTATCTTTAGGACTGGAGCTTTTTCTATCTGAGCTACCATGGTATCAGCACAGACTTCCATTGTGGATCCCACCAATGATAGCTTTACCTTTTGGTGCAGGGTTGAAGCTACGGCATTTAGCCCATGTAGCCATGGCCTTCCTAAAAGTAGGTTGAAAGTGGCTGGAATGTCGATTACATGAAACTGGACCATTTTCTCAATTGGCCCAATATTAATGTTCATGGAGAAGGTGCCCAAGACGTTTCTTTTGAAATTATCGTAAGCTCTTAGCCCTTGTGCGGAGTGCGCGAGATTGTTGCAATCTATTTTGAGGTGTTCAGCGGTCCTCAAAGGGCATACATTTACAGCAGAGCCATTGTCGACTAAAGTCATGGGGACTTGTCTTTGTTGGCAGATCACAGTCAAATAAAGGGCTTTGTTGTGGTGGATACCTTCAGGCGGAAGATCCTTGTCAGAAGAGGTGACGGGTGTGGTTGACTTTCCTTGGACCAGGAGGTTGACCACATCCTCGGGGGTAGCATTTGGAGAAATGATGGTTGCGTTCAAGGCTTCTAGCACGACCCTTCTATGAGTGATAGAAGCGGTCAACAATTTTTTTTTTGGAAAGTAAGATGATTTTTATTACTTCAAAAATATGTGTCAATACAGATCAGTAGCCATCAGGCTTATAGAACAACGACAAGAAGAAAACTCCTACTGATTGTAGACTGTCTCCCCTCGGCTAGTAACAGGCTCCCTTCTATGAAGGCTTGTGTTACCATCCAGAGACCAAAATAATGTCTACAATCCAAATACAAAGAGCTAACAGCCCACCAAAACAAAAGCAACCAAAGTAACAGAACTCAAATTACACATAATAATTCAAATGAATATTGAAATAGCCTTGCATCTTTTTATCATTTGCTGCAGAAGCTCGAACATGTAAACTGTTTATAATCTCTTTCATGATACTGGTAGATGTAGCCGCTTGTTCTTGGAAGATTCTTCGATTCCTTTCCCTCCAAATATAGTATATGACAGCAGGAAAACCTGCATAGAACACTCTGCTTTTAAGGGATTTACCCTTATAAGTATGACAAATCTGTTGCACAAGATTGTCCCAATCCCACTGAATTACAGGGACCTTCATCCAAAGAAAGCACATATTCCATATCTGGATGGAGAAATCACATGAGAAGAAAAGATGTTCAAATGTCTCCTCACTTTTTTTGCAGAATACACAACAGCTAGGGCCTTGCAGGCCAATTTTGTGCAGATTTTTCCAAATAGGGAGTCTGCCTTGCATCAATAGCCATGAGATGAATTTCCACTTAGGGAAGGATAATGAGCACCAAACCAGGTTATTCCAGGGTTTCTTCTGACCTGTAGGGAGCAACTTCTTGTACATTTCACCAACTTTATAACCCTTGATACCTGGATTGCATACAGCATGTTACAGTAGAGGTCTAAGATCAAAAATCTTCTGTATAATCCAGGCTTTTTGCATAGGCTTGTTCATCAACCAAAAATTTTGGTTTTTTACATAATAAGCATTTATCCACCTCACCTAAAGCTTCTCTTTATTGTGTTGGATATCCCATAGAAGTTTCCCAAGAGAAGCCCTGTTCCATAATGTAAAATTGAATATACCCAAACCACCCTTGACTGCTGGCACACACAAGTCATCCCAAGCAACAAGTGCCATGTTACTGACTTCAGATGATCCTGTCCAGAGGAATATCCTGCAGAGCTGTTCAATTTTGTGGATAACAGCAACTGGGATAGTGAAGAATTGCGCCCAGAAATTCTGAAATGAAAATAAGACAGCCTTGATGAGAACAAGACGACCTCCATATGATAGAAACCTTGTAGTCCATGCCTGAATTCTATCTGTAATCTTCTGAATAAAAGGGTCATAGTGTCTAGAGTGAAGCTTCTTGGAAGTGAGTGGCACTCCAAGATATCTGAATGGAAAAACTCCTGTATTCATTCCCAGAAACTCTGTGATTTGAGCTTCAATAGAAGCTTCAACACCCCCAAAGTAGATGTCTGACTTAGCTTCATTTGCTTTCAGCCCTGAGCATGCTGAAAATATCTGAAATTTCTCAAAAAGGACTTTTACAGATGTAAAATCTCCCCTTGAGAATAATAGGAGATCATCTGCGAAGATGCAATGAACCAGATCACATTTTTTGCATCTAGGATGGTAGCTAAATCCATGATGACTCTTGAGATCAGCCAGACACCTTGAGAGGCAGTCCATGGCAATGACAAACAAATAGGGAGAGAGAGTGTCTCCTTGCCTCAAGCCTCTCTTAGCTGGAAAGGGATCCATAGGACTGCCATTAAGCATCAGAGAGTAGCTCACTATTGATAAGCACATCATTATCCATTTAATAAATTTAATAGGAAACTGAAGTCCTACTAACATTTGCTCCAAAAAGCTCCATTCTAATGAGTCATAAGCCTTCCTAAGATCAACTTTCACCACACATCTAGGAGAAATCCCTTTCCTCTCATAATGCTTCAAGATTTCATGAGCTAGAATAATATTGTCACCTATAAATCTCCCTTTAGTAAAAGTAGATTGTTCCAAGTGAACAATATCATTAAATACAGTGCATAATCTATTTGCAAGAGTCTTAGACAATATCTTATACATCACATTACAACAAGCTATTGGTCTAAAATCACTGACATAGGTAGGATTTGTTTTCTTAGGTATCAAAGTGACAGATGTGCAATTTAAAACTCTAAGAAGGTTACCTGAGTGTAGAGTACTCTGAATAGCCTTTACAACATCCTTACCTACTATGTGCCATGTAGCTTTGTAAAAAGCCACAGTATAACCATCAGGTCCAGGTGATTTGTCTTCTCCCATCTGCCATAAAGAAGCTTTAATCTCTTCTTCTATAACCTCAGTGCAGAGCCTGATTTCTTGGTCAACAAAAAGCGGATTCCCATTTTGCATAATCTCTGGAAGTATTGCAGGCAGTTCAGAGGTACTTGACCCCATTAGACTAGCAAAGAAACTCTGAAATTCTCTCTTAATATCATCAATGTCAGTCAATTTAACCCCTTGAGTAGTGTAAATTGAAGAGACATGATTTACAGCTCTCCTGCTCTTTAAGCAAGCATGAAAATATCTGGAGTTAGAATCCCCAGTCTTGAGCCAGTTTATCCTTGCTTTCTGTTGTAGTATATTCTCCTCAAAATCTCTCAATTTATTCCATTTAATCACAATCGCTTTCTCTTGCTGAATGAGATCAGCATTAAACAAGTTAGTAACTAGCTTGTTCTGAATTGTTAGCAAGTCCTCCTGAGCAGTCTGTATAGTATGATCAAGGTTAGAGTGGTAGAACTCTGTAGCTTTTAGGGCTTCCTTCACCTTCTTGTGCTTTTCCATAACTCTGAACATAATGGAACCTGTATCCTCACTGTTCCAGCTAGTTTTAACAATAGGGAGAAAAGACTCAAACTTTATCCAAGCATTAAAACACCTGAATGATTTCCTACTCTGGTGATTATCTTTGTGGAAAGTTATCAAGATTAGGGAATGGTCTGAAACAAAAGGTGCTAGGAAATCAGCTTCCACATGTGCAAAATTTGCTAGCCACTCAAAGTTACCCAGAATTCTATCAATTTTACTGTAGATTCTATCTTCAACCTCTTGTTTGTTTGACCAAGTGAATTCCCCTCCCTTAGCTTTCAAATCTGATAAGCCAATATTATAACAAAAAGATTGTAGCTCATCTGTGCCAGAAAACACATTAGCAACTTGAACTCTCTCAGAAACTGCCATAGTAGTATTGAAATCCCCACCAATCAGCCATGGTTCATGAATACTACCTCCAATCCCCTCTAGAGTTCTCCAACAAATCTCTCTATGCCTAACATCATTTTTGGCATACACAACTGTGATATAAATGGATGTCCCAGATTGCAAAGTAACATGCATATGGACAAATTGATCAGATACTTTTACCACCTGCATATTCAACATAGCAGGATTCCAAGTAGTCCAAATTCTACCATTGATAGCCTCATCATGATTGCAAAAATAAAGCCAATATGGCATTAGCTTCCTATGAACACTAACAGCTTTATTTAATTTAACCTTAGTTTCAAGCAAAGCCACAAAACACACTTTATTCTTCACTAAAAATTTCCTCACATCCTTCAATTTTGAGGGTTTATTCATCCCTCTAATGTTCCAAAAGAGGAACTTCATTGGGATTTTGAGGGAGAGTGAGTAGGAGAAACCCTTACCTCAGGATTTACTCCAAATTGTAACATTGTTTCCTCTGAAGCTACTGTGTCTTGTGCTTCTGAAGACTGCAGGGCATCAAAAGGGTTACTAATAGCAACTGAGGGGATAGTCTGCAAGTTCTGCCACCTTGCTTCATCAAAAGATTTATCCAGATAGGCAGCATGTATCACTCCCTCTTATGTGTCATGGCTATCAATATCTTCAGTCTGCGCAGCTGTCCCTGAAGAAGAGGCCTCTGCTTGGCCTGTATTCCCTGCTCTAGGTACCCATTGCTTAGCAGGACTTCGTCTTCTCCTTTTGTTACCAGCTCTTTCTTGCCACTGCCCCTGATTAGTGTTCCCACTATTGACAGGATCACCACAATGTGCTTCTAAGTGGCCAAATTTCCTACACTTCTGGCAAAATGCAGGTTTCCACTCATACTTGATGGCTTGCTTAATGATAGTGCCATCATTAGCTTCAAACCAAACCTCATCTTTGTAGGGTAGAGTAATATCCACCTTGATAAGTAGTCGAGCATAAGAAATTCTCTCTTGCTCAGCTGTAAATCTGTCCACAGATAGTGGAACCCCAACACAGCTGCCCAACCTACTTAGTGAGTCAAGAGACCAACAATCTAAAGGCAAGTTGGGAAACTGTACCCAGAGGGGAATCTTTTGAATTGAAGAGGTATCCAACTTAAAATCAGCAGACCAGTCCACAAGGATGAAGGGATTAGAATTAAACGCATACTGACCTCTATTTAGAACATCAATTTTATCTTCCATTGTAACAAATTTAACGATGAAATAACCATCCTCATGTAATAACATTTCGGCATGGTAACAAATTTCCAATAAGAAGCTACAAAGCTTTCCATTTGATTAAAAAATGGAGCATCTCCTAGGACAAACCCAATTGCAACATTATCCCATTTGTTGCTTCTTTTTTCGATTTCATATTTAAGCAATTTGGCCACAGGTTTTCCATATTTGAAAACAGGAGGAATATATTTGAGTTTTGTAGCATCTGAAGCTAATCTATTCTCAGACATATTATTTATGGGTTCAGTGTTTAGGTTTACCTCTATCGCAGGAATTCCATTAACATGTTCAGCAGAAATTGGGGGAATTGTCGATCCAGTATCCATCTCAGGCGAAACCCTCAACCCAGTAGTTGGCGTTATCTCAGGTGTGTCCCTCGCCAGAATCTCAACTCCAGGAGTGGCAATCTCCGGGAGAAGTGCACCATCAGAAGGTGTAGGCAACATAATCAACCTCCTTGCAGCTCGTGGTGACGATATGGCAGGATCCTCAACCCCAAGAATTCCTTTCAACAGCGAACTCATATTACCCACATCCTCAAGACACTCACTATCAGCAATAGAACCCTCCGAGTGAGGCGAATTAGCTAACCCACTACTCAAAAACTCTTGTAAAGGCATGCTCTGAGTCTTCTCACCTTTCTTCTTCCTCGTCATTAATGGCCAGGTGCACGTTAGCTATCTCAGCCTATCGTGCACCTAGAGAGCCTTTGTTTCTAGAGAGAGTTGAACAAGCATTGAAGTGGTCAACAATTGCCAGATGGATATGTTAGCTTTAGTCCTTTGCAACTGTCTAAGAATGTTGGTTCCATCATCTTCCTTAGCGACTTCTCTTTGGATTGGATCCCTATTGGGGATTGTTACAGGCTCTACGGGTTGGATTTGAGACGGGTCCATGTAGATATTTTTGGGCCTGAACTGGCGCCCTGATCTTGTGAGGTAGATTAGAGCTTTGTCATCTTCTTCTTTCTCATCGTCGGAGATATAATATCAAGCTTTGCCATTTGCTATTTGATGGACTTGAGGAGTCAACACATCTTCTGGATCAGTATAGGACCCATTATCCTCTTCATCACTATCCCAAAGTCCGCAAATGTCTAGTGTGGGCCTTGGGTTTGGGTATGGTGGTATGACCTGCCCAACAGGTGTGATCAAATAGGATGGATCAAACCCTTCTTCGACATCAATGGCGAAAGAGTTCGCGAGGGGATTATTATTGTTACTGGGCGGTGGTGCGTCTTTAGGCAATGGTATGGTGCCATTTTCGAACAGATCTTGGATTTTCTCCTTGAGAGTGTAACACTTTTCGGTATCGTGTCCGCGACCCCTATGGTATTTGCAGAATGTAGTCTCGTTCCAGTATGGCGATCTTTTCTCTATGGGTGGATCAGGAGTAGGCCCAATCGGATGTAGATAGTCTCCTTTGACTAATTTGTCTAAGGCTTTGACGTAAGGCATCCCGAGGGGAGTAAACCTTCTTGGACGCCTGTCAGCAATGGCGTTCACTTCATTTCCCCTACTTGTGGAGGCATGATTAGTATTGGTGTATTTCTTATCCTTGTAACCACTTGTGTTGTTGTTGTAAGTGACCTTGCACTTCCCTCTTTGGAGTTGGTCATCTTCAATGGCCATGCCTACTTCCGTTAGTTGGGCGTAAGTGGTTATGGATTGAAACTTCATGTGCTCACGGTATTCAGATGCCAAGTTCTGGACTAGCATTCTAATTTGATCCCTTTCAGATGGACGATCAATCATTTCAGCAACCTTAGTTCTCCATCTTCTCACAAAATTGGTGAATCCTTCTTTATCACCTTGCTTGGTGATGTCCAATTCTCTCAATGTCATGGGAGGCAAGACATTGTCAGCATATCTCTGAAGGAACAAAGTGGATAAGTATTCCCATTTCTGCAACTTTTGGGTGGGTGATTTGAAGAACCAGGCCCTAACAGCAGGGTCCAAGGTTTGGGGAAAGAGATGAACATACAACTCTTGCTCAATGCCTCTAAGGCCCAATGCAGTGGTAAAAGCTCTAATGTCATCTTGTAGATTATCGATTCCTTTGAACGTGGGAACTTCAGGCATGGAAAACATAGTGGGTAACTTTCCCTTGATGTGGGGAGTATAGTGTTCAAAATTGATGATCATGTCGTTGAAGACACGACTTTTGCCTAGAACGGACTCAAGCCTATTCAGTTTAGCTTGGAGTTCTTGGACCTCTTTAGTGGAGGGCTCAGTCTTATCCTTTTTGGGCTTGGGCTAATCATCGTCCCTAGTAGGGGGATCCAACTTGGCGACACGGGCTTCCATATCAGTGAATCTAGCATTCATGGCGACCAATTGGGCTAAAAGGTCATCCATATTTTGGTCAGCGGTTTTCTCACCGTTTCCAGACATAGCAGACTTAGGTGAATTAGGTGGCGAGGTTTGAGGTGACAATGGCGGTGTGCGAAGGTAATCGAGGCAAATGGGGCCCACAAACTGTGCTTGCGATGAAGGTTCGAACGACAACCTGCAGATCAATCTCTTGTTGGACTCGTCCCTCTCCCACTTCCTAGGACCGTGATCTTTACTCCTACCAATTTTGGACATAAAAAAGGCCTGCTTAAGAAAATAAGAAGTAAATGAAAAACTCCACAGAAGAAAGATTTTTATTTTAAAACAAATGTGGGAAAAGAATCTAGCACTAATCCTCGACATGGTGACCTTTAGGGAAAGACGCGATTTTATGTAAATAGCATATTCTAGTCAATGATCTTTCGACTTTATATAATTAAATAAAAATGTACTCTTGACTTGCATATGGGATAAAATTCCCTAATTTAAGAAAGGGAAAATATACTATTGACTTGCATATAGAATGAAATAAGACTCTCTTTTTTGTTTTGTAAAACATCATTGACGAGAATATATTATTTGCACGCAATCTAATTCATATGGAAAGGAACGTCTTCTAATGTGGTCACTAGCGTCATCGGAGTCATGCATGGATTCTACTTCCTAAAAAGAAAAGATCCTAGACTCTATTTGTAAACTTGACAAAACGCACAAGCAAACAAAAGGGAAACTTTCCCTAAATAGGACTCAAGAAAATCCTAAGGGGGGATATAAACCTAATATTCTATGGAAACTAATCACATAGCAAGGAAACAATCAATCACAATATAGCAAGTAAATCAATTAGCACCTTGATATGGACTATGAGACTAAATGCAATATTTTGACACAATCTATGGTTGAGTAAGGTAACCCACGACCGGATGTGTTTCGTCATCTATGGAATGCATAGTAAAACTAAACGTACCGTTTTACACATCTCGAATGGAAACATGTAAATTCCATGGGGTGGAACACGACTATGTGCAAAGGTAATTCGGACCTAGTGGGTCACCGACCTAAGTCATAGACAATGTTCCAAAGGGTAATTCCTGTTTATGGCGTGGTGATGTCTTTCGACATCTTGCGATGATAACGCATGCAATATGAATGATATGGATGCAAATCAAATGAAATAAACACATACGGTAATTGAACCAAATAGCTAAAATAAATTATTGATATGGATAGGTGTTCAAATTACACCCTCTTGTTAATTATCCCCAGTGAAGTCGCCACTGTAAGAACCCTCGCCTTTCAGGCGCTTATTTGTGATATTTAGTTGGAATTAATGGTTCTTAAATAATACGTCATATGCAATTTAAATTAATTATGGGGAATAACAATTTGCAAATAATGAAGCCGCCACCAACTTTTAAGAAAACAATTGGAAACCATCAAAAAGTGCACCCAATTCCTATTGGGAATTGACTCATACCTATGGGGCTAAATTTTGAGTTCGGGGGTGTAGGTACGAAATAAACAAAAAGAATCTCATCTAAATCGCCCGAATAAACGGCCTCTACTAAGCCTATCCATGTCAAATATTTATCTATGCTATATGGTTCCATATAAATCCGGTCGTCCAATATCCTACTTTTACTAGGCGGGTTAAAGACAACCATATTACCTATGTTATCACTTTGCACAATTTATATCCAATTGACATGCATTCTATTATCAAACATAAACAAGAGATAAGAGCAATAATTTAACGCTCCAACCTACCCCACTTTGCTAAACGCGCCAAGTATTGCTTATGCACATCAATAAATTTGTTAGTAACTTCAAAGGAAGAACAATGCAAAAATATCAACTTTGTGCTAAAATAAAGCTAAGAGATTGCTACATGCACGGACAAACTATAAAAAAGATGCAAACTTGCATAAACTAATAAAAAGATGCTAACTTTAAATTAAGATAATCATGCACAATTATTTACAAGGACCCAAGCATGCAAATTTATTTAACCATAATCAAAAGCTAAATAAAACATGATTATAAACAATAACAAGAGATTTAATAAAGAATATAGGCCCTCAGGATGGTAAACCTAGACGTTCTATTCTAACGGGACTAGTAGAATTGGAATTTCTCTTCAATCTTGGGTGCTAGGTTGGGTGCAATCACTTGCTTGAGTCTTCAAAATCTGAATTCTCTATGATTTGGGGGAATTTGTGCTCTCAATGCTCTCAAAATTATAAACTGACCAATCTCTCTCAAAAGAGGGTGAAAGGGAGTATTTATAGAGTTAGGAGACGGAATTAAGGGCTTAGGGTAAGAAACCCGGCACCGAAACTCGGCCCAGCCAAAAAACAGGCCCAGCGGCCACACGGAAGGCAGCTGGAGCCCAGCGGCTGCGCAGAGGGCCCCCGCCGCCAGACTGATAGCGTCAGCCGCTGGGCCCGGAGGCGCGCGCCGTGTCTAGGGGTTTTTTCACTTTTTGTGCTCAGGAAATTGCGAAATCGCCCTTGGGCGGACCCAGGGCGTCGGGTTTGAGCGGTTTTGACCCAAATCTTCAAGACGCGATATCTTTTGATCCGGGAGCCTGATTGATGCAAGGTCAAAGGCGTTGGAATCCTTATAACAAGGGCTAGCCAAAGACTGAGGTTTCAAGGAATTTGGTCGAGATTTCCGAGCAATGTCCTTTTGTACTTACGTCCATGTTAATCAATTATCATCATTATCGGGCGTTGCGGTGCCAGGGGATGAGAACCGATTAGGGTGTCTACAGAGGTGCTCTATTTTATTTTTTTTATGTGCAACTGAATAGAAGCTAGGGCTCTTTTTTTTTTATAAACTGAACAGAAAATGAGACGTGTGAGAGTGGGTGAAAGAAAGAGTCCATACTTCCTTTTAACCGACTCTCCCCTCTTCACTTTTTATTTATTTTTTATTTATTTTTTTTTTTACCGAAATTAAAACACAATAACTTAATTTTCCAAAAGTCGACTCATAACATACACATTATAATAAATAATATTTTTTTTTCACCAAAGGGAGGAATTTTTATTTTTAATAAAAATTCGTGATATTACAACTTTCCTCCCTTGACTCAAATAAATCCCATTGACTTCCGTCAAAATTTTAGTTGAAGTCATTAGAAAGCTCAACGAAATCATAATTTCTTAACGAAATTGCTTAACGTAAATTCAAAATAACTAAAACGCAAATATTTTTGTTTCAATAGTTCCTCAAATGCGATTTTTCTTTGAAAGACAATTTTCTTGCCCATTTTCATTTTCTTCTCAAATCACTGATCTTTCTCTCCCTAAATTAAATCACCTTGGATCATACCTTTATGAATACAATAATGTTGACCCAATTAATAATGATATACAGATCACAGTTAGAAGAACTTGAAGTTTTCTTAATTATTTTATTTAGATTTTGGGTGGTGGCTAGTGGAAACCATTCGTTTTGATGGCTGCAGCGTCTGGGAGAGGGCGCGAATATGTCGATAGCAAACAAGTTCAGGGCTGAGGAGTTCGGTTGGGGGCGTTGGTTGGGTGGGTGATTAGTTGTTGAATGAGCGTCGACGGTGTAGATGGTGGTTGGGTGGGAGTGTGGGGATTACTGCTTACTGGGGAGTCTCAGTTAAGAGAGAGAAAGGGGAAGGGCGGGGTGGGGGATGTCGGCAAGAAACAACGATGACCGCTGAATTCTGATCTCTAATAACCTACTGGAATTTCAGTGGGTGGTTGATTGTGTTTGAATTGATTGGGTAGGCGGTTCTGCACTTGTGTTCCCTGGTGAACAAGATGATGATGATGATGGTGATTGTGATTGTGATGGTGATGGTGATGGTGATGGTGATGATCAACTGACGTGATTTGGTTGCAAATCACAATTGGATTTATTTGTTAAACTAGCAAATCAAGCCTGATTCATGAGGGAGAGAGGAGGAGAGAGAGTCGAAGGGTTAATGGAAATTTGGATTGTGTTATGTAAAAGGTATGTTGGGAAAAAATATTTAAGTTTAGTAATTTGATATTTACGTTTAGTAATTTGACATTTACGTTTAGCAATTCCTTTTTTTTTTTTTTATCACAGCAATTCCTTTTCTTAATATACCCTTAATATACATGAATTCGCTAAATCTATATACGTTACGCCATTCATATACAGTCCTATATGTTTCTACGAGCTTACTCAACTAACACATATACACGCTATGCTATTCATATACAATCCTATAGATCTATCATTCTCCTCTACGTGAAGACTTGGGTCGTGCTTCTCCTTTCTTGGATTAACATTGTAGTCGTCAACCACTTCATACAGTCCAATCTGTCACAAGTTCCAATCATCTGCAAATTGATTATGCAGGTATTTATTAGCAGAAATATCACTTTAATTTATAATTTCTTAGTAATTTCGTGAAATGATATTTATTATTGCAACTTAAAGTCAGTCATAGTACAACAATCAACTTGAAGTCAATGATAGTACTATTTTAATGGACTGTTTAGTATCAACTTTTATCCAACTTAGTGCTGGTTTATGTTAGATTGATTTTGCTTCTAGATTGCTATTATCAATTGTGAGTACTTACATTTTGTTCTTCTTTTTCTTCATTTTTGATACACCAAATGTCAAGTACCTACTTGGTTGAGAGGCCGCACGTACCTTTTAATTTATTGTCGACAACTTGATATTACATGAAAATATAGCTTATTTGCTTGGTATAACTAACTAGCTATATAGTACTATAGTAACACAAAAGTGCTGGTTTCTTGTTTAATAATTGTGAATATCAAGGTCTTCTATATATGGTGGAAAGTTGGATTGCACAAGTGATTCCCTAGACTAAGAATACATAACTACGTATAAAGTAAGATTTTAGATTTGTCAAGTGGCAATAAGACTTGCATGATGTTTTCTTGTTTTAATTAAAGCCTCTGAATCGCATTTCAAAATCTATGAGATTTGAATTAATTTCCTCCCTAAAATCTATGAGATTTGAATTAATTTCCTCCCTAAATCTGTACAATCTATTAATCATGAAATATATTATTATAGGAAAATTCCCTAAAAAATCCCCTATAAAATAAGTTTGTCTTAAAAATATTTCTTACACTAAATCTCCCTTTATCACAAACACATTGGCGACCCCCCTAGTGCCTCTACTAGATTTTTTTTTTTTCAGTAACTTTTTACACTGATTACCTAAAATGATCCTCACTTATGATTGGTATTGATTCTCATCTACTCCTCCCCCATTTGCCTAAGTTAATTCAGCCCCCACCACTCAGAATGATCTAATCTCCCACCCATGTTAAAGAGTTCGAATTTGACATGTTAATTTGTGTCGGTTTCACCATACAAATAGCACAATCTAAAAAGTTTTGAAAACTCAATTCTAACCACTGCTCATTAACCCTAAATTCACTTCTCAAATCTGAAAACGAATAATGGGAAGATAAATGGACAAATTGAGAAGGAAAGAATGTCAACTAATGTTGCTTGATTACTCTTTGATGGTCGAAATGGGTGTTGGAAAGGTGGGGTGGGACCAATTTGAAAGTTGGATCTTTTCAATGTAAGTCACTTGTGTGGATGCTTTTCAGGGTGCAAGTAATCATTTGCTCGGGCGCTTCTGTTGTGTTGTGTCGCACCGTGTAGGGCACTGACCTTTTAATTCTGCAGCCGTTGGATCAAGTGAATTGATCTTAGTCGTCCCCTTCGTGTAACAAGCAACCGGTTGTCATAAGTTATGCTTGTTGTTTATTTTTCTTTTATTTGTTTTACCGTTGGTGGACGATTTAAAAAGAAAAGAACTCACCATCTTCCCCCTCTTCCTCTCTTCTCTCCTTCTCTCACGAAGTTTCAAACAGAGCCATGGACAAGTGATCTCAATAATCCATTTTTAGACTAATTTAGCACTGGAGGAGCCACGAAATTGCTTGATTTTCTATCAAATTGGCCAGTGAGGAAATCGGTTAGTGTTGATTTGAATGATCAGATATATTTGTTGTTCATATGGTTAATTAAAATTCGGAAATTCTTGAAATGTGCAATAGATTTGTTTTGTCATACATAAAATTGAGATGCATGCGTGAAATAAATTTAATTGCCCAGTGTGAAAAAGACTTCGCGAAATTCTAATATTCGAAGTTTAATTTAGAAATTGCTAATTAGTTTCCGAAATTCATCAACTGTGATTTAGATTTGTTGTTCCATAGGTAATTTTGACATGCATAACTTAAATTCCCCAATTAGGAAAAGGGTTAGTGAAATTGAAATTGCCCAAAAAAAATTCATAAATTGTTAATTTAATTGTCAAATTCATCAATTGTGGTTTAGATTTGTTGTCCCCTCGATATCATCCCCATGCATGTGTTAATTACTTGTAAATCGTTTGTGTTTTAATTTCTATGTCGCTGAGTTAAGTTAGAATATGTGATTTGGAATGGAGTAAGTTGTATTTGATGAAGGTTTGATGGATGGTACAATGGAGTGGGAAAGACTTGTAAAACCCTAAAATTGGAGGTAGATGGAGTATGGTAATGTCGGTGAATGAAAATTCAATAGGTCTTATGTAGTAGATTGCCCATTGACTGTGATTGTGTGGAAGTGAGAGATAGGAAAAAAGATTTACTTACGACTATGGTGCACCATTAAGTCAGTTGAGTGGTATGTTGGTTTATTTTGACTTTACATTTTTTGCAAAAGAGTTGATGTTGATATTTAGAAGGTGAATTGAGTTGTAGATTCTGGTGTACCATTAACACTTTATGGTTGTCAAAAAAGATAAAGTGGTTGACCAAAATTTCTTAAACTTTTGATTTAATAGACATTGACATTGGTACGTAGTATAGGCCAAATATTCAATGCCTGATTAGTTGTAGATGTAGATAGAGATATCGACCCTTTGAATAAATTTGTTGATAGGTATTATGGCATCAAAACATAAAAAGAAACGTGCAGAGGGGGAAAGTACTGACGAGTTTCATGGAGAAAAGCCTCTAAAGTGACCAAGTTCTTCCTATGCTCTATTCTCGTAAGGACTGGCATTCCAATTATGACTTAAAACAAAAGAATGTATTATAAAATTGAAGTAACTGTTTGTGGTTGGGTCCATTGCAGGAAGGACTTCATGAAAAACAACAAGGAGAAGGTGCAGGGGTTATCTATGATGAAACAGGTGAATATTTATGCTAAAGATCCACCTCCTTATAATTGAATAAATGCTGACGTTTAAAATGTTCTTAGAACAGTATAATAGCAAAGGCGTGGCAAGAAGCAACATTGGAGGTAAAGTCCAGGTATGAGATTGAGCAGAAGCAGTTGTCCAAGGACTATAAAGAGCAAAAGGGTGGGCGTAAGGAAAATGTGAGTTGTGACTCCCACGGTGTTGTAAAGTTGCTGTCTGATTTGCCGAAGGATAAGAAAGATGTGGTGAGGGGGTTAGGGTTTGCTACACTGATAGCCCACCGTCTACGACGTAGTGTTGTGAACTGGATGGTTGATCATTATGATCCAACCTCCCACATGGTTGAGCTGAATGGACGGTGGTGGGCTATTAGTGCAAAGGAAGTGGAAGATCTTGTTGGTTTTAAGAACGAAGGAGTTGTTGTGGAAGATTTTGGGCTTGACAGAGACATATTCCTACTTAAGCAATATTATGGTGAAATTACAAAATCTGGCTTTGAGGAGGCAATCATGGGGATGCCGATTGACGGAGAAAATGACTTGGAGTTTTTTAAAACCATGGTGGTACTCTATGTGCTGACTGGTTATTTGTGTCCAAGCACTCAAATGACCCTGAAGCAATCAATATTACACATAGTGAAAGACATAGGTCGTGTTCCAAATATGAATTGGGCAAATTATCTACTCCGTTGCCTAAGAAGCGGAATAGAGAAATACAAGACCGGAGAGCGCAAGAATGTTGATGGATGCACTCATTTATTGATGGTTAGCCCTTTAAAGAATAATTCTTTTATATACTTGTGTTATGCAATTGATATGTGAGTGTAATAATTTTGGTTGTAGCTTTTTTTCTAGTGCACATGGGGCATTTGAATGAGGCTGAACCGACGATTGGCGGCGATGGGCCTCTTTGGTGGTTGTGGACGAAGGAGAAGGTAGTTTCCACGCTAAAATCATTGTGGCACAAACTGAAAAACAGGACCTGTGTGAGCAGCCACCTAGAGTTGACCTTTCCTCTGTATTGCAAGAGCTTGCGCATTTAAGGGAAGCGCAACGAAGACAGGACCTGAAGATTGAGAGTATGATTAATCAAGTTGACGATATGGTGAAAAGGCAGCAATCGATGGAAGAGTTGAACCAGAGTAGGCATAGTGAATTGATAGAGCTTTTAGGTAAAAATGAGAATAATGATAATGTGCCTGTGGAGAAGAGTAGTGATCCAAAAGGACGTAGTGAGGGGAGCCATAGGGAAGGAAAGTTTGTTGACGTGGATCGCGAAGGTGATGATGCCTCTATTGCAAGAGCATTGAGCTTTGCTGGGATTTTGGCTGAACAAACCATTCGGGAGGAGGAATACAGTTCTCCGTCCCCGAAAGGTTTTAAGTTGCCAGAGAACTTACTCAGTGAAAAGGTTCTTCAATAGTTGGAAAAGAAGGTTGATAACCAATTCCCTCCCGGAGTTCATACATTGAAGGACGTTCCACCTAAGAAGAGCCCTTATATGTCTGGAAGAACTCCGCAAAAGTGCAAAGCTGGTACCGAACAACTAAGCCCCTACACCCTTGCTTGGAGGAAGGCAAGGAAGTCCCCGAAGAAAAAAAAGGACAAAGACGACAGAGAGGAAGGACATGATGTTGTCGCTGAAATAGAGGAATTAATGAAGATGAAGGAGAAGTCGTCTGTGAAGACCAGTGCACCATTAGAAGCTGTTGGTGAAGCAGGAGCACAAAAGAATTCTGTCCCGGAAGACACTTAGCTTTGAAGGATGTGATGGTGGTATCTGGCGTCCAATATCCGTTATTGGATATTAGTCCTCCGAAGAAGTTCATAAGAACAAATGACAAAGCAACCCCTTTCAAAGCACTTGAAAAGGTTGTCGATAGATGCGAGTTCACAACAAGGGAGAAAAACTTGTTGATGTTTGTCTTCAACAATGTCGACTATTATGATAGGTTAGTTGGAACGCATGTTGCTAATTAATTACTTATGTGGATCAGGGATAACTAATTGCATTGTTATGTTGCAGTGAAATTTTTTTCGCCCACACCCGTTTGTATAGGCGAAAAATGCCCCGGATTGATTTCAGACACTTTTTCCCAGATTGATGGATAGGTACCGGGGTAAGCAGGGACTACTATTTTATGATTTAGTCAACAATAGTGGTTTATTAAAGTTAGGCGGGAAATAAAATTTTGGTTGCAAAAATTTCACCACATTTGTGCTCTCATTTTTATAGGCAGTTGACGCTCTTGTTGCTGTATTGAGTGAGGAGGAAAAGTTGAAAGGAGGCAAGGAATTATTTCTACCGAGTATTGTTGCTGTAAGTGAGAATGTGTTTTAGAATTATAGGAAATCGAATATAATTTTTAACAAAAAAAATATGTAATGGGTGTTTTTTTTTTTTTTTGGTAGAGTGTTGTTTTAATGCCAGACCCCAAACCGAGTTTCGAATCTTTCAAGTACCACATGGATACGTTTATAACACCATATTTCATACCTAGATGCTCAAGAGATAAAGCCGAAAAGGTAAAAAGTATTTAAGCATAACCTTTGCACATTTTAATTGTCAATTTTTGTAAATTTGAGGTTAAATCAATAACCTCTTTATTGCAGATTTTCATTCCATTTTGCATCAACGACCACTGGACTTTGTGCATTATTCGACCTAGTGAATACAAAAGTGTTGAACCTGGATTCACTGGCTTGGGGAAAACGGTATATTAAAGTACAAAAACTGGTAAGTGTTGTATTATAATGTGTTTGGGTGAAATTTCCTTTATTATGAATGGCACTTAAAAATTGTCCTGCGATTCCAGGTTGAGTACCTGAACGATTATTTTCGTGGTGAAGGAATATTTCCAGTAAGGGAGCATATCGACAAGTTTGAAATTCAGAGTTCAATGGTTCCCAGACAAAACAATGGGTAGGTGTTCTACATTTCATTCCAAATTAGAATATCTTGAAACGCATTGTGTAATTGAATTACAACCAACGCAGGGACGATTGCGGGATATATACAATAAAATTCATGGTTAAAAGAGGGGATTTGGCAAATTTAAGAAATTGGGATTTTAAGGTAAAGCCTTATGTCCATACACAAACATTGCTAATTGATTTGAACTTTTATGTAATTGAGGTCGTTCTATGTTAGGATGTTATGGGATTACGGCTGCGTTTGTTGGTGAAAGTTTTGAAGTCAGACAACAACCTAATGCTGGACATAATTGAGAGAACAACAGTTCATGGAGAAGTGATGGAAGACTTGTCGGAGCTTCCTCGTAAGAAAAGGTTTAAATAGGCTAAGTTTCAAAATTAAGACAAATTGTATAGCAAAGTTTCTTTGAGAAGTAGGATGGCATAAGCATTTTGGACAGTACTCTTAAGTGTTAAGGTGATGTGTAATGTGCTCTTAAGCAGATAATATTTTAGTGTAAGCATCAGTTGATTGTCATGGCCATCCTTGTCCATATTGGTCCACAAATAATTAAAAATTCTAAGCATGTAGGATGAGAAAAAACAAGTTCAGTAGTGTTGAACAAAACTTACGTAAACCATTCTTACATTGTGGTGCACCAAAGTGCATGCCATAATGAAAATATAAAAACATAAAAAATATACATTGGTCGACCTATATTAAAGAAAAGCTAAAGAAGAACACGAAGTTGTGCAAACCAAAAAGCTACAGGAAGTTTTGGTGTACCAATCCTTGATTATATATTATGTTAGGTGAATATAAATATATTAGAATGTTTGATATTTAAAAAACTTGATTATTTTGAACCTTGAAAATGTTGTAGTCCTTAGAGGTCATTGAAATAGAATTACCAACAAGTATAGATGGTCGACCAGTTATGAAATACATGATTGAACTTTAAACATACAAAGGAGTGATAAAAAGTTCATGTTCAAACAAAGGGACCAAAATAGTGAGTATGGACCAAAGTAGTCAGTAGTTGTCCATGGAGACAACTACGAAGAGTAAAACATGACTAATATGCAGTATTGCAGTGACAATGAATATTAAACATAAGGGACAATCATTTAAAATTGAAAATATAAATTGCAGTGAAGTTAAAAGTTGGCGGACATAAAGTTATGAAATACAGCAATCCATAATACATAAAGGCAAATGTTACGGGCATAAGGGAGATTCATAAAAAACTTATAGAGCGAGGCCGCGAGGGGAGACATGATCAATCGAGTATTGGTCCGCAAAGCTTGTAACGACGTCGAATTTAAACTTCAATCTTCCTTTGAATGATTGCATGGGTGGTGAACTTGGCCTTCTTGATGACCCGCACCTCAATGTTCTCGGTCCACAACAAAATCATCCCCCCAGAAAAGCCATCGGGCTCGACCAGCAAAGAGTTTTGAAAGGGCAAGCCCCTCACAATAGTTTCAGTGTTCAACGGTCCGACTCGGGTCTCCGTAATAACAAACAGGTCAGGCCGATGTAATTGACATAAATACCGAAAATTAGAGCGAAAGGAGGGTCTTGCTATACCTCTAGCATTCCAAACAATCATTCAGTTGGTCTCATCCAGGTCGCGTGTACGCCGCAGGTGTGGGTGTGCTCCCATATGGCCCTCGTCGAAGCAATCGATCATGACGTTTTCAGGCATAACCCTCCAGTATCTAGGCATAGTCTGAAAATGCGTATGGTAGTTCCTAAAGTGGTTCGGTTGAAACCAATTACTTTGGTCGATTTTGATTTCGACTTGTTTGACCGAGACGTCAACCTGATAAACGTGTACAACGTTTGAGTAAGCGGCGTGTGAACCGTTTGTGGATACGTCAGTCAGTAGACATCCTACAAATGATTCAGGGAGGACCATGGATTGGTCAACCAATACAGGACAACTAACAGGAAGAATTGGCCACCTTGGGTGGTTTGATAAAGACTCCAGTGTTTGGATTGCTCTTTCTAGCTTCTTCCACGGCACATAGCTGACATCCGCCAAACTAAAGAGATGCCCTGCGACCAGCTGGCTTTCACCATTAATCATTCCCAGATCTAAAATCTTCCCCTTGGCCAAATTGGGATGGAGGATAAAGTGACGAAGGGTTGAAGCCCTCACCAGTTGGTATGTCCCGTTGTCTTTGGGGACAAAATACCTAGTGTGGTTTGTCACCACTTCCGGCGTCCCAGGGGATGGGGGATTATTGTTCTGCAATAGTTGGTGCTTCTCGAAGGTCGTCTTTAGTTTATGATGGGGGGGAAGCGGATTCTCTACCCACTCAGGCAGGATATTAGGAAAGATCTCCGCAAAAACATCAGTTGAGAATATTATTTTTGGTTCTAAAGTGTTTCCCTCCATTGAAGGCGGAAATGAGAGAGCTTTTGGAAGTGTTTGTTGTTTGTGAGAGGAGATGATGAACCTTTGTCGCGCGTTTGGGTGTTTAGTTTTGGGATAATGTTGGAAAATTGGAGGCACGTTTGTTCTTATATCGTAGGTCAACCTTTTGTCATCAAAATATCGGGTCGGGTTATCACCCAGTTCAGAGACAAAATAGAAACATAGTAATTGAAACATATTAATACCATTTTAATAGTCCACCATTCCTCTTAATCAGTGGACCATTCCTATTCAAATTTAAAAAAACCTTAGTGCTAGAAGTCTAAACATTATCACATTAATGGTGCACCATTCCGTCAATCCATACAAAATATGTCGCAGCAAGGAACACTCACTGATGTGCACATTTTACCTGAAAGAGGTACCAATTAAGTCTTCGCTCTTACAAGGTGAGCATGATTGGTGTACCATTGTTAGAAGAAGAACTACAAAACTAATTACTTATACATACCATTGACATGCATACTAAGGGGCAGCCCAAATGTTATTAGTACAATAAAAGACCGGCCAAAAGCCACTAGCACACGATAATCGTTCAAACATAACGAAACAAAGTAGTGTAGCAGGTGGAGTTTAAAAACATATTACAACCTTAATAATCGGGCATACCCGGGGCCAACAAAATTCATACTACCTTAGAATTGTTTGCAAAATATTACATCATTCAAACCCAGACATACACGGGTCAAAACCATCTGTTGGATCAACTTCTTCATCCTCATGTGTTCCCTCAGCATCACCTCCAGGGGCAGTGGTGCCTCCATCAGCAAGGGAGGCTCGCTCACAGGTGCCTCTGTTGCGTATAGGTGGTGCAGGCAAGATGAGATCATACTGTGAAGCAATTTGCTGAAGACAGAATACAATCCACTGATTTGAATCAGGCAAATACTTATAATCACGCGCTAGCCTCTCATGCTTATGCTCTACATGTGACCTTCTTTACAACAGCCCGAGTCTCCATAAAATTCCTTAAACAACACCTTTCCAAATGACCTGTGCTCTCCTGTATCATATCCTTCTTATTGGTCGACCTAAACACAACTCCCTCACCACCACCTTTCATGAACTCAGGCTCCGTGAACATTTTTTTGAGCTTCCCAAATACACCGGGGATAGCCAAACCAGGGGTATGTATGGGTTTGTTGGGACGGTTCCTAACAAGTTTTCCATCGACCTTCACATATTTCATCCTAGCAATGGTTCCCGAGTCAAAAACTTGAGCCTTACCACGCTCTCGCTCCAAATCAACATTAAAATCTTGCTCTAAGAAAACAGAGTGAACAAACCTTTGTATGGAAGGCCGGGTTTGGTACCCTTCATTGCATTTTTTATCACATGCATCATTACACTAGGCAAGGACAGGTTGAATCTCTTACTCACCAAGGAATCCATGACCAACAACGTTTTATCATCCATTGCATCGTAGCTTCCCCCCCAGGTGTCACAGTACGACAAATCACATAGTGGAGTACCCTCAAGTCCCCAGGCAAGTCATTAGCATTGATATGATATCCCCTAGCTCCTTCAGTAAATAAGGAATCAATAATGGCTTTCCTTTTAGCCCCCAGTCATACCCTTCACCAGCTTATCTAAATCATCACCATCAGTTTTGAGACGTAATACCTTCCCCAACTTAGCCCTTGAAACGTCAACATGTTTCCCCATAAAATAACCAGAATACACCTTGCAACCCAATTCATCCCTCAAACAAACACGTCGCCCGCCCTTCTGTAGACACCAAATATTGTGTCTATAATAAGTCCCCGTAAAAACCCGATGATGAAAGGATTGGATTTTGCTCGAACTTGGGTTGCGAGAATAATTGCTCTGATGATTAGCCCGGTTCATTTGAATTAACGAGTGGAAGCCTTTTGTACAGGTGATCCAAACCAGTTGGACTCAATTCAATTGGAGTCCAAACCTGAGAGATAGGCCTCTTTGAACCTAAGAGCCTGAAAGGGAACCCAAACCCATGAGTCAACCCATGGTCAAACAAGGGAGCTCAGTCAATCCCGCGTGGACCCCTCGGAAAAGCCTCCCCCGCACGAAAATCATGCCAGGCGCCTATGCAGGCACACCGCTCCAGGTCCAAGCGGCTACGCTTGGGCTCAAGCGGTGGCCGCTAGGACAAGCTGCTGCGCCGCTAGGCCAAGCGGTTTGATCGCTTGCCTTGCGGCTAAGCCGCTTGCCAAGCGGCTTGACCGCTTGGCCTGCCGGCTTGGTCGCTCGTCCTAGCGGTTTGGCCGCCTGGGACCCTTTCTCGCGGACGGCAAATTCGAGGCCCATGCGATTTCCGTGCCAAACCCTGGAAGTTCCTCCTCTTCTATATAAACAAACCTTAGGGTTCAGTTGAAGAGGTTGGCAGTTGGAGACTAGAGGTTGACAGTTTCTCTCTCAAGACATTCTCTCTCTCATACAAACCTTAAATTCTGATTCTACTCCTTATTTAGGATTAGCCCTAGCACCACAAAATAAACCTTCATAATTCATCAAGAGCATGAATTCAAGCAATACAACCCAATAAGTTCATTGTGAGCATCCAAGTAATCCAACCTGCGAGTTTTCAAAAATATTTATTTTGCTTGTTATTATTGACGTTTTTGGTTTATGTGATATGTACATGCATGGCGCGTTTTGAGCGAAAGGGCTTGTATTAAGCCTAATTTATGGATGAATGATTGTTTTAATTTTTTTATTTATAGCTTTATTATGAATGAATCATGCTTTGTTTGTGGATTGATGGATGAATTATGTATTTGTACTCTAAATTGCAGGTTTTAGCATATTTATCGTCTTTTAGCAAGAAAAGCATGTAATTTGATAAATTGTTAAAATTAGTCACAATAATAATTCTTGTTCAAACCCATTAGTTAAAACTACGAATTTGGACAAATTGAACCTTGTTTGGAACCGTAGCATTAATAATTATATTGAATCGATTAGTAAAGGCCGTTGTTGTTAACGGGCGAGTTGGGTGCCTAACACCTTCCTAGCTCGTATCTATGCCCCCAAACTCATTTATGAAGTCAATTTCCCCAATAGGGATTGGGGTGCACAAGAGTTGAATTGACATCTTTCTAGACTATCGACTTGATCTCCAAGGTTTCCAAATTACCTCAAAATTTGGTGGCGACTTCCGACAATCTCAATCATGTCCTCGGTACATAAATCTCTATTTGCATTCACACTAAAAGATTCACGAAGTTCGAACACCCAACGCGCTCTCCCAAGCTGTCCGGAAACCCGACCCTCGAAAGGAGGGTCGAGGGAAGGCACGCGGAAAAGAGGGGGAAAAATATGGCAGCCTAGACCTTCAAGATTTTTTTTTAGACAAACTAGCAAAAAACATTTTGAACATGTATTGATCCATAAATTGATCAATAGTTGCAAACATAAGTAGCCAACCAGCTTTTTTAAACAATTCAGTGAACAAAATTGCTCTTTGTTCAAATACTCCATGTCAAATGAAAATTGAGGTAAAACAGAACGGCCGGCAAAGTAATGGATGTACCTTACGAAGTGAAATAGATCTAAGAAAAGCCATTTGTTGACTGGTCCATATTGTTGACGAAGAATCTCTTCATCAATTACCTCACAATCGGAAGAGCTTGATTTCGTATCATTTGGAGCTGGATCCCCCTCTTCTTCAGTTTCTCCTTCTTCATCCGACCCCTTGTCCGTCACCTTTTGACGCTTGGATTCCATTATTTTCACCCCTGTTTCTTTCCTTTTCACTTCTCCATTTCCCTCCTTGGTTCGTTTGGGTGAAGAATATGTGACCTTGACATTGCCCTTCTCCAAGCCGTTCCTATTCACCATCCCCTTTGACTCTACTTTTGGTTCAGGTGTCACCACCTTTGTATTTGGTGATTTACATGATTTTTTGGACTGGGATCTGGTTTCAATTGTAGGTTTCGAAGTGGAGGGTAAGGGAGATGATTTAGGTGGGACTTCTTTGGAATTGGAGGACTATGGTGGTTGTTCTGTGGAATCTGGGGATTTTTCAGGTGAGATGACCGGTGGCATTGGTGGATTAGGCCTCTTCTTCATGCGTCTTGCACATGATTTCGTTATCGTCATTTTTGCAGACTTGCAGCAGTGATGGTGGTGGTTTTTGATCTGGCATGGACTTTAGGTTAGGTTGTAGATAGAGAAAATAAGGGCGGAGTTTCTTATGGTAAAGGTGCTAGTGTTACATTTGGTCTGATTTATTATCGTTTTGTGAAGTAAAGAGTGGAAAATGGAAGATGGAAAATGATTAGTTATTTTATTTTTGTTTCTTTAAAGATTTGAGAATTTGGGAGGTTGGACAACATTAAATAGGTACCATAAATTATATATAGGACTAACGCAAATGGCCAATATTTATATGTTTAATATTAAGGATAAAAAAAACTTTTGGATTTAAATTATGTTTGGCTATTTTCTTCGTAGTCGACCATATTTTGCCTAATACGTGAGTTTTCAAACTAATTTTGAAACTTTACTTTGCTATTATTAATAATGGTCGACATTATATGTGATTTTGAATGGATAAAAGGAGTATGTTGAACATAACAATTAGATGAAAATATTGTGCGTTGGAGTACTTCTTTTGTAAGTAAATGTATAAAAAGAGCTTTAAGGACTCATGTACAAGTTTTACATTTCTTATTGTGTGACAAAGACCAAACTCCCCAGGCAATAAATAACCCGACCAATGTTCTACTTGTTTCCTTATTAACTAAATAAAAAATATTATTAATAATTAGAGTTTCGTTACTTGTTTTGATTCTCCTAAAAATCTACTTACTTTTATATATTTATTTTTTTCATCATTCATAAATTTATTTCCTTTGTTTTCGCCCGACTGATGTCTATATTAGTGGATCACTAAAAATTTAATTATTAATAATATTATTATTACTTGCTGTGGTCAAATATAACATTATTATTAAAGAGATATTGGTCCTTAATTCCCATTTCATTGGGCCACTAAACTCTATGATACTCGATCCCTAATAAATAGTCGACTATTGTAAGATTTGGGAACAACGATCCCTAAAATATAGTCCACTAATGTAAGATTTTTGAACATAAATTTAATGACAAAAACATAAACAACAACATTGAAATCCTTAAGCATAATTTAGGAGTCCATCATACATGCCCATTGTTAATAGTACCAACAAACAACCCATAAAATTAACCAAACAAACTACACCTTACAAGCCGCTTACAACAATACAGATGTTATACAAACAAGTTTAATTTTGGGCAACCACTTTGTGAAAGCACCAAATAGCAAGTAGTAGAAAAACCACCAATATACACTCTTTAGCCATGGCAAATAAGCCTCCACCTCCCTCTTCGTAAGATGCCAACTTCTCCTGAGCAGACCTCTTCTCCACTTTCAGTACCTGGTTCTCCTCCTTTAGTTTGGCGTTTTCATATTGGTATCTCAATATGTCTTCCTCGTAGCTTGAGATAACAGTGTCCTTGACATTCTTCGCGTTCTTCATCTAAATGAGCTCATCTCTCATCAAAGGAATGAACTGGGAGGCAAGTTCGCAAACAAGAGGATCAATCCAATCCCATTCTCCACAACCATGATCCTTCCTTACGATCAATATTATTGTTAACAAATATGGTCGACTAAAATGTCTCATATATAAAAAAAATAGAACTTACATCTCCATTTCAACATGTTAGAAATCTCCTTGTAGGATTATCATCCGTCATAGAAGTGAGGACATCAAATTTAGCACCACACTTGCATTCCTGCCGATCCAGTAGTCTTTTCCCGGCTGAATTCCAGTCTTTCAGGAAGCGGAAGCTGTTCACACCATAACCTCGTCTCCCCTATTTCAATTAAAGAGACCCAACAAATTAGAAACCTTAATCAGCTTCCTCGAAAGCGAAATTAAGTAATGTAACTTACGGTTCTGCTGGCCCTAGTATTGTGCGATCTTTCCCCTGATCTGGTGGCCATGGCCAAAGCTTGGTGGTCCTCCTTAATTAGTATAAGAACCTGATATTTGAAAGGAAGGTTTGCTGCTGTGAAACCCTAGCTGTGGGGTGTTTGGAATACGACCTCTATGTAAAATGAGTCAACCCTCTACTTTTATATGGAAGGGGGAAGTAAATTTGAAAACTAATTCCTTTTAAATTACATTAATTTTAGTCAACTACTCCTTGTCGGCACATTATAGCCGTTATGAAGTATGAAGGCATGGAGATAATGCCATCAGGACTGTTGTTAAGGAGGTGGAAAATTCATGCTAAAGATGGGGGTCATGTGGCCGTAGAATCTGGGTTTGCACCAGACATACAACACCGCATAAGATATGTTATACTTAGTAACATGTGTAACGCAGTTTGCTACAACGCTTCAGAAGATAATTCCACCTTTGAAGGTTTCAGAGATGTCATTCAAAACTTCTCGTCCGGGTTCAAAAAGTCATGCAACTTGGGGAACACGCCTGTAATTAATCCCCCAAGGGCAACTCCTCGTAATAGGGGGAGGGTTTGTCTCAAATGCGGGCTTCCTGGTCATGTAGGTCGTAACTGTCCCGGACTACCATCCACGCAAACCACTCCGGTATCAACTAAAAACGCCTCCGGTCCATCTAACCCACTTAGGTCAGCTCTCTTTGGTGATGGAAATTACCGTCCACAGATGGTATCATCAACATCACCGATATCAGAATCACAAATGAGCCTCCAAAGCCAATCCAATGCTTACATGCCCCCAAGCGAACCAGAAGACTTTGACTTCTTCGTATGTCGTCCGACCTCCTTACTACTCATTTCTTGCATCTTTCAATTTATGTACTTTATATAGGTTTTTTGTTAACTAATGCATGAGCAAGATATCAACTTCGCTGCTTGGTCTAAAGACAAGACGAACGCGGATTGGGAACCAACAAAATGGGACTGACATCTGTTTCCAAGGTAACTCATAAAAGTACTTTTCGTGCTCCACTTTTCACCCACAACATGCACCCAAAAAACATGCCTGTACACCACAACAATCTTGGTATACTATTATAACAACAAGGCAAACCTTCATGCACCCCTACTTGCATAATTTAGTCGATTGATTTAATATATGGCGTACCATAGTTGGAAAATGTACAAATTAAGAAAACTTGATTCACTTGCTATTACACCCTTTTTTTTTCTCTACTGTTTTATTAAGGAGACACCCCTTCATGCATGCCTACATCACTAAATAGTCCATTATTATGTATATGGTCCACCATAGTTCCAATTTTTAGATATATAGCAAATAAGACTGAAATTAATGGTCGACCATGAACATAAATATATATCCTACTAAAATGTCATATCTGGGCGGGGGTTTCAAAATTTAAAGCTTTCAAAAATGTATTGTTGTCCCCCCCCCCCCCCGAACCATTCCACCCACTATAAATAGAACAAGGTGTCATCTGCAACAATCTTCTCCTTTTTAGAAAACCCTTGTTCCCATTTGCCTTTAGTGCACCATTTACATGGAATTCCTCCCACCACCCTCTCCATGCTACAGCCCTAGCTCACCTTTGGACGAAAACTCTTATGCCATTGAGTTCTGTGATAGCCCCGATTCTCCAGAATGTTATTTACCAATTACTCCAAAACGTACCCCAGAAAACGAAGTAAGATTAATTGCACCTACATCATTGGACAACACACCTCCAGCCTCCATCTCAGTTTGTACCCAAAGCCCATCTGCACCTGTTTACATAACCTATGAATCTCTCATGACAATGCGCAAATTGGAGTTTGAGCCATCAACAGACACACCATTCTCATCATTATCTCCCCCTCAATCACCTTACATGCCAGATCGCGATGATTACTGGGATAAACATGAATTAGAACATCCACCAATGAAGTTCACCAAGATGAAGATTATAACACACCTTTCCAAACTCTACGGCATGCTCCCTGATTTTGATCACAACACCACACAATTCTTCTTCTGTGAGGGAGGAAAGCTCAGTAGGGTCCCGCACTGTTGGCTCCGTACCTACTTGCGCAATCCAAGAACAGCACCAGTTCAATACACAAATCTCAAGAGATTAACTCCTCAACTAAAATTAGTACCTGCTCATGTTTTGCAAATATCTGATTTGGCTCATTTTTCTCCAACTTTGTAGCAATTGGTCGACTGGATGTTTGACGAGCTTGAGAAAACTAAATCCCCCTTTCTCCTGCCACCAGACCTAGCTCCGTTTCTAGACCCATCACCATGGGTGTGTAATGTAGTTCAAGGATGCTCGCTCAAAACAAAACCCAACAAGACAATCATTGCTACTTACTCGGATGCCGTTCAGGTATACGAAACTGAGATAGCAATGAAACAGTTGGATATCCACATTGAGCGTCAAATGTCCACTTCCACTCCTATTGTACGACGCTACCATGACATTGTTTTCACACCCTCCCAAAGGTACTGGCTTAACCCGAAAACAATTGGCTTTGCAGTCGACTCATGGGAGGTTGATTGCAATAAACGCCATCCTGAAATTTGGAACATTCCAAATATTAATAAGGGGACGAGGATTGTTGTTCACAATGCTAGGGGTATTGCGAAGCCATTCTTTACCGCCAAACTTGATTCCATATGTCGAATGGCCAAACCAGACTTTTACATTGTCACGGAGGCTAGGGCAGGTTCGCAAACAGTAGAGGAAATTGTGAAAGAACTACCGCTTAAAAACTGGTTTTACAAGGAACTGAAAGGATTAGTCGCTGGGTACCTCTTTTTGTACAATGACACCATAAAATTTGACCTCCTTACCAAGACATTTAAGGGTTTGCATGCATTACTACAGGTGACTAGTCAACCATTCTTTTAACTTTGTTTTTAATGTTAATTTTACTCATTTCTTTCTTAATGACAGGGAGTATCGGCACCCAGTAGCGGAGGTACCTAATCATTCCCTCCCCACCAATCATTGAAGGACTCTAAGATCGTGTTTAAACAAACCGCTCGTTATAATTCTCCATCAGCTTATCGGCATTTAAATTTATTAGAATTGTAACCTTTTGTCAATATATACACTTTTAGGCTTATAACTATCTACTAGAAAGAATGTAATCTTTTGTGGATTGGATCATATCTCGCATTGGATGATTTTGCAAAACTCTATTCGGAATCATCTTGTAAGATGTTTTTACTCATCCAGATCAAGTAAGATGTTTTTACTCATCCAGATCAATGTATTTCTTTCGCTTAATTTGCTCGCCTTTAGTGGATTGGATCATATCTTATAACATTGTTCTATTTCATTTTCCTTGCCTACACTACTCATTTTAAGATATGGTCCACTAGTTCCTTGCAAAACAACCACAATAGCACTACAAATAACTCCATATTTGTGGTCAATTCCCAAGTTATGGTCTAATTCACTAATTGTTGCAATATAATTGTTGGTGCAATATTCATAAATAGGGTGTGTAATTCTTTGCATCTTCAGTTCCTTCATCTGGCAATCAAATTTTCTAGGCGACCACTAACCTAACTGGAGTATTTTTCCACGGCATTTGACGTTTTAGTTTGATGAAAGTTACTTTTTAAAATTTTAGCATATTTCCTTCTAGCTAGTGTCTTGTCAACTTTTGGTTTTGGGGTCTAGCTTTTCAATTTTCAAATTTCAAAAATTTGAATTACTTTGGTTATTGAAAGACAATGAGGATGGACGGAATTTTTTTCTTCTTTTTCATTTTTTGCTGCCCTTTTAACCAAATCAGTCAAACTTATTGTATTTGTTATATACAAATATATCCAATTTTTAATATGTTATTCTATAGCCTACAAATTTTTTCAATGGTCGACTAATCTAATTAATATAACCTTCTATTATATTTTGTAAAAATTTTAAACCCTATATTATAATCTATTCTTCATATTTTATCAAATAATGTTATAGGACATCTGTGTTTTATGAAAATAAACTATATTGCATCTGAAATAAAATTGGGCTTTTGGCATTCTATTTCGCTGAGTAATTTATCAACCGTTATGAAAATATGGTCCACCATTTCTTAACTTATGCCTTTAACTAAAACAATCGTTTTTCGCACATCATACAAAATATAGTCCAATTGCTTTAACTACTATTAATTTAAAAATGTGCGCTACTAATAGTACACCTACAAATTAAATAGTGTGCTACTACTCAATAACAACAAAGGTGACGTATACAATTTTTTTTAATTTGCTTACTATAAACTCTTTCAAAAAATAATATTTTCTTTTTAATTTACTATAAACATCCATCACTTTTTTCAGTTTGCTAGTATTTTAATTTGTCGAACATTATTATAATAGGTTTTATTTTTTTATAAAGATTGAAATAATTTTTTAACATCATTATTTATTTAGTTTTGGAGAACGAGCTCCTTATTTATTAAATATCTCACAACATCTGTTCTTCCACTCAAATCTAATTCATTTAATAAATAACATCTAACCTAATATTAAATTACTTAAAAGATCCTTATTAATTTCTAGTCTACCAACCAATGCTTAACATTACTAAACCGCCTCACTTTCTTGGATAAATAAATAAGTCACTTCAACTTCTCATTTCATCTCTTCCAATACGCCTCTTGCCGTTCTGTCACTTTACCCACCATCATTGCACCTTTGAACCGCTTCTCCATCTCCTACCCCCATCATTGCACCTTTTTCAACTGGTCATTCTTCAACAATGGGGAGGACTAAAGTTTGTGCAAAGAAGAAGAAGAGCAACACCAAAAAGGTACCAAAAAATAAACAAAACCCTATCAAAAATAAACCCACCAACACCAAAAAGAAATGCTTCCCAATACAAAGTGAGGATGTTCCTCTGTCCACCTTTGAAGAACTCGGTCAACCATCCACAAAAGAACCAGAAATTTCAAAGGATGAAGACATAGGTTCGGCTAACCCCACAAATCAACCTCCTGGTCCACCAGAAGCCGCTATTGAAACTTATTCAACTGCTCATAATGAAAATCACCATTGAAATGCAAAACCTTAGCATATCCAGATGTTTTCGTTGGATTTTTTGCTAGTTTGAAGAAAAAAAATTAGTCAATAAGTCTAGTGAAACTACATTAGCCTTGGATAAATATGGGGGAATTCTTTATGTTGGTTATGTTAAGGGGAAGACAATTGAAGTTTCTGCTAAGTTGTTAGAGAAACACCTGAAATTGAAAGAACATAGGAAAAGATTTTGAGTCTGTGTATGCCACGTTTAATGAGAAAGATAGAGTAAGCCTTGTTCAAAAGTTGTGGGGAAAGGGGTACCCAGTCACGAAACTGAACTCCAATGATTTGAGTTGTGAACTTAGGCTGCTTCATTCTGTCATCCATCACACCATCGCACGTAAGGGGGGTAGCTATGATCACGTAGACGAAAAGGTTTTGGTTCTGATGAGGGCTTTGTTGAAAGATACTCCTGTGTCTTTGCCTTTTATTCTCATGCACTACATTTACAATGCAAAGAAGAAGGGTAATACCGGCCTGCCCTACGGTGGTTACTTCACTCAGTACTTTATAGCACTTGGGATTGACTTGGAGGGGGAAGCAATTGAGCAAAAAACTGGACTGTTTTGTTCGGGAACACTCTCAAGAATGCAAATGAAGAAGGTGGATAATGAGTGGGTCAGAGAGCGGAAGGTCAAACAAGCTGTGAAGGCTGACCCTCAGTCCTCTACAGAAGTGGATGAGGAGTGGGTGGACCTTGTTAAGTCCATTCAGGACCCACAGTTCATGAAGGGTGATCCAGCGCCGGTGTTCTTGAATGCTAACAAGATCCGCAGCGTTGTAGAGTGCAACACGGGCTTCATGCGCAGGGATTGCTTCCGGCTACATAAGGATATAAAGGACCTCCTTTCTATTGTCAATGATGGTTGTAAGGACACAAGGGATAGGCTGGAGAAGATTGAGAAAACACAAGATCAGTTGCTGAAGGGCCAAGATTTACTGTTAGCATGCGCCAGCGAACTCATGGAGAGAATGGGAATCATGACTACCTGTCCACTGTCTCCAGAACATGACGCTGGAAGCGACGTAACCATACAGCAGGAGAATGGAACTAACGACCCACTAGAGAAGGCCAATGCAGCTGTGGTCTAGGTCGACATGCCCTATGCAATGGTGGTTCAGGTGGATCAGCCCTCTACAGCTGATGTCCAACTGAGAACCAGCCCATTGCAGCAGTTGTACAGGTGGACAACCCCTCTGCAGCTCATATCCAACTGGAGGACCAAACTAATTCAGCTGTTGTACAGGTGGAGAAGCCCAATGAACCTGTGGTAGAGGTGAAGCAGCCCTCTCTCACTGATGCAACTGACGCCACAATGGACCAGCCAGACATAGTGAGTCATGCAGATGCAACTGACATGAATATGGACCAGGCAGACACCGCCGCGGATCAACCAACCCAACCAGCTAAGCAAACACAAGATAAGGATGAGAGCGTTGGCATCGTCACTGGTCCTTCAACAGATGACTCAAGCAACTAGGATGTTTGTTACCCTTACTATGCAGATATTTCATATTTTGGCTCCCGGGTATGCCTGGGTTTATGGACTGTAACTTAATACTTTTATGACTTGACATCTTTTAATTCTCGCTCTGCTTACTTTGAGCTTCAACTCATAGAACATCATTTTGTGTTGTGGATGAATGCTCATATCAGCTACATTGGAACCTTTTGGTCTTCACTTTGTTTATTCATTCACATCATTTTGGTTCTTTGGTACACTATTTTATGTTCTCGTTGCAAGTTACTGGTATCTTACTACCCTTCAATTTCATTGCTACATACTTTGGTGCACCAACATATATCATCATGTCTCACTCCTTCCTACCTATCATTCATGTCCAAGGTCTCTTAAGTTTCCTTCAACGCTGCATGGCAAAAACATGGGGGCCAATCAAATTATTTCCTGTGTATTCAAATACTTTTTTTTTTTCTTTTCACTTCATTTTTCTTTTTTAAAATTATTATGTACCTTTTGGAAATTCTGTTTTTAGTAGTATACAAATATCCTTACTATGACCTTCTCTTTCAGGACAAAGTTCTCTATATCTTCATGCCGCAAATTAATATAATCACCCTTTTTATACTTATAATAGGTTGTTAAGTTTACAAAAGACTGTACTTTCGAATACACTAAACTTCAGGACAATAAACATTTTTAACACACATCAATGCATAATAATGGTCGACAACTTTCACCAAATACAACGACTAACTACCTAATTGGCACACCATAAATGTTTTGTATGTAAGCTCCTCAATCCTCATATATATACAAATACATCATCATACAACAACTATTTTACAATGACTTTCCCTGTTCTTCTCATTCGTGCTTCTAATTTTATTGCTCCACCATATTAATCTTCATTACACGAGCAAATTAAATATTAATATCAACTAAAGTGGACTACCTATTACGATTTGATCGGCTATTTTATTCACATACATACGTCAATACATAATTTTGCATATGATATTATATTCTCTAGTTCAAATATATATACTTCATTATACAACAACTATTAGTCTTCTTATACTGCTTTCACTATCACCGAGCAAAAAAAATTATACTGCTTTCACTATTGTTCACAATGGTGCATCTAATTTAAAAAGTAGTCAACCATATTAAAACTTACAATATAAAAAAATTCATCTACAATAACAATAATTTTGTACTTCAAATTATGTTAGTTGTCGACCATTCGTTTTTCCTACATACATCAAAAACATACTTTTGATTGCTTACTTCAAATATATATGGAATACAGCATAATTGTATTGCCTAAAACATCACTTTTACGACATGCCTTTATTATATCTATATCCGTTATTTGTTACTAGGCTACTTCAAATATAATAGAGTACATCATTTCTTAGCAAAAAAAAAATAACAATATATTACATCAATATACAACAACTATTTTTTATTTTTTATTTTTTGGTAAAATGTGAGCATTTTATTTACCAAAATATGTATATACAACAACTATTTGTCTGTTTATGCTTTTAGCCTTTACTATCGTTCACAATCGTCTTTCTAATTTTTAAAGTAGTCGACCTTATTAAACCTTACATTATAAAACCAAGTAATCTATAATATAAAGAATTTGTACTCCAAATTATGTAACTTGTCGACCATTTATTTTTCCAACATACATCAAAAACTACCTTTCTTCTTACTTACTTCAAATATATCATAACAGATACAAAATAAATCAGTTGTTTTATCTAATACATCAGTTTTATAACATGCCTACTTTTACAAAGAACAATTACTCATCTGTTTACTTTGTTTTCTAACTATTTTACAAAGGCTCATGTTATATTCTATGAGTTTCACTCAAAGTAGTCGACTACTATGTTTTTTTAGTCGAAATAAATGCGCATTTTACATTCCCTGTCGAAAGGGGTCTTGATAACCGGTTGTAGCAGTTCATTGTCAACGCAACGGTAACTCACGCGCCCAATAGTCGACCTACACGGTCCGGCACAACATAATAGCAAACGCGATTTGCTCACTCATCTCTCCAATTCACACTCACTTGGGTTTTGTTTGTAACTATTGTGTGTGTGCGTTAGAATTCTGATCACTCTTGTTCTGAACTGACTAGTGATCTGTGAGTGTTCAGATAAGTGTAAAGGACTGTTTGGACTTATTTCCTAATGATTTAGACATATTCTTTCAATGATTACATGTTGATTTTGTAAAAGAGCTGAATTTGAAAATCTGTTGGTCTTTGGTTTATGATTAATCAGACTTTGGTCATGTTTTCTGTTCCTGTTGGTTGCTGATTAATGACATGTTATACAACATGATTTTGTATTCTTAATGAGCTTGGATGATGAGAAATTAGAGCCACACAACTGAGAATTCATAGGTGTTGAATAGGACCTAGTTTCTACCTCTTTAAGTGATAAAAAGTGAACTATTTCCTGCTGTAAAAATTCAGACCTGTCGTCCACCATGTTTCATCTTAATCGGACTTGATTCTTGCATATTAATTGGGTGAAATTCTTGTATCTTTGTTTCTTTCGTTGATTTTTTCTTTTGTAATCTTAAAACTATGAGCTTAAGTATGAGAGTGTTGAAAAATCAATGTTTCTGACTCCATTTCTTCCGTATCTATGATTCAGGTACTTGCAGATTGCCTTAGTTGCCAGCATTTTCTGATTTCATGCATTTGACTATCTGAATCCGTTCTTTATATAGCTTGCTGCCAAATTGGAGCAGAGGACCATGACTTATGGCTTGCTGCTCTTACAAGCAAAGCCCCTTCTATATCTCACTCTCTCTTACTCTTGTATCTGCCTTGCCCTCTCTTGAATTGAGCAACAAGCTGTCCGAAGCTCTCAACTCTCATCATAAAATATTCGCTTGTCGAGTAGCCCAACGGCTGTTAGAGATACGTTAAGCATTTGGCAAAGCATCTCAGGCAAATAATTTCATTTCATATTTAATTTCTAATCGCATTTGCTAATCCGAAAAATCCAAAAACTTTATTCTGACGAGATTTTCTCTCACTCTCTATCCCTCCTCTCGCCTATTTGAAGCCATCTCGATCTTTATCCACTATTGTCAACTATGTAAGTTTCTGATTTATAATGATTTTAGTACTTTATGTCGATTCATCTGTAAGTCAGTTTCTGTGGATGTTTTTCAGGGTGCAGGTAACCATTTGTTCACTCATCTCTCCAATTCTCACTCACTTGGGTTTTGTTTGTAACTATTGTTTGGATATTTGTAAGTAAAATTTTGCTTTAAATTGTGTTGTTTATTGAGGTTGTACTTTTGTTTTGTGTGATAACTGATAAGGGAATATATAATTGACAGTTTTCTTCTTGCTTAGCTGCTGGTTTCTTTGTGTAGTTCAATTAATTTCAGCATGTTTTTTGTGTTGTTAGCAAATTTAATTGACAGGAAATCAGACTGTTTATGCTTGTTTGTACATGCTAAGTTGATGCAAATTCATTGAGAAACTAGTATACGGAGTGGAGCTCAAGGTAGGACGACTAGGAATGATTTGTATTTAGTTTAGAGGGCAATTTTTCACTAGGTCTGGGCTGTCTTTATAACCCGTTTGTCTGTTCATGTAATCTGCCTCTGTAATAGGATTTGATCTATTGTATCTCTTGGTGTCTCGTTTATTCTCTTCCTCTCTCTCGTTATTGTACAACTTATTGTTTTTCCTTTGGGTCATTTTCTTCATATTATCTTTTATAGCTGCTGTAATTTAATTCTTTTCAGGTAGTGTGTTTACAGTGAAAGGAGTTGCATGCTCTGGAATGGGATGACAACTAATGTGCTTCGTATTTCATTGCTGTGAAACTATTCAACAATGGGAATGCAGCAAAAATATCAAGCATGGTATGCTGCTTATCTGTTTGATACCCCTTAGTGATTGTTTTTAGTCTTTATTTTCAGTGCAGACATACATATATAGATATAGAGAAGAACTGAACTTGTGAGCTTGGGAATCAGACAAAGATTTTGATTTGTGGCCTTCACTTTGACTTTAACTTGCTTAAAGGAAGGAGCATTGATGTGTTTTTTTTCTAGTAGTTGTTTGTCTGTTAATTTCCCTGTCCCTACAATCCACTACCAGCCTGCTAGAGGAAAGTTGTGTACTTGTAATAGATACCAAAGCAGCGTAATACTTTTGTTGAAGCTTCCTTTTAATGCTAATGAGTCTCTCTTGAGTAATATTTTGGCTGCTATTACACGGGGAGAGTACTCTTGTTGGATAGGTTTCAAAGAAACGTAGGAGTATCTCCCAGAAATTGCATAAGTAAATATGAAATTTCAATTGATTAGGAATATTTTATGTAACGATTTCCAGATTTCCTACAATTCTGCATCTTGTTCCCATTATTATGCATCTTGTTCTACAAAGGGAGTTAGTTGTTCTACACCAACGGTCCACTACTTGAGTACATTATATTTTGCACCATTACAAAGTGTTGGTAATTTTGATAGATGTTTTATGACCATTGTTGTTTGCTGTAAGTTGCTGTTGCTGCTTTGTGCAAGTTTCTGTTTCCATAAAATGCTGCTGTTTTTTGTTGTACTTGTTGCTGTTTTCTGTAAGATGATGTTGCTGCTTGTTGTCATTGCTCTTGTTATTTTGCTGTAATTGGTGCTTTTTTTTGCTGTATTTGCTGCTGTTATATTCTGTAAAATGCGGCGATTGCTTGCTGTAATTACTGCTGCTGTTTGCTGTAATTTTGTCGCTGTTGTTTGCTGCTTGCTGGTTGTTGCTGTGTGTCTATGTGTTGCTTGCTGGTTGTTGTTGTGTGTCTGTTTGTTGCTTGCTGGTTGTTGCTGTGTGTCTGTTTGTTGCTGTGTGTCTGTTTCTTGTTGCTGGCTTGATTGTTCTTAGGCTTGATTGCAGAAGTTTTGTTGTTGTTTTTTTAGCTATGTGCTACAGAAAAGTAAGAGGTATATGCTAAGGTGTGGGGAATCTAAGGGCTGTAAACATATCTGAATTGAGGGTGCTATCTGAATTGTTGCATAAAACGAAGGGCTGTAAATAGTGGGGAATCAGGTTGCATAAACAGAAGGTGCTATTTGAATTGTTTGCATGCTGGGTCATCACTCTACTTGTGAACTGTGATGGTTGCATTTGCTGGAATTACTCTACTTGTGAACAGTGATGGTATTTTTTGTTAGTTCTTTGGGTAGTTCTTGTGCAACAAATGTATAGGTTTATATATTGGCACCAAAACCTTTTTATATATTCAATAATTGAAGCCTATTAGCTCAGATGGTAGAGCAATTGTGATATTGCACAAAAGACGTGGGTTCGAATCCCGCATAGGTTGATTTAATAAAGAATTAAATTTTTTGCTGCCCAAAACAGAAAAAGAAAAAAAAAAGGAGAGTGAGAATGTGCGACGATTCTTTAAAACAACCGTCACACATTCTTGAAGAATTTGCGACGATTGTCTTGAAGAACCGTCACAGAAAATAGGAATGTGTAGCGGTTCTTCAAGACAACCATCGTATATTCCTCAGGAATGTGTGACGGTTGTTTTAAAGAACCGTCGCACATTCCTTTTCTGTGGCGGTCGATTAACCGTCACACATTCTCTGAGAATGTGTGACCACTTGATAGGTGGCAGTCGATAACCATTGCACATTAGTGTTTTTGACCGTCGCACATGACCTTTTCTATACTAGTGAAATTGAGGTAAAAGGGTACATTAAGTGGGAACATGAATATGAGCAAATACTATATAAGAAGTGGTATTTTCATATATATGCAAAAAAAGTAAATACGTATTTTATAACTTTTATTCATGATGCATAACACAAATACAATCATACAGAAATTAAATAAGAGTGTGTTTGGATACACATATTTTATTTGAATACCATGAATTCAATTTTGGAATATTTGAAATTTTGCAATTTAAATTCAATGCCACAGCTCGGCAAAACATGGAATTTCAATTTCAGCATTTCTAAATTCAAATTCTCTATTTGGGAGAGTTAATAAATTACAAATTTGATTTGTAGTCATGATAAAGATGATTTTTCAAAGGAAATAAAAAAAAAACTAAACTTCATTAAATTAAACCATAGAAGAAAATCGTAGCTCTAAACTACAGTGGAATCTATAAAAATCAAAATCAAACCCTATGAAAACTTAAGATACTCTATCAATGTTCATATCAAAAAAATCAATACATGAAAATGTATACGTACAAATAACCTAGCATAATCAATTGCCCAACAAAATAAATCAGAAGCTCCAAAGGAAAAAAAAAATTCTATTGACAAATTCCCCAAATCTTGAAATCAGATATTGCAACAACGAAATCAGTGAAGAGGACGAAGGTATGATGACACCGTCGATCGAAACCGACAATGAGTAGAATGATGACCTTGAGAGATAGGGGAGTTGAGCATTGTTAATGGAGTTCCATATTGAAGAGAGAGAATGAAGGATGGGCAACAATAATCGACTTATGCGCCGCTACAATCATCAATCGTCATTTTGAAAACCTAACCATAGCTCAAGCACCAAAAGTAGTTTTGCATATTGCTCAATTTCGAAGCCACAGAGGAGAGAGAGAGAGGAGAGGGAGAGGGAGGGGAGTCAGATTCCTAGATGTCCGCCATGGATGAACCATTGAAGTTTCAGATCAAAAGGTGAGAAGAGAGAGTGCAGAGAGAGAAGTGTCGTGGTTTTTGTTTGTAAAAAAAAAGGTGACGTGGTTTTTGGAGAGGGGGGAGAGAGAAATATGGTGGGCTGAATTTGAAATTTGGACTTTAGTCCGTGAATTAAGAATTCAAGTTTTCAAGGGTTATAAAATTGGCCTTGAATTTGGCCCAATTCACAGTTACCAAATTATTGGTTATCCAAACAGTCAATATAGACCAGTTGGAGAATTTAAAATCAAATTGGCTTATCCAAACAGGCTATAAGACAATTTTAAAGGTCACTACTAATAATACTAAAAAAACAGAGTTATAATTATAGGATAAAATGAACCAACTTAGAAAAATTAAAAAGAAAATAAAATTATGCGCTCACATCACGAAAACCAATGTCAAATTTTCCTAAAGGATGTTAGAAAATAAAAACAAAGACGTTACTCAGGGCATGTTTGGGAGGTTGGAAAATGGAGGGGAAATAAGGGAGGCAGGTTGTTTTTCAGAAAAAAGGGGAAGTGAGGGAAATGGGGGAATGTTTAAGTGACCCTATTTTATTTCCCCCATTCTTCTTACCTTTTTTGTGGGTAATTAAAAAAAGAGTGTAAGTGAATTATGATTGAGGCACCCCCATTATATCATGTTTGGACTCTGGTCTTCAACAACAAATATGTCAGACTATTTGAACAATCAGCGCAAGTATTGACCCCGTCAACATAGCACCAACAAGAGGCTAGTGTATCCCATTCTCCTTACAAACTCTCAATCAATTTGAAATATTCGATCTCCTTCCCTTCCCTTCACTTTATCCTTTTTTTCCTACCCAAAACTTTCAAACAGGCTCTAGATGAAATAGTTCAAAATTCTTTTTTCTTCCCTTTTTCTCCTCTCCTTTTAGGCTTTTACCTTTCCTATGTGCCTCCTTTTTGGGGAGTGACACGTTTGGAGGGAAGGTGGCGGAATTTGTATCGAGTACTAGACTACTAGAGTCAACTCTGAAGCTCTTCTGCTCTCGGGTGCCAATTGTCCATACTCCTTTACGTTTCAGAAAACGTTTTAAAAAATAACTTCCAAGTGAAAAACAGCTACATTTCACTCTTTGGCGATCAAACTTCGATTGAAATCGGTTTTTTGGGTACGAAATTCTCAAAGGAGGTACATTTGCTTGTCTCTTTTCTGCTTAATTAATACTACACCCATGTTAGCTTTTATGTAATTTCTTTGAAATGCCACTGTACAAGACGAATATGGTTATCAATTGATACATTTTTTGCGTCAGTTTTGGTCTTATCTAGATTGAGTTTGATTTTGTTTTACCTTTACCTTTAATTCACTCCACTCTTTCAATGTTACCTAGCTTTGGGTAGTTGCATGTCACTTTTATGAAAATACCCACAAAAAAAAAAACAGAAAATTAGTTGGTTTTTGTTAGGGTGTACAGTGTGTAGTAGTTCATGATCAATACATACAAGTATAGTGTATGAGTTCAATTTGGGGTAATTTTAAGGTAAACGTAAAACAAAAGAGATCAAATGAAGTTTACAAGTCATCTATGACCTATGTTAGATGAGAATCAAGGAGATGGAGTGGTGGTATCACTTTTACCTTCCATCCACGAGATGTAGTTTCCATTCTCATTACCCAAAATTCGGGATCCCCTCTTTATCCCCAAATTGTGTGTGGTTCTACCATCATAAAAAAAAAACGGAAAAAAAGAAAAAAAAAAAAAAAAAAGAAGTCATCTATGTTGGATTAATTTCGCATTTTGATTGGCATTTGGGTCACTGCATGCTTATTAAAATGTTTTGCCAAGTATAACTTTATACTTAAAGGCGAATAACATAGCAATGTGATTATAGGTTTCAGAAGATATATGGATATAAGGAAAGTGCTGATTTTTGTGTACAAAAATTCTCTATAGCATTAGCAAGTAGTCTGGTAGTCATTACTTGTTGTATTGCTCAGAATAAAGGAGACTTGGTAGGTGCAAGCAATTGAGAAATAGGATCAATCCCCAGATTTTATTGAGGTTTCTTCTTTCTGGTTGTGGCATGACAAACATGTTTAATCTGTTTAGCACTGGTTTGGCAAAGGCAGGACTTTTGCGTATCATGTGAACTGTTGTGTAGCATTTTCTGACTTGTATCTTCCTTAGCTTTTACTTTATGAGTGTCCCTTGCATCCATTGCATATGCTCCATCAGTTCCAGAATCTTTATCACCTGTCCAAGGCGTTTGGGTTTCTACGGACAGGGGATTTTAATGTCACGATTCATGAACAAAGTTTTATCATCTTAAAAGGGTGATGTTAGTTTAGAACTAGTTACAGAAGTAGACGACACTTGCATTTAGATTTTGATTGAGAGGCTTGGAGCATATGTGCAGGGTGATTTAGATCTTGTTGAGGAGCTAGACTTAGGAGTTAGGAAGCATCAGAAGATGTGCGGGGTGAGTTACTTTATGTTCTTGAGGAACTAGACATTAGGAAGCATCAGAAAATGTGAAAAACTTTTAGAGCTGTGAGACGATATGCCATCTGAAACACAATGGTTTTGAAGAGGATGTCAGATGTCTTCAATGGCATGATTATTTAGAGCCTCAAAGGGCGTGGTGTACATTCTTCTCGTGCGTTTCAGAAGACTTTGTAGATCTATACTACTTCTCATTAAATCGTGTCAACTAAAACCTTAATGTCAAAATACAGTAAGTTTCTTATTCATGCTATATCCCTTACACTTATCATATTGATAATGCATAAGTGAACTGTCTTCATAGCAATAATGTTAAATTAAAATACAACTCCCCGTTATCAACTTACCATCTCCTTCAGTCAAGTCATTTGCCCTTGCTTTCTTAAAGATGATCTTGTTAGTATATATAACAGATTTTATAGTCACCACTATTTTGACCTTACTAAACCATGTAAGGAGGTTCTATTAGATGATGATTTACCCTTGCATTGTTGATCTTTGGAATGGTGGAAACTTACTGCGAGCTACGGTTTTGTGTTTTTAATTTCACTTTAATGATCATATATGATGCAAAATGAGGCTGTTGTTTTTGTATTATGTTGTCATTGACATTCAGTTACTTGCTGATACAAAAGCAGATTGAGAAGGAAGAGCTATGTCTGCTGAAACTGCTCCAGCTAAACTTGAGGTTCATGCCATTAAGGTGGCGTTTACTTGTAAGCAATGATGATTATAATGTAATCCATCATTTTATAGAGTAAATGTGGATAGAAAAGGAAGGAGGGGGAGGAGAAATATGAGATTTGGGAGTTTGATTGCATCATCCAATGTAATCATCTTTAAATGTTCTAAAGTAGAACAATTGTGATTACAATGGATGTTGTAATCAAATTGACTCTTTCTATGTTTCTCCTCCCCCTCTTTCCTTTTCCAACCCACATTTACCCTATAAAAAGGTGTATTGCATTGTAATCACCATCACATTCAAGTAAACAAGCCCTAAATGTTATATTACTGCTGCTTGACAATTAGTAAATACCAAATAGAACTTTTGCAAAAAGCATGCACACTGACAAAAATATATGATTTACAGGGAAAATATGCTGCAATCTTCTTGTCTTGGCTTCTCGGAACTGGGGGCCTTTTCGCATGGAATAGCATGCTCACCATTCAAGATTATTACACTTCTCTTTTCCCGGTAAGTTGACTGTTTATGCTTTGTGTTTGCTCAAGATCATCAACAGGCATATTTGAAATTCTTTAATAAATAGGCTTATTAGTATATTCTTAGATTAAATGGCTTATCTAAGGATCAAATTTGTCATGAGCTTATGACCCCTCTGGCTTTTTGTTATGAATCACATGTTTCTGCAGTCGGCTCTTGAAATCTTGTGCAATATCTACACTATGAATCATGCCACCCAACAGAGTCTGCAACAATCATAAAACTCATAACCTTTACTGCTTGGGTATACGATAAGGGGTAATTTTAGTCTCGTAGTTCAAATTTTGCAGTGTTAGTTGAGTGGTCTTAACTTGGCGCTTCTTGATATGGCCTGGCTTCTTACATTAGTAACAACTAACAAGTAACTTCCTTGTGTCGTGATTCAGTCAAAGACCACCCATTTCGTTCACCACCGGATCCTCAACCATACCCTCACCTCGAGGCTTTAACAACCCCCATTCCATTAAGGCTTCCTCCTCGCCCTCAAAATGCAAACAAAAGTCAAGGTCCAAATAATCCTTAACCGTGTTTTTATCCCGTTTTTAAATGATAAAAATTTCTTAATTCATCTACCAAAGGATACGCATATGGTACCCATGGGCAAATCAATACAACCAGTGTGGGTATACCAACGGAGTACCTCCTATTAGATCAATTATCTACAAAACAATTTTACAAAAAGCAAGGGTTAAGCTGCTTCCCTCTAAAGGATTACCGCCTGTCTCACAAGGGCATAGCCACTATAACAAACAATGTGTTAAGAACCTAAGTTCAGTATCTGTATCTAGAACTGATAGACTTTCACAAAGACCTGGAATTGGAGTACAGCACACCTTTCGCTCTTTACTCATAGACTGTGACTTGTAGAGCTGCTCTCCTTGCTCGGTGCTGTATATGCTTGCCTCTCTGGGTCCTAGCAAGCCAGTCCATAACTCCACCCTCTCCTTCTGATTTCCATCCATAGCACTAGCCGGACACATACCCACACCTGATTTGAGATAGGGCAAGAAAGGTAGAGGTGACTGCAGTCTTCCTACTGATCATTGCAGCTTAATGGACACCTCTGACCAATAGTGACCATCACCATGCCCCTCTTACAAACTAATGGTCGTTACATAAAGGGTTTTGAGGTTGCCTATACGAGAAATTCCGGTATGTAAAGGGGTATTCGATCGATACAGCTGATACATGATCGTTACGCCTGATAATTGGGCCAATACATAACCGATATGGCCGAAAAATGATCTGTACGGCCGATATGACCAATACCAAAGTTCACACCACGACGACCACGACCTGATACGCGACACCCCTATCAATCTGCTTCTGTGAATCGCCACTGAAACCGCAATTTTGTGCCCTGGTTCTGCAAGGCCATCCATGTGATAATTGTGTCTCGGAATTTCCACTTCATCAGCTAGAGTTTTCCACTATTTAGCATTTGCTCCCTTGGAATGCCTATATGGAATTTCTCATTTGTGCCCCAAGTCTAAAGGGGACTTATTCCCTACTGAGCACCACCACACATGGACACTTATTCATCTCTGAGTCGGAGGAAATTTCTCCTGCTCCAAGAAACTGTTTGCCCTGCTGTATCATCCCAGAGGGAATTGAAGCACCCTTCAGAAACTAATTATCTGTTACACTCCACCGTGGCCAGTAACTAATCACACCCATTTCACCGTTGCAGCCCTATTGGCCTATTCCATCTCATAACTTCCTTGATTACAGGCCTCCTTTGCTCCCTAATGAAAAAACAATCCGTTTTTTTATCAGCGTGAACCCCCAGAAAAAGTTCAAGAAAATTCTCTCAATCTCATGCAGAGCCCCTTTTGGTCAATTGAAGACTGAACTTTGATTAATGTTGCACACTGAAGGCAATTGCCTTTATAAGTTCCTTTCCTGTATAGCTCAAAAATTTTGAAGTTCACTGACTAATAACCCTGCACATAATTTTTTCAATTAAGGGCCACACTAGCTGGAAGTTAATATAGATACAAATAGGGAAACCCTCAGATAACTGAAGGGAAGTTTCGCTTCTGGAAAACCAGTTCTCTGAAAGACTGCTGCTTTGTCATCATGATCCATGTCACCTGAAAAAATGCATGAATTTGCTGTATAGCATCCAGCCCTGACATCTTGGTGAACATGTGGCTGGAAAGCCTACAGCCTAGGAGATAAGAGTAATGGTTACCTCTTGTAAACACAATATGACAAAAGGTAGTCTGCAATGGCTAATGTGTGATGTTAAGCTTTGCATAGTTGGATACACGTTGAAATGCTTGTCCTCCGTCATCTTCCTGAACATCCTAGAGCATATCTATACCAATGACAAAAAGGTCAGGTGATGTCAGGTTACTTTTCTTAACCCTGATTGCGCTCAAAGTATTCTTTACCACCATTGATACTCGAGGAAAACATGGCTGAAGAAACATGTACCATACCCCAGCTAACAAAATTCAAAGGGAACCCCAGGTATAGTAGTGCAGACTGATGAAAACCCTAATCCAAGGAATCATATGCCTTCTTATGTCAACCTTTATCATGGCTTGAGGCGAGATTCCTTCCCTTCCATAGTGTTTCAACAATTCTGGTGCTCCCTCCCAGCCACATGATTCATGACATGCTGTAATCTATTGGAAATGACATTTGCTATGATCTGTAGGCATAAGCTCGATCAACCACTGAGGCAGGATTATCTGTTTTAGGCACAACTGGCTTTTTGTTTTTTTATTTTAGATAAAGACAAACCGGCTTATCATCCTGAAGACAAAGATCCTTATGTTTGTTCTTCAATAGCAAGCTATCCATCATTTGCAGCGACGCTTAAGCCACAAGCCAGTCACTGTCTCCAATATTTTGCTACTTCTCGTAATACTTCATTTGATAAGCACAATTGTCTTGGGGATATAGCCTCAGATTTATATCATCCTTGATCACAGATACCATTGTGAGCTTCTTTGATTTGTCCTCCAACGCCTTATGTAAACTGTTCTGCACCAAGTTTCAGTTTTTCCATATCAAACTTGGTTCCTGTGGTGGTTACAACACAAATAGCTAGCTCTTCTAGCATTTTGCAAGGAATTAGGACTCCTAGTGATCAATAATATGACAATAAACATACACAAGACATATTGAGAACGAGTAAAAGCACACAGATCTTGTAGGTGAACGAAGGAACAAATTCACTATCAATCATTGGAGATTACCAAAGAGAACCATCAGTCTCTCACCTCAAAATTAGTCTAACTCTTGATCCGCTCCCAAATGAAGGGTTTTTCACTTCCAACAACAGTCACAGAGCTTTAAAAGTATTGGTGAATGCACCTTCCTAAACCATGCAAGTTGTATCTGTAACCATACAAGAACCCATGCTGGCCAAAAGTAATTAGGAACAGATTACATGTCACCTCTTGGAATTGCATTTGACACGGAAGTGTCGAGTGTCATGGCACCCATGTCACCATGTGTACATTTTGTAGGCCAGTAATCACGAAAGTATTAGATCTACACGCCACACAGACTTGTATTGCTAGGCTTGAGGAACCATGCTGACATTCTCCACGACTACTCTCACACGTAATTCGTAATCGAAGCCTGCTGCAAGCAATCTAACACTTGTATGCATCAGGAAAACACCCTACGAGCATTGAACAGTTCAAACTTGGGGCATACCTCGACATAGTACTTTGATGTCATTTGCATTTACAGGGTCACATGTTGGTCACCACTTTCCATAGTAGCCATTATCATCGCTATTCGCTATGTTGCACTGATTGCTAGTAGATGAACCCAGTAGTTTGAACAACACATGTGAATTTATGCAGCGGTATCACCCTGCAAGAGTACTTCCACTGGTATATCAACCGCATGCATTTGTGACTCTTGCAATACTGGCATACAATGAAGCTAAAATCAATACTAGGCGACGCAACCTAATGGGGTATATCCTATTCTTTCTCGGTTCCCTTTTGGTCCTTCTGGTAAGTCTTAGTACTTGTAACATGTCTTTTTCTTAATTGTTAATATTTTCAAGTGTTTTTTGGATGGTTTATTGTCATTTTTAACATGTGAATTTGGTTAATATACAATGTCCATAGTTGGATTTGGCTACTTCTGGCAGAGGAGGGCTCGGTGCATATATTGGATTATGTATAATCAGTGCGATCTTTCGAGTAGCCGATGCACATGTGCAGGGTGGAATGGTTGGTGATCTATCCTTGATGCATCCAGAGTTAATCCAAGTACGATTTTCTTTGATGAATAATAAATTATGCTTTTTTACTGCCCTTGCAAATCCATAAGCATTTTTATGTTTTTTCAGTCATTTCTTGCTGGTTTAGCAGCATCAGGGGCTCTGACATCTGCCTTGAGAATGATTACAAGAGCAGTATTTCAAAATTCAAAAAATGGTCTTCGAAAAGGAGCAAGTGAGTTCAAGTTAACCCCTTTCTCTTGTATTTTCTGTTAGAATAAGATGAGAAATTAAACAAAACAAGTCATTGGCTAAGCTGAATTTGACTCTGAATCCATGGAGTCCCATTTTTCCATGCAGCTTTTGGGTTGTAGTAACTAGAAATAACCGAAAATGGTCAAGATAGTGATTTGTGCAAATAGCTGCTGGCTATTATTGTTGATAGTATCAAGTTCGTAAATGTATTACCTGTTCGCATTTATGAACATGAAAGCCAAAAACCTTGTAATTAATTTTGTTAGTTTCTCTACACATCATGGATTCTCATTTACACAATTACCAAAACTGTACTGATTGGTGAACCTCCTACTGATTGTTTGCATCTTAGCTGATGGTTTGATTGGGGAATATATTGAAGCATTTTATTGTAGTAACAGTACAGTTTTAAAACATGGTTTATGTGGCTGGTATCCCCTCTGGTCGCACTCGCAATTCATATTTCGTACACCCACAGGCACATCTCTGCAAGACAGAAATTGGTTAAAGTTTTCTAGCCCTGCTGACTTTCTGCTTCTGCAGTTCTGTTCTTCAGCATATCTTCATTTTTCGAGCTGCAATGCGTATTCGTCTATGCTTTTGTGTTCCCGAAGCTACCCATTGTCAAGTACTACCGTGCTAAGGCTGCATCTCAGGGCCCCAAAACAGTTTCAGCTGACCTTGCTGCTGGAGGCATCAATGAATCAATAGAGGTAAAACTTCAACCTTACAAGATACTATTACCTTCTGACTGTCATTGTTTATTGGATTGTCTATATATTTTTATATCTTAACGTCTTAGGAAGCTGAAGATATTCAGCAGACAGAGCGCCCAAGCAACAAGCAGTTGTTCATTCAAAATTTCGATTATGCGCTTGACATGTTTTTAGTTTACTGGCTGACTTTATCCATTTTTCCTGGGTTCTTGGCTGAAAACACTGGATCACATAACTTGGGCTCATGGTATGTTCCTTACATGACACGTCTTTGATGTAAACTTCTTTTTTGTGGTCAAGTGTTCAAAGTAAATGTTGCTTCTTTAGATCTTTTATTGTGTGCTTTTTTATTTTGAGTAAAGCTGTACGTTCGCAGCACTTTGCTGAGAACTGCTGCAATTACTATAGGGTGTAAATGTATCATACCAAACTATTATACAACTCTTCTTAAAAGACTCCTGTCTACCACAGGGTAAGGGAAGACCCACATGTAAGCCGGTTTTTACCCTAGAATAGAGGCCCTTGATTGAAAATATAGTGGCTGTCTCTATTTTATCACAGATAAGTACCAGATAATAGTCTAATGAACTATTTGATTTACCTCATAATAATCCAAGGAAGAAAGTTGCCAACTTACAATTTCAGCTCTATGTGAAACTAAGGGTCTGTTCTCCCCAACTGAAAAACGTTTATATTTATTACTGAAAAGTTATTTTTGTTAAACTTTGTTGAACTTTGTTGAACTTCGTTGAACTTCGTTGAACTTTATTGAACTTTATTTACCTTTATTTAACTTTGTTGAACTTTGTTTATTTTTGTTGAATCTTGTTGATTCAAGTTTTTTTATAACTAGTTTGTATATTGGTTTGTTTAACTTTGTTTAACTTTGTTTAACTTTATTTAACTTCATTTAACTTTGTTGAAGTTTGCTGAAGTTTGCTAAAGTTTGTTGAAGTTTGCTGAAATAAATAGAAATAAACAGAAATAAGCTGGGGAGAACTGACCCTAAATTGACAGACCTGAAATAGCAAAATGTCGCATTTTGTGGTCTTACAGATGTACTGCATTGTGAAACATCTGAATCGTTTGTTAAGCGCTTTGAAGCTTATCTACTGCATGAATAATTGTCATTATCTTATGTAAAATATTCGTCAAAGGACTACTCTTGTGACTTGTCATCCTACACACTGCCTGATTGTGGTTGTTGAAAGGTTTCGTTTCAAATGCTGTTAGGGAATGCTTTCTTTAAACAGAATTTGATTGTACCTAGGTTAGAAAATGAGAATCACTTATGAGGATCCATGCTAGGATAACTTTTCATTTGACTAGCCAACAGATTAAATGTTACAAGAGATTAATATCTTCCTTATGATAAGAAACAGAGTACCAGAATAGAAAATGCTTTGATCTAGTAATAGAAAATGAAAATGCATAAGCTGTAACTAAAAAAGCAGCACATTGTTAATATTGTTATGTTTCAGGTATGCCTTGGTTCTAATAGCAATGTTCAACATTTGGGATCTTATCGGGAGATATATTCCTTTGCTGAAACCCCTAAAGATGGAATCGCGAAAGGGTCTCACTTTAGCAGTTCTGTCACGTTTCTTGCTAATCCCATGCTTCTACTTCACTGCTAAATACGGTGATCAAGGCTGGATGATTATGCTTACTTCTTTGTTAGGTTTATCCAATGGTTATCTCACTGTTTGTGTCTTAACTTCAGCGCCAAAAGGCTACAAGGTTAGTGAACTGGTTACTAGCTTGAGAACTCATTAAGAAGTGTCAATTAATGTGTTTGATTTGCTTACAGTTTTGGTCTATTTTATTCTTGTAGGGACCTGAGCAGAATGCACTAGGAAATATTCTTGTATTGTTTCTAGTAAGCGGCTTATTTGCAGGGGTAGTATCTGATTGGTTTTGGCTCATAGGCAAACGTTGGTAAATACTGCGATCAAAACAGCCATTATGAGATGTAGTATGCGCGCGCAAAGGCACACACTGTGACACAGGTCACATACAGCAATTATACTTTAAGATCGTTAACTTCTCAATTTTTTTGCTCATCTGTTAACTTCTCAATTAGTTTTGTAGGTTTCTGACATTTTCTGATTGTAAGAATACTCAAGTAGTGAATGAACTTCAGCGCTTTTCTGTAAATCGTTTTAATTTTTGTAACTGATGTAGCGTGATAGTCATTAAGATTCACATTATCCTCTCCTAGGCTCAAGCAAGGCTTTGTATCTTCTTAATTTCCTTCACTAGCTAGAAATCATACATCGAACCTAACCAGGTCTGGTACATGACTAACGTGAATGTAATACATTTTGTAAGAAGGGTCATTTTGGCCTAATCGCGTGTAAACCTGTGTTTGTAAATTCTATGACATCAAATATTATTACGGTGATTCTGGTCACCTTTCGCAGGATAGCTAATCTCCCACTGAAGTTTTCATCTCATCAGAAATCACTCAGTTGAACGGACAATTGGTTGGAAAACCCCCTTTTTGCATTCTGTGAATGTTGTATGAAATTATGCCATTTTACTGAATCCTGTGGCTTCTTTTAAGCAGTAGATATATTGAACACGAGAGTCCGAACATGATGTAGCAAGGGTGTCTCGGTCGTCATTCACTTGCACCCTTCTTTTGACTAGCAAAAAAAGATAGAAATTCCAAGAAAAGGGACCAGAGATTCAGAGAACCAGGAAATGGGTAGCAAAGGCCAGCACTACTGCATCCTCAAAGCCTGCTGAACCTAATTATGCAACCAATACGTTAAAAAGGCCCAAAATTGGAGTCCCTCATTTTAACTTTCCTATTTATGGCTTTATGCAAACATATGTATACCTTTGGTAGCAAATTATAATGTGATTCATCATCAAAGGAATTAAGTATTGGGTTGGAAAAACGAAGGGATGGGAAAGATAGAAAACGCGAGATTATTACATAATCAAATTTAATCGCAATAATTGCTTGACTTTATTTAGCCCGTTTAAAGATAATTATTTTTGATGGCATAATCAATCTCACTTTTTCATTGTCTCCTCCCCCTCTTTCCTTTTTAAGCCCAACCTTACTTTATAAAAATGTGCATTACATTATAGTCATCATAAATCTCGAGTAAACGAGTCCTAAGTTTCCAACTTAACCAACTTGTCGGATCTGGTCGTCTTGGGAAAATTTGAGCCTTTTTTTAGGCAATTAATATAGAAATTTCATTAATCACCAGCAGGTCGTTACATACCAGGCCTATAAACAAGGCTCTCGGAACCCAGCACACTTCTTGCGGTAGTCAAGAGGCGTTCTGTTATAACACTGATAAGCCAAGATCCTTCTCCAAACCTCTTAAGAAAAATCAGTGTCAAACAGAAGATGTTGTTGTGTCTCATCTTGCATATTACACAACACACATACTGGTTCACATTGGATGCCCCAGGACATCTCTAGTTCTCAGTCTTCCCAATAAACACAACCAAAGAATGAAGGTTGCTTTGGGTGCAGCAGGGTTAGAGCAGGTCAAGTTCTTCCATGGTACATTTGCTACCTGCCCTCTCAGCCTTACATAGGTCTTGTTTATGGAAAAACCACCAAGTTTTAACACATTTTGCCAATCCCCAATCGTACCTTTTTGCTGGCGCATCTGAAAAATTTGTTGAACCATCCAGGATGCTTGGTGAGGGATCTCCATTTGCCAAACATCCTTATGCTTGATGTAGTAGGTGTGGATTCAAAGTATCCATAACTTATCTTTCTTACTGCTCAATGCCCAAAGAAGCTTGCAAATGGCAGCCTGATTCCATAGCTTCAGGTCCATTAAATTACAGCCCCCAGCCCCTTTGGGAAGGCACACTTTCTCCCACGCTACTAGTGCTCTCTTAGTGATAATAGCTTCTCCTGTCCATAGGTAGCTCCTGCAAGCAGCCTCAAGTAACTTGATTACTTTCGAAGGTAGAACAAAAAGTTGACTCCAATATGCTTGGATCCCAAACATAACAGCCTTGATAAGTTGTAGCTTGCCTGCATAAGATAGGAATTTAGCAGCCCAAGTTCTTAGTTTTGCTGTCATTTTCTCTATAAGAGGTTGGCATTGAGACACCATCACTTTCTTAGTCGAAAGGGGAACCCCCAAATACTTAACTGGTAGACAACCTTCAGTATATCCAAGTAGCTCAAGAATTTGACTTCTATCAGCAGAGCAGACTCCCCCAAAATACACTTGGCTTTTACTCAAATTTGACTTAAGGCCTGATGCAGCTGAAAACTGTATGAACTTCTCATTTAGCAGACGCAGAGAAATAGGATCGCCCCTTGAAAAAAGTAATAGATCATCCGCAAAGCATAAATGGGTGATTCCTAATTTCTGGCAACGAGGGTGAAAGTTGAAATTTGGATTCCTGTGCAATGTTTGAAGGCATCTATGAAGGTACTCCATAACTAGAGTGAAAAGGAACGGCGACATTGGGTCACCCTGCCTTAAGCCTCTCTTCGCAGGAAAAGCCTCAGTATACTCCCCATTCACTATCACTGAATACTTTACAGTTGTAATACAACTCATTATCCAGCTTACCATCATATTAGGGAAACCCATCTCTCTCATTATTTGCTCAAAACAATTCCATTGAACGGAATCATAAGCCTTTTGCAGATCAGCTTTAATCATACATCTAGGGGACACATGCTTTCTTGTGTAGCCTTTAACAATCTCATGACTAAGTAAAATATTATCTGAAATTAACCTCCCTCGAATGAAGGCAGACTGGCTATTGCTAATAATCATCCCCACCACATGCTGCAGCCTATGTGTGAGAACTTTGGATATAATCTTGTATACCATTGTACAACAAGCAATTGGCCTATATTCTTTAATGCAAGAAGGTTGAGCAACCTTAGGCAGAAGAGTAATAGCAGTAATGTTGATGGCAGGAAACATTTTACCAGTAGAAAAAAAACTCAAGTACAGCATTACTAACCTCCTCTCCAATAATGTGCCATGTCTTTTTGAAGAACAAAGCATTAAACCCATCTATGCCCGGGGCCTTGTTATCCCCCACCGAGAATACAGCTTCTTTTATCTCTTGCCGAGTCACTTGTCTACATAGTGACAACTTTTGGTCTTGTGTTAATTCAGGTCTCATTCTCATTACAGCAATATCAACCTGAGGTAGTTTAGTGGCACAAGTTCCTAAAAGCCCTTTATAAAAGTTTAGAATTTCTTCTTTGATGGCAGTAGGTTGAGTAAGCTTTTGCCATTGCAAGCTCGTAAGCACAGTAATAATACTCTTATTAAACCTTTCTTTCATTACAGCAAAAAAATATTTGGAGTTGCTGTCACCCTCTTGAATCCAGTGAGCTTTCGAAATCTGTCTATAGATTTGCTCCTGAACATTGCTCCACTTCTCTAGTTCTGCAATACAAGCTTTCTCTTCAAGCAGGCCCTCATGATCAGAGATATCATCTCCCAATCTCTGCTGCACAGCAAGTAGTGCATCTCTGGCTTAGATTACCCTCATGTCAGTTTTATCAAATCTGCTTGCAAAGAGAGCCTTGATTGGAGCTTTGATAAGTTGTAGCAGCATCATAATTGTTCACAAACTCCCAACCTCGAGCTATATTAGTCATAATCTTCATGGCCTTAGGTAATTTGACCCTTGTTTCAACCAGTCCAGCCAGAGTGACTTTATTTTGCTTTAAAAACAATTTAACTTCTTGTTGTTTGAAGGGGCTTATTAATGCCCCTCACATTCCAAAATAACCAATTCATGATGAAATTTGGAGAGGTGGAAAAGCACTCCCTTCAAGTATCGCAGGTGGCCTAGGAAGCTCTTCAATTACAGGCTCTTGAAGCACTTGGAAAGGATTGCTTGAACTGGGAATGCTAACATTATCATGGATAAATCCCCCCACAACACTGTAAGAAGTACCCTGCCTTATAATTGTAAGCTCTTGATCAAGCTCTACAGGTGTAACAACTATACTCCCAGCCTCAGCATCTGTGCCATCTCCCACAGCAACACTAGGATTGCAGGCAGCAAGAGCGGGGGCAGGCTGCACAGTTTGAGCAGCCCACAACTGTTTTCGGGTCCTCCTTCTTCTTTTCCTCTTCTCTCCTTGTTGTACCGCTTCCTGTTGAAAATTGGAAGGAACCCTTTGAATGGAGCAGTCATGGCCAACTTGCATACACACCTTACAGAACGCAGGCTTCCAATCAAAAGTAACATGATGCTCGAAACTCCCACCATCAGGATCCTCCACAGTGACATACTCTGGGATATCCTGAGTAATATCCACCTCAATGAGCACGCGTGCAAACGAGATGCGGGACTGATTCTTGGTACATTCATCAGCATATAACGGCTTACCAACCCCACTGGATATTCTACTCAAGGAATCCTCTCCCCAGCAGTTCAATGGCAAATTCGGAAATTTTACCCAAAGAGGTAGTACACGCAGAAATTCCTCCTTAAAGCTAAAATTAGGCCTCCATAAACGCAAAATCAAAGGCACACTATTCAACCTATAAGGGCCATATAGAAAACATCATCCCTATCATTAGAGGATTGAAATTTAACTATGAAATAGCCATCATCATGTAAAAAAATCTCATGTTGAGCAATGGAATTCCAAAGTTTCGCAAGGTACTTCTCCATATATGAGTAAGCAGGAACATCCCCAATAGCATAAACAATCAAAGAATTCTGCCAAATCTGAGTTGATTTTGCTATTTCCTCCCTATCAAGAACAATAACTTGCTTACCTTCACGTACAACGGGCGGAATATAGCTAAGTTTCATCCCATTCTCAGCTGCTCGATTCTGTGTGAAAAGACCAGCCCAAGGTTCATCTGGTAACTCGGGCGGATCATCTTCAAGACCCACCTCACCACTCAGTTCCAATCTCCTGGAAGCATCCTCTTGCGGCCTAGGGTTTGGGAAACCCGCTAATCCAGAGCTTAACGAGCTGCCAGCCAGCTCAGGTCTCGAAGATTGGGAGCTCTTCGGAGTCACAATCGGAGTACCAGCCACCGGAATCGGGGTCCTCACCGATCGATTCCCCGTCGTCGAGGTGGATGGCCCAATCGCAGAACCAACTTCTGGAGGATTGTCAGAAGTGTTTCCAGGTGTACCTCTAGTACTCACCGAGCTCCCCACCCTCAAAATCGTGGTTCCACGACCGCCGCCAGGACCTCTACCTCTACCATGGCCTCTGCCCACTCGAGCCATTTTCACCGTCAAAAGCGTTTGTTAGCAATGTGCGCCTAACATACGCCGAGAGAAAAAAAAAATTGAGCCTTTGCATTGTCAATTTTTCCTCTTTGGTACAGAGTGTTTGGAGTGTCAATGGTCGAACACTTGTATTTAAGTTGAAATAGAAATAGTGGTAGAATTAAATAGTATTGTAGTTAATTTCTTATTAGAAGTGGAATTCTCTACTAGCCGATGGGCAATTGACCACTTGAAAGGCCACTTAAACAACTTAAACTACTCACACTTACACAGCTCATAGGTACAGATCACATCTACAAGTCACATTTACGGCTAGTTATGCTAAACATAACCTTATAAAAAGAGCTCTACATACCAATTGAACTAATTTTAATCCGCCAGTATTGATTGAACTAATTTTAATCCCGCTCTTGCCATAGTCGCCAAACATAGCAAATTTATCAATAAAACACAGATAGGGCCAAAAATGAGTACTTCAGTGAAAATTAAATTAAGATCACTACTGGGACGTCAAGGTATAGTTACCTTCACAAGGGCTACTCCTTTTGCTCTCTTTCCTTTCTCCCAAAAAACCCTAGCCGCTTTTTGATTTAGGGGCTGTCATTAGCAATTCTTTGCTAATGGTAAGCCCCAATTCTTTTCGTTTTATTGTTTTGCTTTTAGTTTTAGTATGCCGAATAATATCAGTCTCTCCATCTGTGAGAGTTACTTTGTCCCATTCATTGGGTTCAGCTGTCTCTCACTTTTTGAGAGTATTATTAGTTTTTCGTTTTATCATTCGTAGGGTACTTTGGCGGATCTATTCTATCAAGAGGTGGTCTACGATGTCGGATCAGAGCATTCAAAGCTATAGCAGAGTCTTCCGCGAAGAGACTGTAATATGGAAAACAGCGATTAAATGGTAGCCGATCGGAATTGTTGAATCTCTAGTGCTGCATTGCTTTTTCATTCGAAAGTATTCTGATGTTTTAGATCTATTTCTTATTGAATTCAATCCTTCTTGTAAGTGTCGTATGGCTTTCAATTAATGAAATTTCTTTTCCCTCAAAAAAAAAAGGTATAGTTACCTTCAAGCTACTGCACTAAGTAAATTTAACAAACTTTAAACTTTGCTCTTCCCTCAATGCCATCAGTAAGTAATAATGAGTTTTTCTCTCCTCTCAAAACCCTAGCTTTTCTCTTTTGCCTCTTCTCATCTTTCATTATAGTTTCAGGCCGGGAGGAGCGATTTAGGTCATTCCCGGCCTGTATTTGATGTTCTTCATCTAGTTTGACTCTAATTTCTACTCTTTTTAGCTTTAGGTGGAATAAATTTCTCTCCTTTTGTGGAGTTCATTGGTATTTTCATTTTTTCCTTTTCGTAGGATTCTCTTTTTGCCTACGGTGTGATATCTATTTTATAGATTCAATATGAATTTGGGGACCGGATATACATACAACCGATGGTATCAAACAAAGTTTTGTAGGCAAGTGATTGCTTTGCTCGCGGTGAAGATCTCCACTTCCGTCAAAGATGAAGATACATTAAAGGAAGCACATGGTTACTATGCATGTTGGGAGTCGCACCGAGGTGTCCTTGTCAATTGTCTTGTTTGCAAAAGTTGTGTTGTTATTGTTGATTTAGTATATTCTAGGGTTATTTTGATTGTAGATGCCGTATAGCTTTTCGATTAATGAAAATTTCCTATTCCCCTCTCAAAATAAAATAAAATTTTGAACTTCAATGTAGACCTGATAAAGAAATATTCGGCCCAATGGCCTAGCCCAAACACAACCAAATTTGTGCCAAGCTTGGTATGAAGGCCAAGCCAATATTTGTGTATTTTGATTTTCCTTTTCCTTATGTTCGTATCAATTACCCGTAGTAATTTCTATTTTTATCTTCTTATAAATAATAATGGGAAATTCTGCTAACAAGGTTGCATAAATATCAAAAAGTTAAGTGGATGAAAAAAAAAATTATCTCAAACGCAAATCAAAATAAAAATTATATTTAATTAAATAACAAATCAATAGTGAAAAGTAGCCTTAAAGCTTGAAGGTCGCCTTGTTGTTTTTTTCTTTTTTTGAACAGCAAAAGCAAATATTATTAATAGGCAACTAATTGCCACATCACAACCATACAAAAGTCCTAAAGCCCAAGCCCTGTTTACATCCACAAGTACAGATCATTATTCCTATCAACTCCTAGTTTTGCTAATTGATCTGCTTCACTGTTTTTTTCTCGTACAACATGCTGCACAATAAAACCATCTAAACAAGATATATGATTGTCTATACCTCTAAATATCTCCCAATGCATCCTTGGTCTCAGACTTTTGTTCTGAATCCAGCCTACAATATTCGTAGAATCACTTTCACCTTCAGCCTACAATATCTCCTAATTCCATTGAAGACCGCCTTGTTGAGTACACGGAACCCTTCTTTTTCTTTACCGAACATCCAATGACCTGTCATGATGACTATGGTGGGGCTTCTGTTGGTGCTGGTGGGGCTTCTGTTGACTGTGGTGGTGATGGTGGGGCTTCTTTTGATTGTTGCTGCTTGTGGTGTTTATAAGAAGGGGAAGATTGTCACTCATTTTATTGCTAATTTTCTGCAATTTATTGTCATACAATTTCAGTGTTAATTGATTCAATTTTAATGTCAAAACTTACAAAATAAGATTTTTACGTGGTATCTACTCATTTTTGGTGCCACGTGAAATATAGAAATAAATTCAAGGGTGCCATGTAAAATGCCCTCACACAAAATATTCAAATTCAAATTAGAATAATATGCATCTTGAATGTTCAAGAAAATGTGGGAAAAAATAATTTCATTCAATATCTGGGATGTGCGATTAATGAGTACAGAAAACAGCAAATTGTTGCCATATATACAATTTATTTCAATACTCCCCTTCAAGTTGGAGCAAATTGTTGTTGTCCCAAAGCTTTGGCGAATAAAATCAGCAAGCTGGTATTGAGTACGCATGTGTGCAATAGAAATATTTCCGGACATTAAATGTTCACGAATAAAGTGACAATCGATCTCAATGTGCTTTGTCCTTTCATGAAAGACGGGATTCGCAGCAATATGAAGAGCTGCCTGGTTAACACAGAAAAGCCGCATGGTTTGCTTGTGGAAAACTCCCACGGAAGCTAGAAAGGACTTAAGCCATAAAAGTTTTGTCGTGGTAGTGGCCATCGATCGATATTCAGTTGAAGAACGAGAAACAGTTGGGTGTTTCTTCGTCTTCCAATAGATCGGAGAATTGCCAAGAAGAACAAAATAACCGGTAAGCGACCGACGAGTAAGAGGACAACTAGCCCAGTCGGAATCGCAATAAACATAGAGTTGAAGGTCACTATTTACACGCAAGAATAAACCTTTTCCTGGATTACTTTTAAGGTAATGTAAAACCCTAAAGGACTGCCTCATAGTGCTCCTGACGAGGGGCCTGCATAAATTGCAAGAGAATATGCACGGAATATGCCTCATAGTGCTCCTTACGAGGGGCATGCATAAATTGCAAGAGAATATGCATGAAATGTGATATCTCGGGACGTGTAATAGTAAGATAGATCAAGCTCCCTATCAGACGACGATAACGTTCTGGATCCGGGTAAATCTCGCCTTGCGCGAGACTCAAATTGCACAAGTCCATAGCGACGCATATATAGCTGAAGTCAACTTTGCAAGCCAATTTCGAGGTGATTGACGCAGACCATACAGAGATTTACGCAGCTTGCAAACTTTGTTTCCTTGGGTGGAGAAACCCGGTGGTAGTTTCATATATACCTCTTCTTAAAGGTCTCCATGCAAAAACGCATTATTGACATCCAGTTGATGAATCTCCCAATTTTTGGCAACATCAACAACAAGAAAGATGCATACACTAACAAGCTTTATTTGCAACTGGCACGAAAGTTTCATTGTAGTCAATACCTTCAACTTAATTATTACCTAAAATAACAAGTCGAGCCTTGCACCTTTCTATTGTACCGTAAGCACGGTATTTTATTTTGTACACCCATTTACACCCAATAGGTTTCTTCCCTGGGGGAAGATCCTCAACTGTCCAAGTATGATTTTTCTCAAGAGCATCAATTTCTTTAGCCATAGCCTCACGCCACTGAGAGTTTTTAACAGCTTTCTGAAAATTTCGGGGTTCAACCCCGTCTGTCAGCATGCAAAAACTTGCAATGGCATCAGAAAACTTAGCACATGCGACATAATTAGCTAATGGATAAGGCATACCTGAGGACACACATGTTTGGAAAGTAGACGAAATGGGGTTAGAAGGCCGAGTCGAGTGACAAATATAATCAGATAGCTTCACAAGAGGACGACACTCACCCTGAACCCTACCAGAAAGTGCGACATCAGAAGACGAGACATCTGAAGATTGCCCTTTACTCCCCTGTCGTCGGAAGACAATGCACGGTTCAGGGAACTATCCAACTGCACAACAGGAGACCCATCCTTAGGCTGAGTATTCGAGAAAACTGTGAAAGGCGGCTCGTGGGGATCAATAGGTACCGAGGTGGAATTCGGTTGGGCAGTTTGTAGGGGATCTGGTAAAATACAATCATCAGTACACCTAAGATCAACAGACTAAGAGGTTTGTGAGGAGACCGCAAAAGGGATTACCGTCTCGTGAAAGAGCACATCTCGAGATATAAAAATTTCCTTAGTCTCTAAATCAAGGAGTTTTCATCCTTTCTTACCCCGTGGATATCCCAAAAACACACATTTTTGACTACGGGAAGCAAATTTATCTTTTGTCCTAAAATGTTTGTGTGCGTAATATAGACAGTCAAAAACTCCAATATGGGTATAGGAAGGGTTTTCTTGAAAAGGATAAGGTGTTTTTCCATTCAATATGTGGGTGTGCGATTAATGAGTACAGCGGCTACTAAGACACACTCACCCCAAAATTCAATGGGTAAACTAGCCTGAAAACGAAGAGTACGGGCAACTTTAAGAATATGACGATGTTTGCGCTCAACCCTACTATTTTGCTGGGGAGTATCGTTGCAACTGGTTTGCAAAATAATACCATTATTTCTAGAAAACTTTGACATACCACCAGAAGTGAATTCCAAACCATTATCACTTCGAATCAACTTGACATTTTTATTAAATTGGATTTTAATCATAACACAAAAATCTCGTAGTAAACCCCCAGCTTCACCTTTGTCACGCATCAAATAAACCCACAAAGCTCTACTATGATCATCCACAATAGTCAGAAAGTAATGATCAGAAGGCCGAGTCGAGTGACAAATATAATGAGATAGCTTCACAAGAGGACGACACTCACGCTGAACCCTACCAGAAAGTGTGACATCGGAAGACGAGACATCTGAAGATTTCCCTTTACTCCCCTGTCGTCGGAAGACGATGCACGGTTCAGGGAACTATCCAACGGCACAACAGGAGACCCGTCCTTAGGCTGAGTATTCGGGAAAACTGGCAGCTCCTGGGGATCAATAGGTACCGAGGTGGAATTCGGTTGGGCAGTTTGTAGGGGATCTGGTAAAATACAATCATCAGTACACCTAAGGTCAACAGACTAAGAGGTTTGTGAGGAGATCGCAAAAGGGAATACCGTCTCGTGAAAGAGCACATCTCGAGATATAAAAATTTCCTTAGTCTCTAAATCAAGGAGTTTTCATCCTTTCTTACCCCGTGGATATCCCAAAAACACACATTTTTTACTACAGGAAGCAAATTTATCTTTTGTCCTAGAATGTTTGTGTGCGTAATATAGACAGCCAAAAACTCCAATATGGGTATAGGAAGGGTTTTCTTGAAAAGGATAAGGTGTTTTTCCATTCAATATGTGGGTGTGCGATTAATGAGTTCAGCGGCTACTAAGACACACTCACCCCAAAATTCAATGGGTAAACTAGCCTGAAAACGAAGAGTACGGGCAACTTTAAGAATATGACGATATTTGCGCTCAACCCTACTATTTTGCTGGGGAGTATCGTTGCAACTGGTTTGCAAAATAATACCATTATTTCTAGAAAACTTTGACATACCACCAGAAGTGAATTCCAAACCATTATCACTTCTAATCAACTTGACATTTTTATTAAATTGGGTTTTAATCATAACACAAAAATCTCGTAGTAAACCCCCAGCTTCACCTTTGTCACGCATCAAATAAACCCACAAAGCTCTACTATGATCATCCACAATAGTCAGAAAGTAATGATCACGCGAGATAGATTCCTCACGATAAGCACCTCAATATCCACATGAATTAAATCAAAACATTCATCAGCAATATTCTCACTTAATGGAAAAGGACTACGTGTCTACTTTGCTCTAGGGCATACATCACAAAGTTTAATATTCTTTTTAATCTGACTACGAGTAGTAGTATTTATTCCAAACAATAAAGATAAATTCTGACCTGATGGATTTCGGAGTCTTCGGTGCCATAAATCACATGTGTCAGCACTGGTTGCCATTGAGACTGCAGCTTGTATCACCGGCCTAAACACGAACACCCCATTTCAAAACTCACCCAGTCCAATTGACATCTTCGAAATGGTCCTTTATCACACAAAGCTCTTCAGTAAATGACACATGGCATTTAGATTCAACAAGCAATTGCCCAACAACAAGTAAATTGACAGAAATTTGAGGCTCAAATAAAATATTGGGTACACAGAATTTTGGAGAAAACCAAACGGTGCCTTTCTAAGTGGCAGGAACTAGTCTACCTTCGAAAGGGTGACTAGACAATCACGTATTTCCACAATCTCCGGAAGCAATTCCAAGTTTCCAGTCATATGGTGGGAACACCCACTGTCAATAAGCCAAATAGGTGAAGAAAGTGTTTGCTTACCAGAAAGTTTCGGATTATCAGATGGTGAAGAATCAATTAGCTGTAAAAGACGTTGAACCTGTTCAGTAGTAAGATGCGGTGTGAAGGATGAATTTCCCTTGTCCATCACACCCCTGACAGCATTGGCAACTTGTGATTGTTGGGAACTCGTGTTCTGTTGGTGTTGTCCATGTCCTCCCCATGCAAATCCGCCTCGACCATGTCCTCTTCCTCTACCTCGGCCACAGCCTGGTGGAAAACCAAATCGCTGGTAGCAGTGCTCATAGTCGTGGCCAGGCTTGCTACATTAAGAGCATAAAACTGCGTTGCTCGGTAGGAGTCCGCTTGGTGGGGAAGGGACATGTTCAGTACCTTGTCGTGTCACAGGTACCGTTAGTGCTGCAAAACTCATCACCTCAGAACGCTCATCACGTCCACGGACAACATGGCGATGTCGTTCTTCTTGAGTGATCAAAGAGTAAACTCTGTTGAAGGGTGGAAGTGGCTCAGTGCTCAATATCTGGGAACGAAGAGGCACATATGTTGCATCATCAAGTCCCATTAAAAATTGATGTGTTCTTTCATGATCCAATTTTTTCTGTAATTTCTGAAGCATACCACACTTACAGTTACAAGTGCAGACAGGAAGAGAATCACAAGTATCGAGTTCGTCCCAAATCGACTTTAATTTGGTAAAGTAAGAAATAACACTCATACCCTCCTTCTTTAAAGAAGACAAACTTGATTTTAACTGATGAACTCGAGGAGCATTACCAACAAAGTAACACTCTTTGAGGTCATTCCGCATCTCCTGAGCAATTTTATATCCAGCTACACTAGATTGAATTGAGGAATCAATAGTATTAAACAGCCAAGAGACAACCATTGAATTATTCATCTTCCATGCAGGAATTTCAGCACTATTATCAGCAGCAGGTTCCTTAATTTCACCATCAATAAAACCAATTTTATTTTAAGCCTCAAGGGCATTCCTAACAGCCTTTTCCCATACATCATAATTATCACCAGGCAATATGCACTTAGTAATTATTGCACCTGGGTGTCTGAGGAGGGCAAGTAGTAAAGCGATGAAGGATCGTTCTAAAGAAGAGGCTTGGAACCTCCGGAACCACCATCATCATTCTTATCCTTCGTCATAGTATGCATGAACTAATTAAAGTCCAGAGATTTGCTACTGCAACACAATCTGCAAAAAAACAAATGCAAAAATTGTCCGGAAATAATAAAAACGCCCAAAAGCCCTAGTAAACGATGGATTTAGGCCTCGAGAGGGTGGTGCTAGTGGCAAAGCGACTGGTCTTACTCAGATCGACGTTTCCCATCAAAAAAGTATATTCAAGGTCAAAAATCCACGGAGCCAAAAAATTAGTACTAGTCAATTTTCTGTAAAATTTTGGGTTAGGCGTGCAGATCTGCTGTTCAAACACAGATTATTGAAAACGACAGTCTTTTGATATGAGAACATGTTTATGGTTTAAGAATGTGTTTTAGGGTTAAGATCTTGCTCTGATACCATGTTAAAATATGCGGATTAAATGGCTTCTCTTTATTAATCATAGGAGAGCCATATACATAGGCTATACATAAGCGTAACATACAAACTACAGAAAACAGGAAATAATTACATAAATATATATTGCCATATATACAATATATTCCAATATTTGAGAGCCATCATGTCAATATTTTGGAAGTTTTGGTCACGATGAATATTTTCCAAAGTTAGAGGAGTAACATGTGAAATATGCGAATCAATGATCACTCTCTTAGAGATGGTATTGCTACTACTAGCTATGTAATCAAATGAAATTAGGAAGCTAGTTGGGGTAGGATACGACAATCTTGGAGAGACACAATTAATTGCTATCCCAGATCTATAGAGAAGCACTACTAGGACAGAACAGAGACGGTCGTCATATCGTAGCATATTACTTCATCTCATAAGATTAGTTGCTTGCGTTGTTTATTGACTATATATTTTAGGGTGTGTTCTTTTACATTTATTGGATCTTACCCAATCAGTGGAGATCAATGACAAGACCTTACCCAATCAAACCCGTTTCTTAGCAAAGGCAATGTGGGCGATCGCCAGGGGCCCACGAAAAAAAGGGGCCCAGCTGTACCTGTTTTAAGTGATTTCAAAGGGAAAAAAAGCAAAAAAACAGAAACACGCGTTTAGTCAGTTGCAAATCTTGCAATTGGGAAAGTGGAAGTGAAGGAGAACGAAGGCTACGAAGCGTCCGCCTATAATCACGCCTCACAAACATTGAATAGGGAAGAGAGAGAGAGAGAGAGAGAGAGAGAGAGAGAGAGAGAGAGAGAGAGAGAGAGAGAGAAGGAAGAGGTGGAGTCGCGAAGGCCGTTTTCAATCAATTTTTCCTTCAATCAACTACTCTCCTTCCCCATAAACAATGGTAGTTTTTGCTTCTTTATAAATGGGCACAAGATGGTGAAATTTTTAATAATCATCATCCCATCTTCAATTGCTTATTGTCTATCCATCTCTATTGATTTGAATTGAAAGTTCAAGCTAAAAGATCTATTAGAAGCTCTCAATTTCTCTCCTTTGAGGTACTAAACCCTAAATCCCTAATTTAATTTCATATTTTATAATTTAATTCTGATTTTTTTGTTTTGATTATCCCTTTTTATAATTAATTTTTAATGTGTAACAGTGTGATTGGGAGTGTATTGCGAGGTTGGGTGGTGAAGGAGGATAAGAACAAGTGAAGAACTCATCAATTTGAGGTAATTTACAATTACACAGATTTTGCCCAAATTATAAAAAAAATTATCTTTGTGTTTTCCTTGTGAATCTTGCCCATTTTTTTTTTTGAATTTGGAATCCAATTTGCACAAAAATTTGTTTACACCTGTCTTCAAATTTCAATAACTAGTTTTACAAAGCATATACTAGTAAACATGAAGGTCTACAAATTTGGTCCAATTTGTTTGTCAGCAATTCCTTTCAACAATTTATTAGCTTCTTTTGTATTAGTGATATAGACTCTCATGCCACCGTATTATTCAATTTTGGTTCTGGACCTCTGGTACAAGACAGACATCTATTCATTGAGCAAACAACATTTGCAAAACAAACATTGGCATATGCTATTCCTTTATTCCTAATATTTCCTAGTCTATGTTTTCTTGTCATTTTTTGGTTTATTGATTGGTTGGTGTTGTGATATCATTAACGGTTAGCACTCAAGTCTTACGAAACCAGCAATATGAAATGATTGTGGGTTTGGAAATTGTTTTATGAAATTGCTCTTTTTAATTGAAAATATTTTTTGTGTTAGATTCAAAATTCAAAATGGTGCTTTAGCTAAATGTGTTGTACTTTTTCTTTGTTGCAGATGCATGTTAATATCCCATATCCATTATCCATTTGCCAGACACCGATTGGTTTTGCTTCATTGGTCCATCCTTTCATCATCCAGGTTTTATTGTTCTTTTTTTTTTGGTAAAATTGACTTATAGTTTTTTCACAAGATGTTGCCCGAAAAGCATTTATCTGGAAGTGATAAAAGAAAAAAAAAACTATCTAACCTGTTTGTAGAATCACAACGAGGAGCTCTAGATAAATTTGTTAAGAAAGTAACCTCTTTTGATAATGTTGAAGGAGTGGGTGTAACTAATAATAAACATCCCAGTGAAAGTTTAAACGGTGAAAATCCTATCAATGAGGATGCTACTAATTTGAATGAGTGTGATCATGTACCAAGTGCTTCTAATATTGAAAGTCATTGAAAAATGAACAATAACAAATACCTCCCATGGATATTTACGATCCTAGAAATTGGGGTAATCTTGATAATACAACAAGAGATACTTTAGCTTTAGATGGACCTAGAAGGAAAATGAATCTTGTGTTTCCTTCCGATAATCTTTCGAGACATTTTTCGTATAATTATTATTCTAGAAAGTTGAATAATGGTGAGACTAGCGACCGACCATGGTTGGTTTACTCTAAACATTTAGATATGGTTTTCTATTTTTGTTGTAAGTTGTTCAAATCTACTAAGAGTAAAAGTTTATTAGCAAGTGATGGAATTAGAGATTGGAAATATCTTAGTGAGAGACTCAAACTACATGAGATTAGTGTTGAGCATATGACTAACATGAAAACTTGGAAAGAAGTGAGAATAAGGTTAGGCACAAATCAAACAATTGATAAAGATTTACAAGACCGAATTACAAAGGACAAAGAGCATTGGAAGCAAGTTTTAAAAAGAATTATTTGTGTTATGAAATGCCTTTCTAAAGGGAATTTGGCTTTTCGTGGATCTAATGCGAAACTATACCAAGAACGTAATGGTCATTTTTTGGGGTTGATTGAGATGATTGCGGAATTTGATATTGTAATGCATGATCATGTTAGGCGCATTGAAAAGAATGAAATTCATCATCATTATCGTAATCACAATATTCAAAATGAGCTGATTTTGCTTTTGGGCCATAGTGTCCAAAGCTCCATTATAAGGGTCATCAAAGAGGCAAAATATTTTTCCATAATTCTTTATTGTACCCCAGATGTGAGTCATCAAGAACAAATGACTCTTTTAGTAAGATGTGTAAACATATCAAATAACAAAGTGAAAATAGAGGAGTTCTTTTTAGAGTTCTTAAAGGTCGATGATACATCCGCATTGAGTCTTGTCAATGAATTGTTAAAAATTTTAAAGAATCTTGATCTTAACGTTGACGATTTGAGGGGTCAAGGTTATGACAATGGATCTAATATGAAAGGAAAACACCAAGGAGTTCAGAAGCACTTACTTGATATAAATCCTAGAGCTTTATATATGTCATGTGTTTGTCATAGTCTTAATCTCACTCTTTGTGATATGGCAAATTCTTGTGTTAAAACTTTTTTATTTTTTGGAATTGTGCAACGAATATATACATTATTTTCAAGCTCTACTAGAATATGAAAAATTTTAACTGATAATGTTCCAAAGTTCACTGTGAAATCTGTATCGAATACTCGGTGGGAGAGTCACATAAAAAGTGTAAAAGCCTCAAATAAGATTGGCTTTGGTGGTATTTGGGAAGTCTTATGATGATGCCAAAACAAAGAGTGAAGTAGATAGTTTGATTGGTGCAATTGAAAATTATGAGTTTTACTTGGTATGGTTATTTGGTATGATATTTTATTTTGTATTAATGTGGTGAGTAAGAAATTACAATCTAAATCAATGTGCATTGATACTACCACAAAACAATTGGAAAAAGTGATGTTATATTTTGAAAAGTTTAGAGAAAAAGGGTTTGACACAAGCAAAGAGATTGCCAAGGGTATTGCAACTTAGATGGGTCTAGAGCCTATTTTACCTTTGAAACGACGTGTTTATGGGAAAAAACAATTTGATGAAAATTATGACATTGAAGAACAAAAAACAGCTGAGGATTCCTATAGAATTGAATACCTCAGAGTTGTGGTTGATGTTGCAATTACCTCAGATTTATGATTTTTTGACTTACGTAACTAAAGTTATTCTATTTTGTAATTTGGAAATATGCTAATAAATATGTAATTAAGTCAACTAATGATGAGACATTAATGATGGATGATGTGTCATGCTGCATGGCAAGTTTGTGCTTACGTGTCGCTTGTGTGTCATGCTTGCACGACGTGGCTCGCCTATGTGGCATCCCACGTGTCGGCACCACACGAAGAAGGACCCAGTTATATATATATATAATTTTAGAACTTTTACCGAACATTACAGAGTCAAATTTAGCACAAATGTATCTCAGTTTAAAGTATTTTCAAACCTGATCCAATGGAATAAGAATTATAATTTATATAGGTGTTTAACAAAAGTTACTTGATTTTATAACTTGAACAATTTGATAATAATTATGTCGTTTTGTATTTATTAAGTGAAATAAATGCTTGACACACTTGCATTAGCGGCTTACATGGCAGCTTACGTGCCATTACCATACGAATTTGGGGGATTACGTGGCATCCCATGTGTCAATCTCGAATGTGCCACGTGGCAAGTCTGAGGAGGGTTGCACTGTGTTTTAGTAGTAACTAGTTTTGGTCCCCGGGCGATGCCCCAGGTTTGTTTTTTAAATTTGTTGTCTATTTTTTAGGTGTTATTGTAGGTGTCATAGTTACACGGATGGTGTAGTCATGTGAATAAGGCCCTTTCCTCTTCTATTTTCTTAAAAAAAAAAAGTAAGTAAAAGTTCTAACTAAAGAAGTTTCGATACTCAATTATCTATTTTGTTGAAAATTTAGCTAACAAATTAATCATACAATTAAAGCAATGAAAGATATAACAACACATGACAATGCAATGGTGATATAAATGGCACATGACAAACATAACAAATACCTTGTAGAACACATGGTGAAGAGAAATTGTGTAATGTATGTTATATAACTTCTACAGAACATTTATAAGGTCAAATATAGGACATACATATCTTATTTTGAAGTATTTTCCAAACCTAATCCAATGAAGTAAGAATTATAAATTTCATAGTTGTGTAACAAAAGTTATTTGATTTTATAACTTGAACAATATGATCATAATTATGTCGTTGTGTATTTATTAAGTCAAATAAATGTTTGACACATTGTGGCTTACGTGTCATTATCATATGAATGTAGGGGCTTATGTGGCATCCCATATGTTAATCTCGAAGGTGCCACGTGGTAAGTATTCAGAGGGTCGCACTGTATTTTAATAGTAAGGTAAGATTCTCACCCGAGCGATGCACCGGGGTTAGTCTTTCATTTAGATATTGCACCATTGCCTGTAGTAGGTATTTTATGTAAGACTTTGAAATGAATAATATGTCGAATTTCATTTGTTCGTAATATAAATTGGCAGAGAACATAAAAGTTCACTCCAATAACCCCACAACGTGTTTATAGATGGTGACTTAAAAATGGACTACTCAAAGTGAGGTCATAACTAAGTAAATATTAAGATGTAAATCTATATCTTTTTGTTTGAACTTCCAATTCACTGCCAACATATTGGTACATTGACGGGGAACGAATGGAATAACAACACATGGTAAGGGTCATATCTGCGCGACATGGGAAAGGTGAATTATGTGGTGACTAAAAAGATAGGAGTGACCTCATAGGAATGCCATATGGCAAGGGTGATACCTGATACCTGCAAATTTTATATACTCCCAACTCCATGGAGTTTCGTGGAGTTGGGAGCTAGGCGCGTGAGATTCACGCGGCATCACGATGGCGCGTGCGACTCACGCTCCCCCACTCTTCTTGTGTTTTTTTTTTTTTTTGCACTTTCGCCTTCTGGGATTCACCAAGCCCCAAATTAAAGCCATTTGGACCTAGGATTTTCGTTTTTTGGGATTTTTGAGTATTTTTTGGGGTTTTCGAATTTTTCGGGGGTTTTTATTAATTTTCCGGTGGGGGCTGGGGAGGAGAGGTGGGGGCTGGGGGAGGCCACGGCTGAGGTCTACGGCTGGAGTCGATCTCCGCCGTGGCCAAGGCGGGGGTGGAGGGGCGGCTGTGGGGCGGGGGTGAAGCAGGAGAGAGAAAATGGGGTTAGGGTTAGGGTTTTAGGTTTGGGGTGAGGGGAGGAGAGAGAAGGGGAGGGGTGGGGTCGGCTGGGGAGGGGCACCGTCGTGGTATCTGGCCGGCGCAGACCACGACGGTGGCCGGGGCAGTGAGGGTGCAGCCGTGGTGGCGGCAGATGGGCAGCACCGTCAATCGGGGAAGGAGGACGAGAGAGAAATTGAGCTGATAGAGAGAATGGGTGAAGGCTCCATGGTGCTTGGTGGAGGTGGGAGTATAATTTAGCTAATGGGGTGATACCACATGGTTAGACTGTATTAGGTGACTTACTAAATATAGAAGAGACCTTATAAGAGTGCCATATGGTGAGACTCATAAGATTGCACTGTGTTTTTGTATTTAGTATAGAAGATAGATATATATATAGATAATAATTTTTTAATTAAAAAAATAAAATAAGAATATTTAAATCACCTTTCATTTAATATAATTCAAATATAGTCAACGTACATGTCTTGTCCATTTAGCTTCTACCAAATATTATATGACATATATAATTTCATTTTGAAGTATTTTTGGAATCCAATCCGATGGGGTAAAAATTATAATTTTTTGAGTTACGTAATTAAAGTTATTTTTTTTTTTGTAAATATACTAATCAATATGTAATAAATTCAACTAATGATAAGGCATTAATGGCTGACACTTTTGATGATGCATTATGCTATGTGACGAATCTTGTGCTTATGTGTTGTTTACGTGGCATTCTCACATGAACATGGTCCTCCTAGTTGGCGTCCTACGTGTCATCAGCATGTAAGTCTTGCGATGACCGCACTGTGTTTTAATAGTAAGGTAAGATATATTGTGCTTATGTGTTGTTTACGTATTGTTTTGCAGTTAGCTGATAGCGGATAGCGGATTCTATTAGCCGATTTGACTAGCGGATTCTATTAGCCGATTTGACTAGCGGATTCTATTAGCCGATTTGACCAGTGGATTGTATTAGCCGATTTGTATGAATGTGTTTGGTAAATTGGCGGATATATTGTGATTTACATTTGGATCTCTATCTCAAAATGCTGAAATTTTAGTGAATTCAAAATTAGAGGTTTCATTACAATCTGGCATCCGCTAATGTGATCCTCTATCAATCAAACACTTGAATTAGAGGATTGATTGGTCCAAATCGCTAATTGGCCTCCAATCCGCTAACCGCTATCAATCCGTTCTCAACCAAACAAGACCGTAACATCTAATGTTCTCATTCTCTTGAGTTTGATGGAATACCTCACAAAATTCTTGTAGAGGCCTGGAAAGGAGGTCAATATTACCTTTGCTTGATGGTATCCAAAAACTCACTATTACCCAATATGGTAAGTAGGAAGAAACATGAGTAAACTTTTTTTTCATTCCGGGTCTTATTTCTCATTGCGAGTTATTTAATTTATCCAATTTTTTCCCTTCCTAATTTCCATTTTTCACTTGCTTAGTGTTAATTAATCCACTTTTTAATTAATGAGCAAATATTGGGTTAGACGAACTCATAAAAAATGGGGTCACTATTTAGAAATGTAGGGTCACGTACTTATTTTGAGTTGTGATCCTTGTTTCACTAAAAAGTGACTCTTGTCTTACCAAAAGTTTTGATAAAACCGTCTTAAACAAATATTTGTGTTAATTAATTGACTATTACATGGGTTATTTAGATGGATAACGATTTTATCACGTCAACAATCACTCATTTTAAGATCGATGTTACTTCTATTTAAGACATTTGCTTTGGAAGGACTGTTTTTTTTTTTAAACGCAGAACCCTCAGCCACTACACGTTGAGTGTGCACTGGATAAACCTCGAGTGTATGCAATAGCATGCAAATCACACACACCAGGCAAGCCAACAAGATAAATCTTGTAGACAAGCTCAGCAAAGAGGCCTAGTGGGATTTGAACCATGACCTTTGTCACAAAATTTAACCCCACGACCAATTCCACTACCCCTTTCAGAGCACTTTGGAGGACTGATTAGCCTTAACAAACTTACTTCCTATTGAAATCTTCATCCATTCTTATTTTCTTCTGCTCTTGGGGAAGGAAAAGGGAGGGGTAGGGGAGCACAACTAAAAGGAAACATAGCCAATGAAGTCTTGATCTAAGCAAGTATGAATAAGGTATTTTGGGTGTGTCATTTTCAGTTGAATTCATCTGAATGAACTCAATTGAACTGAACTTATCTAATCTTTACAGATTTGATAGTAAATATGTGAAAGGAAAAATATATTCTTGAACTAAATTGAACTGGAATAGACAGTATAATGTGTGAAAACAACATACCCTAAGTACATTTCCATTATAAAAATGTAGGTATCTGCATCCATTTTGTGGACTCGTTGAACATCGGGTTAACCCACAATGTGGAAAAATGCTCCTAGCAATCGGCCTCCTCGTTCACAAGAACCAGGTCCACAATATTGGGTGCGCTCTTTTTTTTTTTTACTGAACTGAAATTAATAGTAATATGTGAGAGAAAAATTAGATTACATCAACATCACATTACAGAACTTAATTGAACTAAACTGAACTGAACTCCATTGAACTGAACTAAATTGAACTGAACTTCAGTAGACTGACTTTATTATTGAGTAAGTGGAAAAGAACACACCCTTATATGATTGATACAAATGATGAACCAATCACGGGCTCACAACAACTATATTTTGGCAGAGTGCGTTCTTTAGAGCTGAACTGAACTGAACTGAACTGAATTTAACACCAGTGAACTGAAATGAACACAACTGATCTGAAATGAAAACCAGAAATGAATTGAACCCTACTTTTCATGTGAGACAAAATGTATGTTTCTGAACTGAAAATCACTGTGAATTGACCAGATAAGGTCTAAAGAAAGCACCCTCAATGAACTATTATGGGTAGATACTTCTTAACGGAAAACATTTTCTCCAAGGTTCAATTTCTTCTTAACCACTTTATATTACGAGTGTGTTCTTTTCACATATCCGCCCAATGCTTGAGATCGGTTTAGTTCAATTCAATTCTGTTATTAATTCCGTTTTTCAATTCAGTGACGTCCTTTTCTTTTTTCCCAAAAATTCAATTCAACTCATCGATAACATACTTTTTTTCTCACATATTTAGTTTATTTCAATTGAGTAATAACACTATTTTAATTCAACTCAGTTTAACTCACTTTGGGTGCATTTTTTTAGAGCTAAACTTATCTGGACTGAATTGAATTGAATTCTACATTACTGAACTGGACACTACTGAACTGAACGGACACCTTGAGGCTTGAACTGACACCACTGAAGTGAATTGAACCAATTTGATATGAGAGACAAAAAGTATGTGCTCGAACTCAACATGTACACCATTGAACTGAACTGAACTGAACTTCGATCAACTAAATTGGAAATCACTAAGTTGACACCTGAACTGAATTAAAATGAAATGATCGTATAAGCTCTAAAAAACGCATCCTTTATCTCGATAAGTTAACATACAGCATACAGCATACAGCATACAGCATACAGCATACAGCATACAGCATACAGCATACAGCATACAGTTACTTGTGGTTCATCAGAACATAAACTTGGAGCGTGTGACATAAAGTCATAAATCGAGGTTTGTTGCCTTGCCTTTCTTTTCCTTCCCTTCCCTACTTCAGTTCAACGTCTTTTCTCTTTGTCCCCAACTCCCCACACCTTCTTCTCTCTAACCTCCACTCACTCCAATAAACATCCACTCTCAACCCCTCAAAAAAAAAAAAAAAACACACACACATTCAAAGAACATTCACACCCTTTTTCTTTTCACCTCTTTCACTCACTTTTCCCCTCATTTCCCACTGAATATCTCCGAATCTCTCTCTCTCTCTCTCTCTCTCTCTCTCTTTCCTTCATGGCTCACACATTACCACCCATAACAATCCTCCTCATTTTATCACTCTCTTTCCTCTCACAAACCCAAGCGGGTCTACTAACCGAACCCATCACAAACCCAACCCAGCCCATCAAGCCCGGTGACTACTCCACCACCCCAAACACAGTCCCAGCTTTCCCAGTCCAATCCTCTGACTCATCTCTCCCATGTCACTTAGACCTCTCAGATGAACTCTTCGGTGGTGTAACCCAAGCTTGTTCTCACACCCTAGACCGGTCCAGATGTTGCCCGGTTCTAGCCGCTTGGCTTTACGCGGCCCATGCCCGGTCCGCTCTCCAATTACCCACCACCAAAGCCCAACCACCAATCTCACCCGATTCTGATGGCTCGGAAACTCAGCCCATGATGCCTGACTCGAACTCACAAAACTGTGTCAACTCACTCCACAACTCGCTTCAAAAACGTAACATTATCCTCCCTCAGCCTAACTCCACATGCGACACCGTTTTGTGCTTTTGTAATATCAGGTTACATCAGATTTCGTCACTTAGTTGTCCGCTAGCGTTTAATTTAACGGCGAATTATACTAAAAATAGTACTAATACGACGGCGTCTAATTTGACGATGGATGGTAATAGTAATTATCGTAATGCTACACCAACAGCTGCTGTGAAGAATTTGGAGAAGAATTGTAGGAATTCTTCTTATGCTGGGTGTACTAAATGTCTTGGTGCTCTGCAAAAGGTATATATTTATTTTCCAATCATTTGTTCATTTATTGCTTTCTTATGAATCTAATTATTATTATTTTTGGGTATTTGGATTTGTTTTCCCTTTTGCCCCCCTTTTTGCACTAATAAATGCTCTTTGATAGAAACATTTGTGGGTTATTTGAAGTAAAATTAAGAAAACATTTGTGGGTTTGAAGTAAAAATTTAGAAACATTTGTGGGTTTGAAGTGAAATTAAGAAACATTTGTGGGTTTGAAGTAAAATTTAGAAACATTTGTGGGTTTGAAGTAAAATTTAAGATCCTCTCAAAAAAACAAAAAAAAGTAAATTAAGAAACTGGGTTTGAAGTAAAAATTTTAGAAACATTTGTGGGTTTGAAGTAAAATTTGGGTAATGTGAGGAAATTTACCATATGGGTGGTTTTTATGATTTCACAAAATCTAACTTATTTTTCTTGTTTTTTTATTTTTTTTTCTTCTGATTTTAGCTTATTTGTGTTCTAGATTAGCAAAAAAAAAAGCTTATTTGAGTTCTTGTCTTTTGATTCCAGGAATTTGGTTAATATGGTTAGTCTATGTCTTGGTGTCTTACTTTATTTGCTAATTTTGACTAGTTTTACTTTCCTGTTTAAAAGTTACAAAAAGATGTATTAGGACATATTGCCTAGATTGCGATCCCTTTTTCAATGAAAATATGTCAAAAAGTGTTAAGTAATTCTAGAGTTTATTATAATAAACATATCATAAAGGTGATGATAGAAAAATTTTAAAAAATGGATAAAATAATAGAAGAAACATTTCAAATCTATAGAAGAAAGGCTACTAGATTTTGGAACCATAATTACACGAAGGGTTTTGACGTACGTCACTGTTAAGATGGAACTTTTATCAGGTAAAATTATTGAAAGATGTTGGGATTGTTTAACCATGGAACTTTTATAATTAGTGGAAATGTACGTTAAACAGAAGGGACAAATGAGAAAAAGATAAGGGGAAATAATGATGATTCTTTTCGTGTTGGATTAGGTACTACTGACAATTGCTTGATTGGCCTTTTTGTTTTCTTTTCAATTTGTATGTGTGTGTCTCGAAGAAAAAATAGCACATAGCAAGCACATGGTTGGGATACGCGAAATAATATAAAGATATGAAAGTGAAAGCAACCATTTCGCAGCAAAACAAAGAAATTAGAACCCATTCTCGCGTCACTTTGTGAAAATGGGAATAGTTTCACAACGGCATTGTAATGAACAATGGTATTGTTTCACATTATTACCTTGTTTTGATCAACCAAATTTGTCTTAGTTGATATACTCCCTCCGTTCCGAAAAAATGTTAATATTTACTTTTTGAAGGTTAAATTTACAAATTTTGATCACTGATTTTGAAAAAAATATAAGAATTTACAATGTAAAAATACAATCGTTGGATTCGTTTTAATTAGTACTTTATGAAAATTTATTTTTTTTATAGTTTATGTATTCATATAAATACAAATATTTATGGTCGAAGTAGTGCATTAGAGATCATGTAAAAGGAAGTAGTACACAACAAAGAAAGAAGATTAAAAAAGAGTAGGAATGTAGGATTTTTTTGATTAGGGGAAGAGGCCGGGGCAAGGACATTGTATTTGTATTTAGAATTTTAGTGCTAAGCTTAAACACTTATTTGATTAGAGAAGTTGATTAGTTTTAGTTTGCTTATGTGAGAGCAAGAACTTTAATTGGAATTGCATAAAAATTCATATAAGATGGTCTCATCAGGATACGACGGTTACATTTTGATCAAACAAATTACTTTTGGAATAAAGTTATCAAAAAATTGTTACGTTTTCAACAAAAAAAGCGTTATTTTTAAATGTTTTACTCTTACCATAAAATAGTCTTACACGATTAACTTTTGTTGTAATTGTATTCTTTTTTGTTGGTCATTGACCAAAATAAATGGTATGATAACACACAAACTTGGTAATGTAAAAAGACTAAAAAGTTATTGTAATTGTGTTCTTTTTTGTTGGTCATGGTTGATATATGATATGATAACACACAAACTTGGTAATGTAAAAAGATAACACCACCTTGTGCTTTTTCCTTTCTAAAACCAACCAAAAAAGATGGAAGAAAAAGTACTCTATAACAAAATGAACATCACTTTAAAACCAAATTCGGCCCCATGTAAATTAAACCTAACATATTTCTACTTTTTGTACAATTTACCACCATAAATTCAGGCGAAAAAATTTCACAAAATGACAACTTTACCCATGTGTAAATGTTCATGATTACAGCTAAAAGGCGAGGACAAAAACGGAACAAAGCTAGATGGAAGAGCTTCAAAGATGTTTAAAAGAGATTGCCAGCTCATGGGGCTGACGTGGCTACTAGCACGTAACAAAACGGCATATATTCCTACCGTTTCAGCTGTATTGAGAGCCATGATGTACAGTGCTCACCCTCACCAATCCAAGTGTAGTCCTGATCAAGAAAACATGCCCCTGGCTGTTGATTCTCTTCAGTTTGATAAATCCACCTCTTCTGCTGATCAATCTCAGCCGTCCATTTTCTTCTCACTTTTCTCTCTCCTCTGTCTTTCTTCATCTTTGTTATCTTGTTTATCATTAGGTAATTAAGTTTTTTTTTTTTTTTTCCTTTTTTTTATTTTTTATTTTTTATTTTGGGGTTCTGACCAGGGGTCGCATGGTTTTGTACTGCTTTTGTTTGTCACCTTTTGGGGCTGGGTGGCTGGGTCTGATGACTTTGTTTGTGTGTCCTGTCGGGGTCATTGGTCACGTGAAGAAGCTTTAGCTACTTGACAGAGTGGGGGCATTTTTGTCATTTTGGTACAACTGTAAATTTTTGCTTAATTAGGATGGAAATTAAATCTGAAAAGGGTTGTAGTTGGATTATGAGTAATTATGATATCAGGAATTTTGATTGGTATATTTTGACATTTATGTGCAGTACGAGGAGTGGACTCATATCATTCATATTTCTATTTTATGTTCCTAAATTTTACACTAATCTCTTGCATGTTTATACTAGATATAGGGTTCGTTCTTTTCCACTTATTTTCATTGATTCTCACTAATTAAGTAAGATTATGTTACTGATTTTCACTGATTGAGTAAAGTCCAACCACTAATTTCTACTGATTCAGTAAGAACATTGTTATCCTTGAACAAAACATTGGTCATGGAGGAGAGAGAAAGAGGATGACCAACAAATTTGGGGTTTATCCATGACCCAAACATGGATCATGAGGAGAGAGAAAGATGACCAAAATGATTTTGCACCCAAAAACGACAGAAAAGGATTCTCGATCATAGTGGGTCCCCCACGTGAACTTAATTTTTTTTGCTGAAAATAAAATGCCCCCTAAACGTTCCCTAAACGATGCGTTTTGCAGTGTTTTTCAGCAAAAAAAAAAAGTCAGTCAGACGCTGACACGCGCATCAGGCGCCCAGTCCTGGCGCGCCCTGACTGGCTCAATTTTTTTACCGTTGCATCTTTGCAACGACTATAAAAAAAAATTAAAAAAATAAAATAAAAATACCAACGGCTATATTTTTTTCGAGATCTATAAAATGAGACCCATTTTAGTATAGTTTTGCACAATAAATATAAAGTTGGGAGGAGAGAGAAAATGTGGTGGGGTAGGTTCAAAAGTAGGAAAGAGAGGGTGATGACCAAAACATTTTGGTTCATGGATAAACTTGTTTTTTTTGTGATGTTCATAGTGTTGGTCATGGTGAGGTGGAGGAGGGAGAAAGTAGGAGAGAGAATGATGATTGACCAAATTCCTAGTCATGGATAAGAATGCTCTGCCACTGATTCTCACTGATTCAATAAGGTCCTACTACTGATTCTGTGAGTAGGAATGCGGGACCTGCCACTGATTTCTACTGATTGAGTTGCCACTGATTCTCACTGATTTAATAAGGTCTAGCCACTGATTCTTACTGATTGAGTAAGATCTTGCCACTTATTTTCACTGATTAAGTAAAGTCCAATAAGTGGAAAAGAACACACCCATAGTGTATTTATTTTCAATGTATTGATCAACTCCAATAAAGAAATCTTAAAAGTAAATAACTGAATTAAATAACGGAATTTAACTGAACTCAACTGAACTAATTTAATTATTGAATAAATGGACATGAACACACTCGTATAGCCTCGTCAATGGTAACAAATAGTTGTGCCATATGCATTGATGCTTTATAATCGCTTACTGGTTTCAAGGTGTTGTCAAATTGATGCATTGCCAATAAATATACATTCACAATGCTTGAGACTTGGGGTTTAGTGCATTGACACTACTCCCGCCTTCTACCCTCGAGACGGGAGTTCGATTCTTATCTCTAACAGTTTGGGATCCTCTTTACCATCCCTCCAAGCTACTAGGACCATCTTACCATTATATATATATATATATATATATATATATATATATATATATATATATATATATATATATATATATTCACAAAGCTTGAAAATGCTCAACCTTTTTGGTGGCATTTTATAATCGTAATTGTTAAGCTACAAGTGAAAGAATCAAAAAACACAAACAAATGAGAACCTTTTTAATTGATACCCTTTGGAAACACCAAAACAAAATCAAAAACAAAATGTGAATGGCTCGTCCCAAGGGATGAGTATATTAGAGTATTTTGGTCGAGTACAAGCGCCAAAAACTAAACAAATTACAGCAAGAGAACAACTGAATGAAATAAGCTAGAGTTACTCCAACCAAACAAGTCTTATTGGTGTAATCGAGTTAAATAATTAATTAAACTTGTAATTTTATTATGTTGGATTTGGATCGCATCACATGTTTTCTCTTGGGATGTGCTAATGTTCATATTTTCATACACTTGAAAAGTTTGATATCTCCGTGTTTTGAGGCAACCAAGGAGAGAGCGAATCAAGCTCGAATGTTTGTCGTGGCCTATATATCTTTACGGTTCAACGTTTTTCTTTTGTCTTGAATATTCAATTAAAACTAGTGTGTAACTTTTAGTGGAGTAATTCTTATTAAAATTAATTGCTACGTTATTGAATTTAACTGGATAGTAATATGTGATAGAAATAGTAGATAGTTAAAATAAAATAAATTGAATAGAAGTATAGAACGGAAATTGATTATTTATACTCGTACTTATTTCAATAAAGTAAGAATATACATTGTATGTCATTCTTTAACACCATAAGTGTATTATAAAACTTCGTATATTTATTTAGTTCATTACTAAGTTTGTTAGCTATGACGAATGTATGAATGGATGGGATTAAATGGTGATGGGAATTGTTGAAAACAGTGGAGAAATGTTCTATGAATAGCAACTAATGGCCTAGTACCACAGATTGATGTTTAAGGTGGTTTGAACATTTTTTTTTCACCTCGTTGGTTTGTCTTTTTAGTTCTCTATTCCAACAGTTAATGAATTCAACCGGCTATTTTCAATCATCTTTGATTTCTAGATTAGTACGGGTCCCTGTCTCATGCATTGGATTGCACGTTTTTTTTCTATGCTCTAAACGTCGGCTCTATATTCAATTTCATAAACATTCAACGTCTTTAAAGCGATCCGTGCTCAGGCGGCACTGCCCATGTTAAAAATAAATAGTTACTTCCAATAGACTCTTATATTAACAAAGTACAATAACAATTACTACCTCCGTTTTTAATTCGGTCGGTTTTAGAGAGAGAAACTCTCGGGTGAAAATCTTTCGCCTTTGCCGACATGCCTAACAATGGTGCAAAACGTGGTCGCCCAAAGAAGAAGACGGTGCCAGAGAAGACTTGTGAGGGCAGTGAGCCTCCATCTTCGCCGAGAAAACCACCGGTCCTTGGTGATTTCATGCCGAATTCGGGGACGAAGGGGAAAGAACCTCTGGAGAAGCTAGTGCCAGAGCAATTGGAGGATTTAGGGTTTCTTGAAGTCGAGGCGAATTCGAGGGGAGAAGGAAGAAGAGAGAGATGGGCGGAGGAAATGGAGAGAGAAGAGGTTTCTTCCATGGATGAAGCTTCTAAATCCACTGGTAATCCTTCCCCGTTTTCTGCACCCAAGAATCAAAGCACGCCGGTGAAAGGAAATTGGGCAAAGCTTTTCCGCAAAAACCGTGACCCTAATCAGGGTATGAAACTCACTTTTGTGGATTTGGGCGATTCTGAGGTAATCCAAATGGACATGGATGACATACAAGAAGCTATTGATTTCTGGCAAAATACCCTTGTTGGGTACGCAATTGGGGGTCATGCAACTTTCACGAATGTTCAGAAATTTGTTGATCGATCCTGGCAACATGTGGAGAAGCCGCAAATTCATATGCACACAAAGGGATGATTCTTAGCCAAATTTCCTACGGCTGAGTCAAAGGATGCAATTCTTGACGGAGGGCCGTGGTATCTTAGAGAAAAACTGTTGTTCTTGAAGCCATGGACGCCTGAATTCTCATTCGGAGCTAGCGAATCAACCAGAATTCCCACTTGGGTCACTTTCCCCAATTTGGACATTCAATTCTGGACAGCGAAGGGATTGAGCAAGGCAGGGAGCAAGGTGGGTATCCCGCTGTATGCTGACAAGTGTACCACGGAAAAGACCAGAATCTCTTATGCTCGCATGTTGATTGAAGTTGATATGAAGGAAGACTTGCCAGATGAAGTTATCTTAACTTCCCCCTTTGGAAAGAAATTTGTGCAACGTGTTGAGTATGAGAAATTACCCATGTTTTGCAAGAAGTGCAAAAAGCTTGGGCATCTCCAAGCAAGATGTGGGGTGCGGAAAATCTGGGCTCCCAAAGCACCTACTAAACCTACTGAGGTGCAGATCACAGGAGAGGTGGTCAAAACAGGGGCCCTGGGTCTGGACCAGCCTGCGGTGAGATCAGGGGAGATAGAGGCTGTGGGGGGTCTAGGTGAAGCAGGCCAAGATGGGGGATTCAGCCTTGTCAAAGCCAGGAAAGCTGCATCCACTCTTAGAGCTCCTATGACACAGAAATTGTGGCAATCAGCCAGTCCTATTGGGCGTAATAAGGTTAATTCCTATGAATAATGGTTTTAGTGTTTTACTAAAAGATTGGTTAATTGGGGAAAGGGGTAATGCCGGGGGAGGTGGTAATTCCTCACTTATTACATGATTGTTGCAATTTGGAATGTGAGGGGTTGTAATGACAACCTCAAAATAAAGGAGGTTAGAGAATTTGTCAATAAACACAAAATAGATTTTTTTGCTATTGTTGAAACTCGAATAAAGGAGGATAAAATTGTTAATATGGCTAGTAGATACTTTAGGGGGTATAAGTGGATTAGCAATCACTCTCAACACTATAATGGGAGGATTTGGTGTCTTTGGAAGGATACAGTGTTGAACGTCACTACCATTGGCATGAATGACCAGGTTATACATGTCAATGTGGAGAACCTTGCTGGGGGTTTTCAGTGTTTGGTCTCTGTGGTCTATGGTTTCAACCAGGGGGTGCTGCGCCAGGGGTTATGGGACAATTTGAGGGAGAGGGCTAGGGTTGTGTGTGAACCTTGGCTTGTCATGGGAGATTTCAATGTGGTGTATTCTACAGATGAGAGGTTGTCTACTGCAGATCTTGATATGTCAGATATTGAGGATTTGGTGGAATGTTTGGGTGACTGTCTTCTTCAGGACATTCCCTTCTTGGGCCCTGTTTTCACCTGGTGTAATAAGCAGGATGGCAATGATAGAGTCCACTGTAAATTGGATAGGGCTTTGGGGAATGCAGAATGGTTTAATGCACAAATTTCAGCTTGTGCTGAGTTTTTGCCTAGGGGGATATCTGATCACTCCCCATGCCTCATTGAGATTCTGGATGGTGAGAAGAGGGAATCAAGGACATTTAAATACCTCAACTGCTGGGGGGAGGATGATGGGTTTATACCTGCTGTTAAAAAGGTTTGGGACCAACATATCTCAGGTTGCCACATGTACCAAGTAACTAAAAAATTGCAGAAGTTAAAGAGGGAACTCAAACAGCTGCACTCTAGAGGGTATTCCAGTATATCAACCAGGGTCGAAGTAGCTAGGAAGGTAGTTGAAGGGATACAACAGAAACTCCATGAGGATCCCATGCATTCTGCTCTCATGCAACAGGAGAAAGATTTTCTTGCTGAATTCTGGAAACTGAAAAAAGTTGAGGAGTCCATCCTTCAGCAAAAAGCAAAATGCCAAAATATATCACAGGGAGATGGAAATAACAGCTTCTTTCATGCTCGTGTGAAGGAAAGAGCAACAATGCACAAGATCAGGGGTTTGTATGATGCTAATGGTATTTGTCAGAAGGACCCTGCAATTGTGGCAGGGATTGCAGTGGATTTCTACAGAAAATTATTTGGCTCTGCTTATCCAGTTGATCAATTTAGGCCTGGTCTGTTTGAGAATGGTCCTAGATTGAGCCTGGACCAGGCTGAAAGTCTCACTCCTCATGTGACTAATAGTGAGATTAGAGATATTATTTTTGAAATTCCAGATGATAAAGAACCAGGGCCGGATGGTTATAACTCCCATTTCCTCAAGAGAGCATGGGGTGTGATAGGAGGTGATGTTTGTAAAGCTGTAAAGGATTTTATGGAGAATGGGAAAATGCTGAAAGCTGTGAACTCAACAGCCATATCCCTTGTCCCCAAATGTGAGAATCCCTCTAATATGGGAGAATATAGGCCTATTGCGTGTTGCAATGTCCTTTATAAAACTATCACTAAGCTTCTTACTAATAAATTGAAGTGTGTGGTGGGAGATCTTGTTGGAGAGGAGCAGGCTGCCTTCATTAAGGGGAGGAGGATTAGTGATAATATCATGCTTGCGCATGAACTTGTGCACAAGTATGAGAGAAAAGGGGTTTCGCCCCGTGCAATGCTGAAAATTGATGTTAGGAAAGCATATGATTCGGTTGACTGGGGCTACTTGGAGGGCATGTTAATTGTTATGGGTTCCCTACTTGGCTTATTCAAAGAATCATGATCTGTGTCTCATCTGCTCAATTCTATATCAATATCAATGGTAGCTTGCAAGGGTTCTTCAAGGGAGGTTGTGGGTTGAGGCAAGGGGACCCAATGTCTCCCTATCTCTTTGTCATATGTATGGAGGGGCTCTCGCGTATGCTTAGAGACATGAGAAGTTGTGGGGATTTCAATCTGCATCCCAAGTGTGAGAGGATTGGGTTGACACATTTGATTTTTGCTGATGATTTGCTCGTCTTTACAAGGGGTGACAAACAGTCCATTGATATTGCTGTTTCTACTTATAACAAGTTTGCTGCAATTTCTGGTCTGGTTGCTAATGATCAGAAAAGTTGTTTCTATTTTGGTGGAATACAGCAGGGTGCCAAGGAGGAGATCCTCAGGGATACGGGTTTCCAGGAGGGGAATCTTCCATTTAGATACCTTGGGGTTCCCCTCTCTGCAACCAGGTTACCAAGAGGCTTATGTGGCCCTCTCTTGAATACTATTTCCAGACATATTCACCATTGGACAAGCAAGCTCCTCAGCTATGCATGTCGTATTCAGCTCTGGAATTCTGTTGTGTTCTCCACCTTGAACTATTGGTGTGCCATTTTTCTTCTTCCTAAACAGGTTATATATGATCTGGAGAAGATGGGGCGTGGATTTGTATGGGGAAAAATAGATAGGAAGAAATTTATTAATCCTGTTAGCTGGGGAAACTTATGCTGGCCACAGGAGAATGGAGGGTTAAATGTTAGAGACATAGAGTTGGAACTTTGCGTCCGCATGCAAAAACCTGTGGTGGGTGGACAAGAATAATGGGGGGAGTTGGAGCAACTAGGTACATGCCTATTTGACCAGGAGAGAGACTATTTGGGAAGTAACTGCTCGGCCTAGCCACTCATGGTTGTGGAGGAAGTTGCTGGCTGTGAGAGATGTTTTGGTGATAAAATGTAACAGCATAGGGCATGCAAAGAACTGTATTAACAACTGGGGGGATAAGGGGAAATTCAGCTTGAAGCTGGCATATGATATGCACAGGGGGGAAAAGCACCGCGTGTATTGGAGTGATGTGATATGGGATAGAGGCGCCCAACCAAGGCATTGCATTATTGCGTGGTTGGCAGCCCAAAGAAGGCTTATGACGAGACACTTTCTCAAGAGCCGTGGTATGCAGATTGACACAACCTGTGGAGTATGTAACACTGAAGAAGAGAGCTGCGACCATCTCTTTTTTAAATGCCCCATAGCAGCAGAAGTTTGGAGGAAAGTCCTGATTTGGATAGACATTAGAAGAGGCCCCCTGAGCCTTCAGCATGAACTCAGGTGGTTCCACAAATATTGCAAGGGCAAGGCCATGATTAAACGAATTCGAAGGTGTGCGCTGGTGGCTACAATATATGAGATTTGGTTGGAACGTAACTATAGAATTTTTCAGAATAGAAGTAGGCCTGTAACTAGTATAGTTAGGCAAATTCAGATTACTGTGTGTGCACGTTTGATATACTTGTACAAAGGTAAAGCTGAGGGTGTGCTACTTGATCTGTAACAGTTACGGTCAGTTGTAGCCAAGAGATCATGTGTAATTGTTTCCCCATATTGGGGTTTAGCATTGGAAATTTACCCTTTTTCCAAAAAAAAAATTACTACCTCCGTTTCGGAAAAATGATAACATTTACTTTTTGAAGGTCAAATTTTACAAACTTTGACCATTGATTTTGGAAAAAACATAAGGATTTACAATGTAAATATACTATCGTTGGAATCGTTTTAATTAGTACTTTCGGAAAATCTAAATTTTATATTTTATGTATTCATATAAACACAAATATTTATAGTCAAAGTAGTGTATTGGAGACCGTACAAAAATAAATGTTACCATTTTTCAGAAACGGAGGTAGTAACAATCAACAATCAACAAATTCGGAATAAAAATGAAGTACATAAAATTTAATGAGCCATTTCACTTTAGAAAAAGTTAAAGTCAAATAACAGTGTCGCCTCATTCACAATGGACTTTATTTTTGTTTTGGTAAGCAAGAGTAATAAACATAAATGGGTAGCACATATGGTTGAACAACTAGTATGGTCATTTTGAGGTCAACGGTTCGATTACTGGATTTTTTTTAAGTAATGTTCTAATTAAAAAAGTTTTGATACTCAATTATCTATAGGAGATACATATCTCATTTTGAAGTATCTATAGGCCCGCACTGTTGATCCAATGAAGTAAGAATTATTATTTTTAAATTTGCGTAACAAAAGTTATTTAATTTTATAACTTGAGCAATAATATGATAATAACGATGTAGTTTTGTATTTATTAAGTCAAATAAATGCTTGACCACTTGTATGGACGACTTACGTGGTCGCCTAAGTGTCATTACCATACGAATTTGGGGTTGACGTGTCATCTCATGTGTCAATCTTGAATGTGTCACGTGACAACTCATAGCAGAACCGCATTGTGTTTTAATAGTAAGATAAGATAAGTTGGTGCTAAATACCACACCCTAAATTAATAAATACCACAACAATCTTAAACGTTAATGTTCCTAAAATTCCTTTAACATTTTCTTTGAGGTACAACTCCCTTAAAAAACTTAACCTATCAGTTATATTCACTGTTTCGTAGGGTATTGGTGATGAATTTTTGTTGGTAATACGACTTGCATTCACTAAAATAGAAATTATTAGCCATGAGGAATTGTTTGTTTTGGTGAAGTGAACCATGGGGCCTTTTATATTATGGGGGGAAGGCGAAGGAATGGAGATAGCCTTGTCATATTCAAATAAGGGTATTGTTGGTATTTAATAATTTGGGGTATCGTATTTATTTAAAAGGAGAGTGGTATTAATTCAAAATGTTAATAATTAGTATAGATTTGTCTAGTTGTTGTATATTTATTGTTTGACTCACTTGCGTGTGTTTGAGTTCTACCTCCAAAATCAAAAGGGTAGTGCTCTGGTGGTTTCAAGTTTACTCCCAAGTGGTTTGGTAAGGCAATGTCATGGTTTCGAATCGCCATTTACTTTATACCTTGTGTCTGTTGAATTCTAGGAACTATACTAACCCCTTGTTGGTGCTATGTTGACGGGGTCAGTGCTTCCGTTGATTGTTCAGTTAGTCTTCGATATGTTCGTTGTTGAACACGTGACTCCGATCATGACATGGCGGGGGGTGCAACAATCATATAATCGTCATTCACTTGCACCTCTTTTCGATGTGGTAAAGAAGAATCCTACCTCCAAAAGATATATATCGGTTCTAAACTTCTAGTGGGTGTTTGAGATTGGAATCATTTCTTCGTTCATTTATGAACATGGACTTCTAATTATCCAAAAAGAAGTTGGTAAACAAAGTTACAAACGTGGAAACGGGTGATCTCAATTAGGGATGTTAATAGGGCGGATCGGAGTTGGATATAGGTATATTCATATCTATCATGACTTGGCTATGAACTATCCAATATCCGCCCCATCCCCACCATTGGGGGAAGGCGGGGCGGATACACGGGATGGAGCCCCAACGAGTATCCAATGGGGAACAATACAAACCATCCCCATCCTATCTACATGACGGCTTATTTTTCAACGTCATTATCCCTCTATCCCCACCTGCCACTCCCTAATCCCCTACCTAGTTGAGACAAATGCGAGTCGAAATTCACATATACCCACCCAACTATCATCCCTATATTCTGAATTAATATTACATCAACAACCAAAAAGAAATAAATGCCAAATTTGTGTGAAATGTATCATATCATAACCAATTATCCTCAATTTGATTGACATTTGTAATTTCAACTCTCTTGTTTGGTTGAGATCCCTCCAAGCACCAAAATTAAGTTTGGGGCCGAAAATGAGAGGGGAATGAATCACTCACCATTTAGCCATATAGCTGGAAGATTCATCATATAGGCGTCACAGTCTTCCATTCATGACGAATTTTGACAATAAAGCTAGTCATACATCTATTGCAATATATGCTTCATTGTCCCCTTTTGTTTTGTGTCTGTCTCTTTCCTTTTTCTGGAACCCCACATACACATTTTATCCCCATAAAATCCAAAAGGCTCAAGAAAAAGGAAAAAACTAGACACTAAATAATGGAATATATATTGCACCCATTGTATGAGAAGCCAAGTCCGAATTTTGAAGCGCAAACTGAAATTTGAAAAGAAGAAAAAAGTGGCATCGCATCATTTAGGAGTTTTGTCCAAATTATCGGTGTTGGAGTCTTGGGCGGTGGACAAAGATACGGAGATACTGCCCTGCATTGGCATCGTTTTTAAGTCGATTCAATTTTCCCAATCTAGCTATATGTATACTACTAGCACTCATGTAGGATTGAAAAATAAATGTTACTTTTGCTTCTAGAAAATGAATTTTAAGATTATGCATATGACTTCAGAAATAAAATGAAGCAAACACAATACCTTATTAAAAAGAAAAAAAGAAGAAGTATTTTATGTGTCCTATATTTATTCCACGCATTCCCATAAGTAAGTTTATGCAACTAATGGTTCTCGTGACACTTTGTTTGTGGGTAGGATACTCTCATATTGTTGAAAATCAAGCTAATGATTGAAAATTAGAATGAAAAGAAAATTTTATATTGTATACTTCATTCGCTCCAAATTCATTTGCCACTTCTCAATGATACGAAGATTAATGAGAACTGAATTTGTAACAAAATTCTCTCATTGCCCGTAGTTAATATGTAAATAATAAGAGAGCGAGAGAGATTAGTAGTGGGTTGAGTGCGATCCTAGTGTGAAATTGAAAATCATTATGATAATAAAGTAATGGTGCATGAGTCAGGGTGTTTTTTAGAGCTTACTCGGTTTCTGTTCTATTCAGCAATAATATTGTGTTATTTCAGTTCAGTAATTTTTAATTCAATTTAGTAATGTTCAATTAATATTTAATTCAGAAACATACATTTTATCATGTAGATGGCGGTAATAAGTTACAACTTCTATCAATTATTACAACTTCTAGTACCTGGAGTCAACAATTTTGTTTCCCCGTATCATATAGATGACGGCTCTCTTAAGTTGTCAACCCAATAATAAACCACATAGACATGTAAAGACATAATATCACTTTTTAGCTTTGAATTGTCAAAATGAATAACCTTTGAAATTTTGAAAGAAGCCGTCTTTTTCTTTTCTAGTCACGAGCCAACACTTGTATATCCAGGAAAAAAGTGTTATATTGGCCGGCTAGGAATTTACAATTTGAGTACTGAATTTAAGTGGTGATTTGAGTTGAAACAAGAAGGCCTGATTTCAAAACGAAATATTAGTTCACATTAGCTTTTAGCCTTTTACAAATGGAAAGAAGGAAAAAATTAAATTGGTGCACCCAATTTCGACCACACCTAGACTATTAAGGCATAGTCACATCATCAATATGATATTATTTTGAGTCAAATATGCAAATAAAATTTAAAAAAAAATTTCCACAAATGTCAACCACTAGTTTCGGATCAACCTAAAATTACAATCTAGATCTTTTCTTTCTTTCCCATACTGGATTACTTGCTTTGGATATTTATTCGAATTAGTTGCATCTTTTAAGTCATGTCCTCTCAATGTCATCCAAAAGTTCTCAATCTTAATAACTTTACTAGTCGAATATATATTATCATTCTTGGTGTCATTGCACCCAAAAACCATTTTTGGTGTCATTAATTATAAGTTTTAGTCATTAATTAACTTTACCAAAATTCATTGACATTGCTTTTTTTAATAGCGTTTATAACCCACCTCATGTTAGTTGTATTGCAAATATACGAAAATTTGTTTAAGACGTTCTATTCGTAACTTTTGGTAAGTCAAGGGTCACTTTTAGTGCAAGAAGGGTTACAGCTCATGGTAAGAGCACATACATGTCCGTTATACTCGAGACAGTGGTTTTGACAGCAAACTGATCTACTGCCAACTGAAGAGAAGAGGAGAGAATATTTATTTCTGTGTGTCTAAAATGAACTGGAGGTACGAGATTATTTATAGGTGATGAAAATCTATAACCGAAGCAAGAAACTATTGTAAGGCGGAAATTATGTGTAAGAATAATGGAGAATTATTTTGTAATGGATACAGAATTTCAGCTGTCAAAAGAATCAACGAAGGGATTCAACAGTCAAAAAATAAATCGAATAATAAGAAGGGCTAAATCCAACATTCATTTGACAAGGAATAGAGGTGATAGTGTATCGCAAGAGGAATATGCTAAGATAATTGAAAGTGTTATATGTTTGATGAATTATATTAGACCAAATATAGTAGATGTTGTGAGCGAGTTAAGTAGATATACTCATAATGCTCATCATCTTAATCGTGATCGTTGGAATGCATTGATTAGGTTATAAAGGTATTTGAAAGGCACCATTAATTGGGGTTTGCACTTTTTCTTATATTTTGGAAGGATATTGTGATGCCAATTGGATTTCTGATAATGATGAAATTCATTCTTCCATTAGTTATGTATTTACTCTTACTAGTGCTGCTATATCTTGCTTGTAAACCTTACTTCCAAACAAACCTTATTCTTTTTTTTTTTGGCTAAATCTACAATGAAATCTGAGTTTATTGCTTTAGAAGCGACGAGTCATAAATCTTAATGAATAAGAAGTGTACTTGCAGATATTCCATTATGGGGGAGACCGACTCTGTCAGTATCCATGCATTGCGATTGTCAAGCTGCTATTGGAGTAACTCGCACACTACAAAAAAAAACGAAAAATGGCTGCGGAATTTAACCGCAGCCAACAGCCCAAAACCGCGGCTAATTAGCTGTAGCGGCGGGGCCAGTGGCGGGATAGGTCCGCCGCTATTTTCCTCGACCCTAAGACAAAACAGCGGCGACAACTATTCATTCACTAAAATCAGCGGCGTAAAAGGCTTAATCCGTCGCTGATATCAGCTGCGGAATAACTAGTTCCGCAGCTGACATTTTTTTTAAAAAAAATGTTGAAAAATTAAAATATTGGACGCCTACTACAGCTCACGCGCGCGTAGGCCTCCTACTGCAGCTCGTGTGGGTAGAGCAAACAACTCTCTACCACCAAGCCACTCACCAACTTCTCAATATATTATGCACATGTATTATACTTAACACGTATTTCACAACATCCAAAAAATAAAAATAGCGTCGAAATTAATTAATTCCGACGCTGATTAGCGGCGGAATTAATCAATTCCGATGCAATTTTAGCTGCGAAAATTAATTCCGCAGCTAATTATTTTTATTTATTATTATTTATTTTATTTAGCTACGGAAAATTAATTTCCGCAGCTAATCAGCTACTGAATATTATCCGCAGCTAATTTTGCTACGGAATTTTTTCCGTGGCTAATTAGCTTCGGATTTTTAAATCATTAGCTAATTAGCCACGAAAAAAATTCCGTCGCTGAGATCCGCAGTAATTTTTCATTTTTTTTTTGTAGTGACAACCATTCTTATAACGGAAAGAGAAAGCATAAATTCCTTAGGCATGGAATTGTGACAAATCGGATCATAGATAATGTAATTCGAGTAAGTAAAGTCGAGACAAAACTCGCAGATCTGTTCACCAAAGACCTTTGTAGAAAGATAGTGCTGGAGTCATCACTAGGAATGACGTTTAAACCCATTGTGGAGTGAGTGGTGATGGATACCCAACTTGAAGGTTTTCCAACTTCAATGAGTCAAACAAAAACACAAAACAACTTAAGTTATCTAGTACAAATCCCATTGCTTTATTCATAAAAATGATGTAGCATTTTTCTTAAACAGTCATGTGTGTAAGGTTGAGCATTTTAGCCGATCTTAATGAGTTCATAGCCTTGTGAGATGGTGTGAGACAATATATACCTGATGGATTCACCTATGTGAATGTGGGGTAAGTGTCCACCCCCTATGAAAGTATTTGGGCTAATAACTAGAGTGTTCACAGAAAAATCCAGACGGGGCTAATCTGATCTTGAGATTAAACAAGTGCGCAAGATTATATTAATCCACAAGACATTAGTGTCGAAATGTGCATCATCTTACTGCCATGAACTTCTTCTACTTACCACTTTTCTTTTGAATCATGTGGGGAATTGTTGAAAATGATGTTACAAAGCAAAAGTCAAAAGCCCAATTAAACCTTTTCTTCCAAATTAGATCGGAGAAGAGGTTTTAAATATTGGAGTGCGACTTTAATCTTTGAACTAAGAAACAATGGAAGCTAGACTCTTCCCACACATGGCGTGCCATCGTCGCTGCCCGTCCGGGTCATGCTCGGTTGTGGGTTGGGTCCTTTCTGTTTTTGGCTCAGTTTTTTATTGTTTGATTCCTTCATTAAATGCTTTGATTGCTGATATCTTATAACAGTTTCAAATTTTATTTCCCATTATTACAGAAACAATTACGTGATCTCTTCTCTTGGCAGTAGTTCTGTTTAGTCTTAGGCCATAGCCTTGTGTACAACTGAGGGTTGGTTATTGTGTATCCATGTAAGTCAATTGTCAAAACTTTTTTTAGTGTACTTCTGAGGGCAAACTTGACCTTAGGGAAGTGCTTAATCATGCCAATATACCTTGTTAAAGATAAGTTTGTTATGTTTCTAAACCTTGTTTCTAACATTATCCCGATATCTGACACGTGGCATGACACCTATCCAAGGTGGCTGTGTGCCATTCATAGCCTCTTATTAGTCAAACTGTCAAACACCTCTAAACAAAAATGCGTTGGATGGAAATGACAAAAACAAAAGATTGGAGAAACCCCCCAAATAATAGTATCATTTTAAATCAAATCCGTATATATACAAGCTGAATACAGTGTTTCCTACCGAGAATTACAAAATAAAGAAGGGGAAAAAATCAATCAAATACAACCTGCTAAAGCTGCAGCCTGGAGCTAGCTCAAAATTACAGAAAATATGAAACTTAACCAAGAGTTGTCCTATTTTAATGATTTACTGCTCTACTTAAATGTATGTATTTATGTATACAAGAAGTCATTAATATCAAGGCTGCCTTCAGGAAGTTCAAACTTGACCATGCTGTTAGTCTCCTGATCATCTGAATTCAAAGGCGCTGGGCTTGACATGGTCGTCGATGCTAATGAATCGAACCCGAAACTTTGGTTATTATTGCTATTCATCGAGTACCCAAATTCTGCTGCTTGTGATCCCATGACCATTTGCTGTTGTTCAGAGAAACAAAAAGGAACAACACTATCATTAGGGCTTGTTTCGGTCGAAAACTGTGATAAGATAAGCTGCGGTTGGTTTATGTAAGTGGGAAACAAGACTTGATCATTTTGGCTTGTGATCAAGTCTGGCAATTGGGTTTCAATTTGGTTTTGTTGTGAAAAGATAGTTTCTCTTTCGCTTACTCCCAAGAGGTTTAGTAGTTCAGGATTATTTAGGATTATTGCATTTAGGCTAAGTAAGTTGGAAAGATTGTTATTTAGTCGTGAAGATGAGTTCATCATTGCAGTGGATAAGCATTCAAATAGATCAATGCGAGGGTTGTGGGTAACAGGGTCGATACCCATTTGGTGTAGCCTCTTTCTGATGTGTGTATTCCAGTAGTTCTTGATCTCGTTATCTGTTCTTCCTGGCAACCGAGCTGCTATGGCTGACCACCTGAGATTATGGCACATGCAAAATTATCAGAATTTGTAACAACATGGCAACGTATATATGTACATATTGTTTTTTGATAGCAACTTTAGGCCTGAATAAAATATTCATGTCATGAGGACTCATGACTGATATGGTGACCCATGTTAATAATATGCGAATGCATGGCATGTTATTTTGTTATCATCAAAGAAGTAACAACATTCCTTTCGAAGAGCCGTTTGTGTGTTGGATATATACGTATAAACACCAACATGCGTTGATAGGAAGGGATACATGTCTAAAAACTGTCATGTTATGACAGATATGGTGACCTAATTTAATAATATGTGAATGCAAAAATGTTGTGATGTGATCATTAGTCATCTTATTGACATGTACATGAGATAATAACCCGGGCAAGTCTTTTTTTTTTTTTTTCTTTTTTTTTGAATAGGCAAGACAATTAGGCTACCGTAATGGTAAGCCTAAGGGGTTCCTGTCATTAAATATGAGAAAATGGCCATTTAGTCAATAATAGAAAGTAAGCCTCTATATTCTTGTAGAATTGTTCCATGATACTTAGTCATTTGTCAAGAAAGATTAGGTAATTTATTGGGTATTTTGAATTTTTATGTGTAAATTTCTGATTTCTCAAAATTGGTAAATAATTCTGTACTCACTTGTTGCCTAAAATACTATGGAGTTGAATAATGGCTTCTTCTTCTTCAAAAGAAAATCTTCCTCTCTTGATATCAGGCCTCAAGTAGTTCGTCCACCGCAAGCGACAACTCTTTCCACACCTTTGAAGCCCTACAAACAGATAAATTACAAGTTAAGAACTTAACAACATAAGGGAGACATTGCATTTTGACTCTCTAGTTATTTACGTATTAGTACGTACCACAATGTGTAAACAATCCTATTAAACGTTCAACTCTTCTTGCCTTCTACATATGAACTTCTTTTTTTTTTTTTTCTTTTTTTTATTATTATAGAGAACTATATAGGGTTGTGCATCCTTAATTTAGGAGTGTTCATATACGGGTATCCAAAATTTCGGGTATTCGAAAATTGGTTATTCAAAATTTTGGATACCAAAAGTTGATATTCAAACCCGTATTCATCGGATATCCGAAATTTAGGGTATTCAAAAATCGGTTATTCAAAATTTCAGATACCAAAATTTGATATCCAAACCCGTATTCATCGGATATCAGAAGTTTCGGATTCGGAAAATCGTGTATCCGCTATCCAAAATACATATTTATATTTTTTGCTTTTTATCCTTTTTTGTGCCTAATATTTTGAAAATGTGAGCAAAGTATTTCAGATAGTTGTAGATATTTCGGATAATTTTGGGTTTTTCGAATATCTGAATATCCGAAATTTTGAACCGGTACCGAAATTTCGGATATCTGTTTTTCGGGTATCCAAAATTTCGAGTATCCGCTTTTTCAGATAGTTTCATTTCGAGTTTTCGGATCGGATGCTCGGGTTCAAATATTTTTGAACAATCCTACCTTAATTGGTTCCTTATTCTTTTAGTGAGAATTGAACTTGCGACTTTTATCATGAAATTCAACCCATGACCAAAACTTGGCTTGGTATTGTTGATCATAGATCACATTACTAGTTCAGATTAATAATTATAAAAAAAAGACCGATAACTTCAAGCTAGAATAAAGGACTATGGGGGGTATACATATGTAGTAAAATTTTATTTTTGGGTTCAGATGAGGTACAAATACCACTATAATATAAATATCAGGGGCCGAAGAAGCCGGGTTGAAGTAGAAATGTAACTAACACCTCAGTCTTAGCTACTAAGTTAAAACATCATTATCGGTTTATATTTGTAGTAATTTTTTTTTGGTGCATATATTTGTAGTAATTGAATATACATGTTGAGGATGAGGTGTAAGCACAACTAGTAAGTGTCCTTCTCTCACAATTAGAGTAGGTCTCCTTACCCAGCGTGTATGATTTGTGGGCTATTCATTGCAACCTTTGGGAGAAAGAAAAAAGAAGAAAAAAAGAATATACGGAGTAGAGTACATACCAGCATTTTTAGGGAGAGTCCGCCAGTTGCCAGGCCCATGAACCTGAATGTAGTTAATAAGCTTCTCATCTTCTTCTGGAGTCCACGGACCTTTCTTGAGCCCATTTTTATCACAACAAGGTGATCTACCCATCTGTAATTTCTTCTTCAATCTGCTAGCTAGCTTACTTCTTGGTCAGAAATTGTTTAATTGATTGATGTTAAGAGAGAGAGAAATGAAAATTAAAAAAGTGAACACCAATATTTGATGAGGCAATAATTAGATGTGTGAAGTTTGCAAGTTAATTAATCCAAAGAAAAAAGGAGCAACGAACCTCCATATTTATAGTAGAGGAACTCGTGGATAAATTGTCCACAAGTCAAGGAAATTTGGCGCCGGCCTTCTACCACGTGTCTTTTTTGGATTGGCTCACCCCCAATAAGACAGAAAGTAACACATGTTAATTTCCATAGCATTGTTGTCAACTAATTGAAAAGGGAAATTTGTTTGAGCCACTTTGGCCATGTTTTTTTTTTTATCGAATTCCAGTAAATTTCAGTTTTCACCCATTATTTCTAGTTTGTTTTAATTTTTTCAGTTTTTAATTAGAAGTTTCAGTTTTTTTTCTTTTTCAATTTGTTCTAATTTTTTTCAGTTTTTTCAATTTTCTTCAATTTCTTTCAGTTTGTTCCGAAATCCTCACCGTAATTTTTTGAAGTCATTACAAATGACCTCTTCAATCGAGCAAAGCTAAAAAGATATTTGGTATCTCAAAGTAAAATGAATTTCTAAAAGTGCTTTCCATAATGCTCGAACTCCTGACCTAATATTATACTAAGTAAGTTTAAAAAATTAAGGTCATTATTTAGATTTATGGAAGTAATTTACTATTAGTATTGATCCTAGTTTCACTTAAAAGTACAGTAACTATCATCTCACCAAAAATTACAAATCATCTTATAAAAGCTTTTGTCATACTTTTTATTATTTATAGTTCACATCAAGCCAAACAACATCTTTTTGATTATATGAAAAATGAAGGCTCGTCTTACAGACATTCTGTATTTGAGTTCACATCTAATTGATAGCCGTGAGTATGATTTTTGACATTCTAAAATAGTAATAAACCACTAATAGAAAAGGGGGAAACAAATTATCTTTGTTTTGTGCATATTAGTGAAATTCAACAATTTAATCAAAGACTATCATTTCAGTTCATATGTACACTTTTGACTAAACAAATAAGTCAATTCATGAACTTTAAATAACAATTTTTTCTCACTTACAATTAATATCACATGGATCCTTGCAACTCTAGGCATCTAATGGTGTCATTTTTCACTTGATCTTGGTACGGTGTGTTTTTGACAAAGCAAAGCACAGCAAGAGAAAAACACAAAACAACTTTTCTTCCAAAGCCTTTGACTTCCATGTGTAGGCTCCGTCCAGCTTCTTTGGAAAATGATGTATATGTTCAAATAATATTGTGGACAAAACTGCTATAGGGAAAATTGCATTTACATTGGTTGGATGTGTAGTCATAATGTCATATTATATACTCATAAATATAGATAACGATTGCAAAATATGTAGTCCATTCGTTTCATAATATATATTGTTTTATAAATTTATTTTTCTTTCCATTTTGTACATTTATACTCCCTCCGTCCTAGGTATATTTATATTAGTCCATATTATACATTATATATTTATACATTTACTATATTAGTTTATCGCTTTTTCGCCTTATTAAGTCCAAATTTTGCCTTATTAACCTAATAAAGCGACTTTTAGATTGCTCCTAGGTTGCTTTATTAGCCTCGTTGTAATAGGTTTCCAAGGCAGATGGAAATCGCCTTATTTGATTTCGACCAAAGAAGGCAAAGAGTTTTGTTTTATTTAGGTATCATTTCGTAGGTGATAAAAGAAAGGTACACTTTCGTCTTTTTTGGTTACGGCGCTTTTCCAGGACATTCTCGTCACAGGTAACTTTGACTGCTTGCTCACGCAAGCTTGGTCGATGTACTTATTTTCCGTTATATTTGTGTTGTTTTCTAACGTGCATGTATTTTGTGCCATTACTTTGCCCATCGCTTTTTCAAAGCTCAACCAAAGTGGGGGCTTCTGTGGACACCCAAATGTGTCCCCGTTGGCGTAGCACCCAGGCAATGATGATAACCTATAATGATGTTAAAGAAACGAATGTCAATGTTCAAAGTACTTATGCTAATTTGAAACTCATTATCCATCCTCACTCAAGATTTCAATAATTTTCATACCCACAAATATCCCTTTCAATTAGTTTTACAACGCCATCTCATTTGTCCCAAATGGATACAGTAGTCAAAAGTTATGATTTAATGAAATTATGGGCCAAAAATGATGTTCTCATTTTTGCATATCACAGTTCAACAACAATTTTTAACCATGCAAGGATGAATTGGATTATGAGCCTAAATGACTTGTATTCCCCTATGAATTAGCTTTCCGATGATGTATTATGAGCCAAAATCCCATTAGAAACGAAAGAGATACGATAGAATGATTGATTAGTGCGCTGAAACAGACACATCTCTAGTGTTCGGGCTATAACTCATAGAATACTTATGATATATGAGCCTACAATATCTCAAAAGAAATCCCTTCGAATAAGGAATCCCATGCACTAAGAATCAGGTCAATCCGAGCTCTAAAGAGAACTACAACGGCGTATTCATGGGAGCGGGGACCAAAAACCAGGCTGCCGGCCCCGACACCACCGCCAGAGCCAGCGGCAGCCGCCAGATCCATGCATCGGCGCTCCGTGGCACCGTTGAGCACCATTTTTGGTCTGAAAACCTTAATTTGACCTCCTTTTTTGCCTAATCCCTATAAATGCCCCTCTAAACTCAATTATTTGGGGTTAGTTAGAACTCACTATTACGGGATTCAACTCAAAAGAACCCTAATCTCCCTCTCTCTCTCTCCTCTCTCCCATACAACCATAATCACATTGATTCTAGCCTTATTCAAGCATTATTCAAGAGCAACTACATACCCAAAACCAAAAGTAAATACAAGGGTAATTGACATTCAATTCTAGTGCAATAAAGGTTAACCTGAGGGCAATTTTCTCTAACATTCAAAACTCTTTTTCAAATCATATTTTACTTAATTTGATTATGATTATGGTTGATTTGTATATCATGTTTTGATTGTTTTCGTTTAGTTACAAATCATATTCATGTCTATATAACTTATTTGCATGTTTTAATTTGCATCTTTGCATGATTAATATATTTTTTTATTTTTTTTGTAAAAATGTGAGTATATATGTATTACCAAAAATGATAGTGTAGGTACAGATATCTCTCTCCAGACTACGCATTATATTTGCATTCAAAGTTCTTATAGGGGGATACAAGTTTTCTACTTCACCAGCAAACTAAACAAGAACAAAAACAACCTGACATCCTGTTACACAGCTAGAGTTGGCAAAATCCGACCCGATTTGAGATAACCGACCCGATTCGCCCGATATCAGACCCGCTCGACACCCAAAATTGTATAAATTATCATTATTCGAAACCGACCCGACCCGACCTGGTCAAACCGGACACTCGACAACACCCGTTCTCCGATTTACCCCGAAACCGATAGCACCTGACCCGAAGATACCCGAAACCAAAATGAACCCAAACCGGCTCTACCCGAAATCCGAATATATTCGAATCATAATGACATAATACTCCTAATAATTAAAAACCCTAAAAAAACATACATATGGTTATTGTTATTAAAAAAATTCACATAAATTTGAGTTTTTTCATATTAGTTTCGACTTTAAATACTCTGAAACATGAATTAAACATGACTTGGTATGACCCGAAATCCGAAATAACCCGAATCCGACTTAACCGAAATCCGAACTAACCCGACTCGAGTTGACCCGTGACTCGACATCAATAAATCAACTCTTTTGTGAATAAATCGATTCCTTGTGAATAAAACCCGACATTTTGAAGACAACGATTGAGACCGAGCCCCGGAGGAGCCATCTAATATATATCATATATATATATAACTATAATTGGGTCCTTCGTGTGGTGCCGACACGTTGGACACCACATTGACGCGCCACATCGTGCAAGCATGACACGCAAGCTGCCACATATGCAATGCATCCACCTTGTCATCGGTTTATTAATGCATCATCATTGTTGAATTTGATGTAGTCATTAAATATGAAATTTATAATAATTAGTATAATGTTTCAAATAATAAAATGGAAAATTTGCGGAGAAACACCTATTAAAATACACATTTTGCACAGAAACACCTATTAAAAATAACTTTACGTGGAAACACCTATTAAAATCAAAATCGCCAAGCATAAACACCTACGGTCATTTTTCGGTCAAAGTCTACACTAATATTCTCGTTTTGCCCTCACATGAAGAAAGTTACTTATTTTAATTTGCTTTCTTATCTCAATTTGATTTACTCCATTATTTTCCCTTCCCCACTAAAACATAAAACCCCCAATCCTGCCAGTGCTACCAATTTTAAGTGTCCTACTACATGACCACTGCCACTGATCTCAATAACAGGATTGACACGGCCCCTCACCCCATCACTATCAACCACAGACAATCAATCTTTCATGCTAAGCGAACAACCATATGTGGAATGATGACCGAACAATCGATTAGTTAGCTTTGTGAGAAGTAGCGACTCAACTAATTGATGAGCAACAATTTGTTTTGGCTTATTTAATTCCAATCCCTGTTCTTGATTTGTTATGGAATCCGATTATTGTGATGGTCCTTATTGTTATGCTGGTTTTGAGTGGAAGTGAAGGTTGTGGATTGGTGGGTAAGTGATTCAGTATAATTTTCATATGGTGTGCGTTTTTTGTGGATTTTAAGAGGAGATCAATATGATTTGTGGGATGGAATGCAAATGAAAAATGGTGGTTCCTATGGTGGAGGTAGTATTGCCCGTTGCAATGAAATGGGAATTGGGGTTTAGGTTCGAGGAGAGAGAGTGGAAGGGGAAGGGTTGCCTTTGGACATTTTTTTATTTTTTTTTGTAGTAACTAAATTGGGAAAGAGAGCTAAAATATAAAAGCAAGCCAAAAATAATAATAAAACTACTTTAGATTAGGGCAAAATGGGAAGATTCATTTAACTTTTAACCAGAAAGTGATTCTAGGTGTTTATACTCTGTGATTTTGATTTTAATAGGTGTTTCTACGCAAAAACGTTTTAAATAGGTGTTTCTCTGCAAAATGTGTATTTTAATAGGTGTTTCTTCGCAAATTTTCCTAAATAAAATATCTTTCGTTACGCAAATCAAAAAATTATAAATTTAACGTCATTGCATCGGAAATGAAAAAAATTTCAAATTAAGATGCATTTATGGTATATTTGGCCAATAGGATCCTTATTTGTGTGGTGATGACACGTGAGACGACATGTAAGCGAGTCGCATACGTGTGTCGTTGGCATGTAAGCTGACACGTACGTAAATCATCCAATATGTCACCAACAACTAATGCATCATCATTTTTATTGACTTTAATATAGTAATGAAACATGATATTTATCATCATTAGCATGTTGTTTTCAACTACAAATTAAAAAAGAAATCGTAACACAACTCTAATAATTAAATCAAATATGAAAATTACTTTAAAATGAGATGTATATGTGCTATTTTGGACAATAATGTTTTGCAATATTTGGGGAGAAGATAGACGTGATAAAATACATAGTACCATGCATATTTTAATTATAAGTAAAATAAGGTCTAAAATCATGAATATGTTATTGAAGTTAGGTAATTCTCATGTGTAGTTGATAAATGTGAAATTTTTATTAGTAATTTATCGATGAAAATATGAGAATTTGATATGTAATGTACATTTTTTGCCATATATTGCAAAATTACATTAGCAATTAACTTAGTTAATATATTAAGGAAATAAGCGAGCCCGTGTGAAGCACGGGGATAAAACCTAGTATCATAACAGGGTCCTTCTTCGTGTAGTGCTGACACGTGGAACGCCACATAGGCGAACCACATCATGTGGGCATGACATGTAAGCCGACACATAAGCACGAACTTGCCACGTAGCATGACACATCATCCATCATCAATACCTCATCATTAGTTGACTTAATTACATATTTATTAGCATACTTCTAAATTACAAAATAAAATAACTTTAGTAACGTAAGTTAAAAAATTATAAACCTAACTCCGTTGGATTGGATTTGAAAAATACTTCAAAACGAGATATATATGTATATATCCTATAAAAGTTGTGTGTTTTTCGTATGGTGATGACACGTAGGCATCACATAAGAGGAAATGTTCGTGTAAAGATGACACTTAGACGCCACATGTGCTCAACTTTGTCACATAGTTTTAGTTGTGCGAAATAAAACAAGCATGTGCTATCAACTTTTAGTGCACATATATCGATAATGCAAAATGAGTTTATTCATTATTTTTATAAAACTTACTTTTTAAAATTAGTGTACATATATTGTTTTTATCATCTATCTAAGCTTAGTCCAATATCATAACAAATGAAGGTTGCATAAAAATATCATTTTCAAGAATTAGCATGTTGCATCCTATCTATGGATAGAAATTTTTGCAAAAAATAAAATAAAATATATTTTACTAATAATATTAATAACTTCACATCAAATATAGCATTATATTATTAAATATATTCATAAAATTATTTTACGAGCCCATGCGAAGTACGGGGATAAAACCTAGTATATAACCTATAATTAAAAAGCTATTGCAATTAGGAAATATATATCATACTAATCATGAATTTATCCACACATTTCAATGAAATTTGGATAATATTACTATCAAACTCATGAAACTCTTCGTAAAACAACGCAACTTACAAATAATATTCATTTCACAATAAATAAAATTACTATTAAAAACTTAAGTATTCGTAAAGTTATTTTTACGAGCCCGTGCAAAGAACAATGGATAAAAAGTAGTATAATTAATTATTCATTTATTTTATTTGATATTTCAATCAAGTCAACAATTTGACTTTTAATCAAACTTGGCATATATCACTTTTTTTTTATGCCTACAGTCACGTACAAATTCCAACCATTGTTATTTCCTATATCGGTACGCCCTCAGCTAGAAAGTGTGCGGGCTGTATTCACCCTGCACAATCTTCTCTCCGCCTCTAAAGGTGTAATCCACCACAACAAGATCATGCTTTGGACCCTTGCCCTCAATAGGTCCACCCTGTATCGTTGATCCCCCTGATCTGCATGACTCCCTCAAGCTTCTAATATATTTATTATACCCCTCAAACGTCATTTTCCGTAATATTACCCCAAAATATGGTTTTTGTAGTCCAAGTTCAAAAATCACTTCTTCAGCTAGAAGGTGCATTAACTAAAAAAATCAATTTAATTCAATTCATGTGGAAACTTATCAAAATTATCATTCAATTTCCAGAACAAATTCACAATAATATTCATCTTATTGGAAATATGTGAACACATACTTTCAAATGAGTATTTTTTTTTGTTCAGATGAGGCACAAAGAGCAACACACTTAGTCTTGAAAAAAGATATCAAGCCTAAATCAACTACAATACAAATCAACTACAATACTAGTAGGTATGCAGAAATCATATTTCAGCGTCCCATTACCTTTACAGTTGAGGCATTTCAACTTATAGGTTGACTAAAACATGTCGGACGCAACCTTAGAGTAAGGATGCTATTTTCACCTCTCCCCAAAAGATGGGAAAACAAGGTACATAGAGCGTGGAACACATCTCTTCAAAAGATGCAATTACATGAAAATGGGAATATTAATCAAGGAATACAGGTGGTAAGATTGAGTTATCAAAATGCGATTGAAACCTATGGAATGATAATATTAGTGATGAAGAAAGGAAGAAGCATCTAAAATTATGTTGTATTATGTTACCAAAAAAAAAATTATGTTGTATTATGCCGTGGGGATGGTGGATGACGCTGCAACAACGATTTGGGAGGTGTGGCGCCAAGCCCATCCCAAATTCGTGTTTGATGATCATGATGAGTATGAGTTTTATAATTGTATTCCAGGAAAAAAAACCACAATTTGGGATCATAGATATCAAATGGCTACTAATGATGATTGACAAAACATTACACAATACCGAAACAACATAACTTTATTCAAGGTGGAGCCCCTAAATGGGACGGAAGAAGAGGAATCTAAGAAAGAGGAATCTAAGGAAGAGGATCAAGAAGAATCTGAGGAGAAGGGTGAGAAAGAAGAAGAGGAGGAGGGCGAGGAAGAAGAAAAAGAGCGGAGAGGATTTTCTCAAGGCAGCTCCAGCTGCCTAGGCTGAGAAATAACTTTATTGTGTGTCTCGCTTGTGCATATGAGTCCTCAACAAGGTTCCAGAAATAAGTGTTGTGATAACAAGCTACAGAAGAAAGAAAAATCGCCTTACTACCTCTGGAAACACTCAAAAAAATTAATTTTTACATATTTTACCTGTATATTGTAATACAAAGTACCATATTAAAAACCGTGAAAAAACAAGTAAGAAGTTTAAAAAGATTCGAAAGAAGTACGTAATTGTTTAGTATTCTAAATGAGCTTATATTTCCTTGTTTTGTTCAAAGAGCAAATTATGTTAGTAATAAAATGGTAAGAGTAATTCAAAATTTATTCTCAATTATATTAACCAAATATGGAACTTTAGATATGTAGGGGTCACTTATAATGAGTAGTGACCCTTAATTACTTTATTAAAAAGTGACCCCGTCTCACCAAAAATTACATAAAGACCGTCTTATTGAAATTTTTGTGTATACTCCCCCAAGCATCATTTTCCGTAATATTACCCCAAAATGTGGTTTTTGTAGTCAAACTTCAAAAAATCACTTCTTCAACTAGAAAGTACATTAACTAAAAACCCAATTCAATTCAATTCAATTCATGTGGAAACTTATCAAAATTATCATTCAATTTCCAGAACAAATTCACATTAATATTCATGTTATTGGAAATATCTGAACACGTACTTTCAAATGAGTATTTTTTTTTGGTTCAAATAAGGCACAAAGAGCAATACACTACATATACATTGAGAATGGGGATACAGACATGTCACCTAATGTACTTAGTACACTACAAGAAAATGGACATGAACCAACGCATATGTGCCAACACTTTTGAAAATGTTGGAAAAAATAAGTTATGCAAACAATTTTAGTAGTGTTCAAGTAGGTATAGATCTATGACAACACGTACATCAGTCATAACCACTAGGTCAAATATTAGGTAAGTACAAAATGCACTCTCCAGATATAGAAGTGAATCGAATTGGATTAAACTGAAATTAAATGAGTTGAATTGAACAAAACTGAATTGAGCTAAACAAGGAGTAGAGAGCTATAAGACAATTAAATGCTTAGAACAACACAGCAGAGCCCTAAAGTAATATAAGCCCTCAAAAGTCAGAAACACAAATCACTAAATAGCACGTATTTTTCATAAGAGCTAAATAGCACATATTTTTCATAACAGCTAAGTATTTCGTCTGCTGTCATTAGTAAAGGTTTAAGTGTTTTTCATGTGTTTGGGTTTCTAAAATTAACAAGTCTCATGTGAGACCAACTCACAGAAATATGGGGTCACTATTTAGAATTGTAAGGGTCACTTTTGGTGAGCAGTGACCCTTGTTTCATTGAAAAATAACCCCATCTTACTAAAAGTTATAGAAAGTTACAGGTATATGACTGCCCCATCCTTATGAAGATGTCCTTAAAAACTACTTGTTTTATTGGGGTATCTAAAGGCTTGGTATGTTTGTACGAATATAGCTATGCATGTCACTCCAATAACTTTATTCTATGGAACCCTGCAATAAGGAAATATGTTATTCTCCCCTTTTCCGCACCAACTGCATTAATACCAACCCCAGTGATAAGAAGAAATAGAACGAAAAGATTTTTATTCGACCAACAGGTTAATGATTACAAGGTTTTTAAATTTGATGAGCATATGAGCCGAGGTATTGTTGTTAAGGTATATGAGCTGAGAAAAAGTACTTGGAGGGTTGTTGATACGGCGAATCCAACACGTACGCTAGCCAATACCACTCGGAGTGTTTCTCTAAATGGAGTTTTCCATTGTATGGGTGTCAATAAGGATGATCATTTCGTTGTTGTTGGGTGCACTAAGGAACTCTATAGGGGGGTGAATAGAGTGACTCCAATTTCTCGCGATTAGACAGACTTTTGAGACTTAAGAACAATAGTGAGAACAAAGTTGTGGACGTTGTTCCTATGTAGTAAACAGAACACAAAGCAAATGACTGAAAGTAAATAACACAAGGCTTTTTTCACATGGAAAACCTCCTAGGCTCAATAGGAGTAAAAACCACAACCCAGTTACTTAGGATTTTGTCACACTACTTCTCATATTACTAGAGCCACAACAGTATACAACACAGTACCCTAACACACCACACACCGTTACTAATGTGTTCTCAATCCTTCCAAGTGACACACTGACCTGAAGGAAAACTCTACGCTCGTTACTAAGCTAGAGTAATTACATATCTCTTTGAGTATAATGACTGTCTTACAACTCACTTCTTTAATAAGCAAATAAGACTACAATGAAAACCTATTATGCAATGAGTACGCAAAGAAAGGACTCAAACGGATCTGACAGAGAATAGGGTCCACAGGTTGTTCTCAGTGTAATGCTGGACTGTATTTGTATGGACGACTTGGATGTTTTGAATATGATTTGAAAACTCTTTTGCACGTCAAAACTCTCTCAAGGCATGAAGTAAACTGAAGCTATTCTCCACCTTATATAGGGGAGATGAAGACTCAGTTTCTTTCTATGTTAAAATCGTTTTCCAAAAGATAATATCTCCAAAAAGATATCCTAGAGTTTGAGATAAAGCAAAATGTTTTTACTTTATAAAACACTAATGAATCTAGATGGAAATTCGTCCAACATATTTTACAGAAGATTTAGGCCAGCTAATATAGGTATATTATCAGAATATAAACTCTAAAAGATAATAGAGATATTCCATAAGATAATACTTTCTAAATAAACCTTGGCCATAAAGTAAAAGATAATATCTTATTCAAAATAAAATCTTTTTCCAATCTGTAAAATCGATTTTGCAATATCTAAATTTTCAAAACAATTTATATTTCACTAGAAGAATATTTGTGTGAAGATCTAGAAAGATAATATACAAATATTCACAGAAATAATAAATACGATATTATGCAAAAGTCGTCCAAATACTCAGCTAGAAGGAACATGGTCCACGACATTTGTTCCTCTTTGGTTCCTTCAAGCTCTAGTGCTGGTCATAGAGAATATGGTTCACAAGACAGTTCCCTTGTACTCTTTGAACCTTATGCACTTCAACCTTTGTGTATGTTCGTCCCTTGTCAAGACCACTTTGAATCCAACCTATAACACACTCAATGCATAGTACGTGAAGACTAATAATAGAAATACCAACTAAAGACATAGTTTTCATGTCTTGTAAGGATCCAAGCATCTTCATGAGCAATTATGCATCAAACGCTTCAACTTCTTGAATCCTTAAGTAAACCTACCATCATAGTTAGTTTACACAAAGATAAGGACACTGCGTTTGTTATCATAAAAACCAGGAACCAAGCAAATTCCCCATTTTTGATGATGACAAACTAGTGTGCTTATCTGAGCTAGATACCAATCATACTAAATACAAAACTAACTCAAGCGCTTACCTTAACTTACCATTGTTGTGAACCTACCAGTAGAACCAGGGTAAGTATAAACAGGGTTCACAACTTAATTCAAAACTAAACCTGCACTTTTGTTAGCTTACATGTGATAAGTCCAATAGTTTGTCAATTGATTAAAACCGAAACTCAACAATTTTCCCTTTTTGATGATCACAAACTATTGTGCTCATCTCAACAATATAACAATGAAATACAAGCTAACTCATGCTCTTCAAGGATGCTCAAGTATATCAACACTCAACGATCATTGATGAGAGACATAATAAAATATCTTTTGCAAAACAGTTTATTCACAAGACCAGTAGAGAATCAATCTAGAATATCAACTATTTCAGAACATCAATCATATATGAGTAGATTTATCAAGATGCTACCTATCCATAGTGAATAGTGTCAAAAGAGAAAGATAAGAAAGAGACTATTCATGATCATATCAAACCTAAATGCAAGCACACATCACTTCCCCCTTTTGGCATCATCAAAAAGTCCACGCATGTAAAGTTGTATATACGACACAAAGACAGAGTCACAAATCAATATGTCACACCCATCATCACCAGGGTTTAAGTACTTGAAGATTCAAAGACGTATAGTAGCTCAAGTTTAACAATCTAATGATATGGGTCATCCTCAACACCTAGTCCACAAAAAACATTCTATTATCAAAGGATTAGACAAGAAAATCAGAAACAGTAGCAATGGATTATAGACCAAATGTCAATCGAAAGATAGATAGCCAATAATAAGCAAAGGTCTATGAAGGGAACACGGTTTAGAAACAGGGTTCAGGCCATGAATGAATATGCTAAAGGCGTGGTGATTGGTCATATGAAGAAGCTTTTGATGTCGGATAGCTTGGATTTTCTCTCTCTTCTTTCACAACTTGTGTAAGTCTAGAAGATTTGGTATCCAAGTCGCACATAAAACTCATCAAACTTCTGCTACTCATACTCCAACCACTCAATCAAAGGACACCTTTGTTGCTGCCATTTGAACCATTCTGTGAGAACAATGTTCATGTCATTGTTCCCCCTCAAACTCAAACCTCCATAACATGCATTCCCTTCTTTGTCCCATACCATATTATTACCAAGTGAAGGTAACATGTCCAACTCCATCGTTCATAAAGTGACTCAAAAGATGCACCACTCTTCCAAGGTATTTGAGATTGGCTCCTTCTTGTAGTTCACGAACTTGATGCAAAAATCAACATTAAACACATATGAAAAGTGCTTTCTACTTATAGTAAGTAGATGTAACATGGCTTGATGAACAAAAATATCAACCGGTATCAAGAGTATTAAAACCAACAATTTATACGAGAGGTTTTTTTTTTTGTTTTATTTGTTGTTTTTATTATTATTATTATTATTATTATTATTATTATTATTTTTTACCTCTCATATGTTAAAAAACAAAACTGATAACAAAACAGTATATACTATAAAGCCATATATTTTTATTGATCTATGCATCTCATTCTCTTATTGACGAATGAAGCAATTTACCTTAGAGTGTGAACTCCATGATATCAATGTGTTGTCTCCTCTAGAGTCTCCAATATCCTCCACAATATTTGTTCCCCCTCATTCATCCCAAAACTTGAACATTGGTTCCCCCTCAAATGATGCTTGGTTTATTCACGAACCTCCCATTTACCAACAAGAACTTGAGAGAAGAGAGAGATAGAGAAGTAAGATCATGGTTGAGGCTATTATGAAGGTTGTGTAGGAACAAGGTCTCCTACTGCTCCATGGTCTGTTCCTGTGACTTATGTTTTGGACAATAAGGAACATATCATTAGACAAAAGTGAGTCCTTTTAATCTCTGTCAAGCAGTTATGCCTTTTACGGCATGCTAGCTGGGTTAAACATACAAACATTATAGTACACATCTTACGTCATACAAACACAATCATGGAAATGACTCTTCTAGCCAATCATTGGGAAAAATGATGTACACTTGCACATAAGTGATTTGATCATGTCTAGCTCTACTCTAACTTCCTTAAAGCAATCTCTACTCAATGGTTTCATAACAATATCATCCAAATGATTCTCAGTCTTGTAAAAACTTGTTCAAATTAGTCAATTTTGCACATAGTCTCTCAAAAGTGATGTCAAGTATCAACATGCTTGGCTCTTGGAATTGAGCAAAATCTCTATAAGCTTATGGCACAAATCAGCAACATATTCATGTATTCCACAGTGAAAATTTATGATTATGAACCATACCTCAAGAACATTATCTTTTTCATGCTCAATCTCATCCGAAGCAACATTAAGATGGCTAAGAGATCATCAAACTATCCAGAAGGAACAAGGTCTCCTGCAGTAGATGTTGTTCCCCCTGTTGAGCTCAATCGATGAGGATCTCTTCCAGCTTCTTGATTGTTCATGTTGGCACATTGCTTCTCTTCATTCATAAGACTAGAGAAACATTGTCTGTATCTGAAGACCTTGTTCCCCCTGTCTTTAGTACCAGACCTCTTTCCAATGACAGTTAGCAACAATCACATTATAGCACAATTATGAAGAATTTTACTAATATTTGGACCAAGAATAAAAATTAAATGAATGTGAGGGTGACTTACCCAATCTTACCAATGCACAATTCTCACCTATCACAATTCCATTCTCACGACCATTAGTGAGAAGATTTATTCAAATCTACATGTAGTGCAAGCAACCCTTATCTTGGATCTATAGGTTGCCCCCTCTCACCTTGCTTGCAAAACAAATCAAGTCTTGTTCTTGGGTACCCAAACAAGATTGTGTCCCTTCTTAGGAAAAGTAGAGCAATCTCTATCTTTTTACATCCAAACAACTTTCACATGTTGATTTTTCTTATCATAAGACTTTGATCTAGCAAGACATTCATAACGATAGTGACCTCCATTACCACAATGCCAAGAAAGTCTATTTTAATTCAAACCAACATACTTAGTCCTAGGGGTCCAGTCATCATTTTCTTTTCTTCTATCTAGATCGCTCTTGTTCCTATTATGGTGGTCATTAAGCCATTTCAAAGCATCATAGGAACTGGTCCATTTGTTAAGATAACCCAGTTCCCTCTCAACCTTGTCCAACTTTTCTTTAAAGTCCTTAACCTTTCCGAGTTCAGATTCCAATTGAATTCTAAGCCTTTTACATTCTGATCTTAACTCATCATTACAGGTTTCATCAACCACATAAATAGGATCAAGATTCACAGGAGATTTCTTTAACAACTCATGTTCGAGAGTAAGTAAAGAAGAATCACTCCGTAGTTCAGACACTATTCCCTGTAAACTAGACACTGTTCCCTGTAAACTAGACACTGTTCTCTTTATATTCATGTTTTCATCTTTAAGGACCTAAATCATTTTCTCATATTCAACTTTTGTTTCAGTTAGTCCACTTACATCATCTTGCAGATCAGAATAAGCATCTAAAATGTTTTCCTTTTCAGTCCTTAGGATTTCATACTCATCCATTACAGAAAGAAACATTTAAAAAAATTTATCCTTAGTCCAAAAAGCAACTTGATTTTGAATATTATAAGAATACTTACCTCACCTTCTTCAGGTTCTGTCTCTAAATCACTCATTGCCATCATTGAGATACCAGTAAGCTCTGACTCTGGTTCATCATCATCTTCACAGGAGAAATTAGCAATCCTATATACCAACTCCTCCTCCCTTGTCATGGAAGTGGGTTGCACTTGAGAACATGTGACTTTGTTCCTTCCTTTTTAGAGAGGGTTGTTCGTTCCGTTTCAGAGGAGGTTGTTCCTTCCTTTTCTTAGACCTTGATTTCACCCACTTTTGTAACTTTCTCACAAGTTGGATAAGCTCTTCATCTCCAAGGTCTAAAGTATCATCATCGTTGTTATTTACCTTGAAGGAGAATACAATGTTTGAAGCACAAGGTTGTGAATTTAATTGTAATTCATGAGTCATTTTAAATTATCAATAAGTTCCTCCATGGACAACGTCTCTAAGTTCTTAGCTTCTTAGATTGCAGTGACCTTAGGAGCCCAAACAATAGTATTTGGCAAACTTCTCAAAATTTTCCTAACAAGCTCTTCATTGCTAAAAGACTTGCCAAGGGATTTAAGCTCATTGATAATATTGGTAAAATGAGTATACATGGTCTTTATTGTTTCATCACTATGCATAGCAAACAACTCATATTGTCTTAACAATAAATCTACTCGAAATTGTTTTACCTGAGCTGTACCTTCATGAGCAATTTTGAGAGCGTTCTAGGTTTCTTTGGCACAATCACAACCCATAATACGATTGTATTCTTCTGAACCAAAGACACAATGAAATAGCTTGATGGTTATTGCATTCTTCTTCATTTTGCTGGTGTCAACTTTGGACCATTTGCTTGGTGGCTTGAGGACCATGTTCCCATCTTTTTCTTTTTGTACTCAGTCACAAAGTCCCCAGTTATGATGATATACCACAACTCATGGTCTTCAGATTTGATGAAAATCTCCATTCTCCTCTTCCACTATGCATAGAAATCTCCATTGAAATAGGGTGGATGATGGATGGCTTGTCCCTCTTTCATATCACAAGGTGCACTCATTTTTGCGGAATAAACTCGAGGTGTTAACCTCTTAATGAGCAACCAGGCTTTGATACCAATTGAAGGGTGCACTAAGGAACTCTAAAGGGGGGGTGAATAGAGTGACCCCAATTTCTCGCGATTACACAGACTTTTGAGACTTAAGAACAATGGTGAGAACAACGTTGTGGACGTTGTTACTATGTAGTAAACAAAACACAAAGCAAATGACTGAAAGTAAATAACACAAGACTTTTTCAAGTGGAAAACCTCCTAAGCTCAATAGGAGTAAAAACCACGACCCAGTTACTTGGGGTTTTGTCACACTACTTCTCTTATTACTAGAGCCACAACAGGATACAACACAGTACCTTAACACACCACACACCGTTACTAATGTGTTGTAAATCCTTCCAAGTCACACACTGACCTGAAGGAAAACTCTACGCTCGTTACTAAGCTACAGTAATTACAGATCTCTTTGAGTATAATGACTGCCTTACAACTCGCTTTTTTAATAAGCAAATAAGACTACAATGAAAACCTATTATGCAATGAGTACACAAAGGAAAGACTCAAACGGATCTGAAAGGGAACAGGGTCCAAAGGTTGTTCTCAGTGTAGTGCTGGACTGTATTTGTATGGACGACTTGGATATTTTGAATATGATTTGAAAACTCTTTTGCACGTCAAAACTCTCTCAAGGCATGAAGTAAACTAAAGCTATTCTCCACCTTATATAGGGGAGGTGAAGACTCAGTTTCCTTCTATGTTAAAATCGTTTTTCAAATGATAATATCTCCAAAAAGATATCCTAGAGTTTGAGATAAAGCAAAACACTTTTACTTTATAAAACACTAATGAATCTAGATGGAAATTCGTCCAACAAATTTTATAGAAGATTTAGGCCAGCTAATATAGGTATATTATCAGAATATAAACTCTAAAAGATAGTAGAGATACTCCATAAGATACTTTCCATAATAAATAAACCTTGGCCATAAAGTAAAAGATAATATCTTATTCAAAATAAAATCTTTTTCCAATCTGTAAAATCGATTTTGCAATATCTAAATTTCCAAAATAATTTATATTTCATTAGAAGAATATTTGTGTGAAGATCTAGAAAGATAATACACAAATATTCACAGAAATAATAAATACGATATTATGCAAAAATCGTCCAGATACTCAGCTAGAAGAAACATAGTCCAAAGCGTTTGTTCTCCTTTGGTTCCTTCAAGCTCTAGTGTTGGTCATAGAGAACAAGGTTCACAAGACTGTTCCCATGTACTCTTTGAACTTTATGCACTTCAACCTTTGTGTATGTTCGTCCCTTGTCAAGACCACTTTGAATCCAACCTATAACACACTCAATGCACAGTACATGAAGACTAATAATGAAATACTAACTAAAGACATAGTCTTCATGTCTTGTAAGGATCAAAGCATCTTCATGAGCAATCATGCATCAAACGCTTCAACTTCTTGAATCCTTAAGTAAACTTGCCATCATAGTTAGTTTACACAAAGATAAGGACCCTACGTTTGTTATCATCAAAGCCATGAACCCAACAGTTGCCAATGTGATTTTGTTTAATGTAAGCTTGGAAGTATTTCAAGAGATGAATATCCCTACTAGCTTGGTTGGTAGATAATATTTTGGATTCTCTTTGGGGGTGTTGGACGGATTGCTTTGCATTCATCACAGGATGCCGGCAAGTAGAACTTGTGATGTTTGGGTGATGAAACAATATGGTGTCCCCCAATCTTGGACCAAACAATTCTCCCTCCAAAATATGTACAGTCACGTACTTGGGCTAACCATCACCAGCAACGATGAGAAACATCTTTTGATGTACAACTCTAATAAGGACAACTCTAATAAGGAGTTAGTCTACTATAATCCCAAAACTGACGCTACTTCTTTTATAATGCGACTATGATCGTTCCTCAATGGACGATTACCCTCTTTCACAACCGGTTATGTCGAAACACTCAAACTGCTCCATTACAAGGAAATTAGATAGAGTTATGTCTACCATGTACAAGGAAACAAAGAAACAAGGAAACAGTGTATGGTTGAACTTTGACAAAATATTTATGCATATATATTTATGGTAATACAAAATAAACAAAAATAAAAAAGGAATGCATTTTTTTTTTAAACTTTACTTATGAAAACAAAATAAATATTTGTATGAAAGTAATTTCTAAGTGAGTATCTTATTTAAGAGGGAAATGATTCTCTGCTGTTCTAAAAAGAACAGTAGAGTGCTGTCCTTCAACCCTTCACCTTTGGATTGGAGGGGGTGGCTTTTGGGCCCTTAGATGGAGGGGGTGTGTTTTTATAATTTTAACAATTTACGGGGAGAAATAGAGAGAATAAAGGAAAACAGAGAAATAAAATAGTAGAAGATCCAAATACCATTTAAGATTATAAGAAGATACAATTGAATTGTAAGGTTGTATATAGTAACATAATTTTTTTTTAGAATATCACAAAGGGGCTAACAACTTCATGAAGCAAAATGTCTCTTTAGATAGCCTTAACATGATGTGACCTCTATAATCAATTATAACATCAACATGACATCTATTCTTGTTTGAGGCGCCCCACATTAAGGTGGTCTCATACGAGCTTTTGTGAGGTAACTACATAAGCTCATTTAGGAGTACCAAAAAATTACGTAATTACAATATCTATAATCCCATTGCCAATCTCAAAGAATCAAACTTGCATAGTTGCAACCAGGAACCAAGCACCATCTGATAGGATAGGGCTTGTGAAGTTGTGATTCAAAGCTCATTACACGCACCCGTTGTACTGAACACAAAAATCTTCATTGTAGGTAATGTTATCGTCAGTTAAGTTCCGGCCAATTTCCACTTAAATGCTTGTTGTTGGGTTCCTGGTTTTGATGATAACAAACAAAGTGTCCTTATCTATGTGTGAACTAACTATGATGGCAAGTTTATTTAAGGATTCAAGAAGTTGAAGCGTTTGATGCATGATTGCTTATGAAGATGCTTAGATCCTTACAAGACATGAATACTATGTCTTTAGTTGGTATTTCTATTATTAGTCTTCATGTACTATGCATTGAGTGTGTTATAGGTTGGATTCAAAGTGGTCTTGACAAGAGACGATCATACACAAAGGTTGAAGTACATAAGGTTCAAAGAGTACAGGGGAACAGTCTTGTGAACCCTGTTCTCTATGACCAGCAGTAGAGCTTGAAGGAACCAAAGGGGAACAAACGCTTTGGACCCTGTTCTTTCTAGCTGTGTATCTGGACGAGTTTTGCATAATATTGTATTTATTATTTCTGTGAATATTTGTGTATTATCTTTCTAGATCTTCATACAAATATTCTTCTGGTGAAATATAAATTTTTTTGGAAATTTAGATATTGCAAAATCGATTTTACAGATTGGAAAAAAATTTTATTTTGGAAAATATATTATCTTTTACTTTATGGCCAAGGTTTATTTATTATGGAAAGAATTATCTTATAGAATATCTCTATTATCTTTTACAGTTTATATTCTGATAATTTACCTATATTAGCTGGCCTAAATCTTCTGTAAAATATGTTGGACGAATTTCCACCTATATTCATCAGGGTTTTATAAAGTAAAAGTGTTTTGCTTTATCTCAAACTCTAGGATATCTTTTTGAAGATATTATCTTTTGGAAAACGATTTTAACCTAGAAGGAAACTGAGCCTTCACCTCCACTATATAAGGTGGAGAATAGCTCAGTTTACTTCATGCCTTGAGAGAGTTTTGACGTGCAAAAGAGTTTTCAAATCATATTCAAAACATCCAAAGTCGTCCATACAAATACAGTCCAGCATTACACTGAGAACAACCTTTGGACCCTGTTCCCTGTCAGATCTGTTTGAGTCTTTCCTTTGAGTACTCATTGCATAATAGATTTTCATTAGAGTCTTATTTGCTTATTAAAGAAGCGAGTTGTAAGGCAGCCAATATACTCAAAGAGATCTGTAATTATTCTAGCTTAGTAACGAGCGTAGAGTTTTCCTTCAGGTCAGTGTGTGACTTGGAAGGATTGGCAACACATTAGTAAAGGTGTGTGGTGTGCTAGGGTACTGTGATGTATCCTGTTGTCGCTCTAGTAATAAGAGAAGTAGTGTGACAAAATCCCAAGTAACTGGGTCGTGGTTTTTACTCCTATTGAGCCTAGGAGGTTTTCCACGTGAAAAAAGCCTTGTGTTATTTACTTTCAGTCATTTGCTTTGTGTTCTGTTTACTGCATAGAAACAACGTCCACAACGTTGTTCTCAGCATTGTTCTTAAGTCTCAAAAGTCCGTGTAATCGCGAGAAATTGGAGTCACTCTACTCACCCCCCTCTAGAGTTCCTTAGTGCACCCTTCAGTTGGTATCAGAGCCTGGTTGCTCATTAAGAGGTTAACACCTTGAGTTTATTCCGCAAAAATGAGTGCACCTTATGATATGAAAGAGGGACAAGCCATCCATCATCCACCTTATTTCAATGGAGATTTTTATGCATGGTGGAAGAGGAGAATGGAGATTTTCATCAAATCTAAAGACTATGAGTTGTGGCATATCATTATTAACGGGGACTTTGTGATTTAGTACAAAGATAAAGATGAGAACATGGTCCTCAAGCCACCAAGCAAATGGTCCAAAGCTGACACCAGCAAATTGGAGAAGAATGCAACACCCATCAAGCTATTCCATTGTGCCCTTAGTCCAGAAGAATACAATCGTATTATGGGTTGTGATTGTGCCAAAGAAATCTGGAACGCTCTCAAAATTGCTCATGAAGGTACAACTCAGGTGAAACAATTTCGAGTAGTTGTATTGTTAAGACAATATGAGTTGTTTGGTATGCATAGTGATGAAACAATAAATACCATGTATACTCGTTTTACCAATATTATCAATGAGCTTAAATCCCTTGGCAAGTCTTTTAGCAATGAAGAGCTTGTTAAGAAAATTTTGAGAAGTTTGCCAAATACAATTGTTTGGGCTCCCAAGGTCACTGCCATTCAAGAAGCTAAGAACTTAGAGACGTTGTCAATGCAGGAACTTATTGGTAATTTGATGACTCATGAATTACAAATAAGTTCACAACCTTGTGCTTCAAACAATGTATTCTCCTTCAAGGTAAATAACAACGATGATGATGCTTTAGACCTTGGAGAGGAAGAGCTTATCCAACTTGTGAGAAAGTTGCAAACATGGGTGAAATCTAGGTTTAAGAAAAGGAAAGAATAACCTTCTCTGAAATGGAAGGAACAACCCTCTATAAAAAGGAAGGAACAACCTCCACTGACTTTTTCTCAAGTGCAACTCACTTTCACGACAAGGGAGTAGGAGTTGGTATATAGGATTGCTAATTTCTCCGGTGAAGAAGATGATGAACCAGAGTCAGAGCTTGCTGGTATCTCAATGATGGCAATGAATGATTCAGAGACAGCATTTGATGAAGCTAAGGTAAGTATTCTTAATATTCAAAATCAAGTTGCTTCATGGACTAAGGATAAATTTCTTAAAATGTTTCTTTCTGTGGATGAGTATGAAATCCTAAGGACTGAAAAGGAAAACATTTTAGATGCTTATTCTGATCTGCAAGATGATGTAAGTGGCCTAACTGAGACGAAAGTTGAATATGAGAAAATGATTAAGGCCCTTAAAGATGAAAACATGAATCTAAAGGGAACAGTGTCTAGTTTACAGGGAACAATGTCTAATTTAGAGGAAATAGTGTCCAAACTGCAGAGTGATTCTTCTTTACTTACTCTCGAACTTGAGTTGTTAAAGAAATCTCCTGTGAGTCTTGATCCTATTTATATGGTTGATGAAACCTGCAATGATGAGTTAAGATAAGAATGTGAAAGGCTTAGAATTCAATCGGAATCTGAACTCGAAAAGGTTAAGGACTTTAAAGAAAAGTTGGACAAGGTTGAGAGGGAACTGGGTCATCTTAACAAATGGACCAGTTCCTTTGATGCTTTGAAATGACTTAATGACCACCATAATAGGAACAAGAGCTGTCTAAATAGAAGAAAAGAAAAGGATGATGGACCCCTAGGACTAAGTATGTTGGTTTGAATTACAATAGACTTTGTTGGCATTGTGGTAATGGAGGTCACTATCGTTATGAATGTCTTGCTAGATCAAAGTCTTATGATAAGAACAATCAACATGTGAAAGTTGTTTGGATTAGAAAAGATAGAGATTGCTCTACTTTTCCTAAGAAGGGACCCAATCTTGTTTGGGTACCCAAGAACAAGATTTGATTTGTTTTGCAGGCTAGGTGAGAGGAGGCAACCTATGATCCAAGATAAGGGTTGCTTGCACTACATGTAGATTTGAATAAATCTTCTCACTAATGGCTGTGAGAATGGAATTGTAACAGGTGAGAATTGTGCATTGGCAAGATTGGGTAAGTCACCTTCACATTCCTTAAATTGTTATTCTTGGTCAAAATGTTAGCAAAATTCTTCATAATTGTGCTATAATGTAATTGTTGCTAACTATCATTGGAAAGTGGACTGGTATTGGAGACAGGGGGAACAAGGTGCTCAGATACAGACCATGTTTCTCTAGTCTTATGAATGAAGAGAAGCAAAGCGCCAACATGAACAATCAAGAAGCTGGAAGAGATCCTCATCGATTGAGCTCAACAGGGCAACAACATCTACTGCAGGAGACCTTGTTCCTTCTGGACAGCTTCATGATCTCTTAGCCATCTTAATGTTGCTATGAATGAGATTGAGCATGAAAAAGGTAATGTTCTTGAGGTATGGTTCATAATCATAAATCTTCACTGTGGAATACATGAATATATTGCTGATTAGTGCCATAAGCTTATAGAGATTTTGCTCAATTTCAAGAACCAAGCATGTTGATACTTGACATCATTTTTGAGAGACTATGTGGCAAATTGACTTATTTGAATAACTTTTTGCAAGGTTGAGAATCATTTGGATGATATTGTTATGAAACCATTGAGTAGATATTGCTTTGAGGAAGTTAGAGTAGAGCTAGACATGATCAAATCACTTATATGCATGTGTACATTATTTTCCTCAATGATTGGCTAGAAGAGTCGTTTCCATGATTGTGTTTATATGATATGAGATATGTGTACATGTAATGCTTGTATGTCTAACCGAACTAGCGTTCCGTAAAAGACATAACTGCTTGACAGAGATTAAAAGGGCTCGCTTTTGTCTAATGATATGTCTCTTATTGTCTGAAACATAAGTCACATGAACAGACCATGGAGCAGCAGCAGACCTTGTTCCTACACAGCCTTCCTACACTACTACACAAACAAGATACAACGTCGCGCAATCTACGTCGGTATTGAGAAAACCGACTTTGTTGATGACGCGGTGGCAGTGTTGTAAATATTGCGAAGACATACCAGGTCGGTTTTACAGAAAACCGACGTTGTATTATGTAGATTTTTAAGTCCTACCTACAACGTCGGTTTTTCTGGATAACCGATGTGATAACTTAATATATGAAGATGGTTTTTAAGAAAAAAGCGGCGTTGTAGAGCTTTGTTGGTGGCTGGCTTATAAAACCGGTTTTTATGTGATACTGATGTTGTACGCTATTTCGAAAAAATAAAACCAAAACGCTTCACTACCCCAGTAACCCTCTCTCCCCCGTTCATGGAAGCCCACTCTCTCTCCTCCCTTCATGGCAGCCCAAACTCTCCTTGTTCTCTTGCTAAAATCGCCTTTCTCTGATCTCTAGTTTTGTATGGGTTTGTGATTCACTCTCTTTCTAACCTTTTTTCTCTCTCCACATTGAATCTATCATCCTCAATTCGCCGAAATTTGCTCAATTTCCCCCCTTTATTTTTCTCTTTCCGGAATTGCGTGTTGTTCTTGAATAAGCTCTAAGATTTGGAACTTACTCTTTCACTTCAAGTTTCGAATTACATCTCGGTTCGTTTCAATTTCGGTGAGTTAGGGTTTCTGACTCGATTTAGAGGTTGAAGAATGAATTAATCCTTTTCAGGTGGAATTTGGCGTCGCGTTGCAGGTGGTGGACGTGGGGTGTCGTGCAGCGGTGCCGATGATGTGGTGAAGTCACGGTGGTGCCACTTACCACTAGGTACTTTCTCTATTTTGTCTCATTGTCTTGTTCGATTCTTGCAGATCTGGTGAAATTCGACGTCTATTTAGTTGAAATAAGAAATAACCCAGATGAAATTTAAGGCCAAGATCTACAAAATGACAGAGAAAGTGAAAGTGAGAGAAAGGGTTCTAGTATTCTAGAGAAACCCGTGAAAGAAAAGAGCAAACAAAAGTAAAAATGATGTGAAGAAGTTGAAGAAATGGATGAAATCAGTTTTGTGGGGACTAATAGTTATTGGAGAATAATATCTAGCACATGTATGATGATGATTTTCTACTAGTTATTGTTTGTTCAGGTGTTTTGGTTGCCCAATTTTTATGGCTAAGTTGAGTAGTTTTGGTTGGGATTTTGTTGAAGCCAATTTGGATAAGCTGATTTATTTGTGGGTTAATGTTGCTGTCCTTTTTCTCTTAAACTCCATTGTCTGATATCATTCTCTTGTTGTTCCAAGTAGGAGTACTTATGGTTTGGCGTTGAATAAGTATACAAGTGTTGTCATAAATTTGACTTTAATTCACTGGGTTGTTGTTGTCATATAATTTGACTTATTTTTAGCAAACGATGTTCGCATTTGGTTGTAGGTCAGATATGTTTGGAATAATCTAAAGTGGGGGGGTTGCCAAGATGTTTAATGTATTCAGTATGATACATACAAACATATAAGAGGGCAAATGCCTCTGACTTTGACCATTCCCTTGTTGCTTGCTCAGGTAAGCTTTATTTACTGCAGTCTCTTAAGCTTTGTTTTGCAAACTCTTTTTCTGGTTCTTCATATATGATCTTTATTGTCAGTAACTTGATTAAGCGTGGCTTTTGCTTGTTTTATCATAATTTGGGGGTCTAGAAATTATGAATTTTGGTTCATTTTGTTCTAAAAAGGAAAACTGAAACAAGGGAAACATAATTAAAGAAAGAAGTGGTTTTTTTTACTCTTACCTAAGTTATAGGGATGAAATGAAACTACTTGGAATTAAATAAAACAGTCATGGAATGGTGTTTGCTAGTGTTGCTAATCTTGAAATCAAAATTAATCCTAACTTATATGCTCTAATAGTACACTTGTTGGTAGACTACAACGACATGCGGAACTGAACCTGTTCATATTTGATAAGGTCTCTATCAGAACTTAGCTGTAATTATATTCATGCAAGTATGGAGATATCTATGACTCTCTAGTCTCTGGACAAGTTCATTAATAAAAAAAGTTCTATTGCAGATTATTGATACCTAAAAAGATTGAAGTTGCATATCAACTACTAGAATCTGGCTGCGAGCATCTTCCAACAAGGAAACTGGGGATGGACATGCTTAAGCAGCTATGTTTACACCATAATTATGTACTATTGCTATGTAGAAGCTTGCTATGCTCGAAAACAAGGTATTGTTCACTTTGTATACAACTTGGACAATATTAGTGATCATCTTTTGCTGTTACTATGTGTTTTACATGTGCTGCATGTTCCGTTTCAACTTGGGACATCTTTAGTGGTAGCAACATTGCTAGCAGCTGAAGATCATAAGAATTGAGTCATTGAAATAAGGAAATAAATATAATCTGAATTTGTTTGGTTTTGGTTCGGTTTTTCAGTGTTTGGTTCCTGTTTTTGAGCCCCTAATGTGTGTTTATATACCCACAATTTCAGCATGATATAAGACAATTACTGAACTATAATTATGGATTCATTGTTGGTTTCATAGACTAACAAAAGGAAAGCAAGCATGACTTGTTATAGGTGATCTTAGCGGTCAATATTGCTACTTTATGTTCTGTTTTTCAAGTCTGAATTCAGACCTAATTTTTGTTGTTCAACTGTGATTGTTTGCTAACAAGGTGCATCTCAAGTGAAATAAGCGTCTAAGTGGAGATTAAAGTGAGCCATGATGCTGAACTGGTTGCTTTTTTCATGTTTTTGATCTGAATTTTGTCTGCTTACCTTCTGAACAGTTATGATGGCTTTAAACCACGATTTTGATAAGTTTTATGATTTTTATGCATGCATAAATCAGGTTGCACAGTCGGTAATTGAAGGGGCTATTAACAGAACCTTGGAATTTTGTTCTGTTTCCCTGTATATTCTGCTTGATCATTGCATCCAGCTAGGTTATGTTGACATTGAATTGAAACTGAGTTTCTTATCTTAGGTAGTGTATTTACATATACGATTGTTAATGAACCTATCTGTTATGGAAAGTAAACCCATCTGGTATTCGGAAGGTGTCCGAGTCATATCAAGGGCGTGATGTTGCTAAGGACTTCATAAGGCGCTCAAAAGAGCACCAAAGGTCAGATATTCCCTTTTGTAATTGTGCTTATTTGTATTTGTGAATTGTGATGTGCTGTATTAGTTTTAGGAGCTATGAGTCAGGGGTGTCTGGTGCGCGCAATTTAGATAGAAGAGACTCATGCTTGCTTCCTTGTTCGTAATTTGATGATGAGTTTCATAAGATACATGGACCATGGGCTACTGCTTCTCTTGTAGCTGAATGCCTTTACATGAATAAAATGAGGTTTTAATTACTATAAAATAACAGTGGCACAGTGGTGAATCTAAAGACAATAAGTAGAGCTTGATTTGAAGTGCTTAAATTAGGAAACTTGCTAAATTAGGAAACTAGCTAAATTAGGAAACTAGCTAAAGACATTCTGTTTTAATGTTCTAATTCCTAGAAGGTTGCTGGTACTTTTTTGCTAGCAATTAGGTAAACAAAGCTTTTTCATGTTATTGTTTCTCTTATTGATCATCTCTATGGAAGGTTTTATTCTCTTTATTATTCTGCTAATGGTTAGCTTACAGGAAGATTGTGAGATGGGACACCACTCCTAAGTAGCCTTAATGGCTTGACATAGAAATTGTTTTGACATGATTGAAATGCAAAAAGCTTGTTTAATCAACCATGTTGCTTGAATTCTGATATTGACCTGCAACTCATACGCAGGTCCCCAAGTTATGGTTAGGCCAGTCAACTACCAACTCTCAAGTTTAAGGAAGGAATATGGGGAGATACAAACGGATGATCACAACTCACAAGAATCTGAAACAAGTTATTGACAAGATTCAAAAACATGGTGCATTGTCCCTTAGGTTGCTTCTTTCATATTTAGGATAAGAACCTTTTAAATTTATTTTTGTGTATACATATAATAAGATACGAGATGATTTTTTGATATTTTCATTTATTTAAATTTTGGTGTATATTCATTTGTATTTGGGCTTGTACAAATGATATTCAGTAGGTGCAAGTTCTTATTTGCATTTTTTTTTTAATAAAAAAAAAGCACCTACAACATCGGTTTTCTGGAAAAACCGATGTGGTAAGGTAGCCTTTCTAAACGGTTTTTTCGAAAAGTCTGATGTGGTAGGAACACCTTTCACATCGGTTTTTTTATAAAAACCGACGTAGTACCCAGGTCTTTGACATCGGTTTTCCAGTAACACCGACGTGGTATCACCATCTTCGACGTCAGTTTTGACTAAAAAAACGACGTGGTACCGGCTACCTTACTATGTCACCCCTCTATTACGTCGGTCCAAAAACCAACGTAATATGCCCAAAAAAACCGACGTTATTTCCTGTTTCTGTAGTAGTGCTAATAGCCTCAACCATGATCTTACTTCCCTATCTCTCTCTTCTCTTAAGTTCTTGTTTGTAAATGGGAGATCTCTGAATAAATCAAGCATCATTTGAGGGGGAACCAATGTTCAAGTTTTGGGATGAATGAGGGGGAACAAATGTTGTGGAGGATAATGGAGACTTTGGAGGATGCAACACGTTGATATAATGGAGTTCACACTCTAAGGTAAATTGCTTCATATGTTCGTCAATGAGAGAATGAGATGCATAGATCAATATATACATGGCTTTATAGTATATACTGTTTTGGTACCGATTTTTTTTGTAACAGATGAGAGGTAAAAACAAATATAAATAAAAAAAAACAAAAAAAACAAAAAAAACAAAAAAAACAAAACAAAAAAAAAATGAAAATTTTTGTTCATCAAGCCATGTCACATCTACTTACTATAGGTAGAAATCACTTTTCATATGTGTTCAATGTTGATTTTTGCATCAAGTTCGTGAACTACAAGAAGGAGGCAATCTCAAATACCTTTGAAGAGTGGTGCATCTTTTGAGTCACTTTATGAGGATGAAGGTGAAGATGTTACCTTCACTTGGTAATAATATGGTATGGAACGAAGAAGGGAATGTATGTTATGGAGGTTTGAGTTTGAGGGGGAACAATGACATGAACCTTGTTCTCACAGCATGGTTCAAATGGCAGCAACAAAGGTGTACTTTGATTGAGTGGTTGGAGTATGAGTGACAGAAGTTTGATGAGTTTAATGTGCGACTTGGATAACGAATCTTCCAGACTTACACAAGATGTGAAGGAAGAGAGAAAATCCAAGCTATCCGACATCAAAAGCTTCTTCATATGACCAATCACCAAGCCTTTAGCATATTCATTCATGGCCTGAACCCTATTTCTAAACCTTGTTCCCTTCATAGACCTTTGCTTATTGGTTATCTATCTTTCGATTGACATTTGGTCTATAATCCATTGCTACTGTTTCTGATTTTCTTGTCTAACCCTTTGATAATGGAATGTTTCTTGTGGACTAGTTGTTGAGGATGGCCCATATCATTAGATTGTTAAGCTTGAGCTACTATACGTCTTTGAATCTTCAAGTACTTAAACCCTGGTGGTAATGGGTGTGACATATTGATTTGTGACTCTATCTTTGTGTCGTATATACAACTTTACATGCGTGGACTTTTTGATGATGCCAAAAGAGGGAAGTGATGTGTGCTTGCATTTAGGTTTGATATGTTCATGAATAGTTTCTTTCTTATCTTTCTCTTATGACCCTATTCACTATGGATAGGTAGTATCTTGATAACTCTACTCATAAATGGTTGTTGTTCTGAAATGGTTGATATTCTAGATTGATTCTCTACTGGTCTTGTGAATAAAATATTTTACAAAAGATGTTTTATTCTGTCTCTCATTAATGGTCGTTGAGTGTTGATATACTTGAGCATTCTTGAAAAATTAGTGAACCTTGTTTCTACTGGTTGGTTCACGGCTTGGTAAGTGCATGAGTTAGCCTGTAGTTCATTGTTATATTATTGAGATAAGCACAATAGTTTGTCATCATTAAAAAGGGAAAAATTGTTGAGTTCTGGTTTTAATGGATTGACAACCTATTGGACTTATCACATGTAAGCTAACAAAAGTGCAGGTTTGGTTTTGAAAGAAGTTATGAATCCTGTTCCTACTTACCCTGGTTCTACAGGTAGGTTCACAGCAATGGTAAGTAAAGGTAAGCTTGAGTTAGTTTTTGTACTCAATATAATTGGTATCTAGCTCAGATAAGCACACTAGTTTGTCATCATCAAAAAGGGGGAATTTGTTGGGTTCCTGATTTTGATGATAACAAACAAAGTGTCCTTATCTATGTGTGAACTAACTATGATGGCAAGTTTACTTAAGGATTCAAGAAGTTGAAGCGTTTGATGCATGATTGCTTATGAAGATGCTTGGATCCTTACAAGACATGAAGACTATGTCTTTAGTTGGTATTTCTATTATTAGTCTTCATGTACTATGCATTGAGTGTGTTATAGGTTGGATTCAAAGTGGTCTTGACAAGGAACGAACATACACAAAGGTTGAAATACATAAGGTTCAAAGAGTACAGGGGAACAGTGTTGTGAACCCTGTTCTCTATGACCAGCAGTAGAGCTTGAAGGAACCAAAGGGGAACAAACGCTTTGGACCCTATTCCTCCTAGCTGTGTATCTGGACGAGTTTTGCAAAATATCGTATTTATTATTTCCGTGAATATTTGTGTATTATCTTTCTAGATCTTCAAACAGATATTCTTCTGATGAAATATAAATTTTTTTGGAAATTTAGATATTGCAAAATTGATTTTACAGATTGGAAAAAGATTTTATTTTGGAAAAGATATTATCTTTTACTTTATGACCAAGGTTTATTTAGTGAATTGCTAAATACCGCCCCTTTTTACTAGCTACCGCCCCCCCTTTCCAATTTTACCCTCACCCACCCCTCTTCCTCACTCACTCTCACTCATCCACTCTCACTCATCCTCTCTTCCTCACTCACTCATCCTCACCACCACACCATCACACCGGCAACCACCACCACCACCACCACGACCATGTCAAGTGCTAGCGGCAGCGGCGGCAGAGGTTTCGACGGCGAGGGAGGCGGCGACCGACGGCGCGGGGGGGTAACTTTTCGAAATTTTTTTTTTTTTTGTTTGAATTGAATTTTTTTTGCCTTGAATTGAATATTTTTTGCCTTGAATTGAATCGTGAAGTTATGAATTGAAGTTGTGTTTTTTTTTTTTTTTTTTTGCGTCGATCGTCTGCCGATCTCGACTCACCCTTGGGTGAGTCGCCTGAGACGGGCGACTCACCCAAGGGTGAGTCGTCTGCCGATCTCGACTCGCCCAAGGGTAGTCGTCTGTCGCAGACGACTCACCCTTGGGTGAGTCGAGACAGGCAGACGACTCACCCTTGGGTAAGTCGCCGGTCTGGGGCGACTCACCCAAGGGTGAGTCGAGATCGGCCGACGACTCACCCTTGGGTGAGTCGTCTGAGACCAGACGACCGACACAAAAAAAATTATTTATTATTATTATTATTATTATTATTATTATTATTATTATTATTTATTATTATTATTATTTATTGTTATTATTATTATTATTATTATTATTATTATTATTATTATTATTATTTATTGTTATTATTATTATTATTATTTATTGTTTATTGTTATTATTATTATTATTATTATTATTATTATTATTATTATTTATTGTTATTATTATTATTATTATTATTATTATTATTATTATTATTGATTATTATTTAATTAATTAAAAATGTGAAATGATAGATGGGAGGAGCCGGTAAATCGGTGCCTCGGTTATTTAGTGAACTAGCTGGTTCAGGACCGCGTCACACGAGGACGCGCGGGATTGATGCCTCTGTACGGAGACAGAGAGAGGCAGTTCGGATGAGGGAGATGACTGCTGAGCAAGACGATTACGCAACTAGCGAGTTCTACTCCGGGGATCAGTCCGATGATCAGATTGGCGTCGAATTATCCTCAGATTGGCGCGTGGTGAAGGGCAGAGGCGGTAGGTTTGTTAGTACTGGGTCGTCCAGTACTGGCAAACGATCTAGAGCGGAGGACGACACTACGTGGCTTGTTACAGAGCCTGTGTCCGGTGGGCCGGCGGATGATAGCGTCATACCGAGCTTCTTGGGCCACGTAGCGTCTCGTATGTGGAATGGAGAGATGAGGGGTCTCTTGAAGTGTCAGAACCGATGGACTGTATGTCAGCGGCTGAGTCAGTGGCGAGCGGAGATGTCGGCCGAGATGAGGGCCCAGATCGAGGGGACTGGGTTATCACACCTGGCAGACATTATGTTCAGACATATTGACTTCCCCCTGATATCTGCATTCGTGGAAAGGTGGCAGCCGGATACGAACTCGTTCCACATGCCGTTCGGAGAGATGACGATCATGTTGCACGATGTATGGCATATTCTTCGGATTCCTGTAGACGGAGAGCTCGTTTCCAATGAGGGACGGGATGGGCAGCTGCAGACGGCGGCCATGGAGGTTCTCGGGGTCAGCCCAGAAGAACTGATGTGTAGCCACTGGCAGGGCGGTGCGGTCCTCACGGAGTCGGTTTTTGAGCTTTGCCGTGAGCAAATAGATGACATCCAGGCGACAGCTTGGATGTGGTTACTTATTGGATCCACCTTGTTTGTCGACAAGAGTGGTAACCGTATTAGACCCTCCTGCGTGATGGAGGTGATGGACGACGGTGTCGATACGGTGCATGACTTCTCTTGGGGATCTGCTGCCCTCGCCTTCCTATATCGTCAGCTCGGTATAGCTAGTCGCGGGGATTCTCAGGGCATCTGCGGATGCCTAACTCTCCTGCAGGCATGGATATACGAGTACTTTCCCTGCTTCCGACCTCATCGGGAGCGGATGGTTGTCGGGGACGACGAGGCTCCCCGTGCGTCCGTATGGAGTGCCCTGGCTGAGGGCAAGGACATGGGTCGACTGGACTCCTTACGTAGACGCTTGGATCATCTGCGAGCGACAGAGGTACGTCATTTAGTTATCGGTGTTCATGATTTATTTCGTCGTTTGCTATGTTTTTTTACTTCACCGTAACTTTCAACATTTCTACGTAGGTGGTGTGGCTGCCGTACGGTTCTAACCCGGCAGTATCTGTACCGAGGACTGTATTCATGGGGTGGCTACAGTATCGGGATATTATCGAACCGTACATGCCTGGTCGTTGTTTACGACAAATCGGGTACGTACAGAGTATCCCAACCCCGATCTTTAGGCCAGTCAAAGCGATCAGGTCATGGAGCAGTCGTTCGTACAAGGTTGTCTTCCCCGAACGGATCTCATCTGATGCTTGGCGTATGTTCCCGGGATTTTACATTCTTGGTCTCCATGGGTTTCAGGCATCCACGTCAGATCCCACAGCATGTACGGATGACTACCTCGCATGGTACTACCTTCACTCCCACCCTCGGCTGATACGTGACGCTGCAGCACCTGTGATTCCTCCACGATCCAACAGCGATTATGTAAGTGATTAACTAAAAAATATATATTTTTACGTATTACATATCTCTGAACTCACACTCATTGTTACTTTTTTGCAGTGGGTGAATCGTCTAGCCGTCGTAGCTGAGTCTTTCATTAGTTTGATTCCTCCGGAGCAAGCGGAAGATTCTCGATCGATTATGGACGAGTATATGAGAGATTGGCGGGCTGCCAAATGATGTATTGACCCTAGATGAATTTGTTATTATAAGAGTTTCATTGTTATTGTTATTATTTATTTGTGTTATTGTAATTTGTTGTTTCTTATTTACATTTTTTGTTTTATTGTAATTTGTTGTTTTATTTACCTCCAATAATCACGACCACTCTCCACATGCAAAATATAACAATCACACAAAAATGTGACAATGATATAAGTATAACAATCACGCAAAACATTCAATTACATCGACCTCGCTAAACGATCCCAATGTGCTCTTCGCGTAACATACATTTGCTCCCAACCAGCGACACTATCAGAACGGAAAGTAAACCATGCTTCGCATATCGGAGGAACAGGGAAATCTGAGGCTAAATCCAGACGGATATAATGGGAATACGAATCACCTAAATGACACATGACAATTTCCCTACTTGGACGTGTAGCAGTCGAAGGTGCTTGGAACGGTAGCACTGTGTAACAATGATATAACCCCCTTCCGCTGCCGTATCCGAATAACATAATCGCTGCATTGAAGAGGTTGGCAATCGGGAACAAATCCTCAATTACTGTCATCCAGTGATCATCGTTACACGCACCTCCGTCCCACATAATACGGCGGTAACCAGCGTCGACCCCTTCAATGTATAAGTTTTCGTACAATGCTCGGTTAGCTAAGAGTTCGTGTGCAATGCAAACTCTCGCCACTCGCCATTGCTCTTGGTCTCCGAAAATGTAGTCCGCAATGACACGGAAACCGCAATTACCATCCCCAAGCACATCGAGATATCCTTCAATGAAAGGTACGATGATTCCCGGAATTTTGTTAACATGATAGAATTCAGTGATATCTATTGCGTGTCCAGCTGCAAGACAATATAATAGAAAGTCAATAATAGTACTTATCAAAAAGTAACAACATTATGTACATGTTAATAAATTATGGGTTTTCATACCAGTACTGTTTACGAAGTTACTCGATGAGGATGAGGTACGACCACGCCCGCGGCTCGAACTGGATGACCTAGGGCGACCACGACCCCTCTGGGAGTACTCCCATGAACTAGGATCACGTCTGGTAGAGGAACTCCCTCTCGGTCGACCTCTGACTGTCGTGTTCGCTTCCGGCTCGACGTAACTCGCTTCCTCAGGATGAAGCTGCTCATTCATAAGGACAGATATGTTGCGCACAACTGCCGGGTCGCTTGAGTTAACCTCGTCGACCAGAGACCGAAAGTATCGATGGTCCTCAGATGGATGCTCAGTCATGTCAAGCGTAGCTATCTCCACTGCATCACTAATAACGAGTGTTCGCCAAAATTCGTGGACACTATTCAAGCTAATTGGCGTGCCCGTATCCGTGGCCGTTTTCAACTCACACGCACACGGGATCTGATGAGTGGATCTCAATACACAACCGCAACGATCAAATACTTGGTGACTCAATTCTCTCATCCTGTTCAGCTCAGCCAATAATATTTGTAAGCAGTAATGGGAAACATACCCGGTCAGATAGTTGAATGGGAAACCCGAGTACACCACACTTCTTCGTCTTCTGCACTCTTCAAGTGTGTACTTGATCTCAGTTATTTGTGACTCGATTGACTTGTTGACCTTGTTCCAAACATTGTCCAAAGCTCCAGTTGAGGAGTTCAACCACTGTTTTAGCGCGGCATGTGCACTCTCCACCCTGCAAGTCGTAGTGTTGCCAAGGTGTAGCACCTTATTCGTCCACGCAGCCACAAACATCTCTTTGTGTCTCAGCCAGGTCTCCTCTACATAGGATATCACGTGAGGGTAAGTCCTCCAACTAACCTTCATCGTACGCACTGCTCTATCGTACGCAGCTTCTGTGGAAGCTTCCATGATAATTTTCCACCTCCCATTCTTGAACCTCTGCGCGACGGCCTTATCTTTTCCACAAAGTCTGTACACTTTGTCTTCAACGACTTTGTTAATGTGCCATGTACAGAGCAAATGGGCACTCTCGGGAAATATCTCTCTAATAGGTGTCATCAACCCTAGCTCACGATCGGTCACAATTGCTGTTGGGTGTACATCATTTCCAATAAGCATCCTCAACTTATCTAAGACCCACGCATAGCTTGCCTGAGTCTCATCCTTCATAATGGCATAAGCTATGAGGAAGTTCTTATTGGTTGGAGTCATCCCCACTATCTCAAGAAACGGCATCTTATACTTGTTTGTTTTGTACGTGGAATCTAAGCCAATCAACCAACGAAAAGACCGAAGTAACTGAATTGATGTAGGGTGTGCCATGAACACGTGAGTTACCTCATTAGTAGCTCGGTCGGCTCTTGTCCAATGTACGTACTTATTCGCCACAGCTAAATGATGAAACTGACCAATGACATCTCTCTCTTCAAAATCAAGTTTCCTTATACGATCTCTGTGGTTGTACACATGCCGTCTAGTTGCATTGTCCTCGGGAAATTTTTCCTTAATCGCGGCCAAGATAGCACATGGCTTTGTTTGTGCCGAAGTCATGTCACGAACGAGTTTCTTTGACCTAGGACTAAGACCACTCATCTGACGATATCCCTCAGGATACACAGCAAAGTCATGGTTGTGCGTACCCCTAGTCCCAGGCAATGTGACAATCATCCAACTACTGGATCCATACACTTGCCGAGCTCTCAACTGGAACGTACATTTACAAGCCTTTGTTTTCGTATTCTTCCGAGCAGCAGTATCTAAGTCTCTTAATTCCCCTCTGTAGCGTTCACCTCGATTGCATCTTAACAATTTTACGCTTCCACTCTTCTTGTGTGACGAAATTATCAACTCAAACCCGATAGTAAGTGCAATTTGTTTTGCCCAATTAATTGCATCTGTATCACTATCAAATAACTCATCAGTGACGAAATGCGTACTGTAATCAACACCATCACCACCGAACCGCTCCAAAGGAATCTAACGAAAACAACGAAAACAATGTTAGCTTAATCTTAAATTCAAACAATAAATAATAATAATAATAATAATAACAATAAATAATAATAATAATAATAATAATAATAATAATAATAATAATAATAATAATAATAATAATAATAATAATAAATTTTTTTTTTTGTGTCTGTCGGTCGTCGATCTCGACTCACCCAAGGGTGAGTCGTCTATTGATCTCGACTCGCCCAAGGGTTAGTCGCCTGTAGAGGACGACTCACCCAAGGGTGAGTCGCGATCTACAGACGACTCCCCTTGGATGGGTCGCCTGTAGCAGACGACTCACCCAAGGGTGAGTCGAAAATCTCAGACGACCGTGCAAAAAAAATGCGCAAAAAAAATTAATTTTACCTCCGCCACCGTCGACGGCACTTCTTGATCGCCGGCAGACATCCGCGGGTTGCTTGAGTGAATGTTGATGAAGGTTGGGTATGAGAGTGGGTGGTAGAGTGGGAGAGAAGTGGTGTGAGAGTTAGAGAGGGAGAGAGGGAGAGGATGAGTGAAAAATTAAAAAAGGGCAAAATTGGAATTTTGGGGGGCGGTACCTAGTAATTTAGGGGCGGCATTTAGTAACACCCTTTATTTATTATGGAAAGTATTATCTTATGGAAAATCTCTATTATCTTTTACAGTTTATATTCTGATAGTATACCTATATTAGCTGGCCTAAATCTTCTGTAAAATATGTTGGACGAATTTTCACCTATATTCATTAGGGTTTTATAAAGTAAAAGTGTTTTGCTTTATCTCAAACTCTAGGATATCTTTTTGGAGATATTATCTTTTGGAAAATAATTTTAACCTAGAAGGAAACTGAGCCTTCACCTCCCCTATATAAGGTGGAGAATAGCTTCAGTTTACTTCATGCCTTGAGAGAGTTTTGACGTGCAAAAGAGTTTTCAAATCGTATTCAAAACATCCAAGTCGTCCATACAAATACAGTCAAGCATTACACTGATAACAACCTTTGGACCCTGTTCCCTGTCAGATCCGTTTGAGTCTTTCCTTTGCGTACTCATTGCATAATAGGTTTTCATTGTAGTCTTATTTGCTTATTAAAGAAGCGAATTGTAAGGAAGTCATTATACTCAAAGAGATCTGTAATTATTCTAGCTTAGTAATGGCCGTAGAGTTTTCCTTCAGGTCAGTGTGTGAGTTGGAAGGATTGGCAACACATTAGTAACAATGTGTGGTGTGTTAGGGTACTGTGTTGTATCCTGTTGTGGCTCTAGTAATAAGAGAAGTAGTGTGACAAAATCCCAAGTAACTGGGTCGTGGTTTTTACTCCTATTGAGCCTAGGAGGTTTTCCAGGTGAAAAAAGCCTTGTGTTATTTACTTTCAGTCATTTGCTTTGTGTTCTGTTTACTGCATAGGAACATCGACGTTGTTCTCAACATTGTTCTTAAGTCTCAAAAGTCCGTGTAATCGCGAGAAATTGGAGTCACTCTATTCACCCCCTCCCCCTCTAGAGTTCCTTAGTGCACCCTTCACTTGCCATTTTCAGAAAAACCTGCATATTCCTAAAAACCAACGAGTGGCTCAAGATCATTAACTGTTCATTTCAGACATCCTCAGATACATACATAAGATGCTTAGAGAAGTTTGCCCAAGATCGATTTTTGCTCTTGGGCAAATTTTTTACATGGTCATTTAGTCATAAATGGCTTGTCCCATTCAACACATTTTGCTTCTAAGCTCATAGCAATGTTTGCGGAATGTGGGGAAATGCTCATTGCACGCCAAGTGTTCGACGAAATTCCCAAGCGAAACTATCGCCGATGGATAGTCCTTATTGGGGCTTATGCAAAATGTGGGTTTTATAGGGAAGCTTTAGATTTGTTGAGGGAGATGCACGGAGATGGTGTAAGGCCGAATAACTATGCCCTTCCTAGTGATGTCTTAACATTAGTTGACATAATCGCATATTTATTAGCATATTTTCAAATTACAAAATAAAATAACTTCAGTTACGTAAGTCAAAAAATTATAAATCAAACTCGGTTAGACTAGATTTGAAAAACGCTTTAAAATGAGATATATATATATATATGTATATGTGTCTTATAAAAGTTGGGTCATTTCCTTGCGGTGATGACCCCTACGTGACATGAGAGAGAATGTTCGTGTGAAATATGACATGTAGACGCCATATGTGCACAACTTTGTTACATAGTTTTAGTTATGCGGTATAAAACGAGCATGAGGTATCAACTTTTATTGCACCTATACCAGTTAATGCAGAATGAGTTTATTAATTTTTTCATTAATTGAATTACTTATGAAATTAGTGTACATTTACTGTTTTTATTCTCTATTTGAATTTAGTCCAATCTCCTTACAAATGAAGGTGGTATGAAAATAAAATTTTCAAGAATTAGCATGCATCCTATGGATAGAAATCTTTGCAAAAATAAAATAAAATATATTTTATCAATAATATTAATAATTTCAAAACCTAGTATATATATATATATATATATATATATAGCGCCGGTGATGTGGACATTTGTCACATTATTAGTGGCTATTGTTTTTTCTTTTCTTTTTCCTTTTTATTTTGTTATTATGATTTTTATGGTGATCATTAAATTTTAGTAATAAATGTAATAATAAAAATCCCTATTTAATAATTGACCATTTTTTGATTTTGGGTCATCACTTTTATTAATTTTTATATTTATGAGTATAAGACTTAAGAATACTTAATGTTACCACTTTTATTAAGTTTTATAATTGTGGGTAAAAAAAAAGTATTTTGATGTGGCTTTGCGTGTAATATGATAAGGGTTACATATAAAGTCATTATTTTTATTAAGTTATATATTGTGGGTGTTATGATTTACGTGGTAGGTGATATTTTACTAATATTTGGCGATAAGCGTAGGTCATGTGACAACAAATATATTACTAATATTTATTTGTCTATCTAATTTTACAGGGATAAGCGCATGTGTGACAATAGTTACATATATAAAGTCATAATTTTCAAGTTGTAATATAATTGTGGATATTACATGGTAAGTGATATTTGACTAATATTTGTGGGGATAATCGTAGGTTATGTACTGAAATTTAACACGTGACTGATATTTGTGGAATAGGTGTCGGTATATAGTAACGTGACAAGTGTCCTCAATTTGATTGGACATTAATTATTTTTCTCTATTTATTTTTATTTTGGTGAGTAATTAGTTGTCAACATCCTATAGTAATTGTTATAGTCTATTCATATTTCTTTTTCTTTTCTTTAGATAGAATTACATTAATACAATCTAAAATGACTTTAATGTCCAGTTTTAATGTTTTCAACACGATAAAAACTCTTATTAGGTATAAATCAGATGATGAATATTTTGGGGAATAGATCCACATAATATAACAAGCGTCATAGTTGTGGGTATAAGCGCAGGTAACGTAAAAGTATCGCATTTTGATGAATGACATATTATTTTCCCTTTAAAAAGAAACAGAGGGTCTATTTCTCTCTCTAGAAACCCTAGAATTTTTTCTCAGTCCATCGCAAACATCGTGCCGCCATCTCTAAGCCACCACCTCCAGCCATCTTTCTCCTGTTTGCCTCCTTTCTTAGGCCTCTCTTTATCTAGAATATTGCTAGTCTATGCTCAGACTTTGAATTGATGATTGTTTTATATCTCTAACAATCATCTCAGGATAGTTTTTTTGGGTATCAGATTTGCTCGAAGTCGGTTGTTTCTCGATTTGTCGTCGATGGTTTTCCTCCGGTCCCCCTTGCACCGGGATTTTATCTCTTTGTGAGAGCTTTGTTGTTTGGGTGCTTTTAGAAGATGTTGAAGAAGAATTCTAAGGTGCAAAGAAGGCTTTGAAGAAATTGGTCCCCTTTGTTTGGATTGGTTAGGTTTGCTTCAATTTCAAACCATCTGTGGTTTTGATTCTTTTGAAGCTTGCTTTTGATGTGACCAAGAGATCTGGACTTGAAGATGAGGATGAAGATGATTCAATTTTAGAGAATTACTAATTTTGTTTCATTTTTAGGTTTCTTATTTTTATTGTCATTTCTTGGTTATAATTGTCTTGAGTTCTTCACCATCATGTTGGTGAAGAACATTTAGGATCATCTCTATAATAGAGATAATCCTGGTTGTCTTGCCTTTTCAAAACAAAAAAAATATTATTTTCCCTTTTTCTAGATAGTGAATTGTCGCTATTTTTTTCCAATTGAAAGAAGGTAAGTCTTTTAACTTTTAGATTCCAAATACTGAAATACACATTAAGGACATACAGTCTGATCAAATCGATTATTGTTTAATAACAAGAATTAAATAAGTTGGTATAAGCGTAGGTTATGTGAAAATTTACTATTATTTATGGGGATAATCGTTGTTAATAGGACAAGAGCTAAATATTTAATTACGTTTTTTATGAAGGTATAAACACAGGTTAGACATAAAGTTTTTAAGGATATTCTTAAATATAATGATATGGGTCACATTGGAATGACAATTTATTAAGTTATATTATATGACGTATAATTGCAAGTTAACTAACAAGTGACGGATATTATTTTATTTTTTAATCGGAGAATGATGAGTGTTATGACATGTATAACGTTTCGACTAATTACTATTTTCATTAGTCTTTATATACCTACGTATAATTTTAATGAATCTAAAAATTACGCACGGGTAAAATCCTAGTGTACATGAAGATCAAGTCTTTTTCTCCTTCTTAGGATTTTTTAGACATTGTTTGTTTTTTTTTTATACATTTTGACAGATGATCACATCATGGAAAATAATCACATTAAGGACAATAATCCTCTCACTAACAAATGTACCTTGCTTGGTTGAAAGAAACCATGTCAGGCAACACATTTTTCAGTATATCACACAAAATCTTTAAAATGCACTTGTATAACGTATTGCAACAAGCAATGGGATGAAATTTGGGAGTATATACTCAGGAGAAGTATACTTCATAGGTTTTAAGTTTAAAAGGGTAGAATTCACATGTTTCAACTTCTTGGAACGGAAGAGAACAATAGCTGCAGTGAAATTCATCTCCAACAACTTACCATGCATTTTGAATGCCGCCTACTCTGATCTCAAAGCCATCTGGCCCTGGGATTTTATGGCATCTATACTAAACATTAGCAGCGTCAGCATATGTCGGAGTTAACTTCATTTGCTGCTCAATATCGATCCAACTTGTCACCAGCATTGAAAACAATATCAGAATCTTTAGGCTTAATTAACAATATAGAAGCTTTAGGCTTAATTAACAATATAGAAGCTTTAGGCTTAACTAACAATTCATAAGCTTGTTACTTGTTGTCCCCAACCTCATCTTGTAAAACCAAGGAAGCTCAGCTTGAATATTTTATTGACTTGTGAATAGATTATCATCACCAGTTTTCAAAGTATAAACCTTACTTTATTGAGTTATATGTTTCACCATTAAGGGCATATGTTCTTTTCAACTGGTTTTTAGTTTTCCCCAGTTTGTCCTAGTTTTTATTAGGTACCAGTTACAAAATACTGTTTTATCCAGTTTGACCCAATTTTGTCCAATTTCTACCAGTTTAGTCCAGTTTTGATATTTTGACATATTAAACATAATACTTAAATATAAAATATTTTAAATCAAAATAAAAAATAAATATATGCATAAATTATTAAACATAATAATAATAATTATAATAATAATAATATTGTTGTTGTTATTTTTTATTAGTATGAATATTAATAATATATAATAATAATAATAATAATAATATAATTATTATTAGTATTTAATATTAATATTATTACTATGATTATTTTGCTATTATTATACTCTTATTATTCTAATTGGTGTTGTTATTATTATTATTATTATTATTATTATTATTATTATTATTATTATTATTATTATTATTATTATTATTATAATATATTTAGTACTATTACTATTATTATAAATGTAATTATGAAATTTTTTATTAATTTTATTATTAATTTTATTTTTATTTTATTATTATTACTATTATGATTGCTATTATTTATTATTATTTTATTTTTCTTCTTCTTCTTCTTCTTCTTCTTCTTCTTCTTATTATTATTATTATTATTATTAAGAAAACAAAAAAAAAAAATCTAGTTTGTCCCATTTTGCCCAAGTTTATCCTAGTTTGACCCAGTTTCTCCCAATTTTCACCAGCTACCAGTTAGACTTTCCGATTTTTACCAATTTTGCCCAGTTTTGTCCACTTTCTCCCATTTACCAGTTTCACTTATCAGTTGAAAAGAACGAGCCCTAAATGGAAAAGTTTTGTATGACCTCCCAACTATACCCATCTCATCTTACTTCTTTGCCTTAAAAAATATTAAAGGTCATTATTGATCTTGAGTAAATTAGCTATGGCTTTTATTTTGTTCATTTCGCAGATTATTATCCATGTTCTGAGCATTGGCTATCATCTGTGTTGTCAAATTTTCTCTCTAGCCTCTTGTTCATGGCGAAATAGATCACTTCTATCTTGTAAAGCTTCTGAAGGGCATGTTTCACATTTTTCAACTTCTTAACTACTCCCTCCGTTCCGTATTTACGTTCACAATCTTATTTGGCATGGGTTTTAATGAGCATAAACTTTGGTCTTGACTTTCCAAGCAAGCCCTACTCTAATGTTGCCTTCTGATTCTCTCTCATCTCTTAAACAACTCATTCTCTCTCCTCATCTCACCCACCACCACCACCACCCACTTTCTCTCTCCTCGAAAAACCAGATCCACTAGCACTACCATCCCCCTTCTCTCTTCCCCTCTCCTCATATCTACCCACGAACCAACAACCACCACCACCACCATAAGCACCACCCTCTTTCTCTCTGCTCAGAATACCAGATCCACTACCACCCATTCTCTCTTTCTCTCTCCTCGAAAAACCCACAAACCAACAACACCACCCCCAGGCCACCACCACCTAAAATTGATGGCCATGAAAAGAGGGAATTAGTTGAGTCTCACGAGTAGAGAAGAAAGGTGGTGGATAGGAGTCGTCGGCGAGGCCGTTGAGTCCGATGAGAGAGATCGAAGGTTGGGTGGTGGTGGTGGTGGTTGTACGGGAGAGCGATCCGAGGAGAGAGAAAATGAGTTTGGGTGATTATGGTGGTAATGGAGGGTGGTCTGAGAAGGTGGTACGGTGGTGGTGGTGGTGGTTTATGGTTTGAGGAGAGAGGGGTTTATGGTGGTGGACTGGTTGTGGAGATGGATTGAGGAGAGAGACAAAGAGAAGGGGGTTTAAATTTTAGAGTTAGTTTAAGTTAATGGGTTTAATTTAAGTTAATGATGAATGATCTATACTAAGCAGATTTTAAATGAGGGATAAAGAGTAATTTCAGAACAAAAAGTTTATTAAATAAGGAACTGTAAACGTAAATAAGGGACAAACTAAAAAGGAAACTTGAAACGTAAACGTGGAACGGAGGGAGTATTTGTAACATTTTTTTCCTGTTATTTCAACATTTCAGTCCTCCTTCACAAGAGTTAACAACAGGCTTATGACGCAAACTATGATCTAGCTACACTAGCGTAGAGAAATGATAAGATATGCCTTTAGGCAAAAAAGTCACAGCATAATACTCAAAGCTCTAGGTCCAAACACCATTCCCAATGTAACTATCATTTTTGGAATAAATTTCTGCCCCTAGATGAATTTACAATCGGTTAAAACAAGCTCCACAAGGTAACTATCATCTATATCCTCTCAAAAAAAAAAAAAAAAGTAACTATCATCTATACATTATTGCTGAAACTCATCAGTTGTCTCAGCTAGTTATGTTGACAGCTCTACCACCCCTTATCTCATGCTAGAAAAAGAACATTTTTGGAATTCCTTAATACTACCCACGGCTTAAGTATTAGCAAGGGAGCAAGCCTCTCTCGATAATGGTTTCCTGTCTTCCTTCATTCTCATTTAAACCTTAGAAAAATTAAGCAAGAAATTTCACCATTAACAAGTCAAATCACTTTGCACGTAACAAATTATGCATTAGTAGATAACAATTAAGTTGTGCAATCTAGAATTCTTAAGGTTGTAAAACTTTCGTGATTTATCTTCTTAGAACCCAACACTTTGATTGGAGATTGGATGCCCTTTGCCATCTCATTTTCTCAATATTTTTCCCTTGGTTTCCTGTTTTTAACACATGTGCCATTTTTTTCAAGATCCAACATCTCAATCCAAATATACTTGGCCACTATATGAACTGTATCAGAAGACTCAAACTCAAATATAAATCATTCTACTCAATAGTAATTTGAAAAAGAATTGACTTTAGTCATCTAAGAGAGGATCATTACGAGTTACTCCCTTGGTCCAGTTGGTTACTCCAACTTTCTTTAGAGTCAATCTCAACTTCCAAATCCATTCACCCCACTTTGGAAAAGTAACTCGGAACCAAAGGCCTATATTTCCTTAAGTATCTCAGAACCACTTCAACTCCTTCCGTCCGTACTTAATAGCTTCATATGATTATTAAAGTCAACTTTAACCACTAATTAATGTGTCAAAAAATAAAAAGAGTTTTGATAAACATATGGTTAGATGATAGATGCTTTTGAGGCAATGTCATAAGATAACATTTATGAGAGGCTCTGCCCTCTCTCTAAAACTTTATCTTTAGCTCCAACTCAGCCAGTCTCAAGTCTTCTCTCAGCCCAAATCAGTCATACTCTTTGATGCTCAACTTCTCAGATCTACACCTCACATTTTTCTCTAGCCTTCCTAGCCTCTGACTAAACTTCCATGGCCCAGTTTTCTTCCTCTTTCATCTTTTGGGTTTTTGGGTTTGATTTTCGAGAACAATCTTACGTTGATTGTATTTGGGTTTGTTTCGATCCATTCTTAAAGTAATTTTGGTATGAGGCTAGATTTCAGAATTAGGGTTTGTAGATCTAAAATTTGGAAACCCTAAAACACCAAAACAAAAAATAAAAAGAAAAAAAGAAAAAGGAAAACAAAATAATTGTGTCTCTTGGGCTCAGCCGCCCTATTTTTCTCATTTTTGGAGTGTGATTGCTCTTAGTTTTCAACCAATGGCCACCCTGGATGAGGTTGGTTGTTCCTATTTGTTTGGTTGCTCTATCTTCTTGGTTCTCTTACCATTTTTTTGGTTTGAGGGAAGCTTAGAATTAGGGTTTTTAGATCCTAAAGTCTGAAAACCCTAAAGCAAAAAAAAAAAAAAAAAAAAAAAGGGAAAAATAGTCGCCATTTTATTTTGTTTCTTTGGATGTTAATTGCTCAATTTTATAATTGTTGGCTACCATGGATGAGTCATTTATTGACAATGAAGAAGCTGGTCGTGATCCTGGCGATGAAGGAACGGAGTTTACTGCGGTCTCACTGTGACTGGCTCTTAAACAGGTTTGAAGAATTTGCAATTGATTGAAAGCATCCTTCTACAATTTTTTCTTTGGAAGTTTGGTTATGTAGTGGTAGTTTGTTGTTTTTTCGTCAAGTCTGTTGTATTGTTTTGGTTTCATTTTGAGTCTTGTACTCATAGTCATTCTAATGACCGGCTTTCTTGCATTGGTATATAAAAAAAACCAAAAAAATAATAATATGTATACCCCTTTAAACACATCTAATAATCAAAATTCATGGTTAAACATGACTACTAACTACCGAGCCTTGTTTATTCATTTTTTACATTCTGCAATCCATTTTGTCTCGTTCTACCAATAAGTTTAAATCTATTTTACATATTCTTTTTCATTTCTTTTTCATTTCGTTTCACAAATTCCGATTTACATCGTTCCATTCCGCAAAAAGTCCAATCAAATAATTTCCATTCTCCACCACTAATGGAATAATTTTGGAAAGAACCGGACCACCTAGCCCCTAATTTCAAACGGAGTATCTGAGAAGCTTGAACCCCATTAAGTCATTAGATAGACATACATCATCAACTCATCAATCAATAAGTAAAACAACGCGGTATGGATGGTTCATGGTAACATAGTATATTAGTATTCCTGAGATCGTTACAAAGTCTTATAACTTTCCAGGTGAAGATATATATAAGAAAGTTTATAACTTTACCAACCCCAAATTCTTTGCCACGCACTCGTAATTGTCTTTTCTAAGATGTCTGTTTTCTTAGCGTCAAATTACATGTAATCTAAACTCTAAAGCATTATTATTTCCACCCCACTTTTTTGCAACAACAAATTGAAGTCACGAAGGACTACTATTTACCAAAAGTCCGTGAAGCCAGCCATAGCTGTAGATCACATTCCAGAAGATCAACCAGGTACCTTATTAATCTCTTTTTTCTCTCTCCTCTGATCTCGCTTTGGTTTTTAATTGCCCAAACCCCTAACCCCTATATTATTGATTTACTTCTTGGATCTTTGGATTGTTCATATGGGTATTAGTTTGAAGATCAATAAATGGAAATTAAGGGTCAATTGGAAATTTTCCTGATAATTGCTTCTTCTTTTTTTTTTTAAATGGGTATATATTGGTATTCATGAGGAAGAATGCTGGAAATTTGCTGTTTAGTCATGAAATTCCAATGAGCCAGTATTGTTTTTATTCTAGTAATATTGGTTTACGAATTTGGATCATTAACAAAACACCATAATTTTTTTTTATGATTAATTAGTTTTAGGCAAAATAAGCTTATAGTATTAGTATGTAGCATCTCACTTGAACGAATTCCCCACAAAAAGCGCCATAGGCCCCATAAAGTTATGAAGTTGAAAAAAATCCATAAGTACTGTAATTAGATAATTTTAGGACATAGCTTTAATGTCTCAAAGTTTTAGACTTGTTATTATATTTTACCTTTTAATTTTTGATGAAATTGCTACTTACTGTCTAAACAAGCTAAGCTAGGATAACCATAATTTTATTTTAAAGAATGTGATTAGTTTTTTTTTCTTTTTTTTTTGTTTGAGGGAATGTGATTTTTGTCTAGTTATCAAGGCAGTAGGAACCATGGCGGATGCAAGCTTAACCAAGTTGATTTTTTTATAAAAATTCCTTTATGAAATTATATTTTTTAAATAGTATTTAAGAAATGGCCTATGCGTTACAATGTTACAACGGAGTACACCTACATAAATTGATTTTGGATACATCACTATCTAGGAAACTCGCAAATCATAATAGTTATAACATTGTGTGGACCATACAAGTGCAATATTCTTTTTCAAATTATTACACTGAAAAGGCAATTAGCACAACTTTCACACAAAAACTTGTATCGATTTGGAGTTAATTTGATCGGTGTTGGACCACGAAATTAATTTTTTTTTAAAATACTCGTCAAATCTCTTTGCAGCATGGCTATCCATGAACACAAACTTGTTTGTTCACCACTCTCTCTCCTTCTTTCTCACTCCTCCACCTCACCAGGAACTCAAGCTATGAACTTCACCCAAATGCAACTTTATCCATGAACTCAATTTTGTTTGTTCACCTCTCTCTCTCTTACTTTTAACTATACCCCACAACATTTTCTCTCTCCTTCCAACTTATATAAATGTTTTCTTTTTTATTTACATTAGTAAATTAAATTTATTAATAAATTGAATTATCATTCAATATACATTTTAATGAAAATCGACACTAATTAAATTAAAATTAATTATTTTTTTTGTAAATTTTAGAGCAAATATGAATTTTTAGATGAATAAAGCAATTTAGGGGAGAAAATGGATGATTTTCAAAATTATGCCAAAAAATATCAAGATTGGTCTCATTTTATAGATCACAAAAAAATATAGCCATTGGTATTTTTTTTTTATAATTTTTAGATTTTTTTTATTTATAGCCGTTTACAAAATCGCAAAGATTAATTTTGTGTAGACCAGTCAGGGCCTGACACGTGGCGCGCCAGGACAGGCGGCCTGACGCGCGTGTCAAGCCTGACGCGCTTCTCTTTTTTTTTTGGTTCAAACGCTGCAGCCTTAAACGCTGCGTTTTGCAGCGTTTGAGCCAAAAAAAAATTTAAAGCTGTGCGGTCCCCCCTGGGACACGCGTCAGCCTTGCAGCATTCCCCACCCCATGAACGCCCAATACCTCCGTTCGTCCAAAGCCAATTTGGTGAACATTTTGGCTCATGTTCATGATTCTCTCTCCTCTCTCCCTCCTCATGAACATGCTATGAACATGAATAGTGAGGCTTTTGTTTGTTCATCACTCTCTCTCTTCCCCATGAACTTGCTCTATGAATATGGATAGCCATGCTCTTAGTATCATTGATCCACAATGATCGGTAGATCAAGTTACATAATAATACAAGACATGCTACAATCTTAATGGCCAATTGGCCACAGAGAGTCACTCACAAAGTCACAATGTCCGTGGTCATGTGTGGGGGCGTGTGGAATATGGGCCTAATTCTGTATCAAGATTCAAAAGCCAACTGTAGTACACACTTGTTTCTAACGAGCAAAAAAACTGTAGTACACATTTTATTTTAATTAATAAAATTTGAAAAATCAGGAGGCATGTGGCTCAAATCTCAATGATAGATTGACTTCTTGAGCCAACTCAAGCCCCGGTTCGGCCGGATGCTTAAAAAAATTGGGGTCACGTGGATAATAAAGTATAAGCCCATAATTGAGGGAGTTGAAAAAATAAATGGGAATGATCCTAATGGAATGAACACTTAGGTTCTGTTTGATTCACCTTAATTTTACTTAAATTTAGTTCAGTTCAATCCAGTTCAGTTCAGTTCATGTGTAACTTTATTACTCATATAACTTTTTATTCCGAAACAATTTCATGATGAAAATTATGTCATCGGAAAGATCTCAAAGCATACTTTCAAATGAGTTCAATAATGACTATGTTTGGACGACTTTTAAATGGTTAACGGTCAAGTTCAAAAAATCAATTAAGTTCAGTTCAGTTCAGATCAATTCATTTCAGTTCAGTTTTACCCAGGTAAATCAAACGGAATCTTAGTTTTATATCTGTGTTTTATTTAATATCTTACTAATCTACTCTTGTTCTATGATCTAAAGGGATTTGAGATCCTCTGTATTCGTTTATTAATGTTTTGTAAGAGCTAGGGAGTGAAACATCACAGAACAGTAAAGGAATTGAAATGAAGAGGATTCTGATTGTGCATCTTCTAGTCATACGTGGCATACTAATATTTTCTATAAATGGGCGTGTTTTTACTACATAAATATCATTAATACATATTTTTACTATAGTTTCTAATTTTTTTACTACAAAAGACATAGATATATCTATCTCTTCAGAAGACATAGATCATAGACCATTAGACTATTTGATTTCCTTTTACTTAGGCCCTGTTCTTTTCGTCGATTCCATGCTGTATTCCGTTTCGTTCCGTTCCATTCCGTTCCAATCCGTTCCGTTCCGCGCCGCATTTTGTACTTCATTTTGTCTCACATATTTTTGAATTATCCGCGCCGCGCCGTTCCGTTCCGTTCCATTCCTCACCGTCCCGCACAATTCCGTTGAAGAGAACAGGACCTTAGTCACAACCTAGGTTTTTTCATGACCTAAACATTACTGTAAAAGTAATTTGAACCTCCATGTGATGTACAGGGTAGTAAGAAATAGTGTATAAATCATCATCAAATACCAAATTATTAGGAGTCCTAAAACAAAGGTTTCAAATTTCAATAAATTACCTTAAATTCAATAATATTGATATTATGGGTAGTAAATATAGCTATATTTTTATTATTTTCAAGAAATTAGTGGAGGTATATCTTGTAACATTTGAAGTAACATGCATTTTGATGGCAGAGTATACACGATAAATTCAGTAGGCAAACTTGAAGTAAGTTTCGTTACTTTTCATGCAATATTTGCATGCGGCAGAAGAATTCTTCAAACTATCAAATGGGCAGTCGAAGAGCACAAATTAAGGAAATTTGCACAAAATTCAGTGTAAGTTTCGTAATTAAATAATTTTTTTTCCTAATTGCTCTTTATGTAGACATTTGTTTATATCATTTTTGTTTGGTTGAGTGCTATTGCATAGACATATATTTTTTTGCTCGTCGTTGCATAGACATATGTTGGTTCTTCAAAATAGTAAGTTTTCTACCGAAAATGTGTTATAGTCATGAACAAGTGACTATCCTTCCTCCAAATACCTCGAATAGGACTTAAATTTAGTTAAAGACTTGAGAAAAACCCATTTGAAGTTTCTACTAAGAATAAAGACTAGCTTTTTATGTCGGATTGAAAATCTAAATTGTTGTACAAACTCGTTTAATTTCGATTTATGTTGATCCAATGAGCTGAAATTTACTAAACTAAATGAATAGAACTAAATAGTATTACGTGAGAGAAAAATATTTCACTAAACTAATAATCACTTAATTGAACTGAACTCTATGAATTGAATTAAATTAAATTGAATCAAAGTAGACTAAAATGATTCTAAAATAAGTGGAAAACAACTCACGCTAAACAAAAACAATGGAAACTCATATATGTATAGAGAAATCATCTCAACAATTCAAACCTACTCTCACATTTATTTTAAAACAAAGGTGTATGCGCCTCATTTTTTGGGCTAACCATTTAAAAATTTGATGGAAAATACATGCTCTCAAGAGTAGGTAAATATTAACGAAATCCCCAACCCTAAGCCATGTTGGACCAAATCTCCCCGATAGCGAGTACAAGTATTAATTTTGTGACCTCTAAACTAGAGGTGAACACCGGTCTGAACCGGAAAAGACCTGAACCGGAATCATAAAAAAATAGAGACCTGAACCGAAATCGGAATTATTCTGATCTAGACTGACCCGGACCTGAAAATTCAGGTCCATTCCGGTCTGAGACCTGAAAGACCGGAAAACTGTTTTGACTCTTCTTTTTAATGCTATTTCCTTGTAGCTTATACTTAATCAGAAACTCTCGATCACAACCAAATATAAATTACATAACTTCAAGATCTTGTAATCAGATGCTCCCATCAACCCATCAACCATCAGAATTCAGAACCAACCCAAACATATTCCCAAATAAAAATGCAAGTCTAGTCACAATTTTCGATTAATAAACACACTAATCAATGTTTAAGATACCCAACAAAAAAAAAGGAGTATTGAATTGTTATAAGCTCAACAAAATAAAAAAGAAAAGTTGGTCATCGAATGGATTAAACGGCAGTGAGGAACGATTGTGTTGCTCGGCCTTGTGAGCGGTCTACGGGGCTCCTTCCTTCTTGTCTTGCTTTGCTACCTTTGTGGTTTAATTTGTCCTCTCTCTTTCTTCTGGTGCACTGGTGCCTTGGTGGTGCGACTGGTAGGTGGTGGGCCTGGTGGCCATGGTGGGTGGTGGGTGGTGGCCAAGGTGGGTGGTCGGTGGTACACTTGGTGGTGAGTGTTGACAGAGAGGGTGGAGAGAGAAAGAGGAGAAGAGAGGCGTGTGGAACAAAAATGACTAATTGAAAATAAACCCTGGTGTCTTACTGTCTTCAACTAGTACAGTATATAATTTTTTTTTTTATTTTGCAAAATAAAAATTCCGGTCTATTCCGATCTATTCCGGATTTAACCCGGAATTAGACCTGAACGTGAATCATCAAAAAACGCAAATTTGAACCTGAACCGGATTATTCCGGTCCGATTAATCCGGGTCATTCCGGTCCAGATCGTCCAAAATTCCGGTCTAACCCGGATTATGAACAGCCCTACTCTAAACAACATGTGGGGGCTTAAAAATAGCTTTATGGTTCCCACCAAAAAAAAAGAATAGCTTTATGGCTATTAGCCAATGACAGAACAGCGCAGGCCCGATTGGCCCCTCCTTCCAAGTGGATTGGTTGGCCCACTTGTGAAGGTGCGTTACCAACGTGTCTCAGGCTCTCAGCTTTGCTATTTAAAATTGTAAGAAAAGAATGGGATTCCTTTTGTAAGACCATTTCTATGGCCTCACCTTTGAATCTTAGTTTAGAAGTTTAGTTCCTCGGTCATAATTCCTTAATCCTATTATTCCTGTGAATGAAAGAGGAAGCATCGCTAGGAATTTCGTTTTTGTCTTTCACATTTTTGGAGCATAGCGTATGTAGCTCTTTCCTTCAACCTCGGTCTGGTTTCATGTAATTAATAGAATATACCAATAGTTTTACAGAAGGGAAGTTGGATCAGAGTCCTAATACAGACATAAGGGCCTGACTATAAATAAGCCTAATATGAATAACTAAATATTTACATATTTCAGTATATTCTATCAGTAATGACAATTATTACACATTTCGTAGTTCCGTTTCTATAAAACTCTACCATTTGCATATTTGGAATGTTTCCATAAAATTCTATTATTTTTCCTTATGATTTCTTAGTAAAATATCATTTTACCATCACTTTTTTAAAATTTAAAACCTACATGTACTCTCATCCACACCCTCATTAATGTTGAGGGTATAAGGGAAAATCAAGTGTCAAAAACACTTTGTCTCAGTCTTTGTGCCCAAAGCAAATGATAACTTTTCATAAGAACGGAGGGAGTAATTACATTTTAATTAAGATAATTGTTGGGATACTGAATAATAACCTAATAGAGTGATTCTATTACAACGATTGTATAAAACGGTGATCTAGTTAAGGAGTCACTTTCAACGATTTAGAAGTCACTTTTATCTTCATGGGTCACCACCATTAGATGTACTAATGTACACAATAGTTTGTGATAATGAAATGATTTTTTCCCCTCAAAAGAAATGATTTTTTAACTTAATGATATCTACTTTTAAAATATGGAGTTGTTTGATAAGTAAGCATATGACATATCTATTGAAGAAAAAAACACGGTTTGTGATAAAATTTGGACTGGCTTATGAGAATATTTCTCACTGAGCTTATAATAATTTCTCAAAGATGGACTTATCAATTTTATTCCATAAACTATATTTTTTTTTCCTATAATTTCTAACTACTCCTAATTAACATGGTATTATCCTCTTATATTAATTTCACATTTATTAGTTTGAAAACCAATGTTTTCAAAGATATCCAATTTAATCAATTAGATTACAAGCTTTTAGCTTAAGTCTAGGTCGTTATAGGAATTATGAGATACCTTTTTTTTTTTTTTTATAACTTTTTTTCACTTATCTGGTCAGAATAGATGAGAGATCATTTACCAGGTTAGACCACATTAGTGGAAAAAACTGAAAAAACTTACCCAATAACATTAGATCAACTAGATTTTGTGCCCGTGCGATGCACGGGTTCTTGTTTATCATCCTCTATTATTAGAATCAATATATTGAATTTTTTTTAATCATATCAATATATAAAGTTGAATAATAGGAGTAGCAAGGAATAATAATAATCTTTTTATCAAAAAAAAATATATTTAACAAAGAAATTACATTTTTAGCGAATATAATATATGAAATTACATTTTAGGATAATAATAAAAATAATACTACTTATTATGTAATTTTTTTAATAAAATAAAATAAAAGTATTTTTGATATCTTTTTAATCACCCATGCATTTAAAGTATTTTTGATTTCTTTTTAGTCACCCATGCATTTATGATTATTTATTACCTATTCAATGACACCTTAGTGAGAACTCAATTATACACTGCTCAAGCACGGTTGGACATTTTATCCGCCGAATATAAGCACGACACCACACAACACCAATACGATACTATCTCAAATTACGACGGCCTGATAAAAGCACGCCTAGACACGACGCATCTAATTATATTTTATCAATATATATTTCCAATAAATAATTCTCTCTTCCCCTACAATATTTGACTTTCAAGTTTCAAATAGCCATCACAAAGACCAAGAACCCTTCTAATGTCTTAGTTCTCAACTAAGTTAGTTATACACAAGGTATATATTACACTCCCTTGTTTTTTCTTTTTTTTGTGTCTATCTCTTTCATCTTCCTTTTTCCCTCCTTTTTCACCATACTCATATTACCCCTTGAAATTCCAAGAAGTAAGGGGCAAATTTGTCCTCCCACTCACAGAAAACAAGAAAATGTAATATATATTGGATGTATGGGTAGCCCTTTCCCATAGTTCTTGCTTTTACACCATTATTTCCGCTCATTTTCAATCATTTATTACCCGTCATTTCAAACACATTTCTTCCATCAAAAACTTGAACAAAACAACCATTTGCACCTTAAAAAACCATTTTAAATTTTAATAGAATAAATATTTTGGATCGTTTTCACAGCTGTCCAAAATGACTGAAACTTGGTTATCTTTCAAAAAGACCCGGGGAACCCTCTCTCTCTCAGTCTTCAATTCAAGCAATATAATATTCTCATCGGAGGTCAACCCATCATCAAACAATCTCTTTCTTTTCTCTCTCCTCTTAATTAAAAACCCATCATCTTCGCTCCTTCATATTCATTAACAGACTTCTCTTTGAATCCAATAACAACAATCCCCATCTCCCTTTACCTTTTTTCACAACATTTGCACATTCTCTCTCTGATCCGAATCCTCGCACCTGACATTGCTCTCCTCTCAGGTAATTCTCTCTCTCCTTTTCTCTCTCCTTCATTTTCTCTCTCCTCAATTTCTCTCAGTCAATGACAATGGTGGCGAAGCTAAATTCTCTATAGCTTTATCGCCGTCGTTGCGTTGACTATGGGCCGACGTTTGTCCATTTCACGGTCACTGAGAAATTGCTGCTTTTGTGGTTGTCGTTCTTCTTATCAATCTCGATATGCGCATTTAGAGCGATGGGTAACCGTTTTTGGAATATTTTTTTTAATCACGCCGTAATCGAACCGAAATTTCCAATTCTGTAATTTTGAATTTCCGATTTCCGCGCAATTTCATTGTCCAATTTGGAACTTTTGTTACTGTTTATACTCTGCTATTGTTATTGTGCTGGTAGTTAATTTTTGGGCTGTTAAAGGAGTTTATTTGATGTATAATTTTATGAAATTTGCTTGGTAGATGTCTAATATTCGTTTCTGCAAATATATTTAATTTTTAGGTTGGTGTAGTGTATGTTGAACTTGATAATTGCTTGTTTTGAGTGTTTGTATATGAATTATGGTTTGACTTCACAGCTTTTGTCACTGAATTGAGACTATTTTGATGGATAACTTACTCCTAGATCATGTTTTTTTGCTTGAAACATTATGATCATGTAGTCTTTATTATATGGTTATGGTCTTTGTTAGTCATGAATCATTGTCCACTTTGATTAGATAATTTGATGATATTTGCTTGGTAGACTTTTGATTCTATTCATCTTTCTGCAAGTTTATGTTTAAGATTAGGTTCATTGTATTTTGTTTCTTAATCTCAGATTGTTGTATGGTATGGTGTATTTTTGAACTTGATCATCGGCTAATCGCCAGTTTTGAGTGTGTGTGCATCTCAATTATGGGTTGACTTCACTGCTTTTGTGACTGAATTGAGTGTATTTTGATGAATAGCTTGTTCCTAGATCATGTTTCGGTTGAAACATCATGATCTTGTTGTTCTTAAAGATTTTATGCTGATGGTGATTGTTTATAGACTATGGTTAACCTTTTGGCTGGTTTCTTAATCATTGTCCAATTTGAACCTCTGATTAACATAAATTCTTATATTGCTTAGTCGAATTTAAAATTTAATTGACTATTTATGCTTTATTAAGGACGTGGTAGTTCTTTTTTGGAGTTTTTGGAAGTTTATTTGATGAGGGTACAATGACTAGTTGGAGACATAATTTGATGAAATGTGCTAGTTAGGCTTAGGCATGTTGATTCCGTTCTCCAAGCATTCGTGACCTAATCTTTCGAGAAGTATTTGAGATTTAAGTTTATGAGTTAAGGTGTATTGTGAACTTAGCGTGTGACATCACAGCTTTTGACACTGAGTTGAACCAGTTTCGACGAATTTCTTACTCATAGATCTTGTAAACATCATGATCTTGTATTCTTTGATGATTTTTTATGGTAGTCGTCTGTTTATAGTATGGTTAGCTTCTGTTGGCCCATTATTCATAGTGCGATTTCTGCAGTTGAAAAGAACTATGGGGGATCCAATGGCTGAATCAAATGGCACTTTGAAAGAGTTCTACATTCCTGATTATATTGTAAATCCGGATTCAGAGCCCGAGACGCTTTCAGATGTCCCATGTCCTGTAATTGTCTTTGTCAACTCTAAAAGTGGTGGTCAGCTAGGTGGGGATCTGCTTGTGACATATCGTTCTCTTCTTAATCCCAACCAGGTAATTATACATGGGAGTAAAAAGATCAACATCAACTTTGAATTCTCGTGTAAAATGGCCTCCTCTAGTAATCTCATTGATAGATCTAACGTTCAGACATTTGATTCACTGAAACATGTACCAGATTAAGTGTTCGGACAAACCTGTTAATTCACTTGTTTGACTATGATGCATCTAATGTCAGGTTATTGATTTGTTGGAAGAAACTCCTGATAAGTTCCTTAGTAGGCTCTATATCAATCTGGAAAAGCTGAAACAACAGGAAGATGAATTCGCTTTGAAGATTCAGGAGAAACTGAGAATAATTGTGAGCCTCCTTTCCGATAAGTCGTCTTGTCTGTGATCAAGTATTCTACTTGTTCAATTTGTCGTGATTGTGCTGACAATGTCGTTCAAATCATTAATGTTGCTTGCTTATTAGGTTGCAGGTGGTGATGGTACAGCTGGATGGATACTTGGAGTTATTTGTGACCTTAAGTTGTCTCACCCCCCTCCTATTGCTACTGTGCCCCTTGGAACTGGGAATAACCTCCCATTTGCATTTGGTTGGGTAAGACACTTATTCTTACAATAGTATAGCTGGAAGTATTTGGAGCTCTTTTGGAAAGATGTACTTGTTCCTTGTATTGCTTGTTTACATTATTGAACTTGTGGATTACCTAGTCTGCTGGTGTTCACCTTGTGGAAGAGATGACACCTCTTAGTTCTTAACGTGGGATCATTAGCATGTTCAAGTTACTCGTGCTTATGTTTTAGACTTTTAAGTTTAGCTGCTAGTCTATTCCTGCCCGGAGCTGATTGGATGTGGTCCTATTATTATTATCCCCCTTCCCTGTCTTTTCACTCAAGTATCAACATCCAAGTATGGTTGTAGATGAGGACTCTGACATGAAGTTGTGCCTTTCAGGGAAAAAGAAACCCTGGGACAAATGAGCAAGCTGTAAAGTCGTTCTTGTATCAAGTCATGAAAGCAAAAGAAATGAAGATCGACAAGTAATGCATCTCTTTGACACTCTTAAGTCTCAATGCTGAACCTTCTGCGTCAAATTTCTTAAATAATGTCGTATTTGTATTTAAACATCTTTAAGTTAAACACCTTATCTTGATAAAAAAAAAAAATACAAAATTACGCTTATAAAGAACCAGGAGTCCTCCAGAAGTGAAGATAAAAAAATAAAAGTGCATTCTGTTACTCATCAGACAAACAGAGGGCCAAAGGAGCCTGCTGTAAGAAAGAGAAGCTAGTAAAACAGCTGGGTCCAATATGTGTATACTATCTGCTGCTTGATTCTGAGAGAGTTATTATTTCTAACCACTTTGACCACAAAGTCACACACCACAATAAATTGTGCTTCATATTCCAACATTTTTTACCTTGAAAAGTTTTGAGATTATGGTTGGCAAGTCCACTTTGTTCCCTGCAATTCATACAGTACATATCACAACTTTGTATCAAGACTCTGACTTGGCAAAAATTGACCTTGCCCATAGGGGGTGTTCATTCCTGGATATCCGAAATTTTAGATACCAAATATTGATATCCAAAATTTCGAAATCGAATAGTCAGATACCTGATATCCAAAATATAAAATTTTCTCTAATTTTTGTTCCATATTATATATTTTTAAAAATGAAATCCGAATCCATATTCAAAAAATTTGGATAATTTTGGAGTGGGTGGTCGGATTCGGATGTTTTTGAACAACCTTACCGCCCTGTACCACACCTGAAAAGCAGAGATGTATTTTGACCTGAAATTGACTTGACCAAACTCGAAAGCACTAAACCGAACCTGATCCGAGCACCCGACCGATATGTTTGCCAGGTCTGTTTGTGTGCAAATAGTTTCAAATGATCAGTGGGAATAATCTCTTCAGTTGTCTTTACTTCCAGCTGGCATATTCTAATGAGGATGAGGACCCCAAAAGAAGAAAATTGTGATCCAATTGCACCTCTTGAGCTACCACATTCACTACATGCGTTTCAACGTGTTTCATCAGAAGATTCTTCTAACATGGTACCTCATTTCTGCCACTTGCTATTTATTTACTTTCAGTAACAGTATACTAACTGATTTGGTAGTATCGATTTGAGATGGCATGTTAATAACAATGAACAAATTGATTGCCCATCTATATCTGCATGAATATGATATCATCGTTTAAAAGATAGATGTTCCTTAGCTAGTCTTAGAATCCATTCCTAAATTGTTGTGCTTAGATAGGTCATATATGCGCTCTGATCTAATCATTGTTTCATATAGCCTCTATTTTGCTCATGCACTGCTCTGTTGAGCTTCAAACTAAATTTCTTTAGTAGTACATGTCAGTTACTCACGATACTTCTGTTGATGTCTCTGTAGGAGGGATACCTTACTTTTCGCGGAGGATTTTGGAACTACTTCAGCATGGGTAAGAAGTTGATTTTGTCTCTGGAATTATTTTTCCCGATATACTCCATATACTGTTAGCAGAATGCATCAGCATTCCTTTCCATTTCAAATTGCATATTTCTGTTTTCCCTATTTTCGCAAATTAAATTCATCTTCACTTGCATAGTTGCATATCAATATGATAGCAGCCAAAATTCCCATGTCTTTCATTAACATGTGAAGGCCCACTCAATTTAAATGATTATGGGCCTACATGGATCATAGGAGCTATGGGTGCAATCTTCCCTTTGTATGCATGGCAGTATGGTGATATTTGCATATAGGTTTCGATAAAACAGTATTAATAAATGTTTTTTTTAAAGGCAGCTTTGGCATATAATCTTTTGGCACTGTATAATGACTCTTACACACTTATTTGATACTAATAAATCCAATTAATGTTTACTTAGATTTTTCTATTACTTATTCTTATTCTTATTTTAAATTTTCGCTATAGCAGATTTCAGTTTATCACATGTAATTAGAAGTGTTCAAGCATCTTTTCTTTGTCATTATGCTTCATATATGATAGTTTCTCTGATATAATTGGGTGATTTCCCTTTTCTTTCAGTATACACTGTCATAATCTAATCACCTTTTCTTTCCTTCATATGCTCAATGACCTAGCATCTTGTTTGGATTTATCTGTTAACTTCTTTGCTCCATAGACATAGATAGTTTGCAACTTAATTGCCACCCATTTATTCACATTGGGTGCTTACGTTTTGGTGTATCCTTTTGTCTACAGGGATGGATGCCCAAGTGTCATACGCATTTCATTCTGAGCGGAAGTTACATCCTGAAAAATTCAAAAACCAGATAGTCAATCAGGTGCTTAGTCCTCAACTGCTAAATCTGCAATATTTACTCAACTCTACTTTCAAGTATTCTTTTTAGGCTTGCGTGGGGAGCGTAGAGTTGGTGGCGGTAGAAATGCTTCTTGGCAATTAGTGTGATAGCGGAGCACAAGAATGTTCAGTTTTCTATGTTATCTAGTCAGACTGGCTCAAAACCGTCATATTATGCATACAAATTTATACTTGGTGACTAAAATAAGCATTACATTCACCACCAACTGAAAAAAAAACAAACTTGTCACAACATTAAGACTTGACAGCTAGGAAGCACGGACACTCCAAATGGGTGCCGTGTCCCGTGTCCAAACGTATTGGACACTTTGACACGCCTTGGACACTTGGAACACTTCGTCTGTTCTCTCTCTCTAAAACTTTTTCTAAACCCTAAAATTCCCCCATTCTGCCGGCGCTTCTTCTAGTTCTCTCTCTATATCTTCACTGTTCACTCTTTTTCAAGGCAAAATTACTACATGTGGGAATATAATTTTCTGTTTTCTATAATATATTTTAGATTCAGTGCTTTCTTTGAAGTGTCCGCGTATCCGGGATTTTGAGAATTGCCGTATCCCGTGTCTCGTGTCCGTGTACCCGTACGAAAAATTTCTAGTGTTTCAGTAACAAACTACCTATTTGCTTATGTGGTGTTACCCAACCAATAGGATATTTTTAAACCAATTTTTTTCTTTTTTCTTTTATTAAATACTCTAAAACCACCCCCCTATTTTCAAGGGTGTATTAGAGGCTAACATATCCAGGTGGTGCCAGAAAATTGCTGGTACCCGTACTCGTGCTACCTAGCTTGACAGAGAGTATAATTTATAAGCATCAGCCATATAGTCTTCTTAATTTCTTGCAGCTTAATTCATGACAAACATGGAGTAAATCCTGAGTCTGGATGTTGTTAAATTGTCTCACACTACCTCAAAATATAATTAAACCGTTCCCTGGATTTTTTTTGGTTATTACCCTTTATAACTTCCATTTACATTACATTATAAGTAGGAGGAACCTGTTATCCTCTTCTTTTTTGATACAAGCTGTTATCCTCTTCTTATATGGTTCTGTCCTTATCATTTTACACTTGCACCCCAGGGCTTACAGAGACTAGGAGGCAGTCATAGGTACGGTGTCGCTGTCGCGTGTCCAATAAAAGGACATGACAGGAGGCGGCAGACGTGTTTGACACATTAAATAAGCAATTCATCTTCAATAATGACGCTTCCACAGGTCCGTGTAGAGGTCCTTGTTTGTGTCTGTGCAACCTTGTCCAGAAATAATAGTGTGGACATAGGAAGGTACTCCAGAAGGCAAGTTGAGGTCAGGGGAGGGGAGGGGAGGGGAGGGGTTCCTGCTTCTACGTCCCTTGTTTAGATGTGTAAGTGAGCGGTAGGAGAAGGGCGGAACTGTAAAGAGTTCTTGACACTTACAAGCCTTTAAAATTAAGGCATTTGAGCCATCCTCAGTTCGTTTGTTATCTTGCCTTCTTCACTCTTCTTTACTAAAAAAAAGGCTAGGTCTGTTATCTCTGATTTAGGGGGTTTCCTGTCACTACTTATGGATAAATTAAATTCGCTTACTTCCATTTCAGAGTACATATGCTAGACTTGGTTGCACGCAAGGCTGGTTCATGGCTTCCCTTTTTCATCCTGCTGACAAGTAAGTATACTCTGAATTTTCTTCAGTATGTGAAATGTTAATGTTTTTGGTCATTGCTGTGGTGTATATTGTAGATATTGCTCATTTTAGTAAATTGGATACTAAAAGGCCATTGCTTATCCGCCGCCCCCTACCGTGACCAGCTTATAAATGCCTTACTCAGATTTTCTCATACGCTTTACTGCTATATATATGGCAAGGGTTGTTATTATATGCACAGAATTTAGACATCATAGATCAATTTGCTTTTTGTTCCTTCCCCTGACATTTACATCAACATCAACATTACCACTGTGCCTTCAAAGAGGGTCCGCCTAGGCAAAGTAAGGAGGGGTCGGTTGTACGCAGCCTTACCCTTGTGAGAACAAAGTGTTACAAAGAGGCTGTTTCCGTTTGACCCTTGATCCGAAGTGCAACGACCATCGGCAACTTCATAATAAATAAGAAGTGCAGACAGTTTTATGAGCCATTTTGATTTAGTCCATTATAATCCAAAGCCAAAAGTAGTGAAGCTTTTGGCTCCACTGAAAATGGTGGACACCGTTCCTTCCCTGACATTTGTGATGTATTATTAATTGAGGCAAACAGGAATAGGGATTTGTGATACATAAATTGAGTCAAAGACTATTTTTTGTGAAATGTGTTCCCGTAGTTTTTGTTAACAGTGTTTTTTCCTTTCGCTTAGGAATATTGCTCAACTGGCAAAGGTGAAGATCATGAAGAAACAAGGTGAATGGCAAGAACTTGAAATACCTCACAGGTAAAACAAAATATGTTGCCCAAACTAGAGATTTATCTCTGCTCGTATTCTGGTTCTTTGTTGTTTGATCTATATCTACGATAGAGGAGGATATTTCACCCTTTCAGCATGATAATTATATGTTAACATGCAGGAATTCATCTTTAAAGACTAATGTCATACCTCATATTTGGAGTGAAGAGTCACTATCCTACTTGATGAAACATGAAAGATGACTATCGTTATAATTGTTAGACCTGCTAAACTCGATCAAACCTGAAAAAAACTGACTCGAAGTGCCAAAAACCTGACCCACCCCACACCTTAAATTTTTGTTGATTACCCGAAACCAACCCAATCCGATTCAATTCTGGGTTTTTATATACCTATAAATAAATAGGTATTGTGATGGTCTGTTTCACTATACCTTTAGTAGCTTTGAAAGATCTCTTTTGCTAGGCAAACATCAATTATTTATTGGGTTTAAGTTTCTCCATGAAGTCTTACTGTTGAACCATGGAATAATGATATCAATCCTTTTTCTGACATTATCATGTTGTGTAGAAATCTCATCTCTACTTTGGCGTTTGTGTGGAATACTTAGTTGATCTACTAACTTTTTATCCTTTAATATATGCAGTATCAGGTCAATTCTATGCCTTAACTTGCCAAGTTTCTCCGGTGGACTCAACCCTTGGGGCACACCAAATAAGAACAAAGTACACGATGTTAGTTACTATATCCTTTCTTTAGAATTATCATACTATCTATAAAGATGCCCGCATCCAAATAAAATCTAGTATCTATAAAGATGCAGCTTCTCTCTTCCCCCCTCCCCCCACAAAAACAGAACGAAGAGAAGAAAAAGGAAAGTTATCATAAAATAACACCCGCCTCCAAAGAAATGAATTTTTGTTCTAACAGAATCACGCACTTGGCTGGAACCTTTTGTCTGCAGAGAGATTTGACTCCTCCATATGTGGATGATGGCCTTATTGAAGTTGTTGGCTTTAGAGATGCGTGGCATGGGCTTGTTCTGCTAGCTCCAAATGGCCATGGAACCCGTCTTGCACAGGTAAAATTGCCACTTTTTTTGTTGCACGAAGTGCCAAATATTCTGATGAATGAATTAGTTTCATTCTGCATTTATAAACCATCAAGTTTCATCAAGGACTCTTGCCATTTTCTGTTGAAGACTGGCAATGCAGATTAAGAACCGCACTATAACGCCCAATGTTCATGATAAAAGGTAATTCTCTGACATATATTAGATGGTGGAAGTGTTTTCAACAAGCACTTTTCTGAGGGCTAGTACAGATCTTCCGACGGCCATACAGAAAAATTTACTTCCATAGGTCTGAATTGCAAATGATTGGGACAGGAGCAAATGTGCTATTTGATTGTCATTCTTTTGGAAGGTTGCAGCCTTAGTCAATAATGGCCAATTGTTTAGCTAGATTTTGTGGGTGCCTCTCCTTGGGGATTGGCAATTGAAGTTAAGGTGTTGGCATTTGGTTATTGTTGGAAGTATTTGTTAGAGCTAAGTTAACTAAGGTGATTAGGAACCAATCGTGGGTTGGTCTAGTGGTGCCAGGGGCAAGACTTTGGTAGGGAGGACCAAGGTTCGATCCCCCACAACTACGATTGGGAGGAGCGCAAAACCTTAATCCCGGGACCAGCTCCGGAATATTGGAAAATATTTACCAATGTTTTATTCACCAAAAAAAAAAAAAAACAATGGTGATTAGGAAGCAAAAGGGCCTAAGGATCTTCGCAAACATGATTGAAGAGTGAAGACAATAGAAGCTTATAAGTCGAAAGGATTCCTGGGCAGTGAGAAGATCTTCACTGGGAGATGTCCAGCTCACGTTGTATGAACTGTCGAGCTAATGGACCTAAATATGTTGGGAAGGGGAGACCCAAAAACTTTGATATTGTTTGCATTTCCATTTATTTTTAAAACATGGTCATTGCATTTTAAAATAATTCACACCTATATACTTTAGATTTAGAAAAATGGAAGATAGTTTAATGAGTGAAAATGTCTACAAGAGGATAGTTCAAACTTGGTGTGGGTAGCCAAGAATTGAAGTTGAGACATATGTTTATGGCGTATAAAGTCTCAAAATTCACGTGTCACATCTGATCACGATGTTAATTCTAACTCCTTAATTTCATTCTCTTATGCTTCCGGTTTAAATGTACATTTCCAGGCACATCGTATTCGTTTCGAGTTTCACAAGGCTGCAGCTGACCATACATTCATGAGAATTGATGGAGAGCCATGGAAACAACCCCTACCAAGTGACGATGACACTGTTGTGGTGGAGATCTCACATCATGGTCAGGTGAACATGCTTGCCACTGACGGCTGTCGCTCAAAAAGTATCTATGATCCAGCTTCAGTTCATCACAGCGGATCACTGGAAGATGATAATGAAGATGATTCTGTTGCAGAAGGTGAAGAGTGGAGGAAATTTGGTGCTGCTGACACGTTCAGGATCCCAGATGAAGTCGACATATCGCATCTGAGCTAGAGCCCCTACTGTGGATATTGGATAAGATCAATTTATTTGCTCATTTGCTTATGATGATATCTTGCAAGAGTATCCTATCTTTTGCTCTGACTGATTTATTGTGGCTGGGACTGGGGAAAAGGGGGTTGTTGCTTGTTGGTCTGGGGTTTGCCACGTCTAGAATCGAGTGAATGTAAATCATCTTCAAACTCATCCCAATGTTATATTCTCGTTATTATATCCATTATTGAACATGTCTAGTTTTCTTTTGTGACATCGCATACGGGATGCTTACAGCCAATTGACTAAGTCATGTCTAAATCAATCAATTCTTCCTTAGCTAATGCGCAGAACTTTGGAACTGGGTTACACACCACGCACTTACGCCATGAACCTGGGACAAATTGGCACCAAGGTTACAATCTGCTTGACACAAGGAAGGGATTTGATTTGTGATTGTAAGGATACCCCTGCGAAGAAAAAGTAATTAAAAGGAGTATGAGCAATAAGGTGCAGTATTGTTTTGCAATTGAGTACATTTCTGGAGCTCCAAATATATCCTCTGGAATTGCAGGAAACCTAAAGTAACGAGTCTATTTTTCACTGGCAAGTAAAGAATCAATAAATACACTTGCGAGCAACCTGAAATCTAAGCAAGGAGAGGACAAATTGGTTTTACAGCTTGAAATTTGCTTCTCTATGTTATATATAAGAGCAAAAATAGATTTAAATACACAGAAGGTTACAGGTGCAGCCGGACATATCAGAATATATTGACATCATAGTTGTTCACACAATAGTATGCTCCCAATCAATTTGCAACTGCCTCGTTAGCCTTCTGAACTCCAGTTCTCTCTTCTTGTTTCTTCTTCTCTCTGTAAGGAAAGGGGGAAATATAGACAAATCCATTAGATGGTGTTCTTACCTTCAGCAGTCCCATACACCAGTTACATAGAACTGCCCTATATATAAATGAGGACGCGATCCCAAACTGAAGGAAGTGACGCTTACCTAGCCACATATTCCTTCAACAGCTCTTTAGCTTGTACTAGCTTTGATAATAGGTTGCGGTATACGTCAAGATCCCGGTCCACATTTTTCTTGTTTACATTTAAAGCTGCACAGAGCTGTTGAGAAACAACAAGAACGAGAAGTTTTTTTTGAGTAAGAGTAAGCCTTTTTGGTTTGCATTTCTAAGCCATCAAGGGCAAAGTAGTATGGGCAGTAAGGGACATTATATCAGGACTTTCATGTAAGCTAATGTGAAGGTAATTGAGCCGAAAGCTCCAATCAATAGATCAGAGTAGTCATGCAGATGAATCAATCAACTCGTTCTGTGCATGTTTCCTTGAAGGTGTGACCTAATATAGGACCCGTTTGGCCTAGCTTCTTCCAACTTCTCCTCCTCCCAAATTTATTCTTGCTCACCGCATTTTCATCCACTCCCCCCTCCATTTTCAACTTCTAAGAAGTTGAAAAAAAGCTACAATTGGACTAGAAGGAGAAGTTACAAATTGTAACTTCTCCTTCTCCTTCTACTTCAAGTTTTATTTCAACTTCTAAAAGTTGGAGGGGGAGGAGGGGGGTGGATGAAAATGGGATGGACAAGAATAAATTTGGGAGGAGAAGTTGAAATTGTGGGAGTTAGGCCAAACGGGCCTATAGCCTGCATTTCTTATAGGAATGGAGAAATTTTATATGCCTTATCGAACAAATCCGACTCCCTTACCAGAAGAGTGGAAGGGGAAAGAGATAATAAGTTGGTATAGTAAAGAAAAGGGGAGACGAACAGAACTTTGTAACAATCCTTGTCCACTTGGTGACATAAAAGTATACTAGCTTAGTAGCTATTGGTGAATGGTCACTAAATGCAGATTGTGGGATGCAAAGGCAACTATGTGAAGGATTCGAAGAAGACATAGGGTGCATTAGTACTCAACAAAAACTCAATATGCTAGATTAACCTAAACAGGGAATTATTTGCATCAGCCATCTTACTTGGGTAACTCATGCCAGTGACAATAAATTTAAAACTGGAAGCAAAATCCAAGAAGATAATGAATATGTAGTGCATTGCATACCCTTAGGCAAAGTGCAAAAGTATTATTCAGAATTATAGAGTTATGAAATAGTCCAAAGATCTGACCTTTTCTAAGATGGTGGGGTCAGTAGCATTAGCCAATTCAAGGAGACGAAACAGACCAATTGCAAAGAACCGACTGTAGCTAAAACTTCTACCAACAGCTCTTGTAGCAATATCTTTTAGGGAACTCTCAACCTCGCCGTCTCTTGATGCAAACTCGACCAATGAAGCAGGTGTCTGAGCACGAGCCCACTCCTCCATTTTCTGTGCATCTTTTCTAATGAATAAAAAGGATTTATCATCACAATATGCATAAGCCCTTCCAAGGTGTGCAAAAATATCCACAATAAAAATCCAGAGCGACTGCCAAACTTTTCTTAAGTCATGTTTTCTTACTATCTCAAAGAGTGATCTAATAGCTGAGCAGGAGGACAGAGAGGTTAGAGCCTAGAACCCTACTTGCAGAAGGGAAGTATATGACTACATGTCACTATGACCAGGAGATTAAAGTTCTTGAAAATGAAGATGATTACTGAAAATTTTAAAAATCCATTAACAGCTTAAATTTTCTGATGTGTTTGATGGTACATAAAACAGGGCGATATTGAAAAAGAAACACAGACAAATAACGCAAACCTGTACTGCTCTGGATCTTCATTTAGTGCCTCAATGTAAGCTTTGAAGATCACATTCCGATCTTCATCACTCGGGTATCCATCCATCAACTGATCATAAACGGTAACAAATCCAAGAGCAAACACGGGATCATATCTATATGTCTTCTTGTATCTCATCAGGTGTTGCTGCACAATCAACTCCTGTAGCAAATTATTGTAGATACTAGGAATTGGTCGTTTATAAACCTTAAGAAAATTTGACTTCGTCTCAGATACAGTTGGGATTTCTGAAAAGCAAACAAACATTAAATTTGTCAATGAACAAACAACAACAAAAACAGCAGCTTAGCTAGATCTCTTTTGTGATTTGAATTGCAGCCGTCCCTTAATTATCCTGGAGCAGAGATGAAAAACAACACAACATTGTTCTCAACTATCTCTCTATGCAGTTACAGAAACCCATACACTTTAAGTATAATGAATCTCCGAAAAAAGATGCACCTCATGTCCATTACTCTAGAGAACTATCATGAAGACATGAACTACAGTTGAGACATACTGAAACAGTCTAGATGGAAGACAATTTCTTGAAAAGGTTTACAAGGTTATTCCTGCAACTTACTCCTATTACTTTGTATATACAATTTCCTGTGATTCAACATTACTTCATGGTGATCAGTAGTTTAGAAAATAATATGCATTACACTCCCTCTGTCCTAACTTATTTGTCAACCATTGACTTCTGTGGTCAAACTTTGCTAACTTTAACCATTTGAGATATATATATATATATTCATTTAAGATGTGAAAATACTCTTGTTAAGCTTATTTCTTAAAGTACTTTCACATGATTTTACGTTTGTATATTTTTCACTAGCACATAATTTTATTTATAGTCGAAGCTTTTTCATGTAGACCCGAAATGTCAAACAGGCAAATAATTTTGGACAGCGGGAGTCTAACAGAACTTAAGTCTAGTTGATTTTCATGTCACACAACTGGGGTGAGTTCCACATTTATAAGTGATCTTCAAACTGTTTGATTAATAAACTTCTTCAATGAGCTTGTACATCCTTAAGATGAGTCAACTCAGTCAAGTGCGAACATTCGTACATCTCAAACTACCAGAAATGAACTGCAATCACATTAAGCAATGGACGACAAAGCACAGGATGAGTGGGTAACATGCTCACTCATGGTGGCAAGAAAAAAGGGTTGGAAATAGTGCTGGCAAAGATCAAGGATTCGACCGATCCAACTACTAGGTTTTTTGCTTTCCAAATACTAGAAAGCCATCATGTTTTTGCTTATGAGGTTGACTGTCTAAGGCATATGCATATCCCTTTGCATGAACGATATCTTGCTCAGAGAAACACCACAGCGGGAATGAAAACTCAAGACTGGCATCTGGGAGGAGTTACAGCAGAAGTGCAGCACTATTAGCATGGCCTCTTCTAGATGATTAGGTAATTTCTTAATACAAGGTTGTAGTTTGCATGAGTATTACATTATCATAATTTCTTGGATAAATATCGTATATCACTGTTTACAATTTTATCTTCGTAAGATAAACTCAAGAATAAAATGAAAGACTCGTTGGTTTTGTCCACATTCAGAATGAACTGATACAAGATTTTGGTCTCCTTGCAGAATCCTAGGAGATCGGGTTCAGCATAAGATCATATTATTAACTTGATTTCGTTCTTTCCCTAAATTTTCTTTGATTTCTCCAAAAAAGTAGCAATCTGGCTATGTGGAAGCATGGAAAAGGCGCACTGCAAGAGCTTTAAAAGTGGTCACTTTTTGTAAGTAGTTGATGTTTTATCTAACCATGCTAAAAGATATATTTGGAACTGATGCAGGATGAGAGGGGAAAAGGAGGGGTAATTAATTTCAAATTACCAAAATGTGTGACAGAATATAGGAACATTATTGAAGGAAAGATTGACATGAACAGCTACGCAGCATTTCATTTCATCTCTAGAAGATCTTTAGTACCAGGACTCATACACACTTGCTCTAGGCAACAACCCAAAATGTTCTTATGGGACGGGGTCCAAGTTATCACAGCATGTTATACAGGGAATCTAATTCCCTTGAGTATCAGGTGCTCTGAAACTAATCACTTGGTTTGCTCTCTAGATTAAATGCCGTGGTGAGAAGCAAAAGCCTTAAATCACAAAAGTCATTGAGCCTTGGCTTGTTTGCTTCTTGTTATCTTTTTTCTCTTCTTTCCCTATTGGTACTTTCTGACCTTGCTCCAAATATGTCACATGAACTCTTCAGTTCACTAAATCTACCAAGTCGAATAGTCTTTAATCAAACGTCGAAATGGATACGTAACACTACAACTTGGTGAAGATAGCGCAAATGTCGAGAGACAGTCAAATCTCAAGCTTGAACATCAAACTGTGTTGGGACAATTGTAGCCTAGTATATCTAGCATAGTTCTCCAACTGTCCAACAGGATAACTAATATTTTTAGTATTTCTCTTTACCCCTTGACTACCAAAAGTACCCCTATCATATTAATTCACAGTTTACCAACCATCTCAATTCCTAATTTCTCAATCATGCAACTTCCCTTTGTGCACAAAATACTAAATTTCAACTTCACCTTGTACGACAATGTATCTAATTCCTATCCATTCCATACATTATACAACCCATTTTCTACCAGCAATTCCAATTTTCAACAAAGAAATGCAACATTTCAAGTTCTTTTTAATCATACATTGAGCCAATAGACTAAAAAATCATACCCTACAGTCCCAAATGTGCAAAATCACTCATCAATCATTTAACCAAATAAAAATAACACTCATTAACTTCTTCCAATCTTAAATACCAACAAATTAATCACCAAATTAAACTCAATTCAACTAAAGATTACACAATACCTGAACCAGAGGACATGCACTGAACAACCAAACCGCGACTCGAACTCGAAGCTCTAACACCCTCAAACGAGAAATTCGACCGCAAACGAACAGTGTCAAAAGAAGAAGCAAGAGTTCGCGTTGAAGAAACGCTCACTTTTCTCTCAAATGACTGAGCTAATGCCGAGAAAGACAATGATGTTACAGCCGCCATTGGAGACAAACCAACCAACCAAAGCTCACCCACAAAGTACTAAGAAAAGAGACAAAGAGAAAGAGAGTATTTTGGGTCAATTTGGTTCAGATTGAGAAAAGTTTCGCCATAGTTGAGATAAAAGTGAGCTTTTTTTATGTTTTTTGGGTTTTCTTCTGTTGTTTCTCGTCTCTCTCTCTCTTGATGGGAAAGGCAAAGGGGAGAAACTGGGAGAGTCTGAGAGGCTGAAATTGGAGCAGATTATCCGAGTTTTATCATTTTGGATTTTTTGGGAGTTTATTTTAATTTTATATTTTATTTATCCAACTATGATGAGCCATTATGAAAGAGACACGTAGCCTTTCAGTAGTTTTTTCTGAAAGCATTGGCTGAGACTTGAGAGTGTTGATTTTGACCTCGCACATCGTAGGTTTGTTAAGGACGAGTTGGATGTCGTTTGGTGCAGATTTTTTTGGAAGATTGGTTGGGTTTGGTTTTTAACATTAGCGAAAATTTGAAGCCACAAATCTTCATGAAAGTACTTAGGACAAAGTTATAGGTATACACTAGGACTTGTATCTCTTCATTCTCTTGTCTATAGTTTGATCAATGTTAGTGTACCGTGGAGAAACATGTCACTAGGTAAATAAGTTGTTTGTTGTTATTCCCGGAGAAAGTAACAACACCCCCACCCCCACCACCCCCACCCCCCTCCACTCCCACCACCCCCTCACCCCCTCACCCCACCCCCCCCCCTCCCCCCCAAGGTCGGTGATCGCCGACCGCTCTACAAAGGTCGGTGACCGTCGACTCAACCCAACCCAACCCACTCGGGGCGTAATAGAACTCCGACCATTTCGTCGGAGGCTTTCAACAGATCCCTCGCGAATTCTCACCGCCGTGGAGTAAGCGTGGACCTGTGGTGTGTGGCTGTAAACACCCGTACTCGCCGGAGGAATTTGTGCCAACCACCACCAGTCGGCAACCTCGATGATTGACGCCTCACTAACAGCGTCCACGGAGCTGCGACAGGGAGTCTGAAAAGTCGAGCCCAACGACACAGTCCCTCGGCCCAGAACAACTCCTCCCGGAGCCAGGTAATATCGCCGTGGTGAGCACCGGCGACCCCATCTCCACCAGTATTGAGTCTCCCATTAAAATCCAGTGGTTTTTACCCCCCTCAACGTTCTTTTACTTCCAGACCTCCTTTTTTTTGGATTTGACCCCTGTGCAGTACGCCAGTACCTAGTAGCCTAGTACTGTTAGCTAGCTTGATTTTTTTTATTATTTATTTTATTATAGTATTTAGTTATTGTTGTGTTGTTGACTTCTTTACCCAGTGAGTTTGTGACTTAAATTTTGTACACTTATTTGTACGTGACCTACGTGTTACTTTTCCTACTAGTAGGACTTGGTCACTTTACCAGCCAATTGGTTGGTTATTATTATTATTATTATTATTATTATTATTATTATTATTATTATTATTATTATTATTATTATTATTATTATTATTATTATTATTATTATTTAGTTATTTATTTATTCATTTATTTATTTATTTGTCTGTTTGTCATTTTATTTCCTCCGTGTGCAAGCTTTATTTTTATTGTTGTAATTACGATTTGTGTTACCTAGCTGTTTTGTGTGATAGAATTCAACATGGTTTTTGTGTCTAGTTCTTGACTTGACTGCTAGACATTTTTGTCAGTGTGGCGTCGTTGGGTTCTCTTAGTAGAGCTAGGGCTAATCCTTTGGTGGGTTTTGGGCCTCGAGGGAGGAGAAATGATGCAGATAGATTGCGTTTTGGAACATGAAATATAGGGACACTCACAGGAAAATATATGGAGTTAGTGGAGATTCTAGAAAGATATAAGGTTAATATTGCGTGTGTTCAGGAGACTAGGTGGTCAGGCGCCAAGACAAAAGAGATCAATGGGTTCAAACTTTGGTATTCAGGGTGTTCGAGTCAAAGGAATGGGGTTGGAATCTTAGTGGATAAAGAACTTAAGCAGCATGTTGTGGTGGTTAAGAGAGCTAATGATAGGATCATGTCTATTAAGGTGGTGGTGAAGGATGAGATCTTTCATGTCATTTGTGCTTACGCACAGCAAGCAGGATTAGATATACAACTTAAACTTCATTTTTGGGAAGAGTTAGATGAGGTTATTCAACAAATTCCCCCTAGTGAGAAACTCCTTATAGGAGGAGACTTCAATGGACATATAGGGGCTACTTCAAATGGGTATATTGATGCACATGGGGGTTTTGGATATGGAGTTAGGAACGATGGTGGGACTTCGATTTTAGACTTTTCGACAGCGTATGACCTAGTGGTAACCCACTCCTTCTACAACAAACGAGATGAGCACCTAGTTACTTTTAGGAGCAGTACCGCAAGGACCCAGATTGATTACATTCTTGTTAGACGTGGTGATCGGAGATTTTGTACAGATTGCAAGGTGTTACCAGGTGCATGTGTGTCGACTCAACATAGAATGGTCGTTTTAGACCTTAAGGTAAAGGGGTGGAAGAGGAAGAGAAATTCACACAAGTGTACCAAAATCAAGTGGTGGAATCTATAATGGACTTTGGGGAGTCAATTCAGAGCCAAGGTCGAGTCAGATAACATTTGGAATCAAGAAGGAAATGCGAGCCAGATGTGGAAGGGAGTGGCAGATCTCATTAGACAAGCTGCAAAGCAGACCTTAGGAGTTTCAAGAGGGCCGGCAAGTTGTAGGAAGGAATCTTGGTGGTGGAGTGAGGACATTCGACAAAGAGTGACAACTAAGAAGGTGGCTTACAAAGCCCTAATGGATAGCATTATGGAAGATGAAAGGGTGGTGAAGCGAGAAATTTACAAAACGGCAAAGAAGGAGGCAAAGATATCCGTTGCAGAAGCCAAAAACAAAGCATATGAGAGTTTGTACCAAAAATTAAAAACCAAGGAGGGAGAAAAAGACGTCTTCAGGTTGGCAAGAGCTAGGGAGAGGAAGACTAGCGACTTGGGTCAAGTTCGTTGTATTAAGGATGAGACGGGACGAGTACTCGTGGACGAGGCAGGAATCAAAGGAAGGTGGCATAGGTATTTCAATGAGCTTTTTAACAACGTTGGGGATGGCGACATTTCCTTGGGAGGTCTTACCACGTCCGAGCAACACTGTATTTAACTATAGCTTTTGTCGTCGTGTTACAAAGGAAGAGATCAAAGGGGCTTTGGGAAAGATGAAGAGTGGTAAGACAGTAGGACCCGATGAGATACCCATAGAGGTATGGAAGAGTTTAGGGGAAGAAGGTTTATCTTGGTTAGTTAGACTTTTCAACACGATTCTCAAATCGGCAAGGATGCCAGAGGAGTGGAGGCTCAGTACATTGATTCCCCTATACAAGAACAAAGGACATATTTAAAGTTGCAACAACTATAGAGGTATTAAGTTACTCAGTCACACCATGAAATTATGGGAGAGAGTAATGAGAAGAGACTAAGAAAGAGTACCCGTATCTCAGAGAACCAATTTGGATTCATGCCAGGGAGGTCAACAAGAGAAGCGATTCATCTGCTTAGACGTTCTATGGAGTACTATAGAGATAGGCAAAGGGACATGCATATGATTTTCATTGATTTGGAAAAGGCCTATGACAGAGTGCCTAGAGAAGTTATGTGAAGGTGCTTGGAAGCCAAGGGGGTTCCAGTCACCTATATTCGAGTTATTAAGGATATGTATGACGGAGTGAAGACAAGGGTTAGGACTACAGGAGGGGATACTGAGCATTTTTCTATAGATATTGGGTTACATCAAGGTTCATCGTTGAGCCCCTTCTTGTTTGCAACAGTTTTGGACGGGCTTACTAAGACTATTCAAGAGGGCATGCCTTGGTGCATGTTATTTGCTGACGACATTGTTTTGATTGACGAGACACGAGAGGGTGTTAATGCTAAATTGGAACTTTGGCGGGATACACTAGAGTCAAAGGGCTTTAAGCTGAGTCGGACAAAGACCGAGTACTTGGACTGCAACTTCACGAGAGATAGGGTTGCCTCGGATGTGGATATTAAGATTGGTACGGAAGTTGTACCAAAGAGGGATTGTTTCAAGTATCTTGCATGGTTCAGTTATCCAAGGCAACGGCGAGATTGATGACGACGTGACCCATCGTATCAAAGCGGGGTGGCTAAAGTGGAGGAGTGCTACAGGAGTTCTATGTGACAGGAAAATTCCACTAAAATTGAAACGTAAATTCTATTGTACAGCCATTAGGCCAGCTATGCTTTATGGGGCATAGTGTTGGGCGGTGAAGCAGGTGCATGTGCAGAAGATGCGGGTGGCCGAGATGAGGATGCTTCGTTGGATGTGCAACTTTACAAGAAGAGACAAAATCAGGAATGAAGTGATAAGAGGCAAGGTGGGAGTGACCGACATCGACAACAAGATGCGAGAGACGAGGCTCAGGTGGTTTGGGCATGTTAGGAGGAGACATCAAGATGCCCCAGTGAGAAGGTGCGAGAGGATTTTACTTAGGGATTGCAAGAGAGGAAGAGGGCGCTCGAAAAAGAGCTGGGGAGAGATAATCAGGTAGGATTTGACTCTTCTAGAACTTACCGAGGACTTGGCCCTAGATAGGAAAATGTGGCGTAGTAGGATCCGTGTAGAGGATCCTCGATAGAGTGTGTGATTTGCATTGCGTAGGATCTCGAGCTTGCGACTTTTTGTTTTCTAGCTTGTAGTTATCTTCTTCTTTTTAGTTGTTTATGGTAGTAATATTCTGTTTTGGTGTGACTTTGCTTTCTATCCCTCACCCTTCTGTTTATGCAATATGTCCTTCTTCATTGCATGCACTCTTGAAAAAAAAAAACAAAAAAAACAAAACTTTTTGCAAATGTTTTAAGAAAAAAAAATTATTTTTGTGGGTCTTTTGGAAACAGTCTCTCTACTAGGCGACTAGTTAGGGGTAAGGCTGCGTACATGTGGACCTCCCCAGACCCCGTCCTAGACGGGATTTATACTGGGTCGTTGTTGTTGTTGTTGTTGAAAGTGAATGGCTCAAATTACTCCTAAGGAGATTTTTACCCAATGCATGTACTGTATACGGTACAATGTCATGTTCTCAAAACGGAATGGTGCGGGATGGTGAGAAACGGAACAGAACGGAACGACTCGAAACAGAATGGAACGGAACGGTACAGAATGCAATATGGAGACGATAAAAAGAACAAGGTCTAGATATACTATGTTATAATGATGAATGCACTATATATTTATCTATACATATATCGGCTCCGCCCCGATCCTGATAATCTATAAGCCCGAGGTGGAAAAGAATGAGGGTCTCAATGTATCAATCACTTGTTCCGTTACCTAAGAAAATTCAATTCAATTAGTAGTGGTTTGCATCACTTAAAAACTCATCCAATCTCCTTTGAGGCACTATTCACATGTTGAGATTGATCTCTACAAGTTTCCATTCTAAAAGATAAGAGGTTCATTGTCCTTTCCTCGTCCCGACACCAGCATGAGTTATATTTTTGCTCATCACCATATGCTCACATAATTTATGCTTTAAACGGGGTCATGAAATCAGTGGCGTACCCAGAAAATCTGAAAAATGGGTGCAACAATTTTTCTTCGATTTTTAAGTTTGGATTTTTTTTTGATGGGATTAAGTTCGGATTTACATATGAATTTAAAACTTTTCCGATTTTTTGAATGCTATATTAGTAACATTTTTAGTTATCGGTATAAAAAAAAAGTACTGGCTACTCACGTAGAAATAGAAAGAAAAAAAAAGGATGAGATCAGAATGGCAGAATGCTAACTCCGCTTTTTAAATTATGTTGCATGAAGTACTCACATAGAACAAATAAAAAAGAAGAAAAAGGACCGGTGGACGTCAACCAGTGATCGACAGTCACGTGAATATCAATGGATGGTAAACAGGTGGAAATAAGGGAAAAAAATATCCACTTCTATACCCCCGATTTGCAACCCGCTAATTGCTTCATGTGTCATTCGCATAAGATTCCATATATTGAGGTATTTGCTCTATGCGTCATCCGCATAAGTTTCATATAATCGAATAAGATCAATCCGCGAATGTATCATCCATGTACATTCCTAACCATAATTGAACCTCTCATCGACATGGAAGGCGACCTCTCGAGCCAATGAACCATCTTCTAATGCCCCTTTCATAAACATGATTGACACCCCCAATGCGCCGAGGATGGAGCTCCACCAAGAGTCAGGCCCATCCAACCTCAAGAGAAAAGAGAGAGGAAGGTGTGTTGGGCTGATTATTGGTGGCTCATTTTTTAGTTGCCCAATCATTATGACCATTTAGAGTTTTGGGAACCCTATGAAGACAGAAAAATTCAAAGACCCACTAGATTTTGCGGCTTTGATGACTGACCATCGTAGTCGAGGACTTAGGCGAGTCAGAATGACCGACGACACGGCTACCTACCACCAACCCCCAGCCATGGAACCCAACAACTCAATAGTAAATAAGAAGAGTTTATAGTATAAAATCTGGAACTTGGACCGACCACCATTATAGGCGGCCCAAGAGGGCCACCTCGACCATCGGTTCAGCGGGGGATAAAGTCAGATCTAGGGGAACATGTAAAAGCGTGGTAGATTAAGACCGTTCAAAGTCACGAGTGGAAGCAAGAAAAAAAAAAGGAGAGTAGAGGAGAAAAAGTGAATTATAGTTGATCAGTGAATATGTCTGTTCAAATAAGTTTGACCGAGAGAAATATGTGAGAGGACTAGTGATTCTAAAAGAGTAAATGTATTTGACCGTGAAAGAGAAAAGAGAAAGAAAAAAGTAAAAAAAAATAAAAAGAAAAAGGTGAGGAAGAAAAAAAAAACAATTTAATTACCAAAAATGGGTTGCTTTATAAACTTATTCCCAATATGGTGTTGCTTTAAAACTAATTCCCAATATGGCGTTCTTTATTTACTAAAGCTACTCTAAACTTTTAGAATTTGCAAATTGACCCCCAATGTTGTTTTTATTTCGTTTTTAGACTAGTTATCTTATAAATGACTTATTGGTACTGGTTATCACACAATCTACTACTTATATCACAAATAATATATCTTCTATGGTCTAAGGCCCACCATGCTTCGCCAATAAATCATAATTAAAGAGTTTTGACCGTTACCTGAACGTAGTCGGCAATGGATCCTCCGGTGTTCTTCTAGCTTCCGGTTTTACAGGGGTTGCTAATCCCAACCAAACCTTCCTTAGATCAGGTCCAGCACAGATTCATTTTGTTTCCTACCTCGAACCGTAGTCTTCAATTAGATATTTGGATATGGATAATGGGACTCAAACCAAGAACATATTTTATTTATGATATAAGGTTCGAAGGGATAACGTTCCCTTCTGAAAAAGATTACAAGGAAAGAAAGCTTAGGCTTACAAATCTAAAACTGAAAGAGGGTGTCTATAGGCTGTTATGATCTCAAGAGATGCTTGGTTTTAGAGAGAAGTTTGAGAAGTCAAATATTTCTCTCCGTGCTCAAGTATGCTCAGGAGACTCTGCCCTCCTCAATACACAAGCCTCCCCTTTTATAGATGATTTCTACCATAGGATTCTTACTGTAGAAGATGCTTTCTTCTACTTTACAACTCACAGCGACTCTTTATTACAAAAAGACAGACTGACTACAGTGACATCACATGGTTAAAGTTTACAACAATAAAGCTTCTTTTTTGAAAATATTAGTGGGTTATGGGCCCCTCAATCCATTAGGTTCTGCATGCCTTAATCCCCAACATTATTCTCGAAATTCTTATCTTCATCATGATCTAGGTTTCTGACTATTGTTGCAGCGTATTCTTCATCCCAAGTCATAAATGTCTCGAGCAAATAATCTTTTCCTTCATGTGATAGGAATTTTCCGGCCTCAACTTGCTCAAGATATAAATGAACATCTTCTGTATTGCTCTTGTCAATTTTAAAGTATTCTTTAAATCTCTTAGGAAAAGCGACTGTAGTATTTTCCAAGATGAAACATTTCAATCTCTGCTTGGATCATGGACCATATTAACTTGGCGATGTAGAAGAAACCTATTTCTCGAACTTGTGTAGGATTTTTAACTCTTCTTTGCTTGACAGGAGCCCATTCATCGGTGTAGGGTCTAAATATAAACGGATCTATTATTCGTATCAGATAATGAGCAGGCTTTGTTTTTCCATTCTCCATCTCCATCATGGCAGTACTGATCTTTAAATGGATGAATTCCCTTTGCTTTATTGTATATGCTCTCTCGAAGAAATATCTTTGAAACTTTGTGAAGTAAGGGATAAAAGGACTTTCTGGACTAGGTACTTCATAGAAATAGGTGATCATCCATATTTCCATGCTTTTAGCAACTCATCATTTTCATTAATAAAATTAGGGTTTACAAGAACACCTCTGATCCCAGCATTGTTGTGGCTTCCGGTACATTGTGACCAAGTTTTCCACATATCATAATAGGGAGTTCTGTATCTAACCACTTCATTTTACCATTCCTTGAAGTTGTTATCTTTTATTTTTGTTATTATTATCTCCTAGATTTCGAAAGGACTCCGAAGAATATTAATTATTAATTCTAAGACTAAAAATCTATAGGTTAAGGTGCGATTGCACCTTAGTAGTCCATCTCTTGAACTCATTATAGAGAAATGTTTCAAGTTTTCAAAGATGGCTCTACTGGAGGGGGAAACCTACCCCAATGCCCTCGCTATCTCAGCTTTTAGGACTTCTTTCTCTTCAAGGCTTATTCCCTGGTAGGTTTTTGGAGTCGTGTTGTTGTTCCTGGCCATTTGCTAGTTCTCGGGTTAGAGTATCCGCAAGAGAGTTCTTGGATCCCTGTGTATGTCCAATAGTAAAAGAAAACTGATTAAGCCGTAATTGCCAACGCAGGAGTCGCCCTTGCACTTGCATATTAGATAAATTCTTTTTAACAAAATCAAGTATTCCTTTGCAATCAGTTCTAATTAGAAATGGTTTAGGAGCCAAAAATATTAGGAAATTTTCTATTCCTCTTATTACTGCGAGGATCTCTTTTTCCATTGTAGGGTAGTTGCATTCAGCTTTGTTAAAACTTCCACTACAGTATTTGCATAGTGTTTCTCCTTCCTTGATTTTCAATACTGCACTCCAATGTTCATTACTAGCATCTGTTTCACGGACAAGATTATCATTTTCAGTGGGTAAAGTTAGTACTGGAAGATTTTTGCATAGTTTTTTGAGGTTTTGAACGATTGTTGAGTCTGTAGACGTCCATATCCAACTCACCTCTTCCTTAAGTTTTTGTTGTAAAGGCTTTCTTAATTTTGCTAAATCCTTTATAAAATCTGAAGCATAAGTAAGGCATCCTAGAAATCTTTCTAGTTGCTTCCTATCTTTAATTTTATCAGGAAACTTCTCTATTTTTTTGAGGATATGTTTTTGTAAGATGATTTGCCCAGCTTTTATCTCTAACCCTAGGAATTCAATTTCTTGTTCTACATATGTGCACTTACTCTTTCCTAGAATGATTCCATGGTCGATGCATCTTTGTGTCACCGCCCTTACGTCATTTTTATGTTGCTCAATGTTTTTAGAGAATATTAGGATATCATCAATATAAACCAAACAACAATGATTAAGATCTTTAAAAATACTTTGGCTGGAAGAGGTTGTTTCATGAGAATCGTGATCCAAAGCAAGGTATGAAACTTTCATTCTTTGTTTTAAGGGATTCTGATGATATTAAGATGGAATTGGAAGATATTCAAGAATCTATTGAATTTTGGCAACATACTTTGGCTGGTTACCTTATAGGGGGTAGTGTGTCGTTTAATTTGTTGTCAAAATTTGTTGAGGGGAATTGGAAAAACACTGGTATCCCTAGAATTCACATGCACTCTAAGGGATGGTTCCTGTTAAAATTCTCATCTGAGGAAGCTAAGAAAGCAGTTCTTGAAAGGGGACCTTGGTATGTGTCTGATAAACGGTTGATTTTGAAGCCATGGTCACCTGAATTCACGTTTACAAAGGAGAATGAGAGTAGGGTACCTATGTGGGTGTCTTACCCAAATCTTGATATTCAATTTTGGATGCAACGAGGGATTAGTAAGGTTGGGAGTAAGGTGGGTAAACCCTTGTATGCTGATAGATGTACTTCCTTAAGAACCCAGATTTCCTATGCTCGGTTACTAGTAGAGGTGGACTTGAAGGATGAGTTACCAACTGAATTTGTCCTCACATCACCACTGGGACAGAAGTTTGTACAACGTGTGGAGTATGAAAATAGGCCTAAGTTTTGCAAGAAATGTTGTAAGATTGGCCATGACACCCAACGGTGTGGCATTAGGAAGGTGTGGCTTCCTAAAAAAATTGTGGAGCAAGTTCCTGTTGCTGGTGAAGTTTGCAATGAAGCTACTCTCACGGAGGAACAGAGAACCCCAACTCCTGTGCAGCAACTCAGTTTGGATGGTTTCCAGGTGATCACAAGGAGAAGGCATTCTTTGCCTACCCGTCACTCTTCTGGAGGGCAGAGACATAGCCTTGTTGCAGGCCAGGGAGGTGCACGCAATGCTTCTTGTGAGTCTTTAATTCTCGAAATTGGATTTAGAGCTTTGTTGGATGGGTGGTCAGAGGAGCTGAATGAGGTGCCTGGGGTTGGGGCCTCAAAGCCACCTGATCCATGATTTTATCTATATGGAATGTTAGGGGTTGTAGTAGACCCATGAAACAAAAAGAGGTACGGGGATTTTTGCTTAAACATAAAATTGATTTTTTTTTGCAATTGTCGAAACAAAAAATAAAAGAGCCCAATCTGGCACCCTTTGTAAATACCATGTTTAGGGATTACTGTTGCGTGAGTAACCATAGCCATCATTACAATGGCCGTATTATTTGTTTGTGGAAGAAAAATGTGGTGGATGTTTTGGTGATTATTGTCACTGCCCAAGCCATACATCTTAGGCTTACGGATGCTGGAGGTTTTTCTTTTGTGTTCACTGTTGTCTATGCGTTTAATCAGGGGCATAGACTGTTGGTGTTGTGTACTTGGGCAACAGGGATGAATGAACCTTGGCTTGTGGCCGGGCATTTTAATGTGGTGTTGGGCCCTGACGAGAGAATTTCTAATGCTGACCCTGTTATGTCTGAAATTGAGGAGTTTGTTCAATGTTTAGGCAATTGTTCATTGTAGGATATTCCTTATGTTGGTACTCAATATACGTGGAGTAATAAGCAGCAAGCAGGGGATAGGGTGTTCTGTAAACTTGATAGGGTATTGGGGAATCCTACTTGGTTCAGTCTTGACGTCTCTGCTACTGTTCAGTTTCTTCATCATGGAATTTCTGATCATGCGTCGAGTCTTATTCAGCTAGGGAAAAATGGTGGGAGGGTTCCAAAAACTTTCAAGTTTTTGAATTGTTGGGGAGAGGATCCGGAGTTTATAAATATTGTCTCAAGGGTGTGGGAGAAGCAGGTAAGAAGTTGTCCGATGTTTCAAAGTACTAAAAAACTCCAGTGGTTGAAGCATGATTTGAAGATCCTGCATAGGAATAAATTTTCGAAGATTGCAGCAAGGGTTGAGCAGACTGAACAACAATTAAAAGATGTACAAGACCAACTGCAACTGAATCCCCAAGATGAACTTCTCCTCCAGACGGAGAGCTCTCTCATTAAAGAGTACTGAAAACTAAGGGCAATAGAAGAAGCCATTCTCAAACAGCGAGCAAAAGGTGTGGAAATAAGTTTGGGTGGTGATAATAATAGCTACTTTCACGCTAAAGTAAAGGAGCAAAGCATGAGGCAGCCTATTAAAGCTTTGAATGATGCCGATGGAGTCCTCAGAACTGAACCTAGTGAGCTCACTAGAGTAATTGTGGACTTTTACAAAAATCTTTTTGGTACTGCTCATCCTGTGGAAGAGTTTGATATGTCTCTGTTTGAGTGTGGGCCAGTGTTAAATCTGCATCAACAACAACTTTTACTTGGGGAGTTCTCAGATGAAGATATTAAGGCAGCCCTTTTTAGTATTCCAGATGGTAAAGCCCCGGGGCCGGATGGGTACAGTTCGTGTTTTTTTAAGAAAGCATGGGGGATTGTTGGGAGAGATGTTTCAGCTGCTGTTAGAGATGTTTTCCAGAGTGGGCGTCTTCTTAAAGCGGTAAATTCTACTGCTATCACTTTGATTCCAAAATGTGATAATCCTTCGACAGTAGGAGATTACAGACCAATTGTGTCCTGCAATGTTCTGTATAAAACTATTACGAAATTACTTACTGATTGAATGCAGCGGGTGGTTCCAGAACTTATTGGTATGGAGCAGGCAGCATTTATCCGGGGAAGGCGTATAAATGACAACATCATGCTTGCGCATGAGTTAGTTCAGAAGTATGAGAGAAAAAGTATTTCCCCGAGAGCGATGTTGAAAATTGATGTACGAAAGGCGTACGATTCAGTTAGTTGGGGTTTTTTTAAAAGGGATCATGAAGACGTTTGGCTTTCCGGAATGGTTTGTGCAGTGGGTCCTCACCTGTGTAACCACCTCTCAATTTTCTGTGAATATAAATGGTAGCTTAGAAGGTTTTTTTGCTAGTGGTAGGGGCCTTAGACAGGGGGACCCCATGTCCCCGTACTTGTTCGTGTTATGCATGGAGGGTTTATCAAGAATGATGAGGAAGCTGACTACGCAGCAAGGATTCAAGTACCACCCAAAGTGTAGTAGAGTGGACTTGACCCACTTGGTTTTTGCGGATGATTTACTTGTATTTACAAGGGGTGACGAAGCTTCTACTAGTGCTGCTATCAATACTTTTAATAAGTTTGCGAAGCTGTCTGGCCTTGTTGATAATGAGACTAAGAGTTGTTTTTATTTTGGAGGGGTTGCGAATGATGTTAAGTAAGCCATTCTGCAATCTTCAGGCTTTCAAGAGGGGAGCTTGCCATTTGAGTACCTCGGTGTCCCACTCTCTTCTACTAGAGTCACCAGATCTATGTGTCAACCTCTTGTCAACAAGATTTCACAACATGTGAATCATTGGGCGAGCAGGCTGCTCAGTTATGCAGGCGGAGTAGAATTGTGGAATTCAGTCGTCTTTGCGACTATGAACTATTGGTGTGCAATTTTTCTTTTGCCCAAACAGGTAATATATGATATACACAAATTAGGGAGAAGCTTTTTGTGGGGAAAGTTGGATAAAACGAGAGCTATGTTTCCTGTTGGATGGGACAATGTGTGTGCCCCAAAAAATTAAGGGGGGCTGAATGTTAGAGATCTTGGGATCTGGAACATGGTAGCAACCTGCAAAAATATTTGGTGGTTGGATAGTGGGCAAAGGGGAAGTTGGGCTACATGGGTACATGCGTATATGTTGCAAAAGCATGATATTTGGGAAGTTGACAGTTTGTATGGGAATTCCTGCCTCTGGAAGAAGATGTTTCACACAAGAGATGCGATGATTGTTAAAAGTGGATCTTGTAATGCCGGAAGAGATGCATTGAGGAGTATGAATAAGGGTGGTAAGTTCCAATTACAGCAAGCATATGATTTTTTTTGCTGCACCAAAAGCTACTGTTTTCTGGCACAAGGTGGTGTGGGAGAGAGGAGCTAGGGCCAGATGCTCCTTCATTGCGTGGCTTGCGAGTCAGAAAAAACTTCTGACTAGAGTTTTGCTTAAGTCTAGAGGACTTGACATTGATACGGGGTGTAGTATGTGTAATGGTGGAGAAGACGAGTGCAACCACATCTTTTTTCTGTGTCCGTTTGCTGGTAATGTTTGGAGACAAATTCTGAGATGGATGGGTATAAATAGGAATGCCTTGAGTTTGGGTCATGAGCTCAGATGGTTTGCTAGACACTGCAATGGTCCTACAATGATCAAGAAAATCAGAAGAGCAGCGCTGGTTACGTCCATTTATGAGCTTTGGCATGAGAGAAACTTGAGAATTTTCCAGCAAAAATCAAGACCAGTCAGTGTTATCGTGAAGCAGATTCAATATAGTATTTGTGCGAGGTTTTTTGCGTTATGTACGGATAAAGCTGAGGATATTTTGCTTAGGTTGTAAATTGTCTGTGTTTAAAGTTCCTTGTATATAGGACTGTTTGTGTGAGTGCATAGGCCATCCCCTATGACTCTTTGGTTGTACTGGGCTCGGAGGGTGTTATTTTGACATCCCTTGGGTAATGGAAATATACTTACCATTTTTCAAAAAAAAAAAAAAAGTTTAAAAATATTATCCATTCTTCTCTGAAATATTTGAGGTGCATTTTTTAGTCCGTAAGGCATGACTATCCATTTATAGTGCCCTTGGGGCGCACTAAAGGTTGTTAAAGGAATGCTATCTTCTTCCATCCTTATTTGCCAATATCCGCTTTTACAATTCATCTTAGAGAACCAAGAGGCTCCCTGTACTCTATTAAAGAGGACGGTTTTATTAGGGATGTAATATCCATCAAAAATAGTATTATCATTAAGTTTTTTTATAATTAATGATCATTCTACCTTTTCCTCTTTTTTCTTCTAAATGATTTCTAACCATGAATGCAGGACTAGTATGAGGACTTCGACTATTTATAATTAGCCCCTTATCTAACAGTTCTTTTATTTGTTTATCAAACTCTTGAATATCTTGGTGTGTATACACCATCTGCTTTACCCTGATAATTGTATCGGGCTTTATTAAAGATATTTTTGCAAACGTTTTGTCTTTATCCCAGAACTTTAGAGGGTTGTCAGAATAAAGCTCTTTGCACATTGCTTCCTGTTGCTGCGCAATTTGCTCTTTTACTGATAACTCAAGTATCGAAATAATTAAAGCTACTTCGTGTTGTGTAGGAGTTACCCTCTCACCACACTGGCTGCGTGTGAATTCAATTTTCTGGTGTGTATAAGCTTTTGATAGTTTGGGAACTGGGACAAAATGTCCATTTATATTGAAAATTAATTGTTCTACTGTTTGAGTGCATGGAGAATAAAGTCTTTGGAAGTTATTTCCAAGAATCATATCATGAGAAGGTTTATTAGTAGCCCATAATATTGGTATTATGCATTGGACTCCTCCTATTTTAATTGGAAGTTTTTCTATTATCTCATTATGTTCCATGACACTATTATCAGCTATTCTTACTTGCATAGGTCGTTGCGCCTTCTTCCACATGTAATCAGGAAATAATGTTTTCTTTCCAAAACGTACAGAACAACCACTATCAACATAAGCACATAACTCATATTTGTTACAGTCTTCTAAACATATCTTAACAGGAATATATATACTGTTAGGATTTGTACTTGTTAATTCAGTGGTATTACTTAATTTCATTTGTAAACTGATTTCATATTTGTAGATTGGTTCGCTAATTGTTCTTGTTTTGTATCCTAATACTCTTCGACCATCCATACTAGATCCATCAACACTAGCTCTTGCTGGTTCAAAACTTAAATTACTAGCTATGTTCTGTATATCATCTTCTTTTTCAAGTGTTTCTTTTCTAAATGAGGATGATCATTCTCCCCAATTTTCTCTTGTACTCTGACTCCTTAGTAATGTTGGTTTTATTGTAATTTTTCCAGATTCGTTGATTTTAACTACATTTTTCATTATTTTTGTTGGATTTTCGAAACTAGAAATCCATCTTTTATCAATCCTTATATCTTCAGGTCTTGTTCTAACTGGCTTTATCATTTGTTTTGGAGCTTCATATTCAAATTTCTCAGCTTCTACCATAGTTAACTTTTGCCTTGGATCTATTGTATTATCTAATTTATATATTATCTTCCAAAATACTCATATGGGGTAGGTACCAACTCTCATGTCTATGCCAACAGTTTTTAATTCTAAGGCTAAAAAATTATGGGCATAGGCGTCCTTAAGACTCACGTAGTAGCCTGGTCGACAATTAAATCCTACCTATCCATTACATAAATTGGTTTTTATTCCACTAATAATTTGATCGTGAAATTTCTTATGTCTAATATCACAAAGCAACGCATAAAGATCAATGTCTTTTCCGAAATGTTGCAATGGTGATACTTGTACTTGTACGCTTCCAATATGAAGGAATCGATATTTTTTATTGCAATTATGTTTTTCAATATTTTTCCAATTAATAAGATTTATTTCTCCCGCATCAAACTCGCAATCTTTGATCTCCATATCTCCTTCCATCTGCTCACACACATACTTACGATTGAATTCGAATATTGATCTTCTATAGATATTATCATTTTGAATTGTAGGGAGGATCCATTCAGATACTAGATCAATTTCTTCTTCGTGTATTGAAAACTCTTCTCCTCTTAATCCTCCAAGAGTAACTTCATTACTTTCATTGCTTTCCATCATATTATTAATCTCATAGTCACTCTCTTCAGATTCTTCTTCCTCAATTACCTCAACAATTCCCTTGTTATTTCCTAATGCTAGTTCTAAAGCTTCATCTTCGGCTATTTCGATATAATCTAGACTTCCTAATACTTTTATAAGTTTATTATTTTTCCTGTTCTTACATTCATTAGCATAGTATCCTATCTCCCCACATGCCCAACATTTGCAATTTCTTTTCTTCTCCAGACAATAAGTTGCTTTTCTAAAAAATCTCCTAGTTTTTGGGCTTAGTTTTCTGTAATATTTTCTCTTGTATTTCTCACCTCGTTGTTGATTAAAACTCTTCCTCTTATAGAATTTTCTTCTTCTTTTTCTTGTTTCTGAATCACAACTCTATTGTCGTGGAGCATCCCAACACATAAGGAATTGTTTTTTCATTTTTTGATGCTTTTGGATGTCCAAGCATTGGTTATTAATCCATTTTCTTAAATAAGTAATTCTAATGCCCAGAGTATCTACACCACTATATTTTTTTATTCCATTCTACATGTTTTTCATTTATTAAGGTGTTTATTGGATAGGGTAATTTGTCAAAGAACATTCCGAGATTAGTTTCATTTGTCCGAATTTTGTAATAATAGCGACTAAAATCTGTTATATAATTATCAACATATTGTATATCACAAATAGTGAGGTTATTGAGCTTTCTTTGCCATTCTTTGACCTTTTCAATTGGATCATTTTCAATTCCAATAAATTTTTGCTCTATGTATGTGCATAGGCTCTTAAACATATTGCGGTGTCTCTAGTGCGCAGAAAAGTTTTAACTTCTTCGTCTATGGTATCTTACCAATCAGCAATGTTTCCCGAAAAACTATGTTCTAAATAATTAAGGAAATTTGTTGCCGACCAAGTGGAGTTTAGAATTAGTACGCTACTCATACTTCTCTTCCACCTTTCAAACGTTTCTTCTTTATTTCTCAGACCATCTAAGTTTAGTACGTAGCCTGTTTGGCTAATTGATTGGAGATTTACTTCCTCTCTATGATCGGGTACAAATTTAAACCCATAATTATCTGTTCGTCCATGAAAAGTTCTAGGTCTTTCATAGTTGTAGTTATGTCTAGAAGATTCTCCAAAATCCTCTGGCTTAGGAACTACGTTATTGACATAGTTAACTTCATTTGGTTCTTCGTTCACTTCTTCTCCTATTTCGTTGGTCTCATCTTCTATAGGCATTTTTTCTATTTTTTTGTCTAATTTTCTTTTGACTTCTTCTAAAGGAATGCTCTCCATTTCTTCCAATCTGATTAAATTCATTTGCTAATAAATTTCTTCTTCCAATAGAACATTGTTAGTCTCTTCAAATACATCATCTAATATCATTTGTTTATCAGCTATAACACTCATAATTTTATTTAGCTCTTCTGGGTTTTTCTCTTTATCAAATAAAGCTTGTAACTCATTAAGACTTAACTCCTGATACTTCTCCATCGTCTTTATCCTTAGCTTCCTCTTTTATTTTGTCTTCGTTAAACTTAGGAACTGGAAAGGGTTTTTTGTTTTTAGGGTTTTAAAAATGATAAGCAAAGCGATACGTAGGAGTGATTTTCTCTATTCTAGCTTGAGTAACATGGCTGGTGTGCCTAACTTCGTTTAGTAATGATAAATTAATAGTGTCTAAAGACTTTCTTAAATTTTTATATCAACTTTAATCTTTTCTAAATCTTGCTTAATTTCTAGAATTGAATCAACTATAAAATTTAGTTGGGGCGCTAAATCATTATTCCCTTCAGGATTATGAACAAGATGTGGATGATGGGAAAACTTACACACAGGTGAAAGCTCTAGTTTTATTTAATACCTAGGCTCTGATACCAAATTTAAACAGACATAAAACGAATAAATAAAGAGATAAACACTAGGTTATACCTAAATACTTAAACACTTCTAATCGCACCTTTTCTGGAGATTATCCCAAGAAAGAGGTTGATTAAATTAATATGGATAAGTTGAGTGATAAAATAGATGAAGTTTTTTAGTTTTGGGTATGAAATGTAATTTTCTAAAACTATTAGGTAGGTTTTATAATTAACTAAAGTTATCCAACCCTTTATTGGGAAATAGTTTTCAATATGACCCGTTTTGGAAAATAGTTTATGATTTAACCCTTTTTAGGGAAATCACTCAAAAAAAACGAATGAAAGGTTTTAGGTTTTGGATCATGGACTATCATCTCCAACATTGGATTTTGGACTTATATTTTGAACCACCTTTATGGGTTATGTTATAAGTAATAAAAGTTGGATCAATAACTTGGGATTGACCACCCTTTAACATTTCTATCAATATCATTTCGCAGAATATAGCAAATTACCTCCACAACCTATATCAATTGTGCAATTCAATGCACTAACTTCTGATTGTAGCAATTCAACTCTATTTCAATGACCAAATAAATCTATGATCCTTACTATATTTCGAAAAAAAATCTCTCAAAAATGATGATATATCGTTGCTGGCAATCAAATGAAAATTAATAATATTATTCAATATATCATTGATGTACATGATTTTTAACCCAAGTATGTTACTTTTATGCAACAATATACAGATATACTTCGTATTTTTTTCAGCAGAAGACAAATTTTGTTGTTACTATCTCTCTCCTTCAAAGATCAGAGTTCTCCATGTGAAGACTTCTTTCGATCTTTCTCCTCGCTTACAATTGCGACTAATGTAATTGTAGAAAGAGGCCTTCAACGCTTCTCAAATGAGAGAATCAAAGAACAAGTGTTACGATAAATAAACAATCCGTTAGGTAAACATTCTTCTCTAATAAATGATAAATCTAGGAATGAAGCTTGATTTTGTTTTTATGATACCTAAAATGCTTTTAAACTGTTGTTAGAAAGTTGAATTCATGATTGAACCGATTGGGGAGGTGAAGGTTTATTGACCGATGGTATCGATCGTCAAAACAAATATGGGTAAATGATGCATAACCATGAAGGAAGTAATCAAGAATGATGTGCAAAATGAGTTGCCTATTTTGTTAGGAATCTTATTTTTAATTTTAGGAATATTTAATTTTTTTTTGGTAATTAATAAATTTTTATTAATCACCAGAATAAGTGTTACAAGTAAGGTCTATAATCAGACATCTCAAAGTTACACAAAACCACATTCTGTTTATACATCAGGAAATGGACAAAATTAGCTAAGACAACAAACTGCTCAAATATTACACAGCTCTGTCAAGTACTTCAACAATTTGGGGTTAACTTGAGCTCGTACAAATGCTTGAGACTGCACACACTTTACTATCTCATAAGGCTGCATCTTCTTTCCTTGGAACACTCTCATATTCCTCTCTATCCAGAGAGCATAAACAACGTTTGCAAAATACATTTTCAGGACCATTGCAGCTACTGTTTTACCACGAGTATGTTTTATCAACAGATTGCATTCCCATCTCCAATCCAATACTCCTCTATTAATTCGATGCTTGGGAATATTTAATTTTTAAAATAATATAAATAGGTGTTTAGGTAGATTTAAATTCTGTTTTCTAACTTTGTTTAGGTTTTAGGATTTTGGAAACTTTCCACTTTTTCGAAATCTCGCTAATGAGGCCGCCTCTATAGCCAAGTATGACATTATGCTTGTTTGAGACGCCTCACATTGAAGCCGTCTCATTTGAGTTTTTATGCTACTTTTTACTTAGTTTCTTTTTATGCAAGTTAGGTTTATTTATCTTATAAATAGGGCTTTGTAGTTTTTTTCAGTAGATTATGATGTGAGTCTAAGGCTCCGTTTGGTTGGGGTGAAAAAAGGAAAACTGTTTTTCCATTTTCCGTTGTTTGGTTTACCATGGGAAGGAAAATGGTTTTCAGGAGGAAAAGCATTTTAACCTGTATAGGTAAAAATATTTTTCCTTCAAAAAGAAGAGAAAACAGTTTTCCGTTGGTGGGACACTATATCCTCGGAGCACTAATAGTGAAATTGATCAACGAGTTTGGTTGTCGGGACTTCAGGCCATAAAATCAAACCCACACCCGACTTGATTGGGCCTCAGGCCGAACTTTCGGGTCACTTTACCAATATAGTTTCTTTTCTTCGAATAAGTATAATTTTTGACTCCTATATGCGTTTGAAGTGTTTTTTTCAATGAATCCACCTAACTTTTCGGGATCTACGCAACTATGTTAGCAGATGTTAGTTTTTTTTATTAGAAAATAGTTTTTGAGGAATTTGTTTTTTCCATTGTTACCAAACAACAGAAAATGTGAACGAAAATACATTTTACACTGAAAATGATTTTCAGTTGAAAACGATTTTATGCCCTACCAAATAGGGCCTGAGTTAATGAATGTAAAATTCAAAAGTGAGCGTCTTTGAGGGGACTTGCAAGTTTTATTTGTTTCCTTAGAGCTAATTTGGTAGAGAGGAAATGAAAGGAAAAGAAAGGAAGGGAACTATCAATTTTCCATGTTTGGTTTTAAAAATAAAAAGGAAGTGATGGGAAGGGAAAGGAAATGATGGGAAAGTTTTCTTATGAAATCCTTCCTTTCTTTTCCTCCTAAATGGGTGGAATTTGGACGGAAAGTGAGATTAAAACTGACATTCCTTTCATTTCCTTTCAAATCACATTAACCAAACAAGAGAAAATGTTATTTTTCTTTCAATTCCTTCTTATACAACCAAATATAGGAAACAAATTCTTTTCATTTCCATTCTTTTTCTTTCTTTTTTCTTCCCTTCCCTTCATTTCTTTTCCTTTCCAATCTTCTTCATATAACCAAACAAGCTGTTAATCTTGCGAGGTTGGAGATATTAGGGAATATTATTTAGTAGATCTTAGGAATATTCTAGATTAGTATAATATTATAGAGATTGTGTACCTATAAATATGGATCGATTACATCAATAATAATCAGGTATTCTATTATCTCACAATCTCTATAATATTATACTAATCTAGAATATTTCTAAGTTCTACTAAATAATATTCCCTAATAGGAGAAACGTTCAAGATTAAATTTCTCTTGTGTTATGACTTTAAAAAGGAGTTATCTTATTTATCTCCATTCTTTTCCATAAAAAAGCACAATCATTGATTTAAAAAAAAAATAAAATTGGATTTTAATATGGACATGTGTTCCGAGGAAATTTTCATAAACGAAGCCCATTTGGTGATTGTCAACCACAATAATATAGCACTAACCATTATAATATGAACATATTAACCCTTAATACTGATTGGAATAATCTGGGACGTTAATTAATATTATTTAAAATAAAAACACAAGTTATTTATACATATTAGTCTTGACTAAATAATTTGTCATTCGCAGTTAGTAGCTATAACGTATTATTAGTATTACCTACCTACAACATTTGTTGGGCCCAAATAAAAAAATACAATAACTTATAAATGGCTTACCCTAATTTACGATGGTTGGCAAATATCAAAGATTTTTTCATAAGGGACGAATCCAAATCCAGTTCCTAAAAAAAAAAATTATGATTAAGATTTTGGTTGATCGAATTCCAATTTTGCAAAATATCCAGTAGGTACCTTGTGCTGCGCCATACGCATACCTCTCCAATATTGATTTCGAAAACATAAGGGCCCTGTTTGACAATTGGCTGGTGACATTAGCTGTTGGCTGATGGCTGGTATTGTTAGCTGATTTGACCGGCTTGTAACATTGGATGTTTGGAAATAGATGTTTCGTAACATTGGCTTGTAATATTAGCTGGTTATATGTAAAATGACATATATAGACATTCATATGTTTGAGGAATTTGATGACATAGAAGTAAATCATTGCAAGTCAAACACCAATATTAGATGATGGACTGGTCAAACATCTAATTTTGCCAAAAACCACCCCACAAGCAAACCTCCAACCACGATGAAAATAAAAGTAAAACACTCTGTATTAAAAATTGTGTGATTTCCTCAAATATACATCATTCACAAACTAATTCCCAAATTAGCTTCGGTTCTAAACTATTTCCCCACATATACACCACGTAGGATCGGAAAAGCAAAGCCGCCGCTGTGGCCCACAGCGACTTTTGCCGAAAAAAAAAAAAAAAAAAAAAAAAATTTGGCAAAGCCGCTGTGGCCCACAGCGGCTTTGCCTTAAAGTGAATTTTTTATTTTGCCTTTCGATTTTTTTATTTTTTTTTTTTCGGCAAAAGTCGCTGTGGGCCACAGCGGCTTTGCTTTTCCGATCCTACGTGGTGTATATGTGGGGAAATAGTTTAGAACCGAAGCTAATTTGGGAATTAGTTTGTGAATGATGTATATTTGAGGAAATCACACTAATTTTCTACTGTTTGTGTACTCACCGTCACCTTCGCCCGCTTCACGCACGCCTCTTCCCAATTACCCCACCTTGGGTCGACTTCGACGGCCATGCAAGAACGCCGCTTCATAACGTTTGTGAAAGCTTCGTCATTTACTGGTGGGACACTGACTCTCTCTATAAATACCCCCTCTCTTTTTCATTATTTAATTTAATTGTTTAGTTTAATTATGTGAATATAGCTTATACTCCATAATTAGTGTGCTTCTTCTTCTTATTCCTCTTGTAATTTCTTTATCTTTTTGAATTTCAATCGTTAGCAGTAAATTTCCACATTGTAATTTTGGTTTGATTGGATTGTTTGACACTTCAATTCATATTTTTTAAGGTTTATGAGTAGTTGATCAGTTGATGTTTCATGTTTTGGCATGCTGATTGTTTATAAGTTTGAGTAATTGAGTGTGGAAGTCAGCAATTTCATTGTGTTAAAAAAAAGGGGTGAAAACTGAAAATGGATGAGAAAAAGATTTTATGTAAATGTGTTTTGGAGTGTTCTGTTTCTGAATTTATGATGCCCATCTCTCCTATGGTTAATACATCTATTTTGAGCTCAGTTGCTGTTTGGTTTAAGTCCTCTATTGCGTTTTAAAGAGGAACAAAAATACTGTAAAATTATTAGCTTGCCTTGTTGACTCGTAGAGTCGTAGGATTAATGGACAATTGATTAAGAGCATGGTGGAGTTAGAAATTTTGCGTCATATCTCAACCTTACGCGTGACTTTCGGAAGAAGTTCTTTAACAACTTAGTTCCATATTGTTTAGTAGTAGTGGTTTGGTAGAATATCTATCTTTCGGTAGAAAATAATAATTTGGTAGTTTGTTGCCTTTGCAAATGTTAGTAGAGCAGCCTAATTGTGTTGTTAAATTGGTGTAGGAAGGTTAGTAGTTTTGTAGTTCTTGTAGGAGTAGTATATTTTGCAGTCTATAAATATGGGCACTTGGGAAGGGTTATTCGGAGCAAAACCGGAAGGGTTATTGTGTGCTTGGTTGTGTAGACGATCAAACATGTGTTTCAAGTTGCAATACACTGTTAATTACTGAGTGATATAAGTTGTGAGTGGATTGACCCACCCTTTTGAATACTGTGTTATTGTAGTTGCTATTGTTTGAGGGTCCAATCCCTAACTTTTGTCTAATTGGGCCTCCATTTAATATAATTTTGATTCCAGTGTGTTGTTTTCGTTGGTTGCAGTATATTTTTACCTTGGGGGTTGCTTGACAGGGATACACAATGTGAAAGAGTAGCAGCTGCCAGATTGCTGTGCTGAGTTAGTTTACTCTTATGTCATCTGAAAATTGTAAACATCATGAAGTGTAGATGATGTTGGCAAGTATCTTCATTCAAAGTATCCAGAGTACCAGGGGACGAGTACGGCAACTTTCTTTAGAAGTGTTCAAGAAGCTCTTTCTGAATCAAATTCTAAGCAGAAATGCAAGTACAAGCTCAAGCGCATGCACAATGATGAAGCTTAATATCGACATTATTATCATCTTTTGAGCTGAATTCTGCATCAGAATCTACAAGATTATCCAAAGTTCAATTGGATAAATTCTATGCTTAGGGAAGGATTTTTTCATGCAGAGGAGTGGATTATGATGAGACAGAAGAGAGTAATATGAAGAAGAAAGAGGAGAAGAATAATGTGGATGTATTAAATGAAGAAGAAGTTGGTCCAATGAAGGATGCTATGCTCAAGAAAGTATCTGGTATTGGAGAGACGGGTAAAAAGGATTTGGATCAATTATGGGGAAGGCCTCTTATATGCCATGTTTAGGGGTTTTAGTGGTATGAGTGAAGTGTTTGGGAAACAGGCATGCAGAGTGCTTATACCAATTCATTATCTAAATGTCTAACTGGCTAAAAGAGATAGGTGGTCTACCAACTGTATTTACTGTGTGGACTGGACCCCCTGGTTGTGGCAAGACAAAGTTGGCTCAAGCTTAGCGAATGAGACTAATTTTTCTTTTTATGAGATTGCAGCACTTGAGATTGTATCAAGTGTTTCAGGTCAATCAGAATCAGATGAGAACCTCCGTGAACATTTCTCAAAAGCTTGCAAGACTTTTGTCCAATCATATTCATCGATAAGATTGATGCCATCTCAGAAAGAAGAGAAAACTCGTAAAAAGGGATGGAAGGACAAACTGTCACACAATTGTTAAAGTTTATGAGTATTCAGGAGTGTGCATCTCAAACAGGTTTGGAGGGTTCAGATTCTGGGAGTAGAACAGACCGTGTTCTTGTTATTGGAGCTGCCAACCGCTCACATTCCCTTGATCCTGCATCAAGGATACCTGGACACTTTACTTGGAAGAATCTACGTGCTCCAGTTAAAAAGGCAATGTTTGAGAGACTTTCAGCAATTGACACATGATCTTGGTGTTCATTGCAGTTTGGACCTTTGGAAATTGGCTAGTTGTTGGGGAAGACTTGGAAGATTGTGTTAGCAATACTTGTTTTCTTGCCACGAATAAGCTGATAGACTCAAAGAAGTGTGAGGTTGTAAAGCAAAGTACACATGTACACCGTATTGATGATTGGTGGAATCGACTAAATTTTACTCATGAAGAGTTGCAGACACTTGTTCAAACAATGGCAGATTTTGAGGTAAATAACCTCCTTCTGATGAAGTTCTCAAACGCATCAGGACTCAATGCCCTTTGTGTTGGGTTTGGTAGCCGTAGGTATCTCTTTCATTTATGTTTTTTTGGCTTCTGTTGTCTCTTATCTTAAATTTTGAAGCCACATTAATTTTCTCACCATAGGTGATTTGAAGCCAAAAGTATGCGATGGTCATTATTTTGAAATAGAAAAATAGGTTGCAATTTGTATGTGAATTTAAAGAAGTACATAGATAACCACGGAGTGCAAATATGTTGGAACTTTAAATGCATGTTGGATGACGCAGTGTACTGGTAAGAAGTGGCAGTTTATGAACAACTGACCAGGCTGAGAGTAACTCGAAATGATCCACCACAGTTTATAGTTTTCTGTTTTCTTTTTTTTTTTTGTCTTAGATCCCACCACAGATTTTGTGAATGTGCTCTCTTAAAAGGCCAGAGAAGTAGCACCAAGGCTTCCATGGTGATGGTCACAATGATGTTCAGCACATCTTTGTATGTTATATAATTTAAGTGCTCAGATAATGAGATCTTGGCTGACTTTTAAAATCATATATTAGTCTATATAGTGACTTACAGTGCGTTCTTTATGTGGAATGATGGAAATTGACTTAATTGACTGTGTGTTGATAATGCTATATTGTTAAACTTTAATGGTCTTTTTTATTAATTTTTTTGGGCCAGAGTACACATTGATTGATATCCATATCCTTTGTTAATATTGGAATGCCTTGGGCTGCAGTTGAAGGTGTCCATCCCTCTTTAAAACGAAAAGGTTTCTCTATTGTCCCTAATGTGAAATGGGAGGATGTTGGAGAATATAATAACATACGGCAAAAGTTGCAGAGGAGAATAGTTTGTCCTATAAAATGCCCCAAGATTATGAGGTAATTCATGGAAAGTATATTTGTTTTAGGTTTTTTTTTTCTCTATTTCATAAAATCTGTCAGGTTATGTCTTTTCTTAAGTGATTTGGCTTTGACGTTATTTTTGCTTTGTGTCGTGGTGATAGCTGCATGTAATTCTGGTTAATGGATTTACGTGATTTGCTTTGAGATAGTTCTTCCTTCGCCTGCTTTTACCTCATAATTTATTCTGCCATATTGGCATAGTTGAGATTTTAGCACAGGGGTGGTTTGTGATAAGTTTCAAAGTCAATCTTTTATTTATTTATTGGTCATTAAAGAGATAAGGAGATGAAGCATTGAAGTTGTTGTGGCATTATGCTATTTTTGCTATTCTCTGGTGTTGCTGGGTAGAGAAGAATGCTAGAATTTTGTCTAGAGGTTCCCTACCCCTTGAGATCCTGTGGGATAGACATAGACTGCCTTAATTAGCTTCTATGTGGGCTAAGGCGGTAACTGAGCTTCAGAGAAACTGGCATAATCTGTTGTAATTTCTTACAGACTACTTGTCCTCTGCTGCTGTTTTGGGCCTTTTGGCTGACAGCTGACTTATTAATACAATTTTCTTTTATGTAAAAAAGAAAAAAATTGGCCAAAATAAAAATTTCATTAACCAAGTAATCAAAGTAATACAAACTGGCGATTTTGGACAGTCCAACTCCAACCTGTATACAGAAGAACCTACTGCTTATCCACCAGCTATCAGTAGTGGTAAGTTTTGCACCTTCTAGAAAGGGTACAAAGTCACTACCTCATCCCATAAGAGAACAGGAATAAAAATTTATCACCTTTGACGTGCAATTCTCTTGGTATCTTCGTCATGATCAGCTCAGTAGGGTACGCTTGTTCCTGGAAATAAACATCTTGTCTTTTTTTCAGCCCAATATGGCAGATAGCAGCAGCCAATAAAAAACCAATTAGACATTATTGGCTTACAACCACTGATACTTCAAGTTGTCCATCTAAAGTCCTCATTCCATCCCTTTGGCTTTCTGGAAAGGCCACACCAGCTCAACAATACAGCCGAAATTCATTTGAGTAGGGAAACTCAAAAAACAAGCGCTGCATAGTTTCCATTTGACCGGCGGAACAGAGAACACAGTTTACTGGGACTTGCATCCCCACTTAATGCACCTATCAGCTGTTAAGCTAACCATGTAACAAACTTGTATCTACCTTGATGCTGCATTAACCTTGAACAACAAAGTTAACAAAGAGAGCTTCCATGTCCTGAATATGCGTGAACTATTTCCTTCTCTCTATTATCTTCGTCACAAGCCAACATGTGAGAGACAATAGCAACCTGGAACTCAGAAGAATTTTTGAGGTAGTAGGCAAGGATTCATTGGACCAATAGCCTGTCTTTTTTGTGCGCTATAGCCATAGCAGTAGATTGCTGCTTTATCCAAACCCCAGAATTGATTACAATTATGCCACCAGTTTTGTGCGGAGCACAAACCCTCTCCCAAGAAACAAGGGGCCTCTGGTTTGAGCCTCCTCAGGTTCACTAGAGTTTTTCCTAGGTGTTAACTTCAGGTCCCATGGGATTAGTCGTGCAAAGCTTGGATACACATGTTATCTAAAGAAAAAAGAAACAAGGTCCCTCTTGGAAGTAGATCCTTCGCCTGCATGCTGCTTCAACCCTTTGGCAATCATTTTTCGTAGGAGGAAATCTAAGACAAATATTTGTGCAGGCCAAAAAACATGCTTTTGATAAGCTGCAATCGTCCACCATAACATAGAAAACGAGAGGTCCAACACTTGAACCTCGCAATTCTTGTATCCACGAGGCTAGCATTACATAATTGTGAACTACTTGGAGGAGAGTGGTACTCCAAGATAGTTAAAGTGCAGGTCAACAATGGGCCATCAAATTGAGTAAAGAGAAGCTTGTCGTATGAGGGAATTTCATCCATGTATATAGAGATATTATCCAAATTAGCGTTTAAACCAGATACATGAGAGAAACAATCAAATTTGCATGCAAGAGGTGCACTAAAGTGATGTGTCCTCAACAAAATATAAGTACATTAAGTAAGTCGTCGGAAAACACATGAGTAATGTCCAATTTTCTACATTTGGGGTGAATTTGAAGTAGGGATTCCTCTTCAACTGTTTCAAAGACCGGTTGAGGTATTCCATGGCCAGCACAAATTAGTATGGTGACATTGCAAGAAAGGTAGGTGTGAGACCTCCATTATGTTATAATGCATAGCTAACTGTAGTCACACATCTTATAATGCAAGAGACATATTTAGAGGGAAGCCCCTTGTGGCATAACCATTTACAAGAAATTCCACTTAATAGAGTCGTGTTTTCTTAGAATTAACTTTGAGCGGACACCTAAGGTCAAATACCTCGCTTCTTTATGGGCCAGGGCTGTGGGGGAGTTTCGGCATTATACTATTACTAATTGGCAACAGAATTGGGGCACCTTGTAAATGCTTAAATGGAGAGGATACCTTATCCTCACCTATGCTGTAGATCTGATTACTTATTAATATACTTTTTTTTTATCTAAAAAAACTTTGAGCGGACACCTAAGAGACATCCCTTTTTTAGTGTAGCCTCTGATGGGAAAGATCACAAACAGAAGCAGGACCATACTTCCATTGAGGTTGGCCTGAGATACCACCTATAGCATCCGCGTTTTTAACTTGCAAAGTAGGCCAAACTTACAGTACTATGAGACACATCAGCACATAATCAACATAGCTCTAGATGGTTTTCCATTCACCATTTTTAACGTTAAAGAGGTAAAATACTGAAAATTTCATTGACTCTCCTAACATCATTTCTAGTGCTAAATTGTCGTGTATTTTGAGTCATGTTGGAAATAAGCAATTTAGCTCCAGTAATTGTTTTATTTACTAGTGTATCACCACTAGCAGCATCAATCATTTCTCTGCCATTAGGGCACAAACCCTCATAGAAATACTGAATTGATAATTGGTCAGGAATTTGATGATAGTTCAAACCTTTCCCAATGATCATAAAGAGATTCATTAGAGTTTTGTCTAGTTCCACATATTTGTTTCCTAATACATCCTATTTTGTTTTAGCAGGGAAATAGTGTTCAATAAAGGCCGTATGCAAATTATCCCAAGTAGCACTTTATCCAGTAAGTAAATTTAATAACAATCTTTCGCTGACTCACGAGAAAATGGAAATGGAAAAGCATGCAATTCATTTCATCATGATCAACACCGTCCGGTGCCATTCTAGAACAACCAAAAGAATAAGAAACTCTTTCAAATGACCAATTGCACTCTCACCTGGCCGAGCATAAAACATAGGTAAAAGAGTGCGAAAACCTGAATTTAGTTTCAGTCCAATATCGAGTGCTGCAAAGACTATACCCAGTGGTTGATCTTCCAAACGAGATGCTGCCAACCCGTTCAACATCCTCTCTGGTACTTATCTTTGAAAGAGTTGGCAGCACCTCATTTGGAAGATCAACCAATGGGTATAGTCTTTCGAGCACACCATGTTCTGCTGCAATTGAATTATGGTTTTCTCAACCTTTAACTTAAGTTCGATGCTCAGCCTGGTGAGAATGCACTTAGTCATTTGTAAGAGTTTGTTATTGTTTGTCTGCTCTACAATGACACGGGTCGGTGTTAATCATTGATCAGATTAAATTGCGTGCATTTCCATTTCGTTGTGTTGAGTCTGTTAAAGATTGGTTGTTTAGTTTACTTGTTGGATCAATTGCTACCTAGAATAATTTGCACAAGTCTTTTCTTGAAGACTATTTCCCTCAAAGTAAAATTCGATCCATTAAAAGGATATATGTCGAGTTAGGCAAAATTCTAATGATTCTCTTCATGAATATTGAGAAAAGTTTTAACAATGTGTGCTTCTTGCCCCCAACATGAAATTTCTGATCAACTGTTAGTTCAGTATTTTTATGAAGGTTTGTGTCCTAATGACAGAGAAATGATTTATGCCAATGGTAGTGCACTGGTAGATAAGACAATCTCTGAAGCTAAATTGCTAATTTCCAACATGGGTCAAAATACACAATTAAGCACTAGAAATGATGTTAGGACAGTCGCTGAAATTAACATGAGTTCTGTTGAGGGTACTTATGAAAGAAAATGCTCAACAACGTGCTTGTGGCTAGAAAAGAGTCTAGAGCTATGGTGTGTCGATTATGTGCTAATGTGTCTCATATTGCTGAAATTATCCTACTTTCCAAGCTGAAATTGTGAATGCTATAGGTGGTTTCTTAGGTCAACCTCAAAGAAAGTATGATCCTTTTTCACCAACTAATAGTGAAGGTTGGATAGACAATCCTTACCTTAGGTATGGAACTAGACCATCTCCCCAAGCTAATCCGATCCGAGACATTTGTGCCTCTTCATCCTCAACCACAACTTAATTATGGTGATTTTGATGAAATATGGCATCTAAATCATATTTTTACCCCTTATAATTAGCTACTTAGGTTGTCTTTAGACTTCTTAATATTGTGTCTGTTCAAAATCCCAACAGTAGTGGCAGAGAAGATTGTTAAACTTCAAAGATAAGTTGTTATGCTGGCAGTAATAATGAGAGGAAGCCTTTATGCCTAGTAAGTTGGAAACAGAATGAGAAACCTAAGTAATATGGAGGTCTTGGAGTGGGGTCAGTATGGGAAATGATTCTAGCCCTCCATAGCAAATGGTTCTGGAGGTTAATTTCAGGAGCATCATGTTTATGGATGAAGATGATTGTGGAAAAATACAGAATGGGGAATATAAACTCATTTGGGGAGCTAGTAAAACAGAAAAAAAAAAGAAGGGGGATTATGGTAAGATATATGTGTATGCCTAAAGAATAGTAAAGAAATATCAGAGATTTTGGAAGAGGGAGTCCTAGTGAGCATGGGGAGTGGTGAAAAGACCAGAGTTTGGCATCTTTGGATTGGTGATCCCGCTTAAAAACAAAATTTCTCAGGCTTTTCTCTTTATCAACAAATTCATCTGAGACAGTTGCAAATATGGGTTTTTGGGATGGCCTTGAGTGGAATTGGAGCTTCAATTGAAGGAGACACTTGTTTTCATGGGAGAAGGAGCAAAAACACAGATTTTTTTGAGCTGCTTGAACAAGTTACAACTTAGCCTTGGTCCAGGTGCTTAAGATGAACTGACACGGAAGAATAGCAATAATGTCGTGTTTTCTGTGAAGTCAGTTAGAAAGGAATTGGCAAAACTGCGGGTTCTTCAACTGATGAGGCGATACGAGGAGTTTTGCGAGGCCTAGCACCATTAAAAGTAGAAACTTTTATGTGGCTCGTTTGTTTGGGTCAATAAAAAACGAGAGACAGATTGGTGAAGATGCAGTATCACTGTATCAGTGTGTCAAAGACGCGAATTGCGTCCTATGTGAGAAGGTTTAGAGAATGTAAGCCATCTCTTCATTCACTGCCAATTTACAATGGTGATATATATGGAACTTCTGGTTCGAACTTTGGGGTATTGCTTGGTGCTGTCCAAAGGTGATGGAAAGCTTTCTTCAATCATTGGTGTCGTAACCAGTTTAAAAAGATCTGGATATGATTTATTTTTGTGGTGTGTTGGTCTGTTTGGAAGGAATGAAATGCAAGGATATTTGATGGCAAAAGATTCACAGCAAGTGAAAACTTCGAGCTTGCAATTCTTAGATTGGGATGGTGGATTAAGGCGTGGGACTAGACGTTTCCTTATTTCCCACAGGACATAGTAAGGAATCCAAGGTGTCTAAAACTGTTAAGCAAGATAACAAAAGTGAAGAGGGCGGAGAATTGGGAGGAACCACCTCTTGATACGCTCAAATGGAATATTGATGCGTCTTGTGAAGACGGGGTGGCTGCAATTGGAGGAGTCCTAAGAGATTGGAAGAGTAATTTCCTCCGTGTGTTTTTGTTGAAGGTGCCTTTGGAGGAAATACATCAAGCTGAAGTAAAAGCTATATATCAAGCACTCAAGTTGTTGACTAGCAAAATTTTGGGTAACAAAAAAAAGGGGGTGGTACTAGAGTCAGATTCATCCAATGCAGTGGCTTTGGTGTAACTCAGCAGAAGGGGACCCTTGGAGCGTTCGATTTGAACTAAATTTCACAAGGCAGAAAATGAGGAGTTCGCCTGGGTCCTCCATAATCCGATGTCTCGGAGTGTGAAAGCCGTGGCGGATGGGTTAGTAAAGCATGAAATACATAGGAGTGGATGATTATTTGGCGTGGCTGTAATTGAGTACAGATTATGCCTATCTTATGTGCTTAGAATAGGAGCGTGAAAACAAAGTGAAATCTAAAAAAAAAGTGTTCGGTATGAGCTTCTGCCAGACTGCCAGTTGCTCAAATTAAGTGCAAGGAAGTGACGAACTCCAATGCTGGGTGCCGCCATACCCAAGATTCAAGAACGTCTTTGTCGCTATTACTAATACTGTTAGTTTAGAGTTTGTCTCTGTGATGCTATGAGTGGTTTTACTTGTTGCGTTTTGCTTACTGTTTGAGCTACTTTACTCTCTGTAGCAGTTTTGATGAAATGAAATAAAAGTACTAATTATAAATATTAATAAAAAAAATATCATTTTTTCTTATTGTTTATGATATTATAGCTTAGTTTTCTAAGTTTTGTTTTAGTCTTAGGTATTTTGAGATTACATCAACGAGGATGCAGCCCACCAAGCAAAATGCCAACTCATTTACATGTGAGATAACTTGATACAAAGCCCATGAGTTTATTCTTCAATGCTGTCTAGAAAAGCATGAGACAAGGAACATCAGAATCCTTATCTCTGTCTTTTGATCAGCGTCCAAAGGAAATGTAAAGGGAAAGGGCTGGAGTACCCAGCAAACAGAAGAAGCATCATACAGGGTAAACCCACAACTTGTTACCATAACAAATTCTTTTTAGCCTTATGTAGAAGTCGAGCCTTCGACTGTTTATGTTACTAAAGACGTCAGATGTGGTTGAGTACTTGAATAGTTTGCTGTCATGGTTAAGTCAGAACAGAGATGCCGAGAAAATGGAAGATGTTGCAGGTGGTACTCTATCTGACATTTGCAAGATGGCAGTGCTAATTGATGATTAATCATTTGAAAGAGATGACAAAGGAACTAGGGGATGCTTGCGGATCAAATGAAAAGGCTCAAGAATTGGTATTGCCTTCAGATGGTTATCTGAATAATTATAGCAGTTTGTATGATAATAGTTTTTCAATAAGCATTTGGTTCAGAGCATTAGGAACAAATAACAATGGGATTACATCTGAAGTTGTTTTGTGAGGACATCTTGTTCTCCTTTGCTGTTTGCACAGAGTTATTAATAAATTTTTATTTTATCTAATAAGGAAAAAACAGAAGGGATTACAGCTGAAGATAGCTTTGACTTGTGAGTTATGTGATGCCAGTTTTCAGTCTGAACTCTCAAGTCAGTTATAGCAATTGATAGGTGGCTTTTGGGTGTTTTTTAGTGTAGGCTCTCTAGGTGTTGCTTTGTGACTGATGGTGTACTAGCTTTGTCTTATAGAAATTGTCACAAATGTATGCCATTTGTATTGTACATTTTCACCGGAGCCAAAAGCTCCACTACTTTTTGGCTTTGGAATATAATGAACTAAATGTAAACTTCTCATAAAACTGTCTGCATTTCTTTTTTACTTTGAAGTTGCCGATGGTTGTCACACTTCGGATCAAGGGTCAAACGGAAATAACCTCTTTGTTCTCACAGGGGCAAGGTTGCGTACAACCGACTCTCCCCAATCCTACGCAAGTGAGAGCCTCTTTGGAGACGGTGGGGTAATAATATTGATGTTAATGTTGACGTTGTATACTATTTGTAATTTGATACAGTTTCCCTTAAGCCTTGAACAAGCTAAGCTGCTACCTCCCAGCTTTTTCACCCAGGTTCTGAAATATAGTGTATAATGAGAAGTTTGGACAATGGTCAAACTTTTGTAAATCAAATCTAATATATATATATATATATATATATATATATATATATATAAAGTTGAGTCATACACGTGTGAGCACGACACGGGGACTCCAATTAATCGGGCTATGTTGTTGAGAATGACACGTGAGATGCCACACAAGCGGCCTCATTCGTGTGGAGTTGACACGTGGCGCCATGTAAGGAGGTCAACATGTGTCATCAATTAATAAATGCAACCATTATTACTTGAGTTTATTAATATGAAACATTAATTATTAACATATTTTTAAGTTATAAAGTTAAATAATTTTTTCTACGCAACCGAAAAAATTCTAATTTTTATTTCTTTGGATTAGAATTGAAAAATACTTGAAAATGAGATATATATGTCCTATATTTGACCCAATACAAATTTAAAGTGAGTTCAATTCGTGTGCGTATGACATGTAGGACGCCATGTAGTGACCCAAATTCGTGTGACGATATCACCTAAGACGCCACATAAGCAAAGCTTGCCACATAACCAAATAAGAAACAACTCATCATCCAAGTGTCACCTATTAATGCATCATCATTAGTTGGCTTTATTATATATCTATTAGCATATTTTTATATTACAAGATAAAATGATATTATTTACGTAAGTCAAAAGAAATATAAATCTTACTTCAATGGATTTAGATTTGTAAAAAGCTAAACAAATGAGATATATATATGTCATATACAAGTTGGGTCATTTCCGTGCAGTGATACCATGTAGACGGCACATGAGAGGGAATGTTCATGTAAAAATGACACGCAAACTCTACATGTGCACAACTTTGTCACATAACTTAACAAATATCATCCAAGTTCAATTCGTGTGGGCACGATACACAGGATGCCACTTAGAAGGCAAAATTCGTGTGACCATGACACCTAAGCCGCAACATAACTAAAGATTGCCACACAACCTAACAACTCATTATCCAAGTATGACATGTAAGACGCCACGTAGAGGCCCAAATTCGTTGACCGATAACATCTAAGGCGCCAAATAAGCAAATCTTGCCAAATAGCCAAACAACTCATCATTGTCCAAGTGTCACCTATTAATCCCTCATAATTATTCATTAGTTGGCTTTATTATATATTTATTAGCATAATTTTTATATTGCAAGATAAAATAATTTTAGTTACGTAAGTCAAAAAATTATAAATCTCACTTCAATGGAATTGGATTTGAAAAAAAGCTTGAAATGAGATATATAACATGTAGAGGCCACATGAGAGGGAATGGTCGTGTGAAAATGACACGTAGATTGTACATGTGCACAACTTTGCTATATAACTTAACAAATATCATCCAAGTTCTATTCGTGTGCGCACAACACATAGGATGCCACGTAAAGGCCCAAATTCGTGTGACGATGATGCATAAGCCGCAACAAAAGCAAATCTTGCCACAAAGCCTAATAACTCATCATCCAAGTGTCACCCATTAATGTCTCATCATTAGTTGACTTCATTATTACATATTTATTTGCATATTTTTATAGTACAAAATAAAATCATTTTAGTTACATAAGCCAAAAAATTTTAAATCTTAGTTCAATAGATTGAATTTGAAAAAAGCTTCAAAATGATATATATATATATATATATATATATATATATATATATATATATATATATATATATATATATATATATATATATATATATATATATATATATATATATATATATATGTCCTATATCATGCAGTGATAACATGTACATGCCACATAATAGAGAATGTTCGTGTGAAAATGATACGTGGACATTGCATGTGCATAACTTTTCCACATAGCTTGACAAATATCATCCAAGTCCCACATGATCATCCAAGTTCAATTTGTGTAGTCACGACACGTAGGACACCACGTAGATGCTCAAATTCGTGTGACGATGACACCTACACTGCCACATAAGCAAAACTTGCCACATTGTCTAACAACTCATCATCCAGGTGTCACTCATTAATGCCTCATCATTAGTAGGCTTTATTAAATATTTATTACCATATTTTTGTATTGCAAAATAAAATCATTTTAGTTACGTAAGTCAAAAGTTTATAAACCTTACTTCAATAGATTAGAGTTGAAAATAGCTTTGAAATGAGGTAAAACATATTCTATACAAGTTGGGTGATTTCCGTGCGGTAATAACATATAGTTGCCACATAAGAGGGAGTGTTCATGTGAAAATGACACAACTTTACCACATATCTTAACAAATAGCATACAAGTCCCACATAATCATCATGATTTATTTGCATATCATTTCAAACTAATATATATATATATATATATATATATATATATATATATATATATATATATATATATATATATATATATATATATATATATATATATAACTCTAAAAGTATAAATCTCCACTTCATTAAATTAATTTTTTTAAAATTTTTCGAACTATGCATCAAATTATGATCATAAATTTATCTTTTTTTACATTCATTCTACTTTAGATGTAGATCAATTAAAAAGATATTTCATACAAAAAATATTAAAATAGTCAAATATAGTATTAGTTGTGTGGTATAAAATAGGCATGAGGTATCACCTAAAAAATTATCTTGATTTTCGAGAGACATTATCGTGTCTGTGCGAAGCACGGATATAAAACTAGTATATATATATATATATATATATATATATATATATATATATATATATTTGGGTAAGAGCGCCGGTAATGTGACAAGTGTCACGTTTTAATTGGTCATTTGTTATTTTTCCTTTTCACTTTTTTTGTTTAATTATTGTTACTAATGATTTGTCATAAATAAATATTGTATAATAATTGCTAGAAACTGTTCATATTTCTTATTTTTCTTAAAAATTGAATAAATTAATACAGTCTAAAATGACATATATGTAATGCTTTAATGAAATTGATTTGACAATTAGTTAAATTCTATATTTTATTCAAGAAAATAATAAAAACCTAAATTAAATATATTTATAAAAGAAGTGTTATATTATTTTTGTGTTATATAGTTGTGGTCATAAGCACGGGTAACTACAAGTGTCACATTTTGATAATTTTTTTTTTAGATGATGAGCCGTCACAAATTATTTTCCCATCGAAAGAAGGTTAATCTTTCAACTTATTATTATTAAAAACACATTAAGGACAATGGGATCAAACGGGTTGTTGAGTAATAACAAAAGTTATATTAGTTGGTATAAGCGTCGGTAACATAAAAATAATACTAATCTTTCGTGGGGATAAAAGTCGCTAATATGACAAGGTAAACATGTTTTAATTTATTTTTTTTATATTTGAGGTCATTAACATGACATGTGACTAAAATTTGCAAGGATATGAGCAAATAAAGTGACAATGATCACATTTAAAGTGATACAGTAGTTTAGTAAGTCATATATTTTTTGATTAGAAGCTCCTTCTAATGTACATTTATTTTTATTTTTTTTGATAAATACTTCTAATATACATTTGTATTATTTGTTAAAAAATTATTTAAATATGTTAAAATATAGTGATAAAAGGATAGATCATGCGTAGTTGTGAGTATAAGTGCATGTAACTACAAATATCACATCTTCATAAGTTATTTTAATATTTTTTTTGTCTACTCTTTGAATATTATTAAGTTATACTATATGATGTATAATTGCAAGTTAACTGACAAGTGATAGATATCATTTTATTTTTTAGTCGGAGAATGGTGAGTGGTGTGTGTAACATTTCGACCAATTTCTATTTTTCATTATTCTTTATGTACTTAATAATTTTAAAAAAATTCAAAAATTTTTTTTAACATAAAAATTATAAATGGGTCACCCGTGCGTAGCACGGGTAAAGTCTTAGTGCATTACAAAATAAGGTGTATAAGGCCAAAACACAAAAAAAAAAAAAAAAAAAAAAAACACTTTGTTTTTGTCCCTAAATGGACGTGTTACCTTGAACTGCAAAACAACTATCCGAAATCGCCACGTACCTTAATATCACATGCATCCCAACCATCCCCCATCACTCCACCCCTTATTCCTCCAATGGCCAAGATTTGATCCTGCCATTTTCCCCAATGGCCAATTCTTGATCCAGTTTTTGTCACTTTCCAATCTCCTCTATAAACCCCACCCCATACGCTCGCTTCATCAATTGTCACCATTACATTCAACATTTCAACCTACAAAGCTACAAACTCTTACTCCTACTAAGCGGTGAGTGTTTTTTTTTTTTTGTAGTGTACGATACTACTACAAGTATTTTTGTTAAACATGAGCTCAACAACCAGAGCATGGGTAGCAGCTGCTAGTATAGCAACAGTTGAAGGGTTAAAAGACCAAGGATTCAGTAGGTGGAACTACACCTTAAGATCCCTGTACCACCATGCGCAGCGCAATGTCCAACCATTGGTTCCTTCCAAGAAGCTTTTGTCGACGTCGGCGGTGCTGATTGCTGCCGGAAATCATCACCATCATCAGGTGGTTAGACAGTCAGAAGAGTCTCTTAAGCAAGTTATGTATTTAAACTGTTGGGGTCCAAGCTGAAACATTTGAAAGGATTGTATAGTTTATGATCTATGACTTGTATTATTTGGCTATATTGGAAATGAGAGGGAACGAATTCGAATTTCGAAGTTTCAAGTTTGTGACTTCAGTTATTACTTATTACACCCATTCTAGTATGATTGTCATTTGTCAGATCATGGCTAAGCAAGAACCCCCATATTGATTAGGAAAACATTCACTACATGTCCTGCTATGAGTTACTAGTATCCTGCTCTAAACACATCCAGAAAAAGGAGGATTTTTCGATATGAGTTTTTGAATAATTGATGTAAATCAAAGGAAAAAAAAAAAAAAAAGAGTTTCTGACTAGGCTAATTCCTGGCATAAATAAAAGGGAAAATTACTCCCAATAATCCGAAGTTACAGAGATCCTCCAATAATAATCCAAAGTACCGAAATTCCTAAAAATAATCCTAAATATTCACTTTGTTTCCGCGAGTGAACTAGCGGTTAACACCGTCTACACATCCATTAAGCTCAATAACATGATATTTTAACCCCTTTTGACATTAACTCTAATTTTATTAAGAAGATTAATGGAGTCAGGCAACAAGCAAGATGGTCTGGGCATCTCCCAGATAACAACTAATAACAATACCATATATCATCATCAGATTCATCACCATATTCAATTGATCAAAATCAAACGATATTGTTGACGTGATCGCCACTCGGCTCAAGCTCAAGCTCTAACTCCCTTCAATGGCGGGCAAGCTCCTCCATTCTCTCCCCTCTAACCTCCACCCCTTCTTCCCTCTCAGTCTCTCTCCACATACCAAATTTTCCATCACTCACTTCACCTCTCTCAGGCGCACCACTAAACTACCGGCTCTTCTCACTGCTCGCTAAGCTCTCCTCCAATTCTACAAAATTCGACATCATCTCCACCGCTGGTAGTAACCCATATCCTCAAAAACGGCAACAAAACCGCATTTTCATCCTGCATTGATGATCAATTTTGAAGGAAATAGTGAAAATCTGGGATTTGAGGGTCAAAGGGGAAACTCCCTTGTAATGAATAAAATGTGAAAAAGATATAAAAAGTGGGTGAAGCGGTGGTTAAAGGGGAGGAGGCTAGGAGAGAGACAGAGGAGGTGGATGGTGCTGCAATCTTCAACTATGGAGGAGAGATGCTCCCTAACTGTTGCTTGTTTGATTGCGAAATTTCATTTAGGGAAAAGGGGGGGTTAATGCGAAAAACGGGGTTAATTTAGAAGATTATTGAAACTTAACGGAGGTGCAAACGGTGTTAAGGGTCGATTTACTCGCGGAAAAAATGTGAATACTTGAGATTATTATGGGTAGTGCTAAATACCACACCCCAATCATTAATATTCCTATTTTACCCTTTAAAGTGAAAAAATGAAAAGTAAACCAACACTCCCCAAAGTCCCCACCCACCGTGCCCATTCATGCTTTGTTGCGCCCATTGTTGTCCATCAGAATTCTACACAAAGATAAGCCGATTACCCATCATTTTCTCTCTCCTGTCTTTCTTCTTCTCCCTTACTTGTTTACTCACTCACAAGAATTGAGGAAGAGATGCTGATTGTTTTTGAATCATGAAAGTTAGTGTTAGCCATTGGCCACAAACTCAAGAACTTAAACTGATTTCATACAATTGATTAAAGGAAATAGGCTCTGATTTTCCAGATTTTCTTTAAAAGAATAGTTCAATTGGACTTGAATGGTTGTTGGCCTAATGCCCGGTGCATAAATCTGGCCCAGCTTGCCGCCAATTTATCAGCGCCCAATTTAGGCGCACCATTGTGACACCTACGCTTGGTTTAGGCGCACCGTGTTTGACACCTACGCCTAGCTAAGGCGCAAGCGCACCGTCACCTACGTCTTCTTTAGGCGCAGACTAGTATAACTGTAGTAGTAGAAGAAGAAACTCACAGAATCCCAAGATCTTGTAGTTAACCATATGTATCAATTTTACTGGAATGAAATTAGATCTTTCTTTTCACATTTTTTTTTTTGGGTACAATTCCTTTCAAATAATTGATCTATCATTTAATGAAATTAGTGTATTGTCGTATTGATTGGTGATGAACTCTGACTGGCAGCATTCGTCTTTTATGGGGTAAAGGTGAGGGATGAATATGGCGTATCATATTTAAATAAGGGTATTGTTGATATTAAATAATTTGGGGTGCGGTATTGATTTAAAAAAAATGTTGTATTAATGCGAACTGATTATTATTAGAGGATCGCTAAAACTTCGGATTATTAGCAGCAATTTTTCCTAAATAAAAAGTTACCCTTCTTTCTTTCCCTTTGGTGGAATATATACATTTTTAACATTTAACCAGCATTTTGTTTTTTGAAATATGTGTGTGTTGCAATATTTCAAATTTTTTATGTTAAAAAAAGTTTTTTTTTTTTTTTTAAAATTTTTTTTGTAAAAACGTCAAAGCTTGTGTTTTGGTGTGAAGCATTTTGATCTCAAGCTCCTGCCTAGCCCGCCACAGGCATGTTGGATGGTAAGGAAAATTCTGGAGTCCTGTGATGCAATGAACCATTTGAGTATTTGGGATGTTTTGCAACATAGTAACATAGTGAGTCTTTAAGAAATCTACAAAGAATTGCTTGGACCTCAACCAAAAGTGCCTTGGAAACTCCTTATCTGCTGTAATTTTGCTTTTCCAAAGACAAAATTTTGTTCTGCTGGTTGTATCTGCAAAAGAGGTTGTGTACGAAGGATAAATTGCTGGTTGGGGTATCCCTTGTGATGTTACGTGTTTTTTGTGCTAGTGAGCCTGAGAGTAATGAGAATTTGTTGTTTGAATGCTGCTTCAGATGAATCGGTCTTCAACATATTCGTACTGCAAAATCGATGGATGAACTGTGAAATGAGCTCAGCGTTTATGTGCAGCCACGGCAGAATTTACTTTGCAAACTCTGAAATGAGCAAAATGCTAGAGTATTTGAGAAGAAAACAACCACTGTAAATTGTAATGATGTTATGCCACCGTATCGAGTTCAGGTTGCAGATTCGAGCACGGGGCTGTGCAGAGATGGATAATTTTCTGGATGGGAAGGATAATGGTGTTAAAATTACTGTGCTGGCATGTTTGAATTGCAGGTGATACCCTCCCTAGGAGGTGAGCACCAACCATTACTTTTATCTGGATGTATTTCTGTAGCTTTTTGAGTTGTTGTACTGCTGAATTTTGCCTGCAAGGATACCATGGGCCTGCTTTTTAACATTTCTCTTTAGTGATTAATAAAATATCCTAATTAGCAAAAAAGATAATTATCTGCATTCTAATAATGAGCATATTAGTGCCTGAATGTTCATCTGCAATTAATCCAAATTCTATTTCTCAAAATTCCCTCTAAGCTTCACTCATCAATAGGCAGTCAAAGCAACATCACACAAGCGATAGTGAAGAAAAATCAGACACTTGACTGAAAACTCCACCTGATCAAGCATACTAAGAAATAGAGGAGGTATTAAGTGAGAGAGTAAAAATGACTGGTATTCTTCCGATAAGAGTGTAGAAGCTTGAGCTTCTCTTCTGAGATGAGGGGCGCATCAATTCTGATACAAGGTACTTATTACATCGAATAATCAATCCTTGATCGAAGTGTTACAGGCTGCTTCCTTCTTTTAGAGTCAGACTGTTTTTTGTACGACGAAGTTCCTTTAGAGCATCCTTATTCATGACCGGAAAATTGGTCGTTCATCGTTCTCTCTCCTACTTTCTCCCTCCTCCACCTCACAATGACCAACACTATGAACATCACCAAAAAACCAAGTTTATCCATGACCCAAAAATTTTTGGTCATCACACTCTCTCTCCTACTTTTGACCCTATCCCACCACATTTTCTCTCTCCTCCCAACTTTATATTTATTTTGTTTCAGATAATTATGTATTGCAAATGCCAACTTTCAAGTATAATTAATTCGAGTTAAAATATTTAACATTAATAATTTTCGTTTAATATAATTTTTCGGTAATTAATTAAATTAGGAGAGAGAAGGGCTAATTAAATTACATTCGAAGATATTTTTCAAAACGAGGATCCAAAACAAATTCTTCATCGATTTTGGGATCGGGTTGGGTAGAATTAGGATTTTGGTTGTTCCTATTATTTCCACCAAATGGAAAATTACTAGGATTCATATTGTAGAAGAAAATGATTTTTTTGAGGAATTTAGAAATTTTTGGATTAATAATGAAACTAGGAGAGAGAAGGGCTGATTTTAGAATTGTGCAAAACTATGCTAAATTGGGTCTCATTTTATAGATCTCGAAAAAATATAGCCGTTGGTATTTTTATTTTATTTTTTTGAATTTATTTTTTTTATTTTATAGCCGTTGCAAAAATGCAACGGTTACATTTAATTGGGCCAACCAGGGCGCGACATATGGCGCGCCAGGACTGGGCACCTGACGCGCGTGTCAGCGCCCCTGTAGACCATTATTATTATTATTAGTTTTTTTTTGCGGTTTTCAGCATTAAAAAAAGCAAGAATATTCGCGCGGGGCCCACTATGAACGAGATTATGTTTGGGTCGTTTTTCACCCCAAAACCCCCCAAATCAGAATTGGTCATCTTTCTCTCTCCTCATGACCCATATTTGGGTCATGGATAAACCCCATTTTTTGGGTCATTATCTTTCTCTCTCCTCTATGACCCATTTTATAGTCATGGATAAGGATGCTCTTATAGACGTGCTAACTGAAGGACTGTCAAACAAACAATGAAAAAACACCAACCAAAAGGACCTGGCTAGCGCTACAACGGTTGTATATTACACTCACATGTCCCCCCAGTCATGTGTTGACACTTGGTAGATGAAAATTGGTTTTGGGGGGAAATGCTAGTGAAAGAGGAGGGAATACTTTTCAGCTTTAGGGGGGAAAACAGAGATACAATACCGCCCAAAAATCCTAAAATTGGAGCTCGAAATTTTGGGAGACACTTAACTCCTCCGACGAACGGAAAATTAATCCGGGGACATTTTCCGGCGAGGCAATAAAATTTCGTCGTTATTATTTAGGGAAAAAAATACTTTAATTAGAAGGGTTCCTAATCAGAAAAGTTGGTACGGCTTGATGCAATTGTAGATCTCCGGTGAAGGGCGGCGCTGGGCTTAAAATTCACCGGCGAAAACTTTCTGTCATATTTCAATGGGGGATTACATTGACAACTTGCTGGATAAGGATGATCAATTAAACGTAAGTTCGAAATTTACTGCATTTGTTATATTACTTAAAATTAAATGTAAATTGTAGATCTGAAAACGGCGATTAAACCCTTCAACGGTACAAATTTCATCCTTTTAATTTGTAGGAAAAAAAACCTAATATGATATCCGGCATTTGTTATATTACTTAAAATTAACAGTTGTTGAGTAATTTTAGTTAAAACGTAATAGGTCTACTTGTGTAGGAACAACGATACAAATTCCATTCTTTTAATTTGTAGGAAAAAAACCATGTAAAAGTTTTGTGGCGTCCATATTTTGTAGGAACAACAACGTACATAAATTGGCTACAGCGTTCATAAATTGGTAAGCACCCACCTGTGCAGATTATTTGGAAGCAAATGCGATAGGATGACAGACATGTTAGTAGGACATGTATATGGTGAAATATAAATGTTATTTGAACATGTTTATAGCGTGAACAAAATTGTAAATAGTGGCACTTGGTGAATGAATTGCGTGTAAGTATGAACATCTGTACAACTACAACCAATAAATCTTCAAATGTGAATGCCACTAGCATTTGTTGAAAGAGTATTCATTTAATTTAGGCGTTTTTGATGAGGCGGAAGATCAACACAAATGGGCAGAACAATCCAACGGTGGTAAGTGAAACAATAAAAATACAGTGTAACAGGGCAACTATATGTGTTAATGTTCACCATGTTGATTTGTACATGGTGTTGTTGCCCTACATTGCAACCTCCTCGTGTATTGGCCAGATAGTTTTGGTGATCACTGTATGAGGAGGAAAAGGAATAGGATCAACATCCAGGGTCACTGGAAGACCCATTTATCGATACAGATTAGTTGACAAACTTGTTACTGGTCTACGAGATTATCCGTCACTCATTTACCCCCATAAATTATTAATCAATATTGTGAGGCAATGCTAACAAAATGTTTTGTAATCTAGCAGGCAGTAGAAGAGCCTCGTGATGAAACTGACAACCACAATAAATCGATGAGGTACGAAAAAGATTTAGAAGATGATTGGGGAAAAGATGATTGGGGAGGAGATGATTCGGAAGATGATGATTTACCAAGTGTTGTTGTGAATTTGAATGAGGAACCTAAAAGTGACGAAGTGTTGGTGCGCCCTAGGGCCGATATGATATTCAAGGCTCAATCAGAATTTGCTGAATTTTGCCATACGTACGCCTACAAAATGGGCTTTGAATTTCGTATAAGGTCGAACAATATATATCATGATTATCGAGAACAAGGGGTTGGTAGAAGGAAGACAGGATCTAAGGAGCCACAATACCACATGATGAGACGGATTAGGTTTCAATGCAAACAGGCACTAGGAGGTTGCAAGGTACGGGTTGCTGGAGGGGAGAATAAGGGAAAATTGTTTGAGGTATCGGTTTGTGAGTTAGATCACAACCATCAGCTAGAGTCGTCTAACAGCACGAGGATGCTAAACTTCGGGTACATAGACGACTACGTGGTGAGCAAGTGCATGGCGCACGAAACTACGGGCCTTCCCATTGTTAAGATATTAAACACCATCCTTGTTGAAAACGGGGGTCTTCATGAAAATCTGACATTCAATAGAAAAGATTTGAAGAACGCCATACAAGCCTGGAGGAGAAGAGAAACAGTGGGAGGAGATGCAGCAAACCTTGAAAGGTATTTTGCGAAGATGAAAGGGGAGAATCCCTATTTCTACAGTGCAGTTGAGAAAGATGAAGAGGGTAGACTTAAAACGGTATTCTGGTCCGATGCTAGGGCTAGGATAGCTAGCAGGTACTTTGGAGATGTCATAACATTCGACACAACGTTTTTGTGCAATAAGTACTGCATGCCGTTTGCACCGTTCGTCGGCGTTAGTCATCATGGATCACCACTTCTCCTCGCTGCAGGGTTAATAACCCATGAAAACGCCGACTCATTTGCTTGGTTGTTCAAACATTGGAAGTTGTGCATGGGGGAGTCACCTGAGACTATACTTACAGAGCAAGACAAGGCAATAGGCGTAGCAATCAGAGAGGAATTCGGCACGACCAAGCATAGGCTGTGCTTGTTTCACATTTTGCAAAATGCTAGTAAGGCATTGGGAAAACACAAAGACAACCAGAAGATTTATGTGGCGATGAAGGCGGCCGTGCAGGACTGTCTCACAATAGACGAGTTCAAAGAAGCGTGGGAAACAATGGTGAGTGATTTTTCTCTGCAGAAGAACAAGTGGGTGCAACAGGCGTACAGAATCCGTGAACGATGGGTTCCTGTTTACTGGAGGGGTACGTTTTGTGCCGGGATGTCATCTACACAACGCGGTGAGGGAATGAATTTTTTCATAGAGGGATATGTCAACTTAGAGTGTGGGCTGATGCGATTTATCAAACAGTAAGAGCGAGGACTGGAATCGATGATCAAAGTTGAGAGAGACTTGGATAAGTTGTCGAAGAGCAAACCTGTTTTATTGGATCGAACCTTCCGGTTGGTATCTGTTTTCCAGGCTAAGTACACGAATGCGAAGTTGAAAGAGATGAAGGACGAGATGGATTTGCTCAATCACACAAACCTTTCCAAGTTCTCACGTTGTAGGTCCACTGTCATCTATCACACAAATGAGAAGTTGGTGAAACCTTATTGGAAGGAAGATCGCAAACACTACACCGTCACATTGGATAGGGATGTGGACGAATACAAATGCTCATGCAGCCTTTTCGAGTTCACTGGAGTACTATGCAAGCACATTATTTGCGCTCTTGACATGGAGGGAATTGTTTCTATACCAGAGAAATATATCCTGGATCAGTGGCGGAAGGACATTGAGAGGGAGTATCAGAAAATTAGGGACGATCCCATTGAAGCGGAGCGTGTGAAGCAGTTGCAAAAGGTCAAGCGTGCCACCAAGTACATGCAGACTCTTGCAATGGTGAACGACCAGGCCCATGAATATTTTACAGAAGCATCAGTTGAGTTATGCAAGAAGCTGGAGGAGTTAGGACGTGTTACTTCCCGCTTTAGTTCATTTAATTTGCAGGAGGCAGCTCCTCCACTGGGCGTATTTGCTAAGTCTAGACTCCGGCCAAGCCAAGACCCTACTACGGAGCCTTTAGAGGAAGTCAAATCACTTCCAAAAGACCCTGTAGTTCTTGTTCCTCAGGGGAGGGTTCCGAGAGGAAACCCTTCGGAGCCGAAAAGAAAATCACCAGGACAATCAAGTTCCAAAGCCGGCAAAGACAAACATAACAAACGGTCCAAAATTTCAGGCGGAAGTGATGGAGGAAGGGAAGTTCTCAATGTGAGTCTCCTATCTAGTAACAAGGAGAAGTTTTCTTGGGGGTATCCCCTTTAAATATCTTAATTAACCAGTATTTGTTTTGAATGATGACAACTAACAGTATGATTCCTGAAAACAAATCGTATTTCCAAATTAAATTGTCATTTCAAATAAGACTTATATATATATATATATATATATATATATATATATATATATATATATATATATATGATATATATATATATAGTAACAACCATTTGTTTTCTAAAGTCGGTGTGTTCTTTGGTAGTTTATTTTTTTTTTAAATAGTATGCTTTGCTTGTTAACCATTGAAATTGTGTTACATAGGTTTCACAAAGTACGAGTCCTGCACCCATTGACGACTATGCCATTATACGTTCATACCAAGCCGTTGTTTCTCCTCCAACGTGGACGGAATACATTCAATCCGGACCCCCTCCACATCATTGTACAAATTCATACGCGCCTTGGAAATTACCCAATGAACCAATGAACTATGTAGGTCGTACATTTCAGCATACAGAGAATGAAAATTTACGCTCATGCGGTGGCTTTACAGGTTTTCCACACACGCCCTTCTCTTCAAGGTCTGGTATTACAATCGTTGATCCATGGCGTGGGTCCTCAACGTCCCGGCAACGGATCCATATGCCTTTTCCCACACGTAACGAGACAAGTATATCAATTCAGAAGCCTAATCGATACATATTCATTGAAGACGGTTCTTCGGCGCAACAAGTGTCAACTATAAGCCACGTAAGGACTGATATACATCCTGTTGCGGAAGCCGCGACAACCTCACCGAACATGCTGCTGTTGTCATATCTGCCTCCCAAGTCAAATAATAATGGCATTACGCGCTCTATTATTGAGCATCCCTAAGCTTTGCACGTTTAGTAAATGTAGCATGATATGGTGATACTACATGTAGCATAATCGCAAAAGTTGAAGAGGCATCACCAACTCCTGAAACAATATTTTGGGTATTTTGTTTAGATTAATGTACGTGTTTGCATTTACACTTTTGAGTTGTATGTATAATCAAATCCATCTACAATGGTGTGACTTATTAGTTGCAGGATCCTAATGGTTTTTTGCAAAATAATAAGTTGTTCAATCATCAAGCCATTGCAAATTAACTAGTTGTTCAATCATGAAGCCATTTAAAAATAAATAGTTGTTCAATCATCAAGTCATTGCAAAATAACTAGTTGTTCAATATCAAGCCGATACAACTTCTAACGTGCTTCCTTCAAACACTTGTTAATTACTTTCCTTGAACTCAAGTTCAGGTGGTTGCATATTAGGTAACCTGGCAACTTCTGTCGAATGGCTTGAATGTGGTTATGGAACTCCTGGATTTGAAAAAAATGTGAATTAACCATTAACAATGTGCTTATAAGAAAGATAAAAACGAATGGAATAATTTATGAAAATCATTTGATATATACCTTAACAAAACGATCATCTCCAATATTTCCCCCTTCTTCAAATTGTTGTAACATCCACATAATAACGTGCACCCCGAATCTTTTGTGCGTGTGGCCTTTGGCAAAGGACTTATTGGAACAATATCCATGGTACCAATAGGAATTGTAATGGCTGGATTGAGTTGGCCAAAAGCACTTGTCACAATTTTAATCTGCAACAAATTTACAATTGACACCGCTGTCATACATTTATATAGTAACAACATTATTTGACAACAACTTTTTATACTCTTTAAACTACTCACCAGAAGTGGGAGAAACAGAGTATGCGGGAACTCAGACATTGCCCTCCGCGTTGAGTCCCAAATTTGTATGCTCATAAAATCCCTATCTACAATGTACAAACACCACCTCCCTTCCGCAACCATGGGTACATACAGCTGCAAGCAACAGATTATTAGTTATACAAGTAAGAACATAGTATAGTGTGCATATTTTTCAGATTAATAACTTACAAAGTTAATCCCTTGGAGGTTAATTTTCATTTCCCCAGTCATCTCTATTTGCATAATGGAAATGCCTCTTTTAAACACTTTCTGGTAGTCGGCACGTTCCTCGGTTTTATTTGTATAGGAAAACGCTGCATTAGACTATATCATAATAGATTAATAGTAGTATATCGTTTAGCAATGTACAAGTAATTTCCAATCATGTTTAAGTAGATTGTTTAACATACCACCCAAATTGGGGAAATAACATATCGTTTCTGATTCTGAAAATTGATGCACATTGTAATATTGTTCAGGTAGGCTGCCAGACAGTCCATTATCTAAATTTTTCACACATTTAAGTAGTTAGAAATAGAATGTATAAAGCCTTTGTCTACCTTTTATACTTAGAACAATTAATGCAACGACCGCTGATTGTTTACCTGTATCGAAATTTCTCCCTTTTTTTTTTGTGTTGATTAGAGCATGATGAAGGTGTGACCTGGATATTAATAAATCGCCCCCTAGGTTGATCACAGTGTGGTCAAACCTGAAACCCAATGACAATATAAGGTTACGAACTTAAGGAAAAAGATTTGAAGAAGTTGTTTGATCACCGTATCCTAACCTTTTTTTTTGGAGTCCGCGCTCTTAATGTAGTTGTTGACGAGGTTTGTGAATTCGTCATATCGTTTAGGCTCATCGAGAGGATGGGGAAGGTCGTCATCTTCGTCTGATGAATCTGGAAATGATTCCTTAATAGGGTGAGAGGATTTCTGGAGAGACAAGGATTTCTCGATAGGGTGAGAGGAAGCTGTGTCCCTTGAATTTATCTCGGGGTTTTCCTTGTCATGAGCGATGGAAATTGTTTCCTCTGTGTCGACATTGCCTTCAATATGAATGTTTTTGCTGTCCCCCACCCCTGCCTTGGCCTTCAACTTCGACGCTTGCATCCTCGTCCTTCTCGTACTTCCACTTTGAACAGCAACTTTCCCAACTTTGGTAGGGCGAGAGGATCCCGGTTGAGAGGATTCGTCGATAGGGTGAGAGGAAGCTGTGTCCCTTGAAATTATCTCTGGGTTTTCCTGGTCATGAGCGAGGGAAATTGTTTCCTCTCTGTTGACATTGCGTTGACCATCGCATGATTCGCTGTCCCCCGCCGCTGCATTGGCCTTCAAATTCGACGCTTGCATCCTCGTCGTTCTCCTACTTCCACTTTCAACAGCAACTTTCCCAACTTTGGTAGGGCGTGAGGATCCCAGTTGAGAGGATTTCTCGATAGGGTGAAAGGAAGCTGTGTCCCTTGGAATTATCTCGGGGTTTTCCTGGTCATGAGGGAGGGAAACTGTTTCCTCTCTGTTGACATTGCGTTCACCATCGCATGATCTGCCGTCCCCCACCCCTGCATTGGCCTTTAATTTCGACGCTTGCATCCTCTTCGTTCTCCTACTTCCACTTTCATCAGCAACTTTCCCAACTTGGACAGGGGGAGAGGATTGCGGTTGAGGGGATTCCTCGATAGGGTCAGAGCAAGCCGTGTCCCTTGAATTTATATTGGGGTTTTCTTGGGCATGGGCGCTGGAAATTATTTCCTCTCTGTCGACATTGCCTTCACCACCAATGCTTCTGTCGTCCCCCACCCCTGCATTGGCCTTCAACTTTGACGCCTGCATCCTCGTCCTTGTCCTACTTCCACTTTCATCAGCAACTGCCCCAACTTTGGTGGTTATCAACTTCTCTGCTGATACGGTGGGTCCAGTACACTCGGTTTGATTAACAGCATGATTCTTCCTCGGCCGAATTCCTTTTCCCCCAACAGGGCAATTCTTGGCTCTTATTGGAATTCTCACCTTCGGAAGCCGTAGGAAAATTTCCGGCAACACCTGCACAGGTGGGATAGGTGTTAGTTTGTTAGCGTCGCGAGTCAATTATACGAATAATCCAATTGCACTTCCCATTTCAATCATACCATTTTGTCTTCTTCGTTATTCCACTGCGGTATGCCTTTTATCATTTTCAACTTCTTCGTTATGATGTCCCATTCAGGTAAAACCTCCTCTCCCTTTATGGGATAATCTTTTCCATACACCACATTATCAACAATCTGAGCAACACCAGGTGAAATTAATGACTTCAGACAACGCAAAAAACCCAATTTGCCCTATAATCTAAATATATCAGAACAACATTGTCAAGTTCTGTGAATAATGTCCGTTGTTTCCTAAAAACATCATCAAAATGTACCAATTAACTAATTTAATTTAGAATAATAAATTTCAAAACTGATATATACATGCATCACTGCTTGCAAGTTGCAACTGAGCCATGCAGGAGTCCACAACAATCATTATGCCAAGCTTCCTTACCACCAGTTTTGGAGCCACCAATTAGTAAGAAGTTCTATAATGAAATTACAAAACAATACATGTACTCACCTGTAATTTACCAAATCTGCCATCGGGAAAGGTGTCCATCTCCATTGCCTTCTTCATTTCACGAGTACTCCATGCCCACATCCTTTGCATGGGACATCCCCACCTCACTCCCCCCTTAGGGATGTTAAGCCGGTCCGCATACAGAATCTGCAATGACAAGGGGTATAAATTTCAAAAAATACATTAATGATTATGATTCAGTGAGCTTAATAGATGTTCCTAAACTAAGAATGATCATGAAAACTCACTGTCAACAGCATAGCTGATCCTGAAACTCCAGAATGTTTGTTATAATTTTTCTTCCCAAAATCACATATCCAATCCAACACATATTGTCCCCAGTCGTATTTTTCAATATTAGCAACCACATCTGGAGTAAGAGCCTGAACATGCTGAGGGCTGTACCAGTTGCTTGTTGTGTGGCACATGAGGTTTTGAAGGCAGTAGAAAACAAAGTTCCTAATGAACTTTATCGGATCCTCATGCTCCTCGACGCACTTCTGTTTTACAGAATACTCATCTATTCCCCCGTTGTTTCCGTACTCATTCTTCAAAGCCACAACCACCTTGTCAGTTGCTTTAGCTATAGGAACTGGCTTCAAGATTGCATTGGCAGGGATTCCAAATACCCACCCTACCATGGTACTGGTGATCTCCACCTTCTTCAAACCTCCTTCCTCATCTTCCGTTCTCAAGGTTAGTTCGCAAGTTGTTCGGTTAAACCTCATCCTTAGCCAGTGCGCGTGAATCTTGTCGACCCAATCAAGGTCAAAATCCAAGACCTGCTCCCATCCGGTTCCTTTTAGCCATTCTTTTTGGTTATCGGTAAGATGGGGAAGTGATAGGACAAGCTGGAGCAACCTCTTCTCTGCCTACCTTATCACTACAATGAGAAGCTTCAGCACTCTGATTTGTATGCAGCTCGGGTGTTTTGCCAACGGTAGCAGGAGGTGTATCACCACTTTGTCGAGGTTCCTCATTTGATGCAGTACCAGAACCCGCTTGTACAATGGGTTCCTTAGTTGAGGAGGTTTCATCAGCAGGCAGTGCACATCCAGTAGTCCCATGAAAGTTAGGCTGACAAAGTTGAAACGAATATTACAAATCTACCATTTAATTGGGCATATGCTCTACATTTGAGGTGTCAAAATTATAATACCAATGAATGAAAACAAATCTCCTCACGTTTCTAATAAACCGTAGTCATCTTTTCATAAACCTTTTACTACCAAAACTCTGGTAGAACTAATTAGATGAATTTATAATAATGGTAAAAACAAATTTTGCCATTTCTTTACCTCCTCCGTTTTTTCTTCTTCATCCATTACTGGTTGACTGTAAGTTTTCGAAACAGACACTACATATTCCATTATGTTAGCGTCGCCATCTATGCCATCGAAGTTAATCTGTTTCCACAGACATTGTAGAGTTAATATTTACTATGTTTAATCCAACAACATGGCCACCATTCCTATTCTTGTAGAAAATAAAAGCCAACAAAAGGCCAATTTTTAGTCAATCATCCAGCTTCATCGTCATGAATGTAAATTTCAAACATGGCAATATTCTAAATATATTTTTTATGAACACTATGAAGTAGAAAATTAATTTTATTTTTAAACAATAGTCAGAACGTGGAATAGTTTCCAACATATAGGTAGTGATGAAGATTATGGCGCTAATAATTCGCTAATCCTAATAAAACTAACTTCATAACCCATTACGTTTATCAGAAAATGTAATGCAATATAGTTTCGTACTCACCGCACGGTTTATAATTGTTCTAAATTTATAATCATCTTTAAATAACAAATGGGCATGACTGGTCTGCAAGATCAGTAAAATAATGGGAATGGAGGGAAATAATAAAATTAACTAAAATCATTCAAATAAAGCACATAGATCTAGAAATTAAAAATTCAAAGTGAACCCCAAATGCAGAACATACACTTAACAATGAACTTGTGTTCACTATCTGAAATTGGCACGAGTATTCGAAGGTTGGAACATTGCAAAATTAGTAAGCCTGGTTGAAAATCTTCAAAACATGACGGGAAATTGACCAAAAAGCGGGAAATTGGCCCTACAATTTCTAAAGTTTGGACCACTTTTGCTAAAATGACCCCTCATGTGGGTTCGACTATAACAGTAAAACGCCGACCCTCACAGATAATAAACTACTTAAGTTGTATATAGGAACAATTATATAAATCAAGCATACAATTCGTAAATAAACTGCGCAAATTTAGTCACTTACAAGAGATGCATCGCTTTTATCCATACTCATGTAGTTGTTAAAAACCGAGTCGCCTCAGAGAAGATGAACAGTAGTAGGGCAATGTGAGAGAAGGAGAGAGCGAGAGAGGGGAGGGAGATTTTTAGTTGGAATCTGAAGTGCTGTGGTCTCAAATATTAGCTTTGCTTCTTACCAAAAAAAAAAAATATTAGCTTTGCTTGCAAATAATTGCAAGAGAAAATATTGGCTTTGCTTGCAAATATTGGTTCCAGAGGGCGGTCCAATAAACACGTGACCAGGGAATGCATTAATTATTTGAGCTGACTCATTAAAATATATTTTGTCTTTAAAACAAGCCATTACTATACGTCTCTGGTTCCAATGATTATGTAGGAACAATGTTACTTTTACGTTGTAGTTTTTGCATTCCACATCTGTACAAATGTTTCTCACTTCATTTTCATGGTAACAACATATCTGGGAGGACCAGCAATATGTTAGTAGGATAACAAAATGGATGGTAATGGATTCGATTCGGAGCGGATTATGCTAAATGCAAATCCACTTCGAATACTAAGGCTCTGTTTGATTCACCTTACTCTTACTTAAATTCAGTTCAGTTCAGTTCAGTCCAGTTTAGTTTAGTTCAGTTCAGTTTATGTGTAACTTTATTAGTCATATAACTTTTTATTCTGAAAAAAATTAAAATTATGTCATCGGAAAGATCTCAAAGCATACTTTTAAATTAGTCCAATGTTGACTATGTTTGGACGAATTTTAAATGGTTAAAATGTGAAGTTTAAAAAATCAATTCATTTCAGTTTAGATCAGTTCAGTTCAGATCAGATCAGTTTTATCCAGGTGAATCAAACGGAACCTAAATGGGTCCTCAAATCACCTACAAATCCGAATACCCTCCGATTGCTAAACGGATTCTTAAATCACCTTCAAATACTAAACGGTTCCTCAAATTACCTCCAAATAACCTCCAAATTCAAAGTATTCGAAGTCGGCATCCGATCCAGATCCGATCCGTTTACTCAACTTATTTTCTCATATTTTTTTACAAATATGAACATATATATATGATATACTAAATAGATAATATACAAAAATAGGTGACAATATATAATTAATTCAAATATATTAAAAAAATATTCCCCTCTTTTGTAAATATTCAAATTCCAAACCTAGGATCTGTATCCTTTTCGGAGTTAGAGTGTTCTAATCGGGATCGGACTGGAAGTTCTTTGGTTCGGGTCGGGTTTTTCCCTTCTATATGTATCACACTATGTACCTTCAGACCTTCAGATGTTTCCGACTTCATTTTCTTTTTAACATCAATATGAGGACACCATATATATTTGGATAATGTGACAAGTCACAATTTAAATGGTTTTTATTTGTTTTTTCTTTTTTTTTATTTTTTTGTTTAACTATGGTCACTAATGAGTTTTCATAAATAAGATCCTTTAATAATTGGTAGAAACCGTTCACATTTCTTATTTTTCTTAAAAAATTTAATGAGATTAATAAAATCTAAAATGACTTTAAAAAATAAAATGATGATGATCAAATAATTGATATTATTATTTAATTATTTTTGACAAGTTAAAATATCCATGCTCATTTTCATTCAAAAATATTTTTGTATCTTTAAAAAAATAATATAAAAATAGCTAAACATATTAAAAGTATATTGATAAAAGGATAGTCTGTGCGTAACACGGGTAATTTCCTAGTGTTACGATTTCCTAGTGTTACGATTAAACCCATGGGCAAATGCCAAGGGGTGGCATACTACATACAACTCACAAGATATGTGAACCAGTTCATGATATGGCAACAACAAAGCTAGCCATACAATCCACTGCCTTGTGTCCGCTGGCTTCTAGGAGCTATACTAACCCCTTGTTGGTGCTACGTTGACGGGGTCAGTGCTTGCGCTGGTTGTTCAGCTAGTCTGATATGTTCGCTATTGAACACGAGAGTCCGAACATGACGTAGCGGGGGGTGCCTCGGTCGCCATTCACTTGCACCCTCTTTTTGCTTAGCAAAAAAAAAAATACAATCCACTGTACTGCTCTATTCCCTTACCGGAAGTCCGGAAGCTGTGATTGGTGGATACAAGATTGTATGCTTGATTTCAAACATTTCCGAAACAGCTGTCATCGATGGTACAAATCTGTTGTTACCACAATTTTACGCTCCCTGTGTGTTTTAAGCAACTATTCACAAAATCAAAGTCACAATTGCATCATTAGAAATTACGATTCATATTTCGATAGATTACATAAGAAGCAGTCTGGGATGAGTGAGAAACCCATTCAAATTCATACTAAATTTCATCTTAGAACAATTAAAAGATGATTAAAAGATACACTACACGTCAGGAATGTTGATAAACCCTCCTGGTTGATTGTAGTCAAAATGTTGCATATTTCATCGGCAGTCTGACCTTGTTCTTTCAATTTATGTTCCAGGTTTCATCAAATCCATTCTTCGATTATGTTCCTGCCATCTGCAAAATACCATGGAGGCGATACATATTTTTATCCACCTCCTCAAACATTAAGTTATTAGACCATAGGATCAAAATTCCTCCAGTAAATCCTTGTGGTTCCATCAGTGACCACCGCTGAAACGGTAATCCTCTCACGATTTTCTGAGTATTAGCTCTGCTCACCCGGGTTTCAGTTAGAATGACAAGCTCAGGATTGTGTAAAAGACAAAGGTACAAGAAATTAGATTTGAAGGACGGTCTAGTAATCCCTCGCACATTCCATGCAAGAACATTCATTCCATACTGGAGATATGGGGTTCTAAAGAAGGCTGGGTGATTTACCTTTTCCCTGTCATCCAACTCGTCCACTATCTTGTTTAGCAATGGGACCTTCAAGAACCCATTCTCAAGCGATAGTATCTACACATCCTTGGGCTGTAAGTGATTGACCAGTCGATGATAAGATCTAACTGTTTCGAACTTTGCTTCAATGTGTGTAGAACCAGTGCATTGGTGAAGCTGAGGATCGATGTTCTCACATATTCTGAGTTCAACTGATAGCAAACTTTCAATTGAGGGAGAATTGAGGGAGGGTCTGGGAATAGCTCGATCTTGCCCAGCACAGATTAATCGGAGTTTTGCCGCTATGACTGACCTGATGCGTTGTAATCGTTCCCCTGCAATGACTTCTCCCCACAAGTTTTGATCAGACAGATCAATCAGGTGAGCGGGTACCACTTCGTCTTTCCGATTGATCATGGTCAGATTTTTGAAATCTAAGGGTATCTGCCTTGGATTGAGCAGGATTTCGCAGGGCATCTTGTTTGTCACCTTCGCCATCGTTCCGTCGGAACGTGGTGCCAGAAAAGTAGTGGCAGTAAGGAAGGTCTCCTGATGAATGTTCATCTCTGGCTTGGGAAGTTCGAATAATTGAACGATAGTGGTGGGAGAATAAGTCAAAGAGAATGGTTTGGGTCGGGGATGGGTTTTGAACAACTCTGTGGATGATGGGGGAGGTAGGTTGTAGTGGTGTGCAGTTGTTTCTTCTTGTAGCGGGTTGTTGGAGGTGTTTTGGGTTTCCATTTCTAAAAGCTTCGATGATGAAGAGAGACGAGCTGTGTGAAGAGTACTGAGGATGTTCAAAGCGGCCGAGAAAAATAATTACTTTTGCTACTGTAGGGTAAATAACTTTGAGTACAAGATCCAATGCCCGCTCCTCCAAGCGCTAACGCTGCCTTCCCCATCATATGAACTCCCCTATTCATAGACAATTCGTCTCCTTTACACATTCGGAGAAGGCTCAACACATAAGATGCCATAAGATGACCATGGTCCACTGCTTCTTGCAGTAATTTTTCGCCCTCCGAGATTCGATATTCATCAAAGTATTTTACCTACAAAATTATAATTCTTAGTAATGTTGATGACATAGATATATGCACTATATTCATAAATAAAGGACAATACGCCTTACTATCCCATCATAGAACATTGCGCTAGCGTTACCTGCATCTACGCAGTCAGTTACAAATTTATCTCGGTTCTCATCGAATTCGGGCCTTGAACCTAGGCTATCCATGCAGACATGTTGTAGGACAATTTGCTCCTTACCAATTTTGTTAAATTTCCTGCAACTGTTAACAACGATTAAATTTAATTAAATTCTCCAGTTGACAAAGACCAAATATGATTTAATATCTAAAACTAAAATTTATAGGTTGTCAGGTTGGGAGAATCAATATGAAATAGTATGAACATAACGTCTTCATATAATATTTACATGCATAAATAAGCAATAACGTATATACCTTTGCTTCAGGTTGGCAAAATCTTCCAAAGAAGTACGACCCACTAGGCAAGTTATATCGGCCAGTAGCCCTTCTTCAATGTCTGTCAATGGGAAAGGCTTCAACTTCATTGGGTTCATTGGGTAACTTTGGCAAACCAGAATTCGAAGGATAGGGGTGTGGAAAATAAGGCGTACAAACCAAAATAGGAACAACTGATGTGAAATTGGGGAAATGAACACGAGAATGGTATTTATAGAGTAAACGTATAATACTGTACATCGGTTAGGCAAGTCTTTTCAAAAAAAGAAATAAAAAACGCAACCCCTAACAATTAAGATAACTGCCTTTTAAAAAAGTGAATTCTCAAAAATGATATCCTCTTATATGTTGTTCCCAAAAAAATATTTGTTCATGAATCTGTGTTACAAATATTTATCTATTAAAAAATGAATTCATTTTTCCGTTGTTCCCACATATTGTATCTTTCGTCCATTTACGTCGACTATTTAATGAGACGACCTACTACCTACTACTACTACTGCCACTTCAAATTTCAAAGGAGTTCAATAAAGACACATTTATCGGGAATATCACCCAAACTTTTAAAAAAATTACAAAAACTCACCTCACTTAAATACCAATTCCATCAGCTGCCCAAATCCCTATCGGAATATCTAATTTCCCAAGTTCTCCATGGATGTTCCTTTAAACTATTAGGTACCAGTGTACCACACCTTCAAAAGGAAGACCATAAGTCACTAGGTACTGGAGAGTTGTTGGTTCAGCCAAAAATGGAGGAGATTATCCCACTAACAAGTCTTCCAGATGAATCGTTGATTGACATAATTAAGAGGGTTTCCCAGGTTTCGTGCAAGGATTATTTCAGTCTACGGTCAAGGTAATCTGTTATACTCTTATACAAATAATATCGATTCAATCCATGCGGGACATAAAAATAATAAGTTGAATTGTTATTTGAAAGTGGAATTATTCCCAGTTTCCCCTCTATGTTCGTAGTTTATAAACATCTTCACTGTCTTATTATTTTAAACCTTCACAATAACTCAAATACTTTGAATGAATGTATAAGCTAAATTTATCATCTTTATATAACTTCTTTACAAGGATCCATTACATAAATCAATGATATCTTGTGTTATACAGCATTTTTCAAATTTCGTTCATTAAATAATACGATTGGAAATCAATTTGGAGAATTGTCTATCTTTTATACAGTTGTAAGGAACTTAATCGCTTTGGCTTAGAGGAAGGTATCCTTCGTGTTGTCAGGTGGAACAATATCAATAGGAACTTATTTCATTGCACTGAAATGGATACGTTTTTACTACTTTGCCTCGACAACAATAACCTGGACGCTAAATACTGGCTGGGAATGGTATGAATCTAAACACATGATTTGCTGGTAGCCTAACTTTTAATGTTTTAATTTAATTGACTTCTGAGTTTATATTCCTTTTTTTGTTTGCAGTTTTACGCCTTTCAGTATTGCAACCTGAAGCTGGGTGAACAATGGTTACATTCTGCGAGTGAAGGTGATCATCCTACGGCACAATACGTCCTCAGCCTCCTTCACCTGCTAAGTGGAGATGAAGATAAAGTTGCCAATGCCATTCCAACTATGGTTTCTGCTTGCATCAAGTTGGGTGACGATGGAGTAGAGGCAATGAGAGCTACCATGTATAGTTATGTCATGTTAATGTTCATTAGAGTGAAGATATTTAAATGGCCCCAGCTCCCTTGTGATACACAGTCCAGTGACGACCCTGCTTCCATCTGTAGGCGTGAGGTCAAAGAATTTGCAAAATTACTGGCCAATTCCAACTATTTTGAATATTGACTACAAAACTCTTTTAAGATAGGTGTTGTTGATGGTTAAATAAGCTTTTGTGAGATGTTGATTATGGATGTGGAAATGGAAATGGAATAACATGTTCATTTTCTGGAACTGTTGTTCCCCTTAGTAAAATCATAATATTTGTGTTCATCCAACGCTGGTTGACTAAAAGTGTTAAATCTGTTGTAGGATTTTACACTTTACCTATATGTCAAATGATTTTACACTTTACCTTTCACGAAGCTTAGGGAATTTACATTAACCCTTGTACCATGTACTCTAAATGTCAAATGAACATGGAAATATGCAAACGATCATGGAACGCCATGATATTTTTTTGAGGTAATTTGTGTGTCATTTCCAAATTTTACATTTTTTTTTTTTTGAGGTAATTTCCAAATTTTACATGATTAAGTAAATTGTGGGTAATAGTTTTATTCGAAGATAACCTAATTCATTCCTTCGTAAATTGTCAGTACAATTGTCACAGATAAAAGAATTGTGACAAGTAATTTATAGTATAAGTCAATACAATTGTGAAGAGCTTGTTAACCTATATAACTTCGATGACATTGTATCACGGCTTACGCCCTCTCTTGAGTTAGGCTTCACCATTTTGAAAGGACTTTAGGTTTTTTTCTATAACCTGTACGTTACGTTTTTATAGGCATCCTGAATCCAGGTCACAGAAGGGTTTTTAAATCAAAGGAAAGCTGAATCATGTTGGTTTACTTGTTAGTTGTTCCTGTGTAAATGGAACGTATTGATATGTTAAGAATCAAGTAATATCGTGTCGCCCTCACATGGAGTGAAAGTACAAGTTTTATTATGATAGCAAATGAAATGTTTATGTTGTTCCCATGGAAATTAAATTGTAGAGTAATAAATGCTACGAATGTTTGTTACAATTTTATTCACGAGTTAAGCGACGTAGACTTTCCCGCCTCTATGGCAAAACGCCAAAATGTCATTCTGTACCTTTGCTGGTTTATAGAAACAACTAAGTTTTATCCCCGTACTTTTCGCACCAAAAAAAAAGGTTTTATTCCCGTGCTTCGCACGGGCTAATTTTATTTCCTTATTATATTAACTAATTTAATTGCTAATGTATTTTTGCAATATAAGACCAAAAATGTGTACATTAGATATCAATTTCCATATTTTTGTCAATTAATTACTAAAAAAAATTTCACATTTACCCACTCCACATGAGAATTACCTAACTTCAATTACATATTCATTTTATTAGACTTCGCCCCAATTGACCAAATTGGTATATTTAATGACACCCTTTGGACAATATGGCCTATTTAAAAACAAAAGTGTCACTAAGGTATATTAAAAAATAACAAAGTGCAGATTCACCTATAAAACCGGTATTTATAAGAATCTTACCTCTAAACCCGGTTTTAACCCATTTTAATTAATTTTTGTCCTTTTTTTTTTCTTTTTTCGCTCTTTTCTTTTATTTTTTTCGTTTTTTCCTGTTGACTTAAATTCCCACCTAACTACATTCACATCTCGCGCCTTCCCTCATATTACCCCCAATTGAAAGTTAGGGTTTATATGTTAATTCTTGTCTTTCAATCATGAAACTGCTCATTTGACCACCCACATAAGTCACAAAACCACCTTCTTTAAAGTGTCCTCCATGATGGAGGTTCACTATTACCTCTGCATACGGATTTTCCATCTGCACAATTGTAAAGTTTTTTTTCTTTAATTAATCCCTGTATAGTCTATTGAAAATGTCTCAAACAGAAAAGTGTTTAAGAGTACAAGCCCAGGGGTAATAGTAAATTACAAGTGTTTAACACATAGGAGTAGCTAGGAAGGCTGTAAATTTCTAATGGCAAACAGGATTGCTCGAGCCACGATGCCCTTTGGTAACAACATTTAATTAATCACAAAACAAGCAAAAATAGGAAAAAAAAAAACTACAGCATTTAATCACAAACCCTAGTGAATTACATATGAAGCAAAGTTTGCAGCTTTTCCATTACGTAAAATACAGTCACAGGTTTCGCAAAGTCCACCCTTCAATAGTCGCGCCAAAGCAGAGGAAAGGGGAAAAACTGGTGAAAACGTTTGTGAAAGTTAATTGGGTGGGAATTTGAGTCAACAAGGGAAAAAGAAAAAATCGAAGAAAAGAGCAAAAAAAAAAAAAAGATGAAAATTAATTAAAATGAGTTAAAACCGGGTTTAGAGGTAAGATTCTCATAAATACCAGTTTTGTAGGTGAATCTGCACTTTATTATTTTTTAATATACCTTAGTGAAACTTTTGTTTTTAAATAGGCCATATTGTCCAAAGGGTGTCATTAAATATACCAATTTGGTCAATTGGGGCTTCATTTTACTTACCATTAAAATATGCATGGTACTATGTATTTTATCACGTCTAACTACTTCTCCCCAAAAATCCCAAAACAATATTTGCCAAAGTAGCACATATACATCTCATTTTTGATTTATCAGTGTCAAAAGGATTTGCGTCGTTCAATATAAGTAATACAAGACCTTTATTAATGTTTCTCTTACTCTAATACATAAAATTGAGTTAAAATCATTACGGCCATTGTATTTGAGTATCCTTCTATAGGTCGTATTTCATTTAAGTATCACCGGATTGAGTTCAATCAGTGTAAAATTGACTTTCGTCGTTAAATATAAGTAATACAATACCTTTATTAATGCTTCTCTTACTCTAATATATACAATTGCGTAAATATCATTAAGACCATTGTATTTGAGTTGCCTTCTATGGGTCGGTTTACATATTAGTATCATCGACTTTAATTCTTTTTTTTAGAGGCAAATAGTATACTTTCATAGTTCATTCATATAAGCCATATGGCACCTACAATAAAAATAACCCTAGAATTTGTAAAACTAACTGAATTTATACTAACCGAATTCATAAACTATTAAAAATAGCCCTAGAATATACTAAATCAATAGAAATAACAAAAATAATCCGCTAACAACCCAATATATTAGAATACTCAGGTGCGACTCCCACCATGCATAGTAACCATGTGCTTATTTTGATGGATGTTCATCTTTGCCAAAAGTCGAGATCTGCACTACAACTAGATTTTTTCGATCGTGATTTGTGGGTATATCCGGTCCCCAAAATCATATTGCTTACACTAAAAAGCAATCGCACAAAAGGCGAAAAATAATCCTATCCAAATGAAGAAAAGATGATCCCTAAAAAATCCACAAAGGGAGAGAATTCTCTCAAAACGAAAAAAAAGCTAGAAAGCCCGATTAAACGTGATAAAAATCATCAATCGCAGGCCGGCAATGGAATAAATCGGCCCTCCCGGCCTGAATAAGTGCAAATATGTTCAACTAAAGGTTAGGTTCTACAAAGAAGGAGGACAAAAAAAGGAGGGAGGGTTTTCTTCTTTATTTATTTTTTTTTTATATGCTACAGTATTTGGAAACATCACCGAATTTAATTGAATAAGTGAAAAATTGATTTATCATTACGGCCATTGTATATGTATTTGATTATCGTTCTATGGGTCAATTGCCAAATAAGTATCACCTATTTGAATTGAATAACTGTAAAAATTGATTTATCTATCATTACGACCTTTGTAGTTGAGTACCCTTCTATGGTCGGTTTACAGAGATTTGAGTATCGGCGGAATGATCTCAATCACTTATGAAATATTAGTTTTTGTATTTTAATTTTATTTTTGTGATGGTATTGACAAGACTCAGAATAGTAATTTAAGGGACATGCATTCTGTGAACGTCGTGGGTGAGCAAGGGTGGGTACCGGCCTAAAATACCTGAAAATGGTATTCGAATTGATTACTACTAAAATTTACCTAATATCATAATATTAGAACCCAAAAACAAAAATACAAAAACAATAATTAATAAAACTCAATGTGACATCAAAGTATGAAACTCATAAACTGGATCTTGAAATTGGTTCAGTCGGGTACTCGGCGGATACTTGGTCCTAATAACTGGTACCCAGAACTAGTACTAGTTCCAACCAGTTTCGAAATTCTGGAGCCAGAATTGGTCCCAGTAGGACTGATTCCAAGTCTAGACCCGCCGGGTCCTGATCAGTTTTGTATCCAGAACCAGGTACTTGGTCCCATTGGTTCCGGATCCACAACCAGGTAATGACAATTTTCTTCCACTTTATTATGCATTGTTCCAATGAAATTGGTAATACATGATCGAATTATGCGTTTAATATAATAAGCGTGTGAATAAGCCTGTAATGAAATGGACAGAGAAATTAAATGGAAAGCAGAAGAACAATACCACCTACTTCACTTACCCTCCTGGCCCAACAAACCTCAGAGACCTCCTACTTCACACCATCACACTCCATCCCATGTTGCCAATATTTCAGCCCCTCACAATTTCTCCCTCTTGTTGTAATCTGAGGAAGGTAAGTGTCACGCGTAATATTTGCTTTTCATTATCTGGAATTTAACCTATTTTGTGCAAGATCTATGATGTTCCAATGAATAAATAATATATCTAAGAACTCATTTAGGGCTTTTCTTTTCCATTGCATGTTAGTAATGTCTTCCTCAGCCAAAAGGGTGATTATCAACCTGAATAATTATATTATTCCAAGTTTGATGTCTGCTATTGTTGTTTTATAAAGTCAATTGCTTAGTAGGAAGCAGTAGATTGGGAGTTTTGGTTGTCTTCAATTTGGTCTGAACATTAGCAAAGTGCCACTAATTTAAATAGGTGTGAACTCAATTTGGTTTGAATAGTAGATGTTTGATTAGATGAGGTTGCTTAGTTGTCAATCCAAGGGGAGTAAGCAAAACTATTTCATATGTGCTTTAAAAGTGACTAAATCCTCACTCGTGCTTGTGAACTGTATTTTGTGACCTAATTTTCAGTACTGGTTTGTGCATTCGTAGTGTGTTAGATGATGGACAACATTAACAAAACAATCAAATGACTGTGACTATGATGATATTGATTGGGATGCAGGCTAGTGATTTCCCTTTGCTAATAGCTTTCATACAAGTTGTGACTATGTCCACTTTGTGTGAATAATTTTCATCCATCTCTTTGTCTTTCTGTCATCCTTTTTTTCACCCCTGCAAACCTTGTGTGATATAATGTAAAATGACTGATTATATCTTAATCCTCTGCTGTTTTGTTGACAGGTTTCATTTCTTGAGCTTGGTTGTGGCGATGTGAAAAGAGGTAGAGCTTCAAATTGTTTGTTATTTGTCGGTGAACTAATATAGAATAAACCAAATGGAATGTAGAAACGGGATAAATATCCACAATAGTTTTGGGTGCTACTTGCCTGAGGAATTAATCACTGAAATATTACTCCGATTGCCAGTTAAATCAGTGGGTCGATTTCAATTAGTTTGCAAAAACCCATCTCCGTTTCTCAATTTGCAAACCACTCTCATCATCATCTCTACTTGCATACGATAGTGAAAGGGGCTTGTTATCCCTCAATGTCAAACACCACAACAACAATGGCAATCACGTCATTAGTAGTACCTTTGATAAAGATAGCTTCATTCCTTTGGAGCACTCTCACCTTTGTGAACCTCATGGCTCATCTCATGGACTCATATGCTTTGAAAACGGCCACTTGGATGAAATCGTGGTTTTGAACCTGGTCACCAAGAAACGCCGGGTACTGGTGTTTTCCAATATTGAATTTGGTTAATACAGTCGTGTGTTTGGGTTTGGCTGTGTTCCCTCAAATTGTGACTACAAAGTTCTCTTGCTAAAATACGACACCAGGTTTGGACAATTGAAGAAGCATCAAGTATTTGTGTCGTCATTGAAGAGTGATAATAATGAGTGGAGGGAATTAGATAAGAGTAATTTTCGAGAAGCTTTTCATCATCACTATCCTTCCTCTCATGCATCATCAACTGTTAGCTTCAGAGATGCTCTGTATTGGATTGTTGATCCTGAAAAATATGAAGGCAATCATTGTAGTTTCTTAGTTAAGTTTGATCTGCTTCAAGAAGTATTTGAAAGGGTATCAAATCTGAAACAGACAAATGATTATAACACTAATCACAGAGAGGCATATCATTATATGGAAGCATCACTTGGGATCATAGGGCAAGATAATCTTGCTGTTTGCCAGCTAGCATCCAATAAACATGCTACGCATCTTTATATAGATATGCGGAATTTAGAAGAATGTGGTAAATGGGATTGTTGGAAGTTGTTGTATAAGGTTAAATTGGAGACAGATTGTTTGGAATTGGGGATGCGTGTTAGATATTTGATGAGGCTTAGGTCTAAATGCATTGAATGGGGTCAGCGTTATGACTTGATTGGGTTTTTGCCTAATTGCAATGTTTTGGTACGTGTATTGATAAATTGTATAACCAGACGTGGAGGAGATTGGTACCGATTTTTGTTGCTTGTTGTTGATCCAACTAAAGACCCGCCTACATATCATTTCCCTGATGCATCTCTTACAGGCCACGAAATCAAGGATGTTGTAAGTTATGTTCCAAGTTTCATTTCTCCTTGTAATGTTTGATGAGTCGAGACATGTTCTAAATAGGTTGATCTGTTGTATTGAAAGTTTGTTATATGGTGAAGAAAGCTGCAGGTTCCTTGCTTTTGTTGTTGCTAGTACTTTCGTCTTCTCCTGTGAACTCAAATAGACTATGTAAACGAAATCATATTCATTGGCCACCCATTGATGTTGAAGACTGTCCTAACGCAACCATGGAGGAGCTATTTTGGATATGCAAGGGTCAGTTGATCTGAGATTCTGGCCAAAGTGGATGTCGTCGTCATCTATTGTAAACATCTGTAATGGAACCTAGTCATATTTTGAAGGAGTTATTTTGGATATGTAAGGGTCAGACGTCAGTTGATGCTTTTTGCTGAGTTTCTGGCCAAAGAGGATGTCGTCTTCACCTGTCGTAAACATCTGTAATGGAACCTAGTCATATTTTGGATGTGCCTCCCGTTGTTGTGGTGTGAATTTGTTGTCGATTGCCTTCCAACATATAATTGTAGGTTTTTTGTGCGTATCGATAATTTATATTATGGACAATTGGACATGGTCATATTGATACTACTATATCCTATGCTAGTGTAATTGCATTGTTGTTGTTGTTGTTGTTGTTGTTGTTGTTGTTGTCCATTGTTACTATATATAGGTTAAACAAACTACAATTGGAGTTTGATGATAGGATTTATAATGTTTAAATTTCATCCGTATTCTTTTAAACAGGTTGTAGACCATGGTTAGTTTTATAGGAACAATGAGTACTTGGAAAATTGGGGCAATGCAATGCAGATGCTTAATAACACAACAGGAAAAGGCCCCTCAAATTAATACTTCACCATTTCTACTTTTAAGTCAAGGACTAAACCGTTGTTCCGACAATAACTTCTTCTGCTATCAGTTACTTTGTAGAGATAGACTATATTTTTTAAGTGAAAATAAATTCATAAGGATGCCTCCTGCCTCATTGGGCAATGAAAAGGTGATTGAATTACTGCCCCTCACTCAGTCATTTTAATACTACACTAGCAAGCTGCCTTTATGATAATAAATCTTCTCATTTTCTAAATCAGCCCTCCAAATTTGCTGTCTCATTTTCTATACTGTCACAAAATTATTAAAATAAAAGGAGTTAGCAATGGATGAAGGTGAAATGGGGGAGATCAAGCCTCTTACAGAACTCGACGATGATGTTTTGGTTAATATTTTGGAGAAGGTGGCCATGTCTTCTTGCAAGGATTATTTCTCCTCCAGATCAAGGTAAACTATTACTAATTGGGTGGCATTTCGTGACTCTCAACTTAAAATATTCAATTCTCCCTTTTATTTTGATATTTCATTATCCATTTGTTATGATTTAAGTTGATGACATAAATTCAATAATATATGTGTGTGTTTAGTGAGAGGGAAAGGGTTGTTTGAGATTTGGGCAATCGTCATCCCCATTCGGGATTATGACGAAATTAGAACTAAAATGTTGGGATTATTTGTGGGGTTTTATCTCTTTCAAGTACAAATTAAAATGATATGTACGAAAATATTACTTAATGACTTAATTGTGACTGAAACAATGATATTTAGTTTCATCACCCACTGAGAGTAGTATTGAATGTACAGGAACAATGGATTTATCGTTTCATTTATGTTTCGTAATTGTTAGGCAAAATTGGGTACAATTTCGAAATGTATCTAAGTGATGTTTTCCGTGTTGATGGTTTGGCAATACTTGTTGGTAGTTGCAAAAAAATGAACGTGCTTGGTTTACAACAAGCAGTCTTGAGCAAAGTGAGGTGGAACGATATCTATAGGAATCCAAATTTGTGCACCTCAATGATGTGGTTTTTACACAACTGCGTCAAGAATAATAACCCAGATGTTATGTACTTCAAAGGAATGGTATGTATTTCATCTAATGTTGATGTGATTGTTGATCATCGATTGGTATAACTAATTTAAATGGTTTCATATTATTTTTAATGTTCTGCAGCTTTATTATTTTAAGTGTTTCAACCCTGATTTGGGGGAGTGGTGGCTGGGATTTGCGATTGAGCATGGTCATGCAAGGGCGGAATACATGCTCAGCTTGTTCTGCCTCCTAAGTGGTCAAGGCTTGTGCAGTTTTATAGATGCAATGTACACGATGGAGTCTGCTTGCTTGAAGTTGGGGGAAGAGGGTTTAGCAGCATTGAGAAACAGTCTCGCTTACTATAACTCACTTTGGATATCTAAAATGATGAAGTTCCATTGGCCAAGCCTTGAAATTGAAGGTTGTACCAACGCAAAGATGGTGGAGCTTTGTAATATATGTAGGCGCGAGTAAATGCTTTTTGCAGACTTCCTCGGCAGAGACGACATTGTCCAAAAATATCAACGCAATATGTGAAATGATTGTGGTCTTCTTGAAGGGAAATGCTATTATTTTGAAAGCCCCTCCCCTGTTTTATTGAAACTTTATTATGCTCGATGGTTAATGTTTTCTTTGCTTTAGTGGAGTATGACTTACAAGGCTACAACTGTGAATGTACAGATCTGTGAATGTGCAATGTGCTATCTTGTGGAATACAAAAATCTATGCCGTTTTGTACCTCGGAATAAATTTTATTAAGGACATAGTGATGCATCCTGATTCCTGAGCTACTCTTGTTCGTTACCAATTTGTTGAATTGTAACTGAACCTCAATTACAGAATTTGTAGACTTCCAAAAGTGATGTCTAATGACCATGCAGAACACGTAAAACTTTTAATTCAAATACAAGGAGAATGATACCTAGCAAAAAAAATTCAAGGAGAATGATAGTATATCTTCCATTCATCATAATAAGATAATATTTTTTTGGAGTCATCGTCATTGCACATCAAATTATATATTAAATTAACAACTTTACTAATTTCGTTTCAACATAACATCAAACAATTCTAATGCAACTATGGGTTCCCTTTGAAAAATTACATGAAGTCATACCAATTGCCGGAAAAATATAACCTCCTGAGCACTTCTACAAACTGGACACTTGGGCCCAATCTCCTCCAAAGTTGCATTATAATTGTCATCTTCAAACAAATTTCTCTCAGGGTCGTGGAATTCATTTTTGTCACATCTAAAAAAAGGTCATGAAAAGAGGGGGCCGCCTATAAGAGCTAGGATCGTATATGGGACAATAATCCCGCAACTTTTCCCGACACATGACAATACCCACTCCTTCAAGCTTTGTCTCTGTATTCCCCATCAAGTCTACCCCTCTTTCAAAAGATAAGCCGTCGCCCTTACACATTAAAAGAATGCTAAACATATAGGATGCCATCAGATGTCCATCGTCGTGTGCTCGTTCCAACATAACTTCCCCCTATGAAAATCGTTGTTGCACAAAGTATTTTATCTACAAAATAAACGAAGTTCTGGTATTTTAATATTACAATAAAAAATTATTAACATTTGTGGAATTCAAATTCATGTGCCTTACCATCCCATCATAAAAAGCTGCATTTACGTTACCCGCATCGATGCACTCTTTTAGAAAGGAGTCACGGCTCGCATGGAAATTGGGATATTTTGGTACACTATCTATGCACAAATTTTGTAGGACTTGTGCATGTTTTCCAATATTGTTGAATGTCTTGCAACTGTTGCCATGGATTATTGAGTTGGATGTTAAGAGTTAACAAGTTAACAATTGTTACATCATATTTGCTACATAAATAAACAGGAATATACCTTAGCTTCATGCTGACAAAATCCTGCAATGACGTTCGTGCCACTATGCACATTATATCGGTCAGCAGTTCATCTTCAATTTTTGTGAACAGAACTTCATTGTGATTACAGGGTACTTAAGAAGATAAAAATCTATAACTACGTGACCATCAGAAAAATTAATCTTTTAGATTCCTGAATGTGAATGGTAAGGCATTATCAATAAATAAAACCGACAAGGGTATTTATAGGCAGGGGGTGTTTGGGTGGTTGGAGGAGAGAGATAGAGAGAAGAGAAAGACAGCAGAGGCAATAACGAGAGAGGATCTTAACTCATATTTATAGGCCTATTAGTTGTTGGAGGAGAGAGATAGAGAGAAAACGACTTACAGTTTAAAATTCGTTGTTACCATGAAAAATAGTATTTGTATTCATTTGGACTACTAATTCACTGTATACAAATTAGATTTCCTGTATTAGAATACGAAATGGTTTTTCCGTTGTTACCATGAAAAAGAGTACCATTACTCATTTGGACTACTAATTCATTGTATACAAATTACAATACCTGTATTAGAATACGAAATGGTTTTTCGTTGTTCCAAGCATATTTTGTACTTCACACTACTAACCAATAAATGATGATGATTTGACCTAGAAAAAGGGCATAACAATGATAATACTATTAATGTTTGAACCACTTTCCAAATGTTTGACACCGGTTCAGAAAAACGGTTTAGAATCTCAAATAAATCAACAGTACTGGATTAATTAAATCTTATATATACGAAGTTATTTAGTTTAATTAATTTATTTTAAAATGATCTATAATACGCCTCTTCTCAGTCAATACCCTTATACTTTATTACTAGGTGGATGCCCGTGCGTTGCACAGACTGTGATTATATATTAAAATGATAACAACGTGATTATTAATCTCATCGGAAAATTAAAGTGTAATTTTCAATTTTGAAAAATATAGTGATATATGGATAAAGATTAATATAACTCATTTAGTATCACCAATGCATACTAACATTACTAATACTTTAAACAATCACGTACTACAAATGAGTCTCATTTTAATGGATATTTTTTATTTTTGTTAGGAGATAATAATGGATATTTATAACTCTTTCAAATGATGGAAGAAATTTAAATTAATTTTTTTAAGCGGTCGAAGTAAAATTATATGTTACTTAAATCTATTAGTTTAGTATATAACAATTTAGGAAATTATAACTGTAGTATATATTCTTTGCCAAACATAAATCTACTCTTTAACGATTTAAGTAAGTAATACTTTAATATATATTCTTTGCCAAAACCAATATTTCTAGTTTACTATTATAAGTTTATTACAATGGTTCGCTTAGGAATGAGCGCCTCCAAAGCTGTAACAAAATGCATCTAATATATAGATATTTTGATTATGATTGTTAAAGGTAAAACATTGTAAATAACATTTCAAGCTCACTCAATATTTATTTTTATTTTGATAGGAAAGCTCACTCAATCTATTCAATCAATAACGTTTTCAATCTTAATGTAGTTTTCATGGCTGATATTGAAACATTGTTCCAATAATATCATCATTTACTCACAGATGACTGCTATGCAAATTGCAATGAATAGAAAACGTCATACTGTAGCTCATAAATGTGTTTCAAATTTCGTCATACTCCAAGCCAATCTACCCCTTCCATTAGTAATACTATATGAATTTTAAACTTCCATGTTTATTTTTTAATATCTATCAGAACATTAAGAAAAAGTAATGAAATAGTTATACAAACTATCCAATTCAAATCCCACAGTGATTAAGATTATTCCTATAAAAAAATATAAAAGTGTTCCGATCCCTAATGTGCTAATACTAATTTTTATTAAGTGCAATATGAGAAACATTAAGAAAACTAATGTAATAGTTATATAAATGATCAAAATCATATTTCACAGTGACTAAAATCATTTGAGTGCTAGTTATATCTGATTGTCCCATAAATGGTTAATCACGATTATCAATCTTGTTAAAAAGCATACTGTAACCATTCCATGATGCTGCATTTGGAGTATATATGTATATTTTTATCACATTTGGAATAGTTTTACTTCGGTTACACTTGAATAAATACAATACATCCTAAACCTAAACACTAAACCCTATATCCTTAGCATATTTATTGATGTTTTAACTCATTTGTAGGAACAACAAATACTCTTTCGATGTCCGAATTTGGAGAAACGATTGTGCAAAGCACAGGGGACCAACCAAAGTCAAACAATGACTGAAGTCGTCTCATTTTCAGAATAATATGGTAACAACAATGATCACGACGTGGTTCCGGTCTTCCAGACTTCCAGTGGAGGGAATTTATCTATGACGCCAATGCTAATGGGGGGAAAATCAAATCATTTTCAAAATTTTGGGGGGGGGGGATTGTTTGGATGGCAAATAAATTGAGGGGGAAATCAAAAGTTCAAAATAACTTTATTTGATTAGGAAGGAGGAAGGGAGGGAAAACTTATAATATGATTATAGATTCCTTTGGCGGGAAATCAAAAATGGACTTGATTTTTGGGAGCAAACGGTTTGGGTGGGAAATAATATGAACTCCATTTTTTTGGGAGGGAAAACACCAAATTTTTGAAGGAACAGATGACCTCTATAAATAAGGCTTTCAATCCCTTGTTTTTAACTACACCATCCTTTCTAAGTAAAACCTAAATCATCATTCAGATTAGCCTCTTCTTAGTTCTTCCATATCCATTACACATTCTGTATATCCTCTCAAAAATATCCTTGCAAAACAGTTATGGTGAAAACACTAAAACAACTTCACCAAGCCGAAAATGATGATGTCAAGGACATTCGTGCGTTCATGGGGGAAGCTATCAAAATTGTTGGCCCTTTTGTGATTGAGAAGATTTTTGTTGAAATGGGGACTTGGATGAAAAATCTTGAAAATTATTTTGAAGAAGACTACAAACGTATTGAAAGCCTCAATCCAGGATGCATGAGAGTGATGGCCAGTTTATATCGTAAGCCTCGTTCTCTCAAGTCACGCTCATCGACTCTAAGGAAGAGTCGCCAGTTGCAGAATTTGAGGCAACTGGCTTTGATGAGAAGCGGGGTTTGAAGGGCGAGTAATCTTGAAAAAAGAATTTATAGTTCTTCTTCTAATGACATTAACTTAAGTAGTTTTGCATATGTATTTTTCATTTGATGTCTTTATTAAATATGGAAAATTTGAATGTTGTTCTCAAGGCATGGTCACAACTCACAAGCAAGTTTCTCGAGTTGTTTCAATTCAACACCCTATTTCCTATTATGTTTTAGTTTTCTATTTCGTATATCAATGATTAATAGTTAGTAAAAATTCTCCGTTAAAAAATTGTTGTTTTAAGATAAGTTTAGTTCTAGTTTTATCGTACTATCAGTTGGAATTGGGAACAATTTAAAATAGAATTTCTCCATTTTTTTTATTAAGCGTCGTTCCGTTGTTACTAAGGAAGTACTCTACAACATTTCAAATTGGATAATCTAATACGGGTATGTTAGATTTAATAAAATTTCAAATCCGCCCAAATGATGTTGGGTACAAGTATATAAAAGATAGTACAGATAGTTGAGCAAACATGCACCTTGCCCCCAAAACGTAACCTTATATTCAATCTAAAACCCATCAATGGAAATGGATGGCCGTCAACATGAAACCAACTTAAATCTAACGCCAACTGATCATGGAATGGGAGTTACGGAAGTTCCTCCAGGTCCAAACAATAACAACGATGCAATGGGAATCCATGGAAGATTCCACCAGTATGCTAAAAATGGAGAGAAGCTGATGATAATGGCTGAGTCAGTTTTCAAAGAAGTGTTTCCCAACTATATCCCTGAGTGGCTGGTACACCGTATTCCACCACACCTACGCCTCAATATCGAATTCATTGAGAGGGGAGCTATTCAACTATTCGACATACCCAACCCTGGGCCACCGGAAGTGGTCACGAATGACACAAATTACTTGGTCAAGCGTGAAGACGGTTCCTTTGCGGCACCGTCCACCTCCACAATTCGAGGCTTTATTATGGATCCTAAGTCAGCTACTGGAAATCGGAGAAACCTGCTAGTGATTTCGGCTGGGGAAACTAGAGCTGTTAAACCAGCTCACCTATTCACCATGACCGATCTTTCATACCTTCCTTTAGATGAACTCACAGAAGCATTGTCATGCATGCGGTCTCTTGGCCGGCAACATCAACATCTGCTCCCACCTGCATTAGAAACCTTCGTCGACCGCCCAATGAATATCCGCCAATCTGCAAAGAGATGCCTCTTGAACGGCAGAACGACAAGGGCAACCATGGCTGCTTATTCCAACACCGTTCAGGTATACTATTGTCTAATGTTATTTAGCTTTATTCGGAAACAACCGACGTTCATGTGCAAACATTTATGATTTTGTGGGATACAACAGAATGATACATGTTTATTTTTGACTCCTCATTCTCAAAATTTTATATTTTTCGAGTAACAACTGATCACTGTCATCTACAAACGTTTATGATGGCAAAAAAAACAACTAAAGGTAGGAGTACCTGCTTATTTTAATTTTCACAGTTCAATAGCAAAATGTTTAGTTAGTAAATACTTGTAAGAATTTCAAATACATCGAAAAGATATATTGGGCCATCGTCGCTGTAAGTCGTAGCAACATCATCCATCCACTTATGGCTATTACTTTTATTCGTAACAACTAACAACTACATGTTACCTTAATTGTTGGGCGTTTATAAATTAATTTCATAGGACCAACAGAATTCCAGTTAAATGTAGACTGCATATAGCTGATGAAACGAACTGATGTTACGCTCAAAAGTACGAACTGTTGCAACCCAACTTGTGTTATTGTACCTTTTTATTTTTCTTTGGGGGTTTTGTTTTGTGAACACTAATTCCTATGTTACAATGGACGTTTTTATTGACGCTCCAAATCAATAATAGGTGTACTTGTTGGAGAAAGACGCAAAGCAGGTTGAAATCATAGTTAAACGCAATCATCATAATGTTCTCAACAAGTGCTTTCCGATGTACATTTGCAATGTCGTGACAGCCACGAGATATTGGAGGATGGTGCCACAGGATGTTATCGTTGATGCATTGGATCACAAGATGATGGCACGCAATATGGAGTTTGCGGAACGACCTTTTTTGGCAGCAAATATGACTTTCATCATATGGAATGCTAGGGGAATCGCAAGGCCTTCTTTTCAGTCAAACTTCCTTTTGCTGTGTCAGCAGTTCCACCCAAACGTCTTCATTATAACTGAGACTCGGGTTGGTAGGACAAACACAATGACTATACTTGATGGACTTCCATTTGAGAATTGGCAACTTCTGAACCCGGAGGGTTTGCAAGGAGGCATCCTCGTGCTATGGACTAATCAAATTGAGTTCCACCTTGTCGATACTGAGGATAAGCTTTGGGGGATTGTCCAAGCAACATCGGATGAGGATGGAGCTGGAGCTATTACTTTATAATTGAAAATTTTACTTCACAATAGTCATCATGACACTATGTTTTAATTTGGTAATGCAATAGGTGTGCATGTCTTGCCTTTGGAGCAACCCCCGCTGTTGTGAAGAACACCCTGGAGAATGTAAGACTACGATTGGGCTTCCTTTTGGCTGTTGAAATTGTTATCCATGTAAAACAGGTGAATCAACCGACTTCGCGTTTTCAAAAAATTTCTCTAATATGTTGACTCAATCGAAACCGCTTGGTTGTAAGTTGTAAGTAATCCCTGGGGTTCCTTTTTTGGCTTGGTCAAATTTGTATTATGTAATGGACTGGGACGTTTAATGCCCCTCTTTTGGCCTTCTTAAGTTTGTATTATGCAATGGTGATTGGTGTGGGACGTGGAAAGCTACTATCTATTATGTATGTTAATTACAAGTTTGTTGTTTATTGCTTTCATTTGCCCTTTTAATCACCAACATGTTAAATATTTGTAAGACTTGTGGGCTTTCGTTATATTTTATTTGTACTTTTGTTGTGTTAACGATATAAACTGTTCCAGTTTATTCAGAACTACACTCTGTCAAAAAAAAAATCACTCACACATCAAATTTCATATAACAGAAAGTCATAACTAAAACCTATTATAACTAAATGTCCATTTGCATTGCACCTTACCAATTACAGAACTCTCACAACTCACCAGGATGGTTGCGTTTTCTCAATAACAGTCTGCAACTCTTTGGTCATTTTTTGGAGAGCATGTCCGCAGTACAATTTTTCAATGTTCAACACTACCGACATCCGGAGTAGGAAACGGTAGGATTTGGTTCGCCATATATGACGGTCTACCTGCAATTTTCAAACTACGACAGATTTTATACCACATTTTGTTGCATTTTCTTTCTCTAATGTATTTGACGATTACAGTATCATTTTCTTTTTTCAATGTCTCTACATTTTCCTCCATTTGGTTGCTTACCAGTTCCCCTCCCCGATCCCGTTGCATAATAGCTCAGCATTCTCATAAACAGGGTTCAGTACAGAGTACTCTGTGGCCTTGCACATTCTCCGTTTCAAAAACCTCTGCTTCATCAACTACATGTTGAACCCTTTCGGCATTACTCAGTGGGCTTGCTCGAATTGTTATGTAGGCTGAATTTTGAGTCCCAAACAACTTCAAACGACCTACATAGCCAATGCTTAGTAATGATGGATGATGGATGATGGATGATGGATGGTGGATGATGGATGATGGATGATGGATTTCGTATTTTTTACCAGCCTAGTGATACTTTGGCTCCATTACAAACGTCCCCCCATGTTTTATTGTGAAGTGGTAGTTGGTTGACATCTACATGCATCGAATTGTAGCGTATTTCAGTTAATGACTTCAGACAAGTAGACAACGCAAAAAACATCTACATGCATCGAATTGTAGCGTATTTCAGTTAGCTATACATTATACGATTGGAATATTCACCACTAACTATTGTGATTTGCAATAGCCGTCTTCTTCACAGATTTAAACAACTTTTTTTCGCGATGATGCAAATGCGTAAACAAGGATTTTAATTTTGACTGAGTTTCCTTTGTTTCATAGATTTAAACTACTGTTATGATCGTATCAGTTAACTTATTTGACTTCATTAATTCCATATAAAAATTCAAATATTTTTGCAAGGAGGGGTGATACATCAATCTAATTTAATTTGGACCAACATGTACACCAGTTTTCTCACGTCAGGGTTCACATTACATACGAACAATATTAATACTAAAGTAACGACAACAACCAATAGAAAATCCACATACTCAATTATTTATCTAGGAACAATATACATACTTTAGTAACAACAACAACCAATACTTATTCCTCATACTCAAATATACAACGCTACAAATCCACATTTTTATGGTAACAATCATATACCCAGATTACATTCTTTTCGCCGACGCCTCCAGGTTGACAGATCTGGTATTCGCCGCCTTTGAATCAACCTTCTGCAGTGTTTGATTTTACGTTCTACCACCATCACTTATACTTAAGACGTCGATTCGTCATAATTGTAGCTTTGTTTCAGCTTTGGTATTTTATTCCACCTTCTTGTACCTGCAATAGGCGAATCGAATCTTCCCACCACTATCCGGTAATGATATGTATGCCACCGCCTACCTAAATTCAAATATACCTTATTCGAAAGATTTGGATGGACCGCCGACTTCAATCCTAAACTGTATAGTGTTCCTGCCTGTCGATTCGGTCAGCGGGCCAAATAAATTAAACAACAACGGCCGATAAAGGATGTTCAAACAAAGAACTCATATTCGCCGGAGTTTTTTTGTTTCGTCGGAGAAGTTACCGGAAAACATCTCTCCGGCTACAGTTTAAGTGTCCCTCCATTTCTTATTCAAACCCTAGTAATTTTTGAAATTATTTGGCCAGGATGTTTCAATTTCAAATGAAATTGTTAATTTACATAATTTAGCTTTATTTTTTTCATCCATTATTCGGACCAATTATAGAGCGCCACATCTGGGGAACAGCCGGATGTAATATACAACCAGTGTATAGCTATCTTTGTTGCAACCAAAAACCAATGCTCAGGGGCATCTTCCTGATTCCTGATCTTTTCAGAAAGCAGACTGTTGACAATACCTCAAAAAACAAATGAAGAAATATAGCAGATTTGAATTCTATAGAACATCTTCGAAATTTGTGATGAGATCTGCTTCTTATTCAAACATTAGAAGGCACACAACACCCCATAAACCTCGATGGTTTTCACTGTCATATAAACAGTAGGCTGCGAACTGTCAACAGATTTTTGGCTATTTCGATATGAAGATCTAATGATAAAGCTCTTGAGAGAAGGAAATGCAAAACTGCAAATGAAAAAATTGTTTGTAAGTCTGTACAATTTGACAATCGTATTTATGGAATACATCCTTGCAACAGCATTCCAGCTTTGAAGAAGCACTGAAGGCTTGACACGATCGCAAGTATGATTGAGAAACAATTTAGAGAAGAGCCACGTATCTTTTATTCTCACGGATGAGCCATTGAAATGCGAGTTTTACATATACGGAGCTCCAAAGCACAAGTATGTGAGCCCAAACCAAGGAAATGGCTACAGATGTTTCAATAAGGTAATTGCTCGATCAGTAAACCAGTGTCATGGAAGCAATGAAGTAGCAACAACTTCCTTTGTTGTCTTTTTAGAGAACCATCCCGCGGTCGACTGACTATGTTACTATGGGGTAAGCTGCAAAGAGACAGCACTGCAGGTCGTATTTCATGGGGGCTACCTACAAGGCGATCGATTGAAGTGTCAAGAAGTAGAAACACAACATTCACTGTATACATGCTAGACATATATGAAATTATATGATATCCATGATATACAGGATATAGTACTACAATCAGAAATTATAAACTCATAGCTATATGGAACTATTTTACAAGCTAAAGATACAATCAGCAAGCCAGAGATAAGAGCTTATCACTTTCGAAGATATAGTTTTTGAATTTTGACAATGTATCAACAGCAGTCCTGTTTCCTTAACGGGGATCACTTCTAGGAGGAATCTTCAAGTAACAACTGTTCAAGTACAAGGCTCCACCTACAAGTGTTCTGACAAGATAAAAGAAATAGCAGAACAAAAAAACAGAACAGATGATAAAGTTTGCAGTAGTGAGGACCCGAGATTCAGAAACCACAGCATAAACACCCGTGACAAATGCAGTCATCATCGCCCCCATGGATACAACGTTAAAGAGAGACGCAATATGTGAAACGAATAAATGGCTTATCGGGCCAACAATAATTGCAAGGTGGAAGTAAAGCAGCACAGCGAAACTGGAGCATGTGAAGGCTATCGCGTCAGAGATCAAGAAGGCTTTGAAGGCGGCTTTCTTGGTTAGCACTGCCATCCCTACATCTGTACCTGAGTTCTGGTTGAAGCCACCTGGTACAGTGAAACCTGCAGTGAAAGATACAGTTGCAATTAAGGCTGCCACAACTAGGTGGCTTTGAGCTTTATCCTTGTAAATCACCATGCGCTTTTTCAGTACTTTGCTAGCAGTTGCTCTTGACTCTTCAAGGTTTCTTTCTGTCGTAACTCTCCTTCCCCTTGGTACCACCCTCTTGGTCAGTTCCATTACAATCTAAGACATATTGTCAGATAAACAAGAACAAGATTGTCAAAATTACATGAAACCAAAACAGGCGGAAGGTAAAGTACTATTTAGGATGTTTTTGGAATATTTATGAAATGTTAAGAAAGAAAACAAGCAGATCTTACGGGTTCGTCCAAGTTATGTGAAGTAATGATATCCCCAACAGTTAGGTTTTGGTTGTTGAACGTCTTCAAGTGTTGTTGCCAGTCTTCGAAGAAAAAATGTACACCTTGCAAACAAGGACACGTTATGTACGGCAAGGAAGCAGCAACAAGATGAAGGGGCGTGTTGCCATCTAGGTCCTTGTTGTTAATTAGCTTGCTCAAATGCCCAAGATTTAAGAAATACTGAAGTCTTCTATTACAAGCCCAATTGGCAGCGTAATGAACCACATTTTGCCCTTTATTGTCAACTATCTCAATGCAATCAGGACGAGAAGCAATGATCCTCTTTATTCCTTCCCAATTACAATGGAGAGTTGCATGATGCAGAGGTGTTAGCCCTTTGTTATCTTGGATGTAATACCGCGGATTGAGTAGAGCTAACCTTGTCGTAGCCTAGGAGAACTTTTAGGATTTGGGTTTTGCCTCCAGCAGCAGCACAATGAAGTGGAGTTAACCCCAGATCATTTTGAACTCCAATCAGGGAGCCATCTTTGTCCAGGATCTTCTGCACCATTTCTGATCCATTCACACGCGAGCATTATTGATCATATTGGCCTTTTATAAGCTCTTACAGTTTATAGGGTATTCCCGAACACACCCATAAGCTGGAAATCCAGGCAAATTTCTGGGTTTTCTCATTAGCACCCACCTAGGTACACCCACTTGATTTTTGAAATACAGGCCACTCGCTTTTGTAAATCCAGCAGACTTATGTTAAGGTCTACACCTAATTATAAAAGGCTGGTGTACCTAGTTGGGTACATATGGGAGTATCCATAACCTTTTGGGAAATCCAGGTGTTAGCCTAGCTAGGTCGAACACAAACAGAAATTACCATCAATTGACATCAAGTAGTCAAGTACTTCTTCAAGGTCCTTCATAATGTAAATTGTAGTGTATATATATATCCCAACATCACATGTTTATGAAGTCGAAATCGGAAAAGGAGAAGCATACCTGGGGTTCCCCACTGAACAGCAGCATGAAGAGCAGTCCTACCACAAGGGCCCATATGATCAAGAGCAAGAGTAGAAGATATACATGAGTCAAGAATGCAAGCTACTGAAGCACTTGATCCACTCTCTGCAGCCAAATAAAGCGGAGTTTCACCAACATCATTTGGATCATGCAACAAATATGGATCTGCCTCTACTAACACTTCAACAACTTTATCATAACCACCACGACTCGCCTCGTGCATAGCAGTATCCATCTTGTTGTTGATCACCCTCAGCATCTTACTGACTTCTTCCTCGTTCACCGCCTTAGCTCGTCGTACAAATTCCTTAACTACCTTCAAGCGCCCAAACCGGGCAGCTAAGTGAAGTGGGATCTCTTTATTAGTGTTCTCATGCCACAGAAGAGAATATCCAGTACCATGGTCAAGGACCCTTTTAATGAACTCAACACTGACTTTTTCTAGATGTTTGTTATTAGATTGCTTCCCAACGTGGATATGGAGGATTGTGTTCCCCATTTGCGTTACTTGGTCCTGCCATGGCTCGGAATCGAGTTCTTTCCATGAACCTTTAGAAGCTGCAAGGTATACTTTGGCCTCCATGCCTTTTGAATTGATGGGCTGAACATGATTAACAGAATTCATCAAAAGTACTGAATTACCTGCCATGGATATTCTATAATCTTGTGATCTGTCATTATGCAAAGGATATATAACATTAATTATATATCTGAATTGTAATAAAACCTAGCTTAGCTAGTTCATTAATTCGTCTGTATAATTATTGTGATTGTCCGATGCTTTTGGGTGAAAAGGTTAACTACTACATTTAGAGTTTAGACTATAATAAAACCACTATAATTGAGGTGAGAGCGCTAGCTCGAAGGGAGCAGTTCCCGGTTCCGTGGCTTCCAGCCTAGGATCGAATGCTCATACTAACACCCCTTGCGGACTTTAAAGCCCACGGTTTACATATTTAATGATATGGATGGTACAATTTACATATACATGGGGGATGGAGACTCGAACCTGGGATTTAATGTATTCAACACCTCAGTTTTAACTACTAGACCAAGATATCTTTGGCTGCTCGTCATCTATTAGAACTAGAAACTAACCTTTTGTTCGGACCAGAACTGCGCGAATAATTTTCCCCTTTGCACCTACTTCAATTTGAGCTGTTGATAATGCTACAAAGGGTCTCGCTGCTATTTCTATTGAGGAAAGCAAGGATATATTGGATGATATAGGCGATGCATGATGATTGACAAGTTATTACCTCTCTCTATATAAGTGTCAAGTGTGGTAGTTTGTGTGACAATAAGCGTAGTTGTTGGAAAGTTCCTCCTGATTATACCATAAAACAATGGATTACAATTTGCAAACAACGACTACGACGAAACTGATGAGGTCTTTGTTAATTTAATGAGGACAAAACAAAAAGGTCCTCTCATAGGCAAATAAAATGCAGACTAATGAGCTACAAAGTAGTCAATTCATCAACATCAACATCAACATCAACATTACCTCAATGTTTTTAAAGAGGCTTTCGTCTAGATAAGATAAGGAGGGTCGGTTGTACGCAACGTTACCCATGTGAGAATCGTATAAAGAGGTTATTTTTGTTTGACCCGATCACTAAAGTGCGACGATCATTGACAACTTCACAATAAAAAAAGTTTAATTTCGACAATTTTATGAGTTTTTTTAATCCATTATATTTCGAAGTTAAAAAAAAGTAAAGGTTTTGGCCCCACTGAAAATGGTGGACAACTACAAAGTAGTCAATGAGTTACGTAAACCAAATTTTTGGAGATCAAACCTATGTTGAAGACTAAAGTTGGACAGTGACTTATCCAGAAATTTAGCACTAGGGGTACAAATCGAAGAAGAATTTTTTTTTATATAAATATGGGTTCATTTGACACTCAGCATATAAACTAAACTGTATAATTGTAGAGGTATACAATAATACACATATAATGTATAAACTTAAAAAAAGGAAAGGATAATATTAAAAAATAAAGCACATATGATGTAAGTATAAAATTAAGAAAGAGGTACAGATTAGATCAAAAAATATGGAAGAGGGGAAGAATTGTAGAAGAAAAATAGTTAAAAAAATTGTCGCTCTCAAGATTTAAACCTACAATCTACAAGGTAATAGAAAAGAGGTCACACTAATACACCACACAAGTAGTTATGATACAAAATATTTTCTATAATATATAGTCCCTCCGTTTCAGATAAATGTATACCGTTACTTTTTCACGGTCTCCAATACACTACTTTGACCATGAATATTTGTATTTAAGTGAAGATATAAATTTTTAAAAATTTGATTTTCCGAAAATACTTTTGAATATGAATCTAACCATAGTATTTTTACATTGTGAATCCTTGTATTTTTTTCTTAAATTAATAGTCAAAGTTTTTAAACTTTGACTTTCAAAAAACAATTGTGTACATTTATCTGAAACGGAAGGAGTATATACTTTATAAAACGGACAAAAACAATTACCAAAAAAAATGGTCGACGTCTGTATCCTCTTGTACCCCTGGATATGCCCCTGAAGTTGGGTCATTTGGCCTTCAATAATACTCAAGTTTTGAAATTGTTATCATTATTATATTTTGTGTGTGTGGGGTTGCTTTTAAGGAATCTATTCAGGATTCTGTTACTGTGGTGAACAAAGCTTGTGGTGGGAACTTTTGATTCCATATCGGAAGGATGACAAAATTTTTAAAGAGTTTATAAGAATGAACCCACTTGTGTTAGCAGGTAGGATTTAGAAGTCTAAGAGCATCTCTTATGTTTTACTGGATTTTTAGGTGTACCACATCATATATAAATGTAAAAACCCTTTTTTATAAACCCCTTCTTTCCAATGTTACAAATTTTTAAAAACCTCAAATTAAGGGGCCCAAAATAGAAAAAAAAAAACATGCTACAAACCTCGTTTGTCTAGACAAACCACTTTGTAAAAGCTAAAGGTTTTTAGGTTTGTCATTATGGAGTAAAGGTTTATTGGGAAGGTTTTTAACTTTACCAACCTCTACAAAAACCTTATATTAGAGTCTGGAAATGCTCTAAGACTAATTAGTAGGGAGGAGTGAAGCCACATAGGGAGCTGGTAAAAGCCTCTCCCCCCCCCCCCCCCTCCCCTCAAGATCCTTTATTTTTTTCAGTTCGGCCTATGTAGAGATTATTAGCTAAATATTATTTTATGTAAATATTGGCACATATCTGTGGTTGTCATGGTGGTTTGGGCCTTAAATTATTTCATGGCTCCCCTTAGTTACGAGATCGAATTTGCGGCATATATCTATCAATCCTTTTCACCCCCTCTTTCTCCTTTTTTCCTAACTTTTTTTAAGTATGTTTATCTTTCTTTTGCATTTTGTTTACTTAACTTTTACCAACCTTTCACTAATAATTTCAGTACCCCCCTCTCTTTTTCCTAAAGTTTTTTAAGTATGTTATTCATCTTTGTTTTGCATTTTAATTTATTTACATTTTATCAACCCTTCCCTGTAATTTCGGTAGGTGAATTGTAAACTCAACCTCATTCATAAGCTTGTTGCCATCTCGATCTAACAGTCCTAAAATTTTTACCCACTCGATCATTATAATGAAAATAAGGGGGGAAAATGGTAATATAGAGTACCTTTCAAATCCCCCACCCAAAATAAGATATTATTATTCAAAATTATTTTTTTTTTTTTTAATATAAATTTCGACCCCTGTACTTAAAAAATCCTACCTCCGCCCCTGTAATAGTGGGGATTATCCTATAACTTATTGAACCCACACAAGAAGTGCGCATGCAGCGCCCTTGGACGCTTGGCTGTTGGCCATTCAATATAATAATAATAATAATAATAATAATAATAATAATAATAATAATAATAATAATAATAATAATAATAATAATAATAATAATAATTATTATTATTTATTATAATAATTAATAATAATAAATATTATTATTATTATTATTTAATTATAATTCACCATTGTTAACCAATTATATTATCCAACCAACATGTATAATTAGGTGGCTAATGTCACATGAGGCTTCATCCCTTTTTTTCCCTTATACATATAAAATAGCTCCACGGAGTTTGTACATTCTGATACACAATATTTGTGAACTTAATGGTGTATTAATTATAGGAGAAAAACATTTTGTTATAATTTTAATTCATAAATGACTTTTCTAAATACACTTAAGTTTAATTATAAAGAACAAATTAAAAGATGAACCCTTTGAAAAATTCAGAGAATACAAAGGTTTAGTAGAAAATGAGAAAAGGCAAAACAATAAAAATTTTGAGGAGTGACAAATGAGGTGCTTATGTTTTAAATAAATTACTCAATATTGTGAAAATTATTGGTTAATTCATCGAAGAACTACCCCTTGTTGTTCACAACATAATGACTTGGCTGAAAGAAAGAATAGGACACTAAATGACATGACAAATGACATGTTTCTTGATGCCAAAGTTCTGGCCTATCATATCATATAATCTATGGGTGCAGCACTTATCACAACTAGTCATATATATTCATATTAGAATTTCATCTAGGAAAACTCATGGTTCACCATTTAAAGCGTGGAATGGAAAAAGATCCAATATTTTTATTTTTTTAAGTGGGGGTGAATTGCTTAATTATTACCAAATTCCCGATCCACAAAGTATTAAAAGAGGTATATTCATAACTAAATGATCATGAGTCGATTATGAATACAACAATATATACTCTATTCAGTTTGAGTCATTTGCACCCCTAGACTTAGGCTCCGCTTGATTTACCTGAATAAAACTGATCTGAAGTGAACAGAACTGAATTGATCGATTTTCTTAACTTGACTGTTAACCATTTAAAATCCGTCCAAACATAATCAATATTAGACTCATTTGAAAGTATGCTTTGAGATCTTTCCGATGACATTGTTATCATCATGAATTTATTCCAGAATAAAAAATTATATGAGTGATAAAGTTACACATGAACTGAACTGGACTGAATTTAAGTGAAATTAAGTTGAATCAAACAGAACCTTAGGAGCTCTTGTTTTTATCTCGCCTCGGACATCTAAAACGTTAGGCTTGGGACTTCCCCAACCTCTCATTGTCCGTGATAATTAAGGCAATAGCTACCTAACTAATGAAATCCGTTCAATACGGTATTGTGGCCAATCCTTGCCTATCAAGGACATGGATATGGATTTCCTTGTTGGTGGTGCAATGGGACAGAGACATGGGTAGGTGGAGAGACTTCAAGAAAGGTATGTATACTGATGCTAGCAAACACGTGAAAGAATGGTATGTAGGCATACACATGCTAGCTTAATTATATAACACATATCGGCAGGCTTGGTTAAATTTCGTCAAACTTAAAAGTTGAGTCCATACGGATCCCAAAAGTTTGATTTTGGAAATAAAAAATTTCTATTTAAAACTTACCAGACCTAAAATAATTGGCTGAATCCGAACTCAATTTTGGAGAACCCGTTGAATAAAGTTATGCAAAATAACACACACCAGTATAGAAAAAGTGGAGATTAGACGTTGCTAGATCATTTTTATGCACCTATATCACTTAATTTTGACATATGGTCTATAGCACGTTTTCCTTTAAAATGGAAATTTCGTAACCTTTTAGACACCATATTACATGATTGTTATATTGGTAATATTATTCGGCTACGTTGACAGAAAGTATATCATTAATGTCACGAGAGCGTTTTTCCCGTGTCGACTACCTTGGCACACTTGCTCGTGCTATGGGTCCAGTAGTCGATCAATATCACTACGGCTAGTTATCGCAATCAAGAATCTTTTCATTTTGTGCTACAAAATTATAGTGACATAATTGATGATTTGTTGTAGTGTAGTTTTAAGATTAAGGGCATGCTTGGATTGTGGGTAATGATTAGGGGAGTGATGGAGCAAATTAAAGACTAAAATAGGAAGGTGAAGGTGGTAGTGGGGCAGTGACGTATCCAGAATTCGGAAAATAGGGTGACAAAATCAAGTAAAAATCATCGATACATATTACATCAAAAAAAGTTCAAACAAAAAGGTTCACAAGTGAAACACTCACATTGAATAACCAATCTCCCTCTTTTTACTATACCATTATACCAAACCTTTTCCCCAAAGAAAGAAACCCAAGAAAAAGAAGAAAAAAAAAAGTTACAAGATGAAAATTAAATGTATCAGCTCCTCATCTAATGTCCTAATCTGAGGACCTCTACCATATACCCCCAATCCCCCCTTTGACACATACAGCCACAAATACTCATGAAGTTAATATGAAGCTAAGTAGTACAATGGAATGAAAAAACAGTGTCATGCATATACTATATACATATACCAAGACAAGAAAAAGAACCCAAATCACATACTTGGACCATCTTCAGATCTTGCATAATTTGCACCCATTAATTCTCTTCAATTCAATCTCAAACCCTTCAAAGACTCCAATTTTCACCCATAAACCTCCCAAATTCAATCTGGGTATTTCCCAAAACAACGAAATCAAAGGCCAAAGCAGTAATTTGAAGAAGCCATTAACAAAGGGTTTAAGCCCAGATGAACAAGCAGAAGCTGAGCAGAGAGCTTTTGCCTCAGCTTTGGCAAGTGGGAAAGACATGCCTGAAACAGTGAGATTATAGACAAATAATTCAACCTAATTTGATACTAATTTCGCTCAAATAAACTAAATCCACACTAATTTCTAATGATAAACCTAGAATTTAACTCAAATCACAGGCAGAACATTATTCCATCAACTTAAGTTCTACAGCATCTCAATCCACACTAATTTCGAATGATAAACCCATCAGCTATTTCATACACTAGTCACGAATGTAAAATCAGAGCCAATACCAAGAACCCATCAGCTAAAAAGAGCACCAAGAACCCATTTTGATAGGAAATTCAGAGCAAATGTAACTATAAAGTAAAACCCATCAGCTATGTCACACACAAACATATATATTCGCAACCGCAAAAACCCTAAATCAATTGTCAAACAAAAAACCCAAACAACCAGAACACTTCGAATGAGAAATAAGTGAGAAAAAAAAAGCGAAGTAAAAGGGAAAGAAGTTTATACCTAAATCGATCTGAGACAGAATTCTGGAAAATCGAGGTCTACAGCGACGTATCAACGAGCCCAGATCGAGGTCATCAAGCTTGGGTTGAGTGCAGAAAATCGGGGCCCAGTAGTCCGGTACTCCGGTACTGTCGAGTGTCGACTCACTCGACTGTCGAGGGGCCAGGCGAGCGAGACTGCGAGAGCCGAGAGTTGAGAACTTGAGATGGTGAGGGGATGAGAGAGAAAGAGTTAGAGAGAAAGAGGGGATGAGCGAGACTGCTTTAGTCTCACTTGCAAATTATTTTTTTTTTTAAAAAAAAAAAAAGTTACAGATTTTTTTTTTCAAAAAAGGGGTGACCACTGTCCCCTCCTGTCCCCCTTTGCATCCGCCAATGTAGTGGGGTAATAATGATTAAGAAAGTAATGGAGAAAATGAAGGAAGAAAGGGGGTAATGCATTACTCTAGGGGGAGGGTGGGTAACTTTTATTCCCAAATGGGGGGATGATTATCCTCCTCTTCACAAAATCATTATCCTCATTCAAAGCATGCCCTAAAGGTAAAACTTTCACATTTTTTCCCTTTTTTTAATCAGCTACCAAAACAATTCTCGAATTATTTTCAGCTTTCCACTTCAGTTTCGACTAAAATCTAAAATTACTCTAGTTAACTTTCTACTTCAGCTAGCAAAATTACTAATTTGTCTTTTTTCATAGAAACTTTCAACTATTTTCACCGATTTTCTATGAAATTCTAACTTTTGAGCTAGCAAAATGACTAAATCTGCCAAACATAATCGTAGTTGTACTCGAAACTATTTGTGCTAAGCATTTAGAGGATCATGATATATCCTCAAATCATGCACACTTAAAGATAAAATAAATGGAAAAGAAGTAAACAAATAATAAAACAACTCAACGGAATAACAATTATTAGTATGAATATAACTAACAATGTCAAGCTATAAAACTATTTTCACTGATTTGCTATGAAATTCTAACTTTTGAGCTAGCAAAATGACTAAATCTGGCAAACATAATCGTAGTTGTACTCGAAACTATTTGTGCTAAGCATTTAGAGGATCATGATATATCCTCAAATCATGCACACATAAAGATAAAATAAATGGAAAAGAAGTAAACAAATAATAAAACAACTCAACGCAATAACATTATTAAGGAATTTGGTCTAGATTTTCGAGCAATGTCCTTTTCTACTTACGTCCATGTTAATCCATTACCATCATCATCGGGCGTTGCGGTGCCAGGATATGACAACCGATTAGGGTGTCTACAATGGTATACATGCATATATCATTGAAAATACTTTAATACATCATACTGTCAAATCAGCCCAATATTGATGGGGGTTTTGACTAGTTACAAAAAGTTAAACATTAATCGAAAAAACTCTATTCAGTTAGCTTCGAATCAAATCAGTTGTTTAGTTCAGATTAGTTCGGTTCAACCTTTTTTTGAATGTGTCATTATGTGGGTTTGAGAAATTTTGACTAATTAGGCCTCTTATTCTACCTAAAATATAAAAATAAAAAATAAAACAGGATATTTTTTTAGTAATTGATTAAAAATTTATTTAGTCTAACCTAATTTTTACTAGTCGAAAATAGTTATGACTAATATGTTACGTGGTCGTAGTAATAATAATAATAATAATAATAATAATAATAATAATAATAATAATAATAATAATAATAATAATAATAATAATAATAATAATAATAATAATGATGATAGTATTATTATTGTTATTGTTGTTGTTGTTGTTATTATTATTATGATATATTTGTTCAAACTAAAGAATCTTTTAGTTTTGACTATAGATGGCTTCATTTATATGATTAGATAATATGTTGAATGCATTGTGGACATTATGTTGGTTAATACCAAAGTGAGATGTACTTCATCCTTAATTTATAAGTTCAAAGTGAAAATTAAATTAAAATTCTGTCTTACGTAATTTTCTACAACTTATGATTAATTGGTCATACCCAATGTTTAATTAGTTGTATGTAGTTCGAACTAAAGAATTATTTAGTTTAAGCAAAATACCTATTTTGTCGCAGCTACTTAATCTTTGTACGATATATTTTAAGTTTAGTTATGACTGACACTATTTTTAACGATGAGATACAACTATCAAACAATATACCTAAAAAAATTGCAAATATCTACAACTAGTATCATATGTGCTTGTAAGTCTTGTAACTAAATAACTTTAAGATTTCTTATCGTGCAAGGAAAATAAGTTGTTATAGATAAAACAATGATAATACTCAAATATATTGGCTCCGTTCTTTTCAACTGGAAAAAACTAAACTAAATTAAACTAAACTAAATTGATTTGAATTGATTTATTTAACTTTACTTTTAATCATTTAAAAACTCGTCCAAACATATTCAATGTTGGACTCATTGAAAGTATTATTTGAAATCTTTCCAATGACATAGTTTTCATCATGAACTTTATTTACGTGAAATTAAGTGAAATCTTTCCGAAATGAATTGAATTTGATTGAAATGAACTAAACTAAATTTAAGTGAAATTAAGTTGAGACGAGAAAGGCTTTAGTACCACTAGCCTTATTTTGAATATCAATATGATTTGGCAAGCTTATTAATATTTCAACTTATTCGATCTTTTGAAAATCAGACGAGGTTGTTTGGTTATTAACTTGTTACATAGCGGTTTTGACCATTTATAAAGTGGCTACGACATTTTTGTAGCTATCATACTAATTAAACATGAGTATTAAGAAGCCACAACCAATCTTATAATTGATCAAAACCTATTTGTTATTACAATGTTAGTCTTAATAAGTTTAACTTGAACTTGCTTTGTACCATCCACTTAATGTGATTTGACTATTCTAATTCTAAAAACTTTGGAGAATTAGGATTATGTGTAACTAAATTCATCAATAGTTTTCATTGATAATATATTTAATTAAAACTATAGTAAAATCAAATTGTCTATCTAGGAAATAAAGTGAATCTGAATCAATTATCATCAATTATGAAATTGGTATCATACAATGATATTGATGTGGTCACCAAACTATTATGATGGTAACAAAAAAAAACAATCTAGCATATGGAGAGCACAACGATGCACTAGAAAGAGCTATTGGGAGCAATTTTTCTTCCCTAACTTTATAATTATATGCACACCTTGAAAAAGATCTTTTTGACGAACTTATTAGGATTTCAACTTATTTGATCATTTGTCATTCTAAGTATCAAAAGTTCAAAACTAGTGCCTTAGTTACTAGCTTGTTAGATTTATCTTTGAACAACTTGAATGGTTTTGTGACAACCACATTTGTGTAGCCATAATAATAAGTAAACATAAGTAATAATAGTTACAACCAATCTCACAATTAGTTATAACTGATGTTTATTATGGTGTCAATTTTAATAATTAATAGTAACTCGTAACAGAATTTTACCATCCATGTAAAATTGAGTTTGACTATCTTTACTTATATTAAATGTTTTGAAGATAATAATAACATTATCAATTGTTTTATTTTATATTGAAAATTTTAAGACCAAACTAAAAAACAAATTGAAAATTTCAGAAAATAATAATTAAATTTAATTTGCTCATTATTAAGTACGAAATTGGTATTAACGTGATCTTTTTTTTTGTGGTGGTAAAAAAAATGTGGCAACCACCATAGAAGCACAGTAGAGTCTGTTTTTCTTTCTCAACTTGCTTATGATCCCCTAGCATACCAATCGTTTTGTTCTGGTTAAGGTTTAATATTTTTCGTTGAATCTAACAAAACAAAGGTAATTACCAAAATAACTACATTGATTTCGTAAAGATTGATTTCATTTAAAAAAAATATTAAACACAAATTTCAAGTTTAGTTATCATCGTTGAATAACACGAAATTTAGTAATGTTGTGTGAATGTGATTAATTTATTAAAATATATATATATACCTAAAGCAAGTCACAAATAACTATGTTTAGTATGATATGCGATAGTAAAGGCTCCTAAAAAACCTAGTCAACTTTGAGTTGCGATCAGCTTGGCTCGACAAACTCTAATTAAATCGAAATTCGAGATGTTTTGAAATATACATTACGTGTGTCGTTGCTCGCTCAATTTAATTCCACTAAACTTGTGTGTTTTGACGCTTTGTTTTTGTGTTTTAACCACTTTTTATTTTCTATTTTTAAAGTTAACTCTCTATTTAACAATGAGATAGTAATTGAACAAAGTTAACATTATAGAACCTTGCAGAAAAAAAATGCCTTGTTCATGCTAAGGTTTACTATTTGTTGTTGAAATTGACAGAAGAAAGGTAAGCCATGCACCCAGAATAACTTTATTGGTTTCGTGCCTATTGGTTTCCTAAAGAAATTAAACTTAATTTAGTAAACACTAAATTCAAGTTTAGTCATGACCACTAGCTAACGAAACACTGAATTTATTAATGTGGTGCGATTGAGTATGTGTTAGTATGAAATTTAATAGTAACGACTACTAAACTAGCGAGTCGAGTTCGAGTTGCACTTAGCTTGACTCGCCAAACTCTTACCTGAAACTCGAGAAGTTTGAAATGCATAACATTGTATATTAATGCACACTAACTTCAATTCCACTATAATTGAGTTTTTGACCCTTTGTTTCGTGTTTCAGACAATTTTTAATTTCTTTTCTTTAAAGCAAGTCTTGTGTGAGACAATCTCACAGAAAAATAGGGTCACAATTATTTAGAATGTAAGGATCATCCATTATGAGTCGTGACCCTTGTTCAACGAAAAGGTGATCATCGTTTTACCAAAAGTTATAATAAGACTGTCTTAAACAAGGTTTTGTGTTTTTTTATAGCCTTGTAGATATTTAGATTAACAGATATAAAATAGTTGAACAAAAAGTAAAATTTGATATAATTACTAGAAAATTTGGAAAAACTTAACCTTATTTTGTGTATGCAATTGCTTATAAATTCCCACAAAATATATAACGAAAAAAAAAAATGAGTAGCTCACGCATTTATCGGGTTGATTTCAGCCTCAGGTCATGCCAATTTGATTTGTCTAAACTAGGTCTAGAGAATTAAAAAAAAAAAAAAAAAAAAAAAAAAAAAAAAAAAAAAAAAAAAAGTGGAATTCTAGGAGTCATGTCAAGTAGCACGCGAGTCAACTCTCTAGATAATAATAATAATAATAATAATAATAATAATAATAATAATAATAATAATAATAATAATAATAATAATAATAATAATAATAATAATAATAATAATCAGGCCCGTCCCTGGCCTGTGCAGCAGGGGCGACCGCACAGGGCCTCCACAAATAAGGGGGCCCAATATGCCTCAAGAGTTCAATGATTAAAAAAAAAAAAGGAAAAGCACATAGGGTTGGGCGATTAATCAGGCTAGAGTTTTCCAAATTGCAAACTACGCTCCTTCTCCATCTCTCTTTTCTCCTCTTTTTCTCTCTCCCTCTAAATCTAACTCATTGATTGACTAATTGCTCCAATCAAGCCACCGTTCTACCTTCCCTATTTCTCATGTCTAATAAAGTCAAAGTGGTATGACTTTATATTATTGGTTTAAATGCTTTGGTTGTATGGCTGATTGAAGAAATGAAAATTTCTGGATGTTCTGTGAGGGAGAAGGGAGGAGAGAGAAAAGGGGGAGAAGGAGACATAAGGAGAAATGGAAGGGAGAGCCTTTGAAGGGATACTGAGGAATGTGAAGAAATAGTAAATTTGAGTTTTGTACTTCTTGTCTAACCTCTAGAAGTATGCAACCCAGTTGAAATATAGAACGAAAAGTTTCTTTTGCAATTTATAGTTCTGATTATTAATTCTTAGCAATTTTGAATCTGATTGTTAAGTTTTTTGCTCCAGCAGATTGTTGATTGTTAATATGATTTCTTAATTCTAAGCAATAAGATAAAAAGTTCATTATTTCTGTTTTTTAAGGCAATTTATATGATTTTGATGGCATGATTTTCGATATTGAAATTAGTAAGTTTAATTAGTTGCAGAATTTCAAATTTTATTGTAAAACTGTGTAATTTTTGGGTTTAAAATTTTGACAATTTTGTATTAATATTTTGGCCTAAAATTTCTCCGATGGTTAATTAAATATACAAAAGACTTTTAAAATTTTGATTTTTTGAGGAGTTATGATCAATTGATTGAAACTAGGTTGTTTCATTATTTATTTTGGCACTTTAATCTTTGCTTCTATAGTTGTTTTTTTTTTTTTTTTTTTTTTTTTTTTTGGTAAAAGTGTGTGATAAGACTTTTTTTAGCTACTTATTTTTACACCAGTGATGAAGGTTTTAGTTCATATCTACAAAAAAAAATTGCAAATTAGGGACCAAAATTTTAATTTGGCACAGGGCCTTCAAAATCACAGGGACGACCCTGATAATAATAACAAACGTAAGTTATAAGACCAAAAAAAGAAATAGAAATAGAAAACAAAAAAGAAAAGAAAAACTTAAGCTGAGAAAAGGACAAATTAAAAAAAAAGAACATCCTAGGAAGGGCACAAAAAAGAGAGGAGTGATGATCACGAAAATGGAGTAGCAAAAAAAATATCGTTGAAATTGAAGATGATGTATGATGGTCATATCACATATGATGATAATATAACATGATGGTAGTACATGGTGATTGGAATGATAAATGATTCTACTAAATATAAAAATAAATATTTTTAAAATATTACAATAAATGGTGGAGATTTAATTGGATCTTTAATGAATGGTTTAGATTGTATAGTTGTGGTCAATCCCAAAAATTTTGGTGTGCGCAAAATGGTGGAATTGACTATACAAATGTTGATAAATTATTGTTATTCTTTGCCCAATGTCTAGGAAAGTTTTATAATAATGATCATTAAGCATATGCATATACTTGAGATTTGTTTCTCAAAATAATTCTATGCAAAATAGTATGTTATATACTAGTGGGCAATGGCAATGGGGCAGACTGGGATTACTAACTTAGGGTGCGTTTTATAAAGCTTACACGGTTTGTTCAGTTCAGTTCAGTTCAATTTAGGTGTCAATTTAGTGGTTTGATTTGAAATTCAGTTAAATGATGTTCAACTTAGTTCACTAGTGCTGAGTTCATGATCATACTTTTTGTCTCACATATCAAGTTGTGTTCAATTCAGTTCAGTTGTGTCCAATTCAGTTCAATAGTGTTCAGTTTAGTAATGTTGGATTTAGTTCAGTTCAGCTCAGTTCTGGTAAGTTCAGCTCTATCAAACGCACCCTTAGGGCATGTTTTCTTCACCTTCTTTTTACTGAACTTATCTGCAAAATATTGAACTGAACTGAACTGAACTGAAATTTACTAAACTGAATTGAACTTATTTTTACTGAATCTACAATTACAAAGAGTAAATTTGTTCTTTGGTTTACCGAACTCTATAGAATTTTTTTGAACTGAACTTATTTTTACTGAATTTTACCGAACTGAACTGAATTATTCAAAATATTTCAAGGAGAAGTTGAGGAGAACAACTCTTACTACTAAAACCAAATAGTTGTAGGATATTATCTCATTTGGATTATGCGCTTGAGTGGTCCTCTGACGAAACCCTATATATAACTAATGCTAGAAAATGAATAAGAAAGTTTCCTAATTTTTTAGTTTTTTTTCTTTGATAATCCTTCCTAATTTTTAGTTAAGAGTTGATTGTTGCCTAAAAATAGTACTCTGTAGTAGACACTAGCTAGTGAGTTATTGAGTAATGGTGTTAGTGGGTATGTTCCCAAGTTTCATATTTTAGTTAAAGTTTGTTCGATTGTTTTGTGTATTTAAGGAGAATGATGTACTCAGACTAAAATAACCAGTGACATTCCATCTTAAAAAAAAAAAAAAAAAAAAAAAAGAACAACTTTCTTTTGCTTGTACCTTTAAATTTTCTCCAACAAACCTACTCTTTCAACAAGAATGGATTTTGACTTATCACGAAACAATTTACAGCCCTTAAATCCCAAAACAATAACCAATGACGCTTCAGAAGCTATCCAGTTACTAGCTAACTATTATGAAAATGTGGACAAGTTTCCAATTCAAAGTCAAGTTGAGCCCGGTTATCTCAAAGAACTTATTCCTAATTGTGCCCGAGATTTTTCTGAACCCCTTGAGGATATTCTAAAAGATATTGATACAAAAATTGTGCCTGGTTTGACACATCGGCAAAGCCCCAATTTCTTTGCTTATTTTCCAGCTAATGCAAGTAATGCTGCACTTGTGGGGGATATTCTTTGTTCGGGGTTCAATGTGGTTGGTTTCAATTGGATTTCGTCACCCGCTGCTACTGAGCTCGAATCCATTGTTATAGATTGGATGGGCAAAATGCTTCAACTTCCACAAGAGTTCCTTTTATGCGGTGGAGGTGGTGGTGTCATGCATGGTATGGTAACTCAATAATCTTATGTAAGACCATTCCACAGTGGGGTGATGTGACTTTTATGAAAAATAAGAGTGAGATTTTTTGTTCACATGTCACTCTTAATTTTTACAAAAATCTCTTATCGTGGGACGGTCTTATACAAATTTTTTAATTGCCACTATATTTCTATGTACAATATGTCGACTAGGCCTGGCAAACAGATTAGGTCAGGTCGAATTCGGGTTCGACCCAATTGACCTGTTTTTTAAATGGGTTGAAAACTCCAACCCTAACACAACCCATTTAATAAACAGGTTAATCATGTCGACCCGTTTAACCCATTAACTAATTTATTACAAGTAAAAAATGGTAAAAACTTGATATAAAGGGGATATATACCCTCAAATTTCTATAGTAAGTAGATATATACAAAAAATAATTATTGGATTAAGAAAAATTTATACTTTTCAATTATTATTAATTATTTGGCTCATAAATATTTACTGAATTTCAAAAAATAGAATTGACATGTGTAAGTAAACAGGTTGAACGGGTCGTTTTCGGGTTGAAAATTTCAACTTTAACCTAACCCCTTTAATAAACGGGTTGACACTTTTTTCAGGTTAGGTTCAGGTCGGGTTGTCGGGTCGGGTCGGGTCATCTTTTGCCAGGTCTAATGTCTACGCACTACAAGACAAATTGGGATCAGTGGCATTTTTTTTAGCCACAATAGAGCAAAAAATTGCCACAAAACCCTTTTGTGGAACAATAAAAAAATTGCCACAAAAAGTGCAGCACAAAAGGTTATTGTGGCAATTTTCATATTTGCCACTAAACATTTACTCTTTTGTGGCAAAATCAAGTTTGCACAAAGGCTTGTTTGCCACTATACATTTGCTCTTTTGTGGCAAAATTAATTTTGCTACAAAGGCTATTCGGCAAATTTTGACTTAGTTACAAATTTTATAGTGGCAAATAGCAATTTGCCACAAAGTATTAATGGCAAATTAAATGCAATAGGTTTAGAACAAGTTGTTCAATCAATATTTTGTGATCAATGTTTTAAGTTCTATCTAGTCTATTATAGCCTAATAGAAAGTAGCCTTAATTAAGCCATCAACTATAACCTTATTGTCATATGTTGACTCCCATATTCTACTTATAGAGGAACCTCTAAGCAAATTGCATGTTACTTATCAATGTGGGACACTTCAAATTGAGGTTAAATTACATGTGTTCAATCAATATTTTGTGATCAATGTTAAGTTCTATCTAGTCTATTATAGCCTAATAGAAAGTAGTCTTAATTAGGCCATCAACTATAACCTTATTGTCATATGTTGATTCCCATATTCTACTTACAGAAGAACCTCTAAGCAAATTGCATGTTACTTATCAATGTGGGACACTTCAAATTGAGGTTAAATTACATGTTTTCATTTGGATCACATGGTAGTATGGTACTCATAGGCGGTAAAAGTTAAATTAATACTCTATACTATTGAAAAGAGGAGGCCTGATCAAAAAAAGAAAGAAGAGGAGGCGCGCGGCCATACAATGCCTTTGTGTGATATGATTAATTGATTATCAGGGGGACAAGTGGTTGTCCAGTATGTCCACTTATATCGTACATTATTTCTCCCACATCGATCATCGTTCATTAGAGCCTTACCAAGTTACCATATACCAGGCATATTAATTAATTAAATAGTTTGTCTATGCTCTCTCCCACATCGGCCATAAGACACCATACAAAAGATTAATCGGCCTTCTAGTTCATTACCAAGCACAGATACATAGCCTTTGAAATGTAAAGCACTTGTAGCATTTTTTTAAAGTTGTCACAAAAATGATATTAATTTGTAGCAATTTTCATTTTGCCACTTGTATTATTTTTATTGTAACATGATATTTATTGCTACAGCACAAATTGCCACTAAATCTTAATTTTCTTGTAGTGACGAAGTTGTTGTAATTTCTGTTTGATTTTGAATATTGATATCTTTGTTTGACATAGCATTTTTATTTGATAAGAGGGATTGACTCATTTTAACTTATTTGTGTGGTCAACCACCAAGCCTAGGTTAACACTTAACACTGATATAAATACAATTTTGTCTTCACATCAAAACCTCATCACCCCTAATCCCTGGGCTCTGGAATGTATTTTAAACAAAAGCTACTTTTGTAGAAAGAGATATTGGCTTACAGCTTACTTAGTCATTTTACCGAGTCAATAGTTTAATTTCTATCTATTGATCGACTTTGTCATCGTCTTGAGTGTCGTACTTTTTGTTTTACTTTGAACATTAATCTTGTTAGTACTAGCTAGCTTTATTTGACATGACATTCTGGTTCGATAGTGAAAGGCCGGTTTGACTTACTTCAATTCATGAATAAAAGATTAAGCCTCTATTTAGTAAATTGAGGCAATAAAAAAATAGAGAGAATCCCAACACCTGTAGAACAATAAAAGTATCAAATATTAATATAATATTATTTAAAACGACGACGTATACCCTTCACTTCAAAGTAAAATTAAGTTAAGTTTGACACCTATATTTATTTGAAAAACACCATGAATATTGGTAGTTTAACACAACTTGCTTGTTTTACAGGTAGTACATGTGAAGCAATGGTGTGCACTCTAGCGGCTGCGAGAGATCAAGCCTTGAGTGCATTAGGTGAAGAGAAGATAAATAAACTGGTGGAATACACTTCGGACCAGGCTCATTTTTCAATCCATAAGGCCGCTAAACTTGTGGGGATCTCCCCTCGAAATCTTCGTATAATTTCCACTTCGTCCTCCACGGACTTTGCATTATCACCCAACAATTTAAGGGCAACAATTGAGACCGATGTAGCTGAAGGACTTGTTCCTCTGTATGTTTGCGCTTCTATCGGGGCGACGCCATCGGGTGCAATTGATCCTATAGACGGCCTAGGCTTGGTCGCTAGATGCTTTGGTGCATGGCTTCATGTTGATGCTGCTTATGCTGGTAAGTCATTTAGAAAAAAGAGTACAAGTAGTTTCATTGCCAAAAAGAAATCAAGTTCGTAAACAAGAGAACACTAATTAAATTAAGTTGAATGAAAATAGTTTGAGAATGCGAGATCACACTACATACGCCAATTTAACCCTTTTATAACGCTCCAGTCCCTTAAATTATATCACTTTACGCTTCGTTTGATTCACCTGGATAAAATTGATCTGAATTAAACTCTTTTTTTTTTATTTTAAAATTGACCGTTAATCTTTTAAAATTCGTCTAAACATAGTCAATATTGGACTCATTTGAAAGTACGCTTTGAGATATTCCCGATGACATATTTATCATCATGAAATTATTTGAAAATAAAAACTGATATGAGTGATAAAGTTATACATGAATTGAACTAGACTGAATTGAACTGAATTTAAGTGAAATTAAGCCGAATCAAACAGAGCCTTAAGTGGAGTAAAGTTATGTAAGGGTCACTATTAATTAATAACGCTTCTTTGGGCATCCGTTAGTATTATTCTCAAGCCAATTATAACACTAAAATAATAAGGCTCGTCTTTCTATGCCACCCTATTAAGATCCACCAATGTGACTCCTAAGTCATCATCCCAAACACCATTATTGTTGGTAAACCACCTACAACCGAAAACAGACACCCGAAACATTGGATAGTCCAACCCCCATTTGATTAGTTCAATGACCCCTAATAGCACAATTAGCACAATAATAAATACTCCCACTAATAAGGTCTTTGACTTTCGCACTTGAAAAATGCATAGCTCGAGCTACAAGAGTCACACCATTATTCTGCATTGTACTTCCATCATCATGATCTTTTGTGTAAAAAGTGTGGCCATTTATAAGGTCGTCGGAGTAAGAGAGGACATAAGTTTAGAAGGATCTTCGGGATTGTCTTGAAATGTTTGAGAAGTTTAAAACTAATATTCCTCATTCATTTTGGGCTTTGTTCAAACCGTACCATAAACTGATCTCCAAGTTCCGTTTCAATTCGTGTGTCATCACTTTACGTTTCGGTCTCGATGATCTGTTTCAATCGGTACTATATGTTTCGTTTTATTCTATTTCTTTACGTTTCTTATCGTCCAATTTAAAATAAATAGAGCCAAAGGCCCTTGCCTTCAAGAAGATATATATATATATATATATATATATATATATATATATATATATATATATATATATATATATATATATATATATATATATATATATATATATATATATATATATATATATATATATATATTTCTCGAATTATTTCCAAAGTATTGTAAGATGTTTTTTTCTAGCATAAAAGAAAAGAAAAGAAATTATTATTTGTTTATATATGTATCTTGTCTTCTTCAAATGAATAATAAATTAAAATACTATTATTTCCTTACTTTTAATATGTCGGATGTACTAGGAAAACTCTAAATTTGACTATTTTTTCTCTATTTCACAAACTAGCGTGACAAACTCGATAAGAAGGAAACACCATTTGAGAGTTGTCCACCGAATATGTTTGTTTGTGAGATGAATTTTGTGTAACAAAGGTAATAACAAGTATCTAATGCACATACTTTTTAACGTGAAAAACTTACTAGCTAGGCTTGAATAGGATCAGAATAAATATCACGACTCACCTTTGCGATCTTGTCACACTACTTCTCTTATAACTTGAACAACCAAGGTTACAACTCTAGTCCAAACTTGACTTAACTCTAGTCTAACACACCAAACACTCCTTCAAGAATACTCTTCAAGCTAACTTTAATTTGAAGCAAAACAAATCTCCTAAAAAAGGATATCGTCTTACAAGTCGCTTCTATGAATAAGCAAATAAGACTATAATGAAAATCTATTATGTAATGACTGATCAAAGAAAGACTCAAACTGATCAATTTCATGGTAGTCTGATTATTTCTCAGCAAATGCTCTGATTATTTAAGAATGCATGGTAATACCTTTAAAATTAGATATTGTGTTTTAAATTAAACAGAATAATAAAATATTAAGAACAAAAATAAGGGGCAATTGGTTTGTTATTTGATAAGGGAAAGGATCAATAATAAGTTAATATTCGAAAAGGAAAATTAAAAGAAATGATTTTAGTTACCTTCTTGATTGGTTCACTTTAGTAAAGTAGTAGAATTACTTTCAATTCATTTTGCTATTCTTTGGTTCGTTGATAGAGATACTCAATCCAAATTTTTTTCTCTACCATTTTTGAGAGATAACAGCGATGATAAAATAAAATTACCACAAAAATATGTTGAAAAGTAGCATTTATCTTGTAGATATGTGACATTAGCTTTGAAAATAGTGAATTAAATAATAATAAAAATATAATAATAAAAATCAAGTAAAAGAAGAAGTAATAATAATAATAATAATAATAATAATAATAATAATAATAATAATAATAATAATAATAATAATAATAATAATAATAATAATAATAATAATAATAATAATAATAATAATAATAATAATTTCGATTCAGTTCAGTTCAGGAGCATTAAGTTCAGTTCAGTTCAGGAGCATTAAGTTTAGTTCAGTTCAGGGCCAATAAGTTCAGTTCAGTTACGTGAAATTCAGTTGAATTAAACGGAGCCTTAGTAGTGATACTTCGTGATTTTGTTTTTAAAGGTGTATTTATACGAAAAAGTTATAGAGTAATAGATTTTACCCGCAAAATCTTGATTTTAATAAATATTTATCAACATATTTTTTTTTGAATAGACAAGGTAGTCGACCTCTTTGGCTCATTACATCAAGGGAGGGGGTTGGTTTATGACCCATAAGATAAATACAAAAACTTGTGTGGACTTAGTCCATGGTGGACCAATACTTGGAGTCACTCCCTCTAAAAATGGAGCCACCCCTACTTCATCTAGAGCCACACCACAATTTTATACTTGGCACCACCCCTACTTCACCTGGAGCCATCCCTTACTTTACCTGGAGCCACCCCTTACTTCACCTGGAGCCACCCCTCAAAATTACTCAAAATTTAATTCACCTGAAACCATCCCCTAATTTACATGAAGTCACCTACTATTTTACCTGAAACCACCTCTCAAAATTACTTAATTCATGGTGGACTAAGTCCACATAAGATATGCTGCTCCTCACTTTTGCTCTTTTCTGTAAATTTCCTAATAATAATAACTGAAGTCAATATCATAGAACAAAAAAAGATAATTAAGAAACAAAATCCAAATGCACCATTTTTTGAAATCACAAATAATGGAGGAGGCAAACTGGTGAGGTCCCACCCCAGAATGGCACAATCTCTCTTAATGATGGAAGGCAAACAAAAGCAATACCCAACTGGAAAATATTTGGTTGATCCAGTGGGTGGGTAACTTATATTGTAATTGTATCTATCTCTCTCCTATCTTAAATGCTATTTTTTGGAAATAAAGGAAAAAGAATTTGAAAATAGAGAAGAGAGATAAACACATATAGGAAGTGGGTTGCCAAACCGGTGGTTGATGTATCATTCTCATCCAGCACACCCAACAAACCACCAACCCCTATCATTGATATGCTAATTCCCTTTCACTTCCTTCCTTCCCCATTTCCCTTCTGGCAATTATGTCCATAACATTAGTACTACTTCCTTTCTCTCTCCTCCATTCCCATTTCAAATTCAGACATGATGACAACCCAATAATTAACCAACCATATATTGAATAAATTCAAGGAAAGCACTAATTTCATTCACATTTTATCACATTTTGCCAATTTCTCAAGAGAATAATACTAACAACAAAATGGCAGTTGCTAATGCTAGTGAGAGGTCATGGATGAGCAATAGTGAAGATGATAAGGTTTTGAGTTTGTGTAAAATCCCATTTTGGCAAAGTACTACCAGTACCACCACCACCAGCACCAATACGACGTCGTCATTGTCTACATCATACCAGTCTAATAATCATAGCCATTATATTCATCACAATCAAAAGCTTGGAAATGGTGAAGGGCAAAATGGTCATCAAAATCGTCCACCCATTACAGTTTCCTCCATTGCTAAGTCTTTGCTTCCACCTCGTCGAAGGCTTCGTCTTGATCCTTCTAGCAAGCTATTTTTCCCATGTATGTAATTTATTTGTCTCTCTGTCTTTTTTTTTTTTTTTTTTTTTTTTTTTTAATTTTGTGAATTTTGTTAATTGGGATATTATGTTTGTCTAAGATTGTGAAAAAGATTGGAAATTTGAAGTGGGTAATGTTGGATTATGTTGGATTTTGGTTTGTGATAGTGGGGTACCTTTTTAATTTTGTGGGTTTTTGTTGGTTTTTGAAGATGAACCAGGAAAGCAAGTCAGAAGTGCTATAAACATCAAGAATATATGCAAGTCTCATGTTGCCTTTAAGGTACTCTTTTTTTTTCTTTTTCTTTTTCTTCTTCTTCTTCTATGGATTCGTTTGTCGGGGTTTTAGATAAAGGGTCCCTTAGCTAAATGGGTATTATCAGAAATTAGTTGTTTGGTTAACTCCTGAAGTTATAGAGTAACACACAAGGATATGGCATATGGGCAATTTGTCAAATAAGAATTAGCATCAAATTGGCTAAAAGGGAATTTTGGGACCAAATTTAAATGAAAGTGTGCCAATACTAAACATTGTTGTGTTAACCTTTGACAAATTCCACTTGGAACACAAATTAGTACAGTGACACAAGCCTATGTGCCTCATTCTTTATCAAAGGTTTCAACATCCATTAAGGAGAATGTGGCATGATTCACCTCAAAAAGGTTGTGCAAAAATTCAAAAGTTATGATGAGCCATAGTTGGATGATCCTACATAGTTCCTTAATATGTTGGGCACATTAAGGATTATAATTGAGTTTGTTTTTGTCATTTGTCCCCTTGTCATGGTTTTATGTTGAGAGTTTTCATTTCCAAATAGGGATTCATTAGCAATTGTCTAACTAGCTTCTAATCAATGTTGCATGATCAGTTTCAAACAACAGCACCAAAGAGCTGCTACATGCGTCCCCCAGGTGGTGTCCTGGCTCCAGGAGAAACTCTAGTGGCTGTTGGTAATTATCATATTGCACATCCCATGATATTTCTGCAAAGGTTTTCAGGTGCTATAACGAAGCTGCTAACATAGTAGAACTTGGATTTGTAGTGTTCAAATTTGTGGAGCCTCCGGAGAACAATGAGGGACCAGTAGACCACAAAAGCAGAGTTAAGTTCAAGATAATGAGCTTGAAAGTGAGCGGCGATCAGCTAGACTATGTACCAGAGATGGTTGGTGAAACTTTTGCTTATTTTTCTCTCTTGCTCTTTTCATTGTGGTCTTTTATCATATGCTTAAACTGGCTCTATGTTACTCAGGCAGCAGTAAGTGCACGACACGCGTATGAATTCAAGTGCCATACTTGCCCAAACTTTCAAAAAATTTCATGTACTTGGCCTAAAATGGAGTGTCAAGTATCCAATACAGGTGCTGAATATGAATTAAAGAGTCGGAGTCACATAGAAATTGCATGTCATACTCGATCCTGAAATATTTGTCAGGGAAAAGCGTATTTAAGGTTTAAGGATCATTGTTGGGAGGATCAGTTACATGGGTGAATAAGGCTGGTAATGAAAAATTTCTAATGCATGACCATGTATACATTACGCCAAGTTGTGTGTGCAATGGTATGTTATATCCTATTCATTTGAATGTAAGGAGAAAAAGTAATGCCACTTTGCTCCTTCATTGAGTTCCACCTTTACATACTTCCATCAGTTTGTCTATCGTAGATTCCTAGTCATTGTGGCTCACCCCATGAATTTCTGTATTCAGTGAGAGAGCTAAGGCTTACGGAATATATGACTGTCTAACTGTTTTGTCTGATGATCTAGCTAGCAAGATCTCCATCTTCATTGAAAGCAAGGCAACTGTATTCAGAATGCCCATGGCAGTGGTTGCTTTCTCAATGAACCGTAAAGCTTTTAAAACATAACTGGGTATTACTCTGGGATTTTTGTATCTGACATGGGGTGAACTGCTGCTTGATCTAAAAACTAAGAAGATACCATGTGTAACAATTGTAGCATTTGTTCTATACCTCTGGATACAGTGGGACTCGAATCAAAATCTAGGTAAAATTTATGTACTTGGATGTTCAAGAAATCATAGACTTGGTTATATCTTGCCATGTGTTCCAATTGGAGAGCTCTGATGCTGGCTTCGTATCGTGAAATATAGCTGCAGGTGACCTAAAAAGTGACCTTAGTCAGTAATCTCAGGGTTGTACTGGGAGGACTTAGTTTGCTTCTATTCTGCTAATAAGCATCCTTAGAGATGACCATGGGTTCGGTTTCTCAGTAGTTTCTTATTCATATATCTCTTGGCTTTACGACCTACAAAGTCCAGATACCTCTCAGCTCTCAAAAAGTAAGAATGATATTAATCTGGATAGAGCATCAAGCTCGAGTGCTCGACAACTTTCACTGTATTCTGTGCTATGACTGGCTGATAAATACAGGCCTGTGTACTGAATTTCAACTTGAAGGACTACTTTTAACTTAACTTTAGTCCGAAATTTAACCATTTTCTGAGTATTACTGAAATTCTTTAACCTAATAAGGGAATCCTCACAATCCCACCCTTGAAAAGCCCTTGTAGCCCTCCATCAATATATAAGGCAACACTCACAATCCTACCAAGAGTCTAGTTACGTAGGAAAATGTTCCATCATGTTTATTTGGCTGTTTCTATGAAATCTTTCTCATTTGAGTTATGGCCTTGTATTACACACTGCTTCGTGCTCTTAATTTTGTTATATTTTTAGTGGGAAATATTCGGACATGAGTAATAGTATTGAATCATAAGTCAGTCACTGCCTAAAAATCACGATGTCCATAGCAGTTCTCTTGCTTTGACTAAAGTGTAAAGCAAGGCACTGTATAAGCTAAGGGTTGCACTGGGAAGACCTTGTTTGTTCCTATTCTGCAGATCAGCATCCCCTGAGTTTAAATTTCTGATCTATATGTGGTGTTATAACTTATAAACTACAGATTTCTGTCTCAGCGCTCAAATAGTAGGGCATGATACTCATCTACATCACGGATATCAACAATTTTCACTGTTTTCTAATTCAATCATTCTTTGCATTTTACTGAAAAGGTTTAATCTCATGCAGTTTGAAGAACAGAGAGATCAAGTATCGGTTGAGCAAATTTTGCGCGTTGTTTTCCTTAATGCAGAGCGTCCTAGCCCAGTAAGTCGAGTCACACTTGGATTTGCTTGTTAGTTGTTAGTTGGAGGTTGTGGTGACATTTTACCCTACACCATCCGAATTCCGAACTTTGAGCAAACCACCAGAATAATGTTTCATGCCATTTTTACAATGCTTTGTCACAACTTTTACTCACACCCATCCAAAATGGAATTGCCTATGAAATATCACCGAGTCTGAATGTTTCAGATAACATTGTTGGTTCTGCTATGAATTTTTAATCAGTAATATAGTACGTGTCTGGTGGGTTCTTTAAAGGAAGAAAATGAAATGCAAAGTATCTGTGTACAAAAGATAAAGTCCTATGGACTCACAATGGCTTTGTCGTTCTTCAACTGAAGGCACTAGAGAAGCTCAAGCGGCAATTAGCTGAGGCGGATGCGGCAGTTGAAACCCGTGTTAGCAGAAAGCCTCAACAGGATGCCGGTCCTCGTATCGGAGGTGAAGGTCTTGTTATTGATGAATGGGTACGACAATTTCCATCTTGAAAGCCATTTTCTTTTTGTCTTTGTGATTCTGTGAAGCAATTAACTTAAATACTAGAAATATGCAATCCCCTCTGTAGTAAAAATGCTGATCATGTCCTTGCATTGTCTCACTATTTATATGTTCTGATTCGCAGAAAGAACGCAGGGAAAGATATCTAGCTCAACAAAATGGCGAAGTAACTGACTCGCTCTGATATTACTTGATTTCCTGCAATTTCGCTGTTATAGCTGATAGTTAGTATTATGGCCATCCGGTATAGTAGGATAGGCTTGTAAGATAATTTCTTCGAGTAGGGATATAACTTTGGCGACTGCAATTGTATTGAACCTTATGCAAACAGAAAGAGGAAGATGTATCAGTGAAGAGTGGTTGGCATCATTTTGTAATTGTTTGTCATCACCAAACATACAAGAGAGATCTTAGTATCTTACTGCAATTTATTTTCCTTTTTGGTAAATTGATCGTTGATTTTTGTTAATAGTTTTGCTCAGTTGACCATTTGGATACGTGACAGAATATCAGTTTGGTTTGGCTGGCAGTGACACTCTAACTCTTGTGTGAGTTTTTGTTATCTAGAGCATGTAAAAGTTCTAACACTCTACTTCAAACTCAGACTATGCCATGTTGCCAACGAACTCTACCCCCCTATTATGTGGTTAATTGAAAAGAAACACACTCCTCAATCCTCATTGTTCGATTTGATTTGACTATTGTGTCTTTTTCTCGTATATGGTTAATCAAAACACCATTTTTTGAACATGGATCTACATAAGGTAAATTATGTGAATGTCCGTTAACTGCCCTCATCTCTAAAATTGCAATAATTGTGTGATTGGACTAACTAATGTAACTTTTTATTGTTGATTTTTTTTTTCTTTTCCAGTGTTTTTTTTGTATGAAAATTTAACCACTTTCCCCTTTATAGATTGATAAGGAATAAGAAGATTCTCTGATCTCTATTGTTGAATCTTTCATTCTTTTACTACATTTCCTCACTCGTCTATATTAGTTATTTACCATTTTGTTCCCCTTAAACTTATAAAAGCTTACAACGTTAAAAAAAAAACATCAATTCACTTAAACCGTTGTGGTCTAAACCGCCCGGTTTGGAGGAAATGGAATCGATTTAGTTATGTGCCCACCACAAGTCCACTATTGTTGAATCTTTCATTCTTTTATTGCATTTCTCCACTCGTCTTAATTAGTTATTCACCATTTTCTTCCCCTTAACCTTACAAAAGCTTACAACGTAAAAGAAAAGAAAGAAAGAAAATTAAATCACTTAAACCGTTTCGGTCTGGACCGCCCGGTTTGGAGGAAATGGAATTCATTCGGTTATGTGTCCACCACGAGTCCAAAAAAAAACTTTTTGTTTTCTTTTTCTTTTGTGTCCTTGTTTTAATTTTCTGAAGCTAATCGCCGCCCATCAAAAGTGCGTGGGTAGAAACTACTCCGTATAACAAAAATCACGTTTTGCTTTTGGTTCTCTCTGACATCCTTCAGTTCCTCCAAACAGCCATACCAGAGAGAGAGAGAGTAAGAAATCATCAGCCAAAATACAAACATTTCACAAGAACAATTATTTGGCGACTTTGCTGAAAACCCCAAATGGCTGCTTCATCTACTTTTGCTTCGACATCCTCATCTTTCATCTACAAGGTAAACCCTTTTTTCTTACCATTTCAAAAACCCTTGATGTTTTGTCAATTTGTGCTAGTTTTTTCCCCATTAAATTTGGGTTATGTTTCATTTTTGTGTTGTTTTTGTGTGTTTTTGAGTGCAGAAGGATGTGGGTCTTTCAGCTTTTTCCTCTTCTTTAAACAATTGCAGCCAATTTTCAGCTGCAAAATGCAGGAAAATGAGGTCAAATAAGATCGTTTCTGTCATGGCTCCCCAGCAAACAGAACGCAAACCTTCTACAACTGGCTCGGTTTGTCTCTTCTGTCAAAATCCCATTTTTGTATATTAGTGGAATTTGTTGTTATTTTGTTATGTTTAGTGTTTATGAAGGTACTATTGATTGACTGTTGTGTTTTGGGATGTGGGTTTTAATTAGATGGTTGAATCAGGTGAAAAGTGTGATGACTATGACTAGAAAATATCCCATTTTTGTATGCTAATGGTTGCATTATTCTTGTGTTTAGTGTTTATAAAGATATTATTTGATTGATTATTGTGTTTTGGGATATGGATTTTGATTGGGGTTATTGGATCAGGTGAAAAATGCAATGACAATGACTGAGAAAATCTTGGCTCGAGCTTCTGAGAAACCCCAATTGAGTCCTGGTGACAATGTATGGGTCAATGTTGATGTCCTGATGACACATGATGTTTGTGGACCTGGTTCCTTTGGTATCTTCAAGAAGGAATTTGGCAAGGATGCTAAGGTATTTTTGCATCATGATAAGTGTTAGGTTCTGATGATTGTTGTTGAAATTTGTCCTGTTATGCGATTTGGATTGTTGGTTTTTGATGTTGACATGTTTCACTGCTCCCTAGAGAAATCAGATTAATATAATATGTTGGCATTTGATTCCAAATTTCCAATTGACTTAAGTTTGATGAATATTGATATGAGGTCACAGACATCAATTTTCCTGGAGTGACTACTTGTTTAGTAAGGTGGTGTAGAGAAATTATAGCCCTCGACTTCTTAATACAGTGATACCATATATCTGTATGACGTGTTTGAGAATTTGCTTCTAACCCTGTAGTAGTTGTAGCTTCCCTTCATCATTAAACATTGTTTATTCCTATATTTGAAGCCATATTCTCATAGATGGATATGCTAATTTCAAAGAAGCTTTAGTAAAAACAATGTGCATAGGATAGACTTAATATAATTTGGTAATGTCCATAGGCATGTCATGTTGATTCATGTTGAATGGGTTGATTCTTGCCGTGATTACAAGATTACTTACTTACCAGGAAGGCTCATGTTTAGCTGATGGAACAGTTTCCATAACGTTCGTACTGTATACATTTAATGGTTATCGCTGTCCTGCTTTTGCTTGTCTTCCCCTTTTGTCGTGATAGATTGAACTCTAGGGTTTGTGTGGAAAAATGTCTAAATACCATCACTACTTTGGTTGCATTGAATAAGAGAGAAATCCTTTGTGGTCGAGTTCAAGGGTTTGAACAATCAAGAAAAAAATATTAAGGGAGATAGACCTTTTTGGTCTTGATACCAAAGGGGTTATGGTCCTTAAGAGGACTAAAGGAGCTTCTACATTTATGGACATTTTAGTTACTGTTCAAATATCGAAGGAAGTCCAAGAAGCATTTAATAATGACAAATTTTGTTCACTTTTTACCTCATCTTGTATATGACTGTTACTTTCTGCTCATAGTTGATTATTGCATGTGGTTGCATTGCATCTTCATTCTTCTACCAGGGTTAAGGCTAGTAGGCTACATACATGCTCCCTTTACCCTGTTTCTGTTGGGAATCTTACTCTCTGGTTTTTGTTGTAGCAGACTACTAGTATATATATATATATATATATATATATATATATATATATATATAGTCGTCTCTCTAGTTTTTTCATAGGCATCTATTTAGTTTTTACAGTTGTCCGGTTCTATTTTTTTATTATTATTATTTTTACATACAATATGTGGGTGGTTTGCCTGTTGTACTATTGGGAATGCTTGGTGTCATGGTGTTTTGTTTCCCCCTGTTCAGTGTCTGGTTATCTAAAACAATGACCCTGAACTACTATACCCCTGCTCCCACCAAACATATAGCAGCGAAAAGAGAGAGAAGAAAATAGGCCACCTCTTTTTGTGAATGCATGTCTGCATTGTCTAATTTTCTCTCTGAAGGCGAGATTATTTAGGGTCTGTTCTCCCCAACTTATTTCTGTTTATTTCAGCAAACTTCAACAAACTTCTGCAAACTTAAACAAAGTTAAACAAACCAATATACAAACTACTTATAAAAAACACTTGAATCAACAAGATTCAACAAATATAAACAAAGTTCAACGAAGTACAACAAAGTTAAATAAAGTTAAATAAAGTTCAACAAAGTTCAACGAAGTTCAACAAAGTTCAACAAAAATAAATTTTCAGTAATAAATATAAACGTTTTTCAATTGGGAAGAACAGACCCTTAATTGTTACACTTACCTAAAAATATTGTTTTAGTTGTTGACCTTTTTGGCCAAACATCTCTTTCCATTCCTTAATTTTTCTTTGAAGCCTAAAGCTCTATATGATATCTGCTTCATTGTCTTAAATTGAAGGTTTGGGACCGTGAAAAGATTGTTATTATTCCTGATCACTACATATTTACAAATGATGAACGTGCAAATCGCAATGTTGATATCTTGAGGGACTTTGTGAAGGAGCAAAATATCAAATACTTCTATGACATAACCGATCGTTCAGACTTCAAGGTAATTTGTGGGTAATATTCTCCACATTCTGCCGTTAGCTAGTGGATTCTGATGACTTTATCATAATTGCAGGTTAACCCTGATTATAAAGGAGTTTGCCATGTTGCTCTTGCTCAAGAGGGTCATTGTAGGCCTGGAGAGGTGCATGGTCTTTGCAACTTTCCCCATTGGTTTTGTGTCATGATCTTTCTATTCTATGTTGTGAAATGTGAATCTTATAAATAAAATCATCTATCGTCAGGTATTGTTGGGTACTGACTCTCACACATGTAATGCTGGAGCATTTGGTCAGTTTGCCTCTGGAATAGGCAATACTGATGCAGGTTTTGTTCTGGGAACTGGCAAGATATTGTTGAAGGTCCGTAAACGTGGTTCATCATCTCTTAGTTTTATGATCTCTCTCTGTGTTTCGTAGTGCTTTTGATGAGTTTGGTTATTTATACCATACTTATTTTTTGTTTAACTATTTGGGTGAATAAACAAATAATTGCACAAACCTATTCATATACTCAACTGCAGCGTCTAGATCATGGCTAACTGAGCATTGGAAAACTAGATGAGAGCATGATTGAGATGCAGCTTGACATGACATACAAGAAGCACCCACCTGTAATTGATCCTTTGCATTCCGTCTTTAGTGAGCTTCATACACACACTGTCGTCCAGAAAATGAAATGACGTTTTGGGATGATGGCCAACAAGCAATGAACCCATTCTGAACAGTGTTGTAACCATTCTGAGTAGCCATCTACCTGTTCCCATTATACGGAGAAGCTAAGTTGCCTTTCACAGTATCTTTCTTTCTCCAGGCAACTATAATTCCACATATCACCCCATTATACACACCCATTCACCCATTTGATCCACGAAGTGTCAGCTATAGATGCCATAGCCCAGATGTTATTGGCAATTGAAGTACAGTTCCAAATCTTATATTGTTTAGTATTCGTCAGCCTTGTTCCCTTGGTAGTATGCATAATCCCAGGCAGCAAGAGGTGTTTTCCTGCACTCTCTTTAACAGAACATCTCTCCAAAGATGCTTAACCTGTTTAACCATCCTTGAGGTAGCATAAACACAGAGGATCACTAGATATGCATAGAAAGCAGGAGATAATTAACCGAGACCTGGAAGCATAACATATATGCCTACATGTCCAGCACTACATTCTTGAGCAATCTTCTCAACAATAAACTGGTAATCATGCTGATTTGATATGGAGGGGAAGAAAGGCACAGCTTAGTATCATAGGAAAAACTCCCCTGTTGAATCCGGTTAGATTCCATATCCACAGAAGCCTGAGCAAGCTTGAGATAAGTCTGAGATTAGTGAAATTGGCCAGAAGGCCAGTCACCAGTGAACATAGTGAAATGATATGAATCCTCCATAACTTCACAGATTTAGTATTCTGCGTAAAAGATCATCAGCAAAACAAAGGTTATTCAAATGAGTTATGGCTTATGGCCTTTTATTACACGCTGGTCCTGTTCGTAATTTAATATTCGGGCATGAGTAGTAGTATTGAATCATAATCACTGGTTAAAATCCTTGTTACTTCTCAATGCTGCAGGTTCCGCCAACTTTAAGATTTGTTTTGGATGGAGAGATGCCAAATTATTTGCTTGCAAAGGATTTGATACTGCAAGTAAGTGTGTGATGTTATTATTTGCATGTCTATCGATTGCATCACCAATAAGTCATTTCGGTGGTTCTTCTTCTCCAATTTATAGAATTGCATGGAGAATTTTCTTTTCTTCAGTCAACAAGTTCCTGTTTGCCTCCTGTATTTTGTTCTATTAACAATGGGCTGGGGAGCTGTACATTTGCTTGTAGCTAGAAGTTGTATAGAGAACAAGAATGACAAACAGCGGGTTGAAGCTTTAATTTTATTCATTACTTTCCATTTTACCTTCATTGCCCTTGTCATGCAGATCATTGGTGAAATATCAGTTGCTGGTGCGACATATAAGTCAATGGAATTTGTTGGATCCACTGTTGAAAGTTTGACAGTAAGTTTGTTTCTTGCGTCCAATTTGTACAATATTGTTTGAAGTTCGATACAGTTTGTAAATATATGGTTATATCTGTGTGTTCAAAGATGGAAGAAAGGATGACCCTTTGCAATATGGTAGTCGAAGGTGGAGGAAAGAACGGTGTTGTCCCTGCTGATAGTACCACATACAAATATCTTGAGGTTTGTAAGCTAAGTCGCCTGGTTAAATTTTTTCTCTTGTTCATTTCAGGAAATGTCCAGCTTTAAAAATTTTGTGTACTTGTTGTGCTCTTGGTACATCTCTTGTGGTGTATATATTCTACCTGAAATTTTGGTTGAATAACCTTTTACCTCATGGTATATTATTAGACTCTATTCATCTTATCTTCAAAGAAAGCACATCATAATTGTTTCCATTCATAATATTTCTTATAGAAGATCTTCCAATGTCTATAATTAAGGTGGACAAATAGATTTTATTTACTTTCAATTTTTGAGCAACGAAATTATTTGGACAATAATGTTCTTTACAGTTTGATTCTTCATTTGTGTGCAGGGGAAGACATCTGTACCATTTGAACCTGTTTATAGTGACGATCAAGCAAGGTAGTTATGGAGGCACCATGGAGATGGGATCATCTACGGTAAAATCCCTGCGGTAAACCCTGCAGTGTCGCATTTTTTAAATTATAACGGTACTAAAAATGATACAACAGAATTTAAATAATGGGTCATAACAATACAATTTAGTAGTTGTTTAATGCCTATTTTGACCCATTATTTAAATTCTGTTGTATCATTTTTGATACCGTTATATGAATATTTATACCGTTATAATTTAAAAAATGCGATACTGCAGGGTTTACCGCAGGGATTTTACCGTAGATGATCCGATCTCGGCACCATGTATTTTTATGGTTGATGACTTTAATTGATTTTATGCCTTCTATCTGTTTTCTTGTTTAACCTGTTATATTGCTCAAATGTAAGATCTTCTGATGCTTGCATGCTGTTTCCCTTTAGCATAGCTAATCTTTAGTTATTTTTGATTGTAGATTTGTTTCTGAGTATCGGTTTGATGTCTCGAAGCTGGAACCTCTTGTTGCAAAGGTAAATGATAGTATGAGGTTAAACATATCCACTTCATCAGTCTGAGTCATTGTTCGTATGAGATGATTTCATATTCACTGGTATTCTGCCAATCTTTTTTGCAGCCTCACTCTCCTGATAATCGTGCTTTAGCAAGAGAATGCAAAGATGTGAAAATTGATAGAGTATATATTGGATCTTGTACTGGTGGGAAGACAGAAGATTTCCTGGCCGTAGCCAAAGTCTTCCTAGCTTCTGTAAGAAGATGCTGCCACCTTTTCTTATACTCCCTCTGTTCCTTGATATTTATTGTTTTAGCTAATATACAAGGAGGTTCTCAATTCTAGGATTAGCTGGGCGACAATGACAATACTTGCTCTTGTTTAAACTTTTGGGACTCACATTTCCTTTATCTGTATATTGAGTTATTGACTTCAAATAAATGTAGTATAAGGATAAAGGAGGACTATAAAAACCCTGAGGGGGTAGCTCAGCTGGTAAGACCTATGAGAAATATTCCAGAGGTCCCAGGTTCGAGTCCCCTCAGGGCCACTCGAGGTTTTACCGGTTGTTAACTTCAGGGCCCATGGGATTAGTCAAGCAAAGCTTGGACACCCATGTTATCTAAAAAGATAAAGGAGGACTATAAAGTGACAGATACTTAGAAAAAGTGGGAGTAATTGGCTAATATCATTTGAAACTTTCTATCACACTTCTGGACATTTAAGTTGACTTATACGTGTTTGACATGAGTTCAATGTTATAAAAAGCGTGAGGCACAATGAAGCGATAAGGTCCATGTAGCTGAGGAGCTAGGCGGTGAAGTAGAGGCGCAATGCCTCATATTGAACTGGGTTCGATTCTGGGAGGATGTGTGGCGGCCTTGCGCGGAGATCTTTTTTTCTCTTCCACTTATACTCAGGTTTATCGGTTGTCTACTCTTCTTGAATTGCCGGTTTCTGCCTTCTCTTCCAGGTTCCAGCACCGGTGGATCTTGGGATCTCCACTTGCCGAGAGCTCCCCGTGCTAGAGTTGGAGGAGCTTGGGGGGTATTTTGGTGCCTTTGGTTGGAGAGGAATTTGGGGGTCTTTTCTGGTGTTTGTAGACCCGCTGATTTTGTCTAGGGTTTAGAACTTTAGATTGCTCCAATACCAAATCTTTCTGTGACCATCACTACCTGTAATCTACATTTTGTGATATTATGTCTGTATGTGAGTATGCTGTATTCTGTTTGCTTAATATTCATTGGCTTTTCTCCAGGGGAAAAAGGTCAAAGTTCCCACTTTTCTGGTCCCAGCCACCCAGAAGGTCTGTGTTGTTTATCTTTGCACATCTGGACCTGAAACATTGAAAGGCAACATGTAGTGACCAATGATATATTTAACTTTGTTTGGCAAACTCTTCAGGTCTGGGTTGACATGTATACTCTTCCTGTGCCTGGATCTGGTGGCAAGACCTGTTCCCAGATATTTGAAGAAGCTGGTTGTGACACCCCTGGTAGTCCAGGTTGTGGAGCTTGTCTGGGTGGTCCTAGAGACACATATGCACGAATGAATGAGCCACAGGCAAGTTATAGAATGCTAGTCTTGTTTGCTATGTTTGATATCTGTTTTTTGTAAAGCGGGATGATTGTTATGTCATTTGGTTAGTGCCTAATTGTTTGGCTTTGGGGTTGATTCAATGTTCTCGTCCTATCAAAGACTAGAATTATATGTTTCGTTATTATATGTGGACTTAAGTAGGCAAGTTGAGCAAGGAACTGAGTAAAATGTTCCAGGTTTAATAGGCTTCTAGAATATCTGAGCCAAGGTAAAGCTTAAGTAGAAACTGTAGACAATTTGGAGCAATATGATAGGACGGTGCTTTCTCAATTAGTGTATGACTTTATGCCTGGACCCCGGAGCTCTGTTTCTGATATAGCAACAAGTTTTAACTTCTACATTCTCTGCCTTTTGTGTATGGTCTCGGGTGTTGAGTGGATATGAATGTTTGCTGATTTATGTATAAACACAGGCGCATCAATACTGCCAAGATTATAGTTTATTAATCGCAAGCTAGACTCTCTGTTATCCAGGGAATATCACAATTTTTGTATTAGTGAGGGTGTTTTTTATTTCCTTGATCTTAGATTATTGGAACATCGCAAGTGGCTTTGCTTGAGATGAGCGGGGAAAAAAATGGCATTCCTTGAAAGATGTTGACAATTGAATTGTAGTTGTGCTCGTCAGAAGAGGGGGGGGGGGGGGGGAAGGGGCAACCATATGTAGCGTCGCCGAGTTCCACTCTAATGCTCGGGGACTGTAATGCCAAGATGAAAATTTGTCTTACCTCTCTTCATTTCAGGTGTGTGTCTCGACAACAAACAGGAACTTCCCTGGCCGTATGGGACACAAGGAAGGGCAGATATACCTAGCATCTCCGTACACGGCAGCAGCGTCTGCGTTGACTGGCTATGTTACTGACCCAAGAGACTTCTTACAGTAAGCTGGTAGGGTTGTCGCTTCATTGGTCGTCCTGTTGCAAGAAAGCTGAAGCTTAATGAGGATGTGAGGCTAGATATCTTGTATCATTGATCTGATTGAGAAGTTGACCACTATTCGACTTCACCTTAGTACCTGAGTACCTCTCTAAGAGATTTGGTCTTGACTCTTGAGGCCAAATAAATCTGCAGTTGTATTGTATCATTATCTCAGGCTAATGATCTACCAGCTTTGTGGACTAAATAAGAGTTTTTCAAGTCAGTAGTTTTTCTTACCTTTTCTGCCTTTGTCCTACGGGGTGCCTTTTTCCTATCCAGGTGAAAAAAGAGAAGAAAAATCGAACTAGTTTCTTGTTTTTGGTTTTGAAATGTGGGTAATTCAATATACAAGTCAAAAACACTTTTGTTCTCCATGATCCTTGAGAAAAAAAAAAAAAACATTGCTCTAGGATAAATGACACAACAACCCATTTGAGTATCCAGCCAAGGCTCAAGGGCGAGCTTTACACAAAGTCCAGATGTATACAGGTTTATTGTCGAATTGAGAAACATAAAAAATAAAAAAAAAATAAAAAAAAAAGAACAAAGAGGAACGTTAGAGAGCTCATTAGTAACAACTAACAATTCTATGAAGAGTGCTAACTTCAATAATTGTAGCTAACCTTTTTGCTTGGGGTTAGGCGGTATTTGTTTTCGCTTTGCTAAATCAGTTTTCCTACGAATTAATAGAATCGACAGTCATAATCACAATCATCGAATGTCCATCGTTTTTGTTTAATAGGACATGACATAAGTGTTTTTTTTAAGTATCTTGTGAGGCCTTAATATGAGACATTCTCTATAACTAAACATGGTGTTAGCATGACGTTACGCTTGTTTGTTGCATCTCACATTAAAGCTGTTTCATATGAGTTTTTGTGTTATTTATTTATTTTACTTCATACCAAGGGTATTCATCGTCGATTACAGTGAGTTCAGTGATTATCTCCCCGCGCTGGCTTATAAGCACCTAAAATAATGTAGGTTGCTCCATACCCAAAGCGGGATTCAAATCCTTGATCATAGTTATGGATGACTGAGTCTCTTTCACTCAACCACACACCCTTAATTTTTGTTTTTATTTATTTATTGATAGAAAGGAGTCAGAGGACAACAAACTTCAAGAAATTTAAATTTAGTGAACAATGGATAAAAGATTTAGAGATGTAACAAAAGTGCATGCACCAAAACAAAATGAAAAGCCCAATAGGCTGAAGGGTCAGAAAAGCAATTGTGGACCAAAGGGAAGTAAGGGCACACGGGAAGGGAGGATGGCTCCTGGCGATGAGCTCGTGCTAGTGGGACCCTACAAACCCATGAGGCACGTGATGTGACCTTCACCCGATACGTGTCCCCAAATTTGAAAGAATGCAAATTAAATGGATGAGTCATCCAAAATATTGGGCCATTCAGAGGATAAGCTTGAATTTCTTTCTCACTCAGGCACCTGTCTCTGGTCCCACTACTACTATTTATAGTCTCAATTTCTTGGAGATTCCTTCAAAATCTCGTGATACATCGTCCAATTTATCTCCACAATTACAAAGTTATCGTTCGAAGGTAGGAGGAACTAGGAACCTCACGTTGTCCTGTCAGGATCGTCTGCGGTTCTAGAAAGAACAGTAGAGTGCTGTTCTTTAACTATTCACATTTAGATTGGAGGGGGTGGATTTTGGGCCCTTAGATAAAGTAGATGGGTTTTTTAAATTTAAACAAATTAAGGAGAGAAATAGAAAGAAAAAATAACAGTAGAGAAATAAAACAGTAGAGGATCCAAACACCACATTGTCACATCAAAATGATATACTCACCTCACTTTTAAAATTAGTGCCTAGTGGCAATTTCATTTTGCAAATTTCACGGTTAATTGCTTTTAGTTTTACAATATTTAAGAAGTTTCACTTATTCAATATTGGTTCAATTCAATTCAAGTTAATTCAATAATGTATTTTTTTCTATCATGAAATATCATTGAGTTCAGTTGAGATCAGTTCAGTAGAATTGAGTTCAGTTCTTAAAGTTCAATTCACAAGTCCAAATACCATTCCTTACCAAATTTGGAATATAACCTTAGTTTGGCCTACAACTATCAGCTTAAATTTTTGGTTGAGTTGGTTTCAACATATGGTATCAAAGCCAGATGATTAAGAGGTCCTGTGTTCGAATCCTGGGAGCCACAATTCCCTAAGTGGAATATTTTGGCACATGGTATATGAAGGCATGTGCATTATCCACACTTGAAACCCAATAGGCAATTGTGGAGGGGCAAACATTAGTTGGGTCTCAACAATCAGTTTAAACTTTTAGTTGAGTTCATTCCAACATACCACCTATCTCGATGATCCATGACTTAACCAAAGCCTCCACAGGTCTCATGGTCACTATCCTTTGAGCACCCCTACAAGGCTCTCAAACTTTACTCAATAACAACACCACCACCCTAAACATATAAATATAGGTCTTATAGAACACCTTGTTATCCTAAACAGACTCCCACTAGGTTTAGAAAATCCCCTAATCGTATTCCCTAAGAATCACTTAGCTTCCTATAAGAATTATACTCATCCTAATTCACTTAGGTATTACTTTACAAGATTAATTAAATAGATTAATCACCAAATTCCAATCACAAAAACTTATATTGGGCGGACTTATGGAATAAGGATTCTCACATTTCCCCTTCCGCTCTTTATCTCTCTCCTTTTTCCCTATCATGCCTCATGTGATAGCATGTCCGCCCTACACAATACCTATTAAATTCCAATAAATCGAATGGACAAAGCAAGCAAAAGGCATGAATCTCTCGTTGACCTTCTGGCACGGGAAATTAGCCTTCCGTGCAACTCCAGGTAATCGTATAAAGAAATTCGGCTTTCTAACTCCCTTGCACGATGTTATCATCTCTCTTTGCTTCTCCAGCGCGCTTGTGCACTATCCCTTATGTATTTGTTTGCCTCAACACCATGATCAACACCAAATAAACTCCAACCTCACCGCTGAAATGTGCAAGTCTTCTCTTATTAGTGGACGTCCATGGCTTTAAGATAAATAGTAGTTTGTGCTAAATATTGGTGATCCACGGGGTTAAACCTTACAACATTAATGGCTTCTACACTTTCTTTGTAGTAATTAATATACAATTCATAATCATCCTATGAGAAATACAAAACACGGTAATGTATCATACAAACTTCTCTTATCCAATTAGATGCAAGGTTTGTTAAAAAGTCAAGTGTGCATTGAAATTTGAAGCAATCAATTCCTGCGCTCTATTGTTATCAATAGAGAACTATTGCTCTTAATCTCCTCAATTGTAACAACAATAAGAAATGTCATGCACAAGAAAAATAAAAGATATCCTTGATTGGGAGAGAAGAGATGAGTCATGTACAAATAGATATCCGACCATATCACATTCAAATCCCTATAAATTAAATAAAGGTGTTAGTTCTTTTACTGATTGGGAGATATTGCACGTAAGAATCTTTTAATTAAATTAAGACTAGTTGATGTTTAAGTAAGATGATTATTTATTAGATTTTGGACTGCTGAGTGCTGACTATAGTGCTATGATTAGCTTCATTAACTGGTTACTACTTACTCGCACTAGCCTTGGAAGGTACGAGAAGTTGAGAAAACAGTGGGAGGAGATATTTGTACAAATTACAGTAAAAAACTTTTTAAATTGATACTCGATAAATTAACTTTTTAAATTGATACTCGATAAATTAATAATCTCTCTAAAATAATACTCTTCTTCAGTATCAACATTGTGATAGTTTGCAAAATTATTACTAGATAAATTAATACTCTCTCTAAATAAATAATTTTTTTTGGTCCTGACAGTATTAATTTAAAGGTTTTACTGTAAATGCTTCTTGCACCATCACGTGTGAAAGCATGTATTAGAATGGAGCTTTTGTGGAGTGCTTATAAGAAAGTGAACATTAATTTTAAAACAAACAATAAGTCTTTTGTGAGGTCGCCTCAAGATAAGATTACTTCTATAATCAAGCATGTCGTCAGCATAACGTCATGCTTGTATCAATGACCACACCTTAAGCTGTTGTGGGGCCAGATTCTCGGGTTTTTACTGGATTAGGACCCGGAAACCATCGCGCTACGTGCCAGAGGCACGTCCCACGGAAATCGGCCGATTGGAGAGGCCAATTGTCAAGGAATCATCTTAAGGTTCGAAGTCGCCACCTTGTTATGGCCCGAACAAGGACGGATTTTTACAAAAGAAGAGTCGTCACCTTGTTATGACCCAAACAAGGAAGGGTTTTTACAAAAGAAAGGGTTTAATAAACGATTTTAACGAAAACCATTTAAGAAACCCAAAAGTTGACTCCATCGCGATAAGGCACGAAAATTCTTTGACGGGTCTGCGAATCAGAGATCTTGGTTTGGGGTCTAGGTTAGAAGGTGCGGACGTCCTCGGACCCGTCTCCTCCTCCGTACTGAGTACGGGCTCTTTACTAATATGTTGTATCCCATATGAAAGCTTTGAATTGAATTATGTAATGCCTGGAATGATAAAAGAAAAACACATATATTTGCACATTGTCACTTAGCACACAGAAAACTCGATTTTGAACCGGTATATTCGTTTATGTCCGGCGGGTTTGGATATTACAAATACTGCACTACGTACCATTCATCGTAGGTCTTGAATCTACCTGGATCAAAACCCTTACGTAGTTCTGACCGGGGGATCCGGTCAGTAAGACTCATTGGGTGTCACTAAGGCAGGTATGGATGTTCTTTCCCGTAAAGAGGGATATGATTGAGAAACTTATAGGATGACTCGCAACTTAGAGTCGATTTGATCCGAGGAACCCCCTGCTCTCCTCGAAGAAGTAGGGAAAAGCTCAAATGGGATGATTAGCCCGCTCCTTCGAGGCGTTCAACCCAACAATATTTGGTAATATACGAGGATCAACCCAATTCTTAGCTTTGAGTATAAAGATTAGACTTCTCAAAAATATTCGTTCTTTACTGGGGAATAACATTCATTGGGGGTGGATAAATGGATGATTTGTGTAGATTGTAGGTATGTATTGGTGGGTAATGGCTTAAAGAAGTCTTTCCGATAGGATCTCCCGGGTTGGCCCGGAGCCAAACAAGAGGGGACGATCAATAATTAGCTTCTGTTAGATCATAGGTATTCCACTGGGGAAAATGGTTGTAACTGGGGAAATATGGATTCCACTGGGTTATGTGAATTGTATGAAGGTGGTTTGATGGAATGGTAGGTGGAACACCCATGATCGCGTATAAGAAAATTTCTGATTCTAACCTCGAATTTGGCCTCGGGCCGGGTTGTGTACATAAACGAATACACTGGTTTTAAAAAACGTTTTTAACATAATATATAACACACAAGTGAGAGAAGTTCTTTTTATTTTATTTTCCGAGTTGATTTATTAGGTGGAAGCATATGAATGCAAATGTACAAAATGTAATTAAAGAGGCCTCGGAATAAACAAATTACAAATCGAGTATATACAATACAAAATACAAAGTATGTCTAAAAATCCTAAAAAGGAGAAAAAGACTTGATCTTCATGTACATAGCGCCACGGGGGCTCGATCTTCATCTTCGTCTTCAAAAGTTAGACTTATTCACAAAGGACTGGTTCATTTACAAAAGAATTAATTTATTTACAAAGAATTGGTTATTTACAAAAGGCGGTTTGAAAGAACCGATAAGGGATTAGTCCAAACGCGACTTCTTGACTCCAAATTTATTTTTATAATTAGTGGGACACACTAAAGAAACAAACTGGAGAGTTTCGTATTTTTGTGGATTCATTTAATAATTAAACGAAAATCGTTTATAAAACCGAACAAAACCGTTGTTGCAATAATCTGGATAGAACTTCTAAAATTCATATCTCGGTCAATAACTCAACCAAATCGAGTGCTTCAAAAGCCTAAATTGGTTCATTTTACGTCATGTTTCCAATGTAAAAATACCAAGTCAAGAAAGTTGACTATCGGTGAGTTATTTACGATTTATGAGCTTCTGGAAGTCTTTGGACAGACCATTGATTTTTGATTTATTGGGAATTATTTACAAGTTATATAGGTCTAGAATTTACAGAAATTAGACTAGAAAAGAAGATGGATATGTACACAAAATTTCATGAATTTTAGAAGAGTCTAAGTCATTTAACGAAAATAAACAAAAAAAAACTACACAAAAAAAGCTCTAATGTTCTAAACTAACCAATTGTCTTTCATTTTGACAGAACCGAGTTTGGTTTGATTAATTCATTAAAAATCAAAAACACATCTGAATGGAGTGATTTCAAAGCCTAGATTGGTTCTGATTGAGTCTTCTATCCAAATAAAAGTTTATCTTTCATTAAAGAGGTGCTAAGCACCACAGAATTTTCAATTAAGTGAACGTTGTCATTTCTGAACATATACTAGGTTGGTTAATTTTAGAATTAAATCTACTTCGTTAAAGTTGAATTCTTATTTACAGATTGAAGTAGACACAATAAGGACTTCCTACAAAAATTATCAAAGAAAACACACTATCTAAGTGGTTAAAGTGATCCATTTATTTACAAGGTCGAAATCTGAGAAAATCTTCGAAGGGACAGCACTACATCCTCTTTTCAAATTTCATTTAAAATTTATTTGTTATCCAGAATGGACGAATAGATGGCTGTCGAAATCTAGGAAAGTCGTCTTCAATTTACTCAGAAATAGACTAAGCTCAAAACCTAACCATTTATTAGTTATTTACAGATCTATGGACGTTGGTCATTTTTAGACACAAAAACTTCAAAATTCCATTGTGGATGATTTAACCATTGGATCTAGACAATTTTTATCTCGGTAGAAATCCCTATGGGCAAGGTTTCCTGTAATACTAATTTTATCAAATTTCAACCGTTGGATCTTCCTAGATCTACAAATGAATTATGCTCTAAAAACTGCCAACTATCCGAAATATTACAACTTTGTACAAAAAATAAATCCGAGGCCTCTATATGCAACATGACCTTTTTTTATTCAATTTCAAGTATAAAAAAAAAAAGGAAAATGGTGATGAGAAAGAGAGAAATATTCATTGATCACACAATTTTGGCACAAGCAACTCTTTTCCTCACCTCAAAAAATCACTCTCTACAAGCTGAATCTAAGTCCCCCATGGAGACGGGTTCGCGTGGGAACTTGAACCCTTACCTAGGAATTTTTGGCCGCTCAAAAAATATGGTGATTCATGCCCACACCTATAAAGAGTCCAACCGGTGAAAATGAGATTATTAAGGGGGAATAATAGTGTTTATTAGCAATTTATATACAAAATGAAATGGTTAGTAAAAACACTTAGAAAAAATAATTGAAGGAGAGAGATAAAAGATTACCCTTGCGTAGATCTAGAAATCTCAATCTTCAAAATTAAATTAGTTAGTACCAACGCCCTTTAATTTGCACTAACTAGATAAAAAAAGAAGTTTTAGAAATAGAAGAAGTTTTTAGAAAACCTTCAAAAGTTGAAGTAAGTTGAAAAATATGATAGGAAAACTAGAGAGAGAAGTAGAGATTTTAAAAAGTAGAGATGAGAAAGTGGCAAAGAGCCTCTAGGTTAGATTTTGAGGGGGTATTTATAAGGAGGGGGGAAAGATGATGGGTGAATTAGGGTTAGGAAATGGAGGGTGAGATTTGGTGGGAGGTGGATGGTGAGATGGGGGGTGAGAGAATGTGGATGGGAGAGTGACAAATGTCACATTTTTGGTGATGGAAAGAAGATGGGAGAATCTTGTGAGGTGGAAGTGAGTAGGAAAGAGAGAAGATGAGATAACGTGGGGAGAGAAAATAGAAAATGGAAAAACAAAAACATAATAAAAAATAATAATAAATGAAATAAAAAAAGGGGGGGGGGGATAAATTTTTTCCCTTTTTCTTTTTCTCCTCTTTTTCGGTTGTGAGGGGGGAATTTTTTTTGATTTTTATTTAATTTTTTGGGTGAGGGGTTAATTCATGGAAAATGGAAGGGTATTTTGGTATTTCCACTTGATACCATCATTCCCTTTTGTCTTTAGCTATTGGATGAGAACATGGGAATATTGTGATGTCATGCACATCATAGGATGATGTCATGGAATGATGTCATGCATGACATCATAATTCCAATCCTTATTTATTTTTGCATTTTCTCTTTTATGCTTTTTTGGATTTTTAATTTATTTTCCCTTTTAGGCTTTGGGCTTTGCTTTGCTAATGGGTCGGGTCATCTTATGGACCCTAAATTCCCTTTTTAGCCCAGATAACTTATTTAATTAGGATAATTACAGTTAATGCTAATGTTAACTGTAATAATTATTTAAAAGAAATACAAGTCAAAATCCGGCGTCTACAGCTGCCTCATATGAATTTTTGTGTCAAACAAATAATTCACTAATCCTTCAAGTATTCCAAATTGTGAAGATTCCCATTAATAATATAAAACTATTCCATTGTTTCACAAGAATTTTTTGCCTATTTAGAATGTTTCACAAAATCATTATACCATTTCTCATCTTAGTAACATTATATCAAGTAAGAACTTATTCTACCATCTCATAAAGTGGAAAAAGTTAAAGCCCACTTGCAATTAAAACATTTTACCTAAGGGCAAATAGGGAACTCACATCAAAATCAGCTTGTATTGGTTTCTGTGCAAAAAGCAAATCGGAGAGTTTTTATGAAACAGATTAAGGAGTATTAATTGTCCCTTCAAATATCAACTTAAACTTTTGATTGAATTGAGCTAACTACTTTCTACATGGTACTAGAGAAGTAAGGACTAAAAAGTCTCAGAGTTTGAATCTTGGGAGCTCCCTACTCTATACATAGAGTCTTTTAATCAAAAGTCCATTAAAGTGGGTTAGTGCATATTTCACACTTCAAGCTTAAAGGTGAAAACGAGAGCGGAAACCCACTAAATATTCTAATTATTTACTTTGGCAATATAGATTTTGGAAAAGAAATCAAGTTTACAATATTTTTAAAGAAATAAGATAAAGGAAATGGCAGTACACAAAAACTCATATGAGGTGGTCTCAATGTGAGGCGCCTCAAACAAGTATGACATCATGCTGACGTTATGCTTGAATATATATAGAGGTGATCTTACGTTGAGGCGGCATCGTAATAAGAGATATTTTGAATTGCAATTAGTACCCCTATACTTATGACTTTATAGATGGTAGTCTGGTAGCCGTTTTTTTAAAAATCCAGTTGGTACACTAGTACTTATGTTTCTTTCCAATATTTGCTTTCTAACCAGGTACTCTTGTTAATGTCGGTTAAATTCACTCTTAAAGTTAGAGCTGATAAAAAATGAACTTAGGCCGGACATCGGCTAGGTCTGACATGTTTTTAAGGGCCATAGATAGGGCCGACAAGCAGGCTTGGGCTAGACTAACGGGGTCGGGATCCCTACAAATGTACACAAGTACCTTCTTCATACCCGACCGTTTTTCGGGCCGGATAGACTAGCGTCATGGACTAATCCGTCCTTGATCAGATTTACTTAAAATAGTGTTATAACGTTAATTTTTCGTTTTATCTTTCTTCTCAATATGTTTTCCTTTTATTTAGATTTGATTTTCCCTCATAAAAGCTCAAAGTTACAACATACATCATTGTCTGTATAATCCTTAAACGACCCTTAAATAAGAAGTACTACACCAAACAAAGTCACGATCTTCCCCATATTTACCTACAAAAATTAGTAAAATCAATATTTGAATGCCACATTATCATGTTGGAACTAAATTTAAGAGACGATCAGTTATATTTTTTATAAGTCAGAATCTTCTCCATTTAATCAAGTAAATGGAAGCTTTTTTTACAGCATAGAGGGCTAGATTATTTGATTCTTACAAGTTGTTTTTTATTTGAAAAATGTAGAGAAATAGATATGTCTCTCCATTCAGTAAATGGAGAGGATACTATCCTTATCTAAAATTTTGAAATAAATCCAAAGGTACCAACTGCAATTTCAAAAAAAAAAAAGGCTTGATCACCATCTAAAAAAGTTATAAGTACAAGACTACTAATTGGAATAAATCAAAACCTCTTTAAATTTGATCTAAACATCCAACTACAATAATTGTAGTGGTAAAGGAGTACTATAATATAGTAAACATTTTAACTAATAAGAGGTGGGTTGAGTGGTAGGGATCATCCATTCTTAACTAAGATCGAGGGTTCGAATCTCGCATTGGGCATGGAGAAGCTTTAAATTTCTTGGCCAGCTGTCCCACCCTTTAATGTGCCTACAAACTAGCGCGAGAAAATAGTCACTGTGGTCGATAGTGTATACGGTATACCCTTGGTTATCAAAAAAAGAAAAAATTAAACATTATTGAATGAGGCTTATTTGGTGGTGGTTAATTGAGGTGCGCAAATATATTATAAGTGATACTTCCATAAGGCAAAACAAATTTTTTAGTGATCAATCATGTAGCAAAATGGAAACAAAAAAGAGTGATCAATGATGAGCTTTGCCTTTAAAAAACTTCAAAAGAGTGATCAATTATGCAAGTGGGAAAAAAGTTCATAAAATCCCCAATAATTAATCCATCTAAGCAACTCACGAGAAATTCCCGGTATTTACATCTTTGTATAATCTCCTTTGGTGTACTTATCAATACTGCCAAACTCCAATGCCTCCATCATTACCCCTACACTCCAAACCAAGCCAATAAAACTCCATTACTTTACTCATTTTCCCAGCCAAAGCCTAATCACACACCCCACTTCCAATAAAAAACCTTTTTCTTAAAAGAAAAAAAGCCCACTTTTTAACCAATACCAGATTTCCTGTTTATCCAAAACCAGATACCACCCACTTTTTTTTCCTCTATAAATACACCCCCTTATCCCGTCATTCCAACACTTGCACAAACCAAAAATTTCATCACATACCATAAGAAAACCAGTTTTCAAAACCAGTTTTTTCTTTATAAAGTTGTTAAAAACAAGAGATCATGAACCGTGTATGGTTAGCAGCAGGTGTAGCTGTTGTAAATGGGCACACAGACCAAGGGCATAGGTGGAAATCTGGTTTAAAATCATTTCCTGTGGGTATGAAGAGAGTCATCTCCGGTGATGAGTCACCGGAGCTCCGGCGAGTTGGTGGGTCAGAGCTTACTGGGTTCGCCGGAGATGATCGCCGGAGGTTGGCTACTGATGAGTCTCTCTGGCAAGTTATGTACATGAACTGTTGGGGTCAAGGGTAAAATGGTAGGGGTAGTTTAGTCTTTTGGGTTTTTTTTTTTTTGGTGGGTTTTGTGAAATTGCCCTTTTTGAGGGTAATTTGTTTTGGGTTCTCAAAAGGGACCAAAAAGATGGTAAATTTCTCTTGATGATGGTGAAAAGGGAGGAGAAAAAGGTCAAAATGAAAAAATGTTGAAAGTTATTTTTATGGGTGGATGGATGGTTGAAAAGGGGTATTTTTGTAAATTTTTGATGTGAATATGTATGTGGTTTTAGCTAGATCCTCATGTAAAGGAATGTTAATCTGGGAAATGAGGAAAAAAACAAGAAAACAAAATGAAAAGAGAAGACATTTTATATGTGAGTTGAATTGAGCTTCTTAGTTCTTGCTGCTTTTCTTTAACTCTCTATAATGTCTTTTTCTTTCAAAGGCTTGGTTGATAATGATGGTGTGGATAAATTCTTTGAAGATGGGCAAACCAGATGGGCAAATGTCAGTTGAAAGACATCTTTTTTCAGAAATTATGTAAAGATAATTATAGTAAAAAGTACAGTGATAGTTATAGGAAAAAAGGGTAACTATGATAAACCCTGATAGTAAGAATCATAATAACATCATCCTTGTACTGGGGTTAGCGCTGTTCATCTTTCGACCCGGACCTTCCGGTCCGGTCTGGTTCGGGTATGGACCGGTGAACAGCCCTAATTGGGATAATAAGACTATGAAATGAGCATCGAGAATGAACAAGGCTAATCTTCATACAAATTGAGCAACGCACACAACTCATAAGATAGGGTAAATGTTCTTAGGAAAAGAAATTAACTTACATAAAACGTCTGCTGCTATATCTATAGAATAATAAGAAATGGAAGAATGTAATCTGGTAGGACTTAGGAGGATCCTTTAGACTGTATCCTTTCTTATGTGGAGTGCAGTTCTTGTCAATTCAGCATTTGGAGTGTGGTACTAAAATTCAAAAAGAAAAAGAAAAAGAAAAAGAAAAAGGAACATAAACACCAAATGCAAAAATGTTCGAAGTTGAACACTGAGTAATTTGCAATCTTCAAGCTGGGAATGATTACGGGGTAGAAGATGACTAGATGAGGTAATGTTTTAGGTTTTGTGAAAAGGCAAGAAAATCACGCTCATATGCCCATTTCACTAGGGGAGACATAACATTAACATCACCTACAATACAATTGTGAAATTGAGGGCAATGACACCAACAAGACTCGATTACCCGACCATGAGGCGTGAGAGCTCTACCATCTTTTGCTTAGGAAGTAGGAGTTGCTAAACCTAGAATGACAAACTGGTTTTGGAAATTTGAAAAACATCCATTTCCGTGGAAACTAAGAAATAAACAAAAAAGGGTGAAATCTTCTTTGGACATCTGTATCAGATAAGGAAATTAGACCATTCCGATTAAATGTCAAAATCATCCTACATTACATCAAAAAAAAAAAAACACATATTTCTCAAATGGAAAACATTTTTTTTTTGGTTCACTACCAAGAGTATCCACTGTCGACCACTGTGACTATTTTCCCGTGCTGGTTTGTAGGCATTTCAAAGAGTGGGACAGCTGGCCAAGAAATTTAAAGCTGCTCCATGTCCAAGGCGAGATTCGAACCGTCAACCTTGGTTGATGATAGATGAGTCCCTACCACTCAACCACACCTCCTTGGTTTCCAAATGGAATACATGGCGATACAGCATTACAACCTATACTCATCCATCAGCCAGAAGGAAAAGGCAAAAAAGGAAATACCTGAACCTTTGGGGTAAAAACTTGTTGTCTCCCTTTTATACAGAAACTTGTTTACGTATATCAGCAGTCAAACTCATTACCATAATGGAAAAAAGATTACATCATTCGAAGATGGAGTATGGCTAACTCCCTGGGAATATATCGGTCCCTCATCCATCCAGTCATCCGTGGACAGTCAAAGGGAAAATTTCGAGCCAAACGGGAGGAGAAATACAAACAGAGAACCAAGTATTGAGTATATGCCCATGAAGTTCTCACATACATTCATATACATGCATTTGCACAACACTACACAAAATGATTATACAGACAAGGAGAGGCTCTTCTGGCTCATGGGATTAAGAGGTTTTATCTGCCATGAATTGACCTCTTGTTCTTCTTCAGCAAGAATGAAAGGCATGGATACCTCTCGGATCATCAACTCACCACAGAATGGGCACTCGCTAGCTATTGCATCATCCAACTGGGAGCGCATCTATTCACAATTATACATATCACGGGTTAACAACTTAAAATTGAAATGTCAAAAGCCTAATACCCCTGAATTTATGGATATGTGCAACCGAAAATTCCTTGATTGAATATGGGGAAAAGAACAAACACTAGTCTTGTAAACAATTTGTCTTATTTTTCCTCCCAACATGCTTAGTATGATACATTTCATAGTTTCTGTTCCCCAATATGCAGTTAGACTTAGACATTAATATGTTGAACAATAAAAAGTTACTCGAATAGCAATCACAAAGAGGTTTTGACTCACTAGCAAGCAACAAAAATCCACTTCATAGCTGCCACCTATAGTGAGGTTTAGGGGTACACAAATGCAGCCCTGCCTAAGCTAAAGGTTTTGCAAATGATACTGCGCTTTAAAGTAGATATTTTCTGTTTATCCGGTGTATAAATGGCTCAAGACTATCAAAAAGAAATTGGTTTAATACTAGCCTGTATTGATGGAAAAAGGCATACCTTATCAACTTGGTTCATGCTAGTAATAGGCTCCTCATTCGTTAAGGTACCATTAGAATCTTTCCTCGTTTTACCAGCCACCAAGGTCAGTTGCTTTTGTAAATCCAGTATATGTTCAGCCTGCAAGGTCCACGAAAAGCTCAAGGCAAGTGACATGAAATTACAATAAATTATATAAACACAGAATATGCACAAGGTTTGGCATGCCCGACAGAATATTGCCAGGCTGCAAACCAAATCACTTTCTCCTAGTGATGGCAATAAATAATTCAGCAATTCACACACATGAAAAACACTCATTGGTGTTGAAGGTACACCAGCATACGACTGATGTACAACAGACTGAGACATACTGTAATACCCCTGAATTTTCTATTATCATTTTTCAGCAGAAGAAAATATAAATCCGGGAGTATTACCGCCGCATTTATTTTAAAATAAATGCAAGGCTACTAAACTATAAACCAACTAAAGGAAATTAAATAAAATATGTAACACTAGAAAATATGGAGGGCATACAAAGAACATGGAGTCAAGTGAACATGGCTGTCATGAGATTGACGTGTTGGTGGCTAATGGGTGCTCTTAGAGTTTTTTTTTGTTTTCTTTATGCTAACACAGCCCAAAACAGAGGAGAGAAAGGAACGCAGAGCAGAGGAAAGAGAAAATGATGGGGCGGGTCTTGATCCATGACACAGCGGAGCAACGGTGGCGTTGGGGTCATAGTCATGAGCGTATGGTCAGGGTCATGGGTTGCAGCCCCGAATGCGTTACCAAAGCATACCGGAAAATCGAGGTTATGGCTCGACAATGTTTGCTAGCAACCATTTACATTAAAATGAATAAAGAACGAATAAGTGATGGAGAATGCAATTAATTATGTGTTGATGGGACATGGGAGGAGGGAGAGCGTGATACATGTTGATGGTGATTCGGTCGGTGTTCACAGGAAGTTTCTACAGGATTGGTAGGTGAAGTGTTGCCGTGGGAAGGAGAGACAACACTGACATTTTGTGGGGGGTTTATAAATTATAAGTGGTAATAACCTAAGGTTTTGAGCCCAATTAGGCCACTAATTCCCTCCAATATTTAGGCCAAAAGGAGATTCAAATTCTTCTATTTTTCTTATAGATCAGAAAATATTAAAACATAATATTTGAATTACAAGTAGTTAAAATTTTTGATATATAAACCTCATAAAATAAATAAGCTCACAGTGATTATAATACAAGTATAAGCATAAAACCCATAAAATATTTTGGATAAATTGTAAATGTGGCTATCAATCTAGGTAAAACACACTATAATTACCTCTTCTATAATGAGCTACACTAAATCTAAATTATTACAAACCATTAAACCAAATTGAGAATTATCTCTCTAGTTTATTTAGAATATAGTCCTCCAAAACATCTAAACAAAAAAGTCTAAATTGAAAATACTCTCACTATACCCTCGTATGCCATGCCATCGTATGTCAGGTTCCATTTGCCTTCCTTCTCGTAGCACACATTGTTGAGCTCTCCAATTACCTTAATGTCTCCGTACTTAGCCTTGAGGGCCAACCACGGCTCCATGTCAGGTAAATTCATTTGTAATGTTTTCGCTTGAGCGCCTAGGTGTCCATACCCACGTGTGTGGGTGTGTTTAGCGGTATAGGCTTGAACTACGTGTGTGGGTGGCTAAACTACATTCCTCGTTTTAGGAAACATATTCAAGCCTATGCCATTAAACACACCCACACACGTGGATATGGACACCCAGACGCTCAAGTGAGGACTTTACTCATGAATTAACCCGATGTGGAGCCGTTGGCCCTCAAGGCTAAGTACGGAGATATTCAGGCAAATCGAACCTGACATATGATGCCATCACATCCGAGGGTATACTGAGAGTATTTCTAATTTAGACTTTTTAGTTTAAGTGTTTTGGAGGACTAGATTCTAATTAACCTAGAGAGACAATTCTTAATTTGGTTTAATAGATTGTACTAATTTTGATTTAGTGTAGCTCATTACAGAAGAGGTAGTTATAGTAAACTTTAGTTTCATTTAGATTGTTTTACTTAGATTAATAGCCATGCATTTATTATATTATCAATGCGGCGGTAAGGCTCCCGAATTTTTATACTCTTCCACTGAAAAAAGTTTTTTAAAAATGCTAGAAATTCGGGGGTGTTACACATACGAGATGGATACATTATCCTACTGAACATAGACAAGAAGGATTGGCAGAAAATGCTCATTACCTTCACCCATTGGGATCTTAAAGAGGATATGGGTTCCGGCATGGTAGAGAGGTGGCAGCTGGTAAGTGATAAGGTATCCATACAGATGACCCCACTTAAAGACACAATTGTTTTCTGACCTGTTTAAGTCGACATCTATCAATTGTCTTTATTTTCCCATTTGTTTTTACATGTCGTTCTTATCAATCGCTATTGTGTGTTTGTTGACCTCATTCCATATTTTGCTTTTGGGATCATCATTGTCCTTTGCTGTCTATTCTTTCTAACAATCTTCATTACCCTCTATTCTACGAGGGAGTGCTACATTTTTTCTAGTCTCGACCATCCATTTTCTAGTAACTACCAGTCTACCACCAATCTCCAATCACTTGTATGTAGAAGCTACCTAGCATAGAACTTGTTTGGAGTTTATCATTTGGATTTCTTTCAGTAATCAATCGTCAATAATCTAAAAAGCTGGTCTCACCTAGTGGGTTATGGCCTATGTTAGTCAGACTTGTCTACGAAGAGTTGGACATGGGTAGATGTTCAGTTGTTGGACTCGGCCTTTTCCTGAAAAACTTGAAGAGTTTTTGGCCTCAAATGAGGGGTCAAGGATTCAAGGTCCATAAGTGCTCATGTCAGAGGGTCGAGGATCCAACAAGTATACTTGAGTAACATACGTTAAGGCTCAGCTCACCCAATTCCAAAACCTCATTGTGACTGATGAATGGAAGAGAGAAAAAGCAGAAAGAATTAACCGTTTGGCCTACCTCCCACAAATATCAACATCTTTCCCCACATTTGTTCTTGCGCACCCCATTTTCATCCAAATCCACTCTCATCTCCATCTCCAACTTCTAGAATTTGATATAAAGCTAGAAGTGGAAGGAGAAGGAGAAGCTACAAATTATAGCTTCTACTTGTTGTCCAATTGTAGCTTTATTTCAACTTCTTAGAAGTTGGAGGTGGAGGGGGTAGTAATAGGAAGGGGGTGGGCAAGAACAAATGTGGGATCAGAAGTAGAAGTATAAACTTGGAAGAAGGTAGGCCAAACGAGCCTAAGGATCCCAGAGACTGAAATACGAGAAACAATGTGCAATGGGAACTACGCTCACTTCAAACTTTGAAAGATCATGTATATTGTATCATCAAAATTAGAACCTTTCTGAAAATCTGTGAACTCTGTAGTCCAACTCTTTTGTGTGTGGCACACATTTACCCATAGTTCAGATTTATGAGGTACTCATCAGCCTAAGCCCTTATTTGACCACTATGGACACATTGGCAAATGGTAGCCCTGCGCGGCTGCACTGTCAAGCACAATGCAGTAAACACACTGGCAGATAAGGAAAATATCTGGAAGTATAACAAAGAAGAGCGAAGTCAGCGACATCACTTTTACTTATTATCAATCCACCTCACTAATAGTTTTTCTGGGAATCCAATGATTCACATTCAATTATATGTTTTATTTATCTTCTCTCTTAAAAGGCCCGAAGAATTTCTTTGTACGTCTGATCTCTTATGTACATGGTGCTATCAGTTTTTTTTTTTGATCAACACAGCACAAATTAGTTTAACAAAGCAGAATTTCACTACCATACCATGATTAAAGCTTTGTCATTTCTACTTACTTGTTCTTGATCAGTACACCGTGTTACATGGGCAATAAGGCATTGTGAATGAAATGCATGACCACATGGGAAGACATAAAAAGGCGCCATTGGACCAACAGTTGTATAGCCCCTTGACAGGCCAAAATCTGCAGCTGGATTTAAAATTTTTCTCTGGCAAACCTGAAGCCATGCATGCATCACAATTGAAAGTCAGATGATTTAACAAGAACACAATGCTAGAGGTGGATAACAAAACATGTGAGACATCACATATGGGTTGGTTTCTTTAGAATCAAACACAATAGTGTGCTAACAATAAACTATCTTCTGGCAAAAGAAAAGGACGAAAAGAACATCAGCAGAGAGCAAGGGGTTGTGCCACAATTATGGGTCCTCATATTGGGTGACATTTCTTGAACCTTGGGATTTAGCCTACAAAATGGTATTGAACAGAGAAATAGTGTATCTATAACATCAAAGAAATGAGATAAAGAAAAAAAGATATAACATCAACAAAGTATTTACCCCACAATCTTCATCACGTTCAATGATTGCATATCTCTGAGCAAGGGCGCCAATATCATTTCTAATGTTGTCCGCCCCACGGGTTGCGTCATTCATCTCCTGCTTCAATAGCTCAATTTGCTTGTTGTAGTCCTCTAATGATGAGCAAATTGCCTCCTGAAGTTGGATTGAGATACATTCAGTCTTAACAGATGCTCATTAACAGTGAGTACAATATGATGAGGACACTAACAAAATGTCTATAGCTGATCATTCATCAGTATAAAGTCTGGTTAACAAACAAAGCAAGCTCATTCGAAAATACCCTGAAATCATCGATTAGAGCAAAGTCTGGAAAGAATGGCAAGATATCCTCGATTTTCAACAAGCCATCTGTTTCCTTGAGGAAAGCAATTGCTTTCCGTATGTTCTCCCTCTTAGTCCCCTGTTCCTGCTTAATGACATGCTTCGCAATCATAAGCCAGAGTTTCTTCCGTAATTCTTCATCATCTTCAACCTTGTCAGCTTCAGCCATTGCAAGCTCTGGGTCAACCTAGTAAACACCAGTGTCAGATTCAAGAAAGGGATATTGTGTATGTTGTTTTGTTGGCAATTAGTTGTCTAATTGAATGAATATTAATTTTGCTGTTCAAAAAAAAAAGAAGGAATAGAGTCCTGAACTATTGCTATTTTAGACTGTCCAAAATAATGTTGCTATTTTTAGGCCATTTCCAACAGAATACAACTTTTACTCGAGTAGTGACTTTCTCAGTTTTCTGTGCCAGCCATGTTGCCAAAGACCAAAGATTCTTGTAAATATTATTTCTTAAGCATTACCTCAATGCCTATGAGAACACATGCATCGAAAACAGGAAAGCAGCAGCAATGAGCCATCATATATGTTCTAATTTTTCCGGCCAAGAATTTTAATATACAGTATTTACATTGTATGATCATCCTAGCTGTCTATATATAAAGAAATGGATTCAGTACTAGACTATAAATAAGAAGAGATGTCAAAATCTAGCTTTGTATGAGCCTATAAGGCTTGAGTTGTCTATTAGACCATTTAGCAGAGAACCAAAGAATAAGTTCAACAATACTACATAGCCAGAATCAAGAATCTGCGTCAAACTCAGTGCTTCCTGAGTTCCTGAGATGCGGCAAGATTTAAACTTGCTCAAGTTGATACCAATTTCACTATAGACTTAGGCGCCGTTTGGTTTGGTTCAATAACTGGTTTGGGGGTGGAATCAGGAATGAAATAGCATTAGTATAAATTCAGAAATCAAGAATGAAATACCTAATATCATTTGAATGCTTCGATACTGAGAAACCGTTTAAAACAACTAAAGATCACACAGCCATGGTAGCTCTGTGGGTGGTATGGGAGGAAAGAAGGGGCAAGGCTGCGGCCAGCAAAATGGCGTTAAAAGGAATGAAAATTGATACTTAAAGGGACCAGAGTCAGAATCCGATGCAGAGGGGGAGAAATGATGTGGTGTCTTTTTTAATGAATATTGAATCCTGAGGGCATATACTCATTCCAAAATGCCAAACCAAATATGAGGTATCAAGTTCACAAGTATCTTGGAATTCTATGCCATTCCTTCTAGCTCAACCAAAAACCCACTCTAGAGAATGATGTTAAGTAGAGAACACAAATCAGGTTTTTTGGAAGGCGATCAAGGAAACTAGAGACAAGATATGGCATATAGGGAAACTCACAAGTGATTTTAGAGGTGAAAACAAAAGAACTAGCAATAGGCTATAAAATGTTATATGTTTTAACTGAATCTTGTCTTGTTGAACCTGGTGAGTATATGGTCTTTTAAAGGAGTAGAAAGGGGAAGAAGAAGTCAGAAAGTCAACCCCTCCGCCCCGGGTAAGTTTTTACTTGAGTATTTCTGTCTATTATATCGTCCTCGTTTTTAGTGTCTTCTTTTATCTTCTCTTCCTTGTGGTTGATTTCCTACCTCTCAAGAGTGTTGTGGAACGTAGTTGAAAATTTACCACATGGCTTTTGCATAATATTTGGACTGTGGAAAACTCATGTAATCATCCATGCGGCAAGTTTTATCAGTTCATTCCAATATCAAACTGCTTAAAGTGTTCAGAACGTCGAAAGGTCTGCTGAACTTTTCATGGATTTGAGTATCCCTAACAGAGGGCTATATCTTTTTAGGAGAAGGCGGTGTTCACAACACAGGGAAGACGGTGTTCTGTTCCCCTCAATTATAGGAGATAGTCAACATCTGGTAACTTGATGTTTACACAGATCTGTTTCATGGGCAAAAGCATAAGAAAAGCTACTATGTCACTGAAGCATCAGCTGAACAGTCCCTACAAAATGTTACCATAGCACGAAATGCAAAGACTATAGAATGGCAGCAGTACCTGTAGAGCAAGAGCAACAGCTTCTTCGTGCATAGACATCATACTGTATATATGAACGCAAGCACGCATCCTTTTCTCCTTCAGGCAAAGCCTTAAAGCGTATTTAGGATCATAGAAGAATTCTGGGCCATTGTCTCGTCCTTTGCCAAACTTGGATTGCAAAAATCGCAGAAGAGCGCTATCATCTTCCTAAAAAATATAACAAACAACTAATATCAGTACTTGCAAGGAACTCTTTTTCATTTCAATGATTCATTGTTCTTAACTCTTTTGCTAAATAAATCATGCACCCCCAGGGGGGCACCAGGAAAGGGGTAGGGATCAGGGAATAGGCATTAAAAGCTCCTCTTCACACCACCTATCACTCCCCCCTCCCCCAAAAAAAAAAAAAAAAAACGAACAAAAAAGCGCGGAAACAAAGTAATAACGAAAGCACATAAAGCAATTGCTTTACTGCCAGAAACAAGTACCATTGTCAAATCAAATCTGTAAAATAATATGCAGCCATAATTAAAAATTAGAATAAAAAACTTTAAGACAAAGCAGCAGTGAAATCTAGAAGGTTTCTGACAACCATACAAACCTGTTTAGCATACAAAGAAAGAAGCAAGTTGTGAATCCCAGGATCCTCAGTATTCAGATTATGAACACAGTGTTCCAAGTATCTGATGACTTGATGCGTCTCATTTCTGCAGGACACAAAAATACAAAGGAGTGCCAATTTGAGAGATTGTGATGCTACGTCCATAACAGGCAAGTTTTAAGACTAACAGCAAACTACAAAGTTTCAAAACTAACAACAAACTACAGAGTTAAAACTAACAACGAACTATAGAGTTAGATGTGTTGATGAACAAATGCACTGCACGAACAAATGCAAGCAGTCTTCCTCATCCTAGCGACACATGACACACATACTCGGTTGAAATTCCAACCAGGCCCCCGACGTTGCAACATATCACAAGTATTCAACTTACCTAGCACCAAAGCCATTTATAAAACAGATTCTAGATTATAATATATATCGGGCCAACCAGCCCATCCTATATAGGTCAGCAGCCCAGCCAATCTCGAACTAAAGGCCAGGCCAGGTGGCTAAAGGCCCAAATCCCTCCCCTCCCTCTTCCACCCCAGATCACAAGAGGCCCAACTGTTGATGTCCCCCTTCCTCAATCCTTTATTCCCCCCCAAACTAGGAATTATGTAGCTACCCAGAATTGAACTTGGTTGGTGTGGGAAACAAGGTTAAGATAATCATTGAGGTTAGCCTCATTTGTTTGCAAAAAGTATGGATCTTGGTTGACTTGTTTGCAGATACACGTTAAAATAAAGATCTTCGGTTGATTTTGTCTAACATTTACAGTAACCATCACCCCCTCTCTCCCTCTTCCTGTTTCTCTTTTTCCTCCACTCATTTGTGGTTCACAATGATGATAATGTCCCAACAGGAAAGTAGAGCGTCGAGCATGGATCCATGTCAGTGTCAACACGGATAATGACTGTGAAGTTCAGATAAATAAGTCAGTACCCGGTACACCCTGCGTTACCAGGACTCGGCACTTTATGCCATCGTACCCGTGTCGACACGACACGGGTACCGGTATGAAATCCGCGTCTGACACCGAATTTTTCAGTGCGACACGGGGACATGGCAGCGGCTAGAGGACAAAGAAAGATGATAGAGACGAGAAAGAAAGATGACAGGGACGAGATGATAGAGAGGAGAGAGAAGATGACCAAATAAGGAGCTCCAGTCCTCCCCAACAGATCTGAGCTCACGCGACATAGTTGCTCTCTCTCCTCTCTCTCTCTCTCCTGATCGAGCGGCGCATATATCTTTGAACTTCGAATTAGGGTTTTTGTTGCTTGACAAAATAAAGACTGAAGTGAAGTGGAGCATATCACGTGCAATAAATAATACTCACTTGGGCCTTCAGCAAAACAAAAAAAAAGTACTTACTTGGGCCCAAATAATAAGGAACAACAATTCAACAAACATCAGTATGTATATTCACATGGGAACAACAAACATCAGTATTATATTCACATGGGCCCAGTCCAAAACATAGATTTTTACTAATCCTACAATACTCCTTATTTAATAAAAGCATTTTCCAATAAAAAAATTCAAACTTAAAAATAAAAATCCTTATTTAGAAAATATAATTTATATAAAACGATATATATTTTTTAAAATGCGTACCCCCGCACCCGTGTCCAATTTTACGACAGGGTCCCCACACCCGTGTCCCTAATTTTGGACAACGTCCCCGTGTCCTCAATTTTTGAATCATGACGTACCCGACACTTGGACACGTACCCATACCCAACAGCCGTATCCGAGTCCTGGTAACATAGGGTACACCTAGGCAGGTTGATTTGTCTTTAGTTGCAGATTCATCAGTTACAACTTTTCCAATAGAGGGTAGCCCAGATCACCAGATTATTGTGAAAAATGGCCAAGACTTTGTTTTTCATAATTTACTTCTGTTCATCAGCTTCTTGCCTTGATCGCAATCCATAACCCTGCACCTTACGCAAGCCCACATCACATCTCTTTCTCTTTCCTCTTTTCTCCCTCCATTGCAGGTTTCCACCATCGAACTACGCTACTGGATGGCTGCTCCTTCACCATGCTCTCAAGATTACTTTACTTAGACGAACTTCTTGAAAGTCAATAACTAACATTGAAATCTACGAACCACTGAAAACCAGCTTCACACATCAAATCTAAACATAAAAAGTGGCAACTTGAACACATCATCGCTCTTTCTCTCTCCTCCCAGTTTTTCCATCTTTTGCATCTTTCCATCATAAACGTTACTCCTCCATCTCCATACTCTAAATTTAACTTTTGCAAAACTTCTTGAAAATTCAATCCATCAAAATCAAAATCAACCAAAATTAACATTAACCAAATTTTTTACACATAAAATTGAAACATAAATATGGCAACTTTAACAGTCTACAAACTTTTGGGATGAAGTTAGCTCTTCAAATCTATTGAACTGTTGGACCTCTCCAGTCTCACCGGCAATGGAGTTTTTTTTAGCTGAACAGTTGAATCCCACACCGCCATCGGGGTTTACAGTGGAAAAAGAGAGAGAATGGGTAGGGGTGGGGAAGGAGAGGGGTCAGCGGTGGAGCCTCTAGTTTGCTTGCAGGTGGTCCACAACGATACCAACAGACCGCCACCAATGTCAGCTGTAGGCGGCATGGAGAGGGAGAGAGAGAGAGGGCCCAGATTTCATTCTCATGGTTCTATGGTTCTCATGGGAGCCCTCTCCGACACACGAACAAAAATAGCATCTATTGTTTTACTAGACGGTTTCCAGCATAAACACCACAAGTATGGCACATATATGCTCTATCCTTTAGGTTCTGCAGGGGGGTGGCGGCCGTAAATGTAAAATTGACAAATTATAACAGCAAGCAGATAGAAGCTGGGAGGTGTGATACAAATCCTGGAATGTTTACAAACAGTACGGCAAAAACGATCAAACAAGAATATGAGACATCACAAAGCTCATAACTATTATGTCATTTCCTGATGAAGAGAACATAACAATGTCAAAAGATGCAAGTGCAAATTGACCTTACTTTGCATGTGGTTCACTTGAATATCGCAGCATAGCAGGAATCAGTTTCCTTGGGTTCAGGTCTTGCCTTGTCATCCATGATTCAACAGTTTCATAAGCATCCAACATGATGAGGTGAGGGGCAAATTTGTACTGGAAAAAGTGGTCTCTTTAGAAAGATGTGCATAGGAAAAGTCGCAAATGTGATGAACATTATTTGTTAATCACAGATATCAAGCAGTGTATGAAGCAAAAAATTAATTGATAAATAGTGACACAGCACAACTCTAATGAGTGCAAAAGAGGCATGCAAATAATTTGGCTTCTACCTGCAAATCTGTAGAAACGCCAGGCTTGTCAAGAACTTCCAAGGCTTTCTTCGCTTCTCCTTGCTAGGAGACAAAGACAAAGAACACCACAAACAACAGTTTAGAAATATAACATAACATGATCAAGTTTTTTTTTTCTTTTAGTTTAGAAAATGACATAATATGTGCAAGTTTTTTTTTTTTATTTTAATTTATTTTTAAGTGCAAGTGATCCCCCTGATGAACGAATTAGAAGCTAGAACTCAGGTCTCCAAGTAAAACTTACTAAGCTAATTTGCATCATCCATCAATGACTTAACTATTGAGTTTCTTTCACTAATAAATTCCTTTTCCTTTTTTGTGGTAAATATTAAATTAATAACAACATAATCACCTTAGCTCTAATCTCAAATCCCAATGCAGAAAAAGCTTCACATTCCATGTCTGAGATTCATTGTCACGTCACAAGTCCCTATTTCCTTCGGAATGAAGTGTATATTTCGTTCTATGTTCAAAATTTATTTTCAAACCTCAGGATCCAAGAATGGCTCTAATCCCAAATCCCAATGCAGAAAAAGCTCCCCATTCCATGTCTGAGATTCATTGCCATGTCACAAGTCCCTATTTCCTTCGGAATGAAGTGTATATATCGGTCTATGTTCAAAATTTATTTTTCATACCTCAAGATCAAAGAACAGGTGGAGATGTCAACAACATAAAATACAGCCCTTTTAAGTAGGTTAAACAAATGGAAAATTCTCAGTGAAGTACCTTGAGGTTCAATAAAACTACAGTGAGGTAGGTCAATCTTTTTCAATAATATATATTGGAGTTACCTAATAGACCAGTGGAAATTAAAAAAACATGTGATTGCTCATCAATTTGGAATCTCATGTTTTTACTTGATAATTAAAAAGTGCATGTGAGGAATAGACCATACAAAGAAAGAAAGAAAATGGTGACTTGCCACATTGTTTTGCACTAAGATACCAAAATCATGCAACTTTCTTACAAAATTTTGGCATCTTCTAACAGATGAAATCAAAAGTTGGTCTATGAGATATTATAGAAGCATTAAGGTAATTTTCTGGTTGTACAGTTTGTTTAGCTGCTTTTTTTTGTGGTGGAGGCTGTAGGTTGTTTGCTAGTGTTGGGTGCAGATGATTTTGTTTCTTTCCTCCACAACCCTTAGATGGTGGATGGAGAAGAGGAACCATCATGCATTTTTCTTGCACACATAAGCACCTTCACCTAGTTGTGTATTTGAGTTTCAGAGTTTATTCAGTAGTTAATTCTCTACAACTGGAAGTAACGGAATGCCATTTTTACTGTCCAAAAACAAAAACTGTACCCAAAGCCGAGTGGTGGGAAAGTACAAATGAGTAATGGGACATATATACACAGAAAGCAGTCGGCAGCCGCCCGGTAATAGGGCGGGTATGGACAGCTAAAAGTATACTACAATAGGTAATAGAGCGTGCTTGAATTTTACAGAATATATGTGTATATTTTTGTAAAAGTCATAGATCTTTTCTTTTTGTTTGTATACTTCCTGTGTATATGTAAACCTTGCGTTTAATCTAGGTCCAGCAATACTATTTGCCAAACAAAAAAAAGATGCTGAATAAAGAGTAACCAAAAACAAACAAAATAAGTGGCAAGTACAACGGGTAGGTACCCACAATGAGAAGGTACAAATGAGTGATGGGTACCCAACTACGCATTGACTGGTTTTGGTAGGTTTACATTGGTATTCATTAATGTAGATAGGCATTCAGTGGTTACGCATGTTGCAGGTAGTCAGTGGGTGTTAGAATATGTAGTGGGTTAGTGGGTAACTACAAGTATTGGAAACCCAGTTCCCACACTCGCGTCTCGACCCACCCTGTGTCCATCACTCTTAACTGCAACTTTATTTAACCTTAGGTAACTCACTGAAAGATTTTAAAGAATTCTCCCGAAAATACCAGAAATAGCTCCGCCACTCTGCCTGTCGGGATCAAAAGGGAAGGAAAAAACTATCGAAAGGCACCGGAGGTTTCAGATGTCATGGTTAATATAACTCATTGAATCTCATGTCTCCATAAATTAGTTGGGGAACAGGTAACTACACAACCAGCTACCCCCTGAATCTACAAAAATTCCAAGTCATTATCATAGTTACACTGCATATTTTTAAAAATTAAAAGCTTTTACAAAATTTTAAACCAGCAGAGTAGCATAAGCACTATTCTCTGGTATGAAGACAATTTGGCTGTGGTTAGTGTTCAACTGATAAAGCGAACATCAAAGGAGCTACCGCCTCTTCGGCAACGCAGCTCAGATTTGTTTTTGCGCATGCAAGCCATACTTTTGTTAGTAATGGCAGACAGAAATCTTGTCTTTTCTAGTTTGGGGGTGAGAAGGGTGGGGAAGAGTGGCCATATTTTAGTAGGACAAAAGCATTTAGGGGTTCTTTATGAATACTTTATAATGTCTAGAAGGTAATTTATAGCAATAATCCAATGAAAATGTAGGCTCCAACCTTCTATTTTATTTTATATATATTAAATTATACACAAATCTTTCAGTCAGGTACCTGGACATTCAATTCATAACTCAAAGGTAGCCTATTGTACGGAGAAAAAAGTAAAAATTAGGTTTCAAGCAAGGGTATTGAATATGGGAGACATAAAAAGTCCTATTTATATGCTCCAACCAAAAACACACCGGCAGGTTAACATCTCTTCATATTCTGAGGACATAACCCACTTTCACCAAATATGCTAAAATGTTGCACTTTATACACACTAACAGCTTGTCTGTTTTCATGGGAAATGGTAGGAAAAGAAAGGTAATAATAAGAAACAAGTTTCCCATGTTTGGTTGGATAATTATAAAGGGATGTCAAAGGAATTGATAGGAACGGTAATTAATAAAACTCTCACCTCACTTTCCCGCCAAATCAATGGAATCGGATGGAAAGAAACTGCCAAGTTAAAAGGTCTAATCCCTTTCATTCATCATCCTATTAGCCATCCAAATAGAGGACAAATGACTCAATTTCTTTCAATTCCATTATTAAACCCAAAGGAATTGAGAATTACTTTCTTTTCCTTTCTCTTATCTTCCCTTCCCTTACCTTAATTTCCTTTCTAATCATCTTGACAAGCCAAACACAACATAAGCAAAAAGTCAATGAAAGCAAAAATGGCTCCTTAATCACTCCGAAAAATGTCCATTTTCCTACCAAGATATTTTTTTGTGTTAATTCTTTGAAAAGACATTCAGGAAAGGGCTTTCACTCAGAAGGGCACTTCTGTTTTGCAAATGACATAGCCAATTGAAGAGTGTTCAGTATTATGAGTGGTAAGAAGAGATTAGAAGGATCCTCATGAAAACATCCCGTTGTATTGTTACCACCCAAACCCCTGTACTCATATCAAGCAAGACAGGAACAAAAATAATAAACAAAAAGTGACAAAAGTTCATCCCACTCCCTCCCATAGTCTCATGGATTTCTCTCCTGCAAAAGAAAAATCTAAGTGATAAGGTGGCCGCCGTTCAAAAAAAAGAGAGAGTGGCCTTTTTCAGGAGTAAAATGCACGAATAGAGAGATTGACAGATTGGGTTTTGTGCGTCAAATAGATACAGCTGATAAATCCGTAAGAATAATATAACTCTAGGGGCTGTTTGGTTGGGGGTAATGATTAAGGGGGTGATGGAATCGATTTTTAGGCTAAAATGGGAGGTATGTGAGGTAGTGGGGGTTAGATTTTGTGAGAAGGAGGGTAATGATTACCCTCATTTGAGGGATAATAGAAGCCCACCTCCCTCTAGGGTAATGATATTCCCCCATTTTCCTTCCTTTTCTCCATTACCCCCCTAATCATTACCCTCATCACCACTTCACATTACTATTTTAGCCTAAAAATCCATTCCATTACCCCCTTAATCATTACCCCCAACCAAACGGCCCCTAAATATCACAGAGTTAAGTAATCCATCTTGATCCAGAACCCAAACAATGTAAAGAATCCTGTCAAATGATAGCTAGCATACGTGACACTAACGTTAATGTTGGCATCCAACTCAATGAGAATGGAGATTATACCTACTCAAAATCACCCTATCCATAAACTCAACTTTCAGAGGAAGGCACCACAACCATTTTCCCATAGTGATGTTATAGACACCAAATTATCAAGACAAAATCTTCCATCCTTGTGCTTACATCTCAGCACCTAGCAAATCTTTAACCCAAATCAAAGCAACAATTCAACAGTTGGGTTGGTACCATCTACGCAGAGTATAAAACACATTAGGAGTTGGGTATAAATCCTAAAATCAAAAAACCGGGTCCAGCTAGAAAAGGTCCAAACTTCCCAAACCAAATGTCTTTAATTACACTTTTTAAAATCATTTGCTCACAGATGGTGCAGATACGAAGTATTTTACTTGGAGCAATCAAGCCATAATTCTTTTCTCAAGATACCACCAGCAATTTGATACAGGTACTTGACTTGTCAAATAAAGCACCATCCATACGTCAGAAAAGGAATAAAATGCCAATAAAGGTTCGTCGCTCTTAGCTGCTAGTGCTAGAAGGATTTGTTACACAGACATCATAACCACATTCACACCCCAACATCAGAAATAATGAGATTGATTTCAATATTCTTAACAAGAAGGAAACGTGTAGGCACCTTGACAATCAATTTCCTTATTTATTGAGACTAATCACAACTATGTTACATAGGGCATGATATAACCAAAAGCAGAGTATAAGCTACCCTGCCCCAATTTCTGATTGAGGTCTTCCAAGGTTAGTGCTGTAAGGCCAACAGTTGGCTTTACTGCGACTAGTGCACCATTTTCGGCACACTTCGGCGTCAAACAGCTTCCAAGTTTGCATGTTGGAAAGCACAGAAAATCATCTAAACTCTAAAGTGGAATAGACAGCTACACACCAGACTCATTCAAACAGATAAAATTTTCTTTTTTTAAGTTAACATGGGTATCCGGGCTTTGCCCGACTAACCCCATGGGCCCTGAAGTTAACAACCAGGAAAACCTCCACTGGCCCTAAGGAGACTTGAACCTGGAACCTCTGGAAGAGGCCTTACCAGCTGAGCTACTAAAAACAAATAATAATATCGTCTAGTTCCATGGAAAGCACCTGAATATAGTAGTGGACTACGATCTCATACTGTCCCTTCAAACTTGCGAAGAAGACCAATTCATCAACCCTCCCATAGCTGCACAAAACGAGTTAAATAAGGGAAATCATGTCTTGAACACACAAAACAGTTTATTGATAATAAAGATGAGCAATGTGTACCAACCCTAGCCTCTCCTTTGTCAATGTCATCAATTTGCATTCAAAACCCTAATATAAAATGTTACAGCCTAAACAAGGATGAGACAGATAGTAGGATAGTCCAAAACAAGTTCATTTTAATTTATCAGCTATTTCCCTATCACAAAATAAGTCATAATAGCTTCTTACATAAAATACTAATAATTTGATTGTAACTCATGGGAGCTGTATGAAGAGAAAATGCCATAAAGTCTAAAGACGTACGCACAAACACTTAAATTACCTCTCCAATAACTTCATTGTGGTTGCTTCATCCAAGACATCCTTGGAGTCACTTAGAAAAGCACGAAACTCTTTAATAAGTGATTGAAACTCTGAATTACGAACGCTCGAATTATCATCTTCCAAGAGTAGACGGTTGATCTAGATATATAGACACAGAATACAGAAGTGAGACACATATCTAGCAACTTCAGAACCTAATAGGTTTTATCTAGTCATTGTTTTAGATAAAGAGAAAACATGTATTCATGATGCATAAAAAACATAGAGCAGAGGACAAGTTGTTCTCTATGAACTGTCTAGTTACACATTAGCCCAATTACGCTGGATCTGAGTAATAAAGTATAACTGTGACTGAGTAACAAAATAACCTGCAGCTCTAGCCCATAACAACGATAGATAAGTGACCCTATCCAACACCAAATCAACTGATATGGTCACGCCATTAAAGACATGGGCATTCCGTTTTAACCAAAGGCACTGATTAATAGCAAAAATCGCATTTTCACCCAATTTTTTGTTTTTTTTTGTTTTTATAGATAACATGGGTGTCCAAGCTTTGCTTGCCCATGGGCCCTGAAGTTAACAACCAGGAAAACCTCCAGTGACTTTGAGGATACTCGAACCTGGGACCACTGGATTACTTCTCAGAGGTCTTACCAGCTGAGCTACCCCCTCAGGGTTAAAAAAATAGTTAAATGAAACAAGTAAAACAACTGGGATCGCATTACACCAAAGTAATCTCCACTCCTTTCCTCTCCCGAACTCTAGGTATTGTAATTGGAAGGACTCCACTACACTAGAAGGAAAAACCCACATCTTCCCCAAGATACCAACAGCCTCCTGCCTCCCCCAGATGCGGCGAGCGAAATCACATTTGAAGAACAAGTGTAAAGCCTACCCTCTGGATACCAATGACCTTCTCTCACTCGGAGAGAGGCTAGAAAGAATCAACAGAAGAGCAAATATTATTCTTTTCAGAAAGGTGTTGTGAAGCCATATAGAGTTTCAACAACAACAACAAAAACCCAGGATGAATCCCACCGAGGGCTGGGTCTGGGTGTTATGAAGCTATATAAGTTTCAAAGCAAAAAATAAAATAAAAAATAAAAAAAATTGAAAAATGGCAACATAGTAACAAAAAGGAGCACAATGAGGAGAAGATAGCCAAATCGTTCAACAATCAGCTTAGTATAGATGATGCAAACCTTATCCAGGTATAGTTCAGTTTCCCAGGTGGAAATCATTGTGATTTGGCATTTATCATCTCTCGAGAGACTATCAAGTTTCCACAGCAAAAATGTCCTCAAAGCATCCTGAATTGCAGCAAAACAGACAGATAAACTTCCAAGTGTACAAATGCTGTTACTTTTAAACTACAGCACAATACACAGACCGTCGCATATTCACATGCTGAAATGCAACAAAACCAGACAGATAAACTTCATAGTGTACAAATGCAGCTCCTTGTTAAACTACAGTACAATGCACAGAAGGTCGCATATCACATGCTACCTAAATCCAAAATTCATCAGACACATCACCATGAAATTTCGCCTGATTTATAAAGAGCAGCCAGCATCTATGGAAAACACGAAGCCATAGTCTTGCACCAGTATCCGATGTTGCACTCTGTGACTTATATGCCCTCGCCCCTCGAATAACTTTTAAAAGATAAAAAACCAGACTGACTTGGACCAGCATCAGAAATTATGATAAAGAAACAAATCCCTTGATCTGTTCCGCAAATGTAAATAGTACTTTTTCCCATTATGCATTCCAACTTTAGATTCATCACAGCATCAAACTTCGCAACTAAACCCTGCGTATCTTGTTAACTCCGCTCACCCCAAAATATGGGGGTGAATAAAAAGCATCTAATTGAATACAAATCTAACGTAAAACAAAATTTATTTGCCTTCTCCATATGTGTAGTATACAATAGTTCATGAGATCTCAAAAGTAGAGAAATATAGCACATGAGAGCTTATTTGAAGGCGTCATAAGTCTATATGTATGCTAGCATGATGGTCGACATATCTTATTTAGCAAAGACGTAGAAAATGTTACGTTCTGAAGCTTCTAATAGGCAGCAGGATATTTGATTTGCACTTAGCTAATATCTTACTGATATGCAAAATTAAAATCAACAAGCATACAAATTCAGCATATCTTTTAAACAGAAAATCTATTATTTAAAAGATCAAGGGTGACAAAAGAATTATAGAGGAAATCAGATTATGTTATGAAATGGAGAAACAGAAAATCTACTTGAGAATCATAAGAAATCAACTAGTAATAAGAGGAAACTACGCTACAATATAAAAAGGCAAGACACATCCTCATAACAGACTAGAGAAAACAATGAACCCACACAAATAGGTGTAGTATCACTCTACTAGTGGCTATGTTACCAGGACTCGGGTACGGGTGTCGGGTGTGGGTACGGGTCCAAGTGTCGGATACGTCATGGTTCGAAATTTGAGGACACAGGGACGTTGTCCAAAATTAGGGACGCGGGTACGGGGACCTTGTCCTAAACCTGGACACGGGTGCGGGGGTACGGCATTTTAAAAAATATTTATCTTTTTCACATTAGAAAATTATCTTTTTAGAAATAAAAAAGTTCATTTATAAGTTCGAAATATTATTTATTTATTGAAAATTATAAAACTCTTGTTTGGGCCCATGTGAATTTAAGTTGATTCTATAAAGAAATGGGTAGAGATGGAGTAATTGTTACTATTTGGGCCCAAGTGATATTTTGTTTGGGTTTGGCCAAGTGCCCAAGTGGTATTAAATATTTAGCTGAGGCACGTAATAACTGAAATTCTAAAACCCTACTCCTCACTTAAGATAAGCGCCGCTCCAGGAGAGAGAAAGAGGAGAATCGCTGGAAGCTGAATGTCTCGTATGTCTCGCATCTTTCTCCCTCCCTTCTCTCTGTCCTCTTTCATCCTCCTCTCAGTTCTCTTTCCTTCTCTGTCCACTGCGATGCCATGTCCCCGTGTCGCACTGTAAAATTCCGTGTCAGATACGGATTTTGTACCGGTACCCGTGTCGTGTCGTGTCGACACGGGTACGATGACCCAAAGTGCCGAGTCCTGGTAACGTAGACTAGTGGTCTTTGTGAAACCCTTCTCCAAAAATTCAGTAGTTAACCCTAACATGTGGGAATCTCACATTGCAATATAGATCCACAGAATAGAAGGGTATACTCATGAAGCAGAAAATATTTTTAACCCATGCACGGAGTAGTCAATATATCCATTCTATCGAAAGTCAGATAGAAAATGAAATCGGAGCTGGGGAGAAGGCAACAATTACCTGCTCATTTACACTAATAAACTTCAAGGTGATCTCTTCAAATGACAGTATATAGTTGATCTGCAGAAAAAGATACCATCACAATCGTGAGTGACATACTACTATCTGTTAAAACTAATTGAGCAACAATTTATTCATTTCAATGTGATCCAACAAATAGGTATAGAAAAGTGGTGATTAACATTTTCATCAGGAACTATTTTCAATCAGCTCATTTCCGTCCAATTCCATGGCTAAGTCACACAATCAAATCCCTCTCCTTATCCATAAAAAAAAAAAAAAAAAAAAATAAGGTAATGACCAAGTTTTTTCACTCCTTAGACTATAAAGTTTATCGGAGTATTACTATTAGTCTATTAGGTGGTGCTTACTTGCTTGCAATCAAATGCAATGCAATGCAATCATTTTAAAGGGTAGATGTGAGGTGGAAAATGAAGGAGGGGGAGGAAGGAGATGGAAAAAGTGAGATTGATTGCACCATTCAAAGTAATCATCATTACATGTGAATAGTTGAGCAATTGTGATTACATTGAATCATGCAATCAACTTCACTTTTTTCATCCCTCTCCTCGCACTCCTCGCACTCCTTCACTTTTCAACCACATTTAGTCTATAAAATGATTGCATTGCATTAGATTTGATTGCAAGCAAGTAAATGGGCCCTTAGTGATAAATTTGAGAACAATTAACATTAATTATAATTAGCAAAGGAATTAGTAGAGATTTAATGACAGAAGTAGCAAAGAAAAAGTGTGCGAAAATATAAAACTGGGTTTTTTTTAAATTTATTATTACTTACATACAAATGGGTATTTATTGTAGAGCATGAAACCTTATGGGCCAAAAATAAAAATTGTCAACATTAAGCATGCTCCCAAAAATAAAGATAAAAATAAAATTTAAATCCCTGAGAAATAAGCACGCCTATGAAAACATTTTTTGCTTCTTAGGGCATGTTCTTTTCAACTGATTTCCAGTTTTGCCCAGTTTTGACCAGTTCTCCCCAGTTTTGACCAGTTACCAGTTACAAAATACACTTTCCCCCAGTTTTGTCCAGTTTTTCCCAATTTGACCCAGTTTCTCCCAGTTTTAATATTTATACATGTTCAACATAATAATTAAATATACGATATGTTATATCAAAATATAAAAATAAATATATGTATTGACTAATATTTAAACATGACTAAAAAGTCCTTATAATAATAATAATAATAATAATAATAATAATAATAATAATAATAATATTATTATTATTATTATTATTATTATTATTATTATTATTATTATTATTATTATTATTATTATTATTATTATTATTATTATTATTATTATTATTATTATTATTATTATTATTATTATTATTATTATTATTATTATTATTATTATTATTATTATTATTATTATTATTATTATTATTATTATTATTATTATTATTATTATTATTATTATTATTATTATTATTATTATTATTATTATTATTATTATTATTATTATTATTATTATTATTATTATTATTATTATTATTATTATTATTATTATTATTATTATTATTATTATTATTATTATTATTATTATTATTATTATTATTATTATTATTATTATTATTATTATTATTATTATTATTATTATTAAACACTCAAACATATAAAATTTCCAGTTTGTCCCAGTTTTGCCCAGTTTGACCCAGTTTTCACCAGTTTCCCCCAGTTACCAGTTAGACTTACCAGTTTTCACCAGTTTTGCCCAGTTTCTCCCAGTTACGAGTCACCAATTCCCAATCAAAAAGAACGAGCCCTTAATGGTGAAATTTTTCATTTGTGGTCATGACAAAACTTAATCTTGTCACTTTGTGATACAGTTCATGACCAAAAATGGGTTGGGGACCACACAGCTGCCACAACAAATATAGCCAATGGGAAATTTCAGCTTTTTTCATAAATTTAAAATTTTCAAAAAATAAAATAAAATACCCCCAACGGTCAAAATTTTCATGACTTACAAATATACACCAATTTTGTTATATTTTGGCATTAATTGTAGGAGAATGAACATTTGAGGTGGAGGCGAAAGAAACTTGGTTATGACCAAATTCTTTTGGTCATTGATAAGGAGTAACAATTGCATTGTGTCATGGAATAGAAGGGAAACGAGGTGGAGGAAAGAGATAATGGGTCATGACCAAAAAAAAGTTGTCACGATGGTGCATACTTTCAAAGACAGAAAAATAGTGATGGACTTTGATTTCTATAGAAGTTCTTCTACACATAAGAAATCCCTATTATTCACTTCCAACCAAAGAAGCAACAGAAATGCTAAGCACACCTCCAAAATATTCTCAACTCATTATGCTTGGCACATTATGTCTTGGAAACCCCCAAGCATGGAGAAGAAAGAAAAGGCATCTCTGAATCCATCTTCTCCAGCTAGTCCCAAAACCTTTCCCTTCCATCACTTTATCTAATAAGTTGCAGCTTGCTCAATGATAGCTTTTCTCAGAAATTCAATTTGAGGATAACACCCCTATTCCCCCCCCCCTACCCCCCATTATGAAAATTATCAATCACCTCATTAGCAATAAAAGCTCCATCAAAATTATGCCTGCCCTCCACCAAAGCACTTTGTTCGGCCGAAATCGTTTTAGAAAGCACAGTCCTGAGTCTATCACAAGCAATTTTTTAATAAAATAAATTATACATTAGCGACACATGTACACCAAGACGAAACATGTTACTCTCTTTACAGTGCACTTTGGCAAGACTTGTAGGCCCGAAATCCTAACATTAATGTACTAATCCGTCTTTGTCACTCATATAATAAAACTTGAGTGGATACTCATTCCAGACAATCTCAGCCTCAAGAAACTCCTGGAAAACATTAAGCAAATCAACCTTCACCAGGTCTCAGTCAACGAACATGGAAAAATCATTGTGAAACCAGCAGGACCCAGGACTTATCAGCTTCCATAGCAGAGAATGACGGTAGTTCTAATCTCAGCCTTGTCAAATGATCTCTCCACCCAAAAATTGTACCCCGAAATAGAATAGAGCACCAATCCATCCCCTCCAACAAAGGAGAACCTTGATTTTCCTCTCTAAAAACTCCCTCATAAAAAGAAAATAACTAATTCGAAATATCTTCCTGCTTTCTGAACCTATTATCCCCGGCCTATAATAAATGCAAATTTCTTTTTTCACCTAACCATAAAAAAGTATTTTATGATCCTTATTATCATTCACTGGAAAATATTAAATCCATTTAATTAATTCACCTTTGCAAAGAAAGATGCTGCTCTGAGGAAGTCTTTAGAGGAGAAAGCAGCTTCAGCCTGCACAATTAGTGACAGCCAATAAGATGCATGAGAAGTAAAGCATAGTCTGTTCAAAGTCATCTGCACAATCAATATTAGATATGACATAGTAGCTAAATGGATTATCGGCTTAGTGTGGTGAACAGTAACCCATTACCTGTGCTAGATAGACCTGATCCCTCTGCAGAGCATCACGACAACTAGCCAAAGCTGCAGCATACTCCTTCATGTCCAAGTAAACTTTCCACATATCTCGGCCTTCATCATTAACAGACACCTAAGAAACATTAGTTAGTTAATCAGCAAGTAAAATTAGTGAATATATGAACACATAAGGGGCCCAAGCAGCAAAATAATTACGACATTCGTTGCAGATACCTGAAAGATAGAATTCTGGTCATATGCATAAAACAAACCCGCAGAAGCATCACTGCAAAGACCTAAAATTCCCTTTGAAGCTGACTCTGATGTCAGATCAAAATGAAGCTCCTCTATTATCTGCTCACTAATTCTGTTCATAACCTGCACCACGCGACAAGATTTTAGGCCTAACAAGGAAAATAAATAAATCAGAGGGACCTTAAAAAGCCTATGATGAACTATTGTCCAAGTACACTATCCTCAAGATCTCAAGTTTCTTAACGTGGGGGCCAAGAAATCTACTTTTATTGTACTGGACGCACTAAAGAATTAATGTCAATCTCAATAACATGAGAATATATAAGAGGCAGCAAACACACCTTAACCTTATTTCCAATAAGAAGTAGAAAATGAAATTCTGATATCGCCAGAGAACAAGGTTTAACAGCTTCAGCACCATCAGATAACTTTGAGTAATCCAGTAGTGCCTTGTTCTCCACAAAGTTTTCATCTCCATCCTGCGAACTATCCAAAAGGTTTCAATCATTAAATGCGGTCATTCCCCTTCGTTTTTTTTAACCACCCGGCCAGTGCTTTCAAATTTGTACTGAACAGAGTAAATGGCACTTTTTATCTGATCAGAGGTTCTACTTCATCGGCTACCAAGAATCCCATTCCCATCTGCATTACCCTTTCTTTCTTTTGTAAATAGTAGCGTAATTCATTTGAAGGAAACTGAATGTTTATGAATCATGATATTCAAAATCAAGTTATACATACTATCTCTGAGATCCAGCATAACCGGGCCTTAATTACATATTCTACTTCATGTTTTACCAAGAATCCCATCAACATTATCATTCTAGAAATAAAAGGGGATTAACCATAATTGTGGTAATGGAGCAGCATAAATTATTATTGACGATAGTGAATTACACAGATTTCTATTTTCTTCTTGATCAAAACAGAATAAAGATGCGTATCGAAAAACAGAATAAACACATTATGAAGGTTCCACCTGTGGGTAGCTCCAAAGTTCAAGTCACCATGGTAGATTCCTGCTCCAGAGAGCCATGCAAAATGCACTGCTCTTTTCTGCATTAGAAAGAAGTGCAGTTCACTGCAAGATAAACCAAATGAATACCATCAATACTGTAAAATCTATGTCACACCTAAACTCTAAATCACTAGGCAATATTGCAGCAAACTGAAAATGAAATATCAAAATCTTTGGACATCCTTGTTACTCCTTCGTTTCAAAATATGTCGCCTTAACTAACTTTTTCTGTCTCATAATATCTGTCGCTTTCGAATAACAATGCTACATAAATTGCTAGTTTTCCAACATTACCCTTGCTTTATTACTCTTAGTTTCAATTTCAAATGCACTTTTCAGGAATTATTCTATCACTGAGATCCAGTATAACTGGACAAATCTGTAAACAAATACTGTTTTGGAGGACAACTTGTCCTCTGTACTGTATTTCTTACTACCTCAATATATACTTTCTCTTTATCTAAAATGCACCTGTTTCAGACTCTCATTGAAGGGCATTTTTGCCAAATTATTATTATTATTATAAGATAAAGTATGTTACTGAGAACACAATGTACAGCAGAAGAGAGGACAAGGTATCGGCTACAATAGAAGCAATTACAAATTAGCCCAGTTCCGTTGGAGCTCACTAATAGTATAACCCCAAAACGCCCCAGCAGCTCTAGCCCGTAAAGAAGCTAGACAAGTGATCTTCTCCCAAAGCATCATGGGAGGAATTGACTTCTCTCAGAACACCCATGCATTCCTCTCCAACCAAAAGGACCACAAAATCGCAAAATAAGCATTACACAACTACTTCTTCTCCTCCCCACTCCCATAGTCTAAAAACCGCATCTGCCAGGACCCCTCTTTACTAGATGGGAAAACCCACAACTCTCTGGGAATGCCAAACAGCCTCTTCCAAAAACTCTGGGCCACATTACAATAGCGGAAAAGGTGTGCCAAAGTCTCACTGCGACAAAGCATAGACATATCAGGCAACAAATCTGCCCCGGCCTCCTCCGCTCTCTCAAATCATTGGCATTATCTAGCACCAAGGTCCACACTCGACACAATGCCTTCACCTTCAAGGGAATCTTTGCTTTCAAATACAATCTGTGAGCAAGAGGCATCCCAAAGCACCGGAAAAAGGACTTGCAAGATAACTCCCTCGAAGGATCCCCAACCCACCTCCTAGAGTCATCCACACTCGCAAGCTGGACCAAAACCACAAGTTCCTCGAGGAAAGAAAGATGAAAGTAAGCTCCTGCATCTTTCTATCATGAGAAGGGTATTGAAAATGGAAATTCCAAGATCCCCTCTCCACGCAGAGAAAATCGGCAATCCCAGCATCATGATGAGTGGATAAATGGAACAACAGAGGGAACCTCGTACAAAAAGGCTGGCCACCCTCCAAGTATCCTCCCAGAACCTAATACGCGAACCATTCCTAAGTTCTAACTCAACTCATGGTAGGGAGATATGAATTTCCATGGACTAGAATGCATGTAACTCCCTGTAAACTGTGCACCCCAACCATTATGTTGCATCCCATACCTACTGCGAATAACCCGATGTCAGAGACTCTCTGGCTCTCCGGCTCACGCAAAAACTGCCAAAGCCACTTCCCCACAAGAGCAATGTTCTTCGCCACTAGCCTACCCACACCCAAGCCCCCTTATTCTTAGGACGACACACCCTATCCCAACTCGCCAGACGCCAGGTGATCCCTCCTGTCCTCATCCGCACTAGACCACAAGAAATCCCTCATAAGCTTCTCAATTCGATGAGCCACAGGCCACAGCTACTGGAAGTCTGGTATCCAAAACAAAGAGATGTAGTACAGAAGTATACTGGAAAGACAAGGCTAAATGAGAGTAATCCTGCCTCCAAAGGGGAAATAAACCCGCTTCCAACCATCCAAGGGCTTGGGCACCCACTGCACAACCGGTTCCCAAAAAGCCGTCGATCAAGGATTACCTCCCAAAGGCACTCCCTTACTGGCCACCCTTGTATCTGACAACCTACCAACCCCGCTTCCATAGCCAAAACATTATCACCAAATTTATCACAGCCAAACGACATCTTGCAAGATTGACCCTCATCTCTGAAATTAACTCAAAGGTCTACACGATTGTCAAACGGTCTTAAACTTGTCAAACATCAGCCGCCAAAAAGAGTATGAGATGACCAGCCATTGTGTTTGCATTTTCCCAGAGTATACCAGCTTTCAATGCGTCATGAAGCAGCTATTTCTGAATTTTATCCGTCTGTAACAGGCTTGTGGGATCTGTATTTCCGGAGGCCTCCTCAAGATGTGTATATCAATATAGCATTCGCGTATCCATTTAACCCTTTTTGCCCTTTCTCTTATTGTTAAAAAAAAGATGAATTGCGGGTAAAAGAGATATATTTACCTATTTATTATTTAGTACTATTTCGTAGAATTTGTAAAATAGAATTGTAAACGGGTTATATTTATTACTATAGTAAACTTAAACACGCGAGGAGGTTACCTCTTTGCTTGAATATCTGGAATCAGTGCAGCTTCAGGATAGGGCAGACTCGAGGAGATGGATTGGTGATTCTATTAGAATATTTTCCTGTAAATCTCTTCTTCGACAGTTGGGTCCTCCAGCACAACAGTCTAACTTCCCTATAGCGAGGTGGTTATGGAGGGCGAAAGTTCCTACTAAAGTACAGGCTTTCGTGTGGACATTGGTGTTGGATAGGATTATTACTAATGACGTGTGACAGCGGCAGAGGCCAAAATCAGCCCTGTCACCTGATATTTGTCTCCTCTGTCGGGCTAGTAGCGAGTCCTCACATGTTTTCCTCAAGTGTGAAGTTGGGCAGACTCTTTGGAGCACATTATCTGGTATTACAGGTGAGGATTGGGAGTACCCAGACACTGCATGGAGTTCTTGCAAGCAAGGAGTGTGAGGCTTGGATGGAGCAAGGAAAGAAAAGTTGTGTAAGAGTGCTATTTATGCAGTACTTTGGTGTTTCTGGTTAGAAAGGAATGCTAGGGTCTTTTCTGGTATTTCTATGTCAGTTGATGGGTTGTGGGATAGGGTAATCTATTTAGCCTCCTTACGAGCTAAGGCTTCCAGGTGTTCTCGGAGCTATCATGTTACCCGGCTCATGCTTCATTGGGCTGACTTGTAAATAGATTCCATCTGAGGACTCCTTGTCGTCATAGGTTGTAATTCTGCTTTTATCACCTACGAATAAATCTTTCTCTTTATCTTAAAAAGAATGAAGATGAGAAACATGAACCCCTTTCTCGACCACACCTTCAAACCCTCAACCACCCCCCGTCTCCACACATTTCTCCAGCACCATACTAAGCACATCCACCACAAGCGTAAGAAGGAAGGGCGACAAGGATCACCCTGGAAGTGGATTAAGGGAGGCTTTCAGATTGGTGACCCAAACTGCTGAGTCCCAGGCTGGTTCATGATAAGATGAGGTTCGTGATAACATGGTCCATGATAAGAGGGGTTTGTTAGGCTGGGTATTACACAATTTGTTTTTTTTTTAGATAAGAAAAAATTTATTCATTAAATGTTGAAAGAATACAAAAAATGGAGGATAAGTTATCCTCGCAAAAGAAACAAAATATTTACAAGTCACGCCAATGGCGTTGAACAACCGTAAATGGGACACCCTTAAAGGCGCCCGCTGCCTTACCCCAAAGGGAGGCCAAGTAAGCTATATGATCCCAAACACAATCAATATTCTTCCAGAGTTGGAGAAAATTCTCGAATTCCTCTCCAACCAGATGGACCATAGAGTAGCCATGCAAGCACACCTCCATAACACCCTACCCTCCTTGTCCCTCCTCATTGCAGAGAACCGTATCTGTAAGAAATGGCCAACCGTAGCTGGGCACACAAACGGTTCCCCACACAGCAACCGTAGCTGGGCATTACACTATTACCATCAAAGTTGCACACCATTCAGAAAGCCTCCCTTAATCCACTTCAGCAGTTGCCGCTTGATCTTCCTTGGACAAAGATCAGATAGATCTTTTGTTTAGGCGAAACTCTAGCCCACAAACATGATCTATTGAATGCAATCAATGATTTATTTTGACCAGGACCACTTTAGAGTTCAGACATCTTGGAGTTACTCATTTGATGCCACAAGACAACCCATCATACATCCGCCCGACCATGGTCACAGACAGGATGGTTAAATGACAATTCTGCAGCCTTCTGCAATCTCAGCTAAGAAAAACCCATTCCTGAGTTCTTGAACTGACAAATAAGAGGTTTTCCCTTAGATTTGCAATTTTGCATAGGTCTTGGTGGTGCAGACCACATCAGTTATAAGAGGAGTCACTGATTAAGATAAGAGAACCAGAAAGAAGAAAAGTAGAGAGAGAACCCATGTATATAATGATACAATGAAAAATCGATATTGAAAAATGTTATTTAAATCCCATGAAAACTCAAGTCCGGTATTTATTAAATCAACATATCGATGGTGAGGCACCAGCCCCAAATGTTTGGCATGAATACGCATCCAGGAGCTAACTTTCCTGCAAGCAGAACAGCCCAAGGGACATCACCTGAAAAGGCACCAGGAACAGTATGTGCTGACTTTGCTGCACTAGGGCTAATGCCAAGCTAACTTTTGCACTTCAGCTGGACATCCAAGGAACTCAAAGGACGCTTAAGGATGAGGTCGCTAACGAATCATGATCAATGCTTAATGACGGTCACAACAACAGCAGCTCAGGATGGATCCCTTTGAGGGCGGGGGTCTGGAAAGGTCTAGATGTACCCAGCCTTACCCCAAGCTAATAGAGAGGCTATTTTCCATAGACCCACAGAACAGTGCTTAAGAACTGAGTTTAACACTAATCAAAGCGGAAGGGAAGAAAATTTCTGTTTTGTGCCCTTTTGAGAGATCAGCGAACAGTACATGACCTACGGATTTCAAACGAAGCCAACCCATGAGGATGTTATAGGATGGTTCATTTTGGGGAGCAGACATCAGAACATGTCTAAATAGTTTCGTGCATTTAGTTAGCTTAATAAAGGAGAAAACTCTATGACTACTTCGGGGAATTTGAATCGAAATCCCTTAATTTTGAGTGTGAAACTCTTGTGTCAAATCTGTGTATTATTACTAAGGTCTGAGGAAACTTCTCAGTGGTTTCCATTCAGTAAGGTCAAAGGTGTACCTTACATCTTCAAGACTAAGTTGTCTAGGTTAGGCGCTAGAGATCTCAGTAGAGAACAGCATACATAATTGCTTCTTCTAAGTTCCTATCGCTATTCCTTTTTATCTGTTTCTTCTCTTTATTCTTGTCACTACCCTCTGTTGAACGTTATGTTGAGAGCAGTGACCTTGTAAGCTAAATTCTTGAGTTTGGGTCCTTCGCAACTATGATTATTTGATTGCCTCCTAGCTTAAATAATTTATCCAATAGACTTGCATCACAGACTATCCATGATACCTCCATGTAAAGAAATTCATTTGTATACAAGAGAACACACCAAATAACATAGAAGTACACACAAGATAATATTCTGAACATTTTGTGCTATTATTATCTTACCTATTGTGATTTTCTCCCGGAAGCTCCATAAAGCGCACAGCTCGATCTAGATAACTTGCAAAAACACCCTACAAATTGCATTGAAATTCATAAACCAAAAACCAAAATGTATCATACTGAAAGAATAGAACGTTGCACAAGATTAAAAATCCCTATTAGAGTATCCTCCGAAAAACCAAGTTCAATCTGTTCACCAATATGGCATTATTCAACAACAGGTGAAGAACTCAATTCAGTGGGAAGAAATTAAATCTCTTTTCTAGTAACAAAAACAGGAAGAAAAAAGATCAGGAAGTTTTCAACTAATAGCATTGCAAAGATTTAAAACCAAGGAGGACAAGTTGCCCACACATTAACTAAATATTAGCCCACTCTAAACATCAATAATTAGTATCTTCTAGACACCTCACCAGCTTTGCCCATAAGGAAGCTAAATAAGTCACCCAATCCCATAGAACACTCCAATGACGGAGTGATCCTCAAAAAGGTTACCCCAATCTCCCTACACCACATTCACCTAAAAAACGCAAAGATCGCAATATGTTATAATGTTTCTGCTTATCAGTAATACCACTAAGAATCGTGGAGATACAAAACCAAGTAAATTCCCCAGTAACACCAAATAGCTACTCGAAAGATACCTTCGAAATCACACGAACACATACAAACACCCCTAGTCTTGGAAAGCATACCCATGATCGCCATCTCTGGTGTCCCTCTCCAAACCATATCACTGATACTGGTCCCCAATGACAATGTCCATAGGAAATCTCTCATCTTCATAGGTACCTTCGCCTTCCCCATGAATTGGCAAAGGAAAACAGAGAATATCCTACAAGAGTGCTTACGCAAGCGAGAAATCATGTTACGCTAAAAAAACCCTACACCTTTCCCTTTCTCTAGTATTTTCATTACCACTCCTTATAAATCTTTGTTTCCTCTTAGCTTTATTATTTGAAGTGCCAAAGTTCCCTTGAAGGTTGGGGATTTCTTTAGGACTGCAGAGACCGTACAAAATGATCTCACTGGATGTCTGTCAATCAATGATCACTTTTTTAGAGAAGGAAAAATTTTATCAATCAAATGTTTAAAGAATACAAAAAGGAGGATAAGGTATCTTCATAAGCAATCAATAAACTACAAATTTCGCCATTGGCGTCGAACCACTGTGAGGGGAACACCCTTAAATGCCCCCGCCGCCTTGCCCCAAAGGGAAGCCAAATAAACCACGTGGTCCCAAGCATAATCAATCGTCTTCCCTGCATCGGAGAAAACCCTCGAGTTCTTCTTCAACCAAATGCACCAAAGAATGGCCATACAAGCACACCTCCACAACAAACTCCCCTCCTTACGCCTCAACATCCCAGCGAATTGCATCTGGCAAAATTCGCCTACCGTGGCTGGACACACAAAACTCCCGCACAGCAGCCAATCCCATAAGGACCGGACCTGGCAAACTGACACATTACAACACAGATGCAAGCAATCCTTGTAAAAAGGACCCTTAATCAATGATCATGTGGCTCTAAATTCACTATTAGGCGCGGTTTCCACTATTTTGTCCTCATTGACAAAGTGGCTAGGATCTTATTTCGATGGTGGTTTTTGACAAATGATCCCTTTTTTTACAAGTGAAACACTTTTGGTGAAACCCACAAATAGAGCAAAACATGGTACACATAGTTCAAATTATAATAGAGGACTAGGAGTCTTCAATCCAAGAAAGAGAAAAGAGAAAAAAATAGAATATAGAACATCACTCTCATTTGGAGGGTCGATCGAGGTATCTCCCTAATTACTCGCGCCTCCCAAAGCAGCCCCAAAAGCACCTGTCTATCTAAGCTTTGACTCTGAAATGATTATTCTTCTCAGCCAGATTCCAGAACACCCACTAAATCCCCAACATGGCGAACCTCCAGAGGTCTTTCGCTCGTTACCATATCAAGGTCACAAGAGGAGCTGGAAGGCACACCCGACAGACCTCTCTAAAAAAGTCTACCCGACATGTAAGTTGCAAGCCCGCAATGCCAGAATAAATGTTTATTTATCTACTCGCCTTTTTTAAGTTTCAAGTACATGAAACAAACATTAGGAGAAAGAGCCATATTAGGTCTTTCAGCTTCCATTTGTCCAAGGTATTGAGCTTATTAAGCGCGGAAATCTTCTTTCAGACCTTTAGTCTTCCAAATCAAAGTGGAGAAAGGGAAGAAATTTGGTTGTAGAGTTTAGTCTGTAGTTGTTTATAGAATGAGTCAGATGTAGAACCTTGTGGCCAAACATAATGCTAGAAAGGCAGTGTGAAGTTTATAGAAACCAAATAAATAATGAAGTGCTATGCTAGAAAGGCAAGACCATGCAGTGATGAATTGATCCTTATTGCTTGCCAAAGTGGTGAAGTTTATATTCACTTTCTTTTCATTTTCTTTTTAGATAAGAAAAGTATCACATTGATAAAACAAAGCAAAAGAGACGACAAGTCGTCTCGCCACTAACTACATGATGGTCCTTCTATTCTCCATCGACACTTGACCACAAAAGTCACTCATCAACTTCTCAATTTTCTTTGCAACTGCCACTGGGATTTAAAAAGGCGAGAATAAAATCGACAGACAGGACTTCAAAATCGTAATTCTTCCTCCTTGGGAGATTTATACCTTCTTCCAACCATCTAACCTCTTGGAAATCTACATCACCAATGGCTTCCAGAAGGACTCTGAATGTGAGGTTCCACTTTCTACCCAACTACGTAAGTGGCCACCTCTGCATCTGAGATCCAGCCAATGCAGAAAAACTCCTAACAGTGGGCTCATCAATATCATTTTGTAGCAAAGTAAGAAGTTCTTCAACTTATCACAATCAGCCGCTAAAAACAATATGGTCATCAGCAAACTGTAAATGGACGATGTGCACATCTTTCGCAGCCCACTTTAGAACCCTCAACCGATCCCACTCCAGCACATCTCTCCAACATCCGGCTTATCACATCAACAACCAAAGTGAACAAAATGGGAGACAAAAGATCTGTGTCTGCCCTCTTGAAGACGAGAACCACTCCCTGGGCACCTCGTTATTAACTGCAGCAAAATAAGAGAAACATCCCTGAACCCACTGTCTCCACCAACTCCCAAAGCCCTTCCTCTCCAAACCATATCTAGGAAGCCCTAACTCACCAAAGTCGTGTGCTTTCTCAATCTCTAGTTTGAAAACCACCCCTGCCACACCCTTTCGTCTAGTCTCATCCACAGTTTAATGAAGTTTGTAACCATGCTCTTTCAGATTACCTCATTGTCAGGAACTCCGCATATATTCCCAAGAGGCCACCAAGAATCAAAGCCATAAGGAAACCATTTGCACCTAGTCCAAGCAAAATACTGCGTGACTACTGCCTAACTTCCTCCTCGTCAAAGAAACGAATAAATTTTTTAGCTAAAGCCAGATTTTACATAACATTACCTCATTGAATCCTTCTACCAGTCAATATGCATTGGTAACCAAGGGCCTGGTGTCAGTGACAGGAGTTCTTGTACATAAATGAAATTCTCCTCCATAAGCACCTTCTTACAAGTTGCTAAACATTGGTTGTTAGGTTCTTGAGCTTACAACACAGCCCAATCAAGTACCTACGCTCCAACCAACAGGATACCATGACAAGAGCACTTTTGACAATACCATGAACAGACTTTTTGAAATAATAATTTAACCTAAGAGAATGGCCAACGGGTAAGGTTCTGAGAGGATGTGTGGAAGGGAGATACCCCTTTTTCTTCCACATATCCTCGGGTTTTTCGGCTGTCCATGCTTCATGAAGCGCCGGTTTCGAACTTCTATTCTGATGGCGGTGGCTCATGGGACCTTCATTTACGCCGAGCTCCGCATGATCGTGAGATGGAGGAACTCGTTTCTCTCCTAAATGTCCTAAACACTACTCTTCTCATCCCAAGGGATGATTCCCGGACTTGGGAAGGGGACTCCTCTGGTGTCTTCTCTTGCAAGTCTTTCTTGCATCGACTTAGTCTTCCTTCTCAATTTCCCCACTTCCCTCTTGCTACTTACATTTGGAAGTCCAAAGTTCCCCTAAAGGAGCGACCCTTTGTGTGGACGTTGGTGCTAGGCAGGGTGAATACGCATGACATGAGGCAGAGGCGGAGGCCTGGATGTGTCGCCATGATTTGTGTGTAATGTGTCGCCATGATTGTGAGGACGGACTACATTTGTTTGTGTTGTGTGACTTTGCTAGGGTGTTGTATAATAGGTTGTCCGGGGGGGACCATTTTTGCGACCCCAGCTACTTTGGGGCAGTTTTTACAGATGCGTTTTGCTGCTGGTCGGAGAGGGAGGGAGGGTAAGCTGTGGTGGAGGTGTGCGAAAGACAGTTGATAATGTTTGGTACCATGCTATTTATTTGGCATCACTTTGGGCAAAGGCAGCCGGGGCCTTCAAGGGTGTTCCACTTACACTTGTCCAGTTACAGTGGCGGGACTTGTAGATATGTTATTGCTTTCCATTTTAGGACTTCTTGTCCTCCACCTTTTTGTATTCTTTCATTGATTCATTAATAAAAAAATTCTTATCTAAAAAATAATTTAACCTAAGAGGATTTGTGAAATCCACGTCACTATATTCCAAATGAAGCCACTGCATCTCACATAATTCAATCATCAAATTATGGTCATCATCAACACTCCCAAGTGCCTCCAAAGAGACTTCCGTCTAGGCAAGGTAAAGGGGGGCCGCTTGTATGGAGCCTTACCTCTGTGAGAACTGAGTCTCACAGAGAGGCTGTTTCCCTTTGACCCTTGATCCGAAGTGCGACGACCATCGGCAACTTCATAATAAATTAGAAGTGCCGACAGTCCATTTTCATTTAGTCCATCATATTCCGAAGCGAAAAGTAATGAAGCTCTTGGCTCCACTGGAAACAGTGGACATTATCATCAAATTATGGTGTCAGCTTGTTATGGGCATTTGATTTGTATCTGTTCGCTGGGGATTAGCTAGCATTTCAAACACCCAAATTTTTATTTTATTTTATTTTTTTTGATAATTCATCAAACACCCTATGGTTATATTCAAAGACCAAAGGAAAAGTTCCAAGTTCAAAGTTTCTTCCACATTCTTTAGAATTAAATGGACAGATTGCATATCAGCTTACCTCCAGCGACCCAATACCGGTAAAAGTATAAAGCCTCCTTGGGGTAACTGCCATCACGTAGTACCTAGTCCCAGTGCTTATGCTTGCTGTTTCTATCTGTGAAATAGGCAAATCAAAAAAAACAAATAAGAATTCTCGAAGGATGAGTTATGCATGCTCAATTTTTATTATTATTTTTTTTAGATAAGAGAAAATTTTATTGATCAAATGGTAAAGAATACAAGAATGTGGAGGATTAGGTATCCTCAGTATATAAAGAAAACTATCTACACATCACGCCAATGGCGCTGAACTAAAGTCAACGGAACACCCTTAAAGGCCCCCGCCGCCTTTGCCCAAAGAGAAGCCAAGAAAACTATGTGATCCCAAACATAATCAATAGTTTTCTCAATCCCAGAAAAAATCCTAGAATTCCTCTCCAGCCAAACACACCAAAGCAAAGCCATACAAGCACAACGCCACAACAACCTCCCCTCCTTACTCCTCCTCATCGCCGTAAAACGTACCTGCAAGAATTCACCCCCGGTAGCTGGACACACAAAACACTCCCCACCCTCCCCACCCAGCAATCTAGCCCATAAACTCCGCGCAAAGTCATAGAGCACAAACAAATGCACACAATCCTCCCCACTATGCCGACACATCACGCAGAACCCCGGTAACAGGGTCCAACTAGGTCTCCTACGCTGCAGCATATCATAGGTGTTCACCCTACCTAGCACCAAAGTCCACACAAAAGCACGCACCTTCAATGGAGCCTTAGACTTCCAAATAAATGTAGATAAGGGAAAGTGGGAAAACTGAGAAGGTAGGCTAATATGGTATAGGAAGGACTTGAAAGAGAAGACCCCAGAAGGATCCCCAGTCCAAGTCCTAGAATCATCCCCAGGGACGAGGAGAGTAGAGTTAAGAACACTCAGGAGGGAAACAAGCTCCCCCATCTCCCTATCGTATGGTGGTCGGCGTAAATGTAAGTCCCAAGTACCACCCGAGACTGAGAAAAACTCGGCCACAGGGGCTCCGTGTAGTGTGGACAGCCGAAAAACCCGGGGATATGTGGAAGAGAAAGGAAGGTCACCCTTCCACACATCCTCCCAGAACCGAACCCGTAGTCCATTACCCACATTGTACCTGACCAGTGGAAAGAAAAGAGGCGATACCTGACAGATGAACTTCCAAGGGCAAGCATGAGAGACGTTTGGAGCCTCCATGAGCGTCCCACCCGTTGCACATAAGACCGTACTTGCTCTTGATTACTCGGTGCCAAAGGCAATCAAACTCCAGAGGAAACCGCCACAACCACGTACCCACTAGCGAAATGTTCTTGGACACCAATCTACCAAAACCCAGCCCCCCCTCAGTTTTTGGCCTGCAAACACGGTCCCAACTAACCAGGTGATCTCTCTTATCCCCATTAGCCCCAGATCAGAGGAAATCCCTCATAATCCTCTCAATCCTATTGGCAACACTAACCGGAATCCTGAACAAGGAAAGGTAATAAATGGTGATACTAGCTAGACAAGACTGAAGAAGAGTAATTCTCCCCCCAGGGAAAAATAGACTCCCTTCCAACCATCTAAACGCTTAGCCACTCTAGACACAACTGGCTCCCAGAAGGACACTGAGCGGGGATTACCCCCTAAGGGTACCCCCAAATAGGTAGTCGGCCATTGCAGGCAGCCCACGAGACCAGCAAGAGTCTGAAGAACCCCGTCCACCACATGAATCTCCGCCAAACTACACTTAGACAAATTAATCTTCATACCTGACACCACCTCAAACACCTGTAAGAAAGTAAGCACTCTCTTAAACCCCTCTACCTCGGCCGAAAGGAAGAGGATCGTGTCATCAGCAAACTGAAGGTGGGATACGGACACCCTCTCCCGCCCTACTCTAAAACCCTCAACCAACCCCTGCTCCACACCCCTATCCAACATCTGACCGGGAACATCAACAACCAGGGTGAAGAGAAAAGGAGACAGGGGATCTCCTTGCCTAAGGCCCCGCGACGACGTGAACCACTCGCAAGCCGCCCCATTAACAAGAATCGAAAAGCTAGCGTTAGACAGACAACCTCTAATCCATTTACGCCACCTCCCCCCGAACCCTTTCCTATCCATTACCCGATCCAAAAACGCCCAACTAACTCGATCATAGGCCTTGCCCAACTAACTCGATCATAGGCCTTTCAAAATCCAGCTTAAATACCACACCCTGCAAACCAGAGCGTCGAGCATCATCCACCACCTCATTTGCCACTAAAGCAGCATCAAGGATTTGCCAACCCTCCATGAAAGCACTCTGAGCCATCGAAATCGTCCCAGACAGAACAGTCCCAAGCCGAATAGACAAAACCTTAGTAATGATCTTATATACACTCGTAACCAGGCTAATTGGCCTAAAATCCCTCACACTAACGGAACGATCCTTCTTGGGAACTAGGGTAATAAAGTTAGAATTCATACTCTTCCCGATCACCCCAGTGGCATGAAACTCACTAAAGACCCCCAAAAGGTCCTCCTGAATCACCTCCCAACAATCCTGGTAGAAAGCCATGGTAAAGCAGCTCAATTTAAAATACATGTCCAACTAGCTCAAAATATGCCCGAGAATATGTACCACACAACACCAAAAACATGAATGTAATCAACACTCACATCAGCTAATTGTTTAAAGTCTTTACAATTTCCACAAAAGATAAACAAAACACAGACAGTTGTATCAAACAGAGAAACTTTTCGTCCATATGGTTGAACTTACAATTTTAGATGCACAGGCACCTCTCCCACATATTAATGGGAATTTTCTTTTTAAGTTCAACAAATTTGAAACTCCACAGCATAATTCCCTAGCAATAGAAGCTCTTTTTCTAGTAGCTTCATGAACAACTCGTCATAGATAGGACAACCCCAGGGCATTGGCATCGGCATTGCTAGGAAGCAGAATAAAAGGCTATTCAAGTGATTAGAAGAAAACTGCTTGCAGCATTCAGTGTGTACCGGGCGTTGTCAGTAAGAGCTAAAACCCATGGCGATAACTAATCAGGCAGATAGGAAAGAAGGATGAAGAAAGTTACCTGCAAACCCATAAACGCTTCTGGAAGTTCAACAAGTTCAAAGAGAAGCTTTATGTATTTTTCTCTTTTGTCTTTCTCATCCACAGCCATTTCATAAAGTTGACCATTATCAGTACCCATAATGATTTCCTTTGTCGAAGCTACATGCAGAATATAGAAAAGTGAATTAACAACTAAAATAATTGAAAATAAGGTACATCTTTAGAAATTGATCCAAACTCTTGACCCGCCACCCCCCCCCCCCCAATCCCAAACAGGGGCAGGGGGGAGCAGAAACTTCAAGAGAGTAGAGGGTTGAAGTTACAACCAAGTCACCTTTAATGAAACTAATACAAATAGCAACATGGCACCAAGTGAAAACTAAGGGAAGCACAGTGAATATTCCCATTAATTCAAAGAATAATGCATGCTCCATGTCTGCAGAGAATATTTTTACTATCTACAAATGACATCCACCCAGTGATCCTACTGTTGATAGGATCTATGGAGGTCCCAATATCAGCAGGTTTCCACTAGAACCCTCACATAAAGAAGATTCTCGGATTAGAATATTTCCGAAGTGCATAAAAGGTTTGCTCTCTCTTCTGGATTCTATACTAAACGTTATATAGTGAAATTGTATTGTTGTTATTAATCGAGCAATATGAAATTATGAATTACAATACCCTGGCTCTGAGAAGGACAATTTCCTGGTGAACTACTCGTGTTAGCCTCTAGCGTCAAAAAAACCAGCTTGTGGCTCAAAGGCAACCTTTTACTGATAGGATTGATGATAGTATCCTTTATTTTTAGATAAAGAAAACTTATATTATTAAGATATCAAATGTACAGAAAAAGAGAGGATAAGGTATCCTCTAAATGAATCATTAATTGTCCCAATCCACTTAATATCACTTGAAGTATAACCCCAAACGCCCCTGCAGCCTTAGCCTATAAAGACGCTAGGTAGGTCATCTACTCCCAAAGCATCGCAGGAGGAATTCAAATCGCCTTAAACACCGGTGTATTCCTCTCCAACCTGATGCACCACAAGATCGCAAAAAAAGCATTGCGCCACAACATCTTCCTCTCCTTCCCACCCCCAAAGTCCCGGAAACGCATCTGCAAGAACGCCTCAACACTAGAAGGGTAAACCCACAACTCCTCGGGCATCAACCTAAGCTAAAGGCTATGAGCCACATCACACCAAGGATGTGCAGAAGTCTTGCAACCAGAACGGCAAAGCAAAAACAATATCAGGCACCAAAGGCATCCCGGGGCTCCTCCGCTGCCTCAAGTCATTTGTGCTAACCCTATCGAGCACCAAAGTCCACACAAATGCCTTCATCTTCATGGACACCTTCGCTTTTAAACCGCTAGAGGAATTGAGGGAGAGGAATGGTGATAGTATTCATGGAAAGCGTGATTGCTAATAAGGCCACTCTGCGCCCTCCATACTATAATCCTTTCCAAAGGCAAGTCACTCTGCAGCCAAAATATCATATCAAACATGTTAAAAGTGTATTGGGTATGTATTTTGCCAGAAACAAGAGTCATGATTGTGAGAAAAGGTTTGTCCACCAAAAGAGGGTTCAGGTTTGATGGACGTGTGTATTTTCTCAAAGTTAGGATTTTTTCTTTTTGGTTTATGGAACAATGACCATTGTACATTCTTCCAATTCTTTTTTTAGATAAGAGAAAATTTTATTAATCCAATTGCAAAGAATACAAAAAAGTGGAGAATAAAGATATCCTCACCATAAAAAGAAAACTATCTACACATCACGCCAATGGCGTTGGACTAAAAGTTAACGGAACACCCTTAAAGGCCCCCGCCGCCTTAGCCCAAAGAGAAGCCAAGTAAACTATCTGATCCCAAACATAATCAATAGTCTTCTCAGTCCAGAAAATCCTGGCATTTCTCTCCAACCAAATACACCAAAGTAGAGCCATACAAGCACAATGACCTCCCCTCCTTACTCTTCCTCATCGCCACAAAACGTATCCGTAAGAGGTAGCCCACCTGGACACACAAAGCTCTCCCCACACAGCAATTTAACCCATAAACTCCGCGCAAAGTCACATTGCACAAACAAATGCAAGCAATACTCCCCATTATGCCGACACATCACACAAAACCCCGGTAAAAGGGACCAGCATAGCTGCAGCATATCATAAGTGTTCACCCTACCTAACACCAAAGTCCACACAAAAGCGCGCACCTTTAATGGAACCTTAGACTTCCAAATAAAAGTAGATAGGGGAAAATGTGGAAACTGAGATGGAAGACTAATATGGTAAAGGAAGGACTTAGAAGAGAAGACCCAAAGGGATCCCCCGTCCAAGTCCTAGAATCGTCCCCAGGGACGAGGAGAGTAAAGTTAAGGACACTCAGGAGGGAATAAACAACCTAATACTGATATCCAAAAAAAAAAAAAGAATAAACAACCTATTACTATCCACTACGCAGGCTGCTCAGATCTCAGGAACAACAATGATAGCATGCTATAGCCTATGAATGAATGGATATACAATCTGTTACTATCACTCTATAATCAGTAGTCCTCCAAAAGCCTCAGCTGCTTTGGTCCAAAAGAAAGCTAAATACACAACATGACCCAATCAAAATCAATTGGTTGAGAGACCCCAGAGCATGACTTTTGTTTTAACTTCTAACCATAGGCACTCTCCTGGGTCGGCAAAGTTGTGGGAGGATCTGGTTGAAAGCGAGGAGAGAAGTGCTACATTGAACTCACCTCAACCAATAACTCAAACAGACAGGGCTGCCCTTGATGAGGTACTTCAGCTCAGCCTTTCTCTGTCAGTCTTTTTGGAGTGTTAAGGTTTGGGGGAATACCACGAAGCAAAGCACCTCTCCAAAGCAACTTATCCTTATCCCAACCCTACAACATGCCTCACCTGTCAACGTCAAACAATAGTAGCATGACACACTCAAAGTTCCCCCACAACATCACAAAGCTCTTGTGTAATAGCCTGCTGTAATACAATCTACAAGTGTATCTCCAAGATCTTGTGTGGGAGACTGGCACAAGTACTGGCACAAGTACTCCCTGAGCTGGTGTCAGTGAACCAGGGAGCCTTTGTTGCACAGAGGTCCATTGTCAACAACATCATGATATGTCAGGACCTTATTAAGCATTATAACAGGAAACAATCGTCTCCTAGGTGCTTAATGAAGATAGACATAAGGAAGGCATATGATACAATCCACTGGGGTTTTGTGAAGGAAATGCTGGGGTTTTGTGAAGGAAATGCTGCAAGGGTATGGATTCCCTGAAAAATTCAGTGGGTGGCTACTAGAGTGCATCAAAACAGCAAGTTTCAGTATTAATATAAATGGGGAAACACATGGGAACTTCATTGCAAAGCGGGGCATCAGACAAGGTGACCCCATCTCCCCTTTAATATTTGTACTGGTTATGGAATATTTGTCAAGGAACCTGAAAATAGCATGCATGGATAAGAGCTTCAGCTGGCACCCCATGTGCAAAGAGCTTGCACTAAGTCATCTGTGCTTTGCAGATGACTTAATGTGCTTCTGTAAAGCAGACACTGCATCTGTGAGCACAATGATGAACAGCATAAAACACTTCTCAAAAGTAACAGGCTTGTATGCAAACAAGGAAAAATCAAACATCTACTTAGCAGGGGTGGATGTACAAGGAAAAAATGCACTGTTACAACTCTCAGGCTTCAGGGAGGGTACTTTGCCCATGAGATACCTAGGTGTCCCACTATCCCCCTCAAAATGGAGCAAAATAGATTGTGAATGTCTGGTGGACAAAATGACAAAAAGGATGCAGATATGGGCCTCGAGGAACCTTTCATACGCAGGGAGAGTCCAACTAATAAACTCTGTATTATTCTCCATTCATGTATACTGGTCAAGTATCTTTATTTTGCCAACTGGGGTACTAAAAAGTGTGGAGCAAAAATGCAGATTTTTCTTGTGGGGGACAACTGAGCAGAAGCATAAGACAAGTTTGGTGGCCTGGGATATGGTATGCAGACCAAGGAACAATGGAGGGCTTAATGTTAAGAATTGCAAATGGTTCAACATAGCTCTGAATGGCAAGCACATCTGGGATATTGCAACAAAAAAAGACCCAATGTGGGTGAAGTGGATCAATGGGATTTATCTGAAAGGAGTTAACATCTGGAATTACGCTCCAGTATGGGGCACAAGCTGGTACTGGAACAAACTGAACAAGATCAAAAGTTACTTTCAGGGGCAATACACAGCAAGGGGGGTATGGAAATTTGCATCTGATGGTATTTACACTGCTGGAAGTGGATACAGAATGCTACAAGGTAACATGACAAAATGCAGGCATGCAGACTTGATATGGGGGAAGATATCCACGCCTAGACATAGTTTTTGCCTATGGCTGGCTCAAATGGATAGATTGCTAACAAAAGACAGATTACAGAGGATGGGATTTCTGAATGGGGATGCCTTATGCTATCTGTGCAAGCAGGAACCAGAGGAACACAATCACCTGTTCTTCAAATGCAAAGTGTCAGCAGAAGTCCTGGAACAGATAAGGGGATGGTTGCAAATTTCAGCAAGAGCAAGTACAATTCAGGGGATGTTTAACTGGATCAGCAGACAAAAATGCTCGAGAATCAGAAAGGAAGTTTATGCATCAGGGTTAGCAGCAGCAGTATACTGGATATGGAGGTGCAGAAATACTCATTTTGCTGGCAAAGGCAGCATACCAGTGCCACAGATGATACAACAGGTCCAGCAAGCAGTCAAATGCAGAATCCAACAATGCTGCAACAGCAAGAGGAAGATCTCCAGCAGGGACAAGATCTGGATAGGGGGGATATAGTCTGAAATTAAACTGGATCACAGCAAGGAATAGAGCAAACAGACAGAGTACACCAGACAGAAAGGCAGAAAGCAGAACTCAACAGGGTGTCCTGACATTTTTTTGCGAGGTACCAGGAACATGTGCAGGGAAATGGACAGCAGGTTCCAGAAGGGAATCAGAAGCAGGTTGATGCAGCCAGACTCTAAATCAGGTAGCAGGAACCAGTAGATTGCACAGGAAACCAGCAGCAGGATGCTGATGCAGGAAAGACGTTGGAATGAATCAGCTCTGGAAGACTACACCAGCAGAGGATTCAGAGTAGAGGGCAGAAGCAAAGCAGAAGCAGGAAGAAGCAGATTCAGTGGAAAACATGGAAATTCTGTAATCAGCAGCAGGTTGATGTAGCAAGGCAGAATGAGGAATGCAACAGCTCCAAACAGAGTCGAAAAGCTAGAAGAAGTTGTAACATTTTTAGCTATATATGTTTTTGTATTTTGCTGTAAGTCAGAAATAATTTTTGCAAATTGTAATGTTTACAGAGATGGTGAGGATTAATTTTTGTAAATTGTAATGTGTACAGAGATGGTGAACCACTGCCTGTAGTGAGTTGCACCAGATTGAAGGGTTGTAAGGTAGTAGAGGGATGTAGCAAAAAGGAACCCTACCTAGTAGGTGGCCTTGGATCTGCATTGCCTAAGGACTGTAATCTTGTTACATTACAGTGAGCAATAATACAATTTCTGACTTGCACCAAAAAAAAAAAACATCACAAAGCTGTCTCTGTAACAACTTAGTAACGTACGAGCAAATGTGAACAAGTCTGGTAGTCACCTCGACACATAACACTCACATCAAGAGTAGAACACCCTTGTGCCTAAGAGGCTTCTTACTAAGGATGGATTGTATTTAAGCATGGGTGAATGTTCAGTCCAACCGTGTGTTGCATTACACTGCTGAGCAGACTCTCTAGTATTGTTTTGAAGTTTGCTTCTCCATTATGATAGGAGAACAGAATTTTCACTGGCTTTAACAGTGGCATTGATAAAACAGAACCAGGGTTCTCGACAAAAGTTTAAAGGGATCACTTATCAAGCTAAATTCTTTGGCACTGGTACTTAAAATGTGTACAACAAGCATACAGATCTTGTGTTGCCTTACAGCTCATTGAAACTGTTGATTATGTTTTTCTGTCAACAAATTCTTGGCACATAGATTCCATGTACTACAGGGCTGTCGCTTTACTGTATATCAGGGCATTCCATCACATTGTGCCTTTCAAGAGATCCATCCTAAGCCAACACACAGGAGGAGGTCAGCAGGCTTATCCTTACAGTTGGCAGTGGTTGACTCTATTGGAGCATGGATTGGAAAGGCATAAAATCCCACTATTCCAAATCAGATGCATAAGGAAGCTTAATGAGATAATAGGTTAGGCCATCAAAACCCAAAGCTGAAAATGTCAGCAATCACTCTTTTAGCTCTCTAACAAATTGGCGACTTTGAGAATCACAGCATGACAGGAAAATTTTATTGGCTGCACGATGGGCTTCTTGTAGCTGTCATTTTCTGCCTTTCTGATAGCTAGCACACAATGGACTAGGCAACAACACTTCTGATATGGGGAGAACTGACTTTTTTTCTACCCGTTATTGATTTCAGTCATGGCAGATCTATTAAAGGAAAGAGGACAACTGGTTGTTCCTTTTCTGGTTTTCAATCTCCTTCTTAAATGCTGATTCTTTTAATTGATTTGACAAAAGGTAATCTTCTCCTCATATGAATATCTATTTCCTTCATAACAAGCCATCACATATGCTATACAATATCTCCACTTTGATTTTCTGTGTCAAAAATAATTTCCTATGCTAGTACCCCCCCGCGCGCGCCTGCGGTAGTTATTAGAAAAGAAGAAGAACCCAACATTGAGTCACAATTCAACATCTACACTATACCCCATTCCTTTCCCACCCTAAGTCCCTAACAAGGCCACCATGCAAACATTACCCTCTATAGAGGTTATCTTCCCGATCGACATAGCCATATTATGTTTATCTTCTTTTTTTCCACAAAAACTTGTATAAGAAGGTCTTACCGTAACTTTCGGGTGAGCGATGGTCACTTTGTAGTTTGTAGTGAAACAAGGGTCATTGCTCATAATAAGTGACTCCTATATTTCTAAATTGTGACCCATTTTTCTGTGAGTTGGTATGAATGATCTCACATAAGACTTGTTTTTTTTTAGGGGATCAGCAAAGTTAAAATGTATTTTAAGCAAGTTATAACCACTAGTGTCATTTTTAATTATTTATATGACTAAAAGTCTAAAACATAAGAGTTTCATTTTTGATAGATATATTACGTAATATTTCTGATTAGATAAAAAAAAATCAAATAAGTAAATAAATTACAACAAATAATTTGTAAAAAGGGTCTTACAATATTGCTCACAATCTTTCAAACAACTTACAGATCATTTGTACTTAAAAAGTAGCGGTACAAAATAAGAGCACAAGGAGTCCTCCTAGTGAAAAGAAAAACTAGCTAGAAAGTAAAACATTTTGTACTTCAACACATGATTTTACCAAATACTTCTACTACAACATCCATTCCCAACACTATCCCCTAATGATTTCAGTAATCAACTATCAGCCATCAACTGCAAACTCCTATGTTCAACCAACTACGCCAAGCTCATAAGTGGAAAACAGTAAAATAAATGAAAACTGGACCACACTTTCAGGGAGCTTTTTTGTGTATAATAAAAACATATGGTCACATACATTTTCAGAACTCAGATTCTTAGTAAATTATTCATTACATTTTCTATAACAAGCTCACTTTAATCACACACATACTAAACTTCGCTAAACTCATGCACTGTGTTCTACTAAAATGTATCATAGAGCAGCAATTGCTGCAACAATTTACTTTTTTTTTTAATAGATTAGATTCGTGAAGAAACGGGATCGTGATGGTGTCAATCAATTGTAATTTGTGATAGCATCCTCAACTTATATGGACACAGTGCAGATCCCATCAAAGATACAGCATTTGATGCCTTTCAGCGATTCAATTAGCATGCATCTGGTTTGATTCTATCATCTTTGTTATGCTTTCCAAGTTTCTGCATATTAAGTTTATGGTTTACTGATTTCCGGTAACAACAAAACACAATGATCGTACCTTCTGTAATCTGCTGTCGATTCCAAGCAACAGCATTCACAACTAAACCCTTCAATCTACTTAACACACGGGGTTTGCTCCACTTTGCATGAATGTAGAATGTTTCAGCACCTCCATCGCCAACAATTGTCGCAATACAGTGGCTCCCTCCAGCATCCACAAAAACTCTATGAATAGACTGCTCCCCAGTTCGCCCACCACATAGATCAATACCTAGTTTGAAACAACAAACATAAGAAGTCCAAACATTGCTTTAATCTCATTTTCTAATATCATATAACCACCAAACCAAACAAAAGGAACAAGCAACAACTCATTCAAGCAAGTACATTTTGATTTGCATCATCTAGCACTTCAGCTTCACAACCCATCATCTCTTTTCAAGTGACATGCTCAATATCAAATCACTTCTCACAATCAAAACAAATAACCATAATAAAAACAAGAAGAAAACACACCATAAGAGTCACCAAGTCCGAAATCGTGCCGAATAATCCATCCCTTACTAGTTCCCCACACAATGACATCATTACCAGCTGCCATACACGTAATAACTCCATGACCCTTAGCAGCATACCGTTCAAGAAGATCAACTGTGAACACTTTGCTCCCTGAATCCATCTCAAGAAGCAATTACGATCCTGACAGTAAGGAGAGAGAACAATTATGCTAATATACAGGCCACCGATCATAATGTAGTAACTTAAATTGACCACCAAGATATACACAAAACTGAAACATCAATTCAATTGACCGACATATACACAATTGAAGCATTAAAGATATACTCAGTTGTTGTAGAGAGCTTACGACGAACACAAATCGAGAACTGCACAAATTGTTGGAAACAGATGAAAAAGTGAAATTGGCAATCTGGGTTTCTTATATTTGTAACAATTAATCAGCCAGTTACAATCACTGATTTGTAGAAAATCAGCAAGCTCCACGTTTGCCACGATATCCTTGACGCCGATCACATCACTTTCGAGGCATAACACTTACCTTTGTGTGCAGCTCACAAACCTCAGTTCATAAACTGAAAAAAAAAAAATTGAAATAGACAATCAATCAAACGCAATCTCAACTGGGAGGAGTAATTCAAACATACCAGTCTTAATAACAATCAAATTCAATGACATCACACACAGAGAATTTGAAGATGATAAATTTAAACAAATGGGAACAGTTCACATCAACATACTTGCGAAATTCAACCCAAAGTCACCAAATTGCCTCCAATTTATCATCTGACAATTGATTTAAGACGATATAAGGTTTCAATTTCCCAAATTAAAAACAGAAATTCGATGAACTCGCGGAATTCGAACCTGGGTGATGAAACAGACGTCGACAGAGAGAAAGAGAGAGAGGACGATGTTGACGGGAGAGAGGGACGGTGTCACGGTGGTGAGAGAGGGCTGTGCTTTTTTTCTTTTTGTTTTGTTTTCGTGGGTTACTGCCTAACTGGGTCAGAGGAGAGAGAAAGAGGGGGCAGGGAAGGGGAAAAAATGATAAAAGGGTATCTGTGTCTAGATCATGTCAATTAGCAAATCAATCAACCAATCAAAATATATATACCTAAATACTTCAACTAAATTTGGTTTAGCCATAAGGTCATAAGGTAGTATACCCAAACTGCTGGGGCCCAAATTTAGATGATGTGGTGCTATGTCATTGATTTGAATAAGTGATAAGAAAAAAAAGCTAAAATGTATTTTAACTCATTTCATTTGAATTTAAAAGGGGAAAATGCCAAAATTTCAAATAACTAGTGGGGTCAAGGCACATTTTGAAGGGAAACTAATTAATTGTTTAGCTAATTTTACTCCAACAAGGTCAATAATTCTGGCGACTTGGGTCAACAATTTCCGGCGGCTTTGACGACAAAATTCCCGGTGACTTTGACGGACGAAATTTTCGGCGACTTTGAAGACGACATTCTCGGCGGCTTTGACGACGAAATTTTCGCCGACAAATTTTTATCTAACCCATTTTGCTTGGGCTATCGATTAACCCCATTTCCGATGACCAAACTTTTTCCCCCCAAATTTATGTATAACTCAAAATTTCATTGTGTTTAATTTTGAATCAAATAGTCGAGTTGAGTCGAGTAAAAAAACACTTAATCGCGTTTTTCCGGAAAGAAACTGTAGTGGGTCTGTCCTAAACCGCCAAGATGAAGTACTTTTCCGGCGAGAATTATATCTGTGAGGAAGAAACTTCAACCCAGATACGTAATTGGTTATTTACATTTGTTACTTCAAAACGTTCTTTTTATATTTAGTTGTTACTACACAATTACAAAGTGCATCAAGCCATCAATTGTTGATAACCGATAATGAAGATGATTGTTACTACGTAAACCATTGCAGATATTACGCAATCTAACTAAATAACATATTCGAGTCTCCAAACGCTAACAAATATCCATTTTGTTAAGATATCCCCAAATTTAGATAGAAGTGGAAAAGTTGAAACAAATATGTAGCAGGAAGACATCAAGATATTTAAGGCACGGAATGAGATTACTCCATCCATTCCAAAATCTATTACCTACTTCTCATTGACAAGGAGTTTAATTGGAGTTGACTATGGAACGAAAAGCTCTTATTTGCCTTTACTTTAACATGAGAGAGTGGGTTGGAAAGTAATGATAACAATAAAAGGTAAGGGTTGATGAGTCTTTTAACACCCAAAACTTTACTAAAAAGGTAATTGAGTACGAGATTTTGGACGGATGTAAAAGGAAAGTGGGTGGCAAATTTTGGAACAAATGGAGTATGCCACAAATTTGAGGTAAGTATCGATATACAATCATTTAGTTGGGTGATATTGTGGAATTTTGAACGAATTGAGATTGGTTAATTGGCATGAAAATGATTGTGTTGCATAGCTGTTATATATGCATGCATGTTGAATGACGAAATTGTGTTTAGGTTTAGTTGAATATGTATTATGAGTTTTTCAATCCTATTAACTCACACGGTACATCATTTGTGATATTGCAAAAAAGACGCGGGTTCGAATCCCACATAGGCTAATTTTATTAATGAATAAATAAATTTATTTCATATTACTATTACATAAAGTTTCCATTAGCAAATGTATTTCATTATTTTAGTCAAAATCAACTCGATCATTGAAAATGATGATTAATGTTTTACGTGACTAATGACATTGATTTTGAGCCTGGATGATCTGAATCATTCTAAAAATGATTTTGATCAGTTATATTACTATTACGTAAGTTTCATGTCCAAATGTATTTTATAGTTTTAGTCAAAATCAAATCGATCAGTGACAATATTAGCATTTTATGTGACCAATGAGCTTGATTTTGAACTGAGATGATCTGAAACATTCTAGAAAATGATTTCGATCAATTATATTACTATTACATAAGTTTTCTTAGCAAATGTATTTTATAGTGTTAGGCCCAGTTCTCGTCAACGGAATGATGCGGCATATTGAGGAACGGAACGGATGGCGCGGCGCGGATAATTCAAAAAAATGTGAGACAAAATGAAGTACAAAATGTGAAACGGAACGGCGCGGAACGGAACGGAACGGAACGGAATGCAACATGGAATCCATGAAAAGAGCATGGCCTTAGTAAAAATCAACTGGATCATTGAGGATGATGATTTGTATTTTATGTGACCAATGAGTTTGATTTTGAGCCGGGATGATTTGAGTCATTCTAGAAATTGAATTCGATTTATTATATAAATATTGCATACATTTCCTTACTAAATGTATTCATAGTTTTAGTCAAAATCAACTCGATCATTGACAATGATGATTAATATTTTATTTGACCAATGACATTGATTTTGAGCCGGGATCATTCTACAAATTGATTTCAATTAATTATATTACTATTACATAACTTTCCTTGGCAAATGTATTTCATAGTTTTAGTGAAAAGCAACTCGATAATTGACAATGATGATTAGCATTTTTATGTGACCAAAATGAGCTTCATTCTGAGTCGAGATGATCTAAATGATTCTAGAAATCAAATTTCGATCAAATACATTACTATATATTACATATGTTTTCTTAGCAAATGTATTTCATAGCTCTAATCAAAATCAACTGGATCATTGAGAATAATGATTAGCAATTTATGTGACCAGTGACATTGATTTTGTCTTGAAATTATCTGAATCATTTTAGAAATTAATTTTGATCAATTATGTTAATATTACATGACTTTTCTTAGAAAATGCATTTTATAGTTTCAATGAAAATCAACTCGATCATGGACAAATATGATTAACAATTCATGTAACCAATGACATTGATTTTCTATCCGGGATGATTATAATCATTCAAGAAATTGATTTTGATCAATTATTTTACTATAACATAAGTTTTCTCAGGAAATGTATCTTCATAGTAAAATACACAATAACTTACCTTAATGGGTTATTCTTATTGGATAAAAGTTGGAATGACTGCAAACTTTACCTATTATTGTTGGCAGAATATGAGCAATTGTCTCAAATTTACTTGAAATTTGAGACATCTTTTACGATATCACCAATTGTACTTCCTATATATACAATATAATCAGAATCTGATGTTAAAATTTCATTTTCAACTCAGCTAATAAAGTATAAATGTTACTATAATATGACTAGCGCTCTTTAAATTATGTGAATATGATGCATAGTTCTTCCTATGATATGAACTCATATATTATTAATTAAATCTTGTTTCAATTTCATATCACATTGTAGGGTATAGGGTATAGAGTATAGGGTATAGGGTATATGATTTATGGTATTGAAATAATCCAAATGGAACATCGATATGAGATGAGTTGTTTAGTTAAATTCTTGGTTATTGTCTGAAGTTGTGGAATTTTGAAATATTTGAGATTGATTAATTGACATCAAAATGATTGTGTTACATAATGTTTATAGACATGCATGTTGAACGATGGATTTGTGTTTAGTTTTAGTTGAACATGTATTATGAGTTTTCGAAACCTATTATTAGCTCATAAGGTAGAGCATTTGTGCTATTGCATAAAACACGTGGTCCCTGTCACTAAAGGTGTATGTTAAGGGTCTAGGTGGTGAATTATTGAGGTTAGAAAGTTTTGGGATATTTAATGACAAAATTAATGAATAAATAATATAATTAAGTGAATTCATTTCATATTACTATTACATAAGTTTCCATTAGCAAATGTATTTCATAGTTTTAGTCAAAATCAACTCGATCATTGAAAATGATGATTAACGTTTTTACGTGACTAATGACATTGATGTTGAGCCAGAATGATTTGAATCATTCTAGAAATTGATTTTGATCAATTATATTAATATTACATAAATTTTCTGTCAAAATGTATTTCATAATTTTAGTCAATATCAATTCAATCATTGACAATGTTAGCATTTTATGTGACCAATGAGCTTGATTTTGAACCGGGATGATCTGAATGATTCTAGAAATTTATTTCGATCAATATATTACTGTTACATAAGTTTCCTTAGCTAATGTATTTTTATAGTTTTAGTCAAAATCAATTGGATCATTGAGAATAATGATTTGTATTTTATGTAACTATAACCAATGAGTTTGATTTTGTGCGGGGATGATTTGAGTCATTCTAGAATTTGATTTCTATTATATTAATATTACATAAATTTACTTACCAAATGTATTTCATAGGTGTAGTTATCAATTCGATATCATTGACATGATGATTGGCCTTTTACGTGATCGATGACATTGATTTTGAGCCGGGATGATTTTAATCATTCTAGAAACTGATTTCAATCAATTATATTACTATTACATAACTTTCATTAGAAAATGTATTTCATAGTTTTAGTCAAATTCAACTCGATCAGTGACAATGATGGTTAGCATTTTTATGTGACAAATGAGCTTGATTTTAAGACGAGAAGATCTAAATCATTATAGAAATTAATTTCGATCAATTATACTACTATTATATAAGTTTTCTTAGCAAAAGTATTTCATAGTTTTAATCAAAATCACCTGGATCATTGAGAATAATTAATGATTAGCCTTTAGCTAGGTGACCAATGACGTTGATTTTGATTTGGAATTATCTGAATCATTTTAGAAATTGATTTCGATCAATTATATTACTATTACATAACTTTCCTTAGCAAATGTATTTCTTTATTTTAGTCAAAATCAACTTGATCATTAATACTGGATACCAGTTTATGTGACCAATGATATTGATTTTTGATCCCGGATGATTTGAGACACCTTTTATGATACTATCCATGATTCTTCTTATATATATACCATGTAATTAGAATCTGATGTTAATATTTTGTTTTCAACTCACCTTATAAGGTATAGTTGTTACTATAATATGACTAACTCTCTTAAAATTATCTGAATGTGATACATTTGTCCTATGATATGAACTCATATATTATTAATTAAATAATGCTTCAACTTCATATCACCTTGTAGGGTATATAGGGTATAGGGTTTAGTATCTAGGACGCTCAAACAATCTAAGTGGAACACAGATATGAGAGGTTTTTTTTTTTTTAAATTCAATAGTTATTGTCTGATAATACTACACCTTATACGTATCATGTATGCGTAAAATATTTTATACGATTCTAGTTACAATTTGACTCATCTTGATATGTGATAATGATGTACATCCAAACCACTTATAGGTTATACTCACACTTGATATATAGTCAATATAAGTCATTACTTAATAGACTTTTACTTTGATGATTATTTGATTTTATATAACATAATTATATTATCTTTATTTCATTCTTCAAAAAGGTAATATTAATGTAAATACGTACCATTGTCTTACAATCCACCATTTTCATAGCTAAGGGTTAAAAGTTTCACTACTTTTTGGCTTCATAATTTAATGGACAAAAGCAAAATGACTCGTAAAACTGTCGACAATTCTTATTTGTTGTGATGTGTCGATGGTCGCCGCACTTCGGATCTTGGCTGCGTAGAACCGACCCCATCTCTTTTCTGCCTAGACGGGAGCTTATTTGGAGGCAGTGGGGGTAATTTGACGTTGATATATGTACATATGATTGTCTTACATTTGAAATGTCATTGCAAAAAAAAATATATTGCAACTTTTTCACAATATCAAGTTTTATCGGAAGTATTTCTTTTATAGTTTATAACCTAATGTTTTTATGTCTTATTTGAAGATGGATATCCATGTTCTTTTGTAAAAATATAAAGAAGGAAATTTGTATCTAAAATTATGAAACATAGTGAAAGTGTTAAACTATTTTATCATAACTTCTTTATATTTTTATAGAACATTTTATCATAACTTTATACTAAAGTTCCAAAAATTTTGGGATTTTCTGCTAACAATCGGTATTATTATGTATATATGTTATTTCGTATTACTAATTCAAATAAAATGCTGCAATATTTTTAGGAATCTCTGGGAACAACCAGGATTGTCAGCCAACTTTAACATTTATGATTTGCCATGCGTCCATTCCTCCACGGTTATGTCCTCAGCATTATGTATACTACCTGATTCCACGCTATAATTGACTCCTTACATGATATGTAAGGAGAAAAAAAAAATAGTGGTTAGCAATTTATTTCCATATCATTTGCTCATATCAATTATCTCTCTGTTGAAAACATTAACTCTACAAGTGCAATTTCACTAGATACTAGAATACTGTTGTTACTACAATTTAAAACATTCATAGACTGTTGTTACTATAATATAAAATATCCATGAACTGTTGTTACTACATATTTTAAAAAAATAAAATCTTTTTTTACTACTGTTCATCTTCTTCCTCGCAAGTCACAACAATGACGTGAAATTTTGGTTAACGCTACAGAACTTATGAAATTACTTCAAATGCTAAAAATGAAACTAAAAACTTACTCTAATTAGATTTTCCTTCTCAAACAATTTATCAATATAGTCCCGTATCTTGAATTTGAAGCCTCGGCGAACAATGTCACCGGCGTAATTGAGTTTCCACTCTCATTGACTCATGGGTTTCTCGTCAAGGGGTAGCTGACTTGCGCTAGTGCAAAAACCCAATAATTTTCGCCGATAATTACTCGTTCATATCAAAAGGGGAAAATCGTAGAACCTAAATTTCGCCGGAAAATTATTGTTTTCACCGGAAAATTAACTACACCGAAAATGACTAATTAAACCTCATTAATTTTAAATTACAGCCCTAAAACATTAATCAAGTTGAAAATGTCTTAATTACACTAAAATTTAACTTTTGGGGATTTTTAGGAGGGAAAAGCTCTCTTGTTTCCCCCCATTTTGTCAAATATATTCCCTCCCAATTTGGCCCATTTTCCCTACCATTCTCAATTTCATCTGCCACATGTCAAATTTTTAGTGGTCAAAAAATTGGGTATACTACCTTGTGAGTATACCAATCAGGGTCCTAAATACTTGGAGTCTTTCTTGAAGACAAGAAATTGGCATGACAACTCAGTTTTAGTACAATTTAACATTAATGATGTGGTAAAATAAGTGAAGGGCAAAGTGGGTAATTCATATCTATTGTAAAGCAACTAAATGTCTAAACCCTCGTTCTCCTTCTCTCACCCACAAACTCTCAGTCACCCCACAAACCCTCATGCACCCTCCACTACCGTCGATCCACCACCACCATAGACACAGTTGAGTCTCTTTCTGTCTTTCTCACCCAACTTTAGGGCAAGAACCACCCACTCCATCAACCCCGATCGATGTATCTGTCAGTAGCAATTACAAAAGAGTAAATCGATCGTAGCCGGATTTGCCGTTCTCGAAGTAGACAATCCGAGTTTGTGGAATCGACATTTTGAACTATTTCAGTCAGATACTTGAAGTTTTGGTGGAAAAATTTGCAACAAGCTAAAACTTACGTCTTAGGTGAGTGAATTTACCAAAATTAGGGTTTGTAGGTTGCTCATCCCCTTGCCCCAATTGGATAATAATTTTGAGAAATTATTGTATTTGAATGTTCCCCATGAATGAGCGATGGAAATCCGCATCCTCATCCCTGATGTTGGAAATCCCCATCCCTGAGCGTTGGAAAACTTCCCCATGAATGAGCGTTAGAAATCTCCTATTTATGTTTTCTTATAAATTTGACATGTCAATTTACTTAAATAATATAAATTGTTGTCCTTTGTAACATCATAGAGTAGTAACTAATTTATGTTTCCCCATAAATTTGACATGTTAATTTAGTTAAATAATAGAAACTGTAGTCATTTGTAAAATCAGAGAGTAGTAAATAAGATTATTAAAAAAAAATGTTCATCTATAAGTTGAATAGTTACTTAAAAATGATTATTGTAATACAATAATATGTATAAAGGTTTGTTCTGTTAGAAATTTGTGTGCTAATGTTGGGTGTTAAAAATTTATGTTCTGTTAGAAATTTGTGTGCTTATGTATGACTATGTATTATGCAAAGGTGATGAGTAGTGATGAAGAACCATTTCCATGGAAGGAGACATGTAACCCTGAAAGGGAAACATCTAGCTCTGAAAATGGTTCCACTAGTGATGATGAAGAGAGTGAGGAGGATGAGGGGAGAGAGAATGAGAATACTGTAAATGATAATGTAGACACCGCCAATTTGGTGGTTCACAATGATTTAGATGAGAATGATGATGCAGTTGTAGTGTTTGACACGGGGGAGGGTGGCAGTGGGGTTGGTGACAGTGGATTGGATGACAATGGTGACAATTTGGGGGGTGGGAATGAGATGGTGGAGCAGGTTTCTTTTGATTACTTGACCTTTGATAGTATTGACGACTCTATTGAGTATTTGCAACGTTATGCAAAGAGGCAGGGATTTGCTTGGGTGAAGTTTTCAATGAATAAGGATAAATTTAGTGAAGTGAAGTGTAGATTATTTGCATGTCACAGAGCCGGTAAGAGAGAACCTAAGAGTGAAAAGGGTGAGAGGCAGAAACCAATGACACAGATGGATTGTAAAGCACGTGTGGGATGTAGTAGACAAACTAATGGTAGATGGAAATTGATTAATGTGAAGTTGGAGTACAATCATGACATGGATCCACCCATGTCTAGATTTTTACCCTTACATAGAAATATTGTGAAAACTGCTACTAGCAAGGTCGAGTTACTTGAGGGTTCTGGTGTTGGGTCAGCTCAATGTGTGAACGTCATGGTAGATGAGCATGGTTGGCCTGAAAAAATGACTTGTTTGCCAAGAGATTTGACCAATCACGTTGGAAAAATAAGAAGGAAGCAATTAAAAGCAGGAGATGCAAATGTTGTGCATCAATTGCTTTTAAAGATGAAAAAATTATACCATGATTTTGTGTTTGATATTGATGCGGATGAAGATCGAGTCATACGAAGTGTGTTTTGGGTTGATGGTAGAAGTAGGGAGGCGTACAAGGAGTATAATGATGTTATTTCCTTTGACACAACTTATTTATTGAACAAGTATAAGATGCCTTTTGCGCCCTTTGTAGGGGTTAACCACCATGGACAATCAATCTTATTAGGATGTGTTTTATTGTACAAGGAAGATGTACCTTGGTTTGAATGACTTCTTAGGAAATGGTTAACAACAATGGGTAATGTAATGCCTGAATCTATACTAACTGACCAATGTCAAAGCATTGGTGGGGCAGTACAAAGCATTTTCCCTTTTGCAAGACATAGATGTGTTTGTGGCATATATTAACGAAGTTTCCCGAGAAGTGCAACTCATCCTAGGTATGATGAGTTGAACATTATTTTTAAGGATGTCGTGTATGAAAGCTTGACGAGGGAACAATTTGAGGACTCTTGGAAGAAGATGGTTGAATTTAAGTTGGAAGCTAAGGGTGACAAGTTTGTCGTTGTGAGATGTACTTGGTCTAGTTCACTATATCAAGGGAGGGAGAAATGGGTTCCAGTTTTTGTGAGGGATAAATTGTGGGCTGGCATGTCTTCGACACAAAGGAGCGTATTGATGAACGGTTATTTTAAAAAATATGTTCACATTAAAATGGCATTGAGGTCGTTTGTTTTGCGATATGAGTATGCATTGGGTCATAAGCTTGAGAGAGAGAAAAATGTGAATGCTGATAGTATGCATAGTACTTTACCTTGTAAAACCAAGTTTGGCATTGAAAGTCAATACCAAAAAGCCTATACTAGCAACATGTTCAAGAAAGTTCAGGATGAGTTATTAGCAATTTTGTATTGTGAGGTGGAGTTGGTTGCCGAAGGTGGGGGCAGTAGTTATTATAAGATGACTGAAGTGGAAGAGATCGGTGAAGGGAAGTCAATAACACGTGTGTTTAGTGTGACATTTGATGTGGCACTTACAGAAAGTAGATTGCATTTGTCAAATGTGGACATGGAAATGTATTTTGTGTAGACATGCGATGAAAGTGTTACAAAGTAGGAGAGTTTTATTGTTGTCAAGTAAATACATGTTGAATAGGTGGATGAGAGATTCAAATAGACCTTACACAAAAATTATGTTAGTTGGAGTTGGTGAAAAGTGGACTGTGGAGTTCGAAAGATTGCGTAGGTTGGAGAGGCAATTTTATGTGGTAGCTGTCGGAGCTATCAACCATGAAGAAAAGACTCTTTATTTGGAGGCAATTTTGGAGAATGTTGGTGGTAGTTTAGAAGATGGGTCATGGAAAAGGATGCAAGAGGAACCCTCAAGTACTGGCTTAGGGCCAGAAGCGTCTGGAGTTGACAAAGAGGATGAGAGCTCAGAATCATCCACGCGGCCGGGGTATCAAGATCCTCTGGTGGTGAAGACAAAAGGTAGACCCGGTACAAAGATACTTCTCCGTGGACATAATCGAGAGAAGCGAAGTCAAGCACTAAGAACTCGAAGTCAAGAACCACCAACAACCTAAAGTAAGAGGCAATAGAGAAGAGTACATAAAAGAAAGGAAAATGCCTACATGACTAGTTAATACATACTATATTAATATAAGGTTTGAGTTAATTGTTCTATTTGCAAATAACATCCGGTGACAACTCCTGAACCTTCTACATCCTATTCACGCCCTAGTCACAGCAGGATGGGTCAAGGTGTACCATGCACACCCTTGTCACAGCAAGGCAACAACCATCATATAATGCAACAATTTGTATGCAAACTAAACTCTATGTTAATCAAAGTTAATGACCAAAAGTCCTTGTTAATCCTGACATCTATGACTATTGGATGTAGGTTAAATATGGATCCCCTTCAACTGCAACGAATCTCCCACACTACCATGGCGGAGTAAGTGGTATTAATGGTACAAATGTACCACATGATATTTGAATGGTAAAGTATTATTTAATGGAGTTTATTTATTTATAATGTCATAAATCATTTTGAAAAGTTTGTTAACTTCATTGGATTGTTGATATTGTTATGCAGGGGAATTCGCCAAGATTGATGTCTGGATCAATGACAACATTTTTGCAAGAGCCATTGATACTTTCAAGGCCATCAGAAGATGCATCTTCTCAGAATTATTTCAATCATCAAATATAGGAGAGTGAATTGTGTTTGAGTGATCATTGATATCATGGATGTAAAATTGATTGAATTTGATGTTGGTGATTGGAAATGAATGTGTGATTTATTTAAACCTATGAGTATTAAACAATATTAAACATTGATGTTGGTGATTGAATATGAATGTGTGATCATTGGTATGTCATGAATAAGGACATTGACAAGTCATGAATGAAGTCATTGTCAAGTCATGAACGAAGGCCATTAGCCGTTCATGAATAAGCCCATTGGGAGGTTATGATTAAGTTCACTGGCAGGTCATGAATGAGACTATTGGCAGTTCATGAACCGAGGCCATTGGCAAATCATGAATGAGGCCACTGGCAGGTCATGAATAAGGCAATTGGCACGTAGGTAATGAATGGAGCCATTAGCAATTCATGAACGAAGGCCATTGGCATGTCATGATTAAGACCATTGGCTGGTCATGAATGAAGCCATTGGCAAGTCATGAAAGTATAAGTTGTATGTTTGAATAAAAGTGTAAGCAAAAGAAAGCAATAAGTTGCACAAACAAATCGAAATCAAACACCATCCAACAATTAAGACACCATATAGTTACTAAATGATAAAATCTAGAAGTTATGAAGAACAATCAAATTATAAAATTTTACAACAATATTCCATCCACACTTTCCTCACATTCCAAATGAGATCATCAACGATAGAGAACTCGTTCTATAGAAAGACCTGTGGGAGGGGTCACGACATGAAAAAATGGTGACATACATCTCTTGATTATGCGCCCTCCTTCCTGGAGTCAACTGGAAGACACATACATCGTTTTGCTCTATAGTGTTGTCATGTATAAATTGAGACCATCCCTTGCTCAACCTGCAACCGCCTTTGGAAGTCCATACCACTCCAACCTTCCATGTTTTCTGAGTTGTATACACCCGCAACACTATCTCGTGAGGTCCAGGGATCATATTATCCACTGCCCATGTCTTTGGAATTTGCTGAAAAATGTGAAACATAGTGAATTGTAAACCCATAAACCACAATTGTTTACTGTGTTGATTATCATACAAAAATCATAAAACTAATACTTAATAAAAAAACATACCAAATATATTCCGATATACACATGTGATGTTCCCATTTGGATCATGGTAGGTGGTTGAGGTGGGTTTTCCATCCTCTCGACAAACCTCTGAGCAAGGAAGTATGTTGCGTTTATCTCTTCTTGGGTGACTGGTCTCCTGTTTGATGAGTGGAGGATTCTAGAGTTTCTGCCTACATATGCACCTGTAATTTTAACATGTATCATAATTGTTTCCAATATATGATAAATAAATTGAACTTTTATGCATTAAAGTGAGAGAAATAATACTTCTCCGACGAGGACGGTGGACCTCCAAATTTGGTGGATCTTCAAAGTCCCCTGAATCACCATCTTATTCATCTTCCTCTCCATCAGAGTCGTTTGAAATGGAGACAACCATTTTCTTAGGACTTCCTACTTGGTTAAGGTTTGAAAATTCACCATGGAAGTATGTATGGCCTTCCCTTGACGGTTCATCAGTTGAAGAAATGCTCATGACAGAGAAAGACTCACACATATCATTATCATTATCAGTTTGTTCAATAATGTTCACACTGTCATCATGATCATTATTAATTTCCACATTATCCTCATTATTGATTTCCATATTTTCATCATTATTTTCAGCAGCATGCAACCCATCACAAGCAGATTCATCAAATATGTTCACAACCAAATTAGATGGAGTACGTAGTAGATGAAAAATTAGAAACCAACCAGGTTTGAGACCATGATCATTTACGAATGAAATTCTCCCCTTAGTGATATAGATATATTCACCCCTTTTTTCCATTACCACATTACATGATTCTCCAGTTGGGTCGTGAAGAATCTCATTTGTGCCAATGCGATGGCCAAATTCTCTGGTGAAACACTTTGGAATACGCTGCAAGAATGAATAATCTCCACGATTATAAGCTAAAATATGTGTATATATCATAAAAATTTACTTGACACTTGAATAAATTTACTAATTCTTGCTCATAATGGCCAGGAACCATGGGTTGGAAATATCGAGCTCTATCATGTGTAATTGGCATATTGTCGTCCAAAACTATAATTTTCATGAATGATATTTACATTAAAATCAACTACTATGCTCAACATACATACAAATAATCAAAATGAAACCATGTAACGTCACATAAATAATCAGAAAATTCAAAATTAGCAATATACTTATTTTTGACAAAAATAAAAACTAAATCTTCGAATATAAATATATCAATGACTAATTATTTAACCCAATATATTTGTAATGCAAAATTAACGTAAGAAGTGTAATATGAATGGACTAAAACTAACCTTCATTATTCCAAAATTTATAGCAATTACGAAAATTTATTAGCAATTTAATCAAGAATTGAAAATTAAGGAGGAATAAGGAGCATACCTTGATAGATCTTTGATTGTGGGTTGAAAATGGAAGGTCTTTGATTGTGGGTTGGAAATGGATGTAAAGGGCGATTTTGTGAAGGGAGAATGGGGTATGGTAAATGGCGGTAAGGTGAAGGGGAGAATGGGGGTGAAAGGGGTGAAATGGAGAATGACGGTGGTTTAGTAGTGAGTGAGAAATAATGAGTGAAAAATTAAAAAAGAAACATTTTTGCATAGGTATTTGCTAGTTTTGGTCGGTTCTTGCGAGGTACCCGCCAATGGGTGGTTTTCAAAATTTCAAAATGTACATATAAAATTATCTCAATGAAAATTGTACTACAATAATTATATATGTACTATACTGGATTATAATATACAAACTGCTATAAATTTGTACTAAGGCCACTACAATTGCACCAACTTTTTCGTCAAAAGTAACTACATACAACATTGAAAGTTCCGCCCACCTTATGAAATTTGTACTAGAAGAACAATATATATGTACTATAAGGGTTTACAATATACAAACTGCTATAAAATTGTACTAAGGCCACTAGAATTGTATCAATTTTATCCTTAAAGATACTAACTATAGAGAACATTGAGAGTTGCACCCAAACTATAGGTGGCAGTAAAAACAAGCCCAAAAACTGATGATATTTACTGAATTAATAAACCTTAAATGGTGTAATCGTTATCACCATCATTTTCATGGGGTAACCGTTAATCATGCATCAATATCATATTACCATTCATACTGAAATAATAAACCTTAAATGGTACATTAAAAATTATATATAATTAATACTAATGTTTACTAATACATATGTGTTACTAATGTTTTTCAAATTCTATTTAAAGATGTTTTATTTCCACCATTACCACCATAAAACTCATTATCACTATAATGACCAATAACGTCTAATTAGAGCCGCACTACTCTAACATGCTATTGAAATTGCTTTTTATCGCTTATTATGAGGTTTAATAATACATAAGTGTTACTAAGTTATTTCAAATTCTATTTATAAATGTTTCATTTCTACCATTACCATCATTAAGACTGATTATCACTATAATGACCAATAATGTGTAATTAGAGTCAGACTACTCTAATATGCTATTGAATTGCTTTTTATCACTTATTATGAGATTTAATACATAAGTGTTACTAAGTTATTTTTAATTCTATTTATAAATGTTTCATTTTCACCATTACCACCATTAAGACTGATTATCACTATAATGGTCAACAACGTCTAATTAGAGATGGAATAATGTAAGTCAATATTGAAATTGCCTTTCATCACTTATTATGAGATTTAATGCATAAGTGTCATTAACTTATTTCAAATTCTATTTCAAATGTTTCATTTCACTATTACCACCATTAAGACTCATTATCACTATAATGACCAATAACGTCTAATTAGAGCCAGACTACTCTAATATGCTATTAAAATGACATTAACCTCCAACGTTAACACAATCTAAAATGGCATTAATCTCCAATTCTTTGTTGGTTTGATTATTGATTGTGAATTTCTTTGTCTCTCTTTCCTTGTTTGATCCTCTTAGTCAATTGCATGTTTTGATTATTATCCCCAAAACCCCAAAATTTGGGTTTGGATTTTTGCTGGATTATCGTTGAATTATTATGTGATTTGTGATTTGTGATTTGCGCTATTTGAAGATTATTGTAGTTTTGTGGATGTGAATTGACAGAACAACATTGTGATGTTTAAATTGCTGCTAACTGTGTAACACCATGAAAATTAGGTATGGGTGTATAGCAGGGTCACTTGTCCTTGGTTTTCAAGGCAATTTATTTGTCATATCTCAAGTAGTTGATGAAGGGTTGAAAATTGGGTACTTCTTTCCAATGTGGAATTCACCACATACATCCTATTTTGGAAAATGAACATTATCTATTGTTGCATTATCTAACTTAATCTTGCATTTACATATCTAGGAATGCTTATTTTGAATGTACAAAAAAGCTGTTGGGGGCTGAAATCCTTAATAATTTCTACTTCTTATCAGATTCTCACTTTCATGTTGGTTGGACAAGTTGACAGTAATCTCTATAGAAAACTATGGATTGGCCTTCTTCTCTTTGGAATTCCATGACTTCCAACTCACTTATTTGTGAAATTTATCACTTATGGTATAATTTAGGAAATTTATCTCGTTTTATGCTTTGGTTTTGAAAATCTGGAGAATATTGGTTTGATCCTTGGTTTGTGAATCTTGGTTATATTTTTCTACTTGCTGAATCATTTGTGAAAGCGTTGAACTATTTAGTCGTACAAAGCGCTGAATATGTTGAACTAGTTTGGATTTTGTTGATTTACATGTGCATATGTGAAATTATTCCCTAAGCATAAATGTATTTTTTAAGATTCATCTAAACATGGTTGATAATAGGAAGAAAAGGGGCTCCAAAGACCCCAAAACAAATACCAAACCTAAAGTTATTTCCCCAACTAAATCTTATGGTATTGTGTTTAAAGATGACAAACAAAAGGAGAGGTATAACTCCATTGTAAAACGCAAGATTGTCTCTACACGATACATGGATGATACTCTTGTAGTTTGTATGGGTATAGATCTAAATGAAATGTTTGCTAGAATTGAGTGGAATCAATTTGTGAAAATGAAATTTTCTACTTATGAGAGGCTCACTTTGGAATTTCTAAGTTTGGTTGAATCTATTGTGTTGAATGTTGATGGTGTTGAGGAAGAAGGGGTAAAAATAAGATTGTTTAATGTTGATGTTGAATGGAATATGGTTAGATTTAATGCTGTTTTGGGGTTTCCAATTGGAGGGTGTAGGAAATAAAAACATGCTGATTTTGATGTTTTGAAAGTGTGGGAGTCAATTACTCTTGAAAATAAAATTTCAAATAAAGGGGGACAAGCTAGTTCAATCCAAAACCCTTGTTTTCGTTATGCCTAGAGGGTTATGTCTAATACGGTGTTTGGGCGAGGTGGTAGTGATGGTCAAGTAAGGGCTGATGAGCTATTTTTATTATGGTGTATGATGAATGGGCACAAGGGCCCTGTTCTTTTCGTCGATTCCATGCTGCATTCCGTTCCATTCCGTTCCGTTCCAATCTGTTCCGTTCCGCGCCGCATTCTGTACTTCATTTTGTCTCACATATTTTTGAATTATCCGCGCCGCGCCGTTCCATTCCGTTCCGTTCCTCACCGTCCCGCACCATTCCGTTGAAGAGAACAGGGCCAAGGTTGATACATTTTATTTTATGATAAGTCATATGGAGAAAGTGGGGACAAAGAAAGATGGTGATATTGTAATAGGTGGGTTGATTACACCTATAGCTATAGCTTTAGGGTTTGAGGAAGAGGTTAAGAAACTTGAGGAGGTACAAGGAAACAGTAGGCTAGATCAAGAGGCTTTAAGCGCCATGAAGATATTAGTGAAAAAAGGGGATAAATATTATTGGAACTTGAAAGACAAATCATAAATCTCCCTAATAAAGATAAGTTGACAATAAACAAATCAGAGAATTGGAGGATGGACAAAAACTGGACTTTGGATAAGCCACAAGATCCTACCTATGATTTTACTGCATTTGATCTGAAATCCAATTCCAATAGGTCAAATGAGGAAGATAGGTGATACGTGTCGTTTGCGCATACAAATTAAAACCTTATTTCTACCTCAAGAAAATAATAAATATAGTATATGGCAAATAAGGGTCGATCCCACGGCGAGATTAGTAAAATAATAAACTCACAAATTATTTAATCTTAGCCAACACAAGTCTAAACGTGTCCAAGTTACTCAAATGGAATACAGACCAAGTAGAACTCAGTCCACTTTTTTTTTAGTTATATGACAACACCTGTAAGTACTTGAAAACCATCTGTATACACAAGAATTTCAAATCAAAAGTAGCAGACCACAACTATAGCTCAAAGCTACATAAGATCAACCATTTGAGCACAAAGGAATGTATATTTGTAGTCTCCGTAACTAACCACTTGGCACAATCAGCTATCTTTTTTTCCCTAGCTTTAGGAAACTCAAAAACAGCAACTTGCAAGTGCAAGTTTCTGATCTGAAATTTCGGATCAGTTTCTCTTCATATATATAAGCAAAAACATCTTTTAACATGCATAAAACGAGTCCTACTCGATCTGAATTGCTGCTACTACATGTGTCCTGGATGTTAATAAGGCTTACAACATTTTAACATGGGGAATTCAGAGTATATCATGCAATTATCAAGTCTGAATTCAGCAGCAGAAACAACACTATAACACCCCAAATGCATCATTCCGGCTCACATATACTTAAGCAAACTTAGTGACAATTGCTGCACGCATATTAGGCTTATTAATCATCGAATTCAACCCAATTAATATGCAAGAAGAAGTCTGAATAAGATGAACGAAGGTGGACAACATGTCCGAATTTTGACAGCAGGAAAGAGTTTTACTTTTTATCACTTAAAAGCTAGAAAGAAAGCACAAAGGAACACTTCTGAATTCTAAATCTTATGGCTCCGATTACTTAATATCTAAGTCCATTAAAACATAAGAACAGGATTTAAATTCATATCACAACCAGCAACCAACAACAAAAGGTAGTGGGACTAAAGTGGAAAACTTCACAACACAAGCCAGAACAAATTCAGATTTAGTTTTTATACGAATTCAGTCTGTAAGTAGAACGCATATGTCTAAATCACTAGGAAATAAGTCCGAACAGACTGTTAACTTATCTGAACACTCGTAGATTAGTATTCAGTTCAGACCGAAGAGTGTTCAGAACTCTAACGCACATACACAGTAGATTGGGGGGTGTTTTGATTGGTAGACAAAAAATATAAATATAGACAGAAAGCAAAACAGAACTAATCTAATTCTTCCTAGTCACCAGGGAAGCAAATAAGTTGGCAGCAAGATAAATTACTCAGTTCAGAGCAGAATATCTATGACTTCAGCTCTAATTCAATAATTACAAGGCATTTAGATAATAAGTTGACTGTAGAAACTCTATACGATAGACTTTCCCTATTTCCTTTCTATCATCATTGAATCACATAAAGAACAAAGGAAACATCACCAACTCTAGCCAAACAACATGCCCAGCCATGAATCATTCTAGCTAGATCATGTATACCCTAGTTTAGACCTAAGCACTTGTGAGGGTACCTAATTAAACTAGTTGCTACTTAATTATTGCTATAGACCAGCCTAGAACAATAGATAAGCAGTAGTTCTAACAATCACACATGAAACGGTACCAAGAAACACATGTAAAAATCAGAACTTGAACAAATTGTACTCAGATATAACATGAATACCAACTAAACCTTGCATTCATTAAAATAGTAATCAAAACCAGAGAGTAAGCTATAAAACATGGGTTCAGGCATGGAAAGTAAACGTTACAAAAGATAACGAAAGATAAGAGACTTATGCGAATTGAGTACTCAAACACCGTTCTTGTCAGTTTGCTGCGACACAAACCTCACAAGCCGCGTCTGCTTCTTCCGTCGATCATGAACCAGCCCGTAACCTTCGGTTGTCTCTGTTCTTCGTCCCCTTTGCACGTTCCTTCCAGCCCTCACCTTTCTCTCTCTATTACTTGTGAAAACAGTAGCAAAATTAATGGGAATTCTTGCTTGATAAATTCTAAACGCCAATTGCTCCTTTTTATAGTAGAGGTAGACATCTTTTTTTTTTTGGGTTGAATAGGATCCCAAATCTCAGCAAAAAATCTTTCTCTAATCTTTCATATAACAGAATTTGGAAAGAGCATATGAGACTTTCTCTAAATCTCCTCTTGAACGTATAATTGGGTTGCCAGAATATAGAAATTGAGATCTCTGGGTTCTGGGCAGAATTTGAGTTGTCTTGCTCTCAAAGGTTGAGCGAGCGGCTGTTCTTTTTGCCTGATTTTTCCTTATGCTGGAAAGAGTGGCCGTTACTCCGCTTCTGGAGTATTTTACATGTGCAGGCCTTTGTCTCACTTGGTCATTACCTATTAATGTAAAATAACATCTAATTAAGCCCAATTGAATAAAGAAATACAAAATAAACAGAATGAGAGTCGTTGATCAGAAACTGTAATTACAAACTTCAAAACCTCAATGACTACAGGAAAAAATGGCTAAATTAACAAGATAAAAATATATAAATTATGCACTTATCAATGGGAAATGGTGGAGGGTGATGCACCAACTAACAAAGCCAATTCAGGAGAAACAGGAGGATATAGGAAGGCTTAAGAGTGGGCTGAAGGTTATTTTTGACAAAGTGACAGAAGTTCAATCTACGGTGGACAAACTTGAATGGATGGTTGAAAGGGTTTACAACTGGCATCACTCTCAAGGGCATTTTGGACTATCCAAACTATAGGTAATGTCATTTTGACAATCATTTATTGTTTATATCTATTTGATAGTAAATAATGAAATTTTCCTTCTTACAATGCTGATTATTTATACATTTACAGTGACTTGAACTTGGATCATTCATATTTGGAAGATCAAAGGTTTCAAAGTAGTGAAAGCTGTGGAGCATATCATAATTTTGTTTCGGGAACTTCTTTTTGTGAATATGTGTACATATGTATAATTGGCACAACTATTGGGTACGTCTTCTTTGAAAGAATAAAACCAAGGATTTGAGCTTTTGTCCCTTGGAAGTACTTCCATTACCTTATCATGGATTTGTAATATATGAAGTAACATTATAAAGTTCTGATCTTTCTCTTCTCCTTCTAAGTTAATACATTAAAGACCTTGTGAAAATATCTATATGCTTCTTAATATGCATTTGAAGACTATGTGCTCTGTGGCGGAGCTAGGGGGTGTCAAGGGAGACCCCTTGCTCCCCCACTCCCACCAATTTTTTATTTATTTATTTGGTAAGTATATTATTTACTTATTTTTTAAATTTTTGCACTCCCATTGCTACTCCTTTGGCTCCGCCACTGCATGTGCTATCATTTAACATTGTTAGTTGAACTGCAGCTGAAAGTGGAAAAAAAAGGATCATTTGTTGATGTTACAGGAGATTAACTAGATCCTGTTCTAGGCATCTCAATTTTGACAGTCTCATGCATGATTATTTACAAATCGGTTCGGAATTTTCTTAAAATCTTGAACATGTATGTTTCCTACAGGGATTATTTGCTCCTTTACATGATCTTTCATAAAAATACATAATGTATGTACATGCATAATGTATGAATCTCCAAATGATAACACAAATAAGGCTATATTGCCTTTTTCATTTATACATAATTAGGTAGACTTGAGATTGCAAATACAACTGAAAACAAATTATCCCCTCAAACACATTTCACATCCATTTCACATCGTCCTCTAATGATGAATTGCTAAAATCAGAGCCACCATTATGAAGAAAGCATAAAAACCCATCTTACAGACATTTTGAACTTTTTCAACAACTGCATCTACCTTCGTCCCCATCTTTAGAAGCTCTCCCACATTGTTTGCATCCACACCAGGTAGTTGATTATTGGTCCTAGCCTTCACACCTGGTTGACATTTGTTGTGCCTAGCCTCCAAAATAGCAATATCATCGCAAGTGACAATAGGATAAGGTGGTCTAATGATATGCTCATTACCAACCCACTTCCAAAAATTACACTTTTCACATTTGAAATAAGGGTAATTGAGATTCTTGGCGGATCCACTTATTATTATATCAGCATGTCACGGTGGACTACAATAACATGATTGTTTCCTAATCTTCATTCCACATGGATCCACCCATTGATGGGTGTTGGATGAGGATGAATTTACGAGTAGATTGTGGAAGAATATGAGTGTGATGAAAAGAAGGAGGTCAGTATCAGAGGTTATGACAAAATAATTGGAAACCCAGGACATAGGTCTATTTATAACCCCAACAAAATACATGGTAAAAAAAAAAAAAAAGAAACTTCACAAAACTACATGTGTAAGGATAATCTAATATTTAACTCTATAAATAGGGTATCCTCTACTAGTATAATGTGCAACAAACAAACCCAAATTATCGAAAAAAGACATCTAGTGGTGCATCAAGTAGAGAACAAAATCAAATTGATGAAGGTAAATACACTACTCTTTAATATGTTAAATATTTGTTTTGTTTATATCATAACCTCCATTTTTTTACCCTTGTTAGCAAGAAAGCGTTCATCTTTACAATCAAGACGATTGTACAATGGAAAGGTGAAGGAAGAGGTTGTACACCTATTTCAGAGATTGCATGACAAGTTTCACGTAAACCCATTCAATTGTGGTATTGAACCCGTTGCATAGACAAAGGTGTAGTAGGGATCACCACACGAAAAATGTTTACATGCATCTCTTGATTTTATGGCGTCCTCCCTGGAGTCAACTCAAACACACAGATATCGATTTCCTCTAGATCATTGTCACGTACAAACTGGGCCCATCCCATCCTTATCCTGCAACCGCTGGTACTGTGTAATACATGAAAATATTTTCGACTAATTAACCCTGTGCTAGTACTAATATATAATATAATAGTCTAATTAAACCCTTATTAATTTTTCACTTTCTTAACGAGGCCTATTATTATTTTCAGCTAGATATCCACATAGAAAATAAAATATTATTATTTGTGATATATAAGTAATTTCTATAAATAGTATTTTACTAAAAAGAATTAGAATGATTATTGTTATAAGTATTTACGTTAACTTCTTAAGTAAGCTAGTAATAGTGAGAATTTAGATAATACACCTACTTATGGCAAGACTTGTCACGTGTCGCGGAACGGGGAAGGATTTACCACTAAACCACTGCGTGTCACAAGCATAGCAAGCCACTTATTTTTGTTAAGCTAATTTCCTTCTTAATCTCATTTAATTGCATGTAACACTATTCACTTCAGTGAATATTTGCTACTTGTCATCTTACCTCTACATTACCATCCATTCCACATATATATACATACACCTGACTCTTTTCCACATAATTCCTTCCTACTTGCAAAATACTCACATTCTCTAGAAATAAAACACAAGGAGCCGTGAGACTTAGCAAAACTCATGCCATACTCCATCGATCACCACCGTTCTTCATTTTCCGCTTCGTAGCTTGAGCATCTACACTTGCATGTCTCATAATCTTTAGCTAGTTTCTTCACCTATCAAGTATTAAGGTACATGTATTTCCTTTGTTCAACTACCCATTTCTTATTGAATTCTTACCTTCATTTATCTAATTAATTTGTTCTTGTTTGTTGATATTTCTTGATCGTTAGATCACCCACAAGTTTCGACACCGACGTCCGACACCGAACCGAGCCGAAACCAAGAGAATCTTGCACCTCACGGTATTAAACATTCTCACTTTAATTTCGTTGAATTATAGTTCCAATCGATCATAGGGACATATAAACTAGCTAGAAATCATGCCTAGGACATGTTTAAGGACGATCGGTTGTGAAATCGGAGGCCGGATCCACTTCGTTGTTGTATCCCAAGTGCTGGCCAAAACCCAACGTGATTGCATGTAATAGTAGACAAGGGGGATTATTACTTCACAAGCATTAAATATGTTTATCAATGGATTATGGGTCACCTAGTGATTTACCCACTAGTGGGAAGTGATATCTAAGGTTGCATGTAAGCCGGATTAGACTAATTAACGGCGAGTTAAATTACTGATTATATCGATTATGGGTGAATAGTTGAATGACTAGTATTTCTTAATTTTTCATTAACTAGGAGCTACGTCAAGCGCTCACTAGCTGGAAAACGAGGAGACGAGGTAAATACATGTCCACCACCTCCCCCGCGGCTGATACGGACTAACCAGATAACCACCGTTTTTACAAAAATTATGTGCTAGCTGCCTATTATGTTTTTGAAGTATAGCGTTGGTTGTTTACCACTAAGAAAGATAAAAGCATGATAAATGGCATTGTTTGGTGTTCTTACGTAAAAGTCTTATATACTAGTATTTGCCTACTTGTTTTGTTCAGTTGCCGTAACTAGTGAAATGATGTCCATATTTTATGTGAGCTAGTTATATGGAAACTATAAGGTGTTAACTATATAGTACAAGTGATTATTTCAGTATATAAATTTTTATATGACTTACAGAACAAAATCTGATCAAAAGGTCATTTGTGCATATATCTTTGTTTAGCTGCTATATGAGCTAATCCTGCTTATTCCGCTGCGAAAAGAATATTATATTGTCGTTAAGCAGGCTTAATTTCCGGGGTGTTATATACTGGTCCATTTCACTCGAACATTCCACCGTTGCGGACTTGAATGCACCCGCAATACAAAGTTGTAAGGTGCATGGATCATATTCTCCATTGCTCACTTCTTTGGAATATTTTGCAAAGTATGAAATGAATATGTAAGTAGAGGGAGATCATGTCAATATGCATACAATAAGCATTCAAATTTACTTAGTGAAAGACATACATACCAAATAAACTCCAGTAGTGTACACATGTGTTTTTTTCATTTGGATCATGATAGGAGGTTCAGGCCGGTTTTCTATCTGGTTGACGAATCGTTGAGCAGACCGGTATGTTGCCTTTATGTCCGTTAAGGTGACTTGTCTCCTGTTGGATAAGTGGATAATCTTGGAACTAATAAGTGCATATGCTATGCACAAGTTAATAATTAGTCTTAAAAACAAGTGATAATTTTATGTTTTACTTCAAATAATGATCATATTTCAACTGATTATATCATAAAAAAGTGAAAGATAGACCTAAGCTAAAATAAACACGTATGCATTTAATTTATAGAAATAATACCTCTTGGGGCTTTTCGAGGACCCTCTCCATCAGAGTTTGCTGAGTCTTCATCTCGATCACCATCAGAGTCGTCTGAAATTTCTATTTCCGTTTCTCTAGATTGGCCTAGGGCGGAAGTTAGGGCAAGGTTTAAAGATTGGCCCTGGAAGTAAGACTTGCCTCCCGTGTATGGGTCATCAGTAGATGAAATGCTCAACACGATGAATGAGTTAGACATATCATTGAATTCATTCATCTTATATCCAACAAATTGCACACTATCACCACTATCATCAATGTCCACATTCTCATCTTTTTTCATCATTTTCATGACTAAGTTCTACATTCTCATCATTAGCATTCAATTCCATATTATCATCATTATCATCATTTTCTTGAGCATGATACAACACTTCACAGGCATATTCATCAAATATTTTCACACAAAATTAGACGGAGTACTTACAAGATGAAAAACTAGGAACCAACCAACTTGGATTTGATGATCATTGAAAAAATCAACCTACCCTTCAGTAGCATGTATATTCACCCCTCCTTTCAAACTTAACATACCATAAATCACCATTTCTGTCATGAAGAATCCCATCCCTAATAATACGATGGCCAAATTCCCTCGTGAAACTCTTTGGAATAGGCTCAAAGCATGTCTAAAATGAAATATCAGTAAAAGATCCTATTATATATATCTTATATATATATCTCATAAATAGTGTCAACTTACTAGTTCTTGCTCAAAAAATTCGGGAACCATGGCTCTGAAAAATCAAGCTCTATCGTATGAATTTGCCATATTTTCGTCTCTAACTACAATTTTCATGAATGAAAATGACATTTGAATTAAGAGTAAATGATAATCCACAGCAAATTAAACTCATTCATCCTCCAAACATCATTGCCTATAATAATTATAGTATGTTACTAATCATGAATAATAGAGACAACATACATTTATATAATCGACATACAACATAACTTGATTAATAATTATTTACAAATTTAGCAAAATAACAATGTAAATACAACATATATTTACTAACTAAATATTAAACCGTAAAAATAAATTAACTACAACTAAATATTAGCAACATAACAACGGAAATACCACTAAAAATTATCAAACATTGTTTCAATAACAAATGACTAATTACGAAAAATATACATGATGTGAAAAATAAGGAGGAATTAGGAACATACCTTGCTGGATCTTGAGTTGTGGGAAGAACTTGAAGATGGAGGTAAGAGGCGTGAGATGAGAGAATGAGGGTTTGGTTGAGGATGGAGGTAGTGTATTAGTGGAGTGGGATGTGTTATTGGTTTTATTGAGAGAAGGAAAAAGGAACAAGGAGAAATATTACAAACATTTGCATAAGGGCAACCGAAAGTTGGTCGGGTATTGGGAGGGGTACCCGCCAATCGACGAAGAGGTGTCACTTTAACAGATTAAAAAATTGTTCCCTAATTTGTACTAACTGTTCCCAATTTGTACTAAATGTTGCCAATTTGTAGTAATTTTTATCCATTTGTACTAGCTGCTATAAAAATGTACCCAACTTACACCAAATTGTACTAAAGTTTGTGGAAAAATAAGATAAATAATTTAGCATAGTAACGTCCGCCCAGAGTCAAATGTCGTGATTAATGTCATTAGCAAGTGATGGTGTTTAATGCCATTAGAAGGTGGTGATTAATGCCATTAGCAGGTGATGGGGTCTAACTTATCATGATTACTATTATAAAAGTGTATAGTGTGTTTTTCAAAATCTAATGAACTAAAACTGTATAGTGTGTTTTTCAAAATCTAATGGACAAAGTGAGTGTAATTCATTAGGATCGTTTCGAGTGATTACTAGTTTAGGTAAATACACACATTTTCTAATTACATGATTTATGCTTTTAAATATGGTTTAATTGTTGTTAGCCTTCTTAGATAGACAATGGCTCTAACATTAATATTGGGTTGCAGGGAAAACTTGATGAAGAGTGATGAGTTGGTGATGAAGACTAATGAAAAGTGATGAGTTTGTGATGAAGACTGTTGCTTTCTAAAAAAAAATGTTTAGCTATCATTCCTAAGTGACGTTTAGCTGTCATTCCTAAATGTTGTAAATCATAAGTGAACTTGGTCAATGTTATCTCTTACCCCTAACCCCTTATTATGTTGTTTGGATTTACTTCAATTCGATGTTGAGGTTGTTCAGCAGAACTACTCTACTGTAACTTAATTTTATGGATTGATGCTTTTATTATTACCTAAGAACTTGGAAAATTAATATGAATGTTAAGCATTGGCCATAGAATAATCCAGTACATGATAATTGTAGTTTTCCATGAATCACTTATGGAAACCTCCATTATGGAAGAATTCATGACTAAGTTTTCGACACCTCCATTATGGAAGATTTTCATGACTAAGTTATGGAAACCTCCATTATAAAGATTTTGATGACTAAGTTATGGAAACCTCCATTATGGAAGATTTCCATGACTCATTTTTGAAAACCTCCATTATGAGGATTTTCATGACTCAGTTGTGAAAATGACTATTATAAAAAAAAGTACATAACTATGTTGAGGCAATGTCCATCATCCAACTGTTTCAAATTACCAAAACTATACAAAAGCCTTAAAATCACACAGGATACTAGGACTAAAGGTCCTCTCTCATCTATGAACTACATGCTCTGATAAAAGACGCAACTCATGAACTCCTTTTATCGTATACATATTAACTTACATAGTCCATAAGATAAACTAACTCATGAACTCCTTTCATTGCATAGATACAACATACATCGCTTTTCACTATATTGAAAGAGACAATTCATTGATTACGTTGATCTTGGGATGGAGCATACAACTAGCATTTGATTTGGGTTTCATTTTGTGTTCACTATTAAAGTTTCAATGCACTATAACAAGTTGTAAAAGTACAAAGAACTAAATATTGTGTACAAAACTTGAAACAAATGTACTAAATTATTCATTTTTTCACCCAAACAAAATTGTTTTCGAAAATAGCTATTTCTCACCCTCACGTAAAAAGTTCATAATTATGTATGAAGGAGATGAGAAATTTAAGGTTCAATTTTACTTTACTTGATAAAGCATACAACAAATTCAAAGCACATCAGGTCAAACATGCTACACTTAGCTTGGTCAACCGTCATGTTCAATTTATTTGTACTAGCATTATGCTATTTCTACAACTTTTTAAATTAAATTGTACTATTATGAAGTGATTTCTACAACTTTTAATCAAAGTGTACTATTATGAAGTGATTTCTACTAAAATATAACACAAAGTTTTAAAAAAAGTAACACACGAAAGCAAAGCGTTGCTCATCTCCTTGAATTAGGTTTTCATTGTCCGCCCATTTTCCTATTAAAAAACTATACTTCATCAATTTTACAACACAACCAAAATTTTAACACTTAACTACAATGTTCTAAAACAACTAAGTCATGGACAAATTCTCCATTGGTTTCCATGGCTATGATACTTCCCCCATTGCTGCACCTGCTGATTCTGGTTTTTTTACAAACTTACTGCATTATGTTTAGTAATTAGTACATTATTTTGGACATTTAGATAAAGTTTATTTCTCTTAGTACAATTGTTGATAGCAAAGTCAATTTCTCAAGCTGATTTTCTTACATGTCAATTTGATGGTTTAATACAACTTTAAAATCAAATTAGTACAACATTGCTGAATTTGTCAAAGTCAATAGTACAACTTCACCTAAATATGACTACAAGTTTAGGAACCCATTGTTCGTCTAAATTGATATTATTTTGTACTAATATAATTATTTTACTTTTATAATAAACTACTAATTATTTCAATGTTTTCCCACCTTAGACAACAACTTTGTGAGTTCATCATTCTCTCCCCGGTCGTTGAAGAAACTCTACCGGGCAAGCAGTCAAGCTCAAACTACCCTTGACGTGAAGTGTACGAGTTCCTCCATCGGTTGATGTTTGTGATGACTAAGAAGGATATTGCTGAGTTGTTGGCGTTGGACGAACCCCTTTTCAATGTTATGCGGATCTTGGATGGAACGCGTGACATTTCTCCTATTCCGAAGACTCGGCTCGTTAATGGAGTTGGTGGAAGTTATGGGCCAAGTCCAGGTGAAGGCAAAAGAGAAGGAAAAAATCAAGGGGAAGGGAAAAGCATTGTTTGTTGATGATGATTCGGTTGCAAAACCGAAGTCAAAGGGCAAATGCAAATGAGTCCACATTGATGATGACGACATTGTCGATCTTTGCTCCAAGCCCGGCGGCAACTAATGGCATTTGTGGAGTACCTCTTCCCGTCTAATATCAAGCTACTTTACTATTCCCTTGTATGGAATATGACGTTTGTTGAATGGTTAATTTCTAGGTGTTGTTTTACCCTAAATGATGTGTTTTTTTTATGTCTTAATTTAAATATTTTGTGTTGTATGTTGAACTAGTAAATTTATGAATCAAAGATTGGGGGAAGTTGGTTAATGTTGTTGTTGGCAAACCATTTATACTTATGTATGCAATGAAATACTCTAATTCCCGTATATTGCATGGAGTAGATTGTGGCATAAACCGTGAGTAGCTTGTGGCGTAAAATCGTGAGTAGTCCATGGGAAAAAAAATATAAGTAGTTCATGGGAAAAAAAACATATATAAGTAGTTCATGGGATAAAACATGACTAGTTCTTGGGATAAAACATGATTTGTTATTGGGATAAACCATGAGTAGTTGTTGAGATAAACCATGGTATTGACTTCATTCTTAAACCGGACTCTGACCCGACTAGGCCGATATAACTTAACCCGTTTAACAGAACCCAGAAATATCCCTTAATCATTATGTTTCTCCTAATATTGTTTTCACAAAAAATTTGGCCAAAAATCAAAACTTCAAGTTTTGTCAATGCAGTCGTCGTTCATGAAATGAACTTTGTTTATGTTATGTTGTATGAAAGAAAAAAAATTGCTGAGCTTCATCAACAGAACTCCTGTATTGTAACTTAAATTAAGATTATTTGTTATTGTTCTAATTACCTGCTAGTAGGTTTTCATGAGAATTGTATGTTTCCATCAATAACTTGTGGAAAAGTCCATAATGGAAGGTTTTCCATGACTAAATTCTGAATATGTCCATTGTGAAAGTTTTTATGACTCGTTCATGGAAATGTCCATCATAGACCTGCTTCAAAAGACCCTATAACTATATACAAAGTCCCATACATACACACAAGATAACTGGACTACAAGTTCTTTCTCCATCCATGAACTCCATACACACACAAGATACCTGGACTACATGTCATTTCTCCATCCATTAACTCTCTGCTATGCTATAATATAGGACTCCAGAACACCTATCGCGGCATACAAACTAATTATATATATAGTCTTTCCTTTCGTGGCATACAACATATTAAATTACAACATATTAAATTACATAGCATAGTCCTTCCTGTCGTGACATACAACATATTAACTTACATAGGCCTTACGAGCACAAGTCTATTAAAAAATACATTACAAGTTTCATCCACCCCAATATCATGGAATCTTAATTTCCTTGGTTTGATTCAACACAACTTCCTTGAAACAGTTCAAGAAGTGCTTCACCATATTGAAGGCGATCATTCGTCGAACGTTCCAGACACAAACCTACAACACAAAAGACAGATATAATCATTTACAATCAACAATCATGACCTTACAACATACAATTATAAACTCAAATGAAAGGGATTTGAACAAGTTAATTACCATGACTTCCTCAATCTCCGCCCTACTACAAGGTCACATATCTATAAACACCATCATGTACACTCCACAGTCATAACTGTAAAACTGTTATAACATTCATTAGATTTGCACAAATTTTATAACACCTAAAGATTAGCCAAAATGTCTAAACCATAACAATTTTTTTGTACTGGGAGATCGGCAATGCCTCCTACTTCCCATGTTGAAACGTCAATATCATAAAATAAGAAGGATAGATATATTTCCATTGCATCAATTTACATGGTCAAACCAAGTTCCAAATATAAGATAATGATGCATTTCAAAACAATTCATCTATATAAATAATATCAAATTCCCAATTTTTTTTCCTCTTCACGGTCGGCTTAAGTAATTATCGCAGCTTGAGAATCCAATCTCCATATCTTTTTCTCCACCAGATCAAAATGCAGTACCCACCAATGCTGATTATTAGACAATGGCAAAAAAAAACCTAGCAACCACAACACAGTGAAATAAGAATTTGTGTATGAAAAATTCAAGAATAACTTTTGGGACAAATACTTACATGCCGCTTTCCCTTATGCGTAGCTCCTTCTTTTTCCAACGTCGTCATGTGACTAGCAAAATATTGATCTCTATGTATTTTTCCAATTAAAGCTGAAGGCTTACAACTCCTTGCATAACGCTGCCACAAAATTTAAAGTTAGTCATTGTACCTTTATACTATAGATAACTGAAATTAAATGGCAAACAGTTTTTTAAGGGTTGCACTACTAATCTACTATTTACCCCAATCAAGGAGTCAAATACTTATTTGTTATTTTTTTCTATAGCCCAATCCACATTCTTCAAATACGCCCAAATAAGAACAACCTTGCAAGGATAAAATGCATGTATATTTCAGTCAATCCTATCTCTCCAAACCAGATAATTTCTAAGTCATAATATACATACGCACGAGCAAACCCAATCATTGGCCTTTGCACATGTCATCAGTAAGTTGGCAGACAACTCCCACATTGGAGTACCGACTACTTTAGTGCTGCAAATATAAGTTACTTATTACATAGGTATAAATAACTTGGTAGTCAACTAAATTCAATTATAAATACTTCTGACTTAGTTTCACTCGTCTTCTTGATTAACTTGTAAGCTTTTTTGTCTGCCACATCGTTTTCAACTGGAATGTCCCCATTACGAATTTCAAGGATCCACGAAACATCATTTGCAACTATTTTCACATAGACATGGTCCCTTATGTGCAATGTGCAGGTTTTATCATCAAAACGCTCCATCAACCAATAAGCCAATTGACGGTCCATCTTCAAGTTATCCATTAACAAAATCGACCAAAATCCCATAGCTTTCACCCATTCCCTCTGCTGATCCGAGAAACCGATTCGAAATGAACCTACATTCTCCAACAATCCTCTAATGTTAGGTGTGTGTCATATGTACTCATCATTAGTTGCTTATTCTACCAATTCATTTTTTTTTATTATATTCATTTAGATAAGCTTATTCTAACAATTCATAAATATAGATCAAACTATACATTTACAGGTTTACTTGTTGATGTTTTCGCCTTCTTCCTTTGCTTCTTTGCTTTCTTCACAAGCCCTTCACCATTTGTAGCCAAATTGTTTCTCTCGTTCACAACGGAAAATTCCTATAACATAGTTTGGTTGACCTTTTTTTTAAAATTGAATTCAATGTAAAGAAATAATATTAAACTATTACTATCCACTAAATCATCAAACGAAAAAGTTCAAATACACAAAAGCGTACATCATTGAAACTGAATTTACGATTGTATTTGATGTGCTTTCAGGGTTCAATTTGCTTCTCTTCATATCCCCACATAAGTAATCCTCACGAATCCTTTTACCTAAAAAAAACTTCATCCATCAAACACATTCATATTAAATTCATACTCCTTTACTCAATTTTGGAATTTACCATAATCACTATGGAATGAGAGCGCAGCTGTGAAAACACTATGGCATAAAACACATATGCATAGAAGACATATTCCACAACCCCATGCCTCGGTTGTGGAATTTTTCATAATCCCCTATAATAAAAAATGTATTATTCCACTTTCATATTTCACAAATTGGCTACAGGATCACAGTGGTCAACCCTTTTCCAACCTCAAGCAACAATCAGTTATGTATCCTCTTTGTAAATGCAAAATTGCATCACTTAAACGCAATGATGCACCTATAAAAACAGTGTCAAACTGCCAACAAAAATTTTATATTATCCCCCATAATCAAACCCATCAAAATGGATCAAAATAAACCCCCATGGTTCTGTTGTGGAATTTCCGATGTTCCCCCATAATCTCAATTCACAATTCACAATTTTCAAACCACTACTTTCAATTTCAAATATCAATACATCAATAAAAATGGATAAAAAACATACAGAAAATCAACAGTATATTAAACCAGGATCGGTTGTGTAAATTTCCATAAACAAATACACGACACTTAAACTAATTAGTATTCTAAACCCTAATTTCAATTTCAATATATCAATTAAAGTGGGAAAAAAACTGAAATTTTGTAAACCCTAATTTTCTTCAAAATTAACAAGTTCAGTATTCACTAACTTGGCATATTGGGAGAAACCCTTCCAAATGGCTTTGCTGTCATCATCCATTAATACGTTCGTTCGCCAATTCAGAGATAGGTTAGACTGGGGGTTTGTTAGCGGGTTGATTGAGATGAAGAATTGGCTGTCCTGCTTGATTTTCCACGGTGGTAAGAAATTTGGGGAGGACAATGAGGGTTTTTAAGAGAGAAAATGAGGATTTGGGGCTTCTTCGTAGATAGAGAGCGTTGGGCAATTTGGGTGTTCTTCGAATAGAGAAAGAGCGGTGGGAGGAGAATGAGGGTTTTTAGAGAGAGGTACAGAGCAGTGGTGGTGCAGTGAGAGCATCGATGGTGCGGTGAGAGAAGCGGTGGTGGATCTGTTTTCCTTGGATGAGAAGCGGTGTTGTGGATGAGAGAGAAAATGAGTGGGAATGTGTTGTACGAAGAGAGAGAGTGAGGAGTGAGGAGTGAGGAGTGAGGTGTGAGGAATGAGTGATAATGGTGTTTTGAGTGAGTGAGTGTTTTGAGTGATTTAATTAAAGGAAAATAATTTATATTTTGACAGGGGTAAGGAGGGCTTTTGGTTCCCTTTCATCTATTACTTTTATTGATGACTCAGTTCTAGAACAATCTTTTGGCTGCCATATAGACTTTGGAAGATGATTTTCTTGTCTTCTCGAAAGACTTGTAGCAACGTTTATATATATATATATATATATATATATATATATATATATATATATATATATATATATATATATATATATATATATATAACGAAGCCTCCTAGACCATGCCTCCCTCGAAAGAGCCGAAACCTCCCGACCACCCAGATCCACCGCCTCATCCTCCTCTGCCATTTTCATCCAATTCTCAAGCTAATTATCTTGCCTTTTCTATTTTAAACTACTCTTGCCTTTGTCCTAAAGCTTAATTAAAATATTTCTCTAATATTATGTCAAACCCTAACCGCCCAATTTCCTTTGTGATATGGTCAATTGAGCTAAATTATGGTCCAGTTGGTTATAATCATCATTTACTGAGATCATCCAAGAGCCTAACTTGTCAATCAATCGAATACACATGGGGAAAAGTTTATATAAGATTTCAATTGAATAAAGCTACTGTGGTTTATGGGGTTGTAAACTCAATTAGTTCTACATCGTTTACAACTGGCGCCCTTTTTGCTTAATCAAAGTGGTGAACTACAGAAACTCCATCAAAAATGGAAGAGGAATTACTTTGATGGATCGCATACCAATTCTCCTTCAGACACATCAGGTTTTTTCTTTCCTTTCTCCCTCTCCTTAAGCTCCCTAGAGCTACTGTCCAACCTAGTTAATTGGCTAGTCCAGGCTATCTCTTCTTTGATTGTACTTTGTCAGATTCTGTCTAATTTGGCTCTTGCTTTAGTTTTATGCCATGTCATGATCTTAGAACTTTTTGATTCGTCGCACAAATTACTGTAGCAACGTTGCATATACGACACCTCTGTTTATCTATAAACCTAGTCTTTTTGGTTGCTGGTATCTATTTGGGTGCATGATTTTACTTCAGTTCATAATGGGTTCTAAATATATGACACGTTAGTTTTGCTCATGCATTTAGATATTTTGCAATGTGTAGCTTACTAATTGCTTAATCTCTTCCATAAATATGGTTATACTTCCCTCGTTTTGGTTTAGTCTTGTGCCTTCTCTTCACGTACTTCCTTATTGTCTACTATATCCAGCATTTTTGCTATGTCTTCTGTGGCTTCTGCTCCCCAAACCCCCCCCCCCCAATCTCTGACAATGCCTCCGATATCCAACCCTGTCCAAATATCCATTGTGCTCATATTGCCCAATCTTCAACCTATAGTCATAACCAATTATACTATCGTTCATAAAAAGTTGACTATTGGTAGAATATTTATTACCGATTAAAGAATTGGTTAGAGCCACTAGCCAACTATTTTAATTATTATATATGCAGCCAGAGTACAATAAATGATATGTTTTCACCAAGATGGTGATCACCGATTGTCGTCAAAGTTATGGTGGCTACATTAATACCGGTAACCACCATACAAACTTTAAGGCGAAAGAGAGAAGCCATTTCATTGCTCATGTCTTGTCGTGGTTTTCAGATCTGAAACTTATGCAGTTTGAGAGAGAAAATGGAAGAGAGAGTTGGAAATTGACACGTCTGATTGGAGAAGAGAGAAGAGACGTTGAGGAGAGGGTTTTCTTTTTGGTTTGTTATTATTTTACTTATTTTCTTGGTTTTGACAATTTTTATTTGACTTTTACAGTTGTATTAAATTACTTTTTGAATAGTTTTTCCCGTTCTCTTCCATGTTTATTAAGTTAATACTCCTAGAGTCTACTTCCCTTTTTTTATATTTTTTTCCTTCCCTATTACATCCAATAATTTGAGAAGCGTATCAAAAATCAAATGAAGCGTACCAAATTACCCTAGCGAACCGCCTGACAGCCTAGCTAGTGAATTATGTTCCCGTATCCGTTTTGCGTACCGAATTGTACCACGAATTATGTGACACTTATACGGTTAGATGATGCTAGAACTGGATGGAGTACGAGATGCGTGTTCTTTGTTCAAAAAATAGTTAATTCAGCTTATAGCTTAATAGGAGTTGATGATATTGCGATACTTTTCTTTTCTTTTCTTTTCTTTTCTTTATCACAATGATATTACGGTGCTATTAATTTTTTACTACTATAGTAGATATGGATAGAACTGAAAAGTGATAAGATTATTAGCATGTTATCATCTACCTAGATCATGTCATTTGAAGAAAAAGAAAAATGGTAGGAATCTTCTCAAATGCAAATATTACACCATTAAGAGGCTAAGAAAAGTAATTGAAATAGAAGTCTAAATGTATTTTAAAACTTATATTATAATATAATACAAGTCCCACATTGGAGAAAAATGTAAGAGATTTAGCATTACATAGATATAGAATAAAGAACCAAGGTAAGAGGAAAGTAGGCTTTTTACTTAGACTTTTGATTAATTAAGACAAATGTAGCAAAATATTTTTTATTAAAATATGTGTCGAAGTCCAATTGGTCAAATGATGCTTGGTTAGATGCGTTCGAATAGGTCCCTAAAGGTGCACCCTAATTATCAATCCCTAATGGGTCTCTCAAAGCTTAGAGACGCCCTTACATACTAAAGAAAGTTATTTTATTTATAATTTTTCAATAATAAAAATTATTTGAAAGGCACCATAGCACCTAATTAACCATCTTTATATATATATATATATATATATATATATATATATATATATATATATATATATATATATATATATATATATATTTGAGTGTAAGCCATTATTTTTAGTTTTCTAAGAAAAATTATTTTCTTAAGCAATAATTTTAACATAAATAAAATTCTATATTTTTGTTAGTTTCTTATTCTCTAAGATAAATAAGAGAAAACACAAAGAACAAGGGAAAAGCTGACGTTGAGTTTGGGTAAAAGGATACCATATTGCAATAGTCCCACATTGGAAAAATATATGAGAAATCAAACAACGAACATGAAAGTCGAGCATGTAATATGCATATTTTGCTTCTATGTGAACTTTTATTTTTGTACCTCCTTTAATTATGCGTTATCTCTAACTTCAGCATCCGATGTGGGATTGTATCAAAAAAATAAAGGAAATATGATGTTGAATTTCGGTAAAAGTATATCATATATCATAATGCAGTAGTCCCACATCGGAAAAATAAATGAGAAATCAAATATTGAACAAGTATATATAAACACAACGCTAATGTTGAAATAAAACACATCTTTCTTAGCCTTTTGGTTGGGAACAAGTATGGAGTGTTCACATTACATATATATTTTTTTTTATATATTTGGTCGATTCGAAAATATATTTTTCATCTTGTGATGAGTCTTAGATAAAATAAAAAGTGATGAATTAAACAAAAAAATCCTAAAATGTTAATAAAAGATAACATATGGATTTTTTGGGGGATGCAAGCAAAAGTCTATTCAATTCTCCTCAAGTCATTTTTGGGCTAGTACGAGTACTATTTTACTCCCTTTGTTCCACAATGAGATTCTTGTATTCCTTTCTGGGTCGTTCCACAATGAGCTTCCTATTTCCTTTTTTAGTATCTTTTTTCTAGTAAAAATACAACATTGCCCTCACTTACCCCACCTTTAGAGCATGGCTATCCATGTTCATCACCAAGTTCATAGAGGAAGAGAGAGAGAGAGTGGTGAACAAACACAAGGGGCACTATCCATGTTCATCACAAGTTCATGAGGAGAGAGAGAGGAGAGAGAGTGATGAACATGAGCCAAAATGTTCACTAAATGACCTCTCCACGAACTGATTCATGAACGTTCATGGGGTGGGGATCGCAATTATTTTAATTTTTTTTTTGCTTCAAAACACAGTGTTTTGGCACAAAACACTTCAAAACACGGAACAAATGAGAGATGGTGGGTCTGGCCTGACACGCGCGTTAGGGCGTCAGCCCTGGCGTGCCATGTGTTAGGTCTGGGTTGGTTGTTCATTTTTTATTTTGAAAACTTCAAATGCCCATAAAAAATAAAAATAAAAAATCAGAAAAAAAAAAAACCAACAGTCATTTTTTTTATGCTCTACAAAATAAGACCCATTTTAATATAATTTGGCACAAATTTACTTTAAATCCATTTTGTGTTATGAGAGATGAGAGAGAGAGATGAACAAGTAGAGGATTCATGGATAAAGTTGCATTTTGGTGAAATTCATAGCTTGAGTTCATGGTGAGGTGGAGGAGTGAGAAAGTAGGAGATAGAGTAGTGAACAAACATGTTTGTGTTCAAGGATAGTCATGCTCTTACTCCCCTCATTTACATCCCCAATTAACCCACTCAATTTCTAAACCAACAAGCCACAACCTAATCTCACCACACTCAACATCTCAAGCCAGCCATTTACTCTCTCTCTCTCTCTCACCACACCCCAGATCTAGGGTTCTTGAATATTTGCTCTGTCACCTCCATTGAAGCCAACTTGAAGCTTTCTCTCTCATCTAACCAAACTCCATATTGCATCTTACTTACTCTCTCTCCTCGCCATATCTCTCTCATTCTCTGTCATATCTCCCTCGATCTCTCTTCTCTGTTTCTTTTGCATCGCATCTCTGGCAGGCTCTCCTATCAGGACTTTATCCTCTCTCTCTCTCACTTCAGTAGTCACGCTCTCTTCTATGTTCGAAAATTTATGGGTTTTGGGTGAATTGGTTTGCTCAGATTTGAATGGAATTGAGTTACTTTTTCTGGGTTTTTTTTAGTTATTATTGGGTTTCGTGGACTTGAAGCAGTAATTGTACATATTTTTAAATGAATTATTTGTTAAAGATTTACCTTCTGTTGTTTTGTCAATCTCAAAATTAAAAGGGTTAATCTCTTTATGCTCAAAACAAAGTCATTTATGTTAGTTTGTCATCTAGTTCTATGAGAATTGGGTTTAAATTCTGTAGTATCTTCAATTTGGTGTTGGTTTGCTTTGGCAATGGGCATCTCTCTCTTCTATTTAGAATAGTAACAAGTCATGCGGGTTTTTCCTATATGTTATTAACAAAACCAACTTTCCTTTAACTAGAGGGCAATAAGGGAAAAAAGGAACCAAAAATACTTTTATTAAACACCGTGCCCAAAAGAAACAGGAAGCTTATTGTGGAACGGAGGGAGTAATATATTAAGACATTTTTTTTACCATGTATTTTTTTTTTTTTTTTTCATTTTCATTTTTGTTTTCTGGTTTTTCTTTTTAACATCCCGTGCATAGCACGGGCACAAACTAGTCTAATTAAGTATTTATGTGGCTTATATAAATTTAAATTGCATCTGGTAAGTGATCCTTTTAGATATGCATGTGTCACTCAAGCGAACCTTTTGAAATTAAAATATTAAAAATATCCAAAATGTGATTTCAAGTTTTATACCCTTAATATGGTTAACTAGTTAATTAATTAAAATATCCCAATATTTGTTTAAAGAGAATATTATAATTGCACATCCAAACATTTCATACATTAACTTAAAACCCCCTACAAAAAAAAAAGAAGATTAACTTAAGAAAAAGGAAATTCCCCTTTTCATTATTAGTTAGTCAGCATATTATTATCATAATATAAGGATTGCATTATCACATTGGACCTTTGAGATTAGAAACTACTTCCAAGCAAACTTTGAGATTATAAAAGATCTCCCATCATTGTCTTTCTATTTGGATTGTTTCTTTGGGATTTGTTCGGTTTGAAATTGAGTATCAAATTTGGGTTATTTGGTATGAATATGAGTCCATTTAGTGGATATCATTTCGATCAAGTGGTCTAGTTCTCATCTCATTCATTTTATCTCAATGTGAAAATAGCTGACGGAAAGAACAAAACTCAAAGAAGGAAATCAAAAGCGGAAAGTTTGAGGCCGTTTCTAAAGCGCTAAACCCTAAAATCCCGTAATCGAGAGAAACCCCAAAAATACCAACTTTGAACAAGTATATCGGTTCTAAGACCACTATTTTTAGTCCACCTGTCTTTTTATTTCTGTAATCCTCCCATCTCCATTTGTTTGGAGCTCCCTCATGTTCTTCCCCTTCCCCCATCCTTGGTTTAGCTCCACCAGAACCACCAGAATCAGTCCATTGCGACTTGCGGCACCACCACAACCTCCGCAACCATTAGAAGAACAACTTCAACAACCACCACAACAAGAATTTCAATTTCTTGCAGTAGAAGATGCCAGTTTCAAAAACATTAAATGCAGCCCTCATACAATGAATGTTCACTTGGACTCTTGATTGAACTTTGTTGGGGTGATTTGTCCCAATTTGTGGGTCACCCGTAAAGTAAAAGAGAAAAATGAAAAGGAAAATTAAAATCGAATTGTTTTGGCTGTTTATTGTTGTTGAATTCAGCTTAATTGAAAGGTAATAAGGCAAAGTTTGAGTGACCCATTGTGTGTGGCCAAGTGGCATTTACTAGTTGATGACTTCTCTTGGAAGTCAAATGTGAAGGCTTCCTTTGGAAGCTAGGTTTGTCGCAATATAAAAGGAGGAAGTGGTGGCATTTTGGTAGGTGTACACAATGTGAAGGGTTTCCACAAAAGTGAGAACAAGAAGGCAGGGGCGTTTCTTGTTGGGTGAGAAGCGGTAATAAGAAGACAGCCAGTGAGAGGGAGGATCTCTCTTTGTTAGTAACCATGAAGAAGAAGAAAAAGAAAGCTTTTGGCCATGGTGAGAGACTTGTAAAGAGATATCTAATTAGGGGAGACCTAATTAGAAATGTTATTGAGACACAAATCACAAATGAGTGAGAAGATGATTCGGGTGGCACGCAACGACTCATAGAGGCAGCCGAGACTAAGTCGGGGTCACAGGTCAAGTGGTGGTTCGTGTATGTGGTGGATGATCAAGGTGAAAATAGTTCCGGCATAGGATTAGATGATATTCTGATTCGGCGACAGGTATCTGGTGAGATCTCTAACATTCAAGAGGGTACAAATTAGTAGATAGTACTAGTTGTATTAGATGTAGAGATGGTATATACTTGTGATTTGGCATAGTTTTAGTTCTTGTTGTACTCCCTTGATTATTATAGTACCTGAACTGTAGGCTATTTAGCAAATGAATAGTAAAAATAGATCTCAAGCAAAGAATAAATTTGGAAGAAAAAGGGGGAAGCTCGGGAGTACTCAACAACCGAGAATAGAGGTTGTCAATTGTAGACTGTGTGTTTTGAATTGAGGGTGAAGGGCTATATTTATAGGCGAGGGAGTAGGGTTGGACGAGTGAAGAATGGCAAAATTTTGAAGAGATCGGGTCGAAAAAGAGCTGGCGCCAGTTGTAAGAACCCTCGCCTTCCGGCGCCTTTGATCGAGATATTTTGTTGGAATTTAATGGTTCTTAAATAATACGTCATATGTAATTTAAATTTAATTATAACGGGGAATAATAATTTGCAAGCAATGATGCCGCTACCAGTTTTTAGGAAACAATTGGAAACCATCAAAAAGTGCACCCAATTCCTATTGGGAATTGACTCATACCCATGGGGCTAAATATTGAGTTTGGGGGTGTAGGTACGAAATAACCAAAACGAATCTCATCTAAATCGCCCGTATTAACGGCCTCTACTAAGCCTATCCATGTCAATTATTTATCTATGCTATATGGTTCCATACAAATCCGGTCGTCCAAAATTCTAAATTAACTAGGCGGGTTAAAGACAACCAAATTACCTATGTTATCACTTTGCACAATTTATATCCAATTTGCATGCATATTATTTATCAAACACAAATAAGAGATAAGAGCAATAATTTAACGCTCCAACCTACCACACTTTGCTAAACGTGCCAAACATTGCATATGCACATCTGAATTTGTTAGTAACTTCAATAGAAGAACAATGGAAAAATATTAACTTTATGCTAAAATAAACCTAGGAGGTTGCTACATGCATGCACAAACAATAAAAATATGCAAACTTGCATAAACTAATAAAAAGTTGCAACCTTTAAATAAACTAACATGCATAACTATTTACAAAGGTCAAACCATGCATAATTATTCAACCATAATCAAAAGCTAGAGAAAACATGATTATAAACAATAAATAAGATAGTTAATAAAAGATTTAGGCCCTCAGGATGGTTAACCTGGACGTTCTATTCGAACAAGATTAGTAGAATTAGAATTGGTCTTCAATCTTGGGTGCTAGGTTGGGTGCAATGGCTTGCTTGAGTATTCAAACTCTGAATTCTCTATCATTTGGGGTATATGTGCTCTCAAATTGCTCTCAAGAATATAAACTGACCAACCGCTCTCAAAAGAGGGTGAAAGGGAGTATTTATAGAGTTAGGGGACGGAATGAGGGGCTTAGGGCTGCAAACCCGGCGCCGAAACTCGGCCCAACCAAAAAACAGGCCCAGCGGCCAGCCGGAAGGCAGCTGTGGCTCAGCGGCTGCCCTGAGGGCCCCCGCTGTCACGCGTGTGCCGCCGGGCTGACAGCGTCAGCCGCTCGTCCCGGACGCGCGTGCGTGGCTAGAGTTTTTTTGACTTTTTGTGCTCAGTAAATTACGAAATTGCCCTTGGCCTGACCCGGGGGGTCGGGATTGAGCGGTTTTGACCCAAATCTTTAAGACACGATATCTCTTGATTCGGGAGCCTGATTGAGTTAAGGTCAAAGGCGTTGGAATCCTTATAACAAGGGCTATCCAAAAAGACTCAGGTTTCAAGAAACTTGGTTTAGATTTTCGAGCAATGTCCTTTTCTACTTATGTCCATGTTGTTCCATTACCATCATCTTCGGGCGTTGCGGTGCCAGGGGATGAGAACCGATTAGGGTGTCGACACCAGCTGGCCGTGAGGGCCGCTGATGGCCCTCGCCACAGCCGCTGGATGTCGTCATCAATTTTGATTTTTGGAGGAATTTTTAGTGTTTCGAAAAAGCGAAAAGACGGTTTTACCCCCGCGGTAAAAGATGGTTTTACCCTCGGTTAGCAACTTTGCAACCTAGGGTCGGAAAAAGACGCGAGATGTGTCGTTGGAAAGCTCTTGAATGAAGCTTTTGAATGTGATCGAAATAAATGGGTGATCGAGAAAAAAACCTGAGACCTTATTTTACCTATCAAAGAAAAAATAGCATTCAAGTTTATAAATTACTCATTTCATCATCGGGCTTTGGCGAAAAAATCTGATGACGCTTTTTTGGCGTTTACAAGGCATGCTAATTAGAAAATAATTGCTAAATCATTAACTATGTACCAAAAACAAACAAACTCACTCTTTTCCCTTTTGTTTTTTTTAACAAGGTCATCATCACCTGACATTTCTTTCCCTAAAAAATAACCCACGTGATATATTCTACTTTTATATGTAGGGGTCAAATTTCAACACACATGTGGCATGCAACTGACATGAGAAACCAAAAGTTCATCTACCACATTAATTATCCAGTCAACTATTTCAACTCAATTTAAAGCTTTTCAATCCGTAACATTTCAGTCACTTAAGTAAAAGCTTTCTTTCTTCTCCCCCTCATTTCTTTGGTTCCGCTTGTATTCTACTAACAATTCAAAATAATAGTTAACTTGCTACAACTAGTACTCTCATCAAGCCGAGCTTCCTTATGAATTCTAAACCAGAGAACAAAAATTATGGCTACGCTCATGTTCCACAGTCTCGCTCTGATCTCCTTCTAGCTAAATAGTTAGTAGTGTTGGCCCTCTATACTGACAAACTGTCTGCGGCTACAACATAATTTTGGGATTTGGATGTTACTGGCTAGTTTCGCCGACCCGAGGTTGTCAGCTGTGGTGGTTCGTCGTTTTGAACCGTTCGGTCATGGTGACCGTTCACGTTTTTGGTTTCTTGGGTCCAACCGGTGAGATAGCCTCGTTGGAGCCCACCTCACCCACTTCTCGTTCTTGTTTTCTTTTGTTGGACGGACCCGGTTCTAGCCGAGGTGCGAGCCTCGACTCTACGGGGGTGTTTGTTCAAGTTTATGAACGTTGGTTTGGTAGGCGGTGCATTAGGTTGTAAGACTTCGGCGGAGGTGTTCGTCGACGTACTAGTCGACGTTTGGCTCGGTTGTGTTTGGGGTACAAAAGGTATGTTATTATTTTCAATAATGAGGGTAAAGTAGGTGTTGTAGACACCACTTATGACGGTATTGATTACATTACTTTGGTGATCCATATCTAACTTGGTGTCAAAATAATTAACGTAAAAGTGTTTGAGAGCAACTCTATTGTTGCAATTTTGAGTTTTCTGATGTAGAGGTCCCGAAACTAATTTCGGCAACTATAGAGCTTACTTATCAAAATTGTAAGTTCTAGAATTGGTTACCTTTGTTTTGTGTTTGGTAACTCGAAAGCAAAGTCGTTTAGATAACGTGTTGGAATTAGCTCAGAATAGAAAGTGAAAGTAGGAGGAATGTATTCACTTATGAGTGAATTATGTAAGTTATACATTTACAATCGAGCGTATTTATAGCCTTACAGTTACTGTATAAAACAGTAATAGAATACAGTATGTGAAGCTACGGCAAAACAAATCCATTCACACTTATCTACCTTATTCATACTGTAACATTTTCGAGTATGTGACCAACATTATTAGATAGTCGGCTTTTAAAAACTAAGGATTGCAATTATTACATTGCACCTTTGAGATTAGAAACTACTTCCAAGCAAAAACCCCTATCATTATGTTGCTTCTTTGTCCTTCACCATGATACTGAAAGCAACATTATCTTCAATCTCCATTATCTTCAATCCCATTTATTCTATTTTCTTTCTTCCTTATTCCGTTGCATGTTGTGTTACTTCGTTCTATTTAATAAGTAGTTTTCAATGTATTAACAAAATATGTTCGTATATGTATTATAGGACATGATATTACTGGTGACTTGGTTTGAATATTTGATGGAGTAGTTTTTCCAAAATAAACAAGATCATGTAGGTATTTTCATATAAGACTTTTTTCGTCGCCTCATTTCTTCATACATGTTTTCTAGAGACGAATTAAAATTGTGGCGTTATTGATCTCCAATTCTCCAGATTTGAGATGCCTCTTTTTCTTTTTCGTATAGCATATAAATACAATTTTTTACCCAACTAGTGTCAAAAAATAAAATTAAGACGAGTTTGGGCTGCAAATGAAAGTATTTACCAAAGTGGTGTCCACGTAGGATCGAGTATCGCCTAACTCATATGTTTAAATTTTTTTGGCGGGTGTAGACATAAGCCACTGATTACGATAAGGATACCGCCTACTAGACACTAATTAATATAGAGACTCTTTATTCACCCATCTCTTCTCTTGCAAAGCCTTCGAGCAGTTCTTGCTGGTCTACTCACTAGTGGTGAGTGCAGTAGTCATCTTCTCTCTGCTCTTCTTAAGGGTGTCAAAGTTTTGTTGATAGAGATTGGAGAATTACCCGCCATCAATTGAAACTTTATTTCCTCAAACCACCCTATTTTCTCCTTATTAGTGTCATAGTTATAGTTATTTGAATACAACCACCTCACGATTCAATACCCAGATCAGAATCTCGTTCAAAGATTCCAACCAAATCATAGAAACAAGTCTACTCTCTGTCTCTCATCATGTTTATTTTTTTGAGAAGGGAATATGAGACTTTCATTCATAGAAAAGGCAAACGACATCTACAATAAAAATAACCCTAGAATATAATAAACCAATAGAAACAACAAAAAATCTACTAACAAGTCAATATACTAGAATACTCACATGTGACTCCCAACATGCATAGTAATCATGTGCTTCCTTATATATTTTCATCTTTCACGAAAGTGGAGATTTTCACCACAAGTAATGCAATCGCTTGCCCATAAACCTTTGTATGATTTATCGATCGAGTGTATATCCGGTCCCGAATTCATACTCCTTCTACTAAAGGTCAATCGCACAATAGGAGAAAAAGATAATCCTATATAAAGGAAGATAAGAAGATCCCTAAAAACTCCACAAAGGGAGAGAATTTATTCTACTTAGAGCGAAACAAAGCAAGAAATCAATATTAAAAGTGATAAAACCATCAATCACAGGAGGGGAATGACCTAAATCGACCCTGCCTGCCTGAAAATATGCTCAACTAAAGGTTAGGGTTCTAGAGAGCAGGAGGACTTTAGCTAGGATGAGGGAGAATAGGGCTTTTTTTAGCTAGGATGATGACTTAATCATAATGTCTCCGTCTCTCATCTTGTTGTCGTTCACAACAAACTCCAATTAGAGAAAACATTGAGATCTAATTTGTATCTAGATTCCGCACTCCAAGTATTTGGACCGGAAACTATGAATTTCCAGATGTCTACTCCTGATATTAAAGCCTAGCAAAACAAAAGTGTCGGTAAAGACAATGAAATGCTCATGTATCTGGATTAGACATTTTATTTGATCTAAGATTATTGATAGTCGATGTGCATTCTATCGACTTCGCAGGTTAGTTGATTATCTACCAAGCCATTTATGTTTTGATCTATAGAAAAAAAATATATGTTTGTTTCAGCGGTAAATACTAGGGGTGAGCGCAATTGGGTACCCATCGGATGTTGTACTACCCGAAATTGGAATTGGATCCATCGGTTCCTAATTTTTAAAAATTGGAATTATTTGAACCGCGTCCTAATTCTTAGGAATTGGAACCATCAGGTATCCACCAGTTCATGGGTACCCAAGTCCATATTAATTCAAATTTTATTATTTTTTAAAGGGCTTGGCTAACCCGTGCCATAGGGCACAGGATTAATAGCACCGGTTAAAGGAAAGTATTTACTTCATGAGCATAATTCACTTTCAACGTGAAAATTGAGAAAAGTATTTAATGTCATATTTCACTTTTACAGAATTACCCTTTTCTTAGTTCCATGCTCTCTAGAAATCCTAGTCACCTAAAAGTTTCTCTTTCAGCCACATTCCTCTTCAAGACTATCTTTTTCTTCAAGATTATCGATCCCTCTTCTAGGCATTTCTCTTCCCCAATTTTTTTCAGATATGTTTATGTCATGCTATCCCAACTTAGTAATTTTTTAGTCTTTGATGTGTATATCGGGTTTTGAAGCTTGATCTCCTTCACTAGAACTTTCGTTTGTCGAGGTCTTTTCCGATGAAATCTATGGTTTGGTGTCGATTGAGCGTCGGTTGCATCGATGGGGTTTAAATTTTTGATCTGTTTTGTTGCTTTTGAAGAATTGTTTGTTTTACATCTTATGGCTTTCGTTTGGTGATATTGGCTTTGTGGTGGTTTTGGTTTATTCTGGGTGCTGCTTTGCTGATTATATCTTATTGATTTCGCCGTGGTGTAAGCGGGTTGAAGCCTCTTGCTGCTGGTGTTGGGAGGATCTTGAAGAATTCGTCTTCTTTGTGATGTGGTTTGTTCTTGTGTACTGTTCTTGTGTTCTTCAACTACTATACAAGATGGATGTGGAAGAGGAAGATGCTTCTGTTTTAGATTTTCTCCAAATTGTATCATTTTTAGCTTCTTTTCATTTGTTCTTGGTTGTAATTGTCCCTGTTAAACCTTCACTAATCTGTTACTAAAGGCATCTTAGGTTAACCTCTAATGGAGGTTGCCTGTTTGTCTTGCCTTTAAAAAAAACAAAATTACCCTTTTCTTCATCTTCTTCATATCTAAAACGGTAATGTTCAACTTCATGTTTTCCAGAATAAAAAAAAGTTCGACCACCCATCCACCATTACAGGTTCCATCCACCTCTTGCAGCGAAGCCAGCGACAATTATATTTCGAAAACCCTAAACTCCCAATTTTAAAAAAAGAATTAAAAATTAAATATATTGTGAACTAGCTTTAACCACCAAACCCAATAACATCAACTATTCAATTCCCAAAACGGAACCCCAAACTCAGATAACCTCTGTGACCCCCACCACCTCAAAACTCGAATAAAAATACTTCATACGAAAGTCAAATTGCACCCAAAATCCACCCCTTTACCACTGCAATCTCACTCCTCCCATCAAACTACGACTTTGAAATCTCCTCAAACCAATTTACTTGTGTTAGAGAGAGAAAAATAGATGGGAGGGACGAGAGGGAGAGTTGAGAAAAATAGATGGGAGGAGAGAGAGTAAGTTGAAAAATAGATGATGGTGATTATGGTAGTTCAGAGGGCGATGAAAGAAAGATGGGAAGGAGTATACTCCATGGGTGTTTGATGGTGGTTTGGAGAAGAGAGATAGAGAGAGGTAGCAGTTAAACGGAGTAAAATGAATTGGGGAAATGAAAAAGGACAGATGAAAATGCACTAGGAAGGGAAGGGTAGAGCTGGAAAAGGAAAATTACAAGTGTGAATAGAATAAATATCAGAACAGATTCAAAGTTACTGATCTATTGTAAAGGGGATTACTAAATGTAAATCTCATTTTACTAATCACAAATCTCATTTTACTAATCGCAAATCTATTTTCCCTTAATACCACTGATCAATTTCTCACCGCTTTCTATGTCCTTTAATTTTCTCTATCTGGACAATTCTAGCTCCTCCATGTTCCTGGAGATTGTTATCCGCGAAAGTCCTTCTGTCACCAAGATGCTTGGATTAAAATAGTGCTTACCAGCTGTAGGCTGCCGTATTTTTCTCCCCTCTTTTCCGCGTGTCTTCCCTCGACCCTCCTTTTGGGGATCGATTTTCCGGACAGCCTGGGAGAGCGCGTTGGGTGTTCGAATTTCATGAATCTTTTAGTGTGTATGCACGTAGAGATTTATGTACCAAAGACATGATTAAGATTGTCGGAAGTCGCCACCAAATTTTAAGGTAATTTGGAAACCTCGAAGATCAAGTCGATGGTTTAGAAAGACGTTAACTTAACTCCTGTGCACCCCAATCCCTATTGAGGAAATTGACTTCATAAATGAGTTCCGGGGCGTAGGTACAAGCTAGGAATGTGTTAGGCACCCAACTCGCTCGTTAACAACAACGACCTTTACTAATCGATTCAATATAATTGTTAATGCTACGGTTCCAAACAAGGTTCAGTTTGTCGAAATTCCTAGTTTTAACTAATGGGTTTGAACAACAATTATTATTGTGACCACTTTTAACATTTTATCAGGTTACATGCTTTTATTGCTAAAAACGATAAATATGCTAAAACCTGCAATTTAGAGGACAAACACATAATTTATCCACCAATCCACAAACAAAGCATGATTCATTCATAACAAAGTAGTAAATAACAAAATTAAAACATTCATTCATCCATTAGTTAGGCTTAATACAAGCCCTTTTGCTCAAAGCGCCATGCATGTACATATCACATAAACAAAAAACGTTAGTAATAACAAGCAATATAAATATTATTGAAAACCCGCAGGTTGGATTACCTGGATGCTCACAATGAACTTATTGGGTTATTGCTTGAACTCATGCTCTTGATGAAGTATGAAGGTTTATTTTGTGGTGCTAGGGCTAATCCTAAAGAAGGAGTAGAATCAGAATTTAGGGTTTTTAATATGGGAGAGAGAAAGTGCCTTGAGAGAGAAACTATCAACCTCTAGACTCCATCTGCCAACCTCTTCAACTGAACCCTAAGGTTTGTTTATATAGAAGAGGGGGAGCTGCCAGGGTTTGGCACAGAAATCCAATGGGCCTCAAATTTGCCGTCTGCGAGAAAAGGTCCAGGCGGCAATACTGTTAGGCCGAGCGGCCAAACCGGCAGGCCAAGCTGCTTAGCCGCAAGGCAGGCGGTCAAACCTCTTAACCTAGCGGCATAGCCGCTTGTCCTAGCGGCCACCGCTTGAGCCCAAGCGTGACCTCTTGGACCTGGAGCGGTGTGCCTGTATAGGCGCCTGACGTACTTTTCATGAGGGGGAGACTCTTCTGAGGGGTCCACGCGGGATTGACTGAGCTCCCTTGTTTGACCAAGGGTTGACTCATGGGTTTGGGTTCCCTTTCGGACCCTTAGGTTCAAAGAGGGCATATCTCTCAGTTTTGGACTCCAATTGAATTAATTCCAACTGGTTTGGATCACCTGTACAAAAGGCTTCCACTGGTTAATTCAAATGAACTGGGCTAATCATTAGAGCAATTATTCTCGCAACCCAAGTTTGAGCAAAACCCAATCCTTTCATCATCGGGTTTTTACGGGGACTTATTATAGACACAATTTTTGGTGTCTACTCCAGCTAGTCAGTTAACCAGCAAAAATAAATTACTACCTTCCTTGTCTTCACAAGAAGTTGTAGCCAGCAAGGATACTTCTTTTGCTCGCAAGAACTGCTCAGTTCAACTTTCTCTCTCTCCTGACGCCGCCCACCGGTCCAGAATCTAGTCTCCACACACCAGCCCAAGATCCAGCTGATGCACATCGAACTCCACCCTCTCGTCATCGCGTCGGACTTCAGCCGCCACCCACTACTCAGCCATTGGCCACCACCCACAAACCCTAAATTGAACAATAATGAAACCTTCTAACTCTAATTTAATTGATTATTTTTCTAATGAATTGTAGACACCCAAATGTGTCTCCCCTTCCGTAGCGCCCAATGATGATAACCTATAATCATGTTAAAGAAACAAATGTCAATGCTCGACGTAGTTATGCTCATTTGAACCCATTCTCCATCCTCACTCATGATCTCATTAATTTTCATACCCACAAATAGCCCTTTTCATAATATTTCCAACGCCATCTCATTTGTCCCAAACGGACGCCGGAGTCAAAAGATATGATTTAACGAAGTTATGAGCTAAAAACGATGTTCTCATACCCGCATATCACGGTTCAAAACTGATTATTAACCATGGAAGGATTTATTGGAGTTTGAGACCACCAGGCTTGTATTCCTCTTTGTAATAACTTTCCAATGATGTATTATGGGCTAAAATCCCATTAGAAACGAAGGAGATATGATCCGATCATTGATTAATGCGTTGAAACGGACACCTTTCTAGTGTTTGAGTCATAACTCATGATATAATTATGATATATGAGCTCACAATATGTTGAAAGAAAGCCCTTTGAACATGTAACAAAAAAAAAGCCCTTTGAACAAGGAATCCAATGCACCAATAATCAGGCCAATCGGAGCTTAAACGAGCGCTCCAGCGGTGTTTTCGTGCGAGCAGAGACGAATTTCCCTGCCGCTAGCCCTAGCGGCCCCACCGCTGGATCCATGCCGCATTGTCGAGGCCGCTGAGCCCCCAGTGGCGCTCCGGGGGGCCGCTGGGCATCGTTTTTGGCCCGGGAACCCTAATTTCCTAGAGTATTTTTTTTGGCTCAATCTCTATAAATACCCCTCTAAACTCCGTTTTTTGGGGTGAAGACTCATGATTACGGGATTCCACTCAAGAGAACCCTAATCTCTCTCTCTCTCCTCTCTCTCATGCAACCCTAATCAAATAATTCAAACTTTCTTCAATCATCATTCAAGAGCAAATTCATACACAAGAGTAAGGCAAATGCAAGTGTAATTGACATCTAATTCTAGTTGCAACAAAAGGTTAACCTGAGGGCAATTTTCTCAATCTTTCAAAATTCTTTTTCAATTCATGTTTTACTTTGATTATGATTATGGTTGATTTGTATATCATGTTTTGATTGTTTTAGTTTTGTTATTAATCATATTCATGTCTAGATAATTAAATTGCATGTCTTTAATTAGTTCATTGCATAATTAGAGTTACCTTGTATATTTTCATGCTTATTTAGTTTAATTCTAGATTAGAGCATGTTTAGTATAAATATTGCATCTTTGCATGATTAGCATATTAGCATATAATTAGGGTTTTGCATACACTTAGCCCTAAATTGGATATTAGCGTATTTTTATTATTTTGTTTATATTTCTTATTTTACTTCCATTGAAGTTGCTAACAATCTCATTGGTGTGCATATGCAATTTGACACGTTTAGCAAGAACGCGCGATAAGGTGGAGACTTAATTCTTTTTATCTTATTATTGGTTTGGTTTATGCTTGTTGATTCATGCATGCAATTGGATAATATGTGCAAAGCGATCACTTTAGTAATTTGGTTTGTTCAACCCACCTAGTTAATTTAGGATCTTGGACGACTGGATTTGTTTGGCACCTTGCGATATGAATTATGAATCAACATGGATGAGATTAGTAGAGGCTGTTAATTTGGGCGATTTAGAGAGGATTCGTCTTATCTTTTTAGTACCCACACCCCCGAACTCAATCTTTGACCTCTTTAGGGTATGAGTCAATTCCCACTAGGAGTTGGTTGCACTTTTTGATGGTTTCCAATTGTTTTCTTAAAAATTGGTGGCGACTTCACTATTTGCTTATTATTTCTTCTATCACAATTAATCATGTTGCATATGTCGTATTATTTAAGAACTACTAATTCGAACTAAATATTTCAATTAGGGCCAAAAGGCGAGGGTTCTAACATGAGGTAATGAACTTTTTTTTTTATGTATAATGAAGTAATGAACTATTCTAACTTAATTGTTATCTGATTATCATCATCAATCGAAACAAAGACATTGTGTCAATTATCAAAGTTATCCAGTCATGGTTAGTGATACTCATATAAGAGAGAGTCAAAATAATAAGAGGGAACAAAATTGCGTTTCCCAATCAAAAATGTACTTTAGAAAATATTGAGGGGAAAAAATACGTTTATTAATTTGGGATTTACGTTAAGCAGTTTCGATTGTAAATTGTAACATTTATTAGCCTTTAACATGTGCCCTTAATTAGAGCATATTGGCCTTGTTTGACACGCAGTTGGTAGCTGGTTTTATCAGCCTGCTATTGCATGATTGTTGTATTAGCTGGTTTGACTAGATGGTAACCTTGACTAGGGGTGCACACCGGTCAAAACCCGGACCAAATCGGGGAACAGAATTATCGAAAGAGAGGACTGGGGACCTGAACCAGAATCGGTCCGATCTAAACTCGGACCTGATCGGTCTAGGCTTTTTTTTTTTTTTTGATAATATACTACCTTGATCTCTTTATTCTTCCAAACCTTGACTCCTTGTTTACTTCGTCAATTCTAACCCTTCTCCTCTCTTAAATGGCCTCTTAACAAGTTAGTTCTCTCTCCTCAAAAGAACCCCTCCAATTCTCTCTCCTCGATAACCATGGTGCATGGAGGGCTATGCTTACTCATGACTCACCCATCTCCTTTCAAAAACTCAATCCAAACCCCAATAACAACACAACGCCAAACCGTCTGAGAAGAACGAGAATAGTAATATCTTCGGCGAAAATATCCGGCATAGATTATAAATTAGTAAAAGCAATAGAAGAGCATCAAGATCTCTAGTCAAGAAGTCTTATTGAAAGGTTGATTCTGTTGATGATGATGTCGATAATGATGATCATGTCGATGATAACGAATATGGTGAGGATGAGAATGGTGAAAATGTTGATGAGGATGAAATGATTTGATTGATTTAATTAATTGAAGAGTTTAGGATGGTCTGAATCAATTTTTGGAGGAAATTGGTTAGTTGTAGGATTTCTGAAGAATTTGGGGGAATTGACATTGGGGAGAGAGAGAGAGAGAGAGAGAGAGAGAGAGAGAGAGAGAGAGAGAGAGAGAGAGAGGGGAAAAGAAGGTGAGTACTAAAAAACTCTTTGGGTGGATAGCTTAAGGCAGTACTGGAAAATACTAAATTTTTTATCAAAAAAAAGATAAAAAATATATACATGCATACCGATCCGGTCAAACCCGAAGACCACCGGGTTTTGGACCGGTTTGGATCAAGGCCCGGACTTAGCTAAAGAGTGAACCAGGGACGGGACCAAATACCTCTGGACCGGTCTAGACCAATTTATGCACAGCCCTAGCCTTGACTGATTGTAAAAGATGTTTGATAAAGTCACTTAATTATTAGTAGCTGGTAAGATGTAAAATGACCAATAAAGCCAAGAGCATAATCAATTTATTTATTTATTTATTTATTTATTTATTATTATTATTATTATTATTATTATTATTATTATTATTATTATCTAGGGAATGTATTTTTTTTTCCAAGCTAGTTGATAGGTAGAAATTGATGCCATTATAAACATTGTATATGTAGACTGCCTTTGACATTTGGCAATAACTACAACTTCCAATTATAAAAAAAAAATTGTATATGGTAAATAACTCGAATAGAACTTGTTGCCATAAATTAATGGCCCTTTAACCCACCTGATCATCTGAATTGTGACAAGTTTGTTTAGCAGCAGGATTTGTGTGGACTTAGTCCACCGTGGACCAAGTAATTTTGAGAGGTGGCTACAAGTGAAGTAGGGGGTGGCTCCAGGTGAATTAGGGGGGTGGCTTCATGTGAAGTAATGGGTGACTCTAGGTGAAGTAGGGGTGGTGTCAAGTATAAATGTGAGGGGTGACTCTAGGTGAATTAAAGGGTAATTTCAAGTATTGGTCCACCATGGACTAAGTCCACACAAATTTTTGTAGTTTGTTTAGACTTTAGAAGAGCCAATCATCCAACAACTATAAGACATGCCCACAAAAATCTCTTCTTAATACGCCGTATTCAGCAATCATTTTTAATTCCATCACATCTTAAAAAAGGGGGAAAGAAAGAATGGGGTGGTGGAAGAAAGAAGAGAAGAAATCCCAATTAGCGAACGCTATTAATACATTCATTAAACACCCCAATCCTTCTCTTCCTCTCCATAAGCCCAAATTATAACGTCAAACTCTGTGTATGGCTAAAAACAAATGGGTTTGGCAATTTTAGAGTACATTAGTCATTTTCTTAATGAAACCCAACAATCTGTTTGCAAACGTTGCCCCCCCATCCTAAGCTTTTCAAAGTCAAATTGTTTTGATCCAAAAAGCCATCCACCAAGCACTAGTTTTTGGGGTCAAGGAATTGTTCATCGGTCAAACAATCCAATTGCATCAACACGTTAGCCTAAAAATTGCCTGCTAAACAAGGCCATTATAGCTTTTTCGTTTTTTATATCAAATAATATTATATTTTAATAAGAAAAGCATCAATTATGATATTACACAAACATATATTAGTTTTATAAAAGTACAATAAATTTAAAATAAAATATTACAATCAAAATATTTAACTTTATAAATCAAAATTTAAACAACATATACAATCATTTAATCATCAATATTACAAATACAATCATTAAATTATTAAAATTACAAATATAGTTTTTAAACCACTAATATTACTAGAAGATCCTCATTCTTTGTTTCCAACAAAGAAAACGTCGCATAATTTTTTGACATTGGGTACCCAATCGGTTTCAATTTCCAAAAGTTAAGAATTGCAATTGGTTGGTAGCGGTTCCTATTTTTGGGAGTTGGAATTGAAATTGGTTGAATAAGTTCCGTTTTGAAACCACCTGTTTCAATCAAATTCCAATATTGGATACCCAGAATTCCTGCTCACCCCTAGTAAATGTTTTCAAACTCCGTTGATTCACATGGAAAAAACTGACCTGGACTTAAGTGAACTGAAATGAATTGAACTGAACTAAATTGATTTTTTTAACTTGACCTTTAGATATTTAAAATTCGTCCAAACATATTCAAAATTTGACTCATTTGAAAGTATACTTTGAGATTATTTCGATGACGTAGTTATTATCATTAATTTATTACGAAATAAAAAATTATCTAAATGATAAACTTACACATAAACTGAATTTAATTAGACTGGGCTCGACTGCAATGGATTGATTGTTTTTTTTTTGAGTGGAATGGATTGAATTTTAGTATAATTAAGTTTGTTTTATAATGCTCAAGTAAAATAAGTTGAATAAAAAAGAGCCTCGTCTCCTCCCTAACAGGTTGGGTAATTTTAATTTTTGGCCGTAGTTGGGTAAAAGCCTAACGGGTTCCTTATCATTGTCCTCCCTCACTTTCACTCTGGCAGCCTACACCTTCACCGTCGTTCTCTCTCTCTCTCTCTCTCTCTCTCTCTCTCTCTCTCTCGTCTCTTACTAACGGTTGTTTTGGTAAACCTCGAGTATGCTATTGCTAGCTACATCAAGGATAGTTAGAAATTGGAACAAAGGGAGGATTTTTCTGTTTCCTTTTCGAAGTTATTCAATTTTCCCAGTGAAAACCCATCTTCAAAATGGCCAGTTATGGAAGAATTGCAATGGGTTCGTGTCATATTCATGTCTCAATCCGGCTAATGTAAGTGAGAATAATAGATATGATTCTGTTAAATTTACATTCAATGTTTACAGTAATTTTTATCTGCTGTTAGTTCTAGCTTACATTGGATGGTTTTATGTATGTTGATATTGATTGTAGGTATATGTGTATTTTTTAGATAGGAGATAAGTGAAAATTTGTGTAAAAACTATGACATTTGACATAAGGGAGATAAAAAGTAATTGCTTTTTTTTTTTTTTGCTTGCAATCGCAATGTTGTTTTCATGATTGCTTAGTTCATTTAGTATTTGTGTGACCAGGAACTAATTACATGTGATGCTATTAAAGAAAGGCAGGGTTCTTCTGCCGAGTTTCCATGATGTGGTCGGATGATCATGTGATGCATAACCTTCAGTTGATGGTTCCTTCCCTTGAGGTGTTTAGTTTATAGCTCGGTATTTGCAAGAATGACATATAGAGGTTCATATGGTGTTGGGAGATGCTTGAGGTGAAAGATATTGGGAACTAATGCTATGGTTGATTTTTAGTTAAAGAGAAAGTATATAATGTGAAACTGAAAAATAGCATGAGAGGGTAAGTTATTGTTTACATAGTAATGATATAGTTGTACTATTGTAGTTGGGGAAAGCTTTTGTGCGTGTGCGAGTGTGTGGGAAGAGGGGGAAGGTAGGGGTTAAATTGTGTCATTTGCTTGAAATTGGCTGAGCTTTCCTGTATTGTTTTCCATTTTGCAATAGAAACTTAGATAATATCTGTAGCATAATTGTGCCAGAAAGACATTGGAATAGGGGTCGTTTTATTTCTAGCTTTAATAAACTGAGTTAGCGTTGTTTGGCTCGATAGTTAACTTCTCAAGGAGTTGTGGATTGACGGAAGTTGAACTATAAAGGTACTATACTGTATACGGTTTCCCAAATAAAATATTCTTAGGTAGCTTCACTTGATTCATGGATCTTCTTTGCTAGCGGAGACAAACTATATTATTCTCACCACCAAATAATTTTCTGAGTGAAAGATCGACTATCAATCATAAACTTTCCATTAAAACGTCCATGTCATTAGAAATAGCTACATCAACATTTGTTGGAATGACGTATCCCAAAACCAGCACCCTCCTATCCATGGTTGTACATACGCTAACTCATGGGCTACTTTGTTTCCTTCAAGATTCACAAAAGACCATGACACACACCTAAAGCTACCAACAAGGGAAAGAGCATCCTCAATAACAAGAGAAAAACAATTAGACCCACTACAACTCTTAGTTAAAGCATTAAACAAAACTAGGCTACCAGTTTCTATCATCACATCTTCAAACTCGTACGCAATGGCAAGTTGCAGTCCACTCACCACTGCCCTAGCTTCCGCCACATCGACACTCCAGTCCTCAAATAGATATGTGGTCATACGGGTTTCCCTGCAGATCGCACCATGAGAAGTACCAATGGCCCCAACTTTTCCAGGACCGACATTGATTTTGACCTGACCAACATTTGGAGCCACCCATATTCTATTATTTAATTAATTTGGCTCCTTCCATTGAACTTAGAGTTGTTATTCCCACTCAAATCTAAGCAAACAAGTTTTTTCTCTAAAGAAAATATTGTATTTCCTTCAGTCGGGGGCAGGTGAGGGTAAGAGAGATCATCTAGTTAGCTGGGAACTAGTTTGCAGGCCGAAGGCGGAGGGGGGGCTTGGGTTTTCGTAGGTTTGTGTCCAAGAACATTTCGCTAGTGGGTAAGTGGTTGTGGCGTTTTCCCCTGGAGTCCGACTCCCTATGGCACCGAGTTATCAGAAGCAAGAAGCAAGTACGGTCTGCAACACAATGGGTGGGACGCTCATGCCGGCTCCAATGGTTTCCATGTCTGCCCATGGAAGTTCATTTCCAAGTATCTTTTTTCCCTGGTTACATATAATGTGGGTAATGGTCTTTGGGTCCTGTTCTTGAGGATGTGTTGAATGGTTACCTCCCTTTCTCTTCCACATTTCCGCAGGTTTATCGTTTGTCCACCCTTCATGGGGCTCCAGTGGCTGATTTTTATTCAAGCGCTAGTGGTTCCGGGGACTTACACTTACGCGACCACCACGTGATATAGAAATGGAGGAACTCGTGTCTCTCCTGGGTGTCCTGCACACTACTCATTCTCGGACTTGATTTGGGGACTCCTCTGCTATCTTCTCTTGCAAGGACTTCCTCCATCACCTGTGCCTTCCCTCACAGTTTCCACATTTCCCCTTTCCACTTATATTTGGAAGTCTTAAGGTTCCTCTGGAGGTATGTGCTTTTGTGTGGACTTTGGTGCTTGGTAAGTTGAACACCTATGATATGGTGCAACGGTGAAGGCCGGGCTGGTGTCTTCTTCTGGGCATGTGTGTTATGTGTCGTCATGATGGGGAAAATTGTTTACATTTGTTTGTGATGTGTGATTCTGCCAGATCCTAGGCTGTTGTGTGGGGAGGCTTTTGTGTGTCCAGCTACGTGGGCCATTTCCTTCATTGGCGATTTTCCCCTGTGAGGAGGGGGAAGGAGGGTAGGTTATTGTGGAGGTGTGCTTTTATGGCTATCCTCTGGTGCATTTGGCCGGAGAGGAATTCGAGGGTTTTCACCGATGCGGGGAAAAATGTTGACTTCATTTGGGATCGTATAGTTTATTTGGCCTCCCTTGGGCTAAGGTGGCTGGAGCCTTTAAGGGGGTTCCACTAACGGTTACTCAACGCCCTTGGCGTGACTTGTAAATATTTTGCTCTTGTTCTTTTGAGGATGCCTTACCTCCTACATTGTATTCTTTCAACATTTGATTAATAAAATTTTCTCTTAGCTAAAGAAAATACTAGGGAAAATGAACTGATTAGTCTAGCAAAACAATTGTGCGTAATCAATAAAAGAGAGAGAAAACACCTTATATATGCTTAATACATGCCTCAAGCTTGAATGTTGGATTGTAAAGGTTTAATTGAAAGCCAAGCCAAGAACCTCCCTCTTTTTTCTTTGTTTTTTTATTTTTTATTTTTTTTTCGTTTATCATTGTTTTACCTTCTTTCTCCCTGCTTTTCGATGAAGAGGAGACTATACATGCATGTAAGACACTGAACTCTTCCTTCATGCTTGACTTTCATATAATGAAACAAGTACGCTGCATTCTTTTGCTCCTTTGGATTTTATTTTATTTGATAGTATCTTTGTTTCTGGCGTAATTCATTCTATTGTGTTTCTTGGTGATTGGTTATCAGTCGTCAATTGATTTGCAAAAAGTTAATGCTTTTTCCATATGTATACATATTATAGGTGAATCTTGTGATTAATTATAATATTCCTAAAACAGATTTATATTGCATCCGTATCAGCTGGTACTCGGACATTTTTTGCTGTTCTGAGCAGATTCAGGGGCTCTTTTAGGTTGGTTGTAACTCAAACCTCCCATGATGAAGCAGAAACGACAGATGAAGAACTGAATCAAATTCTTTGCATTATTGACAGTGCTTCTGCATCCAGTAGGCAAATGTGCAAAGATATTGAAAGGTTATGTAGATCTGGAAATGGTTCAGCAATGGCTAAGCTGCTTCAGGCCCTGCGTAATAAACATATTTTCCTCAGGTCTGATGCCTATAACATCCTTTTGGCTGCAGCAAGTGAAAAGAATGATACTGAACTATCATTTGAAATATTTAAGGATTTATGGATCTCCTCTGAATGCTTGAGCTCAAAGGCTTATTTCAATCTTGCGAAGGCTTTGGCAAACATTGATGATTGTGCCCTGCTGCTAAAATTTGTTACAGAAATATCTGAGTTCACATTTGATAGAAGTGTACTGATTATGAACAGAATTATCTTTTCTGTTGCTGAATGTAGGCAGATCGACAAGGCCTTAATTATTTTTGATCATATGAAGAGCATAAAATGCAAGCCAGACTTGGTTACTTACAATACAATTCTTGGGATATTAGGCCGCGCTGGCAAGGTGGATGACATGCTCCATGAGTTTGCTTTCATGAAAGAGGCTAACATAACTCCAGATATTGTTTCATACAATACCTTGTTTAGTACTTTTCAAAAGTTTGGGAGATCAGATTTGTGTGTAGTGTATTTGAGGGAATTGCATGAGAAAGGACTTATGCCAGATTTGAGAACTTATACTGCACTGATTGAAGGCTTCGGTCGGCTGGGAAATGTTGAGGAGTCTTTGAGATTATTAGATGAAATGAAGTCTAAGCATGTCAAGCCCTCAATTTATATATATAGGTCAATGATTAACAATTTTAAGAATATGGGGAAGTTAGAGGTTGCAGCTTCCCTCTGGGATGAGATGAATTCTCCTCTTTCCAATCTTGTTGGTCCGAAGGATTTTAGAAGGAAAAAGAGATGAACAATCGAGCAACATCAGCCATGTATTCTGGGTTTTTGTTGTCGCAACTATCATGGTTACCACTTCAAGCCGCAAAACTTTTGTACCAGCAGTAGGAATCCTAATCTTAAACGGCTTCCCTTTCATGAATGCAATGCGTGCATGATATAGGTAGGTGAATTCACTACTAATCATTTCACAACTAAATGGGAGTGCTGTTATTACTATCATTAGTACCTTTCATGATTGATTTGTATGCCTTCCCCAAACAAAACCCAACTCTTTTCTCTTTGTTGGACTTTGTTCTTGGTGACCATTCTTGATTATTATCCATACCTTGAATTTTATTTTATCTATTGTTTTGTTGGATTAATTCTTCATTATTGATGTTTAATATACGTAGGTACATTTTTATTTGTGGTTTTTTGGTTTTTCCTCTTCATTTTTTTAATATAGTTTTTGGGGGCTGGGTGCGGATGGAATAAGGGAGTGTTTACAGAACAATACAGTTCCTCCAGTTCTTTAGATGTCCATGAAAATCGGTAAATACAGGCAAAAGTTGACAATTACCCTAGCAATAGTTGACTTTGAGGGCTTTCACATCCAATAGTTGAGGAAGAGACATTCTTTATCTTTAAAGGAGAGAGATATGTGAGAAGGAAGGGAGCCTTGAAACTCTAATGGACAGATTTCCTTCCTGGACATCTAAAAGCATTGGAGGGAGTCTTTCAAAATGACTTTAATGAGGAGTAAAAATACAAGTTGTCAGTGTATGGTTCCTGTACTGCTGTACAAATGAACATAATAGCAGGTAAGGAAATTATAGACTCGCACTAAATTTCGCTAGCGCACGAAACAAACTACTGAAATATTTCTTCCGTTTTCTCATTCCTTTCGTGTTAAAAAATCAGTGGATTCTAATGCGCCCTTAGTGTTAAGTTTTAATAATAGGAAGATCTCTTCTATTGTTTTATGTTAACTGTAAACATACAGCCAATCTTAATTGTAGATTCTTATCTTGGATGCTTTTTATTCTCTTGGCGTTGATTAGGCAAGGGTGTGCCAGAAGTATTTTTTTTGTCTGTCTTGGTTTACCCTCATAATATGCTCCTTTCCTTGTTGTTACTTACCTGTGGAAGGCCAAGGTTCCCTTAAAGGTGGGAGCTTTTGTGTGGAGCTGACAGTAGTGAATTTGCTGCAGACTGCAGAGGTTGAGGCTGGGGAAGCTATTTTTCTTGATATGCGTATGCTTAGTTGTGCTAGTAGCTGAGTTTTGATTGCATGCTTTAGTCCACTGGAACCTGGGCGCGGTTTCTGTGGTGTACGCTTTTTGGTATTATGGGAGAACATTGGGTAGGTCTGGCTACTATGTTGGAGCGGAACGCCAGAATATTTTCTAGGGGTAGATTGTCACCTGAGCTTGTATGGCACTTAGCTTCTTTGAGGGCTAAGTCTGGAGGAGTTTTGAGGAGTTGTCAGATTTATGATTGCCCAGAGAAACGGGGCAAATCTGTAACTCTAATTCTATGTGAGGATAACTTGTACTCTCTTGCTGCTTTTGAGCTATATTAATGCAGTATTTCTCTTTTTTGAAAGAAAAATTGAAGAGTCTTTATCTTTTGTATGTAAAATTTGATATGCATGTTTAATTTACTGCGATATATTAAAAGATGAATATATTTGTTGAATGTAACAGATACTTTTCTTTTGTCTCCTCTTCTAGGTAGTGCTGCAGCGCTGGAGATAGTTTGGGGTCCCTAAAGTCGGCCAGCTTGGATCTCTTTTGTTGGAGATATCTTTCATGCCAGTAATCATGATTCTAAAACCTTATTTTCGTAATTATGGGTGTCTTGTGAGATCTGCAGCCGTTATGACTACTCCTTGAAAGAGTGTTGGCTAGCCACATCATGGAACCTATATGCTGAGGTACTGTTTCTAATCTTTCTATTATACTCATTAAATAAGTGAGAAGAGAAAGTAGTTACCCATTGCATATTTGCATCCTTGTATATGCATATTTTTCTGTTGTCTGAAGGTGAAAAGTCTTGGTGGCTATGCTTCTGGTAGTGACTTATTGCATAAATCTGACACTTAAAGCCCAAATTATGCCATGAGACAATGGTCATTGGAGTCATTTAGATAATCGAGACATCTACCTTCAGAAACAGGGAAAAATATACATGAAAATTATGTTAATGCTTATTGCGTATAGTAGACCTTTGGGCATGCAGCTTTTGGTTCTTTGGCGTGTATGGAATCATGACAGTACTATCATGGTACTCTAAAATTTGTCCAAACGTTAAAGCCTAAAAAAAAATCAGGGAAGAAAATTAGTGAATCTCGACATAGAAAGAGCAACCATAAGCTCTTTCCACTCTCCAGGTCCGAGCTTTCATGTTGTTTTCTGTTTTCTTCAAAAAATAAGGATAGGTATGTTCTTACTGTCACTGATAAGATTGATTCTTGTGATGAGCATAGTTTCACCCTCTGGTTTGTGATTTGAAGAGGGGTGCTAACCCATGTTTTTAGGACATGGTATAGTAGATAGTGTTATATATTCTTTTGCCAAAACCAATGGAAAAGCTCCAAGCCGTTTGGACTTGCAGAAACCCATGGTGGAGTCATGGAGTACACGTAATAGAATCACATATCAGAATCATAGTTGCATGATTGCTAAGGATCATACATGGTTTACTCAAGACAGTAGGAGATTAGATCTACATTTTGCTATATGAACAATATTCTCGTACATGGTTGGGAATTGTTTGGTATCACACCGCAGTTCTCTTATTCACATCAGTTACAGTCTGAGCTGTTGATGGTTATTAATCTTAGGAACAAGTCTTTGGACATTATGCAGTTTCACTATTTACTCTTTCAAGCAAATTTTGCTTTCTAATCTTTTCACTAAATGTGTGATCCCTTAATGTCATTTGTTGTTCTTAAGACATTGGGTGCTCAAAGGAGTACTACCAGTGTGCTTCGCTTTGATTCCTTTAGTGCGAGTTATATCATTAGGATGCTCTTCTTGTGCAGTACTCCATTTGCATAGTATGGGAGTGGGAAATGGTGTGTCTTCTAGGGTAGATATCTTCCTTCTCACTGATGCTATGCTCAAAGCGTTCTCTAATTTGATCCAGGAGTTCCTTCCTTCACCTTTTATCCCGGCCACTTTCCCATTCTCACACATTTGCTCTGTTCAGTGGGGTTTGGCTCCACTTAGTTTTCAAGACGTGTGACTCTGCCACTCAAATTTGTTAAAAGAGAGCTTCAGAATTGGGAGATGGGTCTCGGGTTTGAGGGTGGTGTGGCTTTTGTTTCTTGAGGAAGGCAAAGGATCTTGAAGAAGGTTAAGTTTTGGAATGAGGAGGTTTTTTTGGGGATGTTGGATAAAGTAAATCAGCGAGATTTTCGAAGATTTGTTTTGTCCTTTATCAGGGAAAGGTGAATGACAGGGAGTTTTTCTTTTTGATAAGTAAAATGAATGACGGGGAGATTGATTGAATAAAAGGAAGGAGCTTAAGTATAGTCTAGAAGAGCTCCTTTTGACAGTAAAAGTCTTTGACAGAAGATAAAGGTGTGGGCTAAGGACAGACATAGTGTTCATAAGTTGATCTCTAAGCTGGTGAGTGGATGGCGGAGGCTAATTTTCAATAAGGAATCAGTCAAGCAGTGGCCATCTCTTTTTAGAGGAAAGGGAATCACTTGAAAGATCAATTTTTACTGCTCTCTTCTTCTTAAGAAGGTTTTGAGAGATCTATGATCAATGGGCTTGATTGAGCCCCATTTCTCCAGGTACCATCATTGGTTGGAGAGCTTTTGAGATAGCGGAGTTTGGAAATGCAAATTTGATGTTTGCTTTTTTTATTGGCCAAATTTGATGCTGTTCAGGGGGTACACTATGGGATGCATTGCAGCCTTGCAGGTTCATTTTCTGGAGGATACCTTGGGCCAAGTTTCCTTTGCAAGTAATTCTCTTCGCCTTTTCCATCTCTCAGAATGCCAGTGATGCTCCTATCTCAGATTTTCATGGCAGGCTTTCAAGGTGAAACCTCTTTTTAGATCTGACACACTGACTTCCTCATTATGGCCCCCACAGGGGATATGTGGGTTTTGGGATAAGGTTAAGAAGATGTGTGGGTGTGGCACAAATGCACGATTTCTGTATTGCATTCTTGTATCTGGTTGGAGAGAAATGAAAGGATCTTCTCTAATAGGTCCTACTGCAGTATTGTCTTTGGGAGGGAGTGGTGTCATAGGTTTCCCTTTGGATGCACAGCGGGGGGATATTATATTTGGAGAAACTGTGAATCTTTTTGACTTATTATCAATGTTAGAGAACACCTTGTATTCCTGTTATGCAAAAAGAAATTTCCTTTTGCTATAAATTTCTTGTGGAGATATCTAATCGGCTAGATTTGTCCATTATATTCTATAGTCATGAAATCATTGATAGATGAAATATTAATCTGTTTGTGCATCATTGAAATCATAAATACTGACCTGAGTTTTGTCTTTGCTGATAACCATGGAGACAAATTGCAAGACATCATTTCATGTAGATTCAATGTTAGCCCTACCTATATAAACTTAAGGCTTTGCATAATTTGCCATTAAATTGGCAGCTTGTGTAATTAGCTGTTATAGTTCTTATTAACAGTTTGTGCTAATAGAACTGTTAATACAATCTGATTTATTTTTTTTTCTTTTTGAGAAAGTTAATACAAACTGTTAATACAAACAGTTTGTGGAAAGGCTTGGACCCTAAAAGTAAAATAAAAAATGAGTGTGAAAGGATGACTTACATGTTCTTAGCAGAAAGCATTGGCAATGACATTTTCCACAATGAGTGACTTCTTGTTTCCTAAATGTTTGGCTCCCAATTTTCAAAAAGATGAATAAAAAACTCAATTCTTTTTTTATGATGGTCTAAAAAACTCTAGACCTACTTGGGGGTGCCTCTTGGAGGTAATCCCCGGTCGGTTTCCTTTTGGGAACCAGTTGTCTCTAGAGTGGCTAAGCGTTGATGGGTGGAAAGGGGTGTATTTCTCGTTGGGGGGAAGGATCACGATTTTGCACTCTTGCCTTGCTAGTATTCCCCTGTACTATCTCTCCCTGTTTAAGATTCCCGTTAGTGTAGCTAAACAACTTGAACGTATGATGCGGGATTTCTTGTGGTCTGGTGTGGATGGGGGTAGGAGAGAGCATCTTGTTAGTTGGGACCATGTATGTAGGCCTAAGTCTGAGGGGGGTCTGGGTTTCGGGCGGTTGGTGTCTAAGAACATTTCGCTAGTGGGTAGTTGGTTATGGCGTTTTCCTTTGGAGCCTGAGTCCCTATGGCACTGAGTAGCAAGTACGGTCTGCAACAGAATGGATGAGACGCCCGAATTGGTACTGCAGTTTCTCATGCTTACCCATGGAAGTTTATATCTCAGGTATCGCCTCTTTTCTTTCCCCTGGTTGGATTTCATGTGGGTAATGGTCATCGGGTAAGGTTCTGGGAGGATGTGTGGAAGGGGGACGCCACGTTCTCCTCCGCCTATCCTCGGGTTTATCAGTTGTCCACACTCCATGAGGCGCCAATATCGGAATTCTACTCCGCTACGGTCGGTTCTTGGAACCTACATTTACGCCGAGCTCCCCATGATCGTGAGATGGAGGAACTAGTTTCTCTCCTGAGCGTGCTAAACACTACTCTTCTCGTCCCTAGGGACGATTCTCGGACTTGGGAAGGAGACTCTTCTGGTGTTTTCTCCTGGAAGTCCTTCTTGCATCGGCATAGTCTGCCTTCTCAGTTTCCCCATTTTCCCCTTGCTACTTATATCTGGAAGTCGAAGATTCCTCTGAAGATGCGCGTCTTCGTGTGGACTTTGGTGTTAGATAGGGTGAATACGCATGACATGTTACAGCGGCGGAGGCTTGGTTGGTGTTTGTCTCCGAGTGTGTGTGTTATGTGTCGTCACGACTGTGAGAACGGCTTGCACCTGTTTGTGATGTGTGAGTTTGCTAGGGTGTTGTGGGGCAAGGGGTGAGCCTTTTGCTAGTCCGGCTCAGTTTTTGCAGATGAGATTTGTTGCTGGTGGGAGGGGGAGAAAGGGTAAGTTGTGGCGGAGGTGTGCTTGTATGGCCATTCTGTGGTGTATTTGGCTAGAGCAAAATTCGAGGGTCTTCTGCGCTTCAGGAAAGACCGTCGACTGTGTTTGGGATCATATTGTTTATTTGGCTTCGCTGTGGGCGAAGGCAGCTGGGGCCTTCAAGGGTCTTCCACTTATCTTTGTTCAACTTCATTGGGGGGAGTTGTAGATATCTTTTGTATTCTTTGAGGACTCCTTGTCCTCCTTGTATTCTTTCAGTTGATTGATTCATAAAACTTTTTCTTGTCTAAAAAAAAAATGTGTTTGAGTTCAAAATCCATGTGAGTGAAGTCTGGAAAATGATTGCATAGAAAATAAAATGACCAAAGAATCTGACTTTTGGTTTGATCAGTAAATTTCTTTTTCGGAAAATGGTTAGAAATTTCATTCCATTTTCAAACGGACATCAAGGCGATGCCCTTGGAACAATCAGTACAACATAACTGGCATGCCAGAGTAGAACCCAAGAATTACAAAAAATGGCAGCTATACACCTAGCTATACAAACAGTATACTACTCCACAAGCAAATGCCTCCCAGCCTCTTCATCTCTAGTTACATACTTAAATTATAAGCTCTAGTAGATATCAAAAATTTGATAGTCCTGCAGACTTGATCCACAGTCCTCTCCCTTTCACAGAATATGCATCTGTTGCTTTCTTGCCAAACTTCATAGACTGCTGCACAAAATGCAGTTCTTTGAAGGCCCTGCTGCAGACTCTTGCCTTTTGCACTAGACGCAAACCAACGTAGCTCACTACCCAAGTGCCCAGGCCTTCTCTTGATTTTCAGCCAATTCAGAATATCGTGCCAAACACCCTTTGAGAAGTCACACCAAAGAAAAGGTGGGCATAATTCTCACAACTATTCTTGCATGGTGCAAAACTGTAGCTAGTACCATCCCTTTCTTGTTCAGAAGGTCAACCGTCGATGGTTTGTGGTCCACTGCCAGCCAAGGTACCATGCTATGACGTGGCAAAGCTAGAGGTTCCCAAATGAGTTTGTGCCATCTAACTCTCCTGCTCACATCTCAGAAACTCTCATAAGCTTTTTTGATCCTGATTTGCCACCCTGCTCACAGCTTTGAAGATACATCTCAGTGGCTTGAACATCCCCATGCTTCTCCAGAATTTCATCACTAAGTTGCAAGAGTTTTCTCCACAGCCAGGAGTCAGCTGGCCTTGGACTAACTGCCCAGAGATGAGCTTTGTTAAGATAATACTTGCCCACCCATAACCAGCTTTGATCAGTAATTTTGAGGTCTTTTAATGATTAATCTAATAGCCTCTTTTTGTTTTCTTCCATTTTATGCTCATGTGACCAGTGTTGCACGGAACGAGGTACGAGGCGAGTCGTGGGACGGGAACGGGGACGAGATTCGATAACTTTAAGAATCGGGAACGAATGGGGTAGGTTTAGAGGGGACAAATGGTACGTGATATGCTAGGAGATTGTATGAATTTTTCTTTTGGGGTCCTTTCCTTAAAATATTTTTTTTTGCCTTTCTCTTGCATTTCCATTTTAAAAATGTTTTTATTTTAAATTACTTTTTGTAAATTCTCAAGACCAAAAAGTGTAATAGCGTATAATAGATATACTGGTTATTAGAATGAAGCCCAAAACAAGTTTAGCCCAACATGACAACCTTTAAAGCAAAAGAAATACTCACGGTCCACTATTAAAACCTTTACTCTTCCAGGCCCACCATTTAAAACCCAAAAAAGGAAAACCTAGTTGCTGCCTCCCAGCCGTCAAAGAGAGAGAGAGTGAATCAGACAAAAAAAAGAACGCGTAAGAAGCAACCAAGCAGCACGAGTTCAATAAGGGCGACTGAATCTTCTGGATTTCTTCTCCTTCTCCTCTTCTAATAGGGGTCGCCAAAATCAGTGATGGGGTCGCGTCCCCGATCGTTCCAGTTCGGGATCGTTCCCCGTTCTGGGACGATCGACCCCGATTCGTGGAACGTGGGTGCGTCCCGCGTTCATGTGACAGCTTTTATTGCTTTCACACTAACAAAGGCAAAATTAATGGTGTCAGTAACACGGGAGCTCTTGGATCTGTTCATAGATGCCACTGGGTGCATTGTATTTAGTGGGTCTTGGACCTAGAGTGGGTTTGTATGCCCCCTCCCGATGTAGGAAGTTCCAATACTTCTGTAATATACGGTGTCTAAGCCTAAAGTGTACATAGCTTACATGTACAAAGTGCCTTCTTTTTTTCTTTTAACAAGAATAACTACGATTCTTTTCTTCTCGACTGAGGTAGAGGGGTTTAAGAGAGTGCTTACTTTGTTACAGGTGTTTGAGGTGGTGTCTGGGATGAAGATTAATCTGTCTAAGTTTAGTTTGGCTGGTTAATGTGGAGATTGGAGAACGATGTTCTCGTTTCTTTTGCAGGTCTAGTGGGTGGGTTGTCAGGTCCAGCAATGGCCACTTACTTATTTGGGGGTAATCCCCGGACGATGGCTTTTTGGGAGCCTGTTGTGTCTAGAGTGGCTAAGCGTCTAGATGGGGAAGGGGGGGGGGAATTACTATTCTTAAGTCTTGTCTAGCTAGTATCCCTCTTTATTACCTGTCCCTGTTCAGGATTCTGGTTAGTGTTGCTAATAGGATTGAGAGGATTATGAGAGATTTCCTGTGGTCTGGGGCAGTGGGGGATAGGAGAGATTACCTGGTTAATTGGGACCGTGTTTGTCGGCCGAAGACGGAGGGGGGGCTTGGTTTTGGTAGATTGGTGTCCAGAAACATTTCGATAGTGGGTAAATGGTTGTGGCGGTTTGTCCTGAAGTCTGACTCCCTCTGACACCGAGTTATCAGGAGCAAGTACGGTCTTATGCACAACGGGTGGGATGCTCATGCTGGCTCCAACGTCTCTCATGCTTGCCCTTGGGAATTCATTTCCCATGTATCTTCTCTTTTCTTTCCACTAGTCAGGTACAAGGTGGGCAATAGCCTTCGGGTTCGGTTCTGGGAGGATGTGTGGAAGGGGATCTTCCGTTTTCGTCCACATATCCTCGGGTTTCCGGCTGTCCACCCTTCACGGGGCTCCACCACTCAGCCAGAGACCTACATTTGCACCGGCCACCACATGATAGGGAAATAGAGGAGCTTGGTTCCCTCTTGAGTGTTTTTAATTCCACTTTTCTTGTCCCTAGGGACGATTCTCGGACTTGGACGGGGGATCCTTCTGATGTCTTCTCTTGCAAGTCCTTCCTTCACTAGATTAGCCTTCCCTCTCAGTTTCCACGATTCCCTCTATCTACATTTATTTGGAAGTCTAAGGTTCCACTGAAGGTTCGCGCTTTTGTGTGGACTTTGGTGCTATGTAGGGTAAACACTTATGATATGTTGCAACGTCGCAGACCTGGCTGGACCCTTTTACCGGGGATTTGTGTGATGTGTCGTCATAGCGGGGAGAATTTTTTGCATCTGTTTGTGCTGTGCGATTTTGCTAGGAATCTCTGGAATAGATTGATGTTTGGGGAGAATTTTGTGTGCCGAGCTACTGTGGGCAAGTTCTTTAAGGGCGTCCCGCTGACTTGTCCAGCGACATTGGCGTGATGTGTAGATATGTTTAGCTTGTTACTGAGGATGCCTTATCCTCAACCTTTTATATTCTTTAACAATTGATTAATAAAATTTTTTCTTATTTAAAAAAATAAACTACATGAAAGGCGTGAAGTGGACTACCTCATAGAAGATTTTATCTTCCTTTTCCTTGCGGTGGTAGCCTGTAGCCAGCACATTCGCCTTTTAATCTGAACCTGCTCACTTCAGATTGAATGAGTTAGGACTTAGGATGCCTCATGTTGTTATTAACACTATCTACCCGCTCACTATCTACTGTACAATTGTAATACCTTTCTAAATCTGTTCTAATGTGTTGCTGCCTTGCTTGTAAGCTGGTTAGTTACTCTACTGTTATATGCAGACTGATATAGTATTTGATTTCCCAACCTCTTGCTCAGAATTTCATTTTGAACGCACTTTGCTTCAGATATGACCGTGGAGATTACTGATCAGCATATGGAGACACATTCAAGTATTCAACCTCTTCTCCATCAAAAAGTACAGCAATATAAGGAGCAAGCAGCTTTCTGATTGTTGTCATAGACATGGCTGAGACAGAAAAATTATAAAACTGTAATTCTGAAGTTAGTTCAGGAAATTCCAAGAATGTTGAGCCTCCTGCTACAGTTCTCAGTGATGATACCACACGATTTGATGAGTTCATGGTTTTAATAGATCATGAGCTGCTGAAGAAAGAGTATAAGCTTCTTTTATCTTATGAAGTGGAGCTACTACTAACTTTGTTGCCAGAAGGTGTTGCTCGTTGCCTATCTGCTGAAAGGCACAAATCCTTAGCTGGAATCATCACTGAGACTGTCACTATTGCCAAGTGCATTAAGAAACTGTCGGCTCCTTACCTTTCAAGAAATCAAGATGAATTTGGGATATGGGATAAGAGCCTATATTCCTTGGAGGTTCTTGGGATGAACTTTGGATTTCTGGCTTTCTGCCCACGTATTTAGAGTGAGTGAGTGTATGTGTTGCTTTACACATCTTTAGTTTCAGTAATGCAGCTTTTTTGTTAAAACATTTTGTTCCAGTTGCCATCTAATAAAATCTACATTCTTGTTTTCTTCGCATGCAACCATTCTAATTGATTAGATATTGACAACAAAAGTAATTGATTGAATACTGGAATGTTTTTCATTGTGAAAAGAAATTGAAATGGCCTTTGCATTATTCCTAGTATTTTGAACCACTGGTAGATGCAGCTCTGATGAATTTGTGACGCGAATTTACAATCCTCCTGCTAATACCCTAGGGTTCTGTGGCTATTTTGAATATGTTGGGAGTTTATTTCACTCCATGTTTCATACTCAGTAGCAGATAATGCAGCTTTAAGTTTCGATTATGCATTGTCAGCAACTTTGTTATCCAACTCACTAGCCCATTGCATCACAACAAATGCTGCACACGATTAATGCACCTGCATGTTTCATACTCAGTAGCAGAAGTCGCACCTGACCTGAACTACTTTTTGGACCAGTGAGATCCTCCATTTGCTTGTCAGCTTCTGACTTACACCTTCACCAGTTTATATGCTTATTATGATTGCCATTCTTGAATATCTTCTGATTGCGACTTCATCTGTAAGGACCTCTGGCATTTTGTTTTTTTGTAGATAACATGACTAGTGACATATTCCCATGGGTTCTGAAGTTAATGATCAGAAAACCTTTAGTGGCCCTGAGAAGATTCGGACCTTGTAGCCTAGCTACCCACTGCCTATGGTTTTGTATGAGCGCAATTGCTGTTCGTGTGCAAGAATGTGCAGTCCTTGAGTCCTGAAACATCCATGTTGGTACAATTTTACTGATATCTCAGAAGTCAGAAGAGGGACCCCAACAGGATTTTTCTGTTGGATAACTTAGGTTATGTGGAGCTAGACATCGAACTTGCATTCATATAGCTTCTTGGTAAATGAGTATGAGGTGGGAGCTCAAGTGGTAAGTGCTCCCCCCTCACAACCCAATGGTTAAGGGTTCGAATCCTCATGTAGGGAGAATAATAAAAATCTCCTCTACCTTTCTTTGTAGGGAGGGTTTCCTCCTCTACTTGAGCTCGTCGGCCCATCAAAGATAAGTTGGCTTGCCCGGCGCGTGTGGTTTGCAGGCTATTACATGCGTCCTTATAGCAAAAAAAACAAAAAAAAAGCTTATTGGTAAATACTACCCTTATGTTTTTTTTCTTACCTTTTGTTGTTTAAACGGGCTCTTAATATGCTCAAGCTTTACTCATTAACACAAGAAGTGTCCCTTTCGAGTTTGACCCAATCTCCTCAACAAATATGTAATCAAAATTTATTTAAGTGACCCAACACAAGAAATACAAGTACCCTAATATAATTACTAGCCTTTCTTTGTATATATAGGGTGACCAACTCTAGAAAATAACTACTGATTTTGTTCCAGGCCAAAACAGAAAGTGTAGGACAATAACAAAACTTTGAACATCAGAATATGAGTGTAAGAGTTCATTCTTTTCGTCTATAGATCCTCTAGATGCAAAAGTGTAAGGCTAAAATGCAAAAACTCAATCTTGACTGCTGTTCAGTTGTAATTCATGCAACTTTGAATCATCTAAATTCGGCTTGAATCCCTTCCGAAGATAAACCGCCTCATCCAGTCAGAAACCACCAACATCCTCGTGCGCCAGCTCACTAGTTTACTGCTCAAATGTAGATAAGCCAGAAGGGAGAAATAAGAGAAAGAAAGGTCAAATGTAAGCAAAGCGAAGAACAAAGGAAGAGCAGGGCGGAGAGCTTGGGGTGGGTAGCGCAGTGACCCATCCCCCACCCGTCCCAAACAATGACTTGGGGTCGAGTCTCGTGAGGGTGGCTTCCTCCTTGCAATTTAAAATAGAATATAAAAATGAAGAGCAGGGCGGCAAAAGGAAACAGTTAAATACCTGGCATAAACAGAATACCAAAGCCACTGAGTACTGTGACCATATATGACATAATCACCAGGGAGCTGGGCTGCTGTTTGTTCTCCACCAAGAGGAGCAAATTGTCCAAAATGCTTGTACCTTTATATCAAAAGATTCATATTTATTTAGAAAGGTGAGAAATCAACAGCAAAATTACTTCAGAGCACAAAAAATGGAGGGAAATGTATGTATGTACCTAAAGGGACGGAATCTATGGCGTCCTTCTCCCCTAGTCCTTAGAGGGCCTTCTGGGTTGTTCTCACATTTTACCATTCGGTTGAAACAATCAGCAAGGTATTCTCCCTGTTGAGCAGCTACCTGAAACATTTCCAAACTGATTATTAAAGGGTAGAAAGTACAATGTAGGTTTAGAAAGGCCCTTGCTAATTTCCTCTACCTATTACGTGTTGCAAGGTCGGAATATCTCTTAGCTTGCCTTTATAACCGCCCATAGACGGAACCTTGTATGAGGCACTGAGTTTGTTTAGGTATAGCTAGCTTTGAGAAAGGATACAGTTTGAAAAAGACTTATCGGTGAACAGTCCTGTGTTTCTTATTTGTTGTGAAGAAGTATAGTCAATGTATTTTCACGAGTTGAATGCAAGCACTCGTTGAAATTACAGTTACAATAAGTTTGCGTGCTTCTGATCGCCCTTATCCCACCATAGCGAGATAGCTTGTAAGTACGTAGTAAGGAGCAAGGATGGTTACCTGTGCTGTTGCAGGGAGATTCTTCATCTGAGCATCAACCTCAGATAAAGCCTTCTTAAAAGTGGAAATGTCCACCTGAGTAGACTCTTGTTTCTCATCATCTCCTTGAACACTTTTTAGAAGCTGGACAATATTCTTGAACTGCTTCCTCTTCATGTAGATTTCTATCTGAGGGTATCTTTCTGAAACATCCTTAATCACCTTTTGCAATTCTTTCACACTCAGACTGCCACTGTTGTTCTGTTCTGCCTTCTTGAATATTTCTTCTATATCTTCCTGATAATAGAAAAGAGTGCCAATATCTAGCTATCAGGGACATAGTTCATTTTTCTGTACTAACTTTAAGCACACAGTTTCACATTTAACTAGGAAAAATTTCTATGAAACAAATTACTGACGAAAAACAGGGAAAAAACATACCATGACTTTGCGCTGCTGAATAGTGGCACAGTCACCCAAGGCATATATGTTACTTGTGCCTTCCACCCTTAGCCATTCATCAGTTGCTAATGCACGCCTGTTGGTCTGACATCGAGAACAAAACCATGATTTAAACACTCAGCTAAGGATATAAGTACTGATCCTAACTAATGGTAGAGCTAACAGTTCTGAAAATGTATAGTTAAATGATGTTCATTTCAAGATACAAATGTTCATGTCATGTCGTGTTTGTGTTTCTAACCCATTGTGTGTAAGTTGTGTTCTTATACTGTGTATAATCACGATAAGATAAACCGCAACAGTTCAAGTTGAGGTTGAGAGTTTAGTTACCTGACCAATTTGCTTCATGAATTCCATGACTACAGGTCGAGTTCCGATTCCAGTAGACCAAACAACCATTCCATACGGAATGGAATAATTTGTACCACTGGCTCTATCTTTGGTAGAAATCTCCTTCCCAGTGACTTTGGTTACCATTGATCCAAGTTTCACGTCGATACCATCTCTCTGAAACTTCTTTTCAGCAAAATCAGTGATCCGCTTGTCAAACCTAGGGAAAAAACCAGCCAACAATATAAAAATTCTAAACACTAGACCATGCATTGAGAGAAGAGCACAAGTTTAGTTATTAGAAATGTTAATTCATCAAAATCATTTAGATGAACTCATTAGTCTAAATCCACCTTGGAAACTATAAAATGTGTAAAATGATCAAAGACAGTTATATGTGAGTTGTTGCTCTTATGAGCGTGATTGCTGTTAGATAATAGTGGGATTCATTTCCCTTAGGCTTACATGTTCAATATATGATCGGCTGCCTCAACAAGGACAATGTTGACTAGCCCTTTGAGGGAAGGGTACAGACGAGCCAAGTCCTCAGTCACATAGTCATGTAGCTCGGCTGCAAACTCCACACCGGCTGGGCCTCCACCAACGATGACAAATTGCAAAAACCGCTTCCTCTGCTCCTCAGTTAGCTGTGGTAGGCTCGCCTTCTCGAAACAATCGATCACTGTTGTTCGGATCCTCTGAGCGTCTTCAATCTCCTGCATCAACAAGTAGGTATAGAGCACGAGCTTAACGAATTAAGAGGTGGATGCAACTCTTCTAAGAAAAATGATGAATCTAGATTGTTGTTTGAGGAACAAAATATATTGTGTAAGACGGTTTTATGATTAGACAAAAGTAATACATTAACATTCTTTTGAAACATTTTATTTTATAAGTAACAATTTTCATTCAAAATGTATGTAACAACACGCTAATAAATATATACTTTGAACCCAAATTTGATGTAATGATCTTCATAATCTTTCAGTAGTTGAGCTTACAAAAATATTCTAATTTTTATCTTCTATAGTTGTTTATTATACAACTGATTTGTTCTATAGTAGGTGCTTCAAAGTATATAGTACTCTATTTTTGAGCTATTAATGCCAAACATATAAAACTAAAGTGGTAACATACACATTACCTTGAGGAAGTGGCAGTTTTCCTCAACACCAGGAGTGTTGAAGGTATTAGACCGCGCTCCCATGGCGACTACTAGGTAATCGTAATCCACCGCGAATTCGTCTCGCCCTTCCAAATTACCATCTTTGCTCGATCGGCAATACACCTTCTTACTTATTGGATCAATCTTGTAACATTCTGCTTCCTTGAACTCAACACTCACATTTTTCTGTGACAAATTAACAAATCACCCTTTGCAGTTTTTACCAAAGAAGGTAAAGAACATTGCTGAATGCATAAACTTTTATACTTCTTTGGCTCCCTCATGAGAGGCACTGGGGCAATGTCAATGACAACGACAATGATATTAACTATAATGAGTGATCGATGTTTTAAGAAAAAATTGAGATTTATCACAGAGATTAATTTAGGGTCCATTCTTTTTAACTATTATGGTTTAATCTCAAATGAAATTGAAGAAGAGAACAAACCTAAATAAAAGGTAATTATAGTACTGAAAAAATAGGTTGCACGGTTGGATAATAATATGTCATAGAAAAAATAAGTTGCGTGACTGAAATTGGAAACTGCATATGGGAAAATTCTTGAAAAGAACCGATCTTTAATTATTTTTCTTTTCAAGTAAAGAGCAATCTCATCCCATCCAACTCTCATCTCAAGGTAGATCAAGTTGGATAGTCGAGAAGGTCACTAAACCATCGCCACAACCACCACCACCTAGTAAAAACATACTCTCTCCGTTCCAAAATCTTCTTTCCTCACTTTTTACGGTTGAAGACATACTTTCGGCCATTGATAATTATAATTCTATAACTATAAAAATTACAGAAATGCGATTTTGAAAATATCATTCAAATAAATGTAATAATAGTATTTTTATATACTTTGTAAATCTTTATACATTTCCTTAAATGCAAAGGAGATTTTGGAACAGATGGGGTATGTTTATTGGTGAATGACTAAATGTACATATACATAACATCAAAGTGATATAAAGATGTTCTCGAAGGGAGAACATGTGAACGTTTATGTAAATCTTTTGTGATCGTAATGATATGAACGAATGCATTACCTTCTTGACAATGTTACGAATAGGTTCAACAATGCTACGAGCCTCGACAGTACCACAAGTAACACTAGGCAAAAGTGGAGTGAAGGCAAAGTAGTTACGAGGAGAGACAACTTGAACATCATAAGAAGAATTCTTCAAGTTCTTGAGAAAACTTGTGGCTGCCCAGCCAGAACCTAGCACCACCACTTTCTTCTTTTTCGGTACGACGTCATCTACAATACTTGGTGGTGCATCTGCAAATGCTGCCTTGTATGCTATTGCTGCCCCTCCAGTACTACTGCAAAATTATCATCATCATAATATAATTATTGTGTAATTAATTTAATTTTCATTTCAAAAATTGTACTATGAGTTAAAGTCAAATTTCATTTTGTGTCACTTACTATAAGGATTAGATACTTTCTTCAACTAAAGATAAGAACATTTCACTCACACCAGAATTTCGTTTGTAAGACCATTTCATGATAAAACAATTGAAAGTAAAACTTTCTTTATGAAAAGTTATACTCCATCCGTCTCAAAAAATCTTAAACGTTTGCATTTTGAAGGTCAAACTTAACAAACTTTGTCCATTAATCTATGAAAATATATAAAGTAAACAATATGAAAATACTTTTGTTATATTCATTTTTTAAAATACTTTCAAAAAATCGTATTGTTATAATTTTTATATTCATATAATTGTAGTTATTTACGGTCAAAATGGTGTCTTATAGACCGTGAAAAAAATAAATGTTTAGGATTTTATGAGACGGAGGGAGTATTATTTTAAAAGTCGATTTTATATACTCTCTCCGTGCGAAAATCTGTCACCCACTTTTCTTTGACATCTGTTCCAAAATCTCCTACCCACTTCCTTTTTAGTAATATTTTGGATGTTAAAGGCAAAGATCCATCTATTCTTTCTTTTTCTTGACATCGCCTATTTATTCTAAAATCAATATCCATTAAACTCTGTACAGATTTTGAAACGAAAGGAGTAAGTTTTTCTGAAAATCATATGTTCTAAGAAAGTGCATATAGCCATTTGGTTATGTGCTTTCACATTCTGCAAAAATAGGGGAGGCAATAATGTTATACTTTTCAATGTTTCCATAATGCATGGATGTTAATAAGCTAAGTTGCCTATATTTACATGTTATTATTAATTTAATTCCTAGTTTCTTCATTTTTGTAATTGCATAAGCCATTACCATGTCCAATCTAGCTTATTATTCCACCACCTTAGAGATCATGCGTACTATATATGAGTAGTTTTTTGGTGGTGGGAACTAAGTAGCTAGGAAGATAAAATATAGTATGTCGATGTAGCTAGGAAAAAACATCGAACTTTTATCATGGTCCAGTCTGGTATAAATTTGCTCCTCAACACCTTTAAGTTGTTCATATTGGTGAATAAAAAAATTAATCTTTATTACTCTATATGGTAACAACGTTATTATTCTATAACCAAGAAATGATACATTGATCTCCAATCTCTACCAATATGAATATGCTTTTTTTTTTTTTTTAACCAAAGGTTCACCTAAGTTCTTTGGGTCAAGACTAATCATGTTTGTATCGGGTCGAATCACGAAGTGGTGAAGTGCTCCTAATAAATAGTTTCTCCACTCATAATATTCGTACCCTCGACATTGCTTAAGGGATGAGAGTACCGAACCACTCACATCAACCACTTATTGGTAAATCTGATTAGTTTGTACCAATATAAATCTTATTGATTTAACTAAAGATAACACACACATAATTAGTAGTTGACCCTTCTACGTCGTTGCAGTTCGATATAATTGCACCTCAACCCTAAAAATTAATTGTGGTGAGAACATAACTAATAAGAACTTTAATAACAACAACAAACAACAACTAGTATATATGGGTTTGATGATTGCTTGTGCACTTAAATGTTTTACGAGTTTCACGAAAGAAAAAAGGAGACGAAACCTAATAACTAGATCCCTAAACACAAAATTTGTATAAAACAGTCTTACCATAAATTTTGATAAGATGGTGTCAATTTTTAGTAAAACAAAGATCAATGCTCAAAGCCTCATACTAAGTGATCTCTATATTTCTAATTAGTGACCCGAGACTTGGTCATCACTAAAAACGTAATTTAATTTTAAAAATAAAAATCACTAAAAACTGCACACAATGCAAACTAGGCATAGATTTACATTCTTCATCACACATAAACAAATTTAATCAAGAGAGTGAGAAACCAAAGGATGAGAGATATACCTGACGGTGGCGATAGCGATGAGGATAGTTGGATGTGCATGAAAGAGCTTGTTGGCTCTTTGGTAGAAGGAAGACGCCATGAGTTGTGAAACCCTAAGCTCTCTAAACTAACTTGTTACACAAGACAGCAGACACAGAGAAATGAAAGACAGAAAAAGAGAGACGTAGGTTTGCTATTTGAGCTAAAGAAAATGTAAATATTCATGGGAAAAAAATAAATAAAAGAGAGAGAAAGAAAAAACAGTTGCCCTAATTTTATGTGGGCTTGTTTTTTTCATTTTTATAAGGTACTGGGTTAAGAGGTGCAACTGTCACGTTAGCTCACTTTTCTGATTTTACTTGGACTTTTTCATATTACCTCTCCGTTTCATTAGGGCTAATATTTACATTAGTATTTGTGGTGCTCAAAGTTTCTGCTCGTCTTCTATTGCTTTCTAAATATTAGCCATTTTTAAATGTATTCATTTATTTCGTTAAGTACTGTATATATATACCTTAAATAAATAAATAAAGGGATTGTATTCATATATAGGATTAATTCGTCTCACAAATAGTACGTACAAATTTAAAACTAAATTGTGCAAGACCATCCAAGATAAGACAATTTAAAGTAATATTTTTTTCGAAAATGTGACATTTTTATCTTTGGTAGTCCAAAAATAACACATTTGGTTAAAAATGTAATAGTCATTTTACGCTGAGACTGTCTTATATGAAGTTTTATGTATTTTATTTTTTGTTTAACCACAGATTCACTTAAGGCCTTTGGGCTAAGGCTAATCTTGTTCGCACCGGATCGGCTCACAAATGGGTAAAGTGCTCCAATTAAATAGTTTCTCCATTTATAAGATTCGATCCCTCGTGTATATAAAGATACATATACATTGCCACATTGGAGATAAGATGATAATAAGAATAAAAGAAAAGATACATTGGAGTCTGGAGATTAGCGAAATCCAAAGAAATCCTCCCCTAATTGTCAAAAACCATCTTTAACATCAAAACATGGCGCACAATTGTCTTTCTTGGTATTTGAAGAGTAATTTGACAAAAATACCCTAATTATATTGTAAAAGCCCAATTTAGGTGTGAATAACTTGAGATGTTTCAATTTATTTTATTTATATAGTGAAAGTCAAGGGAGAAAACGTTTTCAAATAGGTTTCAGATGACCTATAGACAAACAAAATTAGAGTGTGAGCTCAGTTTGATTAATCGAGTAGAGTTTGAAAAAAAGTTAAAGCTAGCTCAATTACAATTAGAATTTGTTTGGTTATACTTAAGAACATTGGCAACCAGTAAGTTGTTGGTGCGAGTAGTTTGACAATCGGTACTTTTATTCGTAAAACAAGGTAGAGGATTTAAATCTTATAAACCCTCAACCTTGTTTTCGAGGGTTGCAACTACAAAAGAAAAGAAGTTGCAGGATTTCTTCAGTTCTGAACTGAATTACTTTCGTTAGTTGTGTGTTGATTGAGTTGTAATGTTTTGATTTTTTTTCGCTATTGTTACCACTGGTCTCTATATTCTAGCTAACTTTAGGCAAGAGGTGTATTCATATGATACCTAAAAGCCCTTCCTATAAGGTACGTTGGGTGTTAAATGAGATGCCTTGTAGCCGCAATTGTTCCTTATCCAGATGACCAGTGAGGAAGAGTCGTACTCCCTCTGATCCATTGAAATCTTTACACTTGAGAATGACACAAAGACCAAGGACAATGCATTTGGACACAATTGTTCCAACCATGCCCTTGGAATAGCACATGAGTGTTAAAGTGAGAGAAAATGTCTTTGGTGGAAAAGGGAGAAGAGAGAGTAGGGCTAAGGGAATATGGGCACATGGGGGTGAGTATATATATATATATATATATATATGTCAGGGTTCCCAGTTGGTTTGAGCCATTCTCTATATTAATCTCTCATTACAAGAAAACCATAGATTTGCTACCGATAGTTTCGATCGTAGACCGCCTAGAATCGGTCGCAAATCACGATCTGCGACTGATCTGTGATCGATTTTTGTCGGACACGAAAAGCGACGGATTCTACGACTGGCATGTATGAATATACTGAATTGGCACTTCTTTCAGACTTTTTATATTAAGACCTAGAACATGTGCTTGCATATGATTCGTTTCCTCTCAAACAACTTGCACGAACAGTTGCCTTCTTGAGTTGTTGGGTTGTAGACTATTCTGCATGTTTTGTTGTTTTTTTTTGTCACAGAGGATTATGTTTTCAGTCTCGCCCTCTCTCTTGGGCTCATCAACGCTATAATCGTAGATTGAATCGTATATGTCCTGTTGGACATCATAAAAGATATTGTGTTTGTCCAACTATGAGACATGCTTTTCTAGTTTTAAATTTGGCTTCAATTCAGGAGATGAAGAGTTTGACTCCGTAGTAAGATGTGATTATTCATGCCTCTGTGTGTCCATTGCACTCTCAAAACGACCCCACAACTCCACTAGATATAGAAAGTGGTTGGTGATATGTCGAAGAAGTTGTTTTCACTATCTGATCTGGAAGTGGTCTAAAATATGCCGCCCATTTTTATATCTCTAAAGAATGTTGGGATCCACATGTCTCTTATCCCAAACATTTCAGTCAGTCACTCAATTGTCTCCAACCCAAACTCCCTAACAACTTTTTCTCACTCCTTATCAAACTCTTATGGCTCCATCTCTTTACTCCAAACACAATAATTGAACCATGGATTTTGCTGTAGTGCTTCTCTGTAGCATCAAAAACTTCACATGCAATTCTCTCTCCTCCCTCACCTTAATTTGGTCACCAGTTAATGGTCACCAGTGCTTTGCTTAGCTTCTTGAGGCCCAAGTGGGTGGTTTCCAGACATTGGTGAAGATGTTGGGTTGGGTTGGGTGGGGTTTGACAGAAAACCGATTATGTCATGGTGGTAGGTTTATGTGCCAGGGTGGGTATTCATCACTCAAATTGGGGCTGAGTTTTAAAGTGAGGAGGGAAAAAAATGAGAGAGGGAGAGAAATGGCAAAATGGAACACTGTTTTTAAATAGTTTCTACCACTAGAAAACAGACTCAAAGAAAATGAATTCTTAGAATAATTGAGGAAATGAAAACGGAAATTTTTTTGTCCAACTAAACAGCTCCAAAGCTTCTCAACAATATATTTTCCCTGATTTCCAAGAGCACCTATTTTACCAGGGACCTTTTTCATGATATGTCATGCGCAAAATTGGTGGGTCGACTTGGTAAAGACTTCTTTATTTTTATAGGTTACCGGGTTAAGAGGAGTAACTGTCACGATTTAGCTCACTTTTCTGATTTTACTTGGACTTTTCGATATTACCTCTCCGTTTCATTATGTTGGAGTATCCCTCCTACATGGAGGAAGAGCCCAATTAATTTGGGTTATATTTGCTTACCATATGGGTTATCCATATGATGTTTAAGTGAAGGGCAATTTCGTATATTCACTCACAAGTGGCTTCCCTTATAAGCCAAAAGGTTAGAAGGGCTGAGTGCAAGAGAGAGAAAGCCTAGACACTCAAAAAATTCAGGAGAAAAGTCTAGAAGAGAAGAGGAGAGAGAGAAGAGGAGCCACCCACGAATTTTGGTGCTGGCAGCCCAGAAATCCGCCCCGATCGACGACCAAACGAACTCCGATCGTCGCGAGATTTTAGCACGTTGTTCCTAACATCCCCCTCTTCAAATCCAACGGTCAGAATTTCATTTGGAGCTCTCTAACTCAGTTTTCTAAATTCAGCTCTTATTTTATACGAAATTGTATTTCCACTCTTTTGGGTGATGATTTGGGAGACTTGTTGTGCCAAGGTTGATCCTTGATGATTGTGAATACCTCTAGTTGATCTAGGGAAGAACTATTGTTGTACCCACTTGTTAATTTGTTGATTAGTGGAGGTTTTGGCACCGTTTGTTAACGGTCCCGTGGTTTTTTCCCCACATCGGGGTTTCCACGTAAATCTTTGCGTCTCCTTGTTTATTTACTGTTTTTGGGCTGATTTATAGTTCCATTTGCTGCTGTCATTTTGGTTCAATATTGTTTGGTTGCTTGAATTGGTTATTGCTCATCTTTGCATCACAACCGGGGAAAAAGTCTTTGTTGCTTCCGCTTGTGTATTTGTGTGCTTTCCCCAACATAGTGGTATCAGAGCTTTGGTTAGAGTCATTGTGAATTTGTTGTGTTGTTAAAGATGGATGAAAAATCTGGTGTGCACGGAATGATTAGTTTGAATTCTGGAAATTACTCCGTGTGGAAAACTAAAATGGAGGATATCCTTTATGTGAAGGATTTGTATGAACCAATTTTAAATGCAACCATACCAACTGGTGTTGTTGAAAGTGAGTGGAAAATATTGAACCGTAAAGCCGTTGGAACAATTAGACAATTTGTTGATATGAGTGTCCTCCAACATATTGCCAATGACACGAATGCTTATACTCTTTGGAAGAAACTTGAGACCATGTATGAAAGGAAGAATGCCTTGAGTAAAGCGTCATTGATTAGAAAACTTGTGAAACTGGAATATAAAGATGGTGATAGCATAGTAGTTCACTTGAATGAATTTCAAAGTTTGATTAACAAGTTGTCTGCAATGAAGATGAATTTAGATGATGAGCTGCAGGCATTGCTACTACTTTGCTCATTGCCAGAAAGCTGGGACACTCTATTTGTATCACTTAGCAACTCCGCACCAGAGGGCACGCTGACAATGGAAATTGTCAAAGCTAGTTTGTTGAATGAAGAAACTAGAAGGAAGGAAATGAGTTCCTCCACACAACCAGAGGCTAATGTGACACAAGAATCAAGCAGGGGAAGAAGTAAGACTCGATATCCCCAGCATAGAGACAAGTCCAGGGGGAGATCAAAATCAAAGGGTAAGATCATTTGCCACTATTGTGATAAGCCAGGCCACATTCAAAAACATTGCAGGAAAATGAAGAGAGACAAGTCCAGAGAAAGGAAAGAAAAGGGTGAGACATTCGGGCAACAACAAGAAGAGAAAGATAACAACACCACTGCAATTGCAACAAGTGATGAATTATTTTTTATTGGTGACCATTGCCTAAATCTAGATAGTGATGATTGTACTTGGGTGATTGACACGGGTGCTTCGTTTCATCTAACCTCGCACCAAGATTACTTCTCATCTTACACCAGCGGTGACTTTGGCTATGTAAAGATGGGGAATGATGGCTCATCCAAGATTGTAGGCATGGGTACAGTGTGTTTGGAGACATCCACAGGTTGCAGTCTGGTGTTGAGAGATGTCCGACATGTTCCAGACATTCGGCTGAATTTGATATCTCCTGGGTTGCTCGATGATGCTGGTTACTCCAGCAACTTTGGTGGTGGAAAGTGCAAGCTTATCAAAGGAAGTTTGATTGTGGCTCGTGGGAGCAAGCAGAGATCCTTGTATGTGATGCAAGCTAAGTTGTGCAAAGGAGAAGTACACGCAGTTGATGATTCCTCCAGCGAGTTATGGCACAAGAGACTTGGTCACATGAGTGAAAGAGGTATGCAAATGCTTGCTAAGAAGCAACTCCTTCCTGATGGTCAAGGTATGTCCTTGAAACCCTGTGTTGATTGTTTAGCTGGAAAACAACATAGGGCAGCATTTCATACTCGTCCCCCATCTAGAAGAAAACATGCATTAGATCTTGTTCACACTGATGTATGTTCTATGGATACTAAGTCACATAGCGGTGCACTTTATTTTGTTACTTTTATTGATGATTATTCTAGAAAACTGTGGGCTTTTGTGTTGAAAACCAAAGACCAGGTACTACAGTTTTTCAAGCAGTTCCAGGCCAGAGTTGAGAGAGAAACAGGCCGGAAGCTCAAGTGTGTTAGAGCTGACAATGGTGGAGAGTACAGGGGTCCATTTGAAGAGTATTGCAAAGTACAGGGCATCAGGCTTGAGAAGACAGTTCCCAAGACACCTCAGCTGAATGGACTTGCAGAGAGAATGAACAGAACAATTGAAGAAAGAATTCGATGTATGCTCTCTCATGCGAAGCTGCCTAGGATTTTTTGGGCCGAGGCAATGTTTACAGCAGTGTACCTCATCAACCGGTCACCTTCAGTTCCTCTTAATGGAGATGTTCCGCAGAGAGTATGGACTGGTAAAGAGGTATCATTCAGCCACCTGAGAGTCTTTGGGTGCCTTGCATATGTTCATATTCCCAGAGATGAGAGGTCCAAGCTTGATAGCAAGACAAAGCCATGCATCTTCCTAGGGTACTCAGAGGATGAGTTTGGGTACAGATTGTGGAATCCAGTTAGCAGGAAAGTGATTAGAAGCAGAGATGTAGTGTTCTTTGAAGACAAAACCTTTGCAGATTGTGAGAAGAAGAAACAACCAGAGCCTTCTCCTAGTGACAGCGCCAACTCAGATCCAATATTTTCTGAAGTAACTCCTAGAGTTCAAGGGGGAGAACAACAGGAAGATGGCAATGATGATCATAACAGTGATGATGGTGATGATGTCCAGCTACCACCAGATCATACACATGAAGAAGAACCCCATGTACAACCAGAACCACAGTTGAGAAGATCCACCAGAGAGAGACAGCCTACCTCTAAATATCCAGCAGATGAGTATGTGTTGATGACCGACGGGGGAGAACCTGAAAGCTACGAGGAGGCTATGTCACATGAGCACTGCAAGGAGTGGTATAATGCCATGCAAAATGAGATGAAATCCTTGCATGAGAACCACACATATGACTTAGTGGAGTTGTCTAAGGGCAAGAGAGCACTCAAGAACAAATGGGTGTACAGACTGAAAACTGGAGAAGATGGTTCACCACCTAGGTACAAGGCACGTTTGGTGGTGAAAGGCTCAGGTCAAAAGAAAGGCATAGACTTTGAAGAGATTTTCTCTCCAGTTGTAAAGATGTCTTCTGTTAGAGTTGTTCTTGGCTTAGCTGCTAGCATGGATTTGGAGTTGGAACAACTTGATGTGAAGACTGCTTTCCTCCATGGTGACTTAGAGGAGGAAATCTACATGGAGCAACCAGAAGGTTTCCAAGAGAAGGGAAGTGAGAAGCTTGTATGCCGTTTGAAAAAGAGTTTATATGGCTTGAAACAAGCACCTCGACAATGGTACAAGAAGTTTGAGTCTTTCATGAAAGACCACAGTTTCCACAAGACACATGCAGATTCATGTGTGTTTGTGAAGCATTACGCCGGAGGTGATTTTCTCATTCTCTTACTTTATGTGGATGACATGTTGATTGTTGGACAGGATAAGGAGAAGATTGCCAACCTGAAAAGTGCCTTGAGCAAGTCCTTTGCAATGAAGGACCTTGGCCCTGCAAAGCAAATTTTGGGCATGCGTATCTCTCGTGATAGGAAGAACAAGAAGATATGGCTATCACAAGAGAGTTACATCCAGAAGCTGCTAGAGAGGTTCAAGATGGACAAAGCTAAACCCGTGAGCTCGCCACTTGCAGGTCACATGAAGCTAAGCTCCAGCCAGTGTCCTACAAGTGAGAATGACAAGAAAGAGATGATGACGGTGCCTTATGCATCCGCCGTGGGGAGTTTGATGTATGCCATGGTATGCACTAGGCCAGACATTGCACATGCCATTGGGGTTGTTAGCAGGTTCATGTCTAATCCTGGTAAGGAGCATTGGGAAGCAGTAAAGTGGATCATGCGGTATCTCAGAGGTACTTCTAGAGTGTGTTTATGCTTTGGTCCCGGACAACCTGTGTTAGATGGCTACACAGATGCTGATTTGTCGGGTGATATTGATGCTAGTAAGTCTACCTCCGGATACTTGATGACAATTGCAGGGGGAGCTGTTTCATGGCAATCAAAATTGCAAAAGTGTGTTGCTCTGTCTACCACAGAATCTGAGTATATGGCAGCGGTTGAAGCTGGCAAGGAGTTTATTTGGATGAGAGATTTTCTAGAGGAGTTGGGTTTGAAACAAGACAAGTACCCTCTTTATTGTGATAGTCAAAGTGCCATCCACCTTGCCAAGAATGCAGCCTACCATTCCCGAACCAAACACATACGGAGGAGGTATCATTGGATTCGAGAAGCGGTAGAAGACAAGTCATTTGAGCTTGTGAAGATTCACACCGATCTCAACGGATCGGACATGTTGACGAAGGCCTTGCCTAAGGAGAAACTTCTTGTTTGTAGAAAGATTGCGGGCTTGGTCGAGCCCCCCATGTAGGAGTGAGGGGGAGATTTGTTGGAGTATCCCTCCTACATGGAGGAAGAGCCCAATTAATTTGGGTTATATTTGCTTACCATATGGGTTATCCATATGATGTTTAAGTGAAGGGCAATTTCGTATATTCACTCACAAGTGGCTTCCCTTATAAGCCAAAAGGTTAGAAGGGCTGAGTGCAAGAGAGAGAAAGCCTAGACACTCAAAAAATTCAGGAGAAAAGTCTAGAAGAGAAGAGGAGAGAGAGAAGAGGAGCCACCCACGAATTTTGGTGCTGGCAGCCCAGAAATCCGCCCCGATCGACGACCAAACGAACTCCGATCGTCGCGAGATTTTAGCACGTTGTTCCTAACATCCCCCTCTTCAAATCCAACGGTCAGAATTTCATTTGGAGCTCTCTAACTCAGTTTTCTAAATTCAGCTCTTATTTTATACGAAATTGTATTTCCACTCTTTTGGGTGATGATTTGGGAGACTTGTTGTGCCAAGGTTGATCCTTGATGATTGTGAATACCTCTAGTTGATCTAGGGAAGAACTATTGTTGTACCCACTTGTTAATTTGTTGATTAGTGGAGGTTTTGGCACCGTTTGTTAACGGTCCCGTGGTTTTTTCCCCACATCGGGGTTTCCACGTAAATCTTTGCGTCTCCTTGTTTATTTACTGTTTTTGGGCTGATTTATAGTTCCATTTGCTGCTGTCATTTTGGTTCAATATTGTTTGGTTGCTTGAATTGGTTATTGCTCATCTTTGCATCACAACCGGGGAAAAAGTCTTTGTTGCTTCCGCTTGTGTATTTGTGTGCTTTCCCCAACACATTAGAAATAATATTTACATTAGTCTTTGTGGTGGAAAAAGTTTCTCCTCCTCTTCTATTGCTTTCTAAATATTAGCCTTTTAAAAATATATTCATTTATTTCTTTAAGTACTGTATTTATATACCCTCAAATAAATAAATAAATAAAGGTATTGTATTCATGCATAGGATTGATTCGTCTCAATAATACGTACAAAGTAAAAAATAAAATGTGCAAAATCATCTAGGATAAGATAACTAAAACTAATATTATTATTTTTTTTAAAATGTGACATTTTTATCATTGTTAGTCTAAAAATAACACATTTTGTTCAAAATGTAATAATTATCTCACGGTGAGACCGTCTTATATGAGGTTTTGTGTATATTAAGATACATATACATTGCCATATTAGAGATCAGATGATGATAAGAAGAAAAGAAAAGATACATTGAAGTCTGGAGATTAGCGAAATCCAAAGATTGAAATTCTCCCCTAATCGTCAAGAACCATCTTTTAACATCAAAACATGGCGCACAATTGTTTTTCTTGATATTGGAAGAGTAATTTAACAAAAATACTCTGGTACCTAAAAGCCCAATTGAGGTATGGATAAATTGAGATGTTTCAGTTTATTTTATTTATATAGTGAAAGTCAAAGGAATAAAAGTTTTCAAATAGGTTTCAAATGACCCATAGAACAAACAAAATTTGAGTGTGAGATCAGTTTAATTGATCAACTAGAGTTTGGAAAAAAGTTTGAGCTCAATTACACTTAGAACTTGTTTGGTTATACTTAAGAACATTGGTAATCAATAAGTGGTTAATGCTAGTAGCTCGGCAACCGACATTCTTATCCCTAAAACAAGGTAGAAGGTTTGAATATTATTATGAACCCTCGACCTTGTTTTTGAGGGTTGCAGCTACAAAAGACAAGAAGTTGCAGGATGAGTTATAGTGTTTTGTATTCTTTGCTATTGTTACCACTTATCACTGGTCTCTATATATACTAGCTAACTTCAGGCACAAGAGTACTCATATAATATCCAAAAGCCCTTCCTAGAAGGTATGTTGGGTGTTAATTAAGATCCCTTGTATTCCCTTTATCCAATCTGATCATACCCCATTGTTGTTAGATACACATGAAGAAACTCCCAGATGGCCAGTTTCGTTCAAATTCGATGCAATCTGGGTCCGAGACCCGTCCAGCCATGTAGAAATCAAAAGGGGTTTGTCCAGCCATGTAGAAATCAAAAGGGGCTGGAGAGTGAAATTCAGAGGTTCTAAAAGCTTTGTTGTAAAACAAAAAATGAAAACAACAAAAAAAAGTCACTCAGAAAATGGAACAATGAACATTTTGGATTTGTGCCAAGGCAAATCAAAGACATCACTGACAAAATTGATAAGCTTGAACAAGGGCAAAGGGGAGACTCTAATCAATGTGAAGCCGACCTTTATGCGCAATTACTTGAACTTTATCACCGAGAGACCACTGTGGCTAAGCAGAAGTCAAGAGTGCAATACCTTAAACAAGGTGACCTGAACACCAAGTATTTCCATTTCTCCACTGTAATTCGAAGAATAAAGAATGCAATTGAGGCCATTAATCTGGGTAATGGAGTGTGGACTCAAAAGAGTGAGGAAAAAATAATAATGCCTTTGTTGAATATTTTGATGGTTTGTTTTCATCCACAGGAGCGGACCACCCTCTTAATCTCAAAAACTTATTCGAACCTCTAATCAGCAATGAGGAGAATAGCAGAATTTGTGAAATTCCCTCCACGAAGAGATTAAAGATGCCATATCTCATTGCAGCCCACCAAAGCTCCAAGCCCAGACAGACTACCCGCCCTATTCTTTCAAGTACTGGAACACTCTCAAGGATGATATCATTGCGATGATCCAGGAATTCTTCTTAATAAGGCTGATACTGAGGGATCACAACTAGACATGGCAAATGGGTCATTTGGGTCGGGTTCGGGTCCGGTCATTTCGGTTCAGTTTGATTCGGGTTATGTCTAATTTCGGTTCGGGTCGGGTCGGGTATATTAGGCTCGGAATGATTCGACTCATGTTGTTCTCGGGTCAGTTGCGGGTCGGGTCAATCGGTTCGGGCCATATCGGATCGAGTTGAATTGGGTAATCACGCACTGTACTCGGTTCAGGTTCGAGTTGGTTCGGGCCGGGTATATTTGGGTTCGGGTCATGTTGTTTCGGGTCAGATATGGGTCATACAGATTTCAATCTCAATTTTTTTTCAAGTTCGATTTTAGTACAGTTTTCCCCGATCGTATTACAACATTTTGAGTTCGGGTACAAGTCATGTCAATATCAGAATGATTGCATGTTGTTTTCAAACAATATCTCATCACAATGTTGGGAGTCACATATTTCAAAGTGGACAATTAAATTGGGACGGAGGGAGTAATATTTTGGAGTGCTTGCAATTTTTATAGGAGTAAATGTAACAGAGTGAAGGAGATATAATCAATTACGTTGCAATTTTGTAAAGTAACTATTATAGGGCTACAAATATATAAATGAATTATATAAATAGATATTTTAATAGGTGAGTGTAATGACAAGGTTTTAAAAGATTTTAATTTTACTATTTTTAAAACACTAACGAACAAATAAATAAATTAATTAACTAATTAAAATAAATAAATAAAAATAATTTTTATCAGTTTCGGTTCGGGTTCGGGTTGGTTTGGGTCATGAATTTCGGGTTGTGTTCGGTTCGGGTCCCTTCGAGTTATTCGGATTTGGTCGATTTCGGTTTGGATCAGATTCGGGTACGGGTCATATCGGCTCTGCTAATTTTGGATCGGTTCGGTTTGGATCGGGTTGTTTCGGATTTTCGGGTCAATTTCGGGTTTTGCTATTCGGGTTGAATCGGATTGGGTTATCGGGTTTGGGTCAGTATTGCCGGGTCTAATCACAACCACACTCACGTGACACTTATCCCAAAGACAACTAGGCCCTCTACAATAAAGGAATCAGACCCATTGCTCTTTGCAATGTGGTCTACCAGATTCTCCCCAAAATCCTTGCGAATCGGATCGAGCCTCTACTCGACAAACTTTTCAGCCCGTTCCAAGCAACTTTTTTTCTGGGGCTTGATATTACTGACAACACAATTCTACACATGAAATCCTCCAGATCCACACAATGAAGAAACAAAAAGGCAAAGGGGGCCTCATGGCTCTTAAAATCGACATGGGGAAAGCGTTTAATAAGCTAGAATGAGATTTCCTCTTCTGCGTTCTCCATAATATGGGATATGATGAGAAGTTTGTCAACTGGAATAAGCAGTGCATCAACACATCATTGCTAATTAACGGCAGGCCGAGGGATTTTATTCAACCACAAAGAGGCATTCGCCAAGGGGATCCCTTGTCCCCTTTCCTCTTTGTTGTTGTGATACCCCAATATTTTCTATAATTATTATATTGATTTATAAATGATTTATAAATAGTTTCGGAGATTAAATCGTATATTCATTTAAGGATTCAATTTAGTCAATTAAAGCCATACTAATATTAATTATTATTATGGGACTTTCATAAATTGTATTTATCAATTTTGAGGAGTTTAATTAAAATGTTTTATATATGAATAAGAATTATTCATATAGTTTTAATTAGTTTTAATTAACTTTTTAATTCAGAAAATTATCAAATAAATTCCTAAACCTAGTAGTCTTTGAGTTGGGTTGACTGAGGGCCTATATAAGGAAAAGGTGAGTTAATTAGTCAGTTTTGCAAACTGAGCCAAAAACCCTCACAAGCTATCTCTCTCCTCTCACCGTTCTCTCTCTCTCGTCCCTCTCCCTCACCGAGCTCTCTCCCTCCCCTCAGCACTTTGCCGGCGTTCTCTCGCCGCCCAGATCACCGGACCATCGCCTCCCTGCCGGCAGTAATCTCTTCCCCTCTCTCTCTCTCCCTTTCGCTCGCCCCTTCTCCTTCTCTAGCCCACGTTCTCACTCTCCCCTGGGTTCGCTGGCGCGCGACCACGCGCCACCGCCACGCCCTCAGGCTGCTGCCTGAGGGGTCGTCGGCAGGTGGCCGGTGTCGCCTCCCCCTCCCCTTTTCTCTCTCTTTCTCTCTCGCTCATTCTCTGTCTTGTTCTCTCTTTCGCTCTCTTTCTCTCTCCTCTTCGCCGGAGCTCCGGCGACCACCACCACCGGCCATGGTGGCCAGTGGGTGGTGGTAGTGATGTTGGATCGGGTTATGGGTCCCATGCATGGGTACCCATGACCTAGACCTAGTTGTGAAGTTAGGGTTTCGTTTTTGTATTTTTCATAACTATTTATTCGATTTTCAGTATTTTTGATTTAATATTTTTATTTTTCTGTACTCGTTTGGAACCCGAATTTGGATTTTCAAAAGCCTAGATTGGTTGAAATAAATCAAAGAATTTAATGAAAATATCAGACTAAGATTTAGTTACTGTTTGTATTTTCATATTTAAAAAATACTGATTCGGTAATTATTTTTAATTAGGACCTAATGAGCAAGCGTGATTATCGTTAATTGGTTGAAGCATACTTACTGTTGGTAGCGTATTAATGGTAAGCGGTCATACATACCTTCTTCCAAAGCCCATCAGAACTATTTTGATGTGTTATGTGCTAATTGAGAATTTGTTGTGAATTTAATATGCAAAGCATGATTAAATTATATCGTCGTTATTATGAGATTTCTTAAGCATGATTACCGCTGTAAATATGATTTATAATTAGCATGTCAATGTTGTCATGTTTTGGGAATTAATTAGTCCATATGATGATTATTGGGCAATTGTTGAATGGTGAATTATTAGTATTATTATGCTATTAAATAAGTGCTAATTGGTATGGGTATTATTGAGTGCTAGTGAGCACCTATCTATTATTGATTGAATGTCTTGGATGATTTGTGAATTTTTGTATATCATGTTACCCTGCCGAAATGCTGCCGGAATTTGGCTAGACATTACTTGTCTTCATTGTTGAATCATCGTCGTTATTGAATTAAAGCATATTTAATTCTCATCGTATTGAATTATCATTATCGTCGTTATTTACTATTCATTGTCTAGAGCATGAAATGAATTAGTAAGTCGTGGTCTCGTAGTACCACTTATGTCAACCAATGCAAATTATGTGAATTGAATTAAATGAGAGTAAGACTCCTAATGGATCCCTAGGAGTAGTCGAGCTATCGGGATTGCACCTAATGGTGTAGTTCAAGGGATGAGTGATTCCCAAGTTACTTATGGACACCTCACAGTGTGTCTGGGACGAATCATTCCCCATTTATTAAGTCCTCTAGGCTCGTGTAATTGTAGTAGAGGTAGTGTGCACACTAGAGTCATTAAGTCCATGTCATGATTGTATCTTCGATAAACAATATGGGTAATCGCTGTTTTATAAGTTCTCTTACATCTCTCTAATCAAGACGGATTGTCTGTGTCGTATTTCGTATGATCACTATACAAGAATTGTATGTAAAAGAATGTCGTTATGCGTATGCCTGATTATCTGCTTATGTGCGTATGCAAATGATATTCAATGATTCTTCTAAAACCTCAGGTAAGGTTTGCGAAATATTTTTACTGGGTACGGATGACGTTTATTCAGTTTATCTGATTTTTGTTTCTCTTTTGTTTCTTTCCTTTTCTTCTGTATATTTGTTTCCGTCACGGAAACCAAAGTGCAGGTTTGGATTGATTGAGGACGTACAACTTGGAAGGTTAGAGTTAGCGTCGTTTGATAGAACTGTTTCGGTTTGGATTAGATCGTGGGATTAATTATTTGGATTTGGTTTTGCCCTTGAAGGCCAGTTGTAATAAAGTTGGTTTAATGGTTTTAGCTCACTATATAGACAACTCTGATATTAACTGTTTAGATTAATTAGTTCCTTAGAAGCTCCTTTTGATGTCTAGTCTTTCTTTCTGCTTAGCATTTACTCCTTAGTGATAAATGTTGTAGTAGCGCCCTTGGGTTTGGGACGGTTCAGTGGTGTCGAGTCATGGATAATGACATCGATTATTCCCAGAAAATCGTTGTAAATTCGGGGGTGTTATAGTTGTGGGCATGGAAGCCCTTTCACAAATCATATATAAAGCCCGGGTTGATAATAAAATTGAGGGGATAGCTATTGATAAGCATTGTGATGGTGTGCCTCATTTGCTTTTCGCAGATGACCTGGTGATCTTTGTAAGCACTACAACAAATAAGCTAATAAATGACACTTTTTTTCCACTCTTGTTGAAGTGAGGCTAAATGGATGGATCTTCTCCACGCTTTTGATACGTGGAAAATAAATTCAATGGCCTTCTACGCTCGTTTTCGTGGAATTTCGCTTAGTGGGTGACGGGGCTAATTTTCATAAAAAAACAATTAAAGGAAAAACATGAAAAAAGGAATTGAGAGCAGCCCAGAGACCTATTATGCTCAACCGCTCAAGGCTTTTGCCCCTGCCCCCCTCTCTCTCTCTCTCTCCCCCTCTAGTTTTGTGATACTCGAGGCTTTCATCGAATCACCAGGAGGTCACAATTTCTCACAATTCCTCGAGGTGTCTACTTTCGTCTGTTTTTGCTCCATTTTGTTAAGATTAGGCTAGGGTTTTTGAGTTTGCAAAAAATAAATCAAGTCTTTGAAGAATTGATCGAGGAACAAGCGTATGTGAGAACTGATCTGGGATATGGCGGTACTCTCTCTCTTTCCTGTGTTGCAATTGTGCTACTTTATAAATAAATAGATCTTTTAGTTTTTTTTTTTTGTTTTGTTTTGTTTTTCTCACAATTCGCACATGTTTTGGGGCTCAATTTCATGTATTTGGGGCTCATTTTCGTTTTTTGGTTGATTGAATCTTTAAGGGGTGATTTTCATTTCACTTACTTGGTCATGGCGATGCAAAGAGACGTTTAGGGGAACTTCCAATTACTGGAAAGACAACATAGAAGCATATAGGTGATTTTATCTGCTGCTTAGAATCAATTGTCAATCAAGCCATATTTTGTGCAGGTAATTTCCTTTTAAACTGTTGGTATGTTGTTACAGGGCTAGCATTTATCACTGTATAGAGCAGTAGTGAAATCTTCAATCAGCAGATCATGAGAAACCTTGACTGTTGCTAACTTTCACTAATTATTGGTTCTGATTGGCTATCTGTTAATGAGTGCAAACAACTTATAATTTTCCTGACATAATTGGTTTAATGGACTGTGATTGGTTGCAATCTTACAGAAATAATCGAATTCCACACTTATGATTGCACTGTTTATTGTGTAAGTTGAATCAATTATATTTTCAGTTTCTTCATTGTCACTAACCGATACTTCTATCTGACTTCTTGATCATATCAAGAAGAGGCTCAGCTCATGGATTATGTACTGGATAATTCAGATTATTTGTTGTTTTGGATATTTTTTTCCTCCCTATTCAGTAGGCAGTTGCGGATGGTACATTGATGTGAAAGCCAAAAGGAATTGAGAAAGGAGTTGGTGTATGTTCTGTTTAATTCTTTCAGTTGGTGCTATGTACTTCTAACTGGCCGTGAAAGGCTTTGGGTTGCTGCTGCACTTTTGTTTACTTTTGCAGCTTGCTGCATTATGTTGTTTTAGTTTGTTTTTGACAGTAATGACACTAGAAATAGTCGCATGTGAGCTATACTTGTAGGCTGTAGTAGGCTTATTTTGGCTCTTTAGTGATGTTAAAGTATATAATCCTATGTAACTGTCATTGAAGTTATTGCCTTCTGCAGTATATCCTACTACTTTCCTTTTAGGTTGATTGATTGAATAATTGTCATTGAAGTTATTGCTTTCAGTTTTTGGTGCTACAACAAAGCTGGTCGTCTGATTGTGTTGTGAGTCTGATCAGTACCCAGCGAGATGTTGCGAAGTTTTTAGGTCTGGTTTTGGTGCTTCTGCCCTTCCGCTACTACTGTTGTGCAGGGTCTGCAGTCCTAGCAAGTTGCGAAAGACTCTAGTGGTTGTTGTGTGGTCTGTTTGCTTTTGTGAGATAATATGGTTTAATGCTTTCTACTACTGCACAAGGCCACTCTTGCTGCTGTCATGAGTCTTTCTGCTGCTACAGCCTTTGCTCTTTTGTGTTGCAGCCTGCTGTACGTGTTGATGATGTTCGACATAAGCTATTCAACATGACTTGGTGCTTTCGAAGAAATATTTCTCCTTTATAACCTGATTTATGATCCTTTAGCTACTGTAACTTGATTGGCTTTGCAACTTATTAATTATGTTGAGAACTTTGATCTGTTAGTTGTAATTAGAATTACATGTTCGAAGGTGCAAGTGTGGGTGTTGGCAAGGAAAGGTGTAGATTTCTTGAGTCTTTTCTTGTTGCTGCTACTACTTATTAAGCAGACCAAAGTTTAGATCCATTACTTATGTTTTTGCTACTGTTGTTGCCAGACCCTTCAAAGGTGTAACTGAGCGGTAGTCACTCAATGGTAAGGCATGAAACATGAAGAGCCAGGTAACAAGTAACTTCTACCCTAATGATTGCATTGTTTATTGTGCAAGTTGAATCAGTAAGATAATAAATTTCTTGATTGTCTGAAGCAACTGATTAAGAATTCTGTGAGACTTCTTGTTTGTATAAAGATGAGACTTAGCTCAAGGATTATGACTATTTTTATTTATTTATTGTGGTATGGGGGGGAGGGGGGGACAAACATGTGCCTTTTACTAGTGTACTGGATATTTAAGATTATTTGTTGTTTTCGATTTTCTTCCCTCCCTGTTCGGTTGGCAATTGAGGTTTGTATATTGATGGTGAAAGACAAAAGCAATTGAAAAAGTCATCTGGGATTTCACCTGTAAAACTCTTCTGCTCAAGGTATCAACTAAGTGCAAATTATTCCCATGTAATCTTGGTAGATTTAAAGTTTGGTGTTGAATTGTGTTGCCCCTGAGTAAGATATTTGTTGTGGTACTTGAGGTTTCTTTTTCCTCATTTTCTCGTATTTGACTCTACTATTACTTGTAATCAATACTTTTCAATATTAGTTTTAGTGTTTCTTGTTTGGTGTACATTGCTATTCATATTCCTGATCGATGTGGTTTTGATATGTCTTACCATATGTATGGGGTCAGGGGTGGCTGATAAGTACCCAAATGATCATATAATTTATCTCTAAGTCTTAGTCTTTTATGTTTGTGTGGCAAAGATACTTATTTTAGCTCATATTGTGATTTGGAATACAATTGGATACCCACTGTAGAAAAAGGAGCTGAACTTGTCTTTTTAGGAAGTTTCAACAGCTACTCTGTATTTTGGTCATAACTCTCTCGTCCGAAATCTAAACGAGGCCATTCAAAATGCTACGGTAATATTAGAATGAGAGCTGTAACTTTCATGCTTTGAGTTTTCCCAAATATAAATTGTAACATGGTTGAAATCGTTTCACAAGCAGCAGGCGTAACAATAATACAAGTAGCATGTCTGATCTAGTCCTTGATTTTCTTCCACTACTTGGTGCTACTCTAAATGAGGCAAGATTTGCTCTTATTAGCTGGGTGGTTTTGTCTTATCTTGTAGTGCTTTCATGGATAAAATGCTTAAACTCCGGAACAAATCAATGAAGTTTGCGATGAGTGGGTAGTGTATCTCCAAGAATGCCCAAGTACTAAGCTGATTAATACAAGAGGTTCTCGCCAGGTATTAATTTTGATTCAAATTCTTTTTTTTGAATAGTAAAAAACAATTTCATTTATGTAAATGCCCAAGTACAACATTAATAAGTTCCATAAGTTTTTTAAAGCCTTCAAATAGAAAAACAAAGAACTAATTAAATCAGAAACAACTCAACTCTGATTATGATATGAATTTGATCAAATACACAACATCTGTTTGATTTGTAAGTTGAAGACTGTGGTTGCTGGCTATCCAGTTGTGGTAAATGGCGGTTGTTAGTGGAGCAGCATAAAGAGATTTCATAATTTCTCTTCCTTTCCTGATGCAAACTCAATGTTTGATTTGTTTGGTTTTTCCATTTAGATACCAGAGAAAGAATCTGGGAGCCACTAGGGGAGAGATTTTCAGCAGCAATTATGAATCTGGAGGGAGCTAAATTGCAGGCTCTTCAACAAATCCTTCGGTTCAATTACTCAAATTTGCAAGTTGATTCAATTCCGAGTTTATTGTAGTTTCTTTTTGTTTATAAGGATATTGATCTAGCTAGTTTCAGCCAATGTGAGGTTTTTTTTGGCTAGCTAGTTTTGTTATTTTTTATTTTTTATTATCTTGTTGAGACTCTAGAGGTGATTGCTTCTGATAGGGTTTGCAAGCTATCCCTTACAAAATTGTACATGAATACTTTCTCTTTTTCTCGCAAGTGGAGGAATAACATGAGCTTACTTTGATATACGGAGTATCTTTTATGTGACATACATCGAATTTGTAAATCTCTTTTTGTAAATCTCTTCCCGCCAAAATTTGTGAGGATGCATCAACATTTATTTCCGCCATGTTTTTCTCACACTTTTTAGTGAGGTAAGCAAATTTCCACATTTTAAGATGTATATGACGACTAAAATGCACTCAAAATTGTAGAGAAAGTAAAATTATCTACAGGAAAAAGCGTGACTAAATGTGACAGTACAGAGCGTGAAAATCTCCACATTGATTTTTTCCACGCTTTTAAAAGCGTGGAGAAGAATATTTTTCTACACTTCTAAGCGTGGAAAACCAAGGATTTCAGCGTGGAGAAGTAGCATTTTTCTTGTAGTGAAGGGCAACCGAGATGAATGTGAAAGCCATTAGTGATGAGACGCTAGACAAAATGGAGCAATGGAGTGGGCTAGCAACAAATAAAGCAAAGTCAAGGGTCTTTTTTACCCCTAACACAAAATCAGAGATCAAGGAGTGTCTCAAAAGATACCTAAACCTAAGCCCAATGGACAAGGACGCTATTTATTTTGGCCTTTATTTCTTCAGAAACAAGGGGGGAAAGCAAAGATTCATCTATCTCAAGGAGAGTATAAAAGATAAGTTCAAAACGTGGAAAGCCCATACTCTCTCGTTCGCGGGCCGATCAACTCTCATTCAAGCTATAGCTTCGTCATTACCAAGCTATGCTATGGCTTCCAATGAGCTGAGCAAGGACCTTTGCAACGATATTACTGGTCTAATAAGGGATTTCTGGTGGGGCAAAGCAGAAGCGGGGAAGGGGATTTATCTAAAATCATGGAAATCAATTTGCAGCCCAATGAAGATGGGAGGTCTGGGCTTTAGGCGAATGAAAGACAAAAGTAATGCTTAAAGTAAGGCTGCCAATGATAGATGATATCTGTCTTTTTTGCAACAACCAAGTTGAGCAAGAAAAGCATAAATTCTTCCTGTGCCCTATGGCCAGGTCTGTGTGGCATCAGATTGCAGGGCTCAGAACTGATGCTTTCCCCTCTTGGAGCCTTTCGAAGTTGCTTAAACAACTCTTCCTGCCCAATTATGATCTTAGAAGAGCTATGGAAAGGGAGCAAAGGCTGGTGTTAGCAAGGAAAGCTGTGATTATCCTTGACTCATTTTGGTGGGCACGTAATCAAATCCTTCACGATGGGAAGGAGGTCAGGCCACAAGATGACTCAATCAACAGAAAATGGAGAGACATTGGGTTGCATTCAATGAAGAATTTTCAATGAACTACAATAGGAAAAACGGTGAACATCAACACAATGATGAGCCAACAATAATCTCTTTCTTTGTGGATGGGGTTGTTCGTAACTAGGGATGACAATGGATCGGATTCGGATCGGATTATGCTAAATACAAATCCGCTCCGATTACTAAACGGATTCTAAAATCACTTCGAAATTCCGAATAACCTTTAATTTGGGAGGATCCGCATCCGAAACTATTCGGAATCGATAACCTCCGAATCCGATCCAAATCCGATCTGTATACTCGACTTACTTCCAATTTTTTTTATTCAAATGTGAAAATATATAAGATAATACTAAATAGCTAATTGCTAATTCAACAAAAATAAATATGGCAATATATTAAGGATTTAATATACAAACAAAGGTGAATATATATACTTAATTCAGGATGTAGTGCTCTTTTTTTTTTAAATATTAAAAATAATCTGATATTCGGATCGGATTCGGAGGTGGATCGGATTTTCGGATTTCACACAACATCCGAATCCGCTCCGAATCCGATTCGGAGTTTGCTAATCGGATTCAGACTCGAATTTTTTTGATTCGGATTCGGTTCGGACTTTTTTGTTCTAAACAGATCGGATTCGGATCAGGTTCGGACTTAGGCCCTGTTCTCTTCAACGGAATGGTGCAAGACGGTGAGGAACGGAACGGCGCGGTGCGGATAATTCCAAAATATGTGAGACAAAATGAAGTACAGAATACGGCGCGGAACGGAACGGAATAGATAGGAACGGAACGGAACGGAAAGGAACGGAATGCAACATGGAATCGACGAAAAGAACATGGCCTTAATTGCCTTCCCTATTCGTAACAATGGTTCCTATGATGCTTGGGTCCAGGTTAGTGTAGATGGAGATGTTTAAGAAGCAAGAGCTGCTTGTGTCCACTCTAAGGACCCGGCTACAGTTGAAGCCAATGCTATATTGCAAGCCCTTAATGCCACTAAGCTAAAATGCATTTCCCATTTCAGCATTTTGAGTGATGCGAAGCTTGTGGTGGATGATATTGCCCGAGGAAAACCATTCCCATGGAAGCTGAAATCCCTCCTTGATGATATTCATGGTTTGCTTACTTTGCTTAATTGTACACTTTCATTTATTCCTCGTACTCTAAACAATTTAGCACATGCGTTTGCTGCGTGGTCAGCTTCCTCTCATTTTGTTGAGGTCATCTCCCCAAAGGAATTTATGCTTCGATGTGCACCCTAGGTTGTATGTTTATTTTTTTAAAGTCACTATCAATACAAACAACCAACCTTTGATGAGCAAAAAAAAAAAAAATGAGATGCCTTGTAGCCATGGTTGTCACTTATGCAAATGACCATTGAGGAAGAGTTATACCCCTCCGATCCATTGAAATCTCTACACTTGAAAATAACACAAAGACAAGGAAAAATCATTTGAACACAATTGTTCCAACCATGCCCTTGAAATAGCACATGGGTGTTAAGAGAGAGAAAATGGTCTTTGGCGGGAAAGGGAAAAGAGAGAGTGGGATAAGGGAATATGGGCACATGGGGGTGAGAAGTAAGGAGGGGTAAAATAGAAAATGAATCATAAAAACAATACCGAAACGTCAAACCGAATAGAATTGTGTAACGATTTCCATGGACCGGAGGAATTAGTATTCTGGTGTAACTTTGTACTACATTGTATATCTTTGCTTGGAAGTAATGCAATACTAAATTTACTTTCCAAAAAAAAGAACATTGGAAGGGGAAAGCTTTTTCGAAAACCATACAAGATACTGGTTTCATGCAATTTTGAGCTCAATATTTTTTTACAGATTTGCTCTTGATGTGTTTACCCAGAAATAAATCATGGAGAGGAACTTCCTCTCTAATATGGCGATATCAATAAGTACTGAAGAACAAATAATTCAAGTCTTATATACGGCTCGAATCTCTGCCAAAGATGAACCTCCTCAACCAATCACTCACCACAAGAGTCCGAGTACGCCAGCTGACTTGCTTGCTGAAATTTAACCACTAATATCAGTAGAGATATTCAAATGAACATTTGACGTCGTCTTAAGTGGAGTAGCAATAGTCAGTTACCTTGCATATACTGAGTACCATAGCCACTGAGTGCTATGACCCATTGAGACCCAGTCACCGGGAAGCTCAGCGGCTGCTTGTTCTCCTCCCAAGGGTGCAAATTGTCCAAAATGCTTGTACCTAACACATAAATCGTCAAGGCTTCAGCTCGGTTGGCTATATGAAGTACCAAGTAAAGTAAACACTGGGATCACTGTTACATAATCCTCTTTCTGAATTTTTAACATAGAACATGGGCACGGGCACGGGCACCCGTCAGTCTTACTACAAACAGCAAACATACAAAGGTCAATGAAAAAAATTTATGTTAGTCTTAAAGATGGCTCATGGCATAATCATTCACATACCACAACACAGAAAACAAGATGAACTATGTGCATTCTTGTCACAACTAGTAGAGTAAATCAATAAACTCCAGATTAGGCTTCGCTGGAAACCATTTCCCATCAAGGTGTTCACTTAGTCTTAAGACACAAAACACAATAAGGAGGCAGTTTTTTTGCGGCTGACCAGACATAAGGCATTCATGAACAAACGGGTCAAAAACCGCCCTCTGCTTCATACCAATGAAACTTGGCCTCGGGGAGGGAGATCTACTTCCATGTGTCAAGTTTTGACTTTTTAGGGTGTTATGTGAGTCACCTCCTTGGACCTTTATTTTAAAAAACAGGATTGATGGCTTCACCTTAAACTTCCATCATACCCCACCTGCCTCCTTAACCAAAAAAGTCCTTAGCCAAGCCTGAGAATTTTTCACAAACCAAAACTCAAACCATGTACTTGGGACTCAGGATATTCCTCTGGTTTTGCAGGTCTGTGTAGGGATAGTTTGGGATAGTGGAAAGGTAGTTTTATGCAAGCAGAGAGAGCTCTTGACCCTCTGCTGGCTGAATTACAGAGTATCGGGTATGCACTCAAATGGGTAATTTCAAATGCATGCATGGATTGCAGTGTACCTCTGTTCTGATTCTGAAAAAGCTGTCATGTTGCTCAGCAAGAGTGGTTCTAGAAAATCACATCTGATCATCATCATATTAGAATGCCGGATTGATGCAACACATCCAGGATATCGGGATGCTTTTCCAGGGGAGATTGTTTAGCTAGGAACAGCTAGGCTAACTTTTGGACACCATGATCTAATTGGATGAACCACCTGAGACCTGACTGGTTCTTAGATCACTTCACTGTCTCGGATGGTAACCTCTTAAGTGTTCCTCGCACATTCAACTTTTCCTACTAAGTCTAATATGGAAATTAACTGTGCTAAACCCTATATTGGGAAATGGTTCCACTTAATCACTTGTGTCACCTTTGTCAACACCAAGTGTATGTGTAGTGAGATGCTAAGTTGCTTGGACCAGTCCAGCTACAACTTTAAATATGTATATGCGTTCAGGTGTTCTTTTCAGCCATTCTCTACACATTTTGCATTTTCACGTCTCAATTGGAGTATCGAGTCCCCAATCATGTCATTAGCTTGTGGAATATTTGAAATTAGACTATTGAGGTGAATGAAGAGTTTGTAGCATAGCTCAGACGAGGAAGTAAAAAAATTAAAGATCTCAATCATGTCGAGTGGGATGGATTAACGTTGGATAAAGTTTGGGTTTGGTAATTAGTTGGTAGGCTGTACTTCAGATCTGTATCAGATGATGTTTTCCCCTAATCTAGAAACATTCAGGTTTTTTTTCTATGGATTTTACTTTTTAAATAATGTAGGTTCTACCATCTATGTTAGAATGACCAAAAGAAAAGAGAAGAAAACACCTATAGTAGATATAAGCATCATACCTCTACCAAAGAATGTACTTCTATTGACAACAAATGGAATAGAAGACACAACAGAGTAGCAAGATATGACAATCTGTGTGTACATGCTAGATATATAAAGTTCTATAGGAGTTTATATTGTATGAAATTTCTGATTCATATTCTCTCACGAGACTAGAGATTATCCACATCAAAATCGCTCGATTAAGACAAGATAGACTAGGAAAGAGTTTGTCCATCAAGAGAGAAGAGGATAGAGGATAGAGCAAGCGGACATATACATATATCTAATCCAATATATAGAGAGAGAGGAAGGGGGTTCAGCGTTTTTCAGTCAATACGTGATATATTTCTCTACATAGAATTAAAGTTTTGAGTGCCTGACACAATTGGTCAGCCCAGAGAATTTTTTGTATCATTTAGGACCGAGTGATTCCAGATTTTGGGTTAAAAGATCATGTCCAAAATGCTAATTTTGATCGGGGTGGAGTTGGATTTATGACTGGGGTCAATTTCCACAGGTCTATATGAAAGTTACTTAACATATCTTATACCTGAAGGGAAGGAACTCGTGGCGCCCAGAACCTGTATAGCGATGAGGACCTTCTGGGTTAGATTTACAATCCTCCAGGTGATTAAAGCACCTAGCAAGATATGCACCTTGTTGAGCAGCAACCTAAAATATAAGATAAACATCATGCACCCAATATATTACTCATAGCAGGTATAAATTCTAGAAGCATATTAAAACCGAGCACCTGAGCAGTTGCTGGAACACTCTTCATTTGTGAATCAACATGAGAAAGGGCTGACTTGAAGCCTTCAATATCGACTTCCATCTCATTTCCTTCAGCATCTCTCAGTAAATCTGTCAAATCTCTCATATGGTGGCTTTTCAAATAGAGTTCCACCTGGGGATATCTTATGAGGATATCTGCCATGACATGATGGAATTCCTTTGGAGTCAAGGTCCCCGACTTGTCTTCATCCGCAGCCTCAAATATCTTTGAGATGTCATCCTAAAGAACAAGAATCTAATATGTGAAAACAAATCCATTCGATCATCAGAAAAGTCCATAACCATATTAGACTTGGTTTGGTATTCATTTCCCTGTCTATTCAGGTTGATAATTTAAGTTATTCTAAGCTTAGCATCTAGGCAGTTCCTATCTTTCAAAAACAAAAAAAGTTCTCCCGGCAACTGCCACAGCTTAGTCATAAGCTGCAAATGTGTTTCTGTGTCCAGCTAGTCCATATTTGATACCAAAAAATCAACCCAAGGAGACCATCGATTCTAACTTTCATTTGGAAGCTACACTTCGCTGTCTCCTCTGCAAATTTCTCCATCCTAAAGGTCATCCAAAATAGTTAAAGAAAGCAAAAGAAAAAAAGCAACATGAGGTAGTTATATTTCAATTAAACACACTGCTTGCAATTTCCTTCAAGAGGTTACACAATGAAACTTAAACTGGAATTGACTAGTAAAAAGCTTTTGTAGGTGCCTAAAAGCATCTCAAAACAAAAAAATTTAGGTGCCTAAAAGGCTTTGTTTCCGTTTCTCTTTCTTTATGTAGCCTATTTCCACTCAAAAAAGAAAAAAGTGCAGCCTATTCTTTCTTTCTGTTCTTTTCAAATCATGTCTCCTAGACTCCTAGTCTTAAACCAATCTGCCATCCATCTTATAGTCTATTCACATATATTCAGACAAACCCTGTGCCTTTCATCAGTATGCAAAGAGCAGGGCAGGGCAGCAAACTAATCAAAGGTAGGAGCCTACCCAAGAAGTTTGATTTCTGAGGGACACAAGGTCAATGACACGACTTCTTTGTGTTTCTAGCTGAAGAGACCTAAGAGCTAAGATCACTTGAAAATACCTCTTACTTGAGACCTCTACTATTTCAGCCAGTTGTTCCCCGGAAAGAGGTAGTCTGGGTGGTAGGAGCCAAAAATAAAGCATACAGAGACTAAAATTTGTCAGACATCTGATAGAACAAAAAAATTCATCACATACCACAATTTTGCGTTGGTCAACTGAAGCACAGTCACCTAGAGCAAACACATTGTCACAACCCTTAACCCGCAACCAATCATCAGTTGCTAGCACACGCCTGTGACCCTGCACACAGAGCACATCTACTACATTATACATAAGATACAAGAAATAGTGGCACAGTAAATAGCCTCAGGTACATGGATGAGTTCCACTGACGACTTACGAAACACATAAATTTGAAGAGGAACTAAGGAGCCATTTATTGTAGATTGGAAAATTGGTTCTTAAATCACACTACGATCCACACTTATCATGTCAAGCAATCAGGGAAACATATTTGCTACGCACCTGGCCAATTTGCTCCTTGAAGTCCTGAATAACTGGTCTTGCACCAACTCCTGCAGACCATACAGCCATTCCATAGGGAACTGCACATACTTCTCCTGTTGCTTTGACTTTCATAGCGATGCATTCATCAGAAATACTGAGAACCCTGGATCCTGTTAACACCTCAATCCCATCTCTAGAAAACTTTGACTCAGCAAATGTACTGATCCTTTCATCAAACCTGAAGAACGCTGTAGCCACATGATTTTAGGATTCCGCTGGTCAATTAGATGCATTGTATAAATTAGCAGTGTTACAAATGATAAATAGCTGACATCAGAGATAACCCCCTCCTCCCAAAGGCTTTTCCACCACAAGTGGAGATGGAGAAGGATAAACGATTTGATTTTTACTGGTCAAAGTAATAATGTCAGCTCTCTTGCAGGAAGCGGAAAAGATATACATGGTTAGCAGACTAGACGTTCCAGACCTTGTAAAACAGTGGGTAGCTGAATCTAGATTTGCATGAAGGAAATTGACAAAATCAAGTTGGAATAAAAAAGTACTCGAGCATTACCATGGCACACATCACAATTTTCAGACCTGGAAGGAGGGAGATAAAGTATAGTTTTTGAATGTTCCTTACGTGTTCAAGATATGATCTCCTGATTGAATTAAGGTTATTTTCACCAAATCTCGAACACCAGGATACAGCTTCACTAAATCTTCCACAATATAATCATGCAGCTCTGCAGCAAACTCAACACCAGTAGGACCTCCTCCAACTATTACAAAATGGAGATTTTTCCTCCTCTCTTCCTCACTTAAGTCTGGAAGAACAGCTTCCTCAAAGCAATCTATTACTCTTCTACGTATCTTTTGAGCATCTTCCACTTCCTGCATGATAAAGACATACTCTGCACGTCCTTAAACCAAGTGTAGTACAAGAACTGCAGATTATATGCAAGGTCACTAGAAGAACTACAAGAGAAGATGAGTAGTTATTTTTAATGCATTGAAAATAGTGATATGCTTCTGGGCTTTATCATCCACAGGATACATAACAAAAGGATGGTTTTTTACCTCTTCTTATTTAGGAGTTCCTTTGTTAAAATATGTGGAAGATATTGGACAGATGGAAAAGATCTTATTTTCCTCAAATGGTAGAATCAATATCATTCAATTAAAGTCCATCTTGTATCCTCTATTTCACCCATCTATATAGACCAATGAAGATTCAGTAGCTGAAAAGCATGAAAGGACTATGAGGACTAGGGATTGGGGAATGGGGGAGTAAGGAGGGATCATCCTATGAGTTGAACATGGTTTGTTGACTGAATGAGAAAGGAGTTAGGGAAGCAACTTTACTGGTTCTCTTTAGATCTATTAAAATGTGGAGCATAGGCATCAAATGTAGGTGAGGTGATGTCAATGGTAGGATCAATATCTTCAGCCCAGTCCATCTTGTATCCTCGATTTCACCCATATATATACTGATACAATTGAAGATTTAGTAACTGCAAAGCTTGAAAGGTTTATAGGATTATAAGTATTAGGGTTGGTGAGGTAAAGAGTAATGAGTTGGACTTGGTTCATTGACTGGATGAGAAAAGAATTAGATCTAGAGCCGAGCCGCTTTACTGGTTCCTTTTAGAACTACTTCCTTGTGGTCATGGAGCAAAGGCAACAAAGGTAGGTAAGGAGGTGCTGTCTGGGTCAGTTGTGCCCATAAATGAGTTCTTGGAAGTTCATTAGAGGTATATATCACCCTTTGTTCCGTTGCTTAAGTGTCAAGTGCCTTTTGGAGAGGGGGGGGGGGTGTGAAGGGGATGTAACTTCAGTTCTGGAAAGGGAGCAACCTCTTTGCCTATCTCCACATAAAATGTTCCCATGTCATGGTTTTTATTTAGAATGGTCATTCTTTTGCACTTTTCTGGTCAACCTCTTGGAGGCTAGCAAACGAGAAACTATGGTACTCAAGAAGTCTTGTATGAGGCCGCCTCAAGGTGAGGTCCCTCTATATACAAGCATGACGTCGGCATGACATGATACTTGTATGAGAGGCCTCACCTTGAGGCCGCCTCATACGAGATTTTCTGTTACTTATATTCAGCTGGTGAGGGTATACAACAATGACATAGATTGTTTGAAGTGGAAGAGGAAATAGATCAAAGAGGGGTTTCTTCATAGACGTATATGGTATGGTGGATTTGGGAGAAATAATGAGCAAAATGTTTTCTGCCTGAACATTTCTATCTTTTTTTTTTGTTATCAACTTTTAAGGTTAGGAAGATAAGACAATCTTCAAATCTCAGCATTTTCATGTTGCCATTTGCCAATAATATATAAAAATAGATTCAAAATACGTTTATGGTTTGTCTTCTCGGATTTCCCAATCCTCCCCATTCTGAAGGTTAAACTGCGCTACTGATGTAGGACAGCCAAATGGGAGTGAAGTAGGAGAGCCAGAGAGAAAAGAAAAGACAGGGGAAGTTAGAAGCAAAAGACAGAAATAAAGGTAGAGGGGAACGGACGGACATTAGATGATCAAGAGAGGCAACGATACATCCAAAGCTAATTGCAGCACATCCAAATGTGTTTCTATGCGCATAAATGAAAGTACTCATGCAAGAAAGAAAGAAGAAAAGAAAAACCTCACATTCTTTATACTAGAATAGTTCTGTGTCACCTATTATGATCATAACATTCCGTATCCAAAACCATATCATTCATTTTAATGCTGTTCTTCTGCAATAAGAAACTGAACGAAATTATCTGTGGGATTGAGCTGTTTTAGTGCTTCTCTGTAGGGTCATGCAGCTGGTTTTCTCACACACTTAAAAATTAAAAAACAAACGGCTGTATGACTGTGTACACTTTTTTATTTGTCATGGAGGACTCTTAGTGCACTAAACTCGCACTTCCAATAATTTTTCCCCACTGAAGGTGAACAGGTAACAATGAAGATGCCAGCTAGGCAGTTGGTTGCAATTTGTACCATGACCATGCCCGTATTCAGAAACCTGTGTCCGCCTTTCAGCCAAAAACACCAAAAAGAGAAATGGCGGAAAAGAGTGATTTTTACCTTCAGAAAATGACAATGCTCCATGACACCAGGAGTGTTGAATGTGTTTACTTGTGCTCCAGTTGCTACAATTAAGTAGTCGTATTCCAAATAAAATTCTCGTTTTGGAGTCGGACTATTCTCAGAAGTAGACCGGCACAGAACTTTCTTGTTTGCTGCATCAATCTTGGTACTTTCCGCTTCACAAAATTTTACTTCTCCATTTTTCTGCACAATAAAAATATAGGATTGTAATATTGGAGAAGACAAGGAAAGGAAATCTGCGGCATGATCATCATCATGGACAGAAAATGCTGCATCAATGCACAATTTTAAACATCACTAAAATACTTCAGTTGATTCGCCGATCAAAAACATAAACTTAGAGCCGAGCCTGAGCCGGCTCGAATGCTTTTGGAGCAGAGCCCGAGCCTACTAAGGCTCGGCTCGGTTGGCTCGGTTGACTTCTTTTCCCCCTCTATTTGAATAAGACCATTAAATATTTACAGAAATTCATTTAGTTTTAGGCTTTTTCTCATTTTATAATGTGCAAAGGATCACTTATACTCTGAATTCAATTGCAAATGTTTCTTATTGTTCTTTTCTATATAATGTTTGTAACGACGGGTTTGAGTTCAAGTCGAGCCAAACCGAGCCAAGAGCCTAAACCGAGCTGAGCCCGGGCCTGAACTTTTCCGACTTGGCGAGCTTCGAGCTTCGAGCTTCGAGCCGAGCCAAACCAAACGGAGCCGAGGCCCGAGCTTCGAGCCGGCCTGGCAATTGGCTCGGCTCGGTTACACCCCTGAGCTTGCTCACAACCATTTTACCATTTATCTCGGCCAGAGATGAAGAAGCCTTTTCAGAGTGGAAAATGTACACATACTGAGCCAATGCTTATTTTGCTAGAATTTCTCATACCTTGCAAGATGTAAGCTGTACAACTTTGAATACAACTCGTGAAGCTTAATCATCATCAAGTCAAAATTCGATATCTAGGTATACAAAGTGAAACACTAATATGTGCCAGAGGCTTCCTTCCTGCTTTATTCAAATTTTTCTTTACTTCCTAGTTCCAGCTCTCTTTCTGAGTCTGGGCTCTGATACTTGCCAGAGGCTCTCCTACTCCCACTTATCACTCTTTCTCATCAAATTCGTTAACCCATTAATGTCTCATCTACTTTCATAGCATCATCTGGAATTTTCAGTTAACAAACTCAAAACATCAGGTTTTCTACCTGCATTCCTCATTACCACAGCACCGCTGATATTTCCACATTCCACCAGTTTTTCTGTTACTGATGCCATCTAGTCACTACTATCATTCTAAATTTCTAATTATCACCACTGTCCTTTTTTCTTGTGGTATATCATGTGAGATGCGTATGCAAGCAGAAGAAAGTATCCAAATAAAAAATTGACCAAAATGGAGGAAGGGTAACAAAACAAATCATAACAAAAGCAATTATTAGTCACAAGAAAAGGTCTTTATCTACAATCATGTTAATCAGGTTCACCTCATTTAACAAAACATAGTAATTTTAAGTCATAGAGTTCAGGCTTACCTTCTTCAAAATCTTTCTGATAGGCTCTATGATGCTCCTTGCTTCTACTGTCCCACAAGTTACACTAGGAAGCAAAGGGGTAAATGCAAAATAATTGCGTGGTGAGACAATCTTGACATCATACTTGGAAGGATCGAGATCCTTTATAAAACTCACCCCCGCCCATCCAGTCCCTAGCACCACCATTTTCTTCTTGGGTTCTATATGATTATTTTCCAAGTTCTGTGGACTAGCTCCTCCCTGAGATTCTGAGTACGCCAACATGCCACCGGTACTGACATAACAATGCGCAAAAAGTGAGATACAAGTTGAAATTTGTTTTCGCACGTCATAGTAAGCCAACTACTATCATTTATGCTGCCTGTAACTAACAATGAGTCAGTCAGTCGCAACTTTAAGGCAAACCTCTATCCCAATTTTTCCAAATGAACTGACAAAAAACGAGAGAAAATAATAATCTACTGATATATTGAGCAGAATGATGATCCCTACAAGTGAACTGCACGTGAAGGCTGTATACAGAGTAAGTTTATCACAGAAACTACGCAACAATGAAGAAACTAACTAAATCTGATATTAAGAAAGATGACATGGCTGTAAGCCTGTAATAAATTAACTAATTCTGTTAATCTGTTTAACTGTGGCCCCCTAACTTTTCTTATTAGGATATAATTAGAGAGACTTAAGAAAGGTGCTTAATGTAGATAGTGTTTGACAAACTGTATCTAAACAAATGCAATCAGGACAAGCATTAATAATAAAACTGAAAGACTGGTATATGATCACTGTTGAACTCAGAGGCCTATTGATGGATGGTTATCAACACGTTTGGAACCATTTAAATTCGGCAAAAGATTCCATAATACTTATCATGTGTCACTTAAGCTGATCTTCCAATCACAACGGAGAAACATGTAAATTTCATAACGAATGAGAGCCAAGTCATCCAATTAGTTTTAGCAATTAAAATTCTCTGGGCAGTATTGGGGAAAGGTTCCCACCAAGAAGCATCTAATATTATTTGTTCAACAAGAAATCAAGACGCATCAATGAACTGGTAGAACAGTAAGATGATTCACATGCTGACTTAAAATATTTCCATTTTCAGTGGAGCCAAAAGATCCACTACTCTTTGGCTTTCGATTGTAAGACACCAAGAGACACTTCAACAGTACAAGCAGATTTCTTTGCAAGGAACTGAACCAGAGAGCTTATTCTGGGGGTAAGCTAGCTTATTTAGTTTCATTTAATATTTTGGAGGCAAACAGATGCAAACTCTTGTCAGGGCTAAGTTAATGATCATTCAATTCCTTGAGGCCATATCATGATCCGCTTAGCTCACTTCTTACTAGGTTTTAAACATAAGATGGTTGTAGAAGCTCTAATAAGACTCTTAGACCATTATTACACATTTTGACAACCCAATATGCGTAAATTGTAATTGAGCCTTATTGCCCTTACAGCCTTACCAATCCTTGATGACAATGCTTAGTGCATAATCTACCATTCTACCTTGCACAGGCCAGTTGATTTATTTATGGTTCTATTGTGTTTTTTCATGAGCCTGGATGCTTATTGGCTTCCTAACTGAAGAAATGGACGAATAGGTGCTGAGGATGAGAGCTTGAAGCTGGCTTGTAGAGGGACAAGCGCTGCAGCAGAAAAGTCAGCCTACTTTTACAGTCCTTGCATTCTTTGGTTGATCTCAGCAATAGCTTACTTTCTGGATTTTCCATGTCTTTTCGTGTATTATTTTCGTATTATTTTAATTTTATTTAGCTTAGGATGTTAAACATTCACATAAGCTCCAGTATCAGAGGTAAATGATCTAGTTTTATATGAATGATGTTAACCCTTTGAGTGCTTTTCTCAAATTCTGATTTTCTGTATCACTAATTAGGGGAGAATACTGTGGTGGATCCATGGATTAGGCCTGGTGGCGTTGCCTTGCACTGCTGCCTACACCAGGGAAAACTTATTAGTACAAGAACAGGGTTAGGCACTAATCTCTGGTGATTTACTGATTTCTACACCCAGATTTAAGGAGTAATCCTAGTTCTTGATTAAATCATGTCTTAGTTAGGATTATGTCACTTTCCTTATCATAGTTCCTTCTTTTCTTTTGCTCTTGTCCACAAACACAGCCTTAAATTCAGAAGACACGACATGTGTGAGAATTCTGAAAGTTTATTTACATTGTCATTTCTACTTGATTTGAAATCCCAGGAATCAGATGACTTTATTGATTGCTAGGTGAGATATAGCCCAACTTATCAGCAACCTTTTCACTTACTAATTTTCTTGTTTTCTTCATTTTTCCCCTTTGCCATACCACTAAAACGTTTTTATGTAACAAGTCCAATCCATGTTTGATAGTTTCAGTTTAGCTGCTACCCATAAGAGTCAGATCACGACTCATATACTAGTGAGGGAGGCTTTTGAGATTACATTTGGATTGCCTTTTCAATTCAGACTGCTACACAATCCAGTTTTGCAGCCAGTATCTGGGTAGCATAACATAGTCCATTTTGCTTTTGCACCACGGAAAAACCCGAGTAATAGCCACTAGGCAGCTTCTAAATCTACAGTTATTTCAACTTAAAGAGCCAAAGAAAGACATGCTTGTAAAGATCCTCACGCAAGGTGCAAACTGCAAAGGACATTATTGCTCATTTGTACAATAAGGAATCCCAAAAAGTTATGCCATCTGAGTGTACCAACAATAAAGAATAACTGTACTGCTTACCACAAACTAAGCTCTACAAACTGACTAAACATGAGTACAAAAAGCTACAGAACATTTATATTTTGTACTGTAACCCTTTAGCTTTGTTTTGACCTTTGCCAACACCTCCTACCTCAGCCGCCATAGCATTTACTCACTTTCATAAACTCAGAACTAGTACTTATTTGGGTCAGTGTCCTGATTCTGATTCTCCCAATCCATTTGCTCAAAAAATCAAACCCAATTAGAAAAACAAATATAAAAATAAATAAATAAGTAAATTACAAAGGTCAAAACCATATAAGTTAAATCTCCTTCCCACTTGGGCAGCAATTGGTCACTAATTTATTTGAAGATTGGAATTCAAAACCAAAATAGAACCCAAAAATCCAAAATTTCAGCAGTATTTCCCAATATTGCAAGACCAATCATGTTGTCAAATTCCCACAATTGTTGAAACCATCATCAGAACAACAATAGCAACAAAAACCCAGTTGACTCTCTCACTCTGACAGGATTTTGGAAGGTCATAATGTTCTTTAACAGAGACCCTCAAAAGAAAATCAATGGTGAAAGCAAACCCATTTACAGTAAGGATTGATTTCAACAAAATATGAATTAAAACAAAAACACAACATAAACCCACTAATAAAAGAGAGGGGAAAAAAATCACATAACAGAAAGTTGCAGATAATTACCTGACAGTGGCAGTAGCAAAGAGAACCAGAAGCTTGGAGCTAGATGGGTTGTCATTAAAAACCTTGTACGCTTTGAAGACTGAGAAATTCCTCATAAATTTGATTTTTTTTCTTTTTTTTTTTTTTTTTTTTTTTTTTTTGCTGTTGGCAAATTTTGTGTTGTTTGGGAAAGGGATTCAAAATTCACCAAGATTGTCCAAGCTCTTTGCTCTTAACTATTCTGGCAATTTGAGCTAACCAATGATACAGCTCGTCAAAGCCATTTCCTGAAGTTTCAGACTTTACACGTGGTGGTCCAGTATTTGATTGACTTCATCGTCCTTCAATGGAGGAATTTGCGTGTTATTGTTCTGCCAGAGTGTTGCTTTTGGTATATTCAATGACCAATTGGAGTATTAACTTTCAGGTTTGACTTTTTTAAGGGTTTTTTTTTTTTGAAAAATATTTATATTTCTTGTAAATTGATTATTAGATTGTGATTTTTCATTCATAATCGGACCTATTTATAGATCGTAAATGAAAAAGTACTGTTTTTTATACTAGTATCTAAGAGTGTTATGATACTTTACGTAGGAGTAAGAAAGTAGAAAAAAGAATGAGGAAGAGAGAGAAAACGCTTTCTACACCTCCTTGGTACCTCCGCCCCACGAAACCCCCTAACTCACAGACTTCCCCCCTTAAACTCACTCCACCGACTCATTTTCTAGCATCTATTACTAATTTGTGCCTTGCTAAGCGTTTGATCTTCTCATATGTGGTTGTTTGGGTTGTTGTTTCTCGTGATTTCTCTGTCATTTGGGTCTCGATTATTGGGTTTCTTTTTCTAGGGTTCTTGAGCTATCTTGTCCTGTTGGATTTTCGAGTCCTAGCCAATTATTGCAAGATTGTGGAGATTATTATGGCTAGATCCTATGCTAGCCGGGTAAATTTTAATCTCCGAATTGGTTTTGCCAAGAGAATTGCTTGTCGTGTGGTTAATTGTCGCATAATCTCCATGGGCTGCGTCTCAAATATTAATGGCGTCTACAAAATTATTGCGAAGACTTGGCGTGGGATTAATTCAGGCGTTGGTTATTGGCTTATCTCGTTGCTTAGCTCGCTCAACTTAGATCTGTCAGATAGCTCTTACGTCAGCTAATTATGATTATTGTTCCTCAAATAGTATTTATGAGTTAATTAATTTCTCCAACCGCTTTTAAATTGTTTTATTAGCTATTAATATTGTCTTAATTGAGAAATCTAGGGTTCTGGGGGGCCTTTTAACCTGTGCTTGGCTACTCTTAAATTTCTTGTTCTTTTTTCTAGGACTTGGGGTTAATTATTTTTGGCAAGAACTCTATCTATTCTTTCTTGTATTTCTCGTTTGTTTGTTAGCTTTAACGTGTTTGGGGGGGATGATTTGGGCCTATATAAAGTGCTTCCTGGCCTGGGTTTTGTTCATCCCACTCTCGAAGTTCCATCTCTACGCTTGATTTACAACATGAGCTCTAACACCTCTGGTTCTCCACAAAATCTCCCCACAAATGGAACACCTCTTCAATTATTCCCAACCACCGCTGGAGCCTCTCTACTTCCCCATTCGACTTTCTCTGATTTCCCTTCATCCACTCTCTCCCCTAATGGTTACTCGGGTTGAATTACTGATGATTGTGGAAATGTTCGAATGCCCCTACTCCTACACTCTTTCCGTTCCGCCCTTAGAGATGGAATGGTGGATCCAAATCACATTGTTACTCCCTCTTGTGGAGCAACAACTCTCTCTTGTATTAATGACATGCTCTCTCACCGTGATAATGAGTTAGAGCCACCTTTGCCTGACCCTGTAGATAACAATGATGATCCTGATATTTTTGCTCTTTCACTTCATGCTAAGATTTGGGGTGAGTTAAGAAAGTAATAAACTGAGCCTAAAAGAATGTAGAGAGAGAATCTCCCGTTTTTTCCACGCAACAACTCTAACCACCCCCTGTTAGATTTGTTATCTCAAATTCCTCTTTGATTGTGATGGTTTCTTATTCTCTCTTCATCAAATTCGTTCTAATCGGTCTGCTAGCTTCATTTCGAGCTCAATTTTAATGGCGATGGCGGAAGTGGGTGCTCCTTCGTTTGTTGATACCTTGCGCAACAATCGTCACCTTGATGCAGGTTTGAAACTTCAATTTGTTCCTAATGCTGATTCTGATAAGCATGTTGTTAATTTTGGGGAAAATGAATGGAATGAGGGTTTTGATTATTGGAAATTCTCATTAGTTGGATATGTTCTTCAATTAAAATCAACTGAAAATGCAATTAGGGGTTTTGTTAAATCTCAATGGCAGGATTGTGGTGAAGTTGAGACACACTTGATTGAGCCTGAAATTTTTTATTACGTTTCACTACGGAGGATTATATGTATAAGGTTTTTTAACATGACCATTGGTATTATAATAGCAGACCCTTGATCTTGAAACCTTGATCAATTGATATGGATATTAAGGCTATGGACGTTACGCCTGTGCCTGTTTGGATTAAACTGCCTCATTTGAAATATAATCTGTGGACTGCGAATGGTTTGAGCAAAATTGGTAGTGCCTTGGGATCTCCTTTATGTACTGATGGGATCACAGCTTCGAAGTACAAACTGGAATATGCTAGGATTTGTGTGGAAATTAAAGTCAATGCTACTTTGCCCAAAGTTCTTACTCTTTGTGGACCTATGGGGACGAAGTATGATCAGGTGGTTGATTATGAGTGGTTGCCACAAAAGTGTTCTAAGTGTGAGGTGTTTGGACACTCTGATTCAAGTTGCTAGAAGTTTCCTCCTATTTGGAGACCTAGAATTACTCCTGAAGTGGTAGCACCTGCTGTTACTGATCTTGGGGTTACTGCTGGTTATGTATCTGCAAATGAGGTTCTTGCTAGTGCTGAACCTGTTACAGAGATTGTTACTGAGAGCTCTGTGCCGGGTCCTGGTTGGACTGTTATAAGTGGTGGCTCTAGGAACAAGTCCCCCCAATGCCTCCTGCTGTTGTGTCCCTGCTACTGTTACTCAGAACCAGTTTGGGGGGTTAGAAGCTGATGTTAGTGCCCAAGCTGAATCATCTACAGCTGCACGCAACAAAAATAAACAAAAATATTCTCAAAGTGATAGATCCCTTAGGAGTAATGGTGGTGGAGGGCAGGGGCAGAAGCCTGGTTAAATGAGGATTGGTGTTTGGAACATCAGGGGTCTTGACCTCCCTGATAAACAAAAAGAGGTCAAAAGTTTTGTTTTGCAAAATAAAATTTCCTTTTTGGGAATTGTGGAATCTAAATTGCATTCTTCTGTTGTAGATAGTGTTATGGCTGTTTGTGCTCCTGGTTGGTGTTATGAACACAATGCAAGTAATAATCTCAAAGGTAGAATACTCATATGTTAGGATCCTAGGATTTTTGGGGATCAGATGTTGCAAATCTCTTCTCAACTCCTGCATTGTGAGGTTGAGAGGTTGAGTGATGGTATGAAATTTTTTGTTACTGTTGTGTATGCTTTCAACAGACTTGAACAAAGGGTGTCTCTTTGGCAGGCTCTGAAGCATTTGGCTGGTAGTTTTACTGGTTCTTGGTTGTTGGTTGGGGATTTTAACTGCATTCTCAATTCTGATGAAAAACAAAATGGGAGGCCAGTTTGTGCTAGTGATATTGTGGAGTTGCAGGACTTCTTGGCAACTGTTCCAGTCTTGGATATGAAATCTGTAGGCAACTTCTTCACTTGGAATGATCACAGAGAAGATGGTAGTCGTATGTACAAGAAGCTTGATAGGGCTTTAGTTAATGGGGAGTGGATGACAAATTTCTCAAACTGCTTTGTAGAGTTTTTGGCAGAAGGCATATCTGATCATTGTCCAGCTCTCATTCAATCTGCAGCAAGCTATAAGAGTAAGCACTCCTTTAGGTTCTGTAATTTTTAGGTACATGATGATGAGTTCCTGTCCTTAGTGGCTAGTGTTTGGTATAAGCATGTGCAGGGCACCAAGATGTTTAGTGTGTGTAAACACTTAAAAGCTTTGAAACCTGTCCTTAGAGAGTTCCATAAGCTTAAGTTTGGAGGTATGCAGAATAGAATTCAGGAGAAAAAGCAACAACTTACTGCAGCACAGAATCAGTTGCAGACTGACTGTAGTAATTCTCATGCTGCTTTGATGGAGAGGACTCTGTTTAAAGAGTATAGAAAACTGTTGAAATATGAGGCTTTGTTTCTTAAACAGAAAGCTAGAGTTCACTGGTTGAAAGCAGGTGACCAAAACACGGCTTACTTTCATGCCTGTATTAAGAAGAGAAGAATGTCCAATTCTGTGATCAGTATATATGATTCATGTGGGAATAAACTTTCTACTCCAGGAGATATACAGAAGGAATTCCTTGATTTTTATGGTGATTTGTTAGGGACCTCTAAGGAGGTGACACAACTTCCTGATGATGTTCTTACAGCTGGTCCCATGGTGTCTGCTGGTAGTTGTGCAAGCCTGTGTCTTCCTATATCAGATGAGGAAATAAGGAAGGCTATGTTCAAGATTAAGGATAGTAAAGCCCCAGGCCCAGATGGGTGTAGTTCCTGCTTTTTCAAGAAGAGTTGGAGTATAGTTGGCCCTGATGTCATTGCAGCTGTCCAAAGACTTCTTTACAAAAGGAAAAATTCTCAATCAGATTAATGCTACAGCAATTTCCCTGATCCCCAAGGTAGCTAACCCCTCCTTTGCTTCTGATTTCAGACCAATCTCTTGTTGCAATGTGATATATAAATGCATTTCTAATGTGCTGGCTGGTAGACTTAGTTGTGTGTTGCATGAAGTGGTTGGTGACCAACAAGGTGCGTTTGTCAAAGGCAGAAATATTATTCATAATATTCTCCTTGCACAAGATTAGTTGCTGACTCATTATGACAGGAAAAATATTAGTTCTAGGTTGGCTATTAAGGTGGATTTGAGGAAGGTATATGACTCTATAAAGTGGTCCTTCTTGCTTCATTCTTTGATTAAAATGGGATTTCCTGCTCAATTTGTTCACTTGGTTTCTCTGTGTGTTACTACTGTGAATTTCTCTCTACTTATAAATGGTGAACTCTGTGGTTATTTTAGAGGGGCAAGAGGTCTTAGACAAGGAGATCCCTTGTCTCCTTATCTATTTGTGTTAGTGATGGAGGTGTTGTCTAGGAAGTTGTCCTTGCTGAAGTTGGATCCTCAGTTCAAATTTCATCCAAAGTGTAAAAAAATGAATATTACACACTTGAGTTATGCAGATGACTTGTTCTTGTTCCGCAAGGGGACTATTCCTTCTGTTTCATCTGTTCTTGCTGCTTTTAAGTCCTTTTATGATGCTTCTGGATTGGTTGCTAATCTGAGCAAATGTCAAGTGTTCATGGGTGGTATATCTGGCAATGTGAGAGTACAGATTCAACAATTGTTGCAGATGGAGGTGGGTCAGTTACCTGTAAGGTACCTTGGTGTCCCTTTGACTTCTAAATCTCTGTGTGTTGCTGATTACATTGGTTTGGTGGAGAGGATCACTCGAAAAATTAGGGATTGGTCAAGCAAATTTCTTTCTTATGCTACTAGAAGTCAGTTGATTGGCACTGTGTTATACAACCTACATAGTTTTTGGGGTTCCATTTTTATTCTTCCAAAGAAGGTGATTAAGCAGGTGGAGGCATTGTGTAGGAAATTTTTGTGGCATGGTCAAGAAACATATAAACAAGCACTTGTGGCTTGGAGGGATATTTGCCGGCCTAAGGAACAGGGAGGCCTTGGTTTTAAGGACATATATGACTGCAACATTGCTCTTATACTCAAGCTGTTGTGGTGTCTGGCTCTCAAATCAGATGTGTTGTGGGTGAAATGGGTACATGAAATGTATTTATTACATGTCTGGGAGGTGCAATTGTCCAGTTCACAATCTTGGAGCTTTAGGAAATTGCTGAAGCTTAGAGATAAAGCTCTTCAGTGTGTGGATATACAGCAAGGTGACATGAAGTGGATTGCAGGTCGTCCCCCCTTCTCTTCTGCAGCTGCATACAAAGCCATCCACCCTGGGGTCCAACACATCCTTGGGCTCGTTTTATTTGGGGTAGGAATTGCTATCCCAAGCACTCTTTTACTACATGGATTCTTATGCAGCAAAAGTTGCTCACAAGAGATAGATTGTTAGCTCGGGGTATCATTTCAAACCCTAGCTGTTGTTTGTGTAATGCTGCAATAGAAACACATGAGCATCTCTTTCTACAGTGCCCTTTTGCTCGACAGGTTTGGCAACAGGGTTGTCACTTCATTCAGTTGAAAGTCCCTCCCAATGGTTGGTCTGAAATGATGATATGGGGTTTAAAAGAGGTAAGGGGGTCTTCTGCTTATAAGTCTATGTGTAAGGCAGCAGTCACAGCATGTTTCTACCACATCTGGTTGACCAGGAACCGTGTTATTTTCAGGCAGGAGATAGCAAAGTATGACTGTGTGGTTGCAAGAATCAAATATGAGCTTCGTGTACAGTTGAGCAAAATAGATAGAATTAAAGATAAAAACAGAAATAGGGATTGGTGTAAGGCTGTAGGTATTGAGCCTAGTTTTACAAAGAAATAGATTTTTGATGTATAGGAGAAAATTATACTGTTTTGTCAGGTTTGTTTAGATGGGGCATCCTAGTTGGATCCCTTAGTTTTGTTTTAGTTTCTCTGATGTAAGCTCTCATATGCTTATATTTTGGTAATGAAATCTGCTCACATTTTACAAAAAAAAAAAAAAGATTTGGGGTGAGTCAATCCCACTCCCTGTTATTCGTCTAAAAACAAAGAGGGAATGGACTAATGTTAAGGGTTAGGTGGTGTTTCTGGAATTAAGTAATGGTTGGATTCTCATTCAATTTGTCACTCATGCTGATAAGATTGTTGTGTGATAATATGCATTTTTGACTATTATTTGTGATCAATTTCTGCTCCATTTTACCCATTTTCACAATTGTTTCATGGCTTTCTTGCTTAATTTTGCTACTCTTGTTCCTCTTAACGCCTTTTGGGTGTTTCGTGTGTTTGATAATATTTTAGGCACATAAATGATGAGAAATAAGAGTATGCAATCAAGGTCGGGAATAACCTCGAAAAGCATTGGAAAAGGGCTTCAAGAGGGTAGGCACAACCACCAAGGTGCACCCATGATCATGTGAAAAGCTCATTTGAAAATTGGAAAAAGGCAATGATTTGAAGCTTTACTTGGTCAAGTACTCTGGCAGAGTAACCCATCAGTTAGACAGCGTAAAGGACACCTTGTAAAATTTCATCAGCCTTACTTGGTCGGGTACTCTGGCGGAGTAAAACCAAGTTTGAACAAGTATTCACTTAAAAGCACTTGAGAGTATAAATACCCCACTAGAATACTAGTAATCTATCCTATCTAGTTCTACCTTACTCTAAACCTAGTTTTAGCTCTCCAAAGAGGCCTAGCCTCCATTATTAGGTTTATGAACTTCTTACTTAGTATTATTAGAGTGATTAATCTTAGTTTTGGGGAAGATTATTGAAGAACTTTGTAAGATCTTCTTGACCCTTCTCTCTCCTCTTTATCTCTCTTCTTTTACTTATTTCTCTTGTTGAATATTATGTTTTGGTTAATTAAAGTTGATGACTTTATGATGTTTAGTGGCTAATCCTCTTTAATAGAGTTGGGATTAGCCCAACTATGGTGTTTTTAATGCTTGGATGATATGATTTGAATGTTATTATTTGGGTAATTGCTTGTTTGGTAGTATGCACCCCAAGTGTTTGATGAAATGCATAAATGAGTTTATGGCTTTATTTTGATCAATTAATCTAAAACCGAAAGGGGAAGGTTGATTGTGAGGGGTCTTACTAACCTATCAAGGAGATTTAGCCACAAAAGTAGGATGAATCACCTTGGGAACCTATTGATTGGTTTGGACTTAATGGACCTTTTTTAATCTAATCCCATGAAAATAGGTGGTTAGTTTGAGTTAGGTGCTTCCTTTGGACCTTGAAAGAGGCCTTAGGTTATTTGAGTTCTAATCGTTCCCTTGCATTACCCATTTTATTGCATGCTCATATTATCATCCATTGCATTAGAGCATCATTAGATGGGTGAATTCCCAACTCTAGCTTTAGTTCTTGATTCTCATAATTGTGATTGTTCTTTTCTCTCATCTTAGTTTGTTTTCTTAGCTTCTCTTTAGGTTTAGTTAAATTAAATCAACATCACATTTACCCGAATTTGCTTAACTTTCTCCATTTAAGAGATTTTGGTAATTGAAGCCCTCGCTCTCTTGGGACACGATATCTTATATATTACTTCGACATTTCTGTGCACTTGCGGAGAGTGTCAAGTTTTTGGCGTCGTTGCCGGGGAGCAAGGCTTGTTTCGATATTGAAATACTCTTAAATAGGATAGGCTAAGCTTTTATGTTATTTTGTTTTGTTTTTGCTTGATTATCTCTACATCTCTTTGTTTGGCTTGTGCTTATCCATCTTTTTAGCCTTTGGTGGATGATTAGGAGGAGTCAAGGAGTGAATAACCTTGTTCCTATCAATCCAGAAATCGAGGCCACCGCAAGGACTACTAGGGGTAGAGTGAGGAGGCAAAGAAGGAAAAGGAGATAAGCAAGACAAGTGACAATGGCCGAGGATACGAGAACCTTGAGTGACTTTGCACTACCTGCAACTGGGGGTATTACCTCGAGTGTATTGAGACCCGTCGTGCAAGCTAATAACTTTGAGTTGAAGCCGGCTTTTCTAAATCTCTTCACCTCAAAGCAATTCGAGGTGATGATGATAGGGAGTGCGCAATCACCCATCTTAATGGGTTCCTAGAGAAGTGTGATACCCTTAAGATCAACAACGTCTCGGATGATGCAATGCGGCTAAGACTTTTTTCCTTTTCTCTAAGTGGAAGTGCTAAACAATGGCTCAATGGGAATGATGCTAATGCCTTTACTACTTGGGATCAACTCTCTAATGCTTTTCTTCAAAAGTATTTCCTCCCAAGAAAGCGGCAAAGTTGAGGAATGAGATTATGTCCTTTGAACAAGAGAATGGAGAATCCCTTCACAATGCTTGGGCTCGCTTCAAAAAGCTCCAACGAGATTGCCCTCCACACAACATCAAAGAGCGGATCCTCCTAGAAACCTTTTACAATGGGCTTTCACATCAAACCCAAATGTCCATGAATGCCGTGGCGGGTGGTTCTATTGTGAAGAGGACACCTAAAGACATCAAGGCCATTATTGAGAACATGGCGGCTAACAATTATTCATGGGGCGGTGGGAGACATAAGGCAAGGATCTCCGGAGGGAGAATGGATGTCGATGCAACTTCCCTTCTAGCAAACAAGCTAGACGCATTGGCACTTAAGCTCAACCAAGTTCAAAGCTCAAGAGGAAATGTCTCACAAGTGAGTGTTGAAGGCGGTTCTCACTTCGATGATTCTTGGTGTAAGGTGTGTGGTATCCAAGGACACATCACAAAGGAATGCCAACACCTCACCCTTGAACAAGCAAACGCTCTCTCTAGTTTCGTCCTTCGACCCAAGCATGACCCTTATTCCAATACCTATAACCCGGGGTGGCGAAACCATCCAAAGTTCTCATACCGAAATCCTAACTCTTCCCTCAACCCTCCATCCAACTTCCCACTAGAAAATCCCCAACCCAACCAATACCCTCAAAACTACCCTCAAAATAGCCACCAATATCAATCCAACTCTCAATACAACTCACAATAACACCACCAACCACCCGGTTTCAATCAATGGCCTCCCTTCAATCCCAACCCACCTTCAAAACCCAACTTCGAAAGCCTCATGGAGAACTTCCTCAATGCTCAAATAAAGCAGAATGAGTCAACTAACGAGTCTCTTCGGCAATTGACTCATAAGTTTGACCAATTGAGTGCCAATCAAGCTTCATCAAGTAGAGCACCGGTTCAACTTCCGGGTCAACCCGACCCTAATCCTAAGGGTCATGTGAATGAAATCACCTTGAGAAGCGGGACGCACTATGAAGGTCCTAAAATGGTTGAAGAAGGGGGTGATAAGGGACATGTGGTTGACAATGGTGTAGAGATTGAGGTTCCTAGAGTGGTAGAAAAGCAAGTTGAGGAAGAAGCGGAGAAAGTGAAGGGAAAGGAACCAAGGCAACTATCTCCCAAACCTTACAAGCCTCCGGTTCCTTTTCCCCAAAGGATCGCTAAGGCAAGACTAGAGACAAAGTATGGGAAGTTTCTAGAGATTCTCAAGAAGCTACACATCAACATTCATTTCCTAAAGGCGGTCTCCGAAATGCCTTCATATGCCAAGTTCTTGAAGGAGATTCTCTCCAACAAACACAAATTCGAGGACAATGCCACGGTCTCCTTGACTCAGGAATGTAGCGTCATCTTACAAAACAAGCTCCCACCGAAACTTAAGGACCCAGGTAACTTCTCTATCCCTTGATCTATTGGGGATGTATCCATCAAGAAGGCTCTTTCTAATCTTGGGGCTAGTGTGAGTCTCATGCCCTTGTCTATTTGTAAGAGACTCTAAATGGGTGATCTCAAGCCCACTTCTATGTCTCTACAACTAGCGGATAGGTCCTTGAAATATCCTATTCGTATTCTTGAAGATGTACCTTTGAAGGTAGGAAATGTGTATATTCCTTGTGACTTTGTAGTGATGGAGATGGAAGAGGACTCCCAAATTCCAATTATCTTGGGGAGACCTTTCCTAGCTACGGCGAAGCCATGATTGATGTGAAGAATGGGAAGCTATCACTTCATGTTGGTGATGAGAAAATTGACTTCAACTTGAATGAGGCTATAAGTAGCCCAAGTGTGGGGGATACTTGTTGTAGGGTGGATGTCCTTGAGAGGGTACTCCGAGATGAGTACATGGGGCATGTTCAAAGGGGTGCTCTTGAGACTTCTTTGCAAAGTGAAGGTCCTTACGAGGGGGACGACAAGGAGGTCATTGCTTATACCAAGATTCTTGATGATGCTCCCGTTCTAGCCGGAAGTTTTGAGAGTGGATGAAAAAGCTCCAAGCTTGGAGGAGCGCAAAGCACCGGAGGTAGAGCTAAAACCTCTTCCCTCCGCCTTGAGGTACGCCTTTCTTGGTCCTAACTCCACTTACCCCGTTATTATCAATGTTACACTTAATGACATTGAAATTGATAAATTGCTTGTTGTGCTTACAAAGTATAGAAATGTCATTGGGTATACTTTTGATGATATCAAGGGGATTTCTCCCTCTTTTTGCATACATCGTATCTTTCTTAATGATGATCATGAGACCTCAATTGAGCCTCAAATGCGTTTAAACCCCAACATGAAAGAAGTTGTGAGGAAGGAGGTCCTTAAGCTTCTTGATGCGGGGATCATTTACCCTATCTCGGATAGTGAGTGGGTGAGTCCCGTACAAGTTATGCCTAAGAAAGGAGGTATGACTGTCATTAAGAATGATAAGGATGAATTAATTTCTACAAGATTGGTAACCGGGTGGCGAATGTGTATTGATTATAGGAAGTTGAACAAGGCCACCCGGAAAGACCACTTCCCCCTCCCCTTTATTGATCAAATGTTGGAATGTTTGGCCAAGCATTCATTGTTTTGTTACTTAGATGGATATTCTGGGTTCTTCCAAATCCCCATCCATTTAAGTGATCAAGATAAAACGACGTTCACATGTCCTTATGGTACCTTTGCTTATCGAAGGATGCCGTTCGGATTATGTAATGCCCCGGCCACGTTCCAATGTTGCATGATGGCGATCTTCTCTAACTTTATTGAGAAGATCATGGAAGTTTTTATGGATGAGTTTTCCGTCTATGGCACCTCTTTTGATGGTTGTTTGGAAAATTTGGTTAAGGTGCTCCATACATGTGAAGAGGTCAATCTTGTCTTGAATTGGAAAAAGTGTCACTTCATGGTTCAAGAGGGCATAGTCCTCAGACACCTAGTGTCGAACCGGGGTATTGAAGTTGATAAGGCAAAGGTTGAGGTGATTGAGTGATTACCACCACCCTCTAATGTCAAGGGTGTGAGGAGCTTCCTTGGTCATGCGGGATTTTATCGTCGCTTCATCAAGGATTTCTCAAAAATCGCCAAACCCCTTTCCCATCTCCTAGTCAAAGATGCCCCCTTTCTATTTACTAATGATTGTCATGGGGCTTTTTGCAAGTTGAAGGAGGCTCTAATCTCCGCACCTATAATCCAACCCCCGGATTGGAACCTCCCCTTTGAGGTGATGAGTGATGCTAGTAACTATTTCCGTGGGGGCGGTTTTGGGTCAACGGAAGGATAACAAGCTTCATGCCATCTATTATGCAAGTAAGACCATGCATGAGGCCCAAGTGAACTACGCCACAACCGAGAATGAACTCCTAGCGGTCGTTTTCGCTATGGAAAAGTTCCAGCCCTATCTCGTCGGGTCCAAGGTGATCATTCACACCGACCACTCCGCTCTAAAATACCTCTTGAGTAAAAAGGACGCCAAGGCCCGCTTGATTAGTTGGATCCTTTTACTCCAAGAGTTCGATCTCGAGATTAGGGATAAGAAGGGCACCGAGAATATGGTCGCGGACCATCTTTCCCGTTTGGCAAATGAGTCGGGAGGGGAAAAGGATGAGAACCTTCCTATTGACGACTCTTTCCCGGATGACCAACTCTTCTCACTTGAAGCAATTGAGGCCCCTTGGTATGCGGATTTGGTGAACTATCTTACATGAAAAGTTGTACCCCATGGGTTTAGTTCGGTGCAAAAGAAGAAGTTCTTCTCCGACCTCAAGTACTACCACTGGGACGATCCCCTTCTTTTCAAGTGGTGTGCGTATGGGATTTATCGTCGGTGTGTTCCTAATGATGAAGTGGCAAGTATTATCTCTCATTGCCATGACTTGCCTTGTGGGGGGCATGCTAGTGTCTCCAAAACCTCCGCTAAGGTCCTCCAAGCGGGGCTTTATTGGCCCACCTTGTTCAAAGACGTGCATCACTACGTCAAGTCATGTGATCGGTGTCAAAGGACTGGAGATATCTCGAGGCGACATGAGATGCCACTCAATAACATACTCGAGGTCAAAATTTTTGACGTTTGGGGTATTGACTTCATGGGCCCCTTTCCCTCCTCACACGGTAACAAGTTCATATTGGTGGCGGTTGATTATGTGTCCAAATGGGCCGAAGCTATGGCATCACCGACCAATGACTCAAGAGTTGTGGCAAAGTTCTTCAAGCATACAATATTTCCGAGATTCAAGGTTCCAAGAGTGGTCATTAGTGATGGTGGGTCTCACTTCATTGAGAGGAAGTTTGAGGCACTATTGAAGAAGTATGGGGTGCAACATCGAATTGGGCTTGCCTACCATCCTTAAACGAGTGGGCAAGTCAAGATCTCCAATCGAGAAATCAAGTCCATACTTGAAAAGACGGTTTCGAGAATGAGGAAAGATTGGTCCACAAAGTTGGACGATGCTCTTTGGGCATACCGCACCGCCTTCAAGACCCCTATCGGAACAACCCCGTTCCGATTAGCCTATGACAAGGCGTGTCACCTCCCGGTTGAGCTTGAGCACCGCGCCTATTGGGCCATCAAGGTGCTCAATTATGACTTCAAGACGGCGGGGGAGAAGTGTATTCTCCAACTCAATGAACTTGATGAGTTGAGGTTGGATGCATATGAAGTGCCCGGGTCTACAAGGAGAGGACAAAGAAGTGGCATGACAAGCATAGCATGAGGAGAGAGTTTCATGAGGGTGATCTTGTCCTTTTGTTCAACTCAAGATTGAAACTCTTTCCGGGAAAGCTTCGTTCTAGATGGTCCGGACCTTTCAAAGTGGTTCGAGTATTCCCATATGGCTCGGTTGAAGTCTGCCCTATGCAAGAGGGAGTCGAACCGTTCAAAGTGAATGGTCAAAGGCTCAAGCACTACTTGGCGGGAGAACCGATCGAGGAGAAGATGGTCTATACCCTCTCTTCTCCTCCTAGTGCGTGAATTTCACAAGGGGTCGAGCTCACGACCTAAAATGAGCGTGCTTCTTGGGAGTCAACCCAAGCATTTTCTTTTCTTACTTGTTTTATTTACTTTCATTTTTTCTTTCGTTTTATTGAAAAAAAAAAAAGTGAAAAACAAGGAAACATGAGAAAAAAATTAAAAAAATTAAAAATTGTATATAGAAAAGAATTTCGGTTTTGTGTAATGTTATTTTCTTGTGTTTGATGGATTTTGTGTTCATTTTGTGTTTAGGTACCATTTTGATTGGAGGTTTTGGAACCTTCGGCTTGGAATAATGGGTTTGTAGAAGTGATGGTCCGATCTAAGTGTGGGTGGCTCGTTTATGGCACCTTTGTGTGAATTTCGGTTCGAGTTTTTGTTGTGTAATCGGGTGTGTGGGGTGTTAACAAGGAAAAGTGGTGTTGTTTGGATTGGATGGGATGGGATGGGATTATGTTGAAAGGCTTGAAAAAAAACAAAAAAAGAAAAAAAGGAGAACTCATGGTTTTTGGTGACCTTGGTTGTAAATAAAATGATGGAAAATTGCAAGTGTTGAAGAGTAATGTTGGTGGGAGAATGAGTTTTGCTCTTTTGAAATTGATATAGGAGGGTGAATTTTGGCTAAGTATGAAAAATATCCAGGGAGCTTACTCGGTCCCTTACTTGGCCAGAGTACTCTAAAACCCCAAAGATCAAGAAAACCAAAATTCGGGCAGTGAAGTTACTTGGTCACATACACGGCCTGCATATCACTTAGTCTGACCATGTAGTTCAGTGCCAAATTTCAACCCAAAATAGGCAGTGAGTTTACTCGGTTGAGTACTCTGCCTGTGTAACCCCCTCATTGATCGAGTAAACATTACACCCAAAAACCCACTTTCAAAATTTTCACTCTTTCTCCACACTTATTTTCTCTCTTCCTCAAGTCCCCACAGATCTGAAACTCACTCATATCCACCATTCACCATTTCTAAACCACCCTCTCATAACCAACAAACCTCCATAACCACCACCATTTTCAGACCACTACCTCAACTGAATTCTGTCACTTCACCTTCATTCACCCACCACAAGAACCACCGTCACCTTCGTCACCACCCTTCGCACCTCCCTTTTCGCCCAACCAGCCACCACAAATTCCATTCCACCATTTCTAATCCACCAACGGCACAACCGACCTAGAATTCCGCAACCACCACCACGACCCACCTCCATCACCACCCGCACCAACAAATCGACCACCACCTCCATCTTCTCTCTCCATTTTCGCACCACCCGACCTCCACCGACAACAACCTCACAACCAACCCAGAACTCCGACACCAACCACCACCGTTTTCCCTTCACCCTCGCTTTCTCTCTCCATTAAACCCCAAACCCAGATCTCGATTTTTTTTTTCAAAAAAAAAAAAAAAAAAAAAAACTGAAAACAGAAAACAGAAAAAGCTTGAGACTTCTCTTTAACCTTGTTAGGTTATTGCAAGGATGGGTAGGAGGAAGGCTAACACTCCCACTAGCTCTCCACCGGCTACTACGAGACAATGGGTCACGGAGACAAGCTCCACTAATCCACCACCGGCGCAACCGAATCCCCCACCTCGAAGCCGAGGTAATCGGATTCCTCCTCCTCGTGTTCCTACTTTTCGAAAATGAGGCACAATAAAAACATTTCACTAATCTCAAGAAAAGGGAAGTTCTTCACCCACGATTCTTTGATAAGGAGTTGTTGATTGAATTGGACCTTTGGGACGAAATAAAACGTTTGGTTGATACTCAACAATGGGGGGAGTTTGTGGAAATGAAGTATCCCGCTTATGATGTGTCACACGTGAGTTTATAAGCACATTATCGGTGAATATGACAGCTAAGCGGTTGACCTTTCGATTATTCAATAAGGACCATGGTATATCATTTGATGACATCTCGGTTGCCTTTAAGGTCCCCCCGGGTGGCTTGACCACGCATCCTAATGTTGGGTATGAGTCGGATGATTTTTTCCAACAAATCCAATGTGGGACAACTAACTGGAAAGGCCATAGCATGGGTGTTTGGCACTCTTCTAGGATCAAGGGTCCAAGAATTTGCAATCCCGTCCATCGCATGGTTTAAAAATTCCTTGCACATACCATTTTTTGCTAGCGATGATGATAGTTTCGGGACCGTACGAGTTGTTGAGCTCTTTTATCTTTGGGCCATGTTACATGACAAGAAACTCGATTTTGGCCACTATCTTGCCGAGAAATTGTCGGATGTTGCTTCCCCCAAAAAGGAGAGTCCAATCGCCATAGGAGGGATGATCACCCGCCTAGCTCATGCTCACAACTATGGGGAGCAACTATCTTCATTGCCGAGCAAGTCTTTCCGGCTCATGGATACCAAACACCTCATTAGCTCACATTTTCTAGTGAAAATTGAGGGTGTCTTTTGGTATAAGCATAAAGATGTCAAATTCCTCCGCTTACCCAAGTCCGCCCATTCATCATTACAATTTCCGGACAATTGGTGCTAGCACGGTCAAAATCCCGACTCGGCACCAAATGAAGTGGAGGAACAAAACCCAAGGGGTAATGGCAACCCACCTCATCTACTCCTCCCACCTCCTCCCGCACATGAGGCACCTCAAGATGATTTGGGAGCTAGAATCCGTGAGCTCAAACACTCCCGATTTCAGATGCAATCCCACATGCAAGACATCGAGACACACATGCGAGAGATCAACTCCAACGTAGGGGAAATAAAACGGATGTTGGAAAGATTTCTCAATGTACATGGTAACGCACAACCACCACCTCCCCTTAACGGGGGAGCTCCATGAGCCTTGTAAGTTCCTTTTCTCCCCCTCCCACCTTATTCCACTCTTTATTATTCGTTGGGGACAATGTACATGTCAAGTATGGGGGGATAGCTCATGAAGGTGGTGTATTCTTTTGTGTATGATGGCTAGTGATGATTGTGATTTGATGTTGATGATTGGCGTGGCATTGTTGGTTGTTGATTGGGTTGCATGATGATGATTTGGATTGATCGAGCTCTTAGTGTACATATATGCATTTAGCTCATGGCATTGCATTATAGCTATATAGTTGCACTCGTTGTACATATTGATATTTTGCATTTAGTTTTCTTATTGAGAACCTTTTGGATATGTCATGTGCATGTTTGATAGGATAAACCCCATGAAGGAATAAAATGTCGTTCAAATTGGTTTCAAAAATGGTTTTTGTGTCCTATTGTAAATTCTTTAACCATCATTGGACCAAAATCAAGACTTTTTGGCTTGCGCACCTGGACACTCTCACAAGATGCATCTAGCCGTAATGGTCATTTCCCTTTTAGAAGAGAAATCTTTAGAGTCTAGGCAAATGAAACCGGTGAGATCTTGAGCCTAATTCTACCGAAATATCTATTTCGGTCTATTGATTTTTTCTTGTGTGTTTGACTCTCCAATTGTGGGTTATCTCTAGAACTTGCCCCGTTTCTCCTCAAGACCGCATTTGACTCGCTCGTGTTAGGAAGTGATAGAGGCATTCTTTCATTTTGAGCTACATTAGCCAAATGACCACCCATTTATATGTTCACCCTTTGCAAACCCTTTTGAGCTTTAGCCTCTTTTGTTGAAATTAACCACTTTACAAGCCCGACTTTTCTAAACGTATCCTTTCACCCCGAGCCTAGGCTAGTGGAGTTTTTTGTGGAATGTTTATGAAGTTGTTTTTGTTTAGTGAAATGGTGAAAATGATAAGTATAGGGGAACACTTTTGGCGAGTCGTTATATCGGTAGTTGTTAGGAAATAGTGTTTAAAAAAAAAGGTGTTTTTTTTAAAGTAATAAGGAAGTGAAAAGAGCCAAAAATGAAAATCTTACATCTTTAATAGCTCCTCTCATTCCCAAGTTGTATTTGAGGTTTATGGAGTTCATGTGGCGTTGATTGGTTGTTTAGTTGGAGTTTTGGGAGTGGAGTATGTTTTTGCGTTTTCTTGATCTCTCACGGGGATTTGAGACGATGTTATTGACTCCACTAATCTTTTTGGCTTCTAACCTACATTTCCAAAACGATTTACCCTACCCTCACCCTAAGCCTCATTACAACATTTGAAAGTCCTTTTGATTCTTGCACGAAGTGTTGTCCCAAGCGGTGGCGAGATAGAATAAGGGCAAGTTTATGGTAGATCCTACTTTGGATTGAGTCTTGAGAGTGATGCATTGCTTTACCCGAAACACATGAGTGATGAGATTTTCCACTTACTAGAGTAAGGGCCGAGGTTCCAAGGAAGTCTAATCTAGGGGGAAGTTTTATCTTGTCTATTTGCAACTTGTTTGGAGAATGTTTTGGTGTTACTTGTGATATTTCTTGACTAGATTCTTTTGAAGTGTTGCAAGAACTTTCATGGGACGAAAAATTATTTTCTTGAGAAAAATTTGAATGTTGTTAGTTCCTCCATGGGTACCTTGATGCATGTCATTTTGACAAATCTCATTTGGTTGTCTTTGAGAGGGCGATCTTCCCGCCCAACACTTGTTTGCTTATGTGATTTAGGCCTTGCTTGTGGACAAGCAAGAGGTAAGTATGAGGGAGTTGATAATATGCGTTTTTGACTATTATTTGTGATCAATTCATGCTCCATTTTACCCATTTTCACAATTGTTTCATGGCTTCTTGCTTAGTTTTGTTCCTCTTGTTCCTCTTTACGCCTTTTGGGTGTTTCGTGTGTTTGATAATATTTTAGGCACATAAATGATGAGAAATAAGAGTATGCAATCAAGGTCGGGAATGAACTCGAAAAGCATTGGAAAAGGCTTCAAGAGGGTAGGCACAACCACCAAGGTGCACCCATGATAATGTGAATAACTCATTTGAAGATTGGAAAAAGGCAATGATTTGAAGCTTGACTTGGTCAAGTACTCTGTCAGAGTAACCCATCAATTGGACAGCGTAAAGGACACCTTGTAAAATTCCAGCAGCCTTACATGGTCGGGTACTCTGGCGGAGTAAAACCCAGTTTGACCAAGTATTCACTTAAAAGCACTTGAGACTATAAATACCCCACTAGAATACTAGTAATCTATCCTATCTGGTTCTACCTTACTCTAAACCTAGTTTTAGCTCTCCAAAGAGGCCTAGCCTCCATTATTAGGTTTATGACCTTCTTACTTGTATTATTAGAGTGATTAATCTTTGTTTTGGGGAAGATTATTGAAGAACATTGTAAGATCTTCTTGACCCTTCTCTCTCCTCTTTATCTCTCTTCTTTTACTTATTTCTCTTGTTAAATATTATGTTTTGGTTGATTAAAGTTGATGACTTTATGTTGTTTACTTATTTCTCTTTAATAGAGTTGAGATTAGCCCAACTATGGTGTTTTTAATGCTTGGATGATATGATTTGAATGTTATTATTTGGGTAATTGCTTGTTTGGTAGTATGCACCCCAAGTGTTTGATGAAATGCCTAAATGAGTTTATGACTTTGTTTTGATAAATTAATCTAAAACTGAAAGGGGAAGCTTGATTGTGAGGGGTCTTACTAACCTATCAAGGAGATTTAGCCACGAAAGTAGGATGAATCACCTTAGGAACCTATTGATTAGTTTGGACTTAATGGACCTTTTTTAATCTATTCCCATGAAAATAGGTGGTTAGTCAGAGTTAGGTGCTTCCTTTGGACCTTGAAAGAGGCCTTAGGTTATTTGAGTTCTAATCGTTCCCTTGCATTACCCATTTGATTGCATGCTCATATTATCATCCATTGCATTAGAGCATCATTAGTTGGGTGAACCCCCAACTCTAGCTTTAGTTCTTGATTCTCATAATTGTGATTGTTCTTTTCTCTCATCTTAGTTTGTTATCTTAGCTTAGCTTTAGGTTTAGTTAAATTAAATCAACATCACATTTACCCAAATTTGCTTAGCTTTCTCGATTTAAGAGATTTTGGTAATTGAAACCCTCACTCTCTTGGGACACGATATCTTAAATATTACTTCGACATTTTCGTGCACTTGCGAAGAGTGTCATTGTTTGGGTTAGGAGGCCTTGGTTTGTTCAAGGTCTCAACTTGGTCTTGAGGGAGTGGGAGCCTGGGTTTAACCCCTACTCTTGCTCCATTGACTTCATTGACCAGTGGGTGCGCATTCCGAGGCTCCCTCTTGAGCTTTGGAGTTACAGAGCCTTGCGTGATATCCTAGTACCTGTTGGCTCCCTCATTAGGCTAGATAATTTCACCGGGCAAAGGTTGCGGAGTAGGTTTGCTAGAGTTTGTGTTCACCTCAATGTTTCTCAACCTTTGAAGGCTTCTATTACTGTTCAACTGGCTAATGGTGTGTCTAAGGGTCTTTGGTTTATGTTATGAAGGGTTACATGTTGTTTGTGCTTTGTGTGGGCTCACTGATCATGAAGCAGACTCTTGCAATATTGTTCAAACTAACGATTTCCGTGTTATTATGGAACAATTGGACGCTACTTCTCTCTCTCCACTTGCTATGAATGCTATTCCTCCCAGGGATGTGACTGACAGTCCTCCGGATTGGGTCATAGTTCTCCCTCAAAGGAGAACTTGTGCCTTCCCTCCTAATCGTATTGGTAAGAACAAATATCGTGTTTCTTCCTCTAGGGGTGCTTCTGATATTCTCTCTGAAGAGAAAGGTGACTCCGAGGGCCCTGGGTTAGGTTCTAGTGTGCCGCTCTGTGTCCCTCCACTGAGTATACTTGTACCACCTCCAACCTCTTTGAGATACTTGAAGCAACTGCTACTGATACTCTTGGTTTTGTGGATTCTGAGGGCTACAGCCCTATTAGGACTGGCTTCTCAACCTCTCCTCACTCTGTGCTTACTGAGCTTAACCCTTTGCCTACTGTCCCTGTGCTTAATGGATCCAGTTCTCTCATCTCCTCTGCTCCTACGGGTATTGTAGAGTTTGATGATGAAATGGAGTGTGAAGAGCAAGAGGTGCCCTGTGAGTCTACGGACTCCTCTAAGCGCAGAAGGATGGTTGATGATGGTGATACAACGGCCAGTGGGGTTGGGCCTGATGGTGGCCGTGCTTGATCAGCTCTATGATGATGTTTTTTGCTCACTTGTTCTATCCATGTTATATGGATTTTAATCTTCTTCTATTATGTTTTTTTTCTTTGGTTTGCCTAGGTTTTATTTTAGCTAGTCTTTTTGCCTCAAGCATTGTCATGTTTATTGGGCTTTATTGTTTACAAGTGCTCGAGTTTTTTGTAATTATTTGTGGATTATCAATGCAAATGGTGTTTATCTGGCTAAGTCATGTGGGTTTCTCTTTTTTTATGCCATCTTGTGCCTGTAATTATTATTTTTCCTTCTCGCTTTGGTCTTACTTTGATTGAGTCATGGATTTTGATTATGGGTTTTTTGGTCCCTGAATCATTCGAAACACGAATTCGGCTCTTTAGTCATATAGCTTCCCTAGCACGGGCTGCTGATGGACTGGGCCTCGGCCCTGGAAACGTTTGGATGTTCCTTCTGGACTCTTTAGAGTGGACTGTATGCTTGGTCTACAAATGGCCTTCACATGCCTTTTTCTTTTTGTACCATTTTCTCTATATATTTTTTATTAAATGAAGATTGCATGTTGGAATATTAATGGAGCAAAAAAAGAACAAGCTATTAGTGAATTTTGTTTTTTGCGTAAATTTTCTCAACCCGATGTTATGTTTATTCTTGAAACTCTTACAAATACGAACAATACTAGTCGCATTATTAGAGAGCTCGACTTCTCTAACTTTGAATACATAAATCCCGTTAACCAATCAGGTGGGATTTGGGCCTTATGGAATAATAATAACTTTGATATTAATCTAGTTCACAAATTTGACCGGATCATTTCTTTAGAAATTTGTGATTTAGCCAAAGGGACTAAATGTGTAGTATCAGGTATCTATGATCCTGCGCAAGAAAGGGAAAAAAATATTTTTTTGGGACCAGTTAAGTACTCTGAATTCAACTATCTTGTTGCCTTGGTGTATTTTAAGGGATTTCAATGAGCTCCTTCGTTTTGACGACAAAAAAGGGGGCCCACCGTGCACTCCTTCGCGGTTGCTTCGGCTTAAAAACTTTTGTTGTAATCTGAACTTTGACATCGTACCAGTTAATGGTACGCCCTACACTTGGCGCAAACACTTTAATGGTACTTACACATTGGAACAGTTAGATCGGGCTCTGGCTAGATCGGACTGGTCCAACCTGTTTCCAAACTCTGTTGTTCTTCATTTCTTATTTACGTGCTCCGATCATGCACCTAACATGTTATATATATGTCCTAACAGCACTAGGAAACCAAGGCCTTTTCGTTTCCAACCTTTTTGGACACAATACCCGACGGCTGAAAAAATGGTTAAAAATGTCTGGTCGCCCTTTATTCAAGGTTCTAGAATGTTCCTTATTACGAAAAGGTTGAAAACCCTCAAAGATAATTTTAAGTAATGGAATCACTCTTATATTAGTCATATCCATAATAAAGTAAGTTTAAACTATGAAAAATTAAAACATATTGAGAATAGGCTTTTAGATGAACCTAGGAATCGGAACTTGCATGCTACCTTAGACAGACTTATTGCACAACGAGAGAAACTACTCCTTTTTTCTCAAAAATATTGGAATTCATATGCAAAAAAGAAATGGTTAACTGATGGCGATCACAACTCCACATTCTTCCAACGGTTGCACAACTTTCGTGCTAAGAGACGAAAAAATTTCAAAATTAAGGAACCATCGGGGGCTTGGCTCGTGGAAGACGGTTTGATCAGAACTCATGTAACCAAGTCTTTTGAAAAACGGTTTAAGACGGAAAGTCTGCATGACCGCACTTTGGATTTAGAGGATGTACCTAAGCTCATTAGTGAGACAAATAATACTGAACTTACGCTCCCCTTTTCCAAAGAAGAAATTAAGGAAACCGTGTTTCAAATAGATCCAGCCAAAGACCTCGGTCCGGATGGTTTTGGTCCGGGTTTCTATCAAGCCTATTGGCACATTGTGGGGAAGAGTATTTGTGAGGCTGTCACTGCCTTTTTCCATAGCGCAAGATGCTTACGAAGATTAACCACACATTCATTGCTCTACTGCCTAAGGTTAAATGCCTCGAAACTGTAAACCACTTGCGACCAATTAGTCTTTGTAACACTTTAGTCAAAATCATTTCTAAGATACTTGTTAACAGGCTCCGCCCCCTTCTTGATGATGTAGTCTGCCCTCTTCAAGGGGCTTTCGTACCAGGGAGGTCTATTCATGACAATGTCTTACTAACTCATGAAATTATGAACTTTTTCCGGGTCACAAAAGGGAAAAAGGGATGGCTCGCCATTAAATTGGACATGGAGAAGGCTTACGACCGAGTTGAGTGGGACTTCCTATTTCAATGCCTAAAAGCTCTCGGGTTTGGAGAAACTTGGATCAAGTGGATTAGGTAGTGTGTGACTACGGTATCCTATTCAATCATTATTAATGATGACCTTACCCCTCCCTTTCGCCCTTCACGAGGACTTCGCCAAGGGGATCCTCTTTCCCCTTACTTGTTCATTCTCTACATGGATATTCTGCTACGACGTATAACATTGGAAAGTCAGAATAGGAAGTCGGGGATTGGGATTAAAATAGCCCCTAGAGCTCCGGTTATCCTGGTGTTGTGCTTTGCAGATGAAAGCATTCTCTTTTGTAAAGTGGGCATGGAGTCTTGCACTAAACTCATGGGGCTTCTTAATCATTTCTGTGAACAATCGGGACAATTAGTTAATCTCCATAAGTCAACTGTAGTGTGCTCAAAAAATGTCACTCCAAGTACCAAACTAATGATTAACGCTATCGTTCAGATCCCCATAAAGCCAATTTAGGCAAATATCTGGGTTGCCCGGTATTAGAAAAGTAGGGCTCGCGATCTAATTTTTTTAAAATAGTCAACAAAGCTAGGAAGCGTATGGAGGCTTGGGTCGCTAAATCTATGTCTAAAGCTGGTAGGGTGGTTCTTATCCGGGCCAACCTAGAATCAATCCCCTCACATATTATTCAATGCTTTCAACTTTTCCAAAATCAATTTGCCATGAATTAAATAAAATTAATAGAGATTTTTTTCTGGAAAAGTAATGAAGAAAAGGGTATTTTCCCACTTGTCAGCTAAAGCAGGGTCTGTCAACCGAAGGCTCTGGGTGGACTTGGTTTGCATAAACTGGAAGAAGTTAACAGTACTTTTCTTTGTAAGCTAGCGTGGAAAATTTTGTTTCAGCAAAACAGGGGAATTCTGTTGCATAGAAAAAACTGTTAAACACAAGAGACAGACTCACTTTGAGATATAGTGGGAAGGAGGCAGATGCTACTGTTGTACAACATATTGTCAAAGGAGGTAAGTTCAATATGCAGACAACTTATGTTGTCTTTCGTGGTACTAGAATCAGAGTGAAGTCGCATGGTGTAAAATGGGAGAGAGGAGCTAGACCAAGAAATTCTCTTGTTGCATGGTTGGCTTGCTGCAGGAATCTACTGACTAGGAGCACACTAGTCGTGCGAGGATTAGCTGGGCTGCAGGAATCTACTGACTAGGAGCACCAGATGTGGTATATGTAACACTGGGGTTGAAGATTGTTCTCACCTGTTCTTTCAGTGTGAAGTATCAGCAGGGATATGGAGGAAAGGCGTGCAATGGGATGGGATTAGGAGAAACAGTTTAAGTCTGGGTAATAAGATTTGGTGGATGGCAAGACATTGTAGAGGCAAGACCATGGCTATGAGGGTACACAGAGCTGCGTTTGTTTCCACCATTTATGAAGTTTGGTGGGAAAGGAACATGAGAATCTTTAGAAATCAAGATGGACCTATTGATGTAATTGTTAGACAAATTCAAAGCAATGTATGTAATAAATGATAGGAGTGTATGGACAAAGAGCTGAGGATGTGCTAGGTAGCTTATGATACTTATACTGAGTACCATTTCCATGGGGTGCTAGGAGGATCTGATTGTAATGATGTTGTTTTCCTACATTAGGGATTATCAATGGAAAATTTACCTTTTTCAAAAAAAAAAAAAAAAAGTTAAGTAGCACGACTTTAATTAAATAAGTTTGTCATCTTCAAAACTCAATTGCTCCACAATTTCCCAAACTTGTGATGCATAATAGTGCTAAAATGATATAACCAATTATAATTAATCACAAATAAAAGATTGTAGCGCTTTCTATTCATAGTGAATAGAGGGATCAATCAATTATCAATAAATGTTCGCAAGCATATGCTACTGACATAATTATGTGCATAAGAAAACAGTAGGTCAAAATCTACAAACGTTCCTAGCCAAAAGAAATAACAAGAGCAATAATATGGCACCGTAAAAGAACGTGATAAATACTTAAACCCTTTTTTTTGAGTTAAAAAAAACGAAGATAGTAAAAAAGAACAGTAAGCCATAACTAACACAATATCATTGCAATGGATGGGATTGATAAACTACAAAAGATTAAGCATTAAAGACAAATTGACTAGCATCACTACTCTTTCCCCTTTTGCCATCATTGAAAAGATCAACAATGTTCACAAGAGGAGAAGAGATTATTTAAGCAAATAACAACTTAGGGGCCTAGAGGATTTGTAAAAACATAGAAATAAACAACTAAAGTAGCTCTAGCACCATGTAATGACACTATAACTACACCCATCCATCAAAAGACATAGACTCTAAACATCCAAATATGAAGTTTGATCAAAAAGAAGGTTTGCAAAAGGATTGGCAATCTGTTCAAGGTTGTTGATAATGTGGGTAGGAATTTAATAGGAGTGTGCACGACGAGCTTTAGGTAGAATCGCACCCCGAATCTTCTTGAGAACCGAAATAATATAGCTAGAGTCACTTTGCAAACGATTCACATTGCCCTTAATAACTTTCATGTCCTTTTTAATACCCACAAGATCACTGTTAATAAAAATACCTATCTTCAACCATTACAGGATCACCTCTTTCACTGTCTGAGCTTGAATCATCTTCAGAAACGTTGTCGGCTTCAGCATGAATGTTCCCAGTCTGTTTGGAAGAACTTCCAATAGATTTGCGAACCCAAGTTTTTGACGCTTCATCATACATAAAAGTCATACGACCCAAAGTTACCAAGGTTAATATATCAGCATCAGACTTCTCATCACCACGTGGAAGAGGCACACAACAAGCTTGGAACACAAGAGTCAACCATATAGAATAAGGGAGGGCATGTGAATCGTGTTGGGAGACATAAATCATGTGTTTTACCATAAGGGATGGAAGGTTGATGGGTTGTTGAGTAACTAGACACTCCATAAGGACAAGATCAAGAGATGTAGCAACATTGCGGGTTTGTCCTTGGGTAACAACGTTTTGACAATACAAGATGGAGAATACGGTGAGGGATAGACAATTTGGAGATTGGCACTTAGTCATTTTTGTGAACTTTGGGGTTTCCACTAGCAAAATGATGAAGGATTTGAGGAGTAGTAAAAAGGACAAGAGGCCAAGCTTCCTTATTGTAATCATAAAATCCGACACTAGGAACTCCCAAAAAATTTCCCAAAGTTTCACAATAAAACATTATATGCTTCCCATTAACTTTTTTTTTGTAAGGTAAGGAGACCCGCTTCCAGGCTGACCCATCTGGGATTTAAGGCCCAGGAGCTTAGTAGGCTGGCATTTGGGGGGGAAAGGGGGAATACGGGAAAAGGGATCCCAAATGCCCCTAGTGGGATTTGAACCTTGGTGGTGGGTAAGGAAATCAAAGTTCAAACCACTAGAACAACCTATGTTGGTTTCTTCCCATTAACTATTGCTTGAACCACATTACCATCAAATTCCAAACTACCAAAAAATTGTTTAATTGCAGCAGGATAAACATACTCAGGAGTACTAAACAACCTTCCCCACCCTTGCGCATCAATAAAAGTCCATAAGTCTTCAAAACCATTCTCAATTAACCATACCGTATTAATGACCTTCAAAGGAGGTTGTTTGCGGTGATTGAACTTGGCAGCAATGTTGTTGAAAACGTGAGTTGGAAGAAGGTAATGGCATTGGACAGGTAGTGGAGGTTTGGAGGTACCACGGTTGTTGACAGGCTTTTTTCCCTTAGCCTTAGATTTCTTGGCTTGGTCAGTAATGGTTTGATTTTCTTGAGTGGGAGAGAGTTTCCCCTGAGATGAAGATTGGGGAATTTTGTTGTCCTTCAGTAGCTTGTGGATCACAAGGTGACTTTTCAAGTGCCTTCTTACGTTGAGCAGAACGGGTATGGTTAAACATCGTGCACAATTTTGTGAAGATTTCTAAAATTATTGAGAATGTTTGAGAGAAGAAGAGAAAATTGTTCTCTTCATCAGTTAAGCGTCAAAAAGGGTGAAGAAAAATAAACTGGGTAATGGTTTCTTATATAGACACAAGGCATAGTGCAATAAGGAAAGAGAAAGGAGAGAATTAAGGGAAAGATAAAACTGTAGAATCTTGCCCTTCCTAAAACTCCAAAAGGGAGGAGTAGTGTTAAAGGAAACAAACAAGACCTGCCTATTTCTTCTCCTATCAGTTGTATGACAATACAACACCTCCCAAAATAATAAACTCCCAAAAGCACTGAACTACCTTAGAGCATCTGCAATCGATCTATTATTCTCTTGCCAAATTAACATTTGGCATGCCAAATTTAATTCAACTCCATTGTAGTGTATTTGGTACACTTGCCAAATACCAAGCTCTACTCACGGCTGCCAAATATTTGGCAATTTGAGAAGCATGCCAAATTTCATTTTCCTAGGTGCATTAATTACTAATAGGGAGAATAGTACAAGAGGGAATTTGTTGTGTGCATTGGACGCAAGGTAAAAAAAGGGAAGTTGAGATACAAGGCGCGTAAGTGTGTTGATGAAGAATGTCTCCTTTTTGTTACACGGCAGAAGAGGCAAATGAAGCCACCCAATTTACGACACGTGAAAAGGCTATTTTATATTGAAATCCAATTCTAATCTGCATTTTTTACATGGCTCCCTTTGTTTACGTTTTTGCAAAATATTTAAATATTTACTGAAAAACATAATAAAATCACGTTTTTTTCTTCTATAGATAGCATGGTCATTATTTCAACAAAATAAATCCGGGAACTAAGTCAATTCATGTACTTTATACTATATTGATTTAGGAGAGAGAAAATGGGTTGATTTAAGAGAGAGAAAAATTGTGGATATAAACTTTAATAAAGAGGAGAGAGAAATTGGGAATTTGGCATGCTCATTGAAGAGATACATGCCAATTTTTAACAAAGTATGAAAGATGAGAGAGAAAGAAGTTTTTTTACAAAATACATGCCAAATATTGGCATGCCATTGCGGATGCTCTTCTTCCCCACTCCACCCATGATGCAGACTATACGATTTGCACTTTAATTCCCGTCTTTCGGGGTTTTTTCGGTTTTTTTTTACGAGAAACAAAAACTAGTAAAGAAATGCTCCCTAGAGACCTAGCCTTGTGTACATATATAGGTAAAAAGAGGCTAAGATTTTAAGTGGAGGTTGGTAAGTGTTTAGGCTCAAAAGTTCGAGAACTAATTTGGCTTATAACGTGGCAACAAATTATAATTAGTTATTTATGAAAGAATTTTTTCGGATTGCCCAAAGAAAATAAACAATAGGATGTTGAGAGATATGAACATTCGACTTCACGTATTGAAATAGTATCAAAACACATAACGAGTCCTTTGAAGTTTAACGTTAAAACTAATACTAGTAATATCTAGGACCCAAAAATTCTAATCGCAAAAATAAAACTTCAACCAAAATGTAAAACAAAATTAACCATTAAATAAGCAATCATCGAAGCAAGCAATTAGTGATACACATTAATTTATTTTCATCATGCCCAAATCTAATCTAATTTCTCAAATCTATCACGTTGTAAAGGTTTTGTGAAAATGTCAGCTACCTGATCTTTAGTGTTAAAAAATTCAAGTTTTATAAAACCTTTTTCCACATTGTCACACAGAAAATAATGACGAATTTCAATATGTTTTGTCCTTGAATGACTGACATGATTTTTTGAAATACTAATAGACACTAGTATTATCACAATAAATAGGAACACAACCACAATTAACACCAAATCAAGTAATTGTTACTTCAACCATAAAATTTGAGCACAACAAGCAGCAGCTGCGACATACTCCCTCCGTCCCTCTTATATCTTCTCGTTTGACTTTGCACAGTCTCCAAGATGATACTTTGACCATTAATAACTTTAATTATACAAATATAATTATTTTAAAATTTTGATATTGTGAAAATATAATTTAAAACTAATCTAAGAAAGGAAATTTGATCTTTTAATTCTTTATATATTTTTTACAATTCAATGGTCAAAATTTATAAATTTTGACTTAAAAAATCAAATGAGAAGATAAGTTTGGGACAGAGGGAGTATTCCGCTTCGGCAGTAGATAGAGAAACAAAGTTTCTCTTTTTAGAAGACCAAGAAATTAAGCATGATCCTAAAAATTGAGCCATACCTAAAGTACTTTTACGGTCTACTAGGAATCCAGCATAATCAGAATCAGAATAGCCATTTAAGTTAAAACTATCACACTTAGGATAAAAAAAGATATAAATCAATAGTGCCTTTTGAAATATCTAAGAATTTGCTTCACGGCGATTAAGTGAGATTCTCTAGGACTAGATTGAAAGATAGCACATAGACAAACACCATAAACAATATCCGGTCGACTAGCAGTTAAATATAATAGTGATCCGATTATACCTCGATATTCTTTTTCATCCACATGTGTACCTTTTTCATCCAAGTCTAATTTTTGTGAAGTTGGAGTCGACGTGTTGTAGGGCTTGGCGTCTTCCATTTTGTATCTCCTTAGCAACTCTTTCACATCTTTTTGTTGATGAATATGTATGCAATCTTTTCTTTGATTTACTTGTAGTCCAGGTAAGAATTTTAATTCTCCCATCATACTCATTTCAAATTCTCCCTGCATTACGTTAGAAAAGCTAATGCACATTGCATCATTAGTCGAACCAAAAATAATATCATCAACGTATACTTGAACAACTATAACATCGTGATTTTGAAAATTTAAAAATAAAGTGTTATTAATCACGCCCCTTTAAAAAAAATCCATCAAAAAATTTGAAAGTCTCTCATACTATGATCTAGGAGCTTTTTTAAGTGCATAAAGAATTTAATCTAATTTATAGACGTGATTGGAAAATTCTCTATCTTCAAAAGAAGGTGGTTGCTCCACAAAAACTTCCTCTTTTAAATAACCATTTAAAAACGCAATTATATCATCCATTTGAAATAATTTAAAGTTTTTGTGAGCAGAAAAGCAATTAAAGCTCTAATCGCTTCCAATCGAGCTACTGGGGTAAAAGTTTCATCATAATCTATGCCATCTTGCGGATTGTAACCTTTGACTACCAACCTGACTTTATTTCTAATACTATTACCTTCATCGTCCAACTTGTTCCTATCACTTGGTATCAATCACTGTGTGATTTTTTGGTCTGGGTTCTAGGTGTCATACATTATTTCTCTTGAATTGATTTAGTTCTTCCTACATAGCTAAGATCCAATTAGAATCATTCAAAACACATTTATAATCTTTAGGTTCTATATCAAATAAGAATGCATTGAAAGAAATAAAATTACGAGTGAAGGATCGAGTGTGCACTCCCTTTGTTGGATCAGTAATGATCTGATTAAGGGAGTGAAAACTCTGGTACTTATAAGGTTTTGGATCCAAGATCGTTGGTTGGCTTTATGGAGCTTGTGATTCATCGCCAGTGAGTCTCTCGCTACTGTCGTTACTGTCTAATTCATTAATCACAATGGGAACATTGTCTCTTGGTTCTACAATGTTGTGTTGTTGTTCAGTTTCTCCCTATACAGTGACGTATGGAATTTCTTCAACGGATTGAGCACGAATTAATCCAATTTCAAAATCAATATCTGAATCCTGCACATTCTCATTGGGCACGTGAAATTCATCGAATATTACATGAATGCTTTCCTCTATACACATAGTACGCTTATTATAAACTTTGTATGCTCTACTATGAGAGGAATAGCCTAATAAAATAGCTTCATCGCTTCGAGCATCAAATTTGCCCAAGGAATTTTTTTCATTGTTATGCACGGAACATTTGGCACCAAAAGTCCTAAAATAAGCAATGTTTAACTTTTTGCCTTTCAATAATTTATAAGGATTTTTATGCAAAAGAGGTCTAACCATGACTCTATTAATTATATAGCAAGCAATATTAACGGCCTCGGCCCAAAAAGATCTAGGAAGATCACTAGAAATAAGCATGGTTCTAGCATATCTTCTAAAGTTCTATTTTTACGTTCAACAACCCCATTTTGTTGAGAAGTTCTAGGGGCCGAAAAGTCATGCACAATGCCATGTTCATTACAATAAGTAATAAAATTTTGAGTTGTCAAACTAGTACCATGATCGGATCTAATGGCAAGCAATTGATGATTAAATTGTTTTTGTTTGCACTTAATGAAAGACAAGAAAGAATCAAATACATCTTCTTTGAAAGATAAAAATAAAGTCCAAGTAAATCTTGAATAGTCATCCACTATAACAAAAACATATTTGCTTCCTCCTCTACTTATAATATGCATAGGGCCACAGAGATCAACATGAATCAATTGGAGCAGTTTAGAAGTACTTACCAAATTTTTCGACTTGAACGATGAACGAACCTGTTTTCCTTTGGCACACGCATCACATACTCCACTAAAAGTAAACTTGCAATCAGGTAGACCAATGACTAAATTATTTATACGAAGATCATTTAACAAGGTAAGACTAGCGTGACCCAAGCGTTTATGCCACAACAGTGGATCATCATCCATAACATTCATGCAAGATAAATTATTTTCAACAATATTATCTAAATCAACTTGATAAATATTATTAAATCTTTTTACTCTAAATAAAGATTTATTTGTACTAGCATTAAAATCATGACAATCACTAGCAGAAAATAATGTTTTATTCCCCCTGTCACAAAGCTGGGAAATACTAAACAGATTTTATTTTAGATCTTTAACCAAAAAAAATATTATCAATAGCATGAGCAAATGACTTTCCTATCTTACCGACTATTTGTCAATGTTTATCATCCTCAAAAGTCACTGCACCACCTTTGAAAGCTCGAAGTGAGAGAAAATTTTGTATGTCACCTGTCATATGTCGTGAACAACCACTATTTCGATACCATTGATTGTTCCCTCTCACTTTGACCTGCAAAACTAATTAGTTTTAAATTTAGGATCTCAAATTTGTTTGAGTCCTTTGGCGTTAGTAACAGTATGAAAAGAATCCTTTCTAACCCATATTTATTTAAGCACAACCTTATTCTTATCATGAGATAATTTTCGAAAAAGGTAAGTAAAATGACCAATGAAACCACAATACATACAAACACGATGATCTGGCACATCAAAATATTTACTATATTTTTCTATAAGTTAGCTTTAGGTATGGTTCTAGTTCCTTGATTAGGAATGGTGTTGACATGTTTCTTGAACATCTCATAAGCCTTTTGTCCAATATATCATAAATTCTCTTTATATGTGGTACTGTTTGTTATTTTTTCAACGTTGGTCAGTTTCTGTTTAAGCGCTTTATTTTCTTTTTCTAGTTGATCCAAACGTTCTTGTAAACTTTGAGAACATTCCTCATGACTACTAGAGTTTTCAGTGTCTTTAACGAACTTCATTTTGTATCTTATTTTCTATAGTTCTACAGAACGTTCCTTCAAGGTTTTATCCAACGTTTCCTTCTTTTTAACTAGTTTTTTGTTTAAACGTTGTTTATTAGCTAGATCAGTCCTGCTCCTCTTTAACCGATTTACCAAAGTTGCAACCTTACCTTTTAGCGAAGAATTTATTTTGTTGAGAGAGTTATTCACACTTGATAAATTTTTCAGAGTACTTTCCAAAACTCTATTGTCTTCCTCCAGACTTTTATTTAGCGTGGTCAAGGATTCATTACTCTTTCCTATGTCACAAATTTTAACAGTAGACATCTTTTATAATTTTTCAAGAGTATTAATCCTATGTTTTAGGTCATTGATTTCATTCATCAAAATGGAATTACTGTTTTTGGCCTCTTCTTTGATTTTATCAAGAGTCTCTTTAGAATTATTAATAACTACTATCATATCACTCATCAATTTTTCTTTAGAAAAAGAAGATAACTTAGATTTCAATTCATTCATAGATACTTCAAGGTCTTCTTCTTCATCAGTAGGGTGATCCATTTTTGCTACAAGAGCAATGTTGGCTTTCATAGGGTTTTCATCGTCTTGTAGTTCTTCTTCTTCTTCTTCTTCTTCTTCTCCCCATGTGGCAGCCATCACCTTCTGAAGTTCTTTATCTACAGCATTTGATAAGTTTGCTCTTTTTTCCCTTTTCTTCTCCATGTCCCACATTGGACATTGGTTTATAACGTGTCCAGGTTTGCTGCATTTATGGCAAAGTCCAACATTGGTATTCTACCTGTTATTACTAGTAGAGTAGTTCTTATTCTTGTTAACTGTTTTCTTAGATTTGAAAATTTTAACAAACTTAGAGAACTTTTTAACAATAAAAACAATATCATCTTCATTAAGTTCTCCAACTTGCTCATCCACCTTCAGTGCAAGTCCTCTGTCTTTGTTTGATAATTTTGGTGCTCGGGATTCAAGCTTCATCTCATGAGTTAGCAGAGATCCCATGAGTTGGTCCAATTGTAATTTAGTGAGATCCCTAACTTTTTGAATCGCCGTAACTTTAGTCATCCATTAATAGTTATTTGGTAGACTCCTCAAAATTTTCCTAACCTGATCATGCACTTCATATTCTCTACCAAGGGAATTTAGTTCATTTATAATAATGGTAAAACGAGTAAACATATCTTTAGTCGATTCTTTTTTCTTCATTTCAAACGATTCATATTGTTGAACTAATAGATCGATTATAGACATTTTTACTTCGTTGGAACTTTCATGAGCAATTTGTAAAGTGCCCCATATTTCTGCAGCACTAGAACAAGCAAATATCCTACTAAATTCATTAGGGTCTAAAGCACAGTGTAACAATTTCATAGCTTTAGCATTTTTTTCAATTTTTCTGAGATCTGTTTCAGTCCATTTATCCTCTTCTACTTCTTTACCTGTCGTGTCAACAATTTTAAAAGGTTCATTCTTAACAACATGCCATACCTGATAGTCTTCTGACTTAATGTAAATTTCCATATGATTTTTCCATCCAGAGTAGTGGTGTCCGTCGAAGTATGGAGGTCTCACAGCAGATTGACCCTCTCGAATACCATTTGATGTGTGGGAGATCGACATTCTCTTCAAGCGTGAACCTGTATCTAAGAGAAAACGAAGCTCTGATACCAATTGTTAGTAGCACAAGGTACACAAGAGGGGGTTGAATTGTGTTACCCCAAATTTGCGGAATTAAAACAAGTAAAAAGAGGTCAAATTAAAGTACTCACGATTTACGTGAAAAACCCTTTGTAACTCACAAAGGATGAAAAACCACGACCCACACGACCCGAAGAACTTTAAAGACTACTTCTTTTATTAAGAGAATAGTACAAATAGATCAAGTTTACTCTAACTCAATCTCGCACTCGAACACTCGTTCAAGCCAAACACACTTAGGCACTCACCTAAGCCTAGCAACTAGCTCTAGTTGTAATAGATAACAAAAGATTATTTACCTTGATAAACTTCAATAAATGAATAAGGTACAATTAAGATCTTATAGCTAATGCAGTAATAACATGTGGAGAATATATCTATTAGGCAACGTTCTTTGTTGTGAGGCAACGTTTATTAATTTGACGCTCTTAAGAATATGTTACGTTCAATTAATCAGAGAGAGGCGTTCGTAAAAACTGATTGTTAGACTCCTTATAAACGAGATACACAAACAGAGAAAATAACTGGAAACCTAATTATCACTTAGGAAACTAAATATCGTTTTCTTTACTTGCAAAATTAGATTTTCATAAAGGAGGATAAATATCTTTATCAAATAAAACATATATATTAAATACAATTTTTATGAAGAAAATAAAATAAATTTCTTTAAAGAGAATATTTTCTTTTTAGTTAAAACCATATAGCCAAAATAGAGAGAATAAATAAATTTCAAGGAATTCTCTTTACGAATAAAATCTTTGGCAAAATAAAACATTTGGAGAATAAATTTAAGATACTTAACTTAAATTTATCTCAGTGAACGAACGTGTTAATATATGTGTCACAGTAACGTTCCATTGAACACTAAAGTTTCAAGGATCGTTCCTGACCACGAACTCTTTTAACGTTTATTATTTAGTTTTCTTATAGATATAAATTCCACATTTATAACTGCATAGCTTTAACATGAGCTCTAAGAAATAAAATAAATAACCTAGAGAACATGTGAACTTGTGTCTTCTTCTTGAACTTTATCTAGCAAACTCTTGCATAAATAAATGCGCAATTTGGTTAAAACCACCTAGAAAGTTACACTTTGTCGAGTACCCCCTGAATCGTTGTTATTTGTTCAGTACCACCTTAAAAGTTCATTCCGCCCTGAGAGTCACACCTTAAATGTTTTTCCAGCCTAATCCCATGATGTTCTTCCCGTTTTGCCCTTATGTGTGCCTTACATGACTAATTAAAAGGTTTGACCAAATGAACTATAAATTAAATTACATAAATCTAACTAAGTAAAAGAAATCAATTCAAATTTTAAGTATTTAACTTTTACCCATCCCCCACCCAACCCTTTCAGTCAAAATTAATTCACTCATTCTCTCTCTCTCTATTCATCTTCCATCTTCGTCCTCTCTCTGTAGCTCCAATGTATGTGCGCTCTCTCTCTCTCTCTCTCTCTCTCTCTCTCTCTCTCTCTCTCTCTCTCTCTCTCTCTCTCTCTCTCTCTAAAGTGAAACAAAACTGATTGGAAAGCATCGAAAGTGAATCTGAGTTCTTCTTTGTCTTTGATTTGACAAGGGAGACCCTTTTGTTGCATTTACAAGTTGGAAGCCATGAAAAATGGGTTGAATTGGAACTTGACATCCTTCCCCTTACAAAATCAAACAAACCCTAATTTAGTGAAAAATGGGGTGGAAAGAGAAGAGAGAGTAACATAGGCGGAAAAGAAAAGAGGAGAAGAGGAAAATAAAAGAGGAGAAGTTTATTTACCTGGAGAAGAGATCTAGAAGTTGGAGAAAACACGACAATGGCGGAGAGAGAAAACGGAAATAAAGAATGGAGAGGGAGAATAGAGAAGTGTCGTATTTTTTGAGTGGGATGGGGGGTAATTAGTTTGTTTAGAAGTAATTAATTTAAGGGTCAAATAAGTGTCTAATTGGGTCAAATAGGTTGGTTCATTTAATTAATCATGTGAGGCACACGTGAGGGCAAGACGGGAAGAAAAGCAAGGGATTAGGCCAGAAAATCATTTAAGGTGTGATTCTCAGGGCAGAATGAACTTTTAAGGTGGTACTGAACAAATAACAACGATTCAGGGGTACTGGACAAAAAGTGTAACTTTCTAGGTGGTTTTAACCAAATCGCGCTAAATAAATACCTAAGACACTAACACACAAGTTAAGTAGCATAACTTTAATTAATCAAATTTGTCATCTTCAAAACTCAATTGCTCAATAGAATGCATGTTCCAAATAATCATGGAGAAAATAGCTGATGATAACTGGTGTATAAGACTTCCAAAAGATAAGAATATATGGACGCATAATCACCCTCTTGAAAGGTATCGTGAATGGCATACATCGGCTACAAAGCTCACAAAGGAGGACTTGAAAATTGTGCGTCGGTAGCAAATTTTGAACCGTATACAGAAGGTGAAAGGGCCAAATTATAGTAGACAACGTCATGTACGCAATGCAATACAAATGATTCGTAGGCAACAACGGGCAGGTCAGTCAGCAGTACAGTTTTTCGTGAGGAAATTGAAAGAAGCAAAATATTGGCACGAAGAGAGAGAGAGTGATAAAGGGGAAACTCTGTGATGTATTTTGTGCACATCCATTAGCTGTGAAGTTGTTGAGTCTATTTTCTCATGTTCTGCTGATGGATTCGACCTATAAGTCCAATAAATTTCAAATGCCTATGCTTCAAGTAATAGAAGTGACACCCGTGGGTAAAAATTTTCATGTGCCATTTGTGTTCTTGAAGAATGAAAGAGAAGATAGTTACACATGGGCATTGTCTCATTTGAAGAGGTTATTTAATAAGATTGTTCTTCCGGATGTGATCGTGACAGATAAGGAAAGGCCCTAATCAATGTTATCCGAGTAGTCTTTCCAGGTATTACACATACTATTTATATACACAAAATCATATTTTTATAAAATATTATATTCAAAATACTTAATAATATATACATAAAAATTTGTCAACTAATATGTGTCATTAACTCATTACTACAGTCAACTAATATGTGTCATTAATTCATTTATTGCATGTGTTGCGCATATTCTTTGTCGAATACACGTAGTTAAAGATGTGGAGGCACATATGAAAAAGGTTCTCCACACTAAGGAATTTTCAGTTAAATTTGGAAGATTGTGGAGAGCCGTAGTTGAGTCATTAACTGAAGAGGAATATGAACTCAATGTACGAGAGATGGACAAAGAATGCCCCAATTTGAAGTTCATGCTAAATTATGTTAGGAATACGTGGTTGAATGATTTCAAGGACAAATTTGTTATGGGCGTGAACTAAAAAAAACTTACATTTTGGTTATAGCACTACCAATAGGTGAGGTTTGCACTTTCTTATACATGATTTAGACCGTAATTTTAATTATTGTGTAATTTATTTTAACTATAACTGTTATGTTATGTTACACAGGATGGAGAGTATGCATGCGCAAGTCAAAAATATGATGAGTACCGCGACCGACAATTTTGATTTGATTTTTCCACGAATTCATGACACCATCGAGAAACAGTTCCAAGAGATAAGAATGGAGTTCGAGCGATCCCTACACTTTCATAGGGTGGAGACTACGTATCTCATGTTTACTAATTTGCGTGGCCGAGTATCTCATGAAGCCATTAATTTGATGGTGAAGGAATATCAAAAGGTGGAAGATATTAAATTAGAGTCCATTCCATGTGTGTGCATTTATATGGTCGAGTTGGGGGTTGCCATGTGCGTGTGAAATGCTTGATTATATTCGAAAGCAAAGGTCGTTGATGTTTCAGTTGTTTATGAGTTTTGCAGGACCCTTCACATAGAAGGACGTGTTCCGACATCCCATGATGCACATGGTAAAAGGTGGCTGAGTGTCCTCGGGCATCAGATTTCGAAGTTGGAGGAAATAAATGAAGAACAAGATGCACACATGATTTCTGCGGCTCTTGACACAATTTTGAACCCTGAAATGAGAAGAATGGATTACTCTGAATTGTGTGCACATGAAGAACGCCCTACAAATACCAAAAGGAACCCATCATCTAATGAGCATGCGCACAAAAAAGGATCTTCCCCTAAGAAGAAAGTGAAGACAACACCTTCTGGTCAATCTTTCCCAAAGAAGAAAGCGAAAATAACACAATTTGTTCAATATGATACTCCATAGTCAGAGAAAAATACCCCGGATCAATCACATACTCCACAACTGAAGGCAACACGATTAGGTACACTTAGTCCTGATTGTGACTCTTTTGATTTTCCATATATTCTAGGTCATGTTAATGTCCATGCAGATGGAAATTGTGGCTACAAGGCAATCGCTGATCGCATTTATCAGGCCGAGGAGAAGTATCATGTGGTAAAACGAGATATGAGGGCCGAGTGAAAAAATAATGAAACGTGGTACAGACAGACACATGGTGATGAGGTCTATGATACATTGATGAAAAAGTTTAAGTTTGAAAGGGAAAATTGTTTACATGATCATACCTTATCGTTTAACACACTTGATTGTGGAATTCTTGTTGCTACGACATACCAGAGGGTATTTGTAACCCATAGTCGATGTGGTTCAGGAACATACTTTCCATTGAGGCCCACCCAAAAGTGTTACAAAAATCATTTGGAGATCCACATTGGGCACTTGCGTAGCGGTCCACACTATATTAGATTAGTCATAAAATCAGGATGCCTATTACCCGAAAGATATGATCTTTTTGCCCGTAGACATCTTGGTACAAAAGTCTATGATGCTATTTTGAAAATGTATGGTGTTAGGTTGGATGAATGGTTTAATCTCAGTAGAGAGGATGGTTTAAACTATAGACATATGTTTCATACGATTTGATGTGTAAGGAATATTCAGACTATTTAGCAATTTTGGTTATATTCATTAGTGTTTTACATTTATTTTGTCATTCACATATTCATTTGTATTATATTTGGTGTTTTAGGTAAGTTATGGAGTAAGTAAATAAAACTAAAACCAATATGTAAATTTTTTGGCAACATCTCCCCTAAAATATGAAAATCCCAAGATATCGACGTTTTGTTATCACCTGTTTAAAAAGTGTACAACAACAACAACATCCAACCACACCAATCATGTAAAAAATTCGGTAGAACTTCCCCTAAAATATGAACCTCCCAAGTTATCGACGTTTTGTTATCACCTATTTAAAAAGCGTACAACAACAACAAAAACAACATCCAACCACATCATACACCAACTACATCCTATTACACCAAACGCTAAATTGAACAATTACAATACTTATAAGAACATCAACTACGAGGACCTCGATCCCATTGCAAATGTCGCCTGGCTCCTGTCGAGTGTGCATGTCTAGTGGGAGGCTCAACGGGCATTAAATCTTCCAAACTCTGACAAATCTCTTGTATCTCATCCGCATAATCGTTGTAGTTAGTCACCTCTCTATCAGGATGTGTTCAATATGCGAGTTCGGCCAAGTACTGGAGCCGCTGCAAGTGGATTAGAATAATACATTACATACACATGTCAAATGAGATACAAATTTAAAGAGAAAACATAAGATTCATGTACCGCGTCAGCAGACAAAGAGGTGACTGCAACCGGAATCAGATCTACTACATCACCATGGTTGATCACATGACTATGCGTACGAGGACAAAACCGTTCATAATAATCAGGCTCCATATCTAATCTGCGAGATACCCTAACATAAGGTTGCTGATGCACCCTCAAACAATGCTCATGCCAACTGCTCCAATACATAATCCCTGTCTCATGCTTAACTATGTATTTCAAGTTATTAGCGTCTCGGCACTCTTCGACGGGGCTTTGGACAACACTTGGAATACGCTGAACATATCCAAATTGGCGGAGGACTCGATGTGGCATGTACGGCTCATAAAATAACAAACAATGTAGCATACCATGAAACAATGTGATTGGTATCTGAGTATCGGGATCTGCACCAAAAGGTGTCCACATAACCTATTGAAAAAAATAAGTTTCTAAAATATTATACATGTTAGGAGTATAGAGTTAAACCACAATGTAAAACAAACTGAACCTCAACTGGAGATAAGAGGTCTAGTGTGCGGCGTGTAGAACTCAACAGACCCTCAACATAGTGTGGTAAAATATGACGTCGTCTATTTCGAAGCGTAAGGCCCGCGACCTCTAGTCTCACCATGTGGTCTGAACATAGGAAAGTATGCGTATATCCAAGCCTACAAATTCAAATAATGTTAAGTTTTATATTAAAAAAATATAAATAGATAACTTGAACAGATATTATCCTCTAAACGGGTCATACATCCTCCAACCTGCTTGCATTTAGCACGAGATGACATTCCTAGCTACCGATATAGCCAAGCAAGTGTGGCTGCTCCCCAAGCATAGCTCGTAACTGACTGCATATCCTCCAAGAAGTAGTTCCAACGAACGAGTGTACGACTCTTACTCTTATCCTTAAACAACGCTCAGAAAGAATAAGAAGCATATACCCTCTAGCAATGTTGTTGTCGGGTATGTCACCATTGTTCAAACAGTCGACCATCCAGGAAACGTAGGGTGCTGGGAATATGCCCTATAGTCTCCGTAATCATAGCCAAAGACTGCCCAAGAGTGGTTGTCAAGGAGTCTAAATATACCAAATCACGATCATCTGACCAGACCATGGGCTCACCCTCAACAAGAATACCAAGAATATACCAAATATCATGGAGGGTGATAGTCATCTCTCCAAAAGAGAAGTGGAAACTATTCGTTTCCGAATGCCATCTCTCGACAAATGAAAAAATAAGGGGTTGATTAATATAGGAGAAGACATAATCTCTCAAATGACTTAATCCAGTTTCCTAGAGGATCTCCTCCGCACGGGCAGTCGACGGTATCAAGTGACTAATCTTACGCCAATGACATTTTATAACTCCCCGATCATACATATATACAGTTCATCATCAAACATAAAGATATATAGTTATAATTTTAAATTGAATATATTGTTGGTAAGAAATAATAACAAACCTGACCCTCCCAGAGCATATTGACAACATGGCCGCGAAAAGCATAGAGAACATCGGGAATCTAAGGCCCTCCAGGGTGGGGTGTTCTCAACACCCAATCACCAGCACCTCTGCGACCAAGGCCAGACATATTCCTCACAGTCTTCTCATCATCATCCTTCTGAATGTGGAGGTGTTGCTCTTGCTGCTCCCTTTGAGTTTCACCTTGATCCCTTCGAGCCCTTGTAGTGAACCTGAGTCGCTCACCTATGGTGGATGTCTCAGCTGCTCTAGTCTGTATGTCTGGGTCACTATGGGGGGTCGACATGCTCTCTTCGTTGTCAGACTCACTACCCCCAAACTCAGGTGTCATCGAACGACGTCCCGAAGACAAAAAGGGCGGCGCAAACGACAATCCACTACTCCCAATACCGATACCATAGTCCTTTGAGGATGTGAAGGGATCACGATCAACCAATCGTCCTCTCTTCTCGGTATGTCGTTGTCTACTCCTACATCGGTCACCCATAAATGCCAATAACTGCACTACTCTTAAATTTATAAAATCAGTAAAAATCAAGTTAAGTAAAACACATGTACTTTATTATTGGATGCATTATATGTTTGTTGGATTGTCACTATGTTGCTTATCTGTATCTTTTGACAAGTGATCATTACTTGTCATGGGAGAACCATGATTGGCACAACGATGAGCGACTCTATCCAGAATGTCAATCTAATATGAATGTTTTTTTTATTGAAATATTTTCATAATAATTTCCAAGAACTTTAGTCCTTGGTGATTATCAAATTACAACTGCAACCAAGTGAATGGATTAGCTGCTTGAGAATTGAATTTGACCCCACAATTATGGACCAGTTGATTTCAACTATGTTGCACTAAGTTTAAGGACCTACGCTTGAATAACAAAGCACAAGAAATAAGTTTTAGAACATGTGCCTGATTGAGGCGCATGTTTGAAGGACCTACGCCCGATTCAGGCGCAGGTATGATGGACCTGCGCGTGAATCAGGCGCAGACTACAAAACCCTGCGCCTAAATCAGGTGCAGATATCACAAATCGAAGCTTTCACCTTGCGTTGTCGCAATTCTTTCAAATGCCAAAGTAAACCAACATTCGAACCAATTCTTAACATTATTCAACAGCAATGAAGTCAAGTTAATCAACTTATTCAGTGTTAAACATTATTACCTCTTCCTTTACTCCTTCTCTCTTCCTCTTTCTTTCTTCCTCTTTGTTCTTGTGGGCGGCAGCAGTGGGTGGCAGGTGAGCGGCGGTTGGGCGGTGTTGGGGGGGGGGGGGGAGGTGGCTGAGTGAGTGAGTGAGTGAGGGTGTGGTATTGTGGTGGGGTTGTGCGTGTTTGTGTTTCTCTTTTCCTTTTTTTTTTTTCTTTTTATGTTTTAGGAGTATTTTGGGTAGTTTAGATTTAGGGGTGTGGTATTTAGCTCCCCCTTTATTATTTCTATTTTCTTTTCCCTTTTTTATTTTTCTTCTTCCTTCTCCCCCTCTTGGTCCACTGACTCCACCCCCACCCGCCCCCCTCCAAGGGCGAAGCCAGAAATTTATGAGTAGAGGGGCTGAAATTTACATGAAAAAAATCGAGTAAAATAATTAGAGTTAAAAGAAAATCTTTACTAGTATATTCTTTCATAGAAGAGAGATCATCAATAATAAAGTCTAAATTTTACCACTTCAGTAACCTCTTGTTCATTTTCATCAAAGAAAAATAAAGTTTTTTTCATTGTATGTTAATAAAGTTATAAGAATGCTCATTGATGTTTATTCCTCTTTAGTAATCTTATTCATCCATCAATCAATCTAAACTGAACAGATTAATTCAATAATTGAAAAGATTGTACATTAAAGTACGGTAATAAAATTTAAAGATAATACTAACAGAACACACTTTTAATTTTGATTAATAAATAATATGTAGCTTATTGAAAATATAAAAATGTAAATTAGACAGAAAAAATGTACTTAAATTATTAGTCCAATCATATTAGAGCTCAAAAAACTGCATGCTTTAAACATCACAAGTGGTATTTTATTTATTTAGAATGAATAAGTAGAAATAAATTAATGTAACTGGATAAATATTACTAATAGTATTTTGGAATTATATTATCCATCCACTAAAAAAGCTAACACAATGTACTTAAATTATTAGTCCAACCATATTAGAGCTCAAAAAACTGCATGCTTTAAACATCACAATTGGAATTTTATTTATTTAGAATGAATAAGTAGAGAATAATTAATGTAATTGGATAAATATTACTAATAGTATTTTGGAATTATATTATCGATCCACTAAAAAAGCTAACACAAGGGCAGGAATCAGGAATTGAACCTGGGGTGATCATGCGCATTTCTTTCAAAGAACCTCCCAACCATTACACCAGTTTACTTTTTGTGTTAATAATACGCAATTTGTTCTATATATTTAGTTTTTACAGGGGCCAAAAAAAAAAAAAAAAAAAGAAACGCTGGGCTGGGCCACGGGGATCAGACCTACGCCAGCCCCCCTACCCCCCTCCCTCTTTGGTGGTCTCACAAGTCACAACCACCACCACCATCAACAACCTCACCATCACCATTACACCTCTTTCTCTCTCCTCTTCTCCATCCACCATGGTCACCGGCGAAAACGTATCTCTTTCTAAACCGCCAATTCTCATTCGCTATAAAGTTCACTTTGAGGTGTAAATGCTTCGCGAATTAAACTGGGGAGAGTCAGCTGAGTGACTCAGAAGTTAAAGGTGCAAAGGAGATCGAGTTTGAAGAAGGTGAGAATAATCAAAATCGTCCGAAATTTTTTCAAAGAATTTTCTTTGACGAGAGCTACCTATAAGTTTGACTAGGTAGGCATTCCTTCTGGGAAGTATAAAAGTACTTGCAAAATTGCTTTGACAACAAGAAGCCTAGAATCTAGGCCCTAGATATATGTAGTGAGATATATTTGTAAGGTCCTGGCAGAACAAGATGCATAGGGTCAATTCAAGAAGACTGCAGATGACGTTTGCCACTAGCATTGATGATACACTAACACTTGCAAGATTTTAAAGGAATAATGAACCACAATTCTGGCAAGATGTCGCATATGAATTGCGGCAATCTAGACCACTAAACATTAAAGGTAAGCTGTGAGACCACCAGAGGGGGAGTTGGTAGCTGTGAGACCACTGGATATTAGGGAGGGGGTAAATTAAAGTTAGTGGACCAGAGAAAGGGAAAAGGAAAAAAATAAATAAAGAAAAGGCAAAAAGAAAAAGAAGAAATAATAAAATGGCTGAAAATTAAGAAAAAAGTTAAGAAAATACCCCAAAAAATATTTTTTGGTCAAGATTCCCTTTTGAACCCGGTTTTGAGGGGGAATCAGCACAAAAGTTCATTTTTTAAGGCCATATTGGCCCAAGTGTTTTTATAGGACCAATTTGTCCAAATGTATTCACTTAAAAGGCCAATTTGGTACTTTGGGGAAATCCACTCTATTCTCTTTCCACTATTCCATTCCCTATCCATTATTCCATTCTCTTTTCACCGAACCACCGTTGTATTCGAATATGTCAATATCAACAACAACCTTTCAACCAAAAATAATAGGAATTTTTTTTAGCGTTGGAAACGGGGAGGGGAAAATTATCATTGATTGATAGCCTAATAGCGGCACATACAACAATAATAATTCCTAACCAATGAAAGATTTAAAATGATAGTACAAAATTTATTCTTCAACTCAATAATTTCGCATCTGATGCTTGAGTCCAAAACCATGGCAGAAATTTAACCATGTATAATAATCGATGGAATAACTTCTTTTCTGACAGAGATCTTGATGGTTGGTATATCTTCATTGAAGTAGAAATCTCTACAGCTTTCCGGATGTTCATTCCCGCAAAACCATAAAGCTCTTACAATAGAAGAGACTAAAGATCCCATAAAAAGGGATAGAAATACTCCCACAAACAGGGAGACAAACTTATTATCATCAAAAACTTAGAATACAGCCAAAGAAAATGTAATACCCAAACTACCGCGACGCCCGGAGTTAAAGACGCCATACGAGATGGCGTCTTACTTAATATAGACACCATCCTATATGGCATCTTTCTTATCCTTTACATTCCTACAATTAAGCATTGAAGTTGATATCAGAGGAAAGGCGTCTTCCTAGTTGGCGATTTTTCTAGGAAAGTAGCCATTCTGGTTGGCGGCTTTGTATCCATTACGCCATCGTCGAAACGAGTGATATTGTAGGTAATAGTTTGTAGGTGACCATTTTTTTGGGATTTATTTTATTTATAAGTGGTCTGTACGAAAATCACACTCAAAAACTAACTACTACTACTAAAACTAAAGCAAAGAACAAAAAAAGACAATAAGAGAATGGTAAAAAATTAAGGGGATTGCTAAATGTAAATTGGAAAATTACTGAACACAAATTTACTTTCCAACATTACCCTTAACAAGGTTCTCTCTCCTCTCCATCCTTTCTCTCTCCTCTCCATCTTTTCTCTCTATCAATTACCCCAAAAACACTATGCAATGCAGAACATGTTCTTCAACACAGATGATTACTTTCAAGTGCATATAAAACTCCTTCCACCAACTGAAAAGTATTTTAACAGGTCAGAAATTCAAAGGATTGGTTTTGATCTTAGCAAGTTAGCAATCAAACTTTTAAGCCGCTCATGAGTTTGAAACACCAAGTCTTCGCCTTCAACCCCCACCCCGTAGTCACTCATCGGCACCCCACCCTCACTGGCGTCCTTGTCACTCACTGGCATCCCCCGTCACTCACTGGCTCCCACCAACCACCCACGACCTTCAACCATACCACGCCTCCCACCACCATCGTGCCCCCAGTAAGCCGTCGTCACCCAAATTTATAAACCTTAATTAATTAGTTTTAAAAAAAATCTAACTCTAATGCTAATGGTTGCCTAGATATTATCATAAATTTCATTAAAAATTTCATCTGCGTCAAATTATTCATTGATGTTGTTAATTAGATTAAATGTACAATGAATATAGGAAATGATAATAGGGAGATTGGAGAGGAAATAGAAAAAGGAGATGAAAGCTGTTTTACAAATGAAAAGGGTACTCCGGGAACCATTGCAATAAAAATATTTGCATTTAGTAAAATAGGATTTACGTTAAGCAATTCCGAAAATTAATCATTCTCGACTTGAAAACGGAACTGCTTAACGCAAATCCCAAATTACTAAAGACAAATATTTTTATCACAATTTTTCCTAAAATACTCTTTTTGGTTGAAAGACAACGTCTTCTCTTCTATTCTTTTTCCTCCCAACATTCTCAATTATCTTTTTCTCTATATTATCGTACTAATACTCAGTATGAATTATACTTCACCACTTTGATCTAAAGTAAAATATTTGTTGATGTTACTAATTATGCTATTCAAGTAACAATTATATTAAATTAAAATTTTCCAATTTGAACCATTTGAATTGTTTTTAGTTATACTCATCGTCTAGGGTTTATGGGGTGATGGTTGAGTGTCGGTGGGTGGGTTGCGGTGCAGGCCCGACGTCTGGTGTGGGTAGGTGGAGTATGACGACGAGTTTGTGGCGGTGGGTTAAAGCATGTTAGATAAGAGAGAGTGCGAGAGGAGAGAAAGGCTTGGTAAACTGACATCTCACCCATAATCGCTAGCCGCCGTAGATCGATATCTCACCACTTTGCCACCACCTCCCCGACCCCAACTCCTTACTACAGGTTGATGGTAAACAGAGGGCATCGGTGGATTCTGAAGATGGCGGTGGTTTTGGGCTAATCGACAGTTTGAGATAAAGATGGTGATGGGTAATGGATGATGGGTGGATGGATGATGGATGGATGATGATCGGTGGATGACGATCGGTGGATGATGATCGGTGGATGATGATGAAGCAAATGAAAAAATGAATTGATTTGGGCACAACTTTAACTACTGGGAATTAATTCTTCTAAAAGTGTATATCGTGAAATAGGGAGGGAGGAGGAGGAGGAGGGTGGGGGAGAGAGAATGTGTTGTGTGAACTGTGAAGAACTTTTTCGGAAAATATGATTTACGTTAAGTAATTTAGAATTTACGTTTAACAATCCCACTTGAAAAATACTTTTGTGATGAAGCCTATGAAATAATAGCATATTTGTAAATATATTTTCTTTATTTTTATTAAATAATCTCGTGCTAAATTTACCACAATTTGTATATAGACTCGGCTACTCGCAACTAGTTCTAGTTTAATCTGTGTAAATATTAAAACTTAGATCACTTATCATTGGAGAAAATACACATGACACAAAGATCTGGCAACTAGACAAACTCCACTCCACAAGGGTTTATGATTATCAGTAAAGTCCAACCCTCCTTTCAGTTCTGAAATGCAACAAGAGTCCACTTCTCCAGCAAACTCCAATTCAAGACTTAAAAATTTAATTCTCTCTCACACATCAAATCAATGCAAACACAAAAACAATGGACAAATCACAAAACTCCCCTTCTCATGATCTTCTCTCTTCAAACCCAAACCATGAACAAGAACAACCAATCTCTGATCCCTCAAAACATTCTCGAATTATGGAAAAACTCAAAGCCGCTGTTCTTTTCAGGCTTGCCAAACTCAACCCAAACAAGCCCTTATCTCCTGCTCAAATTGCCACCATTGAACGTCGCCTTTCAGAAACGTTTCCAGCCTTTTACACTCCCACCCACCTCCCTTATGAAACGGTAACTCTATTTCTCTCTCAATTTTATCATGTTTTTTTTGTTGGGGTTTTGAGGGTTAATTTCTGAATTTGTTATTGTCATTTTATCATGTTATTTTTTGTTGGGGTTTTGAGGGTTAATTTCTGGATGATTATTGTCATTTTGTCATGTTATTTTTTGTTGGGGTTTTGAGGGTTAATTTCTGAATGATTATTGTCATTTTATCATGTTATTATTTCTGCTGGGGTTTTGAGGGTTAATTCTGAATTATTACTAATTTTTATTTTATGAAGTTTTTTCTGCTGGGGGTTAATTCTGAATTATCATTATTATTTTATATACATAAGTAATTTATTTATTTTATTCTGTTTTGTTGGGTATTTGAGGTTTATTGTCTGACTTGTTATTGTTTATATGAATTTTGTTTAGATGATAACGGACACGATTTGGAGGTTGAAGGAGGAAGATGGGTCAAGTGAGAATGCAATTTCTGAGTTCATTTTGACAAATTATAAGGGTTTGCCTTGGGCACATAAGAGGTTTTTGAGTCATTATTTGAATAAACTCTGTGAGACTGGTGAAATTGCGTATACTTCTAGTGGTTGTTATACTTTACCGGAATTAATTCCTCAACCCAGTTCGAAGAAGAAACAGCTGAGGCGAAAACCCGGGAGGAAAAGAAAAGAAAGTGTAACTGATGAGGGAAATTTAGGTGGAGGGGTTGAAGAAAATGTGGTTTGTTTTCAAAAGGAAGAGATTCAGACATATGTGAAGAATGGTGTTAAACGGAGGAAACTTAGTCCGTTTGAATCTGATGAAGGTGAAAGAACAACGGTTGTTGGGAGAGAGGAGAATATGATTGAAAGTAATGAAATGCCGGTGATTGAGGGGCGAAATGATGTGTTAGAGCTGGGACTTGAAGATGGAAAAGATAGTAAGCTTGAGAAGCATAATGCTGGGATTGTTGATGGGGTTCATAATGGTCTGGTTGTGGGACAAGGTTCATGTGAGGTAAGTCTCTTTCTCTCTCAATTTCACCATGTTTTTTTTTTTCTTTGGTTGGGTTTTAAAGGGTTAATTTCTGATTTATTATTGTCATGTGATTTTTTGTTGGGTTTTTTAGGGTTAATTTCTGAATTATTATTGTCATTTTATCAATATTTTTGTTCGGTTTTTAATGTTTAGTTTCTGAATTATTATTGTGTGTATGGATTATGTTTAGATGATAAAAATTGCGATTAAGGAGTTGAATGAGGAAGGTGGGTCAAGTGAGAATGCAATTTCTGAATATATTTTGACAAATTATGAGGGTTTACCTTGGGCACATAAGAGGATTTTGAGTCATTACTTGAGTAAACTCTGTGAGACTGGTGAAGTTGTGTGTATTTCTAGTGGTTGTTATACTTTACCGGCGTTAGTTCCTCATCCTAGTTTGAAGAAGAAACAGCTGAGGCGAAAACTAGGGAGGAAAAAAAAAGAAAGTGTTGTTGAGGAAGGTAATGTAGGTGGAGGGGAGCTGATGGGAGTTAAAGATAATGGGGATTGCTTTTTAGAGCAGGAGAATCAGGCATCTCAGAAGAGCCCGGGTAGACGGAGGAGACGTACATTGGTTCTTTCTGATGGAGATGCGGAAGTTCAGGGAACAGAGGTGGTTGTTGGGAGAGAGGAGAATATGATTGAAAGTAATGAGATGCCGGTGATTGAGGGACGAAATGCTGCGTTAGAACAAATTGGTGGAGATGAAAAAGACGGTGAGCTGGAGAAGCATGATGCTGGGACTGTTGATGGGGTTCATGATGGTGCGACTGTGGGAGAAGGTCCGTATGAGGTGCATATGGATGAATCATCTGTAGAGAAAATGGTGCTGAAGAAATGCCACAGTGAAGGGAGAACTGAAGTTTTTGATGCCATTGAAGAAGGCGAAATGAGAGAAGCAGCTAATGATGGTGACAAAAATATTAATAATAATAGTAATAATAATTCGAATGTTGTTATCAAAACTAGTCACGATGAAGAGGTGGTGACCAAAGGAGGATCCAAGGCTTGCTTTCACTGCAACAAAGTGTTCAGCAGCATCCGCGCCTGCAATGGCCACATGCAAGTCCACGCCCTTAAGAGTAATCGAGATGAAAAAGGGGTGATTAAAGAACGACCAAGCATTTGCCCTCACTGCAACCAAGGGTTCAGAAACAACAAGGCCCTTGGTGGCCACATAAAAGCCCACATTAAGAAGAACCACCAGCCAAAGAAGCCCAACATTACCACCGCTGGTGGAAGCCCTAGATCGAACCCACCAAACCCTTGCCTGGACAACCAGCGGCCCATCAAGTGTCACTTTTGCAACAAGGATTTTTGGTCTGAGAAGTCGTTGTTTAAGCACATGAGGTCCCACCCTGACCATATGCAGCCCCTGGCTGAGCTCAATGGTTATGATCCCTCTGAGCATGATGCTATGGAAGGTAACAAGGAACAACTGCTGCCTTTGAAAAAACTGCCCACAGAATGCGCAGAGGAAATGAGAACTGATGTATTGGCATTTGATAAAGATCCCAGTGAAGGAAAAAGTGAACCACATCTGCCTTTGGTTCCATCAACTGAGAAGAATATGCTGCCCACAGAACGTGAAGATGAAGTTAGAACTGAAACATTGAAGTTGGATTCTGAGAGTAGTCGTGATAATTTGATTCTTGTACCTGTTGAGAGTGTCAACAAGTCAACACTTGCACATACCAAGGGTGACCCTCTCCAGGCTTCAGTGTCGAATATTGAAGGTGATGCTCCTTATGAGAGATATAAGAAGTTGGTATCAACGGAGAAGGATTCTAATTCCTGTTCTGCTGCATTGATGATTGTACCTTTTGAGGGAGAAATTCCTAAACCTGCGGTGAAGAAAGACATTATCTGTGGTTTGACTTCTCTAGTGCCAGGGCAGCCACAAAAGGTGTATCATGCGAGAAAGAGGGTGAAACACCGCCAAAACGGACCACCAAACTTGTTAGAAAAATCAATGCCAGCTTCACTGGTTTCATCTGTGGGCCCAAGGGTGATGGAGCATGAACAACTATCTAAGGTTTCGCCACAGGGAGGTCTTGAGACTGAGGTATTATACTGAATCTCTGTTCTTATCTAAAAGATTTTTTTGTCACTACTGTTTGTTTTACATATTATTTATGGCATGGCTGCAAGGTGGTTCTCTGTGTGTTATAACTTATAGACTTATAGGGTGTGTGCATGTATGTGTATATTTGTGAAGGAGGGCATGTGGGTACTTGATATGCCAGTGTAGATGAATAGCTTGGAATATTGACTATTTTTTCTTACACAAACCGAGAAGAAATAAGAGGGATGAAACAAGGTTAACTTAATAAACATGAAAGAAAGAAAAAGAAAAAAGAAAAGGGTATGAGATACATATATAAGGCATGCAAAAATAGGATACTAGCAAGGTGTGGTTTTGTTCAAACTCTGGTATGGGTTTTGGTATGAGGAATAAAATCAGGGAGGTATGAACACGAAACACGATTCCTCATTATAGTTGTTTGGAATTGGTTCCCCCCCCCCCCCCCCCGCCCCCCCTATTTTCCTTTTTCGTGACTTAAAGTACAATATCCTCCACTTCAGGCGCCACCCCGTTCTCTGGCAAGTCCATATCCTCACGCTTCCTCCCCCCCCCCCCTCTCTCTCTCTCTCTCTCTCTGTCAAAAAATTGGTTTGTAGTTTGCTAAAGTTGAGCTTCTATGTTTCTATTTGTTTCTATTAGGTTCATCTGATTTTCAAATGGAAGGGTTTTGTTTATCATTTTTGAGCATAATTTGTTTTGGGTCATCGATTAATTACATGCGAATATTGGTGGCGGCTATGGTGGTTTTAGCAGTTGTGGGACAGCTATGGAGTTGTCAGTGGGTGGCGGTGGTGGCTGTGAGGGAAGGGTTGGCGCTGGTGGGTGGTGAGGAGGGAAGGAGATGACAGCCATGGTTACGGGGGAAAAAAAGAGAGGAAAATATGATATTAGGGGGGTGGGCATCAGCAAGTCCTTAGGGGGGGTGAGAAACAAAAACCTTGGGGTTTTGAGTATGGGTTTGGGATGAGCAGATTTCCAATACAATTAATGTATTGGTATCAGAATGGGAAACCAAAAGTTGATACCTGTAAAAGCCTGAAACAAGGAGGCCTAAGTTGTAGGGATGGTTTTTTGTAGTTTTAGTAGATTTCTGACTAGTATATTACACTCTTCATGAATGAGAACAAGTGCCTTTTCTTCCATGTGTGGATGTCTATGCAAAACGATTTTATCTCAGCTCTTGTGACCAAATCATCGCATGTTGTAAATCTGTTTATGAAGTTTCAACTTAGTAACTACCATGTAAATGTCGATTCCTGATTCGATTTGCTTGGTTTCTGGTATGTTGCACAGTATTTGTCCTATTGAGGTGATGTTTTTCACAAGTAGCTCAAATTATGACTCTCAATATCAATGATAAGGCATAAAAACTTCAGTTATGCTTCCAGATGCAGTCTTATTTATCAATGATTGCTAGTTCTTGTGTACTATGTTGATTGCTGGTTCCAACCCAAGTGTCCATTGCTTGGCAAAAGTAGCCCACTTTGTATTGTTTTTGACATGATGTCATTGCCATAATATCATTGCAAAATATCTTTTTTAAAGTAGTTAAACGAAAAGAACTTTTTGCTTGTGTGTTGCTGTTTCCCAGAATAAATGTTCCACTTTGTGATGTGTTGAACCTCAATGAAATATCCATTACTGAAGGATAGTATCTGAAAGTTGAAGTGTAAAATAACTTGAACTACCCCCCTCCCCCCACCCCACAAACCCAAAAAAGAGAAAAAAATGAAATAAGGAAGAGGCTAAGTGGAAAGAGCGATAAAAGGAACCCAGCAATTATTTGGACTATCTCAATATATTAAGTAAGATTGTTATTTTTGGCAAGTGGAGAAAACAACTACATATCATGTTTATTTCCCAGTTTGATGTGCTAACACTGTTGGTACGAAATTTTCAGCATAATTCGACAGTGTTAGATTCTTCAGAACTCAAGGATTCCTCTCCTCAATGTCAGCAAGCTTACAAACCATCTAAACATGGACCAACTCCTATGATTTCTCTCGAGGTTGGTTCCATTGATCATGATTCCAAAAAACAGAAGTTGCGTTCAGAGTCTTCGCATTCTACTGATCCTCGGCCAATAGAAGATGATGAATTTAATATAACTCTGAAGCAGGTAAAACAGAAGCTTTCATTGAAGTCGGGTGCAAAGCTGCAGATTGAACTGCCAAACTCAGAAAATCCTTCAAAATTGACGCCACAGAGAGGCAAAGAAGTGACCTTCACTAATAGAAATCAGATGCAAGGGCAGCAGCAGCAGCCAAAGAGGCAAAATCAGTCATGGGGCCCAATTCATAATATTGAACCAGATACTTTTTTAGCTCCTGAAAGTCAGATTTTGTCGTCATCTCAACTGGAGAAAGGGAAAGATCAAGAGCGTCAACAGAAAGGAGAAGGTCAGGATCAAGGAAGCTCTCCTATTGTAGAACTGACTGCAGAAACTTTTTCTGTAGATAATCACCACCATGAATTGGGAGAATTGAGGGAGAAGTGGCACACAAGTGGAGACCATGTTCTTTGTTCTGAGCCTGGGCAAGCAATGAAAATCAATTTAAGTGAGTCATCACTGACTCAGAATAACAATGGAGAGAAAGAAGGCCAGAAACTGCAGCATAGTAAGATGGGTGAAGTTGATTATTGTGATCCAGAGCCAGTAACAATAACGGAGGAAAAGGTGCTCTCCGATGATCAGCAATTGCAGTCTATGGAAAAGCAGAGAACGGAACCAAAAAGAGAGGCCCCAGGAGGGACTCCAAAAGCAATACGTGCCTGTGATTGTGTTCCTGCAGAGCCTTCACCCTCATTGTGTCATGATGAGCGAAATGTACGCACACGGAATCAGAGTTCCCAGCAGAAAATTCAACAACCAAAGTCGATAGACCAAGGTAAGCATCCAAAACATAAGGAAGCAACAAATGAAGAAGCGGCGTCCATGATTATGAAGGAAGGCCAGGGACAAAAAAATGAACAATCATCTGAGCAGCAAAACATACGGCTACAGAAATGCCGAGGAAGGCCTCGGAAGCATAAAGGAGAAACCAAAGATGCTGCAACTTCATTGGGTTTGCCTCGTCAGCAGCAAGAGGAGCTGTCAGAATCAGCATCTGTTCAGCATTCTCGACAGAAAAACGAACAGTCAAAGAAACAGATAGGAGCCACCGTGGAAAATGGCGCAATGCCTCTGAATTTGCATGATCAACAGCAAGAGGAGCCATCTAAACCAAGAACCCCTCATTTCGGATTTACGCTATCGGGTAAAGTCAAGAAAGATGGCCGAGGAAGGCCAAGGAAACAGATAGAAGTAGCTGTAGAAGCTGTACCTGCTCCTCTAAGTTTACATGATCAGCAGCAACAAGTCTCATCTAAACCGGAAACTCATCATCTGACTGAGACAGATGGCCAAGGCCCGCCAATGAACGAGAAGGAATCAACCATAGCAGTTACGGAAGCTCGCCTAGTGCATGATCAACCAGCAACTTATCAGCTGGAAAAGAAAGATAGTCCAAGCAAAGAAAAAGAAGGGACTAAAGAAGATGTGGCAGTTGCACTAAATTTGCTTGATCAACAGCAAGAAGAGTGTTCTCCTCCGAATTCGCATGATCAGAAGCAAGAACCTGAACCCGCAACTTATCAACTGAGAAGTAAAGTTGGCCGAGGAAGACCCGAGGAACTAGAAGCAACTACAGATGTTGCAGCTGTGCCAAATTTGCATACTCAGCAACAGGAAGAGACATCTGAACCGGCAACTAAAAAAAATAAAGATGGCAGACGAAGGCCAAGGAAGCAGAAAGAAGTGACCATGGAAAACTTGACTGCTCCCTCTAATTTCCAGGACCAACAGCAAGAATGGCCAGCTCCCCCCAACTTCCATGACCAACAAAAAGAAGAGCCAGCTAACCCCAATTTGCAGTACCAGCAACAAGAAGGGCCATCTGAACCACCAATCTCTCAGCTTAAGAAGACAGATGGCCTAGGAAGGCGAAGGAAACAGAATGAAGGCACCACTAAAGATGTGGCAACTGTGATAAATTTGCATGTTCAGCACCAAGAAAGGCCTGTTGAACAGTCTTCTCATCAGCTAATCAAGAAAGATGGTCAAAGGCTAAGGAAACACAATGAAGCAACTCTAGAAGATGGGGCCACTCCACGAAGTTATCACAATCAGCGGCAAGATGGGCCACCTAAACCAGCAATTCATACATCTCAAGTAGCTTCCTCTGTATCGTGTCAGCTTGATCAGAAGAAAAGTCAGCAACACGAATTCAACTGCAAAGTTAGTTGTCCTGATTCTGAGGTATCTGCAACTTCAAAAGCACCAGTTTCCCGAGTTACTCGGTCTAGCCAGCTGCGAAGGATTCAAAAGGAACATGGGCAAGATGAGGCTTGCAAACCAGAAGCTGCAACAACATTCTCTGACTCTCAAACTGGTTTAGGGAAGCCTCCCAACTCACGACCTGCTTCAGCAGTCTCAAACAATGAATCTCATCAGCAACAAAAGGAGCATAAACCATATGAGGTGGAGAAACAGCTTCAATCATCTGATGAGCAACCTGAGGAGTTACAATATGAAGTTCATGGTGCGCCTTCTGAACCAGAACCAATAATGATAGTCTCACATGATGAGGAGAATCAAGGGAAATTAAGAGACCAAGAGACTGTTCCTAATCAAAAGCCGGCTAAAGTGAAGCCCATACAGGTTCCCCTCTCCTCGAAAGATCAGTTGCGCTCAAGGACTAAATGCCACTCTCAGGATGGCTGAGAAGTTTATCTACCTTTTCTGTAGCTCAGGTAAATGTTATCTTAATCACTCTTGAAGTAAACTAAACACTTGGGTTCATTGCATCCAATATCACAACAAATTTTGATCTTGTGGTTAATCTTGGAGATTATTCTTTCAGCAGTCAACCCTATCAAATTTTGAACTCTTTCATCTAATCAATACCTAATCTTGGCCAATCTTTAGTAGGAACTCTGAAGTTCATTTAAAGCATGAATAGCCAACTTCTTGGAAATCTGTATTTGTTTTGAGAAGTACAATATTTTTTAGATAGTGTGGATATTCGGGCTTTGCCGACTAATCCCACGTGCCCTGAAGTTATGTTTTGCCCGACTAATATGTATCTATTTCGATACGTACAAAATTGAAGTGACTAATTGGGATATCAATTAACCTTAGTTTATATGACACTATACAAGTGACTTTTTTTTCCTCGCTTAATGGAGGGAGTATTATAAAGTTTATACTCTGTGACTGTGACCTTTTCTGAGGTTGCATGCACTAGTCCCTAGGTGAAATTCTTATAGCATTTGTTAGTCTTAAAGGTAGAGAATGTGAGCTTCAATGCTTTGATATTCTTCATAGTGTTACACCTTTTCTCCGATGCTAAATCATATTGAAAAAGTATTTCCCTGTCATTACCCTTAAAAATATGAGGTCGTGCATGTCTGCTTTTATGAGGGAGTGTATGATTTGAGAACTTTTTTTTTTTTTTTTTTTGAAAAAAGTGATGACCAGTTTAACTGAAATCCGTTACAGTTGCGCAGCTTGGACCATCCATCAGAATAAATTGATTCATCCAGAACAGTGTCACATAGTATGCTGTACGTGTCGTGAACGAGTACGGGAACATAATTCGCTGCCTAAGTTGTGCAGTCCTTTAGGGAGGGGTTCAGCGAATTGTGTTCTCAGTATGCAGTACGACAATTTGGGAACACAGTTTGCAGGGGGCCGAGCGATATGTGACACTGATCCAGAAATTCACTTCAGAGTTTTGCGTTTGCAAATCCCTGAGTATGATGGTCCTTGCTTAGTGAAATTCCCTGGTACCGAGTTAAATCGCTATAAGGATGATGAGGTTGGTTTACTCAGTTATTCACAAAGTGGGTGGTAGGTCAAACCTTTCATTCTGCTCATGAACTTGCAAGAGGCTCTCCACTTGGTGAACCACTGTCAGCCGTTTGTTTCTTGCCTTCTTGGTGTGCAAAGTTGTTAACTTGTAAACATGATGAGTAAACAAAAGTACGTTTTCTATTTTATTTTTTATTTTTGGGTTTCGTTCCTTCAGTATATAAAAGTCAACCCAAGATAAATTAATGAAATTCTGCAGAAAATTAAAATGTTATTTTGTAACTGTACAGCTGATGCATGTTGGTGATTGAAGCATTGAAAACTTGACAGCATACATTCTTGGCAGGGTTTGTACTTCTCTAGTTGTTGCATCATGTATGATTAGTTTCCATGGAAGTATCATGCCATTGATGTGTCTAGGGCTACGGTTACACATGCGTTTTCTGTAACAAGTTCTTTGACATGCATACTTATTCCATCTGTTCTCTGACCCCTAGCATTTCTGCAGGATGACAATAGTGCAACAACAAAGCTGAGCAAGCAGAGCAAAAGTTGGCTGAAGGCATCATACGAAGAAGCTATTAACTATAGGTAGGGGTGTAACCGAGTCGAGCCCGAGCCAAGCTGATTTTGGGCTGTCTCTTGGTGGCCGTTCTAAATCATGTACATATATGATGTAACTGATCCAACTCTCCTCAAGATAGTATCAGAAGACACATGTATTAATGTATTTCCAAGACCCAGATGTTATCTATTGTACTCGTTTTTGCAATATCCTACATGGACTTTGGTCAACAAAATGCTTCCAACCAAAATTCTGTTCCCATTTGGTAGTAGTTTCTCATGGGAAGAAAAAGGCCTTTCATTGGGTTTCTTATTCCTCTACTGTTGTTTCCATGTTAGCCAAAATATGTTTTTCTTTTCTTATCATATTCAAAATGCAAAACATTTAATTTTGGTATATTATTTCACTCTGTAGCTGCGAATTGACAGCCTCTCTTATGTTTTTCTCTTTGACAGTAGTCAAGAACATTTACAGTATCAACCAAAGGAGGTAGCCTTAGTAAATCCGCTGACCTGACAAAGACTCTAGGGCAATGCTTAATAGAATTACAATGGGAGTGACCCAATAAAAGATGAATTATTATGCTCATTATAGAATTTGAATCTAGTCTCTGGTTCTATTATACCAGGGAATCGGGTACTGCTAGGTTTAATCCGCGTGTAGTATACACAAACATATCCGTGGTTAACATGCAACATCCTATTGGCTAGCATTAGTGACTTAAACAATAAAGCTAAAATGAGTGTCATTTGAATTTTAAAAAGACATTGAGCGAAAATTCAAAAACTTGCTAGGGTTAGGAGGAATATTAGAGGGGAACTTAAATTATTGAGGGTTTTACTCAAATCCAACGGGTTTGGAAGAATTTTGGCTAGAAATTTTTTTGCAAGATTTATTTTTTTTGCCCCTAATTGCGTTAGCTTATCCAGGCATAACTTTGAAGTTTTCATCCACCCTACCTCCAATTAAAAACTACAGCCACAACTCATCTCAAACTTTGATTTGGGTAGAAATACCTTGTCCCCCAATATTGTTGGACAAAGCCCTCAGTTATAGCACTAAATCTTCAGTTTCAATCGAAGAGTAAAGCTTGGTCTATCGAAAACAATCATCAATTACGTCAATCCTGTGAGAAGTAGTTGTGGTCCATTCAAAACTGCTGAAACAAAATATTTTCCAGCGATAACCAGTTCCTCGAGGGAGAAATTTCAAGTAACTCGGATGCATAATTGATCATGTACATGTGTTACTACAAGACATTCATTATTATGTGGAGTTGTTAACTTTTTACTAGACAACGCCAAACAATTTGAAGGTAACTATCGACATTATCGTTGTTAAGTTCATACAAAATTACCTGCACTTCTCACAAATAATCAGTATCCAAAGACCTTTTTACCGTTGTTCATTTTCTTCCTCGCAACTATATCGTGTAATTATTTTGTTTAGTATAATGTGAGTCTGATTCTCGGGTTTTTGGTGTTCGGCTTGAGAATTGATGGATTTACGCGCCGGCGACCTTTGTAAAGGTCGGTTTGGAAATACAGAAAGAAGTCTCCACCTTGTTATGACCCAAACAAGGATGAGCTCCAAAAGAAAAGGGTTTAACATAAGATTTAAAAGAAAATCTTTAAGAAACCCAAAAATGATTTCACTGCGATTAGGCAAGAAAAACCTTTGGCTTGTCTGCAAATACAAAGATTTCGTGTCAAGGTTTAGGTTAGAAGGTGCAGATGTGACGTTGGCTCGTTTCCTCTGTATATTAAGTACGAGCTCTTAACTAATACTTCCTCCGGGTCTACGGAAATCTTGACGTTTGGAAAATATGACTAATATTAAGGAAAACACATTTTAGCACAAAAAAATCCAAATTTACCCTTAAATAAGCACATGAGGTATTAAGAGAGAGAAAATAATATCTTAGTGGATATTTATTACTTTCCTTGCTTTTGTATTACTTTCCTTGCTATTGTATTACTTTCCTTACTTTTGTAGCTAGTGGTGTGAGAATTTTTTTTTTTTATTTCCTTGCACATAGGGGTGAGAAGGTGGGAGGGGTAAAACAGTAAAGGATGCTCAAATATATTACCATATAAGGACACGTAAAGGTTTCCATGATCTAAACATAAGTGAAAAGCGTAAAGATTTCTGTGGACCGGAGGGAGTACGTCATATCTCATATGAAAGACTCAGTGGGACAACTAAGGCTGACTTATACATTATTTTCCGTTAGAGCGAGGGACATAATCGAGAAACTTTGTCGAGTCATCGTTACTAGAGTCGAATTGATCATAGGTATCACCCGCTATTTTTCTAGGAATTGGGAAATTCAAATGGTATGTTTAGCCCGTTGATCCGAGGCATGCAACCAAAAAACATATGATAATATACGGGATCCACCCAATTCTAGTTTTGAATATAAATATTAGACTTTCGATCTCAAAAATATTCTTTCACGGAAAATAACTCAACGGGGATGGATAAAAGGAAGATTTTAATAGAATAGGGTTACGTATTTGGTGAACTTTTGAAATAACCTTTAGATAGCATCTCTTGAGATGGCCCAATGCTAAATAAGAGGGGATGATAAATTATTCGTTCATATTTGATCATAGGTATTCCACTGGAAAAGTAGTTATTGGACCGTGGGATAGTCCACTAGGAATTCACACCACCGGGAAAAAAACACTAGGGTTCGATGAGTGAGATTGGTTTTGGAGTGGTTGTAGTGGAACAACCATGATCATATAAGAAAATTACTTTGTCATTCCTAGCAATGACATGGGTCCAAGTCTCATTCAGGCCGTCTCCAACTTTTATGGGGCCCTGTGCGAAAATTTAAAATTAGGCCCTAAAACTTTAGAGCAGACACTTTCTTCTTCTTTTTTTTCATCAAAAAAGAAATCAATCGAAATTACTTGACAACCGGAAAATATCACATCACATAAACCAATTGAAAAATGGAATAAGTAATACAATATGATCAAAAACTAAATTTGTAATTCCTATAACCCAATGAAAAAGGCGACTCAGATTCAAAAACTTCAAATTCAAGTATTTTAGGTCAGACCCACTTTAAAATTTGGGGCCCCAAAAAACTTGAGGCCCTGTGCAAGTGCTCCACATGCACATGCTAAGAGCCGGCACTGATCTCATTGCCAATAAAATTAGAGGTTACTTTGCCGTTAAAAAAAAAGTAATACTGATTCTAACCTCGAATTTGATTTCGGGTTTAGTTTGTACATAAACGTATATAGTTGTATTATTGCCAACAAGCATGCAACATAGTATCACGCATGGTGAGAGAGGCTATCACTTTTTCTTTTTTTCTTTTCTTTTTTTTTATTTTAGTAAAATGTGAGCATATATTACCAAATCAGAAGTGAGTAAGTCCATACATCAAAAAACAGAGAAACATAGGAGCTAGCTAAGCATCCCATTGTAATATGTAAATTACTTTACAAACTCTATGACAATAAGTATAAACCTATACATCAAAATCAACTATCTATTTTTCTATGTAAAATCAGGTTGTATCCCCACATGGGTGCACCACCTTCTGTTCTTTTGCGTATCTTTGATCCTCTGATCTTGCTGAGCTGCACTCTCAGTTCATATCGAATGTGAGCTGCGACATTATGAACATCATGGTTCACTTTCCTGAAAATTGATTTCTGGTCACCTAAATATGATAAATGCAAGCTGTTATAGCAGCCTTGCATATAGATCTGTAAGCAGAATTGCCTCTAACATGTTTAAGGCCCCAAATTATGACACCACTCCAATCTGTTGCAGGAGTTTTCAACTGAACAAAATCACCAATCTGCTGCCAAACTAGTCTTGCAAAAGGGCATGAGAAGAATAGATGATCATGAGTCTCTGTATTATTACCACACAGCACACACAAATCATCCATGATTCCCCCTCATTAACCCGTCCTTAGTCAACAATCTCTTCTGCATTATCAACCATGCTGTAAAAGAATGCTTAGGCTAATTTCTACCTCAAATAAACCTTGTTCATTGCTGTAAAGGAGCAGCAAGATGCAACACCTTGTAAGCAGCTTTAGAGGAGAATGGAGGTGGACCTCCAGACCAGGTGATCTCCCCATGCTGTAAGTGGACACATTTCAATGCCTCCTCTCTCAGTTTGAGCAGTTTTCTGAATCCCTATGATTGAGCATTAGTCACCTGGACCTCCCACACACCATCCTGCCCTAAATACATTTCATGAACCCACTTGACCCATAACACATCAGCTTTTCTAGCAAGGCACCAGATTTATTTCAGAATGAAGGCTGAATTAACAGCAAATAAATCTTTAAACCCTAATCCTCCACTAGGTTTAGGTTGGCAGATACATTTCCAAGCTACAAGTACTTGTTTAAAACTATCTTGACCACTCCACAAAAAGTTTCTACAAAGAGCTTCAACTTGCTTGATCACCTTCTTGCGAAGAACAAAGATGGATCCCTAGAAATTATGCAGACTAAATAAAACAGTGTTAATCAATTGACCTCTTGCAGCATAAGAGAGAAACTTACTAGAACAAGCTCTAATTTTAGTTGTAATCTTCTCAACCAAACTGATACAGTCAGCAGCACTAGGTGATCTAGATGTGAGAGGAACACGCGCCCAGATATCTCAAACTGACCATTATCCATCTGCTGTATTTGTTGTATCTGATCATGTACAGCAACAGACACGCTATCCATAAACACTTGACATTTGCCCAAATTAGACACAAGACTTGAAGCATCAGAAAACTCCTTGAAAGCACCAAGGACACTAGTAGTAGATTTAACATTCCCATTACAAAATAAAAATAGGTCATCTGCATAACTGAGATGTGTAATATTCAAGCTTTTACATTTAGGATGATGTCTAAATTGTGCATCCCCCTGTAGCAAAGAAAGCCTCCTAGATAACACCTCCATGGCCACCACAAACAGATAAGGAGAAATAGGATCTCCCTGCCTGAGACCTCTTCTCCCTTTAAAGTACCCACACATCTATCCATTAACAATAACAGAATATCTAACAGTGGTAACACACAGAAAGATCCATTTCACAAATCTGGGAGGGAAACCAAGCTTTTCTAAAGTGTGAATAAGAAAATCCCACTCAATAGAGTCATAAGCCTTACGCAAATCAACTTTAATAGTCATACGTGCACTGATATGCTTCTTATCATAATGAGCAAGCAATTCTTGAGCAAGGAGAATGTTATACACTATACTTATACCTCTAATGAAAGCACCCTGTTGATTGCCAACAACCTCAGGAAGGACATTTCTAAGTCTAGCAGCAATGACATTAGAAATGTACTTATAGATCACATTACAACATGAAATTGGTCTAAACTCTGAGGCAAAAGAAGGAACTGCAACCTTAGGGATTAAAGAAATTGCAATAGAATTAACCTGTGTCAACAGCTTGTCTTTGCAGAAGAAATCTTGCACATTAGCAATAACATCTGCCCCAACTAAAGACCAAGCTTTCTTAAAGCTAAGAAACAAGAGATGTGATCATCTGGTCCTGGAACCTTGTTATCTTTTATTTTAAACATAGTTGTTTTGATCTCTGTTGCAGAAAAGGGGAGCACAATAATCTGCAGCTAGCTTCAGAGACAGAAGAACCAGCTCCATACACTACATCAGGAACCGTACTCACAACACAAGAAGAACCCAAGAGGCCCTCATAATAAGGCACAATCTCAGCTTTAATATCCCCAACATCGTCAATGTAATCATTACTATCATTTAAAGCAACCATTGAATTTGACATTCTTCTCTGCTTAATACAGGCATGGAAATAGGTTGTGTTCTGATCACCAGCCTTAAGCCACTGTACACGAGATTTTTACTTCAAAAATAATGCTTCATAATGCAACAGCTTCCTGTATTCTTTGAAAACAGCTCTCTCCTTAACAGTTATACCAGCATCATCCTTGCTATGTAACTGTTTCTGCAAATCAAATAGTTCTTGTTTTTTGTCTTTCACTCTATTCTGCATCCCACCAAAGTTATCTTTGTGGAACACTTTTAAGGACATGCTTAAGCATCTTCACATGCTTACACAGTCTAAACATTCTGGTACCTTGAATGGTAGTACCCTAAATAGCAGTCAACAAGGGTAAGAATTTATCATCCTTAACCCAAAAGTTACAAAACTTGAAGGAATATTTAGGTTTAATTGATTCTGCAACCTGAATAATTGCAGGATAATGGTTTGAAATACCTTCCATCAAGAACTCAACAAAGAAGTTAGGAAACGTAGCAAGCCAATCTCCATTAATCATCACCCTATCAAGATTCTTATATATCCTGCCCTCATCAAGTCTTTTAGCATTCCAAGTAAAAAAATTGCCCAATATATTTTATATCCAAATTGGTGAAAGGTATAGGTCGTTCTGACATGGATTCTCTGACATTTCAGCATTCAAGAGGTCATTCTCTCTGTATATTGTCCTCCTCACGAGCAATCTACTAAGTTTACCATGAAGAGGCGTTCTCAGGAACGAACCCCCGAGGTAGTTCACTTGTTTGTTGTGCCTAGTTGGTCCTCCGCCCCACCAATTAGGTCCTATGATCAGATTTCACCAAGCATCATCAAGCTCAATTTGTCCTTACATTATCCAACCTTCCCAGTATTTGCACCCCCTCGAAATTGGGGGAAACATTAACCTTTTTTTAAAAAAAATTGACAACTTGAGTTTTTGAAGAAAATGGAAACGGAGTTTAACTCTATCTTATTCATTTTGGCCGACCATAGATCACCGCATCTACGCAAATTATAAGGATTTCAAAAAAAAAAATTCCCTTGCATTTGTGCATTATTTAAGGGTTTGAATTTTCATAAAAAAAGAACATTTAATGTAAGGGTTCGAATTTGGTCCACTATTATTTTTAATGGTCCATCAAATAAAATTAATATGGTACATCAATACTATTTTGCAATCATACTCCGTAGTATCAGTTCCTACTTCGCCATAACAAAGAAATACATCTCTTCACCATAATTTTACTTCATCTTATCCTTTACCTTTTTCTTTTTTTTTTGGCTAGTCATCTTATCATCTACCTAATTCTAGGATTTTGAGTTTTTTTCCTACACTTGTGTAATATTGTAAGGTTCAAAGTTGGTCACTATTATAATTTTTCTGGTCAACCATAAATTTGATATGGTACACCAATACTATTTTGTAAAGTTACTGTGTATAGTATCATCACATTCATCAGTTTATAATCCACTTACCTATGAAATACACTAATTTACCATAATTTTCCTTCACCTTACCATCTACCTAATTAAATAAATAAAATATACTTTGTATTACTTACTCTATATTTACAAAAAATGTACTCCAGTACGTTGATAATAAAAATACACCTTTATAGATAGCCAAATTTCGGCACCAAATTACAACCATTACAAGTCATATCTTCACTTTCAGGATTATTTCATTTGTTTTGGCCGACGAACCTTATTTTTCATCCACTTATTGAGTTTTTCTTCCATCTTTTACGCTTCCGATTACGAACAGTGGCTACTACCCTTAAAAATATAAATAAACCGCGTGACTTTCACCAAATGGTTTTTTTGCACTGGAGCATCTTGACAATACAACAGAATTTGCGTTGTATTCTATGGTTGGTTTCAACAAAAAAATGTCTATGTTTTTGAAGTTCTTGAGGCTACAAGTCAACAAGAGTGTGACTGCTGTGACGACTTGTTTTCAACATACATACATCTGCTGTCTAACACGTAGCATTCCGCATGTGGCACTAGAAAAAGATGGCGGGAGGCATGGTTTTTTATTACTCCCTCCGTCCGTAATTTGGAGGTTAAACTTTACAAATTTTGACCGTTAATTTATGAAAAAATATAAAAATTTACAATGTGAAAAACTATTGTTAGATTCATTTCTAATATTACTTTTAAAAAATCATGTTTTATAATTTTTATATTCATAGATTTATAGTTATTTATGGTCAAAATTGTGTCTTATGGACCATGACAAAGTAAATAACAACGTAATCATGCGACGAAGGGAGTATTAGTGATACTTGCTTGGTCGTTGATCAAATTAATATGATGAAATTTTATAGAGAGAAGCTTAAATAACATATGTACCCCGTATGTGTTAGTGGAATTCAAAGTATTACAGTTTAAATTAACAAGAACACACAATGGTGAAATGTGGAAGTATCTTGTGTTTTAGATTTGCGAAGATATGTCTATCAATTTGCACGAAAATTTACTATCTCAACAAAATTATATCTAAACAAATTCAAACACATGAACACATCCGCCTATCACTTATGATTAAAGAACCTTTCTGAGAAATAGAAGGGTGAAGCAAAGTGCAGAGCAGAACTTTTACATGAATATTCATGAAAACAAGCATGCAAATTTACTTTTTTTTACATGCAATAGCATAACTTAGAAGGACTTCCACTTAAGAGCCACTTCAGAAAGCGCATTTGTGGATGACCCATTTTCACCAATCACTCTTGTAGCGACGTCCTTCAAGAATGTCATTTTCTTACGGATTTTGTTACCTTCTTCGTCTAATTCCATCAAACCTTTAATAACCCTGACAATCTCCCCTCGACTAATTAAACCATTTTTGTTGATAGATGGCCTCAATGCCACTTTTAAATCTTCAACTAACATTACTGCATTCAACCTCTGCTCAGCATAAAGCGGCCAAGCAATTAGAAGCACTCCATACACAACACTCTCTAAAACCGAGTTCCAACCACAATGCATCATAAACCCTCCCGTAGACTCATGGCTCAAGATCTTAACTAAGCCCCTCCCTTTGGTCCTAGTTAGAAACCCTTCAGGCAAAAAATCTAGAGGATCCTTCTTATTTTCAGAACCAAAAAAGGTTCCATTAGCAACTGTATCATTTGGACTCTTCAAAACCCACAAAAACCTTTGCTCACTCATCTCCAAACCATAAGCAAGCTCACTTATCTGAGCATAAGAGAGGGTCCCACCACTCCCGAACGAAACAAATAACACCGAGCCACGTGGCTGCTGGTCCAACCACTTCAAACACTCTAATCCATCCTCCTCCTCCTCACGTGACCCACTCTGAAGACTCTGGCCCACAAGCGGCCCAACCGGATAAACCGTGGGCTTTCCCGGTTCAGCCTCTTGTAGGGCTTTAAAAGCACCCTCCTCTAACTCCTTAAAGCTATTTACCAAAATACCCGCAGCTAAATTAAACCTCTTAATCTGATGAAGCATCCCTTTGTAAGCATTACCCTTCCTATCTTGAACCGGGTCCGGAAGATCCCTCCCATGAACCGGAAACATTAAAACCAGGTATCCTCACCGGTTCAACCATACCCCTAAACTCACCCAAAACATGATCATCCAACTCAGGAAAAACCCGAGAAAAAGAGAGCGCCATGGCAGTAGTAGGGAAGAACATGCAAGGCCGGAGACCGAACTCGGGGCACACGTCGAAGGCGTCAGTCCCAAAGAGGTCGACAACGAGGACCGCCAGTCGGTGAGCCCCGGAAAGGGCATGAAGGCGGTCCCTCAGGGCAGGTAGGGACCTTGCTAGTGTAAGGGGAATCACAGTCTCAATCTTCGTGTCCGCGGGCAGGTCGTCGAGGGTGACCGGGGGAAGGAAGAAGGAGTCTGCATGGGCCTCGGGCAGCTCCTCGAGGACGGCCCGTTGGGCCTGGGATGGTGGGCCGAGGGTGGGGATGATGAAGGAGAGAGTGAAATAGTAGGAGTTTATTAAGCGAGTGGCGAGTTGGACAAGAGGAATGAGATGGCCCATTCCTGGTGTAGGAACAATGACTATATGAGGTGGTTTTTGTTGCTGTGCCATTGCCATGTGATGAATTTTTTTTTTTTTTTTTTGGTGATAATTTGGTGAATGTGATGATATTACTTCAGAGGGTTACATGTATGTATTATATAGAAATGTGTTTGGACAATGGAGTTTGAAGGATCCAAAGAGATTTTTTTATTTTTTTTGAGGGGAAGGGATCCAAAGTGATGGTTTAACTTGTTTGAGAAACAAATTATTTTTTTTTTCGTTGTGATTTTGGAAGTTTGCTTTTTTTTTTTTTTGCAGTGTGCTAGCTAGAGATTTGTGAACTTTCTTGGTAGCAGATCAACTGAGTTTGTTTTGCGTGCGCTTAGGCAGGCTAAGGCCAAAGAGTGGTGGATGGGGACCAAGGGATATGTATTGGCGGATCTAGAAATCCAAGAGGTTTTTTTTTTTTTTTTTTTCGAGGGAAAAATAATTTTATTTATAATAATAAGTCATATGGTATCTTCAAACAAACGAAATCCAAATCAACAAGGTGTAATTCTAAAACATCGGATAATATTTAAGTAATAAAGCTACTTAGTATGGTAGATTCGACGATTTTGAGTGGTCTCCTCCTTTCAATTATTGTTTTTCATATGACAATCTTTTTGCGGAGGCCCTATCACTATAACTTTGTTAAATGAGCAAACCTGACATCGTAGAAAGCTTCTTAAAGGAGAAGATTTGTAGTACCGCTAGCACTGTTCATCCGGTCCAAACCCGGACCGGACCGGATCATTTCCACCTAAATCTCAGCGTTTAAGACCGGACCGGTCGTGAGCGGTCTCCGACCGGACCACATAAAACCCGGTCTAGGACCGGACCCGTCAGACCTCAGCGCTGATCTGATTGAAGCAGTTGTGTGAGAACGGAGGTGGGGAATTGCGTTGCGTAGGATTGTAGAAACAGTTTCACATGCAAAAAAAGCATCAAGCAAAAGCAATTAAACAAACCACCATATAGATTGCAAAAAAAGAAACAAACCACCATATACATGTCATGATTTGGACAGGAGAGAGAGATGGAGAGAACTGGAGAGAGAGTAAAATGAAACTGAGAAAAATGGAAAAAAAAAAAAAACACAATTTTCGTTTTTCCTTTAATAAATAAAATCAGCTTTCAAAAAAAAAAAAGGAAAAATCTTGTTGGTGTCCTTGTGTTTAAGGTTTTTTCAAATGGTGCCCAAAGCTTTTTTAAAATCCAAGTGGTGCCCCTTTATTTTTGACCATCTTTCCTCCGTGACCATTTCTAATCGTCCGTGAAGTTTGGTGTTAACGTAATGACATGCCATTTTTATTTATTTTTTTTAACTTTCTTCTTTCATTTTTTTTCCTCTTTTTTTTTTTTCTCTTTCTTCCTTCTTCATCACATCTGTCACCACTCACCAGTCACTAGCCTATTGCCGTTGCCTCCGTTGCATCTCTGTCACTAGAAGGGAAAGGGAGCAATGAACATGCAATGAAAGCCATGAGAGGAGACAAAGGGGATATCAATTCTTACTCAACTTAAAAAATATCAAAATGGCATTTCAGGTGCCCATTAAATGAATCTAAGGCTGGTTTTTTTAGCAGTGAGGATTTGATAAAGCATTAGGCAATTAGATTCTCAATTTGATTCCTTCACAAACGTTTACTTGATTCATCATCGGAAAAACAAGGAAATAGTCGTGTAGTCTCATTTTGAGTAATTGTAGATATCTAGGTGCGAAAGAATAATAAAAAATGACAAAGGATTTTGGTGGCAATGAATAATCCACAACATACCCATCAGCAATAACAAGATTCAACTGAGTATCAATGGATTTGTTGATAAATCAATTTCTTGACGTGGGTTAGGGATTGGTTGAATTTGAGAGATTTTGAGCAGTGTCAGTGAATGTAGATTATTGGATTTGTGATTATTGGGAAAAACTGGATTTCTGGGTGTTCGGTGGAGAGAGAAAGGGGATTAGAGAGAGCGGTGGTGTTTGATTGAAGTTGTGCAAAGATGGTTGAAACATAGGGAGAGAGGAGCTGACGTGGAGGTGGAGCCTACAATGGCGATTGTTTGAACGGAGTCGAGGAGGGACAGGAGATCGTGAATTCGTGATGGTGATGGTGGCGATGATGGAGGTGATGGTGCCGTTAATGGAAGGAAGGAGAAAGGAAGAAATAATGGGAACCTATCAATATAAAAGAAAAGGAAAAAGAAAATCTAGACCAAGTTAACACTTCAATTAACGACTAGACAAGAATTGGTCACGGTACAAATTTATCAAAGAATAAAGGGGCATCATCTGGATTTTAAAAAAGCTTTGGACACCACTTAAAATAGTTGTGAACACAAGAGCACCAATAAGATTTTCCCAAAAAAAAAACAGATCAGTCCGGTCTCCGGTCTCGATCGGACCGGACCAAAGACCGGTTGCCAACACCAAAAAAGCGGACCGAAAATATGTGGTCCAGTCAGAACTCCGGTCTGGACCGGTCGATGAACAGTGCTAAGTACCGCCATGCGAATAAGGAAACAGAAAATAAGCAGTACTCTCACAAAAGGAGAGATAATCATATCCAAAAATTGGGACAAACTAAATTCCTGTTCTTTTCGTCGTTTCCATGCGGCATTCCGTTCCGTTCTGCGTCGCATTCTGTACTTCATTTTGTCTCACATATTTTTGAATTATTCGCACTGCGCCGTTCCGTTCCGTTCCTCACCGTCTCGCACCATTCCGTTGAAAAGAACAGAGCCTAACTCTCACAGAAAAAGAGATTGATTCTATTCCAACCAACGTAACTAAAAAACTAAATAAGACGAAGAAACTGAAAAGTTGGGGCTTACCATCAACGAAGCAGCCCTTAGATCATAAAAGTAGAGTTAGGATTTTTTTGGCAGAAAAAGGGAGTTGAATTTCCACAAATTGAAAAATAAGAGAGATCCAATAATAGAGGGTAAAAACTAAATTATTAGAGTATTTCAGCAATAATTAAAATAATTAAAAAAAATAGAGTATATAACAAAATTTTCCGAAAAAGCTAGGTATTTACTGCACTAGATCCGCGTCTGCGGGTATGTACGTATATATATTGTATCGGTGTTTGTGCAGATGTATATTATAAGAACCAAATTATGTTTTGACATAGTGATTAAAGCTAAAGTGTTTTAGCAACATTAGATTGCATATTCGGATCCTATCTTCCATACACATTTGTGCCTCTTCTAAAGTTCTAAACCAGAAAATGAAAGTGTAGTGTAGTAGGCTGTAGCACCCCTCACCCAGAGCAAAAAGAGTGTAGTAGCACAGTAGCAGCACCCAACGTTGAAGTGTATGTGTGCTCCTTACGGGTGGACCAATTTTCATGTTCTGAGGCTTTAATCAAGTCCAACTTTTGAGTTTTGACTTTTGAGAGAGCAATTTAAAGCTTCGGGGCTCTCTGCATAGTGCCTACTGTCAGCAGCTCTGTTCCCACTTCCCCCTCATTCTTCTCCTCCCTGCCTAGAGCCTTGTATGATGGATTTGTCATTTTTATAGCCACCATAATAATTTAATACCCACTAATCTTAATCATCACAAAAAAAATCGGGTAAAACTAACTTTGTATTTCGTAATGATCGATTAAGATTCACTTTCAGTTTCTTAGATTGACATTTTAATTTCAGTTTCGTATTTACCAATTATAATATCAATTACATGAATTGATGAGCTTAATTGCACTTAATTCTCTAAGCTTTTCCATTTTTTAAAATGTTTTAGTTGGATGTTACTGTATGATATTGAAATGAAAGCTAATTGACGCAAAAAGTATAAGAGCATGTATGGTCTAATTTGTTTCTAGCTTCTACTTTTTCTCCTATTTTCTCTCACAAACACCTCTATTTTTCTCCTCACCACCCATTTTCAACTTTGAAAAACCTTAAAACACCCTCCTGAACCCCTAAAAGCCCCAAAAATAAAAGCACTTAATTGGAGCTTTTGCTTTTGAATATCTCAAGGAGGTGTTTTGAGCTTCTTGGAAGCGAAAAATGCCAAAATGGAAGTGAGGAGGAGGTGGAATGAGAGGTTTGTGAGGAAAAATAGGAGGAAAAGTAGAAACTACTCACAACCTAGGTCAAACACCACCTAAATCAGTTACGAGTCACCACTATTTAAGATTGACATTTTCACCTAAGGACTCTTTTTATATCTTTACTTCTCTAACCAGGAACAGTTATACCATTCTGGCATGTCATTGTTGTTTGACCTTTCGAGCATTAGGGCAAAATGGGTCCTTCATATGTACTCCTTTTTTTCCTTTAATAGAAACAAATAGGATGAGAGTTCAACATCACAAATGCAAAAGTAGCATTATATCAAAAGCAGAAGAAATAATGGAGTACAATGTAGACTTGCTCTTTTAGGGTGCTATCACTGGTCCTACAACTTCAATGAGGATGGATGAGTACAACGTACAGAGATTTATAGATTGTTGAACTTGTAGAATCAGTTACAATTATCAGCTGTCATCGATTTACTCGAACAGCTTCTGAGATCAAGAGTTCCATCAGGACATCTTCTGATTTTATGTTCAGGTGGAAGCACTGATTTCTGCATGCAGCTTACCCACTTCCGTCGAGCTGCCCATGAGAAAGGAGGTGTGCCATGTATTGCTGCCGCCAAATAAAACACAATGATTGACTCAACATCAAACAACTTTCATGGCACTGATAAACTACAAAATGTAATAAGTCAACAATACCAACAATTTTTCTGGATACAATTGCCCATATTCACATCACACCCTTTCCCCCCCCCCCCCCCCCACCAGTCCAGCAAAAGCAAAACATAATAAATCAAAATGAAATTCTAAATTCAAGTCAATAACGACGAGCTTGTAGCTCAACAGCATTGTAGTCTTGTCGAGACCTTTCCAACAGGTCCCGGATTTCACCCTTGTAACAACGGGTTTCGTGGGGGGGGGGGTCACAACCAGCTGTTGATTATGTAATGGGCCTATGGTTCGGGTTCATTGTCATTTTAATAATAAATAACAATTGCAAGTCAAAGTGACTGCAGAATGTTGGGTAATTACAAGGTAGAAACAAGTTGAAGGTTAGGCTGATTACTTGAAGGCTGCAGATTTGTTTGCTCGTCAAGATACAAAGATGAACATAAGATAAACTTGAAGACTGCAGTTACATAACATTGAGTGGGACTTGGAACAAAAACCAATATCCAGAACAGAGCAATTACCACAAACCACAATGTTTATTTCCAAAAACAAAATAACTACAAAATGTTTGTATTAATGAAATTGAAACCACAATTAGACCCTATGAGGACAAATCCTCCAAAATAAAGATATCAGTGAGGGACACTCCCTTCAAAGCCTAGCCGAATTAGCTCATTCCAAAGCCAAATACACCACCTGTCCTTGCTGCCAGCTATATGATGAGACAACACATCATATTTTGAAAATTTGCATGTCTTCCACTGATATTTGGACTCAAATACCTCGTCCTGACACCTTCTATATTTCTGACCCTCTGGATTTGTTTGATTTAAACTTGAAGAGTAAGCTTAACCATCCCCTGGGTCTGCCTTGGAACCTGATTTTTGGATTTTGCATATGGCATAGGAAGAAAAGAAACAATGTGGTGTTTGGTAACCTAACCCCTGTCCTCACCTAGTCACCTCGCCCACAAACAAATCATTGCAGCCTCTTGGAAATTCTTTGCACTCAAGAACAACCCTTACATAACCTCGCAGAAAACCACAAACTACCTTTCTTGGTCTCCTCGAAAACTCGGCTGGCTCAGGCTCAACACGAATCGGTCTAAGTATGGTCTTATTAATCATGCACCTTGTGCAGGATTGTTTAGAGATGAGCAGGGTAGATGGATACTCAGTTACCAAAGAAGTCTTGGCCATATGGAAGCTCTTCTTGCTGAATTATGGGGAGAAAAACTGGGACTGCAGGAAGCTATTGACAGAGGACGGAAGAAGATTGGCTATATAAGAACTCCATGACAGCTATTTTATTACTAACAAAGAACTCACTGCACAAGAACAAGCTGCCCATGTTGTCAATCAATGCAGGGAGCTAATGCACGCGCTGGACGAATGGAAGAGGATGCTAACAGGGAGAGGATCTACTAGCTAGAGAGGCTTAATAATAATCAGGACTATTTTAGAATTACTCTTTTTAGTTACCTAGAAACTCTGCGAGACTAACTTACCAATCTGAGTTTACAGGAATTATGTTTCCTCTGTTTGTAATATCAACTAGTAGTGCCTTTCGCACCACACCATCCCAGCCAGTTCTCAAGTGGCTTGCTATTCCTGTTGAAAATCCTAGACTCCCACTCCAACCCAATGCACAGAAGCCTGCCAAAACAGCACACTGCCACAAACCTTATGCTCATAGCCCCTCCCCAATCCAACAAATTTGGACCTGAAGTGTTGAACAATTGTAGCAGGGAAAACAAAACGCCATCTCCCCAATACTAAGCACTTGCTCAGTAAAGTCCAAGCAAAGTTACTTACTACCATATGCCAAAATGTTCTCCTATAGAATTTTTATATGAATGCAGGTACAGGATACAAATAGACACAAAAAGCGCATTAACCATGGGGAGTTCTTATCTAGACTTTAGATTTGACAGAACTTTTGTTTGTCATGGAATCTGAAGAACGCCATCACCAGTGCTAACCAAAGATGAGCAAGAAGGAAAAGGAAAAGGAAAAGGAAAAGAAACAGAAGGGGAATATCCACATTCCCTCTACAAACCCTGACAAAGGGAACAGTGGGGATGGTTATAAAAGGACTGATAGTTCCAGAGAAGTCATCTATGAATAGAAGAAAGAAACATCCCCATATCCCACACCTTGACGAATAGTACAGTGGGGTACCCAGAAATTTTGCCAGTAATCCTCACCAAGCATATTAATCTGCCTCTGTTGAGAAAGGCCAAACAGCTTCCAACAAGGCTTCTTTGAAACCAGAACTCTTTCTCAGGTGCTTTGAGCTGAGAACAATCCATTAGTGACAAAGATCTACTTGAAAGTCATTATTCCTATGGTGCATTTAGTCATTCTAATTGTGAAATGAAGGACTTTCAAAAGCAATATTCAATCATAATCTTCATCATTCAACTTCAGTAAATCGAAGTGCTAGTATCTAATCGTTCACTTGCCTTAGGTTGGAAAGCGCAAATTTTTAAGGGGACTACTATATTTCCTGATCTACTTTGGGATAGGGTCACTTAGCTTCCTTATGGTCTAGGGGCCGCTGGGGTATTTAGGAGCTGTAGTATTTCACAGATACAAATACATTGGGCTGACTGTAAACAGTTCTTTGGCTTCTGGAGAGGACTGCTTGTAATCTCGTGCTGTATTTCTGAATTATTATTAACATAGTTTTTCTTTATCCCAAAAAAGAATATCCTTTACTTAGCACCACTGCACCAGTATGGTGTGAGTGTGTGTATGTGTTGGCAAAACAACCTGGGGTTGGCGATGACTTATACCCTAGCTAGAAGGGTATCTTAATTTTAACTTCTTGAGAAAAGCAATAGAGGTAAAGCAGACTGATTTAAAAGCACCATAGATGTGTATAGAACTTACTGACTGATATGCGTATGGTGATTTCCCTTGCCGCTCAAAATGTTTAGCCATAATACAAAACTCAATTGGTCCCCAATCTTCGACTTCAAAGCAATTGCCCAGTGCAGCTTTATATAGCTAGCAAATCACAATTTCAAATCAATACCAGATGATCAAATCTCGAATCATCAACAGGTAGCCACAAGAAGAACAATAAGCACAGGTGTTCTCACCTTTGCAGTGTCAGTTAGCAGTTCTGTTCCTGCAGGATAAGATGCATAACATTGATCACCTCTAGAATAGCCAGCTCTGGTGCTGCAGTGTCAGTATAAAATCAGCATTGCAACAGCATATCATTTTGTAGTTCAGCTTTTCAAACTATATTCTTTAGCAACCTTGAGGACTTACGTATTGTTGTTATAAGCGTAACTTAATATTGATACAAAGCAATAAAATCCACCATAGGAGACCACCCGTCGAAACTTTTGAATCTTTAATATCTCATACCACGCATCCAAAAGCCTCATGATAAGAACCCCTCTTCTCTTTATCCAATGACACCACTCAGAGACAGTAGAAGCACAAAATCTGGAGGACAATTCTACATTCATGCGATCAGAGAAGAAAATCTAGCAGTAGAACTTTACAAGATAGGTGATTAAGACAAGAAAGACTAAATTAATAAGCAAAACGAAGTCCTAAATGGCAATCCAAACAAACAAAGGATATCCTTGGGCAAAGTAAACTACTTAACACACACGTCATCCATCACAGACACATTGCAATGTAGATGAAACTCTCCAAAAGACCTCCAACATTCTACCTAAGAAAAGCAAGCTAACAAATAAACAGCTGAAATGCGTCAGGTAAGGAATATACATGAATAAACAAACAACAAGCACAAGATAGAATTTATAGCAAGATTGATAGAGCTATGAGGAATGACCAATGGAAGTTTAGTAATGGGGAAGTACTGTGGAAGCTTTTCGGCTAGGGGTGTAATTTAGTGCAGCCGGCTCGATGAGCCATCGGGCCCAACTCGGTCAATGCAGGTCAAACAAAACTCAAGCCGGCTTGAATGCTTTCTGAGCCGATCCTGAGCCTACTATGGATCGGCTCATTTGGCTCGGTTTACTTGAACTTCCCGCTATTTGGATGAGAGCATAAAAGACTTATAGAAAATCATCAGTATTATAGGGTTGTCCTCATTTTATAATTTGCTAGGAAATTTGATAGTAATATACAATTGCAAACAATTTAAATTGATCCGAGGTGAGAGCCCTGAGCCTTATAATTTTCGGTTGGGCAAGCTTCGAGCGTAGCCTGAGCCAGACTATCAAACCAAGCCAAGCTTCTAGCCTGCCTAACTTGGGATCGGCTCGGAATCTCGGGTACACCCTAGTGGGAGCTATTGGTATTCTTGGGATCCTATTGCAGTTATCATTTCATTTTTTGATGGGGCTACTACGAATGCCCATGCAAAACGCGTACCATGGGAGAATCCAGTAGTGTCGCAGGTCTCAGGAGCTAGGTGGTGCTGCAATGCCTCAAGAATGGAATTCTAAGGGGTTAACGAATGAGGAACTACAGAGTACTCGACGACTGATTCTAAACAGAAATCCAGTACCGGAAGAGATTGGGCATGTCAATCATAGTTACTTCTTGCTCTGATAAGACATGGCCAAACTCACACAACAAATTATTAACTTGCATGCCCTACCTGGCAAGAGATTCACCAGTGAGGATGACATTAAGCAGAAGTATAGCACTTCCACAAAAGCTTGCTGCAAAATTCAGCTTCTGAGTTGCCTATGATAGACATTCAAGAAACGAGGAAAGGCTACATTTTTGAGCACAGAACAACTACTCTATTTGTGCAGACCTGTTGAGTACAAGAAAGTATACAGTACTTTATCAGGTGACTTTAAAGCTTCTAAAGTTTATGGCTATAGTGCTCTGTGCTTCAAAAGGGCCTGGCCTGTACTCAAATCTCAAAAAAGAGGTATGTGATGCTATCCTAGAGTTTTTTTCCTTCAGGTACATGATGAGGCCAATTCACTGCATATCTACTGCTCCAATTCCTTAAGTGGTTATACCTTCTGGGCCTCTGGCTTCTAAAAAGATTTTACGCCTGTGTCCTCCTACTTAGCACTTCATATAAAATCACTAGTTAGACCTTGACTAGTAGCCTTGAGTATTTGATTAACTCTTTATTCGATGGTAGTGATATGGCTTTTCTAGGCTTGTAGCAGTGACGGTTATCTCATAAGGCTTAAGGTTTATAGTAAACACATTTCTCCTCGATTTATGATAAAAGTTTACCTCCACCAGGCATATGGCTTGGTGGGCATAGGGTTTCATACTATATTTGTAGATTAGCATTACATGTTACATAGTGCCGACAAATGGAACACCTACTCAATAATGTCAGCATAAGCAGTTGAGACTAGAGACAAAGAGATCCAGGGGCCTGCAAATGATTTGCTTCTCTTTAGGTAGAGATTTTGGGCTTGCTTCCTCATGTTCCCCCAAGCATCAAGGTTGTTTGCAACTTCACAAAACTTCAGTGTAAATTAGGGGTGTCCAATGACACTCTGATAAAGATTGGCAGCGGAATGCGAGTACTAGAGTAGGGCTATGATACCAATTTGGTAGCGATCAGGAAGAGGGAGGGAAAACCGAAAGAAAAGGAGGAAAATAAGGAACAATCAGAAGGGAGAACTAAAGAAAGGACTTAGAAGTGGGTTTGTGCCTAGTTCCACTTTCCGGTGAGCAGTTTCCATTGCAAATACTGAAGGGTGCCTCAGACTCTTCATAGAAGGTAAGCTTGAGTCGCCTTCTGATGCAAATAAATGGAACAGTATAGATGTCCGCATGGAATGAAGTTAGGGCTAGATAGTTTTCCAGCTGTTTTGAGGCAGTAACCATTACTAATCACAAATGACAGAACAAAATATGACAAAATACAGTTTTTGCCTCCCTTCAGCTGGGACAAGATGAACGACTTCTTATTGACCAAGGTATGCTACAAAGAGCAAGGAAAAGGGCATTGCTACTGCGAACTCAGCAACTAGGTTACTCTATGTAGCTAGTTTCGTTTCTACAGCAAAATCTCAAGAGAGAGCTTGATGAGAAAAATTAATGCACATTAGAATACCAAATACCACTTTCTAACAATTGAGTACTTCGGGCACTGAAACATCACTGAACTATCATAGTAATTGAATGTGTATGAGTATATCAATAAGCCTCTATGATAAATCAATATGCGCCTTCTAGTAATCGGCACGAAGTCAAGGGAGCTCTCGGAAAAGGCCTATCCCTAACTCCCTACTATCATGGTGAGGCTAATCAAGAACCAAAAGTGTCAATCAATACACACACAAAATCACCAGCTTTTGATGAAACTTATATATGTTAAAGGGGTACAAACTTACAACCATACAACCAATTGAAACCAAGCGTAAAGTATCATCCGATTAGAAGCACTGATTGAGTAATTTAAGCAAATCCATGTTCCATTTCATGAACAAGCATATAAGGTCAAAAGAGATATCTTGATATACCATGCCAACAACACATAATTAAATTGAACATAGTATCAATATCACTTAGGGTCCAAATATATAGGGTTTAAGCAGTACAAACTGTTGCTGACAGAAAGAGAACCTAAATTACTTATCCTATAGAACATGAAAGTCTCTCACATGGGCATTTTATCGAACACCTTCTATGCATTGTCTAAATCACTCATGTAGGAAAACTAAAACTAAAGCTTAAAACTTAAAACCCATGTTCCTTGACACAAAAATGAGAGCATATAGCATAAATAAGGAGAATTAAATCAAAAGGAAATAAGCCAAACTTACAAGAAGAGAAAACGGAGATGTTGGTACTTGGGTAGTTTCCAGTGAAAGGTGGACTGAAGAGAGAGAAAATAGAGGAAGACCTTCAGGGTTATGCACAAATTGTCTGAAGTGAACTGAACTGTGATCCCTGTCACTCCTAAAGCATTTCGATTGCTTATCAATGGCCGAAAGTTAATCCGCCGTGGAAAACACACGAACTCTGGAAAATGTTTGGCTTCACAATTCCAAAAGGTGATACTAAATACCGCACCCCAAATTAAATAATACCACACCCTAAATATTACAATTCTTAAAATACCCTTCAAGATTGAAAAAGTAAAACAACCACCTTCTCCGTCCACGAGCTACCAAACCTCCACACCCAGACACCCTGCTCAGAAATCTTTAGGGACACCTCCACTAGCCACCACCCCAGTAGCGAATGCAGAAATTATAAATTCACTGGGGGCACAATAATATTTAGTACTTATACAAAATAAGATTAAAATCAATAAAATATACTCCTTCCGTCTCGTGATTATACTGTTATTTGCTTTTTAAAGGTCAAACTTTGTAAATTTTGACCATTAATTTATGAAAAAAATATAAAAAATTGACTAATTATTTTATTTATAAATTCAAAAATCACTTAATAATATATATCGTTCTAATTCGAAAGTAACAATAATGACAATACATGAAAATACATAACTCATTTCAGATATTTGACAATATGAATTCAAAAACGCTCAATTAACTTAACATTTTAAACTATTTTTTAATTAATTTTGATGATCATGATTAAAACCAATTCAACCCAACCCAATGTTGGATTTGCCCTATGAACTAATCATAATAAGAATTATTAATTGCATTATTGGTTGGACTATGGAAACCGATCTTTACTTAATATGGGTAATCATAATGTTTTGCTAGAAACCAATTACGGTTTGTGGGTCCTAAAAGAGTTTTGGACTCACTGCCAGATTAAGTAAACCAGCAGGGTCGCACACTTAACAGGCTCGTTTTATTAGAAGGGTCTAATTCGGATTAGGCCCATCACACGCTTAACCTACTCAGACCTCCTGACTCCCTATATATATCGTGACTCATGATCAGTTAGGGTTACATGTGATAATCAGTTTTCACGAAACCCTAACTGTGTGTCATTAGAGTAAGGAGAGAACGGAGGTTGTGAACAGGATCGTTGTACTAGCATACTGACGTGTGGATTCGAGTCTGTGTGTGGATACCAGTTGAGGCACGACATCTAACGTGTTCATCCATACCCAACCACTGTTCATCCAACTAGCGACCAATGAGTGAGGTAGGATTTCGATTTGATATTTAATTATAGTAATCACATGTTTTTCTGGGTTAATCGAATTTCTATTATGCATGTATGATCATGTTAGTGGTTAGAAATTCCTTCAGTGGTATCAGAGCTGCTTGTGTTTTACTGTTTTCGAATATATGATATATGGTAGATATATGAGTAAGTTCGAAATCATAATATGTATATAATATGTTTATGTGTGATTCGTTTTCTGTTTTTCTAATATTCGGATTTGAGCATGTTAGTATTTATCTATCTATGAAAGCATGTCTGTATGAATAGTTCATATGTTTAGATTCGTATATTACAAATAGCATGTTGTTTGAATGCAAGTTGTTGTAATTCTGTATGCTACTGTTTGACGAATTCACATAGATAAACTAGGGCAAAACCCTAAAATATGGTAATACGATTAGCCTAGGGTTCACGATTAATGAGATTAATCGTGGCAGTTTTCCCACTAAACGAAATTGAGAATTCTGTTTAGGTTTCGGGGCGCTGCCCCTTGCACCCCGCAAGGGGGCGCCGCCTCCTTGACCCCTGCATGGATCCACTTGTTTGTGCGAATGATGTTTTATTTTTTTATGCCATTACAAATCTTTGATGTTTGATATATGATATCTTAGTTCACATGATGTTGAATGGTATGGTATGGTGAATAGTATTGCCCATAATTTTATTTTGGTTTTAAATACGACCTGCGTGTCGTTTATTTGAATGTAATTATTAAATACGACCTGCGTGTCGTTACTTTGAATGTAATAATTAGATTATGGCTAGGTAGTAGTGTAACTTTTATGATATAGTTGATTGTAAAATCAAGCTCATGAAGGTCAAAGGATATCATGGAGATGACCATCCAGCTACTATATGGAAGAAGCAAAGTGTGGAGATTAGATCACCATAGCTTAGGGGGCCATACTATATCACATGTGTTATTATTTATGCTTCCGCTTATTTACTGTTGATTATATTTATTGTTATGTTTGCATGAAACTCAACTCCATATAATCAATCACATCCCTTAGTAATATTAAGTTAACTTGATGCCTTTCCAATATAATACACCTATTAGGACTTGGTTCATTAAAATGTGTCTGCCAAAGTAGAGCATCCTTAATTACTGAAGTCTGTTAGGATGAGTAACAGTTACCCATATGTATAAATTGGTTTACTTAATAAGGTTATCAAAACAGTTTTGGGCCTTACGGCATAGAGTTGGGAGCCGGGACATATGATGTCATTCCAACAACCAGGAGTTGTATAGGATACAATTAGTAAAGAGTTACTTACCTAAATAACTAAGTGTAAAGTGATAAGCCAAAGCTTACTTGATACTTAGGAAATATGGATCTTGGCTCCACTATATTTTATAGGGATATCTGTCACATTAATATAGTGGATTTATTTTGTTAAATTGTTAACGAAATGTTTATGAAGTAAGTCACTAAAATCTTTATACATTTGTTGTAGATAATGTCAAACCCTACACCATCACACTCATTTTCATTGCGATCCGTCCTTGAGAAGGACAAACTGAATGGAACCAATTTCTTGGACTGGTATCGAAACTTGAGAATTGTTCTCAAAAAAGAAAAAGGAATATATCCTTGAGAAACCAGTCCCCAAGAAGGCTCCTGCTACCAATGCTCCTCATGCTGAGAGGAATGCTTATCAGAAGCTCAAAGATGATTCAATTGATGTCAGTTGTCTCATGCTGGCAATCATGAATTCTGAGCTTCGGTAGTGATATGAAAGTATAGAGGCTTATGAGATGATTGAGAGCCTGAAAGAAATGTTTCAGGAGCAAGCACGAACTGAGAGGTTTAACACTGTGAGTGACTTGGTTAAGTGCAAGATGGGGAAAGGAAGTTCAGTTAGTCCTCATGTAATCAAGATGATTGGTTATGTTGAGTACTTGGAAAAACTGGGCTCCCCAATGGGCAAAGAATTGGCCACTACTATCATCTTAGCGTCATTGACTAATGATTATGATACTTTTGTTATGAACTATAATATGCATAATCTTAACAAGTCCTTGGTTGAGCTGCATGCATGGGATGCTCAAAAACTGCTGAGCAAAACGTCAAGAAGGACCCAACTCCCAGTGCTCTAATGGTTAGAAAAGGGGGCCAGTTTAAGGAACATGGTCAAGCTAAGGACAAGGGAAAGGCTATAACGAACGGTCCGATTGTGAATTAACCCAAAGGAAAGCCTAAGTTCAAACCCTCGTCTGGTCCTAACGATGAAACCAAGTGCTTCTACTGCAATGAGCTTGGGCATTGGAAGAGAAATTGCAAGAAATATCTGAAGAAGAATAAGGGAAGTGTTCCTTCAACTTCAGGTAAATGTTATGTTATAGAAGTAAATGTATTTACTTCCTCAAATTCTACTTCGTGGGTATTAGATACCGGATGTGGTGCTCACATTTGTGCAAATGTGCAGGGACTAAAGAGAAGTAGGAATTTGGCGAAAGGTGAAGTGGACCTACGCGTTGGAAATGGAGCAAGACTTGCTGCGTTATCTGTAGGAACATTTTATTTAAGTTTGCCATCTGGTTGGTCTTAGAACTAAATAATTGTTATTATGTACCTGCCATTAGCAGGAATATTATTTCTGTTTCAGTTTTGGACTTGGAAGATTTTGTCTTTGTGATTAAGAACAAATGTTGTTCCTTTTATAAAGATGATATATTTTATGGTAGCGGTCCAATGAAGAATGACCTTTATGTTCTAGACCTTAAAATTCCAGTATATAACATAACTACTAAGAGGCTCAAATCAAATGACTCTAACCCAACTTACCTTTGGCATTGTCGTCTTGGACATATAAACGAGAAGCGTGTTCAAAAGTTCCATAATGATGGACTTTTAAACTCATTTGACTTTGAGTCATTTGAGACATGTGAGTGTTGTTTATTAGGGAAGATGACTAAAGCACCTTTCACTGGTCACTTTGAAGGATCAGAGCAAGTGATTTATTAGGCCTCATACATACTGATGTATGCGGACCATTAAGCACAGTTGCTAGAGGAGGTTACCACTACTTCATTACCTTTACTGATGACTTCAGCAAGTATGGTTATGTCTACTTGATGAGGCATAAATCTGAATCCTTTGAAAAGTTCAGGGAGTATCAGAATGAAGTAAATAATCAACTTGGAAAAAAGATTAAAGCCCTTCGATCAGATGGAGGGGGTGAGTATCTAAGCCAAGAGTTCGATAGTCATTTGAAAGATTGTGGAATTGTTTCACAACTCACCCCTCCAGGTACACCACAATGGAATGGTGTATCGGAGAGGAGAAATCGAGCTTTGTTAGACATGGTTCGATCAATGATGAGCCTTACTAGTCTTCCAATATCTTTTTGGGGATATGCTCTTGAGACAGTCGCGTTCACACTTAACAAGAGTCCATCAAAATCAGTAGAAAAGACACCATTTGAGAAATGGACGGGAAAAGTTCCCAGCTTGACTTTTCTAAAGATTTGGGGTTGTGAAGCTTATGTAAAATGTTTACTTTCTGATAAGCTTGGACCTAAATCTGATAAATGCTTCTTTGTGGGATATCCTAAAGAAACTAAAGGCTATTACTTTTACCATCCCACCGACAACAAAGTGTTTGTAGCTCCTCACGGTGTCTTCTTAGAAAGAGAGTTTCTTTCTAAAGGAACCAGTGGGAGTAAAGTCCAACTCAAAGAGGTTCGAGAGCCACAGGAGAGTACTCCAATAACTGAGGAGACTAAAAGTAGTTTACAAGATGTTGTAGTAGCTACACCTATGGCACCATCCCCTCGTAGGTCTGAAAGAGTGCGCTGAGAACCCATTAGATATGGTTTCTTGGTGACTGAACATCGTCATATATTATTAATAGAGGATGACGAGCCTACGACCTACACGGAAGCAATGATGGGCCCAGATTCCGACAAATGGCGTCAAGCCATGAAATCTGAAATGGATTCCATGTATGAAAACAAAGTATGGACTTTGGTAGACCCACCTGATGGCGTAAAAATCATTGAGTGTAAATGGGTTTTCAAGAAGAAAATTGACATTCATGGGAATGTTTATATATTCAAGGCACGGTTGGTGGCAAAGGGGTATAATCAAATTCATGGGATAAATTATGATGAAACCTTTTCGCCCGTCGCAATGCTTAAATCCATTAGGATACTCCTTGCCATTGCTGCATATTATGACTATGAGATATGGCAAATGGATGTGAAGACAACTTTCCTTAATGGAAACCTGGAATAGGATGTGTACATGACACAACCCGAGGGCTTCACATCACCAGGAGGAAAGGTATGCAAGCTTCAGCAATCTATTTATGGATTGAAGCAAGCATCCAGGAGTTGGAATCTTCGCTTCAATGAGGCAATCAAAGAGTTTGATTTCCTTAGATGTGAAGAAGAACCTTGTGTTTACAAGAAGGTTAGTGGGAGCGCTGTGGTGTTCTTGGTCTTATATGTGGACGACATATTACTGATAGAAAATGATATTCCTACACTTCAGTCAGTCAAGGCCTTTTTGGGAAAGTGTTTCTCAATGAAAGACATGGGAGAGGCAACCTATATCTTGGGGATTACGATCTATAGAGATAGATCAAAAGGGCTCTTGGGCTTAAGCCAGAGTACCTATATAGATAAGGTGTTGAAAAGGTTCAACATGCAAGATTCCAAGAAAGGTAATCTTCCCATGTCACATGGCATAACTCTTAGCAAGACTCAGTGTCCTTTGACACAAGATGTGCGAGATCGCATGAGTAGAATTCCTTATGCTTCTGCTACAGGTTCTATCATGTATGCCATGATGTGTACTCGTCCTGATGTTGCTTGTGCTTTGAGCATGACGAGGAGATACCAATCTAATCCAGGTGAAAGTCACTGGGTCGCAGTCAAGAGCATCCTAGAGTACTTAAGAAGGACTAAGGATGTGTTTCTTGTCTATGGTGGTGAAGAGGAACTCACTATAAGTGGTTACACTGATGCAAGCTTCCAAACGGATAAGGATGATTCCCGATCGCAGTCAGGATTTGTATTCATTCTGAATGGAGGAGCAGTTAGTTGTAAGAGTTCCAAACAAGATACAGTTGCTGATTCTACAACAGAAGTCGAGTATATTGTTGAACCTGAAGCAGCAAAAGAAGCAGTGTGGATTCGAAAGTTCATCATTGAACTTGGGGTGATACCTAATAGTTCGAATCCAATGGAACTTTATTGTGACAGTAATGGGGTCATTGCACTTGCGAAGGAGCCTAGAGATCATCAGAAAACTAGGCATATACTCAGACGTTAACATTTGATACGAAGCTTTGTACAAATGGGAGATGTCAAGGTGTGCAGAGTATCATCGGAGATGAACATTGATGATCCGCTGACTAAGCCTCTACCACAGGATAAGCATGAGCGTCATACAATTACACAAGGACTTAGATTCATGAATGATTGGTCTCTGTCCTAGTGGGAGGTTTATCTTGTGACTTATGTTCGATTTATTTATTACTGTCCCAATGAACAATTTATATGATGTAGATCATCAAGTATGTGACTTGATTGTGAGACTCTATTGTTATAAATATAATTATTCTAAATTGTCCGTAGTCAGTTATCATTATTTGTGGGAGTTTGATAACTATTGAGACTATCATGTGGATTGATTGATGACCAAGTTTCACAGGTCATAATTATGAGATATGAAATTGATCACATGGATAAATGTTAGAGAACATTGTATTGGACCGACCCATTTCAAAACATTGAAAGGATTGTTATATAAGTGTCATCAATGTTTTTCATATGCAACTTTTAATTTGATCCTTTGACCTGAGCTCACCATGGTTTCCTACATGATGTTTAGCATACCTTGATATTGTCAAACGTTAATCCTTAATCGGATGACTATAAAGATAATTAAATGATGTGTTGTATGTCATGCGGAGGAATGTGAGTGAGCAAGATGGGATTTGTCACTCTCATATAACGGGAGTAAGATATCTATGGGCCCCTCGATGAGTTTCAACTATGAAATGCATGGCCATGCTCAAATGGATTGAAAGTCAATCATTTGTTTTAAACAGTTAAACTGCGGAATCGAGAAAGTCATAATTTATATAGGGATGACACTACTCCTTCCTTATGGTCAATTTAGGTATCACATGACAAAGGGATCATCAGTGTATGATTAGCTATAGTGCAAGTGGGAGATTGTTGGATTTGCCCTATGAACTAATCATAATAAGAATTATTAATTGCATTATTGGTTGGACTATGGAAACCGATCTTTACTTAATATGGGTAATCGTAATGTTTTGCTAGAAACCAATTACGGTTTGTGGGCCTGAAAAGAGTTTTGGACTCACTGCCAGATTAAGTAAACTAGCAGGGTCGCACACTTCACAAGCTCGTTTTATTAGAAGGGTCTAATTCGGATTACGCCCATCACACACTTAACCTACTCAGACCTCCTGCCTCCCTATATATATCGTGACTCCTGATCAGTTAGGGTTACATGTGATAATCAGTTTTCACGAAACCCTAACTGTGTGTCATTAGAGTAAGGAGAGAACGGAGGTTGTGAACGGGATCGCTGTACTAGCATACTGACGTGTGGATTCGAGTCTGTGTGTGGATATCAGTTGAGGCACGACACCTGACGTGTTCATCCATACCCAACAACTGTTCATCCAACCAGCGACCAAGGAGTGAGGTAGGATTTCGATTTGATATTTAATTATAGTAATCACGTGTTTTTCTGGGTTAATCGAATTTCTATTATGCATGTATGATCATGTTAGTGGTTAGAAATTCCTTCACCCAAAATCTTATTGCTCTTTTTCTATGATAAACTTTTCAACTAAACCTAGTTACTAATGTGTAGTAACAAGAATTGGTAACATATATGCTATCAAAAAAAGAATTGATAACATATTAAACCTAATTAAGCAGAAATATTAAATAGGGATAATCATTTGGCACAATAATAATAATAATTTAAGTATAGTTTGTTTTCTAAAGTCTCTATTCATATCTTATGGTGGGCTGGGGACTTGGCGAAGATAGCCACTATTACTATTTTTGTATGTAATAAACATGTATTCTAGAGGTCCATAAGGTATGAGGGGCTGTGACAATGCACATTACCAAACTTACACCTTATTGCTACAGTCCAACTCACATGTTGGATTATTTTATTTCGTTCCTTTCTTATAGGAGTATATATTTTAGTAGTTTCATTAGCCCAGGTAAGAGTTGGGCTTGGGGGCACTGACTCAATTTGGGTGGGGGCACCAAGTTAAAGTTATAGCTTTTTCCTTTTGATTCATGGTTCAGCCGAGACTTCAGTGGGGTCCCATCCCCCCTCTCCCAATACCTTAGATCCGCCCCTGACCACCCCCTTCTCAGTTCCAAGCTTCCCACCTCCTGACCTCCATAGCTTTCAAGCTTTCAAGGAGAGCATTATTTTCAGATATAGAAGGTTGCACTTCAACAAGTATGCCTATGGTAGAAGTAGGCGCAGATGTGAAATATTTGCGCTCGATTGTGGCGTAGATGCGATGGAATGACGCCCAGTTATGGCGCAAGTCCCAAATTTATGGGCTCTTTATTTATTTTGTTCTGACATCAATCAAAGATTTTCCCAAGTAATATCTTCGTCAAATTGTCTTTGGCTGTTCATAACAATCTCTAGTAAGTAGTACAATAACTGATTAGATCTTAATACTTGAAAAACTTTTCTTTTTGTCTTATTGTCTCAATTCTCTCTCCTTCATCTTGATCTTTATTAATTTTATAATTGTGTGATGTTTCACATTTGTTCGTTAAGAATTGAACCAAATTATAATTGAACTAAATCTGGCTACAGACACAGCGTTTGAATGTACAAACCATAAAGCGTGGGACTTCTTAATGGTGGTGGTGATCGGTCGGCGACTCGGGGTGGGTAGTCTGGGGTTTAGATATTAAATTAGTATAAGGTTATTATTGGCTTTTTTTAATAAGGGTGCGGTATTGATTAAAAAGGGGTGCGTTATTAATGCGAACTGTTCCAAGGACCTTTTTTTTTTGGGGGGGGGGGGGCGATAGGAATTTTAGCATAATTAGGCTATGAGATATTTGACTAGTTTTTGTACGTGTTTATCTAAACGAATTGAACAAACAATTTTCATATTGAACATTTGAAAATTTCAATATAGTAGAAAAAAAAAATTATTGCAACAAAAAAAATTTGCCATTAAAAGATACTCCATCTTGATTCTCAAGCATTGTTGGAGATTTGTTGCAAACTTTGCTCAGTGCAAAGAAAATATTCACAAATATAAGTATAACTATAAGTAAATTATTTATTTGATACCATCCATTTTAAAATTCAAATAAATTAATAAAATTAAAATAATGTCGTGAAACTATTTGAGAGATAGAGAGTAGAGAGCAAAAGGGGTGACTTTATTATTCTCATATATATATATATGGTACAAGGGGAGTTAGGGTATTGCTAATCCTAATACAGAATACGGTAAATATCTCAGTAGAGTATCTCTATAATATACAGTGGCGGAGGTAGAAATCTAACAGTGGGGGTGCGAAACAAAAAATTCAACGAACAACAACTATAACAAAGTTCAATAGAAAGTCGTACAAATCCAAAATACAACCAAATACAAAAGAAAAAACAAAATTACAAAATACTAGGATCTAAAATTACAATTGTGAACGACGAGTCCTCATATTTTGAAAGTGACTTAAGACGACGTCATCGCTAACTTGGAAAAATAGATCTTTCTCTATAAATGTGACCAAACTATTATTTAATAATGGATCACTCATACTATTGCGCAATTTATTCTTCACATAAGTCATCGATGAAAATACTCTTTCCACACTTGTTGTTGCCACCGGAAGGATCAACACTAACTTTAGAAGCAAGTAGACTAGTGGATATATGTCATGCTTGTTTGTTTCAACAAGTTTCAAAGATAGGTCACCAAGATTTTCCACTTGAAATCTCACATCTTTCCGCATATTAGCCACAAAGTTATCAAGTTGAAATCTAAGTCTCATCAAATCAACACTTGAGAAATCATTAGGATAAAACTCTGCAAGTCTAAGCAATTTGTCCCTGTCATAGGAAGCAAAAGAATTGATTGGACTGAAGCAAGTCATACATACAACCAACTCCATGTTTACCTCATTAAACCGATTGTTAAGCTCCGTGAGTTGTAGATCAATAAGAGCATTGAATACATCATACTTAAAACGATGAAGATTTGTAGTATGATGGAAAAACCGCTTTGATCTTTCAAGGGGGACATATTTTTTACTCATAAGAGGAACTTCAATATTATTTTTGACACAAAATGAAGAAACTGTTTTGAGAAAGTCATCTCATTTAGAGTCTCTCAACTGTTGCAATTGTTCCTTTGTCAAGCTAACAAGTGCCATAGCATTAACAATATCTTGATTCTTCTTTTGCAAAGCTTCACACAAGTCATTCGTGTACCCAAATATATAATACATCAAGTGCATAATAAAAATGAATCAAATGATTCAATTGAGTACATGATGCTTTCAATTTTTACTCTATCATCCGTGTATGGAGAAGTCTTTCCAACCTTATCAAGTACCTCAACAATTGTGGGAAATAAACTAAGGGTACTCATAATTGTTTTATAATAAGAACCCCAATGAGTATCACCAGGCCTCCTCAAACCAAGTTCCTGATTTTGCCCAGTTCCACTTTCAAGTTCACCACATTCCAATCCTTCTACAACTTTTTTTGCATGATTAATTCGAAGCATTTCCCTCCTCTTACAAGAAACTCCAACCACATTCAACAAAAGTGCAAGTGTGTCAAAAAGTCAACCACAATCGGTGCTAGTTCTAGCTACTGCAACAAGTGTTAGCTGAAGTTGATAAGCAAAACAGTGAACATAATATGCCGATGGAGTTTCATTCATAATCAAAGTTTTAAGTCCTTTAATTTCACCATTCATATTGCTAGCCTCGTCATAACCTTGCCCCCGAATCTTAGATAAACTTAGTGAATGCTCCATACGCAAAGACTCAGTGCCGCTTTTAAGTGACAAAGCAGTAGTATTCTCAACATGCACAACGTCCACCAAGAAACCGCTCTGTTATCCTTCCTTTTTTATCAACATAACGCAAGCAAAGAGCCATTTGTTCCTTAAAAGATATATTACTAGACTCATCGGCTAAAATTGCAAAACACTCATCACCAAGGTCTTCCATAAAGAATTTAGTAGTTTCTTTAGCACAAGCATGTATAAGATCCTTCTGGATACAAGGGGCTGTCATTTGATTATTTCCTGGAGCATTTTTCAACACAACCTTGCCCACATCATCATTATTTTCAGCAAGTCACTTCAAAAGTTCTATAAAGTTTCCTCTATTGTATGACTCCTCACTTTCATTATGACCACGACATGTCAATCCTTGCCCTAAAAGATACCTCAAACATCTAAGTGAAGCTAACAAGCGGGTTTTATACTCACTTTTAACTTGTGAAGATTGCTTGTCAAGAGCATTTATGATAGAAGTTTTTGGGTTTATGAAAGCTTGATATTTCTCCACGGCTTGGTTATGAGCACTATTATGTTTACCAACATGTTTGTCCATCCTTTTGGTCCTATTCCAAGATGTGAATCCTTCATTAACAAATTCATCCCCTCCCATACTAGGACCTTCATCCTTAAATTAGTAACAAGGAAAGCAATATGCTTCATCTCTTTGAACACTATACTCAAGCTAATCATATTTATCAAACCAAGCCTTATTAAACCGACGCCAACCTGCCAAATTTGTTTGAGGAAAATCATGACTACATGCTCGACAAGGAGCTCTACCAATATATGCTCGCCTAACCATATCTTGTGCACTTGGTGGATACTCATATATGTTTGTCCTTAAACCCGGATCATGTGCAAGTGACTCAACATTATATGTATTATCTTTCTCACTTTGAGGTGTATTTTGTGATGGGAAAGAAGGATACTCATTTTCTGTTTGAGGTGTATTTGGTGATGGGGTAGAGGTAAACTCATTCTCACTTTGTGTTTCAGGTGTATTTTGTGAAGGGAATGAATGACACTCAATCTCACTTTCTTTAGTTAGTTCATTTGGGGAAGAAGATGAGCTAGTCTTTTGTGATTTTCCATACTTGCGCCAAAAAAATTGTAGACTTCCATCAACTTTCTTCTTTTTCGTTGGGTTATCCATCCTCTTTTAAGCTCTAAGGAAATAAGCCAAAAAAAAAGGTTTTACAGTGTTATTCACGAAATCACAACTTCATCACACAACAACACCAATAATTTAATCCAACTAATATATGTTTCTAAAATTTATATACAATGGACATTTTATTAATTAATTAAATTACAATGCTGCAGTATACAAATATAACCCAAATTCAACCAAATTCACAAATTGACTTTAAACCAAACTCAATTATAACTAAAAATTCCTCCATTTACCTTGAACAAATTAAGTAATTTCAACAATAAATCAATCAAATACTAACTAAATGAAACTAATTTCAATTGACAAAGAAAAATCAAAACCCAAGTTTGAAAATCTAAATTGCTACAACAGTAAAAAAAAATTCAGCCCAAAGGATTGAAAAATACCTCAATCAACGCTCCAAGTTCCCCTTCGGTCGTCTGGCTAGTGTAGTGACTTCGCTGTTGCCGCCTTGCCTGAAGTCGTTGGCTGAATTTTGTGGTTAGGGTTCCACTCATCCACTGTTCTAAGGAGGGAAAAGGGGTAGATCTGTAGAGCAAGAGTCAAACCATGAGTATTGAGGAGAGAGAAAGTTGAATCTAAAGAATTAAAAGTCACGCGTTTTCAAGTGGTAAAGTTGTTTTTCAATTGATATTTTTTTTATATTTAATTCTCTCACTCTCCTTCTTTTACTTTTTGGTAGTTGTTACGTGTGAGATACCAGTGGAAACAGGAAGCTTTGGGAGAGCAAGTGTACAAAAGAGATTTTACCCTCTTTTTTTTTTCTTTTTTTTACTATGATCTTCATTTTTTTTATTTTTTTTTTTGGCTGGGGGAGCAAATGTACTCCCTTGTACCTAACTACCTCCGCCACTGATAATATATTGTATATTCATATAATATCTTTCATAACACTCCCCCTTGGATGTACATTGCTAAAGAATATGCGTCGTTAAAACCTTACTAGGAAAAACCCAGTGGGATAAAAACCTAGTGAAGGAAAAAGAGTACATTATTCTTGATACGCTAAAGATACTGCCTCATTAAAAACCTTGTCAGGAAAAACAGTGGGATAAAACCATGACTAAGGGAAAAAGAGTGCAGCGCGTAGTACTTACTCCCCCTGAAAATTGCATCAATTAAGATTTTTGAGTCGGCGCAAACCGATTTTGTGAATCAACTTCTTGAATGTTGCAGTAGGTAGAGCTTTGGTAAACAAATCTGCCAAATTGTCACTTGAACGAACTTGTTGGACACGAATATTACCATTCTTCTGAAGATCATGAGTGAAAAAGAATTTTGGTGAAATGTGTTTTGTTCTATCACCGTTAATGTACCCTTCCTTAAGTTGAGTGATGCACGCAGCATTATCTTCATGTAGGATCGTTGGTGTCTCCTTTGTTGATGACAGTCCGCAAGCTCCACGTATGTGCTGAATCACAGATCTTAATCATACGCACTCTCGACTAGCTTCATGGATAGCTAAAAGTTCTGCATGGTTAGAAGAGGTGGCTGGAATAGTTTGTTTCATGGAGCGCCATGATATGGCAGTGCCACCGCATGTAAACACATATCCTGTTTGCAATCGTCCATTATAGGGATCAAATAAATAACATGCATCTGCAAAACCAACCAATTCTTCTTTGGATAGGTTAGGAAAATATAAATCCATATCCTTTGTACCTTGGAGATAACAAAGTATTTGCTTAAACTCCATTCCAATGTCTTCGTGTTGGACATAAACTATTGTTAGAATTGCCCTATAAACTAATCATAATAAGAATTAATAATTGCATTATTGGTTGGACTATGGAAATCGATCTTTACTTAATATGGGTAATCGTAATGTTTTGCTAGAAACCAATTACGGTTTGTGGGCCCGAAAAGAGTTTTGGATTTACTGCCAGATTAAGTAAACCAGCAGAGTCGCACACTTAACAGGCTCGTTTTATTGAATGGTCTAGTTCGGATTAGGCCCATCACACACTTAACCTAATCAGACCTCCTGCCTCCCAATATATATCGTGACTCCTGATCAGTGAGGGTTACACGTGATAATCAGTTTTTACGAAGCCCTAGTTGTGTGTCATTAGAGCAAGGAGAGAACGGAGGTTGTGAACGGGATCGCTGTAACGTCATACTGACGTGTGAATTCGAGCCTGTGTGTGGATACCACTTGAGGCACGACATCTGACGTGTTCATCCATACTCAATCACTGTTCATCCAACCAGCGAACAGGGAGTGAGGTAGGATTTCGATTTGATATTTAATTACAGTAATCACATATTTTTCTGGGTTAATTGAATTTCTATTATGCGTGTCTGATCATGTTATTAGTTAGAAATTTCTTCAGTGGTCTCAGAGCTGCTTGTGTTTTACTGTTTTCGAATATATGATATATGGTAGATATATGAGTAAGTTCGAAATCATGATATGTATATAATACATGTTTATGTGTGATTCGTTTTCTGTTTTTCTAATATTTGGATCTAAGCATGTTAGTATTTATCTATCTATGAAAACATGTTTGTATGAATAGTTCATATGTTTAGATTCGTATGTTACAAATAGCATGTTGTTTGAATACAAATCGTTATAATTTTGTATGCTACTGTTTGGCGAGATCGCCGCCAGGGGCGCTGCCCCTTGCACCCCGCGAGGGGCGCTGCCCCTCGACCCCGCAAGGGGGCACCACCACCTTGACCCCTGCATGGATCCGCTTGTTTGTGCGAATAATGTTTTATTTTTTATGCCATTGCAAATCTTTGATGTTTGATATATGATATCTTAGTTCACATGATGTTGAATGGTATGGTATGGTGAATAGTATGGCCCATAATTTTACTTTGGTTTAAAATACGGTCTGCGTGTCGTTTATTTGAATGTAATTATTAAATACGACCTGCGTGTCGTTACTTTGAATGTAATAATTAGATTATGGCTAGGTAGTAGTGTAACTTTTATGATATAGTTGATTGTAAGATCAAGCTCATGAAGGTCAAAGGATATCATGGAGATGACAATCCAGATGCTATATGGAAGAAGCAAAGTGTGGAGATTAGATCACCATAGCTTAGGGGGCCATACTATATCACATGTGTTGTTATTTATGCTTCCGCTTATTTACTGTTGATTATATTTATTGTTATGTTTGCATGAAACTCAACTCCATATAATCAATCACATCCCTTAGTAATATTAAGTTAACTTGATGCCTTTCCAATCTAATACACCTATTAGGACTTGGTTCATTAAAATGTGTCTTCCAAAGTAGAACATTCTTAATTACTCAAGTCTGTTAGGATGAGTAACAGTTACCCATATGTATAAGTTGGTTTACTTAATAAGGCTATCAAAACAATTTTGGGCCTTAAGGCGTAGAGTTGGGAGCCGGGACATATGATATCATCCCAACAACCAGGAATTGTATAGGATACAATTAGTAAAGAGTTACTTACCTAAATAACTAAGTGTAAAGTGATAAGCCAAAGCTTATTTAATACTTAGGAAATATGGATCTTGGCTCCACTATATTTTATAGGGATATTTGTCACATCAATATAGTGGATCTATTTTGTTAAATTGTTAACGAAATATTTATGAAGTAAGTCACTAAAATCTTTGTACATTTGTTGTAGATAATGTCAAACCCTACACCATCACACTCATTTTCACTGCGATCCGTCCTTGAGAAGGAGAAACTGAATGGAACCAATTTCTTGGACTGATATCGAAACTTGAGAATTGTTCTCAAACAAGAGAAAAAGGAATATGTCCTTGAGAAATCAGTCCCCAAGAAAGCTCCTGCTACCAATGCTCCTCATGCTGAGAGGAATGCTTATCAAAAGCTCAAAGATGATTCAATTGATGTCAGTTGTCTCATGCTGGCCACCATGAATTTTGAGTTTCAGAAGCGATATGAAAGTATGGAGGCTTATGAGATGATTGAGTTGTGAAAGGAACGTTTCAGGAACAAGCACGAACTGAGAGGTTTAACACTGTGAGTGACTTGGTTAAGTGCAAGATGGGGAAAAGAAGTTCAGTTAGTCCTCATGTAATCAAGATGATTGGTTATGTTGAGTACTTGGAAAAACTGGGCTCCCCAATGGGCAAAGAGTTGGCCACTGATATCATCTTAGCTTCATTGACTAATGATTATGATACTTTTGTTATGAACTATAATATGCATAATCTTAACAAGTCATTGGCTGAGCTGCATGGGATGCTCAAAATTGCTGAGTAAAACGTCAAGAAGGACCCAACTCCCAATGTTCTAATGGTTAGAAAAGGGGCCCAGTTTAAGAAACATGGTCAAGCTAAGGACAAGGAAAAGGCTATCATCAAGGGTCCGATTGTGAATCAACCCAAAGAAAAGCCTAAGTTCAAACCCTCGTCTGGTCCTAATGATGAAACCAAGTGCTTGTACTGCAATGAGCTTGGGCATTGGAAGAGGAATTGCAAGAAATATTTGGAGGATCTGAATAAGAAGAATAAGGGAAGTGTTCCTTCAACTTCAGGTACATGTTATGTTATAGAAGTAAATGTATTTACTTCTTCATATTCTACTTCTTGGGTATTAGATACCGGATGTGGTGCTCACATTTGTGCAAATATGCAGGGACTAAAGAGAAGTAAGAATTTGGCAAAAGGTGAAGTGGACCTGCGCGTTGAAAATGGAGCAAGAGTTGCTGCGTTATCTGTAGGGACATTTTATTTAAGTTTGCCATCTGGATTGGTTTTAGAACTCAGTGATTGTTATTATGTACCTGCCATTAGCAGGAATATTATTTCTGTTTCAGTTTTCGACTTGGAAGATTTTGTCTTTGTGATTAAGAACAAATGTTGTTCCTTTTATAAAGATGATATATTTTATGGTAGCGGTCTAATGAAAAATGGCCTTTATGTTCTAGACCTTAAAATTCCAGTTTATAACATAACTACTAAGAGGCTCAAATCAAATGATTTTAACCCAACTTACCTTTGGCATTGTCGTCTTGGACATATAAACGAGAAGCCTGTTCAAAAGCTCCATAATGATGGACTTTTAAACTCATTTGACTTTGAATCATTTGAGACATGTGAGCCTTGTTAATTAGGGAAGATGACTAAGGCACCTTTCACTGATCACATTTAGAGAGCAAGTGACTTATTAGGCCTCATACATACTGATGTATGCGGACCATTAAGCACAGTTGCTAGAGGAGGTTACCACTACTTTATTACCTTTACCAATGACTTCAGCAGGTATGGTTATATCTACTTGATGAGGCATAAATCTGAATCCTTTGAAAAGTTCAGGGAGTTTCATAATGAAGTACAGAATCAACTTGGAAAAAAGATTAAAGCCCTTCGATCAGATGGAGGGGGTGAGTATCTAAGCCAAGAGTTCGATAGTCATTTGAAATATTGTGGAATTGTTTCACAACTCACCCCTCCAGGTACACCACAATGGAATGGTGTATCGGAGAGGAGAAATCAAACTTTTTTAGACATGGTTCGATCAATGATGAGCCTTACTATTCTTCCAATATCTTTTTGGGGATATGCTCTTGAGACAGCAACGTTCACACTTAACAGGAGTCCATCAAAATCAGTAGAAAAGATACCATTTGAGAAATGGACGGGAAAGGTTCCCAGCTTGACTTTTCTAAAGATTTGGGGTTGTGAAGCTTATGTAAAACGTTTACTTTTTGATAAGCTTGGACCTAAATCTGATAAATGCTTCTTTGTGGGATATCCTAAAGAAACTAAAGGATATTACTTTTACCATCCCACCGACAATAAAGTGTTTGTGACTCGACACGGTGTCTTCTTAGAAAGAGAGTTTCTTTCTAAAGGAACCAGTGGGAGTAAAGTGCAACTCAAAGAGGTTCGAGAGCCACAGGAGAGTACTCCAATTTCCGAGGAGATTCAAAGTAGTTTACAAGATGTTGTAGTAGCTACACCTGTGGCACCATCCCCTCGTAGGTCTGAAAGAGTGCGCCGAGAACCCATTAGATATGGTTTCTTGGTGACTGAACATCGTCATATATTATTTAGAGGATGACGAGCCTACGACCTACACGGAAGAGATGATGGCCCAGATTCCGACAAATGGCTTTAAGCCATGAAATCTGAAATGGATTCCATGTATGAAAATAAAGTATGGACTTTGGTAGACCCACCTGATGGCGTAAAAACCATTGAGTGTAAATGGATTTTCAAGAAGAAAATTAACATGCATGGAAATGTTTATTTATTCAATGCACGATTGGTGGCAAAAGGTTATAATCAAATTCATGGGATAAATTATGCGTCGCAATGCTTAAATCCATTAGGATACTCCTTGCCATTGCTGCATATTATGACTATGAGATATGGTAAATGGATGTGAAGACAACTTTCCTTAATGGAAACCTGGAAGATGATGTCTACATGACACAACTCGAGGGCTTCACATCACCAGGAGGAAAGGTATGCAAGCTTCAGCGATCTATTTATGGATTGAAGCAAGAATCCAGGAGTTGGAATCTTCGCTTCAATGAGGCAATCAAAGAGTTTGATTTCCTTAGATGCGAAGAAGAACCTTGTGTTTACAAGAAGGTTAGTGGCAGCGTTGTGGTATTCTTGGTCTTATATGTGGACGACATATTACTGATTGGAATGAGATTCCTACACTTCAGTCAGTCAAGGCCTTTTTGGGAAAGTGTTTCTCAATGAAAGACATGGGATATGCAACCTATATCTTTGGGATTAGGATCTATAGAGATAGATCAAAAAGACTCTTGGGTTTAAGCCAGAGTACCTATATAGATAAGGTGTTGAAAAGGTTCAACATGCAAGATTCCAAGAAAGGTAATCTTCCTATGTCACATGGCATAACTCTTAGCAAGACTCAGTGTCCTTCGACACAAGATGAGCGAGATCGCATGACTAGAGTTCCTTATACTTCTTTTACAGGTTCTATCATGTATGCCATGATGTGTACTCGTCCTGACGTTGCTTGTGCTTTGAGCATGACGAGTAGATACCAATCTAATCCAGGTGAAAGTCACTGGGTCAGAGTCAATAGCATTGTCAAGTAGTTAAGGAAGACTAAGGATGTGTTTCTTGTCTATGGTGTTGAAGAGGAACTCACTATAAGTGGTTACACTGATGCAAGCTTCCAAACGGATAAGGATGATTACCGATCGCAGTCAGGATTTGTATTCATTCTGAATGGAGGAGCAGTTAGTTGGAAGAGTTCTAAACAAGATACATTTGCTGATTCTACAACAGAAGCCGAGTATATTGCTGCTTCTGAAGCAGCAAAAGAAGCAGTGTGGATTCGAAAATTCATCATTGAACTTGGGGTGATACCTAATAGTTCGAATCCAATTGTGACAGTAATGGGGCCATTGCACTGGCGAAGGAGCCTAGGGATCATCAGAATACTAGGCATATACTCAGACGTTACCATTTGATACGAAGCTTTGTACAAATGGGAGATGTCAAGGTGTGCAGAGTATCATCAGAGATGAACATTGCTGATCCGCTGACTAAGCCTCTACCACAGGATAAGCATGAGCGTCATACAATTACACAAGGACTTAGATTCATGAATGATTGGTCTCTGTCCTAATGGGAGGTTTATCTTGTGACTTATGTTCGATTTATTCATTACTGTCCCAGTGAATAATTTATATGATGTAGATCATCAAGTATGTGACTTGATTGTGAGACTCTATTGTTATAAATATAATTATTTTAATTGTCCGTAGTCAGTTATCATTATTTGTGGGAATTTGATGACTATTGAGACTATCATGTGGATTGATTGATGACCAAGTTTCACAGGTCATAATTATGAGATATGAAATTGATCACATGGATAAATGTTAGAGAACATTGTATTGGACCGACCCATTTCAAAAACATTGAAAGGATTGTTGTATAAGTGTCATCAATGTTTTTCATATGCAACTTTTAATTTGATCCTTTGATCTGCGCTCACCATGGTTTCCTACATGATGTTTAGCATATCTTGATATTATCAAACGTTAATCCTTAATCGGATGACTATAAAGATAATTGGATGATGTGTTATAAGTCATGCGGAGGAATGTGAGTGAGCAAGATCGGATTTGTCACTCTCATATAACGGGAGTAAGATATATGTGGGCCCCTCGATGAGTTTAAACTGTGAAATGCATGGCCGTGCTCAAATGGATTGAAAGTCAATAATTTATTTTAAACAGTTTAACTGCGGAATCGAGAAAGTCATAATTGAACTGTATAGGGATGACACTAATCCTTCCTTATGGTCAATTTAGGTATCACATGACAAAGGGATCATCGGTGTATGATTAGCTATAGTGCAAGTGGGAGATTGTTGGATTTTCCCTATGAACTAATCATAATAAGAATTAATAATTGCATTATTGGTTGGACTATGGAAACCGATCTTTACTTAATATGGGTAATCGTAATGTTTTTCTAGAAACCAATTACGGTTTGTGGGCCCGAAAAGAGTTTTGGACTTACTGCCAGATTAAGTAAACCAGCAGGGTCGCACACTTAACAGACTCGTTTTATTAGAAGGGTCTAATTCGGATTAGGCCCATCACACACTTAACCTAATCAGACCTCCTGCCTCCCTATATATATCGTGACTCCTGATCAGTTAGGGTTACACGTGATAATCAGTTTTCACGAAGCCCTAACTGTGTGTCATTAGAGCAAGAAGAGAACGGAGGTTGTGAACGGGATCGCTGTACTAGCATACTGACGTATGAATTCAAGCCTGTGTGTGGATACCAGTTGAGGCACGACATCTGACGTGTTCATCCATACTCAATCACTGTTCATCCAACCAACGACCAAGAAGTGAGGTAGGATTTCGATTTGATATTTAATTACAGTAATCATATGTTTTTCTGGGTTAATTGAATTTCTATTATCCATGTATGATCATGTTATTAGTTAGAAATTCCTTCAACTATATCTTGCCAATTAACTGAAAATGATATATCAGGTCGTGTATGACTAGCAAGATACATCAGTGCTCCTATTGCACTTAGATATGGCACTTCAGGGCTAAGAATCTCATCATCATTTTCTGCGGGTCGAAATGGGTCTTTATCTCCATCAAGTGACCTTACGACCATTGGAGTGCTCAAATTATGTGCTTTATCCATCATAAAGCGTTTTAACAACTTTTCTGTATAAGTTGTTTGATGCACAAGGATTCCATTGTTTAAATGCTCAATTTGTAATCCTAGACAAAATTTTGTCTTTCCAAGATCTTTCATCTCCAATTCTTTCTTTAAGCACTCAACAGCTTTTTAAAGCTTTTCAGGAGTTCCAATAATATATTCAAATCATCAACATATACTGCAATTATGACAAACTCAACTCCAGATCTCTTTATAAAAATACATGGGCAAATCTCATCATTTTTATAGCCTTGTTTCAATAAATACTCACTAAGGCGATTATACCACATGCACCCAGATTGCTTCAATCCATATAGAGATCTGTTTAACGTGATTGAGTAATCTTCTCGAGAATTAGACTTGCATGCTTGTGGCAGTTTAAAGCCCTTAGGGAGTTTCATGTAAATGTCATTATCGAGTGAGCCATATAGATAGGCTGTAACGACATCCATTAAACGCAAATCAAGTCCCTCTTGTATTGCCAGACTAATTATATAGCGAAAAGTAGTTGCATCCATCACGGGAGAGTATATCTCCTCAAAATCAATGCCAGGTCTTTGAGAAAAACCTTGTACAACCAAACGAGCTTTATATCTCACAATTTCACCTTTCTCGTTTCGTTTTCTTACAAAAACCCATTTGTACCCAACTGGCTTTACATCATTAGGTGTACGGACTATTTGTCCAAAAACTTCTCGATTTGCTAGGGATTTCAGTTCCACCTCAATTGCGTCTTTCCATTTTGGCCAATCATTCCTACGTCTACATTCCTCAATAGACTTTGGTTCATGATCCTCATTATTATCCATAACATCTAACTCTACATTATAAGCAAAAACATCATCGACGTCGACATTATTTCAGTTCCAAACTATTCCTGACACGACATAATTTATCGAGATCTCTTCATTTTCACAAGTTTCAGGTACCTGAGTCTCTTCTGAGATAATATTAGTCATGTCAATAGGCTTTTCATGAGTTGTTATTTCCTCGATTTGTTTATCCAGTATCCTTGCTCCTTTTCTTTGTCGAGGATTTTTGTCTTTGGAACCAAGTGGTCTACCACGCTTCAAGCGCGCCACAGATTCATTAGCAATAAGCTTTTGTCCTTCAGGGACATCCATTATAATAGGAGCATTAACAGCTGGTATATGTGACTTAGTCACTCTATTTGGGTCAGTAAATGCGTCTGGCATTTGATTTTCTAATCTCTGTAAATGAATTATCTTTTGAACTTCCAGTTCACATTGCTTTGTACGAGAATCAAGAAACGATAATGATAATTCATTCCAACTTATCTCCTTTTTCACCTGTTTAGTTTCTCCCCCTAATGTTGGGAAAACTGATTCGTCAAAATGATAATCAGCAAATTGAGCCGTAAATAAATCTCCTGTTGATGGGTCAAGATATTTGATTATAGACGGAGATTCATACCCAACATATATTCCCAACCTCCTTTGAGGTCCCATCTTTGTGTATTGTGGTGGAGTAATTGGTACATACACAGCACATCCAAAATTTCTTAGATGGGAAATATTTGGTTCCTGACCAAAAACAATTTGTAAGGGGGATGATTCATGATAACTTGTTCGCCTGATGCGAATTAGTGTTGCCGCATGCAGTATAGCATGTCCCCAAGCATTAATTGGAAGTTTTGATTTTAGGAGTATTGGTCTTGCAATCAGTTGCAAACGCTTGATTAGTGACTCCGCAAGACCATTCTGTGTGTGAACATGTGCAACAGGATGCTCAACACTTATCCCAATTGACATGCAATAATCATTAAAAGTTTAGGATGTGAATTCACCAGCATTGTCAAGATGAATTGTCTAATGTGCTCGTAACCTTATAAGTTGAGCAAGTAATCTCGCAAACGCCAGGTTGCGAGTTGACAACAAGGATACATGTGACCATCTGGTTGATGCATCAATCAAAACCATAAAATATCTAAATGGTCCACATGGTGGATGTATAGGTCCACATATATCTCTTTGTATACGTTCCAGAAAAGTAAGGGACTCAAACCCTACTTTAGTTGGTGATGGTCTAATTATAAACTTCCCTTTTGAACAAGCAGCACACGAGAATTTATTTGTTTGAAGAATCTTATGGCTCTTCAATGTGTGCCCACAAGAATTATCAATTATTTTTCGCATCATCAATGACCAGGGATGGCCCAACTGGTCATGCCAAACAATAAATTGCTCATGGCATGTAAACTTCTGGTTTACAATTACATGCATCTCAATTGTACTGATTTTGGTATAGTACAATCCCGAAAAAAATACGGGTAATCTTTCCAACACACATTTGTTACCCGCAATCATGCATGTAATGTGAAGGTACTCATCACTTCCTTCACGTTTTGTCTCAATATGATATCCATTTCGGCGAATATCTTTAAAACTCAATAAATTTCTTTGAGACATGGGAGAGAACAATGCATTATCAATTTCAAATTTTGTTCCTCCAGGCAATGATATATTAGCTCTTCCGGAGCCATCTATTAAATTTGTACTACCAGATATAGTACTAACACTTGCCTTTTGCATCACCAAATAAGAAAAATATTTCTTATTTTTCAATGTAGTGTGTGTGGTTGCACTATCCGCGAGACATACTTCTTCTTCATTGATCACTAGTGGAGCCTCCATATTCTTCATTTGAAATAATAAACATGTTTAATAAAAATATCCAAACTTTATGAATAGAAATAATAATTATAATGTTTATCAATAACAAAATCACGGTCCAAACATGACCAAAATTAAGTAACTAAAGTCCATAATAAATTAAAACACACTCAAAATAACTCAACATGATATGAAAGGAATGTCTAATAAGTCTAATAATCCAAAAATTCATTCTTCGAGAACTCCACCGCCAATTAGGTGATCAATCTTTCTTTCTGGATGAGAGAAGAAGTCAGAGACATCATAATGGGTGGCATCAACATGGCCATGAGGTCCAAACTCTGCAAAGTTTTCTTCCACTTGTCCAACTTCTTTCACATAATTAGTCTCTATCATTTTTCCTATTCCCTTTAGTGATTGTTGATAGAGATCAACAAGATTTTTGGGCGTACGACAGGTACGTTGCCAATGATCTTTGCCTCCACAACGATGACACAAGCTTTCCACATTCTTTCTTGCCCACTTTTATGTTTATCATGTCTTCTTTTCCACTTCTGGTGGGAATGCGTATTCTTAAATTGAACACCTCGATAATTACCTCGACCACGTCCCCGCCCACGTCCGCGGCCACGACTTCTGGCGTTGCCTCTATTATATGCAATTCCATTCGCTTCAGGGAATGGAGCAGAATCAGTTGGACGGGTCTCATAAACTTTATTATATGCAGTCACATTCGCTTCAGGGAATGGAGCAGATCCCATAGGACGGGTCTCATGATTTCTCAATAATAGTTCATTGTTTTGCTGATCCACAAGAACAAGAAGGCATAAAATCAGTTCATGATATTTCTTAAAACCCTTTTCACGATATTGCTGCATAAGGAGCAAACTAGAAGGGTGAAAGGTAGAGAATGTTTTCTCTAACATTTGTTCATCAGTAATGTTTTCACCACATAAATTTAATTGAGAGGTAATTCGGAAGACAAAAGAGTTATATTCAGTTACAGATTTAAAATCTTGCAATCTTAAATGTATCCATTCGAAATGAGCTTTTGGAAGTATCACCGTTTTTTGGTGATCAAATCTCTCCTTTAGATTAGTCCAAAGGGTAAGAGGGTCTTTCACAGTCAAATACACATTTTTGAGACTCTCATGAAGGTGGTGACGAAGGAAAATTATCGTCTTGCCTTGTTTTGGGTAGATGTTGTACTCTTTTCTTTGATAGTATCTCCCAGGCCATTAGCATCCAAATGGATTTCAGCATCTAGCACCCATGATAAGTAGTTCTTCCCAGAAATATCCAAAGCCACAAACTCAAGTTTTGAAAGATTCGACATTGGTACTATCATAAAAGTATAATAAGTTAGAAATTACAATATGAGATCAGCCATATAAATAACTATGTAGATATTCACGAGACAATCAGATCTTATGTATGATATCAAAATTCCATAAAATATCAAGAATCACATAGTGCTTGTAATGATCGAAGTACAACTATAATCAAATCCACACATAATACATGTTAATATAACCATATTAAACGTTTGCCGTCAACAATCTCCCCCTTTTTGATGTAAGTATAGACGCAAAAAAAACGTCTTCAGATTTCTCCGCAAAAGCCCGATGATGAAAGGAGTAATTTTTAAGCTTGAACTGCTATTTTGCTTTAATAGTTAAAATAAGGTCTCAGGTTTTTCCTCCAAACACTCCTTCATTTCATTTCATTCAAAAGCCCCGTTCAAGAGCTTGTCAACAACACGTCTCATGTCTCATTCCGACTCCCGGTCGCCAAGTTGCGATTTAGGGGTAAACCCGTCTTTTACCGTTCAAAGGTAAAACGGTTTTTTTTGCATTTTTCGGAATATTTACATTCTTCTGGAAAATAAAAATAAGTTGGATGTCGTCATTATGACGACATCCAGATGACGACATCCAGCTGGCTGCTGACAGCCGTCAGCGGCCCTAGAAAAAGTCCCAAGGTCGCTAGCGGCACTGACCAAATTCCCAGGGCCGCTAGCGGCCATGACTTCCCTTCGGGCCCGGCACATTTTTCAAGCCCGTCTCGTTTTTCAGGCTCAATTTCTGTCGTCACACCCTACCTCCCACGCCTATATAAACAACCCTTCACCCTCAGTTCAAAACACACAGCCTACAGTTGGCAACCTCTATTCTCGGTTGAGTACTCCCGAGCTTCTCCCTCTTTCTTCTAAAATTTGAGATCTTGCTTTACTATTTTTGTCAAATATAGCCTACAGTTCAGGTGCAAATTCCTGAGGGCTCAAATTAAATTGCTTGCTTAATTGTTTATTTTCCAGTAGTCATAATGTAACTATCATGCTAGGTCACGTTTTTATTGCTTCCTAAATACTGTCTGTATAGTCGTTATGCTGCTCAACTTGTCAATCAAATGCATGTCTAAATAAGGGTTAAAATAAATGTTGTGATACTTGTGATGAACCAACTAATAGTCTAAGTCTAGGTTGTTAATATGGTTTTGCATGGGAATTACATCTTCAAATTATTAAGCAAATTTGAGTTAGTAGAGGCCGACATAAAACGGCGAGTTGGGTGCCTAACACCTTCCCACCTCGTACCTTCGCCCCCGAACCTATTTATGTTTTATATAAGCGGGAGCCTTTCCAAAAACATGATTAGTTCACTTATCGCGCTATTGGGTAGTCCCTTCGGTTTGTCCCTTCGATGAAACGCCGATAGCAGATTTGTGACCTCTTTCATGGTTTTTATTCAATTCAAGTCTTTTCAAAAGCTTTTCTAACTCGATGGTCCCTTGAACTTATCTAAGCCCCCAATTGACAAATTTTCTATAATGACGCACTCCATGAAAACAAGGTTAGAAAAATCCCGGGTCCTTACAGTAAGACAAAACTTATATTTATTTTCATTCCATTTTGTTTTACATTAAAATCAATAATATCAAGGCTAGAGTTAACAATCTCCCCCTTTTTGATGTAAGACAAAACCGGATAAAAATAAATATAAGTGTTGCTTTATTTTGTTTGGATTAATTCTTATAGATTGTCTTATTATTGATGGGCATAATCATATAGTAAAGATTTTATTTAAGTTGCCTATACTAGATGATAGTATATCTTTTATATATGATCTGATGAACGTGTTTAATATTTTGGTAAGAAATCTTGCCTAAGGACACATATGGTAAAGGTAAACTTCTGAGGTTTTATTGGGTATATTTCCTATATGGAAGGAATATCAATTACTGCATTTTTGTCTTCAATCAAGGTACAAAGATCTTGGGTTGAATGATCAAAGCAAATCCACTATGTCAACAGCTATATGGGATGACAATTGAAATGCTTGCTTCTTATAATTTGGAAGAAAGGACAAAGAAGAAGACACACTTGCAAAATTCAAGAGACTTTGTACAAGAGTAACAAAGAGCTTTTCGATTTCGCATTATATTTATCCCACATCTTAGCTCCTGAGAGAAGAAGATCAATCTTGAGAAGCCAACTCTCCACACTTCAACTTTCATATTTGATCTTAATTGATTTTGATATATTACTCTTATTTGTGGTGTAACCTTTTATTATTGTTAGGTCGATTTGGGTTGTGGGTCAACTCGTTAAACCTTAGTCATAGGTTGACTTAGAAGGTTGTAATACTTGGGTAGTATTATTCTTGTAATCGAGTAACATTTAATAAAGGTTTTGCAGGTTGAAAATCCTTTGGGTAGGTCCCGAAGGTAGTGGACGTAGGGTAACACCGAACCACTATATATCGTTGTGTCTTGTCTCATTTTATTTTATTTTTGCTTTTAACTTTTAGTTGCATAATTAATTGTCGCCACCCTCGGGACCAACAATTGGTATCAGAGTGGGTCCTTTACTTTGCATTTAGACTTAACCGTCTATAGGAAAAGATCATGGCAACATCGAGCATCCTTCGCGGTGAAGGTTATTCAAAACATAGATCTCCATTGTTTTGTGGCTCTAACTTTTCTTTTTGGGAAAAATCGCATGAAATTATATTTGCAATCTGAAGACTTTGAACTATGGAATATTGTTATAAATGGACCCTTTGTTCCCATGAAAACTGATGGTAGTGGTGCAAGTGTTCCCAAGGAACCCATTGAATTTACTCCTACTGATTTTGAACGTGTGACAAAAAATTCTCGTGCTATGAACTTTATTTGTAATGGTCTTGATGCTAATGAGTATAATCGTGTTTCATCTTGTGAATCGGCCAAGGAGATATGGGAGAAATTGGTGGTCACATATGAAGGAACAAGTCAAGTAAAGGAGACCAAAATTAATATGTTTGTCTATGAGTATGAACTCTTTGACATGAATGAATCTGAAACCATCAAGGACATGTTCACGCGCTTCACCGAGATCACAAACAACCTCCGTTCGCTTGGCAAGATATACACAAAGGAGGAGATGGTCCGCAAAATATTGCGATGCCTACCTCAAACTTGGCAACCCAAAGTGACTGCAATTGAGGAAGCTCAAAACCGTAAAACTTTAGGGCTTGATGATTTATTAGGAAAACTTATGACACTTGAGATGCGGTTACGTGTTTCTAGTAATGCAGGTTCCTCAAAACATGACAACATAGCCTTGAAAGTGAACAATGAGGAAGATGATTCCTCAAGTGATGAATCAGATGTTGAGGAAACTTTGGAGGACATAACAACTCTTTTGAGGAAAGTCAAAGGGCTCCTACGCAAAGCTGATTCTGGATAACAAATGAGGAATGCTAGTTCCTCAAATTCAGGTAAGTCTTGTAAAGGTTCCTTAAATGCTAAGCGAATTGTAAAATGTTATGCTTGCAAGGAAGCCGGTCACGTAATGAAGGATTGCCCCATGATTGAGCGAAAATTTGCTAAGAGACGAGGAGAAGGGAAAAGCAAGAAACCTTACAACACGACCTTCAAAGCCGCGTGGGGAGATGACGACTCAAGTGATGAAGAAAATGTTGTAAATCTAGCACTCATGGCAAACCATGATGAACAATCCGATGAGGATGAGCTAGAAGAAGAGGTAAGGAACTCGCCGTTATTATCATTTTCTAAGAAAAAGCTTATAGTTGCTTTATGGAAACTGGCCGATAAAGCAAAAGTCTACACCTTAAAAGTTGAGGAACTTCAAAATGAACTTCAAGTTTTAAAATCCGAAAATTCTTTCATAAAAAATGAGTTAAAACAATCAAAAAATGAAACTGCCTCACTTTTAAGGAAGCAATGTTCCTCAAACAGTGATTTCGAAATTGAGAAAAACAAGTTTGTTAAGCGTATTACGCAACTTGAAAGAGCCACCTCAATTTTTACTAAAGGTCAACAAAATTTGGATATGATTTTAGGATCTCAAAGATCCTACTTTCGAAAAGAAGGTTTAGGGTGTGAGGCAACTCAAAATGATTTTACTAGTGTTTCTCAAAACAAGAAAATCAATCCCAAGTTTGTGAAAGAATGCTCTTCATCATCGGCTAGACCAAAAAGGATCTATAAATGTCATTATTGCATGAAAGTTGGACATTTGGCTAATTATTGTTATTTAGCTAAAAATAGGAAAATAAAGCAAATTTGGGTACCTAAGGGGACTAGGCCACCAAACCTAGAACACCCTCCATGCATGAATTGAGGTGGAGCCCTCTCTTAGTACTAATGGGTTAATTTGAATGTGCAGAACATATAATTTGGATCTTTAACATTTTTACTCATGCGATATTTTTTGGTTTAATTTTTCTCATATAAGTTTGACCAGTCATATTTTTGGTTCCTTTCATCGCTTTTTAATGTAAGTCAAAAAGGGGGAGAGAAATGAGTATATGCAAGGTTAGTATGTTCGTCAAAGGGAAGTCATGGTAAGTTGAAACTTAATTGACTTATTTATTTTTATTCCATTTTGTTTTACATCAAAATCAATAATATCAAGGCTAGAGTCAACAAACATGTTGTGAAACTATTTGAGAGATAGAGAGTAGAGAGCAAAAGAGATGACTTTATTATTCTCATATATATATATATATATATATATATATATATATATATATATATATATAGTTAGTTAGTTAGTTAGTTAGTTAGTTAGTTAGTACAAGGGGAGTTAGGGTATTGCTAACATATATATATATATAGTTAGTTAGTTAGTTAGTTAGTTAGTACAAGGGGAGTTAGGGTATTGCTAACCCTAATACAGAATACGGTAAATATCTCAGTAGAGTATCTCTATAATATATTGTACATTCATATAATATCTTTCATAACAGATAATTGTTTGTACTTTATTTAAAGTACGTTGTAAACGGTATCTAATAACATGTACCCATGCAATGCAAGATTTTTACCAACTTGATAATTATCATTAATTTCTTTTGAAAATTACCCATTTTTTCTAACGCAACAAAATGTCATTTCCCACATGTTCATTGCTTTCTGTCCATTATGAACTCCTTATTAAAATCAATTATTAAATGAAAAAGAAATAACATTATCAAAGAAATAAACCAACTTCTATGATCTTCTCGCTAACAAAAAAAGTAAATTCCATCTGCTATAACATCCTAAATACTGAAGTAATACACAGGTACTAAATTCTTCCACCATTATAGCAATAGGCTCAAAAAAAGATTACATCCTTGCATTTTCCTGTTGCAAGCATGTATATGATCCGTAATGAAATAGACTAAGATTTGAGAAGCCAAATCACATAGATCCACCAGTCTATATTGAAAAGAAAAGAATATGCTCGTATATAACAAATCCGATTGGTGGAGTCAATCCAAATCTATCCACCAAAAGCAAGAAGGCAGGGGAGCACTCACAGCACCACGCAGGGACCTTTGCTCGTCGGCGTCGCCACAACCGATGCCAACACTTGGGTCACAAAAGTTGCTCAAACTTCATATTGTAGTTCATTTTGTCACATTTCAAATTAAGAGTTAAAATACAGAAATCAAAAAACTTGTACTAACATGATGATACAGATATAAAAAATTTGATAAAAGCCATAGAAATATCAAAGCCATCAGTTATTGACATACAATTCATTGATTTATACAGAAGCATATATATATATATATATATATATATATATATAAACCTAAGACAATCGCCAAATATCACAACCCCATCTTATCATATGAACATCAAAAATCAAAAATAGTTACTAAATCAGGCACATCAACATTCATTCTCAATCGTTCAAGTAAACAAATATATACATAATATCTTTAGCTTGATAAGAAAAAAAAACATTTAACTGCAAACTATTTGATTCTTCATTCCTATCAAGGTAATCAATTAATCAAATATAAACAGTTTTTCAATCATTCAGCACCAACATAATACATCAAATAAAACAACAAATCATATATTGTTCTTACTTAATCACATAATAAACATTGTAAAGTGTAGATTGGAGTACATCTATTATATTTACCCAGCTCCTACAAATTAACTTCCCCTGCAAAAAATAAAAAAGAAAAAAAAATACAAAAAGCAACCCCTGCATCTTCGTTTTTTATGCATTGTCATACTAACCTAGTTGTCCTTAGAGCTCTAAAACCTTACTTATCCCAGTTTACATACTTCCCATTAAGCAATTTGCCTCTAATTTCCATTCTCCATCAAATAAGATAGAAAAATATCATGTGGTACATCCAAAATTGATTCCAAATAAAACATCATAGAGAAAAGCTTACAGGACTAGGCCATCCAGATTATGTTAGAAAGGAGATATACAGGCATGCAACTCAATATATAGTAGTATAGTACTTATTGTATAGCCTCTTATACATTGCATCAGATACATATGAGCCAAGTTTATAATATTATTCAGACCATGTAAATAACCCAAAGTAGAACATATTTATTCAAACCATGTTTTTGAGCCAACAAATTAAAATAACATGAACTTTCAATTCTAGATAATAAAACCAAAAAAAAAATAAAATCACGCACTCATTGTAAGAATGTAAGTCCACAATTTTGAACCAAATGGACAGAAATGTGAAAAAAGTATAAAGATTCCAACCTGACCTCAGTGCTTACTGTCAGTAGTGACTTCTCTTATGCTCTTCTGAATAATGTCCTAAGCGTAGGGTGAAATAAATCGCTCTCATACATACATTGAACATCTCAGTTATGAAACATAAATAGAGAGTGGAAGGACATTGATAGTTCTGAACTTCTGATGATGGAGGGTGGAAGTACCTTGGTTGTTTCGATGATGACCATCAAGATTAGGATTTCGCGTTCAGCAACCCATTGGGTAAATCCAAGGCACATCTACAAAAAAAATTGTAATTAGGTGATCGTCATCAAACTTATTTTCAAAGTCATCCCTTTTAAGCATTGTGGTTAAGCATAAGTTAACAACTTAATCCAAACAAATAAGATCAGACACTGAAAGAGGGAAAAATAGATAGACATGCAAATCAATTCAAAAACCAAAATCCATAAAATCAACCTAAATTTTGAAAATAGACTCACTGCGTATTGATTACATAAATTCTTAGTGAGGATACAAATGAAGTTAGACCCACTAACATGTGAAAGAAATCTTTACCCTCTCAGTATCATCCAATTTGAGAATTTTATGATACACGTTTTTCATATGAGAGGAAGTTTCAGAATATCCTCTCAGTAGGTTGGAAATTAATTGAGAAGAAGGGGGTTTGACCAATACATTTGCTCAACCTTCTTCAACATTTTTGCTTGCAAATTCCACTCGCTTTTCATTAACTTCCATTTTCGAGCGCTTTATTTTGTGGCTTGGAGAAGGAACTTAATCTTTTTATTTTTTTAATTTTCTCATACCAGTAATTAATGATATAAAGTCATATCAAGTTAGTGGCAGAGAAAATTGGGGGTAGTGGGAGGGGTGGAAGCATTTACGTTGCTCAGTCTTAGACAAAATTTACCTTGATTGATCAAATTGGGAGTCCAAGCACACTGTCACTCAGTCATTCGTCAAGGATGTAGAAAGTTTTTCTCCGTTATTTTCTCTGAAACTGCGTTTTTTCGTTTTTCTTTTTTTTTCTTTGTAATTATTTAAACGTTAGTTTTTTTTAAGTGTATTTAAACGGTAGTTAGGTGTTCTATTTTTATGGAACCACTTTGTTTTTGGGACTCTAAATTTTTTTTTTTAATGACACATGGCCAAATTCCTAGGAAAAAGGGTGATGTAGATGGTAGATTTATTTATGTGGGAGCAAATGATGTTGGGTGTATCTCTATCCTTGTTATGAAGTCATAGATACACTAAATGAAACTAAAGTGACTAGAGATAAAGGGTATAAGCATATACAAGTTGAAGGAGACAACCTCACAGTCTTTTAGACAATACATGGCGAGATCACTAATCCCTGAATGAACTATCCAATTGTATCTCTCTCCCTCTCTTGGTGTTATATGATATTATTTTACTTAGAAGCTCAACATATTAATTCTCCAGGTTATTTAGTTAGAATTGGTTCACCGTTGCCAGTTAATTGCAAACTTGATCAGTTTCAACCCCGAAATATCGGTATTTTATCAAAATAAAGGATTTGTCACAGAAAACTAGTCTCAAACATTGATTTCAAGCGACGACCTAACCGACGAAGGTAATTTCGACCCTAGCATAGTGTTACCAACAGTGGCATTCTCTATGTTTATAATTTGTAATATGGCTTTTGCCTGAAAATGTACCCAATTTTCAATGTTTATTATGTTTAATCTGTTTTATGAATTATGATTATGTTAAATTATGTTAAGTTGTATTGTTGTATGTTGGAAATATGTCAAATTGAACCAAAATCTTAATTTGAAACAATGATTGCTTCATGTATGAAATGTTGTACCATTAACCATTGTTTATTTGTATTTTAGGCGTATCCCCACGCACCCATCTGTTGATGTTGATGCTCAAGATAATCGTGCACACGTACAGAACAAGTCAGACCAACATCAATCATGCAATTCAGACATGGCGGATATGTCGGGTGAAAACCACAATTCTTTCCGTGGTGCCAGCAATTCTGACACTGATGGTGCCGACACTTCTGGCTGGACAGATGCTCAGGTAATATTTCTTTTTTTTCTTTTCTTTTTTTTTAACCTTCCTATTGTATAGAGACTTTGAATTGGTTAAAGAAAATTTAGTTTTTGGGCTATGAGCAATTCTTGTTGAAATTATATCTCTTATTTGTTGACTTGTTGTAGGCATTTTCTCCCCTGTGTAGGACGCTTTTTCTATCCGGTCGTTGCCGACTACCGATGGTTCAACATTAATAATGTCAACATTATAGGGTGTGTTTATTTATACTTTGTAATTTGGCTTTTGCATGGGAATGTGCCCAATATTTTCTACTAAAATGGCTACCTGTTTGGCACAGAATATTTTTGAATGTGCTTCATCCTAGCTTGCTCAGATGAGCAAGACATTCGCTTCAACTGCTTCTCTTTTTTCGTTATATATTGACGTACCTATTATTTTCTCTTTTTATCTTTCTAATATTTTGTAGCACTGATGATGGCAATCTGTTGAGCATAAATTTAGAAGCCTCACTTGGACATAATTAATCGATCCATAAGTTATGGACCTATGGTATGACTGAACCAAATTCCCTCCCATATATCATGAATTAAGGGCCATAAACTTGTTGACTTTTATTTTCTGTCCACTACTACCAAACTTCAGGATTGATGGTAATATATTTGATTAGGTTCTCATCTTAATCTGCTTTTTTTATGTGCTTGTTGCTTGTGTGAGAATACTTTTTATTTGATATTGTTTTGAGACTTTTATTTTCTGTCCACTACTACCAAACTTCAGGATTGATGGTAATATATTTGATTAGGTTCTCATCTTAATCTGCTTTTTTTATGTGCTTGTTGCTTGTGTGAGAATACTTTTTATTTGATATTGTTTTGAGTAACATCTTGACTACGTAGCCAAATCTATTTATGTGATTATTCTGTTGTTTTGTGTGTATTTAAACATTTTATCATTGACCATTGTTTATTACCCCACCCACATGTTGATATCGATTGTCAATAATTTAGAAGCAATTATAAAAACAAACCAATAAAATAAAAATAAAAATTTGATATCGAGGATCCTTGCATTGTTGAGAACAGATTAAAAGTAGTAAATCTATATCTCTCGTATCGCAGAAACAATCCTTGATAAGTCATTCGTAGCTATAGCGTTCCAAATGTCACGTCTTTAGTGATATCCAGATAAAGAGGCGGAATCTCTACGTAATAGTGTACTAGCACCAAAAACTCAACTCAGGACTTCTCTCTCTGACTATTACATTTGATGAGTGTTTTCACCATTTTGATAATTCATTAACTACTTAGAAAGACGAGATAAATTATAAAAGGAGAAATCCTAATTTAGTTAAAACGTGGACTGCACTCTGTAAATTTGGGCCTTATTTAAACGTTAATCAGAATTATTTAATACCCCAAATCCAACTTTGCTGATTTGCTCTACTATAAATTGCAAACTTGTACACTCACTTAACAGTAGTTGTGGATTGAAACATTTTCTGAGACCGCATATCATAAGCAGCCTCTAGACAAATCAATCACTAGTTCGTTTGTATAGATCGAACCATCCTCTGCAATTTTATACTAGATTATAGAAGAGGACTGGCAATGCACAAATAAACAATTTATAGTTTTTTTCACTAATTCCACAAAAGGGACATTTCACTAATATTTGTATATCCTTATGTCTTAGGGTAATGCATATCGAGAGGGCATTTTTCAAGACTTGTCAAAGTGAGGCCTCTCACAAAAACATGATGTTATATCGGCGTCATTCTTGTATATAGAGCCTAGAGATAACCTCAACTTGAAGCGGCCTAATACAAAACTTGTTGTTGATAATATACTTCAGCATATCATCTTGAATTTAGAGTCAAATAGATTTATTAATTAATCAAAGAAAGGTGGAGTAAAACACTTTGGCACACACATGGTACAATACAATGAATCAAAAACATACTCCCTGACTCACATAATATAAGTCCATTTAAAAAATTAGCTTTTTTACATATAAAAGTCATTTTAAAATTGCTAACTTTATTCGGATGAATTAATAAATTTTAATTATTGTTTTCTAGAATTAACACTATTTATTACTCCCTCCGTCTCATAAAATCCTTAACATTTACTTTTTTACGGTTTTCAAGACACCACTTTGATCGTAAATAACTACAATTATATGAATATACAAATTATAAAAATTTGATATTTTAAAAATGAATCTAATAAAAGTATTTTCATATTTTCATATTGTAAATCCTTTATATATTTTCATAGTTTGATCTTCAAAAAGAACTTATACTATTGGGCGGATAGAGTATTAAATTAGCATTGAAAAAAGTCAATCCTTATTTGTCCACAACAGTGTCATGTCAATGTACATGTGGTCTGAGACCATTCATCCCGTTTATTTGAAGTTTACTTGCATATACATCAAATAGGTCCAAGCATCATTATTTGAAGTTCTTGCAAGTCTGTAATTGTATTTCCTTCAATTTCTTATTTATTTGAAGTTTCAACATTATTTTTGGTCTGAGACTGTCCGGTTGAATCCGGACCGAGCCGAGTGGAACCACAAAAACGACAAAGCTCTCCCAACAAGTATTTAACACTGCTGTATTCACAGGGTCTCGAACCTGAGATCTCTGCTTAAACTAGAAGAGTCCCTCACCAACTCATCTAAGTGCTTGTTGGTGAAGTTACAACATTATTTGAGCACTTCTTTCGTGGTAATTTTTATCAACGTTGTCTAACGTCCAAAGAGTCCAAACTCGCTAAACTACATGCCCTCTTGGTTCTCTCAAGAGATTTAGTGCTGTTATTTAACTCTAATCCCGTGGTTAATCAAAGGAAAAAAGCTGAAAGACAACACATAACTTTTTGAGTTTTTACAGACCCACTACCCATAATTTACATGGTAGCAAGTATAGTTTAAACTCAATTGAAGTTAAAACTCTGATATTCCGTACACATTTTAAGAGTAGTAGTTACAAATTTCTTGGACAAACTAATTTGATGTATACACTTTATTTTACAACGTCAAAGTTTGTAAACTTAAGACCATGAATTAGTGAAAAACTATAAAGATTTATAATGTAAAAATACTTTTGAAAAATTATAGTTTTGTAATTTATATACGTATAAAATTACAATTATCTTCAGTCAAAGTAATACATTGAAAACGGTGAAAAACACAAATGTAAACATCTTCAAAAAACGGAGGGAGTATATTAATCTAACAACAAAATTGTAAAAGCAGAAAACGCCCCCTTGCTTCACAATGAGGTGTAGTGCTGTTATTTAACTGCGATCCCGTAAATAACCAAGGGAAGAAGCTGATGACAACATATTTCTTTTTGAGTTTTCCAATTCTCACTACCAACAATATTACAAGAACATTACGGTAGGGATTATGTAGTTACAACTCAATACCAACATAACCTTGATTTGATTAATAAATTTATTTAGCAATTTGATTTGATAAATATAAAAGTACTAAGCAATTTGATTTGTGTGGATACAAAAGGGTCCTTGTCAAATCCAATCAATATCCAAACAATTCAATTATCATGAATCTAATTTTAAGTTCTTTAACACCTTAAAAGTTGTATTCGTAAATGTTTTAAAACATGTGTCACTTAAACCATACAAAACATTTAACTTTTTCAATTGATATTACATTTCAAATATAAAAATTAAAATTATTGTGTACATAACAGTTTTAAGTTTAATCCAATTGGTCAAACCAAATGCCATAACAACTTTCAAGCCCTCTTGGTTCTCTCGAGATTTAGTGCTGTTATTTAACTCCAATCCCGTTGGTAATCAAAGGAAAGAAGCTGATAGACAACACATAACTTTATGAGTTTTTTCAGACCCACTACCCATTCTTTTCAACGGTAGCAAGTATAGTTTAAACTCAATAGATTAACAGTGTTGAAATATGTAGATCAATTGCGACACTCGGTTTATTCCGTGCACACTTTAAGAGTAGTAGCCATAGATTTGTCGTATGAGAACGCCCTATTTGTTCTCAAAGAGTTGTAGTGCTGTCATTTTAATTTCTTTAAAATGATTAATCAATTTTATTTTTATTATTAAGATTTCAAGAGTTATCTCAGCTAATTGAATTGTTGATATCATACTAAAGCATAGATCTTCAAAGTGGGACCTTGAAGATTATACTACGCTTTATCAACCAAGTGAAATACACCATCACTGAAACTCTCCAATCTCCAAAATTAATTTAAATAAAAATATAAAAATTATTAAAACAATTAAATTGTATTTATTACTAGAAAGCTCAGATCGTATAACAGCTTTTTCGATCAAGAATTTTCTGAAGCAGAACTGGCATAAGCTGAATTTTCATCCTCATAGCAGAACAAATTAAATTTAAAAAAAAACAAATTAATAATCAAAAATTAAGAAATGTTGGCTCATATCAAGAAATTCAACCATTATTAAATCCATTACTTCACAGAATAAATCTCAGAAGCGCGGATAAAAAGTAATCATCGCCAAAATTTCAGATCCAAATATTCAAAAAAAAAATGTAAAAATATAGCGGATAATTTTAGAGGCATAACAAAAAGTATAAACCTCCACGTTAACACCGCTTGGAATTGTGTTTATGCCTACATGACTAGACTTTAATTGAGTGGAAAATTTCAATAATCAACAAAGCCTAAAGGTGTGTTGAGGCAATAATAATAAATAAATAAATGAAAAATCAAAGAGAAATTGAAAATTGGCCGTTAATTTGACACAAAAAAGCTTATGGGTAAGAAAAGGTACAAAGAAGCTAAACTGCAACACTAAACGGCGGGCAAATTTAGCACGAGCGTCGGGGCTATTGCATCTTCAATTTGTGTTTCAGAGAAGCCCGGGGTGCAAGTGCAGTTTGATTTATTTGCGATGAGAGAGAATTTGTAGAGAGAGAATTTGGAGAGAGAGAGAGAGATGGGAGTTTGGAGAGAGAAAGTAGAGACAACAGAGAAGAGAGGAAGATGACGGAGAGTGAGTGGGGTTACTAGGGTTTATATAAGGATGAATGAGAAACCCTAATTTCGTAGGTTTTGTCATTTGTGGTTGATGTGAGTTGTTACGGAGTATTAGTAACGGAAATCCCTAAAAATAGTAACAATTGATCGTTTCAACTGTACCTCACTGAATTTTCCTGATTACTAGCTAGTAAATGACGTTTTAGAGGGAGTCAACGTAACGTAAATTGATTTATTCAACTATACTCACTATTTTGAATAACTGATTTCTATTTATTGGGTAAGATATTAGAGTATGTGACTAGCAATGTATTTTTTTTTTACTGTGATTTTTATTAATTGAGTAATATATATATTATCACTAATTCTCACCAATTCAATAAGGCTTTATTATGAATTTTACTTATTGGAGAGAGAAGGTCATATCAACGATTTTACTAATCGTGTAATGTTCAGTAATAAGTGAAAAATAACATACTCATACGTTTTCAAACCGGGTTCAAAATGAATTTTAAAACAAGATACATTCATATAAAAAATTTCAAGAACATTGTTTGATACTTTTGAAAAGAGCATTAAATAAATTTGAGTTTCTACGTATTAATATTCATTTTTTTTATCACATTAATATTCATTTTTAGTCTTTCTTTTTTTCATATATATAATAAACCGCATATTATTTGAGCATGTAGTGGATAAATATCAAATATATGCAAAAATATGAATCCCGTACATATATATGTATAGGCAAGCATTCATGATAATCTTGCATACAAACTTTTAAAAAAATTCTTGTCGAACTCATGACATTTACTTTACATGAAGTTCAACTTCACGACCAACTCATTTACCCTTTGGAGACATTGCAATTCATTTGATGGATTTTTTGCTCCTGAATTTTGTTGGTTTGTGATTTTGTGCCTTAATTTTAGTGTTTTTTTTTTTTTTTTTTTTTTTTTTTTTTTTTTTTTTTTTTACACTTGCTGAATATGCTAACAAAGGTGGGAAAGCTGATGCACTTGTGTAGTTGTGTAGTTGGAGTACAATATTCCTGCTTGGCACACTTGCTGGTAGTTGCTGCTCAGTACTCACAACTGTAGTCACAAATCACAATACTTTTAGCTCCGTATATCTGTTAGTAATTTCTTTCAGAATAAGCAACTGTTCTGTTCCTGCTTTAAATCTAGTTCATTGTTGCTTACTCACCTCACTACTTCAGAGTTCAGATCAGCTTTTTAACTTGTACAGGATTGGTGAAAGAACCATAACAAGAAGGAAAAATGGAAAATGTACAATAACCTAGCTATAGCCTTGACATTGGGCCTGCCAACACATATAGTATGTGGGAACAACAATCATGTACTAACAAAATACCAGTTTGCTGCTCCCCTGATTCAGCCATGGCACAAGAGTGATGGATTTCCTACATCTACTAAATTCCCCAGTTTCAGAACGGACAGCACTTGCAAACTACACAAGCAGGGCTATAGCCGATCAGAATAAGGCGGTCATCTCAGGCACAATGGCACACAAACATGCATGGAACTCTGGACACTGCGATGGGTTGAGGAAAGTCAGCACTACATCATGAAGCCAGCATGGAATTGGTTCCAGTTGAAACGTTCGGATGTTTCTTGACATTGGCAACAACACATTATACAACCATCCATGTCAAATGGCGATAACCAGCCCACTTGGCAGCAAGACGGATCCCAATGGCTAATGCAACGGCCAACAATGGAAATGGAACTTTTCTGCTCGAGGCTGCCACTTCAGCTTCTTCCTTGCCTTGCACTGGATTCTTGGAATGGTGATCAATAGCCAAGGCTGTAAATGAGATGATAGACAAAAGCCTAACCCATGGCTCACCAACTGAGGCCAGCACTGTTACAGCAGGCAATGCAGAAGCAACGTAATCCCTTTTCTTAACAAATCGGGCAAAGCTGAAGAGCCCAACAAGCATCAACCAGAAGAATGGTTCCGAGATGACACCTCTTACCGCTGCATAACCAATAACTCCAGCTGCTGTGAGAAGATACGGTTTTTGGTTTACTGAGTTTGGAGAAGCAACTTCTCCTATTGCAAGTACAGTGGATGCAAGCATAATGATTACTGTCAATTCGGAGATTGGAGCAGATGTCACTATACTGGAGTAGAAAGAACGGATGGCATGAAGTGCTGTCTCGATGTAGAGAATAGTGTAGGTGATTGGATCACCTACGAAATGGAAGATGACGGCCAAGATAAGTTTCAATAGGTACCCAACAAGTTGGAAAGTGCCCATGGCAGCCTTTCTCCAATTGGATAGTTCCCATAATACTGATCTCCAGGCATAGATGAGAAAACCCAGTGCTGCAAATATCAAACTTCAGAGTCAGTATTGACCAAGCACAATAACATGGGACAGTAACAAGACTTCCCAAACAAACCTTGATTCAGTTCACCTCAGAAGAACATTTATTCAGTACGGTAATGGAATATATCCCTATTTGTAGACTTAAGTTTGGCAAGACAGCATCTGGACAAGCTTCAAGGAAGAAATGCAAGAGCTAGTCTCAAATAATCAGATAAACTTGCAGCTTATGAGTAGCTAGACAAGCAGGACACATATAGTACGCCAACAGCTTACAGGTGCAAAATAATCCAGCTACAGAACAAACAAAAGACTTCATACAAATATTTATATGATTAGCTGGCCTGTAGAAGCACTGCAGCAAAAGCAATTTTCAATCAGACTTCTTCTGCTGTTAATCATCTAGATCAGAGAGACATCAACTATTACGAAGTTCGACAGAACCAATGAAGCAACATTAACCTAACAAAATATAGATTAACAACAACACCACCCAGCATATACTCCGCTGTACGCGGGGAACCAAGGATATATCCTCAGCTAAATCAAGCCAGCTGATCCTGTGCGTACATACATTGGCGGATCTAGGCTTTGAGGAAGGGGTTCCATGGAACCCACTTGGGGATTTTTGCTTAAAATTTCCTTTGTAAAATTATATTTTTTGTGTAATATTTATGAAGTTCCCTATATATTATAAGAGGGTGCACCCAGTTGAATCGATTTCTGAATCCGCCACTGCGTACATAAGAGTTTTCATTCTAGATGATACCAAGCTCGCTACCTTTCTTACATCTCTACCTTGAAAATTTAATTATACTTTTAATATCTCTAAGTGATTTCCACTTCAAATAAATCCCCTTCTGCTTCTGTCTACCTCCAGTAATCTACCAAGCATCCGTAGATTTCGGAAACATGATTCACAAAAGCATGTTCTCTATCAACAAATGCCAGTTTTTAAAGCAACATCATCATTTTCGAGTTTCTAACATATTTAATGTGACACATTTTATCTACTATAATTCCGTCCATATGACAATATATTGTATAACTTGTATACAGGTCCCGTATTGTCATGACCAAACTCCATATCTCTAAGGAAGATGCAAGTTTTATATGTCATTTCTTACGCGAGCAAAAGTTGGGAGCTCAGTTGGTAGAGCTCCCATGCCTCCAACATCAAGGTTAGGGGTTCGAGGCTCATTGCACTTAATTTTATAATTGAGGGTGGTATTGTTGTTATGCCCTTTTGGTCACCCCCCTCCACCCATGTAATGGAACTATTAGCCCGGCTTCCTCGCCTATTCCAAAAACGGTCATTTCTTACATGGAAAACCAGCTACCTGTAGTTTGATTTCCAGAAATCTGCTTCAGGTAGCAAATGTTTCTAGTTGGTTCTCATACTAAAGGCCGAGAGCTTAGGGATGGTTCACAAAGGAAAGTAAAACAAATGTTCTTTAAAATATTACTCTTCTTCAACAAGATCAACTTGGAATGGAAGCTGTGCCCTCACATGTTTTATCCCCCTCCTTTACCGACAACCCCATAAAATTTGTTTAGAAGAGGCTAAGAGGAAGGTAAATTGAAAAGTTGATGGAGATTGGGGATACAGTTTTTCTTGGTTGGGCTCTTGGGGATCTAAAATATGGGAGAGGAATAGGAGAATTTTTGAAATGAAAGCTCCCAACTATTTGCGGGATGCAGTTACTTTCTTAGCCTTTCTCTGGATTCAAGCATGGGGCTTCCTAATACTGTGACTGTCTTTGGGGAGGCATGCTCTCTAGTTTATTGTCACTTACATGGAGGACTCCTAGATAAAGTTCATTCCCATTAACAAACCTTTATTTATCCAAAAGCGGGACTGAAGAGATAACCATTTAACAGACTTCCCTCCTCTTTAAATAAAATACCTCCTCGGATTTAGCCAGGTTCACTCTCTCTCCCTGCTTCCTAGTGCTCTCTAAAACCTCCGTAATATAACAACACGAGGATTATGTTGATCAAATAGAACACCGACACATAAAAAAAGGGCTGAAGAAACGTCCATGATTTAAAATTGGTAGAATACTACTGCTGATTCTCTGTTTGTTCAGACTAACATTCACCATAGTCACATAATTCATATCTGGATTACTGTCGACAGCGTCAAGTAAGCAATCATCTTCAAGCTGGAATGCAAGACATTCCTTCAACGTGTAATGAAGTGAAGGTAGACGGAGGAACTTCATATTGATAAAGAAAATAATAATAATAATTTGAAAAATGAAGATCAATGCTTAGTTCTTGGAATATTTTCTTCCATTTTTCTAAGAATTCAGTCCCATTTCCCCCTCGTCACCAAGGCCCAACATATACAAACACTCACACATAACCCAAACCCCCCTTTTTCTTTACCCAAAACTTTAGGGATGGGGGTGGGGGGAGGGGTGACTTCACTTTAGTCCTATTGGCCTTCCTCTTAACTTTATTTACCCCCTCTCACCAAACAAGGATAACAAATTACCCTATTTTGCCCACTTACAATCTATACATAGGAGCTTTGGTTCTATTGTTCTGACCCTCCCTCTATGCTTATTAATCTTATCATTACCATATATTCCCCAATCTGCCAAACAAAGTCCACAGACGATGGATGGACGGGAAAATAATACCCTGGTATATTCTCTAAAACATCCAAATTCATCCACCTTTATAGGCATCTTACAATTAGCCCTTGTAACAATAGAATATGGCCTACTTATAGCCCTATTTTCCCCTGCTCTACTCAAGAGAGAATATAGATAATCGATAACACGCCTGGCACCTCTTCAGCTGAAGAAATTATAGTAATATTGCCCCTTTCATCTAAGAAAAATAGTCCAAGATGCCAAAAGAGAACTTCCCTTCACTTCCCACCCTCCCATTGTTTCACCTCCAGGCTCTCAGAAATAAATTTTCGGAGACCTGTAGGAACAATTGCTACCTAGAATAACATGAAAGTTCAATCTTCAGGAACCTCACGTCCTCACCTCAGCACTACTGAATAATATTCCTTTGCAGTAATATGCCATGTAAGCATGAGAGGAATCATTGGAGTATTTTGGATGACAGAGACTATGTTACTTCCTTATCTACTTGGATAATACTCCGTTTTCAACTCCTCGTATATATTAATGCATTTCATACAATTACAATCATATCCAGGCGCCACATTGTGCATAATTAGACGCAGGCAGGGGTCAGCGCTTGAAACTAGCATGGACTGACAGCCCTCCCCGCCTGACAGCTCAAACAGAAAGCTATGAAAAAAAAGAGACAAAGCGTGGAAGCACCCACCATTAGACCTCTAACAACAGCATCCTACCACAAGCTCTTTCCTAGAACCCATATAATGCTAATCAGACCTCTACCCCATTACAATGACACTTCAACATCCAACAAATTTACTCCTAAACTGAAGCAATGAAACATACAATACTATATACATATACACAAAACAAGACTCGCATTTACAACTTAGGCATAACATACGAAATACTACCAACCAAAATCATAACATACCAAACACTGGGCATCAGAAGCACACATGAATTCATAACAAACCTAAAATATACTCAGCCTTATCTCAACAACCCAACAACCACAGAGAAATTTCCAAGAGACCCATAATCAAAAATCAGACAAATTTCCAAAGTAGCAACAAAAAATCAATTAACCAAACATAGCAGAACAAAAAGAGAGAGATAGAGAGAAGAAAAAGATACCTATAAACCAAGGCCAACGAAGAGGAGTTGAAGGAGCTTCTTTAGTCAAATACCTGAACCTTTCAGGCATTGTACTCTGACCTCTAAGCTCTTCAAGCTCCTCTTCTTCTGTACTCTTTTTTCTCTCTCCTCCCCCATTTTCAGCTCTCACACAAAATCCCAATTTTGGCCCTGAAAACCCAATTCGATGAGCAACACCAAAACCAAAACCAAGCCTAAAGCCAAGACCTTTAGGCTTGACTAATTGAACCTGAATTGCTTGGCTAGTTGTGCTCCTACATTGAAGAGATAGAGGGGCATGGGTGGTAATTTTGGGAGGAAAGTGAGGGCAGTTTCTAAAAGTAGGGGAAAGTGAGGAACAAGAAATCATCATTGACATTGATGGAGAAGAAATCTGGGTTGTTTAAGGGCGTTTCGCCATTTTTTGTGTGAAGGTTGTGAAGTGAGGGGAAAAGAAATATGGGTTTAATTTGGGTTTTCACGCTTGAAAGGTTCATGGTTAGAAGTGAGCCCAAACTATCTATCATGTATTCATGTTGATGCTAATGACCCGACTTGCATTTTCAATCTCTTTGGCCCAATCTTTATGCTCGCTTTTATTTTCCCTCATTTATTTTTCCTTTTCTGAAGCTTTGGGCAATATTTGGAGAGATTAGTGCATGGTCTCGGACTCTCAGTATCCTTGCTCACTCCCTTGCAAAATAAAGTGGTTAACTAGTTAGTATTTGTAGACGCCTAAAAAGCGTTGTTAGATTTCTCCACAAATGTCCAATGATAAAATGAGAAATTTTATATATCTGAACGCTATTTTGCCTTGATAGGTAAATGAGATCTCAAGTTTTCCAAACAACTCTTTCATCTCCATTTCCTTCAATAGACTTGCTCAAAAGGTTTCGGAGGACACCTCTTGTGCCTCATTCTGGCCCCCGGTTACGAAGATATTATTATCAGGATAATTGAGGGTAAAATTGTATTTTAACCACATAAAAAGTAAATCGGTATTTTACATCCGAATCAATTTTTTGGATTAATTTAATGCGTCAAATATCCAAAAAATACTGAATTGCGCCATAGGGTCGTCATCCAGCTCACGCGTGTGGGTTGGATATGGCACAGGGCCACCAACGGCCGTGACCTGCTAGTTGGGTCTGCTAGCATTTGCTGGCAATGGTTCTAATGTACGAGTGGCTTGCATGCGTATGCAGTCAAAACTTGCTACTGGTGGAAGCTGAGATGGCAGTGGCGAATGGAACTATTATCAAGTGGATTCATTGGGGCAATTTTTTTTACATTTTCCTATTTAAAATAAATATTTTTATATAATATTAAAGACATATTCTATATATTAAAGAAGAGTGAACCCACTTGAGCTTATTTTTGCATCCGCCTCTGGTTGATGGTACATTTTATTGAAGGTGATAGGGTGAGAGAGCAGAAAGTGATACAAACTGGAGGGAGGTAGGGCAGAATGTAATGGGGAGGGGGTTGTCAAACTTTTCTTTTTTATAACAAACGTAGTTAATACTAACGAATGTGTATCTTTGTTCTTTAATATGACCTATACACGATGTGTTTGCAAAAATCAATTTATTCATTAGTTTTCTTGGTGCCATCACTGCCAAGTTATGATTCTGGTGATGTTTTGGCTGAAAAATTAGGCGAAGGACATAATTGTACATTTAAGAGGAGGTGTAGGGGCTAAATTCTACTTAAGCAAGTAATGTGGCTTAATTGCATATGGTTCAATAAGTTTGCTACTTTCGTGCATTTCGCTATTATAAATACGAAAATATGGCAATAGTCAAGGTACGAAATTAAAAAGATTTAGAAAGGAATTGATTGTCTAATGATCAAGGAAAATGTACCTTTTTAAAATTTAAAAACAAGACCGATACAATAATTTAGCATTGGTTGAGACGCAAAAAATTTAATTCAGAACGAAATCATTTTCTAGTGAATTAGGAAAATCAACCATTTTATGATCCAAAACAAGATAGATACAAAAATATAACAATGATTAATTAGATGCAAAAATACAAATTTCCAAAATAATCATTTGCCTAGTGAACAATGAAAATCTACCCTTATAAAATCCAAAAAACTAGATGAATAAATAAAATATTGCAATATTTAAGATGCCAAAATATCATTCGCCTAATGAATGAGAAAAATCTGCCCTTTTATGATTCAAAAACAAGAAAAATACAAAAATATAACAATAATTGAGATGAAAAATATAAATGTAGAAAGAAATCATTCAAGGAAAATCTACCTTTAAAAAATCCCAAAACTAGATGAATCTATATACTTTCTACTAAAATAATAACCGGCTGACATCATCTTTGTACACATGTCGAATTCTCAAAGAAAATTTTCCCGCCAAAAGCCATAATGACATCATTTGTGTTTTTTTTTTGTTTTTTTTTATTTTGCTATTTTCGTTTTTTTTTTGGGGATTATTCTGATTTTGTTTTATTCAGTTTTTCTCAATTCAAAGTTCCAAACCTCCCATATATCACTCCTATAATTTCTCTATCTTCAAGCTGCAACCCACTAATTACTCCACTAACAAATCAAAACTAATGTTTATTTCACATAATGGGTGGCTGCATCATTTGGTAATTCTACTCCTACTTTATCTCTTTTTCATATTAAATTTTAGTCATTCACAATTTCACGCGTCTGCAAACTATAATCTAATCTTTCAATTTATTTGTTTCAACATTAAATCAACAAAATCCCACTAACGTTCTCTCCTCTTCTCAGGACTTCAAGAGCATCAGATTTTTGTCTTGTTTTTTTTTTTTATTTGGAGAAAAGAAGGCTAACAGTGGGGTTTGATGCTCATCTCTTCTTTATGCAATTGCCAACGACTCTTCCAATAGAAAAGGTAAAGTTTCGAACCATATACGGAATATCAATTTAGGATGCATTTGTTTGGAAAAGAAGTTACCTTTTTCAATTTGTTGATGATTTGGATTATTCAGAGTGTTGTGCCAATTGTTGTTTGTTTGGTAAAAGCTGGGGAGCAAATTGACAAATTTGAGACAGACCAAGCTTAATGTTCTAGAGTAATAGATTTCTTTCCACCTTTAAAGTATGATTTTCTCACTTCTGTAATTCTGTTGACATTTATGTTGATTAGTGTTCTTATGATTTTTAGTTTTTGAAGTTTTCTGTGTAGAGATGGACGATGTATAGGAGATAATAAGGAGTTATCTAAAGGATTTCAGGTAATGTAAACTATTTATTTATCGGTACGTAACTTTCTGTTTCCTTGACAATATTTAGATGCAAGTTTGTGGGGTTTTTTATTTTATTTATGATTGTCATTCTTTTACCTCTATCCTTAATAACATTGTTCGTTGTTAGGATTTTATTTAAGTTTGATCTTTCTGGGACTGAATGTATGTCTGATCACTTGTGTGTGAATTGGTTTTTACTTTGGAGCTTGAAATACATGAGATCGACTTTCGTTGTGTGTGACTTTCCTTATTGCTCTAATATATAATGATGAATGATCATCAATGTACTAATTTTTTTTGTCCTTGCTATGCTCTTCTGCCTTACTCTTTTTTTTTTTCCTTCTTTTATTTTATAGATATATACATAGAAATATGCTTTGCTGAAATTTGGAGTCATTGTGCTAATAACATGCAGAACTCCTACAACCCAAAATGTGAAAAAAAAAAAAAAAAAATCCACAAACTTGAATCAAGTATTATCAAGGAAATGCTCTTTTAGTATATGTGTCAGAAAAGCATGATATACATTGATATGTCATTTTGAGATGATTTTTTGCTATAATTCATATTGTGTTGGTTATGTTCTACCTACCCTATTTTTTCTGTGATTCTTTCCTTTTTTTAATAAATATGTACTTTGCTAAAATTCAGATTTATTGTGCTGAAATGCGAGACACCTACTACCCAAAAAAAGCAAACTCACAAACTTGCATCTAAGTATTATCAAAGGAAATGCGGACTCCACTGTTCCATTTTTTATTTTCCCTTTTCATTTTCTGTCATTGCAGATTTACAGGTTCAAACGACAAGGTGCTTTTCTCGAGCATAAGCTATGGTGTAATGTAGTACTGCAAGGAGCAAGAAGTCGAGAATGCAATTTTTAGGGGTGCATATATATATATATTGAGGGACAAAAGGTCTTCAAAGTCCAGACATTGCAAACTTAAAAGACTTTGTGTGGAGCATTAGGGTTGCAATAAGTCAACAAGGACGGAGAAGAGTTGAAGTGCCTTCTAAATGCTTTAAAGATTGTAGATTCATGGAATGAATGGGCTAATGATAGTTCTAAATTTGTTTTGGTTGTTAGTTGTTACAGACTGCAAGAACGTTTGAAGGAATTTGATTATATGAAAAATGTCCACGTTTGTTAGATATTCAATATTGTCGCACCTATGCTAGATAGCGAGAAGTGTGCTTTGAGATGGCCAATGAAATTGTATTGGGTGGTGGGTTGCAAGTTTCATTAAACATACTTAAAAAAAATGATTGTTTGATTTGGAAACTTATGATAAATTTAGGTGAAATTAAACTATTTTTTATTTTATTTTATTTTATTTTTTTGCTTTTGCTTTTGCTAATAAGCTACAAGTGGAACTTGTGGCACTTAGGCTCTGTTTGATTCACCTTATTTTTACTTAAATTTGGTTCAGTTCAGTCCAGTTCAGTTCAGTTCAGTTCATGTGTAACTTTATTACTCATATAACTTTTTATTCCGAAATAATTTCATGATGAAAATTATGTCATCAGAAAGATCTCAAAGCATTCTTTCAAATGAGTCCAATATTGACTATGTTTGGACAAATTTTAAATGGTTAACGGTCAAGTTCAAAAAATCAATTAAGTACAGTTCAGTTCAGTTCAGTTCAGATCAGTTTTATCCAGGTGAATCAAACGGAGCCTTATTGACAAGCTTATCAATAAGAGCTTAATAAGACTAAGAATGGCAAAACACTATTCTGGTGCTGTGTAACTCAAACAAGTCCTTAAATCATACTCCCTCCGTCTCAAAAAAACCTGAACCTTTGTTTTTTTGAAGGTCAAACTTAACAAACTTTGACCATTAATTTATATATAAAGATTCACATTATGAAAATACTTTTGTTAGATTCATTTTTAAAAGTACTTTCAAAAAATCGTATTGTTATAATTTTTATATTCAAATAATTGTACTTATTTACGGTCAAAGTGATCTCTTGGAGACCGTGAAAAACCAAAGGTTCGGGATTTTTTGAGACAGAGGGAGTATGAAGTACTTTGAGATGTATCCGTTGCACCCAAAAAAGTACTCTATATAATCTTTTACGAGGGCTGCAATTCCTCATCTTCGAAATAGCTAGAATAGACACTTTAGCATTTTCTTTCACTATGTGGGTGTCCTTAGCTAGACACTTGAGCCTTTTCTTCCATAAGCTGTTATCATGGTATTGGGGGCTAAGAAGTTCAAGTGTCCATGTTTATTACTACTACTATTTATTTATATTCGATCACCAGGCTTACTAATTATCGTGTACAAGTGATAACCGAGAATGTGAGTCGCAAATAATCCATAATTTTAGCAACAAAAAAAAAAAGACAAAAATTCAATCCCAATCTATTAACAAAGATTTTCATCAAATACTCATATTAGATTTCTTTTTCTAAAAGTCAGTACGGGAAAATACTCAGAGCATCTCCAATGTGTGACTTTCCTTATTGCTCTAATATATAATGATGAATGATCATCAATGTACTAATTTTTTTTGTCCTTGCTATGCTGTTCTGCCTTACTCTTTTTTTTTTTGTTTCTTCTTTTATTTTATAGATATATACATAGAAATATACTTTGCTGAAATTTGGAGTCATTGTGCTAACAACATGCAGAACTCCTACTACCCAAAATGTGAACAAAAAAAAAAAAAAAAAAAAATCCACAAACTTGAATCAAGTATTGTCAAGGAAATGCTCTTTTAGTATATGTGCCAGAAAAGCATGATATACATTGATATGTCATTTTGAGTTGATTTGTTGCTACAATTCATATTGTGTTGGTTGTATTGCTACAATTCAATGCAAGGTTTTTGGAGAGGTTTGTGAGGTGAAAAACTCTCCCAAAAAATCTCTACTCATAGTGATAAACCTATAAACCTCTTTTTTTTTTTTACAAACCACTTTGTCTAGACAAATCAGGTTTGTGGTAAACTCTATTTCTAAATTGGGTCCCTCACCTAGAGGTTTTTGGAGGTTTATACCATTGGGAGGGAGGGGTTAAATAAAGACGATTTTTGCAATGATGATGTGACTCAAATAAAAACCCACTTAAAACTTTATAGCATTGGAGATGCTCTCATAGTAGTTGACTTTGGTGTTCGGTGAAAAAAATATAAACTTCTTTTTCTTTTTCCAATCTAGACATTAAGAAGAAGATATTATTTTAGGAAAAAGAAAGTTATTTCAAACTATTCTTGACATTTCTAAGAATAGTAAAATTTACTTAATTTCATAGTTTTAGTAATAACTGTGCATCGCACGGATACTAAACTAGTACAAAAAATATATAGCAAACTATATCCTGGTCGTTCGTAATTTTGTCATGTATCCCAATTTAATAATAAATAAAATTTAAAAGATGACGTGTCGAATATATAAGGGAATGAGACATAAGATGGTATACAAAGTGACAGAAAATCCTTACTACAAAAATTGAGGTGCCAAAAATTACATTGAGAAAGAAATTGTTTGCCCATTGAATGAGGAAGATCTACCTTTTTAAATTCTAAAAACTAGATGAATACACAAAAGAAAAAAAACAAGGGGCAATAACCGTGGTGCCAAAAATTAAATTTAGAAAGAAATCATTTGCCTAATGAATGAGGAAAATCTACTCTTTTATGATCTAAAAAAAATCAACACAAAAATATAATAATTGAGATGCAAATAAATAATTTAGAAAAAAAATCATTTGCCTAATGCACTTTGAAAACAGATTAATTGCTTTGCTAATAAAGTAAGAACTTGAATGGGTAACTTTAAGATTTTAGCCGTAATTAAAGCTAAAAATTGAAAATAATGTGAGCAACTACAAAATGGTACTCTATATGAGAGTTGAAACAATATTTGTTTTTTGAGGGAAAGACCAAGGCGGTCATTCATTCATTAACTTCTCCAGATCAGACAGAAGAGCAACATCAACATATGCATTGATCGACATTAAGGGGATCACTATTACCAATCATCTTTATAACTAATTATTCTTCAAAGATAATCTAAGACGTCCATAGTATAAAGGTTAATATTTTGAGCATCTTTAAAGTATTAAAGAAAATAAAATAAAATATAATATAATATAATATAATATAATAATACTTATAATAAAATAGATAAATTTAAACTTTAAACTATGTGTCAAATTGATTTCTATAGAGCACTTAACTTCTAGCTTGCATGGACACATATACGAAAATAGACGCGAGTATGGGATACCTCAATTTCGAAAATATAGGATACAATATATGATACATAATATACATAAAATATGCTAAGAAAATAGGAGTATGCAACAAAATCACTAACTATAATTTTGTTAAAAAAATAACCAAACTAAAAAAGTAATAATAAATTAGAAATTGGTTAACAAAAAAGAAGAATAAGTAATGCATATCACATTAATAATAAATTGAAGAAACTTATTACATTATCGAGAGATGGTGAGTCACAAAATCAAAGAAAATCCTGACTAGTAATTGAAAAGGTGGAAAAAGAAGATAGTGTTTAGAAAAGAACTAACCATTGTCTATTGAGAAAATTAGGGTGGGAGAACCAAACAAAAACCTCAAAGCAACCTATTATGAAAGAAGTGGCAACCCGTAAATAAACATATGCACAATTTCGGGGCATCCATTAATCTAACTAGGTGCTATCCTAGAATGTATAGGGGAACGGGGATCGGACGTTGAAGGTCTAGGCTATCCCTGTAGTTCACTGAAAAGAGAGACTTTGGGACTAAGATGACCGTAGAGTAGAGGCGAGACACGAAAGGGTGAGAGAGAAATGGATATACCTCAAGATAAAGCTATGGAGTAGTGGCTTAGCTTTCAGCCCTAAGATAAAGCTTTCGAATTCCCTTCAGCGAATGTCGTACCTCACTTAGTTAAGCAACACTTCCCCTAAAGTTCATAAACCAATAAAGCAGGACGGACAAGCTCTATGTTTGTGACATGCCAAGTTCCAATGGAGAGCATCAATTTTCAGCACCAACATAGAATCCTCAAACTTATAGAATCCTCAAACTTATAGAATCCTAACTATTTATGAACTATTACCTTATCATGCATGTCCGACTTTATTCCTCCACAAAGGAAACAACAATGATCTCAGTAGCTTCACAATAATCGTCACTTCAAAACCCATAATGTTAACTCACTTGTCCTACGACTTCTATCGGTTACACCACAAATTGGGTTTGAGTTTTGAAACCTGTAATAATCAGTTCCCTGCCTCTCTATAGTCCAAAAGAAGAAAAACACAAAAACTGAGCTAGGAAGAATCTATGACTACCACCTCAGCCTCATTGCAGAGGAAAAACAATCCCAACTAGGCATCAAATCCACTAGCATATAAGTTCATGTCATCCTAAATCTGCAATATCATTGCACAGGCTACTCAAATATGCTACATATGCAGAAGTTCACAAATCCAAGTCTTAAAGATAGTCTCATTCAAAAAAATGTTTCTCTCACTAGAAAAGGCTCTAGTGGTGTAGGTTAAGCCGAAATGGCTAACTTGCACGACGAACACCATTAATGGGGAGAAAACAATCAAATTCGATTACTGTTCCATTGAAGGACTTCTTGGGTTCATCTGCGAATAGAGCGACACAGCTTGAGAGTATTGTAGAAGACGAAAGTGAAGACGATAGCTTGATTGAAGATCTGGGAGCTTATAGCTCGCTCTCACGGGGGCTTCCAGGGGTTGTAGATTCAGCTGAGAATCTACCCAGAGCGTCTAGGAGATTGATTATGGTTCCTACACCTGGAGAGACGCCTGTCTCAACACCGTTTACTCCAGCAGCAGGGATTTCTACCCCTGTTACTATGGTTCAGGCACACGAATCAGCTCCTACATTGGATTCTCCAACTCCAAATGAGGGATCTTTTCAACGGGTACTTCTGGAGTCTCCCACTGAGGTAAATGGGACAATCCCTAATACTGATCCAGTAGCTAGGGTCTCTTCTAATAGAATTGCTTGTGATGAATTTAAGTTGAAATTTATACCACCTGTTATTAAGGAAGGTAAATCCGTAGCTAAATTGCAAAAATCAGAAATGGAACTTGCTTGTAAAAGATGGGATACTTCTTTAATTGGATTTGTGCTTGGAGATTCTCCATATTTCAGTCAGATGGAGAAATATGTGGAGAATTATTGGAATTTTATTGAAACCCCTAAATGTTTTCTACATGAAGAAGGTTATTTTATTTTCAAATTTAATTCCATTGAAGATCTGAATGAGGTACTGCATAGAGGCCCATATACTTTCTACTATAAGCCTCTTATTCTTAAAAGATGGACATCAAATTTTGTGCTAGACACTGCTAGCCACAGAACTGTACCCTTGTGGATTCAGCTGCCCAACTTACCCCTTGATTGCTGGTCTATGGATTCACTGAGCCGTATTGGAAGCTGTGTGGGTATACCTCTATATGTAGATAGGGTCACAGCTGAGATAGAGAGGGTTTCATATGCCAGAATGTCAATAGAAGTTGACATAACTCTCCCTTATAAGGATAAAGTATGGTTTGAGGATGAGAATGGAATTCTTAAACAGCAAAAGGTAGTGTATGAATAGAAACCCCTATTTTGTAAAAAATGCAGGAAGTTTGGGCATTGGGAAGAAGAGTGTGATCCTACCCCTCAAGCTAGAAGAGACACTAGAAGAAGGAGAAGGAAAAGGCCTACAACACAGTGGCAACCTAGAGCTGTAAATGTACAGCCAGTACAACCTGAGCAACAAACACAAACACCTACCATGGTGGCAGGCCAAGGAGACCAACAGGGTAATACCTCAGTTGAGGATAGCTTTGCACCTCTAAGTACTCATTTTTCTGCTGAGGAGTTTAGATGGCAATCAAAGCAAAAGAGTCCTACTCCAGCTGTTACAGTTCCTCTGCATAATGCTTTGGATGCATTGCAAGTTGAAGATGAGCCAGAGCTAATGACCTCATAGGGTAATGCAGATAAGACAGCAGCAGGGTTCTCAGAGAACAGTAATGCAGTGTTAGTGTTTGGGGAGCAGCCAGCTTGTTCCTCCTGATCCTCCAAATTCTATATGAGACTCCTCATCTGGAATGTGAGAGGGATGAATAAGCCCTCCAAATTCAGAGATATTAAGAAGTATTTTGTTCAGAATAAAGCTAGCTTTGTGGCACTTCTTGAGACAAAAATTAAAGAGAATAAAATGGCAAAAATGTCTGCAAAAATTAATAGTCAATGGTTACACTTCTGTAATCATGTTGATGCTGAAAATGGAAGAATTTGGTTATCTTGGGATCCCTCTGTGTTGACTGTGCAGATTTTGCAGACATCAGACCAATTTGTGCATCTCAATTTGTCTGTTAATGGTGGTCCTGTTATATACCTCACTGTGATTTATGCAAGGAACTGTGCCATTGCTAGGCATAGGTGTTGGAGTGATATTGAAGCTTTTGGAAGAAGTATTTCAGACCCATGGCTTGTTGGAGGGGATTTTAATACTACTTTGCATGTGTCAGAGAGGGTTCATATTGGGAATCAGTTATCTGGTACTGAAGAACTTCATGATTTTTGCTATAATCTGAACCTGGAAGATATTAGAGCCAAGGGAATGGATTACACTTGGTAAAACAAACAGCAAGCACAAGAGAGAGTTTACAGTAAGATTGACAGAGTACTAGGTAACCTTGAATGGTTATCTACTTTCCCTAATGTGGAAGCTGATTATTTAGCTCCATATGTATCAGATCATTTCCCTACTCTTATTAATTTGCAGCAAGATTTAAATGATACAAAAAAACCTTTTAGGTTTTTTAATATCTGGATTGGCAGATCAGGTTATAACACCCTTATTGAAGAAAATTGGAGATTTGAGGGGCAGGGGTCGAGAATGTATTGTGTTTTGCAGAAACACAAGAGAGTGAAGACTGCTATTAAGAGCTCTGATATTTACTGCCCCCATCAGGAAGCCAAAATCCATATTGCACAAGACTCCTTGCTGCAAACTCAGAAATTGCTGGATGTTGATAAATTCAACACAACTTTGATTGAAAGAGAGCAACAAGATATGGCTAGTTTATGCAAATTGAGAGACACAGAAGAGCTAATTATGAGACAAAAGTCTAGACTTGACTAGATCAAGGCTGGAGATGATAACTCGAGATATTTTCATGCTTGTGTAAAAAGCATGAGAGCTTTTAATAGGATCTCTTCAATTTATACAGCAAATAATGTGAAATTGACAGAGATGGGTGAGGTGCAAACTGAGTTCAGAAACTTTTTCCAAGGCATGATGGGAGAAGCTGCTGGTGAACTGCCATCAATTGATCCTCTTACTATGAGAAATGGGCCTTGCCTCACTACAGAACAACAGATTGCTCTCTGTGAGGAATTTTCAGCTCAGGAAATCAAAAAAGCTTTATGGGAGATAGAAGATGACAAGGCGCCAGGGCCTAATGGTTTCACTGCAGCTTTCTATAAGGCATAATGGGAGCATATAGGTACTGATATTGTGGCAGCTGTTACCAGTACCTTTCACTCAGGTAAAATGCTCAAATCTGTTAATTGCACCTCTGTGACTCTTGTGCCTAAGAAATCTAATCCCACATATGTGAGTTATTATCGTCCCATAGCATGTTGTAATGTTTTATATAAGATACTCTCTAAAGCCTTGGCTAATAGATTGAGTACTGTGCTGCATGGGTTGATACTTTTGGAGCAATCTGCTTTCATAAAGGGGAGATTAATAGGAGATAACATCATTCTTGCTCATGAGCTTATTAAGCATTATGGTAGGAAGAATATATCCCCAAGATGCACATTAAAGATAGATTTAAGGAAGGCATATGACTCTTTAGAGTGGTGTTTCCTGGAACAAGTGCTCTATGGTATGCATTTTCCTGTGAAGTTTGTGAAATGGATCATGATGTGTATTACCATAGTGAGCTACTCTATTATGTTCAATGGTTTCCCTCTTGATCCATTTGTTGCTAAGAGAGGACTCAGACAGGGAGATCCTATCACCATATCTATTTGTTATTGCTATGGACTATCTGTCAAGATGCCTCAGAGAACTGAAGCCTGAGAGTAAATTTAGATATCACCCTCGATGCAAAAAATTCTCTCTGGTGCATTGTGTGTTTGCAGACGATCTGCTATTATTTTCCAGAGGAGATGCTGAGTCAGTAGCAGCACTGATTACAAAATTCAATGCTTTTCTGCCTGTTCTGGATTAAAAGCAAATGAAAGCAAGTCAGAGCTGTATTTTGGAGGTGTTGATAGTGATATGAAACAAGAAATTATCTCTTCCCTGGGAATGCAGGAGGGAATATTACCATTCAGATATCTTGGGGTCCCTTTGACCTCAAAAAGACTCCAAGCAAACCAATATGACCCTTTGGTGCAGAAAATGACTGAAAGGGTGCAAGCTTGGACATCAAAATTTCTCTCTTATGCTGGAAGACTTCAGCTCACTAAATTAGTGTTATTTTCCTTGCAAAACTTCTGGGCTCAATTCTTCCATATCCCCATGATTGTGATACACAACATAGAGCAAGTTTGCAGGAGGTTTCTATGGACAGGAACAGCTAACCCTAGCTCAAGAGCCCTAGTAGCATGGGAGGATGTCTGCTTGCCAGCTGCAAAGGGAGGATTGGGGCTGTTTAATTTCAAGCTATGGAATAAAGCTTCCCTAGGAAAGTTACTTTGGGATATACAACACAACAAGGAAAAACTATGGGTGAAGGGGATAAGTAACTATTATATCAAGCACAATGACTTCTGGACAATGAGAAAGCCACAACAAGCATCATGGCTGGTACAAAAGATTTTTGACAGCAGAGCTGAACTGCAACAGTTTGTGTGCACAACAGCCAGATACAAAGTAAGCAAAGCCTATGCAATATTTTTGCCTGCTATCCCAAGGAAACCCTGGACTTCTCTGGCCTGGAATTCCTTAGCTCTGCCAAGGTGGAGATTTACTAGCTGGCTGTGCATAAGGGAGAGATTACCTATATGGAAAAACTTGAGAAAAATTGGCGTGCAGGGTCCAGGCATATGTGTACTATGCAAGCAAGAGGATGAGAGCTTTCAACATGTGTTCTTTGAATGTGACTTTGTGCAGCAGCTCTGGCAGAAATTATTTCAATGGCTTTGTCTGCCACAACCTAGCTGGAAGTGGCCAAATATATATCAACAGATGAGTACTCAGTTCAAGGGTAAACCAGTGCGCAACAAGGCAGTGAGAGCATGTTTCAGTGGGGTGATCTACTATACTTGGAGAGAAAGGAACAACAGATTGTTCCAAGAGAAGAAAATTGATGTTGATCAAGTTATGAAGGAGCTCATCTCTATCATATATGGCCGTGCTGCACATTCTGAAAACAGGAAAATTAGAGAATTTTTCTTTCAAAATTTGAACTATTTTGTTTGATTTCCCTGTGATTGTTGTGATGTTTGTTAGAGAACTTTGTGATGTTTTATTTGCTGATAGGGGCCAGCCTTGTAAAAATGAGAGTGGACTATTCTAGTTCCTCTCAAGTAGGTAGCAAAGGAGATTTCGTAGAGTTTGGGTATAAACTGAACTGACTGTAAAACATCCATATTTGGAAGTATTTAACACAATTTCTTACTTTCCAAAAAAAAAAGATAGTCTCATTCGATTCATAACTAAAGCAATAAGCATTGTATTGTAGCTTAAGATTCAAGCTTAAAAACTTTTACCTTTTTGGACCACTCTTGCATAATGCTGCCAATAATGCACTAAATCTTGAACCTCAGACACTAAATCTTTCTCCCAAGTTTCCAAGTAAACCAGCTAGCCCTTTGGACCTCTGGTGCCAGACAACATTGGCAACTTCAAAATTGGTTTAGACGCCATAAATTACACATATTTTGTCTCTAAACATCACAATAATGCAATAGCAAATCCAAAACAAAGAGAGTGCAATTAACAGCCGACAACAATGAGGTCAGGCGTATAATTTTCGAAACATCCAGTGAATTTTAGAAAGAAACATACTAAAATATCAGTAACATGCAATAAAGTCTTATGCTTATTACTTTAATATACTACGAACCAGGAAGTCTCTAACAAAGGATCAGTTCACAGCTTTGTGAGACTTTCTTCATTGCTTGGATTTGGGAAATGATTTTTGAACAGATTTCCGCTGATAGTTCGCTACTAAGCAGGATCGTTAACAACCTGAGTTGAATTGCTTTTCCAAGCACAAACTTCAACAGTTCTATCACCTGAGCGGGTCCCTTCATTATTTGGACACTGATTTCGTAGAGATGATCCCGAATGCAATCATGATGTTCATCGTGTACAATGATGACTCCTTGGTGGCAGTGGTCAATGAACTGGGCCAGCAGAGATAGACAACATCATAAAATCAGGTTATTTTTCAAGCACAGAAACTGGAAAGAAATAAACTTCTCTTTCTCCCCACCTCCCCCCACAATCATTCTCTCTCTCTTTAGTCTGCCCTCTCTTCATCCTGTCTAAATGTCTAGTGACTTGATGTGCCAAAAACCCCTCCCTATGATTCAAAAATGGAAGTAGATAGAAGCAGAAATGCAATCACCTTCAAGTCAAGCAAAGCTGATGGGTCCCCAGAGAGAGGAAAACCGCCTAGCTCAAAGTTGAGCGACAAAGATGTACGGCAGGGTGACATGTGAAGCAAATCTGATAAGAACTCTTTATAGCGCATCCTTCCCACGCTCACACTCGCTTTCACATGCCCGTGATAAAATAGTGATGGTAATGCTGCTTCATCCGGAGTCAAAACACACTTTCCATACAAAACAATCACAAGCATTCAGAAAAATGGTTAGATTAGACGACTCAATTAATAAGGATCATCAGCAATCCATTTCTGCAAAAATCTTTCTCAATCTGTGACATACTGCAGTAAACTATCAAAGTAACACAGATGATGGGAACAACTTAATTCTCATGACATGCAGTGAATCTGAATTGGAAAACCACAAGACATAATCAGTAATCTATTAGATAGATCTCCCAACATGGCGAAATTCCTTTAAAATTATTTTAGTTATTAAGAAGTGTTATTTACAGTCTCATAACTCAACTTGTGTCCAGCAAAATTTTGCTTATATACAAAAATTTGAAAAGAAAATTAAAGGGAACTCTCTTTTTTTTTGGGGGTAGTAATTGAAGGTGTTCCAATTTTATAATAGTGTAAGAAAGTGAAACGGCATTAAACATAGGAATAGTGTTACAGCTCAAGTTTCTTTCACAGTTAAATGCTTGTGGAAGATTCATTTACCAGACCATGCCCCCCCCCCCCCCCCCCAATTCCTCCAGTAGATACATTTTTTTTTCTAAACCAAATAATGATACAGTTTGTATATAATTCTTAAGGAATGCACAACCTACGCCATCTTTTTGCCAGAACAAGCAAACATACCTCAGTCACGTAATTACCCAGCGTCAGCTTTCTTGCCTCATTGAACTGCCAAACATAGTGCACCAACCTATCAACTTTTAGAGCAACAGATGACACAGTACATTCTCTGAACTGCAGTTCAGCTTCAAGTTCACGAGAGAAAACAGCGCGAGATATTTTGACAAATGGTCCCTCAAACCTGAAAGATTTGAGGTTTGGTGTCTCAATTTCACATTCCAGCTCTGTATCACTTCCTGACTTGATAGACAATGTTTCTAGTATCTGGCTAATTATCCGAAGACGTCTTAGGTAACGACAATGTATTAGACATAAGTCTGAAAGAAAAGGGCAATTAGATATTATAAAATTTAGTGACTCGTCAGAAGGTAGGACAGTCCCTTGTAATGAAAGTGACTTGAGATGAACAAATTTCACGATAGCAGAACAAAGGATTCCATAGTCAGCAGAGATGTTGTCAAGTAGCGACCAGTTTCTGAAAACATTTTTAGCAAATATAAATGACTCAACAGAGGATAAACCTTTAATTAGCTGAGGAAAATTTGTATCTTCCAGCTCCAAGTACTTCAACTCTTGGGGATGAACCTCAACTGTTCCCTCAACCTTACAGGATCTCATGGTAAAAGAGTTTACATGTGGAGAGGCTGAAATTATGTGCTCAAAGGTTTCAGCTCCCAGAGTAACACGTCCAAAATTTACGTCTCTAAGCACACCACAAGAAGTCCGGAAATCTGAAACTTCTACATTGTTTCCTCGCTCATAAATGTCCTTTGCCTTGCATTCAAGGAAATGGAGGAGGGGGCAGTCTATATGAAAGAGCTCCAACTCTACAAAGTGATTTACAACAAGTCTCTTAAGAGAAGGGTTTCGAATTCTAAGCCTTCCCAACCCAAAGCAAGACTGTAAAACCAAGCTTTCAAGACTTGGACAGGCAGCAACAAATTTGAAGAATGTGTCACCCGAGACATGTACATATTTCAAAGAAACTGTTTTCAGCAATGGAACATTGACAGATTCAATGTTTCTCAATCGACAACCCTCCAACTCCAAAAGAGTCAAATTTACCCCTAGAGAAAACATTCTATTAGGCACAATATAACAGCGACATAGTAATTGGCGGAGTGCATGGCTATGCCTGAGCTTCAAATTAAGCTCTCTAATTTCACTAGGGAGCACCAGATCTAGACAGCGGTCTACTTGATGGTTGATTTTTCTACGACGATGAGGGGCTGTGCCAAATCTAATTTTTTGGATCGCAATTGGGGTTTGACACAAAGAATACTTACTCATGAACTGACACAATCTTCTATCATTTTTTATGTCACTTCTATGTTCAAACTCTCGCTCATCAAAGAAGAGCCCAAGAAAGGACCCAAGAAGATATTCCCATTTCTTTGAAAGGGTTGACATGCAAGCAACACTCCTAGATGGGAGACGAGAAACGATGTCATGAATAAGGGGCTCAGGGAGACTGCTTAATCTATCTTCACTTACCTCCACTTCTCCACACTCTAGCCTCAATTTCTTTCTCGTACTTCTCCTTGTCTCCATGGAATGAGCGATCTGTAAAACCCTCTATCACAGCACAGATATAAGACAAACTCTCTTGGTCTCACAGACTAGATGAATATGGAGGCACAGATTATAGGGTTCGGGAACAAGAAAAGGGATAGTAATTGAGAGAAGGTTTTTCGACCTAGGGATACTGTGGCCACGTATATATAACAGTGAGAGTCACTCTCTGACCCTTTTGCCCCTCATGGCCTCATCTATGCACTGTTACTATTGCTAGGTCCATTTTAGGAAAAGAAGCCAACTTGATTTCTGTAACCCATGTCCGGGAAGCTGGATAGGCCCAATTACTTTATGGAGGTGAATGAGCCATACCCTTGCACTATACTATGGAGACCATATTCTTTGAATAAGCAGAAGATAATTGCAGCTTAGAACATGCTAAGAAGGAAAGTAGATCAGGATATTACCATAAGAGAAGTGAGACACATGCAAATGAAAAGTATTTTGTGGTGCTCCCTAGCAACTTATATATATTTCAGTTAATAAACACGTACTAGCTTATTTAGTCAAATACTCAAATGAAGTCATCGAAATTTCCTAATAGCATGATTTACCATGCCAACTTGTACGGAATGGCTAATCATAAGGAAGCTGTTCTTTGCTTCATCCAGTCATAGTCTTCAAGGAAAATAAATTTTAAGAACTGAGAAAAAAGCTATTTTGATACATACAGCCAATTTACTCGCACTCATTCACACCCTTCAGAGCGCAATCAATGAGCCATTGTAGGCAGCTGCCTTCTTTCAAGTTTCAACTATTATCCAATCCACTTAAATCACAATTTCACAATACTAAGTTCTTGGCCACAGTGTCTAAGAAATTTATGCCTCATCATAAGGAAGAAGAACACTATCAAAATAGTGGTGTCAACTACTTTCTATTGAATAGAGTATTCTCCAAAAGAACAGTACTTTGCCATTTTAAAATGATATTGTTAAGTATAAGTTAATAACAGGTCGCTGTGATTTAAACAGTTCAACGTTTATATTTATGCTGTACAATTTGAAAGGATAAAAGAAATTGCAACCTTAATAGATACTGTTATTCAAGGACATGTTTTCTCAAATATCAATAACAAATACAGGAATTTATTAAGCAAATATGGACATAAATTTCTGTGACCAGATTCAACGACCCCTTCATGCAAAATTGAACCCTCACCCTTGACATTACAAGTTTATAAACATAAGTTGACATATTGGGTGATAGAGTTAGGTCAGTGTCATGACCAATTTACGGATGCAACAGAGGTTTGGGTCCAATTAGAAATTATGTAACTTTCAGAAATTAATTAAGCAAGTGTTCTCCTCTGACCTCTGATTCTGATGTGCTAATTTTATTCCTGACCTGTCAACTTTTAGCTTTGCATTTTAAACTTGTGTTGCAATACGGTTATCTCAACAGTATTTGTTGTCACAGTGTTAACATGCAATATGTAAGATACAGAGACGTATCAATCAAGAAAACATTTTACTTCAATATGGTGCTCCGAAATACTCATTGTTCTTACCATACAAGAAAATACTTTGAAAAAATACTTCTCCCAACCTAAACAAATATTCCTCAATCCTGACAGTAACATACTAGGAGGTATAGAGTTCAGCTCCTTTTTCTTTATCTTCAAAATATTGAAATGAATGGTTACATTGGAAATAAAGTGACATTGTTGTTACTATTATTGTTGCTGTCATTGTTATTATGATTTTGCTATGACTTTAGCATTGTACAACGCTTTGTGTTTTTAAAGTTTTCAGAGGAGGCATAAAAGCCTATAGGAATCGAACCCTTAACCTCATTGTTAGGGGACAATACTCCTAAGTCCTAAGACTCCTAACCACCGGAGCATCTATCCTTTCCTACATTGTACATATCATCCTGTTTGCCCACTACATTGCTGCCATATCCGCATACAAAACCACTACATTTGTCAAAAATTTGAGACAAGGTACGACGCCTCTTAAAAACTATTTTTCCAACATTTTGTTTGGTTACTTCATACAAAAAGCTAAAACAAATTACCAAGATCATCAATTTAGAAACAATTATGACAGCAGAATCAGTAAGTAAACACAATTATTACTCAACCCAATACTCCGATTTAGCATTCCTAGTAAAAGAAACTCAACCCAACTCTTAAGCATCCAAGATCACAGAATGAGTTACAATCATGACCAAGTAATTATGACAACATACAAGTTAAAGCTCTTAATCATTGCTTCACATACTGAACAGAAAACTTGCATAATCAAGCTATCTCATGCACAAATAATTGAAGAACAGGAAGAAGAAAAAGATACCCACCTTGAAGAAATCAATTTTGCTCCCATTAAAACAGAAAAACAAGCAAAAAGTATCATTACCTACTAAAAATACCCACAATAAGCATGAAATAGAAGCTCATATACAACTGCAAACTACTAAAAGAAAACCCTTTTCGATTTTCATTATTTGGTAGAGATTAAGTACCTGTATCATGATTGAAGAGACCCATGAGTTTGAAAGACTCCAACACATAATGTAATGTGAGACATTGGCTTCTCTTCAGCGATTGTTGGCCTTCTTCTTAAGTTTCCATTGATTTTAAACTGATTAAATTGAAGTTTTTTGTGTCGTGCCATAGATGAGCAGAGAAGGGTTTAAGAAGCTTTTTTGGGATATACACATGCAAAGATGTCCTGTTTCCTGTTTGAGTATTTGGGGGTGGGATACTGGACTCATGGCATGGGTTCCTCTCATTCGTAGGGAAAGTGGAAACCTAATCATACTTTTTCTTTTCTTTTCTCTTTTTCTTTATAGAAGAAACATTTTTCAATTTTCTTTTTTACTTAAGAGGAGAAACCTAATTTTATGCTAGAGTAGTAATTAAGCAATTAGTTACAACTTACAAGTTTGTGCCCATGCAATTCACGGGCTTTTTTATTAGACTCGTTGTATGGGATTTTTTATAAACTAAAACAAAAAAAATTGACCAAATATTAACATTTAAAACACTTAAAAATATATTTATTAAATATGTCACGGACTCACGCATGAAAATCTTATCTACGTGATAAATTTGAATAAGAGCACCACATTGCGTAAGCCAATATAGGTAATATGCTTGTCCGCTACTTTAATAATCTAATTCTTTGATGAAATCAAGGGGGTGTGGTTGAGTGGTAAAGACTCATTCATCCTTAAATAAGGTTGAGGGTTGCACCAAAAAAAAATAAGGTTGAGAGTTCGAATCTTGCCTTGAAAATGGAACATCTTTAAATTCATGTGGCCAATCGTCTCACCCTTTGAGGTGTCTACAAGTTAGTGCGGGCGTTACTCACTGTAGTCAACGGAGATATCCCTGGTGTGAACCAAAAAAAAAAAAAAACCATTATGAAACTGTGAATCTCAAACTCATATCCTAATGAAACATCATTAAATTTGTTTTTCAAATTTTATTTAGAATAATTCATACTATTGCTAATCAACTTAAGGTAATACCGAGCTTAGAAAAAGAACTCAAATGAATAAGGAAAAACCGAGTGAGATATGTTATCCCGGATTTGCACCTTCTAAAGTGAAACATATCAATGGAGCAATAAGTTACATTGTCTGAATATTTATCCTTTATAGCCTATAGAACTATAACTTCGTTTAATTCAACTGAATTTCACGTAACTGAACTTAATTTAACTGAACTGAACTGAACTTATTATTATTATTATTATTATTATTATTATTATTATTATTATTATTATTATTATTATTATTATTATTATTATTATTATTATTATTATTATTATTAATTATTTATTATTATTATTATTATTATTATTATTATTATTATTATTATTATTATTATTACTACTACTACTACTACTACTACTACTACTACTACTACTACTACTACTACTACTACTTTTACTTTATTTTTATTATTATATTTATTTTTAATATTTAATTCACTATTTTCAAAGGTAATATCACATATCTACAAGATAAATGCTACTTTTCCACACTTTTTTGTGGTAATTTTATTTTATCATCGCTGTTATCTCTCAAAAATGGTAGGGAAAAAATTTGGATTGAGTATCTCGCTTTATCAACGAACTAAAGAATAGCAAAGTGAATTAAAATTAATTCTACTCCTTTACTACAGTGAACCAATCAAGAAGGATAACTAGGTTCATTTATTTCATTTTACCTTTTCTAATATTAATTATTTATTGATCATTTCCCTTATCAAGTAACAAACCAATTGCCTCTTAATTTTATTTCTTACTATTTTATTGTTGTGTTTAATTTAAAACATAATATCTAATTTTAAAGGTATTACCATGAATAATAATAATAATAATAATAATAATAATAATAATAATAATAATAATAATAATAATAATAATAATAATAATAATAATAATAATAATAATAATAATAATAACTAAAATGAAATGAACTGAACTGAACTTATTGGCCCTGAAGTGAAGTGAACTGAACTTATTGATCCTGAACTGAACTGAACTGAACTGAACTTATTGAACCTGAACTGAATTGAATTTAAGTGAAATTAAGTTGAATCAAACAGAGCCTATGTTGTACGATGAGAAATCAGCCTTAAAATCCTTTCTAGATGATGACAAAGTGTATATTTTAAAGGTGAGCATGGTTTTAAGTATGTCCAATGTATCTGAGAACTAATTTGTAAGTCCAACATGCCAGTCTCTACTTCATGCTTATTTGGCTAATGAAATTATTTCTTATTGGCCAAAAAATAAATAACTAAGCCCCTGAAGTTTCTTATTGCACACTGTACCAAACTTAAAAATGTAGTGAGCATCTGTGAAAAAAAAAATCGCACAAAATTTAAAAAATTAAATAATAAAAAATTGAATTACTTATAATAAGTGATGCCTACATTTCCGAATTGGTCTGATACAAGACTTATTATTCAATTTTTGTTCTTTCCCCTCAAAATATAGTGGGTAAAATAGTCTTTTCACCTTTCATAATTGACCCACTTGAGACGTTAAGTAGTCGTTTGAGATTTGTATACGGGGTGCAAAATTTTGTATTTTGAGGTTATTTTGTGCAAAGTTCAAAAAAGTGGGTATCTATTTAAAAGTGTAAACTTTGAGGAAACCCCATAAAATTTCCGAAAATAAAAATATTGTAGTGAGTAGCTCTAAGGCTCGGTTTGATTCAAATAAAAATAATAATAATAAAAATAATAATAATAATAATAATAATAATAATAATAATAATAATAATAATAATAATAATAATAATAACTAAAATGAAATGAACTGAACTGAACTTATTGGCCCTGAAGTGAAGTGAACTGAACTTATTGATCCTGAACTGAACTTATTGAACCTGAACTGAACTTATTGAACCTGAACTGAACTGAATTTAAGTGAAATTAAGTTGAATCAAACAGAGCCTATGTTGTACGATGAGAAATCAGCCTTAAAATCCTTTCTAGATGATGACAAAGTGTATATTTTAAAGGTGAGCATGGTTTTAAGTATGTCCAATGTATCTGAGAACTAATTTGTAAGTCCAACATGCCAGTCTCTACTTCATGCTTATTTGGCTAATGAAATTATTTCTTATTGGCCAAAAAATAAATAACTAAGCCCCTGAAGTTTCTTATTGCACACTGTACCAAACTTAAAAATGTAGTGAGCATCTGTGAAAAAAAAAATCGCACAAAATTTAAAAAATTAAATAATAAAAAATTGAATTACTTATAATAAGTGATGCCTACATTTCCGAATTGGTCTGATACAAGACTTATTATTCAATTTTTGTTCTTTCCCCTCAAAATATAGTGGGTAAAATAGTCTTTTCACCTTTCATAATTGACCCACTTGAGACGTTAAGTAGTCGTTTGAGATTTGTATACGGGGTGCAAAATTTTGTATTTTGAGGTTATTTTGTGCAAAGTTCAAAAAAGTGGGTATCTATTTAAAAGTGTAAACTTTGAGGAAACCCCATAAAATTTCCGAAAATAAAAATATTGTAGTGAGTAGCTCTAAGGCTCGGTTTGATTCACCTTAATTTACTTAAATTCAGTTCAATTCAGTCTAGTCCAGTTCAATTCAGTTCATGCGTAACTTTTGCACTCATTTAACTTTTTATTCCAAAATAATTTTATGATGATAATTATGTTATCGGAAAAATCTCAAATCATACTTTCAAATGATTTCAATATTGTTTATGTCTGGAAAAATTTCAAATGGTTAACGATCAAGTTTAAAAAATCAATTCAGTTTATTTTAGATTAATTTTATCCAAGTAAATCAAACAGAGCCTAAATTACCCCGTTTGACAACCGCTCCCTAAATAAATTGTCCAAGATTCCACACCATCCCCACTAATTGCAAAGTGCGCGCTCTACTTTTTATTTTTTTGACACCAAAGTGACCAATTAAACTTGCCTATCCTTTTCCAACGAAAGAAAAAAACCATAAAGTGGCCAATTAAACGCAAAAGCACCTCTTTGCAAAAGTAATGAAACGGGCAAACAGCACACTTAATACTTGAAATTTTTGGTTAGCGTATATACAATACAGTTCGCATTAATACCGCACACCAAATAAATTAATACCGCACCCCTAATAAAATAATACCAATACTACTCTTCTTTTAATTTCATTTAGCATTGCGTGGTTGATATGCGTCAAAAATCACACTCTTACTCATGATGGCAAATAGTAGTACGAGCACATCAGATCATTTTCGTCGTGCTAAATCTGACATCATCTTCCCTTCGATTTTTTTGGGAAAAAATTACTCAATACACATTTTTTTTCCTTAAAAACACATCAAAAACTTTGTTAGACGTATAATAAACAGATATGTGCCCAAAATAGGCGTAGATTTTAAAGACATACGCCAAAAATAGGCGTAGATCTTGAGGAGCTACGTCTAAAGTAGGCGTAGATAATGAAGTACTACGCCCAAAATAGGCGCAAATGGTATAAAGTGGAGCGGGTAGTTTCAATTCTCTAGCAGCAAGCCTGGAACAAGTTTTGACACAGACCCCACAACATACAGTTTGACAAAATTTCCTTCTTAACATGAAAAGCATGGATTGAGTCAAATTTAAATACATTTTCACAATTCCTTCAGTTTATGGCAATGAAGACAGGTTCCTTGTTTGACAACTTGTGAGGAGGTACCTTTTCGGAACTGGATCAGCGAATTGGCAGTGGAGGAGGTGAGGAGCTGTCATGGGGAAGATGCTATGGCAGACAATGGCAGTAATGGCACTAGGGCTGAGGGGTAGAGTTGCAGAGTATGGGGTGATATATTTCGAATCATCCATTCTCCCGAAGTGCTAAATACATTAGGAGGTTAAATTAGTAATCTTAATATTTAGGGCGCGGTATTGTTTAAAAAGGGGTGCGGTATTTAGCATCCCCCATACAATAAACAAATTAAGACAAGCATCAATAATGGTGGCCTGGGTTATCTTTCGTCTTCCTTGAGACCTTGAGTAAAGTGCTTCTCTCATTGATTGTCACTCTACTACTACTGTGGCCTCATTCCATCATTCCATGTCCGGTACGCCATTTTCTTCAATTTTCTTAATTATTTACTTGCTGGGTTTCTCATTTCTGTCCACTTTTCTTTTTCCTTTATTTTGTTTTCTTTAGATATGCTAGATTTTAGGTAAATTACTTGAATTTCATTTTGCATGCGTGATCCAATCTTTGGTTTCCAATTTTCCATTAGATTGTTCCTACTCCCCTGTTTCTTTACTCGGTTAATTTTAGCTTGGGTGTATTATGTTTAGATAAAATGTGTTTCCAAGCTTTGCTTGATGAATCTCAAGGACTCTGAAGTTCACGATTAGGAAAACCTCCAGTGGTCGTGAGATACAAAAACTTGTGTGGACTTAGTCAATGGAACCAATGATCGAAATCTTTTTAAATATATCCTCTATGTCCCTAAATATTTTCATTATTGTTCTTGGTACACGGTGGACTAAGTCCACACAATACATGCTAGCCATTAGACGACTCGACTTGGACCTCTGGGGTGTCTAGATTGCTGATTGTAGGGTTAGTTTTATTTTGGTTAACAAAAGACCTTGTCAATGGGTCAAGTACGGTCAGGTCTTGGTTGACCCATGTAATAAGTGGGTTAGGTATTGATTGACCCATGTAATAAGTGGGTCATGTTCGTCAAGCAAAATGTTAAATGGGTCAACCTGGGTCAGCCTCGTTTCACCCAATTCATTTCGGGTCACTATATAAATAGTCAATCAGTGATTCGGCCTGACTTGTTTGGGTCTATCCATTTATGGTCCACAACTTTTTACCCTGATCAGGTCACGAGCCACGAAAGTGACTAGACTCATCCAAGATCCAAGCCATTGGGGGCTTCACCCAACAACCACCCTTAGTTCACAAATTATTGCTCATATCCCAATGACCTAGGTAGCTCTGTGGACCAAATGAAACTATGCCTTGTAAAAACCTAAAATGTGACTAAAAAAATGTCTTAGTGATAACTTCCTTTTCAGTTTCATTTTTCTCTGAGAAGACATTTTCTTCAAGGCATAGTCACATTGGGTCCAATGGGTCTAGGCAATAATTGCACTCAGTTAACCACAATGGTAATTGGTTAGTCGTGTATTGATTTGTTTTTTCTTTTTTATGGTTGGTAAGTAGCGTACTAGCTCTCTAGAGGGAGTGGGATGATTCGGACTCAGGTCTCTCCAAAATTCGAGTAAAGAAGGTGCTATCTCGACTAATCCTTCATTCTCGTTGTGTATTTTGGTTGTCGACCGTTGAGCCACTATGGGAAAGGTTTGAAAAGGGCCCTTTCTTAGTGAAAGGGATTTAATAGGTCATTTTGGTGGATTAATATTTACACTCGGTATTATTGGTTACTGTTGGGGATGGCCCCTCAAGCCCCCGGTAACCCTATGGCCCTACTTAGGTACCCATATTTATAAGTTACAAAATATTCTACTTCTACCACAACTAAGAAACTACTAACCTTAGTCAACTCAATTACCTACACAATTAGGTAACTTCTAAATTAAAGCATTGTCTCTACATTTTTCTCAACTTCCACATCTACCAAATAGTACAAATACTCAAAAGTCTTTAACTACTAATCTACTTCATAGCTATGCCAAATGTTTCGATCGAGTAACAAACTACTAAATCAATATATAATATTAAGTTATTAGTGGGTTTAAACCCTGCAAACTCCCCCTCAAGATCACTACCCTTCACTGCATATGTAAACCAAACTCTTTTTGAAGATGTCCAACTTCCTCCATGTGGGTGCTCCCTTCTAACTCATTTAAATTCTTCTTATGACTCTTACCTTTCATCATCACCAAGTATCCATTAGTGGCCTTCAAAGTTCCTTCCTTTGCAATGCGTTGTAGTCATACCCAACTCATCTGACCTCCTTGAAAAAGTTAAGTTCCTACCAAGTGTTGAAAAGTGTCTAACCTTCTCAAGAGTCCTCACATTAGCATCATGTAACTTCAATTTCACATAGCCAAAGCCACCTTAACCTCTTCATCATTAGGTAAATGATCGACATACCTTCATTCTTCTAATAACTTGCAAAAACTTCCTTCTTCGAACATATATGGTGGAAGCACGCCGAATCAAGAACCCACTTTTCTTCACTTACTTCATTCTTCTCTTCTTCTATCATGATCAAAAGGCAACTTCTTCTATAACCACATATGCCTCCCCTTCTTCTAATCTTCCTTCTCATTGTCACCTACCTTCAACATCTTTATCTTCTTTAATAAGTCTTCTTTGACCTCATGTCAATTAAACTATATGTGCCCCTTTTTTCCGCAATAGTAGCGCAACATGTCACTATAATCTCCTCTAGGCCTTGATTGGGACCTAAATCTACTTCTAATATAACTCCTACGATTGTGTCTCCCCTTTTTCCCATGTTCTCCATCACTAGTCACAAAACCCTTCGTTATCTCCTCCATTGGGAGAATACTCCATCATTAATTTTTCACTGTCTAGTTATACCGCAATCGTCTTATCTACCTTCTAAGTGGTCTTCCGTACTATGAAGTTGGTTATTAAATTATTGTACTTAGGGAGAGAAGCCAACAAGATCAAAACTTTATCTTCTTCAAACTTTGCTGGTAACTTGCTAGCTGTGAAATAATGTCGTTAAACTTATTGATATGATCTCTAAGGCTAGAGTTTGGCTCCATCTCTAAGTCATAAATAGCCTTCTTCAAATGCAACTTATTAGTGAAAGAGTACGACATATAAATCATCTCCAATTTTTTCCGATCTAAAGTTCATTGAGAGATTCACAATTAACACAATATATTTAATTTCTGGGCAAAAGCCAATCTAATTGTACTTGCATGGATTTCCATGTCTTCCTAGTCCTCCTTCATAATGTCTATCTTCTGAACTTCCTTTTTTGAGCACTTCATGTAATCCTTGTTGGACAAGGACATCCTTCACCATACTTTGCCGTAGAGCAAAGTTGTTCTTCCGATCAAAGGGTTCGACTTCAAATTTTGAATAGTCGAATAACTTTTCCGTGAATCTTCAACCTTGCTCTAATACCACTTGGTGGGTATGGACCCTCAAATAATAGTTACAACAACAACCACCATCCAGGAAGAATCCTGCCGAGGATGGGGTCAAATAAGATCCAGATATATGTAGCCTTACCTCTAGCTAGTCGCCTAGTAGAGAGGCTATTTCTGGAAATAATAATAACTACGGGAACACAATATTTAAAGGGTGGTTACAGCCAACACTGCAACTTCAATAGTGTTTTTCCCTAAACGCTCTCCTAGCACTCATTAACCCTACTTATGTACCCATATTTATAGGCTACAAAATATTCTACTTCTACCAAAACTAGGAAACTATTAACCTTCCTAAATTCAGTTACCTACACAATTGGGTAGCTCTTCTATTTCTTGCAAAACAATAAACTATCAAAATATTAACCGCCAAATAATAAACTTTTGAAAAGGTAATTACTGCTAATATTATGCTCCACGAAGAACTTCTTCCAAAGCATTGTCTCTGCAGTTTACTCAACTTCCTTCATGTCCTGGCTACCAAAATACTCAAAATCTTCAATTTACTATTCTATTTCATATCTCTTGCCAAACGTTTCTACCGAGTAAGAAACTACTAATATCAATATATTATATTAACTTAAGATCGAATTATGAGTGGGTATGAACCCAATAGTTACTGCACTGATACCCTTAGCGCTTCTGGTATCTGGTTAATACGAAGGAAGTTATCTTTTGAAATAGGAGGCTTGATATAATGTGAAACAAAAACAATGGCCTCAGTTGTTGGCAGTGTGTCTGCAGATCTAATTGCCAGGATACTCAGGAAGAATGAGGAAGTTCCCCAGGCAGATCTCGACATCATCAGCAACTTGCCATTGGATGTAACACAGCACATCCTAGACCGATTACCTTTGAATGGAGCTGCGAGAACGAGCATCTTATCAAGAAAATGGAGATACAAATGGGTTCAACTTCCGCATCTCATAATTGACTCCAACTTCATACATTCTGTCCTAGGGTGCTTAGGCAACAGAGAATTTGTACCTCGATATTTGAACATCGTCAACAATGCTCTTCTTCGTCACGTGCCCTATTCAAATAATATCACATTTTTATAATTCAAATAATTATAAAATTGTAATTATCCATGGTCAAAGCGTCCTCTTGGAGACGGTGAAAAGTCAAATGAAAACAATAATAAGAAGCTAAGGGAGTATGTTTCTAGTAAATATAAAAATCGGATACCATTTGATACTTGTATGATGTTAGAGATCGGACCTAGCATCACATTATGTCCAAAGTAAATATCTGACCTTGCTTCTCTATCTCATTCAGGTTGAGGCGTGTATGCCTGATTATCCATCTTCGGTTATGTTGTCTGAAGATTACACCTTTCACAGCCTTAAAACTGTGGAACTTTTTTGCCACAGAGATATAAATGGTGCATCATCAGGGCTTATAAAGTTTTTACTAGCATGGTCTCCAGTCCTGGAGTTGATGACTGTTCAGGTCTCCGGCTGTAGAGAAAGTGATCGGGAAAAGCTGAATCTGGCCACAATGTTAATGCGCTTTTGCCGAGCTTCAGCAAATGCAGAGCTTGTTCTCAAGATATAACAGTACAATAAAATGTCAGGACCCCGAAATTATTGGAATATTTGAAAAGGTTATATGGATTCAAGAGACTATGTGAAGTATTTTTTGCGAGTGTTTTGGTTTATGAGCAATGTACTTTTTATGGACCTTTTAAGTCATCTAGTGTAATTTTTGAAGATTTGGGATACATTTTGTACAGTATTTCAAACATGTAATGTGGAACTTTCATATTTTATACAGTTAGACTGGAATGGTATTTTTTAAGTAGCTTATTACTATGCTATGTTCAGAGGAATTCTACCCAGTATCCTACTACTCTCCTGTCCTCATTCTCTGTCTCCTTTGCCTTTCTCTGTATGTGTCCACTTTACTGCATAACACAAACAAAGAATTGTGGGGTTTTAAGTTGGGTTGGAAGAAATGCTAATTACTTTGGATCAAGTTCAGATTTCAGATCTTTGATGATTTTCTGTAATTGGCAATCAAGAAACCAGATAATGTTTTAGTGTTTCTTTCTCTTAGGAAGGGTTCTTTTGCTTCCTGTGAGTATTTTGGAAAGAGGGAGTAAATTTTTTAGGAGAATAAAGAGAGTAAATTTTTTAGGGGAATAAAAAGACTCAACAAGTTAACCGTACGCATGATGGCCTTGTTTGGTTGGTGGCTTTTTAGCCAGCTTGTTGGACAATCTGGATTGTTTGACCAGTTGACCATCCAACCATCTAAAATTTGGGATTTGGTTACCAATTTTTTCATTAGCTTTTTGGACCCAACAATTTGATTTACAAAAAGTTGGGTAGGGGTAGCTTTTGAAGTCAGCTTGTTGGATTATTATGTAAAATGACAATCTTAACCCAATAATAATAATAATAATAATAATAATAATAATAATAATAATAATAATAATAATAATAATAATAATAATAATAATGATAATAATAATTTTATTTTATTTTATTTTTATTATCATCATTATTATTTTTATTATTATTATTAGTACTACTACTTTTATTACTAGAAGTAGTTAATATAATTAATATTAATATTATTATTAATTATTATCATTATCATTATCATTATTAGCATTAATACTTACTTAGAAACTAATGATAATTTAAATTAAATAATTAATCAAATAAATATAATTAATTTACATAATATATATTAATAAATTTGTAAATATTATTATTATTTTCATAAATAATATTAATATATATAACTAATAATAATTATCAATTATTTTTATTGATAACAATAGAAAGTTAGCTCCATGTCCATAGTGGTCATTTTACACTAAATCAGCTACCAATAATTAGCTCACTTTACCAAACATCTTTTTACAATCAAATAGTCAAACCAGCTAGCACAACAAGTTGACGACAACCAGCTAACCAAACCAACTACCAGCTACCATCTACCAGCTGCGTGCCAAACAAGGCCGATAGCTATATAGTGGCGGATTCAGAAAATCCTTAGAGATGATTCTCTTTTCTATGGTAAATAGTGCACGTGCACCTATAACTATGAGTCCCTTATGAGCCATTTCGGCGTGTATAATTCGGTTTAGGAGTGTGTTTTGAAAAAAAAAGTGAAAAGTTTACGTTCAATGCAAAATGAAAAATAAAATTAAGTAAACAGAGAGAAAAAAGCAGATTTTTTAGGATTACAATTGATTTCATACCTAATCAATTATTTACATGAACGGAAGTGATGAGTTCATCATTTTTCAACGGGTTATATGTATGAAACGGTTTTAAAGTAAACCACTCTTATAAATACAATATCATATTTACCTCATAAAAGATTTTTTAATTAACGAAATAGCTTAGGTCGAAAACTATTTTCCAATATATAGAGCCGACGAGCTGATTTTGTGTTTTATTTTTCTTTCAGCACAGTACTACCACTACCAGAGTATTCGTCTCAATTTTCTCAGAAGAGAAACAGAAAAAAAAAAAAAAACAAAAAACCCCACGCCATTCGAAATACTCTGTTTCTCTGCATCTCGCCAGTAACTCATCGCGTTCTCTCGTTGGCGTCCGTCGCCTTTAGCTTCTGGTGTTCACTCTTCGGATTCCATACAACTCGATCACTTTTTTGGAGCCCTAAATTAATTTCTAGAAGAACGTTAACCAAAAGGTAAATTTATGCCCTAATTTTGAAGCAATTAGCTCGGATTTTGCGAAAGGTTGAGTCTTTCTTGTATGAGGACGATAAATTATGAGTAGAAAATCCGTAATTTGTAAAATTGCTATAAATTTGGTTATTTTTTTCAACTTGCATCAGTAATTCATAAATAGGGCACTCTGTTCTTGCGTTTTGGTTATATGATGCTGAATTTTCATTGTAATTCTTGTGATTTAGTGCTTAATTTTCATTGTAATTACTGGTTATTTGGTACGGAATAATCTTATTTTGATAATGATTACCTATGCTCACTCATAATTTGGTGCTGAATTTTTCGTTGCAATCCCCTTTTGGAATCTCATGTTAATTATGTGATGCAGCTTGTTTATTTTATGTTGATTATGTTTATATATTGTTTGGAAAAGGAAAAAATGTGCTGCTGATATTATAATCTTAAATTACAGCTCTTAACACCTAGTTGTCTAGCTGCGTTTTCCTCATGACCTAGGTAGAAGTTGATGGATAATGTACTTGTTACTTTGTTCTGCATCGAATTCGTGTGATGTTTGTGTATGCTGCTGTGGATAAGTGATTTGGTGAATCTGTGGCTAGTTGAAATAGTTGTTCAATGCAGTATTACATTGTACGCTGTGCGTGTCGGTACGAGGAACGAGTACGGGAACATAATTCACTGCCTAAGTTGTGCAGTCCTTTAGGGAGGGGTTCAGCGAATAGTGTTCCCTGTATGCAGTACGACAATATGGGAACGTAGTTCGCAGGGGGCTCAAACGAATTATGTGACACTGGTTCAATGGGTTTAGAAGACATGAAGAGATGATTTTGTTTTTAGAGAATTAAGCCCCAACCTGATCAACAATTAAGGACTTTGATGTATTTGGATTTGATAATGGAGAAAGTAGAGGCCTGTCATTTCATAGAAGTTAATTTGATATATGAAGTTTTCTGTGTTCATAGCTGGACATATATCTGTAAGAGCGGTTGTTTTGTAGGCAAGTTCAGACATAGATAGTGCAGTGAATTACTTTAGGATATGTTCTGCAATCAGTAAGCTTAATGTGAGCTCTAAAGAGTAAAGAACCGTTGACAACACTAAGATGCGCAGATAAGCTTAGTGTGTGCTTTAAAGTTCCAGTCTTAATGTCTTAGGTTTGAGATAATCCAAATGTTTTGTACGACTTTTTCAGCAGTTTATAATTTCATTGCCCTTTGCCGCTTTATCTTCTTTTGATGGAGTTTCATGCACTAGGAATCTTGTAGCCGTAGGTAGGCAGAAACAAACTTGAATGACGTACATCTGCAGAATCTTCCCCCTGTGTAGAACCTCATTCCTATAACTTAGGGGACTTTTATAGGAGTTGCGTCCCTCTTGATATATTTGCAATTCCTCTAGATTCAAAACAACGAAGAGCAAAGCAAGAAGCTAATGGACAGCTATGCCGACAATGTAAATGGTCCTGAACTCCTGATCTTTCCTACTTACCATTTGTGGAGTGGGAAATAGGTTAGTTAATGGTGGATAGGGCTTTAAATATAGTGCTGCAAAGTGGAAGTGCTATGCAACAGAGTAGTTGTGGATAGAAACTGGTGTTGACTAAAGAAGGTAGGCATGGATCTTGGGGAGATGAGGGGAAAGAGGAGACTGAGCTTGTCACTGGTGTTGTGGTCTATCATCCAGCCATGGTGAGCAACAGTAGGACGCTAAGGCTGAAGTATACTGCTAACCCTGAGAGGGTAGCTCAGTTGGTAAGACCTCTGAGATGTATTCCAGAGATCCCAAGTTCGAGTCCCCTCAGGGCCACTGGAGGTTTTCCTTGTCGTTAACTTCAGGGCCGATGGGATTAGTCAAGCAAAAAGAAGCAAAAAGCTTGGATACTTATGTTATCTAAAAACAATGGGCTGAAGCTGAAGTATACTGCTACATGTACATGTTAATTTAATTTCATTAAATGATAGCACATATGACGCATTAGTTTACACATAAACGAAGTTGTGCATCTCGGAACCCTATTTTTATTTGCCTCAATTGGTAATGGTATGCTTTAAAGCAACTTTCAAGCTTATTTGGTTCAAGTTTTACTGCCATTTATCATGTTAATGACAACTTTCTATATTTGTACTATTACCCGAATGCATATATTAAAACTGATTCAAGCTGTTGGGAGCAAGTATCTTGTTATGCTTTGTAGGTTAAATTGATGCTTCGTATGTTAACTTGCAGAAAATTCATCCCTAAATCACCTACCTTCCCCTGTTCCCCAATTCTTCCACAAACACCACACAGCAACCGAAGTCTGTGCGAAGGGGTCAGAAAATGGGAAGACGAAAAGCCAAAGTTGGAGATCGCACTGTGAGGCTGAAGAAGGAAAAGGATGAGATTGAGCATCTGGAGAATTGGATTGCATGGGGGAAACCCAACCCAGGTTCGAACCCCCTCCTGATGGTTGACGAGAGCAACAAATCCAATAGAGAGGAAAAGTTCTCCTTCTCGAGGTACACAGGTTGTGAGTTGTTCCGGCAATTGCCTATTTCTGAGAAGACAAAGCGGAGTTTGAAAGAGTGTAAGTATCTGAATATGACTGAAATCCAAAGGGCTACATTACCTCACTCCTTGTGTGGACGTGACATTCTTGGCGCTGCTAAAACTGGCTCCGGCAAGACCCTCGCTTTTATTATTCCTGTATGCCTCGACTTTTTTTCTTACTTTGTTGAAATACATCAACTTTAATGCTATGTGTGCTAAATCGGGATTTGATATGTTTACTGTCGGATAATAAATTCGAGAACACAAGGGTGGTACGTACAAGTGTAGCATTAGTAAGCAATTTTTTAGTGGAACAAGATTCAAGTTTTGATGATATTCTATTTATATGTTTATTTGTTTTTTACATGGTGTTGATGGTGATTATTTATTTATTTAGTTTATTTGTTTTCTCATCTCCTTAGTGATTTACTTTTGCATTTTTTCAAAGTGTTCTACTGTTCTTAAATCCAGTCTCACCATGTTTGTCAACAGTCAATGCTTATGACAAATTGTGGGCTTAAACTTGGTTGAATATTTGGAAACTTAAAAGTAGCGTTTTTATGTCAAGTGTTGCATTCACAAAGGATGAAACTTGGGTTGTCAGGTGAACCTCTGCCTGATCATCACGGGGTCTTCTAATTCAAAGAAGTTTAGGTTCTAGTAGTACATTTAGTATTTTCTGCCACGTGGACAGCTTTCTTTCTAACATGTTGTTCCCCTGATGAAGTAAGAATATAGCATCAGGCTTCTCTACATCAATTGATGATCTTATGGTGTTGGTCACAGGTCTTAGAGAAGCTATACAAAGAAAGGTGGAGTCCAAATGACGGAGTTGGTTGCATTATCATATCTCCAACACGAGAATTAACCGCTCAAAATTTTCAAGTTTTGAACTCTGTGGGGAAGTACCATTGTTTTAGTGCTGGTGTCTTAACTGGTGGTCGCAAGGACGTAGACACTGAAAAGGTTTGCGTCAATAATCTCAATATCTTGGTCTGCACTCCTGGACGGTTGCTGCAGCACATGGATGAGACTCCGAATTTCGAATGTTCACAACTTCAGGTGAATGTATGCTGGACTGGACTAAGCATAAATATCAAAACTTCTACTTTGTCCTCTTCAAGTTTATTTTGGCCAATTTACTTTGTTGTGTTTAAATTGTTTCAATACTACCGTGGGAGGACAAACTCATGCATCAAATTTGACCATTGTTTTCCTCATAATTGTATGTGTTTGTAGTTATCATAAGGTATGGCCGTATGGATGCAACTTACGAATGAATTTAAGATTTTAGATAGTCTCTAAGTCCAGCTTTGAGGATGATTGTGTTAAAAAGCAATTTGTTGAGGCATGATGTGTCATAGTATGCAGTCCCTGCCAAGTCAAGGAAAATATGACACAACTGAACAACATGTGAATCAAGTTGAAAATATGACCTGTAGGTTTGGCCGTGTAACTTTGCATTTTATGCGATGGTTCATGTATTTAATGCAAATCCATTCTTCTCTGTATTTTGCAACTACAAATGCTCTCCATGTTTTACCCCTCTCGTGATATTCATTGTTGTTTTTCAAGGTAAGCTTGCTCTGAAGTTCTCTGTACCATGTCAAGCTGATGATCTTTTCCATTCTTTTCTGTGTGATGGCTTGGTTTTTGTTCTTTTAGACTTCCACATTATAGTTCTTCTTTCTGAATGTACCTTGATTCCACCACCCAGATTCTAGTGCTTGATGAAGCAGATCGCATCCTTGATTCCGGTTTCCGGAAAGAAATAAATGCCATAATATCACAGTTACCAAAACACCGGCAAACACTTTTGTTCTCTGCTACACAAACAAAGAAAGTGGAGGATCTTGCGAGGCTTAGTTTGGCGAACCCTGAATACCTCGCTGTGCACGAGAATGCTCGGAAAGCAACTCCCTCTGGGCTACGTGAATATGCCATGAAGGTCGATCTTCATCAAAAGTTGGATGTTCTGTGGAGATTTATAAAGACACATCTGCGTAGTAAGATTATTGTGTTCTTTACTACTCGGAACCAGGTGACTCTTTAACTGCTAATCTCTTCCAAGATACTTGACTTAGCCTCTGCTTTACGTTTCCAATAGGTTACATAATAACTATGTTTATGTGTGTGAAACAGGCAAAGTTTGTTTATGAAGCATTTAAGAAATTGCGTCCGGGAATCCCCTTGAAGTGCTTGCATGGGAAGATGAAACAAGGAAAGCGGGATGGTATTTATTATGACTTCTGTAAGGAAAGTAGCTCGGTTCTATTTACTACTGATGTGTGCTCAAGAGGACTGAACTTCGCAAATGCTGTACATTGGGTTGTTCTGGTGAGCCTAGGCTGCAATTCAATTATTGTCTTCTGGTTGGTTTTGTTGTCTAATGTTTACTTTCTAGGTGGACTGTCCCCCAGATGCAGACACTTATATTCACAGGGTCGGTCGTACTGCTCGGCATGAATCTGTTGGAAATTCTCTAATATTTCTAGATCCGTCAGAAATGAAAATGCTTGATTACTTGAAGAAAAGCATTCCTATTATTAAAAAGGTAAATGGTCTTTCCCATCCACCAAAAGGGGGTAAAATGGTCTCCTCTGGAATATGAGATGATAACCTCATTCATGGTGCTAAAAATTGCTTGTTATGCTTCCATTCAGCCAAATGAAGAGAAGCTGCAGTCGCTTGCTCCGTTAATGGCATCATTATTGGTCGAGCACCCACAATTACAATATCTAGCTCAAAAAGCTTTTGTCACTTACGTTAAGGCTGTTCACCGGGAAAAAGACAAAACAGTGTTTGATGTTACGAAACTGTCAATTGAGAAGTTGTCTGCTGCAATGGGCTTACCACTGGTTCCGAAATTGCGATTTCTTCACCGAACAAATGGAAAGCACAATCCAGAAGCTCCTGCTCATCACTTTGATGATGATTCACCCATGGAAATGAAGTTGGGTTCTCCACTCTTGGTGAGTGATGAATCCAAGGAGGACATGTTGGATAGTGACCTTGCTACTAAGAATGCACCTGAACCCCAGACAGAAATGGAAGCAGTGGTGTAAGTTACCCCCCCCCCCCCCCCCACAAAAGTAATAAAAAAAAAGACCCATATTTATTGCTTTATGTTTCATGATGTTTTGTTCAAAAATTGCTAGGAGGATAGGTAGTGCTGCTTGTAAATTGTAATCCTTGGAAGTTCCTCCTTTAACTAAATCAATTTCTACAATATAATGCCTGCTATCCTTATTGATTTGCCAGCCCTTTAGTTTTTGATCATTCATTCCGTATGTGTAGGCCAGCTACCAAGATTAAGAAGTTGAAGATTAATGTCCATAGGCCTTTTGGGTCTAGGATTTGTTTTGACGAAGATGGCAATTGTCTTCCACCTCTTGCAACTTTAGCTGAAAAAAAAAGCGATGGTGAATCTACTGCAGTTGATGTGAACAAAGGTAATCCCTTTTTTGCCTGTTTTCAAAGTGATATTTAGATGCTAAGACACACAATGTTGTATATGCTATCACCGGAGGCACTTTGGGATAGAGTGACTTATTTAGCTTCTATGTGGGCTAAGGCGGGAGGGGCTTTTAGGAGTTACTCGATTACTGAGCTTTAGAGAAATTGGCATAATTTGTTGTAATTTCTTGACCTCTGTTGCTGTTTTCATAGCTTTATTGATACAAATTTTCTTATGTCTAGAAAAAACAATATTGTATATGGTAAGGACTGTATAATCCAGGTTAATTTGGACAACTTTGATCCTCGTTTTATACTCTGTTGAACACATCCTGCCCATTTCTACACTGTCTTGGAGCAATGGTTGATTGATGGACTTCACGTAGTAGATGTTCCAAATCCACTGTGTAGAGCGGCAGGAGTTTTCAATCATGTCATAAGTGGATGATTTGGATGCAGGCTCACTTCTGTTGGAGGCAGTATTGAGTCGCCAGCTGCATTGGCTGATTGTTAAAGGGAGAGAAATTTTTCTTAAAATGCTTAAACTAGAAAACTTCTTCCCGTGTAATGATGATAATGCATGTACGGCACCCATGATGTCAAGTCTTTGGTTATAAAACCGACAGTGTACATAGTTGCATGTCTGATGAATGTCATTCATACATGTGCAGTAAAAGAGCGGTATCAGAAGCTGAGGCGTAGTTTGCAGCAGGAAGACAAAATGGACAAGCTTCGTGCTTGTCAATTGCGCAGGGAGAAGCGGATGAAGGAGAAGATGAAGCGGAAGATGGGAGGGTCCGATGAGGGGGATGAAGATATGTTTGTGTCAGATGATGATCCGGTGGCTGAAGACAGAAGCTATAAAAGATCAAAATTGTGCTTTGACAGTCGCAGTGATATTGTCGAGGGAGATGGCAACGAAATGGGAACCAAATCCGGCAAAACTCTTCTGGAGGAGCAGGAGGCTCTCGCTATTAAATTACTAAGTTCAATGCACGATTAAGTTCCTATTCCTAAATCCAGTTTGATAAATTTTTATGTGAAGGGGTTTTAAGGAGGTGTTGTGAGGAAAGATGGTAGAGTAGCTTTTAAATTTATGGTTTTGTAAACCTTCATCAACATTGATTGACATTTTACATAAGTTGGTCGTTCCCTATAGGAAGATTGGCACTTGCATTGGTGGAAAATCTGGAAATGCTTTCATTGGTGAAATATTACTCTACTTTGAAAACCTATTTATAATCTGAATTAACATAAGAAAAATACACCCGTTCATTCTTTTTCTTCACTCCTATTTTTATTTTTTTTCCCAACTTATTAAATTTGTATCAAAAATTTATTACAACTTGTGAGGCTACCCAATAGTAATCACTAGAGTCTAGAAAGTATGGCGGAAGCCAATGGTTTAATTATGATCTCAAGAGTTGGAATCTCCCTACTCCTCTCCTTTCTCTTCCTTTCTCTCTCCTTCCTCATCACTCTCTCTCCTCCCCTCTCCCCCACTTGCACACCTAATTTTACCTCATAATGAGATTAGGGTCCTTCCTAATCATGAGATTAGGTAAGAATTTGTGCTATTATCAGATCCAATATCGAAAGGCTAGCTCTTCCACATTTTTCATATATAGGAAAATATAGCATAAAATGACCTGACAATATTATTTTATGACCTGGCAATAACACTATCCTTATGTTATTGTTTTCATAATGTAATTTCACTAATAGTTTTTGGGTATCAACAATTTCGTAGTAATATAATAATTAGTTCGAATACAAACAAAATAATATTTGTTTCCATTATGCAATGATAAATTACAATAAAAGAATAGGAGGGACATGGAGAAATAGGTTGAGAATTTTGTATCGTGCACAATGCAAAAGGTGGCTCTCACAAGCATTAAGGTATATAACAGCCAAAGCAAAACCGAATCAAAGCAAACTTTTGGTAAGGATCCTCCAAAGTAAAACATTTTTCTTGACTTGGAAAACTAATACTTTTATATTGTTAAGATTTATTCCACAATCTCATGGGGAGGAGATATAACTATATAAGGCATACCTAGTGACAAGGTATTCAAGTTCAACAAGTAAAACTCAGCAGTATGATTCAAACGTCAAAATCCAACAACCTGTAGTTCTTGTAACTATGTAACAGGCCTTGTTAGGCACCATCAATAAAACCTTAACAGGCAAATAAAGCAGACTAAGTACTATCATTAGTGCACCGCGATTTGACATTTGCGCGAAACATATGGGATCTTTTTGATTGCCTTCATTACAGGTGAGGAATTTGAAGGTATCCATTCTTCTGATATTCTCGGATTCATAGTGATTATCAATAAGTTCAGGTTCTCTGCCTTGAGAAGCACATACTCGATTAGATTCATATCATTAACGTTGCCTTCAATATTTTGGAAAGTCGCTTCGATAAGATGATCTCTTATGCAGTCATGAATGGAGTCCAGATGCAAGCTCAATTTATCCAGCTGGGTGAGATCCTCAAACTGAATAGAGAGGGGCGAAATATTAAAAGATCATAACATAGAGATTATCTCTCTAGCTGCATTGGAGAATTATATGTGAGAATATAATGTGCCTATATATGTAGAATAATAACCATGCCACATTTTCAAAGTTAACAGGCACACACAAACACAATAATTGCCCATGCCCCATGTCAAAAAGGATTATACTATACCAAATGATTAGGAGATGTTAGAAATTGTGAGTTTCCAAGGTTAAAAATTCCATTATGGGAATGGATAGTTAACTTAAACATATGTTCAAACTCATGAAGATACCTCAAGAGGTGCATCTTTGTCATGTAACAGTATCATGCCACTATATAGCATTTGGAACATGACATAGGGCTCCCACAATGAAATCACAAATATTATAGTTCCAAGACAATACCTTCAGCTCTACAGAAGATGTCGTCAGTTCCATTGACAATGTTGTACAGCAACTTGAAAGGCAAACAAGAGATAGTAGTTGAAGGTAACACATGTATGGCTTGTTAACTTTCACCTTCACATGCCCCCAGCTAAACCTAGAAGGCACTGGGCTTCCCTCCACAGGTGCAAAAATCAACTTGTGATGCAAAAGGAACAAACAGATTCAAGAATCAGACTTTGAAGTAAAGCTACAACATATGGAAATCTTACATTATGACTCATTATATTCTGTCTAGGTTACTGGTATTGCTTCTGTCATTCCTGTAGTGATATCTTGCACAAAGTTAAGCAACATAAGATACACGAGTAATTACAAATGTCAAATTGCTTCAAATGAAGCACATATTCAAAGCAACAGGGTTTTTTTTATCTAAAAAATAATACATAAATAAAATCTACGTAAGATACATGAGTAATTACAAATGTCAAATTGCTTCAAATCAAGCACGTATTTAAAGCAACAGGTTTTTTATCTAAAAAATAATACATAAATAAAAATCTAAATAAGATACACGAGTAATTACAAATGTCAAGTTGCTTCACATCAAGCACATATTTAAATCAACAGGGTTCCCTTGAGCTGATGGGGTGAAATTCAAACAACCCGATTTTATGTATTGATTTTCAAATGTACTTTGATTCCAAAGTACTCTCTGATTTTTCTATCGATTTGGACCAACTTCTTCTAGAAATATCGGATTTTTGAAGGAATAAGCATATTGGAATATTTTTTCTTTTACGAAGCTCTATGCTCTATTGATGGAGCCTAAGCTAAAACCATTTATAGCCAAATGCTCTTAAGAAAATCTGATAAATTCAGGTTGCTATTCATGGGAAGCATTTTTGCCTTGTGCGTGGCAAACCATGACTATTGTAAATGACATCTTATGAGCTAAGCAATGGCTTTCAAAATTATTCCTTTGTGACCTAGAGGCTTCAGTGATTTTCTTCTTTAAATTAGAAGACCAAATTGCTCGAGATTTCAAGGGAGTAAACCACTGATCTTGTACGAGAGTCTTTCTAAACACAAACCCTTCCTCTTCACTTGTTTAAAATCGGCGATATTTCTTAGTGAAAAGACAGTCTTTTAAGTGTTCCCATTACGATTCCCTTGTCTTAGAAATGTGTCTTGATTCTTTAGGTCTTAATTGTAAACCTTATTCGCATTTCTTAGAAGCATTCAAAGGTTTGCTCAGGGTGTTGCCAGTTTGTGTGGGCTTAGGCTTGGGTGAAGTTATGTACAAGTTTGGCTTGTAGTCATTGAAACCCTTCTAGGATGTAGGCCGTGACTCTTACTCTTGGTATTGAGCCCTCAAGAGGTTTACACGCAAAAAATCTAGTGTCTTTTATCTTAATCTTCCTCATTTTGTTCTTATAATCTGCCAAGATGAAACACCATTAGGATCAATTCCCTCACTGTTCCTTTTGTAAGAAAGTTAAGAAAGTAGGCAAGATAGATTTACACTAGTTACTTCACTTATATAGGAGTATACTACTGGTCCCTTCCAGGTAGTTTTGCTGGTTGTATAGGGTCATACGGTGGTGGTAGTCATCACTTTTGGTGATGAAATATTTACTCACATTCTTACCAAAAAATTAAAATAATAATTCACCCCCTCCCCTCATGTTATTTTAGTTGTGTGCATTACAGCACTGTCTGTGTTTGTCTAGAAGTACAACATCTTCAACAGTGCCCTAATGCCTCCAAAGAGGATCCCGCTCAGGAAGGGTAGGAATAAAACCTTAATTCTGTAAAAACAGAGATGTTATTGCTTGACATTTGATTGCTTGATCCAATGGGGTACGCCCGTCGACACCTTCATAATAAATTAGAAGTGCATATAGCCTGCTGCATCATTTTGATGTATTCCATCATAGAGCAAAGACAGCGAAACTTTTGGGCTCTATTAGAAATAGATTGTTTGTCTATAAATAGCAAATAAATATTAAGCTAAATTCTTAAAAAGATATGTAAGTTGATAATAATTGTATTAAGAAAGAGAACCTTCATGCAGGACATCAACCACAACAATACCATACACGCTGATGTTATTCCCCTACACCCAAAAACTCTAGTACTACTTACTATGTTTCCAGAACAAGCAACCAAAAAACTGGAAATCATAAAGATGCAAACACTTCAAAAATCAGAACACAGTTGTGGCATATATAGTTTGACACTAATGAGTTAGCATTTATCATCATAATATTAGTATCCAGCAAAGCATATTATTTGAAGTTTCTATGATAACCAAAGATAACACAGGAACATACCTCAGCGGAGCTGATAATCAGCGTCAACCTAGTTGCCTCCTTGAATCTCTCAACAATATGCCTTAACTCAAGGGTATGATGATCATCAGCACATCCAGCGCGTTTTGTAAAGCGTAGTAGACAAATAAGTCCCTGTGAAGCAATCACATTGGAAAATACAATGATTGGTCCATCATATTCAAAAGAGAGAAGATTTGGGGCCTCAATTTCAGCGGACTCAATCTCAGTGCCTTCTCTAGGAGGTTTCACCTCAACAGTCAAGGTTTTCAGGCCTCGACTAGATATCTTCAGCCGTCTTAAGCACAAGCAATTCCGGAGATTCAGATTCTCCAAGAGAGGGCAACTGGACATAAGGCATTCTAAGGCCTCGTCTGACAAGATAAAGAACCCTCCCAATGAAAGAGATGTGAGACATACATATGTCACATTGCCAGAAGGTATATAACTAGTGACTCCCCAACGGTGAGCACTGCTCTCACACTGCAAAAACAAGAGAGAAGATGCAAAATCCTCAATCAGCCCAGGGAAATGGACATCAACCATGCAAATTTTCTCCAGATTTCCACGAACAGCTAGACATCCACGACTAAGATGACAATGTTTCATCCTCACATTATTAAGGTTTGGGAAATTTGCAAATATGTGTTAGAGGGTTGCATTTTGCAATGTCATATATGACAAATATAGAGCTCCAAGATTTCCAAGAACCACATCCTTCGGGGTCACAAGTTCAATAACTGGAAACGTGCCCCGAGGAGCTCTATCCATGTTCTCATGTGAAGCATCACATTCAAAGGTGTTTAACGAGGGCAGATCCATATAAAATGACATCACATGAAGGCAGTGTCCCACAACCAAACTTTGCAAACCAGAATTAGAGAGATGAACGTTTTTCAACAGATAACAACGCTCTAAAATCAAGCTTTCAAGTCTAGGACAGGCATCAACCATATTCGCGAGTGTGTCATCACTTATATCTGAACATATTATGGAAAGTATTCTTAGGACAGGAAACCTTGCAAACCGATTTATTGAAACATGACAACCTTCCAGCTTTAAAACAGTAAAATATAACTGAGATGGGAAGAAAACCCGAGGCATGATAGGTAAAAAACGACAGACTATGTGTTCATGCAAAAATTTCAGATCTAATTCTTGAATCTCACTATGGATGGCCAAGGCGATACATTTACGAACAAAATAATCGACTTTTTTATGATTAAGTGAAAAGAAGGAGGTAAATCTAATTTTGAACCTTTGCAAAACCTGGGGATGACGAGCAAACAGGTATTTATGTTTGAACTGGTCAATTTTCAGATAGGATACTTGACCGTACTCATCTTTAAATTCTTTGAAATCGAAATTAACGCTTTGTAAAGTCTCAAAGAAGTGCTGCCATTTCTTAGATAAGACTGACAAACGAGCAGCAGCCCGTGCAGGAAGGCAAGAAAAGATTTCATGGACAAGGGGCTCTGGCAGATTACTAATTCTATCTTCATTCACCATGGATGCCAGTTTTTCCTTTCGTAACCTCATTCTCTTGCTCGCTCTTGTCTCCATGGCTAGTTAGGTTGAACAATGATTGCCTTCTCCCTTGCCCAAAGCCCCCAATCTATGTAGATGAATCAAGAGAAGATAGATAGAGTGGGCTTGGTATAAAAATGGGTGATTTCAGAGGAGTTCAAGAGGCATGGCTCCTTTTTGGAGGTAGGTGACAGATTATTGGATCCAGAAAATCTGAAAATTAATTACCATAAAAAGGCTATCTCCTAAGTAGGCATTGGTCAGACATGGAAACGAATCCAGATTTTTTCGATTCTGTATAAAGATCAATGGATTCATAACTATAATTTAAAATAGATAAATAAAACTCCTGGATTCATACTCTGCACCAAAATACAATATCCTTATATCAATTTTAGTACCCTGTGTGCACTAGTTAGGGGTAGAGGTATGTACATCCTGACCTCCCTAATGCGTACATCTTGACTTTCCTAGACCATATCAACAGTGAGATTTGCAACATAAAACTAAAAATACATTTTAAGTTCATTCACCTTGATTATGCTCAAGGTAATGACATAGCACATACAGTTATCTGATTATAAGTCAAATAGTCGCCGTTTGGAACAAGTAATGACAGCTATATATTACATCAGTTCTAGTAGTGCCATAAAATTTAGGAAATGGTGAAAAAACTAAGGTTATCTCACCTAAATAGTATGTAACCATCGTTAGCTTCAATAGAGGAAAAAAGTGGCAAAAAATCTGCGACGTCTTCATATCCTGTCATTTCAAACTACTAGTAGGCAGTTTTGCTTCGCACCATAGTGGAAGTCAAGAGATGTTTAAGACATCTTGAGTTCTCCGCATAAACCTGTGCTTTTAATATATAAGCTCGCTTTTCATGTAGAAGTAATATATCCTTCTATAATTACTACTCAGGTATAGGTCAATTGTGCCTAAATATGCGTTGTATTTCACTATCTTCATCGGGTAAAGTATCTAGCAAAAACAAAGATAATCGTGCATATTAAAGTAAGCCTTAACAAAATTGAACAATGTATGATAATCAATTGAACTGCACAATGTTAACTTCACATTGGGTGCCTAAACAAACTGCTGAAGTGGACTAGATTTAGCTAGTATAATATAGCGTAGAAGTTATGGATCATATATCTCATGAATGCATAGCATAATATAGCAGAGAAGTTATGGATCATATATCTCATTAGCATTTATATTATTACAACGCAAACATTGAAGCTACCCACTTACAGTACTTACTGTTTAAGTACCAGTATTTTACGTGATAATCAGCAAGTCACATATTACACATGAGTTTTTGAGATAATCAGTCAAGATATATGGTATGCTTTGCCGTGTACAAAGTAATTTAACTTTAACAATTAGGCAAACGGTGAACATGGGATGGAAATTCACGTGCAATTATAGATCAAGGCAGCGATACATGTCTGGTACTCCTACACACAAAACTGGTTTGCAAAGAGTTTTATGTTTACAGAACCAAAAGGAACATTGATGATATAGGCCTCAAAGTCAGGATGCTGCATAAAAGGAAATTCCAGCAATAACCCTGATAAAATATTCATGCTACCGCTATAGAATTAAGTTTATTTGAGCAGATAACATGAATCATAACCCAGCATCAGAGATTACTGGAGGAGCTTTTATTCAGCATACCTTGGGAGGTCTTCTAGAAATTACCTGTCATCAAAATCAGACGTCAAACATGATGAAGTCTGTCAAGATATTGCAGCATTCATATTAAACCAGCTACGATGAACAAAAGGCTTTCATCTCGTCTTCTTCCAAATATATTGCACTGTACCGACAAGACGAATGCATTCACAACAATCTACATTGGCAGAATATTCTTTTTGAGCATAAACGGAGACAGAGTGCAATGGTTTCACATGAACACTGTAAAATAAAATCCAAGTATGCAACTCAGATAATCATTGTGAGTAACCTTCGTTCTTTTGTTTCCCATCAATAAATGTAAAACCAAAGCCCAAGTAATCTGCAATTACGCAAGTTGATCCAAGAAGAAAATCACTCTTTCAGAGTAGACTCTTCCAAATGGTAATCATTATTTGTAAAGTTCAACTCAGTAGTTGTGAAGAAAATCATATTGCTTAACAACCTTCTAAAACAATTCCTAGTTTCTCCAAGTCAAACACATGATCCAAGTCCAACACATGATCCAAGTCCAACAGTCAGCCAAATAATTGAAACCCATGCACAACGTTCAACTGGTTTTAAAATCATTTGATATAGTGATATTCATCTTCCTGAGTGTTCTAGTGTTCCCACCATCACAGGAATTAGCTTAAACACAATCCCTGGCCAGACTTCCAACAACAGTGTAACTAATACCCCAGTTCAACTTGCATGAAACTGGCCAGTCACAGAGAAGCAACAAGTTGTACCATCAAGATTCAAGAACAATGACCAATTACATCAAATAGCCATAACAGAGAGAGATATCAAGCATGCGCAAGATTCGGCAGAGAACTCAAGCAGGAAAAATATTCGTTGGATCCATTACTATTAGTGTCCCAAACAGGCATAGGAAAGGAAGACTGCTCGTAGATGGTAGAGAAAATATCAACAATTTGCAAATAGAAAAGAGATTTGGTGAAAAGAATTTAGACATGGCATGACAATCACTCTTAGGTGATGACATAGAATTTAACGTTCTAGGTATTGCTTAAGAAAAATACTCCACAGTCTCCATCCGTCTCAAATCAGACGTTAAAGGTTCATGCACACATATTAAGGAGTCCCTTAAATCTAGAAAAATAATAATGTAGCTTGGTAAAATACCCTTTAGTTACTTTGAAATAGTTGCATTGGAAATTGAAACTAGGAGTAATAAAGCAAGGGTAAATTTGGAAAACTAGCAATAAATGTAGAAAGAAAATCTTTACTTTCCACTCAATTAAAGAGGGAGTAAAGACAAAAGAGCGCAAATCAAAGATCAAAAACATGGGCAAAAGCAAAATTTTCTTTTTAAGTTCCTTGTTCCAAAATTCCTTAGAGGTTCAAAATCACCCAGCTCCATCAATGGACATTTGAACATAGTATTAGACATGCTACTTTTACAGGAAGCTTATATCAAGAGTGTAGGAGCAGGAAACCCAATTGTGTAATATTAAACCCAACTTGGAGGTCGCTTAAGCCCGGGTGGTTTATGAGCTAAAGGTTCAGCTAAGTAATATTGGAAAGATTAGATACAATTGCAAGTAGAAGATGAGGTCATGAAAAGAATTTGAGCTTGGGAGTACCAAAGAAGACTACCAGCAAGTTGTGAAAGTCCTTCGTAATAACAAACCAACCATGAGTAATAAGTTGTAGTCTTTTAGGGCCTTTCTAAGACCACAAATTGACTAATATTAAAACAAAGCCGATATAGAATTGCCAATCGTTTTCTCAGCCTATAAATTGTCGGGAATTGAGTTTCCCACCCTACAGCTATATAGTGCCTCTGGACATGTAGTTGCCGAAACTTATGAGGCACATGATGACTAAAAGCAATGCATCGGCTATTGGAACAAAATAAGGTTGTAGTAGTAGAATAAGCTACACAATGATTCATCTAGTATCCTAATTTTCAGTCATGGACTTGTTATTTGCTAGTTGGTATGCAAAATTAAAGTCGTATAGATAATTAAAATAAGGAAAAGATAGCGGGTGTTCTTCTTCCTGCTCTAGTTCCTAATGATGCAGGATTCCAAAACATTTAGAGAGAAGTGGATTTTCAGTGCCTATGCGGCTATGCCACATTTGCCTTGTTTCTATATCCTCTACCTGTTCTTTTAAGTACACATATACTGTTATAGAGCCATAATCTCATAGTAAACACGTTAGCAGATACACTAAAACAGTACTACACATAAGAAATCAAAAGAGTTTGTTGACAGTCTCTCTTAGCATACAAAGTAAGTAATCACAAAAGGTAATACAGTTGCTTAACAATGGCTTTTCAGTTATGAAAATCAATTACACATTTATCTAAAAAACCAGTTTAAGCCATGAGCAAGTTAGCATACATCAACAATCAAGTACACTTTTATCTCAAACACACTCTTTTGCTCGAATCTAAATCAAATTGAATAAGGGCAAGAAACACAAGGAACATCAAATTGAAAAAAGGGTCATTAAGAATGGAAATCAAAATGAAATTACATATTAAGCAACATACCAACAATAAATTCTGAGTCATCTTGGTTCAGTTTTTCTTCAAAATAGCAAATCCCCATCATCCTACAGTAAATTTGTACAGCAAAAATTAATTATACAAACCCATAAGAAAGAAAATTGAGTCTTTCAAAGAAGAACATTGGGGAGAATATGTTAGCTACCAAAATAATTCAGAAAATTAAATAAATTAAATGGATGAATTACCCATTACAGAGATCGATGGACTTTCGAGATCGCACTGTGTCACAATGCCTCGGATTTGCATGAAGAGCGCTGTAATTCGTAATTTGTGGGGAATTACTTGAACTAAATGCAGGGAATTTGAATAATTAATTCCCTGTATTTAAACTGAGATTTGAATAATTACTATAATAGGAATTTGATAAATCAGTGACCGGCTAATGTTTGGAGGGAGAAAAATCTGCTGTTTGGACTCTTTGGAGGGAGAAAAATCTGAGCAGTATTTTTCTTCTTTTTGTTTTTCTTTGCTTCATAAGATGTAGGGCATAATAACAGAGCAATTTTTATTTCAAACAAAAAGTCAGAGCAATTTTTTTTCATTTTGTTTTCTGTTTCTTTCCTTTATTCAATAGTTTCTTCTCAAAAAAGAAAAAAATAGTTTCATTTTTCAGAAAAACTCGTTTAAAATGGAGTAACTGCAAAATTTGGTAACATGAGGATTATTGGTCTTATTTGGCACACAGTTGGTAACTGACAGTTGGTAAATGGTAGTTAGTTTTGTGAGCCGATTATTGTCAACTTGTTGTGCAAGCTGATTTGACTATTGCATTGTAAAAGATATTTGGTAAAGTGAGCTGATTATTGGTAGTTGATTAGATGTAAAATGACTACCATTTGACATGGAGATAAAATATATATATATATATATATATATATATATATATATATATATATATATATATATATATATATAAGTGAATGTGCACCATTACTTGATTGACACGTAGGATTGACACACAAGCAAATATTGACACGTAGGCTTTGACACATAAGCATATATTGACTATTAATTCTTATGTCATCAAATTAGTACACGTGCATGTATCTTCTTTAGTACTATTTAATTATTATCTTAATGTCATAGTATAGGTGCATGTATGTTCAATTAGTACTATTAGTATGGGTGTATCTATCTTCTATTAGGCATATGTATCTAATAAATTATTACTAGATATTATTTTTGTTGGAACTAAAATATATTCATATAAAATCGTGCATCAAGCAGGGCATGCACCTAGAATTAAATAGGAAAGAAAGAAGGTTGTTTTGATGAGTATAGAAAGAGAGGAGTCCACATATTAGAAATTTCGTAACAATAGGTGCTATAGGCGAAAAATTTGTTTCAAGTTTGTACTAATGAAAATATTTTAGTTATTATAAACACACAAATCGTGCATCGCACGGAGAATATAACTAGTTTTATTATTATTATTATTATTATTATTATTATTATTATTATTATTATTGAAATCCAATGAAGTCTACTAAGTCCCATTTGAAGTGCCTTTTTAACTCTATCACGTAGTGTTGTAGCCTCTGCAACAAGAAGAACCAAGATATATGCCAAATCGCTTAGCTCCAATATCTAGAAGATGTCATCCTTCATTTTTGATCACAAACCCAGCAGCTGCCATGCCATCCTTGCTCAAAATTAATTTTATTTTGTCCAAGAAGTAACATGTTTCAGTGTTTCACCTTACCAGTTTGTCATCAACCACATGACACTGAGGCGATAATTATTCATCTTGATGCTTTGGGATGAAGATAGATGGCTTACACCTCTAAGTCCATTCTGACCACAAGAATTTGCTTTTAGCCATCATCAGATCGGGTTGAACGATACATTTTCAAAATCACCTTATTACGTTTTGCCCAAACAGTCCATAACAAAAAAAATTGCTTCAAAAATGTCTATAAAGTCCACATTAGCTCCTGGTTCAATGGAGGTCAACCAATTCAACAAATTGACACTTGGTGAGACTAGAGAAGTTTATGAGTGGGACAATCTAATAGGCCCTACCCGTTCGACCCTAGAAAGAGCGGGTTTGGGACAGCTCTTGGTGAGACTAACTCAAGCCAATCACTTTGATATGCTTTAACACAAACCTATCAAGTTATGGGGCATTTAACAAAGAGGTGATCCAAACATTCCTCAATGTTCTTACAAAGTGGGCACGTGATGTCTAACAGGATGCCCCGTGAAGCAGGGGCGGAGATAAGTATTATAGGCTGTACTATTCTAACATTAAACAATAGTGTCTCAGCTGGTGAGGATTATCTTGTGAAGTGCTTCTACCTCTCTCAGGGTCGCGGGATCAAATCCCTTCACCCACATTTTTAACTCCCATTTTCTATTTTTGTGGTTTTACTTCTACTACAAACTTATTCTTCGTTTATTTATAAGTTTTACTTCATTTTCGACCGTTTATTAATTCATTGACCTTAAATTATAAGTACTCTAATATACTTTCATAAGGTCAACAAGATTCGAATTGATCAATGAATCTTGACATAAAACATCATTTTTATACGGATGTTTGCTTTAATAGAAAGATACTTATATAATAGAACACGAATTTTATGACCAAATCCTAAATAAAATTTGCCCCCCCAATAAAAAATTCTTGGCTCCACCACTGTCATAAAGCCAACGTCTATCTAATTGCAAGGGATCTCTAGCAAACTTGCCATAGGAAGATCTTGATCTTTGGGAGGATTATCTAGTTTCCAAATCCACTGAAAATTCCATATGTTAAGGTTAGTCATATCAAGACCATGGGCAAGCAAGATTGCCTTGTCTTAGTGGAGAATATGCCATTGCTTGTTAGCTCCCCTAAAAATTCATACTCTATGTCATGATGGGTGAAGGCGTCCTTTTAATGAAATCTCTGATATTTCTAGGGATACAAAATCTAGTTCAGGCAAGTCCCAGTTTTTTATGGTGGTGATGGCATCACAAACTCTCCAATCTTGAATTTCAGTGGATAGGTGGCTAATATCCATCAAATCGGCTAGTGTTCAAGCATCAATATAACTCCAAAAATGGATGTGCTGACCATTCCTACGTTCCAATGTACACCTTTATTAGAATGATGATCATATGGTTTACAACACCATCAGGATACTCAGAATAATGATTTACGACACCATTAGGATACTCAGAATAAAAAGATAGAGGAGCATTGAGTCATTTATCAATTCAACCTAACAATATTAATGCTCTTGACGTTCAATCTTATTGTTTTCATAATCTAACTTTACTAATAGATTATCAACTATTATTGTATGTAAGTAATATAATAATTAGTCTGTGCAATACAAAAAGTATACTAGTTGTTTCCATTGTGCTATACTAAATTACAATAGTGTAAAATCTCTATAAATTAATAATGTTGGGATCCCATAATTTTATTCACTAAAAGAGGTGTTAATTAATCGATAAATTAATAATTGATTAATTTAAATAGAGTTTTTTTGATTCAATGAATCTATATTAGTTTTCATGAATTCAAATCAACTAACTAATACTGTATATACTTTGTATTGACTAATTAAATGATGTTCATATATCATGTAATAGAATAGGAGGGACAAGGAGAAATAGGTTGAGACTTTTGTTTTTTTTGGTGCAAAAATAGGTTGAGACTTTTCTATCATGCACAAAGCACAATCCAAGAGGTGGCTCTCACAAGCATTAAAACATGCAAGGTGGCATATTGAATTGAAGGTATATAACAGCCAAAGCAAAACCAAATCAAAGCCCAACTTTTGGTAAGCATCCTCCAAAGCAAAGCATTTTTTTTTTTTGACTTGGAAACCAATATCCGCTTTAACATTGTCAAGGATTTATTCCACAAACTCATTGGGAGGAGAATATAAGGCATACCCAGTGACAAGGTATTCAAGTTCAACAAGTAAAACTCAACAGTATGATTCAAACGTCAAAAATCCAACAACCTGTAGTTCTTGTAACAATGTAACGGGCCTTGTTAGACACCATCAATATAATCTTAACAGGCAAATAAAGCAGACTAAGTACTATCAGTAGTGCACCGCGATTTGACATTTGTGCGAGACATATGGGATCTTTTTGATTGCCTTCATTACAGGTGAGGAATTTGAAGGTATCCAATCTTCTGATATTCTCGGATTCATAATGATCATCAATAACTTCAGGTTCTCTGCCTTGAGAAGCACATACTCGATTAGATTCATTTCATTAACGTTGCCTTCAATATTTTGGAAAGTCGCTTCGATAAGATGATCTCTTATGCAGTCATGAACGGAGTCCAGATGCAAGCTCAAGTTATCCAGCTGGGTGAAATCCTCAAACTGAATAGAGAGGGGCGAAATATTAAAAGACCATAACATAGAGATTATCTCTCTAGTTGCATTGGAGAATTATATGTGAGAATATAATGTGCCTATATTTGTCGAATAATAACCATGCCACAAATTCGAAGTTAACAGGTACATAATAATTGCCCATGCCCCATGTTAAAAAGGATTATACCAAATGATTAGGAGATGATAGAAATTGTGAGTTTCCAATGTTACAAATTGCATGTATGGGAATGGATAGTTAACTTAAACATATGTTCACTTTTGCTACTCTTAATTTAGATACTGGCAACTAAATCACTGAAACCAGAGCAACAGACTCTACTAACTTATTTAACTTGTCAAAAAACCATAAACTGGAAACTCATGAAGATCCCTAAAAAGGTGCATTTTTGTCATGGAACAATATCATGCAACTATATGACATAAGGTTCCCACAATGAAATAAAAAATATTATAGTTCCAAGACAGTACCTTCAGCTCTACAGAAGACGTCGTCAGTTCCATTGACAATGTTGTGCAGCAACTTGAAATGCAAACAAGAGATAGTACTTGAGGGTAACACATGTATGGCTGGTTAACTTTCACCTTCACATTACCCCAGCTAAACCCAGAAGGCTTTGGGCATCCCTCCACAGGTGCAAAAATCAACTTGTGATGAAAACACAACAAACAAATTCAAGAATCAGATTTTGAAAGTAAAGCTTCATCATATGGAAATCTTATATAATAACTCACTATATTCTGTTCTAGGTTACTAGTATTGCTTGTCATTCCTGTAGTGACATCTTGCACAAAGTGAAGCAAGAAGCAACATAAGATACACGAGTAATTACTAAATTGCTCCAAATCAAGCACATATCTCAAGCAACAGGGTTTTTTAACTGAAAATTAATAAATAAATAAAATCTCAAGCACCAGGGTATTAGTGAGTTATAGTAACAGGGGGTTAAAGCACTTGTTGGGTACCTTACTGTGTTGATGATTAACAAATAGATGAGCTTTTGATAATGTGCTCTAATAATACCTTGTCCAAGTGTGATATGTATAGCAAATGAAAGTGAACTTCATGATACAAGATTGTTCAATGATGATCAATAAAGGAACATGACAACTTACAACTTACAAGCTAGATTATCATTTTACTTTTTAGTATTCATGTATGGGTCAAGAAACATGAGTCATAGAGTTGGGAATCAAAATGGCAACTAAAACTGTTTTCTCATAATAATTTTCTGTCATTTTAACAAAACAGTTGGGAACACTTCACAACCGGTTCCCTTGAGCTGACGGGGTTAAACTCAAACAACCCGATTTTATGTATTGGTTTGCAAATGTATTTAGATTCCAAAGTACTCTCTGGTTTTTCTATTGATTTAGACAAAAATATTCTTCTAGAAAAATCAGATTTTTGAAGTAATATTGGAATCTACTTTTATGAAGCTTGATGCTCTATTGATTGAGCCTAAGCTAAAACCATTTATAGCTTAATGCTCTTAAATCTTAAGACAATCTGACATAACAGGTTGCTATTTATGGCAAAGCATTTTGGCCTTGTGCATGGCAAACCATGACTATTGTGAATGACATCTTATGAGCTAAGCAATGGCTTTCCAAATGATTCCTTTGTCGCCTAGAGTCTTTAGTGATCTTCCTCTATAACTAGAAGACCAAATTGCTGGAGATTTCAAGGAAGTAAACCACTGATCTTGTATGAGAGTCATTCTAAACACAAACCCTTCCTCTTCACTTGTTTAAAATCGGCAATATTTCTTAGTGAAAAGAAACAGTCTTTTAAGTGTTTCCATTACAATTCCCTTGTCTTAGAAATGTGTCTTGACACTTTAGGTCTTAATTGTAAACCTTATCCACTTTTCTTAGAAGCATTCAATGGTTTGCTCAGGGCGTTGCATGTTTGTGTGTACTTAGGCTTGGGCCGCTTGGGTGAGATTATGTACATGTTTGGCTTGTAGCTATGAGAAGGAAGTAGTCGCTGAAATCCTTCTAGGAAGTAGGTTGTGACTCTTACTCTTGGTATTGAGCCCTCAAGAGGTTTTACACGCTAAAATTCTAGTGTCTTTTATCTTAAAGTTCCTCATTTTGTTCTTACAATCTGCCCAGATGAAACACAATTAGGATCAATTCCCTAACTGTTACTTCTGTAAGAAAATTAAAAAAAGTAGGCAAGATAGATTTACAGTAGATACTTCACTTGTATAGGAGTATACTACTGGCCATTTCCAGGAAGTTTTGATGGTTGTACTTGTATCTGGTATTGGGTGGTTATAATCATCGCTTTTGGTAATGAAATATATACTCACATTCTTACCAAAAAAATTAAGATAATAATTCACCCCCTCCCCTCGTGCTATCTTAGTTGTGTGCATCACAGCACTGTTTATGTTTGTCTAGAATTACAACATCTTCAACAGTGCCCTAATGCGCCTCCAAAGAGGATCCCACTCAGGAGGATGGGAACACAACCATAATTCTGTAAAAACAGAGATGTTATTGTTTGAAATTTGATTGCTTGATCCAATGGGGTACGCCCATCGACTCCTTCATAATAAATTAGAAGTGCATATAGCTTGCTGCATCATTTTGATGTATTCCGTCATAGAGCAAAGATAGTGAAACTTTTTGGCTCTATTAGAAATAGATTGTTTGTCTATAAATAGCAAATAAATATTAAGTTAACTTTTTAAAAAGATATGTAAGTTGATAATAACTGTATCGAGAAAGATAAATTTCATGTAAGACATCACCAACAATAATACCATACACGCTGATGCTATTCCTTTATGCCCAAAAACTCTGGTACTATTTACTATGTTTCCAGAATGAGCAACCAAAAAACTGGAAACCATAACGATGCATACACTTCAAAAATCAGAACACAGTTGTGGCATAGATAGTTTGACACCAATCAGCTGCATTTTGTCATCATAATATTAGTATCTAGCACAGGATATTATTTCAAGTTTCTTGTACAACCATAGATGACACAGGAACATACCTCAGCGGAGCTGATAATCAGCGTCAACCTAGTTGCCTCCTTGAATTTCTCAACTATATGCCTTAACTCAAGGGTATGATGATCATCAGCACATCCAGCGCGTTTTGTAAAGCGTAGTAGACAAATAAGTCCCTGTGAAGCAATCATGTTGGAAAATACAATGATTGGTCCATCATATTCAAAAGAGATAAGATTTGGGGCCACAATTTCAGCGGTCTCAATCTCAGTACCTTTTCGATGAGGTTTCACCTCAACAGTCAAGGTTTTCAGGCCTCGACTAGATATCTTCAGCCTTCTTAAGCACAAGCAATTCCGGAGTTTCAGATTCTCCAAGAGAGGGCAACAGGAAATAATGAATTCTAAGGCCTCGTCTGACAATACAAAGAACCCTCCCAATGAAAGAGATGTGAGACATACATATGTCACGCCAGAAGGTATATAACTAGTGACTCCCCAACGGTGAGCACTGCTCTCACACTGTAAAAACACAAGAGAAGATGCAAAACCCTCAATCAGATCAGGGAAATGAACATCAACCATGCAAAATTTCTTCAGATTTCCACGAACAGCTAGAAATCCATGACTAAGATGACAATGTTTCATCCTCACATCATTAAGGCTTGGGAAATTTGCAAATATGTGTTGGAGGGTCGCATTTTGCAATGTCATATATGACAAATATAGAGCTCCAAGATTTCCAAGCACCACATCCTTCGGGGTCACAAATTCAATAACTGGAAAACTATCCCGAGGAGCTCTATCCATGTTGTCAGGTGAAGCGTCACATTCAAAGGTGTTCAGCGAGGAAAGATCCATATAAAATGACATCACATGAACGCAGTGTCTCATAACCAAAGTTTGCAAACCAGAATTAATGAGACGAACTTCTTTCAACTGATAACATCGCTCTAAAATCAAGCTTTCAAGTCTTGGACAGGCATAAACAATATCCGCAAGTGTGTTATCACTTATATCCGAATTTATTATGGACAGTATTCTTAGGACCGGAAACCCTGCAAACTGATTTGTTGAAACTTGACAACCTTCCAGCTTTAAAACAGCTACATACAATAGACATGGGAAGAAAACCCGAGGCACGAGAGGTACAAAATGATGGACTTTGTCTTCATGCACAAATCTCAGATCTAATTCTTGGATCTCACCATGGATGGCCAAGGCGATACATTTACGAACAAGGTAATTGATTCTTTGATGATCAAGTGCAAAGAAAGAGGTAATTTTAACTTTTAACCTTTGCAAAACCTGAGGATAATGAGGAAACAAGTATTTACTTATGAACTGCTCAATTTTCAAATAGGCTACAAGACCGTACTTGCCTTTAAACTCTTCAAGATCGAAATTGACGCTTTGTAAAGTCTCCAAGAAATGCTGCCATTTCTTAGATAAGACTGATAAACGAGCAGCAGCCCGTGCAGGAAGGCAAGAAATGATGTCATGGACAAGGGGCTCTGGCAGATTACTAATTCTATCTTCATTCACCATGGATGCTAGTTTTTCCTTTTGTAACCTCATCCTCTTGCTCGCTCTTGTCTCCATGGCTAGGTAGGTTGAACAATAGTCGCCTTCTCCCTTGCCCAAAACCCCCAATCTACGTAGATGAATCAGGAGAAGATAGATAGAGAGGGTTTGGTATGAAAAAACGGGTGATTTCACAAGAGGTCAAGAGGCATGGCTCCTTTTTGGAGGTAGGCCACAGATTATTGGATCCGAAAGTCTGAAAATTGATTACCATAAAAAGGCTATCTCCTAAGTAGGCATTGGTCAGACATGGAAACGAATCAAAAAAATTTTGATTCTGTATAAAGATTAATGGATTAATAACAATAATTTAAAATAAATAAATAAACTCCTGGCTGCATACTCTGCACCAAAATACAATATCCTGTATCAATTTTAGTATCCTGTGAGCACTAGTAAGGGGTAGAGGTATGTACATCCTGACCTCCCTAATGCATACATCCTGGCTTTCCTAGACTATATCAACAGTGAGATTTGCAACATTTAAAACTTAAAATACATTTTAAATTCATACACCTTGATTATGCTCAGGGCAATGACACGGCACATACAGTTTTCTGAATATACGTAAAGTAATCGTCGTTGGAACAAGTAATGACAGCTATATATCACAGCAGTTCCAGTAGTGACATAAAATTTATGGAGATGGTGGAAAAACTAAGGTTATCTCACCTAAATAGAACTTCCATAGCCATAGTTAGCTTCAGTAGAGGAAAAAAGTGACAGAAAATCTGTGATGTCTACCATATCCTGTCATTTCAAACTACTAATAGGCAGTTTTACTTCGCACCATAGTGTAAGTCCAAAGATGTTTAAGACATCTTGAGTTCTCTGCATATAAGTTAGCTTTTCATGTAGAAGTAATATACACTTCTATAATCACTACCCAAGTATAGGTTGTGCCTAAATATGCGCTACATTTCATTATCTTCACTGGGTAAAGTATCTAGCAAAAACAAAGGTAATCGTGCATATTAAAGTAAGCCTTAACAAAACTGAACAATTTATGATAATGAAATGAATTGCAAAATATTAACTTCACATGGTGCCTAAACAAACTGCTGAAGTGGACTAGATTTAGCTAGTACTCCAAAGCGCAGAAGTTATGGACCATATATCTCATAAATGCATAGTATAATGTAGTGAGAAGTTATGGATCATATATCTCATTAGCATTTATGCTATTACAAAGCAAACATTGAAGCTGCCCACTTACTGTACTGGTAAAGCTGCTCAATAGATTGGCTGTTTAAGTAACCAATTTTTACGTGGCAATCAGCAAGTCACATATTACACATTACTTTCTGAGATAATCAGTCAAGATATGGTATGCTTTGCCATGAACAAATTAATTTAACTTCAATAATTAAGGCAAAAGGTGAACATGGGATGGCAATTCACGTGCAATTATAGATCAAGGCAGCGATACGTGTCTGGTACTCCTAGACACAAAACTGTTTTACAAGGAGTTTTACGTTCACATTACCAAAGGAACATCGATATAGACCTCAAGGTCAGGGTGCTGCATAGAAGGAAATTCCAGCAATAACCGTGATTATTTTTCATGCTACAGCTATAAAATTAAGTTTATTTGAGCAGATAACATGAATTATTACTGGAGAAGCTGTTATTAAGCATACCTTGGAAGCTTCTCTGGAAATTACCTGTCATAAAATCAGACCGCCGAACATGATGGGGTCTGTCAAGATATAGCGGCATTCATATTAAAGCAGCTATGATGAACAAAAGGCTTTCATCTCGTCTTCTTCCAAATATATTGCACTATACCAGCAAGACGAATGCCTTAACAACAATCTACATTGGCAGAAAATTCTTATTGAGCATAAACGGAGACTGAGTGCAACTGATTAACATGAATACTGGAAAGCAAAATCCAAGTATGTAACTCAGATAATCATTGTGAGTAACCTTCATTCTTTTGTTTCCCATCAATAAATGTAAAACCAAAGCCCAAGTGATCTGCAATTAAGCAAGATGATCCAATAAGGAAATCACTCTAAGAGTAGACTCTTCCAACAACTCAGTAGCTGTGATGAAAATCATATTGCTTAAAGATCTTATAAAACAATTTCCCAGTTTCTCCAAGGCAAACACATGATCCAAGTCAGCCAAATTATTGAAACCCATGCACAGTGTTCAAGTGGTTTTAAAATCATTTGATATAGTGATACTCATCTTCCTGAGTGTTCTAGTCATCCCAGCATCACAGGAATTAGGTCAAACACAATCCCTGCCCAGACTTCCAACAACAGTGTAACTAATTCCCCAGTTCAACTTGCATAAAACTGGCCAGTCACAGAGAAGCAACCACTTATACCATCAAGACCGATGACAAATTACATTTAATAGCCATAACAGAGAGATATATCAAGCATGCGCAAGATTCGGCAAAAAACTCAAGCAGGAAATATTATTCGTTGGATCCATTACTATTAGAGTCCCAAACAGACATTGGAAAGGAAGACTTCTCGTAGATGGTAGAGAAAATACCAACAATATGCAAAATAGAAGGAAGATTTGGTGAAAAGAGTTTAGACATGGCATGACAATCACTCAAGTGATGACATAGAATTTAACATTCTAGGTATTGCTCAAGAACAATACTCTATCCATCTCAAATCTGCCGTTTATGGTTCATGCGCACATATTAAGGAGTCCCTTAAATCCAGAAATAATAATAATGTTTGGCTAAAATACCCTTCAGTTACATTGAAATAATTGCATTGGAAATTGAAACTAGGAGTAATAAAGCAAGGATAAATTGGGAAACTAGCAATAAATGTAGCATTAGAATCGGATTAAAGGGTCAATATTATGAGACCAAAAAAAACAAAGGTTAAAGCAAGAGATATTTTGAGACAAGTGAGTAAAGTAACTGGATTTTTGGCTTCCTTTGTAGATTGAAGAAATGAATGGTAAGCAAAACCACATAATGATGAAATTGACTTCAAGTTCCCACAATATCCCTCCTTAAAAATTCACTCACTAACTAAACAGAATCATCTTCTAAATCTCCCCAGCATAATGAGAAAATCTTTGCTTTCCACTCAGTTAAAGAGGGAGTAAAGACAATAGAGTGCAAATCAAAGTTCAAAAACATGGGCAAAAGCAAATTTTCTGTTTAAATTCCTCGCTCCAAACTTCCTCAGAGGTTCAAAATCACCCAGCAACGCCAATGGACATCTGAACAAAGTATTAGACATGCTTCTTACACAACAAGCTTGTATCATGAGTGTAGGAGAAGGAAACCCAATGGTGTAATATTAATCCCAACTTGGAGGTCGTTTAAGCCGGGTGCTTTTTAAAGGTTCAGCTAGGTAATATTGTGATAATACAGTTGCTTAACAATGGCTTTTCAGTTATAAAAATCAGTTTACCTTAGCCATGAGAAAGTTCGCATACATCAACAGACAAGTATACTTTTATCTCAAAACACGCTCTTTTCCTCAAATCTAAAGAGCAACCCATCAACAGATCAAAACATCACATAATTGATAACATAAAGCAATGAATCATGAATCAAGTGTAGGGAAAGAAAATTCTACATGATTGTAGGGAAGAAAATTATCATACTCGACGACATTGCTGATGAAACGAAATGAGTCAAAAATAGCAACCTCATACACCACATTGGATGACTCATATGAAATCCTTCCACCTCCAAACACCCTGATAATATTAAGGGACATGAAACATACAAGTTCTTTTTTCTTTTCTTTTCTTTTTATTTTTATTTTTTTATTGAGGGTTTAAGGATTGAACATACAACATCAAATTGAAAAAGGACATGAAACATACAGAACATCAAATTGAAATCAAAATGAAATTACATATTGTGCAACATACCATTTCCCAAATAAATTCTGAGTCATCTTGGTGCAATTTCTCTTCAAAACAGCAAATCCCCATCATCCTACAGTAAATTTGTACAGCAAAGATTAACTAAGTAAACCCATAAGAAAGAAAAATGAGTATGTCAAAGAAGAACATTGGGGACTGGAGAATATGAAGCTACCTGTTCATCTCTCTCTCTCTCTCTCTCATCTGGGATACATTGAATTTAATGTGAAGAATTTATACCAAAATAATTCAGGAAATTACCTGTTACAAAGATCGATGGCCTTTCGAGATCGCACTGTGTCACAATGCCTCGGATTTGCATGAAGAGCGACGTAATTCGCAATTTGTGGGCAATTACTTGAATTAAATGCAGGAAATTTAGAGCTTAAATTCATTCAAGAAAATAAACTAAATTTTAAATAATTACTGTATTAGGAATTTAGCTGGCTAAGATAATAAGTTGTTTGGAGGGAGAAAAATCTGCCGGTTGGGGTAGGGATGGTAGTGTGGCGGTTAATTGGATATCGCTAGGCATCTGTTCTAGATGGAGTAGGTAATGGAACTAAACAGAAAATTTGCTTTTGCCCATGTCTTACTATATTATCATGTTATCGTTATGCTTATATGTAGAAGTAAATCTCACTTTGACACCGTCTCATACAAAATTTATTGAATCTATTATTCATTATGAATGGTTGAGCGAGTGTGCCTTTGACTTTGTACCCACTCCATACTCATCTCATACCACTTCTAGTTCTCTAATTCATATTGATGATGAACTATGTAAAATCCCAAAATTTGTTAAAACTTGAGTTTTTTCCCTTTATTTTTCTCCTTCATAACAAATTGGTGATAACCTTATACATTAATAATACTTAGTAATATTACTTTATAGATTTTTTTTAAAAAAAGTTGTGCATAATGATTGGATTTTAAGTATGTTGGTACTCAATCGAGATCCTCTATTGTTGTTAAAAGAACAGTAGAGTACTTTTCTTAAAATTTCTATCATTGAATTAGAGGGGTTGGCTTTTGACCATTGGATAGAGGGGGTGGGTTTTTGAAATTTAACCGTTAGAGGAGAGAGATATAGAGAAAAAGGAACAGTAGAGTGCTGTAACAGTAGAGGATCCAAATTGGTTGGTACTGGGTAGTCATGAGATGGGGAAGGATTTGAATATTCTTATACATGATAGTGAAGGTGGGACAGAGGTGGCTGGAGCATATACATGATGGATGCGGAGGTGGATAAGGCATTCCCAGCCCTAGTCCTCCTCCCGTTGCGATCCTTAGTTTGGAGGGAGAAAATTTTGAGCATTTTTTTTTTCTTTTTTGGTTATTTTTTCTTTCTTTGCGTCATAAGATAATACAATGAAAGAAAAAATAATAGAGAAATTCTTTTAATTTTATTATCTCTTTCTTTCGTTCACTTAGTAATTTTTTTTCTTTTGGCTTAATTATTTTTATTTGTGTTTGTATTATTTTCTTGATGGGATCTTATTAGTTTGACAGTAATAAATAGGATTCTTTTTAATAGGATGGTGAAGAATTATTAATTAATCAATGAAAGGCATGCAAGGGTTGTTTCACTTAGATAAGGGCATTCTCCTCTCCTCAAACTTCACTTTTGGTGGACTATAACGATATTTACCATTTAATAGGTGTGACAAGTATAAGGCCCAACTTATGTAGAATTCAAAAACAAAATGCATGCCGCTATGCAAAGTACTAGTTTAAAGGCGTCTATTGTACAATATAATTTTAATTAATACACCTTTACAAAAATTGTACATACCAAATTTGAAAACACATCTTCCATTACAATTTGAAAATGCAATATGTGCTCCATGTAATCTTTTCAAATATAGCTCCATGTAATCTTTTGAAATATATATATATATATATATATATATATATATATATATATATATATATATATATATATATATATATATATATATATATATATATATATATATATATATATATATATATATATTGTGTTTGTGTTTCATATCAATATGTGTAATACTTTCATGTGTAATATCTACCTATATAGGTATGCGCAAAGAAGCTTGTACATCTTCAGTTGATGTTGTGATAGATACACCTACGAGAAATTGCTTATATGAGCGTATCAATCCAGCATAATGGAAGTAGAAATTACCTTGAGATGTATGTATCTCACTTTAATTGATATTAATAAATAATTTTTTTTTTTTTTTTTTTTTTTTGTATCAAGTTTAAATTGGAGTAGCTCTTGAAACGGAAGCTCTAACTCTCACCAGCTTACTTGTATATATCGGTCTTTGTGTTATGATTATTTTTGGAATTTAAAGTACCTCCCCCTATGTATTAAAAGGTATTCAATTCCGAACACTAGTGAGAACAATGACTATTTTAATCTCTTATGAGAAAAAAGCATGGTTGACCGAGGGTTTAGGACTTAAGATAGTATTTATAAGAACCCATGCAAAGATAGACCATTTTGTCCATTGTCGGTGTGTTCTAACATGATTTTTGGAAAATTCTACATTTTGGCCATGTGTTTTGGACTTTTTTTTACTTGATGAACAACATTTTTTTTTGCTAGATATAATATGTTTGAAATGTCCAATTTTGATGATGTTCAATTTTACTATTATAATAGTGGAAAAACATAACAGATGATGTTTGAATGTACTATGAGAGATTGCAAACCGTTCAAAGCTATCAAAATGATTTTATGAAACTACGAGAGAGATTCGTATGCGAGAAAGTTCAAAAGTCTTCAAGTCCAAGTAGATTGTTTAAAAAGTTCAGAGAGATGATGTAAAATTTGAAAAAACAATATCTACCATTTCAAGAAATCAAAAAGAACGTACTGCCATGTAAATTATACTTTATTTTTCTTAACTTAAAATTTTACTACTATTTCGATAATCATATCATACTACATTTTAATCGCTCCATATACGTGAGTGTGATTTACAAAAGCATTGAGAATTATATTCCTCAATATGTGTATACACTAAAGCAAGCTTCATGTGTGAGTGTGATTTACAAAAGCATTGAGAATTCAAAAGAATATCTATTGTATCGATCTATCATGTCCTAGTGATTAATAACGCTCGTCACCACTATTTTTACGGCCAATTAATGTTAATATTCCTTAATAATGAATGTTTAATGGGTTTGAAGTGTGGATGATACACATGTTTCCCATCATACCATATGTTGATATATTCCACTTAGAAATAAGGCTCCCACAATATGAACAAGATCTCTAGCTAGGTCAATTAACTCTGATAGACTGATACCATATGTTAAAATCAACTCAACTAAATGTTTAAGCGGATAGTTGAAGACCCAATCAATATTATATTCCTCAATATTTTTTTCCCCTATATATTCATTCATATATGCCACTCACTCCTTTCTGTTGTTTTTGGGTTCTTGCACTTTATTTTTCCGATTATCTGTTGTTGTGATTGTGGGTAAATACCGTAGTTTTCTCCAACAGTGGTATCAGAGCTTTTGGTTGTAGGATCGGTGGTGGGAAAATTACTGTATTTGTTGAAGGGAGGAATTATTTTGTGCAAGTAAGATGTCTGGTAGTGTGCCCAAATTTGAAATTCCTTTGTTTGATGGTAAAATTAATTTTACTGTGTGGAAGAGTACGGTTGAGGATTTGTTGGTTCAACAAAATTTAGATGAGGCTTTAGATGAGACAAAGCCTAGTGAGGTGACCGATGCCCAATGGATATCGAAGAAGAAGAAAGCTGTCAGTACTATTAGATTAGTTATGGCTCCGGAGATCAAGTATAATTACTTGACTGAGACAGATCCAAAGAAGTTGTTGGATAAGCTCCAGAGTGTATATGCATCAAAGTCACTGACTAACAAGCTTTGTTTGAGATATGAGTTGTACCAGCTAAAGATGGAGCAAGGTACAGCATTGCAGGACCACATTAACAGTTTTAACCAGCTAGTATGTCAGTTGAGAAATGCAGATGAGAAGATCTCCGATCAAGAGGAGGCATTGTTATTGTTGGCTTCACTACCTAAGTCCTACAGGCCAATTGTGCAGACATTACTTGTAGGGAGGACAGAGATTACACTAGATGAAGCAATGACAGTGTTGAGAGAGAATGATCGGATGATGTTGCAGGTTGATGGTGTATCTCCTAGTGATGGAGGAGATAGAGTACTAGCTGCGGAGGTGTCCGAAAGAGGGAGGAATCATGAGAGAAGAGGTGGTGGCCCGAGAAGTAGGTCGAAGTCGCGCGCGAGAGACTTTAGTAACGTGGAGTGTTACTATTGTGGTGAGAAGGGTCATATTCAGAGTCGTTGCCCAAAGATGAGAGATGATTTGAAGACTTTCAAGCAGCTGCAAGAGAAGATGGGTAAGACCAAAATTGATGATGATAGCAGTTCCTCTAATGTAATTATGTCTTGTGATGGTAATAAGGAGTTGTTCTTGGCTAGTAACAATGAGGGGAAGGAAAGCCAAGAGAGTTGGGTGTTGGACTCCGGCACTTCGGTTCACATTTGTAGAGACCATGCTATGTTTGATACTTTGTGCCAAGATGGTGAGTATGGTGACATCAACATGGGGAGTGGTAAGTTGAAGGTGAAAGGGATGGGTAGCATCCGCATTGAGCTCCATGGTGGTGTGACTAGAACCTTCCACAATGTGAGGTATGTACCCGATGCTCGTGTTAACGTGATTTCGTTGGGTGAGTTGACATCGCAAGGGTGTAGATACATTGGTACGGGAAGGTGGTGCAAAGTATATCGTGGTGCTACTTTGATTGTGCAAGGGAGGAAGGCGGAGAACAACTTGTGCTATGTTGAGGGTCATTGCGTAGGGAGGAGCAAGGCCAAGAAGAAGGTCCGTTTCTCGGACAAGGTGGAAGTATTTGGTGATTTGGGTCGAGGGAGGATTTGTTGAGGTAACGTCCCAAATACCAAATAATATTTAGTTGTTTTTATTTTATTTTAGTTTTGTAAAGAAAATAAAATAGAACAAAAAGAAAAAGAAAAAGAAAAAAAAAAAAAAAAAAAAAAACGAAGTAAATGAATGCTGCGTGATAATTTAGTGAGGATTGTGATTAGGCTTCCAATAGAAGCTGAACAGTGGGGAAATAAAAAGGCAAAGGCCTTTTGGTCTTCTTGATGATTGAATATAAAAGGGTGAAGCCTTTTATTTGTGTTTGCGCCGGTGATTGCGTTTAGCGATAGAAGACAGGCCGAAACAAACAAAAGTAAAGGAAGAGACCAAGTGAGTGAGAGACAAACAAGAGTGAGAGAAATTGAGTATTTCTCTAAAGAGGTTTGTTCCAGTTCACGGTTGATTCGGTTTGTTCGGGTGAAGGTAATCGGAGTATTCGGATCGGTCATCGACAGGTATTTGTGGGTGTATCTTTGGTTTTGTGGGAGTACCAAATTGAGTTAGTGTTTGTCAATTTGTACTAATACCAAAGATAGTTTGTTTACTTGTTGCTTGATCTTGTGAGTGTTGCCTTTGTACTCTTGATTATTATAGTGAATCATATTTTAGTGCGTGGAGATCCGCACCGTGGTTTTTCCCCTAATTGAGAGGGGTTTTCCACGTAAAATTCTTTGTGTTGTTTTTGGGTTCTTGCACTTTATTTTTCCGATTATCTGTTGTTGTGATTGTGGGTAAATACCGTAGTTTTCTCCAACACTTTCCACTAGGTAAACCAACCTAAAGATATCACCATGGGAGAAGAGGAAACCCAGTTAATGGCCAAACCAAACATAGAGCCCCATGCATCAGAAAAAACAGATGACTCAATCAGCAACTTTGAGCTTACAATTGACCAAGTGATCGATGATTATGTGGGTTCATTTGGGATTTCTCAACTCATACAAGTCTTCTTAGTATCTTTAGCATGGATATTTGATTGTCAAAACAATCTAGTTACCATTTTTAGCGACGCTAAACCCGAAAATTGGCGATGTAACGACGTTTCGAACAACAGTTTGTGCCTTGAGAGGCAGAGGAATGGTGGTTCAGTTTGTGGACTAGAACCAGGGAGTTGGGAGTGGGTGGAAGGGTGTACGAGCTCGACGATCGCCGAATGGGGACTCATTTGTGACCGTAATTGCTTGCTGCCATACCTGCTTCTTGCTTCTTCATTGGCACTCTCACAGGTAATTTCTCTTGCTTTCTTATTGATGAGAATTAGGTGGCTGATGAAATTGTGGTGTGGTTTGCCTTGAGTTTAGCTGTTTGACTTTGCTTTCTTATGGTGGTAGGTTTGGACGAAAAAAAAAAAAAAGGGTTCTTCTTTTGATTTGCTTCTTTTTTGGTTTTGTGTTACAAATCTACAATATACACTATTTAAAGTAATCATCTTTACATGGATTGAAGTTGAGCAATTATGATTACATTAAAGAGTGCAATCAATCTCACTTTTCCCCTCTATCTCCTCCAACTTCTTCACTTTTTCCCCATATCTAGACTATAAAATGATCGCATTGCATTAGTAGCAAGTAAACCAGTCATAAGTTTCGAAAAAACAAATGTCAAAAGAATGTTATTATGTTTCGAGAAAAGTGTTACTTTTAGATATAAGAGGGAACGGTATTATACAAGACCTTCTGTTAAGTTATCTCTTCATTTTTGTTTATATTAAAGTTACTCTTTGGTTAATCATATCATACTACATGTATATTCCTCCCTATACACTAAAGCTTCATTTGTAATGTCATTACAAATTTAGGGTGTGTTATTTAGAGTTTATCCCGTCAGTTCAGATCAGTTCAGTTTAGGGGTGATTTCGTGTCAGTTTAGTGATATTCAATACAGTCTAGAAATGTACTTTTTATCTCACATATCAAGTGGTGTTCAGTTTAATTAGTTGGTGTTGAATTCAGTTCAATTCACCCCTAAAGAACGCACCCTTACAATCACTGGCGGAATCCACATGGAGATTTTTTTTGTTTTTTTTATATAAGTTCCTTTATAAAATAAGTTTTCAAAATGTCTTTAATATTAGAAGAGATTGAACGCTCTTGAATTGATTTCTGAATCTATCACCTATTACAACAACATAGGGCGGGGTTGAAAAGAATATCTATTCTTTTTTTTTTGGTTTGGCAAAATTTCTCTTTGGACTTAACTAATAAAAGGCACCTCCTAACACACAATCTCGAATATTTTATGAATTAATTCGTATAGGTGCTACTCAAGAGGTTATTCAATCATATCTTAACTAATTAGTGATCAACGACGCTCGTCACCGCTTTCTTTATATATTAATCGTTTGTTTTCCCTCTATATATTTCCTCCATATACCCCGTCCACTACGTAAACCAACCAACAAAATCTCAAGACACCAACCTAAAGATATCATCATGGGAGAAGAGGAAACCCAGTTAATAGCCAAAACAAACATACAACCCCATGAACCAGAAAAAACTCATGACTCAACCAACTTTGAGCTCACAATTGACCAAGTGATTGATGATTATGTTGGTTCATTAGGGTTTTCTCAACTTATCCAAGTCTTCTTAGTATCAATAGCATATATATTTGATTGTCAAAACAATCTAGTGACCATTTTTAGCGATGCTAAACCCGAAAACTGGCGATGCAACGACGTTTCGAACAACAGTTTGTGCCTGGAGAGGCAGAGCAATGGGGGTTCAGTTTGTGGGCTAGAACCAGCGAGCTGGGAGTGGGTTGGAGGGCATACGAGCTCGACGATTGCCGAGTGGGGGCTTGTTTGTGATCGTAAATTGCTTGCTGCCATACCTGCTTCTTTCTTCTTCATTGATACTGTCACAGGTAATTTTTCCCTTGATTTTTTTTTGATGAGAATTAGGTGCCTGAAGTTGTGGTATGGTATGGTTTGCCTTGAGTTTAGCTGTTGTTTGACTAAGCTTTCTTAGGGTGGTTGTTTTGGAAGCAAAAGAAAAAAAAAAAAAAAGCCTCTTTCTTTTGATTGGCTTTTTTTTTTTTTTTTTTTAATTTGTGTTTCAAATGTATAAGACTGTAATTTATTGGCCAGCTCCCTACCGCTTAGTGCGCTGACAGCTGGGGTGAGAGGATTAGTCATTGTGGTCGATGGTGGATACCTTTGACAAAGATCAAAAAAGAAGAAGTATAAGACTGTGTCTTATGTAACTGTGATACTAAGGTCACTTTTTAAAGAAATTAGGGTCACTGCTCATAATTAGTGACTTCTATATTTTTAATTTTCGGTAATTAGTTTCATACAAGAATTGATATTTTTGAAAAGGTAATGCAAAATATAATCTATGAAGATTTGAGCTAGTTTAGTCCATAACTTTGTGTAGATTATTATACTTATTACTTAATGGAATTTTAACTTTGTGTGAATCAATCAATGTACCTCAATTCAACTAGAAAAAGGAACCTCCAAGTGCGGTTGAGCATAGCCTAATTCGCTTTAAAATAAGTGTTACATACACTCCCAGTTGGTTCCACAAGAGATTATTACAAAAGATATGTATGGTTGATTCTTATTCGTTAATATTGCTAATAAATTAAGTGAATTGCTATATACCGCCAAAAAATACTCACCACCGCCCTTAGAATTTACGATTTTGCCCTTCACTCTAACTCACTCTCCTCACTCGTTTTTTTTTTCCAGTTCGTAGTATGGGGCGTCTGCAATTTCCGCCTGACCCATGGGTCAGGCGTCTGCAAATCCCGCCTGATCCATGGGTGAGGCGGAATCTGCAGACGCCTGATCTATGAGTCAGGCGAAAACTATTGACGCCTCACCCATGGATTAGGCGGAAAGGGTTTCCGCCTAACCCATGGATCAGGCGGAAGGGGTTTCCGCCTAACCTTTGGGTCAGGCGGAATATGCAGACGCCTTACCCTATTTTTTTGTTTTTTTTTTTCTCAATGCATTCGTTGTAATTATTATTATTATTATTATTATTATTATTATTATTATTATTATTATTATTATTATTATTATTATTATTATTAGTGTTATTATTATTATTATTATTAGTGTTATTATTATTATTATTATTAATATTATTATTATTAGTGTTATTATTATTATTATTATGGTTATTATTATTATTATTATTATTATTATTATTATTATTATTATTATTATTATTATTATTATTATTATTATTATTATTATTGTTGTTGTTGTTGTTGTTGTTATTACTATTTTATTAGTTGTCATTGTTATTGTTTTAATATAATTGTTTTGTTATTAATATGTGAATTATTATTGATTAGTGTTTATTATTATTATTATTATTATTATTATTATTATTATTATTATTATTATTATTATTATTATTGTTGTAATTATTGTTATTGTTATTATTATTAGTATTGATGCCTCTGTAATCCCAGGCAATGTGACAATCATCCAACTACTGGACCCATACACTTGTTCAGCTCTTAACTGGAACGTACATTTACAAGCCTTTGTTTTCGTCTTCTTCCGAGCAGCAGTATCTAAGTCTCTTAATTCCCCTCTGTAGCGTTCACCTCGATTGCATCTTAACAATTTTACGGTTCCATTGTTCTTGTGTGACGAAATTATCAACTCAAACCCGATAGTAAAGGCAATTTGTTTTGCCCAATTAATTGCATCTCTATCACTATCAAAGAACTCATCAGTGACGAAATGCGTACTGTAATCAACACCATCACCACCGAACCGCTCCAAAGGAACCTAACGAAAACAACGAAAACAATGTTAGCTTAATCTTAAATTCAAACGTCTATCAAAACCGACTAAACCAAGGGACAGGCGTTTGAAACTTCCGCCTACTCCATGCTGCAGGCGGAAAAAACGGACGGTTTCTCCATGGTGTAGGCGTCTGAGAATTACGCCTGAACCATGGAGCAGGCGTCCGCAATTTCCGCCCCAACCATGGTGCAGGCGTCTATAGTTTCCGTCTGTCTCATGGAACGGGCGGAAATTGCAGACGCCTACTCAATGGTTGGGGCGGAAATTGCGGACGCCCGATTGAAATTTTGCGAAAAAAAAAATTTACCTCGGACGGCGTCGACCGCACTTCCTGGTCGCCAGCAAACATCCGCGGCCGTTGCTTCCTTACCGAATGAGTGAATGTTGATGAATGTTGGGTATGAGAGTGGGTAGTAGAGAGGGAGAATTGATGTGAGAGTTAGAGAGGGAGAGGATGGGTGAAAATGTGAAGAAGGGCAAAATTGTAATTTTTAGGGGCAGTATTAAGTAATTTTAGGGCGGTAAATAGCAACACCCTAAATTAATTAGATAACATTGATTCCCCTGCTAAAAGCCAAAAAATTAGAAATATTCTACATATGTGTTTGCATGAGAATGTAAGCTAAGATCCATAGAGTGAAGTCCTTGTAGCAATGTAGCATCTGCTGGGTTTGTAGTTTACTTATTATTATTTTCTTTTTGAAGGGTTTGTCGTTGTTTATTATTATTATTATTATTATTATTATTATTATTATTATTATTATTATTATTATTATTATTATTATTATTATTAAAGTTAGTTACTCATTTAATCATTCTTCTAAATGAATATATATGGGGTTATAATTGAATTGTAAGCTTTAAAATGCATTTTATTTATTGTTTTTTTTTCTTTCTCCGATAACACGAGATTTAACTAATTTAATCAGGGTTTTTCCACACTTCTAAGATATCAGATTTAATGAAATTATAGCAAGGTATTTTTACTAGTTTAGCGTTTCTATAATACCTTTAAAGTTTAAATTATCTATCACTGAAATCTTGAAAGTCATAAAAAAAAGTTGAAAATGTCAACCATTTTATTATCTAAACACAAATCATAAAGCAGAGTGCTAAATTACAAAAGTGCTTCTTGTGTGCCACCACACGACGCTAATTGATCTATCTAAATGCCAAAAAAAATGAAGGAATAATTCTAATGTAGTGGCCATATTTGATTTTATTGAATCCAACGTAATAATAATATACTTTTTGGCAAAGTAGTTTAGGTGGGGTTTGGCCCAACTTATAAGTAACTTCTATTTTTTTCTCCTATTTTTCCTTAAAAATCTCCTCCTCCACCTTCTCCCCACCTCCATTTTTTTTCCAACTTCTAAGAAGCTCAAAACACCCACTGAGAGGCCTAAAATTAGAAGCTCCAGGCTAATTTGATACTTCTACTTTTGGGACTTTTGGCGGTCGTAGGGGGTGACTTTAAACTCTTTGGAAGTTGCAAATGGGGTGAGTAGGAGGTGGAGTGGTGGTTTGTGAGGAAAAATAAGGAGAAAAGTAGAAGTTACTCACAAATTAGGCCAAACATGCTCTTAGTGATTTTCTTAATAAGTAGTGTGCTCGAGAGACATTAGGCTATTATTAAAGAACAAAAAGGGGTCGAGTAGCATACTAGCCTGCTTTTTTCCAATTGTTAATTCGGTTCAATTTTGTTCATTTAGTGAATATCAGTTTCGTATTCCACTTCTTCTCTCACATATCACTATTCAGTTCACTAGTGTCAGTACAATTCATTTATGATCAATAGAGTTCAGTGAGGAAAAAACACACCCTAACTCATACTGTATTATTCCGACTCCGATGCAAATCTATGACTATCTCATACTCACTCCAATTCATGTACTTGATTGTCCCATACATACAGGTGCAGCAGGATATGGTCGCCTAGCAGACTCAATCTTAGGACGAAAAAAGACACTAATGTTGTCATGCCTCTTAACAAGCATAACTGCATTCTTAACCTCCATCTCCCCAAACTTCTGGACCTACACACTCCTCCGTTTCTTGAATGGGTTAGCTCGATCAGGGATCGGGACGTGTTGCATTGTGCTTTCGACTGAAGTTGTTGGTCGAAAATGGCGAGGACAAGTAGGCCAATATGGCTTCTTTCTTTTCACTGTGGGATTCATTTCAATCCCTTTAATTGCTTACCCTACTAGAACTTCGTGGAGATCACTGTACCGGATCATCTCGATTTTCCCTTTGCTTTACTCCATTTTTCTCCTCCCCGAAAAGTTCCTACTAATCTCCAACTCTCTGATCCAACGTTAGTAAAATCAGGTAAATTACCTACCTTTATCTATAAAATTTATTTTTGAACGCTTATTGTAAAGTCAATTAATTTGTCAAGTAGAATTAAGAGATACTCCATTACTTATAAGTATCATTTGTCCTCCAAGTGTGAGGTTAAAGGCTAAGTTTCTAAGGGAATAAAAAAAGAAAAAAAGAGTCAATCAATCAAAAATCATGTTTGTATTCTTTTTTTGCAATCCGTACATCAAAAGTTAACCTTTCATTTGAAAAGCCAATTTTAAAGTTAGGGATGTAAGAAAATTCAATATGTTCGAGCTTAGGGTGGAGCTTAGTAGTGCACCGCCTCCTACTTATTTTCATCAATAATCTGAGTTCAAATCTAATTTCAAAATCAATATGTTCCTCCGATACATGAGCTATTATGCACCAAATTACAAATCAGTCACCTATAATGTTCGTTTTTTTTTCAATGCAAATGATCAAGGGAACATCTCAAATATGTTCTTTGGGAGTGCAAATGGGCATGGACTCGAATGTGCAAGGTAATGGTGGTGGGTTTAGCAGTCGGGTTTGTGTACTATGGAATCCAATTAAACGTGGAAAACTTAAACTTTTCAAAGTACTTAAGTGTGGCCATCAATGCTCTGATGGAAATCCCTGCAGTTTTTATTGGTAGCATCTTACTAAGTTGTATGGATCGACGAAAAGCATTTGCACTTCCATCCTACATTGCTGGTATCTCATGCTTTCTATGCACATTTTTTGGTACAAGTAAAGGCAATGCAGGCAATTGGATTCAGCTTGTAATTGAAGCTGTAGGTTTTATGGCTGCTTCAACCGCTTTTGATGTTTTGTACATTTACTCTGTTGAGATGTTCCCTACAAATGTAAGGAACTTGGCAGTAGCACTGCTAGACCAATCTTTAATGTTGGGAGCTTCTATGGCCCCATTGCTAGTTGTTGTAGGGCGTTTGAGCCCGAAACTTTCATTCTTATTCTTATCGTTTGGAGGATTGTCCATTGTAAGTGGCGTGGTGAGCTTGTGGTTACCGGAGACAAGGAATGCTCCTCTTTATGAGACGTTAGAGCAACAAGAGGAGGAGACATCATATGGTAAGGGTTCATGTGAGTTTGAAGTAGAGTTAGAGCAAATTAAAGATTAGATGGAGCATGAAAGTAATATTTTTCCTCACGTAGTGACAGAGTGAAAATAGTATGCTATGCTTCTATAATTTGTTTATTGTTCCTTATCCAAATTAGAAAGCCGCTCAATTTTAACTTATTATGTACTTCAATCAAAAATCCATAGTTTAATATTTTGTTTTCATTGTTGCAATATTATATCGACCGAGTTGGAGAGCGATATTATAAAGAGAGCATTTTACTTAGCTTTTGAAACCTAGTACAATCACGTACAAAGCTACTTATGATAAACTTAGTAAGTTCAACAACATGCACATGAATGCATAGAATCATAACGATGATAACTTCATAAAAAAAAAACAGAAACATCTTTAAAATCCCTGTCCCCATGACTAAAACAGTCAACACGGTGAGGATGTCCTCACCCCTTTTAAGATGCCCTTGAATCATAGACCTCAGAGTGCTTTCACGGAGCCACACATCCCCCAAAGAGATGCCAGGGACTCTTTCCCATCACCCAAGTCCTTCTGAACATGTCCCAACTCTTACCAATATCTTGTCAAATATATATATGCGATTCCCGCATGGAAAGGGGTAGCCTCAATTGATGTAAAGGACATACCTATTAAGTAAAGTCCGAGACATTAAAGACTTGGGATTGTTATAAAACTTGCTACAAAGCTTGGCCATATGGGCTTTGTTTAGATCCTTGTTACATATAATACTTAAATCCCCCATCTCCTTAGGAATGGTACAATTATTACAGGATACCAAGTGGAGATTCTCCTTCTCCGATCCTCAATGTCACCTCACAACAACCTCAACGAGGGAGATACAAGCCTACCATGATGAAATGTAGCATGTGAGTTCTTCTTAGGGCTCATTTACTCTCTAGTAATTTAATGCAATCATTTTATAGACGTGGGGTGAAAAGTGTATGAGTAATGAGAGGAGAGAGATGAGAAAAGTGGGGTTGATTGCACCATCCAATGTAATCAAAATTGCTCAATTTTAACCTATGCTAAGATGATTATTTTGTATGGTGTAATCAAAACTGCTCAATCAAATGCAATGCAATCATTTTATAAGGTAGATGTGAGAGAGAGGAATTGTTCGTAGCACAAGGTACACAAGAGGGGGGGGGGATGAATTATGTTACCCCAAATCTGCGGAATTTAAAACAGTATAAAAGAACTAGAATTAAAGCACTCACGATTTACGTGGAAAACCCTTTGTAACTCACAAAGGATAAAAAACCACGGCCCGAAGGACTTTAAAGACTACTTCTTTTATTAAGAGAATAGTACAAATAGATCAAGTTAACTCTAACTTAATCTCGCACTCGAACACTAGTCCAAGCCAAACGCACTTAGAAACTCTTTCAAGCCAAACGCACTTAGGCACTCACCCAAGGCAATCTCTAAACAACTAACTCTAGCTGTCCTAATCAATGAAACAATGTTACCTTGATAAACTTCAATAAGTGGAAAGGTACAATATAAAACCTATAGCTTTGCAATGAATAAACGTATGAAACTTATGGCTATTAGGCAACGTTCTCTATAATGTATAAACGTTTGTGATCAACACTCTCTCAAGATAATAGTTACGTTCAATGCGGCGGAGAGAGGCTCAAAACTGATTTAGGTTTCAACTTCTTTTTATAGGCATAACCAAGAAGTAAAAAGCAACTAGGAAACCTATTTGAAACTAGGAAACCAAATCTCTTTTTCTTTGACTTGGTAAACAAGATTTTCATAAAGAAGAATATATATCTTTATCATATAAAGCATATATATCCAAATCAGTTTTTATGAAGAAAATAAAATAAATATCTTTATAGAAAGTATTTTCTTCCTAGTTAAAAACCATGTAGCCAAATATAAGATAATAAATAGATTTTAAGAAAATCTCTTTATGAATAAAATCTTTGGCAAAATAAAATATTAAGAGAATAAATTTAAGATACTTAACTTAAATTTATCTCAGTCAATGAACGTGTTAATATATGTGTTACAGAAACGTTCCTATGAACACTAAAGTTTCAAGGACCGTTCCCGACCACAAACTCTTTTAACGTTTATTATTTAGCTGCCTTATAGATATAAATTCCACATTTATATAACTGCATAGCTTTAACATGAACTCTAAGAAATAAAATAAATAACCTAGAGAACATGTGAACTTGTGTCTTCTTCTTGACCTTTATCTAGCAAACTCTTGCATAAATAAATTTCTAAAACACTAACACACAAGTTAAGTAGCATCACTTTATAATTAAATAAGTTTGTCATCTTCAAAACTCAATTGCTCAACAATTTCCCCCTTTTTGATGATGGCAAACTTGTGATGCATAATGGTGCTAAAATAATATAACCAATTATAGTTAAGCACAAATAAAAGATTGTAGCGCTTTCTATTCATAGTGAATAGAGGGAGCAATCAAACATAATAATAATTATTATTTAATTCTTGAGCTTGTAATGTTAAAGCAAGATAATCAAAGAGCTCATTCATGATAAAAGGTGTCATCCATGTATTTCATTTATAATCAAGAAGTCCATTGATGACAATAGTGGTATTAGCACAAAAGACAAAGATAGATCAAATTTAATACGACCTTCTTTGAAACTAGATAGATCAAAGCTCAAATACCTAGCATCACACCATATTCTTCCCCCTTTTGGCATCATCGAAAAAATTAATAAGTCAAGACAAGGAAGATACCTTATTACAAAGCCATAAAATAGAGTCAAGAGTATGATAATCATAACGTAAGCATAACGAAAGTAGCTCAAGCACAATCTAGTGATGCTATGACTACACCAAAAGCAATCTAATGTTCAAGTACACATCATGACATCCAAGGAATTTAAATCAAAGGCTCTTGTTTAAATTACAAGACGATAGAGGTATGTCATGATTTGATCATGATAAAGGATAAATCATATGTGAATCATTCATGGGTTCAAGGAGATCATTCCCCCTTAGAAGGTGCTTCCTTTTAGATATAGGAAACATGGTTTGAGATAATATGGTTGGGAAGTGAAAAAAATGGTTGGTTTAAGGTATAGCCAATGTCACATTATGAGGAGAATATTGAGAGGGTTTAGTCACAATCCAAAATTAATTCAGACTTTAAAATAACATTGTTGCAAGAATCCTCTTATATCTCCCACTAATCAATATGAATTCCTTATCTCTCCAACATGGTAGACGATTAGGTGACTATAAAACTTAGAACAATATATGTATGCCAAAGGTTAAAGTCTTACCTTGGTCGTTTCTCCCTTCTTTTTTTTTTCATATTACTCCAACAACCATTTCCATATAAAATAAGTATCCCTAAGATCAAAAGAAATTCTTCCTTAAGTCCCCTTAAAACAATTTCAGTATATAACTCTAATTAAGAATTACTCATTATTTCTCCTCTCTGTATACGTAAAAAATAAGCTCTTTAGTTTTAGGAACGTTCTAAGAATAGAGGAAACGTTCCTTGATAGAGTAAATGAAGTTAATAGCGTGTAGGGATATCTGTATGACTGTCGTTTCTCCTTCTTTTTTTTTTTTTAAAAAGCTACCGCAACTTCCTCACAAGACTTAACTGATTTCCTTTTCAATAACTTCCCTTGTACAACCAAATACATATTATGACTCTAAGATATGCAACAATTTCTCCAAATAAGGACTACATCATATCTCATCAATAATTCCCCTTAACAAAATATATAACGTGACAATAGCAAGGGGTAAAAAGGTGGTTAAGGAATTTTTCATTGTGGAGCTTGGTTGTGTTTCAATGGCTCAAATTTTCAAAGACTGATTTGGCTTGTAATGTGGTTTCAAATTATAATCAGTCTTTTAAGAAAGAATTCGTCTTGCACAAAAGAAAGTTTTGGATGCATGATAATATAACAATAAACAATATATGCAGTATCAGTATAGCATCTAGTGAGACATAGCGAGTCCTTTATATTAATGCATTATGTAAATGAAATCAACAAAGACTTGTACGTTATACCCTTGTAAATAAGCATCAATTATGAACAATGACAAATCAATAATTTCTAATCAATCATTGAGGGATCATATGTATGATACTAACTAATCAAGCATAACCATATTTGAATCAAGCGTGATCCTTCTCAAATTATTTTCTATGTAAAGCTTTTGTAAAAATATCACCATTAATCAATCAATAAAAGCTTCATTAATTTAGGATGCTACCCATCTATAGTAAATGGGTGACTCAATTTAATACCACATTCACATATTGCAATCAATAATAATATTTCATCATTCAAAATTGATATGCAAGTTAAACTATTTTCAATGAACACTTTCAAAGCATATTAAATATATATTGTCATTGTCAATAATTCAACATGGATTTTTTAACTAAATGACAAGAATTAATTAACATAGAAATTAAGCATGTTCCCCCTGTCAAATAGCCAAGTATATATTATCAAACAATTTTTTCCATAAAAACATCTACCAAGAATACATCATATATAGAGTATATGTGAGTGACTTACTAACCTTATTGCTCTTGATAATTTGTCGTTTCATATTGTCACCAAACATCACCACATTCACTCTCAAAGGCCATGAGTGAGAGAAATTCAAGATACATCCAAACATGACATAATTCGTCAATACTAATGTTTACTCCCTCTCATATAGCCTGCATAAGTCAATCAATTCTTGGTTTTGGGAACCCAAACCTTTTTGGTTCCCTTTGGGTTAGTAGCATTAATAGTATGCAAAGAATCTTTCCTAACCATATTTGTTTAAACGTAACCTTATTTTTATCATGAGATAATTTTCGAGAAGGACATTCATAAGTAAAGTGATCAATGAAACCACAATGCATACAAATACGATGTTCTGGCACATCAACATATTTATTATGTTTTTTCTTTGAGTTAGCTTTTGGTATGGTTCTAGTTCCTTGATTAGGAACAGTGTTGAAATGTTTCATGTACATCTCATAAGCCTTTTGTCCAATATACCATAAATTTTCTTTATGTGTGGTACTGGTTTTCTCCAAATTAGACAGTTTCTGTTTAAGGGTCTCATTCTTCTCACTAAGTTTGTCCAAACGTTTCTGAAAGGTATGGGAACGATCCATAGAACTAGTGGAGGCGTCAGATTCTTTTACGAAGTTCAATTTATAATTTAGCTTCTCTAATTCTATAGAACGTTCCTTCAAGGTTTTACCCAACGTTTCCTTTTCTTTTACTAAGTTGTCGTTTAAGCGTTTCTCCTTTTCTAACTCTAGGGAACGTTGTTTCAAATTCTTCACCAACGTTCCTCTTTCCTTTTCTAAGATGTCGTTCTTTTCTTTGAGCGAATTGTTTTCTTTTTCTAAATCTTTCGTTTGATTTGTCAGAACATCCTTTTCTTCCTTCAAATTTTTATTAAGCATAGTCAGTGTTTCATTGATGTTCTCTACTTCACATATTTTAACAGTGGAGATTTTTTCTAATTTCTCAATAGTATCAATCCTATTTCTTAGTTCATTAATTTCATTCATCAAGATTAAATTACTATTTTCAGCCTCTTCTTTGATTTTAGACAAAGTCTCTTGAGAACTATTAACAATAACATCTATGGCATTCATCAATTTTTCTTTCGAAAAGGAAGATAATTTAGATTTTAATTCATTCAAATTTACCTCAAGATCTTCTTCTTCATCTGTCTCATCATCGGAATTTGCCATAAGAGCTAGGATGATTTTAGAAGGGTGTTCCTCTTCATGTTCTTGATCTTTATTGTCTACGTTGCTCAAATCCTTCTTGGATGCAACGTTTATCTCCTTTTGGTTTTTCATCTCCCACATAGGACAATTTTTGATTTTGTGACCAAGCTTCCTACACTTACAACAATTCTCGTTTGTAGAAACCAATTTATTATCGAAATCATGATTTTTACCTTTCTTTGCGCTCCTTTTTGTTCTTGAGTCTCTCTTTGATTTTCCAGTGCGCTGAGTAAGTTTCTCTTCAGCTATGTTGCTCTTACACCGTATATACTTCTTACCATTGTATGTTGAAGGTGTAACTGGAGATTGTCCCTCTTGGATGTTCTTTAGTGCATTATTCATGATCGATTCCCTTCAAGTGTTAACCTGTTGCTAAGAGAAAACGAGGCTCTGATACCAATTGTTAGTAGCACAAGGTACACAAGAGGGGGGTGAATTATGTTACCCCAAATTTGCGGAATTTAAAACAGTATAAAAGAACTAGAATTAAAGCACTCACGATTTACGTGGAAACCTTTTGTAACTCACAAAGGATAAAAAACCACGGCCCGAAGGACTTTAAAGACTACTTCTTTTATTAAGAGAATAGTACAAATAGATCAAGTTAACTCTAACTTAATCTCGCACTCGAACACTCGTCCAAGCCAAACGCACATAAGAAACTCTTCCAAGCCAAACGCACTTAGGCACTCACCCAAGCCAATCTCTGAACAACTAACTCTAGCTGTCCTAATCAATGAAACAATGTTACCTTGATAAACTTCAATAAGTGGAAATGTACAATATAAAACCTATAGCTTTGCAATGAATAAACGTATGAAACTTATGGCTATTAGGCAACGTTCTCTATAATGTATAAACGTTTGTGATTAACACTCTCTCAAGATAATAGTTACGTTCAATGCGGCGGAGAGAGGCTCAAAACTAATTTAGGTTTCAACTTCTTTTTATAGGCATAACCCAGAAGTAAAAAGCAACTAGGAAACCTATTTGCAACTAGAAAATCAAATCTCTTTTTCTTTGACTTGGTAAACAAGATTTTCATAAAGAAGAATATATATCTTTATCATATAAAGCATATATATCGAAATCAGTTTTTATGAAGAAAATAAAATAAATATCTTTATAGAAAGTATTTTTTCCTAGTTAAAAACCATGTAGCCAAATATAAGATAATAAATTGATTTTAAGAAAATCTCTTTATGAATAAAATCTTTGGCAAAATAAAATATTAAGAGAATAAATTTAAGATACTTAACTTAAATTTATCTCAATCAATGAACGTGTTAATATATGTGTTACAGAAACGTTCCTATGAACACTAAAGTTTCAAGGGCCATTCCCGACCACAAACTCTTTTAACGTTTATTATTTAGTTGCCTTATAGATATAAATTCCACATTTATATAACTGCATAGCTTTAACATGAACTCTAAGAAATAAAATAAATAACCTAGAGAACATGTGAACTTGTGTCTTCTTCTTGATCTTTATCTAGCAAACTCTTGCATAAATAAATTTCTGAAACACTAACACACAAGTTAAGTAGCATCACTTTATAATTAAATAAGTTTGTCATCTTCAAAACTCAATTGCTCAACAGGAATAAAGGAGATGGAAAAGTGAGATTGATTACACCATTCAAGTAATCATCATTACATGGGAATATTTCAGCTATTGTGATTACATTGGATGATGCAATCAACCCACTTTTCCAACCCCTCTCCTCCCATTCATTCACTTTTCATCCCACATCTACTCTATAAACCCCTCTCCTCCCATTCATTCACTTTTCATCCCACATCTACTCTATAAAATAATTGCACTGCATTTGACTAGCAAGTAAATGAGCTCTTATATTTAAACACATCTTTTCAGGGTGGCTTCATACATTAGCCCATCTGATACACGTTTTCCTGTGAGGCGGGGTACATTTATTTTCTAATAGATAAATAAGGACATATGATTGAATAATAAGGAGACTTTTCGTAGTGAATTATGACATTTTTACGGTTCATAAATAAAATATTTAATTAACTCTCTAAGTTTTAGTACATGATTTGAGAATTAAGGAGGTGGAATGTTGACACTATTCTTATATATCTGTCAAGAGATGCGGGTTCAATTTCTATCATTTACGATTAATTTTTTATTTGGTTAGACTACCTAGTGCCTAGTGTAAGACCTTGATATGATTTTTATTTTGGTTAGCCTTTCTCACAATACGAATTCAATTCACCACTAATCAGCTTCAGAGTGAATATTTTTTATCGAAGTTAGAGTGGACTTTTTTCTATCTAGTCGGATCACATATCTCTCGGATTTAAATTAAATTACATTGGATCGAGTTGGATTCGAATCGGGTTCGTATTATATTACCATCCGGTCGAAACCGGAAGGAAAGGAAGACATGATCACCGACGGGCTTCGCTGTTATGCTCCCCGAGCGCAGATAGAGCTACATCATCAGTAAAACCAAAATCAAAATGCAGTGAAAACCCAACACAAATAAATTCCTGCAAAATTAAAAAAGGATCGATCTTTGCTTGTCTTGTCTTATTTTCTCACTCACAAATCACCATATAAACCTTTCTCTTTCCAAATCACACCCTTTTACTGACTTCAAATCAAATTCAACCCTCATCATCAAAATTTCCAGAGATCTTTTCACTTAGATTCTCGATCTGTACTGTCTTCAATTGCAATTCTCACCACTTTCTTTTTTTTTCTTTGCTCCATATACCTGGCTTTTCTACTGTATTACTTCCATTTATGATAATGTTTGGCTAAAATCTCAATTACCCAATTGAGATTTTATAGTTCTAACCACAAAGGGAACCGAAAATAGATATGAGGAGGAGAAATCCCAGTTTTGGACGGCAACCCAGAAGGAGATACTCAAACCTGGTGTGGTTAGTATTGTGTGGATTGGTAGTTGTGTTGTTTTTTGTTGTTCTTCTCAGCAAAGATGGCCAACCCATGTCTAAACCTGCTATGACTCAGGTAAATTTATGTTCTTTATATTGTTTTCATAAGTTTTCTTTTGTGGGTATTGTGGGGTTTGTGCTTTCTTGTAATGGGTAATTTTTTCTGCTCATTTTTGTGTATTTGGTTGTTTGATCTGTGATGCATGTCCAATAGGAATCTGGGCAATCTATGATATGATTTGGATTTTGGTGTTATGTGCATTTTTAGTTAAGATTGGTTGCTTAGAATGTGCAATGTTTTGTGTCTTTTGCTGTTGATGGTGACGCTGGCAAAGGACGTTTGGTAGTTGAATTGTAGCTAAGCTTATGGCAAGATTTATCTTTATTTCTTTTGTATGCGTAAATAGTGAGTTTTGAAGATTTAAACTTGAACAGCTGGGTTTGATCTACAGCTAGCTTGCACATTTGTGAATTAGGAATTGAATACTTGTGGCCAGGGGGAACTGTTGGTTGTAGTGATAGCTGATAGGTATAACTTTCGAACAAAAGTAGCTCCCTACAGATTGCATCATACTGCTACCTTAGACATTCATCTGAACGAATGATGATATGGAAGTTGAAGCAATCAACTGGACAAAATGGAGTCCCAAGAATACCATCGGTTCCTCTAATAGTAGTGGAAACATATGCATTTGAAACTGTTGCTTCACTGCAATATAGGCTGAGTCATTGCCTTTTACTTTCGGCCATTCGAGTGAATACACTGGGGAATGAATAGATTATTTATTTTGGAGACAAGAAGATTGTATGTCTTTGAGACCTTGAAATTGAGTAAGTTAGGTGTTTGACAAAAGTTACGAACTTTTAAGTTGTTTCACAAGTTTGTCACTGTTGATCCTTTGTAATTATGACGAGACCAGGAATGGTATCTGATAAGAATCACGGATGGATTCATAAATGTTGGTGATCGTTGATAGAGTTATAAAGGGTGGGTCATATGTTGAGTTTCCAGAATCCTTCTTGCCCATCTTTTGTAAATTAAGTTCCAATATACACCTCAAATCTATGACGATAATCCCATGTTAACCTAAGACTGATTGGCATTTGGCAACCATTTTACGGAATCTGCAGAGTCACATTTTGTGACTTGTGTTTGTTGGTTGTCAATCGATTTCAGATAGCTGCTCCAGTGCCCTTTATGATTGCCTTATGTCAAAGCAGATTGCTGTGTACTAGGTTATTTTATAATGCCATCCACTTGTTAGCACTGTTGTTTGGCAATTAATCTCATTTCATTAGCCACCAGCATAATAGTTACAGCACAGACCATTACAGTCTCTCAAAAAGCTATACATAACCCACTAAATGCATCTCTAAGGCTCTAACATCATTAGAAAGCTGTTGAAGCTCACCTTCTATGAAGGGTATCTTCAGCTGCCCAACGCCATATGTTAGAGGATTCTACATCAAAAACCAAAATTCAAACATCCAAGCTGGAACTCAACCCAGCAACTCAAAATAATTCCACATCATGCTGTCATTCTGAACTCTGACAAGAATTTGAAATGTAATTTGTCTACTGGTGGAACAACAATCTGTCTTATTTTGCTGGAATACTCTAGTGTTCCTTTCAATCCATAGTGCATACACAGCACCAGTAAAGCTCACTTTCAAGGCACGAGCAGCAGCAGATTTACCTTTTGTCGCTTTAATCACCCATCTAGTTGGTCCCAGACCTGCACACATCTGTCCGATTTCAACCAGGAGAGAATGGCTCCCAAAACTGTATTCGTGTAGCAACAATCAAAAAATAAATGTTGAATTGTATCATTCCCAACTTCACATAACGCATAACTTTGCTCAGTTCGAATCCCCCATTGCGTAAGGATTTCCTTAGTTCTGAGCCTTTGCCATAGAGTAAGGCAAAGGATGAAAACAGCCTTTGGAGCAGCATCATTTGCACAAATCAAAATTTTCCAAGGCACTCTATCCAGTTGACCTCTCGGCAGGTTGTAAAGACTTTACCTTGGTGAACCAGTCTAGTCCACTGGCCAATAACATTCATGTGTTTCCTTGCTTGAAAGACCTTTTCAGCATCCAGGAGGCTTGGGAAGGTACCTCCATACTCCAAAAGTTCCTGCCCTTTACAAAGTATACATGTACCCATTGTATCCAAAGCTTGTCTTGTTTTTTGACCTAGTGCCAAAACAACTTACAGATGGCTGCCTCGTTCCATATTTTCATGTTTAAAAGGTTACAACCACCAGCAGACTTAGGCATACAGACCCTTTCCCAAGCAACTAGAGCTTTCTTTGTGAGCTTCTCCGGACCAAAGAAAACTTCTACAAGCGGTTTCCACCAGCTTGATTACTCTGTGAGGAAGTACAAACAGTTGGGACCAATATGCTTGAACCCCAGTATGGTAGGGAAAGGTTGATGTATTGAAATATGCATGCGCTCGGTTAACTTTGGGTTCAAGACTGGATCTTTTCTAGGAAATCTGATACTGTACCTCTCTCTAGCTGGTTTAGAAAATTAGATATAGCTGGATTATGTCATGGAACCAGGTGTTATTAATTACCTATTATCACCTTCCCTCTCCTACGTCTGGTTGGGGATTCATTTCTCATTTCCGCCATCTAAAGGTGAGGATGATATTGGTGGTTTCCCTTCCCCCTCAAAGTTGATGTAATGGCTCATTGTGTTTGATTCCTTGCCTGATAAATAATGAACCACCTGGCACTAACTCCTAAATGATTATCTGGACATGATGACATGAATAATATGACGAGCTCTGATAATCTCTTCTAATTTCTAAAATTTCTGCATTTAATTGGACTCTTCCTTAGCCAACCAAGTAGTTGTTCAGGATGGGTTGGAGGAATACCAAGTTCACGGCATTTGGATTTCCAATTATGCCCTTTGTCGCAACCTTCGATTCGTAAATCTACTATGTTTCAGTTGTATTTTGAGTTTCGCTTCATTGTTTTCCAATTTTCTTTCTTTACTCAGCTTTCGAACATTTTCTCCTTAAGGTTGAGAAAGTACCAATGTCTATCTGGGCCAAGCATCAGTGTTTTGCATGTTGTCAAATTTTCTTTTTATAGATAAGAATTTTTTTTATTACAAAATGAAATTTAACAGTACAAAAGGGAGGATAGGAGTCCTTGATGTGGAAAGTCAATCTAACTAGAACTCAAATCAGGCAATAAGCCTTGTACATCCGTAAAAGGTACAACCCTAAAGGCCCCAACAACCTTCGCCTAGAGAGAAGCCCAGTAAACCACACGATCCTAAACAAAATCCACCGGCTTGCCAACTCCGGTAAAGACTCTTGTGTTCCTCTCCAACCAAAGACACCACAAGATAGCCAAACACAAGCAACACCACAACAACATACCCTCCTTCCTCCTCCCCATTTATGCAAACCGGAAGCACTGTCCAACTGTAGCGGGGCAAACACATTGTTCCCCGGAAAACAACCAGGTAATCTGGCAAAGTACATAACACAAACAAATGCAAGCAACTCTCACTCCCCCGTTGGCACATCATACAAATGTCTGGTGATAATAATGTTTGTCAAATTTTCTTCTGGGGACATGAGACCCTGATAGTTCACTACTGAGTTGCAGTTGGGCACTTGGGCTGCAATAGTTTAAGGTGGCATTAAATATTTTTTGAGTGTTATAGGTCTCTATGAGAGACAGAACTGTACAGTTTCCAGAAATGAGTTGGTCGAAACAGTATAAACCCGAGATTAATCTCCATAACCTATTATGTTCCCTGTCCCAATTTATTTCAACCATTCTTTTCAGAATCTGTTTACATAATGGAATTGGAATAGGCTACCTAGGTGACCTGGGTGGGCATTATTACCTGATGTTTGTGTGATGTGCCATCAGGCGAGTGAGAGTTGCTTCCATTTGTTTGTAATGTGTGAAATTGCCAGGTCACTGTGGGATAGGTTGTTTCGTGTGGAACAACTCGCTTGTCCTTCCATAGTTGGTCAGTTTATTTAGATGAGTTTTGTACATATGGGGCGGGGGAAGGAGGGCAAGTCGTTCTGGTGTTGTTGTGTACTTGTGTTTGGCTCTCCTTTGGTGCCTTTGCTTTGAAGGGAACGCGAGGGTCTTTACTTGGGTTGGCAAACCTGCTGGTTTTATTCGGGATCGTGTGCTTTCCATGGGTTCTGTTTGGGCCAAGGCGGTTAGGCTTTTAGGGGGGTATCCCTTACGGATGTTCAATGCTTATGAAGGATTTGAATTTTAGTTAGATATGCTTTTCACTTTGAGGATTCCTTGTTCTCTAACTTTTTATCGTTACAGTTTAGTCTTTTATAAAACTTTTTCTTGTCTAAAAAAAAACCCATGCATAACACTAGTTTAAGAAGAATTATGTTGTTGATAGTTGAAGACATGTTTAAGCTGAAGTCAGCTGGTGGAATAAGCTCTTACCCTTCTAATAAAGCAACTTGGACACATTTAAATGTCCCAACTCCTTTTAAATAGTAGTCTACAGGTCCTAGATTTACACTTTAATTTTTTGGCGTATCTATTATCTGATACAACAACAACAACGACCCAGTAGATGTCCTGCCGAGGGCGGGGTCTGGGGAGGTCCAGATGTACGCAGCCTTACCCCTAACTAGTCCCCTAACTAGTCGCCTATTATCTGATGCAGATAGTCTTCTTGTCCGACCACCTTCCTGTCTGTTTCACCAATGGTGGCCAGTGTACATGTGGCAGGTTTAGTTTCACATAATTCGCAGTCCGTTGTGGTACACGGAATGGGAGCGGGAGTGGAATTTATTACCTAGGAAGTTTTTGATTTCATTAGGATAAAGATAGTATAATGTTTTGGAATGTTTCTTCAATTTGATAGTGTTTCTGCAGAAATTTTGCAAGTTCTTAAGTTCTTATGAGATCTTGCAGAAATTTTAAGATTATTCTTCTGTATAATTGAATAATTCGTTTCTTTGTCAAAAGCTTAGCTAGAATCGGATCACAAATTTCGGTGAATAGGATCGCTAGTGAAGTGGAATTTGGAGTGTACGAACAAATTCACAATTCGAAGGGGTCCCCGAAAGGGCGGGGTGGGGGGGGGGAGATTATGTGTTGTTTGATGAAGTTTCTGCTATTTTAGTCATTTTTCTGACATGACATGACGGCCATTGGTTTGATAATGTTTGTCACCTTGATGGGGAAGAGTGGAAAGGAGGTGGTGAACAATTCATGACTTTTCTTGCAACTTTAGTTGGTTGTAATATCATGAGCTTTGTTTTAACTTATGATTCCATTACCACTCCTTATTTGTTCACATGCAGTTAACCGTATTCAGGAGTTTGAAAGTTTATGGCTTTTTCTGTTTGGCTTGGTAGGAGTGTCGGAATGATTAGAAGTGTCTGATATCGCTACTTCAGTTTCTCTAAGTTATGCCACTTCATTAGATGAATCATTCCAAGGATGCATGTCCGTTTCACGTATTTAGCATGACAAGCTGGACAATTCGAGTAGAAGGGATTCCTGGGTAGTTGGAACACTGAAGCTTAAGATATTAATATTTGGTGGGCCGTTTCGTAGAAAAGGTTGTTACTTCCCGTCTTCCCCAACTTGACCAGTCAGCAAAGCTCGCAAACCTGAATATGGTCTCTGCCAAATTTCTCCTTTAGTAATTTTTCCTTTAGAGGGGAGTCTGAAGACTTTTCTCCATGAAAGATACATTTTTGGAAAAGTTTCACTTCAGGGTTCTAATGCCCAATAAATGGATTCATCTGTGATGGGATCAGTTTTTGTCCTTCAACTATTAGTTCAATGTCCTTGCTTATACCTTGGGAGGTTACATAACATAGTGTGGTTTTCTTTCTAACTATAACTTCTGCTTTTGTGTTGACACAAGAAATTGCAACTATGATACTGTTACAGAGATCTGTTTGTGTTGGAAAATAATTTTAGGCGTTGTGTGGTTGGATGTAAGATAGCGTGGGAAGTGGAACTTCCATGGAAGTTGATCAAGTCCCGTTGTTTGGTTAATCAACTTCCTTGGGATTGGAACTTCCCCAACCTACTTCCCATGAGAGTGAGACATGGGAAGTTGCTTACCTATGGGGGCTAGGTAAGTGCAACTTCCCATGCTTCTCCCATCCAAATTACACATTTGCCCATAAAAGATAGTAATACCTTTATAAATAAATGGGGTCAATGTTGTCATTTTGCATTATTTCCAAGGAGGCCACTTTATCAGCCAAACAAGGTAACTTCCATAGATTTTCAACTTACATATGTAACTTCTATTTCCATGGATTATGACTTCCATAGGAAGTTTCGTAAACAGATCAAATGAGGCCTTAAGATCTGTATGGTTCTATGGAATGGCTATCTAACATTATGCCTTGTGCCTTTCTTCTAATTGCTCTCTATTTGTGATGCTGAAGCCAGAATGTTAATACTCCAATGAATTGAAATACTAGAACTTCATGGATTTATGTGACCCAATAATGTGGTCTCTTTGTCAGAATTTTAGCTGTTGACCTGTCTACTGTGTGCTATTCGTTCTTTAGCCTCTTTTTCTGACTCTTATTGTACATTCTCGTTGTTCCTTTTGTCTCTGCACTTGTCTCAGATGAACATCACAGTTTCACGTCAATGTTTAATCTAACTCACCTCCTCGTGTATTATGCAGCGGTCTTATAGGCAAGACAGAATTTTGGAAGGGCTTAATGTTACAGAGGAGATGTTAAGCCCAAATTCAATAACAAGGCAACTTAATGATCAAATAGCTTTGGCAAAATCTCTAGTTGTGATAGCTAAAGAAAGCAACAATCTCCAATTTGCATGGGAGCTGAGTGCCCAGATCCGTAACTCACAGATCCTCCTTTCTAATGCGGCCACTAGACGGAGTCCTCTGACACTTAGTGAGTCCGAAACTGCTATCAAGGACATGGCACTTTTGCTTTATCAAGCCCAGCAACTTCACTATGACAGTGCTACCATGATTATGAGATTAAAGGCCAAAATCCAGTCTCTCGAAGAACAAATGAGTTCAGTGACTGATAAGAGCTCAAAATATGGGCAAATAGCTGCGGAGGAAGTACCAAAAAGCCTCTATTGTCTTGGTGTTCGGTTGGCAACTGAATGGTTTAGAAATCCAAGTGTGCATAAAAGGCTTGCGGAAAGGAAACAAAGTGCCTGGAAACTCGAAGATAACAGCCTATATCATTTCTGCATCTTCTCTGACAACATCCTTGCAACATCAGTTGTTATAAACTCCACAGCACTGAATTCGCAAAATCCGGACAAGGTTGTATTCCACCTTGTAACTGATGAAGTTAACTATGCACCTATGAAGGCTTGGTTTTCTATGAACAACTTCCGAGGAGTAACTGTTGAGGTTCAAAAGATTGAAGATTTTGGTTGGCTTAATGCCTCGTATGTTCCGGTCCTTAAGCAACTCCAAGATTCTGAAACTAAAAACTATTACTTCTCAGGAAACAATGATGATAACAAAACACCAATCAAGTTCCGGAACCCTAAATACCTCTCAATGCTGAACCATCTCAGGTTTTATATCCCTGAAGTCTATCCAGCACTGAAGAAGGTGGTATTTCTTGATGATGATGTTGTGGTCCAGAAGGATCTCTCCCCTCTATTCTCCATTGATCTGAACAGCAATGTAAACGGGGCAGTGGAGACATGTATGGAAACATTCCATCGGTATCACAAGTACTTGAATTATTCCCACCCTCTAATCCGATCACATTTTGACCCTGATGCATGTGGATGGGCATTCGGGATGAATGTCTTCGACCTAGTAGAATGGAGGAAAAGGAATGTCACTGGCATCTACCACTACTGGCAGGAAAAGAACGTGGATCGAACATTATGGAAACTAGGTACCCTTCCTCCCGGATTGTTGACTTTCTATGGGTTGACCGAGCCGTTGGATCAATCATGGCATATACTGGGACTCGGATACACAACTGTGGATCCTAAGCTCATTGCCAAGGGGGCTGTGTTGCATTACAATGGGAACTCAAAGCCGTGGTTGAAGATTGGTATCGAGAAGTACAAACCAGTCTGGGAAAAGTATGTTGATTATAGTCATCCTGTACTGCAACACTGTAATGTTCACTGATCTTGGAAAAATACATGGAGGTTTTGCCAATCCCTTCACATCCCCCCTTTGTTGCACAGTACATCAGCTGCAGGTGTAAATGTCGAGGACCGAGAATTTTGTACAAGAGGTGCTTGCTAGATTTATTTCATATTAGAGGATGGAGATGGTAGTAGCAAGAGTCATTTGGCTGATATGCACAATATTGTTCCTGTAGCATTAATTACGAAGTATACCCAATTTTTTGCCACGGTATAACTGTTGAGCATTGTTATTTATCCTGAATTATGTAATCAGTATAGCTGTATTTTTATTTGACTTTTTAGCTTTTTTGCATACCTCGTACATACCCTTGTTGGTTAGTCATTTTTTTGTTCAATGTTCATGTGTGCAGGGCAAATTCTTGGCTACACTTAGGAGGAGCCAACTTGGTTACACCACAATAAAATAGTGGTTGTCCAAGAATGAAGTACCGGGTTAAGAATAATGAATTCTACTATATTTTGAAAAAAATAAAAAAATTTTAAAAAAATTTAAAAGTAATGTGAGAGGTATAACCAAATTGGCTATACTTAGGTGTAGCCAAGACCCATTGGTATGCAAGATTACACGTGGCAGTGATGTAGGCTACCAAGTTGTATGCATGTAGTTGGAGCTGAAATCCTTCGAGGCATAATTTAATATGTTTCCTATTCTTTTTTTTTGGTAAGTAATTAATTTTATTACCAAAATAAAAGTATTACAAGCTAAAGGGCATACCCTTTTTGAAGTTTACATTTCCTCCCTTATTACAGGACAACAGAAACAAACAGAAATTCAAACAGTTTGAGCTACAAACTCATAAATCATTAAACCAAGCTCTATTCTGTTGTGAAGTTTTCCTAGGTATTATAGTCATAATCCTAACTTTTATGTCATACTTAATCCTGTGGAGTATCACTTTTGGACTGATTACCATATGCTCCCAATAGGCTGTGTTCCTGCTTCTCCAATGTGATACATGAGACTTGTCACACTTGAGCATAGTACATTGCTTATGAATTTAGGCTTCCTGCTTATCCATCTCAGAATTCTTCTTGCATCATAGCTCTGAATAGTAATATGCAGCCAATCTTGCACCATCTCCCAGCATTTCAGACTATACAGACATTCAAAGAACAGACGGTGAGGGTTTTCATTTCCAACACCACATAGCAGGCAAAGGGCATCATTGCATATTTGAAGCTTATAAAGCTTCTCCTTAGTTTGTACCTTATCCAACATCACCATTCAAGCCATAAAAGAGTGCTTTGGTTGATTGAATCTATTCCACACCCATTTTGCCCACGGGACCTTCTGAGTACTAGGTAACAGCAGATTATAGCCAGCATTGATTGTATATTTCCCATTGGTTGTACTAATTTACCTGTCCTGTGCATACCCAGACCTGAATTTTTCTCTACTGTCACAGATTTGCTTCCACGCACAGCTAGCTGATGGATTAACATGGTATTCCCACCAGCTCTTGCCCCTGAGATAAATGTGATGACTTCATCAGACCCAAAGGGAGTCGGCCTTTGATGCAAGCCACCAAACATACTTCCCCATGGCTGCATAATTCCAGTTAATACAATCTTTAACTCCTAGTCCACCTTTCTGACTTGGGTTTGCAAACAAACTCCCAAGCAATAGGGGGGATCTTGTATAAATGTCTTTACCATCCCATAAGTAGTTTCTACAAACAGCCACAATTCTGTGCAGAATAGTCTTAGGGAGGATGAAAATAGTGGCCCAATAGGAGTGAAGTGTAAGCAGAACAGAGTTGACTAGGGTTGCTCTCCCTACATAAGAGAGGTGTTTTTCCCCCCAACCCCTAATTTTATTGATTACTTTTTCCACCAAAACATCACAATTTGCAATTTTCAGTTTCTTGGCAGTGACAGGGATACCAAGATATTTGAAGGGTAAAGTAGCCTCCTGATAGCCAGAGATCATACAGACTTTGCTCATAACTGCAGGTTACATGTTGCATTGATACACTGCAGATTTGCTTCTGTTTGCAGATAACCCAGATGACACAGAGAAGGTTGCAAAACCTCTAAGCAGAAGTATAATGGAGTTGTAATCACCATTGAAAAACATCAATCAATCGTCAGTAAAGCATAAGTGATTGAGCTTGAGGCATTGACACTTAGCATGGTATTTAAACTGACTTAGATCTCCAACCCTCCCAAGCACCCTAGACAGATATTCCATGCAGATCACAAAAAGAAGTGGAGAGAGGGGATCCCCTTGTGTAGCCCTCTTTTGCCGGGGAAGAAACCATGCATAGAGCCATTTAACAAAATGGAATAATAGGGAGATCGTACACAAACCATTATCCAATTGATGAACTTGGCAGGAAACTGTAATGCATGCATCATCTCTTCTAAGAAGTCCCATTCTACACTGTCATACGCTTTCTTCAGGTCAACCTTCATCAAACATCTTGATGAAGTAGCCTGCCTCTTGTAGTGATTGACTAGGTCCTGAGCTATCAAAACATTTTGCAATATATATCTAGTTGCCACAAAAGCTCCTTGAACTTCATTTACAATAAAAAGGCAGAACTTTTTTGAGACGCGTACACAGCATTTTTGAGATACATTTATAGACCACAGAGCAACAAGCTATGGGTCTAAAGTCCCCCACATTAACTGGATGATTCTTTTTGGGGATCAGAGTGGGAGTTGTGGTGTTTATCTGTTTTAAGAGCATCCCATGAACTAAGAAATCCAGTATTGCAGTAGTGAAATCACCCCTTACAATCTCCCATGAATCCTTGAAAAATTGGGAGCTAAACCCATCAGGACCTGGGATATTCTTGACATCCTCCTTGGAGAAAGATTGGCAATAGTGAAAATAGGGCATTCTTGACATCCTCCTTGGAGAAAGATTGGCAGAGATCTTGTTGTTGATTACTAGATAAAACATTTCCACTATTGACAATGTTTTGATCAACAGGGTTCTGCTAGTATTTTCAGAGCCAATGAGGTCTTTGTAATACTCCAAAAAAGCTTGGATAATAGCTTCAGGCTTGTCTCTCATCTGACCAGCTCCATCCACAATGGAATAAATATCATTACACTGCCTTCTAATTCTGATGCTATTGTGAAAGGCTGCAGTGTTAGCATCACCATGCTTGAGCCAATTCATCTTGCTTTTCTGTTTAAGAAAACTGCATATTGCTTTCTCCATGAGTTTATAAGTCTGCAATGCCTGATGCTCATTCTGCCTCAAGTGAAGGTTAGCAGGATCTTTTTGCAATTCAAGTTGACAGGAAAGCAGATGTTGTTGTGCAAACAACATCTTTACAGATATCTCCATAACCTTCCTTGTTCATGTCTTTGAAAATTGTCTTCATTCTCTTCAGTTTAGTTACCAGTTGATACATGGGACCCACTAACTGTATCTTTCCAACCCTCTTGAATTCTTTGCATGAACTCAGGCCATTGATTCCACATATAAAAGGCTTATTCCCAATCTTGCAGACATCATGAAAGGTAATAAGAGCAGGACAATGGTCATAATCCCCCTCGGGTAGGAATTTAGCGTCAGAATGAGGAAAGACATCAAACCAGTCTGAATTTGCTACAACATGATCAATTCTAGTGAAGACTCTCTCTAATCACCTGGTTTCTTGTTGTTCCAGGTAAAGAAAGAGACAAAGGAGTTCACTTTCTAAAGCTCGCAGTAATTTAGGCAATCTCTAAATTTCACAATTTCACTTAGAGTCACAGGAGCTCCCATTCTATCTTTAAAACTCAAAACATTATTAAAATGCCCACAAACAATCCAAGGGAGCACTATTGAATTACTAATATTGCACAGGTCAGTCCACAAGCGAATTCTGTCACTATCATCATTTAGTGCATAAATGAAAGTACAAGCAAACCAAATTTTTGTACCTTGATGAGTGACCTCACAATGAATGTATTGGCTAGACATGCTTCTGATGTTGACTGTGAAAACATAGGGTTTCCATAAGACCCAGATTCTTCCATTTCTGTGATAGTTATGATTTGTGGTGAGACTCCAATCAGTAACAAACCCAAGGGAAGCTGAGGAAAGATTTTCAGCCTTCACCCTTGTTTCTAAGAGGCCTGTCAGTCCAATCTTGTGCTGATGAAGAAAATATTGTATCTCTTGTTGCTTCTTGGCACTGTTCAGCCCCTTATGTTCCAGCTGCAAAGAATATCCATGGTGCAAAGAGGGTGGGTCCCCCACACCATTAAAAGTTTGTGGACTGTCTGCTGGTACACCCTGAGTAGTATTAGTACCTTGTTCTTCAGTAGTGACAGGTACACATTTAGAAGGCCCTGCTTCATCAAGATTGGTTGCCTGTTCTCCTGGTTCTGCAAGACTTATAAAGGAATTGCCCATAGAGATGATATACTCCTGCTGAACTACAGGTTATTTTCCTTTATTTCTATTATGAACCACCTCAAATCCCTCTCCATCAGTTGATGTTGCTGCGCCAGGCTGAATCTTCTTTGGTACGTAGACCATTTTTGTCTGAACAGGTTTCCTGGTGGGAATAGCCTGTATTGGTTTTGAGTTCCTACAGTGTGACCTATACCAGAGCAAGTTATGCATAAGGTAGGTTTCCAATCATAAGTGACTTTGAGACTGATCAACTTCCCCCGCTCATCCTCAAAATAAATCTCATCTGGAAATTGTTGCCCCAATGAAACTTCTATAAGCAATTTTGCAAACCCAAGCCTTATTCTATCAACAGTTGTTGCATCAGCTTTAATTACCCTCCCCAAAGGAGAAGCAATTCGAAACATGTTATCCTCAGCCCAATACTTCATATCAAGTTCATGAATCTTAACCCAGATAGATACTCGATCCAGTTTTTCCTCCCTTAAGTTCAAATCAGGGGTCCATGCTTTCATAATGACAGGTTTATTATCAAACATAATCTGTTTCTCCTTCAGTGCTTGCAAACAATTTGCATGGGTTTTTAAAATGGACTAGGAACAAACCCTGAGGCATGCTAGATACTTTATCCACTCCTAATGTCCCCCAAATCCTATAAAAGAATCCAGTGACTACTTCCAATGGCGGATGAGCACCCAAGATATAGCAAACAACAACTGATTTTCAATACTCAACTTCATCAGAAATATCCTTAAAAGTGATTTTAATGGAGGTCTTACGTACCCTGATGACTTGGTATTGGTTGAGCAGGGTCGAAGCCCAGCACATTGAAGGGAGCTCGTTCAGGTTGCACAGGGATTTCAAGAGCTTCAGGTTCATTAAGCTCTAAAATTGGTGTCATCTCAGCAGCCCAATTACGAGTCGCACGATTCCAACCCATCTCCTTTATCCGAGACCGTCATCGAAGCTTCCCACAAGCGCTTCTTCGCTACAGTTGCAGAGTTAGGGTTTATCCCCAACTCCTCAGGCCTTTGAGGTGTAACATCCTTCGATGTTTTCTATTCTTTTAGGTGCTATAGTAGGTGTCTTAATTACACGGATAATATAGTCATGTGATTAAGGGTCTTTTCTCTTCTTCTTTTTCAAAAGAAAGTAAGTAAATGTTCTAATTAAAGAAGTTTTGATACTAATTATCTATTTTGGACAATTTAGCTAATAAATTAATCATACAATAAAAGCAACTAACAAATGATATTTTGAAAGATTTTTCAAGTCAAATCCAATGAAGTAAGATTTATAACATTTAGAGTTATGTAACTAAAGTTATTTTATTTTGTGGTGTGGATACTATGCTAATAAATATGTAATAATAAATACAACCAAAGATGATGCGTTAATGAGTGACACTTGTAAAATGTGTTAGACTATGTGGCAGACCACATGACAAACATAACAATAAATACCTCGTAGAAGTGCCACATTGTGAGGAGAAATTGTGTATTGTATATGCTTTATAACTTCTGCCGAACATTATAGAGTCAAATATAGGATATATGTGTCTCATTTTGAAGTATTTGTGAGATAATAGAATGCTTGATTATTATTGATGTAATCGATCCCTATTTATAGGTAAAAGAGTCCTAGTGTTATGGAAACTCTAGAATAATATTCCTAAGAGTACTAGAATAATATTCCTAACCGTACTAGAATAAAATTCCTAACAGTACTAGAGTAATATTCCCTAACACTCCCCCGCTATCGTAGCGGTAGATGAACGAATGCTACGATTGGAGTTACAAAATAAATAATTAAAAAAAGACACTATAGTAAACATGGAGATCTTGAAGTTCAACCAAGTATGAAATCTAGCCGAAATAAAACTCTCTGGTTGTCACCCGCTTCATAGCCAATCGTGAGTAAGGGGAAGGAACGGGTGAGCGAAAGGCTATAGGGATTGACAACAACAGATCACGCGGTTGAAGGGGTTGACGATTGGAGGTCGGCGGTGCAGGAGTGCAGGCGGCGGACGGCGGTCGGCGGCGGCAGGAGTGCAGGCAGCGGACAGAGCTGGAGACATGCGAACCTAACGTGATCTGAGTTTTGAGAATAGGATAGAAATTAAGATAAAAAATCCATATTTAGTGGTCGAGATTAACGGAATTGAATTTAATCTGTGGGTTGTCCCAAAAAAAAAAAAAAAAGGAGTAGTCCGCCGGATGGTTAAAGGTCACCATCCGGCGGCTTAGCAGAAGCGATTTTTTTTAGGCTGCTAGGAAAGTAGCCGCTCTGATACCATGTGAGATAATAGAATGCTTGATTATTATTGATGTAATCGATCCCTATTTATAGGTACAAGAGTCCTAGTGTTATGGAAACTCTAGAATAATATGCCTAAGAGTACTAGAATAATATTCCTAACCGTACTAGAATAATATTCCTAATGTTGGGGTAAGTCCCAACTTGTGGGACCCAATGAAAGTAAAAGAGAAAAATGAAATGAAAAGAAAAAGAAGAGAGAACCGAATGATTTCGGTTGAGTGAAATGGTGGGTTTATCCCACATGTGCTTGTTTGTTGTTAGGCCCCACACCCTTGACTTTGGTTAATGCTTATGTGAGAAGGAAAAGATGAGTGACTTTTGTGGGAAGCCAAAGGCCAAAAGTGAGTGGCTTTTGTGGGAACTCAAAGGCCACCTACCACATGATAAAAGGAGCAAGGGGGGATGTATTTTGAGTGTGCCACTGAGTGGTGACAGTGCATCAAAATGTGAGGTTGCCGTGAGAGAGCACGGAGGCAGAGGCCTCTCTGTCCGGGTGAGAGACGGTAACAAGGAGAAAGCCAATGAGGGGGAGGGTCTCTCATTGGTAGTCACCATGAAAGTTGTCGTCCATGGTGAGGGACTTGAGAGTAGTGAGAGATCTTATTAGGGGGAGACCTAATCAGATATAGTGGAGTGACACAAACCACGGATGAGTGTGAGTATGAGATTCGGGTGGCGCGCAGCGGCTCATGGAGGTAGTCAAGACTAAGTCGGGGTCATAGAATCGGAGAGGCTCTCAAGTGGTGGTTTATTTCGTGTATGTGGTGGAGTATCGAGGTGGAGATAGTTTTGACACAGGAATAGACGGTATTTCGGTTCGGCGACTTGTATCTGGTGAGATATTTGGCATCCGAGAGGGTACTAATTAGTAGACGTTACTAGTTATACTAGATGTAGAGATAATGTATACTTGTCGTTTGGCATAGTGTTTGGATCTTGTTGTACTCCCTTGATTATCATAGTGGAATATTGTTTAGTGTGTGGAGTTCCTTACTGTGGTTTTTATCTTTTGTTGAAAGAGGTTTTCCACGTAAAAATATCGTATGTTCGACACTCTTTTACTGTTTGTGTTGTGTGTTTATTTTGTGCTGCGCCAATTTCCCCAACAAGTGGTATAAGAGCTGATGGTTGCGTTCCCGGCGGGTCGAGTGTTGCGGACCCGAGAGGAGTGTTTGTTGTTGCTGTTTTGGGGAACTTTGAGAACACACACAGTTTGAGTCGAAAGTGCAGATCCGACGGTGGCAAGTACGTGTTGACGGAAGCCATGGATGAGATGTCGATCTGAGGAAATTTCCCACCAGTTGTGAGGGGGAGATATGTTGGGGTAATTCCCAACTTGTGGGACCCAATAAAAGTAAAAGAGAAAAATGAAATGAAAAGAAAAAGAGGAGAGAGAACCGAATGATTTCAGTTGAGTGAAATGGTGGGTTCATCCCACATGTGCTTGTTTGTTATTAGGCCCCACACCCTTGACTTTGGTGGATGCTGATGTGAGAAGAAAAATGTGAGTGGCTTTTGTGGGAAGCTAAAGGCCAAAAGTGAGTGGCTTTTGTGGGAAGCCAAAGGCCACCTACCACATGATAAAAGGAGCAACGGGGGCTGTATTTTGAGTGTGCTACTGAGCGGTGACAGTGCACCAAAATGTGAGGTTGCCGTAAGAGAGCACGGAGGCAGGGGCCTCTCTGTTCGGGTGAGAGACGGTAACAAGGAGAAAGCCAGTGAGGGGGAAGAAAGTTCTCGTCCATGGTGAGGGACTTGAGAGTAGTGAGAGATCTGATTAGGGGGAGACCTAATCAGATATGGTGGAGTGACACAAACCACGGATGAGTGAGAGTGTGAGATTCGGGTGGCGCGCAACAGCTCATGGAGGTAGTCGAGACTAAATCGGGGTCACAGAATCGGAGAGGCTCTTAAGTGGTGGTTTCGTGTATGTGGTGGATGATCGAGGTGGAGATAGTTCCGACACAGGAATAGACGGTATTTCGGTTCGACGACATGTCTCTGGTGAGATCTCTGGCATTCGAGAGGGTACTAATTAGTAGACGTTACTAGTTGAACTAGATGTAGAGATAATGTATACTTGTCGTTTGGCATAGTGTTTGGATCTTGTTGTACTCCTTTGATTATCATAGTGAAATATTGTTTAGTGCGTGGAGATCCGCACCGTGGTTTTTACCCTTTGTTGAAAGGGGGTTTTCCACGTACAATATCGTGTGTTCGATACTCTTTTACTGTTTGTGTTGCGTGTTTATTTTGTGCTGCGCCAATTTCCCCAACAAGTGGAAAGCTGATGGTTGTGTTTTCGGCGGGTCGAGTGTTGGGGACCCGGGAAGAGTGTTTGTTGTTGCTGTTTTGGGAAACTTTGAGAACACACACAGTTTGAGCCGAAAGTACAGATCCGACGGTGGCGAGTTCATGTTGACGGAAGCCATGGATGAGATGTCGATCTGAGGCAATTTTCCACAAGTTGTGAGGGGGAGATATGTTGGGGTAAGTCCCAACTTGTGGGACCTAATGAAAGTAAAAGAGAAAAATGAAGTGAAAAGAAAAAGAAGAGAGAGAACCGAATGATTTTGGTTGAGTGAAATGGTGGGTTTATCCCACATGTGCTTGTTTGTTGTTAGGCCCCACACCCTTGACTTTGGTGGATGCTTATGTGAGAAGGAAAATGTGAGTGACTTTTGTGGGAAGCCAAAGGCCAAAAGTGAGTGGCTTTTGTGGGTAGCCAAATGCCACCTACCACATGATAAAAGGAGCAAGGGGGGTTGTATTTTGAGTGTGTCACTGAGTGGTGACAGTGCACCAAAATGTGAGGTTGCCGTGAGAGAGCACGGAGGCAGGGGCCTCTCTGTTCGGGTGAGAGACGATAACAAGGAGAAAGCCAGTGAGGGGGAGGGTCTCTCATTGGTAGTCACCATGAAAGCTCTCGTCCATGGTGAGGGACTTGAGAGTAGTGAGATATCTGATTAGGGGGAGACCTAATCAGATATAGTGGAGTGACACAAACTACGGATGAGTGAGAGTGTGAGTTTCGGGTGGCGTGCAGCGGCTCATGGAGGTAGTCGAGACTAAGTTGGGGTATCGGAGAGGCTCTCAAATGGTAGTTTCGTGTATGTGGTGGATGATCGAGGTGGAGATAGTTCCGACACAGGAATAGACGGTATTCCGGTTCGGCGAGATGTATCTGGTGAGATCTCTGGCATCCGAGAGGGCACTAATTAGTAGACGTTACTAGTTGTACTAGATCTAGAGATAATATACTTGTCGTTTGGCATAGTGTTTGGATCTTGTTGTACTCCCTTAATTATCATAGTGGAATATTGTTTAGTGCGTGGAGATCCGCACCGTGGTTTTCACCCTTTGTTGAAAGGGGCTTTCCACGTAAAATTATTGTGTGTTCGATACTCTTTTACTGTTTGTGTTGTGTGTTTATTTTGTGCTGTGCCAATTTCCCCAACACCTAACAGTACTAGAGTAATATCCCGTAACAGTATTTTCCGAACCTGATCCAATGAAGTAACAATTATAATTTATATAGTTGCGTAACAAAAGTTATTTGATATTATAACTTGCACAATATGATAATAATTATGTCGTTTTGTATTTATTAAGTCAAATAAATGCTTGACACACTTGCATGAGCGACTTATGTATCATTAGCATACGAATTTGGGGGCTTACGTGGCATCCCGTGTGTAAATCTCGAATATACCACGTGGCAAGTCTTAGGAGAGCTGCACTGTGTTTTAATAGTAAGTAAGATTAGAAAAATTTAAGTGAGGTATATTGAGCTATAGCCAAAATATAGAAAGGTACACGAAGGCAAAATATTTTGGAATAAATTATATTCCGAGACGAGAACTGTCCTATTAATTTTTTTAGATTTGTTTGACCTTTTTTTTTGAGGAAATTAGTTTGAAATTTGAACAAATAAGAATGATTCTATTACCAAATTAGTCATTATGAGTATATTATTTTTTACTAGATTGGACTGAATTTTCCCTGAACTAAATTGATTGAATTGAATGTGAGAGAAAAATAGATCAACTCAGTGAAAAATGGGGTTACTATTTTGTAATATAGGGGTAACTTATTATGAGTAGTGATTATTGTTTCACTAAAAAGTAACCCTCGTCTCACCAAAGAACCGTCTTATAAAAGTCTTTGTAATAACTGTCACATCGATCACTGCACTCGTCATAGCTAGAAAGGTCTCCCCAAAATTATAGGAATTCGGGAGTCCTCCATTTCCATCGCCACAAAATCACGAGGAATATTCCCAACTTTTGATCGAGACACATCCTCCAAAATACCAAATGGTCACTTCACCAATCGAACCGCCAATTGGAAAGAAATAAAGATGATTAAAGTCAACTAATTTGAGCATTTTGCAAATCGACAAAGGCATAAGGCTTACACTAGCACTAAGATTGCAAGGTTCTACTTAATCAATATATCTCCAATAGACCAGGAAATGAAGAAGTTACTAAGGTTTTTGAGTTTCGGAGGGTGCATTTTGAATAAATGCACTACAATCCGCCGTGAGGGACAACATAACATTCTATTCAATCAAGCGTTTGTTAGAGAAAAGATCTTTCAAAAACTTCGCATAAGAGGGCATTTTGGAAATCGCCTCAAGAAAAGAGATATTTATTTGAAATTTCTTGAGAACCTCCAAAAGTTTCTCATAGTTTTTCTCAAGTCTTGTCTTTACTAGCCTGTGAGGAAATGGAAATGGAGGCTTGCAAGGTCTAGAGAGGGTCGTCCTGGTTCATTTTCCTTCTCTTTCTCAATTTCTCAACATCTTAGTCAATTTATGTCTAATTCAACCTTGGTTCCTCAATTTCCACCTCATTTTCAACCACATCTCCCCCATGCTTCTTTTCATCAACCATCTTAGGGCCCTCATAATGTGCCCCACCCCTCAATGTTATAGCATCAACATCTCCCTTGGAGTTTGTCTCGGGTTAGCCCGGATGTTCACCAATTGCTCTACTACAGGAGGCTTAGTGTTCAATTGGTCAAATTTGAGGGTCAAATGGTGAAGAGGCTCATCAGTTGACTCATCTTGCTTCATTTGAACATTTAGAAACTTTTCCATAAGGCTCTCAAAATTTGGCTTTGAACGGGGGTAGAATTGAAGGGAGGTCTAGAGGTGAAATTGGGAGGTTGCTTGTGATTTTGTGCGTGTAATATATTGGGAATGATATTGGTGATTTTTTTTTGGTCGATAAGAGTTGGTTCGGCAGTTTTGTAGTGGAAAATTGGCTTGTGGTTTGGAGGTATGGGGGTTTTGATATGAGATATTGGGATTAATGAAACTACTAAGAAAATTAGCTCTCTTTATACCAAGATGTTGAGACTCATTAGTAAGCACTCTGCACATTTCACACCATGAATTGTCGAATCGAGAACCATATTAATGTTGGAAATATGTCCCTATTTGTATGAATTAGAAACTTGATAAATACATAAAATGGTATTATCTTTATTTATTTTTATTTATTTGTTAAAAGTGAAATAACTGACAAAGTTAGTTATCGAGAGATTCGGGATAACTGTCTTTCCCAAGGAGTATAAATAATCCAAACGCCCTGTTGAAAAATAATGTTTTTTCAGAAGAAAAAAAAAAACCTCCTCTCTTCCCTTTACAAATCTCTGAGTATTGACATGGTTGTATTCGATGGAGCCTTAATGGATTGAAGTGTCGCTTCCATAAAAGACGCATCCGTTCTATCCTAGAAGACGTTTCATTAACACATTGGGCACTACGAGGGAGCAAATACGTCTTAGGAGACAACTAAATTAGTTGGGCTCGGATTAATTTGATTTTTCAATCAGATTTTTCATAATCTAATTTATTTCATACGAACCTACTTGTATTATTATGCACTAGATATAACAATTAACTTGTTAGCCATTAAGACTTGGGTTTGAGCTTGATCGAACTTATGATAATTTCTAGTGTTCACTTCACCAATATTTATCTTTTTCTCGAGTGGATTGCGTAACCCGCTCAGTGTTTTTGCTTGAGATGTAAAACCTCGGCAAGAGCGACCCAAACGTAAATTTCTTTCCACGATCATGTTTCCATTCGAGTGTAGAAAACGGACCTGAATAACCCATTACAAAAAAAAGAAAAACAATTAGTTTTTTAGATTAAAAAAACAAGACGTAAGAAATGGCCGAGGTGGTACAAGGGGCAAAGCATGTGGCCCAAACCTATACAAAATAAAACATATTATCACATTTCAAAAAGAAAAGAACAAAAAAAAAATGAACCCCACACCACCACTGGCAACAAACCCATGAATAACATTGATAACACTTTACTACACTACCATCTATGAGCCAAGGCATCGAGCTCACTAGGGAAAAAAGTGAGAGAACACAATATCAGGTTAAAATGAGCCGTGAATAAATTAAATGCACTTGTTTATCATGATTCCCTTAATAATGTATGTTTAATAGATAATTTCTTTAGATTATCCAAAGTTACTACTTACTATTGCATTCTGAGTTGCATTACTACTTGTCTACTACTACTGTTGCAATAATAATAATTAAAGTTTAAAGAATTTACTAATCATATTACTAGTAGTGTCTAATGAAGTACTAATATTATCATGATAGAATTTAATGTCTTTTCTAGAGAAAAAATGTGTCATAATCAACACTGAACTTGGGGAGTTGTAAAAGCATTGGCAAAGATTTTTATGTACCTTGCTGCCAATATTGAGGTTGATGGACCAATTGCCCTTGCCCCTCTGATGTTGGGCAAATTTTATAAATGTATGTACCTGCTTTTGACTACTAATGGAGAATGAGAGTGTTTCTCAGGTCCGCTTTGGATGTTATCGAGTTGGGGTTTTTCTATTTCAACTCGTTGAGAACTGATGAAGATGTTGACCAAGAACACCTCAAGGAGAATCGAAAGCACCACGAGCTTATGTATGCTCAATGTTGTTGTGAAAGTGAATATACTTTTCAATACACTTCTAATCATATACGTATGTACTTTTCTGAAGTCTTATCTGCCATTCTTGATGAGGATTTCAGTAGCGAAAGAGGAAATTGTCAACACATACTCTCCTGAATGGCGTAAGAAAGAGAAAACACTTCTAATCATATACGTATGTACTTTTCTGAAGTCTTATCTGCCATTCTTGATGAGGATTTCGGTAGCGAAAGTCACTTTTCCTTGCCATTTTCCGATCCTACCTACCTTGTGTATATCTTGGAAAATAGTTCTCAATCGAACCTATTTTGAGAAATAAGTTTATTAACCATGTATACAATCTAACACAATACCACAAAAGTAATTCCTACTCTTTGGGTAAACCTATCAGTTGAAGTTTACGATTTGTGTATTTCGGTTGAGAGGTTACGTTGGTTTACTTATGATTTTCAACCCGCACAAGCTACTAAATTTTTAAAAATGTTTAGGGGAATAGCACTTTAGTTTTGTGAACTTAGTAAGAGAGAAAAGTATCAAATCAAGAGTTTGAAGACCCTGATATTCCCCTATATTTTTACACAATTCCTCCATGTTTGTTATGAAATTGAGAGATGTGTCTTTCGGTTGTTTAATGGAGTGGGTTAGAGCCGCTGTTTCTCTTCAAATTTGATGGTCATGAACTGTGTTGAGTATGCTGCGTTTGCTGTCCGTTTTCCATCTCTGACTGTGTTCTGTGAATATGACGACAACTAGTGGACTTTGAGTTTCGGGAGCATCTCGTACATGATGGAGTATCACATCAACAGTGACAATATCGCTAGGCATCAATTTGGCGATACCACATTGATAAAATGGAATTCGTTTACTGAAAGTGAAGATGGAAAAAATGAAGAGAGAGAAATTGATTTGGAGATTTAGCTCTCTAACAGAGAGATATTATCATATTAAATGAATTATAAGTTGATCAAGCTATTACACTTTGCCTATAAACAGAGATGACCGACACATATACAAAGGTTGTTATAACAAACTAATAGTACTGATGACATGACACTATTATGCTAATAGAAACAGATCAGTGAGATAGATAAATATACCATGGTTCTACCATCTACTACTATTTCATTTTCATCTCAAAGTTCTCTATCATCTTACACTCACAATACCATGGTTGATACTTCTATTGTGAATCATTAAAAATTAAGCTAAGGAAACAATTTAATTGAGTTTGAACTCCTTTATTTATTTAAAATATTCATTGAGTTAGGGTCAATGGGGGGTGACAGAAACTTAAGGTGTGGTAGAATTTAGAAGGTGGGTGACGGTTGGGCTCTGATGGCTGGTCGTAGTTCCCATGACTGGTTGAGCATAGGGGACAGGCGGTGAGTTGAGCGTCGAGGTCGAGTACGGCGGCGTGGATGGTAGTGAGATCCGCCATCTCGGTTTGGTAGCCGCCCGTCACCGACACCCATTGCTCCCCTGCCAGCGCAAACCCTAAGCGACGACCTATGGCTCACCGCTCCCTACAGCGACTTCTGCCCATCATCAGCCACCAACGGGCGGTGACCGTCCGGCTAATGTTAAAACCACAAACTGAAAGTGATTATAGAGAGATGAGAGAGAAAGAGGAGTGAAAGAGAGAGAGAGTTACCTTTCAAATGTAAGGGGTCTTTAAGGAAATATTTTGGGAAAAATATTTATTTGCGTTTAGTAATTTCATATTTGTGTTAAGCAGTTCCGTTTAAAACTCGTCCTAACATATTCAGTATGGACTCATTTGAAATATTTTCATTGACATAAGTATCATTATGAATTTCAACTCGACGAGTTTTTAGCTGAGTCCAAGCCCATTTATAACATGCATATGATACCTAATAGTCGAATTCAAGCCCGAACCTTAACATTTTAGGCTTAGTTTGATTCAGATTTTTGGCTCGACTCAATTCGATTTGGCACGACTCAAATTCAAGCTCACCATAACAAATAAATGTTATAAAAAAAATAGATCAATTTAAAAATTTTTGCAATTGAATTCGACTACGAGTGATCATTTGCACGTCATAAATGGAAAAAACCCTACAAAAAACATGAATTTGTATAAAACTTGAATAGTCTTATTCAATTAGAGGAGAAATTCAAGTCAATAATCAAGTTGACCGAGGCGAGTCATGGACTCATAGTAGACTCGGGCTCTCCTTGAAAAACATTCGAGACAACTCAGGCTTGGTTCGAGCTCTGTTTGACCCTAGCTCGAATCGAGCTCTGTTTGACCCTAGCTCGAATCGAGCTCGAAGGCTCACTGAGTCGACTCGACTCAGCCACACCTCTAATCATAATTAATGTTCTTTTTGTGGGGATGATTTTGATTATTTTTTTTTTTTTTAGGTGATTGGTTGATTACTTTGTACAGTACATGATTTCAAGGGTCTGTTCTCCCCAGCTTATTTTTGTTTATTTCTGTTTATTTCAACAAACTTCAGCAAACTTCAACAAATTTCAGCAAACTTCAACAAATTTCAGCAAACTTCAACAAAGTTAAACAAAGTTCCGAAGTTCAACAAAGTTAAAGAAAGTTAAATAAAGTTCAATAAAGTTCAACAAAGTTCAACAAAAATAAATTTTCAGTAATAAATATAAACGTTTCTGTTTTTCAGTTGGGGAGAACATACCCAATTCTCCTATCCAAAAACAAAAGCAAAAGAAAAACAAAAACAAAAAAAGAAAGTATGATTAGGTTTCCTATGATTCATTGGGTTCCCCAGTTTCCCACTCACGAACAGCCAAACAGTACATCTTTAGACTTTAGCGACTAATTTCTCTAAAACCCTTCTCTGCTCATCTATGGCGCGACGCAAAGAACTTCAAGTTAATCAGTTAGAAAACAATGGAAACCGGAGAAGAAGAGCAACCATTGTTGAAGAGCAACCATTGTTGAAGAGCAACCAATATCTCTCATTACAATCTGTATTGGACTCTTTCAAACTCATGTGACTCTTCAATCATGATTCAGGTACTTAATCTCTACCAAATTATGAATATTTGAAAAGGGTTTTCTTCTAGTAGTTTGCATGTTGTATTTAAGCTTCCATTTCATGCTTATTGTGGGTACTTTTAGTAGCTAATAGTACTTTTTGCTTGTATTTCTGTTTTTATGGGAGCAAAATTGAACTGTTCAAGGTGGGTTTTTTTCTTCTTCCTGTTTTTCAATTGTTTGTGCATGAGGTAGCTTGATTCTGCAAGTGTTCTGTTCAGTGTGTGAAGCAATGATTAAGAGCCCTAACTTGTATGTTGTCACAATTACTTGGTCATAATTGTAACTGATTCTGTGATCTTGGATGTATGAGAGTTGGGTTGAGTTTCTTTTACTAGGATGCTAAATTGGAGTAATAGATTGAGTAATAATTGTGTTTACATACTGATTCTGCTGTCATAATTGTTTCTAAATTGATGATATTGGTAATTTGTTTTAGCCTTTTGTATGAAGCAACCAAACAAAGTTTTGGAAAAATATTTTTTAAGAGGCTCCGCCCCTTGTTCGACAAATGTAGTGATCTTGTATACAGATATGACAGCAATGTAGTGGGTAAACAGGATTACAATGTAGGAAAGGACAGATGCTCCGGTGATTAGGAGTGGAGAGATGCTCCGGTGGTTAGGAGTCTTAGGACTTGGGAGTATTGTCCCCTAACAGTGAGGTTAAGGGTTCGGTTCCTATAGGCTTTTATGCCTCCTCTGAAAACTTTAGAAAGAAAAAGGGATGTACAATGCAAAAGTCAAAGCAAAATCATAATAACAATGACAACAACAATAATAGTAGCAATAACGAAATCAATTTATTTCCGAGGTAACCACTCATTCCGATATTTTGAAGATAAAGAAAAAGGAGCTGAACTCTATACCTCCCAGTATGTTACTGTTTGTATTCCATAGGTCCCAGGTTCGAGTCCCCTTGGGGTCACTGGAGGTTTTCCTGGTCGTTAACTTCAGGGCCCATGGGATTAGTCAAGCAAAGGTTGGACACCCATGTTATCTAAACAAAAAAAAAGGATTGAGGAAAATTTGTTTAGGTTGGGAGAAGTAGTTTTGCAAAGTATTTTCTTGTATGGTAAGAGCAATAAGTATTTCGGAGCACTATATTGAAGTAAAATGTTTTCTTGATTGATACGTCTCTGTATCTTACTATCTTACATGTTGCATGTTAACACTGTGACAACATATATTGTTGAGATAACCCGATAACCGTACTGCAAGATCTCACAAGTTTTTTTTATTGATTCTTGTTCCTTATTTTTTGGGGCGGGGGCAGAGGGGAAGAGATCCTCATTTTTCCTTTAATGATCATGAGATTTATAGCCTACCTTATGAGCTTTATGTGACCTTACTAGTGGATGAGGGATGTAATTATTTATTCCACATATCAACTTCTACAATTTTCCATGTCAAGTGCCACCCCAGCTAGCTTTTAAGAAACATCAATGAATTCCATTTAATATCCGAAACTAAAAGTTGACAAATTATGAATAAATTAAGCACATCAGAATCAGAGGTTAGAGGAGAACACTTGCTTAGTTCATTTCTGAAAGTTACAAAACTTCTTATTGGACGCAAATGTCTGTTGCATCCGTAAATTAGTCATGACACTGCCCTACCTATATCACCCAATATGTCAGCTTATGCTAATAAACTTGTAGTGTTAAGGCCTAAGGGTGAGGGTTTGCTTGAAGGGTTCTTTGAATCTGGTCATAGAAATTTATGTCCATATTTGATTAATGAATTCCTGTATTTGTTATTGATATTTGAGAAAACATCTCCTTAAATAACATGTTTCTATTAAGGTTGCGATTTGTTTTATCATTTCAAATTGAACAACATAAATATAAACGTTGAACTCTTTGAATCAAATTAAAATGGCAAAGTACTGTGCTTTTGGAGAATACTCTAATAATAGAAAAATACTTGACACCACTATTTAGATAGCGTTCTTCTTCCTTATGATGAGGCATAAATTTCTTAGATATTATGCCCAAGAACGTAGTGTTGTATAATTGTGATTTAAGTGGATTGGTTAATAGTTGAAACGTGAAAGAAGGCGGCTGCCTACTATGGCTCATTGATTGTGCTCGGAAGGTTATGAATGAGTGCGAAATTGGCTGTGTAAATTAGCTTTTTTCTCAGATCTTCAAATTTATTTTCCTTAAGAACTATGACTGGACGAAGAAAAGAACAGCTGCCTTATGATTAGCCATTCCGCACAAGTTGGCATTGTAAATCATGCTATTAGGAAGTTTCAATGACTTCATTTGACTAAATAAGCTAATACGTGTTTATTAACTGAAAAATATATAACTTGCCAGGAAGCACCACGACATACGTTTCATTTGCATGTGTCTCACTTCCCTTATGGTAATATCGCAATCTACTTTCCTTCTATGCATGTCCTGAGCTACAATTATCTTCTGATTATTCAAAGAATATGGTCTCCGTAGTATAGTGCAAGGGTATGGCTCATTCACCTCCATAAAGCAATTGGGCCTATCCAGCTTCCCGGACAAGGGTTACAGAAATCAAATTGGCTTCTTTTCCTAAAATGGACCTAGCAAAAGTAACAGTGCATAGATGAGGCCATGAGGGGCAAAAGGGTCAGAGGGTGACTCTCACTGTAATATGTATGTGGCCACAATATCCCTAGGTTGAAAAACCTTCTCCTAATTACTATCCCTTTTCTTGTTCCCCAACCCTATAATCTGTGCCTCCCTATTCATCTAGTCTGTGAGATCAAGAGAGTTTGTCTTCTATCTGTGCTGTGATAGAGGTATTTACAGATCGCTTATTCCATGGAGACAAGGAGAAGTACGAGAAAGAAATTGAGGCTAGAGCGTGGAGAAGTGGAGGTAAGTGATGATAGATTAAGCAGTCTCCCTGAGCCCCTTATTCATGACATTGTTTCTCGTCTCCCATCTAGGAGTGTTGCCTGCATGTCAACCCTTTCAAAGAAATGGGAATATCTTCTTGGGTCCTTTCTTGGGATCTTCTTTGATGAGCGAGAGTTTGAATGTAAAAGTGACACAAGAAATGATAGAAGATTATGTCAGTTCATGAGTAAGTATTCTTTGTGTCAAACCCCAATTGTGATCCAAAAAATCAGATTTGGCACAGCCCCTTATCGTCGTAGAAAAATCAACCATCAACTAGACCGCTGTCTAGATCTGGTGCTCCCTAGTGAAATTAGAGAGCTTAATTTGAAGCTTAGGCATAGAATTGCACTTCGCCAATTTCTATGTCGCTGTTATATTGTGCCTAATAGAGTGTTTTCTCTAGGGGTAAATTTGACCCTTTTGGAGTTGGAGGGTTGTCGATTGAGAAACATTGAATCTGTCAATGTTCCATTTCTTTGAAATATGTACATGTCTCTTGTGACACATTCTTCAAATTTGTTGCTGCCTGTCCAAGTCTTGAAACCTTGGTTTTACAGTTTTGCTTTTGGTTGGGAAGGATTAGAGTTCTTAACCCGTGTCTTAAGAGACTTGTTGTAAATTACTTTGTAGAGTTGGAGCTCTTTCATATAGATTGCCCCCTCCTTCAGTATCTTGAATGCAAGGCGAAGGACATCTATGAGCCAGGAAACAATGTAGAAATTTCAGATTTCCGGGCTTCTTGTGGTGTGCTTAGAGACGTAAAGTTTGGACGTGTTGCTCTGGGAGCTGAAGCCGTTGAGCACATGTTTTCAGCCTCTCCACATGTATACTCTTTTACTATGACATCCTGTAAGGTTGAGGGAACAGTTAAGGTTCATCCCCAAGAGTTGAAGTACTTGGAGCTGGAAGATACCTATTTTCCTCAACTAATTGAACTTTTATCCTCTGTTGAGTCATTTGTATTTGGTAAAGATGTTTTCAGATACTGGTCGGTACTTGACAACACTTCTGCTGTCTATGGAATCCTTTGTTCTGCTATCGTGAACTTTGTTTATCTCAAGTCACTTTCATTACAAGGGACTGTGCTACCTTCTGACGAGTCACTTGAATATATCATATCTATTTGCCCTTTTCTTTCAGACTTATGTCTAATCCATTGTTGCAACCTAAGACGTCTTAGGATAATTAGCCAGATACTAAAGACATTGTCTATCAAGTCAACAAGTGATACGAAGCTTGAATGTGAAATCGAGACACCAAACCTCAAATCTTTCAGGTTTGAGGGACCATTTGTTGAAATATCTCGCGCTGTTTTCTCTTGTGAGCTTGAAGCTGAACTGCTGTTCAGAGAATGTGATGAATCATCTGTTGCTCTAAAGGTTGATAGGTTGGTGCACTATGTTTGGCAGTTCAATGAGGCAAGAAAGCTGACGCTGGGCAATTACTTGACTGAGGTATGTTTGCTTGTTCTGGCAGAAATATGGCGTAGGTTGTGCATTCCATAAGAATTATCTACAAATTGTATCATTAATTGGTTTGGAAAAAAATTATCTACTGGGGAGATTGGGGTGGGGGTATGTTTTCGTAAATGAATCTTCCACAATCATATAACAGTGAAAGAAATCTTGAGCTGTAACACTACTCCTATGTCTAATGCTGCTTCACTTTCATATGCTATTATGATGAGTACATTTGATATTGGAACACCTTCAATTACTACCCCCGAAAAGAAAAGAGTTTACTTTAATTTTTTTTCATATTTTTGTATCTAAGCAACATTTTGTTGGACATGAACTGAATAATGAGACTGTAATAGCACTTCTTAATAACTAAAAATAAGTTTAAATAAATTTTGCCATTTTGGGAGATCTATCGAATAGAAAGCTGATTATGTTATGTGGTTTTTCAATTCAGATTCACTGCATGACATGAGAATTAAGTTGTTGCTATCATCTGTGTTACGTTGATAGTGTACTGCAGTATGGCACAGATTGAGCAAGATTTTTGCAGAAATGGATTTGCTCATGATCCATATTAATTGAAGTCCTCTAATCTAACCATCTTTCTGAATGCTTATGATTGTTTTGTATGGAAAGTGCGTTTTGACTCCGGATGAAGCAGCATTACGTTCACTATTTTATCACGGGCATGTGAAAGGGAGTGTGAGCGTGGGAAGGAAGCGCTATAAAGAATTCTTATCAGATTTCCTTCACATGTCACCCTGCCGTACATCTTTATCGCTCAACTTTGAGCTAGGTGGTTTTCCTCTCCCTGGTGACCCATCAGCTTTGCTTGACTTGAAGGTGATTGCATTTCTGTTTCTGTCTACTTCCATTTTTGAATTATAGGGAGGGATTTTTGGCACATCAAGTCACTAGACAGAATGAAGAGAGGGCAGACTAGAGAGAGAGAGAGAATGAGTGTGGGGGGGAGGTGTGGAGAAAGAGAAAGAGAAGTTTCTTTCTTTCGAGTTTCTGCACTTGAAAAATAACCTGATTTTATGATATTGTCTATCTCTGCTGGCCCGGTTCACGGATCACTGCCACCAAGGAGTCATCATTGTACGCAATGAAGATCATGATTGCATTCGGGATCATCTCTATGAAATCAGTGTCCAAATAATGAAGGGACCCACTCAGGTGATAGAACTGTTGAAGTTTGTGCTTGGAAAAGCAATTCAACTCAGGAAGTTGACAATCCTGCTTAATAGCGAACTATCGTCGGAAATCCGTTCAAAAATCATTTCCCAAATCCAAGCAATGAAGAAAGTCTCGCAAAGCTGTGAAATGATCCTTTGTTAGAGACTGCCTGGTTCGTAGTTTTTTTAAAGTAATAGCATAAGACTTTATTGCATGTTACCGATATTTTAGTATGTTTCTTTCAAGGTCGTTGGATGTTTCAAACATTATTCGCCTGACCTTGTTGCTGTCAGCTGTTAATTGCACCCTTTTTGTTTTGGATTGCATTATTGTGATGTTTAGCGACAAAATATGTGTATTTAATGACGTCTAAACCAATTTTGATGTTGCCAATGTTGTCTGGCACCGAACGTCCAAAGGGCTAGCTCTTTACTTGGAAACTTGGGAGAAAGATTTAGTGTCTGAGATACAAGTAACTCGCTGTTTAGGCGCATTATGCAAGAGTTGTTGAAAAAGGTAAAAGTTTTTTAGCTTGAATCTTAAGCTACAATGCTTATTGCTTTATGGATGAACTGAGTGAGACTATCTTAAGACTTAGATTCGTGAACTTCTGCAAATGTAGCATATTGAGTAGCCTGTGCAATGTTATTGCAAATTTAGGATGACATGAACTTATGTGCTAGTGGATTTGATGCCTAGTTGGGATTGTTCTTCCTCTGCAATGAGGCTGAGGTGGTAATCATAGATTCTTCCTAGCTCAATTCAAAACTGATGAATACAGGTTTCATCTTTTGGACTATAGAGGCAGGAAACTGATGAATTCAGGTTTCAAAACTCAAACCCAGGTCCTGGTGCAACCCATAGGACATGTGAGTTAACATTATGGGTGTTTGAGGTGGTGATCATAGATTCTTCCTAACTCAATGAAGCTACTGAGATTCATTGTTGTGTTTCTTTGTGGAGGAATAAAGTCGGGCGTGCGTTATACGGTAATAGCTCATAAAGATGTGGGATTCTGTAAGTTTGAGGATTCTATATTGGTGCTCAAAATTGATGCTCTCTCCATTGATACTTGGCATGTCACAGACCTAGAGCTTTACCGGCCTGCTTTATTGTTTTATGAACTTTAGGGGAAGTGTTGCGTAACTAAGTGAGGTACGACATTTGCTGAAGGGAACGCTTTATCTTAGGGTTGAAAGCTAAGCCACTACTCCATAGCTTTATCTTGAGGTATATCCATTTCTCTCCCCCCTTTCGTGTCTCGACTCTATTGCCATCTTAGTCCCCAAATCTCTCTTTCTAGAGATCTACAGGGAATCAGGGATACCCTAGACCTCCAACGCTCGATCCCCATTTCCCTGTACATTCTAGGATAGCTGCCCTTAAGAATAAATCGACATTTACTGGAATAATAGCTCAGTTGGGGTCTGTTACAGACAACACTATCTTTAATTTGTTCATTCTTCGTTGTTTTCTTGTTTGATAGTTTTTGGATTTGATGCCTATCTTGAACTTATGTGCTAGGATAGACAAATGATTTCTTTCTAAATTTATATATTTGCATCTCAATATTGTAATATTTTTGTAGTTCTCTTGTTTTTGGATCATAAAAGGGTAGATCTTCCTCATTCATTAGGCAAATGATTTCTTTCTAAATTTATTTTTTTGCATCTCAATTTTTGTCATTATATTTTTGTATTGATCTTCTTTTTGGATCATAAAATTGTATGTTTTCCTTGTTCATCTGGTAGATGATTTCGTTCTAAATTTAATTTTTTTTCACGCCAACTATTGCTATATTTTTGTATTGATAATAGCGGAATGCAACATGTTTTATTCTATCAGTAAGTCGGTTACTGAATTAATGAGTAATTGTCCAGATTAAAGAGGTTCCTTAATTTTATACCTTATATTAGTATTAAACTTTTCTCTAGATGACGAGCGATTATTTCTGGTCTTGTCTTTATAATCTCTTTATAATAAATAAATAAATAAATAGCTAAAAGTAAATGAGTCACTTTCATGTATTTGTTTTCCGTATAAAACATAGTCTTTCCTTTGTTTATTTTAATTGCAAAAAACGCAAAGGAGCTACATTAAGGGCATGTTCTTTTCAACTGGTTTTGAGTTTTGCCTAGTTGTCCCCAGTTTTCACCAATTACTTGTTACAAAGTACAGTTTTTCCCAGATTCGCTTAGTTTTGCCCAATTTTGATATTTTGACATATTAAACATAATGACTAAATATATAACATATTATTATCAAAACATAAACATAGATATATGCATTGACTTTGTAGCAATAATAATAATAATAATAATAATAATAATAATAATAATAATAATAATAATAATAATAATAATAATAATAATAATAATAATAATAATAATAATAATAATAATAATAATAATAATAATAATAAAATAATAAATAATAAATAATAAATAAATATTATTAAATTATTATTGATTTTTTAATGTTATCATTATTAATAATATTGTTATTATTAATGTTGTTGTTATTATTATTATTATTATTAAGAAAATAATCAAAAGTACAAAATTTTCAATTTCTCACAGTTCTTCCTAGGTTTCACCAGTTTGACCTAGTTTTTCCCAATTTCTCCCAGATTTCACCAGTTTCTTCCAGTTAACAATTAGACTTTCTAATTTTCACTAGTTTTGCTCAATTTCACCTAGTTGCCAGTTACTAGTCAAAACGGACGAGCCCTAAATTAAATTTAGTTGGAATTTTGTTTTGGTTTCTGTTTATTCCTATGATATATATTCTCATCAAAAACCTCTTCAATATTGTATTTATATGAGTTTAGGTAAGAGGCTCTTTCGATAAAAATGAATCCTTAAACATTTTACAATACAAATTTGGACTGAAAACTTCATATTGAAGATAAACAAAGTAAAACCAAGATCTAGTTTTAAGGAGTTTTGAAAATTGGGTGTTATGTTAAGGTTTGATTTGGAAACTGTATTTTGATGGCCAATCCACAAAAGAAGATACTTCCACAAAGTAATGTTTTCACTCCTCGTCATTGTTAGTGATGTTGGCCACATTTGCTGTTAACTTGGGTATTCTTTTCTCTGATCAAAAATCTGAATGAGATAGTCTCATTGAAAGACAATCTCACTCAAAACTTACTCTTATAATTTTGTGTGGAGTTGTTCTCGAACAAAGTGGAAATCGATCTCGATATGATTTGTGCGCTCATAGACACATAAGATTGTAAGCGATATGGAGAACAGTTATATTGTCACAAGATAATGGAATCGATCAATAGAGAATGAAAGACATAAGGGAGGTGAGAGAGGACTACTTCAACCATAATTCACATGTATGTAACAATGACCATTAATTCATCGAACGACATTCATCCTCAGCTGACGATCTGGAAACCGTTGGCTATTTCTTGGTATCCCTTGAGGTAGGAGAGGCAACCCAACATGGCAAAATATCCTATTAATGACCGAAGGATAGCCCAATTCGCATCTCAATAACCATATAACAACAAAGCATCATCGACACAGAGAACTTTTTATACCTTGACCTGGAGCCCCCTTAATATACCACAAAACACGATAAGCCGAATCCGAATCCGAATCCGAATGAACTTGTCGGGGCTCTTGAAGCAACTGTGCAATGCATCAACTGAAAACAAAACTCAAGGCAAGTGAGTGTGAGGTAGACTAAACTAAATGCAAGCTCGTTCGTGACATTTTATGGGCCTTATGGCAAAACAAAAAATGAGGGCCTCAACTATATCAAGAACTTTTTTTATTATCAAAAGAAAAGGAAACAATTATTCATATAAATAATACTCGTAGCACCTTAGACACCCTTGGAGATATAAATATATTTTTTTCAATGAATTGTATTTTGTTTTTCCAAATGAATTTCAGTTACATTACTATGAATTTGACCCACCTCAATCATCGATGGATTCTATATTATTGTTTTGTTTGATACGATCACATTTGATTTTTTGTTGTTAGTTAAGTTCTTTTTCCCATAATTTGTCACAAGGCCATTATTAATTCAATGAATCGAGTTTTAATAATCTTCATTAGCTCCTTCCTATAAATATTTTTTTTTGAGACACAAATGCCTATAAAAATTAAGACCTCAACTTCACTATTGGAATAAAATGGAGTACTATTTTACGAAGTACACAAATAGTACTCCCTTGTCTAATATAAGATAAATCAGTCCAAAATATTTGTGGCTATATCTTTGCATTATTCTTGTAATGAAGGAAAGGAGGATACCAAAGTGGTACTTAGTATATATTTTAGTCAAAATACAACAAATATTTTGTTTTCAGGGGTTTAATTTAATGACCTTGTGACATCTAGTTCTGAAAGGGTCATATTATCTTAGCTTGGGAACATAATGGTATAGGATAATAGACCAACTAGATAATATCATGATGTTCGTGTTTAGCATATTTCATAGAAGGAAATCAGGTATCAGATTGGTTATCCAAGGAGCGGGTCACCTAGAATCATCTTCATTTGATATATCTTGTATTATTAGTGAACTAGCATTAATTTTATATTAGGATCAAATTGGTGTAACTCTCGCGGAGAGAGTTGCTCAATTATAAACGTCTTATTTAATGGAAAAAAAAAACGAAAAAAGAAACTAGATATTACTCTTTCAATCCCAAATTGTTACATCATTTGTCAATATAATATTGAGAAAAGAAATTAAAAGAGTGACTTCAACTTCAAAGTGTTTGAATGTTAGTTAATCTATGAAAGTCATATTGCCATGCCAAAGATTCATTCAACATTTGGATACTTTAGTCACAAATTGTGCTGATTGAATCAAAGCAAATGCATATCAAATTTATGAGGATATATATCACTATGAGTATTAGATTATTGTCCAAGTCCACAAAATTATGATACATTATAAATGCGTTATTCCTCCACCCTCAAGACCTCAAATTTCAGATTTATACCTGAGATTCATGTTCTAGTGTTTAGACAAGATGACCAGTTTCTCGAGCTCGACGAAGAAGCAGTATGAGAAGCTTATGGAGCTCGACGACTTGGGAACTGCAAAAGAGACCGCCGTCAACCTCAACAAGCTCGTCGAGGATATGCACGGAAGGATCTGGTCGGAGCCCCTCGAGGGGTCTAATGAGCTTCAAGTGGCAAAGGCTTGGCAAAAACGTAGGAAATTTATATGCCTTGGCCTCTCAATTGGTTTTTTTGCTATCTTTATGACTTTGCTATACTTGACATATAAGTTTGAGATATTCAAGTGACATGGAAAAAGAGCATGACCAAAATCAAGCTCCTTTATGTATAAAGATGTGTGTAACTTAACTGGTTGTTTGGTTTATTTCTTGGGTTGTAATTTGTGGAGTAATAAGAAAAACAAAAAGTTGTGTAAACTATTATGACGAAACAAAAGTGAAGACTAGATCAACAAGGTCGTTGTAGTATAGTGGTAAGTATTCCCGCCTGTCACGCGGGTGACCCGGGTTCGATCCCTGGCAACGGCGCTTTTTTTTTAAAAACTTGTTAAAGATGTTCCTAGCAATATGAATCGACTTATTATTTCTAGTTTCCATTTCTTAATAATTTGAAATACAAAGAACATAATTGGGTTGTAAACATTTGAGAACTTGCGAAGCATTGTGTTAAGTTGTAAATCTGTTAACTGAATAAATGCTCCATAATATGAAGCTCAAGTTAAGCATACCACAAAAAACAAGCTTGATACCAATTAATGAACCTAATAAACTTTAAAGGATTCGCTATTTTAACCTTCTTCAATTTAAGCATACTACAAAAAAAGTTTTTAAGCTTCAGGTCTCTTAATCATGCTTGAGAAATTCCTTATATATACTTTCCTTTAAATTTGTTAGCTTATGATCCTTCTTGTGTTGATTTGCATCCCAACATTCTTATCGATCAATCGATATTATTTTGCTGACGACCATTTAAGTTGTATCTGATCTAGGGATATAACTGAGTGGAGCCAGCTCGGTCAGAGCTCGGCTCGAGTTAAACTGGAGGTCGAGTCGGCGTGACTGCTTTTCGAGTCAAGCCCGAGCTCACTATGTTTCGGCTTGGTTTGCTTGATTGATTTGATTTTCCTCACTATTTGAATAAGACCATATAAGATTTACAGAACTTCATCGTTTTTTTTAAATCTGTTTTACTCATTTTATATGGTGCAAAGGATTAATAATAGAGAAGAAACTTATTCGTATTCTTGAGGACTTTATAATGATAGTTCTCTACGACAACCGATAAACGACTACGTTATACAAATTGATGCTTTAGATGGTTTGATTGTTCGTTTCCTGTCATCGGGTTATGGCCTGGGTTGTTTCGTTGCTCCATACATTGATTTCTGTTGACTTCTTTCAATAGGTCTCGCCGGATTGAATTCTCATCGTTAGTTTTATAGGATTGTTTTGTTGTGTTTTTGTTAGTATGGTTTCTTAGGTGTTTTAGTCTTATGATGTTGTTTTGGGTATATTTAGTACCGATTAATCGGGAAATTGAACTACTACATTACTAGGTGTTTGAGTTTTAACTTTAATAGGTGTTCAGCTTTGTCTTTATTAGTGGCAGAGCTAGGGGGTGTCAAGGGGGCCCCTTGCTCCTCTACCCCCACCAAAAATAAGAATTTTTATAGGAAAAAAAGGAAGATTTTTTTTTAAAAAATTTGGTAAGTATATTGTACCCCTAGATAATTTTAAATTTTTTTGCACTCCTATCGCCACTTCTGAATCCGACACTGCCTTTCATGGTGTTTGAGTTTCGATTCAAGTTTTCTTAAATTTAATAAAATGGACTTTTAATTATCAAAAAAATAATTGTAGAATTCAATCAAAATGGTTTTAAGACGACCTAATTTTTCTAACGTTTTAATGGGCACCCGTTTGAATTTCAGTCGTGCCGAGTCACAAGTCGAATCCGATCCTTTTTATCTTTGGCTCGGCGAGTTTCAAGCCTAGCCAAATCAAACTGAGCCGGATTCTCAGCCTGACTCGGGCTTGGAAACTCGGTGAGCTAAACCAAACCGAGCCGGTTTCCCTGCCTGACTCGGCCTCCGCTGGATTACACCCCTAGTTATATCATGTAGCACATCCATATAGTCATCTGTATGATGACAGTAGATTGTTGTCATTCTATTACATACTCCTCTGACTTTTCTGTTGGCACTCTGATCTATCTAAGGCGGACAAGCAAGGAGTGATTGAAACCATGATGTCCTTTTGTGGGTTTTTTTAGCAGTATATTTAGGTAATAACCTAAGATCTAGATCAAGCTTATTGGCCTAGCACAAACCCAGATTAGATTATTAAATGTCACATGATTGGTCTATAAATTACAAGTGCCCTGACTGCCCTCCATGACCCTTCCAACCACCGGCTAATTTTCGTACATAGTTGAGATCACATTGTCACTTATGCAGGTGACATAAGATAAACCAGACTAAAAAGATTACTATTTTAGCAGATTCAAACAACAAATAAACCAACTAAGGGAGTGTGATTGATTGATAGGAAAACATCCAACCAGGATCGAGGGTTTGAATTTCACCTTGGGCAAGGAGTAGCTTTAAATTTCTTGGCTATGTTATCTGTGACATAGTCACTATTATTGACGGTGGATACTCCTAATGTGAAACCAAAAAAAAATAACGAACCCAAATTGGATTGTCATTTGTCAACTTATAAAAAAATATGGTACAATAGAGATTCATTCAAATCATTGAATAGTTTATCACCAAAACATGTACTGATTAAGTCAAAACTAATTTCTTAAGCATATTCCTTTGATTATTAGTAGATTGTACAAGTTGGCAAAAGTATGACGCCCCACTACAATTAGATCTCTAGCTCCAGATTTATATGATCCACAACCTTTGGATTTAGCACTTCCTTTACTAGCTCTTGCTGTAATAATGGCTTCAGAGATTATGAAATATCCTTAGAGAGAACCTTAAGTTTCCAGTTGCTTAAAACAACAATACAAGATGAATGACTTGTTTTCGAGCTCGTTCAAGAGGTATGCAAATCTCAAAGAACAAACTGAGCTCGACGATTTGGAGTCCGGGAAAGAGACTGTCAATCTTGACAAGTTCTTCCAGGATGTCGAGAGCGTCAAGGAAGACATGAAGTATGTAGTCCAGATCTACAAGAAGCTGCAGGTGACGAACGAGGAAAGCAAGATGGCAACCAATGCTAAGGCTGTCAAGGATCTGAGGTCTCGAATGGATGCTGATGTGGAACAGGTGTTAAAGCGAGCTAAGGTGATCAAGGGAAAGCTCGAGGCTCTCGAGAAGTCCAATGTAGCTCATCGGAACCTCCCAGGGTGTGGTCCTGGGTCCTCAGCAGATCGAACACGTACATCTGTGGTAAGTGGCCTAGGAAAAAAGCTTAAGGATATGATGGATGACTTCCAATCTCTACGGACAAAAATGTCATCCGAGTATAAGGAAACTGTTGAAAGAAGATACACCACCATTACAGGTGAAAAGGCGGATGATGAGACGATTGAGAAGATGATCTCGAGTGGAGAGAGTGAATTGTTCCTCCAGAAGGCGATCCAGGCTCAAGGGCGAGGCCAGATCATGGATACCGTGAAGGAGATACAAGAGAGACATGATGCTATTAAGGAAATTGAGAAGAATTTGCTTGAACTTCATCAAGTTTTCTTAGATATGGCAGTACTTGTAGAGGCTCAAGGGCAGCAACTTAATGACATTGCTAGTAATGTGATGAGGGCAAGTTCATTTGTTAGCCAAGGCGCTACGGAACTTACTGTAGCTAAGGCTCACCAGAAGAATTCTAGGAAATGGACTTGCTATGCTATTATCCTTATGATCGTTCTTGTAATTGTGATTTTGTTTCCTATCTTAGCTACCACTGTCCTTCACTTATAGGGATTTCGCGGTGAAGAACATGACCAAATTATTCAGGTTACAACCAGATCTGTTATAGCAATTGTGTTCTAGGAGAAATTGTCTTCTTTCTTTTTTTCTCTTTTATTTTTTTCCCTCCCCTGTTCTCATTAGTTAGCTATAGTGAAAAATCATTCAACTAGTTCAATCTTTTCAAATTTCTGTCAGATTATTTATGTGAAAGTTTATTAAAGCTTCAGAGTGTGATGTATGTAACTGATCTTTGATTCTTTGTATTACTACTGTTTCATGGTGACATGTGCAGTGTTGATGAAATGCAAAGTTTAAAACAAAAGTTGGAAACATCCTCTTAGCTTGTTGATTGAAAGGTATTAGGAATTAGGATTACCGAGTTTAGGTCCAAACACAGTTTATGTTGCTAATGAAACTAGCTATAAATCAGAAGATCACCACCAACTCAGTAACTCAAACAACCTGGTTTCCAAATTAATGATTCTTAAACAAAAAAAAAAAAAAAAAAAAAAAAAAAAAAAAAAAAAAAAAAAAAAAAAAAAAAAAAAAAACTTTGGCAGAGGTTCTTGTACCAGGAAAAATCTTAGCAAGATTGTGATTTTCCAAAATAACATGCTCAGAATTATTTAAGGCTAAATGATGAGCACAACTCTTTTTGGGGTACCTCATTTAAGGTCCATTACTCTTGGGAAATGAAGAGGATTTCAGGAGAAGATATTATAATGGTGTTGGGTTTTCAATGCAATCTCTTTAAAACTGCCTGTTTATATACACATACTCATTCACATTTTGCCAGGCCCTTTTCCCAGCCCTGAAGGAAAAGGCTTCTCTAATTTCACTCTATCATATATATGGTGGTAACTGGTAAGTTTTATGGAACTTGGATTTCACTTCTATTCACTCTAGTGTGAACACTTTTCTACCGACAGTCGAAAAGGATTGTTGTTTCGGGAGGCTGTAGTAGGCAATGTCGGTGGGTCCGTCTCGTTAGGTCCCTCCACGTCACCTGCAAGACAGATCAGATGACTACCCTCGGGTGTAGGTGAGGAATCCCCCTCCAGTGGTTAAGTTAGATATCTTGGGGATAAGCAAGGTATGAATAGGGTATATGGTGTAGAGATGAGTTAGTTACCTTTGTGCTCTTCCTTAGTATATAGGCAAGTGTTGGTTCTCTATAAGTCTGTTGGGTTAAGCCCTTCACTTGTTATGTCTTATTGTGCATGTGTTGTGTGGCCACATGGATAGCATTTACAGGCTCCCAATCATTACTCCCCAAGTTTCAAGCCTGGTTGGAGCGGACATGTTTAGGAACTTAAGGAAGGTAGCATGTCTCGTGTGGGCTTATTGGCCACGTGGGATCATTTACAGGCCCCTAATCATTAGCTCCCAAGTTTCAAGCATGGCTGAAGCGTAGAGGTTTAGGAACTTAAGGAATGTATCATTTTTAATGCAACTTCTCTAGTAGAATTTTGTGGTGTTGGCTGGTGTCATTTTAACAAGCGCGTCCCCGTGGGCCCAAGTGATTATTACCTTACAGTTTCCATTGTCTTTGTTTGGTGAGCATTTAACTCTTTGTCTTTTTAGGGGTATAGGAGGTTAGGAGCCCATTTCACTTTAAAAAACATTTCCTTTCTTTATTTACTCTCTCTCTCTCCTTCTCCCTATTCTTCCGTCCACCTCTTGCTTGCGGCTGCTACCTGGCGGTTTCGGAGACGTTTATCTGTGTCTGCCCTCTCCTCTGGTTCGCAGGTACGACTCTTGATATGTTGCTTCTCTCTTTCGTGATTATTAGCTTGTTTGCTCCTAATTTCGTTTTTGTTTTGCTTTGTCTGTGTAGTCCCTCTTTTCCCTTTTCGTTTTTGCTTTGTATGTGTCGTCCCCTCTTTTCCCTTTTTGTTTTTGCTTTTGGCTCGAGGTGGTTTCGTGTTCTTCGTCCTTTAATTTTTTGTTTAGCTAGATGAATTTCACTTGGGTTTGGTTGCTTCCTTTGTTTTTGTTTTTATTTATTTATTTAGTTTTCCTTTTCCGATCTGTGGTGTCTCTTGCGTTTTGGTACTTGATTTTGGGTTTGATGTTGTCCCTTTTGCTTGTTGGTCCTCTTATGATCCCTTGACCTCAAGTGAATTGATGCGTTGTGGGCATTACCCCCCGGTTTTCCCCGATCTTGGGTCTCCCTCTCCGGGGGCTCTTCCTCTTCGTTGTGGAGGATAAGCCTCTGATCTAGATTGGGACTGTTTGTTTCGGAAGGTTGGCCTTAACGTTGGTTACGTCGCCGTTGTGATGGGGTAGTGTCATTAGAGAGGTGTCTTGAGCTTGCTGCTAACGTTACAGTCTCCTTACAATCTTACCACTATTTGCTTGAGCAGATGAGGTCAAAGAATCCTTAGGTCCCTGCTCGTCGTCCGGTCGCTGAAGATGATGATGGCGGCTGTGACCGCCCTTTGTCCCTAATTGAGGAAATTCCATTTGATTCTCAAATGAATTGTGACTTGGGTGATTATGGTGAGGGTGTGAATTTGGATTTAAATGATGTGGGGGAATTTCCTTTTGAGGAGGGTGGTGGTGTTGAACGTGTAGATGACTCTAAGTTGGAAGAGCACGACTCTTGTGATAGCGATGATACGCAAGATTCTTGTCATCTTGATCGAGATGGGAGGGAGGATTATGTTGGCGAATGGATAGATTTTCCTAATGCGGTCAATGTGAAGAAGATTGTTGTAGATGCTAAGTGGTTGTGTGATTCTGCCACTCCCCTTGATTTGGCTAATTTTGCCAATCGTTTTTGTCATCTCCCAGAGGGATACCCTTTTTTCCTTCCTCGTCAGGGGGATAAGTATCTTTGTCTGCCACCCAACTGTTTGAATGTACCCATGAAGGCTTTAGAGTATGGACTCCGATTTTCCTTAGATCCCTTTTTGGTTCGTATTTTGAACAATTATAACCTTTGTGTTGGGCAGTTGACGCCTTTGTCCTGCGTACCTTGGTCGACTGGTTGTGGACGGCTAGACATTTTAAATTACCCGAGTCTTTGCGTTTATTCCGTTCTCTTCATATTATCAAAAGTGATGGTGCCCCCAAATATCCTGGGTGGTTTAGTTTCAGCAACCGCAAACATGTTATCACTGTGTATCCCAAGAAAGGGAGTTGTAGGAGGTGGCAGCCTCCTGATTTTCCCATTCGGCGTAATTGGGGTCGTCCATGCCAAACGCTACTTAATTATGGGATCAGGCATCCTGATTATGGTGAGATTGATGAGGCTCGAGATGTGTTTATTTTAGATGTAGAGGAGAGTGACGAGTTGGGGATAAAAGTCCCTGAGGGTTGGCTTCCTCATGCGGAGTTGATAAAACGCCTGTGTCGATGGCCATGTCGATTAATGTTGATAAAACGCCTGTGTCGATGGCCATGTTGATTCCCCTGATTAAGACTTCGTATTTAGCCTCATTATTTGATGCTTTGAACGCAAACTTAATTGTGTATTCGAAAGAGTTTCCCTCCGACGAGGTTATCACCTGACCAACTCCTGGCCCTGCTCAGTGGCGGAGCCGTCCACGTGTAACTCCCACATTCCCTGAGGTTGCTTGGGTACTTGATCTTCCGTGTCCGTTGTGAATTTGCACTCATTAAAAAAGTCTGCCAGCACTTGCGCTTTCATAGCGGGCCACGGCCGGAACGTGACATCGAACTGTGATAGCTCTATGGCCCATTTGAGGAGTCACCCGGAGGTTTTGCTTTGGTGCATTACCTGGTTCAGTGGTTGGCTTGTGAGTACTATGATTCGGTGTGCGTTGAAATATGGTCGTAGCTTCCGACTTGCGAGCATCAGGGAAAAGGCTACTTTCTCTGCTGTCACATAGTTTTTTTTCCGCCCCGGTTAAGGCGTGGGTCACGAAGTACACTGGAAGATGCTCTTTCGCTTCCTCTCTTACTAGCACTCCAGTCACGGCAGCGTCCGACACTGCCAGATACATGTAAAGTGTCTCTCCTGGCTTCGGGCTGCTGATGGCTGGTATCTTGGCTAGGTGCTCTTTCAAATCCGCAAACGCATGTTGTTGTTATTGGTTCCATTGGAACTCCTTGTTATTCTTCAATACTTTGAAAAATAGGAGGCAGCGGTTCGCTGATTTACTTACAAACCGTGCCAGAGCCGCCATGCACCTTGTCAATTTTTGCACGTCCTTGATATTCTTGGGTTCTGGCAACTTCAGTATTGCTCTTACTTTCTCTGGGTTAGCCTCAATGCCTCTGTGGTCGACCAGAAATCCCAAGAACTTTCCGGCCTCGACTCCGAACACACACTTCTTGGGGTTTAACTTCATGTCAAACTTCCGTAGGGTCACGAAGGTTTCTCTAAGGTCGTCAATTTGTTGCTCCGCCTCTTTGCTTTTGACGATCGTGTCGTCTAAGTATGCCTCCACATTCCGCCCTTTCTGCTCCGCAAATACACGATCCACCAGTCGTTGGTACGTTCCCCCGCCGTTTTTTAGCCCAAAGGGTATCATTTTGTAACAGTGTGTGCCTCCGCTAGTTATGAAGGTACCCTTCTTCTGATCCGCCTTGGCCTTGTAGATCTGATGGTAGCCGGATAAGGCGTCCATGAAGCTTAGTAGTTTGTGTTCACATGTGGCATCTACCAACTGGTCGATTCGCGGTAGGGGGTAGCAGTCTTAGGGCATGCCTTGTTCAAGTTCGTGAAATCGACGCACATCCTCCAGCTTCTTGACCATGACCACGTTGGCCAACCACTCCAGGTGCTGACATTCCTCTATAAATCTGGCTTTTAGAAGCTTGTCTACCTCTTCTGCCATGGCCATGTTCATCTCGAATGAGAAGACTCTCTTTTTCTGAAGGATTCCCTTCTTGATCTTGTCGGCGTTCAGTTCGTGCTTGATGATCTCTTGGTTTATTTCGGGCATGTCCGCTGTTGAGTAAGCGAATACGTCCTTGTACTCCTTGAGCAGGTGGATTATGCTATCCTTTTTGTGGGGAGGCAACACCTTTCCCACCTGCATCGTCTTATCAGCCTCCCCCTCTACCAAGGGGATTTCCTCTAGCTCGCAGTTAAGGCTTGGCCGCTCCTCGAAGTCGGCTCTTGCATCAAGTTCCTCAAGTGCGACTATTTCTTGGATGGCTTTTGTTGTTTTATGTTCCTTCCGGCTGCGGCTAGAGTGGGATGAGGCTGGCTCTCTTTTCTTGTCTGGCATGGCTAACTCGGACAAGTAACACCACTTGGCTGTCACTTGATTGCCTTTCAGCCTTCCCACTGTTCCTTTTTCTGTGACGTAGAGTATCGTCTAGTGATATGTCGATACCACCGCCTGGAGTTGATGAATTAGGGGTCTTCCTATGATTTCGTTGTAGGAGGATGGGACATCGATTACCAATCATTCTACTATTGTATTCCTTCTGGCACTTCCTTCTCCTATCATGACCTCCAACTCCAGCACCCCCAATGGTTTTATTGTGTGGCCTGTGAATCCTACCACGGGGATGGAAGTAGGCTTGAGCTTTTCCACTGCCAGACCCCTTCTTCTGATCGTGGAGGCGAATAGGATGTTCGTGGCACTTCCTCCGTGCACTAGCGATTTTTGGACCTGGCACTCTATTGTGTTGACTGCTACCACCAGTGGGTCCTCATACGGGAATCAGACTCCTATCAGGGCTTCCTCGGTGAAGCTCATGACGGGAGGTGATACTTGTTGTGCCCCTATTTGCATGATCTGGAGCTGCATCCCTTTGAGGTGGACGCGTCCCTCAAATGGTGCATTCGGGTGCCTACTCCCCGTTATGACGTCTATGGTTTTTCTCTGGTGATTTTCTTCCTCCGCCCCCTCTTCTCTTGGCTTGACATTCTTCTCTTTCTCCTTGTCAGCCTTGTATCTTTTAAGGTATCCCCTTCTGAGCTGATCCTCTAGGTCATCTTTTAGATTCCGACATTCTTTTGTTGTGTGGCTGTGGTCTTCGTGATACAAGCTCATGATTAAAAAGTTCTTTGTGATACAATTAGAGAGTGGATGTGGTGGGGAAGGGGAGGAGAGTGTGTGTGACTAAGGGAACATGAGCACATGGGGTGAGAAGTAAGGAGGGGTAAAATAGAAAATGAACATCGAAAGCAATATCATACATAAGAAAACGTAAAGATTTCCATACACAAGTGTTAAATACAACATGGCTTTTAACACAATACAAAAATTTTCAAGGCAAAAGGTAGCGGAGTTTGCTAAACAAAAAACTCTAGAGGTTCAAGGACAACGAGACCCATTAGACCAAGCCGCGTCGTTTAACCCCGAAAAAGGACAAACTTGGATAAGGTTGTTGATGGACCATTTACATAATATTAGAACAAAGAACTAGACTGTAATTTAAACTAGAACAATTTAATGTCAATAATCTCAAGTTTTATCCGTCCCACAAAATAATAATCCCAAGTTGCAACTTTATACAACAATAATCCAAGTGGTTACTTTTGTCACAATACTGGACCCTTGACAAATGTTGTTTTAACGACATTAGTTAGTTTTGTTTTTTCTAATGGGGGTGGAAAGACATTAACAGCAGTAGGTATTGGACTTACCACTAACGTGACTAAACGGTAAACCCTAATTAAATAAGCATAAAATAAGTCCAATTATGCACTACACTAATAAATTAAGCCTAAAACAACCATGCATGTTTCTTCAATTCAATCATCACCAGACATTATCCACAGTTAATTTGCCCAAAATTCTTTTTACCTCACACATCAATTTCAATAAGATTTGAAGTCATCACTTGCCTTTTACCGCGTCTTCCTTTACACCAAGAGTGATGGTGATGAAGTTCCTCAATTGCCAGAGAGAGAGAAAGAGATAAGTAAAATAATGTTTGTAGAATTGAAAGGGTTTTGGCCTAGCTAAAAGAGAGAGAAGTAGAGTAATGTTTAAACATAGTAGAAGAAAAAAGAAAGAAAAAAAAAGGAGTCCAATACTGCTAAAGTCGTTCCATTCCCCAAAAAAAATAAAAAAAATTGTAACTTCGTTAAACGATGTTTGCCACCGGTCCAATTTTGTGACAAAAGTAACCAATTGGGATTATTGTCGTATAGGTTGCAACTTTGAATTATTATTGTGGGACGGATGAAATTTGGGATTATTGGCATCAAAGTTTCCTTTAAACTAAACAGCACATACACACAAAGCTATTACAATCACATTTTTTGCCTTCTTCTAGTCCTTCTCCATTAATACTCTTTCTCATGTTTCTCTCTTTCTCAATTCCTCTCTCCTCCATAGCAATGGCAATGGCACCTCGCATTATGGAGGCCACTTGTTAAGTTGTGAAGTTCTCTATCAAAATAACAAAATAACAAAATAAATGCCTTATTCATTGTCCTATTAACTCATAAAGCTGGTGAAAGTTTTGTATACTTAGTTTTGCAGCACAAAAATCTTACTGGATTTTCGAATTCTTTGTAAGAATCATTTGTTCCTAACCATAGTTGTATCCATGTATGAGTTTAATTAATTAGATGTGAAATGACAAATTTCATCGCTATGGTCACACAGACTAGTGAAGCTTAATCCGAGTTGCTTATTTAAATTCTAAATTCATTGTCATGGGAAAGAAGTACATTCACCTCCAAAGTCATTTAATCATTCAGATTGGACTTAAAAAAAACCATCTTAACACATTTAGTAAGACAAAGTTGCTTTTTCAGATATATAAGCATATATGCCCAATCTGATCCATCTGCAACTGAATAGTCCATAGGCGTTATCGGATATTCGAGGTCAATATTGAGTATTTTTATCAATAATCTTCAACGAATCTAAAAGTGCCTAATTTAAGTTAGTTATATTTTATGTGGGCTTATAGACTTTTGAGAGAGTAAAAGAAGTTCAATTTCGCTGCTACATGGAATCGATTCAAATCCGATCAAAATTAGGGTATACCCGTGCATACCTATCCAGAAGAAAAAAAAAGGGTGTTACTATTTACCGCCCCCAAATTACTACCTACCGCCCCTAGAAATTCCAATTTTGCCCTTTTTCACATTTTCACTCATCCTCTCCCTCTCTAACTCTCACACCAATTCTCCCTCTCTACCACCCACTCTCATACCCAACCTTCATCAACATTCACTCAAGCAACGGCCGCGGATGTCTGCCGGCGACCAGGAAGTGTCGTCGATGGTGGCGGAGGTAAATTTTTTTGCACGGGCGTCCGTGATTTCCGGCCCGTCCATGGTCTAGGCGTCTGAAATTTCCGCCTAGACCATGGACGGGCCGTGATTTCCGTTTCTTCCAAGGATGCAAATAAAAAAATACGGCCGTGATTTGCGGAAATTTCAGACGCCTAGACCATGGACGGGTCGGAAATCACGGACGCCACGACCATGGTCGAGGCGTAAATCTCAGACGCCTGGACCATGGATCAGGCGTCTGAGATTTACGCCTCGACCATGGTCGTGGCGTCCGTGATTTCCGGCCCGTCCATGGTCTAGGCGGAAATTTTAGACGCCTAGACCATGGACGGGCCGTAAAACACGGACGCCCGTGCAAAAAAAATGCGCAAAAAAAAATTTTACCACCGCCACCGTCGACGGCACTTCCTGGTCGCCGGCAGACATCCGCGGCCGTTGCTTGAGTGAATGTTGATGAAGGTTGGGTATGAGAGTGGGTGGTAGAGAGGGAGAATTGGTGTGAGAGTTAGAGAGGGAGAGGATGAGTGAAAATGTGAAAAAGGGCAAAATTGAAATTTCTAGGGGCGATAGGTAGTAATTTGGGGCGGTATTTAGCAATTCACAAAAAAAATTGAATAAAGTTGTTCTGAACAAAGGCCCAAAAAAGAACAGGCCCAATGACCAAAATAGGCGCTCTCTTTCACGCGTGTATATATTGACTTTATTTAGATCTAGGAGTAAAATATGTTGCAACTTACAAGGGTCCCACTAGCCAGAGAAAAGTTGAGTTCAACTGTGTACATTATGGCTTTGTTCTCCTTTTAAAATTCACATGTCTAAGTTGGGCCCACTATTCAAATAAGGTATTGTGTTTAATATTACTATGTAGCATACAATACACAATTTAACCAAAGTATTTACGGTACAAATGAAACTACAAAGTGCAATAGAATCATTGTATTTTAACATTATTCCACTAAAAAAAACATTATTACAACATCTTGTCTCACTTTCTTTTGGCAAATCAAATTGTTCCAAACCAATTAGTTTAGCTTTACTATTTTGAAAAATCAATTTCAACTTATATTTTCTTTTAAACCGTTCTAGTTTAGTGATTATTACTTTAGATAGTGAAAATTTTCGGATATCATTTTCAAATGAACTTCAAATGGATTTATTTTAAATTTTACTTTGATGTTGTCATATTTATATTTGTGCATACCCAACTTTAAAACCCTGGGTATATGTACTTGAAAATTAGATTATTTGAAATTTATATATATTTGGATAGGACCAAAAACAACCAACGAATATTGTCAAAATTAATTTGGATAAACTCATCACAATTCAAGATTATTGGTCAAAATAACTTACTACTCAAAAATGTAAAACCACACTACTAATGCAAATTGAGTAGTAGTTTACCCCTACACAGGCCATTAATAAGAATTTGGAATGCTATATAAGCTATTGGAAAATATAAAAAGAAAAATATTGTACTTTTACCTCAAGCCTTTAAATATATGTTTGAAACGAGATATTAATCATTATTTTTCTTATTTTAGATCATATTTTAATGACCTACACAAAAATGATTTCATGCAATATGACCTTTTGTCTTGCAACGCTGCCAAATGTCTTAGAACTTTCTCAAGGTTGTTGGTAGTCTTTCTTCTTGTTTTTTGTCTTTAAAATAAATGTTTTTGAGAGTTGTAATAGGGAAAAGATCATGACAGTACCTACTTTTCCAAATTACCACAAGAATCTTCTGTCACAATCTTTCGTCGCCAAAACGTAACTATATATCTCTTCAGCAGAAGCATCATTTAGCTTTTTTTTTACCACAATCTTCTAACAAAGAATTTAGGGGGCGAGAACTGGGATTTGGGGCAATTGCTGATTGAATAATCATGTGCGGTGTAGCAATTCCAAATGTGGTCAATAGCACTATAAACAACGTGATATACAAGTTCATGATTAAAAAGTTCTTTGTCTCCATTACGTTTATAAATTTTGTGTTCCTTTCAAGCCACACGATTTTTGTTGAGAGGAAAATAGAAATTGAGGGATTTGGTTGATGCTTCAAAAGATTTATTGTTGCCCTCAATTTCTACAACAAGCTTTTTGAGAAGAAAATTAGAAATGGATACTTAGCTGTTTTTTTTCTTTCTTTAATAGCGATGTTTGAATGAGAGTAACTTAATTCACCATTCCCTCTCAAAACGGAAACTTGATTAAAGAATGATATTATTTACTTTAATTTATATTAGTAGTGTGGTTTTACATTATTTAAATGAACCGTTTCAACATGCACTTATTGATATTGGTTTTTTCTAAGGTAAGCCAAATATCGAAGTGCATAACTGAAACTCATAATATTTTTTATCCCATTATTTTCTATATTTTTTTTAAACTTTTGTTAGTGAAATAATTAACTCCAAAAAAAATTTGGCGTTTTGGAATAACAAAACTCTTGTAAGTTATGTCATCAAAAGCACAATTAATTTCTACCAAACTTGTTTAATGAAGTTTAGCTAGTAGATAACCACTTTCTCTTATTTGTGTGGCTAACTAAGAAGCTCATTAAATTTCTTTAGAGGATCTGATGTGAAAGAGTCAAACTCTTCCTCTATCTTGCTAGTGTTATCATTGTCAGGCTCAGGATGCTAATTATCGACCTAGTCGGTAGAGCAGACTTCTTCTTATAACCATAGTGTTGGGGAAAACTACGGTATTTACCCACAATCACAACAACAGATAATCGGAAAAATAAAGTGCAAGAACCCAAAAACAACACAAACAATTTTACGTGGAAAACCCCTCTCAATTAGGGGAAAAACCACGGTGCGGATCTCCACGCACTAAACAATAATCCACTATAATAATCAAGAGTACAATCGGTAACAATCACAAGATCAAACAACAAGTAGACAATCTATCTTTGGTACTAGCACAAATTGACAAACCCTAACTCAATTTGGTACTCTCACAAAACCAAAGATATACCCACAAAATACCTGTCGATGACCGATCCGAATACTCCGATTATCTTCACCCAAACAAACCGAATTAACCGTGAACTGGAACAAACCTCTTTGTTTGTCTCTCACTCACTGGCTCTCTTCCTTTCTTTTTGTTCGGCTGTGCTCTACTTCTGCTGTTTTGCATAAGCCTCTGATGGTTCTTTTATAATCAATCAAGGCTTTTGATTAGCAGTTTCCCATATCAACTAAAATTCCTCTTCTTTTTTGTTTTTGTTTTCTTTTCTTTTTTTTTCTTTTCTTTTTCTTTTGTTTTATTTTATTTCTTTACAAAACTAAAATAAAACACAACTAAATATTATTTGGTATTTGGGGCGTTACCTCAACAAATCCTCCCTCGACCCAAATCACCAAATACTTCCACCTTGTCCGAGAAACGGACCTTTTTCTTCACGGTCTTGCTCCTCCCTATGCAATGACCCTCAACATAACACAAGTTGTTCTCCGCCTTCTTTCCTTGCACAATCAAAGTAGCACCACGATACACTTTGCACCACCTTCCCGTACCAATGTATCTACATCCTTGCGATGTCAACTCACCCAACGAAATCACGTTAACACGAGCATCGGGTACATATCTCACATTGTGGAAGGTTCTAGTCACACCACCATGGAGCTCAATGCGGATGCTTCCCATCCCTTTGGTCTTCAACTTACCACTCCCCACGTTAATGTCACCATACTCACCATCTTGGCACAAAGTATCAAACATAGCATGGTCTCTACAAATATGAACTGAAGCGCCGGAGTCCAACACCCAACTCTCTTGGCTTTCCTTCCCCTCATTGTTACTAGCCAAGAACAACTCTTTATTACCATCACAAGACATAGCCACATTAGAGGAACCGCTATCATCATCAATTTTTGTCTTACCCATCTTCTCTTGTAGCTGCTTGAAACTCTTCAAATCATCTCTCATCTTTGGGCAACGACTCTGAATATGACCCTTCTCACCACAATAGTAACACTCCACGTTACTAAAGTCTCTCGCGCGCGACTTCGATCTACTTCTCGGGCCACCTCCTCTCCTATCATGATTCCTCCCTCTTTCGGACACCTCCGCAGCTAGTACTCTATCTCCCCCATCACTAGAAGATACACCATCAACCTGCAACATCATCCGATCATTCTCTCTCAACACTGTCATTGCTTCATCTAGTGTAATCTCTGTCCTCCCTACAAGTAATGTCTGCACAATTGGCCTGTAGGACTTAGGTAGTGAAGCCAACAATAACAATGCCTCCTCTTGATCAGAGATCTTCTCATCTGCATTTCTCAACTGACATACTAGCTGGTTAAAGTTATTAATGTGGTCCTGCAACGCTGTACCTTGCTCCATCTTTAGCTGGTACAACTCATATCTCAAACAAAGCTTGTTAGTCAGTGACTTTGATGCATATACACTCTGAAGCTTATCCAACAACTTCTTTGGATCTGTCTCAGTCAAGTAATTATACTTGATCTCCGGAGCCATAGCTAATCTAATAGTACTGACAGCTTTCTTCTTCTTCGATGTCCATTGGGCATCGGTCACCCCACTAGGCTTTGTCTCATATAAAGCCTCATCTAAATTTTGTTGAACCAACAAGTCCTCAACTGTACTCTTCCACACAGTAAAATTAATTTTACCATCAAACAAAGGGATATCATATTTGAGCATACTACCAGACATGTTACTTGCACAAAATAATTCCTCCTTCAACAAATACAGTAATTTTCCCACCACCGATCCTACAACCAAAAAGCTCTGATACCACTGTTGGGGAAAACTACGGTATTTACCCACAATCACAACAACAGATAATCGGAAAAATAAAGTGCAAGAACCCAAAAACAACACAAACAATTTTACGTGGAAAACCCCTCTCAATTAGGGGAAAAACCACGGTGTGGATCTCCACGCACTAAACAATAATCCACTATAATAATCAAGAGTACAATCGGTAACAATCACAAGATCAAACAACAAGTAGACAATCTATCTTTGGTACTAGCACAAATTGACAAACCCTAACTCAATTTGGTACTCTCACAAAACCAAAGATATACCCACAAAATACCTGTCGATGACCGATCCGAATACTCCGATTATCTTCACCCAAACAAACCGAATTAACCGTGAACTGGAACAAACTTCTTTGTTTGTCTCTCACTCACTGGCTCTCTTCCTTTCTTTTTGTTCGGCTGTGCTCTACTTCTGCTGTTTTGCATAAGCCTCTGATGGTTCTCTTATAATCAATCAAGGCTTTTGATTAGCAGTTTCCCATATCAACTAAAATTCCTCTTCTTTTTTGTTTTTGTTTTCTTTTCTTTTTTTTTTCTTTTCTTTTTCTTTTGTTTTATTTTATTTCTTTACAAAACTAAAATAAAACACAACTAAATATTATTTGGTATTTGGGGCGTTACCTCAACACATAGCAACCATACTTAAAGCATATAAGGTGGGCACCCTCATATTGAACCCGTGCACCTTATGGTGACGAAGCTGGGAGAGTAAAGACTTGGCCTAATCAAAAAATTATGTGTTTGAAAATGAATAGCTTCCTCAAATGACCTCCTCACGATTATTATGTACCTCTAGCTCTTTCACAATTTAGTTGTTTATTGTCGTATAAGGTCATCCTCAAAGTACTCAATTTGTAGTCTTGGCAAATAAATATATTATTATTATTATTTTCTTAGAAAACATAGGTGTCCAAACTTTGCTTGACTAATTCCATAGACCTCTGGTGACCCTGAGAAAACTCAAACCTGGAACTTATGGAATACATCTCAAAGTACTTACCAAGTGAGCTACCCCCTCAATCTTGACAAATTTTTTGTACAATTATGTTTACGACTTTCACGATTGCCAATCGAAAATCTTATTCTCGTTTTTGCACCATCAAATAATGGTAAAGAATTATTCATTGCCCTCAAGTTAAAGCAAATTTATAATCTTTAATATGGAAGCATTTAATAACCAATCTTAAATCAACCATTTTTAATATCTTTCCCTTACCACCATACTTTCAAAGAGTAGCGCAATTTGCTTAGTACTCCTTTTGAGCTTCATATTTGACAGTTTGAGCCAAAATTACAAAATTTGACCATTAATTTGTGAAAAAAAGAAGATTTACATAATCAAAAAACGATCGTTAAATTCGTTTTTAATTATACATTCACATTATCAACTTTCTTATTTTTAAATTTAGATAATTAGAGTTATTGATGGTCAAAGTGTTGTCTTGAAAACTGTGCAAAGTCAAACTGAAATTGCACCAATGATTGCTAAATATAAGTACCAAATTACTAAATGCAAATCTCTTTTCCCAAAATACCCTTCATATAACACAATGCTAATTGCTCCCAACTTCTCTCTCCCTCCTCCTTATTCATGCCGACAAGCTAATTTGCTATTGTAAGTTTGTAAAATTGAATTCAATTTTGATTCCCCCAATAAAATTCCCAATTCATCATCATCATCATCATCATCATCATCATTCACATCATTGGAACCTAAGTGTATTTACCCCAACCAATTCAAAGAGTCGCACACATGTTCCTCGTTGGACACTCACTACCGCCCTCTTACGGCCTGTGGAAGGGTCGGGTTTGGCAAGCAACCGCGTCGTCCATTGCTTTTGAGCTTCGATCACCCACTGAAAAAGTCCATTGCTTTTGAGTTTCGCAGTTTCTCTCACTAGATTTAACAAGGTTTGAGATCTAAGCCTTCTCTCTCCTTAATCCTAACCCGACTACCCAACCACTAATGACTCTACCGATTGCCACCAAACCGAACTCCCCAGCCCCAACTGACGCCCACCCAACCAATTCCCCACCTAGCCCGCCAACAAGCTACCAAAACGCAAGACCACCACCAGCCACCACTCATAAACCCACTCATAAACCTAATGAATGGCATAACTGAGAAAATTTCAATTTTTAATTTTAATTGTTGCATTACCTAGTTTATTTATTTATTTGATCAAGTTACCTGATTGGCTAGATGAATGTTAGTATTAATTGCGTCAAAATATGGTGTTGATCTATGATTATTTTTTTTAAGATCTAAAGTACATTGTACACCGATTAAAATCTAAGGTCTTACAAAAAGGGTATTTTGGTAAGTAATTGGATAAAAATATTTGCGTTTAGTAATTTCAATTTTCTTTTTTTTTTTGCTATGCCAACATCCTTAATATATTAATACTCCCAAAAAGATTACAAACAGATTATAAAGCACATGTAACCGAAGTTGGCAAAACATCATGAGGAAACCGACCTTCAACACATGATGTTAATGCCCACTTAGCAAAAGAGTGTGCAAGAGCAACATTACATCTAGGACTAAAAATAATGGAAGTAGCTAAGGTATTTTGAAGCAAAGAAATACAACTAAGGATATGAGCCGAACGCCAAGGAAACCGAGCTCCTCTAGCTATATCGTCAACGACCGTCTGGGCATCGCTCAAGATAGTCCCTCCACACAGGTTGTCGGTTTCCATCACAGACATGGCCAACCAGATTGCCTTGGTCCACTACAAAAAAACATGTGTTTTGCTACCAACGGAATCGGTCGCTAACGGACTAAAATCGGTCGCTAAACGATGTCAGCGACCGATTTGCGACCGATGGCGGTCAGTCGTTAATAACCTTGACGCTAAATTATATTCGGTCGCTAAAGCACAGCGACCGAAATCAGTCAGTCGCTAAATTAAATTTTCGATTAAAAAAAATCCAAATTAGCAGCCGAGAATTTGACTGCTAATCTGGAATTAAAATCTAAACACGGTCAAGGTTTAGATCTAGAATTCTCCATACTCCCCCAACTCCAAAACTTCCCAACTCCAAAACATCCAACACCAAAACACCGTCATATGTTATATCTTCATCGCACCCAAAAAAAATTCCAATAACTTCACACAATCTACTCAACAGAACATACCAGAAGGATTTCCCATAATTCATCAAATAACAAAAAAATATCAAAATTGAAACTACAAAAGAAACGAACGAAATTGTGAAAGGTAAAATACTAGATAAGTAGATCTAAAAAAATACTACTTGTAATTACAAAAGTTATAAAATTTGAACATCTAAAGACCATTTTAGATCTAAACCACAAAAATTTATTACGAAAAAAACTAAAAACTTTAAACAGATCTACAAGAAATTGAAGATGAGAGAGAGGATAACGAGATGAAATTCTAGATCTAAACCATGAGGGCGTTGTCAACGAAGTTCTCGAAGAAGGGGCGTGCGGATACGTAGCCGTCGAAATCCAGATCTTCTTCTCTGTTGATGGAGATGGTCGACAGCGTCATCTTCTTCAACCAAATGAACTGAAAGAAAGGAGGTTGCGGTCTAGAAAGGTGGTGAGATGGAGGTTGGAAAATGGACATGTATGTGGGTGTTGAAGATGTTGCCAGATGGTTAGAGAGAGAGAGAAAGCATGTGGGTGTTGGAGATTTTGACAAATTTCAGCTGTAATGGAGTAAGGAGAGGCGGAGAATGAAAGGTGAGAGGAGTTTGGAGTTAGAGGAGAAGAGTCTAGAGAGAGAGAGACGGAGTGAGGGATATGTGAGGCTATCAATTAAGTGGGTTATGTACTAGGGTTAAGAAAATGGACAAAAAAAAAAGTCGATTACAACAATATATCTAAAGTCGCCGTTTTAGCGACTGAATTAGCGACCGATGTCCAAATCGGTAGCTAATTCTAAATAAATGCGACTGATTAACCATCGGTCTCTAATTTCAGTAGAAAAACAGCGTTTTCCTTGTAGTGGTCTCAACCACAAAAGGGATAACAGAATTAACCTTCCAAGAACGTGCCATCATAGTCGAGTCGCACCCATGCTGCTACCGAAGAATCACGTCCAATAGCAGCATCTACAACAAAATGAACTGCTCCATCACACCTGTGTATCTCTCGATGTACGCCTTGCCTAATTGCCTCGTCATCACTAGGTTGGTGGTCACAAGAGCACCACTCAGTCCACCTTCTTAAAACAATCTCAAAGGTCTCTCGAGGATCAAAAATAACATTGTTATGTACCTTCTGATTTCTCATCCACCATAGAGTATCAACAAGAAAAGTTGCCTTACAACTAAGGCTCGAGGGATCAGTAGAACCATTAAACATTGCACCATTTTTTCCAAAACAATTTTCCACCCATTGAAAAACATTCCAATTAGGAAAATCCTGAGTTTTAATTCCCAAAAATTGCAGCCATAAAACCCGAGCGAAGGAGCAGCCAAATAGGAGGTGTTCAGGTGTTTCATTGCTTAAACCACACATAGGACAAGTCACCACGAGGTGATTGATTCTAACCTGCAAGGTACTTAGCGTAGGGATGGAATTCCAAGCCACCCTCCAAATAAAAATTCTAATTCTTTTTGGCACGTTCAAGCTCCAAAGTGTCATCCAAAAATCTTCATTTAGTGAGCTGTGAGGAGTAAAACTATCTCCCAAAATTGTCTTATAGCCATTTTTTACAGTGTAGTCCCCCATCTTGTTACCAACCCAGATCTTTTTGTCCTCCTCAAAAGGATTGCGGCTTGTTATTTTAAGTATGGCTTCAGCGGACTCCGCTTCAAATTGATCATGTACCAGGGGAATATTCCACTCACCCTCTACCAGGCAATCATCAACTCGGTACACTTCGATAGTGGCTTCCTCTCTAGCCTTCGGAATAAAACCCAATAGGTCAGGGACCCAAGGATCATACCAAATTCCAATATTTTTCCCATTTCCCACTTGATAGCAGCCTCCTTTTTTAATAACATTCACATCATTAAGAATTTCCTCCAAATTGGAGAGTCGGAGGAATGTGGTGTAACATGTAAGAAATCATGGCGCCTACAATATTTACCAAGTAAAAGTTTCACCCACAGTTTACTGGAATTATTGAATAAATTCCAAGCCATCTTCGAATGCAGAGCTTTGTTGAAATCATGCATTTTCCATAACCCCAAACCTCCCAAGCATTTTGGGACACAAACTGAGTTCCATGACTTGAGATAAACTCCTTTCTTATCATCACTCTTGCCCCACCAAAAATATCTCATAAGACCATCCATGTTCTTGCAAACAGTAGCACCAAGATCATTTGTTGCCATGGCATATGACGAAAGAGTAGACGCCACTACTTGTATAAGAGTCGTACGTCCTGCATATGACAATGCTTCGCTTTCCAAGCCTTGAGTTTATTCTTCAATCTGTCCATAAGATAGTTGAATATCAGCTTATTTTCCTTGGTTCTGAAAAACGGGAGACCCAAATAGACAGCATGCTTGTCCATGGAGGCAAGATTTAAAATTCCCTTCAATCTGCCCTTAGTATTTGCAGCAGTGTTCGGACTAAAATAGACCCCTGATTTGGCTTTATTCATCCCCAGTCCACTCCATTCTTCCATTTTGTGAAGCACGTCACTGATCACTCTTGCACTAGTATCTGTAGCTTGCCCAAACACCACCAGGTCATCGGCAAATAATAGATGTGTGATCCCTTCCTTCTGTTTATCAATGATAATCCCCTTAAGCCCATCAATATCCGCAGCAGCTTGTCGATTGAACAATCTTGATAATCCTTCCATAACCAACACGAACAAGAAGGGTGATAGGGGGTCACCTTGGCGGAGACCCCTACCTTGCTTAAAAAATCCATGGGGAGCCCCATTAATATTAAGAGAAAAGGATGTGGTACTTATGCATTGATCAATCAGCTGCACAAATTTCTCACAAAACCCCAGATTCTTCAAAATCAAAGAAAAGGATTTTCCATTCAATTTTATCGTACGCCTTAGCCATGTCAATCTTGAGTGCCATAAGACCATGCTTCCCTGTTTTCTTTTTCATAGTATGCACTATTTCACTCACCAAAATAGTATTATCCGAAATCTCACGTCCGGGGACAAATGCTGCTTGAAACGGACTAACAATATTGTCAAGCAAAGGTTTCACTCTGCAAGCAATGAGCTTCGAGATAATTTTATAAGATACATTACCTAGAGAAATAGGTCTAAAATCTTTTACAGAGATGACTGCATTTTTTTTTGGGATAAGGGTGATATTTGTATGGTTAAGGTCCTTAAGCAAAAAAACCAGAATGGAAGAAACTTTGAACTATACTCACAACATCTCCTTTGACAGTATGCCAATAATGCTGGAAAAAAGGGCAGGAAAGCCGTCTGGCCTTGGTGCTTTGGTTGCACCCAGAGATTTCACAACAGCCAGGATCTCGTCCACAGATGGGATAGCACAAAGATCATTATTTGTCACACCATCAATGCAGCTGGGGAATAGCCCATCAAGATCATCCGGACACTAAGGGTTATCAGATGTAAAGAGTTCTTTAAAGTAGCTTTCAAATTCGTTTCTAATGGCCAGACCATCATAAGTCCAGCTACCATCATGTAACTTGAGAGTCTCAATGGAATTTCTTCTTCTTCTAATGACCGTTGTGAGATGAAAGAACCTGGTATTTCTATCTCCTTCCTTCAAAAATATGACCCTGGATTTTTGTCTAGCCATAATAGCCTCTCTCTTGTATAGCTCAATCAGTTGAGCATATAGGTTACTCTCCTCAATGCCATTCACAACATTAGCATACGTTAAGCAATTCTGTCAAATTATTGTCTATGAGCCGGATGACCAATTAGACCGAGTCGGGTCGTTTGGCCCTGAAGAAGGATGGGCTTGGGTTGGGTCGTTTGGTCCTCTTGCTCTTTCCACTCTGCCATTTGCAGGCAGGTTAAGATTAGAAGAAGGACCTTAAACTAAACAAAGTTAATAAACTAAATAAAGTTAACAAACTAAACAACAAAGCAATACGTTTACATTTCCCCTTGTTCTTGTTCAGTAAACCCCTCATTTTCTGTCTCTCTCTCTCTCTCATTTTCTCTCTCCTCCATAGCCAAATTAGCCATGGCAGCACGCATTGTGGCGGCGGCTCGTCAAGTTGCGAACATCAACCGGATCTCCTCTCCTCAGCCACTCGCTGCTCAAACTTCTCGTCTTCTTCAACGCCGTGGTCTCGCTGGTTCTGCTGGTAACTATTATTAATTCCAAATATATATTCAAATATATTCATTCGTTTAATTTGTTCAAAATCAAAATCGCCTTTTTCGATTTTCGAATCACTTTTATTTTGTCATTTCACTGCGATTCAATCCGATCTTTCTATTACTTTGATTTCTGAATCTGATTTTGATTAGGTTTTGGTAGATGCTGTGTCACTCCGTTTTTTTTTTAACTCTAGAAATTGAAAGTGAATCCAGTTCCAATGCTCAAACATTTTGAATTCTTTCTGATTGTGATGTGATTTATTTATGATTTTAGTGTGGAAGTTGAAATATGCAATTTTTAAATTTGGGGGATTTTTCTGAAGTGATTGGTTTAGTTATATTAGATTAGTATCACACTTGCAGTATCAACTCCATGTATATTTGATTAAAGTCCCTCAATTCTTCTACACATTGGTGCAAGATTGTAAATTTATGGCTTGTGAATAACTGAACTTCATTTGGTGCAATTTGTATATCTTTCTCTTTATGGGATTTATATTAACTGGACTAATAACAGTCTTTCTTTGAGCACCATGTGAAAAAGCAAGGGTTAAGTGAGTGAAATTATTGAACTTAACTATTGTAATAAGTAGAGTGAGCTGTTGGAACTATATGATGTGAGCATAGTAGAAGGGACCCGTAGAAGAAATTCGAACAAAAGGATCCGAACTCGCTGGTAGGGAAGGGAAAAAAAAAACAAGCAATGCCGGTTGCTGAGAGCTCCGTTAATCTGCTTACAGTAATATCATTTGTGGTACTAGAAAGCATGAGACAAGCAAGTGAAGGTCGTTTGGCTATCTGGGTTCTGGAAATGTGAGGAGTGATTCAACCTCTTGTTTGAACCTTATTGTGAATCTATTTGATTTTGTGGTATCTTGTTGGATCTTGTTATAAGTATCCTGGGTCCATCACTGAGTGACTGTAATAAAGAGAAGCAAACTAATCACTCTTCAATGAGAAGGCAATGCAGCATGGTGAAATCTGTTGTTTGTGTATGCTTGACCAGATATATATTTCTTAACAACATTTTCTTTCTTCTCGTGTTAAATGTGAATCTCAATATATTGAAAAATGCCCAGCATATAAAGGAAGATTATGAAATGTGCACAAAAAGAACATTTTTTGAGTTACATATTCTCTTCTTCAATAGTTCTAACAGGACATAAAAAATTAGGCCCCTTTTATAAAGTATTATCAGATGCCAAAATGTGATTTTGTTTGATATATTTCAGATCACCATGGGCCACCAAAGGTAAACTGCTGGAAAGAGCCAGGGAACCCTGGGAATTGGAAGGAAGAACAAGTGAGTCATCTCTTTGCACTTTGATATGTTTCTCTTGTAATTATACTTGGAGCATTCAAATGTAAATGAGTAACATCCTGTTTATAACCCGTCCTTTTGTTTTGTTCGGATTATCTCTTTCTGGTTTTAAAGATTGGTAACCTGGGGAAATCAAATATGAGTATTTGTTTTAGATAAAGAGAAATTTAATCACAATCGAAAGAATGATATAACATAAGAGAACAAGGAGTCCTCACAAAGAATAAAAACTAATTAAAAAGGCTCTAATGACGTTGAACGTCAGTTAGGGGGCACCCCTTTAGAAGCCCCAACTGCCTTAGCCCAAAGAGACGCTAAATAAACTACTTGATCCCATACAAGATCGACTGGCGTGGACATCTCTGAAAAAATCTGAGCATTCTGCTCTAGCCAAAGACACCAAAAAATGGCAAAAAAAGCACATTGCCATAGTAATCTAACCTTGATACATGGCAGAGCAGCATTTTAAGTAGTTTTGTTTTGATTTTTGTCAGCAAACCGAGTTTGGACATAAGATTATAGTTACATTCCTTTTAGTGCTCTTAGTTGCCATACCAACTCCTTGATAGCCTTCCTTTTACTCCTTGATATAAGATTCAGGCTGCAGAGGGATACTCGTTCTTTAGAAAATGCTTGAGTTCTATATAGCAACTTAGCATGATGCTTGTGGCCATTACTCTTTTGGTATGAAGTAGATGTTGTTGGCACGGTGCATTGTGGACCTCTTCTGTATGGTCTTCTCAAGTCCATGTCTTGGGCTGGAGAGATTATTCCCCCTTTGACTACTTAAAAGTTTTAAATAAACATTTAGTCTCTGTTCAATCTAAGGCTTAAATATCGCACTTCATATTTGCGGGATTTAAGAGCCTATGGAATATGGAGCATGTAGGAGGAAAACTTTTTTTTTTTAAAGACATTGGTCTTTCCATTTTCATTATAGCCCAGCATTTGGCATAAAGTTCTGAGCATTTCCAGCGCAATGAATAGAATCTTGGGACTGGAAATGATGATTGCACTCTTTGTGGAAACGGCGAAACGCATCTTAGTGATCTGTAGAACTGGTCTTCCGCCAATTAGATTGGGGAACCATTTCTCATTGCTTTGAGGAATATATGCACAACTGACAAGGAAGATATCTTTTTTCTGCGAGTCTTGGTTATCTTTTTCTCTTCTAGATCCCCACTGGATACTTGTAGCCCCTTATGTTCCTCTTGTCATTCTGTTTCATGTAGTTCCCAACTTGTCTTCGGTGAAAGGGCCAGTAAAACTATAGATGTTCAATTTCCCTTATAAAATGGGTGATCAAAAGTTCTTTCTTTAATCTTACCAAGAGGTTTTTCTACCTCACGAGGGTTATATAGAGGGCCTATTTGGTATTTTGATATTATTTGTATCCATGATTTCGCCAATGATGAATGATTGGTTATGAGACTGCCTAAACGAAATGGAAAATAATATCTAAATTAAATAAATGAAGAGATAAGACAAAAAAAATGCATTCATTTCGTTATCTATACTGAAATGTTTATGTTTGTGCAGTAAGAATTGAATCAACTGAGTATTCCACTTTGTTAGAATCCCTTTAGGATTCTAGGAAAGGAACTGAGTTTTAGTGTATACATAGGGAAAGCCGTGTGCAGTTAGATGCTTGATGTGGGAGATGGGTGATCATGGAAGATCTGCAGGCGTGCAAATTGCTGCAGCTTAGTGATGGGCTTGTAGTTCCTGTAGAAACCTTTATAGCTTGTCAAAATGGTTTTGGATGCTTGCTAAGATGATCAAGGACCTCAATGTTGTTCCAACAACTGAGCCTGGACAGTGTGACCAACTGACCATGCAAATGTCCCATCCTTTCTTTGTGATTCCTTTCTAAAATTAGGTAGTTTGGAGCAGTGGTCTGACTCGTGGGTGTTTTTTTCTTTTCCGCTAGAAGCAATACATGGAACTTAGGCAAATAAATGGTTTTGTTTCTTCTTAGTTAATATTATTGGAGGTGGGGGGTGGCTGATGGGGAGTCTCTTTTGCTTTTATTCTTCTTATCAGAAAGACACTTCGAGAAGTTTGAACCTTTAACAGTGTTAATGCTAAAAGCTGTTGAAATATGTGACGGAATTACTTGAAGAAAACTGCTCCAACTTTTACTTCTCTCAATCTTTGTCCTTTGCTAAATTTGGGTGAGAATTGATGAGATTGAAGTTTCTTTTAAACTAAAAATGACAATATTTCTTTATATCTCCCTCCCTTTACTTAGGAACTGCCAATTAGGATTTAGGAATCACTTCATCCCATAAATTTTTGAACGGGAATCGGGGTCACCAACAGTCGTTATTTTTAGAAAATTTTGTAAAATACGTCATCTTGGGAGATGTTATCTTGACTATTGACCATGTGAAGCATGGTGAATGATGATGAACTTGTTTTTCTTCAAATCTTCTAAAATAGGGTGGCTTACAGGCAGTGCCATCGGTTACTTATGCTTGGTGGTTTTATGTATTATTTTAGATAATGTGGCTAGCAGTTTGCCTGTTTCATGAGAGGCCATTATGAACATATTTCATTACCTGAAGGAAGATGGATTTAGAATTATAGATATTTACTTTCGTTTTTGTGAGTTGCTTGATGACCAGGAAGGCATGCGCGAGAAATGTCTGTTATATTGCTTCTGTGATGATCAGGAAAGGCTTCTAGCAAGGCCTGTTCCTGTTAAAAATCCTGAAGTCACACCTTTTGAAATGTATGTTTCATCTATCGAACCAGGCATATTGGGCCTTTTGTGACTTTGCCCTATAATGTCAAGCCTTATAAATCAACTTTTGTTCGATATGGGTCAGATTTTTATGTTTTGAAGAAAAAAAAATAAAGCTCTCACAACTTAATCTTTTGGTTTTTACTATTATCTTGTTATATTCAATAATTTTTGAAGGATTATTTTTAGAAGATGAAGGAAAGCTACTTACGTTGAGATGTGGTATGCAGTTCGTTATCGTCTCTCTTTCTGGATGGGGACTGCTTTTCTTTGGAGGTTATAAATTTTTTACAAAGGGCGGCAAGAAGGAGGAGGTATTTTATTTATTTGCGGCATTTATAGCATTTTCTGCACATTAGGCATCAGATTGGAGATTTATTAATTGGTTGACATGCATGTATCCTGCAAGATCGGCAACTATTAAGAATGAGAGCGAGATTATAAGCCATCTCTTACATTGTTAAAGGAGCAGTAATTCTGCAGATTATTATCCAGCAGTACAACTTCATAGATCCTGCTATGCACGATGTCATATCAATTAAGCTTGTGCTCAGTGGGCTTGGGCTTGCGTCAAATTTTTTTGAACTCAAGCTCGAACTTGGTTCGAGCCATAGATTTGAGCACAAGCTTGGCTTGATTATGGATTACAGAATTCAAGCTCGATCTGGTTTCAAATATTTACATTTAATTATATGTTTATATGACATTTCATTTAATAGTATATCTTTGATATTCCCTCAAATGAATTATCAAACTATATTAAAAGTAATTACCAATTCATTGGCCTAGTTGTTTGATGTTAGCAATGTTTGTCCACCAAATAGAAACACTAATTAATCTCTAAAAAACCAAAACTTAGTAAAGAAAAGGACAATCTAAACGTACACGTATCACGTTATTAGCATTACAAAAGGAACATTAAAGTTTGGTTTATATAAAACAAATTAAGCCAAGCCGTGGACTCGTATAATGCACGAGCAGTTTGACTTGTGGCCAGCCTTACTCGTAGTATACATGTATGTGATATGATTTCATGCCTCTTATTATCAATCAGATTTATGTCTTGACTGTGATGGCTGAGCTCATGAGCTGTGTTGAGCGCCAGTTTATCTGTTAAACTGAAGAAGTAAAACAGATGCCTCATGAGATATCGATTATGTTCCTTACAATTTTTCGTTGACTTTGCAGAAAGCGGTGGAGGCTGCTCATTAGAATTTTAGGCTGATCCATAAACATGAAGACGTTTCTGCAATAAATTTACGGCGAGAAATTGTTCAATGAGGTGGATATCCTCTACCAATCTGTTGCTGGTTAGATGGCTCGGGAGCCAACAGATGTTTTGATATGTTTGACTTTTGACAGTTCTATTTGTTATGAAAAACTTCTGTGGCCTAAATGGCTTTCTTCTCCTTCCCCTACTTTCATTGGCCATATATTTGTGCACATATCTCCATTTCCAAATTTGTTTGTTCGGTTCAGTTCAGTTTGAGGGAAACATGAGATTCTTAGAACTGCCTCTTGATTGCTTGTTCTTCTGATTCATTTGGTTAAAGTCTTAGAACTGCCTCTTGATTGCTTGTTGTTCTGATTCATTTGGTTAAAGCGTTATTGCATTAGCGGTTTAGCTCATCAGTTTTCATAGCTGACCATCCATTGAAGCAATATACACATTACTAAAGCTCAACATTTCCATTAGCGTATAGTAAAATTAGCTTAAGAAAAGGATGTCCTCGTGACTTATTTGAGGCTCTCACAGGTAAGCAGAAACAATGTTGTGGTTCAAGCAGAAACAATGTTGTGGTTCAAGCAGAAACAACAACTAGCGTTTTGTCAAAAAAAGAAAAACAGAAACCAACCACCAGCGGATTTGTGTTAGATAAAAAGCATGAAGTTACTGCCTTTGTTAATAGAAGAAACATTGTTAATAGATGAAACAAGGCTTCTACAAATCTACAATCACAGAAGATTTTGAATTGTTATGCTAAAATTCAGGCTCCTCTGTTTCTTCCTCGTGATCTGATTCTGAAAATCTTTGGATATCAGCTTTGTCTATCTCCGGCTCACGAGTTTCTGCATCCTCCCCATCTTCAGTCTCTGCCTCTTCTTTTTCAACATTTTGTTGTTCACTATCGTTTTCATGCTTGTCAACTTCCATGCTCTGCGTCTTCTCTGGCTTTCCACTCGCTTCTTGATTTTCAGATTGATTGCTGACTATATCACCAGATTTCTGCTTCCTGTCTTCTGCACTGTTAACTTTTGGTTTTACACCACCAGAAGTATTCATTTCTGGTTTGGCATTCTCCTTGTTATCTTGCCCTCGCTTATCTTCAGAAACCATTTCGGCTGTCTGCCCTTGCCCTTCGTAAGCCTTCTTTGATTCCTCTTTCCTAGCTTGGGTATCACTTCCTGTCTCTCGAGTATGGTTTGGTTTATCAGATTGTGCTAACACTAACTGTTCTTCTACTGCGACCTCTCTTTTGGTTTCAGTTCCTGTTGCCTCATTTGGGAACTGGTTGTTTAGAGCTTCTGCTCCATTAGTCAGAGAGTATAGGCTGTGTCCCATTCTCCTGTTTCTCACAACATCTCTCCACCTCTTTCCCCTGGAGTGTCTCCTTCTCACTCGAGAACCTAAACCATGCTCTAAATCAGACCCATCTGACTTCTCCAACTTTTGTCCACCATCATGGAAGCTCGAGTATGCTTGTCCTTGTTCATGAGTCTTGCCAGACCCATCGACTGATTGCTTGCTGTCATGGCCTGTGCTAGTCTCATTTTTCGCAGTATCTGTGACATTCGACCCTTGATTACTTTGAGAATCTGTCATCTTGTTCTCTGAGTTTTCATCTGTTTTTATCAAAGTGGCTCCATTCTCAACTTTCCCTTTCGTCGGATCCTCTTGTTTAATTGTTGTTAACTCTGTTTCTGCACCTGCAGTACCACCTTCCTCGTCATTCAGCTTGTCCGATTTTTTCTCTTTCTGAGTAGTACTCTCATCTCGGCTTCCATGTTCTTCCCTTGTCGAGTTACCAGTATGATCGCTGTTTTGGTGCAATACGGTGTCAGTTTCTCTGACCTGTTGTGTGCCAAAACCCGCTGCGTTCACATTAACTGCCTTTTCTAGTAGGAGCTTTAATTCCTCAATTTCACCTTCTTGCATCTTGATTGTTTCCTTAAGAGAAGCAACCTGAGAGAGCACTTCACTGCTTGAGTTCATCCCTTGGTCTCCTGTTAGCATCTTGATCTCGTTCTTTTTCTCCTCGAGCGCAGATTCTATCACCTTCCTCTCATCTCTCAGAGATTGAACTGTGGATTCCATCTCTAAAAGCTGCCTATCTAGCTCTAACTTTTGTGATCTCAGAGAATATAATTTCGATTTCATCTCTTCAATTTTCCTCTTCGCTTCTTTGTTGAACTCTTTCTCTCTCTGCAGACAATGCAACCAGCACAGGAATGAAAACTTAAAGCATAAATAATGAACAACCACCCAGTAAGTATCCCGCCTAGGGCCGGGTCTGGGGAGGTCCAGACATATGCAGCTTTACCATTAACTAGTCGCATAGCAGAGAGGCTGTTTCCAAAAGCATAAAGAACGAACATTTCCATTTTTTATTTGCCCTAAAAAAGGCCACAAGAGTGATATTGCTGTCCATGTTAGCTGTCATGTATGTTAGATTCAGCATTCAGGCAAATTCTAGTATCAACTTTTGATTGTGAATCACTTTCTGGGAACCAAATTGCCATTTTCAGTTCTGTATCTTTTTGGTCTGTGGTTACTTTTGTATTCTTGATGAATGATGCAGATCAGAGTGACATAACTTTCCATGCAAAATTGTTCTGTAACACAAATATGACGAAGTCTAATCTAACATCACACAAAATTAATACAGAAAATTATGCATAATCCCTTTTGACCTTTTAAGTTTTGGCCTAAAAAGGGTTTTTAATGAACTGCATTAATGTTTGAAGATCACTACTGTCAGAGAGGGAGAGAGAGAGAGAGAGAGAGAGAAAGAGACCTGAAAAAGCAGGTGAAGAGTGAGAAGCTCATGATCTTTTTCTTTAACAAGTACAGTGAAAATCCGTTTCTCTCTAAGCTTATGAAGCACCATGACACCCAAAATTGCAGCACCAAAAGCCAAAAGCAGCATTAAAGCATATGGTTTCCCTCTTTGGCTGTGACCATGAGCATTACTACTACCTTTGAAAGAATTTCCCATTTTTCTCTCACTTTCTCTCTCCAGAAAATATGTTATGTGACACTCACAATCTCACACAGTACTGTTGATCTCTTCTTCACTTGTTGCTTATACATACAAAAAGGCCCTTCAAACTGCCTTTTTCTCTCTCCTTTTAGTGCTCTGTTTGGCATTGCATGATGTAGCGGAGGAATCAAGGGTTTGACATGACATGAGAGCATGGGATTTGTGCCTTTTTTTTGTTTTTCTTTAAGTTGTTTTGTTTTTGTTTCCCAAACACTTAAACTCATCAGAAACGAGACGTATCTGCTAGTGATCATAAATACGTTTGGTCATGCAAAATCTGGCGAAGACTTCGGACATTTGGTTTGTGCTTGGAAGCGTTACGGTCTGTGCGCCAATGCATGTCACTCCACTTGGATATTGACACGGCAAACCTTTTGGCTTTACCAACATTTTGCCCTCCCTACTTTTTCTTTACCTCCCTAGTTTACTTTTGTTGTTGTCCTTTAACGGTCTTTCATATTTTTTCTTTCCTCAGGCACGTGTGGGTGAATGGCGATAAATATACACTTCGGTTACGTTCAGTTTGAACTCTCGTGTTCAATAATAAACTAATAAATATATCAGACTAACTGAATAATCAATGTAAGCATAGGTTCCGTCAACGTAACACTATTAAGAGTCAACAAGTATAATTATTAAAAGTCGGCAATATTTATTTTACCAAACTATTTAGAAGTAAAGTTGGAATCACTTAACCACTAGCCTTAATGGTTTAATAGTTTCTCATAAACCAACTTGAACGAAGAGAAATTGTTGTAAATACATGTCGGTTATGGCATAAGTTCAAGTCTTGGAAGACATATGCAACTACTAGTTCTTTTTTTTTTTGAGGGGTGAAACTACTAGTTTTTAATTGGTGGGTTCGCTAGCGATACTTTTTGGAAAATGTTTTGTTGATTTAACCCACTGGATTATTGTGTTTGTATCTCTCCTATTTAGGTTCTGTTTAGTTGGGTGGAAAACTGTTTTCAACTGAAAAGTATTTTCAGCTGAAAATCATTTTCAGTGTAAAATGTATTTCCGTTAACATTTTCCTTTGTTTGGTTACAACGGAAAACATTTTTCCAGAGAAAACTTTTTTTATAAAAAATAAAATCTACTAACATAGTTGCGTCGATCTCGAAAAGTTAGGTGGATTCAAAAAAAATCACCTCAAACGCATATCGTAGTCAAAAATTATACTTATTTGAAGAAAAAAATAATATTGAGAAAGTGACCCGAAAGTTCGGCCCGAGACCCAATCAAGTCGGGTGCGAGTTTGTTTTTATGACCCGATGTCCCGACAACCAAACCCAATGGTCAAGTCCACTATTAGTGCTCCGGGGACATAGTGTCCCACAAACGGAAAACCGTTTTCCCTTCATTTTGAAGGGAAAACATTTACACCTATATAGGTGAAAATGTTTTTCTCCCTGAAAACTATTTTCCTTCTCATTGTAAACCAAACAACGGAAAATGGGAAAACTGTTTTCCAGGAAAACTGTTTTCACCCCAACCAAACGGAGCCTTAATTACTACTTTTTGAAAATAAAGGAGAGAGATGGTGAGAATAGAGAAAAGAGATAGACACAATGAATGTGTGGATTATCCACCCACTGGTTCACCATATTATTTTTCTTTTTCGGGAGGAGAGTTCACTTGCAATGTACTCGTATATCCTTATGATTTTGTGAAGTCAACTTTATTGCCTTTTCAAGTTTGGCGTAGATTGTGGCTGAAGATTGTGAAGGTCAACTTTTTTTTCTTGGGGTTCCCAACTTCCCATAATCCCATGGCGCGTAGTTTGAAGCTTGAGCTTCAAGGTAGGGAGATGTTTTTGGTCTTGTCAATTGGGCAAGAAATATCCTTGAATTGCAAGTTAAAGTCTTAAAGATAAAGCAGATAACTCTTCTTGGCCATTCCTGTAGTCTAAATGTTGCTTAGCTTGCTTTAGAAATTAAAATTCAGCTTAGCCCCCCCATTTTACAAGCAATAAATGATACGAACTCGAAAAGAACATGAAACATAATCTACCCGAAATTCGGATAGATCCAACTAATAATAAAATAATATCCAAAATAATTGTAAAAACATTAATTAAACACATATAATTATTGTTCTTGAATATTTTTAAATTAACTTGAAACTTTCATATTATTATGAAAAATTTGTCAAATACCCTTTTAAATTTACCAAAATTTGTTAAATCCCCCTAATAATCATAGTACATTCGATTTTGTCTAATACCCCTTTATATATAAACTAAAAAAAAGTTTAGTTAATACCCCTTATTGGCCAAATATGACTGATATGCCCTTGTGTGGGTCTCATGTAAGTGTTTAACTGCACTTATTTCATCCGCACCTCCTAATTACTCAATTTGAGAGTTGGTTAGCTGCACTCAAATTGGGCAAAGTAAATATGACCATATTCTCTATATAAAAAGAGAGTGCATTCAAACATACACATAATACTCTCGTGAGTCGTGAGGCAATATTGCTCCCGTCATATTTAGGCAAAAATATCGAAAAAGACAACAAGGGGAGATTAACAAGACACAATCAAATATATGAGGAATTTTGGGAAATTTCGGTAAGCTTATGAGGTTTTCGCCAAAATTTTCTTTTTATTTTTAATTTGATATGCTTTGAAACATGAATTGAAGTTGACTTGGTATGACATGATCAAAATCAATGAACCCAAACCAGACTTAACTGAAATCCGAACTATCTACACGAGATTTGAACCATAACCTGCCACCGACACAAAATCTGATTCAATCTGACCTAAATACTCTTGTAACCTAAAATACCAAACCCTTAATTGCTTGAAACTGAAATGATCCAATTCCAAAGTTGACTTCATTGCTCATTTGACAGGTCCACTTATGATCCTTTATATTTGTAAAAACTTCAAAATTAGTGCTTAGACTTGGGAATCGGAGATATTAGGTCACCTTTAAAAATATTGAGAACTCCATTTTTGACCATATTTGTATCTAGCTCAAAACTCTTGCACTCTCTTTGAGGTTGATGGACCATCCACCTAGGTGCAAGGAGTAGAGAAGACTAATTGGGGTTATGCCCAAAATTTTGGGTGTTTGGAGTTGTATCCATTTGGGTACAATTACCTCTCACAATACATTAAGTAATGTCAATAGAAGGTTCATAAATATCTTGGTCTCACGTGTATGTGAGATATATATGGTTACAACTCCTTATACCCATTATCGGTTGCCTAGGTTGGTTCACTGGAGTGTACAATTCAATCGTTGAAGTCCACCTAGCTCTGCAAATCCGTAGTCTAGGCAATAAAAATAGACCCAACCAGCAACCCAATAACTATCACTATCGGGCCAACCCTTTTAAGGCGCAACCCGGTAATGTACTTAAGAGCATTGTTATCCATGACCAATTTGTTGGTCATTGAGAAGAGAGAAAGTGCATGACCAAAGAATTTGGCAATTATCCATGACCAAAACGTGGGTCATGATGAGAGAGAGTGATGACCCAAAGTTGTTTTAGGCATTTTTTGCCCCCAAAACGACCCAAAACAATGCCTGATCATGACGGGACCCACCACGTAATTTGTTACCATTGCAACTTTGCAACGACTATAAATAAATAAATAAAAATCCAAAAAATAAAATAAAAATACCAACGGCTATATTTTTTCGAGATCTATTAAATGAGACCTATTTTAGTATAGTTTTGCACAATTTTAAAATGTGGTGGGGTAGAGTCAAAAGTAGGAGAGAGATGGTGATGACCAAAATATTTTGGTTCATGGATAAACTTGTTTTTTTGGTGATGTTCATAGTGTTGGTCATGGTGAGGTGGAGGAAGGTAGAGCTGATCATGGACGGGACGGCCCGAAAAGCCCGACCCTCCCGACCCGTAATTTGGGCGGGTATGGACAAGGTTTTTGGAAAAAAATTAAATGAGCGGACAAGGACAACACAAAATAGCCCGTGGGCGAGCCGGCCTGTTTAATATTTTTTACTTAAAAAATTGTGAGGTTTTTTGTTTGTTTGTGTGTTGTTAAGACTTATTTTGTATGAGAAAATATCAAAATCATGATTATGTGGAGTAGTACGCTTGATTTTGGAGTTGAGTTACATACTAATAATAAAATTATTTATCACAAACAAAGAAAAACTCTTAAAATTTAATTGGAAATTTTTTTTTTTTAAATCCTGTTAGCCCATGGGCAAGCCCGGCCCGTTAATAGGACGGGCCATGGCAATAATTTTGAGCTCTGATGAGCGGATAAGGGCAACAAATTTTAGGCCCGTTGGACAATTTTTTTGTCAAAAATCCATCGGTGTTTAACCCAAGCCCGTAAATAATCAGCTCTAAAAAAGGGAGAAAGTAGAAGAGAGAAGTATGAAGGATCAAAACAAGGGTCATGGATAACAATGCTCTTAGTCAATGTCCCAATTTTAAACCAGTTCCTCTTTTCCTCTTTAAGGCACTATTCTCTCATGCTCCTTACCATCACTCTCTCTCCAAGTCTCTCTCATGGACATAATCAACACTAACCTCAATCCCAAACCTCCCCACCAAAACCAATCAATCCAACAAATCTTTGACTCAACCATAACCTTAGAAAACTCCCACATCGAAGAAGGCTACACTGACGGTTACAAACAAGGCCTCTTATTGGGCCATCAAGACGGCTACAATGTGGGCCTGGAAAACGGGTTCAAATCGGGTGAGGAGCTCGGGTTCTACTGTGGGCTAGTCGAGATATGGGTCGCCACTATCCGGGTCCAACCCAATTGCTTCTCAACCCGAATCAAGAAAACCATCCAACAAATGAAGGAACTGGTTGGAAAATTACCCGTTTATGGACCCTCAAAATGAAAGCAAGGATGATATTGTTGATGGGGTTAGGTTGAAGTTTAGAGCTGTTTGTGCTACTTTGGGGTTTAAGCTTGAATATGATGGGTACCCGAATAAGAAGTCTAATTCCCATAAAGTTGATTTTTGAAGTATTACTTGCTTTATTAAAGTGTAAACTTTTTTGGGTGCTTATTAAAGTATGATTTTGTCGATTATGTTATGATTATTATCATGCTCTTATTATTGTTATTGTTCTTAAACTGGAATAATGGGTACCCAAAAAGTGTGAAACTGTGAATCTTATTAAGTTGTATTTGAGGTATAATTGCTTTTTTATGGTGTGAATTTTGATGATATTGACCAAAAAATTAAATAAATGATAACCATGTTATTATTATTATGCTGTTTTTATGATTGTGATTATTACTGTTGTTGCTGTTGTTATTTCTGTTATGTTATTATAATGCTGTTAATAGAAGTTCTAAGAAGAGTAGTTTAGTGTTAGTGTCTTAGGCTCTGTTTGATTCACCTTAATTTTACTTAAATTCAGTTCAGTTCAATCCACTTCAGTTCAGTTTATATGTAACTTTATTACTCATATAACTTTTTATTCCGAAATAATTTCATGATGAAAATTATGTCATCGGAAAGATCTCAAAGCGTATTTTCAAATGAGTCTAATATTGACTATGTTTGGACGAATTTTAAATGGTTAACGGTCAAGTTCAAAAAATCGGTTCAGATCAGTTTTATCCATGTAAATCAAACGGAACTTTAGTGACAAGCTGCGAGCTTATTTCTGATGTTGTTTCTAAATTCTAATTATACTGATTGTGCTATGTGCCAAAGAAGGAGATTTGGTTAAAGGGACAGGGGTAAAGATTGAGCCAGATGAGTGAGGGAAAGGAGGAGGATTTTGCTAAACTGTACCGGTTTTTAATGAATGCATTTCTGTCTGATTATATTACATCTAATAACACATTGCTTCCCTAGTGTGGATGGAATGTTGTGAAGAACAAGTTTAGCTTGGTTGGGAGTTCAGAGATGAAGGTTGATGTTTTATTTTGGTCATATTGATGCAAATTCTTGAGGTGACAGGTAATTAACATGTCTTGATGAACCTCTATGAGGATTTGGATTTGGATTTTGATAGTTTTGCTCCTAGGTATTTCAAAAGGCCCATCATTTTCCCATGTAAGGGAGTGATTGTATTACTTATACAATCTTATTCTTTTTGCTTTGACTTGAGTTATATAGTCCATTATATGCTAAGTATGCTGTTTCAAGCAACGTGAGGGTCATTGTAATCTTATTAAAGTAACTTTTGTTTCGGGAAAAACTTGCATATACTTTGAGTTTAAGGTACAAGATATATGTTGGGGCTTAAAAGGTCAATAGGTAAAAAATAAAAAGCAGTGCAAAGAAATCTCAAGCCCCCTCACCTGTGGAAATTAGAGCATAAAGAGGTTGGATGGAGGTGTTTTGATGATAAGGTGGAAGGATTAGAAATTTAGACTGACACATCATTGCAGACGTGTGTTTAATTGGGGTTAGTAAATGGTGATAGTGTTGACATGACATGGTATTAGAAAAGTATTTTATTATTAATATTATTATTTTCTTTGTGTGTAGCAATTTTGAGGTGTCCTGCAGAGGCTGGTTTTGTTTAATCTGCTATAGAGGCTATTCCAACTCGGAGTACAGGAAATAATGCACAATTTAATTATGCAGACATGTGCAATAAATAAGTAAGAAATTGCTTTCATATTCTTAAAACAAATCTCTGATTTGTGTGCTTTTGTCTACTTCATAAGCTGGTATGAAAGAATAATCTTCTGCTTTTTAGTTTCCTGGGTTTCTTGTGTCCTGAGAAGTTACTGTAGAAGTTTGCTTTGGCTATCTGGCGTTGTTGTGGGCTAGAGCTTCCGTGACATTTAGGGACTATTCAATGTTGGTAATACAAATATATTTTGGAAGTCATTGTTTAAGTTTAAGCTTGTGTTTTTTTTTTCTTTCTCTTTCTTGTTTTGGGTGTATGAAATGCTAGTGTCCCACATTGAAAAACCAAAAGAAGTTTTGAAGGGTTTATAATTAAAGGCCTTCCTTTATTTGTTTGAAGAACTACCCCCTATGGATTGGGCTAGAGCTGGGCTTCCCCACGCGTGCGTCGCCGTCCGGCTCGGTTCGCACGTGCGTCGCGGTGTGGTGTGGCCCATCTTTTTGGGCGAAGTTTATTCGAGAGTCCAGTTTTTATGAGACTCTTCGTTTGACGAAGTCCAATCCACGTTTATTATTTTCGTTTGAACGCTTCAAACCTGTTTGCAATTTTCCCTGATTTATCTCCTCCATTATCTCCCTTCTTGTTAATAAATATCGTTCTTTTCAGTAGTTTTGATATACACAGAAAGCTTCTTCTCTCCCAAAAAATTTCCTCTCTGGTTCTGAGCATATTTTCGAGTTCCATCTTCTGTAAACCGAGTGCACTATTTACAGAGGTGCTGTGTAACCTTGGGGAGCGACGTCTATACTGATTTGCTAGATTCTTTTTAAATAGTATTTTTAAAATATCATCTTATTATAAGTTCTATAATAATTATGAAATCATAAATATTCATGGTCAAAGTAGGGTCTTGGAGACCATAAAAAGTCCAATGTAAAGATAAACTTTGGACAGAGGGAGTATGTCCTAAAATTTTGATAACCAGCGCGGTAGATTTGATGGAGCAAACCAGAACATTTCATCAAATAATCCCGGATAAGTGAACCAATATTGAATACTTCATTTGTTTTGTTGAGCTGAATTGGGAAAATTCTGGGTGAATTTTGATCATTTTGAATTTTTGAGCATCTGTGAAAATATGCTTCGTAAATTTCGAATTATATTGAGCAGTCTACACATTTAGCATTGCCAATGATTGAACGTAAGAATTTATTTTCATTTTCTGGGGTTGCAAAATTTCACTCTTTTTTAAGGTTTTTCCTCATGGCATTCCATTATACAATAATTTTTGTGTGAGACCAACTCACATAAATAATTTTTTATGTTCAATATAGCATGTTTTAAATCCTATAAGGTAAAGGTATTTGTTACGAGATCTGCGAGATTTCAGGCGTGACTTATGTTCAAGGTCTGCGGTACACTTTGTACAGCAAGAACAAGCAATCAAGGGTTCATGGTTATGCAATTCCTCCCATAGAGCCGTGAGTTTTCCGTAGTAAGAAGCAACTGACATGGATTTGGTTTGCTTACAGTCAGAGATGGCCGCCTTTAATTGCTGTATGCGTGGTCCATTCATAAGAGCAAATCGCTCCTTAAGTGCCTCCCATAGACGCATGACGTCTTTATATTTGGACAATGTACTTTTCACTTCTGCTGTGATGGTATTCATAATCCAAGATATCAACATGGCTTGAATTGTATTCCAGTCATCTTGTGTGCAAGGAGGTGTTGGAGATACAATCGTACCATCTAAAAATCCGAACTTTCTTCGAGCTTGAAGGGCGGTTTCAATTTCACCAGCCCAATCATCATAATTTTCGCCATTAAATCTGGCTGCAGTAACAAAATCACCAGATCGATCTTGAGGACCTAGGAAATAAGGGGATTTTGAGTCAATTTTTGGTGGTGGATCTTCCACAGCCATTGTTTAGGGTTTAAGGTTTTTGTGTTTTTGTTTAGGGTTTGTTTAGGGTTTGTTTAAGGATCTTTCATGCTCTGATACCATGACAAGATTGAGGCAGAAAAGTTGATTTCTGTATTGATTATCACGGAATATATATACAGCCCTAGGTTAACTATACATATCTTTTAATATATGGAAACAATCCTAAACGAAATCAAACTCTATGATAACTTGCCATAAATAGGTGGAACTGAACTTTCCATAAGTCACGCCTGAAATCTCGCAGATCTCGTAACAGTGACTTATCTTTAAATGGATGGTGTGATTCGGATTGGGCTGCCTACCCCCTCACACGGCGATCCTTAACGGGTTGGCTGGTATTCCTTGGTCAATCACCTATCTCATGGAAAACAAAGAAGCAAACTACTGTCTCAAAGTCTTCCGCTGAAGCAGAATATCGCTCCATGGCTGCCATCACATGTGAGCTCAAGTGGTTGAAAGGTTTGTTATTAAGCTTGGGTGTTCATCATCCCAAAGCTATACCATTGTTTTGTGATAGTCAATCGATTTTACATATTGCCCGCAATCCTGTTTATCATGAACGCACGAAGCATATTGAAGTTGATTGTCACTTTGTTCGTGATGCTATTACCGAAGGACTGATTGCCCCTTCGTATGTCCCTACGACAGTGCAATTGGCTGATTTATTTACAAAAGCTCTAGGCAGGAAGCAGTTTGATCTATTACTCAGCAAGTTGGGCATCGTGAACCTCCATGCTCCAACTTGAGGAGGGGTGTTACGAGATCTGCGAGATTTCAGGCGTGACTTATGGAAAGTTAGGTCCGCCTATTTATGACAAGTTATCATAGAGTTTGATTTCGTTTAGGATTGTTTCCATATATTAACCTAGGGCTGTATATATATTCCGTGATAATCAATACAGAAATCAACTTTTCTGCCTCAATCTTGTCAGTATTCTTTTCGAAAAAGCACTAATTCTTTGAGACCACTCACAAAAAAAATGGCGTCACTATTCAGAAATGTATGTGTCATATATTAGGACTCTTGAGCCTTATTCTATTAAAAAGTGGCCATTATCTCCTTCAAAAAATAAACAAAGTGGCCATTGTCTTACCAAAAGTTATGATAAGACCTTCTTAAAGAAAATTTATGTTTTTTCTATTATTATTTATCATTGCACTAGTTTATGATAATATTAAAAATTCATGTACATTTCTATATGAGTAAATCTTGTAAAAGACTAACTCATCAAAAATGGGGTCATCACCATTTAGAATCGAAGGGGTTACTCATTCTGAACAGCGATTCTTTTTTACTAGAAAATGACCTCGTCTCATCAAAAGTTACGATAAAACGGCCTCAAACAAGTTATTCTGTTTCTGCTTTCTATATAGTATGTGCCCAAAAAAGAATATATGAGAGGGATATGAAGACAGATGAGCAAAGCAAAGGAGGCTTAATTTGTATCAGCAATAATTGTACTCCAATCCTAATAACCGTGGTCGAATGGCAGGAGAGATTGACGGGAAGGTAGATGAAGACAGAGAAAAGAAAACAAACGTAGTGATGAGGGAGATGGTGAATTAGACATGGAGTGGGGAAGGGGAGTTTGAGAATGACAGAGAGAGTTATTGATGTTTTTTCAATTTGATTTTGTCAAGAGAGTTATTGATCTTTGAAATTGACAGAAAAGGAAATCACAAAAAGCTGACGAGGTAATAAAGTTTTTTTGGATTTTTGAAATTAGATAAAAAGGGTTTCAAAGCAACCAAAGATTAATATAAAACTCCTTCAACTCCACACTTAGGCTATGTTTGGTTGAGTGAAAAATCGTTTTTATTTTTAGTGTAAAATGTATTTCCGTTTACATTTTTCGTTGTTTGTTACCATGGAAAACATTTCTTAAAAAATAAAAAAAATTCTAAAAAAATAAAATCAGCTAACATAATTTCATAAATCTCGATGGATTAAAAAAATATACCTCAAACGCATATCGAAGGCAAAAATTATACTTAATTGAAGGGAAAAAATATTGAGAAAGTGGTCCGAAAGTCCGGCGGAGACACGATCAAGTCGGGTTCAGGTTTAATTTTATGACCCAAAGTTCCGACAACCACACTCGATGATCAGGTTCACTATTGGTGCTCCAGGGATATAGTGTCCGGCCAATAAAAAACAATTTTCCCTTTTTTGTGAAGGGAAAGCATTTTCACTCATATAGATTGCCTTCTTATGATAAACCAAACAATTATAAATAGGAAAAATATTTCTCAGAAAAATTGTTTTCACCCAATCAAATAAAACCTTCAAAAAAAATCCTTAAACTCCTAAATGATGCAAACCACCCAAAAAAAAAATTCCTCGTATGCTTACGGTTTCTCATCATCAACCTTTTTGAAACAATTTAATAGGAGTATAGGAGTATGCTTGGCGTAATTTTTTGTTTTACTAGGTAAAATAATAATGGCATTCACGAATCACAATGCATAAGACTCTTAAAACTTATAAGACTTGACACATTAGATTTTCACTAATTTTTTAGTTTTTAAGACAAACTCTTCAGATTTGTTACTCCAATACTTAAAAGACTCTTCAAATTTTGATACATCAGCATTTCACTCACTTTATTTTGTCAGCATACCCTATCATAATACTCTCAGAAACAAGACTTTAAAGATTAACAATAAGGATGCCCTAAAATCATTAAAAGTTGCTATAAATAATAAAAAAAATAGTTATTTTACTAGATAAAATTGAAAGCTTATACGAGCAAGTTCTCACTAAATATAATTGAAACACTTTAGATATCATGGCGATAAATCGTTACTTTTGATTGAACTTCCAAATTTGACTGACCACTTTCAACAAGCTAGTGTAGATTACTATTGTAACTTATATCATCAACTGATGAAAGAGATAAATAGATTACAAAATATCACTTAGAACTGTCAAAATCTGATTCAATAAGTGAAATCTCAATCAATGTTTTGGTCCTAACATGCATGGTTTGTCCGGAAATAACCCGGCCAGTAAAAGTAACAATATAAGAATGATTTTGATTTTGACCCCAAAAATTAACCAATCTATCATTTGACAGTTCTACTTCTAGTGGACTTTTCTTTTGTCATAGGAGTATTTATTATTGATAAAATACCATCCACAAGCCACATTGCTAACAATTATTCGTCTCTTATAGACCACACTTGCTTTTTTCAAGTCTTACTTTATTGGTAGGGGTTGGGAGTGACAACTAATTTGATAGATACACTGAACAAAAAGATAACTATATCAAATATCAGAGCAGGTAACCCAATCAGTTTGCTTTCTTCCTGATTCTTGTTCCATTTACTTGTCTACTCTGCTGTCCTACATTAACGTCTTAACGACTTGTCTTCTTAAAATGATATGCATTTGCCCGCCAGGCATAAGGCGCAATGACAAAGAGCGGATCTAGAAAGGTAATATCAAGATCGCCAACAGAAATTTTGAATTTAATTCTTGACTGTTGCGTTACTCATTTCGTGATTAACCTCCTCCATGAGAATTATTCAAGGTAGAGTTTATGGGGACGCCCAGAGAAAACTTAATCCTTTTTTGTTATTTTAAACCATATGCATTTTTGGACCACACGCACAAACACTATAATCCAATGCAATTTACAGCGTGTTTCTACTCAATTATACATACAAAAGAACAAATGAGAAGGAATGTAATAAGAAAACACATGCAACTCTTGTTTAATGAAAACGAGCCTACCTTCTCCCGATCCTTATGCATGGACATATATGTTCACGAAGAGACATCGAAGCCATCGAACGAAGCTGTCAAATCGTATTACCTAACTAACCATTTAACTAATTAATCCTCCAGTAACTAACCATTTAACTAATCACCTAGTTAGTACTAAAATAGTGTAAAGCACTATAAGACAGCACATGTTAGTTAGCGTAAGTAGCGACGTCGTAAGACTTCACACTTCTATATATAGTTCCTTTGTTATGTTTCCCATAACACAGTGAGCTATCTGAGCTAGAAAGAAAGAAAGAAAAAGGTATAGAACTTGAGATTTTTTTCTTTTCGAAAGTTCGATTTTTCGACAATGAAAATGGGTTATGTAGGGATAATGTTGTTAGGAATAATAGGATTTATGAGCTTAGCTGAGGCACAATTGAAGATTGGTTATTACAGTGAAAGTTGCCCAAGAGCTGAAGAAATTGTGAAAGATTTTGTCCACCAACATATACCATTTGCTCCATCATTGGCTGCTCCCCTTCTTAGAATGCAGTTCCATGATTGCTTTGTCAGGGTTAGTTATTGGATTCTTTTTGCTTTATTCTCTGTTTCCTCTGCTTTTTTCTGTTGTGTAAGTGTAATTCTGTCTTTTTACTACTGTAACTAAACTGAATCCTTTTTTGTTTTGACACTGATCACCAGGGTTGCGACGGGTCAGTACTGTTGAACTCAACCAAAGCTGGAAGCCAGACCGAAAAGCTGGCTAACCCGAATCTAACACTCAGAGGGTTTGGCTTCATTGATGGTGTTAAGAGCGTACTTGAAGAAGAATGTCCTGGTGTTGTATCTTGTGCAGATATCATTGCTTTGGTTGCTAAAGATGCTGTTGTTGCCATTGTAAGCATTCAGATTTCGCGAACCTGATGAAACTGTTGTTTTTTTTTATATTTTCGCTTGTTTGGTTTGTAATTTTGTGTGATTGTTCGAGAATTATTACTAAGGTCAGTTTCGTGTGGTGATGACAGGGAGGTCCGACTTGGCCTGTGTGGACAGGTCGACGAGATGGAACTATCTCAAACACCACTGAAGCACTGCTAAATATCCCACCACCAAACAGCACCTTCAACTCACTTCAGGCCAGTTTTTCCAGCAAGGGACTTGATTTGAAGGACTTGGTTTTGCTTTCTGGTATGTTAAGCACCATATTTCGTTTTTCTTCATTGTCACACTATACGACAACACAACACGTACACGACTTTCCTTCAGATTCATAACCATTCGGTTACTGTCATAAGCTGGCCAGTTTCAAAATACGCACCAAAAGTCTATTTCAAAATCATATAACCCATGTCATTGTACCACCAACGTTGGTGCTTAATTAATAACCATTAGGTTACTGTCATAAGCTACTTTGGTGGAGAGCAACATAACAATAATTGATTTTTGACCTGTTTCAGGAGCTCATACAATTGGAATAGCACACTGTCCATCATTATCTAACAGGCTATACAATTACACCGGTAAGGGAGACGAGGACCCATCTCTAGACAGCGAGTATGCAGCCAACCTCAAGGCAAGAAAATGCACTACACCAAACGACAACACGACCATCCTCGAAATGGACCCTGGAAGCTTTAGGACTTTCGATCTCGACTACTACAGGAATCTGTTGAAAAGGCGCGGTCTATTCGAGTCTGATGCTGCCTTGACAAAAAGTGCTACCACTAAGGCCTATGTCACCCAACTACTAAATGGCCCATTGGAGACTTTCTTTACTGAGTTTGGACAAGCAATGGTGAACATGGGTAATGTTGGTGTTCTGACTGGGTCAGCTGGTGAGATCAGGAAGCATTGTGCATTTGTGAACTAAACATAAACACGACTTTTGCAGATTAAGTGTTCTTTCTTCGTTTTTCTTTTTTTTTTTTTTTTGCGCCTTTTGCCGCCTTTGGGAATTTGAATGTCTGTGTGTGCAAGTGATTCTCAATTGGTATGTGAATAATTGATGGGGCCATAAGTGTTTATTATGCTCTCGTCTTTTGTACCCTCGATCAGTTTGAGAATAAATAAAAATTTTGCGTGTTATTAGCAATGATCTACAAGTTGTATCTATTTGTTCCCTTTTCTTCTGCTTTTGGTATAATCCAGTGAGAATTGTACATTCTGGTCTTTAAATTATCTTTCCTTTACTCACTAATCAGTATCAAGTTGTTACCTTTAGAATAAACCAGTTAGATTTGTACCTTTTGTTCCTTAATTCTCGTTGGATTATGTGCTCAAAAGACATATTAGGTGATCTAAGACCTGCCCCCATAAGCTTCATGATCTTTTGACTTGAGTTTGAAGGAAGTCAAGCAACCAATCATCAAGTGTCAATATTAACAGTTTAAAGTAATTGTCACAGAGCATATATATAACAAAAACAATAGCAGTATAAAGTTGAGTCTAGTAAGACAAGTTTCAAATCTTATAGATATAGCTGTCACCTAGTTTGGAGACTAAAATCTGTAGCAAGTACTCAAGGGTTAGGTCCAAAACTTGTATACACTGGTAATCTATGTTTCTCATACTAGGGAATTGGAGGATCGGGTACAGGTTCGGGTGAGTAACCGAGGATCGGATCATCAGACCATCCTTTTTAAAGGATTTTTCCTTGTTTTGTTACTAATTTGAAGTGTCCTAGCATCATATAGAATCCTAGTGTCTGAGTATCCGACACTTGTACTTCTGTTCAAATGAAAAGTCCGAGGTGCGAGAATCATAGCTAGTAATATGTGAGGCCACAACTCAATCTATGTCGTGCCAGTGATATTGCGATATGATCAAAATCCTACAAACTGGATGTAAGAACACATATCACTAACTACTATCAGAATTCTGAAGCAAGTATTCAGGTATAAAGCGTATACATTACGCCTAAGATCACCGAAATGCTTCATTGATTCCTAATTTCAAATATTGTTTTGAGCTGTGAATAACATTGGTGAAGTACCGAGTTTATATTTGAGACCTAAAAGCCTAAATAGAGTAGAATGATCAGCACTGAGGTGACTACTTAGGTGCCAATCTATGGGAACATGATCATAAACCCCTGCCCTTTTTCTGTGAAGGCTCAATCTCACAAAATGTAATACTCCATACTTATGTAAGGTAACTAGTTTCTTACTTAGTCCCAAACAGAACTGTTTACATCACAGACTTAGGCGAACGCAGTCGTTGCAGCAAGTGTCAATGAAAGATGCAACTCAATGAGAGAAACTGCACTAAGATAACATCCTAAAATAGACAATCAAATCTCTAAGTGTTTCTTGGCTACCTACAGAGTCACAGTCATGCTCTTATTGTTAACTCAAAGCATATAGCTTTACAAATATCATTGTATTATCAAACAACCACAAAGTGTAATGTTTGCAAACTGAATACTGAGTCACTGACCAGTACTAGTCTGAAGGACTTTTCTTTTCCACCGCGGTGAAAAGCACTCGTAAGACAAGGCCATAAGTCATTTTACAGTATGTATCAAACAGATAGAATAAAGATATCATCTGCAAACAAAGCAACAACAGTTTTACATCCTGGCTTTCACAAGATCAGACCCATTCAAAACATTAAGGCCTAGATTTCACGCTTCAATAATGGCTTATGGCCATGTTCTATAGTAAAACACAGAGTTGAAGCCATCAACTTCAAGCACTTTTATCTTCTGCAATAAGATAAAGGCCTTGTTTAGAGGGCAGCTTTTTGGACAATCTGGATTGTTGGAGAAATTGACAATCCAACAAGTCAAAATTTGTTGTTTGGTTGCCAGCTTTTTCATTGGCTTTTTGGACCGAACAAGCTGACTTACAAAAAGCTGGGAGGGGGTAGCTTTTTAGGTCAGCTTGTTGGATTATTAGTCATTTTACTTCTAATAAGCTTTCAATAACCAGCTCATCAGTTTACCAAACATCTATCTACAATCAGATAGTCAAACCAGCTAACACAACCATCTAATAAGAACCAGCAAATAGAACCAGCTACCAGCTGGTTGCCAAACAAGGCCAAAGTCCTCTAAAATTTGCAGCTGAGGATTGAACAACTCCTGATGTCACGATTTCCAGTCAAATTAAATCTCAGGTGCAGTAAGTATGCAAATGGATTTTGTTAAGCATATTGTCGATCGCTTTGTTAACAGCCTGCAAATTGTCCTCTTTTTTTCTGTCATTCTGAGTATACAAGGAGAGAACTTTATTCTGAGCATTTTTGGGAGTCAGGCTTATTAGATTGTTGTTCACCTCTAGCTGTTAAATATGGCCACCAGGCTGCTTTTTGTATTGGCTTTGGTGTTTCCAAGAGTGCAAGAATAAGAAGAATATGTTCTTGAGTGTAGAGGGATTAAGTTTTATTTGGCTACTTTTGGTCAAGGAAAAAACATTCGTAGAGCAAAATAGACGAGAAATGATTGGTCTCGGACCATGTAATAATCTCTCCCAAAAGAGCCTACCACATACGACAGAAAAATAAGATGACCTGGAAACAACATACCAGTATTCTGTAATCTGTACTTCTTCATATGAGTATGGTTGATAGATTGGTTGTTTACTCCTTTTTTTTTTCTTTTTGGAAAATGATTAAATTTCATTTCATCTCCCAAAAGGACACCAATGTGATGCCCTCCGGATAATCTGTACAACTAAGTAGCAACATGGTATCCTGGTATCCTAACAAACTATCCACAAAATATACAAATTAAGGAACTAAGGACAAGGGGGTCAATAGACAGATCTACATCAGAATTCTTATCAAAACTGCAAAATAATCTAGCACAAACCCAATTTAGAATTTGCCTCAAGATCACTAGCACCGTTCTTCGTGTATCCCCAAAAAGTCTCATGTTGCGTTCCCGCCAGATTTCATAGACACAAGCAGCCAGAGCTGATCTCTTTAGTCGTCGTTGTGTCCCTACTTTACCACGTACAAACTTCTTGAACCATTTGTACTCATTTTTTTACAGTAAACTGCATTCGAGAAATTCCACACCAATTCAGAACAGTAGACCAGATTTGAGAAGAAAAAACACACTAGAAGACCAGATGGTTGTTTGATTCAAGAGCTTTCTCACACAAGCAGCACGTGTTTACCAAGTGTAACCCTCTACGCTGTAGGTTCTCTACACTGTACTGCAAGCCATAAGATTACTCTATGACGAGGAGCCGACATAGGTTCCCAAACAGTGCGAGCGAGCCCATTTGCAAGCAGGCTTATGTGTATGCAGATTATCATAGGCTTTCTACAGCATGAATTTACCACTACTCTCCCATTGTTGCACAAGAGCAGCAGCTCCCACACTTCCACACCTCTCAATTAATTTATGTTTCAGTTGAATAAGACCCTTCCAGATGAATGAATCATTTAGCTTGCTTTCAATAACCCAAAGAGAGGGTTGCTCAAATTCAAGTTTCCAGACCCAACTAGCTGTTTACTCATTAAGGGGCCGTTTGGTTGGGGGTAATGATTAAGGGGGTAATGGAATGGTTTTTTAGGCTAAAATGGGAGGTATGTGAGGTAGTGGGGTTAGATTTTGTGAGAAGGAGAGTAATGATTCCCCATTTGAGGGATAATTGAAACCCACCTCCCCATAGGGTAATATATTCCCCCATTTTCCTTCCTTTTCTCCATTACCCCCCTTAATCATTACCCCTCATCATCACTTCACATTACTATTTTAGCCTACAAATCCATTACATTACCCCCTTAATCATTACCCCCAACCAAACGGCCCCTAAAAGTATGGTTGACAGAATAACCTATTTTTAGTTTCTTAAAGGAGTGCGTACATATCATCAACAATGCGGTCAACCCCATGGTCTGGTGCCGCTATCACTGATATATGGGGAAGTTGTTTCAAATTCAAACCCTTTTAGCTAGTGTGGAACTTGATTAATCATAACACTAACACCTATGTGATCTCAAATTTGTGCTTCATTTGGCTAAAAGATCTCAAATCTTTCACTTACGACTTTCACCCTGGTTTACCAAATAGCTTATCAGATTATTTTCAACTTTCAATTCCAGAAACAGTTAAACTTAGAATGCTAGTTATACAAGCTTTTAATTTCAGATAGCAACAGAGCTACGTAATTTGTAACCATTTCATAAAAAATTTAGCAATTTTCTGCTGACTTTTTACCATATTCTGACTTTTCAGCTAATAAAACATTTAGTTATGCCAAACATACCAAGAAGAGATTTTGATTTGAACCAAATTAGTGTATAAATATTTTGAATTTGGATTAGTTTGATTTGAAACCTTACAAAGTTGTGGTTAAGAACACAAACAGCAACTCAATATGTTATATTTGGACCAAATAATGATTCAAGAATATTAATTCAACTTAGAATTTCAAGGCTGCACCAAACGATTAATAGAAAACGAAATTTGTAGCTTGTAGCGTAATGAAGAATAATCCAAAAGGAAAAGATCATTAGTTAACCACAGAAGATCAATTTTGATAAGTCGGAGGCCTCTTTCAGTAAGGGAGTCAACACAGAAACAAGAGAGGAGTTAAGGGCTATTCTTAATATGAAAGTTGTGGATAAACATGATAAATACTTGGGATTGCCTACCATTATTGGGCGATCTAAGAGTGTTATTTTTGCATCCGTGAAAGATCGGGCTTGGAAGAAATTACAGGGTTGGAAAGAGAAATTATTATCGCGTGCAAGGAAGGAGGTACTGATCAAAGCGGTGATACAAGCCATTCCAACTTATGTCATGGGTATTTTCAAGCTCCCTCTAGCTATTGTACAACAGATACACTCTTTGTGTGCTCGTTTTTGGTGGGGCCAACGTGGCACAGAACGGAAGATGCACTGGAAAAGTTGGGATGTTCTATGTAATCCAAAGTGTGTGGGTGGGATGGGATTTCGAGATTTGAATGTTTTTAATGATGCTCTCCTAGCTAAGCAGGTATGGTGCCTACTTCACCATGAAAATTCTCTTTGTGGGCGTGTACTGAAAGCAAAATATTTTCCAAAATGTGGGGTGCTTGACTCTTCATTAGGACCACGACCTAGCTACTCGTGGCGTAGTATATGGAGCTCAAAGGGTCTACTTAAGGATGGGCTGTTGTGGCGTGTTGGCAACGGAAGCAACATTCGCATTTGGGATGACCCATGGTTGGCAGGAGATTCGAGTATGTTTGCATGCACTCCTAAGCCCGTGGATGCCGGAGTGGAACTTGTTTCTGATTTGATTAACGCTGATTCCCGCCATTGGGATATGGATGTCATCAAGCGGGTCTTCAATGATCGTGATCAACGCTTACATCTGGCTATCCCAATTAGCGAGTACCCTTCGATCAAAGGATATTTTGAGATGGGCTTTTTCTAGAGACGGTGAGTATACTGTAAATTCTGCTTATCGCCTTGGAAAGTCTGTCAATTTTGACTTGGTGAAGGCATACTGGCCTCAAATTTGGGAAGCAAATCTCCCTCCAAAAGTGCGACATTTTTTGTGGAAAGCATCATCAAGTATTCTCCCCACAAAGTCAGTCCTCAAAGATAGACATATAATTGATGATGACATCTGCTCGAGGTGCAACCAGGAGAGTGAGACTCCTTTTCATGCTGTTTTCGACTGTCCACAAGTGAGGCCGATTTGGGAGGATAGCCGTTGTTCAGTTGCTCTTGATCGGAGGGATGCAAACAGCTTTGCAGAGCTCATATTTTTTTGGCGCGAGAACCTCGATGAACTGCAGTGGCAAACAGCATGTTTTATTGCTTGGGGAGTTTGGTTCTGTCGAAATTTTTGGCTCTTCCAAGCACAGATGACACCCTCACAAATCATCCTTGAGCGTGCGTACCGCCAGCTAGATGCCCACAACTCCATCACTGAGAAGCGCAAGTCCGTTCATGTCCTCCATGGTCCTTGCGGTGGCTCTATTTGGGCTTCTCCTCCGCCCGATGTGATTAAAATCAATGTTGATGCTCATGTTAATGAGGAGGGTTGGATTGGTGTGGGAGCTGTTGCTAGAAATCATACAGGTGCTGTGGTGTTTGCATCGACTAGCAGGAGTGAAGCTCTCTGGTCTCCTTTGATTGCTGAGTGTAAGGCTGCCATATTTGGCCTTAAAACAACAATGAAGCTTGGCTACAACAAGGTCCATCTAGAGTCTGATAGCTTACAACTCATTTCTCGTCTTGTCTCTAGTTCTTTTCCCTTAGATGAAGTTGGTCTAATTTTAAATGATATTGTTAGTTTGTGCTCGTTTTTCATTTCCGTAGTTTGGAGCCCATGTCAAAAGGGATGGGAATACTGTTGCCCATCACCTTGCTAGAGTCTGTCTGCTTGAAGGTGAGAAGGTCTGGGTCCACTGTTTTCCGGAGTCTGTCTCTCCGTATGTACTGATGGACAAGTTATCAATACAAAACCTTCGAAGCTTTGACCTCCAAAAAAAAAAAAAAAAAAAGAGTTAACCACAACGTTCAAAACAGTTTATCATTGAAACAAAATATTATTATTTTCATTATTTTTAATTATATTTAAATATACCCCACAAGTTACTTATTCAAGTAATGCGACCGTCAGTTTTGCAACGTGTCCAGATGTCTTCGAATTTAGTCAATGTTGTCGGTAGTCTTTCTTGTTGTTTTTTGTCTTTAAAATCGATGTTCTTCAGGGTGGTAATCGTGAAAAGGTCATGACAGTACCTCCTCATACTTATCAAATGAGCATAAGAATCTTCAGTCACGGTTTTCCCGTCGCCAAAAATGTAACTATATATCTCAGTTTGAGAAGTAACAATTAACTTATTTCCGCAATCAACTAACAAAGGATTATTAAGGCGGAGAGAACTAGGACTTGGGGCACTTGCCAATTGAATTAGAGTGCGTGGTGTTGCGGTTCCAAATGTAATTAGTAGCACAACAAACAATATGACATACAGGTTGATGATAAAAAATTCTTTGTTTCCATAATGTCTATGAATTTTATTTTCTTTTGAAATCACACGATTTTGATTGTGGGAAGAAAATAAAAGGTAGTTAAGTGAATAAATTGATGCTAAATGTTGTCTCAATTTATAGAGCAAATGTTTTGAGAGAAAAAACAAACAAAACGTATACTTAGAAGTTTGAAATAGAATAACTTCACTTAACATTTATTTTGTCAAAATTGAAACACAATTTAAGAACGATGTTATTTATTTATTTTACACTAGTAAATGATTATGGATAACATTTCGAGTTAAAATTTTCTTATTCGCATTACCTTTATTGTTTTTTTTAATAGGTAAGAAAGTTGGATTCTTTAGCCAATTACATGGGGATAAAGGTCTATAACAACAAATACCATCCTCAATCCAAGATTTAGGGCAATGTGACTGGAACTCCCAACCTAAATGTTGGATGGGTGAGAGGCTAAGAGCTCTACCACGCACTTTAACTCCCCTTTTCGCTCCGCGTTACCTTTTTTTTTGAGCTCGCTCCGCGTTACCTTTAATTTAAAAAATTGATCACTACGTTAGTTAAATCTAAATAAAGGGTGTCTAGCTAAAGTTACTAATCCCATATTACAGTATAAACAAAGATAAATATATGGGTCAAATAAGAGAGAGAAATGTAGAGAGAGAAAGTCTCGTTTTCTTCACGCTAGCTTCCTAACCGCTTCCATTGTTAGTCAAGCTTCCTCAAAAATCTCTGTTGATTTTGGGTTTTCTCTCTGTTTCTTCTCAAATTCAATCTTGTTGTTCCTTTTGATGCGTTTTGAGCTCGGTTCTGGCTATAATGGCGGAAATGGGTACAGGCTCGTTTGCGGATGCTCTGCATCGCAACCGACATAAGGATGCAGATATGCAACTCCAATTTGTGCCCCCATCTGATCCTGATGTTTCTGTTGTAAGTTTTGGTGAATCTGATTGGAATGAGGGTTATAGTCAGTGGCAATTTTCTCTTGTGGGTTACGTTTTGCAATTGAAACCTACTGAACAAGCCATTAAAGGGTATGTTAATGCTCAATGGAAGGATTGTGGTGATATTGATGTGCATTTGATTGAACCTGGGATTTTTCTTTTTCGATTTTCCACTGAGGATTATATGATGAAGGTGTTTAAACATGGTCATTGGTATTTTAATAATCGTCCCCTCATTTTGAAATTATGGTCAATTGAAATGGATATTAGGTCTATGGATGTTGCTGTTGTTCCAATCTGGGTCAAATTACCCCTTTTGAAGTATAATCTTTTGACTGTTCAGGGTTTGAGTATGATTGGGAGTGCATTGGGTAAACCCTTATACACGGATGGTATTACTGCAGCTAAGTCTAAACTTGAATATGCTAGACTTTGTGTGGAAATTAATGTGAAGGCTAAGCCAAAAAGCCTTACATTATGTGATCCGTTGGGTAAGATAAATATATGGTTCCGGAGTTTACAAGTGAAATTAATTAGAATGAAACTTATGCACTTTTTTCCACTGGAATCTTAACAATTAGTTCTATAAAAGTTCGTACACATCCGACCATGACTCAGTTAAAACAAGAAATTCAAATTGAGCATTATCAAAATGAAAACACACAGTCTATGTCCAAAATGCCCAATTTGTTGTCCTATTAAACGCAAAACTTAATTTAATCTATTTTAAATGAGTCTTTCACACCGCAATCTTATCGGATGTTTTACATGTCAAAATTTTATAACCAAATTTGTGTTCTATTAATTAGAGTTGTAATCACAAATCTAATCATTATTGTCTCGCAAATTAGTGGCGCTAAAACCGTTTTGGATAGCTATTTTTCTGCCTAAGAAAAAAAGTATCCAACAAACTTAGTTAGTGTCTTAGTGTTTAAGGCGACCATCAGTGACCCTGATTTTATCTAAAAAAGGATAACAATCCATAAAAGTAGGCGGGTTATACAACAAAGAGGTAGTCCGCCTAACTTTTCATGCATAAAGTGCTAGTCGATCTGCCGCTTGATTTGCTTCACGGTAGATATGTACAAGAGTAACAGATCACCGTTGTTCAAATAAGTGCCTGCAATCAAGAATTAAAGCATGGTAAGTGCAAGGTAGTGAAATTTACTAATTATCATATTGATCGCAAGTAAGGAATCTGACTGTATTTCTATAGATTGTAACAGTAAAGTCCATGCAATACTTAAGGCCTGGTGGATGGCAAGAAGTTCCATATGGGTATTCGTAGAATGTTTTCTATAGAGTATGAAGGAAAAATGTCATTTTCCTTGTGGACTTTTAAATACGCCGGCGCCCCACTTTCCCCTGGATTAGGAGAAGCATTTCCATCCACGTTAATGATATAATTCGAATAGGAAGAGGCTTGCCAGTGAAATGTGATGTATGTTTGTGTTCGTTATGTGGTGGAAATCGGGCCAAGGTACTAGAATTCTTGAATTTATTGGCTGTGAAGTTTGGTTAAATAGCTATTGGCTAGTTGTAGACACCAAAAATTATGTCTATGTTTAGTCCCCTAAAAATCCGATGATGAAAGGATTGGATTTTGCTCAAACTTGGGTTGCGAGAATAATTGCTCTGATGATTAGCTCAGTATATTTGGATTAACTAGTGGAAGCATTTTGTACTGGTGATCCAAACCAATTAGACTCAATTCATTTGGAGTGTGAAACAAAGAGATATGCCTCTTTGAGCCCAAGAGCCCGAAAGGGAACCCAAACCCTTGAGTCAACCCTTGGTCAACAAGGGAGCTCAGTCAAACCCGCATGGACCCCACGGAATAGCCTCCCTCGCGTGAAAAGTCAGTCAGGCGCCTGTTTGAGCACATCGCTCCAGGTCCAAGCGATCGCGCTTGATTTTAAGAAGTCGCCGCTGGGACAAGCGGCTATGCCGTTAGCCAAGTGGCTTGACCGCTTGTCCTAGCGGTTCAACCGCTCGGCTTGGCCCAATAGCCGTCGAGACCCTTTTTCGCGTACAGCAATTTCTTGGCCCATTCAATTTCCGTGCCAAACCCTGGCAGCTGATAGCCCCGCAAGTATACGGGTTTATCGAAGTAATAAAATTATCGTCTCCCAAGAGGAGCAAGGGTATTTCGATTACCAAAATCTCTAGAATTGGGAAAGCTAAGCTAATTGGGTAAATTTGATGGTGATTTAATTTAATAAAACCTAAAACTAAAGCTAGATTAATTAACTAAGATGAGGGGAAAGAGCAATCACAATTATAAGAATCAAGAGTTAAAGCTAGAGTTGGGGGTTCACCCGACCAATTGGGAGCATGCAATCAAATGGGTAGTGCAAGGGGACGATTATAACTCAAGTAACATAAGGCCTCTTTCAAGGTCCAGAGGAAGCACCTAACTCAAACTAACCACCTATTTTCATGGGATTAGATTCAAAATAGGTCCATTAAGTCCAAACTAATCAATAAGTTTCCAAGGTGATTTATCCTACTTTCGTGGTTAAATCTTCTTGATAGGTTAATAAAACCCCTCACAATCAGTCTTCCCCTTTCGGTTTTAGATTAATTGATCAAAATAAAGCCATAAACTCATTTAGGCATTTCATCAAACACTTGGGGTACATACTACCAAACAAGCAATTACCCAAATAATAACATACAAATCATATCATCCAAGCATTAAAACACCATAATTGGGCTAATCCCAACTCTAATAAGAGATATTAGCCACTAATCATCATAAAGTCATCAATTTTAATTAACCAAAATATAATATTCAAACTTGCAAGTATTGATAGAAAGGGAGAGAGGAGAGGAAACTTACAACCAATAGTTAAGAGAGGATTAAAGAGTAGATTAACTCTAATTACCCAAAGTTTTACACTCACTAATTACTCTAAACTCACTATTTGAGGAACACTAATGAAAATTACAGAAAAGTTAAGCTAAGGATGAGATGAGATGGGATCCCGTGCAAGGGAGGGGATATTTATAGGGATAGGGAGTTTCGTGACTCAAAAGCCAGGAAAAACGGCCTCGTGGGGAAAAAATGGCCTAGGCCATTTTTCTGGGGACTAGCCGTTTTTCTGGGCGGAATTGACCAGAAGTTTGGGAAGTTGGGGGAAGGGAAAAATGGACGTTTTTAGGAGACCGTTTTTCTCCTGGTTTGGTCATTTTTTCCTTTTGGCGCATTTTGGATAGTCTTGCGCTTGAAGTTGGAAAACACGTAAAACACCAAAGTTGTAGCTCTGTTTGTTAGCTTTCCATAGCACTTTGAATCACTTGATTTGAAGCTTATATGAAGATTTTATAAAGAAAATGACGAAGAGGTGTCCAAACTTTGTCCTTGATTCTTCTCATCTTATAAATGTCCTCGTATCTTTTGAGAATTGGGTCTAAAATGAGCACCTGTGCACACAATACACCAAAAACGTAAAGAGGAACAAGAGAAACAAAATTCAAGCTAAAAGAGCATGAAACACACACTAAATCAAACAATATGGGGTACAAATCATTAGAAAATATGCAACAAATTCATGTTTATCAGCAGCTCCCCGTCTTCTATATAACGAAATCTTAGGGTTAGTTGAAGAGGTTGGCAGTTAGAGACTCCTAGGTTGGTCTTCAGTTGGTTGATGATTCTCTAGAGGCTCCTAAGTGAATTTCTCTCTCAAATAATAACCCTAAATTTTTGTTCTACTCCTTCTCTAGGCTAGCCCTAACACCACAAATAAAAACCTTCATCAAGAGCAATAATTCAAGCATCAAACCCAATAAATTCATTGTGAGCATCCTGGTAATCCAACCTGTGGGTTTCAATAAATTCATTTATTTGTTTGTTATTACTAGCGATTTTGGTTTCATGTGATATATATGTACATGCATGGCGCGTTTTGAGCAAGAAGGGCTTGTATTAAGCCCCAATGGATAAATGTATATTTTCATTGCTATTTATTATATTTGTGCTTGTTTGTGATTGTTGCGATGAATTGCTTTGTTTGTCCTCTAATCTGCAGGTTTTAACATATTTATCGTTTTAGCATTAAAAAAGCATGTAAATTTGATAAGATGTTAAAAAGCGGTCACGATAGTAAATGTTTGTTCAACCCACTAGTAAATTAGGAATTTGGACAAATTGAACCTTGTTTGGATTTGTAGCATTAATAATTGCATTGAACTAATTAGTAGAGGCCGTTGTCATTAACGGGCGAGTTGGGTGCCTAACACCTTCCTAACTCGTACTCATCACGCCCCCGAACTCATAAATGAAGTCAATGTTCCCAATAGGGATTCGGGTGCACATGAATCGGGTTGGCGTCTTTTTAGACTATCGACTTGGTTCTGAAAGTTCCAAAATTCCTTAAAATTTGGTGGCGACTTCTATCAATCTTAATCACGTCCCTAGTACAATGAATAAATCTTTATGTGCATTCACACTTGAAAGATTCATGAACAACGACGTTTCCTGGACTACTCTCTTCCTTTCCCCCAACCGCGTCCCAAATTTAGGAAGCGCAGTCCTCCGCCCTTCCGGGAAGAGGGGAGACGATCCCGGTAGTCTACACCTGTAGACCATGGTAATCCTTCAAAAACGAGAAAGTTTCGCTCTTTCCAAATAACCCAGCATGTGACTACAAATATGAGGGCTATGGGATATGTGAATATCTATGTTTAGTGGGTGTTGCATAGAGGTTATTTTCAATCCAATTAAGTATGTTAATTGCAGGAGTAGAATAACCAAGGGATAACCAAACATATGTTGAAAAATGGCATAGTGCAAGGACATGAACTGGTGTTTCAGGGCCTTGGTTACAACGTGGGCAAAGATTATTAGAGCAATATGGTCCAGCTATAATTTGCTTAGTGGGGAAGCGATTGTGCGCAGCTTTCTAAAGGAAGTGGAGGTGACGAGGTGGGCTTGTTGCTCTCCAAAGATCCTTCCAATAGGGAGATGTAGACACCCAAATGTGTCCCCCCAGCGTAGTGCCCAATGATGATAACATATAATCATGTTAAAGAAAGAAATGTCAATGCTTGACGTACTTGTGCTCATTTCAAACCCTTTATCCATTCTCACTCAGGATATCATTAATTTTCATACCAACAAATAGGCATTTCCATAATCTTTGCGACGTCATCTCATTTGTCCTAAACAGACAGCGGAGTCAAAAGTTATGATTTAATGAATATATGGGCTAAAAACGATGTTCTCATACCCGGATATCACGGTTTAAGAAGGATTTTTGGTCATTCAATTATTAATTGGATTATAAGCCGACTAGGATTGTATTGCCCTTTGAATTAGCTTTCCAATGATGTATTATGGGCCAAAATCACATTAGAAACGAAAGAGATATGATCCGATCATTTAAAATTACGCTGAAACGGACACCTCTCTTGTGTTTGGGTCATAACTCATGAGATACTTATTCTATATGATCCTACAATATGTCAAAATAAAACCTTTGAATAAGGAATCCAACACTCCAAGAATCAGGCCAATCAGAGCTCACACGAGCTCTCCAGAGGCATTTTCGTGGGAGCGGAGACCGTGAAACGGGCCGCCAGCCCCAGCGGGATGCTGCTGGAGCTCATGCGGCACCGTCGGAGCCGCTGGATCTTCAGCGACCGCTTCGGGGTGCCACAGGGCACAGATTTTGGCGCGGGAAACCTAATTTGACCTCCTTTTCGGCCTAATCCCTATAAATACCCCTCTAAACTCCATTTTTCGGGAGTAACACTCATTATTACGGGATTTTCACCCATCAACCCAAGAGAACCTTAATTTATCTCTCTCTCCTCTCTCTCATACAACCCTAGTCACATTAATTCAGGCTTTCTTCAACAACCATTGAAGAGCAACTCCATACACAAGAGCAAAGCAAATACAAGAGCAATTGACATTCAATTCTAGTGCAACAAAAGGTTAACCTGAGGGCAATTTTCTCAAACTCTCAAAACTTTTTTTCAAATTATATTTTACTTTGATTATGATTATGGTTAATATATTTAGCATGTTTTAATTGTTTTATTTAATTCAACATGTTTAGATTAATTTAAGTATTGTTTTCATGATTATCATGCATAGGCTAGTTTAATTATTAACCTTACATGATATTAATAGTTTTTAGTCTAATTCTAGATTAATGCATTGTTAGTATAAATATTGCATCTTTGCACGATTAGCTTATTAAACTATCAAATAATTAGGGGTTTTGCATGTAATTAGCCTAAATTGGATATTTGCATATTTTTATTATTTTGTTTATATTTCTTATTTTGCTTCCGTTGAAGTTGCTAATAATCTCATGGATGTGCATATGCAATTTGGCGCGTTTAGCAAAAAAGGTAAGGTGAAGATTTTTTTTTCTTATTATTTATTTATTTCTAATTGTTAATTAATGCATGCAATTGGATATATTAGAAAAGCGATAACATTAGTAATTTGGTTTGTTTAACTAACCCCTTAGTTAATTTAGGATCTTGGACGACCGGATTTGTATGGAACCTTGCAATGTGAATTACTCCCTCCGTCCCACAATATAAGTCATTTAAGGTTTTTGCACACGAATTAAGAAAGTTATTAAAAAGTCTCAATTCTATCAAAAATAATGAAACTTGACTAGTTTACCCCTTGATTTTGTATTTAGCCAAAAAGTGAGTAATTAATGAGGTAATGTGAGAATGATAGAATTGGCAAACAATAATAAATGCTTTGTTGGAACTCTAAAATGACTTATAATATGGGGAAAAATCAATTTTCTAGAACGACTTATATTGTGGGACGGAGGGAGTATGAATCAACATGGATAAGATTAGTAGAGGCCGTTAATTCGGGCGATTTAAATAGGATTCATTTTATCTTTTTCGTAATACCCACACCCCGAACTCAATCTTTGGCGGGTATGAGTCAATTGCCAATGGGAGTTAGCTGTACTTTTTGATGGTTTCCAATTGTTTCCTTAAAAATTGGTGGCGACTTCGCTATTTGCTTATCATTTCCTCTATCACAATTAATCATGTTGCATATGACGTATTATTTAAGAGCCACTAATTCTAGATAAATATTTTAATTAGCGCCGAAAGGCGAGGGTTCTTACAGGAAATAGGGATGTGAGAAGCAACATTTAACTTATTTTCAATCTACTAACGAATGATTTAGGGGCGCGAGAACTCAGATTTGGGGCACTTGTCGATTGAATTATAGTACGCGGTGTTGCAGTACCAAATTAAATGTGCTTAGTAGCACAACAAACAATGTGACGGCGTACAAGTTGATGATCAAAAAGTTTGTTATCTCTAAAATAGTCTATGACTTTTATTTTCTTTTTAAATCACACGGTTTTGAGTGTGAGAAGAAAATAAAAAGTAAGTGAAGAGGTTGATGATACAAAACATTCGGTGTTGCGTCAATTTATACAACAAGCGTTTTGAGAGAAAAATAAATAAATAAAATGTATACTTTCGGCTATTGGATATTTGGTTTGAACTGGTTGGTTCCGCCCCACCCTTAGTAAGTATTGTGAGCTGCAAGAGAATCTGTAGTTGGGAAGACATAAAAACTCCAACCTTTCATAGGGTTTCTTTGAGTTAGCTTCCTTGCAGAAAGCCTGACATTAGGTTCTGGTCTAACTAAACTGGCCTCGTCTTTCAAGAGTAATTTTACTCTCCATTTATTTTCTCAAAACAGAAACACGTTTAAGAATGATGTTTTTTTGGGAACATTACATTGAGGTATAATGAGGTTTGGCGAAATTATAGAGAGGTAGACCCATGTTTGACTAAATATAATGAGGTATACTCTTGACGAGATTCCAACCACATTTTGACCGTTGACAAAAGTAAAACTAATATCTTGACATAAATACCACTAGTATACCTCACTGAAAGTTTCTAAAAATATTATTCTGCAATGATTTTCAAGTTTTTTCCTTTTTAGTTTTTTTATTTTAAAAGAATTGCACCACAACATAGAAAATAAATTGTAGCTACAAGTTTGAAACTGAAGGTACGAATTAGAACATCTTTTACTAATAAGAATATTATATTTAACTCCATATTGCAAAATATCTATTAAGTTATAATCAAATAAACTAGATAACAATTGGGAGAAATCTCTGCAACGGTCACAAGAAAGAAGGAAAAAAATCTTTCATAATTTACCAATTCTCAGTGTAAATCCAAGGAATAAGCACCTCATACTCACTAAGTTAATCTCGTAAATTAAAATACTCCCCCACTTTATTGGATTTCTAATTGAGTCATGATCCGCACTTGAAAGTCGGAACTTCAGAAGGCAAGATTGATGAACATCGATTAATAAATTTCGCAACTCAATTTAAACAATTCTCTCACCATGCAAAATTAACTACACAAGTCTAATTTTGTGTCTGCAACAAAAAAAAAAAAAAAAAAAAAAAAAGAAGCTACCAAACTAAAGTTATGAGAGTTTGATGCCAAGTGTGTCGATCTTGGTAACAAACTTGAGCATCATGACACAAATCGACAAAAGACATACGAGAATGCAATGCAAAGTAAGTGGGAAAGCATTGAACAATAAATTTTCCTATACGAGGGTATTTATGTCCAGAAATTAGTTTGACTTTCCAAAATCTGGTCGTAGTATACCTCAGTGTATATAATCAAACGTAGGTATACATCTCTATAATTTTGTCAAGCCTCGGTATACGTCAATGTAACTTACCCTACTTTTTATTTATTTACATTACATTAGTAAAGTTGATTGACATTTAGATTTATCTTTCAACATTCACTTATTAACATTGGGTCATTCTTATGAGGTAAGGAAAACATTGAAATACGTAGGGTGTGTTCTTTAGCCCTGAATTGAACTAAACTAAATTCAATACCATTAAATTGAAATGAACATCGCTAAATTTAACTGGACACCACTGAACTGAATTGAACACTATTTGATATCGTGAGACAAAAAGTATGAGCACCACTTAACTGAACTGAACTGAACATCTCTGAACTAAACTGGAAATCAGTGAACTGACACGTCACACGAGATCACCTTTCAACTAAATCGAACTGACCGTATAAGTTCTAAAAAACACACCCGTAATAGAAACTCTCCTCTTTTCTTTTTTTACCAATTGTTTATAGACTAGAAGATGGAGACAAGAAAAATGATTCAAATTTTGGACATCGACTTTTGTCTTATCTTTAGGCTTCTAATGTTTCATGTAATGTTCTTGGTTGTATTTATATTTTTTGATAGGGCGTTTGGGAAGTGGGAAGGTGAGATTTTAAGATTATTGGGAATGGGATGGGATTTGTGTTGAGGGGGTAGGAAATTTGTATAGTTAATCCCATTACCACATGTTTGTCATGTGGGTATTAGATTAGGGAATAAATTGGGAATTTTAAAGTTAGTTTGCCAAAATGCCATTAAATAAAATAGAAGATAAAATCTGCAGTCATTTTTAATGGGCATGATAGTAATTTGACTTTTAAAATCCTTATCCCACCTTCAATCACCAGCCCCCCTATCGGATTTAAAACATGGAATTAGAGGCCTTTTTATCCTCATCCCTACCCCTTCTCTATTCCCTATCCCCTACACCAAACATGAAATTTTACAATCCTAATTTTTTAATCCCTATATCCACCTCTTATTCCCACTAAACAAACACCCTGTTTGTTCTTCACTATGGTCTTAGTGAAGGACTACTTAGAAATTAGAATCATCGTGGCAGGTCATTTTTGTTTCCTCCTTCTCTTTCTCTCTAAAGAAAAACTCTAGCCCCTCTTCTTCTTTTGACTCATCTACGGGCTTCCACCGGCAAAATTGTCGATGATTAGCCCCTTCGTTGTTGTTTCTTTGCATTCAATATAGGTTTTTTTTAGTTTGTTTTTAAAAATGATTAGGAATAAATACTCTTTTGATGAGAGATTGTTGAGTCCTCCGCGTTCGTCGGAGTTTTTTAGAATTTGTGTGGTTCGGGTAGATTTCATGAATCAAGAAGACAAGTTCAATCTACTGTGCCAAGGTGATTTGTACTTCCAAGTAATTGCAGCACGTTTCATGCTTATCTCCGACCGTATGGAAAAAAAGGCAGTGGCCTCCCGTTTTCTGTATAACATCTTTTTTACTATGTCAGGGCATTGTCAATCATCGACGAAGCCGATCAAGACGCCGATTTCTATCAGTGATGTTTGGATTGGTAGTCACTTATTATCGACGAAGCTGATCAAGACACCGCAGTGATGCTGGGAGTCATATTCATCTTGTTAGGGTATACTTATACTATGTTCTATTAGATCTATTTTTGTTTAGAGATACTATCATTGTAGATGTCGGATGACTTTTTATGAATGAATAAATTACCTTTTTCTTCAAAAAAAAAAAAAAAGAAATTAGAATCATCTATATATTTGACTTTATCCTGGATTTGTATTTTATCTTATAACAAACAAATTAAAAAAATATTATGTTGGGTGCCGATCGAAAATAATGGCACGAAACAAATCCCTGGTAAGCAACAACTATATTGTCTACATCTCTTATGACGTCGGAATAATAAAATCTACACCACCTGTCAAAAATAAAAAGAATAATAATTATCCAAGTCCAAATGTCCAATGAATAGTTAGTGGATTGATATAATTAATTAATATATAATTATTTATGCACCCACATCCTACGAGGGCGTAAATTATGTGATTGTATCCTGATTTTAGTTACGTGAACCCGAATTTGGCAGATAGGACATGCGTCCTTTGCATTACATTTGTTGCTCATGCTTGCTTCTTCCTTCTCTCGTGAGTTGTCGTAGCAAGTAAGACTTGTGTTAGAAGTCGTGAGACCGGTTCAATTTTTATAATTAGTAACCTATTTTTTAATAAAGATAATCCCATTTTATTGTAAGATATATAAATTTAATTTCGGTATATTGTAATTACTATAAGTCTTGTGTGAGATAAAATCAGGATCATATTGTAATTACCAATCCACATAAAAATGGGTCACTATTCGGAAATGTAGCGATCACTTATTATGGATAGAATATGAATAAGACATATTTAATTGGGATTGCTAAACGTAAATTGCAAATTACTAAACGCAAATCTTTTTTTCCATAATACTCCTAACTAGTTTCTCAAGTTTTCCCTCTCTCCCTTCCTTTTCTCTCTATCAATTCTCTCTTCTATCTCGTCTGACCAAAGTTTGACCGGAGTTCATTGGTGGTTTGAGTAGTGGGGTGGCAGGAGGCACGGTGGCTCGGCGTCGGGATGAAGTGGCAGGGCCAGATCGGGGGTGGGGCTCACGGGGGGTTTGGGGTGCGACTACCGGTGATTAATCGATGACTGACTGTTATGGGGGTTGGGAGCCAGAACGGGGGCGTGACTGACCGCGACTGCAGGCGGCACGACTGACGTTGGGGTCGGGCGGCGTGACTGGGGTGGGAGGAGGAAGTAGGCTGACGGGAAAAATCAGAGAAACCAAAACCCAAAACCTCGTCAGGCCGTCAACGCCTCCCCCATCCCCCTTGCCGCCATCAGAGCCCCAACCACCGTCAAAGACCCACGCCGTCATCGCACCCTCACCCCCGCAATCACACCCTCACCCTCCCATCAGCCCCCCTCAGCCAAAACTCCACCCCACCCTCACCACGAAAAACCCAGAAAAGTCCACCCACCTCCACCCCCGGCGCTGACCCAGCCCCACCCTGAAACCCCATGCCCCCAGCCACCGCCCTCAACTACCCAGCCACCGCCATCAACCACCCATAAAACCCTAGACAATGTATACTTGAAAAAAGGAAAAAAAAATAAAATAAATTGATTGTTACCCGGATATCATCATTAATTTCAGCAAAAGTTTGGTCTTGATCAAGGATATCACCCATGTCGATTAGAGTTTAGATTTCCTTTCAATGTATTGAAGGAATACAATAAGGGAGTAACAAATAGGAAGGTGGTCTGAAAATGTAAAGGTATTTTTGAAACTATTACGACAAAAAGATTTGCGTTTAGTAATTTGGAATTTATGTTAAACAATTCTTATTTAATTAGTTCGTATTAGGCTTAGGCTTGTATTGTTAGACCCTTTGTTTGTGTATTAGGGCTCCGGCCCAACTAAACCCTTTGTAGAATATAAATTAAATATTCACATTATTATTATTATTATTATTATTATTATTATTATTATTATTATTATTATTATTATTATTATTATTATTATTATTATTATTATTATTATTATTATTATTATTTTGAACAGCCTTCACATATTTATTATTATTCTATTAATTATGAGTCGTGACTCTTGTTCCACTAAAAAGTTACCATCGTTTTATCAAAAAATTACGATAAGACCGCTTTAAATAAGTTTTTGTTTGAAAAAACAAACGCTTGTAGGAGATTACTAAAGGTAAACTCCACATTGTTAAAGGTAAAGCCTGTTATCCAAAATACCCTTACATAATACATTGATAGCCCCCTATTCTTTCAAACAATTAACCTCTCTTTCCCACTGATTGGGTAAGGTCTTGCCACTTATCTTCACTGATTGGGTAAAGCCATGTCACTGATTTGGTAAGGTCCTTAGCCAGTATGTCCCTGATTCCTACTATAATTCTGTGGGCAGGGATGTGTTCTTCTCCACTGATTTGGTATGGTTCTGTCCGTAATTTCAACTGATTGGGTAAGGTCCCACCACTAATTTTCAATTCCCACTGATTAAATAAGATCTTACCACTAAGGATAAAGTCCTATAAGTGAAAAAATACACATCCTAACTCTCACATACAATCTATGTCCCCCAGTTTATTGTGTTACCATTGAGAATTGACTTGAAGTTGACGGAATATGATATATTAGGGTGTGTTCTTTTTCACTTATTCACACTGATTCTCACTGATTGGATAAGGTCGTGTCACTGATTCTCACTGATTTGGTAATGTCATGCCACTTATTTTCACTGATTCTGATTGATTCAGTAAGGACCTGCCACTGATTCAGTGAGTAATTAGGTAAAGTCTTATTAACCTCTTTAAATTAATACTCGATAAATTAATAATTTCTCTATAATAATACTTTTCACCAGTCCCGATATTGAGATAATTTGCTAAATTATTACTCGATAAATTAATAATCTCTCTAAATTAATAAATTTTCATGGTCCCGACAATATTATTTATAGAGGTTTTACTGTACTTATTTCCAATAACTGAGTAAGATACAATAACTGGAAAAAAAAAACACACCCTAAGTATTCCAATCCGCAAATTCCCAATTCCAGCATACAACAATCTTTACCAAAGCAACATAGGCTTCTGATTTTCTTTTGTCTTTTCTCTGGATGTTTCTTGGCATTTGCAACATCAGCTCTGTCTTTGTTTGCACGTGGATCACGCAGAAGAGTAATGTTTCGACAGTTTTTGCTTTATTGTGAGCAATAATCACAGGTCTTTCAGTTTCACACTTGGAAGTAGCATATTGTGATACACACCATATCAAATATGTGAATTATATGATGTGCCTTAGCCATTTGAGATTTTGTTGTGACCCCTCTCTTATGGATTTGTCAAAACTATGTACTATAGTTCCCCCTCCCCCGGCTAACACCCGTTTCGGTATCATTGACATTGCTCATATAATGCCAAACAAAGTATCCATCACTTGTTAGAGTTTGAAGATGCATGTTATCATTATGCAATAATCTAAAAACCACTAATTTAAAGATGTGTTATTTTCTACCGAAATAAATTCAATCGGATTGAAGTAAAATGAAGTGACTTAAATAACAATATGTGAGTGAATTGAACCAAACCAGTTACTATACAAGTGAAATGGATACACCTAGAGGTGTCAAATATGTCGGTTAGGTCGATTCGGGTTCGGTCACTTTCGGTCGGGTCATTTAACAGGTCGGGTTGTTTCATTTTCGGGTTGGAAAAGCTTGTTCATGACCCAATGTGTTCGGATTCGGGTCGACCCAACGGGTTGAATACTTAACTTTTTAATTTGGTTAAAATTGCATAATTAATTTTATTTTCAACTTTAAAATAAAAAATTGCCACACTATACTGATTTTAGACATAAATTATATGGTTCTAATGTACTTGAAAAATATTTCGTAAGATTTTCACCTGTTATTGGGTTTTTACTACTGCAAAAGAAGTATAAAAATCCTCATAAGTAATAGAAAAACTCTTATTTAAGAGAAATATGAAATCACAAATGTCAAAGTTAGTTGATATGTTAGAAATTTTGATATGATAAAGTGAATTGTCATCCACTTTTCTCATGTTGAGGTATTTTATTTTGAACGTCTCAACCCAACGGGTCGACCCAGAGCGGGTTCGGGTTTGACCCAATAAATATCGGTTTTTCGGGTTCGGCATGCATCGGGTTGAGTTGGAATTCTTTGTTCATGACCCAGACTTTTCGGGTCAGTATGGGTCGAGTTTTTGGGTCGGATCAAATTTTGACAGCTTTAGACACACCTTAACAATTAGTAACATTTTCAACCAAGAACCAACTAACAAGTGGTTAGTTGGTGTGAGTGATTTGGTACTCTCATTCCTTAAGCAAACTCAAGGGTTCGATTATTGTAAAAGTAGAAACTACTTGTTGGGAGCATTTTTTTTTTGTTTTTTTTTTTTGTACTTGTTAGGAGCACTTTTACAATTTTACCCCTTCGATGCAAATAGAATTAGTTTTAACTCAAATGACATCATTGCTCAATTATTAATACAGTATAAACATAAATCAGTTATAGTTAGTTCAATATTAGTTGTCATATATATCAGACATCGTGTGTCACATTGGTATCCACATAAAGTCTCGAATCCGCACAGCAATATACTATAGTATGGAACTCCCAAATAGCAACATTTGTTCTCTCTTGCCTCACTATGATGATTCTTAGTCAAGGTTTCATGATGAATTAATCACAGTTGAAACTCTAACCAGTTATGCGCCATTTATATAGAGAGTCTCACGTATGGTTCGAAGGCCGAGCCCCACCCAGCAGTAATGGCACGGCTTAGGTCAACTAACACAAAGAAGATACAGTTCACTCAACGATTGCTTTTGGGTTCCAAACTCCATATAGGGAAGGAATGATGATGATGACTTTTAAGATTATAAACGTGATGGCATAATCTAAATATGAACCTTCTAATTAAACGAGAATGTTAAATGTGCGATTTTACGGGTTTGCGTAACATGGCAGTATGTCTAAAGTTCTTTTGGGCCCACAAGTTGTAATTGATTTCTACCAAAACATTACGACTACCCAAATTAAGTAAAGATCAGTTTTCAATATTCAACTCTAGTTACAACTATTAATCGCTATGATTAATTCATATGGCAAATTGATCAACACCATGAACCTCATCCTGAGAGTTTATGGAGGACTCAGTCGCGCGAAATGTGTGATTTATCAGCAAGGAATTAAATCCAGGATAATGTGGACGTAAATCGGTGCTACCCTTATCAATCTGCCATTTGCCTCTGCGGTGTTATGCCTCGGCACGTTGATCTTTATAAACAATCAAAATGTTGTAGTATGTTTTTTTATTTTTCATTAAGTAAGCATTGTTAAAATTGGGCAATCCACTTCGCAAGGGTAATACCAATTTGATCATGATATAAACTCTGTGCTAATGATCTAGGAATACAAGATACATCCAATGAACAGACTTCTTATTGTCCTTCTTTTGATAACCAATCGCTACTTGATATGCTTCTCTGTAAATATGCTGAACTCGAACTTCATCACAATGTTGGATAAACAATAAAAATGTTATAGTATGTACTCCGTTTGTCCGGACATATTTGTGACCTTGATCATCAAACTTGAACTAATACTCCATTCAAATACTAATTCAGTAATCAATACAGTGGAAGTATTTACTTTTAATTGTGAATAATGTAGGTTTGATTAAGGCTCTGTTTGATTCACCTTAATTTTAGTTAAATTCAGTTCAGTCCAGTCCAGTCTAGTTCAGTTCAGTTCATGTGTAACTTTATTACTCATATAACTTTTCATCCCGAAATAATTTGATGATGAAAATTATGTCATTGGAAAGATCTCAAAGCATACTTTCAAATGAGTCCAATATTGACTATGTTTGGACGAATTTTAAATGGTCAACGGTCAAGTTCAACAAATCAATTAAGTTCAGTTCAGTTCAATTCAGTTAAGATCAGTTCAGTTCAGATCAGTTTTATCCAGGTGAATCAAACGGAGCCTAAGTCATAACCATATCTCATCAGGATTAGGGATAAGCAGAAAATCCGGGTACCCAGTATCCGAACCGGAACTGGTTTGGAACCGGTGGTTCCGGAATCGGAACCGGTCAACCAATTGCAATTGCAATTCCAATTCCGGAAGATGGGAACCGCGTGCTATCAACCAATTCCTGATCCTAAGTTTTAAGAATCGAAACCGGTTGAGTACCTAGTGAAAAACTAATTTTCTAGTTTTCATAGTCTCGTTTACAATGTAGGAGGTTAAAAAAAAAAAAAAAAAAAAAAAAAAAAAAAAAAAAAAAAAAAGGTGGCTTCTACCATGTTTCTTGTTGAGTATCTTTTGTGCTGAGAGAAAGGATGCCATCAGAGGAGCACAAAAATATGGCATTAGTCATTACTGCTCTAATGCACATTGACCACCACAATGTAAGTGCATTAGTGAGATGAGTGGTTTTGATGTAAATGTAGAAATTTGTGTTTGTTCAGAAAGTTAGTGTGCTGGATAACTGGCTTGTGCTAGTCTGACGAGCAAAAAGCAGTGTTTAGTTTCTTCTACATTTTCTTAGAGTTGGTTTTATTTGAGCAAATAAAAGGTAAATTTGGATTTAAAATGGAATCGATGCGTATCAGGAATTGGTGGGTATTTGGTGGATCCAATTCCAATTCTTCAGAATTAGAAATTAGTGTAACTAATTCGAATTTTAATTTCTAGGAATTAGAACCCGGTAAATCCAATTTCAATTTCGGATAATTCATTACTGGTGGGTACCCGGTTATGCTCACCCTAATAAGGATTGTGCAAGGAAACAAAGTCAATAAAATGTCTTTAATGTTCATGTTACAGAATCCACTAACAAAACATTATAAAAGAAGGGGGAATGGATTTCCTAATCCACAAGCTTTAGCCAATAATACATCAAATATTAATTTAATAATTGTATATTTTTGGCACATTTTAACTTGTAGTGTTCACTCACTCACGGATTCACATCATAAATGCTGACATTTGTCTATGAAGGCAACACTTATTTAAGCAATGTCATGTACTCACGAATCACGATGTTAACTTATCCAGCTGGAGAGAGAAAAAAAACTCAGGAGAAGCAAACACCCACAACAACACAACACAAACCAAAACCAGAAACAGAGAAGCTAAGAAAGAAACCAGCTATGGCTTCAATTCCTAGCTCTAAGGTAACAACAGTTTAACTCTCCTTTTTTTTTTTTCTTTCTTAATTCTCTTGGTAATTGCAGAAAATTTTCAAAAGTTGTTTGATTTTGTGGCTCATTCAGAATTATGGTACTCCAAAATGCTTCCTTTTATGACATTAAGGTTAATTAATGTTAATTATTGTTAGATTGTGGAATTGTCTATTTTGTTTTCTTTTTTCTACCAATTTTATAGTGAAAAAGATTCTGCAGTAGACCCATATCTTACAAAGTTCTGTATTTTCATCTGCAAAAAGAAAAAAAAAAAAGAGAAGAAAAAAAAGAGTAATCTCACCAATTGCAAGTTTGAAACATGAGACATGACCTTAGTTTGGTAGAAAAAATAGCACCACTAGACAAAATTGCTCTGTTTTTTTCCCTTTGATCCAAACAAAAATAGTGAAAAATTATTGACTTTTGATGATTTGCATGTGCCAATATCATTGTTTATGAAGTGATTGAGATGATTTTCATGGAAATGGAAAGTAAATACCAAGGCAGATGGAAACATTAATTTTTAGCCCAATAATGGTAGTACAAAGTTTGAGAAATTAGATGGTTTTCCCATCCATGAGGAAATATGTGCATATGAAAATTTGATTGCTTTATACTGACTAAAAGCTTGTGGATTTGGGAAATCCATTCTCATTTTGGAAAGTAAAGTAAAGAATAGCTGGTTTCTGTATACTAGAAATCCTGATGGGAAAATGAATATCTAAATTTGGGAGCCTTCAAAGGTCTCCTATGAGGCCGCCTCGAGGTGAGACCCCCTCTTTAGCCCAAGCATGACATAAGCATGACGTCATGCTTGTTAGACGGGCCTCATGCTTGTTAGAGGGGCCTCACCTTGAGGCCGCCTCATACGAGTTTTTGTGCACTTCCGCTTTTAACCCTTTTTCTGTATTGTTGGCTTTATGACGAACAAAATAATTTTCCTTGATTAATCGAAATAATGGAAAGAAAGAGATTTGAAAACAATTTTGGAAAAATCTTAGGTACTTATGACATTCATATTGTGAGTAACCAAGATGGGACTAGAACCGAATTCCAGCTGAGTTGAAAAGATCAATGAAAAAATGATTTTCATGTCAATATAATTATAGAACAAAAATAATGTGTACCCTAGAAGCACGGACACCTCTTATGGGCATTGTGTCATGTACCTGGCACACGGGCACGACATATTTTCGACAAATAATTAGGCTTCTGATCCTGTATAAATGGCTTTTTTTTTTTGTATTTGTGCCGTGTCTGTGACGGTATTGAATCAGCCTAGCCTATACTTATCTTTGTGTTTGTGTTTTCTTTTGGCAGAAAGTAATACAGATAAATGACATAAAACAAACTAGAAATTATGTGGTATATAGATAATCACATAAATACAGATATTTGGTGTACTTATATCTTTGTTTTGGATATTAATCCTGTTTGTGTTTCTTTGCCAAAATTAAAGAATAAGAAGAAAACTGTCGACCAGTCTATGCTGCTATGCTGCAAGATCTACATCTCTGAATCCCGCAACCACATGGCTGTCGACTTGATAGAAAGAGCTGCTAAGATAAATCCAGAAACTGTAATAGTGAACAAGTTCCCAGACAGAGTTTACAATAGAGTCAACTTCACTCTCGTATCGTACGTTGTACATGACAGCACTGGGAATCCCATTTACAGCCCCCTCCAGGAAACTGTGGTTGCCATAGCCGAAGCCGCTCTTCAGGCTATCAATCTCGAGCTCCAATCAGGGACTCATCCCCGGCTAGGCGTTATCGATGACATTCTTATCAATCCACTTGCTCGAGCTTCCCTAGATGAAGCGGCTTGGCTTGCAAGGACGCTTGCTAAGGAAATTGGCAACCGATTCCAAGGTAACTATGGGGCTAGTACTTGGGTAAAGCCCTGGTATTTATGAAGGAAGTGAGGGCGGCTTGAAGCACCTCTGGTGGGATTCGAGCTCGGATGGACATGGAATCCACCCGAGCTTCCTCCCACCAGGCTACCAATCAGAACCCTTTATTTTATGTAGTCTACTGTTTCAGCCATGCTACTAACTTCATTTTTGGGTACGAGCAACATGACATTTCATGCTATTGAAACTTAAATTGACTGTTGAAGTGGGATTGGTTTTGTCCATCAATCGTAAAGGTTGGAGAACTAGCTCCCAAAGTTTTCAGGACCATATTTCACATCTTTAGTATTTTTTTCATAATGCCATGTAAATTAACCTGAGCATGTTTTCAGCCTTTTCATTTCTTTGCTTAATGCAACATGGAGCTATATAAACTTCTAATAGATGCATCTATACTTGTCTTGGTCGCAGTTCCAGTTTTCCTCTACGCAGCAGCTCACCAAACTGAGAAGCCCTTAGACACGATCAGACGTGAGCTTGGCTACTACCGGCCTAACTGCAAGGGCTTCGAATGGGCAGGATGGGATCGGCCAAAGACCCTAGCAGAGCAGCCGGATGAAGGGCCAAGCCAGGTCTCACCGTCAAGAGGCATATGCATGATTGGTGCTCGACCATGGGTAGCATTCTACAACATTCCCATCATGTCCACAGACGTCTCAGCAGCTAGAAAGATTGCGAGAAGGGTGAGTGGTCGAGGTGGAGGCCTACCGACAGTACAGACTCTAGGACTTGCTCATGGTGAAGAAACGACCGAGATAGCTTGTATGCTCCTGGAACCGAACCAGGTTGGGGCAGACCGCGTCCAAAACTGGGTCGAGATGCTGGCTTCACAAGAAGGGCTGGATGTGGAGAAGGGATACTTTACTGACATTCCACCAGAAATGCTTGTTGAAAAATACTACCTGAGTTTAAACTCTGTTGACAGAGACTAATAGGAACCATTGCCTGAAAAAACTTTGGTCCAAATTTGATAAATGTCAATGGCTGATGACTCAGTACTGATGAAGCAAAAGCAAAGTGTAAAGAATAAAAATTGACTCAAATCTTCTCCAACACAAACGTGTTTCTTTAGTTTCTTTTTTTCTTTGTCCTTATCGCTTTCTTGTTTTATTTTCCCGTGACAACAGGATACTAGTACAGTAGTACTACTTGATATTGTTGATAAGGTTCATGTAATATGAAAACAACGCTGCTACGAGTCTTTCGGGAAGACAAGAAAATCGTCTTCCAAAGTCTATGTGGCAGCTAAAAAATTGTACTAGAATTGAGTCATCAATAAAAGTCATAAATGAAAGAGAACCAAAAACCCCTCCTTATCCCTGTCAAAACATAAATTATTTTCCTTTAATTAAATCACTCAAAACACTCACTCACTCAAAACACCATTACCACTCATTCCTCACTCCTCACTCTCTCTCTTCGTACAACACATTCCCATTCATTTTCTCTCTCATCCGCACCATCGCTTCTCATCCAAGAAAACCAGATCCACCACCGCTTCTCATCCAAGAAAATCAAATCCACCACCACTCTCTATCTACGAAGAACCCCCAAATCCTCATATTCTCTCTTAAAAACCCTCATTGTCCTCCCCAATTTTCTTACCACCGCGGAAAACCAGGCAGGACAACCAATTCTTCATCTCAATTCAGATACTATGGCTTGTTTAACTTTGTCATTCAGATACTATGGCTTGATCAGGTGTTTTGAGTGGTGTTGGTTTCCATTAGTTTGTGCAAGTTGTTGCTTTCTTTTTCTTTACATATATCTTATGGCATTTTCCACAACCTCTAATGCCTTAATCATGACCCCCTAATGGTTGATTTCATGACCTCCTAGTGGACTTAATCATCACCTCCTAATAACCCTAATCATGACCTTAATCATGACCTTAATGGTATCATTCAAGACCTGCTAATGGTATCCTCATTCAAGACCTGCAAATGGTATCATTCAAGACATGCTAAGGGCATTAATCACGAGCTGCTTATGGAATTATCCACAACGTGGTCATGGAATCAACCACCAAGTGATCATGGATTAAACCTCCACCTGGTCATGACTTTAACCTCTACCTGGTCATGACTTTCACCACTATCTGCTTTAACCACTAACTGCACTTAACATTATCCACCACCTATCATTCAATACCATTTCATGTACCAGATTATCCATCAATTGCTCGTGGTTTAAACCACTAGTAATATTCAATATACATCAATGTAAGTAAATCACACATTCAGATTTACTCAATAACACCAACATCAATCAATTTCACCTATTATTCAAGTACTGATTAATTGAATGTGAATAGTACAATTTAAATTAAAATTGTACAAATAACATCATTGTAGTACAAATAAATCTAACATAGTACAATTTTATCTGAACATATTACAAATTTGATTATATTTTCGACCAATATTTATAAACCAAATATTATGTCGGTAGCTTGTTTGACCACCTATGCTTTTATTTTCTCTTGTACGACCCTTGTATGATTTATCAGATAAAGTGCTATTAAACCTTTATTCTTCCTACATAAATACTTTTTACGTGAGGATGAGATTTAACCATTTTGAAAAATCATCCTCTTTGGTATAATAACGAAGAAGTTAGTACATTTGTTTTAGGCTTTGTACAAACGATTTGCAACTTTATATTTTTATCTCTTATTCTAGTGCATTGATACTTTGATAGTAAAGACAACGAAATCAAATATTATATGTATGCTCCATCCCAACATCAATGTAATCAATGAATTGTCTCAATCAATATTAATAAATAATAAGTATTGAGACAAGTGTTTAGTACAAATTTTCACTATTTAGTATAATGGACAAATATCCATATTGTGGACATAATTTTTTTTAGTACAATTGATAAAGTTTTAGTATATACACAGTTAGTTGAAGTAGATGAATAGTAAATGAGAATGTATTTGTCACGTTTTGAAATAGAGAATTAAAAGTTATTTTTTTTGTTAGCATAGAGAATTAAAAGTTTAATCAAACTGTATTACTTAGAATATTTGTTGTTGTAATTATTAACATGTCCACTTAATTTACATCTTCAGTTAGTACAATTTTTTTATAGTTAATACTATGGGTGTAAACGAGCCGAGTCGAGCCTGAGCCAGGCCTGGCTCGGGCTCGACTCAATTTGTTTTGGCTCGGCTTAATTTAGGTTCGTGGCTCGGCTCGACTCGGCTCGGCTCGGCTCGGTTTAGCTCAGTTCAAATTCAAACTCATCATTACAAACGTAAGAATAAATTGATCTAAAATAATTGCAATTAAATTTGACTTTAATGATCCCTTGCACGTTCTCATACGAAGGAAAAAAAAACCTTAAAAATAAGAAATCTCTAAAAATATTTAATGGTTTTATTTGAATAGAGAGGATACTTAACTAAATCGAGCCAACCGAGTCGAGCCATAGTAGGCTCGGGCTCGGCTCGGAAAGCATTTGAGCAGGCTTGGGCTCGGCTCGAGCTCGGTTTGACCCGAGCTCGAGCTGCGCTTTGACTGAGCCGAGCTCGAAGGCTCACCGAGTCGACTCGACTCAGTTACACCCCTAGTTAATACAATACATTATGCTGTACAATTTCTTATAAACCAAGTTCTTAGTAACACCATCATCAATTTAAATTCAGTAATTGACCCTAGTTAAATGATGAAAATAAAACATATTTAAACGAAATTTGAAATACATTAGTATGACTTATGTATTATTAATCATAATAAATGATAAAAAAATTAATAGTATATTAGACTAGTCCGACTCTAATTAGACGTTATTGGCCATTATAGTGATAATTAGTCTTAATGGTTGTAAATGGTGGAAATGAAACATTTGAAATAGATTATGAAATACATTAGTGACACTTATGTATTAAATCTCATAATAAGTGATAAAAAGCAATTTCAATATTGATTTACACTATTCCGGTTGCTGGCCATTATAGTGATAATCAGTCTTAATGGTGCTAATGGTGGAGATGAAACATTTATAAATAGAATTTGAAATCACTTAGTAATAATTATGTATTACATCTGATAATAAGTTATAAAAAGTAATTTTAATAGCATATTAGAGTAGTACGGCTCTAATTAGACGTTGTTGGCCATTATAGTGATAATCAGTCTTAATGGTGCTAATGATGGAGATGAAAAATTTATAAATAGAATTTGAAATAACTTAGTAATACTTATGTACTAGGAAGTAACTCATGGTACGCACAGAATGTCAGTTTATTATTATATTTTTAATCTATTTACATAAATTTTTGGAATTTTGTAAAATTGTACATAGTATTTAAAGAATAACAAAATGGTGACGGATTAAAATGTTACGTGCATATAAAAATATTATTAACATTATAGATAAATATTAATATAATCAATTTAATATCATGAATACCATATAATAAGATTACTTATATAGATTATCTCTTATCACCAATTTCAATGAATTTTAATTAACTCGCCTCATATGTTACATGATCCAAAAGATCATGGTTTCAAACATTTCTATACTTGATGTTGGTACGTCAATGCTTTTATATTGATATAAACGTAAAACTAACCTTCCAAAGGTATGGTGCTTCGTTATGCTAAAATCAGGTTAAATGTGTAATGTATACATAACTACTTTCCAATAAATAAGGAAGTTTAAGACGTAAAACTTAGAATGGCAAAACAAATTTTAATGCTTGCTTAACTGCGTTTCATAAAGTTTATACGGTCAGTTCAGTTCAGTTCAAGTGTCAATTCAGTGATTTCAAGTTCAGTTAAATGATATTCAGTTATGTTCCTTGGTACTGAGTTCGGAAACATACTTTTTGTCTCACATATCAAGTTGTGTTCATTCAGTTTAGTCGTGTCCAATTCAGTTTCGTGGTGTTGAGTTTATTAATGTTGAATTCAGTTCAGTTCAGTTCAAATCAGTCTGGTAAGCTCAACACTATCAAACACACCCTAATAATTATAGAGGTATACACTAATGATTAGAGTTAAAGTGAACATAAATTGGATCTCTAAAATATTATGAGGGATCAGTCTATTACGTAGAGTTAAAAAAGTATACTTGATAATGGTCAAGTTTCCTATTATAATTTTCTCAAAAAAAAAGTTTCCTATTACAAAGATTGGATCTAAAATCATTTTAGATTCGTCGTTTATTATTTATTCTACTCGTACTCTTTTTATTAAATTATACATTGAGATTGCTTTTTAAATTGCTATAACTAATACGCGTATGGTTTTTTTTTTTTTTTTAACATTACAACTGTTTAGTTGTGTCATGCTAATTAATTACTTTTTTAGTTGGACGCATCCTAGATTATACATATTTTATATCTCATATTTTATTATTTTTACATGATAATGGTAAAGTTTCCTATTAAACATTGGACATAAAATTATTTTAGATTCATCGTTTATTTCTTTATTCTACAAATACTCTTTATATTATATTTTACCTTGAGATTGTTTTTTAAATTTTTGTAACTAATATACATATTTTTTCTCTTATTTTTACATGCAACTCTTTAGTTGTGTCAGCTTGTGGTCCGGAGGGAGTACATTAATAATTATAAAGTTGAAGGGAACATAAATTGGAACCCATGAGTATATTACGTACAGTTATAAAATTATACGTGATAAGAGTAAAATTTCCTATTAAAGATTGAACCTAGAATCATTTTAGATTCTATTACAAAGATTGGATCTAAAATCATTTTAGATTCGTCGTGTATTATTTATTCTACTCGTACTCTTTTTATTAAATTATACATTGAGATTGCTTTTTAAATTGCTATAACTAATACACATACGGTTTTTTTTTAACATTACAACTATTTAGTTGTGTCATACTAATTAATTACTTTTTTAGTTGGACGCATCCTATGTTGTAAAGATTATACATATTTTATATCTCATATTTTATTATTTTTAATAAATAAGACATACTACTAATAAGTCCCATTTTAAAAGATATTTCGTACCCTTTCTCATGGTGGAAGAAACTAAAATAAGTCTACTCTTTAACGATTTAGGAAAGTACCAACTTTTTTATATATATAATTTACCAAAATTTCTAGTATACTCTTTAACGATTTAGAAAAGTACAATTTTTATATATTTCTATGCCAAAATTTATTTTTCTATTTTATATTTATATTAAAATTTTATTATAGTAGTTCACTTAGGTGGATGTCTCAAATGTGGTTTGAAAATACCTCTATTCTCTCTGTTCAATTGCTTGATTTTCTTCTTCGATTTACTTTGGTGTCGTTGAATGTGCCCATTGCCTTGATTAGGAACTTATGATTGGGTTTTGTATTCTACTATTCTCATTTGTTAATAGTTCATTGCTTTTGTTGATTTTTTGGTACGATCTTTTTTCCTCCTTAATTTCATTCATTCATTGTGTAATGCCGCATGAATCATGGTCTATCTAAATTACTCCTAAATGTGATCAAAAATTACTCCCAAATCAGGCGAGACTGACCAGGAGCCCAATTTTCTGAGTTTTCTATAAGAACATAAATTTGAGCTCTAAAATAATATGGGGTTAGTACAATTTACTACATAAAGTTATAAATTTATATGAGATAATGGTCAAAGTTTTCTATTAAAAATTGGACCTAGAATCATTTTAGATTCATCCATCATTTCTTTATTGTACACATACTCCTTTTATTAGATTGCTTTTTAAATTTATATAACTAATACACATATCTTTTCTCTTACTTTTACATTGTAACTTTTTATTTGTGTCAATCTAATTACCTTTTTCGGTGAACACATCTTATGTTGTAAAAATTATGCATCTTTTATATACTCATACTTTATTTTTTATAATCAATAAAACATACTACAAATAAGTCTCATTTTAAAGGATATTTCGTACTCTTTTCAATGGTGTAAGAGAATTAATTTTTTAAGCGGTGGACGTAAAGTTATCTGCTTGTTAAAATCTAATAGTCTACTCTTTAATAATTTAGAAAAGTACAACTTTAGTATATATTCTATACCAAAACCTCTAATAGTCTACTTTTTAATCTAACAGTCTACTTTTTAATCTAATAGTCTACTCTTTAATAATTTAGGAAAGTACAACTTTAGTATATATTCTATACCAAAACCTCTAATAGTCTACTTTTTAACGATTTAGAAAAGTACAACTTTAGTATATCTTCTATACCCAAAAAAAATTTCTATTTTATTTATATTAAAATTTTATTACAATGGCTCGCTTAGGTGGACGCCTCCAATGCTGTCAGAAAATGCCTCTAATATATAGATATTATGATTGTACATATATATAGTTCTTCTAGTACAAATTTCATAAGGTGGGCGGAACTTTCAATGTTGTTTGTAGTTACTTTTAACAAAAAAGTTGGTACAATTCTAGTGGCCTTAGTACAAATTTATAGCAGTTTGTATATTATAGTCCAATATAGCACATATATAGGTATTGTAGTACAATTTTCATTGAGTTAATTTTATATGTACATTCTGAAATTTCAAAAATCACCCATTGACGGGTACCTCCCAAGAACCGACCAGAACTAGCAAATACCTATGCAAATGTTTCTTTTTTAATTTTTCACTCATTTTTTCTCTCTCACTAAACCACCGCCATTCTCCACTTAGTTCATGACCTGCCGGTGGCCTCATTCATGACCTGCCAATGTCCTCCGTTCATGACCTGCTAATGGCCTCATTCATGACCTACCAATGGCCTTGGTTCATGACCTGCCAATGACCTTATTCATGACCTCCCAATAGCCTTATTCATGACCGGCTAATGACCTTCGTTCATGACTTGACAATGGCTTCATTCATGACCTACCAATGGCCTTATTCATGACCGACCGTAGTGGAGGGTGAGTGAGAGTTTGTGGGGTGACTGAGAGTTAGTTGGTGAGAGAAGGAGAACGAGAATTTAGACGTTTAGTTGCTTTATAATAGACATGATTTACCCACTTTGCCCCTCACTTATTTTATCACATCATTAATGCTAAATTGTACTAAAGTTGAGTTGTCATGCCAAATATGCTTCGGAAGACGTTTTTCTTGTCTTCCCAAAAGACTCCAAGCATTTGGGTATGAAAATGACTAAGATCTGACAAAACAGAACGACAATCAAACTAAAACAAAGGCGAGTGACATAACACATTAAGTGCATCAATTTTTTTTTTGTTAGAATTAAAATAGATGATTAGGTTATGTCAGCTTGTTCAACTGATTGTCTTTGATGGTTGATCATGGTTTTTATAGTACGTTCTTTTTCACTTACTTAGTAATTGGTTCGGTTCAGTTCAGTTCAGTTCAGTGATCTATTTTTTTTCTCTCACATAATAATATTCAGTTCGATTCAGTTTAGGTATAGTTTAGTTTAATGGACAAGAACAACTTACGCCTACGTTTGCACCCAAAAATAACAAAGGAAACAGAGTAAAGAAATAAAGATGGCATATGATTAGCTATAAGATCATTGAGTATAATTTATGGGTACCTACAAGTGATACAATTGTACAACTCCCTCACATATGCCACACATGCATTTTCTGGTACCAAGCCTACTATAATACCAGTAGTATTGAATGTTATGCAAACCTTGAAAGGCAATAATTAGTTTTGTTGGCTATTCCAGCCAGGCCAGTTCTGAATGTGACCCAACAGCGGAACCATTGCAAAAATATTTTGGATAGGATAGAAGAACATTCTCTGCCCCACTATTATCCAGTTGCAATTATCCAGTTGTTCGGGTTTAAATTCTCTTTATTTTCTAAACGGAGGGTGAAATTTACTTCTACCCAATTTTAATTTTAATTTAAAAAATTTTAATTTAGAAAATGGAGGCCAAAAAAATGAAGAGGATCCCATTTCAAGTTTTTCACACTTTAATTCGAAAACGCTTCCCAGAACAGAGGGTCTCTCATCTTTGCTAAATCCGAAGTCAAAATGCGTAAACCAAAAGTTATGGAATTCCCAATCATCAAAAGAATTCCAATTGGGTTCTATACCAAAAGCTTATTGACATCCCATAACAAAGTATATAAATTTCCAAAAAAAATAAAATCATGCCTTCACCAACTCATCAAATTTGCAATCAAAATGCTTGAATGTGAGTTGTGCTGATCCTAAGTTCAAAATCTGCTAAATATAGAGCAAGGGAAATTCCCTGCCCACTTCCTTTTTCCTCTCTTACCTTCCTGGATCAAATTGAAAAGAACAAGAAAGTGGAAAAAAATAAACAGGGAGATAGAGATGCTAAGAACACACAAGTGATGAATGGTACCAGTCTCTTTCCAAACATGTGATTTTGTATACCCTTGATGATCATTCAACAGCTAACCAAAAAATTTCAAATTTTACAGCAACTGCATCATGGATGATCTCTAGAACTCATAATTTACAGCAGAGCGGACTTTTTTAACTGTTTGATGAACATTGCTTACTCCGAAATTCATCAGATAACAGTGTGTCCATGAGCTCTTGAAGCCTAGCAGCACCGAGCCCTGGCTTAAAAACAGAAGAATTACCTCGTACTGAGCAAGAATCAGCCCCACCATCTGATGTCCCGATACACCACGCACCTGGTGCGAATCGGTTTGATCGGCCTAGAAGTTCCTTGTCAATTTTGTCCAAAACTGGATCACCCTTTGCAAATTTACGAGCAAATACAGCACCGCTTTTGACCATCTTGTCAAAGTCCTTCATTGACAATACACGAGGGTGCTGTTTTGGGGGATTGTCCCAAGCAATATAATGAAGGTCATGGCCTATTGCTGTGTTGTGGAACTCCTCAGTGTTGCAAATTACTGTATGAAAATAGCCTTCCGGAGAAGAGATAAAATTAGTGAAATACATTAGGATTGTTCGTGGGAAATTGTCCCATCCCCATATACAGTATTCAACAAATGATCGGCTCAATACTACCCACGCCGAACCTGCACAAAATAAGGAAGTGAAGTAGTCAGCATTTTCATTTTCTATCTTTGATTCTTTTTTCTTCTTCCGTTTTTCTAAAAAGCTAGTCCAAAAGAACTTTGTTCAAAAGATCATGCAATCGTAACCCAAGTCCTAATCATCAGTACATCCAATAACAGGAGCAACAATTTCTTGGAACGTAACATACACAGAACAGCCAGTTTAGTCCTTACGATACATTCATATAAATATGTTGAAAGAAAACGCCAGAAACGAAGAAAGCAACCAGTATTCCGGGTAGACACACTGAAAATAGAGCATGAGGCTGCTCCTTCATTAACTATGGGTGCACAGAAGAGAACATGTACTACGTATAAAGCAACACCAACATTGTGGTGTTTATCTCTACAATCTGTTGCATCAGATATTCAGATGTATGCCCCAGTTGTTCAACAGTTGTCCGACACAAAAGACTCATAGTTCTAGAATTCAGCCATGCACCTTTTTCCTTATTTATCAGGATAGGTAAACAGTGGGCTATAGGGCCCCTCATCTCAAGCTGGGACATGCCTTACCATAACAACACAGCCTAAAACAAGGACAGTTTAGGTGGTTCCCACAATAGGAACGCGATATTCTGGTAGGGTACATGGGGGATCCAGATCGCGGACAATGAGGCAGGGCAAGCTCAATTGTTGCCCCTGATACCATTATAAGGATACCATTATGAGGATGCAAAAGTTTTGATCACCACATGAAGGTAATGCTGGTCCAGAGGGTGAAATAAATTCCATCCTTTTCAATATGGTAGGCCTGACCACAAACTTTGAGAGAGGATAGAGGAAGAAAATGCGTTGTAATAAGGCTGCCGAAAACAAATGCAAATGTACTGACGATAGCTAACTGTACAAGAACTACTATACTACATGTATATATTTCTTCTGTATACGTAACAAAGGTCTATAAAATTAGTCTTTTTGACCACAGTAATTGTTAGAAGCAAAGCTTCTGAAGTTAAGAGCTACCTTTCCCTTTTCTAATACCACAAGTTTTTTTATCCTCGCATAAAATCCATTTTAAACTCTTAGCTTAAAATTCACAGAAACTAGAGTGTGAAGGATTATTATGTGTATGATGAAGTATCTAAGTATTTTCTTCATGATATTAGATTAATTAGAACCAGTCTTTCTCCTTAGCAGGCTTTAACCTTTGCACATCATGTAACACAGTAACAGCATCAATTAGGACCCCAGATGCAAAAGCAGAAAACTCATTCAGGACTTGATCTCAACTTACAAAGTTCTTTAGACTCTAAATCGAATAAAAGGATCGGCAAAAGCTTTGAAAAAATTGAACCCACGAAAGAAATATAGGACACAGCCTCTTAAGCATACCAGTAAATAACTTAAAAGAAGTAGGAAGTGATCGACGTTGGGAAGTCACAGCAAGATCGGATTTTTTGGACAAGTAGAGGCCAGGATCAACGATGATAGGTCTCGCCCTTTGATTCCTGCAAATATATGTGAATTCAGGTTAAGGGGAAGTAAAAAAAACAGGTCAAACTCCATGGATCCAGCCAAAGGATACTCACAATTTCCACCCAGCTACCATCTGCATATGCTCAATAAAATTGAGATTCCTTGACAAATTGGAGAAAACATGAAGCATATCTGCAGAGTCAAGTTTTAAACTGTAATTCCGCACATCTACATGACAGCAGAAAAATAAGGACAATGATGTACCATAATAGCATTTGTCTATACTTATGTGGGTTCTAGCTAGTAAGAATTATATACGGGTACTGCAGAATACCTAGCTTGGAAATTTTTAGGGCTCTGGCATACAGTTGCAAATGCATGTGAACAGCAGCAGAAAAAGGTTATAACACCCTTCGCTCCTCCTTTCTGAAAAGAGGGGGGAGGGGTTGAAGGAAAGGAGTTAAGGCTACTAGTTGACATAAGTTAAAAGTGAAGATGAAGATTAAGGTGAAAACACCAGCACTGCCAAACAAGTAACAAAACTGATTTGACCTTCTATATTTGACAATGCATATTCCATCTTGCATATGCTAACACCAGTCTGCACAATATCAGGGATTACAGTGTAAAGATCTATGAAGGGTCTAGTCAAGTACGGTGAAGCCAAGCAGGATGTAACTGAACCCCATATTACAATTGGTCAATTGAATTATTTAGTATTTACTCCCCTCGAAATGCTTTAAAGGCAACTATCAAAAATTCGTAGTAGGGGTATGAAGATTATTTGCATGCACCATTTTGTCATTAAAGCCTGTATTAGGCAACAGCTGCTTGGAGGCCAACTAGAATGAACCTCCAATGCAACATGACATCAGAATATTAGAGGAAAGCATGGTTCTCAACCAACATAGATGTTTTCCCAGAGCAAATCAAATGGTAGAAAATCCTTATTTTCTTCTCTTCCTCGTTACAGGTAAATGACACGAGTAAACATTCAGCCATTTGCTCATTTAGATGCTATCCCATCAATTTTCACTAGATTGTAATATCTAATAGGCATAAATTTTCTCTAGAACCTAAATCGGGATTCACAATTCATACTCAAGAGCTAACTTCTTTTCAGAGTGTAAGGATGAAAATACATGAAAGATGTTTCATATGACTACCTCAAGCTAAGTAGAATCCAATTTCAACCTTCATTGGCCAAAAGGCTCATAAAACTTGCGCTCTTCTCATTTATTGTGAAGTTGCCAATGGTCGTCCCACTTCAGATCAAGGGTCAAAAGGAAACAGCCTCTCTGTGAGATTCTGTTCTCACAGGGATAAGGTTGCGTACAACCGACCCCCCTTACCTTGTCTAGGCGGGAGTCTCTTTGGAGGCACTGGAATAATGTTGATGTTGTTGATGCTAATGTTGGCCAAAAGGCCTCCAACTGTTGGGTTAGTCAATATTGACGGTCTAGTGCTTTCACGTTTATCGTATTGAGGCGGATCATGAACATGCAGGTCTTGGACCTTGTGGCCCTCAAAAAATGTTCATACGTGATCAAAACCTAGCTGACAATGGCACCACTGCTACAGGCCCAGTGATTGTAGGCCCAGTGGATTTACAGCCCAGTCCCAAAGTTTTAGGCCCAGTAGATTCACACTAATTTTTAACATGGGATGAGATACAGGACAGCCTCCATCACCCAAACAAGATCTATGAGACGAGTACCTATTCAAAAGTACTTTCCATTTGGCTTACAAAACCCAGAAAGTATCCACTAGGTCTATATGGTAACACCACACCTCAACATTGTGAAGCCATCCTAGGTATGTACATCTCTATGTGAAGTTAAACATGTAAAGGGGTCAAATGAAACTCATCTTCCCATCAACTCCTTAGTGTCCTGCCTCAATTGCTTCAGTATAATGGAGTAATGGACCCAGAGATCAATACAGAGGAAGAGCAACATTAAGCCAATCTTAGTTCTTCCTTTTAAAATCATTGCTAACATGAACTCTTAAGGCTAATAACAATTAACAAAGCATGATAAACTATATTCACAATGTATAAGTTATACCAAAGAGAGATACAAAGCACAGATGAAGAAAACAAGGACAACTTGCTCCAACCCACTAACCTCAATTCTATGAAAAAGTTGGCAGATTGTTTCAAACATTCTAAAGAACTCCGAGTAGAAATTGCTACCTCAAGCACAAAGAAAACACACAGCATATAACATATAGACCATAATACAGCTGCGTCAATAAGCATTATCATATAGGAACAAGAAGCAAAATCCGGTAACTAACCATCTTGTGTCATTAGAGGATAGTCAGACGCGCTAAGGTTGATAAACCAGTCCCAGTTCAAGCTCTCCCTTAACAAAATCGCAATAGCTTGCAGAGTAGAGGCAATCATTGTTGGACCTTTATAAGTCACCAAATTCGATTTATCCATCACACGCACATTCTCCACTTCTTGAAATGTAGGATCAGCCTTCACAGACATGGTCAAATCTAACCGTTCCCTAGGTGGAGCTTCAAAATCAATATGTAAAACATACTGATTCCTCGGATGATACACGGCTTGCAAGACCCTCATGATTCTATGGCTGTCCCCCTTAGTACCCGATATAAGATAAGCAAATCGAGGTGGCTCATCCTTCGAATGGCTATTCAAATTTACCAATCTCTTTATCTCATCTTCCACAAAATAATCAACAGACTCCTCAGATTTAGCTACTGCTATAGCATCAAATTGTGATGCATCATCAACATTACTGGGTGTATATATCCCATAAAAGGCAGTTAGCAAAAGTGTTACTGACACTAACAAACTTGTAAAGAATGGTATAATCCACTTCCTGTCACTAAAAACCCAACTTGAATGTGTGTTTCCATTCTTCCTCATAGCCATTAAGCTGAACCAGCTGGTTACTCATTCAATAAATCACAATGCAAAAAGTTCAACAATCATTGAATCAAGCAAATACCCACAAAACTAAATACAAATCTAAAGCTGGGTTTAGTTGCAGAAATTGTTTTTGAGTTTCCCATCTCCAATTTTCTAGCATTCTCCAAAAATATCAGCACAAACTTCACAAATTTTGTTCAAAAAATAACCCTAATCAGAACCCTGAAAACCCTAGCCTAAATCAATCAACCCACTTCTCATCTCCAATCTTTCATTCTATTACTAGCAAACTTACCTTTTTACACCTCTGTTTAGATAGATCGATCTCTCTTCTTTGTTCTTTGCACCCAAGAACTTTCAGAAAAGAACTTACTTTTGGGAACTTTGGCAAATATTTGAAAGATGAAAGTCAAAGAATCAGCTGAACAACTTGATGAAATGAAATGGGGTTCAAGTTAGCTCAAGTATCTAAGCTCAGATCCAATCAAAATATAGTAGGTCCAAACAAAAATGCTGGTAATGAAATTTGAAAAGCAAGAATGTGTGGAGTTTTGAAAAGGAAGCTTTTTAGAGACTACTTGAAAGTTAAGGAAATGTTAAGAAAAAAGAAGAAAGATATTATTTTTGGTGGGGGTAGCGTGTGAGCGTGGAGTATTAGAAACAAGCAGGGGGAAAGAGAACGATGGAGAAACAAACCAAGATGAGAGAGAGAGAGACGACAATATTTTTTTTTTTTTTTTTTGTCTTTGTCAAGGGTATTCACCGTCGATCATAGTGACTAACCTTCTGGGATGAAGTGCTGAACCACTACACCAAGCCACAACCCATGTTGGTTTAGAGACGACAATATGACAGTGTGTGCAACGTTGGGGTGTTTTTAGGCAAAACAAGGCACATCAAAAGCGGGATTTCAGACAAGAGGTCATGGCAGATCTTTGCGTTTGACTTCGAAATTGTGTTCCATGCTTCCACATTTTCACCACTCTCCTATGTTTCATTGGTGTCCTGGACGGTTAGACCTGTCAATCGGATCCGCTGGATCGGGTTCAAGTTTTCTTTTGTTTTTGTGAATGGATTGGGTTCAAATTTGGTCACTGCTCCTCGAGGTTTTTTTTGGTAATCAAAAAAGAGGATGTAAGTGAATAGAGATTGAGGTACCCCGCTACGTTATGCTTGGACTATCGTGTTCAATAGCGAACATATCAGACTAGGTGAACAACCAGCGCAAGCACTGACCTTGTCAACGTAACACCAACAAGGGGCTAGTATAGTTCCTAGAAACCAACAGACACAAGGCATGGGGGAATGGGGATTTGAACACATAACCTTGTCTTACCAAACCACTTGGAAGTTATTTTGGAACCACTAGACCACCACCCTTGTTGGTCACTGCTACTCGAGGTTGCTTTCGACTTTTCGTTGGGAATTGGCCAACGTTAACCCTGAGTTATCGGATTCAAGTAGACTCTTGCATAGCCGAGATGTCAAATAAGTCGTGATAGATCGACCGATGTTTGTTTTTTTATCGGTTTCAAAATACATAATTTTGATTTGAAACTGAAGATAATTAAATTTCAACACAATTTGGTGTAATCAGGTCAAATTTGTGTCATGTCGGATACATGTTCGTGTTTCTTTCAATAACTTGGGGTCGTGCTAGACATTGACAGCTTTCAAATCAGCAAAGTTGTGTAATAACTAAATCTCTCGAATAATTTTCATTACTCAAAATCCATAATGTTTATTATTATGTTATTATCCATAATATGGCAGTTGCCATCCATGAATGATAACCAAATAATCATATCAAAAACAGGTTAAATCCTCATTTCATTTAAAAAATGGTAAATTGGCGAAAATTTCCAAGAAGTTTGAAGTTTTTGGCTAAAACACCCAAATATTTTCAATTTTGGTCAACACCCCAAAAAAATGGAAAAGCATTGTAATTCCCCCCAACTGGCCATTTTTTAAAAAAAATTGCCCCCTTTTACCCTCATGTGTTTTGCACGTGATCAGTAATTGTTGAATCCAATTAATGTTCACGTGCAAAGCACATGAAGGCCAATGGGGACAAATTTTTTTAAAAGTGTTCGGAAAAGCAAGGTTGGGGATAATTACAAGGCTTTTTCGTTTTGTTTGGGGATACTTGCCAAAATTAAAAATGTTTGGGTGTGCAAACTTTTGGGGAGTTTTTGCCAATTTACCAAATATATAATAAATAATGGGGTATAACGCAAAATACTAGGCCCTTATTTTCCTCATTTTACAATGTTTTTTTTTTTTTTGTTATTATATGAAATCATATCATACTGAATAATTGACCTATGGGTATCAAACATAAAGAAAATATCATATGGGATATCTGGTTATTGGTGTTTGATTTGAATTTCATAAAGAAAATATCATATGGGATATCTGCTTCACTTTTGCAAATTGGATATCAAAATTAGGGTTTAAATTGGATCTAATAATAATCATCGCATCATTGTCTCTTTCTTCAACCCTACTAGAGGACTTTGGACGCCTTCACTACATTATGTACCTATTGATTATTGAAACAATATGTACCAAAGTGGTATATGGCGAGAATGCAAGATATCACGTTGCGAACCTATTAAGTCCTTGTTTACTAGCTTGCAATCAAATGTAATGCAATGCAATCATTTTGTAGAGTAAATGTGAGGTGAAAAGTGAAGAAGTGGGAGGAGAGGAGGGAAAAAATGGGGTTGATTGCATCATTCAATGTAATCACAATTACTCAACTTTTCCCATGTAATGGTGATTACTTTGAGTGATGTAATCAACTTTACTTTTCCTATCTCCTTCATTCCCCTCCTTCATTTTCAACCTCACAACTACCTTATAAAATGATTGCATTGCAAGGCATGCAAGCATTTAATTGCAAGCTAGTAAACACCACCTAAGTGTTAACTAATGTGAAATTGTAGTACAATTAAGTTTTTTGTTTTTTAGTGTTTTCAGGGATATACTCCTACTTTGTAAAATGCAATTGATATTTGATATAACAAACCCTTCTTTGAAGATGGTTTATGTCAACTGTGTTCAATTTGTGAGTGTGTTAGTGTCTTTTAGGAATTATAAGAGAGGTTCACATCTGGATCTAGGTGTTAGTATAATCGCCAATCGGACATGCTTCTCTATTAGAAAGATGAGTGGATATCCGTATTTTCGGATTGTTGAAAATTCGATCCGTATCAGACTCGTTGTTCATATAACCGGTTAAAGTGGATTGAGTCCGGATATCCATATTCGATTTTAGTTTTATACTCCCTCCATCCCTCTTATATCTTCTTATTTGATTTTGCACAGTCTCCAAGATGATACTTTGACCGTTAATAACTTTAATTATACAAATATAATTATGTAAATTTGGAAATTATGAAAATATAATTTAAAACTAATCTAAGAAATGTATTTTGATCTTATAATTCTTTATATATTTTTCAGAAATCAATGGATCAAAATTTATAAAGTTTGACGTAAAAAATCAAATAAGAAGATAAGTTTGGGACATAGGGAGTATATTTTTTAACAATTTCTATAATTATAAACTATTTATTTAGTTTTAGTTCAAAAGGGCTCCTATGAGGCCGCCTTAAGATAAGGCCTCCTTATGTTTGTTAGAAGGGTGGGGCCTCACCTTGAGACCGCCTCATACGAGAGTTTGTATAGTTTTATATCTTACTAATTGCATCAAATCCACCTAAATTGCATTAGAATGTTTGAAATGTGGTAACTTCAGGTTTTAAAGTTGAATATACATGATACAAAGTTTTTATAGTTTAGTATATTTCAACTTTGCCGGACCAAATGTCTAAAAGTACCATACAAATTAATAAATATATTGTTAATGACATGATTCAACACATTAAAAGCAGCCTAACTCCCAAATCACTTGTCACTTGTTGTTAATTTCTTAAGATAAGTATTTTTTTATAATAAAAATGTTGATAAAAAATTGGATATCTAGTTTGTAAAAATCTCGACCAGTACCCGTTTCGGGTTTACCTTCAAAAAAAAGCACCATTTTATTTTGAATATGATACCTGCATTTCGGATAAAAAAGCGGATCAGAATCTGGATCATGGTTTGTGACTGTAGATCCATTTTAATATTTTAATGAAATCTTTCATTTAATTTTAAAATATAAAGACACATTATTTACAATATTTTTATATATTCTAATGAATTCATATTCTAAATTTCTAATACCATATTATATCATTCCCTCCAAAAACATTATTTGGTAGTACTCCCTCCAATCCGAACAGATCTCGTCATTTTATTTTTTAATAATTTCTGTGAGAGAGGAGTAGGAGTCTTTCATTCATAGAAAAGTCATACGGCATCTACATTGAAAATAACCCTAGAATATACTAAATCAACAGTACCAATAACAAATCTGCTAACAAAACAATTAACTAGAATGCCCGAGTGCGACTCCCAACATGCATAGTAACCATGTGCTTCCTTTGATGCTTCATCTTTAACGGAAGTGGAGATCTTCACCGCAAGTACCGTAATTGTTTGCTCACAAAACGTTGTATGATACCATCGATCTTGTGCATATCCGGTCCCCAAAATTCATATTACTTTATACTAAATCGCACAATAGGCGAAGAGAGGATCCTACAAAGAGGAAAAATATAAAAATCCCTAATAACTCCACAAAAGGGAGAGAAAATTTATTCCACTTAGCGAGCGTAAACTAGAAATCAATGACAAAAAGAGGTGGAAAACATGAATCACAGGCCGGGAATGGCCTAAATCGGCCTTCCCGGCCTGAAAATTTGTCCTAGTAGGAGTTAGGGTTGAGAGAGGAAGAGGAGAGGCAAAAAAGAGAGGCTAGAATTTTTTTATTTTTTAATAATTTCTAAAACGTCACTTTAACCATAAATAATTGTAAATATAGAAATATGTATATATATTATAAAAATATGATTTTTGAAAGTTCTATTGAAAATAAATCTAATAAAAGTATAATTGCATTGTAAAAATTTTATAATTTTTCATATAACGGTCAATGTTTGTAAAACAAACTTTGACTTTGAAAAAGCAAATGATACGGAGTAAGATTTATTTGGAACTAATGGGTGTTATCAATAATCATTTTGGGTTTTGGCCCAACAGCTATAATCATTTTGGGTTTTGGCCCAACGGCCTATTGAACAAAGTACGGTGACGAAATCACCAAATTGGCGTTTACTCGATTGATTGATTCATTCACATCAGGCCCAATTACTTGCATAAACCACACATACCAACTGGACTATCCAATGCAACAACGTACTGGGTCATTAATCATTATCTATGGCTCTAGCATCTATGCCACTACTTACTTTTTTTTTCTCGTCAAAAAGAGTTGCAAGTGAATGGCGATTGAGATACCTACCGTTACATCATGTTCAGACTGTCGTGTTCAACAGCGAACATATCAGACTAACTGAACAACCAACGCAATTATTGGCCCCGTCTATGCCACTACTTGTTTTTTTTTTTTTTTTTTAACATCAAAAAGAAGGTGCAAGGCTGCAAGCTGCAAAATCAAATATATGAGATTAACTGAATAACGAGCGCAAGTATTGGCTCCAATAAAGGACTAGTATAGTTTCAAAAAGTCAACCGACATAAGACATAGGGAAAATAAAGATTCCAAGTTATAATCTTAATTTACCAAATCACTTTTATTTTATTTTTTTACTCATCACTTTACTAAATTATTTGGGAATAGGTTTGATACACTAGATCATCACTCTTATTTGTAACTATGCCACTACTTGTTGCTTGCTTTTGGAGTTTGAACACAGTCGTAATCAGAAATCACGGGGATATAGATATAGATATTCAAAATACCAAGTACAGTGAAAATCCCATCTTTTCTAACAAAGTTTTTGATTCCACAATCATTATGAAGTCTCTTTTATGCTAGTTCATCAAGTAATCATATGCTCCATATCCCAATTGATCTGATGATGAGCTGTGATGTCGTAGTATGCCCCTTATTCGGTTCACTTTCTACGAACTTAATGAATAACAAATTAGAATATCTCAACACAATAATCATCATCACTGCTAGCTGCCATTATATATATTGCCATATCCTATATGATTACATTGCACCCTTTTTTCGATTTTCCTTTCTTGTGTTAATAACTAATAGGGACTCCTCCACCAAATCATGGGTAAATACTTCCAAATATATGACTCGAGAGAAGTTGGATCTTTGCTCAGCTCGAATTTGTTTGCAATTTTGATAGTCGAACTCGACTGAGCTTTGATAATCTAGCTCGAACTCGATAATAACTTTTGAGTTTAAACTCGACTCGTTTATCTAATCGAACCAAAATGAGTTGAGCTTGTTAATCAATATTTAAATTTAAAATTTTAATGTATATTGATAAATTTTAATGTATATTGACAAATTTTATAAAAATATTTTATCTTATTAAAGGTAAAAAAAATTGAATGGAGATTAAAACGAATTGCATGTCGTGAACGATACCGTTTGCGAATAAAAACAAGCCGAATACAGTGTAGCTCAAACTCAGATCGTTTAATTTATAAACAAGCTTGAAACTTCTTTTCGAACTCAACTATTTACGAATGAACAACTTTAGGCTTAACTTCTTCCCGAAAGGTTTGCGAGGGGGTTCATTTTTTTTTTGCTAAACTAAATCAGACATAATTGGATTGAACAGAATTAGATAAAGTGGGTTACTAAGGGTGTATTATCTTCCACTTACTCAGGTGTCAGTTCAGTTCAGTTTAGTTCAGTTGAATGCAGTTCAGTCAAGTTGAGTCCAATTTAATGCTTTTTATTGAAAAAGAACACACCCTAATTGAACAAAATGGTAGCCCTGGAAACGTGTAGCCAAGTTGGTCGAGTAGTTGGATTTCATGGTAAAGGTTAGGAGTTCAATTCTCACTAGCCCTGTTTGTGGAGCTTATTATCTACCAGTTTAGGTGTATTGTATTTCATTTATTCCCGTTGATTCTCATTAATTGTAAGGTACTTCCATTGATTTTCACCCAAGATCTTACCATTAATTTCCACTGTATTCAGTTAGGTCTTGCCGTTGATTTCCATTGATCCAGTAAGCACCTGCCATTGATACAGAGAGTAGTTAGGGATGTGTTTTTTTCACTGATCTCACTGATTGGGTAAAGTTCTGCCACTGATTCTCACCGATTCAGTAGATTCCTGTCACTAAGGGTGCGTTCTTTTCTACTTATTTCCACTGATTCCCACTGACTGATCGAGTAAGGTCCTCCCACTGATCCTCACTGACTGAGTAAGGTCATGCCATTGATTTTCACTGATTGAGTAAGGTCCTGTCAGTAATTCCCACTGATTCAATAAGGTCATGCCACTGATTCTGTGAGTAGAAATGTGGGTCTTACCACTGATTTCCACTGAATAAATAAGATCATGCCACTGATTCTCACTGATTGAGTAAGGTCTTGCCACTGATTCCCACTGATTGAGTAATTTCTTGTCACTTATTTTCATTGATTAAATAATGTCCAATAAGTGAAAAAGAACACACCTTGATTTTCGCTTATTGGGTGAGGTCATGCCACCTAATTCACTAATTTGAGATAAGGTCCAATAAGTGAAGAAGAACACGACCTTTTATCTTGTTGACTTGTTAAACTCACCCTAGCTAAGTTAATTCCCTAGGGGAGTTGAGGAGTTAGGCGAGATGGCAAGCTCCTCACTCAAATTCCCAAGAGATTTAGGTTCGAATCTTCCCATCACCACTAGTGAGGATTTATCCCCTCACCCCCTCCTAGTGGACTCCTTACCAATTAAGTTAAATAAAAAGTTAATCCCCTAGGGCTAAGGCCATTCCAACGGTGGCGCGTGGCGCACAAACTTCACTGGAAATAGGACAAAAGGACAGTCTTATGACAGATATAGGGCAGTAAAAAAGAGCACAGGTAGGGAACAGTGATTTGAAAAAAAAGAAAAAAAAAGGCAGAGGGTGAGTTTTACGTTTCACGAAAAACCTCGTTCGCTTCCAATGAAAAAATAAGATGGGGGATTTTCCCATAATCCAACATATATTAACCTCTCACCTTACCCCACCCCACGATTTTCTAAAACGTTTCATTTTCTCTCTCCTCCCTGGCAGAGCCTGAAGCTGTGTCTCTTTCCTCCCGCCAGTCACGTCATCCTGCAACTAGCTAGCTCCAATATAGGGCCCCCCTTTTGGCCCCTTCAGCCGTTTTGATCTCCCTTGATCTCCCCTTATTTCAATCAGCCCAACAATATAAAATTGGAAAAGTTTACAAGTCCATTTTTATCATTTTATGTGAGTTTTGTGGTATTATGTGATTCTACGTTAGTACTTCTAAGATTATGGTGCGTGTATATCATCATAACGAAAAGATTGTAAATTTTTGATTTTGGAGGATATATGTAGTATGCGTACTATATTCTCATTACCTAGGGTGTCATTTTTTTCAAACCTATATATCTAGTCAGTTTTGTTTTTCATCGGTGAACTGATTTGAGGCTCTGTTCTTTTCATTGTTTTCCTGCTGATGCATTTCGTTTCGTTTCGTTCTACTCCGTTCCGTTCCGCATTTCGCACTTTATTTTGTCTCATATTTTTTTGAATTATCCGCGCCGTGCCGTTTCGTTTCATTCCAATCCGTTCCGTTCTGTTCCGTTCCTCACCGTTCGGCGCCATTCCGTTGAAGTGAACAGGACATTGAATTGGATTCAATTGAACTGAACTGAATTGAACTGAATAGTACATTGTGTAAGCTAGAGAATTAGTAGATTAGTGAACTTTATTTCACTGACCAATTGGCAATTACTGAGTAAGTGAAAAAATAACCGTCATAGACATTTACAGTGTGGTTTTCCCTACTTATTTTAGACTCGTTTCAGTCCAACGGAGTATGATCAATTCAGTGAGAGTACACATTGAGTTCCAATAATTTGTAAGAAAAACACTTAAAATGATGAAAGATGGAACTCAACAAATTCGACCAATCTAATTTTTTTTTTACCCGAGAGTCGAATGTAAGTGAAGATAAATACCTTCGACCAATCAAATCTAACTTGTCCCGAATATGAAATTAACCAAGAAAACTCGACTTGACCAAAAATTTATTGTTTCTTTTCCACTAAATTAAACTAATGAGATTTAAACTGAACGGAATACAACAGTACAACACCATATATGACACGCTAACTTGTTTAATAGGTATCAAAATCAAAAAATTGAAATTGGTAACAAAGTCAAACGATCCCCTTTTTGATATTGCAACGGGGATTGCATACAACACAACATACATACCGTGAACTCGTGATCTAATTATCTACCAACAAGTAACAAACCCCCTCTCCCTCGTTTGGCTCTAACAAAACAAAAATGGAAAAAAAGAAAAATGGTGAAGTGAAAGTCACTTTTTTCAACGTTTTCTCCATCAGATCTCTCAGAGTATAATAGCTCTTTACGCCTTGGAGATGCGTGCCTATTTCACCCTCTCTCTCTCTTCTCTCTCTCCTCAACCTCTCCCCTTGATATATAGGCCGCACTAGCTCTGCTATTACACAGCTCTTCCCCTCAGATTCATACACGGTATAAACTCTCAAACCCCAAACACCCCCTTATTTTTCCTCCATTTCCTGATACCCATTTAACCCTTTTTGCTTACTTCTGTTGGTTTTTTGCCTTTGCGATTTTTCTGATCTGGGTCATTTTTCTTCTTTTCTGGGTTTTTTTGCCCTTTTGGCTGATTTGGGTTTTTCTTATTTTTTTCACTTTCTTTAAAGAGAAAATGGAGCAAGTGAGTGAGGTTTTCAGTGAGGCAGAAGTGAGAGAAATCAGTGGGTTAAACAAAGGGAGAGACTATGTTGAAGTGACTTGTGGGTGTACAAGTCATAGGTATGGTGATGCTGTTGGAACTCTTAGGGTTTTCATTAATGGTGATCTTGAAATCTCATGTGAATGTACACCTGGTTGTGAAGAAGGTATATACAGAGTCTATAAAACTCAAAAAATGGGTGTTTCTGGGTTTTTGATGCGTTGCATGTTTTCATGTTTTTAGGTGTTGTTTGTTTGATGAAAAAAAAACCCAATCTTTTATGGAGAATGGCACTGAGTTTCATGTTGTGCTTTAATTTAATGTGCCTACGTCTTATGGCACTGCCTATTGATAATGTACTTTCAGGTTCTCTGATATTTATCACCTATATGGTGCATTTCATTACTAAAAATCTTATCTTTTTGGTGGGTATGGTTTAGAAAGAAACTTCAAAGGTAGTAAGTAAGTATAACTTTCAATCTTAAAAAGTTCTGTTTTTTCTCTCTTTGGTTAAAATTTTTTCTTGGTTTGTTGTGGTCACCGTTTACAACTTGGTTTGACTTTGAAAGTTTTTGCTTGTCTCAGCGTATGTCATGGTTTTTACGTTGGATTTTAGCAAAAGAGGTTGCTACCCTCATAACCAAAATGCATTTTTGCTTGTCAAGGTGATTCTAGGTCCTTCATAGTTGGTGCACATAAGAACAGTTTTGAGTTAGAGTTACAATACACAAGTAGCCCTTTTTAAGTTGTGCAACTTTTGTTAGTTCAACCACTTTTGTCAATGACTTGGTCGGAGTTCCATGCATTTGATTATCCTTAGTACGATACGAGAGAAGGTTGGCGTACATGTTGACCTCCCGAAATTCGGCTTTATGCCGGGTTTCTTATGGGTTGTTATTTCTTTGTTGAAAGAGCATTTTGTAACAGTTATAATGATTTGTAAATTCTGGCTTTAGTATGTTCTGTCAGCCACTTACTGTAATCTCTGAACTTGACATTTGATTCTGTTTTCCTGTGCTGTTGATTTCTATGAGCTCATCTCTGATTTCCCTGGTCTCTTTTGGTCAGACAAATTAACTCCAGCTGCATTTGAGAAGCATTCTGGTAGAGAAAGTGCAAGGAAGTGGAAGAATAATATTTGGGTCATTGTGAATGGGGAAAAAGTTCCATTGTTTAAGACTGTGCTACTCAAGTATTACAACCAATCATCAAAAAGCTCAAATGGTTCAAACAAGCAAAATGGACGTATTTTTCATCGTGATGAGTTTGTACGCTGTGCTAGGTGTAACAAAGAGCGTAGATTTCGTGTTCGGTCTAAAGAAGAAAGTCGTGTTCTTCATGATGCTATGTTGGATCAAGACTGGAAGTGTTCTGATCATCCTCATGACAGGTAAATAGTCGTTCTTACACACAGTTCAACAAAATTTAGCCTTTCATTGATAATCTGCAATGTGAACGAAACTAGCAACTCATGATCATTTTCTAGTTCAAATAGTGACATGACTTGAAGATTATGAATTCTGTTTGATACCCACATATGTTCAGATGTGTAGAGTTTATTCTAGCCTTGAGTGATTTTGTGTCTTGACCTAGCTTGTTGAATAATTGCTGAGCTATGCTACTGCACTCCGCTAGAATTGTCCAACATGGATACGTGTACAATTTAGCATTTTCTTGGCCGGAAATGAAGTGCCGAGTATCCATACCCATGTCCGAGTATCGGACACGGTACTTGAGGTGAAACGAAGAGTCTATGTAACATAGATGCTGAGTTTATTTCCTGTCAAGGCTGTCATTGTTCCTGCTGATTTCAGCTGAAAATGTAGAATCATTAGGTCTTCGGAAGATCCAGTTTTTTCCTGAACAGGGTTTTGTTCTTTGCTATCAGAACTTCTGGTCAGTTTAGTTTGTGATGTGGGCTTCTTTTCTATGTTATCTTTAGACCGGTTGGTAAGCTTCCACTGTCAAAAAGCAGCATTTGGATTTGTCTACTGTATTTGGGTTAGTACAATGTCTACTGAGCACTTTAATACTCCACCTTACTGGATGAGGGAATATTGAGACATTGCTAAAAAGGTCACTTTTGAGTTTTGACCATTGAAATAAAAACTAGCCAACATTGTTATCTTCTCTTTATCTGTGTGCTTTTGATGTTGAGCCACTAGTATTTGTTGCCTGTCATAGCTTGGGTACAAAGATGGAGTATTACCATGGATTCACTGTAGACTTTATTGTTAATTTGTTTTTCTTGCTAAGTTGCTCTAAAAAATATTGCATAGTGTACTGTAGCATTTAAGCAGTGGAGTTTTCAGTATGTAGTTCATTAAATTTGCCTGGTTACAGCCCTTGCTGAAGAGAATGTCTCTGGTATTGATCAGTACACAAGCTGGTTGCTGTTGAGGTTGAAATACCGGGCTTATGGTGGGTCTGAAAAGTGGCAAATCTCAGGGGCTGGACCCTGGGGGTGAAGAGGACATATTCTTTTGTGTTTATTCTTTTTTATCTTGTCAGAATTACAAGGCGTTTCTTCACTTAGAGTGATCTTCAGGGCCCAGGCAAATATAACTTCTATTACTGGAATTTACGGTCGAACTGTTCGAGTGTAGTTCATTTGTTAGCTGTGCATACATAACGTATATAAATAAAGGCATTGTGATTTGTGGGTGGCATATATAACAACTATTGGATGCACAAACCTCTTTGATAGTCTCTGAAATTAAACTGAAGGATTGCTTCTGTCATTTCTCTGAACTGCTTTCAGTGAAGCGTCTTGCAATAGTTAAGAACTTTCTTAGTAAACCTGCTAATCCTCATATATTCATGTGTTCATTCTTTAGATTGCTTATTCATATGTTGAACATGTTGTGATTGCTAATAGCACTGTAGTAATAAGCTTCTTAATTTAAAATCTGGGTTGATGTCACTTCAGGATATCATGTGATGATGATGAAGAACGAGCGAGTAGGAGAGTGTACAGGGGTTGCTCGCGTTCTCCTACATGCAAAGGCTGCACCTCTTGCGTCTGCTTTGGGTGTGAAACTTGCCGTTTCTCTGACTGCACTTGCCAGACTTGCACTGACTTCACCCGCAATGCTGGGGTCTGATACTGAAGCATTGTTCCTCAGCATCATCATTAGATTTCCCCCAACAAATTAACTTCTTAATCCTCCCTTCCCCGTCCACATTTTGCAAAAGGCTATTGGTGGCATTATTGATTAATCCAAACGCTGAAACGATCAGCGTTTGATCTCTGAATTAGCTCTTTAGTCTTTAATTGTTAAAAACAGTAAAATGTACTAACTTATCCTCTGCTGGTATATGAATGCTGAAATTGCGTATCTTAATTTCTTTTAAGACGTTTCACATGTTGAGATCCTAATTGAGATCCTAATCGACAAATATTAGTTTGTCGGATGTCAAGTGAAAGATAATCTTGAAAAAGTGGTGACTTTTAAAGAACTTAGAATCTTCTCTCATTGTTGAGAAGCATTTTCTACTGATCTTGATCTGAAGCTGGAGATTCAAAAAAGCGAAAAACATTCAGTTCTACAACACTGCACAAGAAGTATTGCTAGAGTGAAATGCCAAAGATCTGAAAATTAAAGTACTTTATAACATTGACTGTTTGAACCATGACAGGAGATAAAAAGCAAATTGTATTACAACAAGTTTAGTATAAAACCGTCCTATGACAGTTTGTCAACTAACCACCACTGTTTTTATATAAACCATTCTGTTCCACCGTGGGTCGGCCTTATATAAGTTTTTGTGAACTTACTATAGTACAAACATCACACATACATGTAGATTATAACTTCAACAACAATACACACGATATAAAAACAAGCAGAAGTACATAATGCACTCCCAGTCAACTATTCTGAAACACCCATGCAAAGGCTAGCTAAACATACAAAGGAAAGTATCTGCCAACAATCAAGAGCAACTATATGAACAAGCAAATTCACTCAGTTGGACTTAGGTGGAGGGGAAAGAAGTGGAATGGAGGGAATGGTGGTCGGCATGTTGGGGATCGAAGGAATCTTTGGCATCGGAGGCAGAGCAACCTTAGGGAGTGATGGCACGGTAGGCATGCTAGGAAGCGGAGGTAGAGCACCCGGTTTTGGTAGAGATGACTGAGCATTAGGCAAGTTTGGTTGTGGCAAATTCGGTATAGTTGGCATGTTTGGGATGGTAGGCATAGGTGGAAGCTTTGGCATAGGTAATGCTGCTTGTAGAAGATGGCGAGATGCTAAACTGACATCGATGCTCGAGATTGATAGAGCGATGAAGAGCGAGAGGATGAAAAACTTTTGAGAAGCCATAGCCTATGTTTTAGAGTTCTTATGGTTTGTTTTAATTGGAAAAGTGACAAGGAGGTTTGATTATATAGGCATGTTTTGGTTCATGAGTTGGTGAGTTAGAACAAGTATGGTTGAGAATAATTAGAGAACTTTATTTGTCACAAGTTTCTAGTTTTAGCTAATCCATCTCATCTATATATATATATATCTACCTCAAGAAATTGCCAAGTTTTCTTTGTGGGTTGGAAACTTGGAATGTTGCACCAATAATGTAACATTCTGATCTCATTGCTTCAGTTATTTTCATTAATTGGCTTTTTGAATATCTAGAAACTAATTTCATGTTGGTCACTAGTGAATGCATGCATGCAAATGTATGGTTTCATTACTACTCATTTTCACTCTTCGATTGATCACATATGAGTACGTATGTAGTAGTAGTAGGTAGTTTCTTGTAAATATTTGGTAGCCCTCATGGCCTAAGGAGTAAGGACCCAACTATTCATTTGTGTTCCCTAAAGGCTAAAACTCATCATCCACTATCTTAGTTTGGATTGTCCTAAAAGTTAACAAAAAATTCTTTTTTTTTTATTTCCAAAATACATATATATTCTAATAACAATTCATTTGACTTGTTCTATGTGGAGTATGTCTTATTTTTTATGATGGAATTTCAATATACAACTAAAATGTTTTCTTTTTATAATTGTCTACTTTTTGCTCATACTTGAGTTTAAAATTTGATAACCAAAAGTGATCTCCAATAAATGATTTTTTATATAATTTCGTAAAAAGAAAAAACTAAGAATCATCCCAAACATGTTCTTTTTAGTGGGTTTTACTATTTTGTGATTTAACTTTCTCAAATGAACTTGGACTAAATTGGTTGAAAATGAACACTTTAAAACTTGGGGTTAACTCCTATAGGATTTCGTTTTTATATTCCTACAATTATTTTTTTTACTCTAGAATCAATCCTAATCAAACCTGTGGATATCAGCTGGTTTCCGGTAATATCTGTGAGGGTAAATACCAAAAAGAACCGTTTGAAAGTCACCTACATCTATCTCTAATTCGTGCCCTTAACACCGTAAGACTATCAAGAAATACTCGAAATCAAAATAAACTTCTTCGTTTTTAAGATACACCATTTATTATGTGACCCATTTCATTAACTATTTACTCTTTTCCACTCTAAAATTAGGCTCTATAGCCACAATAGGTTCTCTAACTCAAAGGAGGTTTCCCGAGTGATGCTCTGTTGTTAACACCAAAGGCAGTTCTCTTCTTCCTATCTCTCTCCTCCAACCATACAAATCCCTTGCAATCCAATGGCTCAAAAACGAGAAAGGCCAATTCTATGATGAGATTTTGGAGGACTGTACCTCTGTTGTTCCTTCAAGAATATCAGAGGATCCTCACTCGGTTTTCCAACAACAACAACAATAAACAACAACCTAGTAAATATCCCGCCGAGGGCGGGATCTGGGGAGGTCCAGATGTACGCAGCCTTACCCCTAACTAGTCGCCTAGTAGAGAGGCTGTTTCCGAAAGACCCTCGAAAACACTTTGAGTTTTGAAAACAGTAGAAAATAGTCAAAAACTTTGGATGTTAAAATATTTGAATGAAAGGATGCATGAGAAAGCCAAGGAATGAGAATTTAGAAATACACACAAGTCCAAACTAATAAATTAAAAGGAAAAGGGATGCGAAATGAACAGTTCCCTCGTTAAAAAATGAAAACCAAAATCCTTGCATTCAATTAGCTTAGATACTTCATATTTTTTAGTTAAGATCGAGATCTTGATTATATTAGTTCCCAAATTCAAATCTCCTCGCCACTTTAGTGTATGTAAATGTATAATATGGCAACTACTCCCAAAAAAATTGTTTGGGAGTAATTTTTTTCTCTATGAACATTTGACACTTACAAGTTACAACTATAACTAATTTTTCCAAACATAGCCCTTATATAGTATCTCAGTACAAAATTTTTTGAGTCAGTTCGGACTGGACCGCATTCAAATTAATTCAAATATCAGTTAGGATCCATTGGTTTCCTGAAAATTCTATTTTGAACAGTCCAGTTTACACTCCTAGTACAGTCTTCTAAACTCTACATTCCATATTGTAGATGCTGGACTGGATGGTTGTGTGGAAAGGCTTAGCTCCATTCGTCCCTCTCCAGTTCAAGGTTACTAGGCTACGTCTGTGAGGCTAAGCCCAACTTGTGATTCGATACCCAGCAATGGCAGCCGAATGGCCAATGGGTCACTCATGGTAAAACGCATTGTTTGGTTGCGCAAGCCGCAAGGAAATCTATCATGCAAGTACACGCTAGTGACTAGTGAGTGTCTAGGTGTGAGCGCAACTAGCAGCTAGTTTTATGTGGACTTAGTCCACCGTGGACTAAGTATATTTGAGGGGTGGCTCCAGGTGAAGTAGGAGGTGACTTCACTATTGGAGGGGTGGCTCCAGGTGAAGTATGGGGTGGCTCCACTATTAGAGGGGTGGCGCCAAGGGAGGTGGCTCCACTACTAGAGGCGTGGCTCTAGGTGAAATATAGGATGACATTTAGACTATTTGTACACCATGAACTAAGTCCACACAAGTTTTTGTACGCAACTAGATATCCATTATCCACCTAAATCTTGGGATATGGTCTTGGAATCGATTAGTCCAGTTCCTTGATATTTAAACCCAATATTGAAATTGGTTAAAATCGTTTCTCAAGATTAATACCCATATTTGAATTGGTCAGATCCAATTCCAAGATCAGGTACCCATCTCCACCCTTTTTTAGAAAGAAATGTTTCAAAACCTGTTTTGTTTAAATGAATGCTTATACAGGATATATAAAAACTATAGTTTATAATTATAAAAGTAGAAATACCGTTACTTCCAAATTAGAAAAAAAAAACAGTATCATTAATACTAATATTGTGACGCATGCGATAGCAAAACTAAGTTAGTAGTAGCATTTGAGATCAAACCTAATACCAATTTTAGTTTTGGGATCAGTTCTAGGAACTAATAATTAGTCCCTTTAGATACCCACAGGATCTTAAATCTAAAAAATGATATTTAGAATTGAAATTGGTTGCAAGTTGTAACCACTTCCAAACATTGAAATCAAGAAATAGTATTGATAGTGCCGATTCCAGGTCCAAACTTGACAAGTCAGTCACAATTACAGTACCAAAATCGGGTACTTAAGTCTCGGGCTTACCTCTATGTATATCTTCCGTCCCACATTCTTATTTACGTTTTTCTCATTGGGGCATCCCACGTTGTTGTTTACATTTCCTTAAATGGGTTGTTTCTTGGTGTTTACATAATTATTGCCGAGGTGAAATCTGCCTTTTGCTTTCCGTACAACCAAACAAGGGGCAAGGAGGTCAAGCTTGAGACAAAATGAGTTTGCACTAATCATCTTTATTTTAAGGTGTGTTCTTTTTTATTAATTTTTTATCGATGAACTTAACTGACCAGGTTCAACAACAACAATAATTATGTGTTCTGTTTTATTATTGAATTAAATTGTCCAACAAAGAGAAATAGAGGATTGAATGAGTTTAAGGCCTGTTAGGGAGAAAAAAAACTCCATAATGTAAAATAAAAGAAGTAGTTCGAAAGTGATGACGTAGTGAATTGAACTCAACTGAAATGAGTGGGTTATTGAAATGAACTCAACTGAAATATAAGAGAAAATAAAAGGCAGTTTTGTTTTTGATGAAAAAAAGGAGAAAATGGATTACACGGTTAGCCTTAAAGCACAAGTAGACCTAACAAACAGATTTGGATATGGTCGGTTAGGAGTTGATTTTTGGGTGAAAACCATTTTTCAATTTATTTTCCGAGTTGTAAACGGGTTCGGGTCGAGAAAAATCTTAAAAAACTGATCGGATCGAGTTTTGAGATATTATCAATTTTTGACAGCTCTAAGCACAACGACATTATTATTTCTTGATTTATAATATTACTCAATTATTTGTTGCCTTCAAGTCTCCAATTCTCATTAGAGATCATTCTAATCAAAGAGAACCCCATGACATCACATATAGCAAACCAAGTGGAAACTCCAGGAAAAAAGGAAGTCTAAGAACGCAAGTGCAACAAATATAAATAAATAAATTCGATACCAACTAACAAACCCACATTATCTACAATAGCTGACGTCTGGTTTACTTTTATGCAATGCAATGTTACTAAGCAAAAGCAACGAAACAAGGAAATCAATGTCTCTTAGAATACAAAACACAAACGATGACCGTCCACAAACAACCACCTATATTTCGGAAATCTCACATGTAATGCATTTATTACCTACGCTTTCATGCAACTCATCCAATCAATGTTATGTTTGCTTAGCCATGTGAATTTTTAACAACCAAAGAACGAACTTTTGTCACTAGAAAACAGCCCATTGTATAACGACTATTTTGTTTGAATATTATTATGGATTTTTGTATGTTCGTTAGTTTAGTTGTTAAATCTTAGATTCATGGATCTCTTCATTTGAGAAATAAAATAAAAATTGAAGGCAATGTTTTTTTTTAACTTTCTTTATTTATACGATATTTCGAGCAAAAAGATATCCATTACATCACAATATTGATCTTTGAATGAAGATTTTAAGAAATGATAGATCTATTTGTCCGTTAACAATCAAGTCGGCTTGTCACTTTTTATATACGCTATTATAGTCTTATCATTAAAATTGATTTGTTTGATTGATTGAATCATTGTAGCAAGTTTTATGTGAGACCAGCTCACAAAAATATTGGGGTCACTTTTTAGAAATGTAGGAGTCACTTATGGTGAGCAGTGATTCTTGTTTCATTGAAAAGTGACCCCCATCTCATCAAAAGTTATAAAAATATTGTCTTATAGAAGTTTTTGTGTACCTCTTTATAGGCCTAATTTTATGAATCTTTCTCATCGATGCATTATAAAAAGGGTTTAAAGCGTTTTATTTTTCATTGAACTCCACCAAACTAAGCTTATGAATTGAACTCCGCTGAACTGAATAGTAATATGTGAGAGAAAAGTATGTCATTGAACTAATAATCACTTAATTCAACTGAACTGAACTGAACTGAAATGAATTGAATAATCGAATCTAAAATAAATGAAAAAGAACACACCCAAACTTCTTCAGCGAACTACATTTGAAAGATTGTACTACATATATGTATAGCAAGGAAAAACAAAGTTGTATGTACTAACTACAAGCCACAAAAAATCAAGGATCGATCAAATTTGCATTAATTTTACTAACATGGATGAGCTTTAATTCGTGTACAAAAAATTGGGGCGAGTTTCCCAATATTTAGTCAAACGTCAACCCTTTCATGTTTTTTTTCATTTTCCTTTTTTCTCTTCTCTTGAGTGTAAAAGTCAACGAGTTCATTATTCATGAATCACGATTGGCCGATATCTATACTTAATATTCCCCACACGCGGCTACAATTAAAACAGATGTTGGACTTGATTTATTCATCTGAATGATGGTGAACGTTGAATAGGGTAGTAATGGCCAATGGGTAAGGCAGTAGTGTATGTAGTAGTAATTAGTACTCACTCCGTAAGTAGTGAGGTCAGACAGACTTGGATGTATACATACATATATGATATATGGTTAACTAATGAAGTGTGGTTGAGTGGTAGGAATTCATCTATTCTTAACCAAGGTCGAGGGTTTGAATCTCGCCCTGAGCATGGAGCAGCTTTAAATTCCTTGATCACCTACCCCATCCTTTGAGGTGCCTACAAACCAGCGCGGGGGATAGTCACTGTGGTCGACGGTAGAGATACCCTTATTCGTGAACCAAAAAAAAACATACATGATATATGGTACGTTCACTAAGTCAATTGGGGTACTGCAACTCTACCAGACAATATCCATTTTCGAAGGGACTCTCGTGAATGGTCATTAATTTTACACCTCTGTCACTTTTTTTTTTTTTTTTTCTCACTCTTTGGAATTTGAAAATCCAATGGAGAGCCAAAGCTCAATGGTCGACACTCCCTATCAAGGTTGCACTGACACAGATACGAACACTGACACCGACACGACATTGATCGGAGAAGCGCCATTTAAGAGTGAAAAATAGCCCAAATATGTGTCGTGTTCTTGTGTCGGTATCGTGTCATGTTCAAATGTCGGACACGCGACATGACACCTATCAAAGGTGTCCGTATTCCATAGCTCAGTACAAGATTAGATCCAAAGGTTGAAATACTAGATGACTCTGTAGATATTCCTATGGTGTGGGAAAATGTGGTAGTTAAGTTGCGCGCAATGTACTTGAAAAAGTTAGCAACAAGTAAACTTATATAGGATGGATCTGTAAGATGGACTTTGCATATTATACTATCGTTTTCTTCAAATCCCTTTTGTTAGGAGTTGCGATTTCTTAATACAGTACTTCTTGTGTTTAAGAGTTGCAAATGCTATATGTGCTTGTAAGATTTAGGATGTGTTCTTTTCTACTTATTGGATATTATCCAATCAATGGAAATAAGTGGCAAGATCTTACTCAATCAGTGGAAATCAGTAACTAGACCTTACTGAATCAGTGGTAGGACTTTACCGAATCAGTAAAAATCAGTGGCAGGACCTTGCCCAATCAGTGAAAATCAGTGGAAAAGAACACACCCTAACACATCTAGTATTATGAACCCGATTGATACACTTAACTACATGAGTTTTCAGGGTGTGCTCTTTAGAGATGAACTTACCACAACTGAATTCAACACCACTGAACTGGACACCATTGAACATAACTGGACACCACTAAATTGAATTGAGCACAACTTAATATGTGAGACAAAAAACATGTTTCTGAACTCAGCACCACTAAACTGAAATGAACATCATTTAACTGAACAGGAAATCACTGAAATGACAGTTGAACTGAACTGACCGTGTAAATTCCAAAGAATGCACCCTCAACCCTATTAGTGATAGCTCATTAGCTCCCTCAATCGTCGCCCCCCTTTTGTTGTACGTTGATGAAAACTCATGCGTTTCTCCATCTCGTAGCGTGACACGAGTGTGTTCATATAGACGGAAAATCATTTTGTTTAGTAGTGAATATTCTGAAACCTTCCATCTTAGAGATCCCAATGGTCCCAAAGATAAACCTTGAAAATCCTTACCTATCTATGTGAATATATCTAGTGAGGGTTAGAATTGTTTGACCAAATTAGTTTGGGAGGACGGGGTGGAAGTAGAGAAGGGGATTAGGTGCATATCCAACTTCTTGGTTTATTTCAAGATAGGGTATATGTTCGCATTTCGATCAGAATTAGTTGAGTTTGGTGTAAACTCGTGATTATTATCTTCAAAATTTGACAAGGGAATATGCTATACTTTTTCTACCCAAAAAGAACTTGAGAAATTTTAATTATAGATGTTCTCTAATTAAATTCAAGATAGGGTATATATTCGCAATCCGATCAAAATTAGTTAAGTTTGGTGTAAACTCATGATTATTATCTTCAAAATTTGACAAGGGAGTATGCTATACTTTTTCTGTCCCAAAAAGAATTTGAGAAATTTCAATTATAGATGTCCCTGAATTAAATTGACACAATTTTTAGTAAGATTTTTGGGCTAAAAATACAATTTTATGAAGATGCACAAGTACAACACAATGGGCGTTACCCAATTTGACATTGCCAATAATAAATTTAGCAACAAATTCTATATACCATTTTAGACTTGTAGAGTTGTAGTTGCTCTAAGCCCCACCAAAAGAACCACAAAATTGTATATACCCGCACAGCCCAAGCTGTCACTGATGTGATTTAAGTCAAGTGTCATCTACTTGTGTCACTTGTGCCACACCAGTCACCACATTCTACATGTGCAAATGATCACGATAGGTACCAACTAACAAAGCCTAAGCATTTCATAACTTTAGTCATGACTCTATCCTAAATTAGACCTTGCAAACGGTTCGTGTTGGGCCACTTCAGGTTCGAGATATTAGCTGTTCAGGTTATTATCGGGTTGGTCATTTTGGATCGGGTTTTCGAACCAGACAACTTTTATCTCACAAACTCAGATTTTGGGTCGGGTTCGAGTCATTAGCAGTTCGGATTATTAGTAGGTCAAACTTTTTTGGGTCGAATTTCGATCGGGTAATAAGTAGGTCGAGTTCGGATCGATTTTTAGATCAGGTCAGTTTTTACCAGCTTTACTCTAAATGGATGCCCTTTTGGGCTTTTTAATGTCGCCTAAATTGATGTTTTAGTATTTTGAGTTGTTAAAAATTTGATTATATATTCACATGTCATATTTTTATATGTCATACTTGAATATTTGATGGATGTAGTCAAAACTTTTGCAGAAATAATTTTAGTAAATTAAAATCTGTTGGGTATTTTTCTCTGGATAAAAGGGTACCCATTTGGCCATTTGGCCCTCATTGAAAAGTTAGTTCAATGCTGTTGATAATAAATTTCCTTCAACTTCCCAACTGCATACTGCGTGATTCACTCACGGCCTCACCAATTGCATACCAAAATGTTTTGTCAATTACATGAAAAGAAGGCACCATGTACACATTCATATCCACCAAAAACAGAACACATCTTTTCACAACTGAGATTCATCTTTTCCCACCACAACTCAATTTTCACACTGCTAAGGCTCCTTCATTTGAACTGAAAACAGGTGATTGGTAATCGGGAGAAATTTGGCAAAAACTCGAAATCAATCCAAAAGAACATGTCCAGAAAGTTTCTCATACTGTATTATATAATAGTACTATAATTTTTAATGTGACGTTCAATAGTATTGAGTCCAATCCTTGTTACAAAACTGACAAAAGGACCCAAAAGAGGATTAGAATTAGCCAAAGGAATTAAAAAAAAAAAAAAAAAACTCATCGGTAGGATCTAAGGATTGCGCCACAAAATGTACACATAATGGCTCGCCAAGACTTCCAGTAGAAAGGGATATGACAGAACCTGGTGGCTGTCTTCATATCAGCAACACTAGCGCCACCGCCACACCGCGAACACGTCCCGGCAGCTGGCTTACTCTTCCTCACTTGCCTTTGTTGATCCACTAGGAAGCAAAAACAAACCATTGTACAAGAGTTTTTTCTTTCTCTGTTTTTTCTCTGTTTTAGTTTTAGTAGCAAGTAGTCTTACGACAGGTGAATTTAATGAATAAGCGTTTTTTCGTGCCTTTCAACTTCTTTTTGCAAATGTTGTATGAGTATTTTGCTTGGTAGAAATGACCAAAAGATGTGAGGAAAAGGGTAGGTTGGAAACTTAAAATTGGTTTTGCAATATAATGTAGGATCTAGGATGGTGTGACTTGAGAGTATTTATAGAGGTTGCATTTTTTTTTAATTCAAGCTAGGTTGGCGGTAGTAGTAGTACCTTAGGCAAAGGGGTTTGGAAACGGTTAGATAAAGGTTGAGTGATGACCCCACCCACCTACTTTAATTTGTCAACTGACACCTGGAAGTACTATTTATTTATTTATTTATTTAATAAGAGTGAAAATTAAAATATATTTTGTTTTGGAGGGATGATCAGAATTTTATAAATTGATGGTTAGATTTTCTTCTAGTCAGTTACAAGTATTATATTTTGGAACTCCAAAGAAGTAAAATAAAAGAAAGAGATTTAACCATCTATTTACTAAATGAAAGAAAAAGACATGAAGATAATTCCAGCTCCAGTCATATAAGGTTTATTTCTAATTTTAAGTGTGTGATTGTATTGGGACAATTTTGATATCTATTTTGTTGGTTTTTAGTAAGTTTTTTCTCTCTATTCGTGAGAATTTGGGTGCGTTTCTTAGAATTGTACTATGTTGATCTAAATTAAGATGAATTGAATTTAACACCACTCAATTAAATGAGCACCACCAAACTAAACAACGAACACGTGATGTGAAAATATAAAGAAGATTAGTTTAAATGGTTGGATATGACAAAAAAGGAAAGAGATTATGCTTTCTTTTGGCGTCTAGCCGTCTACCCATAAACTTTGCCCTGAATCCTCATAGACAAATTAAATTGTAAAAATTGATCTAATTATTTAAAACTAAGAAACTTCTCTATTAAGATATCAAAATAAATTCTCTTCTCCAAATGTTCAAAAATTTTAATTCAATGCATAGCTTCAAATTTTATGGCATTAATTTCACCATAAGACAACGTTGGTTTCATTGTTATGTTAAAACATAGTTACTAAATAATATGAAAGTACCGATTTCATGTGAAATTTTTCATAACAACAATGATTTCATATATGATTAGTTAAAAAATGTCAATAATTTTAGATGTTATGTCATTATGTGTTGACTATATTCAGGTTTTAGGGAGGTTCGATTAGGTACATTTCGAATATATATTGTTTTGGGTCTGGTATTTCGGGTTCGAGTCAATTTGGATAACGGGTACACTCGCCTATCCATTGACTCGGGACGAATAGGTTCCAAGTAATGATAATTAGTATATTATAGAGTGTCGGGTGGATCTAATATCGAGCGGTTCAAGTGGATTGTTTCGCATCTGGGGGATTATCCAAAACTAGTGAAGTGGTCAACTTGAGTTATGCAATTTTCCTAGGAACTCGATCAAAATTCCAGAGGGGTTTGACTCATTCAGTAATTCGTAAATAAGTTACAATTTATTGATCGTGTTATGGGTTCAAATATTAAAGAAGTACTTACACAAAATAATTCGTGGAATATCCAAGATTTTGCTTTAGGAGGTACATTTTAGGCACATTTAAAAATGAAGTAAGTTATGTCAAAGATGAGACATTGGCCTAGTGGTAAAGATTGAGGCTTTGTTGTACGTACTTTAGGTTCTAAGATCGAAACCCGCCTTTCAAGTTATATGTATCTATTGACCTCTATTCATCCCTTGCAACAAAAAAAAAAAAAAAAAAAAAACAAAGGAGAGAGAGAAGAAGAAGAAGAAGAAGTAAGTTCAACTTTGCTACATCCCAAAAAAAATGTGATAAATGACATTGTGTCTGGTCCGTACACGTGTAATAAGATGGAGCATAACTTCACATGGTATGGGAGAGACGCCAAAAGAAGTTTCCGTGTATAGGAAGAGTTCTGGGCCCGTTGGTCTTTGTGGTAGTTGGACCTTTTCCGGTTATAATGTTTGCTGCATGTCATTTCTTCATTAATGGCTCTCATAATTTTTAAGGAAACTAAAAATTGCTCATGGCCTAATTTTGATTGAAGCAAAGGGCGTTTGAAACGTTGAATTTGAATAGCATGTCATGGGCATGGCCATGGCCATGGGCAATGGGCAATGGGCAATGGACCTATGCATCAGGACAAGAACTTGCAAGGATCGGACTAAAGTCGTTCTTTTAGGTTCGGTGCATAGAGACTTTTGTGGGTTCTTTTCCAAGACTACATGTGCGTTATTTGGGGCTTAATTTATCTGAATTGAACATGAAATAAACTCACAAGATTTTTTTTTGGTGCAAACCGAATAGACACAAGTGAAATGAGATTAAAAAAATATATTTTTGAACTAAACATCACTGAACTGAATTGAACATCTCTAAACTGAAGTTGAAATCACTTTGACACCAGATCACCCCTGAACTTAACTGAACTAACCTAACCGCATAAGCTCTAAAAACCACGCCCTATGTTCTTCTTAACTTAATTTTACTTGAATTAAGTTTAGTTCAATTTAATGTACTTTAGTTTAGTTATGTGTAACTTATTATTTATATAAATTTTTATTTCGAAATAACTACATAATGATAATTATGTCATTGAAAAGATATCAAATCATACTTTCAATTGAGTTTAATATTGAAATGGTTTGGACGAATTCTAAAAATGGTTAAAGGTCAAGTTTAATTCAAATCATTTCAATTCAATTCAGGGTTTTGTAGGAGAAAAGAGCGAAGCCTTATTTTTCAATCAATTCGGTTCATTTCAGGGGAAACATGCCAATTCAATTAAGTTCAATGTAAAACAACACACTTTAAGTCATCACTGAATAGTCCCAAAATTTTGGAATTGTCGATTTGACATAAAACTCGCTATTTAGAATTTCATATATCCGACTGGATCATTGAAACATCATTGTTTTTAGTGACTACCACTGGTATACATTCCAATGAAAGACATCTAGCTGAGTAACATACAAAATTACTTTGCCTTCTAATTTGCTTCTCCATTATCATATATATAGATAAAATAACTCTCATGGTCTAAATTGATGTTAGAGAAAGGTTGTGAAAGTAATATCATGCTTATTATGTTTTTTATGTCCTGTCTATGCATATCACAAGATCATTAACATTTAAGAATTTTAGGGGCCGTTTGGTTGGGGGTAATGATTAAGGGGTAATGGAATGGATTTATAGGCTAAAATAGTAATATAAAGTGATGATGAGGGGTAATGATTAAGAGGGTAATGGAGAAAAGGAAGGAAAATGGGGAATATCATTACCCTATGGGGAGGTGGGTTTCAATTATCTCTCAAATGGGGGTAATTATTACCCTCCTTCCCACAAAATCTAACCCCACTACCTCACATACCTCCCATTTTAGCCTATTCTATTACCCCTTAATCATTACCCCCAACCAAACGGCCCCTTAGTATAATAAGTAGAGTATATTTGTTGTGTTAAACATTACGGCATGAGTCATTGTCGCTATGAAGGAGTCCTTATTCTGTATCCCTCCGGCCCTTCCCATTTCCAAAGCTTAAAAAAAAAAGAAGAAATATATTCTATATAAAAATAATATTATAATATGTCACAATTAATACACGCAAAAATCTTCATTTTATTAATAGCGTTGAGGTATTCATTAGTTGTTAATTTTGTTGCAGATATTTATTCTTCTTAATTGGGGCATGTTGTGAGCTTGTGATTAAAAAGTGTTTGGTTGATCTTGTGGCTTAACAACTTTATCATTTTATTGGGTGATTTTGTAAGTTAACTTCACAATTATGTAGAATTTAAATTAGAGAGTAGTTGTGGGTTCCTCTAACATAATACTCTAATCTAATATATATATATATATATATATATATATATATATATATATATATATATATATATATATTTGGCTAAGAGCGTCGATAATGTGACAAGTGTCACGTTTGTTTTTTTTTTTTTTCTTTTCTTTTTTTTTTGCTTGATTATTGTCACTAATGATTTGTCATAAATAAATATTGTATAATAATTGCTAGAAACTGTTCATATTTCTTATTTTTCTTAAAATTTGAATAAAATTAATACAATCTAAAATGACATAAATGTAATGCTTCAATGACATTGATTTGACAATTAGTTAAATTTTATTTTTTATTCAAGAAAATAATATAAACCAGAATTATATTTATTTATAAAAGAAGTGTTATATTATTTTTTTTGTTATATAGTTGTGGTTATAAGCACAGGTTACTACAAGTATCACATTTTGATAAATTATAATTTTTTTTTCTTTTTTTTAGATGATGAGCCGTGCCAAATTATTTTTCCACTGAAAGAAGGTTAATCTTTCAACTTCTTATTAGCAAAACACACATTAAGGGACAATAGGATCAAATCGGTTGTTGAGTAATAACAAAAATTATATTAGTTGGTATAAGCGTCGGTTACATAAAAAATTACTAATCTTTTGTGGGGATAAAAGTCGCTAATATGACAAGGTAAACATGTTTAATTTAGTTTTTATATTTGAGGTCATTAACATGACATGTGACTAAAATTTACAAGGATATGAGCAAATAAAGTGACAATGATCACATTTAAAGAGATAGTTTAGTAAGTCATATATTTTTTGATTGGAAGCTCCTTCTAATATACATTTGTTTTTTTTTTGGATAAATACTTCTAATATACATTTGTACTATTTATAAAAAAATTATTTAAATATAGTGATAAAAGGATAGATCATGCGTAGTTGTGAGTATAAGTGCAGGTAACTACAAAAATAATATATCATGTCTTCATAAGTTATTTGAATATTATTTTTTAGCTCTACTCTTTGAATATTATTAAGTTATACTATATGATGTATAATTGCAAGTTAACTGACAAGTGATAGATATTATTTTATTTTTTAGTCAGAGAATGGTGAATGGTGTGTGTACATTTCGACCAGTTTCTATTTTCCATTATTCTTTATGTACTTATGTATAATTTTTAAAAAATTCAAAAAAAAATTTGAACATAAAAATTAGTTATAAATGGGTCCTAGTATATGTAAAATATGAGTTGCTATGCAACCCACACACCACAGGATCAACCAAACATTCTCAATTTCTCATAATCCAATTTTTTTTACAACTGTTTCAAGTAGGTTTATTTTGTAAAATTATAAGAAATGACAAGAATAGAAGGGAAGAGAAACAAAAGAAAGTAAACAATTCTCACTTAATTTCTTCTTTTCTTAAGATGGATGGAGTTCTTTTAAAATGGAGTAACTTTGTATTACTAAACACTGACAACATAATTCATTATAATGGGAGGCAATCTTTTTTTTTTTCCCAATAGTGTTAAGATTTGATTACTATTTAATTTGCGTTGAATTTTCAAAATGGCAATCAAGGACACTTTATACACACAACTCCTAAGAGATTGTTCTCTTCACCACTGAATATTGCGCGACAATGAAGAACAGAACGACACAATAAGGATAAAGGAAGAAAATGTGAGACAAAATGAAGTATCGAATGCGAAACAAAATGGAACGGTGCGAAACGAAATGGAATGCAACATGGAGACGACGAAAAGAACAAAGCTTAAGTGATGATATATAGTAATATTGTGAATGGAGAAAGTAGTTCTTGTTACTTAACTTGTTTGGGGATGGCGATATTTGACTAGGGGTGCTGGCCACAAGCCAAACAGCTCATGAAATGTTCAGACTCAACTTGATTCGAAGCTCAACTCGGTTTGGTTTGATTAGTAAACGAACCAAACTCAAACTTTAAGTTTAGACTTGTTTAATAAATGAACCAACCTTAAGCTTCATAGTGTTGATCGACTCGAAAGCTCATGAGCCTCGAAAGAACATGTCTATTCAATTCTTTCTCTTTTTCTTGAATAATTTTAAAATAAAAAATGTTTGCTTTTTATTTCTAACAATTGTCTAAAAAAATTTAATTTGATTGTCATTTTATTTATTAAATTTTATTTTTGTAAGTTAGCTAACATTCTCATTAATTGAACAAAATTAGGATAATGAACTACTAGTACAAACTATTTTCTTATCATTTGACGATTTCATACCATAAAATATATTGAGATGTTCTAATTTTATTAAAAAATTAAATAAAGTTTATATAATTCGATAAAAATTTGAGTTCAAATTTAATAACTGATCTTTAATCACGCTAAGCTTGAGCTTAATTTAATGCCTCAAATCGCGATCGACTAGATTTCAAGTTCGGAAATTTTAAAAAATAGTCAATTCCAAACTCGCAATGTTCGGCTCAGCTCCACTCATAGCAAGCCCAATTTATGACTTAAGAAATAAATTGATGTTGAGATGCCAGTGTCTTCTTAATAAACCTGTATGTTCTTTAAGTTAGTCGGTATAGTATGAAAACTAAATTTTCATGAGCCACACATCAACAACAATATTCATAATCGCCACTGGTAGGCTTAATTAGTTTGGTTAGTTGTGAAGGGATTAATACTAGTGATTAGTGATATATTGTACGGATGATTGCTTGTGTGGTTAGCTTCGCTACTGCCAAGTGTGCATATGTACACTTTTAGTTCAAGTGGGGATCTATATTCTCGACTTCTAATTTTTTCTAATTAAAAGAACATGTCCCAACTGGTGGTCTCAGTAGTCACTAATCACAATAAAGAATTGTAGGATAATATCTTATAGGCATCACCCTAGTAATATGCAGCAACGATCCTAACTTTTTATGGGTGTCAGGGCAACCCAAACAAAATGGGCCATTAACATCACAATTGACCCTTCTTTTTTTTTTCTTTTTTTTTTTTACAACCAAAGGACACATATTTTTTGGGGCCCTCTTTTCCCCTCTTTTCTTTGGACCCTGGGCTATCATCCTTCTTGTCCTCGCCTCTGAGTCGGCTCTGGTAATATGACACATTACAAAAACTTGTGTAGATTTAGTCTATGGTGGACCAATATTTAGAGTCACCCCCTATTTTACGTGGAGTCACCCCACTCTAAAAGTGGAGCCACCCCTACTTTACCTAGAGCCTCCCTTCAAATTTATACTTGGCACCACCCCTACTTCACCTGGAGGCACCCCCTACTTTACCTGGAGCCACCCCTTACTTCACCTGAAGTCACCTCTTAAAATTACTTCACCTGGAGTCACCTCTACTTTACCTGGAGTCCCCCCTACTTCACCTGGGACCACCCCTCAAAATTACTTGGTTCACAGTAAACTAAGTCCACACAAGACATGCTGATGACACATATAAGGAGAAAAACATTTTTGAAGAGGTTCCCAGAAATCAAATATTTGACATTAGCTTTCATGCCATGATTCTGAAACTAGTTAGATAAGCATTGAGACATGGTCTTAGGTCTAAGTTAACATAAAGTCGTATAAGGAGGCCTTTATGTATAAGGCGTGATATGTGAGCAAAAATGAATATTTATGAAGAAAACAAATAAAATTGATATTTCTGAATAAAAAAGTGATACAATTAGCCGTCTTATATATGAGTTTGCCTCATAAAAAATTGATTAGTTGCCTGGTTGGATGACATATATAGATATTGTTACCCCTTTCATTCTAAGAAAAGCCACTAACATACTATGTCATTTTGACTTTGAAAACATATGTAGTTTTTGGTCATAAGTCTCATAACATACCCAATAAAGAAGACATTGTACACGTTGAAAGTTCGTCCAAGCATATATCCAAAATAATCACGTGAAGACTGAAGAGTACACCTACTACTAGTGTGTGCTATTTTAAAAGGATTTTTTGTTCAGAACTACCTTAGAAAGGGTGGGTTTTGTGACTTACTACCTTAAAAGTTTTTTTTTGTGGGGAACTACCTTAGAATGCCAAAAACCTTGTTGACCAGTACCTTTGACCATATTTTCGGATATATTGACCTGAAATACCGAAAATGCCCTCACGTGACCAGTACGTGAGGCCACTTAAAACACCCCCCCTTTATTCATTTTTAAGCAATTTTTTGCGCCAAAACTGCCGGTATTTTGCCTGAAAGTCGATTATCATTGAGATTAAACGAAAAAAGCTGCAATTTCGCGAGACTTTCCGGCATATTTCCGGTGAGATTATTCTGTGAGGCATCGAAATTAATCATGTTCTTCAAATCTCCTAAACTCTCCGGTAACTCGCCGGATATTTGATTATCGAAAAGCTCTAACTGAACAAGGCTCGATAAATTCCCGATACATTGCGGAATCTCGCCGGAGATAGAGTTTTTAGCAACATCGAAATTCTCGAGAGATTTTAGCCGACAAATTGACTCCGGTATCTCGCCGACGAGATTCGTCTGAGTGAACCAAAAAACCTGAAGTTTCGACAAATTTCCGATCGCCGGTGGAATCACCGACGAGTCAAACGTGTTGTACGCGAGTTCGAGATGAGTCAACTCAGTCAAATTAGTTAAAAACTCAGGAAAACCAGGTCCAGTAAGAGAGTTACCTTGAAGACGAAGCACTCTCAAAGCCGGTAACTTTCCATAACCGTCAGAGATTCCACCGGAAAAGTAATTCGCAGCGAAATCAAGTGCGTAGAGTTTAGTAAACTCCGGCGAGATATCCGGTAACGTGCCTGTGAAGTTGTTGATGGAGATGTTGAGTGAGTGGATTTGAGAACAGAGAGATAGTGATTGTGTAGGGATAGGTCCATAGAAGGAGTTGTTAGCAATGGTGAGGTTTCGGAGAGTCCGAATTCGACAAAAACCCGAGGGGAACGTGCCCGTGAGGCCGAAGTCATGGACGTCGATGGAGATGACTGAGGAGAGAGAATCACAAGTAATGCCGGTCCAGTTACATGGTGAGAGAGGTGGGTAATGAGTTGGGAGTGCCCAGTCTGTGAGACGGTTGTATGGGTCGGAGATTTGGTCGTGTTTGACCCGGATTAGGATTTGGGTGTCTCCGGTGATGAGTGCAGTCAAAGGAGAGAGAGTGGAGAAGCAGAGGAAGAGAGTGAAGAGGAGTGGTGTGGTGGGCATTTTTGTGTGGGAGGAGAGAGAAAATGGGTTGGTAGATGGTGAGAGAGAGTGTGAGTGTGAGTGTGAGTGTGAGTGTGAGATGAGGGAGAAAGGAAGGAAATGAAATGAGTGAAGTGGGAAAGTGGGGAAGTTTGAAAAGAAGATGACGGTTGGAAAGGGAGGGAATAAAAGGGGGGTGTTTTAAGTGGCCTCACGTGCTGGTCACGCAGCACGTGAGGGCATTTTCGGTATTTCAGGTCAATATACCCGAAAATATGGTCAAAGGTACTGGTCAACAAGGTTTTTGGCATTCTAAGGTAGTTTCCCACAAAAAAAAACTTTTAAGGTAGTAAGTCACAAAACCCACCCTTTCTAAGGTAGTTCTAAACAAAAAATCCATTTTAAAATCTTGATACATTTTGATGATGATAGCTAAAACAGATACACCTCGTCACCTAGAGATACAAATTTAAGAATGCATGCAATATCTCTCTTTATCCATCCACAAAATACCGTCCACCCTTCCACTATTGTTCAGCAATTCTGAGAAACTTGTACTAGGAGCCTGTTTGGCAATTGGTTGGTGACATTAGATGTTGGCAGATGGTTGGTGGCTGGTGATTAATGGCGGGTATTGTTAGCTGATTCGACCGGTTGGCAACATTAAATGTCTGGAAAGAGATGTTTGGTAATATTGGCTGATAACTTTAACTGGTTTTATGCAAAATAACCTATAAGTACATTCATATGATCGAAGATTTTGATTGCATAGAAGTAAATAATTGCAAGTATTGGAGTATCTTGTCATTGTACTACATTAATTTCACCGACCAATACCCAAAAGCTACCCTCATTGTCTTATCAAAAGGTGGCTTGTGGGAACCCAAAAGCCAATCTCACAAGCTAACATCCAAACACCAATATTGGATGGTGGACTGGTCAAACATCCAATTTTACCAAAAACCACCCTACAAGTCAATATCCAAACACCATCATGATATGGTGATAATATATATTCTAGGAAAAAAATTCAATTAGGTACTCTCGGGTTTCAGATAATATTTTTAGCTTATTTGAGGTTTGAATAATTTCACTTAGGCTACAAAATGTTTAATATGTAATTTCACTTAGGTAACAACTAACAATTGATGATGGAGGTTAACTTCAGATAAATTTTTCTGACGTGTGAAGGATGATTACCCTTAATGACCTTGATTAATATTGATTGGCATGCTGATAAACGACCCGCAAAGGATGAAATGGATCGAATGTTAGACTTCAATCCTAAACAAATTAACGGCTCAGATTGAAAATACTCGAAAACGACTTTATTGATTATAAAAATAGGGGTCTGGTCCAAATTTGTCAACATATTCATTTGCAAAGCACCAGACTTCCGGAAAAAAAAATTCCAAAAAACCCTGTGTTTGATTAATAAAAAATCATTAATAAAAAATCATTAATTATTCTAATTTCATCAAAAAAAAAATATTAATAACTTCATTACTCCAAACGCTGTTGTTTTGCATCTACAGTTTAACGGATCAGACTTAACCACCATTATCCAGTGTTATCTAAGTAAAATTATATGCAAAACATTATGAGTATGTTCTTTAGAGCTTACATAGTCAGTTATGTTTAGGTGTCATTCGTGTCAATTTAGTGATTTTCGATTCAGTTAAGTGATGTTCAGTTCAGTTCAATGATGCTCAGTTTAGAAACATACTTTTTGTTTCAAATATCAAGTTGTGTTTAGTTCAGTCAGTGGTGTCCAGTTCAATTTAGTGGTGTTAGATTTAGTTCAGTTCAGATAAGTTCATGCTTAAAGAACGCATCCTGTGTCATCTAATGAAATTATTCAAACCACATATCTATAACTTAAAAAATAATAATACACAAACCTTAAGAGCACCCAAAATTTCCTATATTCTATGATTTCGGGAAAATGAAACTTTTTTAAGTATTACAAGAAAAATAATGAATAATGTTTTACTCTAATAGGTAAATGTCTGCATTTGTGTTTTTGCACAAGCGTGTGCATGCACGTGCGTGTGTGTTTTGTGTTTGAATAAAATTTTACTTAAATAGTGAGAAATATATAGTTTAATAATTAACAAACTAGTTTAAATTAAAATAATAATGATAATGGTATTTCATCATCATTATCAACATCAACAACAACAAAAACATCATCATCATCATCATTAATCATCATTATTATCTTCATCATCATACATCATCATCATCATCATTTCCAAAATATTAAAATACAAAGGCAATTATTCATTTTTAATATTTTGATATAACATACTCAATTATATAGTATATATATTGTCAAAATATTAAAAAATATTTATTAAAGCACATCGAAGAAAATTAGAACAACGAAAATTTGAATAAACTAGATAAAATTGAAATAAACAAATTTGAAGAAAATGGAATTCTTAATTGGATCGAGAGAAAACTAGAAGAGATTGAATAAATCCATCTGAAATTTTAAAGCATCATTTAAACAAATTGGAACAAATTAAAAATTTAAAAAACTGAAATAAATTAAAAAAAAATGTAACAAACTGGATTCCCATCCAAATAAAATGCCTCAAAAACACATGCATAGTTATTAGTTGGACGGTTGGACCTCATTGGTTAAATTTATAGATGAACCAAGACTAATGAATTTTCATGATACAAAATACAATGAACCCAAAGCTAGTGCACAATTTATTGTCACATCAACTGAACCGCCTTAAAATTAAGAATTTGGAATCCAAAAGGCGTTGACTCATTAGTAAATAAGTTGTAATTTATACACCAGATTATGGGTTCAAACCTTTTATTAGGAGGTGTCCTTTAGTCACGCTCACGTCAAAGGGCGTTCCTCTTAGCCAAACCAAAAAAAAAAAAAAGGTTCAGAATTTGGAGGGGCTTCTAAGGCTCTATTTGATTCACCTTAATTTTAATTAAATTCAGTTCAGTTCAGTCCAATTCAGTTCAATTCAGTTCATGTGTAACTTTATTACTCATATAACTTTTCATTCCGAAATAATTTCATGATGAAAATTATGTCATTAGAAAGATCTCAAAGCATACTTTCAAATGAGTCCAATATTGACTATGTTTGGATGAATTTTAAATAATTAACGGTCAAGTTCAAAAAATTAATTAAGTTCAGTTCAGATCAGTTTTATATAGGTGAATCAAACGGAGCCTAAGTGTTCTAACTAACATCACCCATACCGTTTGGAACTTCAAAATTCAGTTTCTCCCTTCACTTCTCTCTTCTCTCTCTCACTCTCTCTCATGATTCATGACTCTATTCATCAAATGCAATTACACCTCTCTCATCTCTTTCCTACCAAAACCCCATAAACCCAGATCACCCCAAGTCTCACAAATTCTCACATTATGCAAATCAGGCTCATTTTTGGAAGCTCTTAAACTCTTAAAAACCACTGACCCAAAAGAAATAAACTTTGATGTAAAGCCCCTAATATATGCTTCTCTGTTACAAACAGCTACTAAAGTTCAATCCTTTAATCATGGGTTACAAATTCATTCTCATATAATTAAATCTGGTATTGCTGCTAATAGTCTTGTGGGTAATAGCTTATTATCATTGTATTTCAAAGTGGGTAAAAATTTAATTGATGCAACTAAACTGTTTGGTGAATTGTCTGTTAAGGATGTGATTTCTTGGACTTCAATGATCTCAGCTTATGTGAGAAAAAACCCCCAAAAATCGCTTGAATTTTTCTGGGATATGTTGAATGTTGGAATTGAGGCCAATGCTTTTACTTTATCTGCTGGGATTAAGGCATGTTCTGAAATTGGGGATGTAATTCTTGGTAGGTGCTTTCATGGGGTTGTTTATAGATGTGGGTTTGAGCTGAATTTAGTAATTTCTAGTGCGTTAATTGATATGTATGGGAAGAACAATCGGTTAAAGTATGCTCGCCATGTGTTCGATCAATTGCCTGAACCAGACTCTGTTTGTTGTTCTTCAGTAATATCAGCTTTGACAAAGAATGACATGTATGAGGAAGCTTTGGTATTCTTTTATGTGATGCAAAGGGAATATAAATTGGTCCCAGATGAGTTCACTTATGGGTCGGTTTTGACGGCTTGTGGTAATTTGGGGAGATTAAAGCAAGGGAAAGAAGTTCATGCTAATGTCATTGCCACAGGACATTGTGGAAATGTTGTAGTAGAGAGTAGTCTGGTAGATATGTATGGAAAATGTGGTCGAGTTGGAGACTCACAACAGGTGTTTGTTAAAATGAGAAAAAGAAATGCAGTTTCTTGGTGTGCTTTGTTAAATGGGTATTGTCAAAATGGGGACTTTAAGTCCGTCGTTGAGATTTTCAGGAAGATGGATGATCCTGATCTTTATAGTTTTGGAACTGTTATTCGAGCCTGTGCGGGGTTGGCTGCTGTAAGACAGGGGAAAGAGGTCCATTGTCGGTATATGAGGAAGGGTGGCCAGGGATATGTTATTGTTGAATCAGCTTTAGTTGATCTCTATGCAAAATGTGGTAGTATTGATTATGCAGAAAGTGTGTTTATGCAGATGCCTGTAAGAAATTTGATATCTTGGAACTCGATGATATGTGGTTTGGCGCAGAATGGCAGAGGTTTTGAAGCAGTCCAGCTATTTAATGAGATGGTGAAAGAGGGAAATAAGCCTGATTATATCAGTTTTGTTGGTGTCATATTTGCTTGTAGTCATGCTGGCTTGATTGATCAGGGACGTCAATATTTTATCTCAATGACTGAAGACTATGGAATCAAACCAGGTACTGAGCACTGTAATTGCATGGTGAATCTTCTGGGCCGAGCTGGGTTGATAGAAGAAGCTGAAAATCTGATACAGACAGCCGAATGTAAAGACTCATCCTCTCTGTGGCCAGCTCTACTTGGTGCTTGTACGACCAGTAGAAGCTCTAATGCTGTTGAACGCATTGCACTGAAAATGATTGAACTTGAACCTAAGAACCACTTAAGTTATGTGCATCTCATCAACATTTATAAATCTGATGGTCGTTGGAATGACGCGACAAGGATACGCAAGTTAATGGAAGATCGAGGAGTGGAAAAACTGCCGGGGAAGAGTTGGGTTGAAAATGGTATAGGGTTTCTTCAGACGGATGATACTAATAAGGATCATAAAAACAATTTGTCACCTATGGAGGTTGCAGTTGGGTGGCAAAAAAACTGAATATTGCAGTTTTGAAACTAATGGAGCTAGAATACAGTTCCAATCTGTTGATATATACTGATAGAAATGAGATTTAGATACCTATGCTTCCAAAGTCCATGCCATGAGTATATGACTGTTCTGAAGATTTGTCTATCAACATAGAGAATGTGGATAATGAGCATTCTAGGCATATCAAGATGTTGAAGGCCCAATATAGTTTAAAGTCTCTTCCACTGTAGAAGGAAAGTCATGAATGATATTCAATCTCTGGCAAGTTGTAGCATCACTAATACCCGGTTTTCCTGACATAAATCAGTGGGCAGTTTGATATCTGCCTGAAATTTTGTCAATTTCGACTTGTAATTTGGTTTATCGACTCAATCTTGTCTTTAAACTCACCAATTTTGTAAAGTTTGGGGTTCTGGACTTTGGATTTCTTTTCCAGTGATATCAATGTTCCATTCAATGAACAGTTTCACCCCAAAATCAATGTTCCAGTGAAATTGTTATTGGTTCTGTATTTCCAAAGGACATCATTCTACAGATTACAGTTTCCTGCTATTGGCTTTACTGTATTCTGTGGGCAACATCCATTGTAATTTGTTCCATTGTTTGTAATGCTGAGACGACTCTTAACTGAAAATGGCAAATGTACTTTGTCATCGGCCAAAGTTGAAAGTTAAAACCAGACTATGGTTCCAAAATAATGCTACAGTCTGAACGTGATATTTCCGTTGATGGACTGTAATTTGGTTGAGACCAACCTGCAGGCAAAGTGAACAAATACTCGCAGCCACTATGCCGCGAAATAGTAACATCTTTGTGGTTTTTGATCTGCAATATCACATCACAACAGCTATGCACATTGTGCAACCATTACCAGTTTTGCACAGTCGCAATTGCGAATGCAATAGCACTCATGCGTTTGAGGAAACAGACTGAAAGCAGCAATTTGGATAGCCTTATTTGTTATGTAGGACACTCAAATTCACATACGCAAAAAAAAAAATAAAAATTTGTCTATGGCCGCTACATGCTGTTGATCTGCTTCTGTTACAAATCAAACATTTAAGGACACCCTAAAGTTTTACAAAGCACCACAATTTTTGAAGAAAATCTTCAACAGTTGTGCAGTTCACCACCAATAACAACCACAAAGTAGATCAAATTTCCTCCATCTACAAACTTGGTGAAGTATTCTACCAACATTCTTTTGCTTACACACATGGGTTATATACCATTGTACTCCAAGAGCTTATAAGGAGTAGTACTTCTCCAAGAGCTTTCAACTGGATTTTTAAAGGCTTGGAGCTAATGCTGCTGCCATTCTAGCACACAGAGACCAAGTATGAAAATAACATGGTATTCCCTAAATTCGCGAGGTTTTGCAATAATGGGCAAATTAAAGACGCAATTCCAACAACATTTTGGAAAAAAAGGTGGCGCCATTTCACAAATCTTTGTATAACCTATGTAGTTACTTGCAAACAGATCAGTTGAACAAATTACAAACATTTTTACAAAATAATAATTTTGCTGCACATCTTTGACTAATTATCTTCTGTGTTGCGTCAGAAAATTACATGTACAGTGTACAATCTACAAGAGGCTATCAAATCGTACAAAAAGTTTCCAGCTGTGAATATTTCAGGTTTCCTCCCCAGATTCTGATTCAATTCCAGATTCGATTTCAGATTCGGAATATTTATTCGAATCAAAACCAAATCTCATCTCTTGGCTTACCACTTCTACAAGATCGGGCCTGTTCGCTTGTCTGTATGCATTTAGGATAGCATTGTACAAGGATTCATTGGCCTCAATCTCTTCATATTTCAGCTGACTATAAATTCGCTTCACCCCTTCAACCATATTTGCTCTTCCATAACAGTCGACAAGATATATGTAAGTAACAATATCAGGAGCAAGCCCCTCATCTTGCATCCTCATGAAAAGATTCAAAGCCTTTTCGGTTTGCCCACTTGCCCCATAAGCATATATTGCAGCATTATACGCAAAGAGATCAAGGTGGACACCCGCTTTTGTAAATACTTCACATGATTCAGTTGCAAATGCATGTAAACCAACTGCAGCGAAAACACATGTTATGACAGCTTGCCTTGCATAAGGTTTCCCTTCAAAGTAAGATGCCTCCAGCTGCTGGATTGCCTCACTTGGTATCCCACCCTTCTTCAATACCGTAAATAATACTTTGAAGGTACTATTGTCAGGGAAGATTTTCCGATTTATCATCTCATATAACAGTTCACCGCAGTCTGCTAGCTGGCTGTTTGTTGCATAACATGCCATTACCTTGTTAAATGAAGCACCATCTGTAAGCAAACCAGATTGTTTCATTTCTTCAGCAATATCAGCAGCTTCATCAATCATCCCCATGTTCTTGTACAGTTTCATCATGGTGGCAAATGTGACACCATTTGCCTGTCCCTGTTGTCTCAAATTATCAAACATCACTTTGGCCTCAGAAACTATTCCAAATTCGGCATAGAGACTGATCATACTATTTGAAGCAACTATATCTGGACCACCATCCAATTGCCTCAATGATTTGTATATGTCTTTGGCCCCCTCTAAGTATCCTCCCTTGCTATATGCCTTCATAAGGGAAGTCAGGACAATCTGGTTTGCAGTAATCCCATCATCTTTCATCATTTGGTAGTAATGCAAAGCTTCTTCGGTCTTACCAGCTTCTGCAAACCCATTAATCAGAGCCCCATAAACAACTTCATTAGCCTTCAACCCTGCCCTTGCCATGTCTTGGAAGATGTTGATGGCGTCAGATAACAATCCTTGACGTGCATAGCTAGCAACCACAGCAGAATATGTTTGGCAGTTTGGTTTCAAACCAGCTTCCTGCATTTGGATTAGGACTTCATTTGCTTGGTCCACTAAATCACCTCCAGCAAACATTTGGATCAGAGAATTATAAGTGCACTCATCTGGCCAAGTTCCGAAATTCCTCATGCCTTTGAAAACTGAAAAGGCCTTCTCATAAAGTTTTGCCTTACCAAGTGCCTTTATCATCACATTATATTCCAAGACATCATTCTTTTGTCCTGCCGAGTCCCGTTTTGCATCAAAAACAACTTCAGCATCAGCCCAAAGTCCCTTTTCAGCATAGACATCCATAATTGCTGCGTATGTCTTTGATGACAGGCCTCCATCCACCTGACGCTTGTCAAAAAAAGTTCTCGCCTGCTCAAGCAATCCCTCATTTACATACATCTTTATAATACCAGGCACAGAATGCTCATCAACCTGCTTGTTTGACTTACCTAACTCTCTGATCACAGTTTCGGCTTCTTGAACCATTTGCTTCTCACACAACATATGGAGAACAGCCCTGTGGGTTACAATATCAGGGTTCCTAATCTTCCAATAACATTGCAAGGCAGCATCAATGTTTCCAGCTTGAGCATAAAGAGAAAGTAAGGTGTTATAAGTTTTAGTGTCAGGTGATAATCCCCTTTCTTCCATCTTACTAAGCAAAGCCTCAGCCTCTGACAAGTGGCCATGACTTCCACAAGTGTGAATCATAGTATTGAATGTAATCGTGTCAGGTGCCACCCCTGCTCTCAACATTTCAGCAAACACCTGAGCTGCATCAGTCAAGCGTCCAGCCTTCCCATACAAATCAATCAAAGTGTTATAAGTAGCTGTAAGTCGAGGCTTTCTAACAGTATTTTCCCACTCTGGTACAACGGCCCCGTCTGATGTTGAATACCTTCCTCCAATCTTGAACAGCTCCGTTGATAAGAAGTGCTTTAAACTTATAACATTTGACTGCGGTTCACATACAAATTCATCCATATCATCCCAAGCAAGACCTTCAAAATCAACCTTCCCATCACACCAATCCTTATAAAACCTATCAGCCCTATCAAACTCACCAGCATCCTTAAGGACCTTAACAATTGTACTCATTGTCACCTCATCCGGGAAAATCCCTCGAACCCTCATATGCTTAATCCACAAAATCGATTCCCTAACAAGACCCGCTTTCCCGTACACATCAACAAGCATACTGTAAGTATTATTAGTAGGCAGAACACCATCCCTAGCCATTTCAATCCAGCACAGCCTCAATTCATCCCATCTTTGAGCTCGACCCAGCGCCCGTAACACAACATTATAATGAATAACATTGGCCACATAATCTTTTTGTGACCTCATCCAGTCAAAAACCCTAACAACTCTCTCCCATTTGCCTTGCTCTTTCAGAATAACAGTCTGTTCTTTAGGATTTAACTTCCCAACATATAAACTAAGTGCTTTCTCAACATCATCTTCAGAGTCTAAAGACCTTAAAACTGAAGGCAAAGTGCCCCCATATTTCTTCTTTTTTCTATTGAAGGAAACTGAACTTTTTTGGGGTAAAACCAATGTACTTGCAACACACTGAAGCTTAAACCCAACAAAAACCCTTGACCCAGATGAGCTTTTGCCCAAATTTCTATGGTTTGAGTTAGGATTATCAATAAAATATAGTGATGTTTTTGAATTATTGCTGTGAAAGACATTAAACCCTAAAGAAACCAAGCAAGCTGGTTTAAAAGGAGATTGAAGAGTTCGAAACTTACTTGGCTTGTTGAAGTCTTTGTGACCCAAATCCTTGGTACAATGACATTGGAGCATCATCCAGAAGAAATTATGCTCAGCAAGCAGGATAGAAAAAGATTTTTGTTTTGGTGGGAGTAAGGAAAAGTGGGAAATTCAAAGTGTCATTGAAATGCAATTTTCAGCCTGTGGCTTGACTTCCTTCTATCTCGTGGTTCTACTTTTCTTTCTTCCCGTCTCACCAAGAGTTACAGACTGACACTCATATAATTTTTTTTTGTGTTTTTTTGTTTTATTTTATTGGTTGATTTGTTTGACAAAAAAAGTACTCGTATCACTTTTTTTTTTTGAGAAGAGAAACATAAGAAATAAGAAAAATCTGATATGTATTCTCAAAGCTTGTTTAAAACGGTTTTGTTGTAATTTTTAATAAGATGAGAGAGTCCCTACTTTTAGTGAAATAAAAGTCACGACACTGATTATAATAAGTGATTCCTACATTTCTAATTAGTGATCCCATTTTTCTATGAGTTGGTCTCACACAAGATTCTCTCTCAAAATTACCCAAAAATATGTTCAAATCTCACATTGGGCATGGAGTAATTTTTAATTTCTTGGTCAGCTGTCCCACCCTTTGAGGTGCCTACAAACCAGTGCGGAAAAATAGTTACTGTTGTCGACGGTAAATACCCTTAATTGTGAACCAAAAAAAAAAAACCCAAAAGTTTTATAGAAAAACAAATGTTGAAAAGAACCCCTAAGTGAATAATTTGCAAAGAATAACAACCGTTTCTCCTTTACGATCCATATGTAACCATTTTTCGGCTACTCTGCCACTCTTTAGATTAAAACGGTTTTGTAACACCCCGATCCAACTGGGCCGCTTGTGTCACCCGGAACTGCTTTGATGGCTGAGAACTGACCCCACAAACCACCACAAGCCTTTACAGCATGCTTCTAAAGGAGATGGTGGCTTGGGGTTTCGTGACTTGGCAGCTTTAAATGATGCTCTCCTTGCCAAACAAATATGGAGGTTAGTTACAGTTCCTAACTCTTTGTGCGCTAGAGTTATGAAAGCAAAATACTTACTATGCTCATGGTGATTTTTGGAGTGCTGAATGTGGGTCTCGACCAAGTTATATTTGGCGTAGTTTATGTGGAGTGAAGTGGGTCGTGGAGAAAGGATTGAGATGGGTGGTCGGTAATGGAGAGTCGATTCATGTTTGGGGTTCGCCTTGGATCCCAAGACCGAGTACCTTCCAGCCTATCACACCTGTCAACTCGAGTAATCCACATTTGACAGTTGCAGAACTCATTGATAAGGAACAAGGCTGCTGGAACGAACAGGCTTTGCGTGATGTGTTGCTGCCCATTGATGTGGAGCAAATTTTGGCAATCCCTTTGTGTGGTTCGTGGCCTGTAGATAGGCTCATTTGGCATTTCACGTCTGATGGAATATTCTCAGTACGGTCTGCGTACCAATTCATTATAAATTTCAGAATTGTGAGTCAGCTATTGGTCCTTCGGAAATGTCCCGCAGGTTGTGGAATAAATTATGGTCGCTAGATATCCCTCCTCGCATCCGGATGTTCGGTTGGAGGGCGGCTGTTAATGCACTTCCAGTGAAGGAAAATATTGGGAGGCACATCACATTGGTCAGCTCAACGTGTTTATGCTGTGGCACGTTCGAAGAAATAGCTACTCATGCTCTATTGAAATGTCCTCTGTCGCAGGTTATGTGGGAGGGGAGTACGTGGTCGAAGGATATTTGGGATGAGCGTTTCCGTTCCATTAGAGATTGGTTAGAATGGATCATTGATGGAAGGAAGGTGGATGACGTGGGGATGTTACTGGCAGCAGCTTGGAGCATTTGGAATACGAGATTCAAAATGGTTTACAGTGGAGTGGAACCCAGACTGCACCTTACATGTCAGAATGCCTTGAATTTTGTGACAAATTATCGGGAGGTAAGCAAACGAACCATAGAAGGTTCGGCATTGGGAGAGGGTTGTTGGAAACCACCTGATGTAAGTTATTGGAAGGTGAATACAGATGCGGGGAAGCTTGGAGAGTGGGGGATAGGTTGGGATGTGGCTATACGGGATAGTGCTGGAGACTTGGTGAAAGTGGGTGTATCCCAACGACAAGGAAACTTTGATCCGCTGCTGGAGGAGGCTCGTGCACTACTGTTTGGTGTGAAGACGGCATGAATCGCAGGCTTTAGAAGGCTGGTGGTGGAGAGTGACAGCGCCACATTGATCTCAAAGCTGCGGAAGAAGTCCTGTGACAGGTCTGCATTAGGTTTTATTTTGGATGAAATTTTGTCTTTTGCTTTTCAATTTGAGTTTATTAGTTGGTCTTTTGTGCGGAGGGCAGGAAATGTTGTAGCCCATAACGTAGCTAGGATTCAACCTTTTGACTCTTGTGAGAGGTTTTGGTTGGAGGATATGCCGGAAAATATTGTTGATCTGGCGTATCAAAATATGTGTAATTTTCTAGCTATGAAATAAAATGATACCGCACTTCATATCAAAAAAAAAAAAAAAAAAACTTCCACTTTCAGTGTTTGGTTTGCATATTTGGACAAGGAACTTGAATCCCTCAAGATTCAAAACCTCCCAAATTTAACACCACTTGAAACTCCCCAATTTCTAGTGGAATCAAATTAATACCTCTTCTTTTCATTTGAAAAACAAATCAAAATAAAACACAAAATCAAAATAAACACCTAAGCAAATTAAAACAATGGTGGACTTTCTCTCTCCTCACCATCCCACCCCAACTCCACCACCACCACCACAACTGCCGTAGGTTCTCTCTCCTCACCGTCAACTCTCTCTCCTCACCCATACCCCTACCACCGCCACGACTGCCATTAATTCTCTCTCCTTTCCACGACTTCGACCACCTCACCACCACCGCCATTGCAGATTCTCTCTCCTCGACACCTCACGACTTTCTCTCTCCTTGACACCTCACGACTTGCCGAACATTCTCTCTCCTTGCCACGACTTTCTCTCTCCTCACCATCCCACAGCTCCTCCACCACAACTCAGATCTAAAACCCACCAATTCAAGCCCACCAGCGCGCATTGCCAACTCCGACCACCCTCTCCCTCCCTCATTTCTCTCATAAAAAACGGCTTAGTGGTGTTGTTCATGGTGGACATGGGGAGGGGGAGGAGAACTACGGTGGTTTTTTAGGGAGGAGGGAGAAAAGGGGTGGGTGGGTTTTTAGGGAGGAGGGAGAAAAGGGGTGGGTGAGTTTTTTTTTTTCTTTTTTTTCAATATTGTATTTTTAAAGAAAAAAAGTTAATACGAGTATTTCTCAACAAAAAATTAATTGAAAAAATGATATATTTGATTCCACCTTCACTAAACCAAACAACTTATATGAAGTATGGAGTCCCCATTCCATACCTAGAGGTTTCAAGTTCCATACCGATTCCATTCCATTTCATTGAACCAAACGGGCCCTTATATTAAAACGGTTTTGTAACATCCCGATCCAACTGGGCCGCTGGTGCCACCCGGAACTGCTTTGATGGCTGATAACTGACCCCACAAACCACCACAAGCCTTTCCAGCATGCTTTGTCCTCACTCGCATGTCCCTGAGAAAACTTCCCAGGAGGTTACCCATCCTATTACTATTCCCAGCCAAGCACGCTTAGCTGTGGAGTTTCTTAGGTTTGAGCTCACTGAAAAGGAGATGCATCTTGGTGATATGAGTAGTACTATCAAACCATTTAAGTTGTACTCAACCATAAAATCTTGGGGTATTACAGGTTTACAATTTTGTCCCTATTTTTTTTTTTTTTAAATCTTTTAGTTTCATTTCATTTATTAAGTATTACTATAAAAATAAATTAAAACATAAGCCAATAAAATAATTTGGGAATCTCAAAGTAGGGGTTGTTAAATAATTTTAAAAAATAGAAAATTTATGAAAGTTGGATTGAAAATGGTTGGGATGTTGATATGGATATTGGCGGGCAATCAGAGGTGACTAATGTGGCTTTGGTCAAATAGTTCACATTGGGGTATTTGGAGTGATTTTAAAGAATAGAACCCCTTTACACACATGCACAAAAACAAAATAGCTCGTCTTGTGTATACTTAGTACACTGTAGTCAACGAATAAATTAAGGATATAGTCCAAATCTTTTAGGGACATGGGAGTTATTTTCTAAAATGATTTGATTTTTGGTCCACCGTAAACTAAGTCCACACAAGATATTATAAAAACAAAACACCCTTATGTACCTACTCTTCTCTTAATTTGGGCTTTTCATTTTCTTAGCCTTGTTTTTTTCGTCGTCTCATTTCAATTCGTTTCATTCCGCACTATATTTCATTTTGGATTTCATTTTGTTTTACATGTTGTTTTCACTATGCATTATATTCCGTTCCAGACCGTTATGTTTTGTTCCTCACAATTTTGCATCAATCTGTTAGAAGAGAACCGAGGCTCAATGTAAAACTTGTCCAAATAAATTATATTTTGTTTCTTTTTTCATATTTCTTACAATGTATGAAATAAGGTTGTAGGGATTTACAATTACAAAAGTGCGTACAAGTGAAAGTACTAAAAAAACAGAGCCTTAGTCATAGATAAATCCTGTTCAGCTGCTCAACTCTCCCTCTAACACTCTAATCCCTCCCTCGACATATGTCAAGGGCTCGTCCATTTCAAATGGAAACTGGTGACTAATTGGTAACTGGGAAAAATTAGGCAGTCACCAGTTTCATTGATTGGTAACACATTGTTAGCTATCCAATCTACCCGCAATCTGCGGATGATAGATGGGACAAAAGCAAGTGACAAGTTAAGCAAGTTAGATGTTCGGATCAACAAGTGTTGTATAAGACCGTCCCACGATGAGACATAATAATAAGGGTGACTTGTCCACAAGTCACCCTTATTTTTCGTAAAAGTCACCCCATCCCACCGTGTGACGGTCTTACACAAGTTCTTAGATGTTCAAGAAGCATTACAAGACCGAAATTCCACCTAGTAGATATGAATATTGAGTTGCAACACCAATACACCATACTCCAATCTAGAGAGTTTGGTAATGGTTTGTCCATGCTGATACATTACTATAATATTTGTATGAAAGAATGCACACAGATGTCGAGATTTTCCCTTTCAAGTACACAAAAGATCCTAGTGGCTTGCAATTTTCAGTAGCCGCGACATTCGAGTTTATCCAGCATAGAATCAGATTTTGGATACAAGTGATTCAGGTTCCCTCACTTGGTGACCCTGTAGGACTGAGATATATTGAAGCCACATGAATGAGATGTTTAGTTAGAAAGCATATTACCAATCACATAAATATCAGATACAAATATCACCATTGAATTGAATCAACTGATACAGCAATGGGTACAAGTACAAACCTCAATCTTCTTCAACAGCTCCTTGGCCTCACTATTATTGGTGAAATGGTCTCGGACAGGCTGCAGTAAAAGATGAAATCATAAGGAAACCATACCAACATATGAATTCAAGAAGTGAGCTCATAGACAAGGTTCAGAAAAGGGCATTCACAAGTTACCTGCAATATCTTATTTATTGCCTTTGATAAGGCTGGTTTTACATCACCTGGATGCAAGTCCCCCGCCTTGTAGTCGAGCACTAATTGTTCAAAGCTGGAGTAGGTCCTGAAACCAAGTCAGAAAAACAATAGGTAAACAGAATGCGAAGGAAAGATCAAAACAGGTTGATAGGGATAACAAGTTGATGGGATAACTAATGAATAACCCTAACTGAGCTGAAAGCATGTTTCTCAGCACCTCAAATTGAACAGTAGCAACTACCAATGCGTAACGGCTTCAAATGAGCAGTTACCATTAACCAATGGGTATAGGCATCTCCACTTCAAAGGCAATAATCGAAATGTTATTTAAGTGCTTAAAGGCACTTGTCAAGTGATGTTGTAGGTTCATTACTTATTATAGAAGGTCGGTGGTTACAGAACTGTCATGAAATTTAACCTGAGGTCCTGAACATTTTTATAGAGAGACAAATTATGCAGTAGGATAAAAAGCTAGGGCTTCAAGTCAATAAAAACATGTCTGACAGATTACTGTAAAGTATCCAGGGATTATAAGGAAAATCTTATTTGTGAAAAAGTTTTGCAAACTCTCCTGAGGAGGATTGCAAATATCGTTCAACAAAAACAACAATAAATTGACCCCCCTGTGCTTAGTTATTGCCACCATAGTCAGCCTTGCACGCAACTGTGAATTCCTTAAACCAAGGGAATATCAGGTACTTCAAGTATTCAAGGCATGGATTTCCTTCAACTTTCTGAGGAGGGCAGTAAGCTTTTATGATCTTCAAATTAACTTCAGCCTAAGAAAAAGCAGACCGTATCCATAAGAGAATGCGAGTACGAGTAATGAAACAGGTAAATATCCTTTTGTTCTCCATCATACCTCTTCATCCTCCATGTATATGGCAGAAGCCGTATCACTTTTCGACATCTTTTCTTGCCTTGTTGCAAGCCTGGAATCATATCTGTGTATCATCCACACAAAAAAATCCAAATACAACACATGAGCCAATAACCATAAATAACGCTGACCATGGATTTTCCGTACAAGATAAAGGAAAAGTTCGAAAGCATACGGTGTGACAAGATGATAGGCTTGTTCTTTCTTTTGATAATGTCACAATATTCTCGTGCCAGCATATTAACCTTACGCTGGTCCATACCAAGCTGGCAAATATCGGCCTATTGACAGAAATCAATATAACGTTCCACTTAGCAAGATGTTTAGAAGGTTGAACCAAAAATTTCTTGTTTTGACCACAACATGAATAAACTAACATACTTTGCATCATACTCCGTAATTCATAACTAGAAAATCAAAGAGGATCACAAAGTTGCTGATATACCTACTTATTTGTTTGATAAGTGTCAAGATCAACATTAACCCAGTGCCTCCAAAGAGGTTCCCGCCCAAGCGGGGTAAGGGTGCCCAATATACGCAGCCTTACCCTTGTTCGATAAGTTTGATTTAAACAAAACTTTGTAAAGTTGACTACACATCAATAAATTCCAGCTAAAGAACCAAAAAACCCTTAATGAAAGGTTGAAATGGAAGGGAACATCTAGGAATCAAGCCAGAACGCACCATATAGAAACTAATGATGAGCTGAAGAACAACAACAAACTCTTCGCACAATTTCGGAGTTGTAAATAAAAGGAGATCATATAACATAGTCTTGGTATGTGGTATAGGGGGAGTTTTAAGAGACGAGAAGGGTTGCTTCTGCTGTTTATTTTCCATGCCAGTGGCGAGTAAGGAAATAAATGAAGGTGAGATTCTAGCTATTTTCCAAGCACTGCAATTACATCTAAGCATGGAGTGGACTGCGAATGTGAATGTTGTATTTGAGTCTGATAGCACCAAATGCAGTCAAATGGTGTAATAGTGACAGTGGAGGGACATGGGGGGTTAGATTCAACCTCACATACATTCGAGTAATATTGAAGAAACACCCAAATATAAGTATCATATGTAAGTCGAGGAGCTGTAATGAAGTGGCAGATAACTTGGCAAAACAAGGATTAAGGAGGCATGAGAAGTTCCTGGCATGGTTGTAATCCTAGTTTATGAGTGGAGTGAAGTTTATCATACCTGATGACAAAGTGGCTTCTCTTGATCATTTTCTCAAACATGTGGTGTGCGTGTGGAGTAAAGCTGCAATTTTTGGATAAGGGCTCTTTCATCTTGATCCCAACAGCCTCTGTTTTGCCACAATTGAGAAGGTTATCTCATTTCTCTACTATATGGAGCAAACCAGTTTATTGTGAAAATATAAATAAATTCCTCACCATCACAACCAACTGCAAGCTCATGGTGTGAGACTAGATGTTTAGCAACCTTGATCGATGGAAAGTGATCGTGATTATACAATGGAATTAATTGAAATCTTTGGTGGTGGGGCTGCCTAGGTCTTTTGATTTTTGATCAAGCATCAAATGTTGATCTCTCTGTTACTCTTGTTGATCTCTCTGTTACTCTTCGATGGCGGTGGATTCAAGTGGATTGCTTTGCTGTGAGGCCAAGGAGTATTTTGGTAGTCTGGGTATACAAGCTGCTTCTAGTTCTAGTTTAGCTCAATTCCCTGTTTTTTGTGTCTTTACGGTAGTATTTTGGTGTTATCTGAGTGGAGTTTTTTTTTGTTAGGAGTTTGGAGTAGTTTTAGTTTGGATTTAACTCTTTTTAACTGGAGCTTCTAGTATTGTTATCTTGCGTTTTAGTCCGATTAAATAATTATGTAGTCAACTTCAACCCTTCCTAGAATAAGGTGGGGAGTTTGATCTACTATGCTGCTCGTGGACTATGCGCTCTTTTGCCGATTTGGCTTAATAAAAAGTTTCTAATTATCAAAAAAAAAAAAAAAACCCTATACTCCAAAAGAGCATATCAAAATTGATGTTTCATCAATATGCCTATGGCAATATAACTGTCATTAATTTCTGAAAAGAAGAATGTCAGTGGGATCTCACAGTAGCACCGTTCTAAAACATTAAAATTATCCCAGTGTCTCTAAAGAGGCTCCCTCCCAGGCAGGGTAAAGGGGGGTCGGATGTAATTTGTAAATTGTTTTCTCCTTTATTTACTTCTTTCTTTTCTGCGGTTAAAGTGTTGAACAGTTTATGTGAATTCTAGAGGCAGTGTGCTCGCCTTGCATAGAACAGGTGAAATTTACAATCTACAGAACTATGTCATCAAAAGCATAGCATGGGATCAATTACAATGCAAACTCATGATGTGAGTGAAGCTGAGCTGAAAAGTATCAGACATGCACTCAAGATTGCAAAGAGAAAAAAGTGGAAGCACATCATTTTCTCTTCGGATCGTAACTCAGTGGTTCAAGAACTCCATGGAAATTTTCTGACTACTGACCACTTATCAACAATCTTTATTGAATGCAGGCTTCTCCTGCAAGGTTAACAGGGAGTGACGATGGCTTTTGACCTTAGAGAGACGAACTCAGTTGCGGACATCTTGGCAAACATGCGCGGATGAAGAATGCAACTACTGACCAGCAGGAACTTTTTTCTTTTTGTATCGATCTTCTTACTAATGATACTACTGGTGTTGAACATATTCGTTTCAGTTCTCAGAGGAACACTACTGTAAAACTGACTTTACATAACTATTTATGCACACTTACTTCCATAAAAAGAACACAGCATGCAATACCTCTAGGAAAAAGACATCAGCACACTGCATACAAGGATATAAGATCTGGCCAGCCATCAAATCATCTTGCTCACTACGACCCATAATTTGACAACACCTAGAAATGGAAAAGTATGAGCCGCCAAGTTAAATGAACTGTAATACTAAGAGAGACACCCATGGGAAAAAGAACTATGCAGGTAAATCAAATACCGTACTCCTAGTGAACCACACTCACCTTTTAACCCTACTCAGCTGAAATGCTGAAGTTATATTTAGCACCAAACGCCAGTATTCATTTGCACGCTTATCAATTTCCTCCCTGGACCACAAGAATTCAACTTTGCCTGCATCAATATCCATTCCTACAGCTTTCCAGATCTCAATAAAGTACTTCCCAACTGTCTGAATTTTACTAGGATCACGTCCCATTTTGTTGTTTAGTTCTGCGAAGACATCTGCAATCCATATCTTAACCTTACAACCAGCGGATGTCAGCTTGTTAACATTGATTGTCTTCATAACCCCCTGAAAACATCATAGAGTAGTAACTCTTAACATCAGCTAGAAATATCAGATCCCATATTTCCAACAAGGCAATGACATGGTTCAATCTGATACAGAAAAGATCACATATTTCCAGCAAGGCAATAACAAAATTCACAGTTAAGTGAAGAGCGATGAGTGGGCCATGACATGATTAAATAACACTACAACAACCACATATTCTAGATTACCTGAGCAATATGCATACGACCAGAGGGTTCAAACCCATCATAGCAGATGGGGTGCTCCTTGTGCTTAAGGAGGGTACGAAGCTCTTCGTCGTCTTTGATGCACTCCTCCCTGACACTCCTTATAATATTAAACCTCTCTTCCAACGACATCCTAATAATACATCAAAACCACATAAAGAGTAAATTGGAAAAAACATAGCAGACAGACATAACAGAACTAGACTCAGGAAAATCATTGAGGGAAACAAAACATATGATATAAACCTTGAAAAGAAAATTTGGAGGTCAGTACAAATATAACTTGGCTCTCTCTATCTCTATTCTCAATGATCCACAAAAACCCAACAAACCCTTAATGAAGCCACTGAAGTAAATCCATATTCATTAGATTGAAAGATAAGGTGCGAGGTAGAGAATCATGATCATTACCCGTTGGACTGAGGAGTAACATTGTCCTTGATTGAGAGTGATTGGATGTCAAGTGCTTTGTCACTCCCCGACGTCTTTGAGTCACTGGTTACTCAAAAGCATAAAATCATTTTCATGTAATTGAAAACTAAAATCAATCAAACTACATATAGTAATGGGTAGAGAATGATTAATTACCTGCTGTTAGCCTGAGGAGCATCATCATTTGTTGAAACAGAATTGAGGTCTTTTGCTTCACCAATCTCCATCGCTGAATACTCACTCTAAAGGCATATGCAGGTGAATGTAAGTGAGTAATTAAGGGTTCTTAATTTATTAGTAAGAAGAAGAAAATATTGGGTACTTAAATTCCTTTAGATAACAATTTTAGTTTATCACTGAATCAAAAATATTCAAAAGGACAATCTTTTTTCAGCCAATTCCCAGAAATACAAGCTACAATGCTAGATTTATGTAAACACTTTTGCCAAATTAAACAGTAAGAACAATAAATCATCCATTATTCTTTCCTGTAAGTAGCAATATTTACTTTGTTGAACTCCTCATTCTCATCATCACTATACTTTGTAGGACTCTCTAAATCTGTACTATTTGCATAGTCAGACCCATCCCCCGTATCATTGCACTTTGTATTGTCAACTATGCTCCAGTTATGTATCATGTCTATTATATCTTGTTCAACTTCCCAAGCTCTCTCTTTATGTCTATCATCTCTTATTTTTCTCCTGGCTTCAACCAATTCCTCCTCATCATCATCAGACCCACCACTCTCACTTTCTACATCACAATCATAATCAACAGGTTCTTGTATATTTTCAAATTGGTTTGGTTCCACATTATCCCCATCATTCTGGTTTGGCTCTATATTATCCAAATGTCCTAGATTCTGGAACACCAAGTTCATGAACTGATCATCCACCATGTACTCAACACCCTTACTCAAATATTTTCCATCACAAATAGCATCATTTAGTAGCTTTGTCATTGGTTTACTTGACCCTATAGTGTGATCATTTGGTTCTAATTCATGTTCACAATAAATATGGAGCTCCCTATACTCACACAAAAGAGAAATCCAAACATTGAAGCTATTGTCCTGACATAATAACCTTAAACCAGTGTCAAAGTCCTTCTCGGGAACCAAATAATGCAATTTACAAACATTATCAGTCAATCCAGACACCAACTTCACCACATACCTAGCATCAATATCATCTGGAAGATTTTCACAAATGGTAGTTTTTCCACCCACATATATCAAATTAGGCATTGACTGCCATGAACCCCCATAATGTATCACAATAATAGGTTTATCACTCATCTGAAATATATTAAACAAAATCGTTCAATTGAATTAAAAGTATATAAGCTCCAAATGATTACTTGTAAATTAATAATTAAAGATTACAATATAGGAAAAAAGAATATCACTACTTGCAATGAATTTTGACAAACATAAATGCAACAGGTTTCAGAATAAAGTGGGATAAAAGGCATACATATAAAGATGTAAACAACCAGAAGTATTCCAAGTAGTAGAGGAGAAAGTTGCAACAAAGTAGCATTTAGAGAGTAGACATTTTGACACTAGAGTATCCAGACAACTAACTATATTCCAAAACATAATAAAAACCTATGTGCCTATATAAGAACTCCAATCTCACCTCCCCCTGTACGTTTGCCTATATAAAAAATAACCTTCTATTCAAAAGAGTTTGTTTGCTTTTGTCTAAAACATGTCCATTAAAGTTTGAATTTGACATACACTAGGACATCGGTAAGTTGTGCACTATAAAACCTGATCTTACTTTCACAAGTGGCACAATATCAATACATCAATGAGTGTGCTTAGCTCTTACATGATTATCGTAAGCCCGTATGTGATACATATGGGTAGAATGGAAAGATTAGTATTGAATTATATATTGAATTGAAAGTATTGGATTATAGTCTATTTATTTTAAAAAAAAATATTATATAAACTAATGAAACAATAATTTAAAGTATATACGAGTAATATATTAAATATCACATACGAGTGCATCAATCTAAATCCGTGCATCGCACGGGCTTCATAACTAGTCAACTATATAGAAAACAGAAAACTCAATATGAGTACAGTATATTGCAAAATCCAAAGGCGAACTAATATATAGAGAAGCACTTCCATAACTTATGTCAAACCCATAATCAACTCTATTAGTCTTCTATGCACTCATCAAGAAAACAATAAAATATGACACTTGAAGGCAACATGTTGGCAAGCAACAATGGGCCTCACTAGCGCAAATCCCACAGAGCATAACTAGCTAGATACATGCATTAACATCAACATACTGAAGCAACCTCACCAAAAAATAATAGTTGAAAGTCCTTTTGTAAAAACATGTCTAACTCTAAACCTAACTAAAATCATATCATCATGATATAGAGAGGACTAATCACAGGTAATATATTAGCTCCAAATCATTACTTGCAAAAATATACTCTGTATCATATATTTTAAAAATGTAACATAAGATGTTATAGTAGTACTCCACTATTTAGTTAGGTCTAAAAAATAAAAATCATAAATTGCTACTGTTAAGACTAATCAAATACTTATTAAATACTAAACCCACTATTCTAAGATAACATAGACAACCATGAACAAAGCCCCAATATTTTAGACCCAAAAACGTATAAAAATCAAAAATTTCTACTGTTAACACTAATCAAATACTAATTATATACGAAACCCACTATTTTTAAATAATTTAAACTAGTTTACACTTAATCAGAAGTAACATAAACGATAATAAACAAAGCCCCAACTTTATAAGCATAAGTCACCATAAAAAACCCTAGATTCGACAATTACATAGATTAAGGCAATAACAAACCATATAACTTCAAATATGGCTTAATCTAGCTTAATAAACACTTAATAAACATGATTTGGCCATCAATTTCATAAAACCCTAATTGTTAAAGTAAAATCCTAATATTTTAACTTATACCATGTTTAGGAAAAGGAGACACAATCAATATTTATTGACTAAAAACCAAAAGGGAAGAGAATCTACATACCTCAGATGCTCAAGGAATGAGAATTGTTTCTATGCTATCACCATTCACTAACTGGCCAGAGGAGTAAAAGCTTGAAAAAGTTGCCCCAATTTTTTTTTTACAGTGAAAGAGCTTGAAAAAGTCCACGAAAGGGAAAGAAAAAGGCAAATGTTTAACTTATATTTTTTTTCAAGTGAAGAGGCAAAGCATTTTCTTGAAGAAAAATAAGGGGCAAATACGTCTTCTTGCATTGTAACAGTAAGTGAGATAACGGAAGTAAACAGACGTTTGGATGAGGTCCTCAAACCAGCGAATTAGAAGTTGAGGTCCTTATTCCAAATCTACCCAATAGTTTAGGTCCTGATTTGGTTAATTGCTTTATCTTTTTATGACTTTTGGTGAGACGGAAACACTTTTTAATAAGAGTAAATTACATTGAGGTACACTGAGGTTTGGCGAAATTGCAGAGAGGTATACCCAAGTTTGACTAAATACGTTGAGGTATACTATTGACCACTTTTTGACTATTGACCAAAGTCAAACTAACTTTTGGACATAAATACCCCTAGTATACCTTACTGAAAGTTTTTTTTAAAAAAAAAATTATTGTACAATGATTTCTCACTTTTTTTTCTTTTTATTTAGTTTTTGATTTTGAGAGAACTGCACCACAAATTAATAAACTTCGTGGCTCGATTTAAACAATTATCTCATCAAGCAAAATTGACTCAAGTCTAATCTTGTATATGCACTCGAAAAAGCTATCGATCTAAAGTTACGAGAGTTTGATGCCAATTATATGTCGATCTTGGTAACAGATTTGAGCACGATATGACACAATCAGCAAAACATATACGAGCATGCAGTGCAAAGCCAATTAAGTGGGAAATCATTGCCCAATAAATTTTTTTAATAGAACTTTCAGTGAGGTATACTAGGGGTATTTATGTCCAAAAGTTAGTTTGACTTTGGTCAACGGTCAAAAAGTGGTCAAGGGTATACCTCAACGTATTTAGTCAAACGTGGGTATACCTCTCTGCAATTTCGCCAAACCTCAGTATACCTCAATGTAATTTACCCTTTTAATAGTGCTCGCGTATGTGTTTTTAAATAAACTCATTTTGAGTATCGGGCCTGTTTAGGTGATTGCGAGTTGCAAGTTTTTGGTTTTCAAAATTTCTTATCTCCCTATAGAAATTTTATTTGGAGTTAGAACTTTTGTTTCCCCTTATTGTTGTCTACTTTATTTTCGAAACTGACAACTGAAAACTGAAAACAGTAAATTGAGGTTTCCAAGAAATGGTTTTTCGTTTTCAAAAAGACTAAAAACTCACAACTCAAAATCACCGCGAACGGAAATTTTAAAGTTGTTTCATTTTGGGTCGTTTAACTAACGAGGTTGGAATTTCCTTCAACATGTTGATGTCTCCTTAAGTAGAAAATCACTATGTTAAATGTTAATTCCGATAGTGGAATCATATGGGATGCTTCTTCTCTGCCTAGGCATTTCCACATAGCTGCTAATCTGCTATGACTATGCACAATGCCATGCCTACCACAGACAATCTTATTAAGCGAGGGATGATCATCATTAACAGATGCGCATTGTGTAAAGTTGAGTGCGAATCTGTTAACCACTTGTTCTTCAATTGTTCATTCTCAAATGAAATTTGGAGAAGGATGCTAGATTGTCTTGGGATTATAAGAAGACCACCGGGCTATCTCAAGAGATGAGGTGGTTTCAGAATTATACAAAGGGGAAAACGTGGGACAAGAGGCGTAGAAGATGTACACTCACTGCTACAATGTATCATATCTGGTCAGAAAGAAACTTCAGGCTCTTCTATAGCCATGACAGAACTGGTGACCAAGTCATATATCAGATCAAGGCTGAAGTGAGTATGCGGATGCTCTGTAGGATTGATGGGGATCTTACACATGATCAGAAGATGGACATTCTTTTGAGATAGGTAGCTGTAGCGCACAGTAGTTTTCTGTTGGTAATCTTTGTGGATACCTTACTCTTCTGTGAGGAATTTGTTTTGCTGAGTGTTTTACGGCCATTATCTGTATGAACTTAATTGATTTTTTACCATAGATGAATAAAATGTCCTCTGATTCCTCCAAAACAAAAATCCGATAGTGAAATAATCCAAAAGGAGAAAGTTTTTAAAAAATTATAGGTAAAAGTCAAAAAGAGACTACTAAAAATAGTGAATTGCTATTTACCGCCAAAAAATACTCACTACCGCCCTTAGAATTTACGATTTTGCCCTTCACTCATTTTTTTTTCCAGTTCGTAGTATCGGGCGTCTGCAATTTCCGCCTGATCCATGGGTGAGGCGGCATCTGCAGACATGGGTCAGGCGGAAATTGCAGACGCCTCAACCATGGGTCAGGCGGAAAGGGTTTCCGCCTAACCCATGGATCAGGCGGAAATTACAGACGCCCGACCCAATTTCTGCGAAAAAAAATTACCTCCGACGGCGTCGACGGCACTTCTTGGTCGCCGGAAGACATTTGCGGTCGTTCCTTGCTTGCCCGTGAGAGAATGTTGGTGAATGTGGGTGGGTGTGAGAGTGGGTGAGTGTGGGAGAGTTAGAGAGGGAGAAAGAAGGGTGAAAATGTGAGCGGGGGCAATATTGTAATTTCCAAGGGCGGTGATAAGTAATTTTATGGCGGTATATAGTAACAATAAAAATATGGGTACCTTCCTCTCAAAAAAAAAAAAAAAAATATGGGTACCTAAAATGTATTAGACCCAACGTTATACACGCAAAATGAGATTTTTCCTAATTTTTAAGGTGTTTTCCCACTTTTCCTTCTTTATGTCTCCTAATTTTGTTAAATAATACTCGTAAACAAGTGAAAATCCCTATACAGTTTCCCTTTTTTCTTTCAACATTATAATGAAACATCAATTTTTTTTATATTCAAACTTTTGGCTTAGGATTTTAAGGCTAATTTCCTCAAAAGGCCTAATATATATCCTCCTCTCCAAGTAATTTCAGACAATGTCCCCTATAAGAAGAAATGGAAGTAATTTTGATCAATCCCCTCAAACACAAAAACTTCTATACAAAAAAAGGTAATTTCAGACAATAGTAATAATTTTAATTAGCAATAAGCCTACCTTTGAAAAAACAATAAGCATCCAAAACTAATTCAAATTTGTACTAATTAAATAAACATAAATATTCTTAAATAATAAATAATTCAAATAAATATTTTTCCAAAAAAATAAATACGTGAATTTTAGGGTTATTACATCATATCCATTGAAAGAAGTTTCTTCCACCAATAACCGCTCATGTATGCAAGGGTACATATCAAAGTTAGGTTCTCATCTTCTCAACTTAATTTCAGTTCAGTTCAATTCAGTGCAATTCAATTAAATTCAGTGCAATTCAATTAAATTCAGTTCAGTGGTAATTATAACTCAAATAATATCAAAATAATTTATGATCATACTTGTGTTAATTAGAAAGATTTCAACCCATAATTTCAAATGAGACAAATATAGAATTTGTCTTTTTTTTGGTGCTAAATTTAGGATTTGTTTATTTTTTTTTGCTAGTCAATGGCTATAGACCTATAGTGTTTAAGGATGCAAAAGAAACCTTATCATGCTCACTTTCTTCACCTAGAAATTTATTTGTTGGAAAAAAAGGATCTGTTCTCCAGAGAATTATTTTAGAGTAGTTCAGTACTTCAATGAGGACAGTCTGGGAAATCCTTCTTCAGTGCTAAGACACAAAAAGAGACTAGTAACACACATTCTTCCCACAAATTCGGAATTAAGTTGTTGTCTCGTTTGTTAATTCAAAGTTTATTAAACTGTGACAATTAATAAAATAAAATATATACTATCATTTGGGTTTAAATGTCTATATATGTTCTTTAACTCCATCGTGACAAATATTTTCAAGAACTTACTCTTTCATGATTTGATCTAACCAATCTTCAAACTAATTTGTACTCAGAAATTGTCCTAAAAGATAGTGAAAAGTCAATATGATTCAGTCATGGTCCTTGGATATCTTTGATAACAAAGACAAAAAGTAGAAAAAGTAACTACAGCTTAGTAAAAAATTAAACAACTAAATTTGAAGCAGCAAAGACTTGGTAATGTAAGAGGGAGCAGGGAGGCTGAATGAAAATATCAAGCAGCACAGACCAAAGAGTTTGAATCAAACAATGATGCTGGTAATACTGATATAAATGTTTAATGCTGCAATTGCAGATAGGCACAGCCGCACAGGCGTATTTGCGTGAAACAATGAGAATGCATCTCGAGGGAAAAAGAATGATCTTAAGGGACTAATATGACTATTGCCAAAACAAGCAAGCCGAGAACCTCAGCAACCACCTCGAACAGGAGTGGGGAAGGGTCACAAGTGATTCGAATTTCAATTCAGGTATCTCTTTGATATACAGATAATAAACGAATCGTATGAGCCTGAAAAATTGATGGCAGGCACTTCAGGGAGGTATATACTAAATCTAGACTCATCTGCAGTCATGATTATAGTGCGGCCATCATTGTCTGTCTTGCAGCCTGCTGCTTCATCTCTGCTGCTTTACCACTTCCCCGGAAATAGCTGTAAACTTGCTGAAAATGACCAAGACACATCAAAATGAATGGTAAGATAACTGAAAGAGTGGGAGAGAGAGACACTAAAGATAGCCATTGAAGTGTAACATAGCTTGAAGTCAGTTCCTCACCTGAATAACCCAAATGCTAAGCAGTGATTCCAGGACGAAAAATCCAAATCCAATAAGGTATAAGATCTGCGGAGGAAAAGAATTAAGAAAAGCCTTCGTAGTTCCTCGCTTTACATTTTTTGGCCATTGCATTTTATAAGCAAATTGGCCACTCTTGTCTTAGAATTTTATGGTCCATTACCAATGAACCACCAACTGCTATTCATATCTGTTGTGAGCTTATGACACACACTCGATATAACACTGGGAAGCATGCTAGGGATAGGGAGCACCAGCTGCTATTGGGCATTCTTATTGGTGTGCTTAGAGAGGAGAGAGAGTGTGCCTAGAGTGTGCTTAACCAATATTGAGAATTCTTAGGCACACTCTCAAATAAGCATAGTGCTTATTTAAGCACACATGCTTAGAGAGAAAAGGTGGGACCACAAAGGGGCTTTTTAAGCACAATACATAATATTTGAGTGTGTGGGTGGGGCCTTTTAAGCAAACATAGAGATAATTGGGAATGTGCTTATTTTGGAAGATGTGTGCTTAAAAATGAGGTGGCAACTTCAATAGTGTTTTAAGCAATATTTGGTAGTGCTACCAATAATGATGCTCCTCGCTCCTAAAATTGCTATGCACATTTCATTGTTCTCTTTGTAGGTGTGTATCATTTTCCTTCTTTTATTTACTCCATCCAGAAATAGTAGTCACATAACTAGTTCAAATTACACTATGAGTTACTATTATTTTCAGATGGAGGGAATAATCTTTTTCAACCCACATGGTTAATGCATAGGTACCATTATGAAAACCACACCACTATGCAATACATGATAGTAATTCTTGATTCTGGAAATTCAAGCATGCATTAACCAGCTACTGTTTCTCCTGAAATAAGTTGAAATATGCATCTGGTAAATGACACTATCAGGTAGAAAAATGGCACTTGAACAAAGAACAGAATTGGACAGCAAAAGGACAGATGATATTAAGTTTTTAGTCCCATATGAAGCAAAAAAAAAGTAAGTAATAGTAGTTCATGGAAATCAACTGTGTTCATGTTTCATACACAAGCAACTACACTTTCGTTTGAACTTAAAAAGTAAAAACTTACCCCAAGAATAGCATTACCGCTCAAAACATCTATAGCAGGCAAGATCCCCCTGTTACAACCACCAAAACAATGTGAGAGAAAGGCAGATAATCTGATACTACTGCTTCATAAAACCACAGAAAAAAGGGGAAATTGGCTTAAAATAATCCCAATAGTCAGTGATATGTGGAATATCATCTAACATGAGGAATAGCTTTCCACAGACAGATAGATCCAAGAAGATGCACCCGAAGCCAAGAAAAAGAACAAACAAAAAACCAAACCCCAAAAAATGATGGGATTAATATCTCAAAAAATAGTGGAACATATTTAGTAGAGGTTCAAATTAGGGAATTACAGATTACTGATTCTTCTAAAAGGGATTTATTTGATGATTGATTTTAACAAAAAGTTTGTTCAGATATTCATTTTTTAGATAAGAGAAAATTTTATTAATCAAATGGTAAAGAATACAAAAATGTGGAGGATAAGGTATCCTCAGTATAAAAAGAAAACTATCTACACATCACGCCAATGGCGCTGAACTAAAGTCAACGGAACACCCTTAAAGGCCCCCGCTCCAAAGAGAAGCAAAGTAAACTATGTGATCCCAAACATAATCAATAGTTTTCTCAGTCCCGGAAAAAATCCTAAAATTTCTCTCCAGCCAAATACACCAAAGTAAAGCCATACAAGCCCAACGCCACAACAACCTCCTCTCCTTACTCCTCCTCATCGCCGCAAATCGTAACTGTAAGAAATCATCATTGCATAAATTTGATTTCAGAAAATTAGTATATGGTTCGTCATTATGTGAATGATTTAAAAAATTAAAAATAAGGAGGCTTTAAAATTATTATATGGCCATTATTATATATTAGGAAAATTCCTCTGCAAACCGAAACTAAACGAACCACACCTAATAAAACAAACATGCTATATTAGTGAAAATATCATGAACAACTACTTCCGGAGCCTGTGCACTGTGCTCGCCAAAAACCCACTGGAAAGTATTTTAATCTTTTTTTCAAATAATACCTTGTATCAATCTGACCCCTCTTGCTACCGCCCCTAAGCTTTTAATGCTGAATTTCACTTATTTTGGTGACAAACAAAAATGCAAATAGAAACTCTTTTGAATAAAATTGTGGTTTCAGGGAACAAATAGTATGTTTACTGGCGACCTGTAACAGAAGAAAGGATAATCATGTAGATCAGAATAGCCGCGATTCAGCCGGCATTGTCAAACATGGTTTCAGGGAAAATAGACTTGGAAAATAGCAGCAGTCTCCTCCGTCAATTAACTTGATTCCAAACTTTGAGAGACAGCAAGGGGAAAACAAACTATGTTCCAATGTTTAAATGGACTATGTTGAAAGGTTAAATGTGTAACAATCCGGTTTATGAAACTATCGAGGCTGAGAACTTACAAGTGCTGATCATAACATTAGTAATCAATGTATTGAGATGTGTGATTGTATTCCTAAAATTATGACATAAAATGACTTCAATCAACTTCAGTATGGGACACTAAGTATCATGGTGGGGCTGCATTATCAAGAACTGTAATTTACCCACGAACACAGTGACATATTAACAAACATGTAGCCAAGATGCCCATGGCAACATGATAAACATCTAAGGTTGTAGGATGTCAGTTAAGACTGATAAATACAGCCATGTATGCTCCTGAAACATGAAAGGTAGATTCCCCATGGAACCCCACCATTTGGATGCTACTTAATGTCCCCGCCTCCCCTAGAAGAGCCCTACCCCACTGTTATACAGAGAACCTTTGTAATTAAACCATTTTCCGTAACAATAGGATACTGCTAAACTTGGTGAAGGAAACTTACACAAGAGATTTTCCCTCGAAAACAATAGGTGGAGCAACTGCAGCCAAAACACAAAAGCCAATGTGAACCTGCAAAGAGAAAAAATACATTGCTACCCAGCACATAAAAAACACAGGAACCTTCATGATAAATGAAAGTAACAATTCTCACCGAATAAGAGATAAAAAAAAAGCTAAACTTCAGAGCACTGTCCGTCCTGTTTAAACGTCAAAGAGAAGGATCAAAAATCAAGAATGGACAGGAGTAAAGCGTAGAGGGAAATTGTAAACAATTATAAAAAAATACTACTTGGTAAAATGAAAGCCCCAAAAGCCTTTCTGTTACCCAAGACTGGACTATGTGCATGGTAAGGGGACCGGAGTGACTAAATTGGACAATATTAGTGTAACCATCACTAACATGTACTTGCCAATAGCAACATTTTGAAAAAAGGCCAATATCACATTAACCTATCTTGCAAGCTGACATACACAAATAAGCTAAATCCAGACTCGAGCACATAAAACTCTTGTCATTATACATCATGTAGCTAAAAGAATTTCAAGACATATATATGGAAACCAAGCTTCTTACATATTTGTTACACACAAATGTCAATGACATTACAGAAAGGGCATGTTTCAACTCATTATCTCTGCATTTCCTTGTCAAAACAACTTCCCCCTCTTCAGGGTGCATCATCATGCAGTTACATGATTCAGAAATGCCTAGTAAGTCTAGTACATTGCCAGTATCACTTTTACTACTTACCTCCCGATACCAACAAACGCACCTTTGGACTTATCAAAGGTACAGTAACTCCAGTTTCATGCTACTTCTCACATTCAATAGTCAAAACAAAAGAGGACTTTACATCAGAATCTGGAAGGTCATGGGTCTAACAGAAGCACCTTCATCAACAATCTATGTTAGCAGTGAGGTAGCATACATCTATACCTCGCCAGACCTTGCTAGTGATGGAACTCACCTAGATGTTGCCTAACAAGTATTCTAAAAAAATATTAGATCAGTAATTTTCTGAATCTCTACATAACTGAAATGTTTCAATAGACCACTAAAATACTCTTAACTCTCTCTTGAAATCACTGGATGTTGGCCCAAGGAGCCTTGCTGGACTAGGCTCAAGTGGTCAGGCCTTTCCTATTATCGTAGGAGCCCATAAAATTCGCAAGGCAGGCTTACTCCAGAAGGGTGTACCAAGGAAAAGAAAGGGAAAGTGGGAACATGCTTTTTGTTTTCCTCCTTTTATGATAGCAAATACTCTTTGCTAGCATATACTAACTGTGACTGACCAAAACAAGATCTTTGAAAAATATTATCTTCATACAACTTGCTAATGGATACGTGTACAATATTGTACCAAGCTTCATATTTGAAGAAACAAAATTTGCTAATGGATATGAGTAGGATGTTGAACCAAGTTTTTTATTTGAAGAAACAAACAAAAATATTTGATATCAGATTTATTACCTCATAGCACGATATAGAGGACGGTACCAGAAGACAAAAGCCCCGGGGACTCCAGATATGAAATAAATGATAGCTAGAAGCCAAATTTTCACTCCTGGAACAAGATGAAAGGAACCAAATGGTAAATGCATATGCGCAAGATTAAATAAACCGAGAGCACATAGATCATGAACGATGAACCTACCTTCTCCTTTGATCCAAGCAATGGTCACTACAATGACATTCCACAAAAGGCATAGTACAAGTCCTGAAAAAGCCAACTAATTTGTGTGAACAAATACAATTGTCACAATGCAGCCTAATCTGAAGAAAAGAGCTATCCAAATAATTACGTAGATAATCCTGGTTAAAAACTAGGTAGACAACAGAAGTAGCACAATCTCATCCCAACTGAGTTACACATGAAGAATCTTCTGAACACCAATATGAATAGGACAGTAATGCATGGCTTAACTGTCACATGCCAGCAATCAAATATAAATATAACAATCAAGATCCACCTATGAAAAAGGGAAGGTAGACTATAGTGACTAAAACACAGAATATATATTCCAGTCTCAATTTGACATGTTCCCTCCAATATCCAAGTTAGATTCTTCAGTGCACTTGCCAAGGCCATCCAGGACTCTAGCTTTAGAGACTGAGCTTGCACCTCGTAGTGTGGGCCTTCCAAGGTACTTGGGACACTTGGACTCGTAAAGCTCAAGCTCTCTAAAGTATATATTCTCTGACTATCTTCATAAGACTAAGGGCTAGAATCACTGGTGATTCAATTTTTTTTAGAGGTCTTTCCGACCCTTGTTGCATTAGTCTTTCCTCGAGGAGATTGGCTCTTTTGGGCCTGTGTTCCCACATCAGTTAATACGGAAATACTTTTCATCTCCACCTGTTTCTTAGAGATTCTGCTTTGGTTGATAATGCCTTAGCTAATACTTGAGTCAATTTGACCAAAAACATTGCACCGAAATTTAATCATCTCTTGTGCAATAATGACAAGCTGAAATTGGAGTCAATCAATACAAAGTTATGTCCTATGCCTTCGAGTTACATATCATGCCAGCATGATTCTAAAAGCATGCAGCAACAGTGAAGTGAGGGTTTGATGCAATGGTGGTTTTGCTGGCTGTTGTACAACTGTACAAGTTCATTAGGAAATTGAAGCATGGCAAGCAGACACTAAAAGAATGGAACTGTGAGGAATGGGGACAAAAACTTGGGTGAGACGGTCTCTTCGTGAGACAAGGTAACTTCAAATTGTTGTGGTGGGGCTTTGTCTGGTCCTGGGGAGACCTTCTTATGTTTTGGGGTTTTTCATCTCACACAAGACATACTAGAGATGTGGGAAATACTAGGGTCGAATAAAGTGAGTTGAGGAGGTATAAATACTAACGAATTGGAAGAAGGGTGTTTGTTGAAGGATGGGATAGCTCTTAAAACTCAGTAGGAGGAATTGTTCTTCAGAAAGAAAAGGAAAGAGGAAAATTGGGGCTAGAAAAGCGGATACTAATTCATTAGCTGCTATTCCACTCTTCCTTTTCATTTTTCCCTCAAGGTATTTAACAGGATGAGAAGGGATTATAAATGGCGCCGGAAGGTTAAATAGGGAAAAGAAAGCATAACTAAATTTATCCCTTTAAATAGAGCTGCTGATGGAAGAGGAAAATATCCCATGTGAAAGCATTGGCTGACATCCGAGTCGTGAAGAATGTAGTGATTGCTCGAGAAAGCTTTCAAAGAGAATAAAGTTGGACAGGCTATGAAGTGAAATGTCTGTGAGTTTTCTCCAAGGGTACAACTAAGAGAGGTCAGCCATAAAAAAGTCACTAAGAAGACCTGCTTTTCCAAGTCATTCACGCAAGGATCACAGGTAAATAGCTGCTAGGGAATTAAGGTCAATAAGTCTTGCCTCAACCTGAACGTTGGGCATTGACATTTACCAACAGGTCCAATATTAACTAAGTGGCACAGCTATAGCTGGTAATTCCTAGGTTCTCCATGCTTCATCCAGTTGTCACACAACTCGCTGAAACCCCCTGTGAATTTTGTTCCCAAATTGGCGTACCTCGTACTGGGAATACAATTCGCTGGACTTCTCCCTAGCATAACATAGGTACCAAATTATGTTCCCACACCCGTTATGCATACCAAAGCATAGCATGTACCATGTGACACTGACTCTCAACACCACTCAAAGCAAGAGTTAGACCATACACCAACCCATTTAAATGAAGGTACAAAACAAAATAACCAAAAGAAAGAAACATCAGAGGAACAAACTTCCGTAGTTACATTAATAAAAGGATGTGATATGAAAGCAAAGTCACAAGAACTATTACAAATCAATCTACCACCAAAGTTTCTTTACTGTTTTTCTCACACAGAAAATCCGACTGCTGGGTATCTGCAAACACGTATTGACTCCCAATACCATGTACTCAGTCCCGATAACATAGGATCCAGAATGTGGAACAACAAAAAGCAGTGAAGAATTGAAGTGCCAAACCAGGAAAAGTATTTCCATCAGTCAAAAATTATTCAACGGTGACATACCAAGATAAGTGGTGAATGCAACATACTGCAACTTCTGCAAATGGATGGGTATCTCATTAGGAATGTCATGGTGAATCACAGGGAAAAACGGTGGCCAATTTTTCTCTTCTATCACAATTCCAGCTGCAAAACAAAAGCTTGATTGAAAAAACACTAACGGACAATATTCAGTTAAGGTCATAAATTTAGGAAAAAGGCAAAAATACCTCGTGCGATAGCATCTTCCCTCCTTTTTATTTCCTACATCCATCAACAAGATCAAATAAATTCCACCAACTTGAGCACAGACATGTAAAACAAAAGAGAAACTAAGGTCCTATTCAGTCATGGAAAATTGTGGCAGTTTCCCATATCTGGTTTTTTCCAAGAAACGTGTTAAAAAAAATCCAAGAAAACAATTTACTATAGTTTCTAAATTTACAATGATTCTAAAAACATCAAATTCATGATTTCCTTCTCATATTGGAGAAGGTTTCCTCCACCCCAATCACCTTCTACTAGCATATCTACCACAACGCAACGACTGGTGATGGTGAGTGGCAGCCACCACCTACCCAGAGGCAGTAGGTAGCTACCGCTCCCCCCCTCCTGGTTCGCATCCACAGCCTCCTCCTGATGGTGGTCAGCAGCCTTAGCCTGATGGTGGTGGATAAAATATTTGATTGTCAACCTCGTCAATCATTGGTGGAAGGAGTTGTTGCAGAGTGGCAGCATGGTTCCAAATCTCGGTACCAATCGCAGTCACGCTAACGGTCACGGAAGCGGACTGATACTGATGACGCGTATTAGGCCGTGCCTGACATGGCATGAATTTTGGTATCAGCCATATGAGCTGTATCAGCCATGTATCGACTATATTGGTCATGCATCGGCCACATATCAGTCGTGTATTCGCCATATCGAACACACTGTTAGTCTGTTAAGTACAGGGATGTCGCGTATCGGGAACCAGAGAGAGAGAGAGAGAGAGAGAGAGAGAGAGAGAGAACATGCTACATTGATGTTTTCTATTGTATTCACTTTTTAGGACACTTCAGCCACGGAAAACTGTTTTCATGTCCACAACTGAACATGCCTAAATGATTTCATATATGTTGCTATTAGGTGATTGGTTCCAAATATTCCACTCACTCCCGTCCCCCCAACCACCAAAACAACTGAGAAAGGAGGGTTGACAGAGACAGCAAAGATGTAAATTATTGTTTCTAGACTTGGAACACTGCACATATTGAATGTACTTCAGCTTCTAAATTATGATTTATTGAAACATAATACCTGTTCTTTTTTCTTTAGTTCAGCTTCTTTAGCTTGGAGTTCCTTCTCCCTCTTCTTCAAATCCTATAACAAAAACAGTAAGACCAGCATCCTCAACATGAGTTGGACAACAGATAAAATGACCAATCTTGTACAAACTTTAAAGCCACATTATCAACAGAAACTTCATTTTACCATTCCATTCTCAAGAGGGATGTCTACAGTTGCACCACGATCATAGTCAGCACGTTCTGGTGGAAGTGGTGAGATTACATGGTTTGAAGCAGGAGGAACACTTCCAGGATTCTAGCATCAAGAATTCATTATCAGTAACAGTAAATAATAAGAGTAAACTATCAAAATAGCAACAAGAGAGACCAAATGTATGATTCAGAACAAGCGTTTAGGCCATAATTTATGGTCCGCCCCCCCCCCCCTTCTCCGGGGGTAGTGGAAAAGAAAAAAAAAAACCAAGAAAAGGAAATCTGGAATGGGTAATATCATATCAAATATTAAACAGCAACATATGTGGACAAGGTCCAAGAACGAAGGGAAAATCTATTCCATTAACATGTGGTTAAAGATAAGAATCGGGGTAGGAAGGAAATTAGAGAAGTCTTAGGAACTGGTATAAGCAAGCTGCTTACTGGCATGTAAAAAGCACCTCCGCTAAAGTTTGATTGCCCAGATCCTTTGCCTGCGGACTGGTCCTGTGAACAACCAAACTTTCGACTTGAATTACAGTTTTGAAAGAAAAGGCAAAACAGTGAAAGTAGGATAAAAATCGGATTATAGTTTCATGAACAGGTAACAACCAACAAACCATTTAAAGAACAAGCTTAGTATCAGATCATCATAGCCTTTATCTCCATATAAAAGAAAAAGAGAAAATATAGATGATGGGAAAAAGATTTAAAGATATTCCCTCTTTCTGGAGATAGTAGTCACTCTTACAGTGAATTTTAGACTATGCATACTAATTCTGAACGGAGAGAGTAAATAATTTTAGTAAATTTGTATTTCTCCTAGTAGCCAGCTTATGCTTGCATGTTTCACTAGGGCTAGTTTCAAACATACTAGACTGATAAAATATAGACGACGGATATGGTAAAGCATTTCAAGCACCCAAGTCAGGCCTATACATAACTTAATCTCACTGTGTCAAAATTATTAATCAAGATTCAAGCATATACTTGAGAGTTGAGACCAATGGAATGAGTGCTGACTGCCAATATGACTTAGCTGAATAATAAGCAAGAATTTCAGCAGGCATATGTGTCACCAGACTGACCACTGATACTGAAGCAGTGAACTGATAAGTACAATCATTATTATTAAAGATATAATGCAAAGATGCCAAGTAATGCAAGATTTTACAATAGTTAAATTGCCAACCTGTACAGCTAAACGGGATAGTAAAACACTAAGGGCTTGTTTACTTGCTTGCAATCAAATGCAATGCAATCATTTTTATAGAGTAAACGTGGGTTGAAAAGGGAAGGAGTAAGAGGAGAAGGATGGGAAAAGTGGGGTTGATTGCATGATGCAATGTAATCACAATTGCTCAACTTTTTCCATCTAATGATGATTACTTTGGATGGTGTAATCAATCTCATTTTTCCCATCTTCTTTCTCCTCCTCCTTCCTTTTTCACCTCACATCTACCATTTTGAAATGATTGCATTGCATTTGATTGCAAGCAAGTAAACGCCACCTAAAGGAAATAACATCAAAAGCCAAGTGTAAAAAAAGAAAAAGTAAGTTTTGAGCTTAATCCCTCATACAAAGAAAAAACATTACATAATTCAAGATCAACACCTCACCAATCTAGTATGGAAGCCTAACCCAGTCAAGAACAACCACATGCTTCCTTAACCAATAAGATTTCATTATTAAGAACAAATATAATATCTTTGCGAGGACAAACGGAACCATCCAAGAAGGTGCTTGGCTCGTGCTAATAAGGGTCAGATCTTCATTTTCTTAAGTCACCTCCTCATAAATTAGTGATCTTAGACAACCCTATTACTTTCCCTTCAAAAGTAGCCATAATGTGGTTTTATTAACTTTCTTCATCCAAACATGAAAACAAAAATTTATTGAAGAAAAAAACATACAAGACTTGCCCTCAAAAAATAACATTCAAGGGAAACATAAATACTTCAATTAAATCCTACTTAGAACCCATGGCCATATGATTATTAATCCCTAAGTTTTTACCAACCTAGTTCCCCACTCTAGTTCGTCATCCTAGAATAAACCTCAAGAAGTGGGTGCCACACTGCCAGTTCTTTCCCCATTGAATTGGCTAACTTCACTCCCATCCTTCGTCCACAAGGGTGGTATCTTCCTCCTTTGAATGTTAATGTGACCAGACTGGTGAGTAGACTCATAAGTCATAACTCAAAAGTAATGGATATGAACTAATCACCCTATACACCAATTCCTTCATGCCATTTAACTTCATACCCAGGGAAGTAATGAATTAATGATATTACTCCCTCCGTTTCACAAAGATGTTTACACTTCAAATTTCAAGGTCAAAGTTCACAAACTTTGACCATGAATTGGTGAAAAAATACAAAGATTTATAATGTAAAAATGCTATTGTTAGATTCATTTTAAAGAATACTTTTGAAAACTTATAATTTTATAATTTATATATGCGTGGAATTACTATTATGTACGGTCAAAGTGGTGCATTGGAGAGCGCGAAAAAACAAATGTAAACATCTTCATGAAACGGATGAAGTATTATTTAGAATGTTGGTCAGAAGATGGATTCGTGTCAATTGCCATTTTGCCAAGCACCTAAAACAATTGAATTACGGGGCTGCATATGGGAATCCCACTCCCATCCTCGAACCCAGCGTTACATTTCCTCAGTTCAACCGCCAACACATGAAGGAAAGCTGATTAACCAACCTACAAATTACAAGTTCCCGAATCCATAATTGCGCCGCAAGGGCATACATAATGTTGTTGCCACATATGTTACATGGACTCTTTATGTCATTTATAAGTATCCAACTCAATATTTAGACAAGGATACAAACACTTTGAGAATTCAATGTAAGCCAAAGTAATGCAAACTAATTAAAAATACAACCTGGGTTGACAATTATGAAGATACCCAGAAAAGCAACAAACTACCAACCTAATAACATTCTCAATATCCAGCCATACATCATCATTCATCACTAAGCTATGAAGAACTTCATTATATGCGTCTACAATAACAAAATTTACCCAGATATGAAATTAAAAGGAGGATATTAATCCATGCAAACACATACATTGGCAAAATTTTGAAAATCCCAGAAAATATTCAAATCCAAAAACAGATCTATCTCACATTCCACGCAAAATAAATATAAATGGGAGAAAACCCAGATCAAAAAAAATGCGAAATTAAAGGTCTAGAGAGAGAACTAACAGCGAAAGGGTTGACATCTTCGTCAATAGCGTTCCTGTCGTATGCCATTGTAGAGCGAAAGAAGAGTCACAGTATAAGGGATCGAAATTGAAATTGTAGAGAATTTCCAAGATAAGGGAAGTGACAATGCGAAACAAAAAATTGTCAACTTTTGAGGAGTATTTTCAGGTGGCGTTTCAGGGAAATGGAAATGGCGTCGTGTGTGTAATGTAAAATTATGTAATGTGGTGTTTTGTTGTGTGTGTGATGTGGGTGTGATGTGGGTGTGTCCGTTTTCAGTTGCACGAAAGAATTGTACTTTTGCTTGAAATTGGATTGAAATGAACGGTGGCCCCCTCTGTTTTCTTACCTTTTGTTTGAAATTTGAAATTCTCTCTCTAATTTTCTTTTTTCTTTTTTATTTTAAGTGGACTGTTGTTGGATGATTTGTAGGTGGACATGTTAATTCCCGATCCGACCCGAAAATTCGACTCGATTCGATTCATTTTTTTACGGTCCTGACACTGATTTTCTGACTCGAAACCCGGTTGACCCGAATCCGATTAATCCAGTGTTTTTGGGTCAAACTCGACCCGTTAATGGGTCGACCCGTTTGACCCGCAAAATAGAACAATTTGTAATTATAAATAAAAAGCTCAACTAAGTTATCCTAAAAAACCATATAAAACTTGTTTTTAGTTTCATTAACTTTTTATCCACATCTTTATTCTCTCAAAATGAGAAATGTTGCTCATAACTACCCTCATATGGACGGAATTATATTGTACAACTTATCGAATAATTAAACAAAATATAAAAAATATCATATAGGTGTATATACATTCCAAAACGTGAATAAAATACTTATGTAGTTAATACAAGGTATAAATTAGAGTATATGTGTACAAATATACAGCTTGAAAACATAAATTGACGAATAAAATCAAAAAATTTGGGACACCCGACCCGGTGGGTCGACCTGAACCCGATAATACTGGGTTAGGGTCAAGCATTTCTCAACTCGAATCCGAAACGACCCGACCCGCTAGTGACCCTAACCCGACATGATCCGACCCGCCCGACCCAATTGACATGTCTATTTGTAGGTAGACTTGGCAACGGGTCGGGTTCAGCTCGGTTTAGATACTGTAGGGTCAAATACGGGTTATTATCGGGTTTGGTTTTGGTTACCCAACGGATTTGACAAATGTGGTCTCACAACTTTCTGGTTCAGATCGTGTCATTTCAGTCTCGGGCCATTTCTGGTAGAGTCATTTCGGGTCGAAGTTCGATTGGGTCTATAGAGGGCCGGGTTTGGATTAGTCATCGGATAGTGTCAGTTTTTGCCAGCTCTATTTATAGGTGACAAAAAGTATTTTGCGGATGGAGTGGGTGATGGTTCATCCGGTTCAGTCCAATCGATTTACATCCATACTCTCGCGTCTTGACTGTTTTTTTAAATGAAAATGATGGGTATTTGTATTAGTAATAGCCAGTACTTACGTTGCTGGTTCCATCAGAGTTTTTTAGTTCACGGAACGTCCAGTCTATATTTCTAAAATTGGGAGTAGTGATTCTGAGGAGTTGAGCCCGAGATAGTGCATAGAGTAGTTAAGACGTCCAATATTCACCGTTAGGGTTCACCGTTAGCGTTCGAGGGAATTGAGCTTGCAGAATGGATACAAAGATGAGCTAACAGGTGACTTATAACATTACAATGGATCATATCCCATATGTTCTGAAGGTTAAACAATAGATTATACACCAATTATATGGTATGAACAAATGGCACTAAAAACTCAAAAGAATGGGATGGAAAGAATACAAAGGAGACAGAAGCATTGGGAACATGGTACAGTACTTCAGACTACACTACAGGGGAACAAATCATTATAGACAAATTTCTAACTCGGACAACTTCCCCTTAACAATTTGGTAAAGTACAATTTCCCACCCTAAAGACATTTTCACAAACAACGGGGTCATTACAATGGGCTGCGCCGAAACATCTCTGATACCGAGTAACTTGCTGATCATCAAACAATGACGAAAATTGGTTAGACAGATGCATACCTTCTGTAAATTGGGGGATTGGAAGTCAATTGGGGGCATCATAGGACTCTTCACTGAAAGCATGTTGAAAGTTAGTAGACCATCTAACCTGCCATATGATGTTGCAGCCTCTAGTTTTCTGTACTTACAAGTAATGATGTACGGGTCTTAGAGCTTTGCAGATAAGGCATACCCAAAAATTTTGCAAAACTCTGATTAGAAGTCAAAACTTTGCAAATATGCAACTGGCCATCAAAAGTTACTTTTCCATCATCATCTGAATATTAGTTAGCTCCCAAATGAACTTTTGACGGGAGAACCTTTTTGTAACATGTGTTGGAGGTCTTGCACGACTTCAGACATCAGTGGCCTGAATTCTGGCTCAGTCTGCAAAGTTCAGCCTTCCCAGTTAATTCCTCATTTACAAATACTTGAATACATTAATCAATTTGCAAAGAGAGGGCACTAAGCCCCGAGAACAATAGTAGCGAATCAAGACTAGATTTTTCATTAACCACACTGTCAAGTTTGATAAACTCAAACTAGCTTTTTCTTGTTGCAAAGCATAGATCTTCATTCCATTCCCCCACCATAGATCTTTGTCCTACTTTTCAGTTTCCACTATTAGATACCCCAAAATGCATGTTCACTTTCATAATATAGAAACATTTATTCATATTTCAAATATAAATTGCTAGCCAAGCATCCTAAAAGTACCTTTTGAGCAACAATTACTAGATTTGCATCAAAACCAGCTAGGATCTAGAAACAAGACACCTCTCATTTTCAATTCGAAACTAAACACCCATGGGTGCTGAAATGCGAGGAAAAAAGCCCCTAAACCATACCTAAGCCTAAAACACAACCTAGAGTGATCATGCGTGGAATCCCATAGCTACATATGCATTCTAGAATCCAAATGAACTTCTCTTTTATATTGATCTTTCCCTCCTTATGAAATTGATACATCCTCTTAAAGGTTTCCTCTTCACTTGCCTCCTAATCATGTTCCAAGACGTTTGCCACCCGATCATGTCTATATCCAAGCTCTCAGTCTCATTATATTTGCAAGTTTGATACGTCTTAATGGCACGATATTCGTGGCACTTTAGATAAATGGTCAAATGGAAGCAGGCATAAGATTTTGTGCATCTGACCCCCTTATCCCACTTGGTAGGAGCCTCTTTGGAGGCACTTGGGTAATGTTGATATTGATATTGATATCATTTAAAATTGGCTTAAGCCTTGTTATGAGACATAATGGTTTTATTAGTTTATTCCTTTTATAAGAAAACATGTTCGGGCAACGCGATCTTTCAAAATAGGGTGGGTAATGGGCAACAACCATACAGCTAATCCAGTTAAATAGCTGGGCTTATTCAAAGTGTCAAAATCTATTTATGTTACTGTCAAGGTCACAAATAAGAATAGAAAATAATAAAAGGAAAAAATGATTTTGAATTATTATAGGTTTATAGCCTGTTTGGATTCGGGTCATTAACTTCGGGACGTATTCGGTTCTGGTCACTTTCGGGCTAGGAACAATTCCACCATTTGGGCGATTTTAGATCTTCTACTGTTGCAATATCTAGATCTAGACATCAATATACACAATTATAAAGTTTCAGAAAGATCTAAAAATGTTTTCTTTGACAACTATCTTTGAGGAAAAGGTGCCTTGAGGTTCTCCGATAGATATATACTTCCTTTGTCAATTATATTTAGCCTAATTTCTGTAGATCATACTTAACCAATATTTTGTTTTAAGTGATATTTGTTTTCATAAGGGCTATGCTATGTTTCCTGAAAACTGGTTGAATTGCTATAATTTATTTTGCTTTTTGGAAACTATGAGCTTTCAGTTTTTGGTTTTCATTCAATACAAACTCTCCAAAAGTTAATATTTGATTGCTAGAGAAGACGTCTAAGTGTATATTCCCAATAGAGCACATATGGCAGCCTTATTGAGAGCACATACTTCGTTATCCATCCAACAATCGATTAAAGAGTTGTTCTTTATAGAAGGAAGAGTGAGCAGAATGTTTCTTGATCTCCGACGAGTAAAAGTTTCAACTTTGGAATCAACAGGTTTACTACACATCAAAGGACTTCAATTGTACCATAATATGCTTGTTGAGAAGCACGGTTTCAGTAACTTTATTCATGTTTTCCATTTAGTTTAACTTCACACTTGGGTACCTTTCAAGGAATCAACTAATAGAAGTGATTCTTGGCCAAGGGACTTGAATTTGTGAGGGTATCAAGTTAGGCAAAGTTTTGTTACTCTAGTACTAAAAAGAGAGAGTACACACTGAAATTTAAATCCCACAGAATTGGTTTTTCCTTGCATTAAACCTAGGAGGTTTCACACAAAAATTGTGTGCCAGATTTATTTGTCGCTAAAAACTTCCAAATAATTCGTCTTAAACCTAAACTTAACACCACTTGCTGAAGTTCTGATAAACTGAGCATTTCTTCTACTAAAGCCTAAAGGACACATGAAGATCTTATAATGGCCACCACTAAGTGGCCACAGAAACTTCTACTTTACACCGTCAAGTGAAACGGTCATTCATTTCTAATTATGGCGATTATAAGTGAATTATTTATCAGTTTTTGTTGAAATCAAAGCCAATTTGGTTCCAGCCAAATTGATGACTGTGATTATTTGACTTAATCACCTTATCTATGTGGTTGAAGCCAAAGGCAGTTTGGTTCCAAAACCAAACTAATGATATTTCATTGGCCACTTGGCCACCACAGAAGAAGTCCCCAAGGCATCATAGTTACAATTAGGGTCTTTGCTATTGACCTTTCTGGATTTGGTAATGAATCGAACCTGATAATACAGTATAAAGAACTCGGTTCTATCATAAAGACAAAATGCATCAATTTCTCTCAATGAACTATCATCAAGCAATATTCTCAACCGCCAAGGCAGATTTCAGTAGAAACTTTCTAAATGACAGTATATCTAATGTCAAAAGATGCTCATTCTCATTCCTACAGGAAAGTCACAAGTGGTACCACAGAAATATCACAGCACCATGCAGAACAAATCGATAAATCATAATTACAGTCCAGTTTGCAGTGATTATGACGTGAACCATTTAGAAAGTGTACTCAGAATAACTCACCTGAACACATCGTGAAATAATGTCGGCAAAGTGTGACAAGGATTTAGTTGGATACTCTCCGTTGAGAGAAGGATCAACCATCCTCTGTAAAGCATCAATATCATGGAGCTGAGGAACTGCCCACCTCACCAAGAATTGCTCACCTCGAGTACGTGTCCTGGAGGTAATTTCAATTGATTATACAGATAACAACACCACTTTGCCAAAACAAGGATTTCGATCAATAATCTTTAAAATCAAGTATCCCTTACCTGTCATAGGACATTCGACCGGTCAAGAGTTCTAACATCACCACTCCAAAGCTATAAACATCACTTTGGGCATTATAGATTCCCGACTCAAATTCTGGGGCACCATAACCATAAGCCGATAGAAGGTGTCCTGACAACTGAAATTGGCCAATGGTACTTCAGAAGAAAACAAACATAATGATTCTCATATATGTTTTACCAAATTTATCCTGGTTTTTAGCAACTGCAAGACAGCCATTTTTTAAAACAAGACACCCATGTTTTGCACGGTCAGAAGTATCGATGACAAACTTACAGCCTACAGGTTACTCCCATTGCATAATCAAGGGGAAAACTTGGAGTGACACCAAATTCTCACCGGTTAGCAATTACAAGACGATATGGACAGCTTGAGACAGATGTATGATAGCATGAATACTCTTTTGAAATACAAGAAACTAAAGTAGGTGAAGCAAATATAATATATGCCCTATTAATTGTATAATTGTATATTCACAACTCATCTGAAGTAGCTATCACTCGTCACAATTAATTTTCATTGCCAGGATGTTAGAAATTAATAAGGTCCGAAAGCATCTGAAGATAGAATTGATTTTTTCGAAAGAGATGACTATGCTGCTAAATGCAAGTAGTGAAGATTAATCAGCAAAAGGCCAAGTAAAATCCACCATGATGTATATTTTATATTGTCTTACCTGGCTAACAGAACCAGATGCTATCAAGGAAGCCAACCCACAATCTGAAACACGGACATTGAGTTCATCGTCAAGGAGAATATTGGTCGATTTGAAGTTTCGGTGAATGACAGGTGGTTCACACACCTCGTGCAGATATCTGTTGTACATAACAATGAGATAGGCGTCGTCACAAACCAACTCCGAGAATGCTTCAAAGTACTATTCAGAAATAAATGAAAAGAAAACCCAGAAGAGGAGCTTGTAGTTTATTGTACTAAAAGGAATGTGGTGGAAAGGCAGTTTGAATAAAAGTTCTATGCCAAATAATACTATGCATGAAGAGTGAATGCTGTTTGACACAATTTAGATCGTGATCAACATCTCAAACAGGAAAGAAGTATCAACTATCAAGCCAAATGAAGGATAAAAACAATCTTATATGCAGATTGAATTTTTAATTTTTTTTGAAGCCTGAAATTGTTATCAATACAAACCTATTACTCCTAGGTTAAAATTATCATACTCGACCAAATATAGAGACTAATCAACTTACTCTAGGGCTCTTGCAGCTCCAAGTGCCATTCGCATGCGAGTGTTCCAAGATAGCTTCTTCCTGTATTCGTCATCTGAGTGCAGTGCATCCTGCAAAGTCCCATTACTACAGTACTCGTAGATCAAGAGTCGCTGACCATGTTCTGAACAATAGCCAACCAGCTCCACAACATTCACATGCCGAATTCTATCAATGTCATTTACAAGCTCAATAAACTCATGCTCTTTCTGTCGGCTGGCAACACCCTTGTCGAGTTTTTTGACAGCAAAAAGCTACATAATAACACATATCTGTGAGACTATGGAAAAAGATTGCAAGAGTATATTTTAGATAAGCTGAACAATTGTTCAATGGATCTTACTCCACTCATAAGTAAGTCCAGTTGTTATTCTGGAATTCACAGAACAGTCTATCATGGATTCATGCAACATCATTATGGAGCCATAACAGTGAGCACTAGAATGATAGCTTATACAACCAAATTTCTGATTACAGCTAGTTAGCTACATAATGGGATTTAACAGGGTTTCTCAAGCAACGACGCGGACCACATAGCTGTTACAGTCAGTTTCTACAGTAGCGACACTTGGTCACTTACAGATGCTATGACATCTTGCACATTGTAAAACACTTCACTCAACTTTCGGTTTATGTTTTATTTCTATTGCTCTTACTACAAAGTAATGGAAGAGCTACAAACGGAACTTACAATGAATGCTAGATAATTTAATTATGATTTTGAAGTAAATTTGTATAATTGGTAAATTGGAAGCATAACCTACTCCAGTATAATTTTAAGGCTCCAGCAGACATAACTAGTGTAATGACTTTTGACTCTATTACCACAATGACCTTGTGATCTCAACCATGAACAAATACTGGTGTATGTAAGAATGGTACAATTCAGGCAAAAGAAAGTACAAGCTCCTTACTGGGTTAGAAGATGATGAGCCCACAGGTGTAGGCAAGAATGGTAAAATGCAGGCAAAAGAAACTAGGTTCAGGTGAATTCCTTCACAAAAAGCAATCAATATACATCATAATACATATAGAACAGAAAAACAAATAAAAAGAAGAGTAAATCCCAATAATACAAAAGGGGGCATTTGGTATCTGTGAATAATTTGTGGGATTTTTGGGAGTGGGACAGGAGTTCATTTGTAGGATTGGTATTGGGGACAGGAAGGGTAATTCTCAAATATCAATCCATTATTTGGCATTGGATGCATAGAAATGAGTATTAAGTAGTGATTTTATAGCCTAGCCTTTGTTAAACATGTAAGTTTGTAGTTTAAGCATATCGTAGTAATTTCCCCTCTATTCCCGATTACATCTCTTAATACCTATTTCCAATTCTCACTCCCAAAACATCCCCTTAATATCATTTTTTAATGAAATCGACAATCAATATATATCAGAATCTACATAGAACAAAAACTTAAATAAAAGAAAGAGCAAAGACCAAGGAGTCCACTTGGGGAGTGGGAACAGGAGTTTATTTTATGGATCGGGAATGAGAAATGGAATGGCAATTCTCAATCCATTGATTGGTATTTCTGTATTTGGGTGCTTAGAGTTGGAAATGAAAAGTAAGTAGTAATTTTACAAAATTAGTGTCAAAATAAACATGTTAATTTATAGTTCATGGATATTGTACTAGTAATACCCCCTCTATCCTGATTACATCTCTTAATACCTACTTCCCATTCCCACTTCCAAAACCCCTCCTTAATACGTAAACAACTCCCCCCCCCCTCCCCAGCGCGCGCGTGCGCACACACACGCACACACGCCACACACAAAGGAGATAGGATTACGTGCGTCGAAACTGAGGTTTCTATTATCACTCCAAATCGAACTCATTTCATTATTCCCATACATTCACATGGCATATGGGGCTTAATAAAACTTATTTCTATTACCATCTTATAGACTTATACCTGTGACGTGCACACCTCCTAAGAAAATGAATTAGCCAAGTGATGAAGAAGGCATAGTATATAACATAGAGAGCATAAAGGTGAATCCTGAGCAAGGTGGTTGAAGTTCTAGGAGAAGTGAGAATGAAAGGCCCTTCTTTAAGACTTCTCGCTAAGTTCACTGAGGAGTCCTTACTCACAACAAAACATTAATAAATAAATGAATAAACTAATACCTTTCCATCTGGTAACTCTGCCCGATAAACATTTCCCAGCATGCCACTTCCAATAAGATTATCTTGTGAAAAGCTGTTAGTATGCTGCTGAAGAGAGGCAATTGTGAAAGATTTTACTGAGGTCAAGGGAAGAGTTCTTGTTGAAGACTTTGCACCGACAGCTTCTGTAGATGTCATGGGCTTCACAATGACTTTTTCAGCAGCAAAAGGAGGGGGAGGAGGAGGGGGAGGCGGAGGGGGAAATGGTGGGGGTGGAGGGGGAGGCATCATCAGATCAACGTCACTAAGGCTTAATGTATTGTCAAGCTTCCTCAATGGCAATGTTGATCTTTGAGAGTGGAGGTCCTGTTCACTTTGTGGTTTCGGAACTGCGGCAGTTCTCCTTACTTCTGCTTGAGGCACTTCGTTTTTCCATGGATTGGTATCTTTTTTGGCTGCCCACGAAATATCAAGAGTTCTTCAGTTATGAGTAACCTTGGTTCAATAAACGTTGTTATTTCTTTATAAAGAACAGATAGACACTGAAGGAGGCTTTACCTTCTTCAATCTGATTGCTCGGTTGACGAATTGGCCCATCATTGAGAGGATTCTCTCTTGCCCCCACATACGGTTGAATTTCATGTGTCTGTGTAGTTCGGTAATACCTTTTACTTCGGGTAAAACACCATGGCATGCATAGCAAAAGTACCAAAGTCAATATTATAGCTCCAAACACCGACGCAATAGATATCCCAACTATCCTTTTGGTTTTTGAGGACTGCGTTTTCTTTTGGGTGTTTGGTTCTTGCTGTGTAGATGGCGAGGCTGCCTGTTTTCCAGGCTTCTGTCCTGAAGTTGCTGGGCGTGAAGGCCCTGAACGAGGCGGTGATTGAGTTGGTGCCCCTTGAGAAATCGGTGAAGGCTGCATTGAGGGAGCTGGTGGTGAAGGCTGCGTGGAGGGAGCTGATGTAGAAGGCAATGGAGCGGAAGAGGCATTAATCGGATTCCCATCACTCCTGCATAGAAAAAATCATACTGGCATAAAGTGCAAAATAGACAGATCCCTAAGCCAGATTATGGAACGTTGATGACCAAAGATGCTACTATAACACATATAGAACAGATTTTTCATTGTGGCCACAACTTTACTCTCAAGGTGCTCATCGATACGTATTGAATGACAAATACATGTTCATCCAAACTTTCTAAATTTAGGCATCTATAATTGAATACCTTATTTAAAATTTAAGGACACATGCATGATTTGACTCAAGTACAACAGTCATCATTAGATCCAATATTAAAATTGCACGTCATAGGAGAACACCTTTTGCAGAAGGGTAGCTCTAAAGGCATTGACACACACACACACACACACACACACACGCAAGTAAAAGTAGAAAGAATTTGAAAAGGACAAATGAATGAATGAAACAAAAGAGATCAGCATCGGAACTCTCACTTGAAGGTGGGAATACTCAGCAATTTATCAGGTATAGGTCCAGAGAACAAGTTGTTTTCAATGTTCCTGATCAGAAAAAAGTATTAGCAAAAAAAGAGTGGCATAACAGAGAACATAGGTACTCATGTACAGATGTACTTCAGAAAAAGATATAGGATCGTACAAGTCTTGCAACGGAAGGTTCTGTAGAACATCAAGGGTTCCAGATAGCTGATTGTCCTGCAAGTGTCTGCCAAAATAAAGTGAGTTTATCCTACTAAGAATGCATTCGAAGGAGCGAAAACAGAAGAATGAGTTACTTGAGAGAAACACTCACAGGCTAGATAAAGCCATTAGATTCTCCATTGAAGGAGGTAGTTCCCCACTGAAACTATTACTGGCAAAATCTCTGCATAGGAAAAGGTAGTCCATCTCTCAATTATTAATTTGGACAGAGAATAAGAAGCTCGTCTCATGAAGTGAAAACTTACATGCTGGACAAAGTTAAAAGAGACTGAAAGGCATCTGGTAGTTCTCCGGTCAGATGATTGTCATTCAGCTTCCTGTAAAGAATAATATCCCAAATCTTAAGCAAACAGATGGCACCACTTCCAGAAGAAAACATAAAACAAATTATAAAAAATAAACAAGAACTTACAAAGTTGTGAGATTTGTAACAGAGGAGATAGTGCTCGGGATACTTCCAGTGAAATTGTTATCTGAAAGAAAACTGCCATGGTAAAGACTATCATATGTTTTGCATCAAATAGTATGCAGACCGATTCAAAGGGGAGGACAAGAAGCTTGAGATTCAAGATATGATTAAAACATTTCAAAAACATATCTTTCTACATCAATTGTTACGGAAACTTACAGGCCTCGCAAGGAAACTGGTAAACTTGATGGAATACTGCCGCCAATATGGTTGTTGCTCAGATCACTGCACAAAAGAAAAGAAAGATTACCTAAACAGACCAATCCATAGATGAAAAGATACAAGTGACTACATTTTCACAGCTAGAACAAAGGAAAGCACTCCACCCAGCATCGTTATCCTGTGAACTGTATGGTTCAAACTAGTAAACATCATTATTCAAGTGAGGAATCCAAGACCAGTATTAGGGGGAAAACTCCCAAACAAAAAAGAACATGAAAAGTCATTATCGCGTAAAAGCAGCGTTGTGTTTATTTTGAGACAACAAACTTTATATGAGTTATGATTATTGAAGGAGTAAAAATTGACACAAAGATGAAGGTTACGGGAAATAAATGGCTGAAGATAGATGATTGACTATGATCAAATAAAGAAAGAATGTGAGACGTTCTTACATAGTTGTAATAGATTGAAATGATCCTAAATTGTCCCCCAGTTCACCTCCCAAATTGGCATCAATAAGCCTTCTGTAAAAAAACCAAATTAGAACCATAGCTTACAAGGATATACAGTTCGTACATGACACAGCCATCAGATAAAATAAGGCTATACATACATCAAAACTATGTTGTTATTGGTTATCGTGTCGCACTGGACGCCTTGCCAAGCTTCAGTACATGGATCTCCCCCGTTAGGAATCCATCCAGGGAGTTTGGGAGAACCAAAAGCAACGTACAAGCTGTTGATTGCGGCAACTATGTTGAAACAATGAAATCAGAGTCCATCAAAATATATGTGCCTCATTCATAAGCCTTCAAAATGCAATAACAAGAACAACAACCAATAAAGCGCCTGCAAACCCAGCCCAAGGAGGCAGAAGGTACAATTTTTAACCCCAACTAATCAAAAACAGCAAAGACATTGTCATGTTTATTCAAAATATATATTAAAAAAACTTTGTACATTGCGAGAAAGAATGCAATTGATACAAGTTGATCATTACTTGACATCTTCCAATGCCTTTGGTCAAGTAGAAGAAAAAACACCATTGTATTGTATGACAAACTAGCCTCTAGAAATATTTAGGACAAACAGAACATATTAGTTAGACATGTAATACTCATCCCATGATTTCCCCATAGTGGATTACTTTGGTAGCTCTTAAATACAACCGCCCCTCAATGTTAGTGTGAGCTACTTGAGTCAAAAAGAGCTCATGCTTGGATAAAGGGCCCAAAGACGCGGTTGCTTGGCATTGAATTACTTGATGGTTGTAATGAAGCGTAACAGGTTGGTTATATCTTTCTTTTTGGGGGAGGGGGGATAAGCTTCATTCTTCAACGCCATATGTACTGTCCTTGGAACTACTTCTTGCACTGTTCAACCAAACTTAGAAGTTCTACTGTCAAAATGTTTAATCTATATAACATTGAAACTCCTTCGGTTAAATAGGGAAAAATAAAACATCACGGGTTACCTGAAAAAACAATCTTACCAGTTAAAGCAAAGCATTAACTAACACAAATTAGCAAATTCATGCATGTTTTTCCAGCCACATTATCAACCAACATTCACAGACAAAACTAAATTGCTCAATTTTATACTTACCGTCATCTTGATTCGTAAATGCGTCCGCAAAATGCTGTAGACATATGAACACAAGGGGAATAAAAGCCTCTGACCTGATGTTCCAACCCATTCATTCAAGGCAAAACTATTGTGCACAACTTTTCCTTCCTTGAATTCTCAAAATCCAATTGGCTGCAACAACATCCAAAAGTAAATGAATCAAATTTATCATTTCTTCTCCCCAGCAGAATTGCAAGAAACAAACTTTTATCCTCACTGAAGCAGAATTAATACAGAACACCCTCCATTATGCACCTTATACAAAGATAAGAGTGCAAATTAGCTGATTCTAATCAATTAAACAATCCCAATGATGTCAACTAGCTCATCTAGTACAATTTGCCTCGGTTCGAAACCAGCCTAAATCAACCTTTGTCCTTCCTTAACCCTCCACCACACAACAAGTAGCCCACAAATCACCACATCCATTATTTAAACTAAAGCAGCACCAACCCATCACTCCATTTAACAATTACTCCACTTTACAATGTACATGGAATTAAGCAATAAACAGAGCTACATAGATGCATAAACCATAAAATCAGAGAGAAAACAGATCAAACACCATAGCAACCAAGCATAAAAAGGGTAAAAAATATCTTAGAAAAACAATATTCATATGAAGAAGACCATTGACTTGAAAGCAGAACAGTATTGTCAGAAAATAATAATAAAGATTTAAAAAAACAAAAATTGTCAGACATACCAAATCTGAGACTGAGAGGTGATAAATGCAGAAGTTGTTGAGCTATTGAGGCTTGATTTTGATCTTTGAGAGCTCAAAGAGCAAAATCAAAAGATACCCAGATAACAAAATATTGAATCACTGAAAGGGATAGAGAAAAGGAAAAGGATTGAGGCAAAAGTAAGCAGTTAAGCAACAGAGCATCAATCTAGAGAGAAAAGATGAGAGAAAGAGAAATCAGAGACCTTGGAAAGAGCTGGAAAGAGAGAGAAGAAAAAGGGGGTAAGAAAGTTTTAAGAGAGAGAGACTGAAAGGCTAGTAAAAGAAAGAAGCTGCTCTGAAACTCTCTCTGTACATCCACTTCACTAATCTCTTTGTTTGCTTCTCTCTCTATAGATTCTTTGTTTGTTTGTTTGTTTTCTCTCTCTTTATGTGTGTGTTTCTGTTTCCTATTTGTTGATGCTAATCTCTATCTTACCTTTTTCTTGTTTTTTACAACTAAAAAAGAGTAAAAAATGACTCATATCTCATATCTTTTCTTGGTTTCAATCAATTGTATACGCAAAGGAAAGTCCTGCAATTTACATCATGGTTCTATTGTTTCTGCTGTTTGTGGAATTTCAGGTTTCTCACCAGCCGCCCTTGGGGCGCGTGTACGTCTCTAATTTTCCCTTTCTTTTCTTAATCGGTAACCTCACCTGGTGTACCAATCTGGCAATAAGAGTGGTGGTTTAATGGTTCCAAACTTACTCCCAAGTAAATTTATAAGGTAAGATAATGGGTCTGAATCTTCATTCCCCCCATACCTCACGTCTAAACATGACGTAACAGTAGTGCCCTGTTTCACCAAGATGTTTACACTTCATTTTTCCAGGTCTACAAAGATTTATAATGTAAAAATGTTATTGTTAGATTCATTATAAAGAATACTTTTAAAAAATTATAATTTTATGAATTATATATGCGTATTACAATTATCTACAATCAAAGTGGTGTATTGGAGACCGTGAAAAAACAAATGTAAACATCTTCATGAAACGAAGAGAGTATTCACTTGCACCCTCTTATCAGAAAATAACACACCCTTTGTTTTTGCTTTTTTCATGTTTAGGGATTGTTGTTATGTTCATTTAGACCAAGCTATATGAATTGAACCCCTTTTTTTTATGCCATACATGATGAATCGAACTTCAACAACCAGAAATGAACAGAAGTGTGATGAACTAATATTAAAATGTGAGACAAAAAAATATGTTGAATATCTTACGTGAACTAAATAGAGAACTGAAGGGAGAATGTGAAAAGAACATAACCTATGCTAAGTTGGATCAAATAAGGATTATGGTTAATTCGGTTATGTGTTCCTATTTTAGTTAGAGATCCTATTTAGAAATATTGTTATGGTTACAATTAGCAAAGTAGTATTCTAATTTGTTGTGTTTCCGAATTCTAGTGAGAGAATTATTTAGTGTGCTGCCTCAAAAAAACATTGGGTTGATGCTATCATTGTAGTTACTAAAGATGGGGAATGACCAAAAGAGAGACACTAAACTTAGATGCACAAAATCAACTTTGTGTGGATGAAATTATTGAATAATATTATGAACATCAATATATGATTGATGGTGAATGTAGGCCAATTGTCTGCCTGATCCATGTTTAAAAAAAAAATTGTTCACTTCTTGTTCTTATTTTTCATTGTTCTTGAATGTTTTACTAATATGATGGATCAATCACCATGTTTATTCCTAGTAAATGGGTATTTGAGTCAAGGTTCCTGCTGAGACTTCTAGGGATGGAAGAATCATGAAAATCTACTTGGATGATTGAGTTTAATTAGACTTATTGGCAAATCATGCTTACAAAAGTTGTCAGTTTTCTTAGGTATTGCGTGTTGTTGATGTATGTGACGCTTTTTAGTCATTCCATGATGACTGAAAGGGTTTTTATGGTGCTATTTCAGGGACCGAATAGGTTTAATTTGTGAAAATGGCTAAAGACTTGTTATTTTGTAAATTTGACCTTACAAACTATATGTTGAAGAGTCGAAGGAAAGAACTGAATCATTCATACTTAAGGTTGGAAGGATGAGAAGAAGGATTAGAGTTCGAGGATTCTAAGTTCTTTCTAAATGAAATTTTTTGAAATTTGATTATTTATTTTGATTTAATACTTTAGTTTACAATATGAAGAAATATATGTTGGATTTATTTTAAAAGTATCTTCATATCAAATATGTATTTGATTATTTTTACTTATAGAGTTTTAAGAGATAAAAAATTCAAAGTTTGATCTTGTAAAACAAAACCACACTTATTTATAAATAAATAAAAAAAGTGTAAGGAGTAATGTCTATATGGCAACTTCATCAACATATCTTTTTGTTTTTTGGTGAACAAATATATATATATTTTTTTATGGTTTTTATGTAAAGATGACCATTTTTCCTAGATTGTCTACATTAGGTCAAACATAACATTTATAGTGGGCCAAACTCTTGGGACTTTGTAGCAAGGGGGAATGGATAGGGAAATGAATACTAAAACATATATTGTAGCAAATAAATACGGGGTTAAGACAAGATATTGTTAATAAATTGAGATGAAACGATCTTTTTTTGGCAGTCAAGATCCTTTGTGATGTTTTATGTGTCATCTATTTTGCCATCATATCCCAATTGTTCATGCAAATAATTTTAACAATGAAAATATTTTTAAAAAGTTACGTGATAAATTAATAAGAGGATAATACGAGACTGCCACAAATTATTATTTTTTTTTTGGAAAAATGGTAAGTATATTCCATTGAACCAAAAGGACACCATAGAAGCGCCCTCAAATACAAACAAGAGAAGGTGTCAGCAAAACACCTCCCCAGCAACAGTCCAGCCTACTAGAACTACCACGCCCTAGGCATACCCCAAGAGTCTATACTGAATTTCCCTATCACAAAGCTTATCTACTTTACAAACAGCCATTCTAATACAGATGTTATTCTGGATACTAGTCAGCAGCTGATCCAAAGTTCTAGTAACCCCTTGAAAGACTCTTGCATTCCTTTCTTGCCAAATCTCATAGATGGCAGCAGTCAGTGCAACTCTTCTTCTAGTCTTCTCCCAGCTTCTACCTCTGTTGAATCTATGGAACCATCTCAGCTCGTGATTGAGACTAACACAGCTTCTATTGACCCCCATCCAGCAGAGCATTCTTTGCCAAACATTCTTACTAACAGGGCAGTCAAAGAAGAGATGCCTGCTAGTTTCAGTGTTGCATTTACATAAAGCACAACGATTAACAAGAGAGATACCTCTCTTTGCTATGTTGTCTAAGGTAGCCAGTCCACTGTTGATTGCCATGCAGGCTATCACTTTGTGCTTGGGAACAGCTGCAGAATCCCATATAGTCCTGAACCAGTGGCAAGGTGCAGATGTCCCATGAAAGAAGTCGTAGGCACTGGAGACACTAAATTTCCCTCCTTTCTGCCATGAATCCACCAAGCTAGCTGCTTCTCCAACCCCACCTGCTTGCTGAATAAACTGATCCCTTAAAGACAGCATTCTCTTCTAGCCCCAAGAGTCTATTTCTAGAATTAACATCCCAGATGGAATCCTTCTTAAGATAATAATGTCTCACCCATTCTGTCCAAGCAGATTCCTGTTGAGCATGGATTTTAAAAATCCACTTCAAAGTCAGAGACTGCCACAAATTGAGAAACAAGTATCTTCATTGACTCGTTGTTTGTCTATTTTAACTACACATCTTTAAGTTACATACTTAAAGTGATGAAAATTCGATCATGAAATTATTATCCTATCCATCTTTCTCTCCTCTGAAATTTCAATTTCAAATTACATGGTCAATATATGGTCACATTAAGGGTGTGTTCTTTTCCACTTATTGAACATTACTCAATCAGTAAAAGTAAGTGACAAAGACCTTACTCAATCAGTGAGAATCAATGGCTAGACCTTATTGAATCAGTGAGAATCAGTGGTAGGACCTTACTCAATCAGTGGAAATTAGTGGCATGAACCACATTTCTACTCACAGAATCAGTGAGAGGACCTTATTGAATCAGTGAGTATCAGTGGAAGGATCTTACTAAATCAGTGAAAATCAGTGGCAGGACCTTACTCAATCAGTGGGAATCAGTGACAGGACCTTACTCAATCAGTAAGAATCAGTGGAAAAGAACGACCTAATTCTCTTGTATCTAGATAGTTATGTGGATCCAATGAAACAATGCCTTTAAAAAAAGTGAAATTTTTACTAAAAAATGAAACTCAGATAGTTCCATTTATTAAGTGATAGTTTCATTTTGAGTTTTATTTTTTCTAGCCAAAGTTCTTTTTTTCTTGGGAAATGGTCAATATATTTCATTTGCTAAAGGGATGTCGGAAAGACACCCTTGCTCAAAGCCAAATAAACCTTACAATGTAAACATCCGGAGGCATACGTCCTGAAAAACGTTCAATTACATATGTCTTAATAACTCTAACGCCTTGTCACCATATAAGTGAACAAAGTCGAAAGCACAAATCAACCTGGATTTGCCTAACAATCCCAGGTACATCCCTCTGTTTATTGCTAAACACCCTCTGATTCCTTTCTCTCCATATCTCATAAATTGTTGTTACAAAACCAGCCCTCCTAAGTTTATCAAGCAAACTCCTTCCCCTACGTGTATTGCTAAACCATTTTACCTCATGCTTAAAACTCAGAGGTGAGCGCCTGACGCCAAGCCATTTCAATATCTCCTCCAGACAGCAACAGCAATACCACATCTGAAAAACAAACGATCGTAATCCTCGTGCCCATGTTGACAAATGCAGCATGTTGTGTCAACCTGCATGCCTCTCCTAGCTAGTTGCCCTCTGGTTAACAACTTGTGTTGACAGGCCATCCACACTACAAAATTGTGTCTTGGACGAGCCACTGGACCCCAAACTACCCGAAACCACCCTTTCCTAGGAAAGCTGCCCAAGAAGAACTTATAAACACTCCCCATCTTGAATTTCGCAGCTGTCACGCAGGTTGAGAGCATATTTTGTGCAGTTACAGTAGACCAGGTAACCTCGATAAGCTTTTGTTTAGTAGCCACAAGCTTCCTCCATATCCATGAGGAGTTTTGTTTTGCTTCAACCTCCCACAGATTCCAGTTCTTCAAGTGATATTCCTGCACCCAGCTCGACCAAACGTCATGCATTCTCAGGATTACTCACTTGCCATAAAAGTTTGCAGGTAGCTGCAAAGTTCCACTCCACAACGCTTTTAACATTAAGTCCACCATACGCTTGGGCCTGCAAATAATATTCCAACTTACAGGGGCCATGTACTTGTTTTGTTGTGTCTTACCCCACAAAAACTTCCTACAGAGAGCTTCAATGTCATATATTACCTCTTTGGGCAACATGAAAACAACAAACCAATAAACTTGAGATGAAAAAAAAAATCACAGAGTTTATAAGTTGAATTCTTCCGGCGTAACTCAATAACTAATTTGCCCAGTGAGAAACCTTGGCTCTAATACTATCCAAAAGAGGCATGTAAAGACTTTTTGTCAATCTATTTGAGGAGAGGGGAACCCCCAAGTACCTGAATGATAAAGTATCTTCATAGAAACCAGTCACCCCTATTATGTGCTCTTTAACTCCATTATGAACCCCAACAAAATATATATAACGTTTGGTCTCATGGGCGCACAACCCAGAGAAACCAGAAAACTCCTTGAAAACTTGAATCAATGTGCTAACAGAAATTTCATCACCCCTTGCAAACACCAAAAAGATCATCCGCGAAGATAATATGGTTGAGACCCACTCTACCACATTTTGGATGTGGATTAAAGTCTGGAGAGTGTATAATAGGCCTCAATAGTTTTATTTTGTACAAGGCATTGTTTCATTATTGGATCCACACAGAAGCGTAGACCCGAAGTCTAGGCAATAAGAATTGAATATGGTGGCCTAGATATTTACGGTGTGTTTGGGAAGTTAATATTAATGAGCAAAATGAAGGAAACTATAGAAAACTATGAACATCTTAAAACTTGCTTTGTTTGGTTGCTAGTAAGGAAAATTGTGAAAAACTAAAAATATGAAAATCTGGAAATCTCCTAGTTATAATTTGCCCAATTAGATCTCTATTGTATAAATTCCAACCGGAGAGTTAGCTACCCAAAAAGCCAGAGTTCGATCCCATCCCACAGCTGCCTTAAAGTCAGAGTTTCATTGAACAACTGATCTTGGACTTGCAATCATTGAATTCAGAGCTGACTTTTTCCTCAAAAACGATGAAAAATCTATGAAAATCTGAAAAGAAACCTTTTTATTTTTCAATACATTTTCTACAATAATAAACCAAAAGATCAAAACGGTGTAAATCTCCTGTATTTATACGATTTTTATAATGATGAACCAAACAAGTGAAATTGACACTATGATTTTCGCAGTTTTACTTTTATGTACATTTCTATTTATTTACTTTTATGTTTTACGTAGAATTCGTTTGGGAAGGAGAGAATACAAGAGGTGTGTGCTAGAGATTATTGCATAGTACAGGAGCATTGCTCCCTCCTCTCACAAAATAAATAAAACCCACTCTAAATTTAAATTGATAATCTCCTATTTTGTAAGAGAGAGAGCAATAATTCGAGACTATACAATAATTTTTCGGTGCGTGGCCCTTATTTTTCATACATAGTGTTTTTCATAGTCCACGAATCAAAATTTTACTAGTAACATTGAAGAGCGTGATTTCCATTGATGATTAATTAATTAATTAATTAATACTCAACAGAATAAGGGGTTGTAAAAAGCAACTATGTATAATGGCCAAATTATAGCCGCCGCAATGTTCAAATAAAATAAAAACTAATTAAGCTGTCACGCATTGGCATGCCATGGTGAACGTTGTAGTGGGTGACTGTGTGAGTACGTGTTCTTCTGGTCCATTGGAGGTTGGCCCCATTGGTTTTTAACTCTTTTCCAAGTTTAAACTAATTTATGTATGTTTTGGTCGGTAGGTGAAAGTGTTGAGTACAAGATGACAGATCTCACCTCATGTGGAAGTTGACATTTGAAGATTTATTACTAGACTACTATCAATATCAATATATCAACTCACATCCTTTCATCCTTTCTTTGAAAGAGTTTAGCAGTTTAGTGAACTGAACTAAAATGTGGAGTATCGAATATGCACAAATAAGGCTCGGTTTGATTCAAGAACTGCAACTGGATTGAACTAAAATGATTTTGTTTTTACTTCACATTTGATAACTTAAGACTCCTTCAAATATACTAATTTGAAAGTATTTGCTATTGGACTCATTTGAAAGTATGAGTATGTTTTGAAATCTCTTTAATGACAAAGTTATCAACATAAATTTATTTCGAAATAAAAGTGATATGAATGATAAAGTTACACATGGGTCTATTTGGTTGGTGGATTTTTAGGCAACTTGTTGGACAATCTGGATTGTTTTGACCAATTAACCATCCAACCATCCAAATTTTGGTGTTTGGTTACCAGCTTTTTCATTGGCTTTTTGGACCCAACAATCTGAATTACAAAAAGTTGGGTAGGGTACCTTTTGAGGTTAGCTTGTTGCACTATTATGTAAAATGACAATCTTAATTCAATATTTAAATAGTAATAATAATAATAATAATAATTACAATAATAAGTATATTATTATTATTAGTAGTAGTAGTAGTAGTATTTAATATTAATTATATTAATAATTAAAATAATAATAATAATAATAATAATAATAATAATAATTATTATTATTATTATTATTATTATTATTATTATTATTATTATTATTATTATTATTATTATTATTATTATTATTATTATTATTACTTACTTACTTACTTACTTACTTACTTACTTAGAAACTAATGATAATTTAAATAATGTAATCAATCAAATAAGTATTAATTTACATAATAAAAATTTTAATAAAATTTATAAATATTATTTTTAATTTCATGAATACAATTAATATATTAATAATAATTATCAATTTTTTTATTATTATTAACAATAGGAAATTATCTCCATGCCCATAGTGGTCATTTTACATCTAATCAGCTACCAATAATCAGCTCACTTTACCAAATATCTTTTTACAATCAAATAGTCAAACCAGCTAGCACAATAAGTTGACGACAACCAGCTGACCAAACTAGCTACTAGCTACCATCTACCAGATGCGTGCCAAACAAGGCCATAAACTAAGTTGAATTGAATTGAAGTAAATTGAACTAAACTGAACTGAACTAAATTTGCGTCATGGTCGCTAGAAACATTAATTAAATTAATCAAATGGCATGGACTAAAAAAAACACTATTAGTATTGTCATGTTTATGGATGAATTCAAAATGTAAAAACGACTTAGGGCTTGTTCTTTTTCACTTACTTATTAATAATTTCAGTTTAGTTATGTTCTGTTTAGTGATCTACCTTTTCTCTCTCAAATTACTATTTAGTTCAGTTCAGTTTAGTGGAGTTTCATTCAATTTAGTGAAAAAGATTACACTCATTCTAAATATAACTAATGTATACTTTCATCCCAAATTACACTTTTCATTTGCTTTTTGAGATCAAGTTTTGTAAACTTGGGTCATAACTTAAAAATAACACATCTCTATAAGTTATTATTTGGAAATATATTCATTAAATCTCTTTTGAAATTTGAAAATAATAAATCATATTTGTACAAATTTTACTTGTACATTATTATGGATGATAATGTTTATAGTGTCATATTGAAAACTGTACGTAAAAAAAAAATTGTGGAAAGTTTAATCTGGGACAAAGAGAATATATGTGTTAACTGTGAGATCATGATTGTGCAAAGTAATATTGTTACTAATCTAGTAAAAAACACAATTTTGTGTCTTTTTTTGCAAAGGTGGAATATTTGGTGCGTAGACTAAAACATAACAAGAAGCGCAAGACCAACAGCAATCCAAGAGGAACTATCAAAGTCGTTAAGCAATATCCCTCTTGACTTAACCACAAAGTCTTTTAGTACTATACATCGACACTTTTAGTTTACTAATCTTTTCTTAATTTGAGTACACCAATTAGTCAATTACTACTTTGTTTAGTGAACTAAAAGGATTTGTTAGTTAATATTTAGACACCCAAATATCCACTCTTGCTCCTCTTCCCTCCTATATATTGATTTGTTGACTGATGACCCTAGACTCATTTTACTAAAGCTCACACCTCAGCAAGAAAGACACAAAATTGTCTTCTTACTAGACGCATAAACATTTGGGTTGTGCATGTTCTATGATGTATGTCCACCTAACAAGGTGACCTCATAGACGATCTCAGTAATCTCTTACTACTGATCATCACAGTCTTTCACTCTTTGGTGAAGGACTAATTAAGGGCCTGAAAATCAATTTTATATTAAACTTCAGCTAACATCTTAGTAAAAAAACAAACCACAATTTTTTCTAAAAAAAATAAATGAATAAAACACAAAGTAGTTGTTCTCACCGGAAAAAGATTGTTAAACGATTTGCTTTTGCTGCTCACATCAATATCAATGTTAAATGTGAAAATGAGCTGATTATGTATTGAGAAGTTTATCGTTTTGCACGTTCCCGTCTTAAATTAATTATGTTTCCCACTTCTATAATTGGGACTCTCGTGTGTACATCACTATCCTAATTTATGCTCCCTTAATTTCGGAAAACTTTTAGTAATTTTTTTGATAAACACTTTGACCATTACTTTATGAAAAAAATATAAGGATTTACAATGTAAAAATACTACTATTAGTTTCATTTAAAATATTACTTTTGAAAAATCATAATATATTTAATTTATATCTTCATATAAATACAAATAATTATGGTCAAAATAATGCATTGAAAACTTAAACTAAAAACGGAGGGCGGAGTAGTTGTTTATATGGCAAAAATTACACTGTCAACAGTTTACAAGACCAACTTCAAATGTTGGGGGTCTATGTAGCCTAGTAGAGAAGTCAATGGGTTAGAGAGTCGACCTATACCATAAATCTAATTCTAGACCCATTAATTGAGTGTGGATCCCTTTTTTCTAAGCCCAATTATAAATCAAGATTTAGTTCAACGTATTATAAAAAAATTGGATTTGGGTTCAACATTACATACCCAAACTCGTTCCAAGGGACCACCAACATGTAAAAAGATTAAATTTTTTAAAAAAAAAGGCGAAGGCTTTTTAAGTTGCACGGAACACCTAAATTTAGATGATTTGGATCCGAGTCCAAGTATTGTAGACCCTTCCTATATGGTGTGGATTTAGACCTAAAAAAATAAATGGATTTGGATTCAGGTGGATCCACTCCAAACCCGGTCCATTGTCATCCATTGTGTAGCCAAAGCCCAAAACATATAATATATGACCTTTCTTTTTTTTTTGCTTTTTTTTTTTATACGAGTAACTCTCAGCCACTGCTCTTTGTTTAAGATTTTTATGCTATCTTCTAGACACAATTTTGGTAATCGTTTTTAGTAAAGGTACATTGAAATTAGAATTAAGTCTAGTTCAGGTTATGGTATTGTAACATTGGTTGGCTCAAGTTATAGGAGAATGGTTGTGATAAAATTTCAGTGTTGGGTCGTCGTGATTTTTAATTCTATTCGAGTTTAGGAGGTTTTTCATATTAAGAAAGCATGTGTCGTTATTTACTTGTTGTTACAAACAATCTACTTAAGGAACAACTCTCAAATATTGTTCCTTCTTTGTTAAGTTTGTCAAAACAGTTTGTGTAATCGAAAAGAAGTCGTCAACTGTATTTATACGCCGACATGTAGAGTTTCCTTAGTGCAAATAATACTTTTCAATTGACTAGTTTCTTTTTGCGTTGTATTTCTTATTAGTTGAAATATCTTTCGACATACATAGTAAGCTAAATGATCATAAGTATTACGAGATATATGACCCAAATACTAATTAAACAGAGGTTGGATTTTGCACATCGTTGATCAATCAAATCATATATAATGTACATCTTATTCATTTCTTAGGTTTTTGGCCCACAATACGTAACCAGTTGCTAATTCACTAAGAATTCTAACCATGCATGTAGGCTCTTCCTCTAATAATTGGCCGGATGGTTGGAATCTTGAATCATGACATGCGTTAATGGGAACCTCATTTTTGATTCCCAAATTCTAATTCTTTACATCATAATTCTTATCCCAATATCTATTTTGGGCAAATGAAATGCCATTGGAAAATTTATGGAAATGAAATTTGTGTAGATGAAAATAGGAGAGACACAAGTGCGAGAAACTTTATTGGTAGCTAAAGCCGAAGAGGGAGGGGTAAATGTAAAACAAAGATATTGTTAACAATTATTTGTGTTGTACACTTGTACGTATTGTGTTGAATCAATCCGAACTAATAGAGAATGATAGGTCGGTTTTATATGTTAACAAAACATTTTCCGATAGGAAATTCGAGAAATTAAACTTTAACCTATGAGGAAAAAAAGCAAATTATATTAGAGAAAAATGAAGCACTCAAGGGACACAAGAGGATTCTCAAGAGACTCACTAACGCAACCCAAACCCAAATCACCATCATTATTACACTCTTCCACCACTGATCTCCTACTATTCACACTCCCATCAAACGACCGACAACCGGAACTTCGAGTCCTCATTCTCACACACTTCCCCATATCACATCTCTCTCTCCCACCTTCTCTCCTGGTAACCGGTAACCTCGATCTCCTCCAATCCTCTTCACCGGAAACTCCCCGGAAACCATTGGACCCCACATTTCCCTTATTTTCCGGCAGCCTCATTTTACTCACTCTCTCACCGGAATATTCCTTTCTCGTCGAAGGGCCCACCACTTCTTCTTTAATTTTCTCTATAGTGGAGATGATGTCAGCGATCTCAGTGATTACGTCAGTGTGATCATTTTTGGTCTTTTTTGGTTCAATTGGTGATTCTGGGCAACTGGGTATTGGAGATTTTACATTTACTGATAAGGGTAATTCTGGGATTTTGTGGGTTTCGAAAATTACGATTTCTTTTACGATTATGATTTCTTCTTCTTCTTCTTCTTCTTCTTCTTCTTCTTCTTCTTCTTCTTCTTCTTCTTCTTCATTTTCATATGATGAAGAATTTTGATTTGGTTTTGGGTTTTGATCAGAAGTGTGAGCTTTTGAGCTGATACAGCAACCCATTTCTTTTCTTTTTTTTGGGTTTTGCTTATTTTGATTGTGGGTTTGTTTTTGCAGGGGTAAATTAGTGGTTAACTTATACTGGGAGAGAGAGAGAGAATGGTGGGGTTGAAGGTGAGTGTTTACAGTTGGGAAAGTAGGATTTGGAGAGATTTTATGTTGTTAAAAAGGGAGGTTGCTTTTGGCGCCCAATCGTGTACTGAGTTTGATGATTTGGGTCTGGTCATGTAAACTTGTAAAGTGTGTCTTTTTACAATTTTACGTACAGTTGTATGATTCTGTAATGTGATTGGAACGATGCTTGATCTTACTCATGGCGGGTGGGTAGTCTACTCATATGATACGGAATATAAATACAGTACCAAATTTATGGATTAGAAAAATAAATTGTCTCACATAGAAAATGGGCTTTAATTTAGTTCAGTGGTGTTTAATTTAGTTCAGTGGTGTTCATTTCAATTTAAGTGCTTGTTTGGTTGACAGACAACTAATATGGGAAGTGCAACTTCCTAGGAAGTGTAAAATCCTTTGTTGTTTGGTTGACAAAAAAACATAGGAATTAACTTTCCATGGGAAGTCACTCTTGGAGAGTTTGAGTATATTGCATTTGTCCCACATTGGAAGAGTGAAGGCATTGTTAAGGGTTTATAACTAAGACTCTTCTTATTATAATTAATATTATAAATGGGCCTTACTAGTGGACAAAGAGAGTTTGGGCCTATTATTTATCAGTCAAAGATGGGCACTCGGGCTAAAACCAATTTAGAGCCCATTATTTTTGCCCTAATTACAGTTATTTAATTAAATAAATAATATAAATTTTTTATAGATAATGACAGAAGTAACTGACATTTATTTGAACCATTGTGATTGTTATTGGTGCCCTTTGGAACTCTATAAATACTGATTCTCTTCATTCTTTTAATCTAAGGCAAAGTCAGACATTGTTGTATAAATACTGATTCTCTTCATTCTTTTAATCTAAGGCAAAGTCAGACATTGTTGTATCCCAAAGGAATTGTTCTCTGTAGTGGGGGCAATATTTCCTTTAGAAAAGTGAAATCACGCCTCTTTGCCGATTGTATATTATCTAACAGTCACTTCCTCCAAAATGGAGGAAGTCAGTTACCAAGCCCCCCTAGGTAAGTACTACTTCCCACATCACTTCCCATGAATTCAAAGTTCCTTTGTGCAAACAAACAAGTTTGGGCACTTCCCATGATTTTATATTTCCCATGAATTAGTACTTCCCATGGAAACTCACTTCCCTAATTCAACCAAACAAGCACTAAGAGGCGTTGAATATTGTTCAATTCAATTTAGTCAAGTCAACTCCACTTCAGTTCAATTCTATTTAATGCTAAAGAACACACCCATACACATCATGTAAGTAGACTATGGTTGAGTAGAAAATATTATCGATGTGATTTGATGGTGGTCATTTGCTCTTGGTACACTTTGATATGGGGAAGTGACGAAGACAGAACGAATTTTAAATTTTCAATCATAAAAATGGAGGACTTTTGCTGCAGACTTTTGTCGTTCTTAACTCTCTCTTTCGACAATTCAGTGTACATAAGATATGATATGATGTGCTTTTCAATTTTTTTTTTTTGATTTAGTTACAGGTTCATCTAAGTCTTTTGAGTCAAGTGTGTTTTTTATATTTTAATACTATGCTAGCTGCTGAGATGGTGAAGCAATGGGGGAAGCATGGGGCCTTTAATGTCGTGCCTATGATTTTTTCAGGGTCCAGCATCCTAAATGGCAACAACATGGGATGGTTTGGGAAAAAGTTGTTGTACCCAGACACAGAATTATTACTTGGTTGGCTATTCATAAGAAACTGTCCACCATTCATAATTTGGAGTGTAAAAAGGGATGCAGATGGCTAACAGATGTTGTCTTTGTGAGGCTGATGCTGAAAGTATAAATCATCTGTTTTTCCATTGTCCCTTCTCTAAGTAGGTTTGGGACGCTGTGTTGAAATGGTTGGGCATTTATAATAGGCATGGATGGAGTCTTAACCATGAAGTCAAATGGTTCCTTAAGCATGTTAGAGGCAGAAGTATTCAGAAACGGTGGCGAAGAGCAAGCTTGAATTCTGCTGTTTATGAACTCTGGCAAGAGAGAAACTTAAGGATTTTCCAGGGGAGGAGAAACTTTGTTAGCCAAGTAGTTTACAATATTAAGTCCAATGTAAGTACTCGTGTGCTAGGTGTTGATAGCAGTAGTAACACTGTGAATATGTTAATAGGATAGGGGTATAGTGTCCTATTTTGTTAGGAGTGTATGTTAGGGAGAATCTGTTTGTGCAGATCTTTTCCTATGTGATGTATCTTTTTTTCTTTTTTGAAAAGGCAAGACAACCAAGTAACCTGAAGGTTAACCTAAAGCGTCCTTTACCAAAAGATTGTTAATGGACTGGTCAAAAGAATTTGACCAAGTGTGAAGACCTATACAAGAGTGACCCACATGAGCTAAATAATCAACTACCCCATTTGCCTCCCGGAAACAATGGAGGACTTCAACTCTGTCAAAAAAATAAAGGTCCTTCTTTGTGTCGATGATGATGTTCTCTATCTCTCGTGGTATATGCCATTCAGCTCAAATTGCTTTGATAACAGCAAGGTTGTCACCCTCAATAGTAATGTTCTTGAAGCCTTTAGCACGCGCCAATTTGACTCCTTCTCGAAGGCCAATCGCTTCTGCCATCAAGATTGATCTTGTACCACAAGCCCGCGCTCCCATCCACAATGCTTCACTCTGTAAGAACCCTCGCCTTTCGGTGCCTAATTGAAATAATAATAATATAATATATAGGTTCTTAGATAGAAAAGATTGATTGATATAGGGATTATTGAACAAACGAAGTCGCCACCAATTTTTAAGGAAACAATTGGAAACCATCGATGTGCACCCAATTCCTATTGGGAACTATGACTCATATAACCCAAAGGCCAAAGATTGAGTTCGGGGGTGTAGGTACGAAAAAGACAAAATGAATCTCATCTAAATCGCCCGTAATAACGGCCTCTACTAATCCTATCCATGTTGATTCTTAATTCACGTAATAAGGTTCCAAACAATCCGGTCGTCCAAGATCCTAAATTAACTAGGTGGGTTGAACAAACCAAATTATTAGAGTTATCGCTTTGCACATGATTACCCAATTGCATGATTTGATTTATAGAACACAACCACAATAATAGAAATATGTTCCCTAACCTTACCGTGCTAGCTTAACGCGCCAATCGCCAATTTGCATGAACAAACTTGTTAGTAACTTCAATGGAAGTAAAATAAAAGATATAAAATTTAATTACATGTTAGCATGCTAATTGAATTGATTAATCATAAAAAACATGCAAAGATATGATATTTACATTAAACATGATAAAATATAAGAAAACTAGAAAATAAACTAAAAAGTATGAAAATCATGTTGTGGGGCCTGATTTTCGGGTTTTCAGAGTTGCAACCCGAGAATCATTGCGTTACGTGCCGAGGGGCACGTCCCACGGAAATTGACCGATTGAAGAGGTCAATTGTCAAGGAATCATCATAACGTTCGAAGTTGCCACCTTGTTATGACCCAAACAAGGACGGGTTTTACAAAAATAAGGGTTTTATAAAAGATTTTAAGGAAAATCATTTAAGAAACCCAAAAAAAATGACTTCATCGTGATAAGGGACGAAAATTCTTTGTCTGGTCTGCGAATGCAAAGATCTTAGTTCGGGGTCTAGGTTAGAAGGTGCAGACGTCGTTGGACCCGTCACCTCTTCCGTACTGAGTACGGGCTCTTCACTAATACGTTATACCCCAATTGAAAGCTTTGAATCATATTATATAATGCCTAAAATGATAAGGAAAAGCACATATATTTACACATTGTCACACAACACACTTGCATGTAAAAATCGGTTTTGGAACCGGTATATTCGTTTATGTACAACGGGCTTGGATACGCATGTATTGCTCTACGTACCAATCATTGTAGGACTTGAATCTACTCTTGGATCAAAGCCCTAACGTAGTTCTGACCGGGGGATCCGGTCAATAAGACTCTTTGGATGCCATTAGGGCGGGTATGATTGTTCTTTCTCGTGAGAGGGATATAATTAAGAAACTTATATGATGACTCGTGACTTAGAGTCGAATTGATCCGAGGAACCCCCTACTTCCCTATAAGAAGTAAGAAAATGTTCAAATGGGAAGACTTGCCTACTCATTCGAGGCGTTCAACCCGACAACATTCGGTAATATACGGGGATCAACCCAATTCTTAGCTTTGAGTATACGCATAGGATTCTCAAAAATATTCGTTCTCCACTGGGGAATAACATTCACTGGGGATGAGTAAACGGATGATTTGTGTAGGGTATGGGTATGTATTGGTGGGTAATGGCTTAAAAGAGTCTTTCCGATAGGATCCCCGGGATGGCCCGAAGCCAAATAAGAGGGGACGATCGATTATTTACTTTTATTCAATCATAGGTTCCATTGGGGAAAATGATGTCACTGGGGAAATGTGGATTCCACTAGGGAATGTGATTTTGTATGAAAGTGATTTGACGTGGTGGTAGGTGGAATACCGATGATCGCGTATAAGCAAATATCTGATTCTAACCTCGAATTTGATTTCGGGTCGGGTTTGTACGTAAACGGATATACTGGTTTTGTTGAAAACATGCAACTCAATATATCACACAAGTGAGAGAAATTCTTTTTATTTATTTTCCGAGTTGTATTATTAGGTGAAAACAAATGAATGCGAATATAATTAAGAAGCCTCGGAATAAACGAATTACAACTTGAGTATTTACAATAAAATACAAAAAAATGTCTAAAACTCTTAAAAAAGGGAAAAAGACTTGATCTTCATATACATGGTCCCTCCGGGGCTCGGTCTTGATCTTCGTCTTCGAGAATTGGACTTAGTCACAAGAATTGGTTTATTCACAAATGAATTGATTTATTTACAAAAAAGAATTGGTTATTTACAAGAGCGGTGTGAAAGAATCGACGAGGGATTAATCCAAACGGAACTTATTGACTCCAAATTTATTTTTATAATTAGTAGGACACACTAAAATAATAAACTGGAGAGTTTCGCATTTACAAAGTCGCAAGAAATCGAATTTACAAAAAGCTGGGCAGAACTTCTTTATTTCATAACTTGGTTATTTCTTGATCAAATTGAGTGATTCTAAAGCCTAACTTGGTTCATTTTACATCCTCTATCCACTGTAAAAAACTCAAGTAAAAGCAGTTCGTGGTTGATGAGTTATAAGCGAATTACAAGTTTCTGGAACTCAATTGACAGACCTTCGGTGTTTGAATTACAGGGAATGAATTACAAGTGATCTATATCTAAAATGTACAGGTATTAAACTAGACTTGAAGACGGATTTAAATACAAATTATCAAGATTTTTACGCAAGTCTAAGTTATTTTACCAAAATAAACAAAAGTTCTGTGCAACAAACCTAATGTTCTAAACTATTCTAAGTTAACAAATTATTACTCATATTGACAGACTTGAACTTGGTTTTGATTAATTCATTAAAAATTCATTATAAGTCCAAATTTAGTAATTCAAAAGTCTAAATTGTTCCTAATTGATTCTAGTATCCAATTCTAAATTTTTTTTACACTTAATAATCATGGATCATTGCAGTTATTTAGATTAGTGAACATTGACGTTTCTGGACCTTAATTCGGTTGGTTAATATTAGCATTATTTGTACATGATGAAACTCAATCTTGTTAATACACATTAAACTAGACACATTAAAGACCAATTACAAAAATTATCAAAAATTAATAACTATTCTAAGTAGTTTCTTTTGACCGATTATTAACAAGTACTAAACCTAAACAAACATCTAGCAGTTCAGAATTACGTTTCCATTTGAAAAATCATTTAAAATTCGTTTCTTAACCGAATTGGACAAAATCAGCGTCTGTAGAACCCTTATTTAATCCTATTTAATTTTAGTAGAAATATCTTAGGTCAAAAATGTAACGAAATATTAGTTATTTACAGATCTAGTTACGACGGTCTAAAATTGACAGTTGAATTTCAAAAAAAGAATGGAAAGTATCTAACCGTTGGATTTTGATGATTTTTATCTTTATTGAAAGATATTAAGCTGAATTTTTACATGGTATTAAGTTTATCAAATTTTAACCATTGGATTTTCCTCAAACTACAAACAAAGTTACATCTTCTAAACCAAAAAATTCTGAGTTATTACAAATTGAAACCAATAAAAGTTCCGAGACTTCTACATGCATGAATGATCATTTTTATCCATTTTTATTAACAAAAGAAAATAAAGGTGATGAGAGGGAGCTGTGACATTCATTGTTCAAATATTTATTTTGATCAAACAACACTCAATCTCACCGCAAAAACACTCAAAGGCTTGATCTATGTCCTCCATGAGGACGAGTTCGCGTGGGCACTTGAACTCTTACCTAAGACTTGTAGCCGTGTGAAAAATACGGGGTGCATGACCTCCGCATATCAAATCCAACCAAAAAAAATAATAAGTTTACTATATATATATATATATATATATATATATATATATATATATATATATATATATATATATATACACATAATAAATATACATAATAAAAGAATAATATAAGTATGGGTTAGTGAAAATAATCACATAAAAAAAAAAGAGTTAGAGTTATTGAATGAGTAAGGGTTAGCAAAAATAATCACATAAAAAATGTTAGAGTTAGAGTTAAGGAAATATGAGTTAGCAAAAATAATCACATAGAAAAGACTAGATCTAAAATATGAGTTCAAGGGAGAGGAAAAATAAAAGAAACAAAAATAAAAAGGGAGATTAAAGGGATGGGGAGATAACTAAGAAAATAAAAGAAATAAAATGGGAATTATTATGATGAAGGTGAAAGATTAATAATTAATGTTGATGATTGGTGGGATATAATAAATATTAGCAATAAGTGATAGAAATTTTAATAACCTTTTGAGAGATTGGATGAACTTGCAATTTTAGATCTTGAAAATGAAATTAGTACAAATGCCCTTTTAAATTTGTACTTAACTAAAAGAAAAAAATTATTTTTTTGTGTTTTTCTTTGTGTGAGGGAATTATAAGGAGATGAACTAAAAAAAAAAGAAGCTTGTTTTTCTTTTTAGATGTTTATGATGAGATGATGATAGAAGTTTTTTTTTTGGTTTTGGGTGATGTTTTTTTTTTTTGGGTTTATGAGAGTAATTTCACTAAGGAAGAACACTTAGACAATTGGGAGAATTTTAACTAGAGAGAGGTTAGAGAGAAAAAAGGGCTCTTTACTTAGTAGAAAAATGGGGTTTTTATAGAAAAATACAAGGGGAGGGGGTGTTAGGGTTTAGGGGATAAATAAATAAATAAATATTAACTAAATAACAAAACAAAAAAAAGAAAAGAATGAAAGAAATCAAAAGAAATCTGGACAAATGGTCAAAAGGCAAAAAAAGGAAAAAAAATAATTTAGGGAATAAATAGGGATTTTAGGGGGCAAAATTAGGGGATGAGTTTTAAGGAAATAAAACAAAGTGAATCAAAAATAAAAAAAGGGGGGTTTGTTTAAATGGGGAAATAACAAAAACAAAAACAAAAAGATTGGGAAAAGGGAAGGGGGGCTGGCGGGTAGGAGAGGGAAGAGAGAGAGAGAGAGAGAGAAAGAGAGAGAAAGTTGACTAGGAAAGAAGGAAGGAAAAGAAAGAGAAAAAAAATAGGTCAGATCAAACGTGGGAAAAGGGGGAAGGGGGGAAAGGGATTTTACCTTTATTTTTTTTTTGTAAATATTTCGTTGGGCTCACATATCAGAATTTATTTATCTTTTTCCTTGTTTTTTTTTTTTTTTTGTTTTCCTTTGTTTAGTGACTTTGGGCTTTGTTTATTTGGATTTAAACTTAACCCATTTTTGGGTCAAGTCTTCTCTACCCAACTATTCTATAATCCATAGAAGAAAGTACTACTACTACCACTAATAATAATAATAATAATAATAATAATAATAATAATAATAATAATAATAATAATAATAATAATAATAATAATAATAATAATAATAATAATAATAATAATAATAATAATAATAATAATAATAATAATAATAATGAATAGTAAAAAACAAAATACAAGTTAAAATTTGGTGTCTACAGATGCCCCTCGTTGACAGAGTTTCTGAGAAACTAGTAATAAGCTCCAAAGAAACGATGGTCAACGTAACAAATAGACACATAATTTTGACTTGCGAACCAAAATAATATTAACAAAAGAAATACCGAAGTGGTGTTCACTTTATAATTTTTGGCTTAACCAGTAAGGTCTTAACCAAATGCACCTGTGCAACTCCCGGCATACACTGACCGTTTAATCTTCCGTGCAACTCTTAGGCGTAGCTCCTTTCATTTCGGAACCTTAATCAATCAAACACTTCCGTGCAACTCTTAGGCGTAGCTCCTTTGGAACCTTAATTGATCAAATACTTCCGTGCAGCTTTTAAGCGTAACTCCTTTATTTTCGGAACCTTAACCGATCAAACACTTTCGTGCAACTTTTAGGCGTAGCTCCTTTCATTTTGAAGCCTTAACCGGTTAAACACTTTCGTGCAGCTCTTAGGCGTTGATACCCCCGCAAGTATACGTGTATTTCGAAGTAATAAATAAGATCGTCTCCACAAGGAGCGAGGCGTTTCGATTACCAAAACCCTATAATACGGAAAGCTAAGCAAATTCGAGTAAATGTGATGTTGATTAATTTAACTAGACCTAAAGCTAAACTAGGACGACAATCTAAGAAGAGGGATTAGCAATCACAATTATAAAATTAAGGATTAAAGATAGAGTTGGGGGTTCACCAAACCAATGACGATCTAATGCAATAGATGATAAAATAACATGCAATCGAATGAGCAATTGTGTAGATATACTAGGTCAATCAATAACTAAGGGTCTCTCTCAAGGTCACCAAAGAAATACGCAATTCCACCCTTTCACCTATTTTCATGGGGTCAAGCTTTATTGGGCTCATTAAGCAACACCTAGCTCAAGCATCTCCAAAAGGAAATCTACCTACTTTCGTGGTTGAATCCATTTGTTTAGTCAATGAAAGTCCTATCATTACCTTACCCCCTTTCAGTTTTAAGTTAGTCACACAAAAGATAAGCCAAGTTCTCACTTAGGCATTTTATCAAACACTTGGGGTTCACAACGCTAAATGCACAATAATCCATTCAATCACAATATATTCACATCATCCAAGCATCAAAACACCATAGTTGGGCTAATCCCAACTCTAATAAGAGAAATTAACCACTAAACATCATAAAGTCATCAACTTTAATTAACCATAACATAATATTTAACATGAGAAATAAGTAAAAGAAGAGAGAGAAAGAGGAGAGAGAAGGGTCAAGAAGATCTTACAAAGGTCTTCAATAATCTTCTCCAAACCAAGTTTAATTGCCCTAATAATCTTAAGCAGGAAAGTTCTTAAACCTAAAAATGGAGGCTACTCCTCTTTAGAGAGCTAATACTAGGTTAGAGAAGAGATAGGATCAGATGCCCCTAAAATGAGCAAAATCGGACTTAAATAGGGTCCAAATCGAGTGAGGCATGGTCTGCTGAGCTGCGACCGGACCATGGGTCGGACCATGCCTCGGACCATGTACCAGGTCTGTCAAGCACCCAGGGTCTACTGGATGGCCGGGACCATGTCTCGGACCATGGGTCGCACTTTATCTTCAAGAACTTCATTTCTTCATGCCCCAAATGCTCTCCTCTTCACTCCTATGATCTTGATGCTCCTTCCATGCTTGCTCCAAATTCGAACAAGACGTAAAACATCTTTCAAACCTATCATTCATAACAAAACACAACCAAGGAGCGTAAAATAGAACAAATAGGCGAAAACCAATCCAAATCAAGCCATGGGTAGCTAATATTCATTGTAATGGGCATGAAATACACACGATTATGCTATAAAATAAACACTTATCAGGCGTAGCTCCTTTCATTTCAGAACCTTAACCGGCGTACGTCGTACTGACCTCGCAGGGTACCACATGTAAGGTCTTGTCCCTTCATCGACATTTTATCTCTTTATTTATTACTCTTCATTTGATTGATTTTTCTTCTTCTTTTTTTTGATCTTTCCTCTTCTTTTTTTTTTTTTTTTTTTTTTTGATATCCCTTTCATGCAAAATGCTCATGATTTTTCAATAAAAATTGCCTTACGGCAGAACATTTCTTTCTTTATTTTTGAAAACACCTCTCTTTCAATTTGAAAGTTCAATTCATCATTTTTTCTTCAAAATCATTTTTCCAAACTTTTCGGAATTATATATATATATTTTTTTAAAAAATGAAATCCGGGTTCATTTTTCTCATAAAATCATTTCTCAAATTTTCAGAATAAAATCCGAGTTCATTTTTTTCATAAAGGACATCACTAAGCTATTAGTGAAGTTCATATTAATCCAAGGATGGCACATTAGTTCGCTAATGAACTATGATAATGGCTCTTTTGAATTTTATTCACATAATTCAAATATCTCCCAAGATGGTAAGGTTTGAATGCATGGGGGATGTTAATGGCCATTTTTGTGCAAAGGCTATTGCATGCTTGTATAGGTTGTAAATGGTGTAGCTAGGTGGTTGAGTGTTGAATCTTCTTCCATCCTCTTTATAAGCATAAGATGATCATCTTCATGCATTGCACCAACCTATCTTCTTCATCTTCTCATTCATCTTCTTCCTCACTTATTTCCATCTCTTTTCAAAGCAATCTCCTATGGATAAGTTCTCAAATTATGAAGTTGATAAAGACTTCAAGCATGAACTTGTTCATTTTACCAAAAATGTCAAACCAAAAGAAACACATCCACTTTCACTCTTCATAAACTCCATTCAACCCTTTCTCAACCTCAAAACCAATTGGGAGCTTATTAAAGCTTCTCTTCCTTATTGGGACAAAGAGGAACACTTGTTTCGATTTGGTACCCAAGAGCTTTGCCCTCTTGTTGAAGAGGTTGATGGCATATTTTCTTTCCCTAATAAGGGAAATCTCATCACCCCCTTGCAAGATTATGTCAAGAAGGAGACATAAGCCTTGTTCCAGGCCTTCCCTTTTTCACCTCAAGAAACATTCTAATGAGAGAAAACCTTCTTCTTCAGAGTATCTTTTCAAGGTTTAAGCCATCCCAAAGTTATTTTGAGATGGAAAAAGGAGTGTCTTATGAATATGAAAGGTTGAATGCCCTTGATTTAATTTTGATGGGCATTTACTTTTTTAGGGAGGAGAAAAATTTATGTAGTGCTTGATGCCTTAGGCTCATAAAAAATATTGAGTTGAAGGGAAGAATAGCTCCACTCATTCTTGGTGAGACCCTTGTGGGTCTTGACAAATTTTCTCAAGATCCTTCTTCCTTCATGAAGGGTTGTCCCCTCCTTCTCCACATTTGGTTGTATGAGAAGTTCAACCTCCTCAACGCTCCATCACGTTCTTACAAGCCTAGGAGTGTTCAAACAAAGGGGAAGATCAAACAAATGCAAAAGCTTTGAGGAAAAAGGGAATTGGGGTGATGCATTTCAAGGGGAAATCAATTGGGTACAACCATTCTTTGCCCTTAAGGAAGTGGTATACTCCATAGAAGGCTATCAAAGTGTCCCGCTCCCGGGATTAGCCCACATCACGTTTTACCACCCATGGCGTTGCCTTCGTCAAATGGGTTACCGCCAAGTTTTGCTCGACCTTCCTCCCAAGGAATGCTTTACCAAAGACGCGTACCTCCGCGATTTTCAAAGAATGACTTCTCTTTGGGGGTATAAGAAGATTTTTCAAATTTCTCCTACTCTTCATGATGCTACTTTAGAAGATAAGTATGCATTTTGGCTAATTAATCATTTAATTAGCAAGGAAAAGCTCCAAGGGAGTGAAAATAGTGAAACGGGGCCACATTGGGCCTGTTGAAGGGCGTTTCGGGCCAATTTGGAGGGCTGGCGGGCCCCAATGGCTGGGTCCCGGGGCTGCTGGTGGGTACGTGGGCCAGGGGGCGGGTCGGGTGGCGGTCATGGGCTGTCAGTTGGCCTGAAAGGGGGGGTCGGGCCTGTCGGGCCAAGTGATGTGAGTGAGGGTAGAGCTGTCAAAAGCTGACACGACATGACAACACGACACGAACCGGACATGAACGTAGCAGGTTAGTGTTGAGAGGTTTCGACCCGTTTAATTAAATGGGTCGACACGAGTAACACGTTTAGTTAAATGGGTTAGATTAAGGTTGAGATTTCCGACACGAACGCAACCTGCTTATAACCCGTTTAATTTAAATAGTCAAATTTTAAGTTCAAATAATTAGGAACAAGTAAATAAATTGATAGAATCTCAACTATCTTGAATATTTTAATATTTTTAAGCTATTTAATGTACATTTATATGCTTAAGACTTAAATTTTTAGGTAAATTTTTATATATTTTTTTCATATTTCAATTAGTTTAGAAAAATAAATAAAGATAAATGGGTTAACAGGTTATTAGTGGGTAACACGATTATTAAACAGGTCAGGTGCAGGTCAAGGATTTCTGACACGATTAATAAATGGGTTAGGTTTGGGTCAAGGGATTTTCGACCCGTTTAATCTTGACACGAACACGAACACGACACGACCTGACCTATTTGACAGCTCTAAGTGAGGGTGGGTGGGTTGGTGGGGTGTTGGGTTTTGGGTTACCAAGGGGGGAAGAGAGTGGGCTGAGAGTAGGAGAGAGAGTGGGTTTTAATGTGGGTGGAGTTTGGGCTGAAAGAGAGGGGGAAAATGAAGCTATGCTATGGGAGTGTGAGGGGAGCAGCATGTCTTGTGTAGACTTAGTCCACCGTGGACCAAGTAATTTTGAGGGGTAGCTCCAGGTGAAGTAGGGGGTGGCTCCAAGTAAAGTAGGGGGGTGGCTCCTGATAAAGTAGGGGGTGGCTACAGGTGAAGTAGAGGTGGTGTCAAGTATAAATTTAAGGGGTGACTCTAGGTAAAGTAGGGGTAGCTCCACTTTTAGAAGGGGGTGGCTCCAGGTGAAGTAGGGGGTGACTCCAAATATTGGTCCAGCATGGACTAAGTCCACACTAGTTTTTGTAGTGAGGGGAGTGGGCTGGAAAGAGAGAGGGAAAGGAGAAAGAAAGGGAAGTGGGTTGGGGGTGAATGGGCCGAAAATTAGAAGGGGAAGGGAGTTGGGTGGAAGGGAAACTGGGCTGGAAAATGGGAAGGGGAAGGAGTGGGCCGAAAATTAAAAGGGGGTATGAGAGTTGGGCCGAAGGGAAAGCTGAAGAGAGAGAATTGGGTGGGGATTCAGCCCACTAATTTTCTCCTCTCTTTTATTTTGCTCTTTTTTTTGTGTTTGGTTTTTTTTGTGTGTGTGTGTTTTTTTTTTTTTTTTTTTTTTTTTGAGTTTGTTTCTAAGTTAAATAAATGTAATAGGTTTAAGCTTAGGCTAAAGAAGGGAAGTAGGAATTATGTAATTCCCCTCTTTTTTTTTAGCTTTTGTATGTAAGTCTATTTATGATGGTAATCCCATTTTCTCATTTATTTATGCACATGAATATGATTTTAACCATGAATGCACATTACATGATCAAACAAGTACTTAAACTTGACATCACCAATTTTAGAGTCCAAGTCCAAAATTCACCACTTATTATTTTATTGGCTTAAATTATACAAATTTGGATTCAAATTTCCAAATTATGAACTAATTCCACATTTTCGGGTTTTTTTTTTCGTTTTTTTTTTTTTTTTTTTTTTTTTTTACTTTATTTTATTTTTGACTTTTTTTTTATTTATTTTTTAAAATAGACTATAAACATAACTTTGTCCGAATCCTTGTGGACTGCCTACGTATCTCGTTTAAGAGAATCTGGTCAGACGTAGTTCGGGCCTTTAACACAGAAATTGATAATAAATTACATAAAATTTTTTGGGGCTCGCACACGAGCTTTTCATACAAATGTTACATATATAATGAAAACAAAGAAATTAAGCATAAAACTTCTTTAATTGGTCCAAATTGGTGAAACTGGGAAATTCATTTCCGTCTAGATCGGCTAATCTCACAACTCCCCCAGATGTTATCTCTTTTACCAGAAACGGACCGGACCAGTTAGGTCGGAATTTGCCCCTCGGGTCATGCATAGGAGCTCTATTCTCCTTTAGAACGAGACCTCCCTCCTAGATATCTCGATCTCTCACTCTCTTATTAAAGGATCGAGCGATGCGAAGTTGGTAATTCTGGATGTTGTTGATAGCTGCGAGTATCTTTTTACTGGTGAATGCAAGTTCTTCGTATCGGGCCTTGTGCCAGATTTCTTCAGGAATACCGCTCTCGGCAATAACTCTCAAAGATTTAATCTCCGTTTCGATTGGAAGCATGGGTTCCATGCCATACACCAATGAATACGGTGTTGCCCCAGTTGGCGTGCGAATTGACGATCTGAATCCCCAAAGGGCATATGGAAGCTTCTCAGGCCACTCCTTTGTTTTCTCGATCATCTTTGACAAAATAGATTTGACTGTTTTGTTCGCGGCCTCAACAACTCCATTGGTCTGAGGTCGGTATGGTGACGATTGGTGTTGCTTCACTTTGTACTTTCGGAGAGTTTCTTTGAGGTGCCCCTCGAATTGCGGGCCATTATCAGATATCATCTCGAAAGGGAGACCGTACCGGCATATGATGTTCTTAATCACAAACTTGCACACTTATTGGGCCCCTAGTTTAGAGAATGAGGCTGCTTCAACCCACTTCGACAAATAATCGATTGCCACCAAGATATATTGATGTCCATTGGATGCTTTCGGATTAATTTGTCCAATAATGTCAATGCCCCAGGTTGAGAATGACCATGGCGACGTAAGATTTCTTGCAAGCTCTGACAAACTTGTAGCAGTCATGCTCCATAGTGGTCCAGTAATACCCAGTTCGTAGAATCTTTTTAGCAAGCATTTTCCCGTTCATATGAGGGCCACATTCACCCCTGTGTACTTGTTCCATGATTCTTCGTGCCTCTTTAGAGTCAACACAGAGCTGGAAGGTCCCGTCAAACCCTTTATGGTATAGCATGTCCATGTAAAGTGAAAAATGGGACGCAAGCCGACGGATAGCCAATTGATCTTTCTTTGAACTTCCCTGAGGATATGAGTAGTCGTTGTGGTACTTCTTGATATCTGTGTACCATGGTTCATCTTCAACGTCTGTAACGAGATTCACATAATCATACGATATCGCAGGCTCGTGTCGTTCTTCAAGAGTGATGGTCTGAGCTCGAATCTCTCCCTCCCAAACCAAAGTGGTCGCTAGATTGGCTAAACCATCTGTGAAAGTGTTTTGCTCTCTGGGCAGGTAACGGAAAGTGATGTCATCAAAGCACGGGATGAATTGTTTCAAACATTCAGTGTACATTTGCAATCTCTCATCGAGCACTCTCCATGCCCCTATGGTTTGGGAAATGATGAGATTTGAGTCACCATACACCGTGAGGCGTCATGCCCCTACTGCTAAAGCCGCCTTGACACCATAGATTCAAGCTTCATATTCAGTTGTATTGTTCGTGGTTGGGAAATCCAACTTGATCGAGAACGGTACATGTAATCCTTCTGGACTAATCAAGAGCACTCCAACTCCATTGCCCCTTTTGTTAGAAGCTCCGTCAAAATACATCCTCCATCTGTCTTCTTGTATAGCATGAATGTGCTCATAAGGGAAAGTATCGTCACATTCTTCTTCAGACATGGGCCCATCTTCCAGAACATCCGCTAGCGCTCGCCCTTTTACATATTTCTGATTTAAACATTGGATGTCGAATTCTGACAATAAAGCATGCCATCGAGCAATTCTCTCGCTTGTGATTGGTTTATCGAACAAGTATTTGATTGGGTCCAACCTCGAGACAAGGTATGTCGTGTGAGCTTGGAGATAATGTTTCAATTTTCTTGTCGCGTACACCAAGGATATGCACGTCTTTTCCAGAGGATTGTATCGTGTCTCATACTCAAGCAGTTTCTTGCTCAAATAATAAATAGCCACTTCTTTTTTCGTACCTTCTTCATACTGAGCCAGAAATGCCCCCATGGCGGTTTCAGTCACTGTGAGGTATAATATCAGGGGCTTTCCTGGTTGCGGGGGTGTCAAAATTGGGGGATTTGCCAGAAAACTCTTCATTTTTTTAAATGCTTTCTGGCAATTATCATTCCATTGATGGGATGTGCCCTTTCCGAGTAGCTTGAAAATTGGCTCGCACTTCGAGGTGAGTTGGGAAATGAATCTGCTAATGTATTGAATTCTTCCTAAAAATCCTCGGATTTCTTTCTCAGTTCTCGGTGGCGGCAGTTCAGAGATGGCTTTCACCTTGTCAGAATCAATTTCGATGCCCCTTTGGCTAACAACGAATCCCAAGAGTTTACCAGACGTAATCCCGAACACACATTTCTGAGGGTTGAGCTTGAACTTTCGGATACGATCGAAGAATATTTTCAGGGAAGAGAAATGATCTTCCCGAATGCGGCTCTTAACTATCATATCATCCACATATACTTCGACAATATCGTGAATTAGGTCATGTAAAATTGTCGTCGCAGCTCGTTGATAAGTGGCCCCGGCATTTTTCAAACCAAAAGGCATGACCTTATAGCAATACGTGCCCCAAGGGGTGATGAATGAAGTCTTGATTTGATCTTTTATAGCCATAAGGATCTGATTATATCCTGAAAATCCATCCATGAACGAGAACATAGCATGTCTTGCTGTATTATCAACCAACATATCAATGTGTGGCAATGGAAAGCAATATTTCGGTGATGCAGCATTCAAAACTCGGAAATCAATACACATTCTCACTCGACCGTCTTTCTTGGGAACCACAACAATATTTGCCAACCAATGCAATCTGGGTGCTTCACAGCCTGTAAAAATCCTGCATCAATCTGCTTCTGAACTTCTTCTTTAACCTTGATACTGATCTCTGGCTTCATTCGACGGAGTTTCTGCTGCTTGGGCTTACTATCTGGGAGCAAAGGGAGACGATGCTCGGCGATGCTGCGGTCGACCCCGGGCATGTCAGCATAAGACCATGCAAAAACATCCACATACTCTCTCAACAACTCAGTGAATGACTCTTGTTCTTTAGGTGACAAAGATGACCCTATCTTAACTTCTCTTTTATTTTCTTCTGTGCCAATATTTATTATTATGGACTCTTCAATTGGTGACATGCATGTTTGTGGTGACTCAATGTCATGTGATGATACATCATGATCAGAATCAAGTTCTTGTGCACAAATATGTTCGGAGAATGGGAAGGGAGTGGTGTTCTCGACATCGGAAAGGTCATCCGATGAGGGATATTCTATGGTGGAAGTGGTAGAGTTATCGGTTTCACAATCATCAGACATATGACTCAGCAGGTGATCTGGCTCGGTATTTGAGTCGGGTGATGATTCTGGACTGGTGGATGTGTTTGGGCTACTGGATGAGGGTTCGAGGAGATGGTTACCGATAAAGACCTTCATTTCACGCCCTCCTTCTTTCCCATGATATTCATAACTCCATTTTCTCACAATAGGCTTGGATTCGATCAAATTGGTGGGATCAAACACATCATCAGCAAAATCTGTCGCCTTGAAGAGTCGTTTAGCACTCTGTATCGAATATTTTCAACCCAATCAACATCTTTCCCCTCATTTTTCAAATTTCGATCATGGTCCAGGTCATATTCTTCGACATCATTGAAGAAAATTTCAAGACCCGGAAGTCTTCTTTGTCCTCTTAACTCTAGCCATGGCTCCGGAAAGCCATAATAGAGCTCATTCTGTCCTGATTGCACAAACTGCCCGTTCAGAGTTTTGGAAATAGCCTTCGGTGCCCCTTGACTGACATGAGGGTTGTACCCTAACCCAACTCGATCTCTGTTATCTGTCGGCAAAATGGGTTCTTTGATGCCTCGACCATTCCTCCCAAGGCCGGACCCTGGTATGTGTCCCATTTTCAACATCATTCTTGCCCCTGGTGAATTAGCACCCATGGCCCAGGTGGTCGGGTGATAGGTAGCTGGTTTGGAGGTTGATTTTGTTGTGGAGTTCGTCATCTGGTTCAAGGAAAGGGAAGAGGCATAAGGTCTTTTTGTGAAAGGTATGAACATATGTGCACAAATGCAAGACCATTATGGGTGACATTAAACTCAAATGATTAAAATAAAATCTTTATTTTCTAAATTTTTCTGAAAACAGACTTTCCCGAGAATCCTTGATTTATTTGAAATAATTTTTTTTGTATTTTTCCTCCAAGCAAAACAGAGATAAAAAACAATAACCAGTTCTCGACATTCTCAAACTTCTTCTTCTTTTTTTTTGAATTTCTCTCTTTTTTTTTTTCGAATTGTCGGTTGGACTGCACCCGAAGGTTGCCTACGTATCTCCAATGTGAGCAAACAACGTTTTCGAAAATATCGGATATTTTGAAAATGTGTATTGGAGAATCAGGTCCACGTAGCTCTGGTTACCAATTGAAATTTTCTTCTTTTATTTTATTTTATTTTATTTTTTTTAGCCGAGCTCGAAAAAGAGCTGCCTACGTACCCCGGTGCATGTGAGTACAAGTGTGTTTAAGATGTTGCCAAATCCTACGGGGATCAGGCCATACGTAGTTCTTTTACAGAGTGCTTAAAAAGAGATTTAATTCCTACAGTCGAACTCAAATGAGTTGCCCACGTACCCCAAGTGCGCGTGCTTACATGTGTATCTATTCTGGATCGTCAAAAGTGCACTCTCAAGTTCTTATGGGGATCAGACCAAACATAGTTCTTGGAATGCAAAATATTACATTGGTTAAGACTGAATTAAAAAACTACTCCTGATTTCCCTTTTATTGGAAGATAGGCTCGGGCAATTGGGCATTGGTGTGGCTTCTTCAACTAGCGGATATGAACAAATCCTGTCCTGACGAGTTCTTCAATCTTTAGGCGTAGGAAGAAACAATTATCAGTCACATGTGCGAACTTCTGGCAATAATCGCAGTACTTGGTGGTATCCACGTGTAGTGGCGGCCCTTGAGGTGGAGGAGGCAATGGCGTTATCAAACCTTGGCACAGAAGCGCCCAAATGCATAGCTCAGAGGTTCATGCAGTGGCTCAAGTTGGCGTGGCTGTCGGGGAACTTGCGGTGCTTGAGGGGGAGGCATGTCTCCATCTGAAGTGTAGTGGCTGTAAGGATCGGGTGCTTGTCTTGTCCTCTTGATCTTTTCGAGGTCAAGAGCATAACCGTGTGCCTCGAGATCCTCTAATTTATGGTACATCTTCCGGCTCATCTCCTTGAAATAAAGGTCTTGCGACCCTTTTACAATCCAGATAAGGTTCTCTCTTAATGTCGGTAAATATTGCACTTTCTTGCACTGCTCCTTCCATCTGGCAATATAAGTCGTGAATAACTCACCAGGTAGCTATTGCATGTTTTCCAGTTTCAACTTCTCTACCATATCACTTGATCCTGCATTCACCCAATCTATGAATGCAGTTGCCAGATTCTGCCATGAGCCTAATTGATAAGGTACCAAAATTGAAGTTCCACTCCCGGGCCCTTCCTTCAAAACTTTTCCCAAAGTAGTAGGGGAAAAATTCTTCACTGATCTCAAGAGGATACAACTCGTGCGCAAAATACTTCAGATGGGTCTAGGGGTCACCTTTCCCGTTAAACTTTGTGAATTCAGGAATGTTTACGTTTTGGGGGATACGAAGTCCTGGAATCAGAATTAACAACTCGGTATCAATCTTCCCCTTTGCGGCAAACATTTCCAAGTCAGAATCTTCACTACGAATGTAAGGCTGCGTATTTCAACTGGGCCACCACTGCGTGTGCTAGAGTATGTGCTTACTTCGTATGAAGATGAATCTGCATCTGCCCCATTGAGAAACTCCTCTAACCTGTTAACATGATCTGGGAGATCATCATCCCCTGGCGAGATCGCTCCAATTAGGAAACCATGGAGTCTGTCCCCAAATTCTTCATCCAAATGCAATACTGACTCACTAGTAGACGGGATAGTCATAACCTCAGGGTCTCCTGTTAGTGTGACTACTCCGTGGGGGCTTTGGAAACGTACCTTTTGATGAAGTGTTGAAGCGATAGCTCTTGACTGGTGAAGCCATGGTCGACCTAATAGAAGATTGAAGCAGGCAGATATATCGATCACAAGAAATTCCACATCATGGACCACAGGTCCGTATTCAAGAGGTAACTTTATGGTCCCCATTACAGTTCTTTTCTCATTGTCATATGCTCGTACTACTTGATTCGAGGGTTCAAGATGATTGTGAGAGAATTCGAGTCCAAGCTGACCCATTGTCGATCAATACCCGAGGAACTTTCTTACCATTGTATTCCACTGTAATGTGGAGAGAGTGATTATGGTCAATATCCTCTGGCAGATCTCTATCAGAGAATTGGAGTACTTGCGAGGACCCATAGACTAAACCGACCACTTCGTCCGGAGAGATATCCGAGCTTACATTCACCTCATTTAAATGCCTAAGCACTGCAGATCGGTGTGGTTGCGAGGTCATGAGTAATTTCCAGATGGATACATTAGAGTTCACCTCCTTCATTCTCTTGATAGCTTCATCATCAACATTGTCATCTACTGCCACTTTTTTCCCTTTTTCCTTGCGGCGCAAAGCTTCCAAAGGATTCTCATCCTCCAGATGTGCAGGTTTGAAATGTCTCCCGGTTCTCATGAGGTGAGCAACTGTGGTGTCCTCATCATCACTAGGGAGATCTTGTAAACATATAGCAAGACAAGAACCATGATTATGCCCTGAGCCTTCTCTCTCAATAATTTCTATCAGTGAAGCATCCTCCTCTTCCGCTTCATGATCAAGCATAAGGAACCCTGCGTCACATTCTAGAGTTGAGCATATAATGGAGAACATGTTATCCTTAACCTCAAAATGCTTAATAGGCTTCAACATTATTTGTGATCTAGTGGACAAGTCCACTATCAAAACTTTCGAGGTAGGAGACAAGAAAACCTCCATTAATCGTGGCTGGATTTCAGCTATCAACTCTGTGGGGTCAATCCCTGTTGTAACTAGAGATATCGCAGAAATCTGGTTATTCTGATGGCTAGGGAGCGGGTTTTTTATGATGTCAGGAGGGTTATTGCTGGTTTTGGAGGTATTGATGGTGAGCTTTCCTTCATCAATCAAATCTTGAATTTTGTGCCTAAGGCTAAACACGAATCATCTGTGTGACCTGAATATTGATGGAATTTGCAATGGTCACTCGGATTCTGATTAGGCCTTAATGGTGGTGGTGGTCTTGCGGCAAAGGGTTGAATCATTCCCGCCTTAGTTAACTTCTCAAAAGCTTGAGTTAACGACATGCCGAGGTTAGTGAATTCCCGTCTTGGGGTGAGTTGGAATGTTGTGGATGAGACAATGTTGCTAATTTCTGCAGATTTCCCTGATCCTTGAACTGAAAAATTGTAAGGTCCTTTTCTGTATCTCGAACTTGATGCTGCTGAGTCATCTTTCTTAACCTCCATTCTAAGAGAATCCTCAATTGCCGACCCCGTGGATATCAAAGCTTTGAAAGAAGGGAAATACTGGGACATCATTTTTCCTTTCAAGTCCGGTATGAGATTCCGAACTATCATTTGTATCTGATCCTCTTCTGTTGGCCGGTTTATCATTTGAGAAGCCTTAGACCTCCATCTACTAATGAAAGTAGAGAAAGTCTCGTAGGATACTGGTAGGTTGTCTCAATATCTCTCCTGGTCACATCAACTTCTTCATTATACTTGTATTGCCGTGTGAATTCCCGGAAAATATTGGACCAACTAGCTTTCTTTGAATTATCAAGTTGGAAGAACCACTGGGTTGTGGACCCGTCTAGGTATTGCTGAAAGAGTTGAGCAATCAATTGTTCTGATACACCCCATGGACTCATTGCCCCTACATACATCTTAAGAAAAGTTGTGGGACTTCCAGTTCCATTGAACTTTGATATGTTAGGCTTTTTTAACCCATTTGGGAGACGAGCCGTTGGGAATAGAGCTAGTCCATGAATATCGAGCCACGACTCGGCAATTGTCATTCCTTTCAAAACCTCTTTCATCTTTCTGACTTCCTCACCTAGTTTCTCATCCCCTGCTACCGAGCCACACTCAAGATTGAACAGAGTACCACCGCCTGGTGCCTCATGTTGTTCGGGTTCTCTGTGGAGTTGGGTTATGGTTTGCTCAATCATATCCTAGCGACATAATATCAGTTGCACCATCTCTCTGGAGGAGGTGGTGGAGGGTTTTGGTCTGGGATATCAGCCATTTTTTGTGGTGGTGAAAAGCTTTTGCGGAATATGATAGAAGGAGTAGGTACCGAGGCAACACTAGAAGGTGAAGATGAACTGAAGATCGGAGAAGTTCGAACGAGCCTAGTGGAGGGACAGACCCAACGGGTTGACCTGTCATGAAAAAATGCAGAGTTAGAATGACTTATGAGAAAAACTCTGAATTGACTTGGAGGATAAACACTTTCTTTTATTTCTTTTTTTTTTTTAGAAAAACACTATATTCCTTTCCTAAAAATAACCACATGCGCTATTTCCTTGAAATGCACGTTTTTTTTTTTTTTTTGTTTAGAAAATAGATTTTCGGGAAAGTCTTTTTGAAAATGAATTTTCTCATAAAAGAGAGATATTTATTTTGAAATACCACTTTTTTTTTTTTTGCGATATGCATGAGGTGCATGAATGCATGGATGCATGATGCCGGACTAACTTAACAAGTAACCGATTCAAGAGGTGCTTCCTAAAGCTGAACTATAGACGGTATTTTCAGATGCTTCATTTCACTGAGTTTTGGAGTACACACACAGGGACTGGCTCTCCATGAACGCCAATATATGTGTTAGCTTCCTTAGTATTTTATTGGTTAGCTAATCTGGCGCTCACTCCATGAACGTGCGACCAGCCTACAAAAAAGTAAATTGAGATCGTTGTGTGTATGTGGGGACCATTTGTTCAAACAAGCATTCCAAACACACGTAATTTTCACATATGTACATGATATATACAAGATATAAACAATAGGTATTTCGTAACATCATTCAATTTGCTTTTAAAGGGATACAACATACTTTCGGATTTAGACCTCTTATAAAAAAATTTCCCAGTGAGGTCGCCAGTCTGTGGGGCCTGATTTTTGGGTTTTCAGAGTTGCGACCCGAGAATCATTGCTTTACGTGCCGAGGGGCACGTCCCATGAAAATTGACCGATTGAAGAGGTCAATTGTCAAGGAATCATCATAAGGTTCGAAGTCGCCACCTTGTTATGACCCAAACAAGGACAGGTTTTACAAAAAGAAGGGTTTTATAAAAGATTTTAAGGAAAATCATTTAAGAAACCCAAAAAAAATGACTTCATCGCGATAAGGCACGAAAATTCTTTGTCTAATCTGCGAATGCAAAGATCTTGGTTCGGGGTCTAGGTTAGAAGGTGCGGATGTCGTTGGACTCGTCCCCTCCTCCGTACTGAGTACGAGCTCTTTACTAATACGTTATACCCCAATTGAAAGCTTTGAATTATATTATATAATGCCTAAAATGATAAGGAAAGCACATATATTTACACATTGTCACACAACACACTTGCATGTAAAAATCGATTTTGGAACCGGTATATTCGTTTATGTACAACGGGCTTGGATACGCATGTATTGCTCTACGTACCAATCATTGTAGGACTTGAATCTACTCTTGGATTAAAGCCCTAATGTAGTTCTGATCGGGGAATCCGGTCAATAAGACTCTTTGGATGCCATTAGGGCGGGTATGATTGTTCTTTCCCGTGAGAGGGATATAATTAAGAAACTTATATGAGGACTCGTGACTTAGAGTCGAATTGATCCGAAGAACCCCGTACTTCCCTATAAGAAGTAAGAAAATGTTCAAATAGGAAGATTTGCCTACTCATTCGAGGCGTTCAACCCGACAACATTCGGTAATATACGGGGATCAACCCAATTCTTAGCTTTGAGTATACGCATAGCCTTCTCAAAAATATTCGTTCTCCACTAGGGAATAACATTCACTGGGGATGAGTAAACGGATGATTTGTTTAGGGTATGGGTATGTATTGGTGGGTAACGTCTTAAAAGAGTCTTTCCAATAGGATCCCTGGGATGGCTCGAAGCCAAATAAGAGGGGACGATTGATTATTTACTTTTATTCAATCATAGGTATTCCATTAAGGAAAATGATGTCACTGGGAAAATGTGGATTCCACTAGGGAATGTGATTTTGTATGAAAGTGATTTGACGTGGTGGTAGGTGGAATACCGATGATCGCGTATAAGCAAATATTTGATTCTAACCTCGAATTTGATTTCGGGTCGGGTTTGTACATAAACGGATATACTGGTTTTATTGAAAACATGCAACTGAATATATCACACAAGTGAGAGAAGTTTTTTTTATTTATTTTCTGAGTTGTATTATTAGGTGAAAACAAATGAATGCAAATGTACAAATATAATTAAGAAGCCTCGGAATAAACGAATTACAACTTGAGTATTTACAATAAAATAGAAAAAATGTCTAAAAGTCCTAAAAAAGAGAAATGACTTGATCTTCATGTACATGGCGCCTCCGGGGCTCGGTCTTGATCTTCGTCTTCGAGAATTGGACTTAGTCACAAGAATTGGTCTATTCACAAATGAATTGATTTATTAACAAAAATGAATTGGTTATTTACAAGAGCGGTGTGAAAGAATCGACAAGGGATTAATCCAAACGCAACTTATTGACTTCAAATTTATTTTTATAATTAGCAGGACACACTAAAATAATAAACTGGAGAGTTTTGCATTTTTATCATTTTATTTGATAATTAAACAAAATTCATTTACAAAGTCGCAAGAAATCGAATTTACAAAAAGTTGGGCAGAACTTCTTTATTTCATAACTTGGTCATTTCTTAATCAAATTGAGTGATTCTAAACCCTAACTTGGTTCATTTTACATCCTCTATCCATTGTAAAAAACACAAGTAACAACAGTTCGTGTTTGATGAGTTATAAGCGAATTACAAGTTTCTGGAACTCAATTGATAGACCTTTGGTGTTTGAATTACTGGGAATGAATTACAAGTGATGTATGTCTAAAATTTACAGCGATTAAACTAGACTTGAAGACGGATTTATATACAAATTATCAACAATTTTACACAAGTCTATGTTATTTTACTAAAATAAACAAAAGTTTTGTGCAACAAACCTAATGTTCTAAACTATTCTAAGTTAACAAATTATTACTCATATTGACAGACTTGAACTTGGTTTTGATTAATTCATTAAAAATTCATTATATGTCCAAATTGAGTAATTCAAAAGTCTAAATTGGTCCTAATTGAGTCTAGTATCCAATTCTAAATTCGTTTTACACTTAATAAGCATGGATCATTGCAGTTATTTAGATTAGTGAACATTGACGTTTCTGGACCTTAACTCGGTTGTAATAGGGTTATGTTAGATGTGAGGCTGTACATATTCGAATATATATATATATATATATATATATATATAAACGTCAGGGCTCCCACACGGTTGAGCCACCACATTCACTCAATACTCGCAACATGGTATCAGAGCACTAGGGTTTCCTAATTATTTTATTTCGATCCTTCTTCTCGTTCTTCCTTCCCCTGCCCTACCCTATACTATTTTCTGCCTGTGATCAGTGATGTCGCTCCCTTCAACCTTGGATATCGGAATTTTCCATAGCATACAGGAGCCTGCCACTCCTTCGTCGATGGCCTCTGGTACAGTTCGCTCCTCTGGTACTCCACAATCGGTCAATCCTTTGATGCAGAGGTACCCGTGACGAGTCATGTTGCTGTTCCCAGTCATCCGATTGCTTTCCTTAATTCATCGATCCCTCCGACGACCTATTACCCGATGCCTCAGCCTACTGTTGCTCCTATGTTTCGTCCCTTCTCAGGTTTCACGGATCAGGGCCTACTTTCACTTCGGCTGCTCCTCGGTCTTCGGTTGCGCAGTCCAGTCTTGGCATGGGTTCTGTCCCTCCACCATACACGTCCTATGGTGCTGCTGGATATGGAAACACGGGTCCGTTTCCATCGCCTCCCTCATGGTCGACGTCGCCTCAGCCTACACCACCGCCTCCTTCGTCCTACTATCCTCAGTTGGCGGCTTCCAATGTCACCAACTTGGTCACGGTGCGTCGTTCATCTGCTGAGGATTTTTTAACATGACAGACTCAATTTCGGGCTATTTTGATATCCCATCAGTTACTTGGGGTTGTTGATGGTTCCTATGCTGCTCCTTCTCCATACTCTATGGATGAGCAAGGTAATTATCAACCCAATCAGTCTTACTATGATTTTCTTCGTATTGATCAAAGTGTTCGGTCTTGGATATTTGCTACTTTATCCCATGAGGTTCTTACTGATGTTCATTACCTCCAAACCTCTGCTGAAATTTGGACTAGACTACATTCACGATTTATGCATGCTAGTATGGCTCGTTCAATGGAATTAACTTGTAGGCTAGACAATATTGAGAAAGGAGACCGACCCATGGATGATTATTTACGGAAAATTAAAAATATTGCTGATTCTCTTGCTGCCATACAAAACCCCGTTCCCCGACGCCGACTTGTGGAACTTACTCTAGCTGGTCTTGATCGAGACTATGAGACCCTTGTGACAACTATTTCTCATTTTCAATTGGACGTAGATTTTGACGACCTTCGACCTAAGCTGCTTGTTCAGGAACAAAGGGTGAAGGATCTCAAAGCACGAGAGGATACATCGCCTCCGCATCAAGCTCTTGTGGCCATGACTCACACTAGTGGACAGCAAGGTGTTGGTTCCTCTGGTGGACAGCAACGAGGGAGGCCGTAACAATAGGAAAAATAATTGGAACAAAAATAAGGGCCGAACCAATGGCTCAGCTCGTGGTGACCAGCAGACCAACCAGCACACTTCTTCTCCAGGAGGTGCTCCCCGTATAAGTGGCAATGGTATGAGTAATTCTGACTTTTCATGTTTTCGTACTGCTTGTATTGACCATTATACTAATGCCCTTACTTCAGCAGGAACTAACGCATCTAGTAATTTCACGGGATCCACGAGCTTGTTGCGTGGTAGTTTGTGTTGGTTTTCGGGTCATCAAGCGGCTTCTTATCTTCATAGGTTTAATCCTAATTTTGGTCCTAACCAAGAGAGTGTCGCTCGTGCTTTGTCTGCATTGTCCGTTGGTGAGTCCAATGACGCAGTCTGGTATCCAGATTCGGGTGCCGCCCGCACATGACTTCTCAGGAAGGTATTTTATCTTCTTTAACTCCTACAATGGGTCTACTAATGTAGTTGTGGGTGATGGTACCAAACTTCCAATTAAAAATATTGGCTCGGTTAAACTAAAAACTGCTCGTCGACCTTTAGTCCTCCCGTCCGTCTGTCATGTCCCCTCTCTTCGTCATAATTTACTTTCTGTTAAACAACTTTGTGGTGATAACAATATTTCTGCAAATTTTGACGAATCCTCGGTTTGTTTTAAGGACAAGGCAACGGGGGAAGTTCTTCTTCAGGCGCCCAGTAGGAATGGTGTCTATCCTATCACTCTTTCGGTCGAGTCTCCATCTATCCCAGCCTACGTAGCAACCAAGGTCTCTGGTGACATATGGCATAGGCGTCTCGGGCATACATCTTCTAGGACATTAGGACAACTACAATCACATAATGTTATTTCTGTTTCCTCTACATTTAAGGATGATTGTGGTTCTTGTAAACTTGGAAAATTTCAGCGACTTCCTTTTCATTTAGTTGAGCATCAGTCTACCCAACCTTTACGTTTGATACATAGCGATGTGTGGCAATCTCTAGTTTTATCTAATCTTGGTTATCGCTACTATGTGTGTTTTGTTGATGATTTCTCACGTTATACTTGGATTTATCCCCTCAAAACTAAATGTCAAGTCTATAAATTTTTTTTTTAACTTTTCAGACATTGGCAGAGAATTTATTTGATAGTCGTATCAAAATTTTTCAAAGTGACGGAGGGGGTGAATTTGATAATACACCTTTGCTACAATATTTTGAACAAGTCGAATTTTTTTTTCAGAAATCTTGTCCAGGAACTCCCCAGCAAAATGGGGTGGCCGAACGTAAGCACCGCCACATTGTTGAGACGCTTAGAACCTTTTTATTTCAAGCGGATATACCAGCTCAATATTGGGTGGACGCGGCTTACACGGCCATCTACGTTATCAATCGCTTGCCGAGTTCGGTTTTAGGGGGTGTCTCCCCCTACGAGAAATTATTTAAAAGAGCTCCTGATTATCAATTTCTTAAAGCTTTTGGTTGTGAATGTTTCCCTCTTTTACAAACGTGTTATCGTCACAAACTGCAACCTAAATCTGTTCGTTGTGTTTTTTTGGGGTATGCTGCTCACCATAAAGGTTATCGTTGTCTTGACCCTCTATCTGGGCATGTTTATGTTAGCCGACATGTGGCTTTCCATGAGCATCGTTTTCCATTTCATGAGTTGGTTCCAAAATCATCCCGCGATATTAGTCCTTCCGTCCTAGATTCCGCTTGGTCACCTACTGTCACATCTCCCCTTATGCATGTGTTGCCTACGGTCTCTCCTCTTGTCTCGAGTTGTTCTCTCCCTGTTCAGTCTTCTGAGTCTAGTGCGGCTGTCATCTCAAAATTTGTTGTGCCCCCTGTCACGTCCCTTGCCCCGAGTACTGTTGTGTCAACTCCCTCGGTCTCGAGTGCTTCGTCGTTGACCTCTGATGTGCTCACGTCTTCTCCTACAGCGAGCCCTCTCTCGCGTGCTTCTCCTGATGCCAGCACACCGATGCTCGTCTCCTCGCCTATGACTGCTCCTATGTTGAGCGTTTGTATGCCGAGTTCTCCAACCCCTTCTAGTGTTCCCACCTCAAGTACGTCGTTGTCGTCTTCTCCTTCTCATGTCCCATCCACGAGTCCATCTCAACCAGTGTCTAGTGCTACTGTGTCCTTACCCTCTTCGCAGTCTGTATCCTCATCTCTCCCCCCTTCGTCCTTATCTGGTCATGTCAGTCATCCTATGGTGACACGCTTAAAAGTGGGTATCACTAGACCTCAACAGCTCATGAATCATAACACCGAGTTGTTAGAGTCTGAGCCCACTTCTTATAAGCGAGCTTCTCAGGATCCTAGATGGCGTGAGGCCATGGTTGACGAGTATCATGCTCTAATTAAAAATGACACTTGGGATTTGGTGCCATCACCCCGCACATGTAATATACTTGGTTGTAAGTGGGTGTATAAGATCAAATATAATTCTGATGGGTCCGTGGAGCGTTTTAAGGCGCGCCTTGTTGTTTTTGGGAATCACCAACAGGCAGGAATTGATTTCTTTGAAACCTTTAGTTCGGTAGTCAAGCCTACAACTGTACGCTTGGTTCTCACTATTGCTGTAACTTATAAATGGACTATCCGTCAATTGGATGTTAAAAATGCGTTTCTTCATGGTTTTCTTAGTGAGGAGGTGTATATGAAACAACCTCCTGGTTTTATTGATCCTTCTAAACCAAATCATGTTTGTCGTCTTAAGAAGTCCATTTATGGTTTGAGACAGGCGCCCCGCGCTTGGTTCTCTCGGTTCAGCAATTTTTTGTTATCTATTGGTTTCAAATGTAGCCGCAATGACACCTCTATGTTCACTCTTAAATATGGAAAACACTGTTTGATTTTACTTCTCTATGTGGATGATATTTTGCTTACGGGTAGCTCGCCTAGTCTTGTTAACAAATTCATTGCTATTCTTTCTTCTCAATTTGCTATGAAGGATTTGGGGGATTTGCATTATTTTCTTGGTATTCAGGTTGTACGTACTCCTCATGGCTTACTGTTATCACAACATAAGTATGTTCTTGATCTTCTTCATTCTTTTCATTTACATACGGTTAAGCCAGTTCGTACACCACTTGCTCCTTGGGTCACTTTGTCATTACTAGATGGTGAACTTCTTGCTGATCCTACTGAGTATCGTAGTATGGTTGGTGCTTTACAGTACTTAACCATGACTCGTCCTGATATTACTTATGATGTGCATCTTGTCTCTCAATTTATGCACGCCCCTCGTACTTCTCACCTTCATGCTGTGAAGAGAATTTTCAGGTATATACAGGGTACTGTTGATCATGGCTTATATCTCCAGTCTCACAGTGATCCCACGATTGTCATTGCCTATTCTGATGCAGATTGCGCAGGGTGTCCAGACAGTCGGCGTTCCACCATTGGCTATGCGGTCTTTTTGGGTAAGAATCTGATTTCCTGGCGTTCAAAGAAACAACCTACTGTGTCCAAATCTTCTACAGAAGCTGAGTATCGTGCTGTGGCTTACACGGTTGCCGAGACAATCTGGCTAAAACAACTACTAGCGGACCTTGGACTTTTTTGTCGACGTCCTGTTACACTCTATTGTGATAATGTGAGTGCTACTTATCTTGCTGTCAATCCGGTTCAGCATGATCGGAGTAAGCACATCGACGTTGATTATCACTTTGTTCGTGAGTTAGTTGCTACAGGGGGTCTTATTGTTCGTCACATTCCGACACAATCTCAGGTTGCGGATATTTTTACTAAGGGTTTGACCTCACAATTATTTTTGAAAAATAAAGCCAATCTCTCCGTTATGTCTCCCCGTAAAGATTGAGGGGGTGTAATAGGGTTATGTTAGACGTGAGGCTAATTCTGTAATTGTACATATTCGACTATATATATATATATATATATATATATATATATATATATATATATATATATATATATATATATATATATATATATATATATATATATATATATATATATATATATATATATATATATACCACACGGTTGAGCCACAACATTCACTCAATACTCGCACAAGTTGGTTAATTTTAGCATTATTTGTACATGATGAAACTCAATCTTGTTAATACTCATTAAACTAGACACATTAAAGAACAAATAAGAAAATTATCAAAAATTAATTACTATTCTAAGTGGTTGCTTTTGGCCGATTATTAACAAGTACTAAACCTAAATAAACATCTAGCAGTTCAGAATTACTTTTCCATTTGAAAAATCATTTAAAATTCATTTCTTAATCGAATTGGACAAAATCAGCGTCTATAGAAACCTTATTGAATTCTCTTTAATTTTATTAGAAATAGCTTAGGTCAAAAAAGTAACCAAACATTAGTTATTTACAGATCTAGTTACGGTGGTCTAAAATTGACAGTTGGATTTCAAATAAAGAATAGGAAGTATCTAACCATTGGACTTTGATGATTTTTATCGTTATTGAAAGATATTAAGCTGAGGTTTCACATGATACCAAGTTTATCAAATTCTAACCGTTGGATTTTCCTCAAACTACAAACAAAGTTACATCTTCTAAACCAAAAAATTTTGAGTTATTACAAATTGAAACCAATAAAAATTCCGAGACTTCTACATGCATGAATGATCATTTTTATCCATTTTTATTAACAAAAGAAAATAAAGGTGACGAGAGGGAGAAGTGACATTCATTATTCAAACATTTATTTTGATCAAACAACACTCAATCTCACCGCAAAAACACTCAAAGGCTTGATCTATGTCCTCCATGAGGACGAGTTCGCGTGGGCACTTGAACTCTTACCTAAGAATTGTAGCCACGTGAAAAATACGGGGTGCATGACCTCCGCATATCAAATCCAACCAAAAAAAAAAAATAAGTTTACTAGCAATATTATATATATATATATATATATATATATATATATATATATATATATATATATATATATAATAAATATACATAATAAAAGAATAATATAAGTATGGGTTAGTGAAAATAATCACATAAAAAATATTAGAGTTAGAGTTAAGGAAATATGAGTTAGCAAAAATAATCAAATAGAAAAGACTAGTTCTACAATATGAGTCCAAGGAAGAGGAAAAATAAAAGAAACAAAAATAAAAAGGGAGATTGAAGGAGTGGGGAGATAACTAAGAAAATAAAAGAAATAAAATGGGAATTATTATAATGAAGGTGAAAGATTAATAATTAATGTTGATGATTGGTGGGATATAATAAATATTAGCAATAAGTGATAGAAATTTTAATACGCTTTTGAGAGATTGGATGAACTTGCAATTTTGGATCTTGAAAATGAAATTAGTTAAGTACAAATGCCCTTTTAAATTTGTACTTAACTAAAAGAAAAAATTATTTTTTTTTGTGTTTTTCTTTGTGAGGGAATTATAAGGAGATGAACTAAAAAAAAAAGTAGCTTGGTTTTTTTTTAGATGTTTATGATGAGATGATGATAGATGTTTTTTTTTTTTGGTTTTGGGTGATTTTTTTTTTTTGGGTTTATGAGAGTAATTTCACTAAGAAAGAACACTTAGACAATTGGGAGAATTTTAACTAGAGAGAGGTTAGAGAGGAAAAAAGGCCCTTTACTTAGTAGAAAAATGGAATTTTTATAGGAAAATACAAGGGGACGGGGTGTTAGGATTTAGGGGATATATAAATAAATAAATATTCACTAAATAACAAAACAAAAAAAAAAGATAAGAATAAAAGAAATCAAAAGAAATCTGGACAAATGGTCAAAAGGAAAAAAAAAATAAAAAAAAAATTAGGGGATAAATAGGGATTTTAGGGGGCAAAATTAGGGGTGAGTTTTAAGGAAATAAAATAAAGTGGATCAAAAAAAAAAAAAAAAAAAAAAGTGGGGTTTGTTTAAATGGGAAAATAACAAAAACAAAAACAAAAAGATTGGAAAAAGGGAAGGGGGGCTGGCGGGTAGGAGAGGGAAGAGAGAGAGAGAGGGAGAGAGAGAGAGTTGCCTAGGAAAGAAGGAAGGAAAAGAAAGAGAAAAAAAATAAAAAAACAGATCAGATCAAACGTGGGAAAAGGGGGAAGGGAGAAAGGGATTTTTCCTTTTTTTTTTGTAAAAATTCCATGGGACCCACATAGTAGAATTTATTTATCTTTTTCTGTTTTTTTTTTTTTTGTTTTCCTTTGTTTAGTGACTTTGAGCTTTGTTTATTTGGATGTAAACTTAACCCATTTTTGGGTCAAGCCTTCTCTACTCAACTATTCTATAGTCCATAGAAGAAAGTACTAGAACTACCACTAATAATAATAATAATAATACTAACAATAATAATAACAATAATAATAATAATAATAATAATAATAATAATAATAATAATAATAATAATAATAATAATAATAATAATAATAATAATAATAATAATAATAATAATAATAATAATGAATAGTAAAAAAACAAAATACAAGTTAAAATTTGGTGTCTACACATGTAAGGATAATAATTAAACTAATCTATGCATGATAATCACGAAAACAATAATTAAAATTGATCTACATAGGATGAACTAAATAAAACAATTAAAACATGCAAAGTATATTAACCATGATCATAATATAAATAAAATATGCTTTGAAAACATGAGCCCTTAGGTTGAACCTTGATTGTACTAGAATTGAATGTCAATTGCTCTTGATATTGGACATGATCTTGGGATGAGACTTGTTCTTGATTAGGGTTTGAAGATGGGTTTGATAGATGTGACTAGGGTTGAATGGAATAGATGAGAGAGAGAGAGATTGGAGTTTTCTTGAGTTGAATCCCGTAATAATGAGTTCTGTCTCCAAAAAACGGAGTTTAGAGGGGTATTTATAGGGAATAGGCTGAAAAAAAAAGTCAAATTAGGATTCCCGGGCCAAAAACGGCCCCGATAGTGCAGCAGGGGCTCAGCGGCTATGCCTCTGGGGCTCAGCGGTTGGGCCGCTGGAGCCGGCGGCCCGTTTCATGGCCTCCGCTCCCACGAAAATGCCAGTGGAGCGCTCGTTTGAGCTTCGATTGGCCTGATTCTTGGTGCGTTGGATTCCTTGTTCAAAGAGCTTTCTTTTGACATATTGTGAGCTCAAATATCATACGTATCCTATGAGTTATGGCCCAAACACTACAAAGGTGTCTGTTTCAATGGATTAATCAATCATCAGATCATATCTCCTTCATTTCTAATGGGATTTTGGCCCATAATACATCATTGGAAAGTTAATTCAAAGAGGAATACAACCCTAGTGGGCTTATACTCCAATTAATTCTTGAATGGCTAAAAATCAGTCTTGAACCGTGATATGCAGGTATGAGAACATTGTTTTTAGCCTGTAACTTCATTAAATCATAACTTTTGACTCCGGTGTCCGTTTGGGACAAATAAGATGGTGTTAGAAAGCTTATGGAAAGGGCTATTAGATGGTATTGAAATGTGAAGGGTCCGGACTAGATATGGATAATGGGACACAAATAAGCACAATTATATCGAGTATTGACATTCAATTCATTATGTTCATTATTGGTTATCATCATTGGGCATTTAAAAAGGGGGAACCGATTTTGATGTTTACAGAAGCCCCCACTTTGGCTGAGCTCTTGTAGAGCGAAGGGCAAAGTATGCACATTTTGAAAACATGCAATGCAAGCACATATTGGAATCGTCGATGTTAATGTTGATGTCGATGGCTGTCAGGATTGCCAAGTTGACTTGAATTGAAGACGGCGGTCGGGGTCGCCGGATTGACTTGAAATTGAATATGGAAGTCGGGGTCGCCAGATTGACTTGAAATTGATGTTGGCTGTCAGGATCGCCAAATTGATTTGAATCATTGACTTGAATATTGAAGATGACTGTCGGGGTCGCCAATTAACTTGATGGGTCGACTTGAGTTAAGTATTTCCTGTAAATGCAATTGCAAAGACGCACACAAACATGGCAATGCAAACACACAAACATAGCAATGTGAACACATATTCGACCAATAGACATACATAGGAGATTTACTTGAACTTGAAATGGGACTCAAAACCCCAACATAGAAAGCAGATTGAAAAATAGAAAAGATTTTGAAAATCGATTTTAGAAAAGACTTAGGAGTCCAAAATAAAAACAATTTCCTTGATCGAATTGAATAGGATGGTCTCCATAGAGCCTTCACCTTCAATGGGTGGTACTTCTTGAATGATCTGCCATATCAGGATTTGGAGGAACGCTCGCTGGATTGATGTCGAGCCTGGAGCACGGAGTTTGATTTTTTGAGTATTGAAAGACTTTGCGCGAGCCGGAGAGTATAAACATGATGGATGATTGAAGGAAAAGTGTGGATCAAAAAAGATAAAACAATTTGAATTGTGGACTAGAATTGGAAGGGTTGATAAAGGAAGCACATTGATCGTGGAGGTGATGGATAGAAAGACACGGGTTCAATAATCGAGTCCAAGTTCTAGGCTCTAATGAATGATCCACGGAACACTTGAGGTGATTCTTAGAAAACCAAGTTGATTTTAGAATATATAAAGAAGAATTTTTTGATGATTGAATTTAGAATATGGCCGAGCCTCGAGGGAAGCTGCCTACGTATCCTCACGGAATCAGGCCAAACGTAGTTCGTGGATTTTTATTTTTGCCCTTAGTTTTTGCCTGAATCATTGTCTTGGATGATCGATCCAGCGGGCTTGCCCTAAGTTTTGCCTAGGCCATTGAATGAATGGGCCCAACGGGCTTTTGACTTTAATGCCCTAACTTTTGCCTAGACCGCCCTTTCGGGTTTTCAACCTAGCGGGCTGCACATGTTTTGAGTGTCAAATCTCTAAGAGGACTTTTGGGTTGTAATGCGAGGCTTGGGTTTGGGTTACCAAAGAAAGGGTTATTAAGGCTCAAAGTCCCATCAAAGCCCCCAGTGTGCACATTGGTCACCTTGTGTTTCGAGAAGTGGATAGAGCTTGAATTTCATTTCTTTTCTTTGACTTTGATTTTTTGCTTTGGCACTTTGAACACTTTTCTTTTTTTATTTCTCTTTCTCTTTTTCTCTAAACTTCTGAACTCTTGAAATTCCGCATCTCTCATGGATGGTAACACAACGGATTGCACACTATCAAACCTCCCAGGTTAAGGATTTTGTGGGTATGAAATGAATGGCTATGTGTTTGAGGCCCAACTTGGTTGCAAGTGGATTTTGAATGTGGATTGAAAAGGGTTGATAAAGGGTGACAAATGAATGCCTCTTGTCCTCGACTTGACTTATAGACACATGCTTTTATTCTTATTCTTGTCCTTTGACTTGAATTGATCATCTTTTCCCTTAGCGCTAATGAATTATTGCAACTTGGATTCATCATTGAATTTCAGTGTTCCATGGATAGAAGATATAACACAGTAGAGAAAAGTAATTGACTTTTTTGAATCGAAAGGAAGAAACACACGGCTAAGACTTGATAACTCCTAAGTAGACTTGAACTCGAATTGGGAAAGAAAGAACTGGGAGGGACTCTCCGACTCATGCTAATCTTATTGAACTCGAAAACAAAACAAAATCCTAAGAGAAGACTAGTCTTGAAGGCGCTTGACATCTTGATGCTTTTCTTGACGCTCTTGGCTTGAACTTCAAAAATGGGCCTCTAGAGTGGAGACCTCTAGGCCTAGTGGTTATGGCCTAATGGATTACTGTGTTGTTATTGGGTTTCTTCATATCAGGGGCCGGGATGGTCCCATTATCTATGAGATCTTGGATCTTATGCTTTAGAAACCAACAGTCATCAGTGTTATGACCTCGACCTCGATGGAACTTGCAAAAAGTTTCGGAATCCCACGATTTGCTTCGAGTCTGTGGAGATGGATCTGGAGATGGACCTGTAGGGTGAAGATGCCCAATTTGTTGGAGTTTCTCGAATGCTTTGCTGAACCTCATGCCCAATGGGGTGAAGACCATTCGAGGTTTGTTGGCATTATCTTCATTTAAATAGTTAACTTCGGGGCCTTTGAAACCATTACCCTTTTTGTCTTTGGAGTAGTTGGAGTAGTTGCTCTTATTCTTTGTGGATTGAAGATGTTCCTCAATTTGGATTCCAACTTTGTAAAGTCTATCAAAAGTCTCAATGGATTGGAACATTAGAAGTTCTTAGTATTTGGGTTGAAGGTTACTGACCACAATCCTTATTTGGTCCTCCTCGGAGGGGCGATTGATGAATTGGGCCGTCTTTTCCCTCCATCGGGTCAAGAAAGGAATAAAGTCTTCCTTTTCACTTTGCTTGGTCACTTTCAACTCCCTTAGAGTCATGGGGAGTTCATTATTGTAGGAGTATTGCATCACAAATTCTTCTTTGATAGAAGTCCAAGATTTGGCCTTGAGTGTGAAGGTTTTGAACCATTTAGAAGTGGAGCCTTCGAGTGTCATTGGAAAGATCTTTGGATAAAGAGTTGAATCAATCCCTTTGATCGCCATACATGTAGTAAAACTCCTTAAGTGACCATGTGGGTCTTCCACTCCCTTGAAATTTGGGGATATCAAGTAATGTGACCTTCTTGGGCAGTTTGGAGTGGAGGTCGGCCTCGTGCTCCTCTTCTTCATCCATATAGTAGGTGCTATATGTAGAATTCTTGCGCATGATTTGCTCGAGCTTTTCAAGCCTTTTATCGAGCTTAGGGGGAAGAGGGATGTCATCCTTTTCTTCATTATCAGTGTGAGGTTTAGACTTAACATCCACCCTAAGTTTCTTGATTTCGATGTCTTGGGCTTGGAGACGAGTATCCATAAGTTTCAATTGCTCGAGAATGGCTTTGAGATCATCATCTCTTGGCATGGTAGAGATTGGGCTTGAACTTGAAGTATAATGTTCAGGTGGACTTGAAGGTGGTGATGGAAACAGTTTCCTAACGAGCCTACCGTTGGTACTCGAACGCTTCCACTTTGGGCTTGACTTTCTTATCCTGGATTAAGGGATGAATCAGAAAAGGGAAAAGGAAAAAGAAATTGAAAAGAAAAAGAAAAAAAAGAGATTTATCCACAATTATAGTCCCTTGATTTTTATAATATTTTTTTGAATTTTTCGTTTTTTTTTTTTTTTTATTACGGGACATGGAAAAGTGGACGGGAAGAAATAAGGAAGGAGATTTTTGAAAAACAAGAAAAGGTGAAAGATTTTGAAAACGGGGAAGAGATTTCGAAAATGGAAAGAAAAGAATTTGATAAAGAGGTTTCAGAAATAAACAAGATCTCCTTCCTAAATTAGGACCCCTAGGATATGAGAGTTTTGAAATAAGGGGAAGAACACGATATGGAAAATTCCAAGTAGCATATAGCACATAGATCACGTCCAACCAAGCAAGAAATGTGGGAAATTGAATCTAGAATAATCCCTCAACATAGTAAGTTCTCGACGAGATTTAACTCGAAAATCCTCTAAGGTAAGTAATGTGCTTTAATTATTGATCCTCCATTTTTGACTTGATTAATAGAAAGACTCTTGACTCAAAAAAGAAAATATATTTACTATTGACTTGATTATGAAAACGAGACTCTTTTATGAATAAGACTTGGAAAAGGGAAAGACTCTTGACTTGTTATGGAAAAAAAGAAAATTACTCTTGACTTAAATAAGACTCGACTGAAAATATGGAAAAGACTCGAAAAAAGGAAAATATTACTCTTGACTGATTATGGATAGTAAGACTCTTTTTTTGGAAGGATCTTTAATCGAAACACGTTACTTACTAGGATTCTATTTTCTTGGAAAACAAATCTCCCTAATATGGCTAGTAGCATCATAGGAATCATATATGGATTCTATTTCCTAAAAAGAAAATGTTCTAGACTCGATCTTAGAAATATATCTACATAATAAGGGATACCAAATAACGCAAAAAGATTGCGGTCACACGAATTGGCAAACAATCATGCAAGAATGGACATGTGAATGAATGCAAAATTGGGTGAATCTATGGCTTTGGTAAGGGAACCCACAACCGGATGCGTTTCGTCATCTATGGGATGCATAGTAAAACTAGACGTACCGTTTTACATATCTCGAATGGAAACATGTAAATGTCATGGGGTGGAACACGACTATGTGCAAAGGTAATTCGGACCTAGTGGGTCACTGACCTAAGTCATAGACAATGCTCCAAAGGGTAATTCCTGTTTATGGTGTAGTGATGTCTTTCGACATCTCGCGAAGATAACGCATGCAAATGGATGACATGAATGCAAAGCAATAATAACAACATAATGATCTTGAACCAAGAAATAATAATTAACAATCAACATGGACAAGCTTTCGAATTACACCTTCTTATTAAATCCCTAGTGAAGTCGCCACTGTAAGAACCCTAGCCTTTCGTCGCCTAATTGAAATAATAATAATATAATATATGTTATAGGTTCTTAGATAGAAAAGATTGATTGATATAGAGATTATTGAACAAACGAAGTTGCCACCAATGTTTAAGGAAACAATTGGAAACCATCGATGTGCACCCAATTCCTATTGGGAATTATGACTCATATAACCCAAAGGCCAAAGATTGAGTTCGGGGGTGTAGGTACGAAAAAGACAAAACGAATCTCATCTAAATCGCCCGTAATAACGGCCTCTACTAATCCTATCCATGTTGATTCTTAATTCACATAATAAGGTTCCAAACAATATGGTCGTCCAATATCCAAAATTAACTAGGTGGGTTGAACAAACCAAATTATTAGAGTTATCGCTTTGCACATGATTACCCAATTGCATGATTTGATTTATAGAACACAACCACAATAATAGAAATATGTTCCCCAACCTTACCGTGCTAGCTTAACGCGCCAATCGCCAATTTTCATGAACAAACTTGTTAGTAACTTCAATGGAAGTAAAATAAAAGATATAAAATTTAATTACATGTTAGCATGCTAATTGAATTGATTAATCATAGAAAACATGCAAAGATATGATATTTACATTAAACATGATAAAATATAAGAAAATTAGAAAATAAACTAAAAAGTATGAAAATCATGATAATAATTGAACTAACCTATGCATGATAATCACGAAAACAATAATTAAAATTGATCTACATAGGATGAACTAAATAAAACAATTAAAACATGCAAAGAATATTAACCATGATCATAATATAAATAAAACATGCTTTGAAAATATGAGCCCTCAGGTTGAACCTTGATTGTACTAGAATTGAATGTCAATTGCTCTTGATATTGGACTTAGTCTTGGGATGAGACTTGTTCTTGATTAGGGTTTGAAGATGGGTTTGATAGATGTGACTAGGGTTGAAAGGAATAGATGAGAGAGAGAGATTAGGGCTTTCTTGAGTTGATCTCGTAATAATGAGTTCTGTCTCCAAAAAATGGAGTTTAGAGGGGTATTTATAGGGAATAGGCCGAAAAATAGGTCAAATTAGGGTTCTCGGGCCAAAAACGGTGCCCAGCAGCCCCCCGGAGCGTCGCTGAAGGCTCAGCGGCCCCGATAGTGCAGCAGGGGCCCAGCGGCGCTGGGGCTCAGCGGTTGGGCCGCTAGGGCCGGCAGCCCGTTTCACGGCCTCCGCTTCCACGAAAATACCGCTGGAGCGCTCGTTTGAGCTCCGATTGGCCTGATTATTGGTGCGTTGGATTTCGTATTCAAAGAGCTTTCTTTTGACATATTGTGGGCTCAAATAGCATACGTATCCTATGAGTTATGGCCCAAACTCTAGAGAGGTGTCTGTTTCAATGGATTAATCAATCATCGGATCATATCTCCTTCGTTTCTAATGGGATTTTGGCCCATAATATATCATTGGAAAGCTAATTCAAAGGGGAATACAAGCCTAGTGGGCTAATACTCCAATTAATCCTTGAATGGTTAAAAATCAGTCTTGAACCGTGATATGCGGGTATGAGAACATCGTTTTTAGCCTGTAACTTCATTAAATCATAACTTTTGACTCCGGTGTTCGTTTGGGACAAATGATATGGCGTTAGAAAGCTTATGGAAAGGGCTATTAGATGATATTAAAATGTGAAGGGTCCGGAATAGATATGGATAATGGGACACAAATAAGCACAATTATATCGAGTATTGACATTCAATTCATTATGTTCATTATTGGTTATCATCATTGGACATTTAAAAAGGGGGAACCGATTTTGGTGTTTACACACTCTTATCATCTCGTAGCACAAAATCTGCAGCCGCTTCTGATCCATTTATGTTTGAACCGTCAAAATTTAACTTAACATAGTCCTTCCTAAGTGCAGACCAAAAAACATTCTGATGTGGTTCCTTTCTTTTTGCTTTCTTAGAAAAAGCTCCAGTAGTGTCAAAATCAAAATGTTTATCCGATACTGCTTCCCATTCATTATAGCTAACTTTAACCGATACTGCTACTTGGATCGGAGTAGTGGATAAATTATTAAACTGTATTTTATTCCGGACGAACCAAAACATCCACCATGTTATGATTAGAATTTTCAGACTCTTTTCAGGGAGCTTTTGTCTAAGAAAATTAAGGCTCTCAATAAATGATAGATTATTATTAACATCAAGCCCTATCTGAACTCCTAAAAGTGTCTCCATTTCCTCAAGGGTTTGGAGGAAAGCTGGACAATTAAAGAAAAGATGAAATTTATCCTCACTATGATAGTTACAGAAAATACATTCTTGTGATATAAATACATGGCTCTGCTGCAGACGGTTCTTCGTGGGAAGCCCATCAAGGCATAATTTCCAAAGAAAATTTTTTATTTTTGAAGGAATATTAATATCCCAAATCCAACTAAAATCACAAGATTTTTTATACTTATCTTGAAGTCCTTGTGAAATCCAAGTAGCAGACTTACAGGAAAAGTTCCCAGTACTAGAAAAACCCCAATAAAACTTATCCGGTACTTCATTATACGGAATGGGAATGCCTAGGATAGATTTGATTGTTTCTTCAGGAACAATGCTAGCAAGCAATGAAATATCCCAATCCCCCTGACTCGTAAAAAAATCACTTGACTAGAATAGTTATATCAAAAAGCGGATCATCAGAGTCTTCATCATAAAACATGTTTATTAGAGGCACTTGAGAGACCCAAATATTCGTCCAAAACTTAATGGATTCTCCATTCCCAACTTGCCAACGGATACCCCTTTTGAATAAATCACGTACTTCTAAAAGGTGAGACCATTGCCAGGAAGTTTTACGACCCTTGACATGATCCAAAACGTGATCATCCTTAAGATACTTACTTGTGATCATCCTAACCCACATATTTTGCGGTTCTTTTAGAACTTTCCAGACAAGCTTCATTTGCATAGCTTTGTTAACTGCCTCTGCTTTCTCAAGCCTAGACCACCGAGTTTCTTAAGCCTACAAACTTTATCCCAGCCAATTAAGTTGCAGATTTTATCTCCGGGTTTTTATTCCATAGAAAGTTTCTGTTAATCTTATCTAAAGATTGCAAAGTTGAAACAGGGAGAGAAAAACTTTGCATTGTGTAAACTGGGGTTGCCGATAAATTTGCTTGAATTAATGTAGTTCGCCCGGCTTGAGATAGAGAATTAGCTTTCCATTTTGTAAGATGGCTCTGTGTTCTTTCCACAACATTTTTAAACGTTGATTTATTGACTCTGTCAGTAATAATAGGGCAACCCAAGTAATTGTCTAGACACGAAGAGTGATTCATCAGCAGGATTCCTTTGAAGGATTCTATCGTTGACCTATTTATATTGGGCGTGCACTGAAAAGCTGATTTATTGAAGTTAACCTTTTGACCTGACATCTTACAGTAATGATCTAAAATCTTTTTAATTTGATGACAACTTTGTTGAGTTGCTTCTGTGAATATCATAGTGTCGTCCGCAAAAGTCAAGAAAGGTAGTTTATCAGCTCCCCGACAGATCTTGATTCCAATGCTTTTGGACGACAAATCACTTTCTCTTTGAAGTCTATGGGCTAAGACTTCCGCACATAAAATAAAGATATACGGAGATAACGGATCGCCTTGATGGATTCCTCTAGTGGGACAGAAAGTAGGTCCTGGTGTATTATTAACGAGGACAGAAAAAGAGACTGTCGTGATACATTCTTTTATCCATGCAATCCATTTATCATTGAAACCAAATTTCTTAAAAACACAAAAAATAAAGTTCCAGTCTAACCGGTCATAAGCTTTTTCAATGTCTAACTTTATTCCTAACCAACCACTCTTTCCTTTTTTATGACGGAATGAGTGAAAAATTTCATGAGCCAAAAGAATATTATCTTGGATGCATCTATCAGCTACAAAAGCTCCTTGGAGTGGGTGAATAAGTTTATTCAAGACTATCTTTAGCCTACTAGTCAGAATTTTTGATATAATTTTATAAAGAGAAGAACATAGGCAAATAGGCCTGAAATGGTTAGCAGCCATAGGATTATCAATTTTGGGAATAAGAGCTATGGAAGTTTGATTAATTTCTTTCAATATTTTTCCTGAAAAGAAGAAAGCTTTTATCGCCCTGATAACAGAGGGACCAATAATATTCCAATAAGTTTGGAAGAAAATAGCAGGAAATCCATCAGGACCTGGTGATTTATTAGGGGCAAGAAGGAAGACAACTTCCTTAATTTCATCATCTGTCACATCTTGGGTTAGAGTAATATTATCTTGATGACTAATTTCAAGGCATATATCCTGTAGATCAATGTCAGATGGCGAAATACAGTTATTATCTTTAACAAATCGAAGTTTAAATTCTTTACTAATTTCCTCTCTTATACTGTTTGTATCCAAAAAAATTATTCCATCTTTACTTTGGAAAGTAACTATCTTCTGCCTATATTTGCGGATAGTTGCCTTTGTTTGAAAATAAGCAGTATTTCTATCCCCTAGAAGAAGATATTTTTCTCTAGATCTTTTGGAACCAGTAATTTCGATTAAAATTAATTAAGCACGCTTTTTTCTTTAGTAATTTGTCTTGAGAACTGATTAACCTCGGACTGAGAGGGTTAGTACATAATTGACTTTGAACAGTAATAATCTTTCCTTCCACATCTTTAAGTTGTCTAGTAATGTTATTAAACTTGAGTTTAGCCCAATTCTTTGAGAGCTTTTTCAAGTTTTTAAACTTATTAGTAATCTGAAATAATTGAGAGCCTGTGTACTTTGTAAGCCAAGCTTTCCTCACAAGAGATTCATAATCATTGTGCTTAATCCACGCAAGTTCAAACTTAAAAGGGGGTGGGGTGAAAATGCGATGAGAATTCAAATGCAAAATTATTGGGCAATGGTCTGATGAGCTAAAATCATGATGTGATATATGCATAAGTGGAAAAAATATTAAGGCTAGAAGGTGAGACTAAAACCCTGTCCAAACGTTCAAATACATTATTATCACCATTTTTTTTTTTTCCTCCAAGTGTATGAACCTCCTTCAAATGGAATGTCTAGTACGTTAGCATTGAACTTGAAATTACATAATCTTTCAAACCTGCTCTGAGATGGAGAAGTTTCACCTAGTTTCTCATTAGAACAACCAATTTCGTTAAAATCCCCCATCAAAACAAAAGGCTGAGATAAGGAGATAATATATTGAAGTAAGTCAGACCAAAATTGTTGCTTATGTGATGCTTGTGCAGGAGCATAGCAAAAGATAACAACAAGAGGAGGGGAATTAACATAGTCCTTAAGTTGAACTGATACAAAACGTACATCTTTATATATAACTTCCACATGAACACAGTGAGATTGCCACATTAACCAAATACCTCCTGAAAATCCTACACAAGGAATAAAATCAAAGCAACTAAAGCCATATTGATGCATAGTGGTTACAGTGGGATCATATTGGACCTTGGTTTCTGCTAATGCAACCAAGTTAATCTGATAAAGCTTGCAAAATAACTTAACTTCCTCCCAAAAGTTCTTTTTTCCCACCCCTTTTACATTCCAAAAAGCAATTTTATCCATAAAAAACACTATTTAGAAGGCATCAACAGGCTAAATAAAGGACTAATCAGTTCTTAGCTCTCTTCAGAGAGCTAGATGCTGAATCATGGCTAGCATTGCCACCCATCCTCCTCTTAGGAGCCTCAGAATGCGCAGAACCAGCAGAAGAGTCATCAACAACCACTTCAAGGTAAGCTATCTGCTTGAGGAGAGAGTTATTTGACTGCAGAGAGTAGAAAGAGCCTTCAGGAGTCACATCCTCAAACTCCTCTCCCTACTGACTATCAACAGCCTCAGTCCTCTGCATGAGCTGCATTGAGTTGGCATTAGGCTCTGTAACAGAGGGGTCTAAGCCTCCACCAAGCTGCTCAAATGCATTGGAGACAGCCAAATCGTTGGGGAAAATAGTTTGCAGAGGCTCAACCATCAACCCAAAAGCAGAAGGCAAAGCAAGTTGCTTACCAAAGGTATACACAAAGCTGCCAGACTGAGGGCAAGAGGGGAGAGTGGCTATAGAAGACATCTTAAGCTTCTCATCACTAGAGATGTTATCATCTACATCATAAACAGGGACCACAGCATCATCATCAGACCCATCATCAAAATCAAAACCAGGGGGTTTAATCATGAGTCCTTTCCCTTTTCCCACAGTCTTACCCTTATCATTCTTGCAGAAACCAACAGAACCCATAGGATTTTTAAAAACAATTGTACTCACATTGTGAGTAGAGCCAACCAGACCATCATTATCAGAAAGAGAATTACCCTTGTAGGAATTTATATTCCTCAAATCAGTCTTATTGTTTACAAACTTAGGCACAAATCTCTTAGCCACAACTTTTGTAGAACTGGTACCAGCAGACTTAGCAGGAACATGAGACTGGACATTAGCTTTAGCCAAAGCTGCAGCAGCCCTAGCTTCCCTAAGAGACTGATCAACCAATTTTTGGTGTTCAGTGTTGTGGGACAGAGTTACTTCAGTAACTCTACTAGCATCAGCATTAAGGGGACACAGAGGAAGCTTATGATCACCTGACCACAGCAGATACACCCCTCAGAACCTCTGTGATGTATCTGTTTTTCTTGTTTTTTGCCCCTAGTGGAGGAGTAGACCAATTCTTTCAAAATAAAGGTTTTTTTTAGAACTAAATGTGATATGGCGCCAAACTTATCCTCCACATTGCAGGTTGGAGTCCTTTGTATCTGGTAGGAGGGCAACATTTTTTTTGATAAAAAGTTGAAGTCTTCCACCATTGAGACTTTGAGGGTAACAAATCAGATTGCAGATCATATGAATTACCTAGGCCTTAATGCTACACTCTTCTTCTTTTGTTAGGATTCTTACAAAGTTTGCTCCAGACCGGGTTGGCCCAAAGTATGACCCGAAGTGGGTATAGAGTAAGCCCAACCAGAGCATGAGAACAGAGGAACCGGCTGCCCGTGCATGGGTTTTGGAATTAGTGCCTAAACACGGCCGAGCACGAGCACGAGCATGAGGAGACATAAAAAAATTGACTTAAAGCTTCGGCATGGAACAAAGGGCCGAATTTGGGCTGTTCCTCGAATTTAACCCCACACAAATCCTGCCTGTTGCAATGGGTTTAGTCCCACATACCTATTGACAATTGATTTTGGGTTGGAACCTCACTTGACTTATATGTGTTCTCACTTGTTGAGGCCCAATTATTGAAATTCATCATAGAATCAGAGCGGGTTTTATCCTTGCGTGAGGTGGGGTGTTGAAGCGCCAAATATAGGCACGACACACCTCAAAGCATAACGTACCAACACGAACACAGCCCAAGCACGGACCTTAACCATCTTTAGATTATTACGATTGGAGTACTCTTAATAAGATGATTTTAATGAAGACGTGTTTACCGTAAGCATCTGAGGTCCTAACCTTGGCTTCTTTGCTTTTCAAAAAATAAATAAATGTGGATGAAGAGAATAGCCATCTAATACAAGAAAAGAAAGGGAGCCCACAATTGGCTTGTCAGATACTAATCTCAGTTGAAATTTGAATGTTAATCCTTCAAATGCTACTTTCAGTTTCATTCAAACTGATTCAGGCATATGCTGTACTTAGGAACCTTTTGACCGTACAAACATTCAAAATGTTGAGCAAGTTCTGGTTACTAGTACACCTAGGGGTCTTAAACTGGCTCAAAGCTGCCCCATTTCCTATGTAATAATCCAAAATTTTCTTAAAAGTCCCTTTCTCAAGAATGCAAAGCTCCAAAGGACCTATAGAATTGGTCTTCCTAGACACCACATATCCATGGTCCACAAAGGACTCATCCATTCTCTTGCAGCATTCGACGAGAAGTTGGTCCTCCACTTTGCCCTTGATCTCCCAGTATATTACATAATGACCTGGGTTGTTAGCCACATCAGCATGGCTCGTGAAGTCGACCAGGTCGGCTCCAGCCTGCTGGCTCAGCAGCTGTGACCCAGTCTCGACTACGAGCTGAAGGTCCTTCTCTGTGTTCTTGTCGATATTAACTGTTAAGATTAAGTTCCTCCTGCCTATGAAACTCAGCTTTGGAGTGTCCTTATGGAAACCAGACACTTCAACCACATCCCCTAACCTGTACCTGTAAAGTCCTGCCAAAGAAACAAATATCTTTGTATTCAGTCATTATAGTTGGATTAAAGAGAGGGCACTCCCCTCCGCGAAATAATTCAAGATCAGAAAGTGATGGAACAAGCAGGGAGATGACTAGTTGGTACTATTTCACACCTATATAATGCCAAAAACGATAATGCCACACTATTATGGAAGTTGAAAATGATTTGTGCTAGAGACACAAACGATGCACAATCAAATCACCTAACTAATTCTAGATGCATTAATTAGCTTGCCAAAAGCTAATCATTTCTCTGCGTGTCAAAATCGATGCTTGGCCTGCTAGAAAGAGTCGCGACAGATGTGGCCTCAGGCCACTAGTAGTGGTCCTATAGTTATATGGTGCATTGAAGTGTTACAGCAACTCATTACATACTTCACATGCAAAATTGCTAGCTTCTAGAGTTTGTGTCTCATTCAGATGAAATTCGTCAAGTTAGTTATTATCAGATCTTGCAGATGAATAAATTTACCAATTCTTTACAGACTAAAAAGTGTAACTGAGGGTACAGTCACCTACTCATCTTGCCAATCTGCGACTTAGACATCTTTAGAACGTAAATTATTACCCGAGCTAGAAACTTACTTTTTTTAGATAAAAAGAGACAATGCTAGTATGCTACTATAATGGATTGCTGATCAAAAGACAAGTTAATGCAAGAATTTTTATCCGATCGAAATCAGTAATCCATGCATCTTGCCATAAAAATGAATCATGCATTTATATTGGGCTTTTATGAAAATTGAGTGATGACAATCTCATGAGAAAGTAGATTTGTATGATTTACCTGTATAGGTAGTGATGACAATCTCATATGCTTGCCCAACCTTGACCTTAGAAAGAGGAACAGGGTCATCTTCTACGAAGTCATCAAAAGGTAAACTCTTCTCGCAACTCCTCCGATTTCTATAAAGAGGTATAAACTCAAAATATGAAAATGTGGGTACAACTGCAAAGGTAACATTCTCAGGAGAGGAAAGAGGATCCAAATTCACGCCAACCCAACTCTCAGTTGATCCATAATCTGCACTAATCAAGGGCAAATCCCCTGCATAATGCCTTACTTTCTTAAGATAAGGCTGCATCGATCCTGTCATTATAGAATAAACATACTTTGCATTAGGCCACATCTTAGGAATAATGCCATACCAATTCACCCTTTCTAGTTCCTCACAAGCTTCTCTAATCCTCAATGCCAAACCTGGCTTTGGGGATAAGATTCTTAAAACAGCTTCTCGAACTGTGGGAATCGCGATTCTGGAGCTAAGCTCGCCTTCTTTGATGTCATTGCAAAGCTCTTTACACAGCTCTTCGAATGCTTCAAATGCATGAACGATGCTGTACACAAATGTAGAGGAGATAAATTCTGTTTTACTCGAATAAAAGAGGCCAAGGAGGAGATGGCAATATATCGTCTGTTTGTAGTCCCCGCTTGAGATCACTTCTTGAGGGCTGCAAGTGAAGGACTTGGTCTTTTGTTGCTTCATCATGAATTCTTTGCTTGCAAAATAGTGGGTTGTCGCTGTTCCTGCGGTAAGGCCTCCCTTTGTTTGGAATTGCTTGCTGCTATAGATGAACTCCAGGATCCTGCCTCCAGGCTTTATTGGATAAACCCTGTACCACATGTGGACTATGGCAATACCATTCCAGAAGAACTTTGCAAAAATGCATTAAAAAAGTTTCTTTTCTCTGGATTTGAATGATTAATCTAATATACTTCAATCTAGTATGTAGCAACTGTTGATTTTTACCACAGAAAACCTTTTTTAGTTTTGGCCAAAAACTGTTAACACAATAGATACTTCTAGGCCTCTAAGATAACTGTTTGATGAATACTATAATTTCTAGTAACTGAACTGTATGAATACTGTATAATACTTATTGTCAGAGATAACAATTTTCTATTACTACAATGTTTAATCCATATTGATGTCAAATTTATGGTATCAAAGATTCTGTATTGGGGGAGTGGAGGGGTGTCAGGAGTGACAGGGATTGGAACCTTGATCTGTAGGCTGCTGCTAGTCTGAACATCTGAAGAGTTGTTTGAGCACTGTGTTGAGTAAAAGGTACATACTTTTGCCTCCCTTCAGTGGTACCCGAGCTACAATTAACCAAAATTGTTACCATAAAACAATATGGAAAACCTTATTAAGTGATTAATGTTACCGAACAAGGGGAACATCTAAGCAAATAAAAGCAGGGAAATTTGCTTCTAATGGTTTTGCAACTGAATAATATCATTTGCATAGAAACAAGAATACCATGCCATATCATTTAATCATTTCCCTTGCACAGGCAAAACAATATAAGCTCGAGAAATGAAAGGAGAGGGGAAGAGGGGGGGGGGGGGGGGGTACGTACCTCAAAGACATATGTGTTATAGGCTGTTTGAGTCAGAAGCGGAGAGGTCTCCCCATCAGCTATCCTTTGAATATAAGGCTCTATATCTGCATGGGTTGAAAGGGGCACCAGTGTGGTGAAAATCTTTTCTAATGTGCTTGCGTCCATCTCTCGAATATCCTCGACGGCCCCTAACCACTTGTTTAGATATTCGACCCCATGATTTATCTCAAGAATCCGGCGAAGTGCCTCTTGTTGCACAAACGCGGCATTCTGTGATACCTCGTCGAACGAGCTAACAATCTCATTGTCATCCTTACCCATTGGCTAAGGTAGCTCTCTTTAATCCTTCGAATATGGTACTTTGATATTGAGATTTATCTTAGCTGATACGGATACTTGTATTGGAGGATGCCCTGTCATATAGGAGAGCTCCATATGCTTGGAGAACAGTACGATGTCATGTAGACCAAAAGAAATAGTGCTCAGTAAATGAGTTAGAGAGGGATTCTTTTGACAAACAAAGTTACAGACAAAGGACCAAGGCGTACAAACAATGACAGCTTGACACTGCCTGATTTATTTCTCTTACATATGGACTATGGTGCCACCATATATGTATGGTTCCACAAGATCTGAGTCAGTGTTAAATAAGTATTCCCAAGTTAAGAAACAACCATTCATAATAAGTTAGCCAACGGTATAAGGGAATCACTTATCCAGAATAAGAAGTATGTGAAGTAGCTTGTGTACAAATTGACAAATATCTAATCTCTCAATGATTTTATGAATGTTGAAATGAAATCGAATTTGTCCAAGCATATCGGCTACATTGTTGAGATCTCTTTGACCGACATCAAATGTCACACGCACGGATGATTAGAGTTTGCGTTGCGTATAGTATACTAGTATTAGGAAGGTTCTATGACTTCTATCATAGAACGACGTCCCTCCTCGCCTCCCTAGTCCCTAGGCAACTAAACTACAAAGGAAAAAATTAAACAAAATTTTTATTTTTATTTAGCTTAACATATACATGAATACATGATACAAGCTACAAGTAAGTCCTAAGGAATGGCCAGAAATGCAAACTCAATTTCCGGCTGAATCAATGACAAAAGCCCCATTGTGGAAATGCTCTTTGCTTTTGTTGAAAATCCATACTCTCAAATGACAAAAAATATCTATCCATAAAAACTTGAACATGCTTGGGCTGTTATAACAGGGGAAACAATGGCCTCTATTAATCACACTCTTAAATTATCAAAAAAATAAAAATAAATCATGTTTTCAACCTACCCTACCGGTCCCGCAAATAATGGACTTGAATAGAAGGCTGTGGACGATAACATTAAAGTTCAAAGTTGATATCATATAGGATATGGACAAAAGATAAATTTTTGTTGGGGACCAAATAAAACCATTAACATCCGGGTTAGTACTCATGGCAACTCAGTCACCGTTGGTTGCAAATTTGCAATGAGATAGATGGCAAAAATTGGTCCCATTAGCAACAAACAACCCTGTAGGCTGTATCATAACGTTAATTGTGACTTCTCTTACAAGATCATGTTGTCCTGTCGATGCTCATATGAGAGGCTCGGGTGTATGCAACATTATCTCTATAGTTCCGTAGACGTCATTCCATGTTTTGTGTTATGGGTGAAAAGGGAGTGGAAAATTTTCAAACCCTTTGCAATTTGAAATATCAATTATTGCTGAAAACACTTGCCTTTTTATGAGTTGTTGCCCCATTGATGGGAGGATTACATGTAGGCAGCATTGTCCCTGCATATGACAGTACATGGTTTACAATAATACTGTCAAGATTTTTTTTATCTTGCATCCTTGGGCGCCCAAAGGGAGCGTAATCCCTTTTTTTTGTAAAAAAGATCAGAAATTTAGCAATTATTAGTGAAAACACTTGTTAGGTAAAATTGGCTATAAAATGCTTGAGAAAGATCAAAGATATTTTGGGAGGGTGGGAAGGGAGGGCAATAAATCAAGCTGTCAGTTTTCAGCAAGCTGTGTATTGTGATAATGCAAGCATATAATGCAACAGCTTCCATTAAGTTTAACAGTACACAAAAGATCCTTGAGTTTGCAGATTTCAGTTTAGTGAGATCTTACTGAACCAGATCACCACACCATTGGCCCCAAAATTGAAACAGAAGAAAGGACTTATCACAAGTGGACGAAAAAACAATAAATATGGTAGATCTTATAATAATGTGAGGATCATGACTGTCAAGCAGCTTGTTAAGCATATGCACTATATTTGCAGTACATGTGTAATGAGGAGTTAATGTTAGATTGTTTTTGTGAGGCTGTAGTTTTGTTTGGGTGAGGGGTTGTAGTTTTGACCGCTGAGTTTGAGAAGTTTTGCTTGCTTGTGTGATTGTTTTGGGTGGTTTATGGCTTATGGGTATGTATGCTCTGCATTTCTAGCTGCTTTTCTGACAGATTCTTCCCCAAGTGAATGAACATAAGTACCCCTATTTTTCTATAAAAGAAAAACAGGAAAAAAAATGTTGTACTAGCAATCTAGGCCAAAATGTTGATTCTGTTCAAGTCTTTACTGTAACAAAACTGCTAAACATTGTATGTATAAAGAAGTGGTTGAACAAACAAAAACAATTTAAGTTGTGAATTAAAATGCAAAACATCATGAGTAATAACAGTAACTTTCAGAACTGAAATCATCTTTAAAAGTTACCATTTCAATGTCTGCAATAACTCATAAGTCATACCTTTGCCTCCCACTGTCACATTGTACGTAGTACGTTTCGGTACGCGAAACAGTTACGGGAACATAATTTTGTTACCTTTGTTGTTCACTGCACACTTGGGAGAGGTCCAATGAATTGTGTTGCCAGTACGCGGAGCGCCAATTCGGGAACGCAATTCGCAAGGGAGCTTAGCGAATTATGTGACACTGGTGCCTCCAGCAACTTCTACACCAACACCAACACCAACATGCATTTCCTTGATTCCTTCACTTTCCATGGGACAATCTCTTGGAGAAAATGAACTCTGTCAGGTCTCATTCAGACCCTATGTAATTCACCTTCAGCAAATAACAGTCCAGCATTAGTTTAATAGCAAGGTAGTACTCATATCTTTGAACAAAACTGATAACTTCAGCTAGATTATACAAAAACTGAAGTTATAAACCAAAAATAAGAACAGTACAAGCTTCACATGCTAGCATTCATTGCCAAACAATTCATTAATTAGTACCAATAGTTAACATCACTAGTTCAAATGATAATCTAATTAAGAATAACTAATGTAATTTGCAAATCAGAAGGAGCATCATAGTTTCAAAACCCCACTCAAATACAATTTCACTTCTTTTAAGGGTGAAACATAATCATTTTCACTTTGATGTCTTCATTGTCTTGTACCAATCCAATCCCAAAGCAGGGCAAATACTGTCCACCAGCATAAATAAATATCAATAATACAGCCACACACTATCCTCCATGATATTCCAAAATATATCTTGCATGCTTCTATTTTGGGGAGCAATCTCCCAAACTTTCTAAATTAGTTTGGATATGTGATCTTGTTTTTTTTTTTTTGTACTTTTTTAAAATTTATAACTGTTAGAAATTGCAGCATGTACCCTTTTTTTCTTTTTGGTAATTGTCAGCAACTCAGCATTTACCTTTAATCTATACAAAAACATCCAATTTCCCCTGTGGTAGCCTGCCCAGGAGCCCTTCCTCAATCGGCATTTCATCGAACTCTTGGCGTGCCAATTCAGAGCGCATTCTTTTCCACTGAACTCAACTACACCGAACCAAACTGAACCAAACTGAACTAAACAGTAATATACGACAGAAAAAGTAGATCATTGCTGAACCGAACTTATTAATGAATAAGTGGAAAAGAACCACTCGTAGTCGTTAACGATGAAATAAGTCAAATCTGCCCACAGCCCATGTCATTGAATATATATAGCTCGAGTGGTCCCAAATTCAATCTACTAAATTTCTGGTGACAGAATTTGAGGGACATTGAAAAACTAAAACGACATTTGTATTAAGCTTCAAGCCTTCAATCTGAGTTAAGAAAAGGGGCAGAATCACAGTTGTAACTTGTAAGTTTCTTACATTAAAAAAAACACTTTTCAAAGTGGGCGAGATGAAACTGGGATATATAGATATATTAATATGCTTTTGGAAATCGATGTCATCAATGGTTCTATGGTCTAGTGGTTAGGACATTGGACTCTGAATCCAATAGCCCGAGTTCAAGTCTCGGTAGAACCTTTTTTATTCCAGTTATTTGTGTTGTCTCAGTACAAAGGATAAACACTTTTTATAGTGGCAAGAGGTTTTTTTTGGTAATCAAAAAGAGCGTGCAAGTGAATGGCGAGCCTAAGCACCGGTCCTGTCGGTAGTATGAAGCCAGCAGACACAAAGTATGGGAGAATGGGGATTCAAACCCAAAACCTTGCATTACCAAACCATTTGGAAGTAAGCTTGGAACCACTAGACCAACCCCCTTCGGTGGCAAGAGGTTGTTTTACATTTTTACCTACCAAATACTCTGTTGGTATTTAGAATTTCATTTTTATGTTACATTTTTATTATATCTGGAGAATTAACAAACAAAAATGAACTGGAATAAAAGCTGGGAAATGAATATAGGTAGAAGAATTTCTAATATCTATACCAGACGCAATTCTGAAATTGAGTTCATTTGAGGCTTGTAAACTGCTTGATTTTACACAACATACAGTAAAAGGATTACAGCTGAACAAGAAGAATAAGGAGATGGTACAACGAATGAACAGATAGTTACAGAATAACACCTATCACTTTGGCCTTTGCAATATCTACCTAGTATTCAAGATCTCTACATTCTATAACAGCTATACAAAACAACAGGAAATGCATTTGTCAGCTATTTACTGAACTCAGAGGTATCAGTACTGGAGCATCATCCAAGGTTCTTCAACTGTTTGAGCCATGACCATCATCATCCAAGGTTCTTCTACCGGGGGTGCCATCATCATCCAAGGTTCATCGATTGATGGTAATGTCATCATCCAAGGTCTCTCAACTTCTTCTTGGGGAAGCATCGTATGTTGTGGTGATGTGATCTCGGCCTTAGGAGACATAAGTGAAGAACGAGGCAGCATCGTATCTTTTGGTGACATGGTCTCGACCTTAGGAGGCATAAGTGACGAGCAACACCTATGGCAGACGAAAAGAGAGGGTACAGCTTCTGAATCCTCAATGCCCCTGCACCTTGTGTGCTGCCACACCTCACAGATGTCACATGACACCATTCGCTCTCCATCATCATCTTCTGCCCCGCACGAGCATCTGACTGTCCAGTTATCAGAGCCACCCTCATATTTCAGCTCAGTCTTTAAGTCTATCCCACTTCCCCTGACCCAAAGTTCAGAACCTGACTCAACTTCACTGAACACAGCCTCTTGACCAAGCAAGCTGTCCAAGTTCTCTATGTCATTCACCACAAAATTTTCCATGATGCAGTATGTGTCCCTTAGAGCGTGCTGAGCTTCTAGCTTCAAGTCACTAAAGGAGGCATGCAATGGCACAGCAATTAACTCACCAGGAAAAAATTTCCTTGATAACTCCATATCCAGCTCACTTGATGTTGGTAGGATACGGCATATGAACCTCAGTAACTGGTCGTCATGATCCTTGAAAGGCCATTCCTTTACAAAGTGTTTGCTGTCCAGTATCACGCGGATTGACAGGCCAAAAGTTTCTGACTCGGCCTGCCCCAAGAGCACCAGTTGGTACAAAGTATAAACATCTCTATAAACGTCAGATCTGGATGTTTTAGCAAGTGCTGAAACTGGTTCAACAGATACATCTTCTATCTTTGGTTTTGTAGGTGAAGCTTCACCAAGGTTATGAATGGTGTATTCAAGAACCCTATTCATTGGGTTTATTCTACGTCGTACTATGCGATTACCCACAATCACATTGTTCATGGATTTGAGTACATAATCAAGCAGCCCTGTATCTCCAATATGGAGTCGAGCAGCATCTCGAACTTCCTGCCTAGTCATCCCACCCTGGAAGGATTTTTTCTCTCTATCTTCCTTCAGGGCATTAACAATAACCTCAGCTGCATATTCCAGTCTCCTAGTAGGCCAGCGGCTGTCCATGCTAGCTACCAGAGAAGCAAACTTTCTGCACTTGGTCATCTTTGCTTTTGTAGGAGATTTTCTAAATATCAGGGTGGTTCTGGTTATAGTTCTTGAAGGTAAGGTGGTAGATGACGTGACCTTAGCCAGGGCAATTTTGGTTCTGGCAGGAGTCTGTGACTTCAGGGTGAGCATGAACCTGAGGAGATCTCCGAGTGTGATGAGACGGGTCTCACTCATATCTCTGTAGGATGATATGATATACTTTATGCTTTGCCTCTGATCAATCTTTGGCAGCTTGAAAACCAGGTCATCAAGATCGATAGAGCCAAGAATCTCTACAGCTTTTTGGTAATGGTGCTCTTGAACCCCAAAGCTTCCATGGCCAAACTTGTATCCCCATTTGCCAAACCATGGGTGGCCGTATGCAATGCCATAAAGCAACCTGAGATCCATTGACCTCTTTTTTGACATATCCTCTACTGTGATCTTTCTGTAGAGGAGAAACAATACCTACACAGTTAAAATTGGTGTTTGATGCATCAATATTATTAGGACTCAAGTGGTAGAGTCATCAGTGCACTTACCTTGCCTGAAGGTTTGTGCAGATACGGTCCCATAGATCCATGATTTCTCTTCCACAAAGATACTTCGAACCTCCTTCGATCCCGTTGATGCACAGAAGATGGCCAAAGCCATTACAATGAATGAGTCCATGCAGGAGGTGGGTTTGCAGCTCAAAGACATCAGTTTTGAGAGGCTTATTCCACTCAGAATCAAGGGGAATAATCATGTGGTACTTCCTTTTTGACAAATAGTGATGACTCCATCCTGAGTGTATGGTGATCAGAAGAAAGAACTCCATTTAAAACCAGAACCAAAAGATAAAGCTACACTTCAGCACACCACTCTAACTGACAAAGCGAAATACATATAAGTGATGAAAGAACACGAGAAATACAACTAAAACGAAAGGCCAAGGAACATGAAAACACATCAAAAGTCGTAAAGGAACTCAGAACCATGAGTTCACCAAAACATGAGTTATAATGGCACAAATATCTCAAGCAACCAGCCAACCAGTGCAAGAATCTGTGTTTTCTAGGAGTTAAGAATGAACATCAAAGGTTTAACAATCAGGACCATATAGAATAAGGACTAGAAACTACATCTTTAATTACAGCTTCTAGCTATTAACCAATGGCGCCAATACTTGAAAATATCAATGAAAATTCTGTTCTTCTTAACTGCAGAAATAGCGATTCTGTAGCAATGTAAGGTTACATTTTCCAGTTTCCACAAGCAGCCAATAAATCCAGTAACCCACACCTTTTCCCCAAAAGGGAGTTAAGGCATATCCGCATGTACAACCATCCCCAATCATACAAGAAGTAGGAGCAAAATTTACAGCAACGAAATTACACAACCTCAATTGCTAAATTAAAATTAAAACCCAAAATTTCAGGTCTAGTAATAAATTTTGTTGTGAATCCTTCAGAACTATAAAGAAAACTCCAGTCTTCTTAACTCTAAATGATGACTCGAACCGCAATATAAACATAAACAGGAAAGAAAAACAATTTGTTAGATAAAAGCAAGGCCTTATTCTGATCACATTGTCACTTTGAACTCAGAAACCCACAAACACAAAAACAATGAAAGCACCTTACACCATCCAAAGAAAAAGTAGTGTGAACCATAACACATAAACACAAGCAGACTCCTAACACAAGCAGACTGATCAGTTATGCCATCTGGTACAGAATTTCTTATCAAGACAAAATGCAAAATGGGTTTCTCCACTGATTCCTCTTTGATTATCAAAAACGACAATATCGAAATGAATCGGACAATAAGTGTGGAAGACTGAAGTGCAGCACAACCCAAATATAAACTCAAACCAAAACAAGAAATCAACTAAAGAATCTGGACTATCATTCAATGATTTAGCATAGCTAATAAATTACACAAAACCATTCAAATCAAACATTGCTTCACAGTGAATCTGAGTGAAAACAAGAAGAACCGCAATCTTGAGCTTTTGACTGGCTGTTAACATCACAGCAAATTAGCAATCATAAGCATTGTACTATTCATTAGGCGATTAAAGAACTATCAAGAAACTAAGAGATTCAGCACTCACAAATTTCACTTCCCAGTAAAACAATTCTACAAACACCTTGAATGCACATTTTATCTACTCATATTAACACGAAATGAAAAATTTAAGCAAAATCAGAGAGAAGGATTAAATCCCAGAACCACAATTCACCAGAAATCAGCTACACGCAACCAAAACTAGCCAATCACTTGCCGAAACCACATTATATGAGTCAATGGAAGCTCAAGATAACCAAAATCAGAGAAACTAATCAGAACCCAGAACCCGAAATCCACCAAAAATCAAAACCCAGATACCAAATTCAACAATTACCTGTACAACGACAGTGATCACAAAATGGGTTCTTGCAGAGCTTGACATTTTCTTCAATGGTGTAAAGAGGAATAACGATTCCCCTGTTTTCAAGAACAAGTAAAGTGCACCAAACAGACATGGAATTGATTTGGTAGTCTTCAACCTCAGCACACTCTTTAAGGAAAACCCGAATGTTGTCTCGGAACGAACCCGTAGGCTCGATCGGCTTTCCGGGTTCGCAGAATGTGTGGAAGCCATGGAGATTTGGGACCCTGTTTCTCTTTCTGCAGGTCTTCAAGATTGGGAGCGACATTGTTGTGTTCTTGAAATCACTTCTGTTCTTGAGCTTGATTTTCTTGGTAGGTTTTTTTAGAGAGAGAGAGTGTGAATTTTGTGTTTTCTGTTTAGGCGGGAAGAAGTGAGTTTGTTACGGGCAAAGTCCGAGGGAATATGGTTAGTTTGTTAAGAGAGGGCCGAAGGGTTTGTTAGGGGGGAAATGAATTCTGTTAGTAAATTTTTGCGCAACTTTTAGGTGAGACATAAAAAAAAAAAAAAAAATAAAAAAAAATAAAAAAAAACCGCCTTTTCAGTTTTCATATTCAATTTTTTGAGTTGGGATCCTCTCTAGTTGCTAAAAGAAATGGAGACCTCTATTTTCTAAATGGAGGGTGAGATCTCATTCTCCCCAATTTTTAAATTAAACAAATGCAAAAAGGTAAAATAAGGGAAGGAAATCTAGCCCTCCATTTAGGAAATTGAGAGAAAAGAAATGGAGAGGATCCCAATTCCTATTTTTTTTATCCCCTCCAAAAGAAGACAAAAATAGGTAGATTTTTGTGATTATTAAATCCCACCCATCATTTATTAAGGCTATGTTTGATTCACCTTAATTTTACTTAACTTCAGTTCAGTTCAGTACAGTTCAGTTCAGTCCAGTTCAGTTCATGTGTAACTTTATTACTCATATAACTTTTCATTCCGAAATAATTTCATGATGAAAATTATGTCATCGGAAAGATCTCAAAGCATACTTTCAAATGAGTCCAATATTGACTATGTTTGGACGAATTTTAAATGGTTAACGGTCAAGTTCAAAAAATCAATTAAGTTAAGTTCAGTTCAGTTCAGATCAGTTCAGTTCAGATCAGTTTTATCCAGGTGAATCAAACGGAGCCTAAATCCCATCCAACTTAAGTGTGTATTTTACCCTTCTACCCTTATTTTAATTTAACCCTTTCCCTTTCTCTCTCCTTCATTCACTCCTTCTCTCTCCTTTGAACTTGAGCTCCTAATCCACCACCACCACAACCACCAAGAACACCACCAACAACTTGTAATGCCGGCATTTGTATGTTGAAGAAAGATGTCGGGTAATGAAGGCGAGCATAATGGTGTTAAAGATGGCTACTTTAAGATAAATTGCATTCGTCGAATAATTTTTACTTCAAAAAAAATACGAAAAAACTTGAGCAACGCCATCGCATAGCTCAAAACAACACTGCGCGACAGCACTGCGCAACTCTACACAACACCTGCGCGTTGCGCATCTATATTATCTTGATAATAATAACAGCACTGCGCAACTCTACCCAACACCTGCGCGTTGCGCATCTATATTATCTTGATTAATAATAACAATAACAACAACATTATTAATATTAAAATTAATATTGATATTAATATTAATAAAAATAACAAAAACAACAATAAAAACAATAGTAGTAGTATTAATATCAATAAAAAATAAACGCAAAAAATAATAATAGTGCGGCTTTGCGCAGCACGACCGCGCAGTACAGCTCTGCGCAGCGCGATCATGCAGTGCAGCTCTGTGCAACGCGATCGCACTGCGTAGCCTATGCAGACCGCCATAAATGTTATATCCCTGAAGCACTAATAATGGACCTCATCATCGAGTCTGGTTGTTGAAAATTCGGGCCATAAAATCAAAGCGTGCTCGACTTGATCGGGGCTCGTACTGGACTTTCAGACCACTTTCTTGATATTATTTTTTTCTTCAAAAAAGTATAATTTTTTACTCTAATATGCGTTTGAGATGATTTTTTTTTTTAATCCACCTAACTTTTCGAGATCTACACAACCATGTTCACATATTTTATTTTTTGTTAGAAAAAACAGTTTTGTAGGAAAATTGTTTTCCATTGTAAATTTGTAACCAAACAGCGAAAAATATGAATGGACATATATTTTGCATTGAAAATCATTTTCAGCTGAAAATATATTTTAGTTGAAAATGATTTTCCACCCAACCAAATAAAGTTTAAGTGTATAATAACAATATTAGATATTGAGCTCAAAGACCAATCAGTATTGTTCTAACGTCTAATCTTACTCATTTTATGATATTGTGGACCTTTTGAAATCTGGCGTTGTTACAAAATCTATAAAGAATGAAGTGAAATGAATTAAAAATAAATGGTCTTATAATAGTAAGAATTTTATTAAAAAGGGAAAAATTTGTTGGAATATACCTAATAAGTTCAACGATTTGTGGTGATATATCTATTAAATTTTTTTTTGCCCTGTTACACCTAATAAAAACAAACATTAATGTTGGAGTACTAGGGATGACAATGGCGCGGGGCAGTGGTGGATATAGGTATATCCATACTCATACCCACCTGGCTACAATCAATCCGCCATCCGCCCCATCCCCACCATGGGTAAGATAGATTTCCAAAACCATCTCTGCCTCATTGGGTATGAGATGAGAACCACACCCACCCCAATTATCTAATGGGTATCCATAACCACCTGATATCCGTCCCAAACCCATCTGATGCCCGCCTTAAATCCACATAATACCTGCATAAAGCAATTACAATATATACAAACAAACTCAATAAACGTGCAATTTGTATCATTATTACAAACAACAAAACTAAGATACATTTGAACAAATTGTGTCAATACATTGTATATTTGTGTGACAATAATTGTGTTTGACCCTAAACCCGACCTGCTAAAAACCTTACTTGACCGACCGAATAGAAACTCGACCCCGATACTGACTCGACTTGCTGATGACCCGAAACCCAAGTGACTCGAATCGAACCCGACCTATTTGCCAGGTCTGTATAGGTAGGGGTGAGCAAAAAATCCAGGTACCTAGTATCGGAATTGGAATTGGTTTAGAGCCGGTGATTGTGGAATCGGAATTGGTTTAGAACCGGTAACTCCGAAATCGGAAGGCCCAATCAATTCCAATTCCATATATCGAATATGAAATGGTACCAACCAATTACAAATCTAATTTTTGACTTTTGGGAACCGAAACCAGTTGAATAACCTGTGTAAAAAAAATAAAATGACTTTTTCCTTTGTTGGAAATAAAGAATGGTGAATTGTACCAAGATTAGTTGTCTAAAAATATGCATTTGTAATTTTAAAGTTGTAATGATTTATTTGTAATATTTTTGTAATTAAATGATTGTATACGTTATTTTAATTTTGACTTACAATGTTAAGTATTTTGATTGTAATATTTGATTTTATGTTCGTTGCTTATTAGGAAATTGATATTTGTTAGTGTAATATAATAATTGATTTTTTATTATTAAGATATTTAAATTAGTTGATTTAAAAAACGGAATTGCTTAACGTAAATCCCATTTTACTAAACGCAAATATTTTTTTCCCAATACTTCCCACAATACCCTTTACATTTGTAAAGCACTTTCCTTCTTGTTTTTTTTTTCCTCTCAATCCTCCCTAATATCATCCCCTCTCTCTCATCCTTCTTTCAAGTCAATCAATAATTCAATATGCAGGATTCTTTCGATCAAACAATATATTTGATAAAATTAATGATGATATTGAGGGGTAATTTTTATGATTTAGATTACTTTATTTTTTAAATTACTAATTGATTAAGCTTTTGTGGGTATTAAGTTAGGGTTCATTGGAGGGTGGTTGGAGGTGGTGGGCTGGGTGGGGTTGTTGGGCGGAGGTTCGGGTTGATGGGCGGCGGGTCGTGATTGTTTGGGTGGTGGGCTGGGCTGCTGCTGGGTCGTGGTTGTTTCCTGGGCGGTTTGGAGAGACAGGGAGGGGCGGCAGTTTGGAGAGACAGGGAAGGGCGGTGGTTTGGAGAGACAGGGAGGGGCGGTAGGTGGTTGTTGGTAGGGGGAGGGCCGGTGGTCGTCGGCAGGGGGAGGGACGGTGGTCGTCGTTGGCACGGCTGGGAGAGGGGGATTGCGCCGGTGGACGGTTGGGGGGTGGTGATGTTGGCTTGCGGGGTGGTGGGATGGGGTGGGCTTGCGGGGTGGTGCTGGGGGTTTGGGTCTCGTAAGTTTGGGGCTTGCGGGGTGGTGCTGGAGGATGATGATGATGATGATGATAAAGGATGATGATGGTGATGAATGATGGTGATGAATTGGGTGAAAATTAAGCTTAATTTTGAAGGTGATTATAAGCTTTACGGTGATGAATAGAAATGATGGTGATGATTGATTAAGCTTAATTAAGCTTAATTGATGAATAGAAATGAATATAAAATTTCTATTTTTTCCTTCAAAATTAAGCTTAATTAATCAATCAATATGGTGATGAATGATGGTGATGAATTGGGTGAAAATTTCTTGGTTGAGAGAAAAGGAAGGAAGAGAGAGAAAGGGCTGAAAATTACTTAGGGGTATTGTGGGAAGTGGGGATTTACGTTTAGTAATTTGCGATTTACGTATAGCAACCCCCTTTGATACTTAGGAACCGGTGGGTACCCCGATATTAGAGTTGGCAAAGCTGACCCGATCCGCCATAGACCCGACCGAAATCCAACCCGAAAAGATTCAAACCCAAAATGACCCGACCGTTTTGACTTGAGACCGTATTGACCCGACCTAAACCCGACCCGAACCCAAAAGTTGTGAGACAATATTTGTCAACCCTAACCCGTATTTAACCCGATGTATTTCACCCGTATTCGACCCGACCCGTATTTGAACCGACCCGAACTGACGACCCGTTTGCCAGGTCTACCCGATATCCAATTCCAATTCCTAAGAATTAGGAATCGGTGCTACCAATTCCAATTCCAATTCCAATTCCAATTCCAATTCTTAAGTATTAGAACCCGGTGAATCAAATTTCAATTCCGTGTAGTGCAATACCTACTGGATATCCGGTTGCGCTCACCCCTTCGTATAGGGTACCAATTGGAATTTCCCAAAAAAAAAAAGGAAAAAAAAAAAAAAGAAAACTTTTGTACATGATTGGATCGGGGCTACCATTATTGTGCTTTCAAACCTCAGCCAGGCAGCCAGCCCACTAAGCCAAACCCAAAAAATATGCAGCAAATCCTTGTTCACCTATAGTCACGAAGAATGCACGTGCAGCCCTTCGTCTGACGAACCAAAGAGAGATCACAGCAAGAGACATCAGAGAGAGAGAGAGAGAGAGAGAGAGAGATGGCGAAGCTGGAGCAACTAGATGAGACAGACCCAAATGAGAAGAACAAGAAAAGTAGAAATCACGGGTCAACCAAATTGTTTGTGATTGTAGATTATCTCTTTCTCTTCATATTCGTTGTGTTTCTCTGCTTCATTCTCTACAAGTTATTATTGGCCAAGTAGATTCATTCAATTTTCACCACCCACTTAAATTCCCAGCTAATCTTCAATTGAAGAGGTAATGTTTCAAGTTTCAATTTTTTTTTTCTTACCTATATTAATGATCCTGATCTGTGTGTAATTGCTAGTGAATCCATTCATGTAATTTGGATTGTTTTCTGAAGTTTTGATGTTGGTGTTACTTGAGTTTGTTTATTTTTATTTATTGTCTGTGTTTGCATCTGGGTATTGATTGATTATCCTGATCTGGTGGAATTGTTGAACAAGGTTTCATTTGATGAGTTTAGATTGAGAATAAATCTTGGTGACATTGATGCTGCCACTTCTGGTGGGGTTTGTGTAGCCAGAAATTTTACTAAGAGGGATCTATGCATTGTTAAAACACATTTTTTTCAAAGAATGAGGTATAATTTTATTTGTAGTGAGGACTATATGGCATTGGCTCCACATTGACTTGTTGCCAGTTGGTTTTTGGATGGGCAATCACTTGACTTGGATGTGGTGTTGCTCGCCTTTATCAATCCAGGCTCATTAGAAGTTTATGGATTGTGATTTCATAATGTAGATTTTAAATGCACATTAAAGGATGTGGGGGGGGGGGGGTGAACCTTCAGAATGTAGCTCAACCATTGGGTTAGGAAGATTAGATGTTGTTTTCATTGTCATGAATTGACTATAGGATATGGAAATTTCAACCATCATAATGTAGCTCCACCATTGGATTAGGAAAATAAAATGTTGCTTTCATTGTCATTAACTGACTATCGGATATGGAAATTTCATAATGGCATGAACGAGGCAAGAGGTCAAGAATTCTAAGATATATTGGTTTTCTGTGATCAGGTCTTTGCTCAGTAGCTTAGTAGAATTAATTATGTCAATTTCATGTGATGTCTGAATAGTGAATAGGGGGATAACTTGTGTCCTGAAATGCCATAATTTCTGCATAGTTTTTGAACTTAAATCTGTGCATTTAATGCAAACAAAGTATCCGTTAGTTAAGATGTTCTAATCAACTTTTACTCCTGAGAGGTCCTTTTTTGTTGAATATTCATCAAGATATGGTTCCCTCTTGAGGGTAAGTGAGCAAATCTTCTTTTCATTTTAGGCATCGTATTTGCCTATTTGGAGTTTAAGTGAGTGCATTTAATGCAAAAAATAGTATTCACTGGTCAGTATATTTCTACCCAACTTTATAACTGAGAAGTCCATTTTCTGGATATACTACATCAATTAGTGGTGACCCCTTGGCTACTATAGAGCAGTTACCTTTTCATGATTGACTTGCAGATTTGGAAATGAAGACCAAGAATTCAAGATTGTATGACTTAGGTGGCTTTTGCTAGATGCTAAACTGATTTACCTGTCTATTTTTCTTGTCAGAATGTGCGGCAAAAATGTGCTCCTGAATCCTGATAGCTCCCTGGCCAACCAAAAAGAAAGAAAAAATGTTAACTACTGTGATTACTATTAAGTCCTTTATAGTAATTAAACTATATCTCCAGTAGCTATGTTTGGACAACTTTGAACCATTTAGGCATATTGTCAACTGCTGATATGATAGTTTGCTTGTTGAAGGTTGTCTCAGTATCATAATATGGTCAAGTTAAGGATATTTGATCAGTAGTGGAGTGACCATATATCGTCATTATGCTATGTACTCTTAGAGAATGACCTTTTATGGAGTCTTTGTTGCCTAGCTAAACTTCAAATCATTGGTTCCGTGAACCCTTAAAGCTTGCTCTTTTGCTTCAAGATAACTTCCTCCTCTTTTTTGTTTATCTACTTTGACTCAACTTTCTGTTGAGAACTTGATCAACTAGTTACGTTGAACTTTATTGTGGATGAAGCCTGTGGCGAATTAGGAATTTGCATGTAGAGCTATTATTTTTACGCAATGTTGCCAGGGGTCACAATGGCATAGACTATGCTCTCTCTGCTGTTGTAAATACCTCTGTTTTCCTTGCTTGCATCATAATTCCATAGCTTGTGGAATGCATCTGTTTTCCCTGCTTGCAATCATAGTTCCATATCTTGTGGAATACATGATCATGAAACGGTCTTCAGTATGATTACAAATGGGGATCTTCATGTCTCTACTAGCTTTCCTTTTTTCTGGGTGTGATGAGAAATTTGGAGTATTCATGGTATAATTAGATTTTACATTTACCTGGGGTTTCACAAAAAAAAAAAAAAGAAAAAAAAAATTCTCCCTGGTGCTCTCCTGGTAATTGCCATGGAAAATGGTCAAACATTTAGAGTTTGTGAAGACTTTGTTAGCAGAGTAAAATGCTTTGTCTTTCTTACATCATTACTATGTAGGGAAGGGGAAGAAGGATACAGTCTCTCTTGAAGAATATTGTCCTCTAGATCTGTATTTTAAAAGCGATATGTTTGAGAGAGGATAGTCCATGATGGCTAAAGAGTCATTTGTATTTCTGAAGTACAGCAGAAACAAGAAAACTCTGCTGTGTCTACTTGGTAATAGTTTAATCGTCAAGCAGAAACAAGAAACTCCCATAAGTAGTCTCAGATTTTAGAAGCAGTTTAAATCAATTGAGTACATTTGGTTTAAATCTGCCTTTTTCTGCGACCTTTTTTCTTCCAGTTTCACTTCTTGGCGTGCACAACTGTTTACTGTTCCCTTGCTTTGGTACTTACAACCTCTTTGTGCTCATATATTGCAGGTTGCTATGTGTAATATGTTTCATCTCACAGACGGCCTTGACAAAAACATCTACTCAGCAGCTTGATCATGTTTGGAATATACTACATCTCCATGGAGCTATTATTGGTATTGAATTATTAATAGCTTCTTGTCCTTGACAATTTTGTATCTTTAGCACTCCATGTCATGTAATCCAACCTTGTTGTCGAACATATCAATATCAGCAATCAGATTGTTCTTCGAGTATTGTCCTGTTTTGGATCTTTCTTTATATGCAGTAGACCTGCCAGTGGCGGGATTCACACTGGGTGATGGTGGCAGTGTTGAGTCTCCCTGTTTTGGGAACTAAGTTCCATATGGTCCTAGACTGAAATCAGATTTGCTGTTTAACGCAGAGTACAGCAGCTTTGGTGATGGAAATACCTGACCCTTAGACGCGTCAATACGAGACTTCTGTTAGCTCTTACTCTACCTGATAGTGTCGAGAAAGAACTCTGAGCTATGGCTATCAAAGTAGCATCTTCTTACTTCTAATTTCTTTGGTAATACTTAGATACCAAGCCGAGGAGTCTTGACTCTTGAGTCTCTTCTATTTGTAAGTTACGAGTTCTCTTTCAAGCAATTCTTCTCTCGGGAATGAAGTCTGTGAGTCTGTGTAATGGTTATACACCACAATAGCTGCCTTCAGGCATCGGAATCAGAATCAGAATCAGAATCATATGGCATTCAAAGAAGGCGCATACCAAAAGTATCGCTAGCTAAGTCTTTTAGGCGAAACCAAGTGATTACATCCTCCTACAATAATATCCAATTGTAGCACAATTAGGTGAAAGCACTTGAGCCTTGAGGAGTATTATTGAAGACAAACACAAAGGAAGCTCAGTATGGTGCACAAAGGGATACATACTATACTAGTACTAGTAATTATTTTCATCACCTCCTTTTGTACTACAAGTTCTTATTTAAAGATTAGATGGAACTAATTAGAGGAGATGGTCATAAAATTACATTGGCTCTCAAATACAGAAGTACATAAAGAAGAAGAGAGTGCATTTGCCACAACAATAGCCTTTCAAAGTGGGATTACAGGGTATTCCCGATGGTTCACAATGTTGGAGTCTCTGCTTCTCATTCTCTTGGGACATTGTCATTTCATGATTTCCCGGCAACGACGAAATAGCATTAGCAACCTTTTCCTCTTCATGTGCTTTGAGCGTTACCTCCACAACTTCTTTGATTAATTCTCTATCCGCTCTGCTTACCGACGTGTTTGCAAATGTCGGAACTTCAATTCATACATAATACAATTGTAAAGATCAATATGGAACAGACCAATTCGAAAAACGTAAAGATAACATACTAATGAATAGAAGAAGGAGAAACCTGGAACAGCGAGCAACAGAAGAGCAACAACAAATTTGAAGTCGCTCAATGAAGAAGCTCCCATTGCATTCAATTATCTTATATATGATCTTCTTATGGAATTGGAGCACAACATTATTTGCTGCTTCTTATTTATACCCTCCATAATCATGGTCACACATTATATATTTATCAATATTAAATTCACTTATTTCTTTTCTCATATGTTTTCCTGTCGTATCATCACTACTAATTAAGTAGAGTTTAATATTGGATGTACAATTGCATCACGTCTAGTTTTAGTAACAGTCACCATTGGTTTTGAATGAAGAAATTTAGTTACTTGTAAACTTGTAATTTGTAAACAACTACATGAAAGTTGAATGACCAATAGTCAGGCGTAAAGTTCAGTTTTACTAAGACGTACTATTGATTGGTACGACATACTCACGCCTATCTCTAAAACACAAATTTTTTTTGCAAGACGATCTTTTAGTGAAACATAACCAAGGAGGTGTGGTTGAGTAGTAGGGACTCATCCATCCTTAACCAAGGTCAAGGGTTCGAATCTCGCCTTGGGCATGGAGCAACTTTAAAATTCTTTGGCTAGCTGTCCCATCCTTTGAAGTGCCTACAAGCCAGCGCGGAGGATAGTCACTGTGGTCAACGGTGAATACCCTTGGTCGTGAACCAAAAAAAAAATCTTTTAGTGAAAGATGAGTCATAGTTTCTTATTAGTGACTCCTCATTAAGGCTATCATGGTTTTCTCGACTTTCAATAATAATAATAAATAAATAAATAAATAATCAAGATTTTAAGTTTTGTCTAGAAATATCAAAATAAATTTCTCTCAGATTTCAGAACCCGTAGAAGTCATAACATACATAAGAAGAGTACGACTCCACGACCGTGGTCCCATCTTCACCATGAAAATAATTCAATGATAAAACATGTTTCAAAATTTCATGCATCCTGTGATCCTGCACTATACTCATCTTGAAGGAAAAATGAGCTGGGTTCTCAACAATGACCTGAGTTCAAGTTTTATTTTTACCAAAGTCGGAGATTACTTTGCCTTTCAAAATAAAAATATCTTGACGGAAAAATTGTTTCGATATTCTATATAAAACCCCTAAGCCTGAAATTGTTGGCGGATAAAATTATACAAATCAGGGCTCATAAACTTCATAAAAGCAGGAAATGGAGTAGCAGAAAATAGATTGCAACGGCTGAAATAGTCTGAAACTGTAGTGAAATCAGAGTTTGTCAAATAAAAATGACAAATGCCTTATATACACAAGGGCCCTGTACCAGAAAGAGGATTTGAAATACAACAGGAAGAACAATAACATAGCTACAACAAAATTGATACATTTTCATAATGTGAAAGGGGATACATAAAAGTTTACCATTTGTCGACTTACATTCTTTACATTCTCAGTGAGCACAAAGAAATTGTTGCAAGAAAGCAGGAAAGTCCTGGCTTAAACCCTTCGCGACATGCAACTTTTCCAGGAACTACTTGCGGTTCCTGGATCTCGCGGAAACCATGCGAAGTCTAGCTCCTATGCCGTACTTCAAAACTTAAAGTAATGGGTTATGAGTTTGGCCTTTCCCCTGAAAATCTAGGGAGCTGAACAAGCGAATTGACGCGTGTTACCCCTTCCAAACCTGACCAATTTTGATCTTCGGTTAAGACCGTTTCTACAGTTGGAACTACTTCCACTGGTAATCTTCTGAAAGAGTCATTCTCGTCTGATGATCTCACGGTCATATTCCTCTGGAAAGATGGCTCTGAGTTCTGCCCATCATCTAATTCCATTGCAGCACCAGAATGATTGCTCTGGATGGTTGCTGAAGAGAAGCCTTGCTCGTCATAATCCGATTCTGTGTCCATTTTCCCATCCAAGAATAAACAAACAACGGCACAGTCGTCCATCTTGGAAGTTGGATACTTGAGCTTCCATTCATGGGCAGCTGATTCAACCAGTAGACGTGCTGCTGATGCCCTGGAGGGAGCTGAGGATACGATCTCTACCACGTCCTCGTTACTCAACACATCCCAAACCTGCCAATACAAATCCAAATGTAAATAGTATGACCATGAACTTAGCTACGACTTCACAAAAGCACTATGAAAAATTATGTGCATACAAGTCATGGGCTTTGGCAACAAGTCTGGGACAACCCTATCCTTGACCTTGATGTCAGACAAGCAAGGCTGCTTTGTTTAATTTCTTTCCTTTCTTTATATCATGATTCATCTTTGTTCTAAAAGTTAATATACAATAATACTGCAGAACAGAAAGAACTAGCACTAGATTTTCAAGTATAAATCTTAAGAACCCACAAAAAAATCCGTTCTGCCAATTGGGCGACTAAATTTGTACCTTTATTCTTTAGATCAACCTAGGACAGGACAAACCATAGAACTTATGCATACATACAAACTTGATTCAGCTTTATATATTAATAATTCTGTACACTATTTTACAAGAGTATAGCATCCACGATCCACCTTGCAACCAATATAGTTGGTAAGCTCCTCTTCTTGAGTCTCCCAAATCCATCCCCAAAAGTATTATGAAATGTTAGGTCCTATGTCTTTTTGCAAATGTTTGTAGAGGCATGTACACAACCATATACTAGGATGTTTATAGATACTATCCCTAGCAGATAACCGCTCAAAATATGTTGAGGTTAACCTTCTTCATGAGTACAACTACTTTTTGACTCAAATTAGAGCCATATCAAATACAGGTTTCAGGACCACAACCAACCACAATGACTTATCAACAGTTCGTTCCAACTACCAAAAAAAAATATCCCCATATTCACTACAAAGGGGACCACCTTCCTCAGTAATAAAAGGAGTGGTTGGATATCTACAAACAGTAACATATTTCTGTATATTGGGTAAAAATCCTCTAAAAAGAGGATTAAAATCATCAGCAAATACTAAGCGTATGCAGGGATCGTTATTTGGGGATCGTTATTTGAAAAAGAATAAAGCCAAAGCTGAACTTAACAAGATCCATGGAGACTACTACAGAACTTCTACCGAACTCCTTGCTTGCACAATCAATACAATAAACATGTCCCAATGTCTCATATCTTGCAGTGTGCTGCACTGATCAAATTTTACCTACGTTAGAAAGGCCATCTAAGTTTACATCTGTGTTCATGTCACCTTATCCATAGAAATGACTATCTTGGTTCCAAGAATAGGGAGCTAAAATATAGATAAAACGATCAGTAGCACTTACCTAATTTTCTGTCAAACCCAAAGAAAAGAAAAATATAATAAAATAAAGTTAGGGCTTATTTGGACAATGAAATATGCCCGAAACTAATTTTCTGTTTTATCAATATCAAAATCATAAAAAGTAAGGCTTGTTTTACACTTAGAAACATATCCAATTTCAAGATACTAATTTCAATTTGGTACCTCATAACATTTTCCACCAGGAAAAGTATTATTTTGCGAGGTGCACCAGTCACAAATGATCAAATAGCAGCTCATTTGTTCTTCATGACCCTTATCTAAGTAATACAACCCCTGAACGTTTCATTGATTTTTGAATTCTAGAACAGACTACAAAGAGAAAAGACGAACGTTGCCAGAAGTAACCCTAGCACATGTGAGATGATTTGTCTTATACAGTTATACTAATATTCTACAATGCAAAATGAGATTAATATTCAATAAAAAAGCACAAATCAGAGAGCAGATGACAACACAATAAGATGATCAATCCCAGCCCATGCTATGAAGCAACATAGCTCTGAAGAAAACATTAGAGACAAGTAGTAATTTCAGGGGAACCAACAGAGCATGTGTTCTTAGCCAATCAATGAAAATACAAACTAATTTTTCCTCAAACCTTGCCCCTAAGCTTGAGGGGGTGGTCCCAATGAGGCACAAGTTGAAACGAATGAACGACTACAGTATGTCCCACTTGCCTAATCTCCTCTCAGAAATCTCATACGAGATCATGTGATTAAAGCTAATTAAAGTGACAATGTCAGAGTTTTGATTAAGGTGAGAGCTCCCATGCTGTATCCACTGGATCCCAGTGATGGTCCAGTGGTCATCGTGAACTCATTATTCACTGAGGCAAATCATAGCCTTTTCTCTGGGAAAGTTGTTAATATAAATCATGCTGTATAACAACATATTAAAGTGAAACTGCAAAAGCATCCTGCTAGCTAGCGTAGCCATCCATGTGAAAGTCAAAGACTAGAGACTCTTACTATTAATAGAACACTCCCTTTCTGAGATTATCTGAAGACTAAACAAATCAGAGTCTAAGACCCTTATTTGAAGTTGGGGATAGGATAGTGGGATATTTGCCTTGTACACTGCTGTTAACTAACCTACAGGTCAAACTCACTTAATTTGTCATAGCCACACCTATATCCTAACATAACACCAATTCTACAATCTCATTGATTAAATTTGAAGGGACAAGAAAATCAGGAAATTTGTGCTACTTAACATGCAGCATATTTGCAAAAGCATCAACAGTAGCAGAGAATCAACAAAGCAACTGAAATTTACCCCATCTGAAGCCAACACAATGAACTGATCCCTATCTGTCAGAGTCCTATGAGCAAATTCAGGTACAGAGATAACCCCATACTCCTTCAAACAAAAATCACCAAATGCTCGAGCCATCGCTAGCCCAGGGGCATCATCAAATGGTAGCCAAACTCTAGGAACTTCAGGCTCATCTTGCAACGCAAAAACCCTGCCTTTGCACCGTTTTATCCTTTCAGCTTCTCCTACATTATGTTGTGTTAAAAATTAATTAGATATGCTCAAAGAGTGCACACCCACAACATTAAATTACATTAGAACATACTTGGCAAATCCGGTTTAAGATCAACAGTCAACTGGATTGCTACTAAAGCTCCATTACTGTCCTTGGATCCCATAATTGCCCGAGAATCCCCAATGTATCCCATGAACAGATTTAAACCCTTGCAATGACAAATTAAATATGGGACATAAGTTCCAAATAAGGAAAAAAAATTCCCAACATAATGGACAATAATAGGAGAGAGTGGACAATGATGTACTTGTTTCACAATGGTAACAGCAGTGCTCCCACTGCAAAAGCAATCCAAGTTAGGATGTGATCTCAACTCTTTATCCATAGCCTTGTATGATTTAAGAAAAGTATCCCTCCACAACGAACTGATCTTATCCTCAACTGAATCTTCTTTCTCAGCCTCTACACCGTCAGACTTAAGATCTCCATTACAACAAGTAGCACCTGAACCACCATCTTTTGTCTGACAAGAGTTTAAGAATGACAACAGCTTTAAGGGCAAAGTATCCCTCACTTTACGAGCAACAAGATGACCATGTGGGCCATGCCCATCAAATACACCACAAAATGTCACATCTTCCATAAAATCCTACATTGCAAAAGATTCAAAAGTTAGCAAAGTATTAGATCTCAAAACATAGATCAAACACACAAACACCGAACCAATTAAATCGAATGTTGAAAAGTACTTACTTCCCACACTATCATGGCATCCTGGTTTATCCCCTTGCGACCCTGCTGCGTGAATATACAAGAACTGCGACTCTTTCCATTCATGAAGATTCGATTTGGTATCGACGCCAAATGCTGCAACGTCGCAATATGGTCGGAGAACGTTCTCTTATTCCTCCTACCACACAATCCCATCCCTAAGCAAGAAGAGGACACTGCTTCTCCATGGCTTCCACTACTACAGGTACTCTGACTACTAGTTGAAACACAGCCTCCCATTTTCTTCAAACCCAGAATCAACACATTGGATGAATGTTCAACTGAAAGAAGATTATTCCTCCTATAAATATAGATCTAAATTAAAATAATATTGTTCAAGTCGTACAGTCAACCCAACCAAAGACTATCTACACCAAAACTTCTCGAACTTGGGGAACTAGAACACGCCACGCGTCATAGAAATTAACAAATTGGCAAAACGAAGACTCATCTAAACTTGGTCAAATGTGGATCCATCAAAGGTACGTGAACTAATAGCAATACTAGCTTAACATCACAATGATAGCATTTTAAAAACACCAAAAACCCATTAGTTTATTGTACAATATTCCCTTAAGAACTAATAAGAACACAGAAAATGACCCAAAATAGATACACAAACTCACCCTACCCCCTTACCAAATAAATCAAAAAGTATATAGTACTATAATAATTTATCCCATGTGAACAACCATTAGAATATACACCATAGTGTCCTGATCATGTTGTATTTCATAGCATATCACTAATTTTGAAACAAGTTCAGGATTTTCCCAATTTTTGTACTAAAAAATAGCAGACACCCAGAATATAAAATTCACAGAAAATTAAGAATCAAAATACTGACAGCATGTAACTCAACAGATAATTGTTACATACTTTACTTAAGAGTGAAAATCGGTCTAAGCAGCAACTAAATCAAGCAATATAATTATACTTTATAAATGAAGACACCCAAATACAGCATGCTTCACACTTCCACAACCCAAAAATAAAGCAATTTCATAGCTTTAATGCATCAAATTAATAATAATGATGATAATAAAATGAAAAAAAGACATAAACTTTGAGGAGAAAACTCACCTTATGTTTTAGCAGATGGGTATCCAAAGACAGATTCAAAAATGGAACTGAGGATGAGAAATTATGGGGAAAAAAAGTTAGAGAGAGAAAGAGGAAGCAAAACTAAAATGAAACAGGAGAAAAAGCAGAAAAAGACGAGAAAAAGTTGGGGGATATTGTCAAAGCACTACAATCTGATAAAATCGAGGGGAAGAAAAATAAAAAGAGCAAAAAAGGTGAAAGACCACATGAGATCCACCACCAACCAAAAAAAAAAAAAATCAATTCACAAACACCCAAAAAAAAAGAAAAAAAAGAAACCCAAGTACCCAACAAAAGTGATAAAGAAAAAATGTGTAAAGTTTGAATATTTCAGATAGAGAAGCAGTAATGAAAATTCAAGTGTTTCATACTTGACGCAAGTAAACACTTAAAAAGAGAGATGGAGTATAAAAGAGAGAGACCTGTAGATCAGGGAAGCTTTGAAGTGAGAGAAAGAGAGAGAGAGAGAGAGAGAGAGAGAGAGAGATTTAAAGAGAGGTGGAGAGAAATGGTGCATTGATTGCAGAAAGTATTTTTGACAGGGGAGAAGAGTGAAGAGAGAGAGAGAGAGAGAGAGAGAGAGAGAGAGAGAGAGAGAAGGGAGTTTACTGTTAGGCTGGATTTGGAGAAGCCCGGGGTTGATATGATGATAGGGGATGGATATCAACTTTTTGGTTTTTTGGTTTGGAGATGAGAGGACCAACAACATCTTTCTCACTTCATCATCATCAATTATTTTTCATAATTTTCATTTCATAATATTAATTTGGTTGGCCCATTACCCAATTGGTAATTTAAAAATTATATAATCTTTTTTTTGGTGAAATAGTGCTTAAACATAGAGGAATGGAATTAGAATTTGTAGTCGGAATATGGGACAAAATGAAATGCGGAAAGGAATAAAAAAGAATTTAGTGGTCGTTTGGTTGACATGAATTTAATACGGGATGCATTTTGCTATTAGGGACTTCACTAATGTAAATACAAGTACAAAAATAATTTGCTACCAATGTTTTGACAGATAATTTTGCACCAACAAAGACACTTAAAAGTTTACAAATGAAAACTGTTTTGCTACTAATATATACACTAATCACCTACTTTGATTGTCATACGAAAAACTACTTTTCGATAAAAACGAAGATAACTTTTCGATATACACGAAGTTTTCTCGTATTTACTAGGAACAGACTTTGCTCTTCGCCGGAAAAATAATTAGAAAAAATGGTGTAAAGCTTTGCTGGAAATATATGGGTGCAGAATATTGAATTTAAACTCTACATCTCAATTTTCACAGAATGGGGAAAGTTAGGAAGGTGCTTACTTAGATCCTCTAATTAAGTAAGTGGAACTTGTCGTTGCAAGTTACTTTGTGTATTTAGCCAAACAACATTTTGCACTTTCCATAAAAAATTTTGAATCTCAGAAATTAAAAGTTTTTGAGAATTGCAACTTCCCATAATAAACGAAACCACCACTAAGAGAAAGCAATGGAAAGGACTATGACGAAATGCAGAATATAAATAATAATGCTGAAAAGAACAATGCCTGATACCCTAAAGTATCATAAATTCTTGCCTACTTTCATGATTAGGAAGGATTCTAATCTCATCATGAGATAATATTAAATGTGCAAGTGGGGGAGGGGGAAAGAGAGAGAGAGTGGTGAGGAAGGAGAGAGAAAGGAAGAGGAAGGAGAGAAAGAGTAGGAAGGTTCCAACTTTTGAGATCATAATTTAACCATTGCTAAAGTATGGATCGAACTACCTATAATATCCAATATCAAAAATTTAAATTGATTGCTTTTAGGATAAAATAATTTCTTTTTTTCTTGTCAAAAAGAGTGTACAAGTGAATGGCGACCGATTCACCCTCATTACGTCATATTCGGACTCTCGTGTTCAACCGTGAACATATCAGACTAATTGATAGTTCTTAGATACTAGCAGACACAAGGCATAGTGGAGAATGGTGATTCGAACTCATGACCTTGCCTTACCAAATCACTAGGGAGTACGTGTAGAACCACTATACCACCACCCTTGTTGGTAAAATAATTTCTGGTTAATTTTTTTTTTTAGGGAAAAAATAGAAATTGCATTAATAATAGGTCATACGGCATCTATAAACGATATCAAATTCAACAATAAATGGATCTAAAACATCAGAAAACACTCTAATTGAAAGACTATCAAGCACTTGAGATTTGACAATTCCGAACGACTTCCTTTTTATCGTTGTTTTCCATATCACAGCCTCTTTGCGGAAGACTCTGCCATAGCCTCGATGAATGCATAACTCTGATATTGTAGACTGCCTCTTGAAGAATAAGATCCGTGGTATCACCGTACGAACGAACTAAAGCCGCAAGCTATCAACTTCTTGTTCTACCTTCAATTCCGAACTAATTAAATAGTGACTAAGATGTCCTATAGCCAAGAAGAAAATCCTCCGAGCAGAGGACACCCAACCGTATTCCATAAATCACAAACTACCAACCCTCCAAATATGAAGAGATCATCCTCGCAAAAAGGAGTCAAAGTGAACCTCACAAATGGAGTCAAAATGAACCTCATAAAAGGAGTCAAATTAACCTCACAAATGATTTAATTTGATCAAAATCTCACCAAAAGGAACGATTAAAACCTCACAATGGAGCGAAATTTATTGACCTACTCAATCAAAAAGCCAAATAACAATGAAAAAAGGAAAAAATCTAGTAGAGAGAGGGGCTTATCGCTGGTAGATGACCAACGACAGCCCCGATTTCATGTCGTATAGAACTTCAAGAGGTGAGAGAAAAGGGAGGCCAGGGTTTTTTGAGAGAAGAGAGAAGATAATGTTATATAGATTACATGGACTTGGAGGTTATGAATTTTAATTATTTTATAATTTCTGGTTACTTATAAGTGACCAGGTCTCAAAATCGGGCTCAATTATTTTTTCTTACTCAAAACCCTAAAACTAATATTTTTAAAATTTTATTTTTTTTAAAATTATATTTAAAGTTTAATTATTACTTTAGTTTTTATGTTTATTTTTTACAAGAGAAAATATTTTTTTCTGAAATGATAGGAAAAAAATTATAAAGGAAATTCATTTTTCATTGAAAACTATTTTCAGCTTAAAAGAATTTTCAGTTGAAAATAATTTCTCCCTTATCAAATCGAGCCTTAATTCGCCTTCTACTTTGTTCTCGTTTGTTCTCACCCTAATTCAGTATTTTTGCTCATAGCGCCCCAATTCAGTTATATTCATCCTTTTTTGTTTTTTTGAGAGGAGTGAATTCATCCAGTAGTAGCAAAAGAAGATGGAGAAATAAGGAGGAAAAAAGAGATTAAAAATACGGAAATTTCATGTGGTACCCTCAAACTTTGCACTTTTGAACGGGATACCTATCTTTTTCAAACTTTACACGAAATACCCACCAAGTTTAAAGTTGTGCAACCCATATACAAAAGTTGAAACTTCTACTTAACGCCGTTAACTTTGTCAGTTTTGTGAATGTGAAAAGACAATTTTGCCCTCCATTTTTTGAAGGCAATTACAAAAACAGTAAAATATTTTACTTAATTTTCTTAATTTTTTGAGTTAAATTTTTTTTTGTACAATATACCCACTACGTTTTCGAACTTCAAGGGTACCATGTGCACAACCTCAAAAGTTGAGTGTTGTTCTGTGTCAAATCTGTAGTTGAAACTAACAACTATATTGAATGGAACTAGCCTTTGGTTTCATGCTATATAAGGTGAAAGGTGCATCTTTTCTGACCCATATTCACTCCATTTACAGCTCCAACATCATTCCAAGCTATATTGTAAGTTCCTTGTTGTGAAAGTAGGAATTGTAATGTACATTATCCTAATGTTTGTAGTGACGAAATGAAATACGATGATCATTGAAAATAAAAGTGCTTCAATTTCATTTGATATTCGAAAATGTTGCAACACAATACAATACCAAAAGGTATGGGCTTTTAAAAATGTAGCCAAAAATTGACACCTGCATTCCAAACTTTTGTCATATACAGCCTACCAACTAGCAAGCCCAAAAACATTTATAGTTTGGTTATGATCCGACTCCGATGACTTGATTTTGGCTCATTTCGGAGGTTTACAACCAGTACAATATAGCTTGGAACAATGTCGGAGTTGTAAATGGAATGAGTTGGGGGTCAGAGAAGATGCATCTTTCACCTTATATAGCATGAAACCAACGACTAGTTCCATTGAATGTAGTCGTTGGTTTCAACTATAGATTTTGCACAAAACAACATTCAACTTCTGAAGTTGTGCACATGGTACCCCTGAAGTTTGAAAACGTAATGGGTATTTTGTGCAAAAATAAATTTAACTCAAAATATTAAGAAAATTAAATAAAATATTTAATTTTTTTTTGTAATGGCCTTAAAAAAATGGAGGGTAAAATAGTCTTTTCACAGTCACAAAACTGAAAAAGTTAACGGCGTTAAGCTGAAGTTCCAAGTTTTGTATACGGGTTGCACAACTTTAAACTTAGTGGGTATTTCGTACAAAGTTTGAAAAAGATGAGTATCCCATTCAAAAGTACAACGGTACCACATGAAATTTCAATATCAAATTTCATAAAGCGTCATGCACCCATGTTTATTTTTATTCCTCAGTGGCTTTTAGCTACCAAAATATCCTATCCAATCATGGGTTAAAAGCTTTTCACTGTGGTAAGGACCCGCATGATAATGTGGCTACTGAGTAGTGACTGTTACTCCTTTCCAAAGAGTAGAGTACTATTTTCCTCAATTACAGTGCATGCGAAATGCGATCAAAGTGTCCCAAGGCGAAACACTTAGCAACTACTCGTATTCTTTTAAGTAGTGTCGTTTAAAATGGTATTATTGTATTTTTTGATAGATCAAATGTCACTTTTTAGTAAATAATGGACAGTATGCTTAAAATAAATGACCTCCTATATTTATAAATAATGACCTTATTTTCTTATGAGTTTGTCTAACTTAAAACATACTTTTATTGAACGGGTAATCTATCATGTGCCCTAGAGGCACAGGTTAAACATCATTTATTGATGAATTTGCTTTAAATATTTAAAGTCTGACTATTTGCATTCACATTGGAATTTACTTTATACCCATACTACCCCCAATTCCATCCTCTAATTAATTACCTTACCCCTCTCACAGCCCACCAACTTCTTCATTCTCCTTCCCCACGTAATACAGTAAAACATTTATTCTCTCTCCTCTCTTCTGACATCTGCATCTCAATTGCAACCTTGTTGGGCGCCAGACCACCACCATCTCCACCGGACCTGTAGAAGCCAACCAGGTCCGAGTCTATGTTCCCTCAGATAGACCACATCTCATCGATGTTCTACCCTACATCACCGCCGATTTGCTCGTCCACACCGCCATCTTTGTCTGTCAATTTATTCTCTCTCCTCTCATCTGCATCTCGATCCCTTCGACTACTCCTCTCTCTGATTCACAATAGTCTACGGGATTTGTTTTACTTATTAAGGGCTCAGGGGTTCACCAATTTCCCTTAGGGTTTTCGTTCAATTTGGCGTCTTGCCGCCGGAGATATCGCCGGGAAAAATGGCTACTATAGCCTGATTTTTTTCTTTAATGGGTAATTTGGTTCTATCTTCTGTGAAACAAAATCGTTAATTACTCAACTCTTGAAAGTTGAAAATTTTGAAAGAAAACTAAAAAGGAAGGAAAGGGTATTGTGGTAAGTTAAAATTGTAGCATTTATCAATTTTATTGTAACTTGAAATTACTGATTTTTGATTCTCGAAAATTGATGTATTAAGTGTAATTAATGACCATTTAACCTCTGCCCAAGGGCATAGGATAGCCAGACCCTTTATTAAAAACATGTTTAATTGTATACAAGTTTTTGTGTTTATGAATCTATATTGATCTTTGTGCTTAAGTGATTCACCTTAATCTAACTACTTAAACCAATGTGTCTTTGAGATATTCTAAATGTTGAAGGTTGCTAATTGAGGTAAGCATTTATTACCTCATTCTTACAAAAAATTAGCGGTGTGAAAAATGACATCTTTGAAAGTTGACTTGTGTCTCAAAATTTCTCAAGTAACCTAAGATATCTTGAGCCTTTTGCATTTATATAACGGGTGTGGTAGTTTCAGTAACTCTCAGGGGAGGAAAACGTTGATTTGCTAAAATTTTGGTAAACACTTGCTCCCTTCAAAATCTTGTGCCTAATTTTGTCTCAATTCAGTACTGAAGAAAAATTGGTCCTCCCATATCTCAAAAGAGTGTTGAATTGATACAATAGGTATTGTTTGTAAACCTTTTTATTAATCAGATTGTCTTAGAAGCATTTAAATTTCAGAGGTTGTATCTTTTTACTCATTACATTCGTTGACAAGCTAAGTATTGCTAGTCGAAGCATTGTGTTGTGTACCTAGTTTTGATGACAACAAACAGTGTTCTTATCTTCGTAAATTGTCAATGATTGCAGATTTACAAAATGATGCAAGAAGTTACGTTGAAAAGCTTTATATATGATCGCTCATGAAGATGCTTGGATCCTCACAAGACATGAAAACTATGTAATGTAGTTAAGTATATTTGTTAGTACTTATGTACTATCACTAGTACAGAAATACTTATACTACGACGGTTAAAACCACATACTACGATGGTTCCATGTCTAGGCAAAACCGTCGCATATGTGGGCACCGTAGAAAATGGTGGAAACTACGACGGTTTTAAAACCGTAGTAGAAACGAGTTTACTACGACGGTTATTAGTTGGCAACCGTAGTAGAAACAAGTTTACTACGACGGTTTATACGTTCCAACCGTAGTAGTAACTCAGTTTCTACAACGGTTCAATATTTATAACCGTAGTAGTGCTTTTTTTTTTTCTTTTTTTTTTTTTTTTTTTTTTGTGTAAACATGGGAACGCCAACATTCTCCTGTATTATCCAACCACACTTTGTCTTGCTATATATACACATTCTCCCTGCTGTCACAATCCAACAAACCAATGCATCCAATATCATTTAAATCTCCATTCATAAATAAGAAGTATATCATACATGATTCCAAAAACCAAAATATATATTATGCGGATAGCAAATTCAAACATATTAGCTCCTAACGTACGTACTCTTAATAGTTTCCTAAAATAAGTTCACCAACAAAATGGCCTCATACTACAATCATTAATTGTTTTTCGACGTTCACCAACTCTTTGCTCATGAAATACGTGGCCATTAGATCTCGAACATTATCCAAATCGTGTTTGGCATATGGTTTTGAGGCCCCCTTGAAATGCTACAATAGTGTCAGTCAAAGAAAAGAAAATAGCTTATATTTGCGTATTATAAGCAACACGTTAACAAAGAATGTACAAAATTACAAAGTATTAATTACCTCAACAAGGTCGATATCATGCTTTTTCAAGTATAAGATGTCTCTCATATAGGCCATAGCATAATAACCACACAACTTATTACCCACTTGCTTATGATACTACAAATAGTTAAAAGTAACAAAGTTAATTATTAAAGTGAAGAAAAATTATACAACAAAAGAGAAAAAGCAAAAATATGATCTTACATGTATCTCCTTCCATTCGAGTTCCTTATGTTGGTGAGGCGGGATTCCTAAACTCATTTGATAGGTTGACATAGCCCTATAGAATAGATACGACAAATATCTCAAAATAAGTTGTTGCCAAAGCTTGTTTGAATTTATTTTTCTCATATGTTAGAGTTATCTGAATACTTACTTTCCAAGTAATAATTTAAAATCCTTGCGGGGTGGCTGCCATAGCGAATCCAACAAATATGCAATATTCTGCTTCGGTTTAATCACACATAACATCCAATGTGTGCTGCAAATAAATTAAGTTTAGCAACCAAAGAACCAACAAGAATATGCCAATTAACTAATAACATATTTTGGGAGTGCCTCTATCGAAATGGAGCTGCTAAAGTTTGTTTGTTTGAAACTTTGAATACCTGCTGATGCACACACACACAGCTGTTGCACGTAGCACACCTGCAGCTGCTGGTGCAGCACGTAGCACAGCTGCTGGTGCCGCACGCAGCACAGCTGCTGCACCCAGGCAGCTGCTTCTGCACAGCTGCTGATGGCTGGTGCTGCACTGCTTCTGGTCCTATTAGCTTTCAATTATTAGCTTCTGCACAGCTGCTAGTGGCTGGTGGCTGGTGCTGCGCTGCTTCTGGTGCTATTAGCTTTCAATTAATTTAATAGAACTGTCAAATAAAGAGTGTAATTTTGATTAGAAGTTCATTAAACAATTACTAGCCCTAATCCGATCCCCTGAAACACTATTCCCAAAATTGGGTCACTTTCGATCAAGCACAACACATATGTGGGAAAAAAAACGACCAATGAACAAATTTATAGAAAGATTCAGTTCAGGAGAAAATTTACCTTGCTCCAATAGCCCAGAATTTGAACTCAAAGATCGCCTCAAGTTCACCCTTCAATTGCCCAGAACTTCAACTCAATATTCGCCCAGAATTTCGACTCCAATTGCTCAGAATTACACCTCCAATCGCCAAGAATTTCACCTCAAAACCGCCCAGAATTTCTTGAGTTTTCGGAGAGGAGATTTCTTAAGTTTTTGGAGAGGAGATGAACAAATTGTGAGAGATCGCTTATAATTGCATAGAGCAGAAAACCTAGTTGGGTTTTGTTTCACAAAAAAAAACCTTCTTCGCACAGGTTTTGGAAACGGAGAAGGAGAAGGAGACGGTGGCGCGGGACCCGGGTTTAGAAGAAGCTAGGCGAGATTTGGAGAGTCTTTTATATTTTGGATGTTTTCGAGGTTACACAGAATTTCCGAGCAATAATAAAATTAATACGAGAGTGTCAGAATAAACTACTACGGAATCTGAGTATCCGTAGTAGTTTGTATAAACTACTACGGTTTTTCAATGAACCGTAGTAGTTTATGTCGTTTCCCAATTAAGTATTTACGAGAGTGCCACCGCGTATCATACTACTATGGTTTTAGCACAACCGCGGTAGTAATACTACTATGGTTTTAGGACAACCGCGGTAGTAAAGGCGTCGTAGCTTTCCGTTTCTGTACTAGTGTATGCTTAACTATTTAGTAAGAGTCTAATTGGTCATGACACATGGAACTTGGTTGTGTAGGACATAGGTGCCTTTGTCTAACAGTATAGGGAAATAGCCTTGTGAACCATGTTCTCTGTGACCAACACTGGAGCTTGAGGAACCAAAGGGGAACAACGTCTTGGACCATGTTCCTTCTAACTGTGTATCTGGACGAGCTTTGCAAAAATCATATTTATTATTTCTATGAATATTTGTTGTGTTATCTTTTTGGATCTTCACACAAATATTCTCCGAAGAAATATATAAAATGTTTTGGAAAATTAAATATTGCAAAATCGTATTTTAACAGAAAAGTATTTTACTTTGAAAAGATATTATTTTGGAAAAGTATTTTACTTGTTGGCCAAAAGTAAATTATCGTTTGAAATATTTCTAATTATCTTTTATAGATCATATTCTGATAATTTACTTAATCAGCTAGCTGAGAGTATCTGTTAATTAATTTGGACATTTTATTATCTAGGTTGGTTTAAGGAAATGTCTTTGATCTTTACTTAAACTATATCTTATCTTTTGAAAATTCTATCTTTTATCTTCTCAAAAGATTTAACCTAGATTGACTGAACTCCTACGCCTACCTACATAAGGCCTCTAATATACTCAGTTGTCTCTTAAGCTTTGCGTGCATAGTTGAGTTTAGAATCATTTTGCAAAGCAGTCATATCGTCCAAACCAGTTACGTTTGGTGCTTACATAAGAACAACCTTAAACCTTGTTACCTATCACGGTCAATTTGAGTCTTACTTTAGATTGATCATTGCATAATAGATTTTTTTTGTAGTCTTATTTTGTTTGTTATAGAAGCGTGTTATAGGACAACAATCTGGTGATATGTAATAACTCTAACTTAGTGAGAAGCGTAGAGTTTTTCTTCAAGTCAGCGTGTGGCTTGGTAGGTATTGCAGCATACTAGTGATGGTGTGTTGTGTGGTTAGGGTACTTTGATGTATTCTGTTTTGACTCTAGTAATAAGAGAATTAGTGTGACAAAATCCCAAGTAACTCGGTCATGGTTTTTACTCCTATTGAACCTAGGAGGTTTTCCACGTTGAAAAAGGCTTGTGTTATTTACATTCTGCTTTTTGCATTCTGTTTACTCTGCTGCATAGGAACAACGTTCACAACGATGTTCACGAAGTTGTTCTCTTCACATCTCATAAGTCTTAAAGAGTTTAGTTTTGCGAAAAGTAGGCGTTACTCTATTCAATCCCCCCCCCCTCTAGAGTTACTTAGTGCACCTTTCAGGCTTTCACATTGCTTGGGCATTGCCAACATAGGTTCGTTGGCATGTACTTGGGCTTTTTTTTTTTTTTTTTTTTTTTTTTTTTTTTTTTTATAATCGGCAAGTACTTAGGTTTAGTCCACCATTTTCCGTGGGGCCAAAAATTTCACTAATTTTTAGCTTTAGAAAATAGTGGACTAAAGTAAGATGGCTCACAAAATTTATGGCACTTTTTAATTGTCAATTTGTCGATGGTTGTCGCACTTTAGATCTAGAGTCAAACGAAAATAGGCTCTCTGTGAAACTCTCACAATGGTAAGTGTTAGTAGCCCGGTAGAACATAAGAGGGGAGGGGGAGTGAATTGTGTTCTTAAACTTTTTGCAGAATTCAAACTATTTAGAACACTTGTTGTACATATAGGATTGTTACCAACTTTAAGGAACATTGACTTAAGGAACGTTTACTTAAACAAAGAACAACGTTAGTTAAAGCTAATAAACAAATAGAAGCAATAATGAAAGCACTCACGATTTTACGTGGAAAACTCTTTGAAACTACAAAGGATGAAAAAGCACATCCCGAAGGACTTTCATTGACTTCTTCTTCTCATTAATCAGTAGTACAACTCGATCAAACCGACTCTGGTTCAACCCAACTCACTCGAACCCATTTTACTCTGATTGAAGTCACGAACTCGAACCCAATTACTCTGATTCAAGCCAAACGAACTTAGACCCAATAACTCTGATCTAAGCTTAACTCCTTGGACACTAATCGAAGCTATCAGTAACTCTAAGGAATATTGTTTACCTCTCAACCTCTCAAAAGCGCAAGGTACAATTTAATTTCAAAAGCATTTTTAGAAGTTGTTAATATGATCCTTTAATTACTTAGGCAAATTTTAGTGTTCTCTCAAAAATATTTCTCTATGAAAATATGAACACTTAGGGGTTATAAAATCGCGAACTTGAAATGATATAACTCCCCTTTATATAGCAGGAAAATAGGTTCTCCGAATTATAAAACAGAAATTCGGATTTTTAATTTACCTAAAAATAATATCTTTGTAAATAATACTTTTTTGAGCTCAAAGATATCAAAATAAATATCCCAATATATATATCAAATAGGTAGGATTTTCAACACAATATTGACCAAATATTATATTTTCTTTTTTTTTTTTGATAGAAAGACCGCTCGTCGGTCAATTTTGATTAGAAAGAATATCCTCCTCCAAGAGAGAAGTCACATGTTCCGGAAAAGACGTGTCCTAGAACCTCCAGCCTACTTTCCAAGGTTGCACATGCGCAAACTCATGGACTACTCTATTATCACTCCTACGAATAAAAGACCACTCCACGCTAGTAAAACATGACACAGAATCTAAAACATCATCAATAATTAAACCTAAGCAACTACGATTACTACGACGAGACTTTAAAGCATTAAAAAGAGAGAGACTATCCGTCTCCACAATAACCTGACCGAAGTCATTCATGTCTGCCAAGTGTAGTCCAAGAACAACAGCCTTTGCTTCCGCAATCTCCACTGACCAGTCTTCAATAAAATTAATCGTTGCACCCACAATAGGAATACCCAAGTTATCTCTGCATACAACACCCACACTAGTACCCCATCCACCAATTTTTCCTGCATCCACATTTATTTTTATTTTTCCCCGCGGTGGCGGAGCCCAAGTAGCGTTGAAGGTCTGCTTGCTACCTCCACGAGACTTAGCACTGGCACCCATCTCTTGTAGCAATTTATCAACCCGAGTTACAGCTTCTTCTGGCGTCATTAGGGAGCCTTCAAAAATTCTTTTGTTCCTCCTCTCCCAAATTTCCCAACAAATCAAACAAAATCTGCAGAAGTCCTCCGTTGACAGCACCTCACTCATCTCCATAACCCAATCTCTACAAGTTCTGAACCGAACCCGCCCAGCTATGGGCAGTCCGCTGCTATCCCACACAAAGGCAGCCATATGACACTCGAGAAGCACGTGAATGCCGTGCTCATCCTCCCTGTTACAGCCACTGCACAGTGAATCCGAACACACTTGCCTCCTTTGAAGACCCACTCCTGTTGGCAGTGCTTCACGACAAGCACGTCACATGAACATCTTCACATTCGGCAACACATCACAACTCCACAAGCGATTCCAAAAAGAATTATTATTACCTGACGTCGAAGCAGGGTCCTCTGCCCCTTGGGCCTGCATTATTCCATGATAGGCACTGCGTACCGTGTACTCACCCCACCTGTCCCAACTCCATGAAGGAGAGTCCTCACGGAGCCGAGAGCTAAGCGGGATAGCTAGCAGCCGTTCAGCTTCAAATGGGAAACAAACACTGCTCACAATATTCACATTCCACGCCCTTTGATTCGAGTCTAGTAGTTCAGCAACTCTCATATTCAATCCATTCTGACCCCGTGGTGAAATCATCTTATGTGACCCTTCCCCTGGCAACCATGGGTCAGACCACACCTTCACATTTTGCCCATTTCCTATACGCCAACATAACCCTTTTCGTAGCACCCACTTCGCTTCCCAGATACCTTTCCAAGTATAGCTCACATTATTTCCCAACGGAGCCTCCATGAAGTTACCATTCGGAAAATAATGAGCACGAAGAACCGCACCCAGTAAGCCTCCATCACCAGTCAGAAGTCGCCAATATTGCTTTCCCAATAATGCCCAATTAAACAACTTCAAATCGCGAAAACCTAGGCCTCCATCTTTTTTTGACTTACACAATTTTTCCCATGCCACCCAGTGTATCTTCCGTTCATCTTTTTTCTGTCCCCAAAAGAACTGAGAAATCATTGAACGAACTTCATTGCAGAAGATTGCTGGCAATTTGAAAACAGACATCGCATAGGTAGGGATAGATTGGGCCACCGCCTTTATCATAACCTCCCTACCAGCTCTAGATAGCAACATTCCCTTCCAGCCTTTAAGCTTTTTCCATAATCTCTCCTTCATCGGACCATAAATAGGTTTCTTCGAACTTCCTACCATAGTAGGGAGCCCAAGGTACCTATCGTGTCGTTCGATCTCAACAACACCTAGCACTTCTAGCACATCAGCTTTAATCACATCACTGACACCTTTACTGAACCAAGCGTTCGATTTCTCATAGCTAACTTTTTGCCCCGACGCTTTCTCATAGGTTTCAAGCATGTCCCTCATACATCGAGCTGTAAAGGCATTAGCTCGAGCAAACAACAAACTGTCATCTGCAAAAAATAAGTGAGTAATAGACGGGGCCCCCGTACACACACGGACACCCTGTAAAGTACCCTCCTCCTCAGCAACTCGAATTAGGCCTGAGAGAGCCTCCGCACACAAAATAAACAGATATGGAGATATTAAATCTCCCTGCCTCAATCCCCTTTGCGGAATAAAAGTCTCTGTAGGTTGCCCATTGATCAACACAGAAAAAGAAACAGATTTTACGCAGCACATAACCCTGTCAACCCACACCTCATCAAAACCCATTTTCAATAACACTCGCTCCAGGAACTCCCATTCAACTCTATCATATGCCTTTGCCATATCTAGCTTAAGAGCGACAAAACCATTACTTGACGAAAAATTCTTCAAGTAGTGAAAAGTCTCAAAAGCTAACAAAATATTATCTGTGATCAGTCTTCCCGGCGTAAAAGCACTCTGGTTAGTTGACAATCTGGGACAAGAATTTCTTAAGCCTATTTGCAAGAACCTTAGAGATTAGTTTGTACATGACATTACACAAACTAATTGGTCTAAAGTCTGTTATTTTCTCAGGCTTCTTCTTTTTTGGAATAAGGACAATATTAGTATGATTCAAGTCACCTCGCATATCCCCTCCATTCAAAAAATCCAGCACCAAAGACGACACACTATTTCCCACTATATTCCAATAATTCTGAAAAAATAATGAACACATACCATCTGGACCCGGTACTTTCAAAGGATGCATTTGTTCCAACGCTTCTTGAACCTCCGCTATCGAATAAGCCTTCCTCAGTTCCTCATTCCTTACCGGGGTCACTCTAGCTTGTACCCCACGTAACGCATCATCAATATTCACGGATCTGCATGACGAGAAAAGAGAGCCAAAGTAATCTCTCGCCACAGTACTCACAGCTGCATCACCAGAAAATAATTCTCCATTGTCACCTTTCAACTCTCTGATCGTATTACGCTCCCTTCGCCCCGTAGCTCTTTTATGAAAAAGCCTGGTATTACGATCCCCCGCGAAGAGCCACAGAACTCGAGACCTTTGCCTCCAAAACAATTCTTCCTCCTTCACAAGGGCATCAATATCCTGTAAAATCTGCCTGCGCTCTGACAATTGTTGTTCATTTAAGCGACCCCCATTTAATCTTTTGAGCCGCTTCCTCTTTTTCCTCAACTCACGAAATAATTTTCCATAAACACCTGAGCTCCATTCCTCTAATTCAGCCGCACACAGAGCTATCTTCTCCTGTGCAGTAGGTCCCCCACCAACCCAAGCTTGTTCAATTATCTCTGCACATTGAGTATTTTCCGTCCACAGCTGTTCAAAACAAAAAACACGTCGCCCCTTACTTCGATCATCATCACCATTCAAACGGAGCTTAATAGGAGCATGATCACTCCATTCTCTGTCCAAGTGCACCACCTTTGCGTGGGGAAACAAGTCCAGCCACGTATCCAACGCCAAGGCTCTATCGAGTCTCTGCGTGTTCTCATCACCCCCACGCCCATTATCATAAGTAAACTCATCACCAATAAAACGTACCTCTCTAAAACCACAACGATCTACTACTACTCTGAAATTACGCATTTGCCATTCTGCTCTCTCACCTCTACCAGCCATCTCATTACTAAACAAAATCTCATTGAAATCCCCCATACAAACCCAAGGGGCATTCCTCTCACTAGCTAGCAAGTCCAGAAGAGACCACGAGAGATGTCTATTCTGAACCTCTGGCCAGCCATAAAAGCCTGTAAACCGCCAATCATTAGTGCCAAAACCTCCTTCCACCATAACATCAATATGGTGCAAGGACATAGAGAGAAGCGACACCACACACTCTCGCTTCCAAAGTAATGCAAGACCTCCAGCACGTCCCGCACTATCAACAAACAAACCCTCATAACCATGCAGTTTATCCCGAACAAGAGCCATTTCACGTCCACTCAATTTCGTTTCGTAAAGAAATAAAATAGACGGGGCCTCTCTCCGGACTAGGTCCCGGAGTCTAGCAACTGCCCGGAGGTTGGCCAGCCCCCGACAGTTGTGGTATAAAATACTCATTGCGTCTGGCGGGCCCGGTCATCTCCGGACTCCGCCTTACTCGCCAGTAAAGAATTTGGACACATGTAAACTTTCGTCGACACCGTACCACCATCCTCATCAATCATTATAGCTTCTAGGCTACCCCCTCTACCCCGCTTCCCCATACTCATACTCTCACCATGCAGGCTGTCCTGTAATTCCACCCCACCGCCTTTAAACTCCCGAGCTTTCTTTATCCACTTCCTACTTCCACTACCCTTCACACTGTATGACCCAGCCTGAAACACCCCTTTTATTCCTCCTTGACTTTGTTCCTCACTAGCATTATCAGCCAAAGACAAACTATCAATCTGGGACAAAGCTCCACCAACCTCTCCTAGCACCTTAGTACTCACGTCCCTCTCTACCTCATGTGTTTCCCGTTGTGTTTCCCCATCCGTGCCAAAAGTGGCACGGATTCCCTCTCTCTCACCACTCTCCCCAGCTTGAACCCCCACCTCTTCCCTGCCTCTCTCATCCTCACTCTTACTTTCTGTTACTTCCTCGCGACCACCCGACCTTCCCCCTAGGACTGGCGCCGTCAGATTCTCGTTCGAAGTAGTACCACTAGCACCAAACTTCAAAGCTTTTCTGCATGTTTGTAACACTGGGGTTTGCAATTCTTCAAAAATCTTTTTCTCCCTCTTTCTCTGCCACCGTGATTCTACGACCGACCTTATTCGGGGTCGCACGTAGCCAACTACCATATTGTAGCCCAAGTGCCTTTATCTCCTCATCCCCATATGTCTCACATTCCTTGTCAAGGTGCCCAATTAGTCCACAAGCATAACAATAATTGGGGAGATACCTGTATTTGAACGACACCCAGACCTCCCCAATATCGTCAAAGACCATCTTCATACCCCTCGTTAATGGCTTTTTGATGTTCACCGTTGCCCTAATGTTCATAGCTTTTTCCCAACCAAAATCCACAGAGGGATCATATTCGATGAAACCCCCGATTCTATCACCGATCAACTTGGCCGTGTCTCTATCACGCGGCCCAAAAGGAACTCCCCTCGCTGTCACCCAGAATTTCGTCTTCTCAAACACTAGATCCTCTGGTTTATCTGTTCCTTTTACTTCCTGTAACGCTAGTAGATGCCCATCAAAAGTCCAAGGCTCATTATCAAGCACATGCTGGCGATCTGCTTCATTCACAAACTGGAAAATAAAGGTCTTTGCATCTAAATCTTTAATCACAAGACCTTTTCGAGTTTTCCAGATTTTGTCCATGGTTTCTTTAAAAGCCCTAATATTAAAAGGCTTTTGAGTCATCAATTGCCCTGCAAGACTTAGCGTAATTCGTCGATCCACCACCGCCGCCTTCTTCCCCGTCGCCACCACAGCAGTCTCCTCCTCCTCCGTTAACCTTAACTTTCTCCAGTCCATCTCACTCAACTCAGCCGCCATAGCCAAAACACAACAAAATCCCCCAAATCAGAACCGTCACCAAAAGAAGGAAGCCTATTTCAACCTCGCCAATTGAATAGCGTTAAAATCCTCACCAAAGAGGTCCAAATCTGTCACATGCAGTTAACACTCTCACAACCTACGGTTTCGACTCTGTTTTCTCTTGGGAGAGACGCGAGAGAAAAGTTTTTTTTGTTTGTTAAATATTATATTTTCTAATAAGATAATATTTTACCAAATAATAGACAAATTTCCACTCAGAAAATATTTAATATTTTCGGTCACTATATAGTATATAATAAAATTAAAATATATTTTAAAAATAAAATCCTCCCATATGTAAGAGATATCTTTTCCATATGAAAGATCAATATAATCTCAAGTAAGAATACTATCTAGTAATAATATTCTACTTTTACCAAAATAATAATCTTTTAGGAAATACTGAATGTATGTGTAAATAGTAAACTGTAGTCTCCCAATATGTAACGTCTCACCTAAGGAATACGCCATAGTCACGTTTCTCAATATAAGAATGTTTCTCTCAAATCGTTTATTTAGTTTGCCCAACTAATTAAGTAATCAAATTAACTTTATCTTTAAGAACTTTGAACAAATGAGCACCAAAAAATATAACCATTAAATTGTTGAGCTTCATAAGTCTTTAAACTTGATTGTCATCTCCATTGTTGTATAGCAACTTCATGATTCAACCTATTATCAATATGAACTAATCTACAAGCTTGCATAAACACATTAGTAACTTCAATATATTAAATGGATAGTTCAACTAATATGTATTATATTTCATTTAACTTAATTTAGTTTGTCGTCATCAAAACAATCATATTTCAACAGTAAGGCTGCATACAATGGACCCCCTATTATCCTGGAGCCTCTTTAAAGACATTGGGATAATGTTAATGTTGACATGTACTTAGTCTTAGGAGTAACTAGTAAGCTTTGTACATGTTTTGACCTGTGACTATGAGAAGTAGTAGTCATTACATCTTACGAAAAGTAGGTCTAACATTCAAGAAATTCGCATAGCTTTCGCAAGGACTAATACCGTCCACCTAAATACAGTTCAATCTCATATTTTCTAACTTCTTCAAAGATAAATAATAATGTACAAATCTTAGGAATGGATGCACTATATACAGCAGTTTGGCAAGTAATGAGAGCTGATGCCTAATGTATTCTTTGGGATGGAAAGTTTTCTTTGTATCCGATAGATATTATTCCCTCCGTCCTACAATATAAGTCGTTCTTAAAAATTGATTTTTTTCCATATTGTAAGTCATTTTAGAGTTCCAACAAGCATTTATTATTGTTTGCCTATTCTACCTACTTTCACATTACCTCATTAATTACTCACTTTTTGGCTAAATACAAAGTCAAGGGGTAAACTAGTCAAGTTTAATTATTTTTGATAGAATTGAGACTATTTAATAACTTTCTTAATTCGTGTGAAAAAACCTTAAACGACTTATATTGTGAGACGGAGGGAGTACTAATTAAGCTGGGGGAATAGGATTGATGGGAATAGCATTTATACATGATTCATCAATGTTTGATATGGTTAAGCAGCTAGGAGGCACGGAAATTTTCTTTGTTTCCTCTAACAGAAAGTTCTTTAATGATGTTTTAATGAAATATAATTACCAACCCTTAACTTTATTCATGACCAGTTGTCTTAATTTTGGGTTGGAACCTCACTTGACGGACTATGATACACTTACACTAAGTGTATATGGGCAGAGATACACAAATAATCTCAGCCATTCACATGTCTATAATTAAGAATTTTTTTTCAACTTGTGGAGGGAAAATAAAAGGGCCAATGGAGGAAAAAAAAAATTACCAGGTTTGGAGCTGAAAAAAATACCATAAAAGGAAATGTGAATGACCCAAAAAAGCATGAGAGAGAAAACAGAAACAAAATAAAAAAACAAGTTCCATTATTTTCGGTCATCTTCCAACTTCTTCGGTTACTTTCCATCGACCTCCATTAAAAAAAAGAGGAGTCTATTTATTATCGACTTATAATTATTTTTATACGGTAATTCTTTCCCACCCATATATTTTCGGCAAAGCTTTACACCATTTTTTCGATTATTTTTCCGGCGAATAGCGAAGTCTGTTCCTGGTAAATACGAGATTACTTCGTGTATATCGAAAAGTTATCTTCGTTTTTATCGAAAAGTTATTTTTCGTATGACGACAATCAAAGTAGGTGATTAGTGTATATATTGGTAGCAAAACAATTTTCATTTGTAAACTTTTAAGTGTTTTGTTGGTAGCAAAATTATCTGTCAAAACATTGGTAGCAAATTTAGTTTGTACTTGTATTTACATTAGTGAAGTCCTTAGTAGCAAAATGTATCCCTGATTACAAAATTAGTTAGTACTTGGATTTTACGTTAGTGAAAAATTTGGTAGCAAAATTACATCCCTTCCAAATTAATACTTTACCGCAATCTCGCCGGAAAAAATGGCGTAACCTAGAACAAAAAAAAGATTTCTCAGTTCTATCTCGACAGATTGAAACATGAAAATATTTGGGTGTCTAAATCAACTAGAAATTCTATATTTCACTAATTTTAGAAATTTCTAATATGAAAATATTTGGGTGTCTAAATCAACTAGAAATTCTATATTTCACTAATTTTGAAAATTTTTAATTTTCGCTGGAAAATAAGTTTGACGTTTTAATTTTATCGGAAAAAACAATTGTTTAAAGGAGTAACGCCGGTTGGGGAGAGAGGGGCGGATGAGACAGTGAGGCTTCTTGAGTGCCACTGCAAGGTTACCGGAAAATTGTAAGGGGAGGGGAAGAGTCATTTTTATTCAATTAGAAACTAATATCTAAAATAAATATTAATTATAATTTATTAGTATTAAATGGAATATGATCCTCTCCATTTACCCAAGTAAATGAAGGGTTCCTTTTACTAAATGGACGGTCAGATTTGTTTCTTGCAAGTTATTTGCTTATATTAAAAAATACAGAGAAACAAATCTAGTCTTCCATTCACTTGTTTGCCTTTTCATTTGAATTTGAAATCCAAAATTTCAAAATCAGTTTGAAATTTCATTTGAAAAAAATTGTCACCCACATTTAATGAGATTCACCCAATATTCAAGTAGATTGCCAAATGTAAGGCTCATATGCTTTGTGTATATCTGGTTACATACACTTAGTGTACATGTAGCATTTTTCTCACTTGACTTATATGTGTAGCAATTGTTTTGCAAATTACTTTTTTAAGGAAGAATGTACGTTTGGATTCTATTTATTTTCATTTTTGGAAGTAGGATATTTCCATTATTAATGTAATATATAAAAGCTTGTTTGTGAAATGCCAACATTGTGTAACACAAAATTCTATTTGATTTATTTGATTTGATTTGAATTTTTTTTTTTTTTGGAAAAATGGTAAGATATTCCATTCACCTAAAGGTATGTCAGAATAGCATTCACAAAGTATATCTAGGGAGAATACCAGTGTAGCATCCCAACTAGACTATTTACAAACTAAGTATACACCAAACCAAAAAGAGTAGACACCACCTAGCTACTGCCTAGCAGCCTACTAGTTATATCCTGCAACGACATTGAATCAGAAGTATACATTTACATCCTAACACACACAATTTACTTTACACTTTGAACCAGATCCTCAATAGTTCTAGCACTACTACTGAAGAATTTTGTATTGCGTTCCTGCCACACCTCATAAATAGTGGCCAATAAAGCACATCTTCTGCTCTTTTTCTCCCACTGTTTGTCTCTATTTTGGAACCATCGAAGCTCATGGTTCAAGCTTCTACTTCTTCGTTGCATTCCCATCCAGTCAAGTATTCTGTGCCAAATACTAGCCCTAAAAGGGTACTGGAATACAGATGGTTACAGGATTCAGCTGCAGCTTTGCATTGGACACATCTGCTAGTCAGAGCCACCCTCCTTCTGCTGATGTTATCCAGGGTAGCCAAAGAGTTGTGTATAGCCATACAAGCAGTAACCCTGTGTTTAGGTACTGAAGCCTGATCCCAGATTGTCCTATACCAGATTCTAGGAGTCCCTTCTCCCTTAAAGAAGTCATAGGCTCTAGAAACAATGAATTTACCATTGACATACCACTTTTCAATCAAGAGTTGAGCCTGCATACAACCACCAACACACTGCACAAAGTCATCCCTCAAGCCTAACAATCTCTTCCATGCCCATGAATCAACACCTCTAGCATGAACCTCCTATATAGACTGCTGCTTCAGGTAGTATTTATTAGCTAAGCTAACCAAACTAAATCTTGTTGTGTATGCAGTTTATGTATCCACTTAAGGGTAAGAGCTTTATTCCATCCCAACACCTCCTTAATACCAAAGCCACCTTCTTTTCATTTCATACACATTTTTTCCCAACTCATAAACACCATTCTATTTTTCTCACTAGTATTCCCCTAGAAGAATTTTCTGTACAACTTTCAATTGTTCTCAAAACCTCCTAAGGCAACAAAAATTTGGAACCCTAGGAATTCTGAATTCCAAAAATCATAGAGTTTATCATCTGGATTTTTCCATCATAAGACAACAACTGCTCCCCCCGCAAGTGTTGTACTTTCTTTTGTGATACTGTCAACCAGAGAATGGCACATGGCACCGGTGACTCTTGAGGAACTTAAAGGCATGCCAAGGTATCTAACAGGGAGGGTGCCCTCCTTGAAGCTAGTAGCCCCAAGGATTTGCCTCTTGACTCTAGCCCTTACACCACCAAAGTATATATTAGTTTTGTGGGGATTAACAACCAAACCCGATCTGTCAGAAAATAGTTCCTGGCACCTCCCATCAGCATAATTAGAACTGACTTTAAGTCTCCACGAGTAAAAAGGAGTAAATCATCTGCAAAAGCCAGATGATTAATACCAATCTTGGCACACTTTTGATGACCAACAAATCTCTTCTCCTCTCCAGCTTTCCTGAGCATCCTAGAAAGCATCTCCATGCAAATCACAAATAAGAAGGGTGATAAGGGATCACCTTGTCCCAACCCTCTCTTGCCATCAAAAAATCCCATTGGAGATTCATTAACATAGATGGAGAATCTAGCAGTGGTAATACATGTGAGTAACCACTGAATAAACACCTCAGGGAAGCAAAGGTGTCTTAAAGTGTGCTCAAGGAACTTCCAGTTTAAAGTATCGTATGCTTTCCTGATATCAATCTTCATAATAGCTCGTGGAGAGACATTTTTCCTTCCATGATGCTTAGCCAACTCATGGCTAAGCATCACCTTATCAAACAAGGAATGACCTCTGACAAATGCAGCTTACTCTTTGCCAATAATCTCAGCCATGCACTCTTGCAGCATGTTTGCAATAAGCTTAGTAATAGCTTTATAAATCACATTGCAGCACACAATAAGCCTGAACTGAGTTACATCTTCAGGAACTTCCAGCTTCGGGACAACATTAATTAATGTAGAGTTGATCTCTCTAAGGATTTTGCCAGTTAGAAAAAAAATCTCTAATATAGCATCACCCACCTCAGTTCCCACAGTAGACCATGTAGCCTTAAAGAACCCAAAAGTAAAGCCATCTGGACCCAAACTTTTGTCATCATGAATAGAGAATAAAGCCTCCATTATCTCTCTATCAGTAATAGGCTTGACCAAATCAACCTTGTGAACCTAAGAGAGGGTAGGACCAGCACCAAACAACTGTGAATCAAACTCACCAACAGGCACATGAGTCCCAATAAGTCCTTTGAAAAAACCAACAAAAGCATGAATAACTGATTGAGCATCAGTGCACAGCTTCCCATCTTGATCCTTGATACTCCCCACTCTGCCCCTAGTTTTATTCTTAGCAACTCTAGCTTGAAAAAACTTGCAATTTTCATCAAATTTTTGAATATGCAACATCTTAACTCTTTGGTAAAAGGAGCTTAATTCAGCTTTTTTTAAGCTTAAGATACCCAATCTTCAACTCCTTATGCTGCTGAATAAGTTGTTGGTTCAGAGATCTCTCTGTAGTTGTTGTTGCACACTAGCCGATTCAGACTGCTTTCTTTGTAGTCTTTGAGTGATATTGGAGTATTCACTCTTATTCATGAGTTTCAACTTTTTTTTTCAAATGTTTCAAATAAGAGGTTAACTGAAACACCTTACAACCACTCACTGGGATTTGCCAAATTTCAGAGGTTAACCTCATGAAATTAACATTGGAGCACCAACAAGTTAGAAACCTAAAAGGTTTGGGCTCAAGGATAATGTTTTCTTCAATACTAACAGACCCGGAAGAGTGGTTAGAAATACCTGGCACCATAAATTCCACAAAAGCATTCATATTCGACATCTAGTGCCCATTAGCTAGCACTCTGTCAAGCTTGAACAGAACCCTGTCATCACCATGTTGGTTATTACACCAAGTAAACAAAGCTCCAATTGCTGGCAGATCAGACAACCCTACATCTCTCACACAGCTCTTAAAGTCTTCCATGGCTTGAATGTCAGGAGCTGCACAACTAATTCTCTCAGTCGGTGACAAGACAACATTAAAATCCCCCATATACATCCAGGGTTCTGTAATTCCCCCTACAAAATTCTGAAGCTCCTGCTAAAGGGATCTTTCGCCCCCATATCATTAAAAGCATAGATAAAGGTGACCAAGAAACTCAATTGACTTCTCCTACAACTGATCCTGCAATAATCTGACTGAGCAGAGCACTGAATCACATCAACCTTTATTCACATTAAACTTGTTCCAAATCAACAAATTGCGCCCATTGTAGTGCCAATCATATGTGCAAACCACTTCATATTTTTTAAAATACTTTTTCTGTATTTTTTGTGATTTTTTCTCCTTAATTCTAGTCTCCAACAAACCACACACATCCACCTTATTATTCTTTAAGAAGTTCCCCATTTCTTGAAGTTTCTTAGGCTCATTAATGCCCATGACATTTCATGCCGTGACTATCATTCAAATGAGGGATTAGTCCCCATCTCACATCCACCAGGATCAGTCTCAGGTACCTCTTCCACCACTGTGATATTGCCCTGCTTATCCACAAGATACCCCGCTTTTTTTGACAAAACCCCAAAGCTATTTTCATTAGTCCCAGGCAACTGAACTTCCTTAGTCACTATGTGCCCCCTGCCACTTTTCTTCCTTGCTACAGCTGATCCTGTGGTGTGTTGGCTGGAAGCTGGTCTTCCTAACTAACATACCAAGGTTCGAAGCTTGGTATGATGATGATGATTTTGATAAATATCATTGTACATATAACACACTTTCCACCTTGTATGAAGGATTGAAGGGATACCACATTATCCTCTGGAAAAAGACTAAATCAAGAGGGTGAATGGTAACTGGTAAAGACCCATTCATCCTTAATCAAGGTCAAGGTTTGAATCTCATCTTGTTTCTGGAGCAGCTTTAGATCCGTTGGCCAACTGTCCCACTTGGGCCACTGAGGTGCCTACAAACCAACGCGGAGAAATAGTCATTATTGTGATCAACCGTAAATATCCGTGATGTGAACAAAAAAAATAGAAAAATGTGCAAATAGACTAGAACGTACAATTACACCCACACAACACTCCTAGCTAAGTTGGGTTCCGAAACAGCATGTTTTATTTGCAAATAAAAAATACAGTAGGTTTTGTTATAATTAAATAGAATAAGTAGGTTTTTAAATTGAGACAAGCTTAGTGACCGTTTTTTAAAATCAGCGACCAAAGTCGGTCGCTAATCAGCGACCAATATACAAAGCAACGATAGATTCGGTCGCTAATTAGCGCCCGCTACATATTGGACGCTACTTGTTGCATCTGCGACCAGGACAACAACCAACCCTAAATTGGATGCTAATGTCTGAAGCGTAGGTTTTAGCGTCAGTACAATCTGACGCTAATTAAATTAGTGTCCAGGGTTTTGCCGTCTGTTGTTTTTGGGCGCTAAGCTGGTGTAGCGATCGATTTTGTCGGTCACTGAAACACGATTTACTTGTAGTGTCCGAAATCATATACACCAAACTAACGTAGAGCCAAAAAAAATAAATTAACCTAAGAAGTCCCCTACTATCAAATCACATGATCCCTTTCAAGCTCCATTCCACCACATACACATCTTCACAAGATTCACATCTTGAAAGACCTTGATGGTTGTTTCAAGCCAGTTGTAAGCTACTGGTGTGTGATTCCCGGAACTTAGTCATGCAAGATAGGAGAATGCCAATTGTACCATCACCTCTTTTGTCCCTTCCAAACCATTGGTAAGGCGTGTTATCCTTTAAATGAGGCTAGTTGTGCATCCCCTGATCAAAGTGAGAAGACATCAGACCTCCCAATTGCTTGAGAAGCTCCTTGTTTGGATTATTGTTTGCATCCCCTGATCAAAGTGACTAAGCCAGTTCTAATTATTGTTTGAGTGTTGCAAATTGCGAGAAATTAAAATGTGAATGCATTGATAAAATATTGGGTTAGTTTTGATGTGTTTTTTTTTGGTTTCTATTATTATTCTAAATAATTTTTGAACAAAAGAAAATTATTGTTCTAGTTGTTGATATTGGTTGGTATTAGTATTATTATTATTGATTTTGTTTTTGTTTTTGTGATTGTTATCATTATTGTTCTACTGGTAGTTGTTTAAGTAGTGATAGATTATATAATTACCTTGGTATACTTGAAGCCTTATTTTTATCATTAGAAGTGATGATTAATTAAAGAAAAGAAAATTATCAAAAAAATTGGACAAATTATGACGAGATAACTAAATAACATAATAAACGATAGAGTTATAATTGCGGTGATGTTGGTGTTGGACCTTGGACCGGTTATAATGGTCGGAATGTCATGTTGGGCTTGGTTGTTGTGGTTTTCTAATTTTATTTTTTTGAGTGAAAGTTATTATTATTATTTTCAATATTACTATTAATTTAATTATTTTTTTGGATTAAAAGCTATTGTTATTATTAATGTTATTATTGTAGTGGTTTTTTAAGTAGTCATAGATTCTACTAATTATCTCCGTAAATTGAATGTACATTAATGACCATTGAAAGTAATAATTAATAAAGAAGTACATCTATAACGAATGTTTTTGACAAGTTATGACAATAATTAAAAATATAAAAATATGTTTATACTGGACTTAAGGCGGGAAAGAAGCCCCGTAAGCAGCATTCTGATACCACTTCCACGCAGTATCATGGTACCCGATTATTGGGTCGACACGTGATGGCTTCTCATAGGAGGGCTAGTGCGGTAGAGGGGGACCACCCCGTAGGTGAGACGCCTTCAGTTGAGAGAGAGTTGGATGACAGTGGTGCGCCGCAACCTCGGGAGGATATGCGGTCACTTCCATTTGGTTTATATCAACCACCTTATAGAGATCGTCGTCCCTTATCGCCGCCCGAGGTAATTGTTGGTGGCGAGTTGTCAGTTCCATTGACACTTCAGACGGAGGGCATGGATGTGACGCTGCCGCTTGGTAAGACTCTGGAACACCCCGAAAATTAAGCCTGCTTATCAACAATATAATATTCCTATTCGCAGTGGGCTAAGCAGAATTAATCTCGATATTACCGCCATGCTTGCCGATTAGACAAACACAAGGCTAAAGTAGTTACAACTCTGAACAAAAACCCAATACACAATACACTAGGTAGTCTATCTATTTACAATTCAAACTTTAGAAGTCAACCAACTATAGTCTTCGTGTACGCCTCTCACGACAGAATAACCAATCAATCTCAAGCTGGACTATCTGCAAAAATGTGGGAATATACAACATTAGCAATGCTGGTAACCCGCACGACTATACAAAGAGGGGAATGCTCATATAACATTTTAATTAACATATTATTATTAATGTTATTGTCGTTACTATATAATATGTATAAGTAGTTTATTGTAACGTGCTTTTAGGTCTTTATAGCGTATACTTCTTCTAGGTCCATTTATATTGGTTCTACTATTTGGTTCTACTATTAGAACCTCACATACCGCATAAGTAATCAAGTAAATCCTATCTCTTAGTCGTCAAACATATTTAGCTAATTCTCATCCCTAGTTACTCAAACTCTTAAAGTATTTGTGCCATTACTCTTGGTCATCGACTCTTAGCCTCAGCTATGTGGTGAGCTAGTGAAATCAAGTATGTATAAATCTAGCTCAATGGCCCCATATCATAATTTTCAATAACAATAGCCCTTTCGGCTCTCGTAAATCACAAGTCCTCTTTCGGGACACAATATCAATATCACAATACTCATAATAACCACATATCGAAAGCACTGTCGCTCACCAACATACCAAGTACTAAGAATACAATAACTTCGAGCCTTAAGTCAATCTTATATCAACTTATCATCACTCCCATATACTCATTCTATTTCAATACCCAATTCGGGTTCATAATAATTATGGCTTTTGATAATTGGCACGGGATAGATTATATAGTTAATTTAAGCTCCGTCTCATAAGTCTAAGCCAAATAACTAGCTCTCATCCCAATCTCTGTAAATAAATATACTCACTACCTTCCCGTATAACCCTCATCTAGACTAACATATAGTTACATATACTTGTATAGATACTAAATAAAATATAATAATAATTTCAGTAACTATACACTTAGCGGTTCATTCATACATATGCACAAGAACATATACACCCAACACCTAAAATAAACCACCAATATTCATAAGATAACATATATCCACCCATACATTTATAGTAGTATTTTAATCACCAAGTTTATATATATAAATTCAGCCAAGAGCAAATATAATCACATATACACATCTAACACTCCAGCTCTAAGTATAGTAATGAAGGTTACCTCTAAATTAATGATCCACATATGTACGCCAAAATCCGTCAACCGAATCAAAGCAAAACGGGGATTTCAAATTCCAAATTGTAACTTGTAGTTTGAATACCCAAAACAGAAATTAAAACCCAAATCAGAATTCTATAATTAAAAGTCCAAATAAAAACCAATAATAAGTTAGGGTTCAGTACAAACCAATACAAGGAGTGAAAGTGGTAGCTAGTGGCTCGGCCATGGTGACGTGATAATGGCAGGAGCAATTCAAACACAAGGAGAGTAAAAGAAAATATAGTGGGTTAGCAAGAATGAACTCAAAACCCACAAAAAATGAAACTATAATTGGGATTAAGAAATTACCCAAGTGATTAGACACCAAGGAGTACAGGAATCATTTGTGATCGAACTTGTGGTCGCCGAAATCCATGGTGTGAAGAACCACCATGGTTCGTACCATATGAGCAAGAGGAGAGAGAAAGTGCAAATTGGAGAGAGAGTGGAAGGGAACTCTCCTTTTCTATATAAACTCAAATACAACTTTAATGTTTTAGATTTACAAGGATTTCAAATATTGTAGAGAATTGAAGATGGGAGGAAGAACACAAGTGTTCTGTTAATGGTGATGATGAAACGTGATGGTGGTAGTGAATGGGGCTTCTAGCAGTAGAAATAAGTAGAAGGGAAAAGAAGGAAATAGTTAGGGACTCCTAACAAAGAAGGAAAATAAAAAGGGAAGAAATGAGTTGTAGTCTTCTTTGAGTGACAAATGGCAAACATGCTAAAACACAAATCATCAAAATCATTTTTTTCTTTTTTTTTTTTTAATTTCGAAAATCAGTAAAAATATCTCCAATAAAATAATCAAATAAATTCCCAAAATAAACCCTTTTTATTTTATAAAATCACTAAATCATTTTCTAAGCACACTTAAGTTTTTGGTTGTTACAGACTTAGCCTAGTATTAGAATTTTCATAGCGATGGTTCGTCTTCTAGGCAGCCCCGACTACCTTCGACATTAGAGGATGCAGCGGAGGAGGAGGATGCAGAGGAGGATGCAGAGGATGATGATGATGATGATGATGATGATGATGAGGAGGAGGAGGAGGAGAAGGAGGAGGAGGAGGAGGTTATCACGATTACTCGTAGACATACTGGGGAGTGGTTAACTACGACACCACAGGGCGGAGGGCCGGTTGTTCCAGACTTGTTGTATGCCTATAGAGGACATGTGGCACGTGCACTTTGGGATGGTAATGATCGTGGCCCCTTGAGATGCCATGGTCGTAGGTTAGGCGATTTTACTCCACGCACAGTTGAGGGGAGGCGTTTGATGGAGAGTTCTAGCCTTGCACACTTGAGTGGTTGCATTTATGAGACATATGATGCCGGCCTCCTTTCAGCTTTTATAGAGAGATGGCATCCAGAGACGAACAGTTTTCACTTGCCTTTTGGAGAGATGACTATTACACTTCATGATGTACACTACCTTCTAAGATTTTCCGTTGATGGTCTTCCCTTGAGCTGGTCGGAGGACCAGAATTTGACCTATATAGATGACTTGGCTCAGATTTTAGGAGTGACAGCTGCTGATGTTACTTGATCCATGGTTAGGGGTGGTGGCAATTTACCTTGTGCGTGGGTGAAATCCTGCGCATAGTCCCCAGATTTGGCAGACGACCTCCGGGTTCGTGCTCTGTTGTTCATACTTGTTTCATCGACCCTCTTTTTGGATAAGAGAAACACGAACACTCAAGGCCGATATGTGTCCTTTTTGAAAGGATCAGTTGATGTGAGTCGTTTTTCATGGAGATCGGCTACTCTAGCGTTACTCTATAGAGAGATGGGTGTAGCGTCACGGGCAGGAGCTTCCCATGTTGCGGGTGCTTGACACTTTTGCAGGTATAATTATTATCGTCATTGTGTTTTATTTTTACGCACTTACATATCTATGCTTACCCGTGTTTGTATATGTTGTTTTAATTACAGTCATGGATTTACGGGTACTTTCCAGCATTTAGTCCATCCTCGCAGCGCTCCCTCCCAGACGACGAGCCATCAACATCTAGGTGGGTCCCACCAATGATTGGGGGTGCGGATTTCCAGAGACGTTTGTTAGCAACGCGTGACAGACTTGATCGTACGACTTGTCATGAGGTAAGTAAAAATTACTTGGATTTACTAATCTATTGTTAATTGATATGCTTATCGAGTATGCTTTGTATAGGTGGTGTGGACCCCTTTTATTCCCGATCCTGCTACGACAGTGCCTGTGACACTCTACCGTGGTAGGTTGAGATGTCTTCAGATTGTGGAGCCCTACATGCCTGATCGCGTGCTGCGACAGTTTGGGTATATATAGGGTGTGCCTTCACCTCCATTGTTGCCATTAGAGGAGTGTCGGGCCGAGAGCAGCAAGAAGTATCACTTGATCCATTTCTTTGATCCACGGTTATGGCTGTCGAGGGAGCAGCAGCGTCTAAATTTGCGACAACCACCTTATAGGAGGGCGATAGCTCTGCCTTCTGATACAGAGACGGGGTATATGGAGTGGTATCGTGCGCGTACACATATGTATGTCATCAATCGAGGACCCGATCCACCACAACCCGCGCCATTGCCTGAGCATGCGGTAAAACATTTACTCGTAAAGAAATAACTGGATTTTATTTAATTTTATCATTTTCATGAACTATCCATTTTCTATTTTGCAGCGTCTTCTACTTATAGGGCGTCTCATGTACTGGCTTTTGCCGGATAGGATGCAGGATTATGATCACAGTGAGTTTGCTACTAACATTGTGGAGACTGCCAGGCTTGTAAAGGATTTCATGCCACTCATGCCTCCTCCACTGCTGCCTCATCGCCTTCGTCCACCGTCTCCTCCTCGACATCATTCGTGTAGTCCAGAATTAGACAATCGTGCACCGCATGAGGATGATACTCATGTACCATGATTTTTACTTTTAGAGGGTAGTACTTTTGTTAATCTTATTTTAAGTATTTAAGTATAGAACGTTTTGAGTTATCGGATTATTGTAATACTTATGATACATTGAACTTTAAATTTGTTTTTTTCTTCCTGACTTCTTAGTGAGATTTAAATTATGAGTATTCTCTATTTTATTATATTTTATGAAAATACGAGTTGCATTTAAATTGAAAACTTAAGGCCATGAGACACAATTTTTCACCAACAAAAGTAAGAAAACTTAATGTAGCGTCATTGAAATATAGATGTAGAAATATTCATTTCGTTCTAAGTTTTTACCAATAAAAACTTGTTTCTATTATTTGTTTTTGTAAAAGGGTGTGCAATGTTGATGGCTAGAGAGATGTATTGTATAGAGGAATCTAAAAGTTAAAATTAAATAAATGATGAAATTTTGTAGAAGGAAATAGAATGAGTGAAATACGAAGAGAGGGATGCGCTACGCTCGAGCGCAACGCGGCTCAAACGCAACGCATGGTCTGCGCTACGCTATAGTGTAGCGTAACTACTACGCTACGCTTAAGCGCAGCGCAGCATTGTGCTGCAGTTATGCGTTGTACTTTTAAATATTTGCCCAATTCAAAACGCATCACCAACAAAAAAACAAATCAATAATAAATAAATTATTACTATAATTATCGCTAATAATAATGTTTAAATATTACATGCTAGTTTAAACGATACAAAACAATAGTCTCCTAAATTATGATAAAGTCCATTTAACCTTGAGGTTGTTGTTCTTGTTCTCGGCGTCTTATATGTAGACGTTGCTTTCGGTCATGGTCTTCAGGTGTTCCGTTCAATTGTTGAAAGTTTCTAAATCTAGGAACAAATATTCCTAAAACTTGGTGCAAAATATCATCGGTGCAAGCGTACCACCAAGGTTCAGACAAGATTGGCAAAGGACTTGTCAGGGAAACAAACAAGGAAATAAAATGTGCTTCACTATTTAATGCGCACACATGGATTTTTGGACCACCGTAATAAAGAATATCTCGTTGGTAAATTGGCGCGTACGTACCTGATCCACTGACATGGTGAACTACGAACAATCTTTGATAGCATGTGGCAACTGCAAGTCCAAACTCTATAGACTCAAACCATAACTCCGGATGACCTCCAGGTTTGCCGTTGAATTGTAGTTTAGTCAAGGCATTATGATACTGTGCGGAACCCAAATCCTCATAGATATGTGCTCCCTCACCTGTCATCTCAAAGTAAAGTTGTTGTTTCACCTGCCACCAATCGTTCTCGTCATTATGCACTATGTAGGCAATGGATCGTCAACCGCAATTCCTATCACGATCGACGTCTTTGTATCTAATGATTTGGTTTTGCATGAATGGTTGAATCTCATGTGCCCATGGAAAGGTAAGTGCCTGTGGATCATGTGCGATTTGCATATGTGACCCTCTTAGCATTGACGTTTTACCTGATGACTTTTTACGCGAAGTGGAAGACTTTGATTTGTTCGATGGAGTCGGAGGATACTCATGTACCGACGGGTTCCTCTTTGTTTTCCTTGGACGACCCTTGTGTTGTTGTGGCATTAAATCCATCCACTTCTTTGTATTTTCACTCGAATAATTAATGTGATGGAGTTGGCAAGCCAATCTATGAACTTCTTCAGGGTCAACTACCGCATGAATCTTTTCCAACTCTTTCTCAAGAATAGCTTTCCACCCCAATTCATCGGCAACAGTAGATTCCGGCATATTCCCTCCATGTTCAGTGTCTGCCAAAAGATATGAATATCTTGAAGCGATATAGCCTTGCCATCACTGAACATTTTTAATATCTCACAAGCACAAGGTAAACCATAACAGCTCCTCATAATCTAGTGACAAATCTTCTCACCATATTCCACCTTCACCACCTCATCGTACTCATCATCAAATCAACTTAATGGCCGTGTGAGCTATGTTACATGGTAATCTGCCGAAAAAGGCAAACTTACAGATTGGAAGATCAAGATGAAGCGACCGCTCCATCTCAAATTTAATCTCTCCTAACTGCAACTCAATAGTCTGATTAATTCGGTGGAATATCAAATCAAAACTCCCACAAGCAGTACGCAGCATATCCTTCAATTGGGCATGTGCACCCTCCACCCTACATGTTAATTAAATATTATTATATGGTTAACAACAACAACAACAACAACAATAATAATAATAATAATAATAATAATAATAATAATAATAATAATAATAATAATAATAATAATAATAATAATAATAATAATAATAATAATAATAATATCATCATCAACAACAACAACAACAACAACAACAACAACAACAACAACAACAATAATAATAATATTGCATAATATATTACCTGTTGGTGGTGCTACAACCTAAATGGAACCTATCCTTTGTCCATGCATAAACAAACATTTTCTTGTAATCTTTCAATCACTGTCGGTTCACATATGTGATCATGAATGATAAATGTGGACTCCACTTTTCCACCATCAAAGTGTAATTCTTCTCGTACTCCTCCTCATCCTCGGACTTATATAATTGTGCCCAATAGTAAGAAACTATTCCACTGTACGTGTCTGTTTTCGTCACTTTTCTTGCATGGTTTTCCACATCCATAGAAATGTGTCGTCTACATAACATGTGTGGAACACCTGTGAGCAATGGAATTATCAATATATTAATAATTATACATTTTACAATAACCAGTCGATTTAAGCTAATTTAAATCAAGAACAAAATATTTTTACCTGGAAATACTTGCCTACATGCGTTAAGAAGCGTCGCCTCCTTGTCCGTAACAATTGATCCCGGACCTTGCTGCTTCCAAAATAAAGTCTTAAAATGATTCAATGTCCACACGTAACTGTACGTCTGCTCATCTTTTAGAAATGCAAATCCCACATGAAAGTTTTTTCCTACATGTGTCACCCCGACTATCTGAAGCAACGGAATTTGAAATTTGTTTGTCTTGTACGTCGCATCCATCACCAAAATATTTGGAAATGTACTCAACAAACGCGCAGCCGATGGATGCGCAAGTGCTACATGGGTGAACTCCATGGTAACAGGATCTACTACCTCATTATGTCAATACTTATGGTCCTCCAATTGTTTCATGAAGTACTGGATATGAGACAAATCGCCAACCAATTTCTGCCTAATTTTACCCTTGCAATTATAAATGTGGCTTGTTGTGCTATACTGGTTCCCCAGTCGTTTTAAACATAAGAGGATTGCCTTTGGTTGCATGAAAGCCATATTCTCTTGAACTATTTCCTCTTCCTGGGGTGTCAATGTTGCCGTTGACCTATGCCAACTCCCGTATTCACCAAGCTTGTGATTATGTCTCCATTTACTTTGATCATTTGGCAATCTAACATACCATAAACCTTCAGGCTCAAACATCATCACAATAAAGGGACAATTCTTCTTTTTAGTCGATCTTTCTTCCCGTCCCCCTTCTAATAATGGGCCAGTGTAAGAAGGCTTTCCCGACCTCTCACACCCTAGTTGAACACAATGTTTTGCAGGATACACGTGTTTCACAAAAAAGAATACGTTATGTAAAATTTCAACACCTCTAACATAATTCTCCAACTCTTCTCGATTCGCAAAACCTTGTTCCATCCTAAACATATAACTAGTATCGGGGTTATCCAACAAATATGTACCCTAAAAATTGTAAGCAATTTATTATATTAGATCGTCTAACATTACAACAATAACAACACCAATAATAATAATAATAATAATAACAATAATAATAACAACAACAACAACAACAACAACAACAACAACAACAACAACAACATAACAACAATAGCAACAACAACAACAACAATAATAATAATAATGAAAAAGTCCGGAAGTACACGCAAAGTGGGTAATATGTTGCGCTGCGCAGAAGCGCAACGTGTTGGTTGCGCTGCGCTCAAGCGCAGCGATGGTTTTGCGCTGCAGCTTATGTGTTGTCGGAAATTTACCAGCACAGAGTAGATTTGTCAGGAAATTCACGGAAATTAGCATAAGATTAATTATAAAAAAAAAAAAAAATTGGGTCGACAATGTTACCTTAAAATAGTCGTCCTCTTGATCTTTGGGGTTATGGTTATCCGACATTGTGCGTGAGCTATGGTGTGGTGGTGGTGGTGTACGTTGGGGTGGTGGGGCTGGTTTTGGAGGAGGAGAGAGAGAGTAAAGAGTCAAGGAAGAAAGAGAGTGTAAGTGAGTTTATTTAAAAGAGGGGTAAAAAAGTCAAGTGTGGTCTTAAATGATGGTGGTAAATAATGAAAGTGGTGGTGGTATTAAGTATACCTCATACTCGTTTCATCCCACGGTAATCTTTCTACTTTCCTTTTCAATACGTCCCATGGAGATCTCTCTACTTCCTTAACTAGTGTGATTTTTGTGGTTAATGATCTATTTTCCCCTTTCTTATTTCTTACACCAATTTGCTTAGATTCTATTATTCCCATCATAACTCAATTTTCTCTCTTTCAAAATTCACAAAAACCATATGCTCGTTCCAAGGAATTGCTTTGAACATTTGGCCAAAATATTCTTGACCAATGTGTGTTTCTCAAGTAGAAAGATTTTCGTAGGACGGATGAGTAGTATTGTTTTGAGTTTTGTAATCGTAGTGACCTAGTCCAATGTGAACCATCCATATAGGTATCGCCTTAAAGTTTAAACTACACAATGGATTTGATTTTGACTAGGCCCATGATTTTTCCCTTCATATTGGATGCACATCCGCGTCATAGATTCCTAGATGGTGTCAATCGTCATTTAGCTGTACAATCACCCATTTATGGGCCAAACGAAAAGAGTATCTGACCTCTTCAATCTATCATAGGGATACATAATGAGGTCTTGGCCGTGGTAAAGATTGAGATCCTAGTACCTAGTTATACTAAGTCACAGATTCGAATCTCTCTTTTTCTTATTACATGTAAATTTATAAAATTAATATCTGTGTCTTCTTTGGATAAAAAATTATATGTTTAAAATCTGCAACAATATGTGGCATTCTTTTTCCTCTCTATGTCTCTCCTTCAAGAATCCATCAATCAAAACTTTTAGAATTGATTGAGAAGTTAGGGACCATGATTGGTTTACACCCATTGTAATATACACAAATGTGTTTACGAGTCTATCTCTCTCCTTCCCGGTGGGCTCCTTTGGATTTCATGGGGGTATTGTGGGTGTGGGGTAGAAGAGAGAGATATCACCAATACACTAATGTATATTACACTAGGTGTAAGCTTAGCATTTTCCAGAAGTTAGGCAAGATTATATCAATTCAATGATGATTGAGTATAACTAAACCTTTTTTTTTATAGGAGAGTATAATTAAACCTAAAGTTAAAACTAAAATGATTAACTACGATAAGAATATAACTCAAGAACCAATAATTAAACCTCAGCTGGGGGCCGTTATTTATTTAATTGTCTTTTCTTTTTGCAATTTTTTTCTCGTCTCAAGTCTGTCTCATAAACCAAGGAGGTGTGGTTGAGTGGTTCTTGTAGAGACTCATCCATTCTTAACTGCAAGGTCGAGGGTTCGACAACAGTTTTAAATTTCTTGGCCAGTTGTTCCATTCTTTGAGGTGTCTACAAGTCAACGCAGGGAAATAATCACTGTGATCGACAGTAGATACCCTCACTTGTCAACCAAAAGAAAAAAAAAAAAAGTCTCTCTTATATAGTACGTGAAAGATAAATTACAACTGTATGTTATTTAAGACCTTATTGGGAAAACGTCGTTGGCATGGGAAAGCAGGCATTTCATCAACTTGCAATGTAATTGCATGTACCAGCTGGCCATCCGTGAAGGTGATCATGAAGCGACTCACTTAGGAAGAGACTCTAAGTTGATCGTTTTCATGCATGAAATAATAAAGGAATCTGAGCTTTCTCACTCTGAAATTGATAAATTCATTGTGAGGCAAGTAAGACAACTTTAAGGGGACAATTTTTCCTCATTAAGGTGTGGAAGATCAAGTAGAAGTCAATATGTCATGAGAGTGTTTAATGGTTGCAGTCACAGAATTGCTGGAATTCCTCTACTATTGATTATGATGTTTGGTTGACTCGGTGGGTGGGCAACCCACATTCTCTTTGTATCTATCTCTTTCCTATAATTCTACCTTAAATATCATTTTTTGAAAATAGAAAAGAGAGAATTTGAAAATAGAGAAAAAAGATAGATACAAATGGGAGGTGGATTGACAACCCAGTGGGTAGATGCATCATTCTCCTAGAATGATAATTCACCAAATATTTACTCCCACCGTTCCATATTCTTCTTTTTATTTGATGTTTGGAGGTTAAAGTATTAATTTGCAAAGTGAAAATACTATTATTATAGATACATTTTTACTATTGTTTTCTTGACATCACATTTTCCATAATTTTTGTAGTTACATATAGAATTATCATTATCTATATTCAAAGTGTCATCTTGAGAACCGTGAAAAGTTAAATAATGGAAAGAAGCATAAAGAATGAAGGGAATATTTCGAATGTACCGATGGAGAATATAACTCACTTGAGCTCTACTTGATCGATAAAATTAATCCCGTGTGTTTGTTTGTTTGTTTCTGACAAGAAAAAAGAGTGAGTACGCGTAATACTATGTTGGAGCCAACTTTTCCAAAAGTTTAAACCAAAATAATGTTATATCCTTTAATATCTATGTGTAATGAGAGAGAGTAGGAATAGTAAGTTGGGAGTGGCGGCCCTAGTGTGAATTGAAAAGTAATGAGGATAATAAGTAAAGATAGATGTGTTATTTAAAAACAAAAGCATTATTAAAAAAAGAAGTGGGTAAAATAAATTAAGATAAGTGTAAATCATACTTTTGTAGTCCTATTTTGAGGATCATTTTAAGTGTGGTTTCGTAAGCATGTTTTATTAGTAGGAAATTCCACTAGGGTAGACTAATGGTGAAGGGAAAACAAGTTTTAAAATCAAAGAAGAATCAAGTTTGAAGCCTACTATGAGAAAAGTTAAATTAAAAAATTATAATCTCCATATTGGAGAAGAGTTATAGGGCCCTTTCGGCCAAAACAAAAAAAAGAGGGGGAGGAAAAGAGTTATTCTATATTTATGACCTTGCCCAAATCACATAGATTGAGAGTGATATGTTAATGAGCCTTAGGGTTACCCCCATCCCTTGATTCAATAGTTAATAATGAGTCCCATATCGAAAAAGGAAGTAATGAATAAAATATGAAAGCGGTACAAAACTAGGGAGTCAAAGTAGGAACTCGAACATAATCTTTATTAGCCTTGCTTTTAGCTAAGGTTAAATGTATCAAGAGATCTAATATCTTATATGTGGGCATTGTCCCACATATCTACATAGATATTAATACAGCCCTGAAAGGGGTAGTGGAGTTGGTCGTGGGGTTGATATTTCATGACAAAGATCATGGGTTCAATTCCCACTAGGCCTCTTTGCTGAGCCTGTCTACAAGATTTATCTTGTTGGCTTGCCTCGTGTGTGTGGTTTGCAGGATATTGTATACACTCGGGGTTTATCCGGTGCACACTCGAAGAGTAGTGGCTGAGGGTTCCTCGTATAAAAAAAAACATAGATATTAATACAAGTCCCAAATCGAATAAGAAAGTGAGAAATGAGATACAAGCGGTAAATAAAAATAGAAAATTATGATGAAAGTAAAACACATCTTAATATGAGTAAGAGTATAAATATAATTAGTAATATTTTTATATGACATATATTATACACAAATAAAATCATCATTCAAATCTCATATTATTATTGTATTTTTCATTTTAAATATCTCGTGCATTGCACGACAAAAAGCTAGTTATTAGAAGAAAAAAAAAGTGGGTAAAATTAGGAACATATACAAAAGAAAATGGGACTATGTAACTACACACCCAAAATTAAGGATATGGTGGTGGCTAAGACCTTCCTCCTCCTGCTCCCTAACAGCCTGTTGGGGAGTTTTGGGTGGGAAGGGAAGGGAAGGGAGGAGAATGAAGGTGAAATATTTCACCTTGTTTGGGAGTTTAAGTAAGGGGAGAAGGGACGGAAATGGAGGGAAACCGACTACAGTCACTTAAAAATTCCCCTTCCCTACTTTTTATTTCTCCCTCATTCCCCTCCCTTCCCCTCTATTCTCCAACTCCCAAATAAGCTCTAAACAACACTTATGTCGTCTAATTTTGTACCTTTATTTTCCTTTCTTTAAAGAATCAAAATTCTATGGCCTTAATATAGTAAAGATGTTATATCTCACTTCTCATTCATTATAGTGGCAATATATAACGGGACCAAAGCACTCTTTTTTTTTTTTGTGCGTGTGTGTGTGTGTGTGTTGGAGGAGCCACGATGAACACAGAAATCGAAACCTCAGTCTCATTGTAATACCCCGAATTTCCGTCTAATTTAAAACCATTAAAAATCACGAGTTGCAGCGGAAAAACACTGGAAATTCGAAGCGTTACCGCCGTATTTAATGTTCAAATTAAATACAAGGCTAGAAAGAAAACAATGTTATATATCCCAAACATACATGCTAGATAATTGAATAATAACTATCTTCGTCAACTAACTTAAAACAAGTAATCCAAATGAAAATAAAAATATTAAACTTATTAATTCTCATGCAAGAGAATTAATCTCATTACAATAAATAAAATCCCAATATTAATAAAAGAAGTTCAAACTAAACAATAAATAAATGTTCTCAGAAGATATACAATCCTCTTGGTACGCCTTCACTAGCTACTCCTCGAGCTACAATCCTGTCAATCTACTCCCCCATATAGACAAATTCCATATAGGTTCATCATATATAGGCCCACCATTGAAGAGAAATGGACAACAAACACAAGTAAAAAGAAAAACAACTAATCAGCGATGCTGAGTAATTCATAACCACATAATCCATCTAAATCTCCAAATTAAGTCCATGTGCTTAATCCAATAAAAATAATAATCATGCTTTAAAAAAAGTAAAGACAACATGCTTTAAACTTAAAGACACAATAATCACCAAATAATAAATCTCATTATTTATTATTATCCATTAGCCAAGTTCATTAGAGAGAAGAGAATCGTAAGAATGTCGGAATCAACCACAGAAGGCTCAATAGGATCTTAGTCCCGTGCACAGTGGCAAAAGAGGGATCAACCGTCCCGAGGTATAGATGACTCCCGAAGTACTTCTAGATGTTCCTAAGTATGCATACCCTCTTTCAGCCCTTAGGTTTTCAAGAAGAACAGTTACATAATAAAACTTCACTTGCCCAATTACTTACTGTATGGATACAAGCTTTAACCAAACACGTTGGAGCCATACCCCGCAGAATATGAACCCACTCAACGCATAACTGACAATTCTCATTCGCTCCCTTTGGTGGATCCATTACCAAAGAAATCTTAACTTCCAATTAATTTATTCAAAGGTGATCACATAGTCAAGTAAATCACATAATCTTGGCATTCTCAAGTAACACAATTCGGTTATAATTTCCGATGGCATTTTACATGAATGGCATCTTGGCCTCAATTCAAAACCACCTAATTCAATAGTCAAAGTTCATATCAACTTATTGAAGTAACATGCTTCTAACATGATTCACATGCTTACTAACATGATACCAAAAATAGCGATTCCTAGCTATATCCAATTGAACAATTATTAACATAATTTTCTATCAATAACCAATAATAACATGCATCTCCTCACATGAATATTAATCAAGTAGACGTTGCTACACAAGTCAATTTCCAACATTTTACATGCAGTCACTAACATATAATTCCATACGAATTATCACAAGAAAATAAACATTGATTATCCCTTTTCAAAATACTCACAAGTCCAAATATGAATTCACATTCTTAATCCAATACTAGAGAAATGAATATAAATCCCAATATACATGAATTACAACAAAGAGATTACATGATTCATCCAGACATGAATTACGTTTAGCAACAGGCAATCAGAACAATCAATAACGTAAGCTCCTTAAGTTTAAGCGCAGTCAACGGGACCTAACAAGTCCACAATATAGTAATAGTCAATACATTGACTTCTAAACCACTTTATTAAACTTTAAAGATGATTTAGTACCCTTAATTTAATTAATTAAGTTGCTGGAAATTTAGTTACTCATGCATGCTCAAAGTTTCCAAAAACACATTTACATAAACTAAATTAGGAAACTTTCCAAAACCCTAAACCAAGTCAACAAGTCAAAACAAGTCAACACCCAACCAACATCACCATCACCACCACCAGCAGACCCGCTGGTGGCTTGCCGCCGGCGACCGCGACAACAGCACAGCCGTGCCTCACAGTTTCTCTTTTTTTTTTTTCTTTTTTTTGTTAATAAATTTAACAAACCCTAATCTAATTAAATCCACAATTAATAAATTTTCAAATTTAATTAAATTACAAAGATCTAACCTTTTGAACTCAAGCTTGATTTAATTTCAATAAAAACCACAAACCAAACCCTAATCATGATCCTATCATCCAAAATTAATAGAATCTAACAAACCCTAGGCAAAACTAAATTAGGGTTTACTCATACAAAAATTAGGGTTCATAAACTCATACTTGAATTGAATCTAAAAGCTTTTAGTAATCAAAGGAAATAAATTTAGAACACTTACTTGAAAATTCAAAGGATTAAAACTGAGCAAAGATGGATTATGAAAAGTGATGAACTTTCTCCTTCTTTTTGCTCTTGGGGTTCGGCCGTGTGAGTAGTAGAGAGAGAGCGTTGTTTTTTTTTATTTTTTATTTTTATTTGGTAAAGAGTCAGTTAAGTTTGGAAGCTGAGTGTATTTAGGATCCCAAATACACTCATTTCTTAACTCAACTTATTCTTTCCTAAAAACTCTCCTACTTTCACTTCATGAACCAAATAAATAGGAAACAAAATTTGAAGATAAAAATCAGAATATTGGGTGCATTATTTTCGGCCACCTAGCCGAAAATAATGGCCCAAATTCCTTGCCCATAATTTCGGCCATCACCGAAATTATAGCCCACTAATTCATTTTTATTTATTTGGCCCAATTATAATTTAATTAGGTCCAAGACCAAAATCCAAATATTAATTAGGCACTTTAAACATTTATGAGTCCAATTAATTATTTTAAGTACGAAATTGCATTTATTATTCTAAAATGAATAATAATACGGGGTATTACACTCATGATTATGGGATGATATTCTTAGCCACCGGACTCTGGAGCATGTCTTAATTTCTACATTGAAGTGCATTTTAGTCAACAACTAACCGAAAAACATAACATAAGAAGAAGAATGTTTTTGCCATAAACCTCATTCATTATAATAAGACCACCACTTTTTACAAAAGCACCTTAAAAAAATCTTTTTCTCAAACAACCTCCTAATAACATGCTTTCTTTTTTCTCTAACCACCTTTTATCATTCCGTCTAATTTTTGACCCGTTTGGTCCAATGAATACTCAAGTGCAAGGAATGGGGTCATGTATACCTGCCCCACTTCTCCATAGCTACGTTTATTTACCCCCAACTACATCTGTCTCCATCCCCATTGTTGGAAATTCTTCCTTTTCTCCCTTGATACAAAGCAACTGTGGAGAAGTGAGAAGATATAAATGACCACCTCTATTGCACATGAGGGTACATTGGATTAAACTGATTAAAAATTAGATAGAATCGATAAAAAGTGGTTAGTGAAAGTGAAAGTATGTTATTCGATAGTTGTTTAAAACAAAAGAGATTTTTTTTATTTTTTATTTTTTTTATTTTAGTGGAATCAATAGCTAAAACGAGCTAAGTGGTGTTCAATTCAGGAAAAAAAACTCTCCCTAGGGCAGGTGAGAGCGTTCAGGCTGCGAGTGACAGGTTTCAACTCCAGGTGAGAGCTTCGGACGGCGACTGACTACGACGACGACAACGGTGACGACAGGGTTCAAGCGGCGATCCAGCGGCGGGGCTCGAGTGGTCTACGACCTGTGGTTTGAAGGAGGTTTTCTGTCCTTGTTTTTTCTAGGGTTTCGTTTTTTTTCTATGATGGAGGACAACTTGGCGAAGGACTGGGCAAGATTGAGGCTGACTGATGAAGAGGAGAAGGTGGTGGTTGTGAAGGGCAAGGCGCCGGCGGTGCTTGACCGGCGAATAGCCCTGAATCTAGCGGCTAGGGTTTTGACCGAGAAGCCCTACAACGTGCGGGCATTCAAGGCTACCATGGAGAAAATCATGAGGCTTCGAAAAGGCTTTGTCATTAAAGATCTTGATGCTAAAACCTTTATTTTTCAGTTTGCGGATGAAAGGGATCGAGAAACTGTGCTTGATCAACAACCATGGAGTTTTGATAACCACTTGGTTGCTTTTCGAGAGATTGCTGCGGAGGATAGACCCGATGACATTGAGTTCACAAGCACGAGGTTTTGGATCAAGGTTTTGAATGTTCCTTTTGGGTCGAGAAACGACGCTACGGCAGAGCTGATTGGGAACACAATTGGGCGCTTTCTTGCGCTATATCCTACCGATCATGGGTGGGATAGAGCGATGTATATACGTGCTGAAACCCCGATTAACAAGCCTCTGCGAAGGGGGATGAAGATGGAGTTTGATATTATTGGGGAAACGTGGGTGAAATTTAAATATCGGTTTTTACCCAATTATTATTATGCTTGTGGTATGATTGGTCACCTTGATAAAGAATGTAATGTCTATGGCGATGAGGAGATCAAAGTGATGGGACTGCAATATGGCTCTTGGTTGCGTGCCACCCCTAACCGCAGGCCAAGACGTCGCACGGATGAGGAATGTGAGAAGGAGACGAGAATTTTCGAGGAGATTGAGAAAGGCCCACAACCGATATGCAGGAGGGCTCTCGACCTCACCAAAGAGAGTAGCTCATCTGGGGCTGGGGGGAAACGAGTCCTGCTAATAGAAAAGGGCAGTGGTAAAGTGGTGGTTGAAAATGACGAGGGAAAGGTGGGGAAGAAGGTGGCTGTTGAAGAGGAGGGGGAGAGTGGAGAGGGGAGTGCAAAAGAGTTTGAGGGTGTGCAAAAGGTGAGAGCTATTGTAAGCATGGGGGAACAAAACACGGGCGGGTTGAGTGATAGGGAAGAGGACAGTGGAGTGGCGGAGGTGGGTGCGGAGGCGAAGCGTGAGGGCAGTGCTGAGGGAGAAGACATGGCGGGTAGGGTGGCGGTTTTACCGACCCTACGAAGCTTGTCTTTCTCAGATGGGGGGGTAGGCGAGGCTGTGAGAGGTGGATTTCAATTAGGGAGCGGTGGGAACCGGGGTGGGGGTGGTCGTAAATGGAAAAAACAGGCGAGGGAAAAGAAGGGTGATGGCGAGGTACGAGCGGGGTTACTGAAAGTTGCAAAGGAAGGAGGTGCGAAGAGGGATAGGGGTGACGAGCAGGTGGATATGGCAATTGATGAGGAGGGTTATTCGAGTGTGAAGAAGCTACAGGTTGGGTCGACAACTTTACTGGCGAGTAGGGCGGAGGCCGGTGAGGTCCGGGCCCGCCAAACGCAATGAGTATTTTAAGTCTCAACCGCCGAGGGTTGGGCAACCCTCGTGCAGTGTCTTTACTTCGCAATTTAGTGCGAAGCGAGGCCCCGTCCGTTATTTTTTTATCGGAGACAAAGCTTAGCGGACGTGAAATGGAGAAAGTTAGAGAGAAGTTACATGGTTTTGAGGGTGTTTTTGTTGATAGCATGGGGCGATCAGGTGGCCTTGCGTTGTTGTGGAAAAGGTTTGTGGAAATTCAGTTGTTGTCTAGTTCCGTCCATCATATTGACGTTCTGGTTGAGAATGGACTTGGTGAGCCGGGGTGGCGTCTCACTGGTTTTTATGGTTGGCCAAAAGTGCACAACCGTCATCTATCATGGTTGCTATTGGTTCTTTTAGCACGTGATCGTAGTGAACCTTGGGTTTCCATGGGTGACTACAATGAGATCCTTTACGCTAATGAGATGTCGGGGAGCAATGTTCGGGCGGATTGGCAAATGAGAAATTTCCGTGAGGCTGTGGACTTGTGTGGTTTTAGGTAAGTGAGATACAGTGGGTCTATGTTTACGTATGATAATGGCAAAGAAGGTGCGGATAATACTCAAAGTCATCTTGATCGTGCTTTGGCGACAGATAATTGGTTGGACTGCCACCCTTATGCCAAGCTTGTCCATTTAGAAAGGGAATGGTCGGATCATAGCCCGATCAAACTCTTACTGGAGGGGGAAGCACAGTCTTCTCGTAGTTCGAAATTGTTCCGTTTTGAGTAGCTTTGGGCGGAGCATGATCAATGCGAGAACGTGGTGAAAGAAGCCTGGTTCTTAGGGGGCCCCACGGCACAGGAAAAAATAAAATTTTGTGCTGAGGAACTCGAAAGCTGGAGTGCTAGTGTGTTTGGCAAAATCTTTCGTGAGCTACGGGGGAAGAGAAAGCGCCTCAAACAACTGAATGGAGGTGGTCTTTCGTCCCAACAGCTAGGCGAGCGGAAAAGATTGGTGCGAGAGATTGAAGAGCTTGTCCGTGAGGAAGAAGTCATGTGGCGCCAGCGCTCCAGGGTGCTATGGCTATCAGCGGGTGACCGTAATACGAGCTTTTTTCATAAAAGGGCTTCGGGTAGAAAAGAAAAAAACACTATTAGGGAGTTACGTGATTCGGATGGGGAGGTGAAAAAGGGTGAAGTCGAGGTGGGTCGCATTGCTCACAGTTCTTTCTCGGGTTTGTTCTCGCCTACTAGTCAATTGCACATGGACGAAGCTCTCCTTGGAGTCGATGCCCATGTTACAGCAGACATGAATGCTGACCTGCGTAGAGCCTATTCTAGTGAGGAGGTCAAGGTGGCTTTGAGTCAAATGCATCCACTCAATTCCCCTGGCCCTGATGGTATGTGTCCTTTATTTTTTCAAACTTATTGGCATATTGTTGGTGATTGTCTTACTAACCTGGTGCTAGAGTTTTTAAATGGGGGACAAATGCCTGTTGGTCTCAATCATACTTTTTTAGTGTTGATCCCAAAGAAGAAAAAGCCGGAGGTTATCACTGATTTTCGACCTATTAGCTTGTGCAATGTGGCCTATAAGCTGATTTCTAAGGTTCTAGCTAATAGGTTGAAATCTTTTTTACCAGACATTGTGTCCTTGAACCAGAGTGCTTTTACCGCGGGTCGACTTATCTCTGATAATGTGCTTATGGATTTTGAGACGTTCCATCATATGAAAAACATTAGCTCTAGCACGGGGTTTTTAGCTCTTAAACTGGATATGGCCAAAGCTTATGAGAGAGTGGAGTGAGTTTTTTTGGAAGCTGTGTTACTTAAATTGGGTTTTGATGTTGACTGGGTTGATAGAGTGATGGTTTGTGTGAAGTCAGTATCTTTCTCTATTTTAGTAAATGGCAAACCTTCAGAGCCATTTTCTCCGGGTAGAGGTCTCCAACAAGGAGATCCGATATCCCCTTACCTCTTTATTTTGTGTGCTGAGGTATTTTCAGGTTTAATGAGGAAAGCTGAGGAACATGGAGCAATTTCTGGGATCCGAATCTGTCAAGGGGCACCTTCTGTAACCCATCTTTTTTTTGCAGATGACAGTTTGTTATTTGTTAGAGCGGAGGAGGGACAAGCAGAGAGTGTCAAGGAGATTTTGAATCCGTACGAGGGAGCCTCGGGGCAAAAAGTGAGCTTGGAGAAATCAAAAGTGAGCTTTAGCCAAGGAGTTCGCACTCCGCTGAGGGTTCGTATCAGAGATATTTTGGCGGTTGAGGAGGTTGAGTTTCATGATAAATATCTTGGCCTTCCAACTACAGTGGGGAGATCGAAAAAAAAGATTTGTGATCCGTTGAAGGAGAGATTGTGGAAAAAACTTCAAGGCTGGAAAGGTTTGTTGCTATCTAAAGCAGGGAGGAAAATTATGATAAAGGAAGTGGCCCAATCTGTCCCAACCTATGTGATGAGTGTGTTCAAATTAGCAGTGAATTTTTGCAATGAGGTTAAGTCTACGATAACTCAATTCTTCTGGGGGCAAAAAAATAGCGAGAGGAAAATTCATTGGTTGAGCTGGAGTAAACTTTGCAAGCCGAAGAGTATGGGTGGCCTTGGTTTCCGTGACTTAAAAATGTTCAACTGGGCTCTGCTGGGTAAGCAAGCGTGGCGTCTCTTTAAGGGTGATAATGGTTTATTGGGACAGATGCTTCAAGCGAAATATTTCCCACATGGGAATTTTTTGGATGCTCCACTAGGTACCAATCCTAGCTATACTTGGCGAGGGATTTGGGAATCGAAGTGGGTCATTAAAAAAGGTATGTCGTGGAGAGTAGGGAATGGAACTAGCATTCAGGTGTGGCACGATCCGTGGGTCGCAAGCCTCGGGGCTGGGAAGATCATCACTCCTCAAGGGTCTCATAGCTCGGAGATGCAGGTGGCGGAATTCATAGACCACGACACTAGCAGCTGGGACATAAAGAAGCTTCGCAACACGTTCCTTCCAATTGACGTGGAGCAAATCCTTGCTTTACCCATTAGTCCCCGCCTCCCACAAGACTCGGCTTTTTGGAAATGGGAAAAGAAGGGTGAATATTCTGTTCGAAGTGCCTACAATGGTATCATGTGTGCTCGGTTTGAGGAGGAGGAAGCTTCTTCTTCTCGGGTTGACAACCAGTTGTGGCACAAGATTTGGAACGTCGATACTCTACCTCGGGTGAAGATCTTTGCGTGGAGTGCATGCCATGATGCCTTACCGACTAAGGTCGGTCTCCATAGACGCATCCCCCATATTGAGGAAGACTGTGGTGTGTGTGGGGGGCCGCGGGACTGCGGCCTCCACGCCCTGCGCTCGTGTCCGCTAGCTGAATCCATTTGGGAGGCAAGTGGGCTGGATGTCCTAGGTATTGCTACAGGGAGATGTGTGCGAGATTGGGTGGAATTAGTGAGGCTAGAACTACAGCAAGAGGAGTTCGCAAGATTCATTACCACGGCTTGGGCGATCTGGGGTACAAGAAACAAGCGACTCTTTGAGGGCCTCCTTCAAGCTCCGTCGGACGTCATGATCTACGTCGACAAGCTACTGCAAGAAATCGGCAACCACGTGCCGAAACCACCAAGCCGTCCCCCCCGTGCACATGTTCGGTGGTCTGCGCCACCCTCTGGCTGGATCAAGCTGAACGTGGACGCGGGAAAGCGGGGTGATATAGGTGCCAGTATTGGAGTAGTTGGCCGGGACGAAGGTGGGGTAGTTCGAATGTGTGCAACGTTGAATTTCGAAGTCGGGTGGGAAGCCGGACTTGCTGAGGCAAAAGCAGTTTACTCTGGTTTGAAGCTAGCTATTACCCATGGTTTTGAGAAGGTTATATTGGAATCTGATAATTCAGTAATTGTCTCTGCTTTGAAAGCAGGAAGCGTAGGATCGAGTCTAATTCATTTAGTAATTGATGATATTTTAGCGTTACAAACCCGGTTTGAGTCTGTTTCTTGGTCTTTTGTTCATAGGGAAGGAAATAAAGTAGCCCATGAGCTTGCACATGTGCATCCCTGGGAAGTAGGTTATCGTTTTTGGCCTTCGGAGCTACCTAGTAACGTAGCAAGTGTAGTGATGTCGGACTTATCTCAGTTAATAGAAACTTGATACCGCGGCTTGGCGGTCCTTACTTCAAAAAAAAAAAAAAAAAAAAAAAAAAAAGAGATTTTTGAAGGTACTTTTATGAAAGAACGGGGTCTTATTAGGTGGTTTCTACAAAGAAGAAGACCACTACGACTCATGCAAAGCCAATAACGATTGCCTTTAAAAAATGGCGAGATGTGGAGTGTGGCAGCCTATAACTCCAATAATCGGCCCAACGCTTGACATACTGACGATCCAACTGCTAAAGTCGTTGTTCAATAACCTGCCCAATGGTGTACTTTACTTTCTTAGTTAGCACTTAGTAGTATTGTCAACTTCGCAAATTTTATACGCTCTCACAGCATGTACTCCTTATCAACTTTTTAATACATTATCTAAAAAATTGAAGTTATATACTTTTTATTATGAGTGTAGTAAGATGAACCCAAAGTAGGTTTGAATTACTGAGCATATGATATACACGAAAACTTGTATAAGACGATTTTATCGTAATTTTTGGTGAGACGAGGGTCACTTTTTAGTAAAATAAGGGTCACTCTTCATTATAAGTGACCCCTACATGTCTATATAGTGATCCCATTTTTCAATGAGTTGGTCTCACACAAGACTTGCTCTTTAACAAAAAAAATTAACAAAGGATATTAACAAAAATAGGATAAAAAGAAAATACAACAAAATAACCTCCTTAAATCCTAGAAGGATAAAATAAAATAATCGAAAAATTTCTAGTGTTTTAGTAACAAACTACCTATTTGCTTATGTGGTGTTACCCAACCAATAGGATATTTTTAAACAAATTTTTTTCTTTTTTCTTTTATTAAATACTCCAAAACCACCCCCTATTTTCAAGGGTGTATTAAAGGGTAACATATCCAGGTGGTGTTACTGAAACACCAGAAAATTGTGCAAAATAATATATTAAAACTAGTTTAAAAGCCCGTGCGATGCACGGGTTCATGTCAATATATATACTCGTGTTAGTTGATGTTTTATATGTAAAATATGTTTTAAAGTTAAACTATTGTTTCAAGAGTAGGTAATAGTCTTTTATTAGAACTGCACTACTTATCATCAAATGTTTTATAGTAAATTCATCAAATGTTTTATAGTAAATTTTATCTTCAAAAAATTGCAAGCGTTCTTTTTGTTAAAAACGTTTATTGTGTGTTTGTAGAGGAGTGGAATTTTATGTGATCACATCCAAAGTCTCCTATCCTAACACTACTGATTCAACGTAATAGTGCAATGTTTTAAAAACTTAATCTCTTTATAATCTCTTTATTTCTTCATAAAAATAATTTGATTAATTTTTAACATTGTTGTGTTTGCGCTTAGGTGGCGCATTCTACCTCTTTACTTATTAAATTATTCTTCTACATGCCACTCTAAATTTTCGCGCTGATGTGACATGCCTTAATACTCTTGAAAAATATCTCCTTAATATATATGTTCGATCTGAACATATTTTGTAAATGTATCTCGTTCTAAAAGAATTTTCAATCCGAATCTGATGGTGTAATTTTTGTTATTTTTTGAGATGTATAGAAAATATTATACATGATTTTGAATATTTGACGATGCTAAGACTGCTAAACGTTTTACACCAGTTATTTAAGCTCGTGCGATGCCCAGGTTGTGTGTTAGAAGTATGTTGGATATAAAAAAAAAAGTTTGGTTTTGCAGGAGAACTTAAATAAATAATTTGGCATATCTTGTGATGTAATTAATATATCAACTCATATTATAATAAAGCCCGTGCAATGTCCAGATTGGATAATTATGTTTTACTTTATGATTACTCCCTTTATTTGGCAAAAAATCTTAACATTTACTTTTTGAAGGTCAATATTTGTAAACTTTATCTTATAACAAAATAAACTTAGGGCAATGTCCTCCTCAAGAAGATAAAATTATTTCTTATAATTAGACCCACATCCAAGCACTTCATCAACCTTATTTTTTTATTTTTTTTTGAGAAACCATCGTTAGTTTGTTACTAAAAACGTAAAAAATTTATTTCACAAGTTATACGAAGCAAATACATAATTTCTTTTCACGCCCTTCCTCTTGTATAGTTTAGAGACAAATGACATATATAATAAATCTCAATTATGATGTCAATCGTATTCCTATTCCTATTAATACCCATCTAGCTACTTGCTCACCCATAGCACAAATAATTACCTAATCTTATGATTAGGAAGGATTCTAATCTCATTATGAGGTGACATTAGGTGTGCAAGTGGGGGAGAAGAGAAGAGAGAGAGTGGTGAGGAAGGAGAGAGAAAGGAAGAGAAAGGAGAGGAGTAGAAAGGTTCCAACTCTTGAGATCATGATTGAACCATTGATTTGCTGGTACCAATTGTTTGAATGATATTCATGACTACTACTATTAGCTATCAGCCTATCACATTCAGTTTTTGTGATATTAAGCTTCAAATAAATTAATAAGGCTAAACAAAAAAAGAGCTACAAATTGATAGCATATATAATCAACTACTTGTGAACATTAAAAAACGGAATAAGTTAATTATATACAGAGAGGGAGGGGAAGGGGGAACCGACTGGGATGGGGAAACAAAGTTAGAATAGCTTCTAACTCATATAAAAACGTTACCACGCTCAAAGATTTGGAAACCGTTCGCTGCCAATATCATGTGATCTTCGCTGCCACTGTTCAATAAAAAAATCTATGTTAGCAAATTCAAAGCTTACAATAAAAATAAAAAATAAAAATAAAAAATAAAAATTTCATTGGGTGATGCCATTATATTCTTGGTCGTTTTTCCCCCTTTTGTTCTACATTGTGTAGAGAGAGCACCAAATCTTATTTTTAAGACTGTAAACTGAAGTTGAAAAAAAATAAATAAATACACATCCATAAGTTTAAACTCGCATAATATTAGAAAGACAAATAAAATATGAATTATTGGTTGAAGAGAAGAAAAAACAACTTTAGATAAAAATGTTTAGTTCATCAATAAAAATAAATAAAAGGCAAAATCCATAGAAAGGAAAGACGTTTTCATGCTCTATCAATCGCCACTTGGATGCGATTAAAGATTTGTTCACATAATTCTTAATATACATATATGACATATAGTTGCGCACCTCATTACTCTAAGCAAACTCACAATCTAAATTAAATTGAAAGACACTTGGCGCAATCATTGCTCCACTCCTGAGCAGGTGATCATCAAATTGAAAGCTACATTAAGCTAATGCATAAGCATTGAAACAATGATCCAAAAAACCTACATATGAACATAAGATTTGTTAGTCTCATTAATAATATAAAGAGATCAAACTACAATAATACTGTCAATATTTATATATAAAATATTGGTTATGATTGGTGATAGATTCCTATATTCTAGTAATGCTGATAAACGTTCAAAATGTTCCAAATAGAATTTAATTAATCTCAATACTACCAAAGTTGAGTATGACTCTTATCACAATTTATGTTACACTTTTGAACAATATTATAAATTTATTATTATGTGTAATTTCCTATTAGAACTGTAGCTCAAGAAATATAAAAAATAAAACGCAACTTATGCACGCACTTTCTAAGGAAGCTATCAAGCAAAAGGCCAGGGAAATATTGATACAAAGAGTAAATTGCACATGCAAAATATCTATGATATTAATTAATTGGATAATTAATTATTTACATCATGACCATGAGAAATTGACAATTGCGTAATGGAAATACATTTGGCACAATCATTGCTCCACTCCTAAGCAGGTGATCATCAAATTGAAAGCTACATTAAGCTAATGCATAAGCATTGAAACAACGATCCAAAAAACCTACATATGAACATAAGATTTGTTAGTCTCATTAATAATATAAAGAGAGCAAACTACAATTGTACTGTCAATATTTATATATAAAATATTGGTTATGATTGGTGATAGATTCCTATATTCTAATAATGCTGATAAACGTTCAAAATGTTCGCAATAGAATTTAATTAATCTCAACACTACCAAAGTTGAGTATGACTCTTATCACAATTTATGTTACACTTTTGAACAATATTATAAATTTATTATTATGTGTAATTTCCTATTACAACTGTAGCTCAAGAAAAATAAAAAATAAAATGCAGCTTATGCCATGCACTTTCTAAGAAAGCTATCAAGCAAAAGGCCAGGGAAATATTGATACAAAGAGTAAATTGCACATGCAAATTATCTATGATATTAATTAATTGGATAATTAATTATTTACATCATGACCATGAGAAATTGACAATTGCCTAATGGAAAGACACTTGGCGCAATCATTGCTCCAGTCCCAACCAGGTGATCATCAATTTGAAAGCTACATTAAGCTAATGCATAAGCAATGAAACAATGATCCAAAAAACCTACATATGAACATAAGATTTGTTAGTCTCATTAATAATATAAAGAGATCAAACTACAAAAATACTGTCAATATTTATATATAAAATATTCGTTATGATTGGTGATAGATTCCTATATTCTAATAATGCTGATAAACGTTCAAAATGTTCCTTATAGAATTAATTAATCTCAATACTACCAAAGATGAGTATGACTCTTATCAAAATTTATGTTACACTTTTGAACAATATTATAAATTTATTATTATGTGTAATTTCCCATTACAACTGTAGCTCAAGAAAAATAAAAAATAAAACACAGCTTATGCATGCACTTTCTAAGGAAGCTATCAAACAAAAGACCAGGAAAATATTGATACAAAGAGTAAATTGCACATGCAAAATATCTATGATATTAATTAATTGGATAATTAATTACTTACATCATGACCATGAGAAATTGACAGTTGCCTAATAGAAAGACACTTGGCGCAATCATTGCTCCACTCCCAAACAGGTGATCATCAAATTGAAAGCTACATTAAGCTAATGCATAAGCATTGAAACAATGATCCAAAAAACCTACATATGAACATAAGATTTGTTTGTCTCATTAATAATATAAAGAGATCAAACTACAATTGTACTGTCGATATTTATATATAAAATATTGGTTATGATTGGTGATAGATTCCTATATTCTAATAATGCTGATAAACGTTCAAAATGTTCGCAATAGAATTTAATTAATCTCAACACTACCAAAGTTGAGTATGACTCTTATCACAATTTATGTTACACTTTTGAACAATATTATAAATTTATTATTATGTGTAATTTCCTATTACAACTGTAGCTCAAGAAAAATAATAAGTAAAATGCAGCTTATGCATGCACTTTCTAAGGAAGCTATCAAGCAAAAGGCCAGGGAAATATTGATACAAAGAGTAAATTGCACATGCATATTATCTATAATATTAATTAATTGGATAATTAATTATTTACATCATGACCATGAGAAATTGACAATTGCCTAATGGAAAGACACTTGGCGCAATCATTGCTCCAATCCCAAGCAGGTGATCATCAATTTGAAAGCTACATTAAGCTAATGCATAAGCAATGAAACAATGATCCAAAAAACCTACATATGAACATAAGATTTGTTAGTCTCATTAATAATATAAAGAGATCAAACTACAAAAATACTGTTAATATTTATATATAAAATATTGGTTATGATTGGTGATAGATTCCTATATTCTAATAATGCTGATAAACGTTCAAAATGTTCCTTATAGAATTTAATTAATCTCAATACTACCAAAGTTGAGTATGACTCTTATCAAAATTTATGTTACACTTTTGAACAATATTATAAATTTATTATTATGTGTAATTTCCCATTACAACTGTAGCTCAAGAAAAATAAAATATAAAACACAGCTTATGCATGCACTTTCTAAGGAAGCTATCAAACAAAAGGCCAGAAAAATATTGATACAAAGAGTAAATTGCACATGCAAAATATCTATGATATTAATTAATTGGATAATTAATTATTTACATCATGACCATGAGAATTTGACAATTGCCTAATGGAAAGACACTTGGCGCAATCATTGCTCCACTCCTAAGCAGCTGATCATCAAATTGAAAGCTACATTAAGCTAATGCATAAGCATTGAAACAATGATCCAAAAAACTTACATATGAACATAAGATTTATTAGTCTCATTAATAATATAAAAAGATCAAACTACAATAATACTGTCAATATTTATATATAAAATATTGGTTATGATTGGTGATAGATTCCTATATTCTAATAATGCTGATAAACTTTCAAAATGTTCCCAATAGAATTTAATTAATATCAATGCTACGAAAGTTGAGTATGACTCTTATCACAATTTATGTTACACTTTTGAACAATATTATAAATTTATTATTATGTGTAATTTCCTATTAGAACTGTAGCTCAGGAAAAAGAAAAAATAAAACGCAGCTTATGTATGCACTTTCTAAGGAATCTATCAAGCAAAAGGCCAGGGAAATATTGATACAAAGAGTAAATTGTACATGAAAAATATCTATGATATTAATTAATTGGATAATTAATTATTTACATCATGACCATGAGAAATTGACAATTGCCTAATGGAAGGACACTGGGCGCAATCATTGCTCCACTCCCAAGCAGGTGATCATCAAATTGAAAGCTACATTAAGCTAATGCATAAGCATTGAAACAATGATCCAAAAAACCTACATATGAACATAAGATTTGTTAGTCTCATTAATAATATAAAGAGATCAAACTACAATAATACTATCAATATTTAAATATAAATATTGGTTATGATTGGTGATAGATTCCAATATTCTAATAATGCTGATAAACTTTCAAAATGTTCCCAATAGAATTTAATTAATATCAATACAACCAAAGTTGAGTATGACTGTTATCACAATTCATCTTACACTTTTGAACAATATTATAAATTTTATATTATGTGTAATTTCCTATTACAACTGTAGCTCAAGAAAAATAAAAAATAAAACGCAGCTTATGCATGCACTTTCTAAGGAAGCTATCAAGCAAAAGGCCAGGGAAATATTGATACAAACATTAAATTGCACATGCAAAATATCTATGATATTAATTAATTGGATAATTAATTATTTACATCATGACCATGAGAAATTGACAATTGCCTAATGGAAAGACACTTGGCGCAATCATTGCTCCACTCCCAAGCAGGTGATCATCAATTTGAAAGCTACATTAAGCTAATGCATAAGCAATGAAACAATGATCCAAAAAACCTACATATGAACATAAGATTTGTTAGTCTCATTAATAATATAAAGAGATCAAACTACAATAATACTGTCAATATTTATATATTAAATATTGGTTATGGTTGATGATAGATTCCTATATTCTAATAATGCTGATAAACTTTCAAAATGTCCCCAATAGAATTTAACTAATCTCAATACTAGCAAAGTTGAGTATGACTCTTATCACAATTTATGTTACATTTTTAAACAATATTATAAATTTATTATTATGTGTAATTTCCTATTACAACTGTAGCTCTAGAAAAATAAAAAATAAAACGCAGCTTATGCATGCACTTTCTAAGAAAGCTATCAGGCAAAAGGCTAGGGAAATATTGATACAAAGAGTAAATTGCACATGCAAAATATCTATGATATTAATTAATTGGATAATTAATTATTTACATCATGACCATGAGAAATTGACAATTGATTAATGGAAAGACACTTGGCGCAATCATTGCTCCACTCCCAAGCAGGTGATCATCAAATTGAAAGTTACATTAATCTAATGCATAAGCAATGGTTGAATATTGGCCTGGTGTGATACCTGCAAAATTAACAGCATTAGTTAGGAAAGAAAAAAAAACATTCTTTAAGCATCATTGCAACATAGAGGGAGAGGAGGGGCAAGAAACGTAAAAGGGGGTGGGGGAGTTGTTTTGTAAATAAACGGGATTCATTATTGTTCCCCTAATATTTATAGTTTAAACATTATCAATATCAAGGAGCTGTAAAAAAAAGTACAAAAAGGTAGTTAGAGAGAGGTTTTTCTCTCGAGGCGTACGATAAGCTACTCTAGCTTATCTTGCGCTTGCTGCCATGCCGAATGGTGGAAAGCCTCGTGGACGACCACTGAAGAAGCAACCAGTCGTGAAAAACCTGCGTCAAAAGCTTCGGCATCTAAAGCTGATTCTCATGAGGGCTCGAAAGGTGGGATTGAGACGGAGAAGGGTGGCGATGATGAAACCCAGCTGAGACTACCTCGATCGCCGGTAACATTTTGGGGATTTCTTGGAATCGAGTGCTATGGCTGTGAGGCCAATTGCTACTGTATGGGGTAAGGTCTCTAGTTCCTTTTCTCAAGATGATGTTGATGGTGATTTAGATTCTCTAGGTTTTGTGAATGATAGTGATTTTAATGAGGTTTTAATTCCGGAAAATCATGGGGTGGGTGCTCAGCAATCTGTTAATGGGGGACCTAGTTGGGCAGAGGAAACTGAGAAGACTAATGAAATTGAAATCCCACAATCTGACCAGTTACAGGGAGCTGGGAAGGAGAATTGGGGACAGAATGAAGGGAAGAGATTATTTGTGGATAATAGGGACCCTAAGCTGGGTATGAGACTTGAATACTTGCCTACTGCTGATGATATTGTGAATATTGAATTGGATGACATCGCGGAGGCTGTGGAACACTGGAAGAATATCCTTGTAGGATTTGTGATGGGGGGAAACCCAAAATTTGCTACTATTGCGCAGTTTATTGGTAAGAGTTGGAATCATGTTAAGGCTCCTCAAGTGTTCATTCATAGGAGGGGGTGGATATACTTTAGGTTCCATAGTAGTGAGGACAGGGACTTGGTGTTGAAGGGTGACCCTTGGCCTAGATGCTTATTTTGAAGCCTTGGTCACCTCAATTTAGCCTTGAGAGGGAGGAGGTAAAAATAATTCCTATATGGGTGTTGTTTCCAAATCTTGATGTTCACTTTTGGGCGGCTAAAGCACTTAGCAAGGTGGCCAGCAAGGTGGGATGCCCCTTGTTTGCGGATCAATGTACAACACTAATGGAGAAGGTCTCCTTTGCATGAGTGTTGATTGAGGTGGATGTTTCTAAGGAATTGCCTAAGAAGACCAAACTGAGAGACCCTTTTGGGGATGTGATTGTTCAGCCTATTGAGTACGAATGGGTCCCTTATTACTGTGGTTTTTGTAGTAAGCTAGGCCATGATGGCTTACATTGCAAGAACCGTGAACAATGGCTGAAAAAGGCTGGTGAAAAGGTTGTAGGGGTTGTGGCTAAGGGACCTGTGAAAGAGGGAGTTGCTGGGGATAAGGTTTCTGCTAGTCCAATGTAGGAAGAGAAGAGAGGGGATGCAGATAAGGAAGGTAATGTTGATGCAGGGGTGAGTGATCAGCTTGAGCTCAGTTTTGAAGAGCAAAGATGGGAGCCTAGCAAGGGGAAACTAAGGCAGAAGCAAAAAGTGTCTGAAATAAGTATGCAGCGTGGTGTACAAGCAAGCAATAACTTTGAAATCCTTGGTGCTGAGGATGCAGAAGATGGGGAGTTTTTTTTCTGATGATGAGTTGGATGATGGTAGGCCTGCTACTCCTCCACCTTTATCATGAAGATGTTGACATGGAACATAAGGGGTATGAATAAGGCTTATAAGCAGCTGGAAGTTAGGCAGCTTATGCAAAGCCAGAATGTAGAGTTTTGTGGAATTCTAGAAACAAGAATAAAGGAGAGAAAAGCTCCAGTTATTGCTAAAAGAGCCTTTAAGGGGCTGCAAGTGTGTTTTAATTATGAGCATCATTATAATGGGAGGATATGGGTGGTTTGGAATGATGTCAAGGTTGAGGTTGTGGTGGTGTACAAAGCTGCTCAGCTAGTTCATTGCAAGGTCAAGCTGAGAAGCACAGGGTTCTGGTGTTATGTGACTGTTGTCTATGGCTCTAACAGTGAGTCTGAGAGAGAGAGAGTTTGTGGCAGGATATTAGAAATATTGCCAGCACTTGTAGTGATCCTTGGGTGCTTATGGGGGATTTCAACATTGTTAGAATTGAGGAGGAGAGATTAAGCTCTTCGCCCCCAGATGTTCATGCAATGGAGGCCTTTGATGGTTGTGTTCGTGCTTTGGGGATTGAGGATATTGCCTCAACAGGATGCCAGTTCACATGGTGCAACAAACAGGAAGCTAGTGATAGGGTGTATAACAAGCTTGATCGGGCTATGGCTAATAGAGAGTGGTTCTTAAGAGAGGTGCCTGCTGCTGCTCAGTTTCCACCTTCTGGGGTTTCTGATCATTCCCCAACTGTGGTTACAATCCAGGACAGTACCAGGAGACAACCTTACAAATTGAGGTTTCTAAATGCCTGGATTGCTGATGAAGAGTTCCTACCTGCTGTACGAAGAGCCTGGAATTATGAAGTCAACGGATGTAAAATGTTCCAGTTCTATGAGAAATTTAAAAAAGTGAAGAAGGAGATGCAGTTGTTGCATCACAGGAAGTTTAGCAGGCTGGAAATGAGAGTCAAACAAGCTCATGAGGTGCTTTTGTCTTGTCAACAATTACTGGTACAACTACCTTTTGATACTGGTCTTATACTACAAGAGAAGGAATGTACAGTGAAATATGTCAAGCTCAAGGAAGCAGAGCTTAATGTTCGTTATCAGATGGCAAAGTGTGAAGATATACAGAAGAGTGATGAAAATTCAGCATACTTTCATGCAAAATTGAAGGAGAGGAGAGCTTACAGCAGAATTTCAGAAATTGAAGATCGGTTGGGGGTATGCAAAACTGGTGATGAGCAGGTTGGAGAGGCTTTTGTGGATATTTTTACCCATCTAATGGGACAAGCTTAGCAGGTAGATGAGTTTGATACTGCTGACATGGACATGGGGCCTGGTTTTAATGAAGAAATGCAACACAAGATGGTGATGCCTGTCACTAGAGAAGAGATCAAAACAGCCTTGTTTTCAATTCCTGATAACAAAGCACCAGGAGGGGATGGTTTTTCATCAGCTTTTTTCAAGCATACTTGGGAGATTATAGGAGAGGATTTTGTGGCAGATGTTCTTGACTTCTTCAGAACTAAGAAGCTTATTCCTCAGGTAAATTCTACTATTCTTATTGTGATTCCTAAAATTGACACTCCCCAATCTGTGGCAGATTTTAGGCCCATTACTTGTTGTAATGTCATTTACAAAACCATAACCAAAATTATTTCTGGGAGACTACAAGGGGTAGTAGGTCATGTGATTGGAAGTGAACACGCTGCTTTCATTAAGCAAAGATGTATTTTTGAGAACATTATGTTGGCTCACGAACTGATAAGAGGTTATGGTAGGAAGCATTTATCTCCTAGAACCATGATTAAAATTGATATAAGAAAAGCATATGACTCCTTGGACTGGAGTTTCTTGAGGTCAGCTATGGTTTATTTGGGTGTTCCTGATATGTTTGTTGAATGGATTATGGTTTGTGTTTCTTCAGCAAGATATTCTGTGAATGTGAATGGGGATGTGATTGGTTATTTTGAGGGTAAGAAGGGATTGAGACAGGGAGATCCTATGTCTCCTTCTTTGTTTGTCATGTGTATGGAGCTTCTGTCTAGGATGTTGAGGAGGTTAAGGAAGGATAAGCTGATCAGTGCACACCCTAAATGTGCAAAACTCAACATTACACACTTGGCTTTTGCTGATGACCTACTTATCTTTATTAGGGGAGATGTTGCTTCTGTTAAAAATGTTGTTGAATATTTTCAGAGATTTTCTGCAATGTCTGGGTTGCATGCTAATGCTTGTAAGTCTAGTATTTATTTTGGTGGTGTTCAGCATGTGATGAAGGAGGAAATTCTTCAAGCTACAGGGTATAGTGAAGGAACTTTACCATTTAGATATCTTGGGGTGCCATTGTCTGCATCCAGGATTTCTGTAACCTTGTGTAAACCTCTTGTTGACAGAATTAGGAGGAGAGCTGAGCACTGGACAACACGATTTCTTAGTTATGCAGGAAAAGTCCAACTGATCAATTCTGTTATTTTTAGCACACAGGTTTACTGGTGTTCTGTATTTGTGTTGCCTGCTGCTGTTCAGGATGAGATAGCCAGGATTTGTATGAGATTTTTTTAGGGGATCTCTGCAAGTAACAGAAGGATTGTGTATGTGAGCTGGAGTAATATATGCAAGCCTAGGGAGGAAGGTGGTTTGAATATTTAAGGAAGTGTTGAACTGGAATAAAGCAGCCATGGCAAAGTGGCTTTGGATTATTGAAAATGAACAACAGTCACTATGGAGGGAGTGGGTAAGGTACTATTACCTCAAAGGACATTCTGTGTGGGAGGTGGTACCTGGGACAACTTGCTCATGGGCTTGGAAAAGGTTGATTCACATTAGGGACAACATAATTGAAGGCATGGCAGACCCTTATCAAGGTGCTGAGATGGTGCGGAGATGGTCTGTGGGGGGCAAATTCAGTATTGGGAGCTCTTATGAATATTTCAGACTAAAAGGTGAGAGAGTCAGGTGGCACAGGTTGTGTGCTGATAACACTGCAGTACCAAAGCACCGTATCATTGCATAGCTGGCTTGTCAGAATGCGTTGGCTACACAGGATAACATGGCACGTCGAGGAATTCCCATTGTCAACAGATGTCACCTATGCAGGAATGCAAGCGAAGGGAAGACTCACTAGTTTTTTGACTGTGCTGTGTCTCATCAAGCTTGGCAGCAGATGCTGTTATGGTTGGGGTTTTGTAGAAGACCAGGGAGTTTAAATAGGGAGATTTCATGGCTACTACAACATCAAAAAGGGAAGCAGGTGTGCAAGTGTGTTGTTCATGCAGCTTTTCTGGCCACTATCTATGAGGTGTGGTGGGAACGTAACCAAATTCTGTTTACACAGAAGAGAAGGAGCTTAGCACAGATAGTTAGGCGCATTCAGCACAATGTCTGCGCAAGGATGTTTCATTTGTTCAGTGAGTATGAAGTCCTTAGTGTCTTGTCTAGATCCTTACTATGAGGAACTAGCATTTTAGTTTATTTGCTGTTGAGTAGTATTAATGTAGTGCAGATTGTAGCTTTGCGTAATTCTTTGAGTCTGTATTTGGATACTACACAAGGGGCACTGCTTTGGTGTCCTTTGGATGATGGCAATGAATATAACTCTACCATTTTCCAAAAAAGATCAAGGGGCTGTATACAATTGTACTGCTATTAGGATGGATACCATAACAACTTTATCTTTTTGTTATTTTATGTTTCTCAACTTAAGAGGTAGCACGTAGAAGGATTGTAGTATTGTAGTTCTATTAGAACTATTAAGAGATCGAAGATCAAGTTATATTGAAGTGTTTTATGATAAAGTTTTAAGTTGTTCGACTCATCACTAATTCTAATAAAATTCAAATTGTCATTATTATATTATTTTTTACCTAATTACTGATAAAAATAAATTTAAAAAAAATTCAATTGCCTATGTGACATGCTTCTAAACTCTCGAAAAATGCCAGCTTTATATATATACACTAGTTTGAAAGCCCTTGCGATGCACGCGGGTTCATATCAATATACTCGTGTATGATGTTTTAAATATTCTACTTATATGTTTTAAACTATGGTAAATATAGTTTCAAAACCAAACTAAAGTGATCGATCCCTTATTTTTTCCCGGAAAAAAAAAAAAAAAACACTCTGTATACATGGCAATTAATTGCTTGCATTGCTTTTGCTTTTTTGCATATAGTGTTGGTTTATAAATGTGAACCTGTTGGAAATATATAGCCATGTTAGAAGTATTTTAGGACTAAACATATTTTGAAGTTCGTATCAAATAAAACTTTGCTTACACAATTCAACATTTTTAAATTTTATATTCTCAAATTCGACTCGAATAATACTTTAAATTTATATGCATATAACACACACATTTATTATATCATTATCATTAAACCAATAAAAGATGCGGACTTATCTTACATCACAAAGAAATTTGATCCTACACTTTTGTACGGTTTTGATATATTCACACAACCAAATAGACGAAGAGTACATGACGAATGATAGAGTAGCAATATCGATGTACTCCGCTAGACCTAGCCATTAGGGATAACTGAGAGTTCCATGCGAATGATGATACGCTCAGACGTTGGTATTCTTCAAAGTCTTTTAGATAAAATTAAATTAATAAATGAAACTATCTTTTGGAAGCACTGGCTGATTGGGAAAGTGTGGGGGGCATATTAATAATCACGTAATTCATTCATATGTGTGATACATGGACATAGAGTTTCCTAATGGAACTATAACTATAAGGTAAGCTGCGGATTCGTTTGTTAGAGTTTACACTGTCATATCAGTTTAGTTGTCAATTGAATGATTTCAAATTCAGTTAAATGATGTTCAGTTCAGTGGTGTTAATTTCAGAATTATACTTTTTGTCTCACATATCAAGCTGTGTTCAATTCAGTTCAGTTGTGTCCAATCCAATTTAGTAGTGCCCAGTTTAATAATGTTAAATTCAGTTCAGTTCAGCTCAGTTCTAAGGCTCCGTTTGATTCACCTGGATAAAACTGATCTGAACTGAACTTAACTGAACTTAATTGATTTTTTGAACTTGACCGTTAACCATTTTAAATTCGTCCAAACATAGTCAATATTGGACTCATTTGAAAGTATGCTTTGAGATCTTTCCGATCACATAATTTTCATCATGAAATTATTTCGGAATAAAAAGTTATATGAGTAATAAAGTTACGCGTGAACTGAACTGGACTGAACTGAATTTAAGTAAACTTAAGGTGAATCAAACAGACCCTAAGAAGTTACAAACGCACCCTAACTCTCTAACTACTTTTTTCTTTTTTTTTAGGTCTACAATTTGAGTTTTAATGAAATCAAATTTGTAATTTGTACATTACAATTTCAAATCATCTCAAACACTAACAAACTGAACATCTCGAAAAAAAAATGCCAGAACAGTTATGATGCACGGGTTAAAATCTAAATGTTATTGTTTTATTAAATTTTATTTTATTCTTTTTTACAATAAATTGGGTGCCTACAGAAAAGAAAAGGAGGCTGAAAGAATCGAATAACAATGGTTCCAAATGGGATAAAGCAATTTTTGCGACTTTGTCCACTTAAAAGTTCATCACAACCCAACCACTGCCCAAGTGGCCACTTCAATCGCAGCGCGCAACTCGTTTCCATAGCCAATTTTTTTTCCTTGTTCCTCAGTTGTAAGTTCAGAGCGCGTGAGTATTGTACATGAGTTAAACCGCTTTGAATCAAAGTCCATAAACTTGAGTTAATACATAATCTATCTTCTTTTATCTTTGATCACAGAATCCATCTTATATATATGTATGTATGATGATAGAATTTGCGACAAATTAAAGTTATAATCCTAAGAGGGGCTGTCATTGAACGATGTTTAAATAACTAACCCATTCCCACAATTTGCCATTGTGGTTAAAATATGAGTACGATCTCCATAAGATCAGTTACCATGTGAGGATGAGTGTATACGTCTTTTTGCAGCAAATCTTCATAAGATCATTATATATATCAAGCAAGTATATTAATTCGGTGCTTTTATGATTGTTCAATTCTCTTAATTTCGAGTATGGAGTCCTCCTCCATCTTCTCTATCCATCAATTTCTACCCTGTAACTTGTACGTAGTAAAAAAATAATAATTGAATTTGGTCCTTGTCAAATTTTTGTTTTGCAGGATAGCTGTCGGTCATTCGAGATCATTTTCAACGAAGAATTCAAAAGGCTAGTATAACATATTGTGCATCCATCAGTCCGCTAAAATTTGAACATTTACCTGCTAGCCTTAGTGGTACTCACATTTGTCTAACCAAACCTATTTCGATGGCTTATATAGTCAGCCATAACATAATAAAGTATGGTTTATTGGTTGAAGAGAAGAAAAAACAACTTTAGATAAAAATGTTTAGTTCATCAATAAAAATAAATACTCCAAAAGGCAAAATGTATAAAGGAAAGACATTTCCATACTCTATCAATCGTCACTTGAATGCAATTAAAAAAATTTGTTCACATAACAATTCTCTGTATACAAATATGACATATAATTGCGCACCTCATTACTCCAAAAAAAACTCACAGTCTACACGTAAAAATTGGTTTCAGATTTACTAATAGCAAGAATCCAAAAAAAATAACGTAATTGTGTCTATGGATACCAACTAATTAATTCTACTTGTTCTCAAATTCTACCAACTAATTAATTAATATGATGGATAACGTGGCATGTCTCAAAACTGTAATTGATTTCTCATTCTCTCCTTTTCATAATTACAATGTATATATCTTATTTTTTTCTTATCATATTTCAGTTCACATATTTACCTGTTCAGTTTTTTAAAACCTAGATACAATTATTGTTGTATTTGGGCCCGTCCTTAGCCAATGAGGCAATCAATAAAAACCTTGAATCTTGCATTTAAACTTACCGAAATTTACAGATCCTCTCTTTCAAAATAAAAATAACAAATCTAACTCTTACCGCATAATAGATTATTTCATATTCCACCTCCTTATCATTACTCGATAAAAATGAAACAACAGAACATCTATTAAAAAACTTTGAAACCACAAATTGGTTGAAGAGAGAACATAAAACTTACAATAGAAGTAATAGTATACTTTGATCAGTTTTAAGCACTTCATTCATTTCAGAACCTGCAAGATGAATTAGAAGTAAAAAGAATAAGAGTTAATATGAATATAAGCTAAATTATAAACACAAACTAATGAATAATATCAAACATGCATGGAGGGGGCCAAATTGTAAGTAAATTTACTACAATCCTCCTATTATAACATGATGTAATATCGTTCCTTCCCTTTGAACTTCAAACTTTGCCAATGTATCGACAATTCTGTTGAATTATCATTCTCGTATACTATCTTGACTACGTGTAATCTCTTTACAATGCACTATAAGTATCTAAAGAGGGGGCAAAAATCTACACTTTAAAATCTCCAATAAATATAATTTTTCGATTCACAACTAAGGGTATTCACCGTTGACGACAGTGATTATTTTCCCGTGCTGGTTTGTAACTAGGTACCTTAAAGAGTGGGACAACTGGCCAAGGAAGTTGCTTCATGCCCAAGGCGAATTTCAACCTTGGTTAAAGATGAATAAGTCCCTAACTACCACTCAACCACACCCCCTTAGTTATCTTTAATAAATATATTGATGGTATCTAAATCTCAATTTGGTAAAAATAAAATATAGAAGACTAACTCCTCATCAATAAACTTTTTGACCCTAATAAAAAACATAAACTTTGTTATACCAATCTGATCATGCAACTTCTTTTTTTCTTTTCTTTTGGTTGTTGAGCAAGCTCGGATTTGATCTAAAGCCAGCTACATAATGTTGAAATCAATATGCTTGTGCCAGGATATACATTACAACTAATTAAGGACCAAAGATGAAATCAAAATACTCATAATATAAATTCTCTTATGATAATGAACACAAGTAATATCAATCACAATCTGTTATTAGGAATAAGAGGAAAATTAACATATAAATAAATCATCCAAGGAAACAAAAACGGTTTTGAAATAATAAAGAAAAAGAAAGGCCACCTTACATCCACAAAAAGATTTAAATAGCATGCTCATATGTACATGTAGATCATCATTACATTTTTGATACCTCTTGCAAGTTATGATAGATAGATTAACATTAAATAAATTGATATATAAACAACCCATTGCAATGTACAAACAATAAAAAAAACATGAAGTAGTGACCCATGAGCATAGCATAGAAGAATTATCTTACATGAAAGTATTTGATCATAGACATTATTGATGGACGAAGAAACATGCCATTGCCTGCAAAAATAAAATAGTTAATTAGGCCCAAAAGAAGAAAATATCATAAGCTATAGTTTGGAAGTAATTGGTGAAAAACATGAATATATGATTAGTGTACTAAACGCAACTCAGAACAGCTGGGAGGGGGAAGGGGGTAGGAGTTTATATTGGCTTTGGGGCAACAATGATATAGGACCATTAGAATTCTAAGGAATGTATAGTTCTAGATAATGGGACGTTAGTTATACTGAGGGGGAGAGTGCATAGTTTATTTGGGAGAGTCCATTTTTTGGACGACTCCTATTGTTTTTATATAGCTAATTCTCTATCATGATAATTATCTTTTAGCTAACTAAACGTAATTCTATTTGTTCTTAAATTCTAGAGTTAACGCAACTGCTATTTCATATTAGAATGAACCAACTAACAGAAGATAGGAGACGTTTAATTAGAATGATTAGAATTGGATGAAAGTACAATCTAGTAAGTATCCTATCACTCTTATACCACTAACACTATTATCTTTTAACGTAATCTATTAAATTTATTTTCTAAAATAAGAGAATAATTTTTTTGAATAATTTTTTGTCTACGTGGCATGCCTCAGAAGGCTCGAAAAATGCCAGCTTTATATCAAACGTGGGGTGGGGGTATTTTTTGCTGCTATGTGATGAGGGCTTTGGTCGATGAACGACTTTATATCAATTGCCAATAGCATCATTCCCATATATATTAGAATTCTAGGAGTTCTATAAGACTTTTGATTCTATCATATGATAAGATTTGCCAACTTATGGCTATAGACAAATTGTGCCCTTATCAACTGTTGCCTATGTGGCGCTCTATAAAATTTCTCGATGATGTGGCACCCTCAATGATCCCGAAAAATATTTTCTTTATATATTGATTGATTGATTGATTGATTGATTGATTAATGATTGTTGATTGATGATTATATACCACTATAATCAAAATGGGTCTTATTTTAATGTATATTTTATGCTCTTCGTAATGGTCTAAAAAATTTGAATTTTTGAAATTTGAATAAAAAGTTATGTATTATTTAAGATGCAACTACGTCTACAGTTTATTGAAAGTAAAACTCTGACTTTTTCTCTTATCTGAAACTCTATTTATCTATACTCATTATTATTAATATCTATTTAATTATTTTCACTTTTTAATATATTTGCCTATGTGGCATGCCTCAGAAGGCTCGAAAAATGCCAGCTTTATATATATACATTGAATTGATTGATTGATTGATTTTATATTAGTATTTCGAGGCTCTATAGGGTAGACCAAGAAAAAAAAATTACTGTATTAGAGATACCTATTACGTTCACTCCAAAAAAAATAACAATACATTATATTTTTAGTTTTTTAAGGCCTCGAGAGAGTAGCTTGGCTCCTCTGTAGTTCTTGCCATGGATAACTGGCACGTGTATTATATCACCAAATAAGAGTTGAGATTTTTTTTCAGGTTTTTGGACTTTATTTATTTATTTATTCTTCTTTGAACAATTTCCAATTCATTTTGAAAATTATTTTCTCAAGTCTTACAAAATAATAAGTTTTATACGATTACATTTGCATTAAAAGTACCTAAGAATGAGATGCATTTACAATATTTATAAGAAACATGTAAGATTGTATGTAAATATTGATTCCCGTAAGAAAAAAATATTAATAATAAAATTAAGGTTGAAAATAAAAAAATTGAGCAAATGTGTTTAACCCGTACATTGCACGAGTTTGATTACTAGTATTGCTATAAATCTCGTTATTTCTATTAATTCATTGAGTAATCCTTTAATTTGTTTATGCACCAAAAAAAAAAAATTGAATAAAAATATCCTTTTTTTTTCAATTCTCATGACAAAGAAAATCTTGAACCTGAAGTTTAACTTCAAAAATGTTCTACAACCATGAATCTTGGCTTCTTTGCATTTTGCACACACTCAAAATAACCTTCATCAATCCTAGAAGAGTACAACAAAATAATAAAATAAATCTTTAAATTAGTATTTCGAGGGCTCTATAGGGTAGATGTTAACATTACATAGCTTAATTTATGATTATGTTATTACATGTACACGTCAGCATAAATTATTACAGAGTTTGTTCGAAAGGGTTTGTTAGCTTACTAAATTCTCTTTCTCTCTCTAGATTTCATCTTATCATTTTCATAATTTCTATGTTAATTGAGCTAAAGTTCATCAGCTCAACATGGTATCAAAGTATCTTTAGCTCAATTCAAATCAATTTCTCAGATTATTTCACCAGTTCAATTCATTCATCGATTGATTGTTAGCTTACTAAATTCTCTTTCTCTCTCTAGATTTCATCTTATCATTTTCATAATTTCTATGTTAATTGAGCTAAAGTTCATCAGCTCAACATGGTATCAAAGCATCTTTAGCTCAATTCAAATCAATTTCTCAGATTATTTCACCAGTTCAATTCATTCATCGATTGATTGTTTTGTTTCAACGATTAATCAAGCCAAAAATCAAAATTTTTTGTGATAGAAATTATCACAAAATTCATTTCTTCTTTGAAAAGTTGGTTTAATTCATCAACTTTTCAAGCTACGTTTAAAAGCTGAGAAATCGCTGTCTATTTTCAATCACTTTGATTGATTCTTCGAATCGACTCTATTTTTAGATCAATTTTGTGAACAAATTTTCCTTTGATTCTTGATCAAGATGACAGTTACTTCTGGTGTTCTTGATGTTTCTGATCCTTTGTATCTTCATGCCTCAGATCACCCAGGGATGATTCTAGTTGTTAAACCTTTTGATGGCTGAGCATTTGGCTCATGGAGAAAAGCTATGTCCACGCGTTATCTGCAAAGAATAAGATAGGGTTGGTTAATGGTCTGGTGATAAAACTTGAAGCTAATGATAAGAATTTCAAACAGTCGCAACGTTGTAATGATATGGTAACTAGGTGGATTCTGAATACTCTTTTAGGAGATATAACATAAATTGTCATTTACTTTGATTCTGCTGAACAAATTTGGAGAGAGTTGGATGACAAATGTGGACAATGTTATACTCAAGGATAGACTCAGGGGGGGGGGTGAATTGAGTCTTAGGGAAATTCAAATTTTTCGTGGATTATCAATTTAAACACAATCTGTTAACCTATCAATTACTACGTTGTTAATAACAAAGCAATACAACAAAGCAATAATAAAGAAACACAGATTTTTACTTGGAAACCTTCTTGAGCTCAACCAAGAAGTAAAACCATGACCCTGGGGGATTTTCCAAACTCCACTAAGAGCCGCGCAAACCAAACTCAATAAAATATACCCTAATCTACCGTTGAGCCATATTTCTTGAATGCAACCCCGAACCCAATGGCCAAACTACCTACTATGGCAGCCGTACTCTAAACAAACAAATCTTACCAATATGTTTCTCAATAAGTTAGAGTGGTACAGTCAAACCTTATGAGAAATCACGCTCAAGTATCAAGAGGAATACCAAGGTAACAATAGGGTAACTCGTGCAGTAATAGCCAGGAGTTCTCAATGAAATCACGTAAATAATCAATCACTTTAGTGCTCCGTGATTCCGTAAGTTATAAAGTCCGTAACCTTTGGTTTATAGAGACAAACTAAATCACCTAGAAATCAATTAGGGTTAAAACACAATAGTTTGTTTTTCAAGTAAAATAGAATTTTCATAAAACAAACAGTTCTAATCCTATTAGACTTCTCTAAAACAAATTCTAAATAAAACTCTTATAAATGTTGGGTAGTAAAAAGATAATTCTGAAGTTTTTTTAACTAAGTTATTTTTATAAAGAAAAGCTCTTTATAAAATTGGTTCATAAATACACGTATAAAACTTACATACTCAAGAATACTTGGTAACTCACATACTGTTCCAAGACTGTTACTTCCAATGTCACTAACTGTACCTTTGGTTCCAATATCAAGGACTTAAGAACGACTTCTCTTACATGAAGTCTAATGAAAACAATAAAGCTCAAACTTCCAACTTCATGCCATGTTGCTCTTGAATCAATCTTCATTGTATCCACATTAAGATTATCAAATCACAAGTTCTTGATTCCGTTCTTGTTCCGTTCTTGATTTCATGTAAACAAAACTTAGCTAGACAATGTTACCTTGATAAGTGTCAATTATTTATCATTATCAAAAACATCATAGCTCAACGTAACAGACAAGGTAGTGGAGCCAGATTTTATCAACATCAAAAGGATTTGAACTCAATGGTGAAGGTTCTAGTGACATTGCAACCTATTTCACCAATGAAGGGGACATGGGATGAGTTAAATATGGTCAATACCTTATCTACTTGTACTTGTGGAGCAGTACAGGCTATTACTAAAAGAGATCAGGATTTGAGGCTAGTACAGTTTCTTATGGAATTAAATCCAGATTACACTAACGTTCGAGGAAACATACTCATGATGAAGCCTTTACCTAGGTTAGGTCAAGCCTATGCTCCTCTAATGCATGATGAAAAGAAAAGGCGGTACATTCTTCTAGTCATTTCATTTCTGAATCTGCTTCAATGAATGTGCTTGTTCATCCTTCATCTGCTTACAAAGGAAATGAACCTTTGATCTGCAATCATTGCAAGAAGCTTGGGCACATTGCTAGTAAGTGCTACATGTTAATTTGATTTTTCAAAGGATTTCAAGTTCACAAAGGAAAGAAAATAGATGCCCACGCCAATGCAGATTCTGATGAATCACATGTAGAAGATACTAATTATGGTGGTTATGGAGATAAGTCTGGACATGGAGGTTCAGCTATACCTGGATTGACTCAGTATTAATCTAATCAGCTTATGATGCTTCTGAAAAAAAACTCAGATCAATGGGGCTGCTGCTTGTGCTGCTGCATGCTCTCAGAGCCGGCCCAAGGGGGTGGCCAGAGGGGCGATCGCCTAGGGCCCAGTCTGTAGAGGGCCCAAACAACAATGCAAAATTAAGATAAATAAAAAAAACTTGCAAATACTGAACATGAAAAAGGGTCTGGTTCCTTGGTTGGAAATGAGTTGTGTTGCTCCTTACCTACATTAGATTTTGAGATTAAATCTCTTTGGCCCCCATTTTTCTATAATTTAAAATAATTTTTCATTCTTCATATCCTCATTTCCTAATACGGGGCCCAAATTTTATTTTATTTTTTGCCGATAAAACAAGTTATTCATACTTAGGGGCCCTCATTTTTATCCCACCCCAGGGCCTCAAAAACCTTAGGAACAGCCTTGCATGCTCTTCAGGTCCTACTTGTGCCATTGTTGGCTCTTCTAGTGCTAGCTCTTCTGGTTCTTCTCATTTGAATGCTTCAATCAACTTTGCTGGTAAGGCTTGCTACTCTCTTTATTCTCCTCGTTTTTGTATATGCCATGCATGTTGTAGTTGCTGATAATCTTTGGATAATAGACACTGGAGCTAGTGTTTATATTCGCCTTGATCACCATCTCGTTCTTCAACCACACAAATTAGATAAACCTTATCATATCACCCTTCCTAATGGTCAAGTTGTCATTGTTTCTCAAATTGGCAGAATACAGATCAATCGTAATATTTTCATTGATGATGTGCATTTTGTTCCATTATTCAAATACAATCTTTTTTCTATTGGTAAATTGTGTTACCAATTAGATTGTTAAGTTACGTTCACCAAAACTTCTAGTGTCTTGCAAGGGCCCCTCACTGAAGAGGTCACTGGTTCTTGGTGACTTTCATGCTGGTTTATACTTTCTACATGTCAAGCCTAATATTATTCAAACACATTTGTCATGTTCAGATTCATCTTGTTCTACTGTTAGCAATAAAGAACATGTTGATCTCAGTGTATGTAATTATTTTCCTGTTTTTCCTGCTGGATCCAATCATGTTGTTGTACCTGGTGATATACATGTAAACATCATTGTCCATTATAATAAAGTTTCTCATACTGATAACTGATACCATTGAATGCATTGCTACCTGTGATATATGTCCCTAAGAAAGACAACACAGACTTCCCTTTCCCATCAGCTACACATATTCAAACCAAAATTTTGAGCTTATACATATAGATCTCTGGGGACCTTACTACATTTCTACATACAATGGGTACAGTTATTTTCTCACAATAGTAGATGACCACAGTCGAGCCACTTGTACACATTTGTTAAAAGCTAAGAGCAATGCTCTTTCAGGCCTTCAGGCTTTCTCATCAATGGTTGACACACAGTTTAACATACACAAAGATCAAAATTATAAGATTTGATATGCCCTTGAGCTAGGATCCAGTAAAGAAGCTACAATGTTTTTCAAACCAAAGGCATAATACATCAGACAAGTTGTGTTGACACTACCCAATAAAATCGGGTGGTAGAAAGGAAACATAAACATCTCCTACTTCTCGAGCCCTTCTTTTTCAATCCAATTTGCCTCCCAAATTCTGGGGAGTTTGTGTGTGTTAACAACCAGTGCTGATCTGTGATGATTTTGATGATGATAAATAACTGGCACTTATCAAACTAACGTTGTCTAGCTAAGTTTTGTATACAAGGAATCAAAAACGGAACAAAAACAGAATCAAGAACGTTGTCATTTGATAATCTTAATATTAATACAATGAAGATTGATTTAAGAACAACATGGCATGAAGTTGAAAGTTAGGGCTTTATTGTTTTTATTAGACTTCATGTAAGAGAAGTCGTGCTTGAGTCATTGAGGTTGGAATCAAAGGTACAATTGGTAACAGATGAAGTAACAGTGCGTGAGTTACCAAGTATTATTGAGTACTTAAGTTTATTTATAAGTGTATCTATGAAAACGATTTTAAAGAGTTTTCTTTATAAAATAACTTAATTAACATTGTTTTCAGAAATATATCTTTTTAGTACTCCATATTAAATATAAGAGTTTTATTTAGAAAATCTTTTTTTAAAGAAGTCTAGTAGGATTAGAACTGTTTGTTTTATGAAAAGTCTATTTTGCTTGGGAAATAAACTATTGTTTCTTAACCCTAATTGGTTTCTAGGTGATTTAGTTTGCCTATATAAACCAAAATTTACAGACTTTATAACTTACGAAATCATAGAGCAAAAACGTGATATTTATTGAGTTATTTCATAATAGGCATCCTGGCTGTTACTGCACGAGTTACCTTACTGGTACCTTGGAATTTGTCTTGATACTTGAATGTGGTTTCTCATAAAGCTTGATTGTACCACTTTAGCTTATTGAGAATCATATTGATAAGATTTGTTTGTTTAGAATACGGCTGCCACATGTAGTTTGATTCTTGTGTTCAGGGTTGAATTCAGGAAATACGGCTCAACGGTAGATTAGGGTCTATTGTATTGAGTTTGGTTTACGGCTCTTAGTGGAGTTTGGAAAATCCCCCAGGGTCGTGGTTTCACTTCTTGGTTGAGCTCAAGAAGGTTTCCACGTAATAATTTGTGTCTCTTTATTTATTGCTTTGTTATATTGTTTTGCTATTAACAACGTACTAATTAATAGGTTAACAGATTGTGCTTAAATTGATATCCGCAAAAAATTCGAATAACTCCCTAAGACTCAATCACCCCCTCTTGAGTCTATCCTTGAGCATAACAATTTGTATCAAAGAAGATTCTCTTGAGTACAGGTTAATCTTTGGAGAGTAGATCACAAGGATGGATTCAATGAACTACAACAAGCTCGAAGAGGTATGAACTTTGGCTTTTGGAAGAACTGAATGAAAGTATTCATTAAAACCACTGGACAACCAAGAAACAAGGACAAAAAATTGAAAAGGGAAAATCAAGTAATGTCTGCTGCGTTTGGAGATTTAGATTCAGATGAAGAACCAACGGAGAACCTAATCGCAAAAGCTTTACGTTGCTTGATGGCCCATAATGATGAGGAAGAAGAGGTAAGCCTTGAAACTCTTAAAAATAAAATGCATCTGCTCACTAAGAAAAAATTGATGGATGTTTTGAGTATTTGCATTAGTGAATGCATGGATCTTCGTGATGAAAACGTACAACTTGATAATGGTTTTGTTTCATTAAAGAATGATTTGAAGGATTTAACAAGTTTGAAAATTGATATAGAAAAGAGAAATAAAAACTTCAAAGATGAAATCTTTAAATTGATAGAAACTGTCTGCAAGCTTGAAAATGAAAATAATATCTTGACAAGTAAGCAGAATAAATTACAAAGTCAAATTGATGCTAGTCGACCTGCCAACTTATGTGATTCAACTGATTGCAAAGAGATAAAACTGAGTTTTGATAAATTAAAATCTAATTTTAATATGCTGGAAATAGAACAGGTTGATCTTTGCAAAAAGTTAAAATCGGATGAGGTGTCTGCAGGTATCAATCAGGGAAGTTGTGCTGAATGGTTCCAAAGTTACCAGCCAATAGCTAGTTGGTTTGCAGGTAACAATCAAGGAACTTTTGCTGAATGGTTTCAGAGTTACCATGATAGAAATAAGCAAGGCTTGGGATATAAAAGACCGTGGGTAGGTTATGATCCTAAAAGCAAGTATGTGAACCTACTAGAATGGAAACTTTGCATGTATTGTGGTAAAATAGGTCACATGAGAGTAGAATGCCCAAAGAGAGAAAAAGCCTTTGAGAGTAATAATATGCTAGAAAGAGTAACAATGGCTGTGTCAAAAAGGTTAAGCAAATATGGGTTAAGAAGTCTGATTTGAATGTTAAATTTGTGAGAAAGGGACCCAATCAGATATGGGTTCCTAAGAATAAACCCTAATTAAGTTTTCCAGGCACGAGTGAGAGGGAACGACCCGTGGTACCTCGTTAGCGGTTGTTCCATGTATATAACATGAGATAGATTAAAATCATTATCTCACTCAACGCCTTCGCTGGTGAAAGTGTGATTTAGAGACACCAATAGAGGTGAAATAACCTATAAAGGTAAGATAGGTAAGTCTCTCACACACTCCATGGATAATGTTTTTTTGCCGAGAAAATTTGATGAGCTTTGCAGGATAATAAGAATAATGATCTTCAGATTGGACAGGTATATAGTCGTGTCCAAATGGGAAAGCAATGAATAATGAGAATCTGAAGAAGCAAGTTGCTGAGCTCCGCGATGCAATTGCAGAGAGTGAATAACGTGAAGTAACAGACAGAGTAACAAGCAATGACGCACTAAAATGGGTGCAAGAAACTGTTGAGCTGTTCTCGGCCTGTTACCTCAGAAGTTTCCTCAAATCGAGATGTCACATTCTTCATGCAAGTCTGTGTTGAAGCATGGAGAAATCATGGTTCGCTTCTATGAACTTAATCATAAGTGACATTGACAGGTGAGTAGAAGTTCAATCTCAATTTCTTTTGTATGCTCATTATGATTTCTTATCTTTTGGTGAGCTTACTAATATTCATGATATTCCAGTGGATTTTATTTGCAATATGGATCAAATTGCACATATCTTTACAAAATCTTTGATTAGGGAATAATCTGAGAGATTAAATCTTGAGTTATACATGATTAGACTGACCTAAAGTTTCAATGATTTATACTCCCAATGATTGGCTAGTTTATGTGGAAACTTGCAATCAATTGTATTTTTTTTTTTTTCCGTGTATGTGAATATACCATATGGAAATGAGATCTTTTTGTAGGCCACAAGCAACTCGCGTGCCGTAACTGGCATAACCACTTGCGCCAAGTGTAAGGCCCTGTTTGATTGATCACCTTAATTTTACTTAAATTCAGCTCAGTTCAGTTCAGTCCAGTTCATGTGTAATTTTATCAGTCATATAACTTTTTATTGCGATATAATTTCTTGGTGATAAATATGTCATCGGAAATATCTCAAAGCATATTTTCAAATGAGTCCAATATTGACTATATTTGGACGAATTTTAAATGGTTAACGGTCAAGTTTAAAAAATCAATTCAGTTTAGTTCAGTTGATTTTAATTCAATTCAGTTCAGATCAGTTTTATCCAGGTGAATCAAACGGAGCCTAAGTAATGACTCACAAAAGATCTGATGATATTACCTTTACGCTTCAAACGTTTACACTGAGTAATAAGGTACAAGTTCATATGTACTACCATTGTTACCCCAACTGTTACCTAGCCATTAACTTATAAAAGAAAAATTGTCTTATTCTTTTCCGCTGCTCAACCCCAATTTGAATATCCAGAAGACGATTCTACAACCCCAAATTACTTCCTATTTTTTTTCCGGTTATCCCACTCACCCAACATAGCCCAAACACTCTCTTTATCCTTCCACGTACAAAAAAAAAAAAACTCACCTCTCTCTCCTATTTTTTTGTCTCTTCCCTTGGAGGTTGTTTCAACAATGAGAAGAAGGTGAGTTGAAGTTGCGATAGTGATTGGCATGTGAGACCTGTAATGGAAAGGAAAATAGGTGAAAGTGGGTTGTGAAATATGAATAGTGAGTTAACATGAAGATGGTTGTGATGATGATTCTACATGCAATAACATAGGAGGAATTAGATGGGAACACCAAAATCGAAAAAATTTCTACAATGACCAATATGTGTTCTTCAAGAGGCTAACTTTCTTTTACAATTGCTTGAGTATGTATATTGTTAAAACCACCAGTGTTCTTTTTTTTCTTTTCGAGAGGGGAATAGGAGACTTTCATTCATACAAAACCCATACGGGATCTACAATAAAAATAACCCTAGACCATATTAAATCAATAGAAACAACAAAAAATCCGCGAACAAGCCAATATACCAGAATACTCAGGTGCGACTCCCAACATGCACAGTAACCATGTGCTTCCTTTGATGTATCTTCATCTTTCATGGAAGTGGAGATCTTCACCATAAGTAACGTAATCGCTTGCCCACAAACCTCTGTATGATTCCGTCGATCGTGTGTATATCCGGTCCCCAAATTCATACTGTTCCTACTAAAAGTCAATCGCACAATAGGCGAAAAAAGAATCCTATAGAAAGGAAGATAAGTAAATCCTTAAAAACTCCACAAAGGGAGAGAATTTATTCAATTCAGAACGAAAAAAAGCTAGAAATCAAGATTAAATGTGATAAAAATCATCAATCGCAGGCCGAGAATGGCCTAAAAATCGGCTCCCGACCAGAAAATATGTTCTACTAAAGGTTATGGTTCTAGAGAGAAGGAGGAGAAAGAAAGGAGGGAGGCTAGGGTTTTTGGAAGGTGAACGGTAAATAGAAGTAGTAAAAACCACCAGTGTTCTTAGTAAAGAATATCGAGACGTTAAAAGAAAAGGAAAATTGTTCAAAAAAAAATAAAAAAGAAAGAATAGAAAGAACCACTCGTATGGAAATCATTGTTTAGTTCTTATTTGATACTGGTTGATTATTATTATTCTGTCAAGCAATTGTTGAATGCACTTACTATAGGTGAGTAGCTCTGCCGAAAGCTCCATGAAGGTTGCCTGTTTCTTAAGAAGGTTGAGTAGAAAGATTTTTGGCGATTTTATGGATGGTTTTGATGATTCAATTGAAGACATAAGCAAGAGGGATGATATGGAGGTTGAAGAAAAAAGTTGAAATGAACTTGACATAGATGATAGAATTATTTATAAGGTTCAACAAGGGAATTCGAATATAAAGACAAAAAGAGAGAGGGAACTCGAACCCAAATGTCCTTGTTCCCATCTTGTTTCCTGACCACTTGTTCGCTGAGCCTTTTAGCCTATTTTCACCACACACTTTATCTACGCAAGTGGTTTGCATTGATCTTATTACTCTTATAACTTAGTCTTTGAATGATTTGAATGGATAAGATCATTAGATTGCTTGTTTGAGCTAGTTGATCACTTGGTTTACTTTTGCAGGTGCTTAAATCCTTGGTGGTGATGTTGCGACTTACTTGGTTTAATATGTGTGTGTTATTTGCATTCCATTTCGCTATGCAACTTTTTCTTTTCGATGATGCCAAAAGGGCAAAGAGTTATGATCTTACATGGTCGTGTCTAGCTATATCGAGTTTGGTTTTTAGTTTCTTACTTTATATTGTTTCTCTATTAGGTCTTTTTTACATAATGATCATAAATGCTTGATTGATGTACACTTTCTGTTTATAAGTTGATGCCTTGGACATGATGGGTTTCATTGTTTGTTTGGATATTAGAGTATTTTAACACTAATTTCTAAAGAAATAAAAAAAAAAGGTAGGTATTTTAGCTAAATTTTCCGAAACATTGGGTGCCTGGAGTCCTAGTGCTTCGCCATTGTAGGCAGGATACCAACTTTGGTTGCCACAAGAAGTGGCTAGTCCTTCTTCAGCTATGTGGAATCATATATTGACAGCATGCAAACAGTCAGCAAATACAAATGGATCGAAGAATTTGGTCAGGAAAGGGTTTTGATTGATTCCTGACAAAGGCACTTAGATTCTATTTTCTTGAGATATATGGTGTGATGAGCAACCACTAGACCAATTGTATCCCAAGTTATATTCTCTTAATGTAAATCAAGATGGAACAATTTTTTTTATTTTTTTTTTGGAAAATGGTCAATATATTTTCATTTGCCAAAGGTATGCCAAAGTAGCACCATTGGAGATTAAACTTACAACCTAACACAAGAAACAAGTCCTTTCCACTATTACAGGTTGCTTAATAGATCTAAGGCTTTCTCACAATATTGGTGAACAAAGCGTACACAATCTCCTATTTGGAATTTCCCTAGCACATCTTGTTTTATTACTGAAAACCCTCATGTTTCTTTCAGTTCAAATTTCATACACAGAAGCAACAAAAACTGCTCTTTCTATACTTAGTATGTGGCTTCCTTCCCATACCCTTGCTAGCAAACCACCTGACTTCTTGCTTGAAACTCAACTGCTCTCTTCTGATACCCATCCATATCAATATTTCACTCCATATTTGTGCAGTTATGGGACATTGGAAGAATAAATTAGAGCATGTTTCAAGTACCTGACAACACAGACCACAACCAGTGTCAAGCTGCATGCTTGTAGCTGCCAGTTGTGTTCTTGTAGTAAGCTTCTTCTGACAAGCTAACCAATCAATAAATCTATGCCTAGGTCTAACAACAGGCCCCCAGATCACTCTATTCCAACGTGTCTTAGCCATCTCCCCAGTAAAGAAAGAGTAAGCTTTTGCCATGTGAAACATTCCTACAGACACACAGGAAGCAAGGAGCTGAATGGCTTCATCAGCACTACCACATTTTGCCACCAGAGTATGTCTTGTCTGCAGAACTTTCCTCCAGATCCATAAGGAGTTTTGTTTCTCCTTAACCCTCCAGAACCTATCACGCTGCAGATGATAAGCATACAACCATCCAAACCACACATCATCTCCAGGGTTACAAGCCCACTAAACAAGCTTACAACTTGCTGGCAAGTTCCAGGCTGTCAAATTTTTAACATTAAGTCCCCCCATTGTCCTTGGGTGCTCATATAGATTTCCAACTCACAGGGGCTAGGTATCTTGTTTGTTGCAATTTTTCCCACAGAAATTTCCTACACATAGCCTCAATCTCATATATAACCTCTTTTGGTAACATGTAAACTTCAGACCAGTAGACCTGAATTGAAAACACCACTGACACAAGAAGCTGCAACCTGCCTGCATAACTGAGCATATTACTAGCCCAGTGAGTGATGCTTCGTGTTATGCTGGAAGATAAAGGCAATCCTAAATACCTAAAGGGCAAAGAACCCTCACTGAATCCAGAGTTTCTCATAATAGCACTCTTAACAATATCATCCACCCCTGCAAGATAAATTTAACTCGTTGCTTGATTGGCACATAACCCAGAGAAGCTAGCAAATTTCTCAAAAACACGCCTACAACCTTAGTTACAGACTGCTCATCACCCCTTGATCGAGAAGATCAATAGATCATCAGCAAAAATTATGTAATTGAGTTCAACTCTACCACACTTTGGATGAGGCTTGAACTCAGAGTTACAGGGCCGTTCCTGGGCAAGTGCAGTCAGTGCATTCGCACAGGGCCCCTGATCTGGAGAGGGCCCAAAATATTGATTGGCATTGCTATTCTTCAGAGCTATCGCGCGTCTCCTTATTGAGATTAGAATACTGTGAAATATTAGTTCTCACATTCTCAAAGCCCAATACATAGCCAGTGGGCCCCAACCAAATAAATGCTCTCAGGTTGCATCGCAATTTGCAACTTGCAAGGGCTGGAATCTTAAAGCAAATTATTGCTGATCTAATACTTCATACTTTTTTTTTTCCTTTTTGTTTCATTGTTTTTTTCTATTATCTAGTTTTATTATGTCGAATAATATCAGTCTCTTCATTTATGAGGGTTAGTTTGTCCCATATTATGTTGAGTTCGGCTGTCTCTCACTTTTGAGAGTATTGTTAGTTTTTCGTTTTGTTGTTCGTATGGTGCTTTGGTGGATCTATTCTATCAAGAGGTGGTCTACTATGTCGAATCGAAGCATTCAAAGCTATAGCAGAGGCTTCCGCGAAGAGGCTGTAATATGGAAAACAGCGATTAAATGGAAGTCGGTCGGAATTGTTGAATCTCTAGTGCTACATAGCTTTTTCATTTGAATGTATTATGATGTTTTAGATCTATTTCTTGTTGAATTCAACCCTTCTTGTAAATGTCGTATGACTTTCAATTAATGAAATCTAATACTTCATACTTCACTTTTCAGTTTTTGCCTTGTTATTTCGTTCCTCATTTTATCCACATACAGACAAATACAGTAGTTCAATGTGTTATATTCCTTTTAAGTTAATAATTAGGCTATGTTTTGGCACAAAATTTTTGGGAACTAAAAATCTCTAAGTTTTTTTTTTAAAAAAGACTCATGACTCATGACGAAGTTGTTCTTATTTTTTGTAATGAAAATTGAATTTGATCATTTAAAAAATGTCTATTATCATGACGTCTTGTTTGTTTGAGGCGTCTCACGTTGAGGCCGCCTCATATGAGTTTTTTGTGTAAAAAAAATTGGCTTAATATATAGGACCTAATTTTTACTTTTTGTACAGGGTCTCCAAAATATAGATTTTTGGATGAAAAGTTACTAGAGGTAGGATGGAAAAAAAGATAAACCGTAAAAAGAGGCGAGTTTTCTTTAATGATAGTGCATGTTTATGTGTACGGTGCAACACTGAAAAAGAAGACTGTAGTGATAGGCCTACAAGTGTACGGGTTATATCGAAGTAATAAAATATCGAACTACAGGGAGCTATCGATTTCAAGTACTAAGTTTTCTTACATTTAACAAGTTAAGTGATTCACAAATTGGTTTGTTGGAATAAAACAAATAAACTAATCAATAAAGTATGAGAAATAATAAGATAAAAAGCCTAGTGTTGATTTTATTAAATCAATTTCTTTGATGCAGATAAATAAGTTTCAACTAGCATGTCATGTCGAATGTTACAATGACGGAAATATGAATCCTAAAACCTTCTCTCGAAGAGATAAAGGAATACTCAATATAATTCTCAACTACATATTCTCATGGAGTTAAGAAAATATCAAGTGCATGAAAGTGTGTATATATATATATATTCCTTTAATTTTCAATAGTCCTAAGTTATTCTAAAATAGTCCCAATTTATTTTAAAATACTCTCTTGATTAGGCAAACTTGATGAATGATTGAGTAACGACGATTAAAGAATTTCTCTCGCATTTGAATTAATCATCTAATATAAGTAATAAGATTACCATCAAATATTGTGCAACAATTATAATGACATGTCAATTTCTACTTATCTAATTAAGCATTATAGGATTTAATTAAGCCACATCAACCCTAGATAAAAGAGATTAGATACACATGATCTCTATGACTACAAGTAAGTACGTAATGGAATTCATGCTAAAAATAAATAAAGCAAATAAAATAAGAAGCATGAAGAGATGGAGAAATAGAGAGTAGAGATAAGAAGAATAAAAACCAAGTCGCTTCAATTCTAATCTTCAAGAGAAATAAAAGAACGCTTGAACTCGATCTCCAATTACAAGAACGAACTAACTAAGCTTGAAAAGTCTACATTTTTATTCTCACTACTAATCTAGAAAGCATAAAGTGGACTAGGTAAATAAAAAAATGGTAAGAGATGGGATGAGATCATAGCCTATCTATAGGAAAACACAAAACGAACCTAGACGGTTTACACAAAGTAACTCCCTAAATATCAATAAGTCACCAATAACTCCAAAGAGAGTTATGCCACTAGTAATAACTTCTCAATTTCAATGCATGTCAATGCCTTAATGTATCCCAAAAAAATCTTATGCTCTTCGATCTTCAATTCTCTTGATTAGTTGCTCTTACTTTGATTATCTTGAGCATCCAAACATAATGTTAAGTTCTTTGCATATGGAGTACAATTTGACCCTGAAATCACAATTAAAACATTAAAATACCAAATAAGTAATCCTCATATAAAATTACTCATAAATCAGTAAAACAATAGAGAAATTACGTAAACATAGGATAAATGAGTGTGATTTAGATATAAATAATAACACTATGCACTCATCATGTAGATCTATCATCTCTTTTTTACTTGTACCTTTGTTAATTCTATTGGCAGCATAAATGGAGATGGTGGGACTGAGCCGTAGTTTTATCCACTAAAATTGATGATCTATTTCTACAGTGGAGTATATCACAGACTTTAGACTTCCTTTAATTTGCAGTTCTATGTTCCATTTGGTGTTGGTAGAAATGAAGTTTGCTTCCAGCAAAAACATTACATAACTAATAGGATTGTTTTGATAGTATAAGGGAGTTATTACAAATGATACTTACTCTTTCATGATTGGTAGTGTATTTGGCAAGTAATATTGAGTAGTGTTGGGACCTAAAATATGGATTTTGACCAATCCTTGACCGCCACGTCACCAGAAGGGGTCCAAAGGTTAACGGCCAATCGTAGGCCAACACGTGGCAACCAATGGGCTGTAAAAGAAAGCCCCCTACAATCGTGGGAATATTCCTTAGCGCGTCAGCATGATTTGAGCTGACAGGTCTGGCCCATAAATACTGTAAATGGCAGGCCCATTTATCGAGGCGCTGAGGTTTCCGCCTGACATCTGACAGGGTATGGAATCTCGTGCCCTAAAGCTGATGTCCTATAAATATGCGGTCACTAGTCATTTCAGGTAACTTTTGATTTTCTCTCTCTAGCACAACTTTCTAGATTCTCTCTGGACTTTCTCTTTCCTCCTGCAAAAACATCTGACTTGACCATCGGAGGGGCCCTCTCCCGGAAAACCCCCGGGGGCAGTTACGTGTTCTATTTTGCAGGTCGCCTGTTTAGACCCTCAGCTCTAGAGCTCCCGCACCTCGACATATTTCTAGTCGACCTCTTAGAAAAGAACCCCGGAACATTGGCGCCGTCTGTGGGGAGCCCTTTGTTGAATGGTCTACTCCACAAGATCTAGAGATTACATACTGTCTTCCCCCCTCAACTCTCAACCTCTTTACCAAAACCAAATGGAGACTTCGGAAGAAGTTGGTTTCCGCGTGGTGGACGAGACTAGAAAGTCAGCACAGTCTAGTGAGACCCCCCAATCCTCGGGAGGCCACTCGGGTCGACGCTCAGCTCCTCAAGCCCAGTACATCACAGAAAAGCACCTCGAGAAGTCCATGCATAGCATGCAAAAATCCATGTTCAACATGCAGAAGTCCATGATGGATCTCTTCCATCGAGAGATGAAGAAAGGGGCGAGAATGCTCGCTCAAGTGGCTGCGGCGACTCAACCCAGACTCTATGTTGCACCTCGCCCTAACCCGTCGCAGTCCACTCGCCAGAATCCCAATCAAGGTGGGCGCCAGGTGGGCAGTCGTCACATTCTCACAATTCCCGGTCGCCAAGACCCCTCTATGATGACTCGCCCAAACCCTGGAAAAAGTACTCGCCAGCTCTCAAAGCGTGAGGGTAAGACGCCTATTGACTCACAGGTCGCCCAAGAGACCCATTCACGACTCGCCCATCCTGGGGGCCATTCCCAAGTAGACGCTCGCGTGTACTTAAAAAACAAGAAGATGCTCTACTCTCAACAGAAACACTTGGCGAGGTCGACCTCCACCCCTGTCATGGCAAACAGTCAACCTTCACTTCATCTCACATCGGAGGCGTCGTCCATGCCCAGGTCTCAAGGTAAACAGTCCTTCCCTATCTACTCAGATTTTGGGGCGGGTGAATATGAGGAGGATACGTATGGGGCGGGCGAGTACGACCCAGGCTATGGGGGCGAGTATGACAACTATGAAAACAATAATGCTGAATATGATGATTATGAACCTAACCCACCCAAGGGTGACGGGGCTGTGTCGCCCTTTGAGCGATCGCCTAGGCCCCACGGGTAGGCTCCAACTAATGCCTCTACCGTTCAGCAACGCTATTATGAATGCCCCCATGCCCCCAAAACCCAGAGTGTCGTGGATGCCCTCTTACGCTGGAAAAACAGACCCAGACGACCACTTGGCTATATTTCAAGCCGTCAGTGACGCGGTCTGGTGCCGATACTTCCAGTCTACCCTAACGAGCGCAGCTTTGAGGTGGCTCAAAAACCTCACCCCCGCAAGCATTCATAACTTTGACCAGTTGGCCAAAGAATTTTCAGACAGATTTATGGCACACAAACAGAAAAAGAAAACAAGTGTCCATCTTCAAGGGATCGTTAAAAAAGGAGAATGAGGATCTCAGAAGTTACCTAAAGAGGTTTAATGACGAGGCTAGTCAAATCGCCCACCTTTCAGATGAAGCCTCCTAGATCGCCTTCATGAACGGCCTGCAGGATGAGGACCTTAAATTCTCACTCGCCAAGAAGGCAAATAATTCTTTTGCCTACTTAATGCAGAAAGCAGACGCCTACCTAACCGCTACGGACTTGGTAGGGTTAAAGAGGCCAAGGAAGAGGAAAGCCCATGAACGGGCGTTTACTATTGAAGACAAGCCAAAGAACAAGAAGCCCCCTAATGGGCGTGCGCCCGAAAGAAAGTTCCAGGAACAGGAGCCCTCACCCTTCATAGCGGATATACGGACCATATTTATGGAGATAAGAGATCAGATGAGCTTGCCAATACCTCCACCCCTCACAACTCCCGAGCAGTACAGGAACAAAGCAAAGTGTTGTGAGTACCACAAAGAGCATGGCCATTACACGAACACATGCAGGTTCCTTGATCGAGTGTTCAGGGCGTGGGTCAAAGAGGGCAAGTTGAACAAATACCTTAAGGAGGCGAAAGGCAAGATCGTTCATTCGGTTAAGCCCATTGACGAAGCAGAAGGTAGTGCTAGCACGAAATTTTGTGCAGTAATCTTAGGAGGCTTTGCCTAAGGAGGCCCAGCGGTTGTGGGGACGAAAACCTATATTAGAAGTCTCAGACAAAACTTGATGGTAAAACCCCTCACAATGCCAGAAATGACTTTCAAGGCGCAAGATAGACAAGACCTGCACCTACCCCACGACGACCCCTTGGTCGTCCAGATGAAGATAAGTGATCTGATTGTTCCTAAGATTCTAATAGACACCGGCAGTTCAGCCGATGTCATCCACATTAACTTCCTACAAAAGCTTGCAGGGAGCGAGGAAAACATGTTCAGATACGCCTCCCCAGTGGTAGGCTTTGGTGGCCACAACGTCAAGCCATTGGGAACTGCCAAGCTGAAAGTCAGAGTAGGGGATAAGAAACCCAACAAAGTACAGACTATCGACGTCGATTTCCTTGTCTTTGATGTTCCGTTGGCATACAACGCCCTTATTGGGCGACCAACCCTAAACAAGATCAAAGCGGTCATCGCCACCCATATGTTGATGCTGAAGTTCGAATGTGATGATGGAACAGTGGGTAAGCTATGTGGAAGCCAGGCAGAGGCGAGAGAGTGTTACTACACTTCCTTAAAGCTCCAGCCCGCAGTAAGGGCTGATCCATTAGATGTCCCCGACATTCCGGAGAGCAGCAATGCCTTCCCAAAAGACCCACCGGTTGGTAAAAAGCGGAAGTTAGAAGAGTCAGAGCAGCCCAAAGAGCTGGGACCAAGTATTATGTCGATCGATGCTATAGAGATCGATGCGGGGGTTGAATTTCAGCACCATCTAGAGCCAATGGAGGAGGTCACAGAGCTCGCCCTAGACTCCACTCGCCCAGAGCGCACAGTGAGGGTTAGGGGAATGCTTGGTCAAGAAATCCAAAGCAAGATCCACCAGCTCCTCATTGAGTATCACGACATATTTGCTTTCTCTGTGGGAGAAATGCCAGGCATCGACCCAGAAGTCATCATCCACAAGCTAAGTGTCGATCCCCAGATTAAACCGGTCAAACAAAGAAAGAGAAATCCGGGCCCTGAGAAAAACGCCGCAGTCCAAGAAGAGGTCAAGAAACTCCTGGAGGCGGGGTTCATTAGAGAGTGCCTATACCCAGAGTGGGTGGCTAATGTGGTAATGGTGAAGAAATCCGGCGGCTCCTGGCGTATGTGCGTCGACTTCACGGAATTGAACAAGGCGTGTCCTAAGGATAGCTTCCCTCTACACAGGATTGAAGGACTGGTCGACTCCACGGCTGGTCACGCAACCCTTAGTTTCCTGGATGCCTTTTCAGGTTACCATCAGCTAGCTCTTCACCCCGACGACCAGGAGCACACAGCATTTGTTACAGAATGCGGTATGTTCTGTTACACAACAATGTCGTTCGGACTTAAAAACGCTGGTGCCACCTACCAGCGGTTAGTGAACAAACTTTTTGCTGATCAGTTGGGAAGGAATATGGAAGCGTATGTTGATGATATCATAGTGAAGAGTGTGACAGCCGTCGACCACATCAGCGACCTCAAGGAGACATTCGAAACTTTGCGGAAGTTCAGGATGAAACTCAACCCCAAGAAGCGTACTTTTGGGGTGGAGGCTGGTAAATTCCTAGGCTATGTCATCAGCCAAAAGGGAATCGACGCAAACCTCGACAAGGTCCAAGCAGTGATCGACATGCAAGCCCCAAGGAATATCAAAGAGATACAGAAACTTACAGGATGTGTCGCCGCTCTAAGACGGTTTATGTCTAAATCAGCAGATTGGTGTCTCCCTTTCTTTGATATACTGAAGAGGAAAGGCAAGTATGAATGGACGCCCGAAGCAGAGTCAGCGTTCGACAATTTAAAACAATACTTGGCCCAATTACCAAGAATGGTGAGCTCCGCCCCAAAAGAAGTGCTATACTTGTATCTGTCGGTAGCAGAAAAGGCGATCAGCGCAGCCTTGATTGTGGAAAGAGAGGCGATTCAAGTCCCAGTATACTATGTTAGCCATGCCCTTGCAGGGGATGAAACTCGATACCCTGAGATAGATAAGTTTGGCCTCGCCCTCCTCATGGCTAGCAGAAAGCTAAAACCATACTTCGATTCACATCAAGTCATGGTACTTACAAACCAACCTTTGAAGAAGGTACTGGAGAATCCAACCTTTTCTGGTCGAATGATGAAATGGTCGGTTGAGCTGGGACCCTACGGGCTACAATTTGAACCTCGCCGTGCCATCAAAGCACAGGCCCTTTCCGACTTCATATTGGAATGCACTATTGGACCCGATAAGAAAGAGGAGCCGGCTGAATTCTGGAGACTATACATTGACGGCTCAGCCACATCGCATGGCAGCGGGTCCGGAATCATCATGATCAGCCCCGAGGGTAACAAGTACGAATATGCCATGAGATTCCTATTCCCACTCCAACAGTGAAGCCGAGTATGAAGCATTGGTGGTAGGAATGGAAATGTGCTCTGTTACAGGGGCCAAGTACATCAAAGCCTTCACAGACTCTCAACTGGTTGTAAGACACATAAATGGCAACTATGAGGCCAGAGAGGAGACCATGCAAATATACCTTGCCAAGGTCAAACAGGCGATTGAAAAGTATGACAGTTTTGAAGTCAAACACATCCCTAGGTCTGAGAACCAAGAGGCGGATGCCCTGGCCAAGTTAGCCAGTTCATCACCTAATGATCATCCGAGATCCGTGTTTTGGGAAGTGCTCCCCAATAAGACCATCGAAGATAAACAGGTCATATGGCTCGACAGATTCTAGGGTTGGATGGAACCAATAGTGCAATACCTGAGACATGACATGTTGCCAGAAGACAAAGAAGAAGCTGAGAGGATCAAGAAAAAGTCAGAATGGTTTTTTTATCATGAGGGACCACTGTACAAGAGGGGTATCACTCAACCCTTACTGAGGTGCCTCACCCCAGAACGGGGGAAGGCCATACTAAAAGAAATCCATGAAGGCGATTGCGCAGCCCACCTAGGAGCCCGTTCCTTAGCTGGGAAGGCGCTTTGCACTGGGTACTACTGGCCAACAATCAGTACAGATGCAGTTGAGCTAGTCAAAAAATGTGACAAATGCCAGAGGTTTGCTCCAAATCACAGACAGCCGGCAAACAAGCTCACGCCAATCTCAACGCCCCTGTCGTTCTCCAAGTGGGGAATAGACATCCTGGGCTCTTTCCCTACGGGCCGGTATCAACGAAAATATCTCCTTGTAGCAGTGGATTATTTTACCAAGTGGGTCGAAGCAGAGTCCACCAAAAACATCACTGTGAAGGACGTAACCAAGTTCATCTGGAAGAACATTATCACAAGGTTTGGCATTCTCATGAACATGGTATTTGACAACGGCAAGCAATTCGACACACCCAAGCTCACTTATTTCCTTACCAAGTATGGTGTCAAACCACTTTTCATGTCAGTAGCTCGCCCTCAGACAAATGGCCAGGCCGAATCCGCAAATAAGCATATTTTGAACGGGCTAAAGAAGAAACTCGACGACGCCAAAGGAAAATGGGTCGATGAGTTACAATGCGTACTATGGGCCATAAGAACTACAGAGAAGAGTGCAACTGGCGAGAGCCCATTCATGCTGGTGTATGGCTCAGAAGTTGTCATGCCAGTTGAGATCAAGGAGCCTACATGGCGGATGATTGAATTCGAAGAATAAGAAAATGACCTAGCTATGGCAGAGGCTCTAGATCTCTTACCTGAAGTGAGGGGCAACGAAGTCTTAAAGCAAGCAATCGCCAAGGTCCAAATGGCAAGACAGTACAATCAGCATGTCAAAGCTCGCCCACGCCAAGTAGGCGACATGGTCCTCCGAAAAACTAAAGCTGTTGGACAAGGGGCGATCCGTGGTAAACTGACCGCCAATTGGGAAGGACCATACCTAGTCGTTGAAGAAGTCATGAAAGGCACTTATCTCCTATCCACTCTGGAGGGTGAACAACTGCCAAGGTCCTAGAATGTTGACAATCTGAGGAAGTACTACATCTAGGTGATAGTGGTAAAATAAAACTCCTTAGATTTACTGCTTTAATCTTGTAACTTTCAGGGGCGGCTTGTGTGTAACTACTCACTTTGTATTGCAAATCCTCAATGGAAACTTACAACCTTAAACTATCTTGTATTGTGGTAATTGTAACACCTTCGTCTAGGACTCGCCCAATTGAGGCATTCCTAAGGTCGCCCAGCTGTGCTCCATGTACCTATGGGCCTAACTTAGCATTTAGTCCCATTGGACCCATTAGTGGCCAATGTGGCTATGCTCATACCTACGACTCACCCAATTGAGGCATTCCTAAGGTCGTCCAACTGTACTCCATGTACCTATGGGCCTAACTTAGCATTTAGTCCCATTGGACCCATTAGTGGGCAATGTGACTATGCTCATACCTAGGACTCGCCCAATTGAGGCATTCCTAAGGTCGCCCAACTGTACTCCATGTACCTATGGGCCTAACTTAGCATTTAGTCCCATTGGACCCATTAGGGGGCAATGTGGCTATGCTCATACCTAGGACTCGCCCAATTGAGGCATTCCTAAGGTCGCCCAACTGTACTCCATGTACCTATGGGCCTAACTTAGCATTTAGTCCCATTGGACCCATTAGTGGGCAATGTGGCTATGCTCATACCTAAGACTCGCCCAATTGAGGTGTTCCTAAGGTCGCCCAGCTGTACTCCGTGTACCTATGGGCCTAACTTAGCATTTAGTCCCATTGGACCCATTAGTGGGCAATATGGCTATGCTCATACCTAGGACTCGCCCAATTGAGGCGTTCCTAAGGTCGCCCTACTACGGTCCTCAATACTTATGAACTTACTACAATTCAAAAATAACACAAGTTCAAATGGAAGCACACTGGGTGGAGATGAAGGAAATTTCATTGACGGCCAAGGGGCCACCAGGCCTAAAGCTTAGCATGTTTAAGAGTTAGAATTTACAAGACAGTAAAATTGTTTAAAAATTCCCAAGGTAAACAAGCCAAGGTGTGTACAGGTCACACACTCATTGACAGAAAGAAGATTCCCTTTACTGCTCCCCAGTCTGATCATCTTCAAGCTCTTCAGCATCAGAAGTCTCCAGTTGAGTGCCCTGGGCGTCCTCTCCACCGTGGCTGGGTGAGACGAGAGCTGAAGAATGATCCTTGGAGGTGCCCGCCTCAGAGGTACCAGCCGCCTCAGGGTTTGAGGCCCTTCGAAGGCGATCCTCTTCACGGTGATACTCCCTCAGCTTCTTCCTAAGATGACCTGATATCTTGGGATACTCGACGTCCCAGTTAACCAGGGGGATGTACTTCTCCAGAGCAGGTCTGAGGAGGCTCTTAACCAGGTCATAGCCTTGCTTGACAAGGAGTTGGTCCCTGTCGCCGTCCTCAATCTCCGCCAGCCTCTTGGTCAAACCGTCGAGCTCGCCCTGCAACTCAGCCAGGCAAGCATCTTTCTCCCCAAGATCCTTCAAGGCTTTGGCATAAAGGGCTTGGGACTCGCCCTTGTCCTTCTCCGCCTTGGCCAGCGCCTCCTTGGTCAGCTTGAGGTCCTTCTGGCCCTCCTCCTTCTTGGCCCAGCAGTCGCGAACATGCCTCTCCTCAGCATGAGCCTTTTTTTCTCACCAAAGCCATCCTCTCGCTGTGATGAATCAACCGGCGAGTGAACTGCAAAGGAGAGAAGAATTAGTATAAAGTCACAAAGTGAATTTCATAGGAAAGAAAAGTCAGTACAGAATCACAGCCTCCAAGTAAAACAAAATTCCACTCCCATTACCTCAACGTAACTCTCCATCAAATGGAGGTCGATCTCAGTTCCTTCGCCATTCAGATGAGCGCGATCCTTATCTGTAAGTGTAAGAACCCTCGCCTTTCAGCGCCTAATTGAATAATAATAATATAGGTTATAGGTTCTTCAATAAAAGAGATTGATTTATATTGATTAAGGGATTATTGAACAAATGAAGTCGCCACCAATTTTTAATGAAATAATTGGAAACCATCAAAGTGCACCCAATTCCTATTGAGAATTATGACTCATATAACCCAAAGGCCAAAGATTGAGTTCGGGGGTGTGGGTACGAAAAAGACAAAACAAATCTCATCTAAATCGCCCGTAATAACGGCCTCTACTAATCCTATCCATGTTGATTCTTAATTCACATAATAAGGTTCCAAACAATCCGGTCGTCCAAGATCCTAAATTAACTAGGTGGGTTCAAACCAAATTATTAAAGTTATCGCTTTGCACATGATTACCCAATTGCATGATTTGATTTATAGAACACAACCAAAATAATAGAAATATGTTCCCCAACCTTACCGTGCTAGCTTAACGTGCCAATTGCCAATTTGCATGAACAAACTTGTTACTAACTTCAATGGAAGTAAAATAAAAGATATAAACTTTAAATATATGTTAGTATGCTAATTGAATTGATTAATCATGAAAAACATGCAAAGATATGATATTTATAATAAACATGATAAATATAAGAAAACTAGAAAATAAACTAAAAAGTATGAAAATCATGTAAGGAAAATAATTAAACTAATGCATGATAATCATGAAAACAATAACTAAACTTTATCTACATAGGATGAACTAAGTAAAACAATTAAAACATGCAAATAATATTAACCATGATCATAATATAAATAAAACATGATTTGAAAATAGATTTAAGAGTTTAAAAAGATGAGCCCTCAGGTTGAACCTTGATTGTACTAGAATTTAATGTCAATTGCTCTTGATATTGGACTTGATCTTGGGAAGAGACTTGTTCTTGATTAGGGTTTGAAGATGGGTTTGATTGATGTGACTAGGGTTGAATGGAATAGAGGAGAGAGAGAGATTAGGGTTTTCTTGAGATGAATACCGTAATAATGAGTTATGTCCCCGAAAAACGGAGTTTAGAGGGGTATTTATAGAGAATGGGCTGAAAAGGAGGTCAAATTAGGGTTCCCGGGCCAAAAACGGTGCCTAGCAGCCCCCCGAAGGGCCGTTCGGGGCTCGGCGGCCTCGATAGTGCAGCATAGGCTCAGAGGCTGGGTCGTGCCGCTGGGCCCGGCTGCCCGCTTCACAGCCTCTGCTCCAACGAAAAGGCCGCAGGAAGGCTCGTTTGAACTCTGATTGGCCTGATTCTTGGTGCGTTGGATTCCTTGTTCAAAGGGATTTCTTTTGACATATTGTGGGCTCATATTTCACGAGTATCCTATGAGTTATGGCCCAAACACTAGAGAGCTGTCTGTTTTAGCGCATTACTCAATCATCGGATCATATCTCCTTCGTTTCTAAATTGGATTTTGGCCCATAATATATCATTGGAAAGCTAATTCAAAGAGGAATACAATCCTAGTGGGCTAATACTCCAGTTAATCCTTTAATGGCTAAAAATCAGTCTTGAACCGTGATATGCGGGTATGAGAACATCGTTTTTAGCCGGTAACTTCATTAAATCATAACTTTTTACTCCGGTGTCCGATTGGGACAAATGAGATGGCGTTAGAAAGCTTTTGGAAAGGGATATTTGATGGTATAGAAATATGAAGGGTCTTAAATAAATATGGATAATGGGACACAAATAAGCACAAGTATTTCGAGTATTGACATTCAATTCATTATGTTCATTATTGGTTATCACTTATCATCATTAGGCATTTAAAAAAGGGGGAACCGATTTTGGTGTTTATAGAAGCCCCCACTTTGGTCAAGCTCGAGTAGAGCGAAGGGCAAAGTATGCACATTTTGAAAACATGCAATGCAAGCACATATTGGAACCGTCGATGTTGATGTTGATGTTGATGTCGATGACTGTCAGGATTGCCAAGTTGACTTGAATTGAAGACGGCGGTCAGGGTTGTCGGAATGACTTGAAATTGAATACGGCAGTCAGGATTGCCAAATTGACTTGAATGATTGGACATTGACTTGAATATTGACTTGAATATTGAAGATGGCTGTCGGGGTCGCCAAATTGACTTGAAAGGTTGACTTGAGTTAAATATTCCTGTAAATGCAAATGCAAGGGCACACACAAACATGGAAATGCATACACACAAACATGACAATGTAAACACATATTTGACCAATAGACACACATATGAGATTGACTTGGACTTGAAATGAGAATCAAAAGCCCCAAATATAGAAAGTAGATTGAAAAATAGAAAACATTTTGAAAATCGATTTTAGAAAAGACTTAGGGGTCCAAAGTAAAAATAATTTCCTTGATCGAATTGAATAGGAGGGTCTCCATAAAGCCTTCACCTTGAATGGGTGATACTTCTTGAATGATCTACCATATCAGGATTTGGACGAACACTTGCTGGATTGATGTCGAGCCTTGAGCGCGGAGTTTGATTATTCGAGTATTAAAAGACTTTGCACGAGCTAGAGAGTATAGACATGATGGATGATTGAAGGAAAGGTATGGATCAAAAAAGATAAACAATTTGAATTGTGGACTAGAATTGGAAGGGTTGATAAGGAAAGCACATTGATCGTGGAGGTGATGGATAGAAATACGCGGGTTCAATAAACGAGTCCAAGTTCTAGGCTCTAATGAATGATCCACGGAACACTTGAGGTGATTCTTAGAAAACCAAGTTGATTAGAGATTGTATAAAGTGAATTTTTGATAATTGAATTTAGAATATGACCGAGCCTTGAGAGAAGCTGCCTACGTATCCTTACGGAATCAGGCCAGACGTAGTTCGTGAATTTTTGTTTTTTATTATGCCCTTAGTTTTTGCCTGAATCATTGTCTTGGATGATAGATCCAGCGGGCTTGACCTAACTTTTGCCGAGGCCATTGAATGAATGGGCCTAGCGGGCTTTTTACTTGACTTTAATGCCCTAACTTTTGCCTTGGCCGCCCTTGCGGGTTTTCAACCTAGCTGGCTGCACATGTTTTGAGTGTCAAATCTCTAAGAGGACTTTTGGGTTGTAATGCAAGGCTTAGGTTTGGGTTACCAAAGAAAGGGTTAGTAAGGCTCAAAGTCCCATCAAAGCACCCAGTGTGCACATTATCACCTTACATTTTGAGAAGTGGATTGAACTTGAATTTCATTTCTTTTCTTTGACTTTGATTTTTTGCTTTTGCACTTTGAACATTTTTCTTTTTTTATTTTTCTCTATTTTTTTTTCAAATCTTCTGAACTCTTGGAATTCCACATCTCTCATGGATGGTGACACAACGGATTACACACTAACAAACCCCCCAGGTTAAGGATTATGTGGGTGTGAAATGAATGGCTATGTGTTTGAGGCCCAACTTGTCTGCAAGTGGATTTTGAATGTGGCTTGAAGAGGATTGATAAAGGGTGACAAATGAATGCCTCTTGTCCTCGACTTGACTTATGGACAGATGCTTTTATTCTTATTTTTGTCCTTTGATTTGAATTGATCATCTTTTCCCTTAGCATTAATGAATTATTGCAACTTGGATTCATCATTGAATTTGAGTGTTCCATGGATAGAAGATATAGCACAATAGAGAAAAGTAATCGACTTTATTGAATAGAAAGGAAGAAACACACGGCTAAGACTTAATAAATCGTAAAGTAGACTTGAACTCGAATTGGGAAAGAAAGAAAGAAAGGGAAGGACTCTCCGACTCATGCTAATCTTATTGAACTCGAAAATAAAACAAAATCCTAAGAGAAGACTAGTCTTGAAGGCGCTTGAAATCTTGATGCTTCTCTTGATGCTCTTGGCTTGAACTTCAAAAATGGGCCTCTAGAGTGGAGACCTTTAGGCCTAGTGGTTATGGCCTAATGGATTACTGTTGTTATTGGGTTCTTCATATTTGGGGTCGGGATGGTCCCATTATCTATGAGATCTTGGATCTTTTGCTTTAGAAACCAACAGTCATCAGTGTTATGACCTCGACCTCGATGGAATTTGCAAAAAGCTTCAGAATCCCATGATTTGCTTCGATTCTGTGGTGATGGGTCTGGAGTTGGACCTGTAGGGTGAAGATGCCCAATTTGTTGGAGTTTCTTGAATGCGTTGCTTAACCTCATGCCCAATGGGGTGAAGACCCTTCGAGGTTTGTTAGCATTATCTTCATTTAAAGAGTTAACTTCGGGGCCTTTGAAACCATTACCCTTTTTGTCTTTGGAGTAGTTGGAGTAGTTGCTCTTACTCTTTGTAGATTGAAGATGTATGTTCCTCAATTTGGATCCCAACCTTATAAAGTCTATCAAAGGTCTCAATGGGATGGAGCATTAGAAGTTCTTGATATTTGAGTTGAAGGTTGCTGACAACAATCCTTACTTGGTCCTCTTCGGAGGGGCGATTGATGAGTTGGGTGGCCTTCTCCCTCCATCGAGTCAAGAAAGGAATGAAATCTTCCTTTTCATTTTGTTTGGTCACTTCCAACTCCCTTAGAGTCATGGGGAGTTCATTGTTGTAGGAGTGTTACATCACAAATTCTTCTTTGATAGAAATCCAAGATTTGGCCTTGAGTGGGCCTAAGGTTTTGAACCATTTAGAAGTTGGGCCGTCGAGTGTCATTGGAAAGATCTTTGGATAAAGAGTTGAATCGATCCCTTTGATTGCCATACATGTGGTAAAACTCCTTAAGTGACCATGTGGGTCTTCCACTCCCTTGAATTTGGGGATATCAAGTAATGTGACCTTTTTGGGTAGTTTGGAGTGGACGTCAGCCTCGTGCTCCTCTTCTTCATCCATATATTAGGTGCTATATGTAGAATTCTTGCACATGAGTTACTCGATCTTTTCAGACCTTTTATCGAGCTTAGAGGGAAGAGGGATGTCATCCTTTTCTTCGTCATCAGTGTGAGGTTTAGACTTAACATCCTCCCTAAGTTTCTTGATTTCGATATCTTGGGCTTGGAGACGAGTGTCCATCAGTTTCAATTGCTCGAGAATGGCTTTGAGATCATCATCTCCTGGCATGGTAGAGATTGGGCTTGAACTTGAAGTATAATGTTCAGGTGGACTTGAAGGTGGTGATTGAAACAGTTTCCTAACGAGCCTACCGTTGGTACTCAAACGCTCCCACTTTGGGCTTGACTTTCCTATCCTGGATCAAAGGATGAATCAGAGAAGGGAAAAGGAAAAAGAAATTGAAAAGGAAAAAGAAAAAGAAAGAGATTTATCCACCATTCTAGTCCCTTAATTCTTTTTATTTATTTTTTTGATTTTTTTTTGTTTATTATCTTCGAATTTCTCTCCTTTTTTTTTTTTTTTTTTTGTTACGGGACATGGAAAAGTGGACGGAAAGAAATAAGGAAGGAGATTTTGGAAAATATAATAAAAGGTGAAATTTTTGAAAACGGGGAAGAGATTTCGAAAATGGAAAATAAAGAGATTTCAGAAATAAAAAAAAAAATCTCCTTCCTAAATGAGGACCCCAAAGATATGAGAGTTTTGAAATAAGGGGTAGAACACGATAAGGAATGTTCCAACTAGCATATAGCACATAGATCACGTCCAACCAAGCAAGAATGGTGGGAAATTGAATCTGGAATGATCCCTCAACATGGTAACTTCTCAAGGAGATTTAATTTGAAAATCCTCTAAGGTAAGTAATGTGCTTTAATTATTGATCCTCCATTTTGACTTGATTAAGAAAGACTCTTGACTCAAAAAAGGAAAATATGTATATACTATTGACTCGATTATGGAAACGAGACTCTTTTTTGAATAAGACTTGGGGAAGGGAAAATACTCTTGACTTGTTATGGAAAAAAGAAAATTACTCTAGACTTAAATAAGACTCGATTGAAAATATGGAAAAGACTCGATTGAAAATATGGAAAAGACTCGAAAAAAGGAAAATATTACTCTTGGCTGATTATGGAAAGTGAGACTCTTTATTTCTTGGAAGGATCTTTAATCGAAACACGTTACTTACTAGGATTCTATTTTCTTGGAAAACAAATCTCCCTAATATGGTTAGTAGCATCATAGGAATCATACATGGATTCTACTTCCTAAAAAGAAAATATTCTAGACTCAATCTTAGAAATATATCTACACAATAAGGGATACAAAATAACGCAAAAAGATTGCGCTCACACGAATTGGCAAACAATCATATAAGAATGGACATGTGAATGAATGCAATATTGGGTGAATCTATGGTTTTGGTAAGGGAACCCATGACCGGATGCGTTTCGTCATCTATTGGATGCATAGTAAAACTAGACGTACCGTTTCACATATCTCGAATGGAAACACGTGAATCTCATGGGGTGGAACACGACTATGTGCAAAGGTAATTCGGACCTAGTGGGTCACCGACCTAAGTCATAGACAATGCTGCAAAGGGTAATTCATGTTTATGGTGTGGTGATGTCTTTCGACATCTTGCGAAGATAACGCATGCAAATGGATGACATGAATACAAAGCAATAATAACCACATAATGATCTTGAACCAAAAAATAATAATTAACAATCAACATGGACAAGCTTTCGAATTACACCCTCTTATTAAATCCCCAATGAAGTCGCCACTGTAAAAACCCTCTCCTTTCGGCGCCTAATTGAAATAATAATAATATATGTTATAGGTTCTTAAATAAAAGAGATTGATTGATATTGATTAAGGGATTATTGAACAAATGAAGTCGCCACCTATTTTTAAGGAAACAATTGGAAACCATCGAAGTGCACCCAATTTCTATTGGGAATTATGACTCATATAACCCAAAGGCCAAAGATTGAGTTCGGGGGTGTGGGTACGAAAAAGACAAAACGAATCTCATCTAAATCGCCCGTAATAACGGCCTCTGCCAATCCTATCCATGTTGATTCTTAATTCACATAATAAGGTTCCAAACAATCCGGTCGTCCAAGATCCTAAATTAACTAGGTGGGTTGAACAAACCAAATTATTAAAGTTATCGCTTTGCACATGATTACCCAATTGCATGATTTGATTTATAGAACACAACCAAAATAATAGAAATATGTTCCCCAACCTTACCGTGCTAGCTTAACGCGCCAATTGCCAATTTGCATGAACAAACTTGTTAGTAACTTCAATGGAAGTAAGATAAAAGATATAAACTTTAAATATATGTTAGTATGCTAATTGAATTGATTAATCATGAAAAACATGCAAAGATATGATATTTATAATAAACATGATAAATATAAAAAAAATAAAAAATAAACTAAAAAGTATGAAAATCATGTAAGGATAATAATTAAACTAACCTATGCATGATAATCATGAAAACAATAATTGAAAACTTTATCTACATAGGATGAACTAAGTCAAACAATTAAAACATGCAAAGAATATTAACCATGATCATAATATAAATAAAACATGATTTGAAAATAGATTTAAGAGTTTGAAAAGATGAGTCCTCAGGTTGAACCTTGATTGTACTAGAATTGAATGTCAATTGCTCTTGATATTGGACTTGATCTTGGGATGAGACTTGTTCTTGATTAGGGTTTGAAGATAGGTTTGATTGATGTGACTAGGGTTGAATGGAATAGAGGAGAGAGAGAGATTAGAGTTTTCTTGAGATGAATCCCGTAATAATGAGTTATGTCCCCAAAAACGGAGTTTAGATGGGTATTTATAGAGAATGGGCCGAAAAGGAGGTCAAATTAGGGTTCCCGGGCCAAAAATGGTGTCTAGCGGCCCCCCAGAGGGCCATTCGGGGCTCGGCGGCCTCGATAGTGCAGCATAGGCTCAGAGGCTGGGCCGTGCCGCTGGGCCGGGCTGCCCGCTTCACAGCCTCTACTCCAATGAAAAGGCCGCTGGAAGGCTCATTTGAACTCCGATTGGCCTGATTCTTGGTGCGTTGGATTCCTTGTTCAAAGGGGTTTCTTTTGCCATATTTTGGGCTCATATTTCACGAATATCCTATGAGTTATTGCCCAAACACTAGAGAGGTGTCTGTTTTAGCGCATTAATCAATCATCGGATCATATCTCCTTCGTTTCTAATTGGATTTTGGCCCATAATATATCATTGGAAAGCTAATTCAAAGAGGAGTACAATCCTAGTGGTATAATTCTCCAATTAATCCTTTAATGGCTAAAAATAAGTCTTGAACCGTGATATGCGGGTATGAGAACATCGTTTTTAGCCCGTAACTTCATTAAATCATAACTTTTTACTCCGGTGTCCGATTGGGACAAATGAGATGGCGTTAGAAATATTTTGTAAAGGGCTCTTGGATGGTATACAAATATGAAGGGTCCTAAATAAATATGGATAATGGGACACAAATAAGCACAAGTATTTCGAGTATTGATATTCAATTCATTATGTTCATTATTGGTTATCACTTATCATCATTGGGCATTTAAAAAAGTGGGAACCGATTTTGGTGTTTATAGAAGCCCCCACCTTGGTCGAGCTCGAGTAGAGCGAAGGGCAAAGTATGCACATTTTGAAAACATGCAATGCAAGCACATATTGGAACCGTCGATGTTGATGTTGATGTTGATGTTGATGTTGATGTTGATGTTGATGTCGATGACTGTCAGGATTGCCAAGTTGACTTGAATTGAAGACGGTGGTCAGGGTTGCCGGAATGACTTGAAATTCAATACGGCAGTCGGGATCGCCAAATTGACTTGAATGATTGGACATTGACTTGAATATTGACTTGAATATTGAAGATGGCTGTCGGGGTCGCCAAATTGACTTGAGGGGTTGACTTGAGTTAAATATTCCTGTAAATGCAAATGCAAGGGCACACACAAACATGGCAATGCATACACACAAACATGGCAATGTAAACACATATTCCACCAATAGACACACATATGAGATTGACTTGGACTCGAGTATTGACATTCAATTTATTATGTTCATTATTGGTTATCACTTATCATCATTGGGCATTTAAAAAAGGGGGAACCGATTTTGGTGTTTACAGTCAGGACCTCTTTCAGTTTGGCGATGGCGACCTGATTATTCACAGGAGTCGCCCGGTAAAGGTGAGGGGGAGAGGCAGAGACTTGGATTGGGCTCTTCACCACCTCCTGACTACTCGCCCCTGTATTCCTCTTGAGGGAGAGCTTTATCTTGTGACTCCCAGAGGAAAGGGTGTTGGTAGCTGAGGGGCTCGCCACCTTAGCTTCCTTAGGAGGGGGAGGAATGGTGAGATCGTCGTCCTCACTCCCTTCAGAAGCAGAAGGAGAAAGCCCAGTGAAGAGACCACCAGTAAGGTTTTTCTTCATCTCCTCGGTTTTTTCCTCCTGCTTTCTCTTGGCCGCCACCTTGGACTTGGCCATGGTCTTCCTGGGTTTAGACACCACCCTAGTGACCTGTATGGATAGCGACTCTCCATCATGAATAGAGAGTTCGCCCATCTCTGGAGCAGGCAATGATTCTTGACCTTGCCCCCCTTAGGGGACCTAAGGGGAGGTTTGGCCTTGGTAGCCCCAGCCGCCATGGAGAACCCGCCTCCCTTTTTGCCAAATTTCTGTAGGTGGAAATTGTTAGGACCAATAAAATGGGGACTCCTGCAAAACAAAAGGAAAGGGACTCGCCTGCAAGACGGTCTGTTGGTGGAGCTTCCTCTGCTCAGCCGCCTCTCTGGCCTTCTCTTCTGCTTTGGAAAGAACTCCCGTTTTAGCAGGGTCAACCATGATTGCAGCTTGGCCTGCATAGGAGCAAGTATAAATTATTCAGTACTATATGAATATAAAAAACACCAAGTCAAGAAAGGTCGAGTACCAGCGTCTACAACGGAAGAAATGCCATAGAGACTCAAGAGGATGTCGTCTTTGAAGTAATCCTTCCAAGGCAACCAGTTGACAGGCCTTCTGATCGACTTTTTTGGGTCGTTAGGGTGCTTGGGATGTGGCCTCAACTTGTATTCAAAGTGAAGGACCGCCCTAGACTGCTCGACAGTGAGGTGGGTGATCATTTTATTCTTAGCCTGGATGTCAACATTGTCATTCCATTCCGTTGGAAGACCCAACTTTCGCCAACTCTTATGGTTCTTTACAAAGAAAAACTGGTGCTTCCAACCATGGTTGTTATTGGCCTTCTCACGAGCAGTCAACACATGGTTACGATTGGCGATCGTGTACCAACCCACGTCTTTCACTCTAGTAATATAGTGAGTCAACACGAATGTTTCTATCACTCCAGACCTTTATAGAAGGTGGTGGCGATCAAACTTAAGATGTTCATCCAACTATTTGGGGCGAGCTGAGCAGGGACTATCTCATAATACCTACATACCTCTATAATGAAAGGGTGAAGGGGGATCCTGTACAAGGCTATACACCTCCTAGGCGGCTCCTTAACCATTTGGAGTATCTCAGGAGGTTTTAACTCATATGGATAATTTATGAAACAGTTAAAGGCGAAGCTCTTGAGAAATTTATCAACGTCGTACAACTTCTTGTGCCACTTCTGGTCTATGAAGTAACTTGCATGGGGGTCATCTGGATCCATGGGCAGGGGCTGTTGGTTAACAGACCCCCCTGACTGCCCAGATGTCGTGGGCTTATCTAGTTCCTCCTCCGCCATTATTCTAACAGAAGGATGTTTAACCACCTGCAGTAAGTCGTTCGCCTTCGTCACTTGCCAAGGATAATTCACAGGGGGATCAACCCAACTTAAAATACTAGACACAGACCATTCAAATCCATCGCCATCTGGGAATATAACAGTACGAGCCCTACCATATAAAGGAACTGCTAAAGAGACTTCTACCCCAGTCTCTTTATTCAAATCACTCTCTAAAGCTATATTGTACAACATTGGGCGAATGGTCTCATCCGCCACTTTATAGGCATGGGGGTTATTAGTGGAGCAATTTTCAGAGCAATATGAACTAACAGGCGAATGGGGATCCACATTATTGATATAAGGCAAGTCAACAGAATCACTATGACTAAGGGGAGAACTTATTATTTGCACAACAAGGAAGAAAAGAAAGATTAAAAGTACATGTATTTTACAAAAACAGGAACGTACCTGATGAAATTAACTTGAATCTGGTTGAAGATATGAAGAACTATGAAGAACAGGATGAAGATCAAGGTAAAATCTAGGAGAATTAAGGGATTCTCTCTCTCTAAAAAATCTTCTCAAAGATTGGGAAATGGACAAATGATTGGGAAAGTGACGTTTTCAAGGCATTAATACTTGGTGCTCATGACGTCAACCCCTCCGCGTGATCAAATTGGGCCAAAAAAGCCATTAAAGGCCCAACCTCAAGGCCTACTACTCAAAGCCCATCATTGAAGCAGTCATTCCCTCACGTGATAAGCACGAGATTATCATAGAGGAATAGTAAACTCACCATGTGACAACCTCGAGGCTACATAGGGGCTGACACTTAGGTTCTCCCAGGGGCTTGTTTAGTCCCTTGGGGTTTCCCATTTCAATGAAAATACGACTCGCCATCATAGGGGCTTCATCCCCATACAGTTGGCTAACATTTAGGCTCTCCTAGGGGCTTGTTTAGTCCCTTGGGGTCGCCTATTTCAATAAAAACACAACTCACCACCATAGGGGCTTCATCCCCATACAATTGGCTTACACTTAGTATATAATAACCCGTTAAATTTAAAACTCTTAAATGAACTTGTGCATTTTGGGTTAGCATTTATTTAAATAAATAGTTTCAGATTTGATTGGACTTCATTTATTCGGTTATTATTTTTGTAAAATATATATTAGTTTTGATTTTAGTATTTAAGGGAAAAATAATGAATTTCGGATTTTATTCTAATTAAAATAAAAATCAGCTTTTTAGTGGTTTAACAGGTTTCAAATTGTATTTTGGCTAGAATCAAATACTAGCTTCACTTTGATTCATGTTTCTTCCCCCTTTTCTCCACTAACCGGTTAAAAACAGAAAACAAAAAAAAACAAAAAAAGGGTCTGCTTCTTCTTTTGATCAGTCGCACGTTTAATAAAAAAAAAAACAGAGTTCAAGCCCTTTTCTCTTTGCCTCTCATCAAATCAAACCATTCAAGCTCTTGCTTTCTCAATTGTTTTGGAATCAAGGATTAACAATCTTCCTTTCTTCTTCCAAGTAAGTATTTAATTATCTTTTTCTGTTTTGGGTTCAATTCTACTAGTTTTGTTTTGAGGAAAAAAAACTTGAGAACCCTAGATTTCGTTTGAATTGTGAAATTCGTATTTGGGTTTGATTCTTGTATAGTTAGTGCATAAAAATCATAGGGGTTTACTATTTTAGGGTTTTGGTTGATTAAATTGTGCCTAGTTTTGTATTTTGGAAATATTAAAGCATGAAAAGAATTGGTTTTTATGAAAAATCCGAATTTGATTTATTTTGGAAATAATTTAGTCATTCATAAACCTATTTCATTGGTGAATTGTTGCTGTAAATTCAGTTTAGATTTTCTGGAATTTTGTAAAACAAAGTAACATGAAAAACAGAATTTTACTTGTTCTGTACTGCTGTTCTGTTACTGCTACTGGCTGTTGTTGGGGCTGCTGGACAGCTTGCTGGTGGCTGCCAGCGGTGGTGGTGGTGACTTGTGGTGGCGGTTTGCGGTTTGTAGGTGTTTAAGCGAGGTTTTACGGAGTAAATTGTTTATTTTGTTGAGCTGAAATTTTGGAAAGAAAAACTGTTTTGGGGAATTCTGAAAAATAATTTTCAGAATATTAGAGTTTGTAAAAACAGAAAGTAAACCTTGTTTTTATTAAGTTTTAGTGGTTAGAAAAATAAGTTATTGATTAGTTTTTGTTTGTGGATGTTATAGAACCCGAGGTCGCCCAAAATGATAGTTAGGAGCTAATGTTAGTATTCTATGAGCGTGGACGAAGGTAATTCCGCGTCCACTATTCTTCTCAACCCCAATGAAAAATTTATGATGTGCTAAGTGTGAAAAGCATGCTTTGGTGATGCAACTTGTTATATGCAATGGGCATGGTTATGGTATTGATTAAATAAATTGCAAGCATGCTTATGATTAGTTGACGGGAATTGTATGTATAATGATTTATGGGTTGGGGTTTAAGGGTATTTGTTTTAGTAGCATGAATTGAATGAATGTTTATAAGCTGTGAGATTATCCATGTGAGAAGAATGATATGAATGGTGAACACTTATTATTGTCTTTTGTATAAGCTATGGTGAAGTATGGATATATGAGTTTGATAATGATCATCGGTTGGAATTGTCTTGAGATGGCTTGTGCCATTGTTGGAAACTTGGTTATCATGTATTGAAATTAACTTGGTTGTCTATGTGATTATTTATTTGAGTATGGACACTTATCTTAAAACTATGTCGAGGGCAAGAACTCCTTTAGGTAGGATCCCCTAAGGGTTACGAACATGGGCGACTTATGAGAGCAGCTTTGTGGGACTGCGGTCTTTCACGAACCCTCTCATGAGATTATTTTGATTATGAATATTTTGATTACTCATGAACTTGGGGTAATCCTTTTGATTTTGTCTTCTCCTAGTCATGAACCACTATGGCAGGCTACGGCCTTGAAAACCCCATAGGGCTAGGAGGGTGTGCACACGAGGGACTTGGCCATTGATTGAATTGATTTGTAATCAGCATTGCGCTGAAAGTTGAGATCGTCTGATCTCGCCGTTCTCTTCCCTCTAAACAAGCTAACTAATTCAATTAATGAATATTATTATGAGTTTGCGCATGCTTGATTATGTGATTAAATGTGCATGAAATGAATTTCAAATAAAAGAATTTCGAAAATAAAGGTAAGGGTTTTCCAAATGAATTTTACGGGGTAGAGTTGGATTACCAGCTTTTGCTGATTTTCTTTCTTTGTGTTTTCCTCTATTTCTTATATTTTTGCAGGTGATGTGATTAGGATGGTGGTGAGTGACGATGAATTCCAAGAGTAGTTGTCTTAGTTGATAAACATTTTTGTCTAGTTTGGACCTTAGTTGGTTTTTAGTCAATCAGTTGTAATGGTTATTTATTGTTGTTAGTTGGGTTGGAATATTTATGTTTTAGACCACTAGTACTGATGTTTAGAGGAGCTTTATTTTGAGGATTTAGTCTTGTTCAGCCTTGCACTCATCTGTATGAGTGAGTGTGGCGGTGACTCCCTGGATATTAGTCTTCCGCTGTTGGATTTTATATTTATTATCTTCTGTTTAAGCAGGTTTCAGATTGTCGATAACTTGGGATGCCTATTTACAAAGGAAACTCTGCCCGACATTCGTCTCGAGTTTATCCATTTTTGTTTATTTATAATTTAGAAAATCTGGGGTGTTACACTTAGGCTCTCCCAGGGGCTTATTTAGTCCCTTGGGGTCGCCCATTTCAATGAAAATACGACTCACCGTCATGGGGGCTTCATCCCCATACAGTTGGCTAACACTTAGGCTCTCCCAGGGGCTTGTTTAGTCCCTTGGGGTCGCCTAATTCAATAAAAACACAACTCGCCATCATAGGGGCTTCATCCCCATACAGTTGGCTGACACTTAGGCTCTCCAAGGGGCTTGTTTAGTCCCTTGGGGTCGCCCATTTCAATGAAAATACGACTCGCCATCATAGGGGGCTTCATCCCCATACAGTTGGCTAACACTTAGACTCTCCCAGGGGCTTATTTAGTCCCTTGGGGTCGCCTATTTCAATAAAAATACAACTCGCCATCATAGGGGCTTCATCCCCATACAGTTGGCTAACACTTAGGCTTTCCCAGGGGCTTGTTTAGTCCCTTGGGGTCGCCCATTTCAATGAAAATACGACTCGCCATCATAGGGGCTTCATCCCCATACAGTTGGCTGACACTTAGGCTCTTCCAGAGGCTTGTTTAGTCCCCTGGGGTCGCCTATTTTCAATAAAAAAATACAACTCGCCATCATAGGGGCTTCATCCCCATACAATTGGCTGACACTTAGGCTCTCCCAGGGGCTTGTTTAGCCCTTGGGGTCGCCTATTTTCAATAAAAATACAACTCGCCATCATAGGGGCTTCATCTCCATACAGTTGGCTGACACTTAGGCTCTCCCCAGGGGCTTGTTTAGTCCCTTGGGGTCGCCAACTTCAACGAAAAATACAACTCGCCATCATAGGGGCTTCATCCCCATACAGTTGGCTAACACTTGAGCACTCGCCCAACTCAGGCCAAAGGAGGAATCTCCCAACCATCATCCCTCAAGTAGGGGTTGCTCTTGGTTGAGCACTCGCCCAACTCAGGTGAAAGGAGGACTCGCCCAACCATCAGCCCTCAAGTAGGGGCTGCTCTTGGTTGAGCACTCACCCAACTCAGGTTAAAGGAGGACTCGCCCAACCATCAGCCTTCAAGTAAGGGGCTGCTCTTGGCTGAGCACTCGCCCAACTCAGGCCAAAGGAGGACTCGCCCAACTCTGGACAAAAGAGCACTCGCCCAACTCTGGCCAAAAGAGCACTCGCCCATCTCAGGTCAAATGAGCACTCGCCCATCTCAGACCCAAAGAGGACTCGCCCACATTCATACTCTCCTTTCGAATCATGCCAAACTCAAGGTCTTCCTTTGACATAATTCGAGGGGCTAAATATTGGGACCCAAAATATGGATTTTGACCAACCCTTGACCGCCACGTCACCAGAAGGGGTCCAAAGGTCAACGGCCAATCGTAGGCCCACACGTGGCAGCCAATGGGCTGTAAAAGAAAGCCCCCTACAATCCCGGGAATGTTCCTTAGCTCGTCAGCATGATTTGAACTGACAAGTCTGGCCCATAAATACTGTAAATGGCAGGCCCATTTATCGAGGCGCTGAGGTTTCCGCCTGACATCTGACTGGGTACGGAATCGCGTGCCCTAAAGCTGATGTCCTATACATATGCGGTCACTAGTCATTTCAGGTAACTTTTGATTTTCTCTCACTAGCACAACTTTCTAGATTCTCTCTGGACTTTCTCTCTCTTCCTGCAAAAACATCTGACTTGACCGTCGGAAGGGCCCCCTCCCAGAAAACCCCCGGGTGCAGTTACGTGTTCTATTTTGCAGGTCGCCTGTTTAGACCCTCAGCTCTGGAGCTCCCTCACCTCGACATATTTCTAGTCGACCCCTCAAAAAAGAACCCCGGAACAAGTAGCAAAAATAATTCAGAGAAAGGCCCAGGTGGTTTACTCAGGGAGAATGTAATTGGAAAACTCTGCCTATGAGTATAGCCGAAAATGAATGCGAATGGCTCTTCGATGGGAAAACCTAATTTGGCGTATTGTTTGGCATATCATAATTCTGAGATTGTGGATATTTTCTATAAAAATTGGTATAGAAAACTCGAATATAGCAGAATTGGTGGCTTTTTCTCATACTGTTAAGCCACCGCAAACACACACAAATTGGCCGCATATGAAATCATATGCTTTGAGAGCGATTCAGCAAATGTGATACATACAAAAGAAGGAGATTTGGCCTTGGGCCTATTGGAATTATTATTTTTTTGATAAGTTTGATGTTTATATTGTACAACACATTGTAAGGGAGAAAATAAGTGAGGTCGATCAATAGCAAAGTTTTATTACGTGTAATTAAATAGGAATGGAGATCTTTACATTTGGATGTAATTTGAGGGTTTTAAGGGTCTTAGGACATTTGTAGTTGAGATTTGACAATTACTCCAGTAAACCCAAAACAAGCTAGCTACAACTTCAAAATCTTCTTCTTCGAAATCTTCAAATTGCTACTGATAGAACATTTGCCCCGCACAAACTAATTGACGATGATGAATGATTCAAAGTTTTCAAACAACCATCATGACAATGGCAAAAACCACCATTCACATGCGACGACTCGCCACCACCATCGTCATCCTCAATCGATATCTTGAGAATTTAATATAGGTATCAAAATATTTAAATACATAAATTAGTAACAGAAGGGTAAAAGTGTCATTTTTTTGAGTCCTAAAAGGGTATCCATTGAGCAATGTCATAAGTAGTAATTCTGTATAAAGGGTAAAAGTGTCATTTTAAAAGTAGTACTCCAAAATTCCTACGACCCTCATGAAATTACCTTGTAAATTTTCCAGTGTAATGTAGGACAAGTAAAAGAATCGCAATTATGATAGAATTCTGAACTGTTTTCAAAAAACGGAAAAAAAAAAGGATAATTGTGAAAGAAAAAAGCCATGATCATTATATTGGAACTGGAGGGCCTACAATTAAACGTTTTTCACGACGCTGCCACGCTTGTGACTAGTAGATTTGGTTTGCGTTTTCGAGTCGTCAATAATAGAGTACCTAACATGAACTAGCTAGTTAAACAAAATAAATAAAAAATAAATAAATAGAGTACCTAATTAACCTATAGTCAAAGACTACATAGCCAAAATTGATGTTTAAAATAAATAAAATAAAAATTAGGGTAGATTAAACAAATGTAAGCTTCTTTTTTGGGAGAGGGAGTAAAGAACACGTACTTCATTTGATCACAAAGACAAAAAGCCTCTAGAGTCTAGAAAAAGTTTAGGATCAGTTTTGTTGGGGGGTAATAAGTAAGGGGATATCTTCTAAAAAAATGATTAAGGGGGTAATTGGGCAAATTAACGTGTAAAATAGTCAGGTGAAGTGATGACGATGGTAATAATTAAAGGATAATGGAAAAAATAAAGGAAAATTGGGGAAAAACCATTACCCTAAGGAAATGTGGGTCTCTTATCCCCCAATTGGCCAATTGGGGGTGGTAATCATTACCCTTCTTCTCACAAAATCTAACCCCCACTACCTCCCATACCTCCCATTTAGCCTATAAATTCATTCCATTACCCCGTTAATCATAATCTCCAACCAAACGACCCCTAAAAGTTGTCAACTTTTAGAGTGATCACATTTGTTTCACGCCTAGGCTATGTTTGGGAGAGTTTATAAGTTGTGACTTTGTGAGTTTAAGAGCTTATTTTTAGATACTTGTAAAGAGTAACCATCTAAAAAGAAACTACTAAATCCAACTTATAAGCTATTTTTATGGTCTTTCGAAATATACGTATAAAATTAAAAGAGTGATTATCTAAATTAGTCATTTAGGGTCGTTTTCTTCACCTGGACAACTAAACTAAATATTTTTTTTCTAACTTAACCTTTAGGGCTCATTATTTTCAGCTGGTAACTGGTGATTGGTAATTGTGAGATGTTAGGCAAAGTTGGAAAAAACTGGTAAAAAATAAGAAATTTTAACTGGAGAAATTGAGAAATTGGATAAAAATGTGTCAATTTGGGGCAAATTGAAAGAAACTATATTCCATAATTGCAAACTGTTGAAATTTGAGAAAAAAAAAGTGGAGACAACTAGGCAAAATTGGATAGAAATGAAAACAAATTAAAAGAACATACCCTTAGCCATATTTAACTTGTCAAAACCTCATCAATTTGATTTAGTTGGAAATATGCTTTGAAAACTCTCTATAACATATCCCCTCAAAAAAAAAAAAAAAAAAAAAACTCTCTATAACATATGATTTATTGTGAAATTATATCGAAATAAAAATTTGTATTAGTAATAAGCATTGAACTGAGTTAAACTAAAAAAAAACAAAGTTGACATATCCTAACAAAAAATTCTCGTGACCTCCACGTTCCATAAGTCTAACCAGTGACCAATTGACGTTGAGCTACAATAATCTTTCCCAATACACCTACAATCTCTATTTATCTTGATCTTGCCCTGTTTTGTTTTTGTTTTTGTTTTTCTTTTATCATAATAGAGGACAGCCTAAAAGGTGGCGACAAAAGGATGTTTAATTTGTGAACGATAACGGCCAAGATCACTCAAGGAGGGCCTACGATAATTAAACGTTTTGCACGAGGCTTCCATGTTGTGTCTACGTAGGTTGTATTCTTATCTTATGAGTTCAAATTCTTTGCTCTGCTGTCCTTTTCTTTTCTCTATCTTTCTTTTCAACCTCTCAAATTTTTCCTACAATTCAATGGCTTAAAAAGAAGAGAAATTAATCATATATTAAGATTTAGAGAACTACACATTTGCAGTTTTTGAAGGAGCAATAAAAGATTCTCATTCATCTCTTCTGCAATGTTGAATTTGTAAAATATTCGATACTAGATAATAGTTAGGAATACTTGATTAATACTCTTTAAACATGGTCATTTATATTTATCTATGATTTATCCTAAGAAAAATATTGAAACGCAAATGTGAAAATATATTTAAATGGATTTTAGTACACAATGAGTTACTTTGATAAAACCTTGTGATTTTTGTAAATATTCTTACTTATTGTCACACTTACTCGTATTCTATTAATGAAAAGTGATACTATTTTAAACTCATATCACAAAAAAAATTGATATATAAGATTAAAAGTGATAAATGGGGGTAAAAAGATGAACATAATGAAATCTTAGATGATTCATCGAGAAGGTATCTGAGTAATAATGAAACAATCTCAATATTAGATTAACTTAATTAGGAGATAACAAATGCATTCCTCTTAGGCTCTTACTATGTGCCTAACAGGGTATAATTCTTAAGTTTTTAACTAAGAGAACAACATTATATACTCCTAGAAATTAGATATCTTTCCGTCCAATCCATATAACGAGAGCTCAAGCATTTCATGAGTTCTATGCCTCGTAGGGGTGCAAACGAGTTAAATCGAATCGAGTTGAGTATTGTTGTGTTCGCGCTAGACTTATTTACTAAACGAGCATCATCTTGGTGCTTATATATACTCGGCTCATTTCTTATCGAACGAGTTTTAAACGAACTTTTACCGAATAATTGATCACAAGCTCTTCACGAGTACACTAACTTTAAAGGCACTATAACCCATGAAAATATTAAACGAGTCGAGTAGGGAAGTGCTCATGCTCGTGCTCGACTCTTTTAACAAACGAGCTTTGAGTTGGTGCCCGCATTTGGCTCGTTTATTATCGAGCGAGATTGAGTATGTTCGCGAGCTGCTTACGAGTGCATCGACTCATTTGCACCCATAACGCCTCTACATGCATATACTACTCCATTTTCACCGTCATTGGGTTGTGGCGAGGGCAAGCCATCCTGGAACGACTATACCAACAACCCATTCTCATTATAAACTTATCCAATTACAAAAAGGTGCAAATTCCGCAAGAATAAGACCACGCATACCGAAAATTTCTTCGGTGATTGCCAATCACCGTAATTTAAGGCTAGTTACTATAAGTTATTGCAGTTTTTATCTGAGTCCATTTAAATGTTGTAATTAGGGGATACTAATTATATGGGCTATCAATTACTGACAAATGATAAATTATTTAGTCCTGATGTTAGAGATATGATATCGGGAAAATATTATGATATCTCTAACACCTGACTAATATGTACAGATAAGTTGAATTTTCGATGCTTTCCTTTAGATTTTTATAGTAGTTGGTAATAATTGATATCTGGCACTTCAAACCTAAAATTATTGTTTCGAGTCCAAATCAAACAACATAAATACATCTTGTCGTGAATTAGGTTGGACAGCGAAATATTTATTGTAAACTTAGACCCTAAAAAAGCGAAATCAAAACATTTTAACTCTAGATTAATAAGAGAAAATCAAACCGAATTGGCCAAGTCACATGTCTAACCTTAGCCCACGATAATAATGGTTATGGTCTTTATGGAACACAATTTTCCACAAAGCTTGACCTTGTGATGGATATATCTTAATTACTTTTTTTTTTTGCTCGTTAGATATATCTTAATTGCTTATTATGTTCCTCTGGTATCAAAGTCCGGTTTGATAGCGAATGAGAAATTGGCCTAAGAGGTCAGAGTCTAAGGTTGGAGGTTTAACTCTCCTTTTCCCTACATTTCGATAAGTGTGATATTTTTAGCTTTCCATTTTCCTAAGGATCTTATGATATTTAGGGTGCTTTTTTCAGGGTTGAATTCAACTAAACTGAACTGAATTGAATTCAAGAATACTAAATTATAATGAAAACAACTTAACTAAGCTGAATACCATTGATTTGAATTGAACCCCACTTTCTATGTGATACAAATGTATGTTTGTGAACTGAACACCATCAAACGTACTAAACATTACTAAACTGAACTGCAATCACTGAACTCACACCAAATTACTCTGGACCTTAACTGACACTGACCATATAAGCTCTAAAGACATACCCTGACTCTGTTTTTTCCATCTGGAATAAACTTAACTGAACTGAATTGAATTATTTTTAAGTTAACCTTTAACTATTTAAAACTCGTCTCAATATATGTATTTAATATTGAAGTCATTTAAAAGTAGGAAAATGTTTGGTTGACCGAGTGTGTGGGCAACCCATCTTCACTTTGTATCTATCTCCCTCCTACCTTAAATGCCATTATATGGAAATAGAGGAGATAGAATCTGAAAATAGAGGAGAGAGAATCTAGTGGGTGGATGTATCATTTTCCTTGAAAGTATACTTTGCAATCTTTCCAATGACATATCCATCATCATGTATTTATTTTGAAATAAAAAGTTATCTAAGTGATAAGTTCACATGAACGGAATTAAGACCCTGTTTTCTTCACCTTCTTTTTACTGAAATTATCAGCAAAATACCGAAGTGAACTGAAATTTACTGAACTGAACTAAAATTTACGGAACTGAACTTATTTTTACTGAATCTACAATTACAAAGAGTAAATTTGTACTTGGATTTACAGAACTGAACTGAACTGAATTTTTCTCAATTAAACTTATTTTACCTAAATTGAATAGAATTCTACTGAACTAAACTGAAAATTACTGAATACTTTTAGGGAGATAGAAGTTGAAGAGAACGGGCTTAACATTAAGCTTCAGAAGAACATAGCCTTAAAATGTCGGTTTCTTGCCTTTAATTAGAAACAAAACTGGTTTATTACGGCACCCCAACCCAAAAAAGAGAAGTCCGGTTTACCGGTTTGGTATCCCCTAATAGGGTTGTTCATCCAGTCTGGGACCGGACCGGACCACTCGAGTTCGGTTTGGAATTGGACCGGACCGAATTTTTGGAAAATGGCCAGCGAACTGGGTTGAGCATTAAAAATTTATTTGCAAAAATCGGTCTGGACCGAAATCCAGGTTAACCGGTTCAAAACTTAAGCCGGTCTTACCCGGTTCGGTCCAAAAAACCGGTCCAGACCAAATAGTGAACAGCTCTATCCCCTAATAGGGCTAATATAACAAAGAGAGACCGGTTTTGACTAAAACGATTATCCACGACAATAGTAAATTAGTAATGACTACTTGACTAGTGACTACCCATGAATAATTCCAATTCATTTTTTATTATTAAAGATAGATAAATTCCTAAAGTCTTTACTTGCTCCTCAAACAGCAAAGCCATGGACCGGGTCTGGTCCACCACAGAATACCAAATTAGTGCCCCACAACATACGGAGTGTTTATATAAGATCACAACCATTGGAAAAGCATATTATATACCCATCACTGAGTAAACCTAAATGACGGTGGATAATGGATATGACTAGTTGTATTAGATTCTAACTTTTAATTCTCTTCACCTAAATTTCAATTATTGGCTTCAATTCAATCTAACTTGTCTTGGGTGCTTCTAATTCCTTAAGAACTTGCTTCTCTATTTCTTTTTATCCTAATGTCTAATCACAAAAATACATTTGTCATCTCACATTAAAAATTGGTAAAACCGTCTCATACAAGTTTTTGTATAATCAGACTTATTGGAAAATGGAAAATGAAATCGGACGCAAGACATATTATGCTGTGACATGAACTTTTGACTAGTAGTAGGCTAGTTTGGCAAACATGTTTCGGTCGAGTTTTTATGAATTCATCAAAAAAAAATTTATTCCAAATCCTTTCTATTCTGAGCGGATCGCGTAGCTTTTCAAGTCCAGCTCATGAGAAAGAAAACCAGCTAAAGAAAGGGCAGCCTCATTGATCTCTAATTCAAATAATTAGCCCAATACTAAAGTGCTCAGAGTCAAATAAACAAACCTTTCAATTCAACTAAATGTAGTTTTATATGTGTGAAGAGAGCTTCCCTCTCGCTCGTAAATAAGCAACAATGGATATCAAAGTTGCTATATTCATTATTCGAGATCGTATAAAGATATATCTTAAATCTTAATTACGTTGTAGGGATTTCAAAGAAGTAATAAATTTTAGCATGATTTTTTTCCACTAAATTGTGGACAGATGACCCTACAACACCACTTTAATTTTAGAAATTAAGAAATGTTGCAATAGACAAAGTTATCATATCCGATCCCAACCATAAATTAATGCTTCAATTTAATTAGTCTATAAAACTTAAATCCTTAATCCCTTATTTTCTATCTTCCATAATCCACACCGTCCTGAAAACCAGAAAAAAAAAACAAAAAAAAACAAAAAAAAAAAACCCTTAAATATTTTTTCTAAATCCCTAAAAATCGACCTTGATTTGACCCTTAGCCAAGATAGTCAAGAAAATAAAAAACGAGGGTGCCCAAATAGATTTGATAATATCATCAACACAAAATCTTGAGAGCGACAAATACGACTAAATAAATGAATATATTTTGATCTCAAAAAAAAATAAAAAATGAATATATGTGTACCTCTTTATTTATAGTCTTCACTCCCTTAATTATTGTTTTGGAGTATCTGTTATATCTTTCTCTCTGCTCTCTTCACACCGTCCTCCCTCTTTCTCTCTCCTCATTTCTCCCTCCTCCTTCACTTCATATCATATAACCATCTTAATCCTTAACTCATCACAAACCCAAACCCAAACCAAAACCCCTTTTTTTTTCTCATTTTCTGACACAAAACCATAAAACTTCAACTCAACATTTCACTCTTCGTTAAAGTACTCAGAAATCCTGGATTTTAATCCATCACCATTTCTTAACCCCATCACTTTCTTGTTATTTCCGTTATATATTTCTCATTTATCCTAGGTTGTTTGTTTTTTTGCTGTACACTTTAAGATCAAAACACAAAACCTTGTTTAAATTACCATACAAGTTTTTGTGCATATATATATATTTTCCCCCTTTGAGTTATCTTAAAGAAATTATAGACCCCTAAAATCTCATGTGACCCTGTTTAAGTCAATGAACCGCAATAACAACAATACATAGTCAAATCATCCATATATACATATCTTTCTTTTTCTGGTTTAATCTCTTAGCTGTACCATAACGTCAAACACTATATTACTTAGTACATAAAATCAACACCCCCCCTTAATTTTCTCTCTCTTTCTTTCTTTCCCAATCAATATCTCATTCATTTTCTCTCTCCTCCTATTTCCTCTCCTCTGTTTCTCCCCTTTTTCCTTTTGTTGGGTTTCCCATTTCAATTTTTTTTCCTAGGGGAGACAGAGTCACCCCCCTCTATCTCTCTCTCTCTCTGAATCCATCTTTTTTTTTAATTTTCTCTCTCCTCAAAAACAATAATCAACCATGGTGGTGGACAAATTATTCTCATCATCATCATCAACATCATCAATGCAACAATCAAATTCCAACCTTGATTGTTTCCTCCATTGCACCACCCCCGTTATTCCCTCTCAATTTCTCCCCAAGGTAATATAATCAAATTTAATTTTCTCATGATCCCATTTTTCTTTAAATTAAATTGAATTGAACCCAGTTTGTGATTTTTGTTGTTGAATAATGGGTTTCAATTATTTTTTTTGATTTTGTGCAGTCTGAGATCAGGAACCTAAACAGGCTATGGCACCCATGGGAGAGAGAAAACGTTGAGTTTTTCACATTAAGTGATTTATGGAACTGTTATGATGAATGGAGTGCATATGGTGCTGGTGTACCAATTTTACTAAACAATGGGGCTGAAACTGAAACTCTTGTCCAATATTATGTCCCTTATTTATCCGCTCTCCAGATTTTCACTAGCTCTCCTTCACCACCTCCGATCTTCAGGTCGATCCGTTATTGAATTTGTTTGATTTTTCTCGTCGTTTTTAATTTTAAAGAAACAAAGAAAACAAAACATTAATGTGGTTATGGTGTTTTTTTCCATAGGGAGGATACGGATTCAGGTGACGGAGAGACAAGGGATTCGTCGTACAGTAGTGAATCGTGTAGCGACGAGAGCGAGAGTGATAAAATGTCGTCGAGGTGGGACGGGTGTTCGTCGGAAGAAGGAGGGTTTGATCATGGCAATAGTCTTTGGCAATTGAATGATAGGTTGGGTTTCCTTTATTGCCAGTACTTTGAACGATCAACTCCTTATGGGAGAGTTCCTCTTATGGACAAGGTAATTTATTTATTTTTTTAATTTTTTTTTTAATTTTTTTTTTGTTTTTACCAGAATTGGGTTTGTTTTGTTGATTAAGAGTATTGTTATTTTGTCTTGCCTTATGAAGAGTTAGTTCCATAGTTTTTGCTACACTATTCAATCTTGTTTTTTTGTAATTATTTGACCCTTTTTTTAGTTTTATGTTTGGTGTTTAGTGCACCAATTGCGCCACCGAGTAATTGGTGGTGGCGCGTACGGATTTTATGTGAACAAAACATGTGTCACTTTTTCTATGTAAGTTAACAATGTTTGTGTTTGCATCATCATACTGTGTGTCAAAAAGAGTGAACCACAAGACTAATTCCTACAAAACGCGTCCACTTTGAGTCATTCAATAGCTTCACTAGCAATCGACACTCTTATCCCTAAGCAAAATCGAGGGTTTGATTCTTATTATAGAGAAACCGCTTGTTGGGATCACTTTACGCCTTCAGATGAACCTGTAGTCTGAAACAAAAATACTTCACTAGCAAAATGCTTGATAAAAAGATGAAGATCATAAGAATTCTTTCTTGGGTGAATTAGAATATTATATTAATCGCCTCACTTTGTTTAAGGATCTCAGTTTTAAATTTTAATTTATTATTTTTTTGTTTGTAAGTGTGTCAAATTTGTTGCTTAGCATCCAGAACTTCCCATAAAATGAAAATGGTTACAAGAATGTTGAGTTAATGTACGGCGCACTTTTATGTTCTTAGTGGGTGATTATGGCATACCATTATTTTTATGCGTGTGTGTCGCAATACAAATCGGATAATTTTTATTTTCCCATGCCCATTATGATCATGTTTGGTAAGCTTCTATTGTGGTCACTTGTGTAAGTGCACTAACATTTTCTTTGTTTTTTATTTTATTTTTTTGGATAGAAACATTTTCTTTGTTGCACTGCTAATAGACAAAGCAAACTGGTTATGGTCTATGTAATCTTGTGCACAAAAGGATAAATTTATTCAACTTTGATTGTGACTCATATATCTGCACAAAATGTCCTTAGTTGTTGAAGTGTCACGTTTTTCTCTTCTTCGCAAGATAGCATAAAGAATATTCTTTTGATGCCTTTATTTAATCACTAGTTTTTTGTTTCCAGATAAGTGAATTAGCTCGGAGATATCCAGGTTTAATGTCACTTAAGAGCGTCGACCTTTCCCCTGCTAGTTGGATGGCGGTTTCCTGGTCTCTCTCTCACTCTGTTCTTTCTCATCATCTAATGAATCTCTATGTAGTTGTTTCTTGGTTAGGTTTCTCATTACTAGTTGTAAATGCAAAATGTCCGTTCCTTCAATTATTCATCGGTACATCACTTCTACTGGTATCTATTTATCGGTAATGTTATTGTCAGGTCATTTATGCCATATATGACATATGGAAACATAAAAACTCAATCTTCTAAAATTGACGGGGAAATAGTGTTGATTGACTTGACAATAACATTACCTTTGTTTATTTGTCAGAGAAATAGTAAATGAAGTAAATTTCCAAGGCATAGCAATTAGCAATTTAACATAATGAAGTTTACAATAAGCTCATTATGTCAATATTTGTGAAGGTACCCAATTTACCACATTCCTATGGGGAGAACCATTAAGGATTTGTCCACAAGCTTCCTAACCTACCACACCCTTTCATCCTCCTTTCAAGGTAACCTATTTTGTCACATCCTTTGTGAAAGTCTAGTAACTTATTTTACTGATTTCGATTAGATTTTGATCAATTCTTTCCTTTTCAATGTGATGTTTAATTTGTTTCCTATTGTGATGTTTGAAAACCTATGTAGGTCTGTTTTGTGTTCACATAATTATTGATCACTAGGTATTGTTTTCAATTTCACCAATGTCTTTGTCATGAATTTAGATATGGACCACGAAGACGACATGGAGGGGATGGAGTGGATTAAGAAGAGAAAAGAAGGAGAAGGCATCCCTCTCCCTGCTTTTGGCCTAGCCACTTACAAGATGCAAGGAAGCGTGTGGGTCTCAGGGCGAGGTGGACGGGACCAAGAGAGGCTTGCTTCGCTTTGCAGCGTGGCAGATTCATGGCTTAAGCAGCTAAGGGTTCAACATCATGACTTCAATTACTTCAATGGGATTAGGCATGGGTGAAAACTGAAAAAGTCTTTACAATGACCATAACTTTTTAACAACGGATTTTCTCCCTATAACCGCGCTCTGTAGAGGTATTTGACGAATGAGTTCCCTCTTTCTGCCTGCGGTTTCTACCACAACATCTTGCCGAGCTCAAAAACTGCTAATGGGGGATGAATTTGCCTCTACATAGATCACAGTTTATTTAGAGACTGTTTCGTTCTGTGTTGTTGTTGAGTCTTTTGCTTTGTGGCAAGGCTGTCAAATTGGTGAGAGTTTCTCCTCTTACGGAAAAGGGTTATTATTGTGCTTTAGTGGATTATTACACATTTTCTTTCCTTTTTTCCTAGACAAAAAAAAAGGTGTCATCTTTGTTTTTATGGAGACATAGGTGGGTGGGGTCTTAGGTCCATAGGGTGTAGATATATAGAGAGGAGAGAGAAATGCAAAACATGTAATGTCTTCAAACTGGTTAACCATCATGGATTTGTGGTGTATATTCTCTTTCAATGTAATGAATCCATGAGACTCGTGGGAAATTGCCTTTTTCTTTGTTTGATTGCACAAATTCTCTACTTTTGCGTTCCCTAATTTTTTTTTAATTTTTTTTTTTTTTCAATTTGGGTACATGTTTGCCCATTAATGGTTTTTGGTGGTGGTCCCTAATGTCCTATGCCCCGTTTGGCATCTTAGACAATGTCTATCCGTTTAGTGCTTGAATAGCATGTGTGTTTTTTATAGATGAAAGTAAAGTCCCTTTTGCAAAATTAGGTGGTCATATCAACTTATGCCCATTATGTTTGGTCCATATATAATAATGTTATTATAATTTATAACAAAGAAGTATATAATCTAGCAACTTGAGTTAGATTCAAGTATCAAAACATCCATTCAAAAAAAAAATTACTCCCTCCGTCTCAAAAAAATTCGAACCCTTTGTTTTTTCACGGTCTCCAAGATATCACTTTGACCGTAAATAACTACAATTATATAAATGTAAAAATTATAACAATACGATTTTTTGAAAGTACTTTTAAAAATGAATCTAACAAAAGTATTTTCATAATGTGAATCTTTATATATTTTCATAAATTAATGGTCAAAATTTGTTAAGTTTGATCATCAAAAAGCAAAGGTTCAGATTTTTTTAAGACGGAGGGAGTATCAAAATATGAGGTGGTCAAATGGAGTCAATTCTAAATGAAATAGGTAACAGTCATAGTGTATGTAAATTAATAAAAGAATGGAATTTGTAAGATGAGAATCCCTTAGAGATAGTCTTTCACATCAGAAAAAGGAGAATCTATATGGTGTAAAATAGTTTTATAAATCTCACGTGTTGAATTTCATAAATTTGAGAATAAAATACTTTTTAGTAAGACTAAACATTTTCATCCATTCTACATCGTATCAGTGATTTGTGGAATTGGGTGCAAATTAGTGGTAAGAAGTTCTGTTCTTTTGTATAAAGTATTTTGTAAATTTGAGATTGAATATTGTAAAAATGAAGGAATATTTCATTTTTGTTGGAGTATAAATACCCTAAATCTTTATATCATTTGTGGTTAAATTAAAGAATCGAGTCTCAAATTGGTGAAAAGACAAAGGTATTTATACCCTGAAAAGAAAAGGAAAATTGATGGCAAATTTTGTCACCATTCATGATAGTTGAAAAGAAAATATGCTCCTATATATTTTTAATATAAATAAATTCATGATGAAATAAAAAAAATGCATCGCCGTGCTAATTAATTATCTGTTGAATCATTTTTCTAATCAAAAATAATAAGTATGGTTGAGTCTAGAGGTGGCAATCGCGCGAATTGCGTCGGGTTTGGGTCAGTCCTTTTAGTTTCGTGTCATTACAGGTTCGGGTTATATTCGGTCAATAGAGTGATCGGGTCGGGTTGGGTCGAGTCGGATTTATTCGAGTTTATGCAGATGTCAGGTTATGGGTCAACTCGAGTCGGGTTGGTTCGGATATCAGTTAAGTCGAATTCGGGTTAGTTCGATTTTAGGGTCATATTAGGTCAAATTTAATTTATGCTTTATTTAGAGCATATAAAGTCGAAAATAATATGAAAAACTCAAATTTATGTGAAAATTTTCAATAACAAGGACTACATGTATGTTTATTTACGGTTTTTTTTCAATCATTTGGAGTATTCTGTCATTATAAATCGGATATACTCGAGATTCGGGTAGAGTCGGTTCGGGTTTATTTCGGATTCAGGTATCTTCGGGTCAGGTGGTATCGGTTTCTGGTTAATTCGAAGAATGGGTGTTGTCTTGTGTCGGTTGGACCAAATTGGGTAGGGTCAGTTTTGGACAATGATAATCAATATATTTTCAGGCCTCTGACGGGTCTGATATTGGGCGGATCGGTCGGCTATCTCAGATCGAGTGGGATTTTGCCAGCCATCTTACATAATTGTCTAATGGTTAATTTAAGGGTGATACTGAGATAATAACGATTATTTAAGGATGACAAGAATACAAATATTATTAAAGGTGATATTTGTAAATTTTGAGAAAACACATCTAACCCTAGCTTAGATAGTTGTATTTTCAGATCCGTGAATAAATATTTTGGTGTAATTTAAGCTTTAAGATGATTATTTGTTCCTTACAAAAAAATCAATCTAATAAAAAACTAAAAACTAAAGATGTTGGCTAAATCTTTATATTGACTAACTATTGTTTTAATTCCATATAATCAAAAGAAGATTAATAAGTTTCTTGTGCAATCAACTTACAGAATGAGGTTATTATTTAATTTTGAAATATGGAAATTACTTATATTAAATAATGACCTTTATTTTATTGAAAAGTGACCGCCGCCTCACCAAAAATTACATCTTATAGAAGTTTTTGTGAAGATGCATTGGTTGAAAGCAACTACACAGATGATAATAATAATAATAATAATAATAATAATAATAATAATAATAATAATAATAATAATAATAATAATAATAATAATAATAATAATAATAATAATAATAATAATAATAATAATAATAATAATAATAATAATAATAATAATAATAATAATAATAATAATAATAATAATAATAATAGCATGCTCAGAATCTAAGTAGTAGTACCCTCAAGATATTAGAATTCATTTATCACTAATTTTCTCATTGACAATGAACTTGAGATGATTTTAAAGAAGAAGGTGACCTTTTTTTTTCTTTTTCTTCCAAGAAATCAACTGAACATTGGATGAGAACTCAAAAATAATGAACTAAAACAAAATACAATAGGTACTACTCTATCCTTTCACAATATAAATTTTTTGACTTCTATTTTGTTTCATAATATAAGCGTTTAACAGTTTGCAAGAAGTATTTAATTGTTGTTTTATCAACTTTACCCTTATTTTATCTTGGTAATTTCACATATTTTTCCTTCTTTATGACATTCCTTACTGAGGTTATACTAGTCAGGTTATCCTTTCTTTCTCTTGATTTTGGAATTCCTTATATTATGAAACGGAGGGGGTACTATGTCTCTAAACTTGCAGCATTTTCAATGCAAAATGTTTAGACAATACCTGTGGGAAAAAATGAACCCATTTTAAGAACCTTCTATTCATAGTGATAAAGTTAAAATTTTTAATTTGACGCAAACTGGTTTGGTTAGATATATCTAATTTTTAGGTAATCAAGTGATACAGACTATAAACTTCTTAGAGAATTGTTCGCATAAAAGGAGAAAAGGAGAATCAAAGAAGTTTGTAGAAATCAGTGGAAATTAGTGGCAAGACCTTATCCAATCAGTGGGAATCGGTGACAATACCTTATTGAATAAGTAATAATCATTGGCGTGAACTTACCTAATCAGTGAAAGATAAAAATCTTTGGTAGGATCCATATTCTTACTCACAGAATCAGTGCATGACCTTAGTGAATCAGTGAAAATCAATAAAGACTTTACCGAATCAGTGGGAATCAGTGGTAGGACCTTACTCAATTAATGAGAATTAGTAATACATCCTTATTCAATCAATGAGAATCAGTAATCTATATACTTTCTACTAAAACAATAACCGGCTGATATCATTATTGTACACATGTCAGATTCTCAATTGAAATTGAAATTGAAAATTTACTAAAACAATAACCGGCTGACATCATTATTGTACACATGTCAAATTCTCAATGAAAATTTTCCCTCCAAAAATCATTGTGACATCATATGTGAATTTTTTTTCTTTTAATCTTTTTCCTCCATTCAAGCCAATTCACACGTTAGTTCAAAACCTACCATTTACATCTATAATTTCTCTATCCTCAAACTATACCCCACTAAAATGTAACAAAAAAAAACTATACCCCACTAATTACTCCACTCAGAAAGTAAAACTAGCGTTTACTTCATCAGCATAGTCAGTTTCGGTTATTTTGTTCCTACTTTTTCTCTCTTTTTTGATGTTCAATTTTAGTGATCCACGCCTGTAAACTATAATTTACTCTTTTTCCAATTTATTTGTTTCAGCACTCAATCAACAGAATCCGTCTAATGTTCTCTCTCTCTCTCTCTCTCTCTCTCTCTCTCTCTCTCTCTCTCTCTCTCTCTCTCTCTCTCTCTCTCCTCCTCGATCCTCTTCTTATAATGGAGATTGATGCAATTGCTAATCTCTTTGTGTAATCACTTTAGTTTGCGTTCATGGAAAGCTCCACCATATTTATCTTGCTTGCTGCGATCTCTTCTCCTGCTATGAAGCCAGTACCCAAATTTTAAAAGGAAGTTGGGACTTAGTTTGCATGGAGTGTGTAAGTGTGTGAATTCAAGAGGAGCAACAGGGACATGGGAGGCAATAGGCAAAGGAAATATCTAAAGGGCCAGTAAAAATTGAACGGGAAGGATTCATTCATTGTCATTAGTGTGTAAGCTGATGTCATGTCATCAATGTTTCTGAGCACATATGCAATCTTGATTGGTTCTATTGTTTTAAGTTCTTGAAATGTCGATTTATTGATGCTTCTTAAAGTTCTCGCCAGTTTTGTTGAATGTATCAGATATTTGTGAATCATTCAGCTCTGCCTTCAAACTCTATAAATGTGATGGATTTATCTTTATTTTTTCGGATGTAATTTTGGCTGTTGTTGGTGGCTTATAGACCCACCTTCTCTATTTTATTTTCACTCTCCAACCATTTTTTAGGGTATGCTTAGCTTTCAGAATGTTGAGTTTAAATGGTTGATTATGAACTGATTGAAGGTTTATTGCGTCTTTCTTTCTGTAGATACAACTAACCCTCATAACTCCTCTTGCTGCTCCATCATTTATGATTGAAGATACACCAAGATTCATTCAGAGACCGAATGACACAGAGTGTAACAGATCCTTATATTGACAAATGCAAATTGAAACCTCAGTTTATTAAGAAACATGTATAGGGTAGTATTTTTTTTGTTTTAGTTGGTTGGTGTATGAAGAAGTGTGTTTTTTTTTTTTTTTTTTTTTTTTTTTTTTTTTTGCCTCAAAGCTATGTTTGAAGAGGGGTCTGTTTTTGTACTCCACACCTGTTTTGGCAATGAAATTAATTTTGCTCAGCTTATAAAGTTACCAAAAATTTGAAGTGACACAAGCTACTTGCAATTTGCATGCGTTTATAATATACCTAAAAAATCTGCTCTCAAGATGAGCCGAAACATTTTGGATCACAAACAAGCATTTTTCAAGTCGAAAGTTACGAAACTTGAACTTTGACGCGATCCACATGATTGCCCTTTTTATTTCTTATCTATGTAAGAATAATAATGTCATGTCATTTATAAAATTACTAAGACATGGTTGATTAAAAACTTATTAACTACAAATTGGAGTAAGTGTTGTAAATAGCTTTTGTTTTGAGGACGAGTGATTAAAATAAAAATAGTTTAACGAGATTAATTGATAACTCACATAGGAATTGATGAATTATATGAGGATTTTGATAATTATAATATTTATTTTTTTGGAACAAAGGAAAAGCATGGCCAATTGATTTTTACCTCTTAGAGATAATTGCAAGGAAAATAATTACTATCCCTACTATCTCTTGGATAATGAAACTTTTTGATGTTTTTATAATATTTAATTAATATTTTTCATCAACACCGTGCATCGCACGGGTACTAAATTAGTACAAGTATACAACCTTACTCAATCAATAAAAATCGGTGAAAATAAATTGAAAAAATATCTACTATGAGCCAGGTTTCAAAATTTTTGATTTTGCAAACATATAAACTTTTTGGATTTGATACCATTAGAACATAGCACATGCATGTGTGACACATGCACTCATATAGTCATATCTTGACAAAAACGAAACGCGGTCTGTGGTTTTTGACTTTTGAGCAAGACACCAAAAAACTTACTCGTATTATAAACTACTAGTAGTGTATTTGACTCTTCGTACACAAAGTTTAAAGCTGGAGCCAAAATCTAAAATAATCATCATTAATTTTATCCTATCCTGGGCTTCAACGCCATTACCACTAACCATATATATGTTATGTACTTATAGGCGTGGGTGATAGATCAGTGGATCTACCCCCAATTCTATGGGCTAGACACCAGAACGAGCCCTCATGATGATAAAACTCCATCTTTCTTTTAATCTAAATTGCACGGATACGGATATGGATATGGAGACAAGTACGAATACGGATAAGGGGTATTGCATTTCAGAAAGAAAAAAAAAGATACAGGTAAGCATAGAGATTAAACAAGATAATATTTAAATATAATTTAAAAAATAAATTTAGCATTAAATCTTAATATTATGAAAATAACTACGAAAATGTGAATTATAAACAATTCAAACATTTTTTCATAGATGTGTATTACTATTTTTTAGATAAACATGTCTAAAAATTACCGGTCAAGCATCCTACAAATATCAATATCCTAGACGTATTGAATACGAAACACTACACCTTTCAGAAGTATCGGTGCAACCTAACTTTTAACGGACTATAAAACGGGGGGTCCGGGACCCAGTCAACCCCTTATACCCACAAAAAAAAATGCTATATTATACTTGTATGTTCACTAACAAATTACAAACAGGAAGTGAAATCCAACCACGCCAACAAACATTGACTTTTCAGAAATCTGGTTTTTTTTCTTCTTATTATTTTTTTTCATCTCAAATGGCCTTAGGCAGCTAGGGGCTTAGGGCCAGAAGGAAAGGCAGATTAAAAATAAAAAGCAAGATGTAAATGTTGCATGACACATCGAAGTCATTCAACAACAACAACAACCTAGTAAGTATCTCGCTTAGGGCGGGGATAAAAAATCAATGTAGCGAGTCAGAGATACGCAATCTTACTCGTAACTAGTCGATCGAAGCTATTGGGTTACACTGATTTTGATTAGGGTAGCGTACGTAGTTTATTTGCAGTTTGACATGCCTTGTGGCAAACGGCTTATGTAGAGCATTTTTTCTAGCTCCAATGAGTAATTTTAGGTGCAACTAGATAGAGGTGGCAATGATCCAATCGGGTCTACATAGGGAAAATTTGATTTCGAATCAAGACGAGATCTCAATTCGATTATAAGAGTATTCGGTGTTGGTTAATCCGGTCGGATTGAATCGAATTTATATTGATATTGGGTTACTGGTCAACGGAGGTTGGGTTAATTCATATTTTAGTTATGTCGGATTTGTGTTATTTTGAAATATCAAGCCAAACTTAATTAATATTTCGTAACATATAGACTCAAATTTAATAAGAAAATTTAATTTTCTTTTGAAAAATTTCAATAACTTTTTTTTACTTTGTATATTAATTCCTTTTGAGTTGCATATTTTCAGGTTTGGAGTTGACTCAGGTCGAGTGTTATCGGCTTCAGGTCAATTTAGATAATGGGTGTAATTTGTTATTAGGTAATTAACTAGATCAAGTTGAGTCAGGTTGGTTCCAGATACTAATAATTGATACACTGTTTGGTGTTTGACATGTCTGATATCGTATATCACGTGATTCAACTTGATTATCTCGGACCGGCTTTTGCCAACTCTAGGTACAACACGTGTGATTGCTTAATAATTCCTCTTAACGTGGGCGCATGCAAAGTTTTTCAAAACAGAGTGAATTGAGTACATTTTTCAATATGTTCTAGTGTGTAATGTTTCACAAATGAGTGTTGTGATAGTTGTATGATAAACAATGCCAGCCTCGAGTACCTGGCCATGGTAAGACATTTTATCGTAAGTTCCCATCTGGGGACCTGCAAATGCCTATTACTCGAGCGGACGCTATTTAGAAATTCGAGTTTAGAAACTTAGGAAACCAATAAATTCGAGTTTATTGGTTTGCTAATCTGGCGCTCACTCTATGAACGGGTGACCAGCCTACAAAAGCAGTAAGTTGAGACCGCGTGTGTGTGTGGGGACCATTTTTTCAAACAAGCATTCCAAACACACGTAATTTTCACATATGTACATGATATATACAAGATACATACAATATATAAATAAAAGGCATTTCATAACATCATTCAATTTGCTTTCAAAGGGATACAACGTACTTTCTGATTTAGACCTCTTATAAAAATAATTCTCCAGTGAAGTCGCCAGTCTGTGGGGCCTGATTTTCGGGTTTTCAAAATTACGACCCGAGAATCGTTGCGTTATGTGCCGATGGGCACGTCCCACGGAAATTGACCGATTGAAGAGGTCAATTGTCAAGGAATCATTATAAAGTTCGAAGTCGCCACCTTGTTATGACCCAAACAAGGACGGGTTCCAAAAGGAAAGAGTTTTATAAAAGATTTTAAGGAAAACCATTTAAGAAACCCAAAAATGACTTCATTGCGATAAGGCACGAAAATTCTTTGACTAGTCTGCGAACGCAAAGATCTTGGTTCGGGGTCTAGGTTAGAAGGTGCGGATGTCGTTGGACCCGTCTCCTCCTCCGTACTGAGTACGGGCTCTTTACTAATACATTGTATTCCAATTGAAAGCTTTGAATTATATTATATAATGCCTAAAATGATAAGGAAAAGCACATATATTTACACATTGTCGCACAATACACTTGCATGTAAAAATCGGTTTTGGAACCGGTATATTCGTTTATGTACAACGGGCTTGGATACGCATGTATTGCTCTACGTACCAATCATTGTAGGTCTTGAATCTACTCTTGGATCAAAGCCCTAACGTAGTTCTGAACGAGAGGTCCGGTCAATAAGACTCTTTGGATGCCATTAAGGTGGATATGATTGTTCTTTTCCGTGAGAGGGATATAATTAAGAAACTTATATGATGACTCGCGACTTAGAGTCGAATTGATCCAAGGAACCCCCTACTACTTCCCTATAAGAAGTAAGAAAAGGTTCAAATGGGAAGATTTGCCTACTTATTCGAGGCGTTCAACCCGACAACATTCGGTAATATACGGGGATCAACCCAATTCTTAGCTTTGAGTATACGCATAGGCTTCTCAAAAATATTCGTTCTCCACTGGGGAATAACATTCACTAGGGATGAGTAGACGGATGATTTGTGTAGGGTATGGGTATGTATTGGTGGGTAATGGCTTAAAAGAGTCTTTCCGATAGGATCCCCCGGGATGACCCGAAGCCAAATAAGAGGGGACGATCGATTATTTACTTTTATTCGATCATAGGTATTCCACTGGGGAAAATGATGTCACTGAGGAACGTGGATTCCACTGGGGAATGCGATTTTGTATGAAGGTGATTTGATGTGGTGGTAGGTGGAATACCCATGATCGCGTATAAGCAAATATTTGATTCTAACCTCGAATTTGATTTCGAGTCGAGTTTGTACATAAACGGATATACTGGTTTTATTGAAAACAAGCAACTGAATATATCACACAAGTGAGAGAAGTTCTTTTTATTTACTTTCCGAGTTGTATTATTAGGTGAAAACAAATGAATGCAAATGTATAAATATAATTAAGAAGCCTCGGAATAAACGAATTACAACTTGAGTATTTACAATAAAATACAAAAAATGTCTAAAAGTCCTAAAAAAAGAGAAAATACTTGATCTTCATGTACATGACGCCTCCGGGGCTCGGTCTTGGGAAGAGGGAAGGGGGGCTGGCGGGTAGGTGAGGGAAGAGAGAGAGAGAGAGAGAGAGATGACTAGGAAAGAAGAAGGGAAAAGAAAGAGAAAAAAATAAAAAAAAATAAAAAAAAAAATCAGATCAACGTGGGGAAAGGGGGGAAAGGGATTTTACCTTTGTTTTTTTGTAAAAATTTCGTGGGGCCCACATATCAGAATTTATTTATTTTTTTCATTTTTTTTTTGTTTTCCTTTGTTTAGCAACTTTGGGCTTTGTTTATTTGGCTTTAAACTTAACCCATTTTTGGGTCAAGCCTTCTCTACCGAACTATTCTATGATCCATAGAAGAAAATACTACTATTACCACTAATAATAATAATAATAATAATAATAATAATAATAATAATAATAATAATAATAATAATAATAATAATAATAATAATAATAATAATAATAATAATAATAATAATAATAATAATAATAATAATAATAATAATAATAATAATAATAATAATAATAATAATAATAATAATGAATGGTAAAAAGTAAAATACAAGTTAAAATTTGGTGTCTACAGATGCCCCTCGTTGACCGAGTTTTTTGAGAAGCTAGTAATAAGCTCCAAAGAAACGATGGTCAACGTAACAAATAGACACATAATTTTGACTTGAGAACCAAAATAATATTAACAAAAGAAATACTGAAGTGGTGTTCACTTTATAAGTTTTGGCGTAACCAGTAAGGTCTTAACTAAATGCACCTGTGCAACTCCCGGCATACACTGACCGTTTAATCTTCCCTGCAACTCTTAGGCGTAGCTCCTTTCATTTCGGAACCTTAACCAACCAAACGCTTCCGTGCAACTCTTGGGCGTAGCTCCCTTGGAACCTTAACTGATCAAATACTTCCGTGCAGCTCTTAGGCGTAGCTCCTTTATTTTCAGAACCTTAGCCGATCAAACACTTTCATGCAGCTCTTAGGCGTAGCTCCTTTCATTTCGGAACCTTAACCGATCAAACACTTCCGTGCAACTCTTAGGTGTAGCTCCTTTCATTTTGGAACCTTAACCGACGTACGTCGTACTGACCTCGCAGGGTACCATATGTAAGGTCCTGTCCCTTCATCGTCATTTTATCTCTTTATTTTTTACTCTTCATTTGGTTGATTTTTCTTCTTCCCTTTTTTTTTTTTTTATCTGTCCTCTTCTTCTTTTTTTCATCCCTTTCATGCAAAATGCTTATGATTTTTCAATAAAAATTGCCTTACGGCAGAACATTTCTTTCTTTATTTTTGAAAACACCTCTCTTTTAATTTGAAAGTTCAATTCATCATTTTTTTTAAAAATCATCTTTCCAAACTTTTCGGAATTTTTTTTTAAAATAAAATCCGGGTTCATTTTTCTCATAAATCATTCCCCAAATTTCCGGAATAAAATCCGAGTTCATTTTTTTCATAAAAGACATAATTAAGCTATTAGTGAAGTTCATGTTCATCCAAGGATGGCACATTAGTTCACTAATGAACTATGTTAATGGCTCTTTTGAATTTTATTCACATAATTCAAATATCTCCCAAGATGGTAAGGTTTGAATGCATGGGGGGTATTAATGGCCATTTTTGTGCAAAGGCTATTGCATGCTTGTATAGGTTGTAAATGGTGTAGCTAGGTGGTTGAGTGTTGGATCTTCTTCCATCCTCTTTATAAGCATAAGATGATCATCTTCATGCATTGTACCAATCCATCTTCTTCATCTTCTCATTCATCTTCTTCCTCACTTATTTTCATGTCTTTTCAAAGCCATTTCCTATGGATAAGTTTTCAAATTATGAAGTTGATAAAGACTTCAAGCATGAACTTGTTCATTTTACAAAAAATGTCAAACCAAAAGAAACACATCCACTTTTACTCTTCATAAACTCCATTCAACCCTTCCTCAACCTTAAAATCAATTGGGAGCTTATTAAAGCTTCTCTTCCTTATTGGGACAAAGAGGAAAACTTGTTTCGATTTGGTACCCAAGAGCTTTGCCCTCTTGTTTAAGAGGTTGAGGGCATATTTTCCTTCCCTAACAAGGGCAATCTCATCACCCCCCTTGCAAGATTATGTCAAGAAAGAGACGTAAGCCTTGTTCTAGGCCTTCCCTTTTTCACTTCAAGAAACTTCCTAATGAGAGAAAACCTTCTTCTTGAGAGTATTTTTTCAAGGTTTAAGCCATCACAAGGTTATTTTGAGATGCAAAAAGGGGTGTCTTATGAATATGCAAGGTTGAATGCCCTTGTTTTAATTTTGATGGGCACTTATTTTTTTAGGGAGTAGAAAAATTTATGTAGTGCTAGATGCCTTGGGCTCATAAAAAATATTGAGTTGAAGGGAAGAATAGCTCCACTCATTCTTGGTGAGACCCTTGTGGGTGTTGACAAATTTTCTCAAGATCCTTCTTCCTTCATGAAGGGTTGTCCCCTCCTTCTCCACATTTGGTTGTATGAGAAGTTCAACCTCCTCAACGCTCCATCACGTTCTTACAAGCCTAGGAGTGTACAAACAAGGGGGAGATCAAACAAATGCAAAAGCCTTGAGGAAAAAGGGAATTGGGGTGATGCATTTCAAGGGGAAATCAATTGGGTACAACCATTTTTTGCCCTTAAGGAGGTGGTATACTCCATAGAAGGCTATCAAAGTGTCCCGCTCCTGGGATTAGCTCACATCACATTTTACCAACCATAGCGTTGCCTTCGTCAAATGGGTTACCGCCAAGTCTTGCTCGACCTTCCTCCCAAGACATGCTTCACCAAAGAGGCGTACCTCCCCGATTTTAAAAGCATGGCTTCACTTTGGGGGTATAAGAAGATTTTTCAAACTTCTCCAACTCTTCATGATGCTACTTTAGAAGATAAGTATGCATTTTGGCTAATTAATCATTTAATTAGCAAGGGAAAGCTCCAAGGGAGTGAAAATAGCGAAACGAGCCACATTGGGCCTGTTGAAGGGCGTTTTGGGCCTGTCTAGAGGGCTGGTGGGCCCCACTGGGCCGGGCATGGGTCTGCTGGCGGGTCCTTGGGTCAGGTGGGCGGGTCGGGTGATGGTTCAGGTGGACGGGCTGGGCTGCAGGGAGGGGTCGGGTTGGTCGGGTCAAGTGGGGTGAGTGGGTTGGTGATGATTGAGGGAGGTGGGCTGGGAATGAGAGAGAGAGTGGGGCTTGGGGTTGGGAATAATTGGGCTGAAAGGGAAAGGGAGAGTTGGGTTGATGAGGCAAGTGGGCTGGAGAGAGAGAGAGAAAGGAGAAAGAAAGGGAAGTGGGTTGGGGAATAAATTGGGCCGAAAAGGAATTGGGAGAGAGGGAAGTGAACTAGTTTGGTGGGGGAGGGGTTTGATTGAGTTGGGCTCAAGTTGCTTTTTTGTGGTTCAATTAAAATGTAAGGAAAAGGAAATCTGAGCCCAAATGTTACAATTCAATTTTATTTTTTTTTTTTTTTTGAGCTAAGAAACTGTAGTAGACTTAATTTTAGACTAAAAGAAGAGAAATAGGAATTATGTAATTCTCTTTTTTAATCATATCAAGTTTTGTATGTAGTAAAAAGACTTATTAAAGTCTTTATGAAATGAAAGTCTATTTATGGTGGTAATTCCATTTTCTCATTTATTTATGCACATGAATATGATTTTAACCATGAATGCAAAATATATGATTAAACAAGTACTCAAACTTGACATCACCAATTTTATAGTCCAAGTCCAAAATTCACCATATATATATATATATATATATATATATATATATATATATATATATATATTAGCTTAAATTTTACAAATTTGGATTCAAATTTCCAAATTACGAACTAATTCCACATTTTCGTTTTTTTTTTTTTTTTGACCCTTTTTTTTTTCTTTCTCAAATAGACAATAAACATAACTTTGACCGAATCCTTGTGGACTGCCTACGTATCTCGTTTAAGAGAATTAGGTCAGACGTAGTTCGGGCTTTTAACCCAGAAATTGATAATAAATTACATAAATATTTTTTAGGGCTCGCACACGAGTTTTTCATACAAATGTTACATATATAATGAAAGCAAATAAATTAAGCATAAAACTTCTTTAATTGGTCCAAATTGGTGAAACTGGGAAATTCGTTGCCGGTCTAGATCGGCTAATCTCACAGCTCCTCCAGATGTTATCTCTTTTACCAGAAATGGACCGGACCAGTTAGGTCGGAATTTGCCCTTCGGGTCATGCATAGGATCTCTATTCTCCTTTAGAACGAGACCTCCCTCCTGGATATCTCGATCTCTCACTCTCTTATTAAATGATCGAGCGATGCGACGTTGGTAATTCTGGATGTTGTTGAGAGCTGCGAGTCTCTTTTCACTGGTGAATGCAAGCTCTTCGTATCGGGCCTTGTGCCATATTTCTTCAGGAATACCGCTCTCGGCAATAACTCTCAAAGATTTAATCTCCGTTTCGATTGGAAGCATGGGTTCCATGCCATACACCAGTGAATACGGTGTTGTCCCAGTTGGCATGCGAATTGACGATTTGAATCCCCAAAGGGCATATGGAAGCTTCTCAGGCCACTCCTTTGTTTTCTCAATCATCTTTGACAAAATAGATTTGACTGTTTTGTTAGCTGCCTCAACAGCTCCATTGGTGTGAGGTCGGTATGGTGACGATTGGTGTTGCTTCACTTTGTACTTTCGGAGAGTTTCCTTGAGGTGCCCCTCAAATTGCGGGCCATTATCAGATATCATCCCGAAAGGGAGACCGTACCGGCATATGATGTTCTTGATCACAAACTTGGACACTTGTTGGGCCCCTAGTTTGGAGAATGAGGCTGCTTCAACCCACTTCGAGAAATAATCGATTGCCACCAAGATATATTGATGTCCATTGGATGCTTTCGAATTAATTTGTCCAATAATGTCAATGCCCCAGGTTGAGAATGGCCATGGTGACGTAAGATTATGCAACTCCGCAGAGGGCATATGATTCAAATTTGAGAAAATCTGGCATTTCTTGCAAGCTCTGACAAACTTGTAGCAGTCATGTTCCATAGTGGTCCAGTAATACCCAGTTCGTAGAATCTTTTTAGAAGGCATTTTCCCGTTCATATGAGGGCCACACTCACCCTCGTGTACTTGTTCCATGATTCTTCGTGCCTCTTTAGAGTCAACACAGAGCTGGAAGGTCCCGTCAAACCCTTTATGGTATAGCTTGTCCATGTAAAGTGCAAAATGGGACGCAAGCCGACGGATAGCCAATTAATCTTTCTTTGAACTTCCCTGAGGATATGAGTAGTCGTTGAGGTAATTCTTGATATCCGTGTACCATGGTTCATCTTCCACGTCTGTAACGAGATTCACATAATCATACGATATGGCAGGTTCATGCCGTTCTTCAAGAGTGATGGTCTGAGCTCGAATCTCTCCCTCCCAAACCAAAGTGGTCGCTAGATTGGCTAAAGCATCTATGAAAGTGTTTTGCTCTCTGGGCAAGTGACGGAAAGTGATGTCATCAAAGCACGGGATGAATTGTTTCAAATATTCCGTGTATATTTGCAATCTCTCATCGAGCACTCTCCATGCCCCTATGGTTTGGGAAATGATGAGATTAGAGTCACCATACACTGTGAGGCGTCGTGCCCCTGCTTCTAAAGCCGCCTTGACACCATAGATGCAAGCTTCATATTCAGCTGTATTGTTCGTGGTCGGAAAATCCAACTTGACCGAGAACGGTACATGTAATCCTTCTGAACTAATCAAGAGCACTCCGACTCCATTGCCCCTTTTGTTAGAAGCTCCGTCAAAATACATCCTCCATCTGTCTTCTTGTATAGCATGAATGTGCTCATCAGGGAAAGTATCGTCACATTTTTCTTCAGACATGGGCTCATCTGCCAGAACATCCGCTAGCACTCGCCCTTTTACATATTTCTGATTCAAACATTGGATGTCGAATTCTGACAATAAAGCATGCCATCGAGCAATCCTCTCGCTGGTGATTGGTTTATCGAACAAATATTTGATCGGGTCCAACCTCGAGACAAGGTATGTCGTGTGAGCTTGGAGATAATGTTTCAATTTTCTTGTCGCGTACACCAAGGATATGCACGTCTTTTCCAGAGGATTGTATCGCGTCTCATACTCAAGCAGTTTCTTGCTCAAATAATAAATAGCCACTTCTTTTTTCGTACCTTCTTCATATTGAGCCAGAAATGCCCCCATGGCGGTTTCAGTCACTGTGAGGTATAATATCAGAGGCTTTCCTGGTTGCGGGGGTGCCAAAATTGGGGGATTTTCCAGATAATTCTTCATTTTTTCAAATGCTTTCTGGCAATCATCATTCCATTGATGGGATGTGCCCTTTCTGAGTAGCTTGAAAATTGGCTCGCATTTCGAGGTGAGTTGGGAAATGAATCTGCTAGTGTATTGAATTCTCCCTAAAAATCCTCGCATTTCTTTCTCAGTTCTCGGTGGCGGTAGTTCAGAGATGGCTTTCACCTTGTCAGAATCAATTTCGATGCCCCTTTGGCTAACAACGAATCCCAAGAGTTTACCAGACGTAACCCCGAACAGACATTTCTGAGGGTTGAGCTTGAGGTTGAACTTTCGGATACGATCGAAGAATATTTTGAGGGAAGAGAAATGATCTTCTCGAATGCGGCTCTTAACTATCATATCATCCACATATACTTCGACAATATCGTGAATTAGGTCATGTAAAATTGTCGCCGCAGCTCGTTGATAAGTGGCCCCAACATTTTTCAAACGATAAGGCATGACCTTATAGCAATACGTGCCCCAAGGGGTGATGAATGAAGTCTTGATTTGATCTTCTATAGCCATAAGGATCTGATTATATCCTGAAAATCCATCCATGAACGAGAACATAGCATGTCTTGCTGTATTATCAACCAACATATCAATGTGTGGCAATGGAAAGCAATCTTTTGGTGATGCAGCATTCAAATCTCGGAAATCAATACACATTCTCACTCCACCGTCTTTCTTGGGAACCACAACAATATTTGCCAACCAATCTGGGTGCTTCACCGCTTGTAAAAATCCCGCATCAATCTGCTTCTGAACTTCTTCTTTAACCTTGAGACTGATCTCTGGCTTCATTCGACGGAGTTTCTGCTGCTTGGGCTTACTATCTGGGAGCAAAGGAAGATGATGCTTGGCGATGCTGCAGTCGACTCCAGGCATGTCAGCGTAAGACCATGCAAAAACATACACATACTCTCTCAACAACTCAGTGAATGACTCTTGTTCTTCAGGTGACAAAGATGACCCTATCTTAACTTCTCTTTTATTTTCTTTTGTGCCAATATTTATTATTATGGACTCTTCAATTGGTGATATGCATGTTTGCGGTGACTCATTGTCATATGATGATGCATCATGATCAGAATCAAGCTCTTGTGCACAAATATGTTCGGAGAATGGGAAGGGAGTGGTGTTCTCGATATCGGAAAGGTCATCCGATGAGGGATATTCTGTGGTCGAAGTGGGAGAGTTATCGGTTTCACAATCATCAGACATATGGCTCAGCGAGTGATCTGGCATAGTATTTGAGTCGGGTGATGATTCTGAGCTAGTGGATGTGTTTAGGCTACTGGATAAGGGTTCGGGGGGATGGTTACCCACATAGACCTTCGTTTCACGCCCTCCTTCTTTCCCATGATATTCATAACTCATTTTCTCACAATATGCTTGGATTCGATCAAATTGGTGGGATCGAACACATCATCAGCAAAATCTGTCGCCTTGAAGAGTCGGTTTAGCACTCTGTATCGAATATTTTCAACCCAATCAACATCTTTCCCCTCATTTTTCAATTTCTGGTCATGGTTCGGTCATATTCTTCGATATCATTGAAGAAAATTTCAAGACCCGGAAGTCTTCTTTGTCCTCTTAACTCTAGCCATGGCTCCGGAAAGCCATAATAGAGCCCACTCTGTCCTGATTGCACAAACTGTCCGTTCAGAGTTTTGGAAATAGCCTTCGGTGCCCCTTGACTGACATGAGGGTTGTATCCTAACCCTACTCGATCTCTGTTATCCGTCGGCAAAATGGGTTCTTTGATGCCTCGACCACTCCTCCCAAGGCCGGACCCTGGTATGTGTCCCATTTTCAACATCATTCTTGCCCCTGGTGAATTAGGATTCATGGCCCAGGTGGCCGGGTGATAGGTAGCAGGTTTGGAGATTGATTTTGTTGTGGAGTTCGTCATCTGGTTCAAGGAAAGGGAAGAGGCATAAGGGCTTTTTGTGGAAGGTATGAACATATGTGCACAAATGCAAGACCATTATGGGTAACATTAAACTCCAATGATTAAAATAAAATCTTTATTTTCTAATTTTTTCGGAAAACAGACTTTCCCGCGAATCCTTGGTTTATTTGAAATAAAATTCTTTGTATTTTTCCTCCAAGCCAAACAGAGATAAAAAAACAATAACCAGTTCTCAACATTCTCAAACTTCTTTTCTTTTTTTTTTGAATTTCTCTCTCATTTTTTTTTTTTTTTTTTTTTGATTTGTTGGTTGGACCGCACCCGAAGGTTGCCTACGTATCTCCAATGTGAGCAAATAATGTTTTCGAAAATATCGAATATTTTGAAAATGTGTATTGGAGAATCAGGTCCACGTAGTTCTGGGTAACCAACTGAAATTTTCCTCTTTTTTTTTTAATTTTTTAATTTTTCATTTTTTTTTAGCCGAGCTCGGAAAAGAGCTGCCTACGTACCCCGGTGCATGTGAGTACAAGTGTGTCTAAGATGTTGCCAAATCCTACGGGGATCAGGCCATACGTAGTTCTTTTACAGAGTGCTTAAAAAGAGATTTAATTCCTACGGTCGAACTCAAATGAGTTGCCTACGTACCCCAAGTGCTCGTGCTTACATGTGTATCTATTCTGGATCATCAAAAGTACACTCTCGAGTCCTATTGGGGATCAGACCAAACGTAGTTCTCGGAATGCAAATTATTACATTGGTTAAGACTGAATTAAAAAACTACTCCTGAGTGCCCTCTTATGGGAAGATATGCCCGGGCAATTGGGCATTGGTGTGGCTTCTTCAACTAGCGGATTTTAACAAATCCTATCCTGACGAGTTCTTCAATCTTTAGGCGTAGGAAGAAACAGTTATCAGTCACATGTGCGAATTTCTGGCAATAATCGCAGTACTTGGTGGTATCCAAGTGTAGTGGCAGCCCTTGAGGCGGAGGAGGCAATGGCGTTATCAAGCCTTGGCACAGAAGCCGCCCAAATGCATAGCTCAGAGGTTCCTGCAGTGGCTCAAGTTGGTGTGGCTATCGGGGAACTTGCGGTGCTTGAGGGAGAGGTATGTCTCCATCTGAAGTGTAGTGGCTGTAAGGATCGGGTGCTTGTCTTATCCTCTTGATCTTTTCGAGTTCAAGAGCATAACTGTGTGCCTCGAGATCCTCTAATTTATGGTACATCTTCTGGCTCATCTCTTGAAATAAAGGTCTTGCGACCCTTTTACAATCCAGATAAGGCTCTCTCTTAGTGTCGGTTAATAGAGCACCTTCTTGCACTGCTCCTTCCATCTGGCAATATAAGTCGTGAATAACTCACCAGGTAGTTGTTGCATGTTTTCCAGTTTCAACTTCTCTACCATATCACTTGATCCAGCGTTCACCCAGTCTATGAATGCAGTTGCCAGATTCTGCCATGAGCCGAGTTGATAAGGTACCAAATTGAAGTACCACTCCCGGGCTCTTCCTTCCAAACTTTTCCCAAAGTAGTAGGGGAAAAATTCTTCACTGATCTCAAGAGGATACAATTCGTGCACAAAATACTTCAGATGGGTCTGGGGCTCACCTTTCCCGTTAAACTTTGTGAATTCAGGAATGTTCACATTTCGAGGGATACGGAGTCCTGGAATCAGAATTAACAACTCGGTATCGATCTTCTCCTTTGCGGCAAACATTTCCAAGTCAGAATCTTCACTACGAATGTAAGGCTGGCGTATTTCAACAGGGCCACCACTGCCTGCACTAGAGTATGTGCTTACTTCGTAAGAAGATGAATCTGCATCTACCCCATTGAGAAACTCCTCTAATCTGTCAACATGATCTGGGAGATCATCATCGCCTGCCGAGATCGCTCCAATTAGGAAACCGTGGAGTCTGTCCCCAAATTCTTCATCCAAATGCAATACTGACTCACTAGTAGACGCGATAGTCATAACCTCAAGGTCTCCTGTTAGTGTGACTACACCGTGGGGGCTTTGGAACCGTACCTTTTGATGAAGTGTCGAAGCGATAGCTCTTGACTGGTGAAGCCATGGTCGACCTAATAGAAGATTGAAGCAGGCAGGTATATCGATCACAAGAAATTCCACATCACGAATCACAGGTCCGTATTCAAGAGGCAACTTGATGGTCCCCATTACAATTCTTTTCTCATTGTCATATGCTCGTACTACTTGATTCGAGGGTTCAAGATTGTTGCGAGAGAATCCAAGTTTCTGGAGAGCTCGAAAAGGACAAACATTCACAGCTGACCCGTTGTCGATCAATACCCAGGAAACTTTCTTACCATTGCATTCCACTGTAATGTGGAGAGAGTGATTGTGGTCAACATCCTTTGAGAGATCTCTATCAGAGAATTGGAGTACTTGCGAGGACCCATAGACTAAACCGACCATTTCATCCGGAGAGATATCTGAGCTTACCGCCACCTCATTGAAATGCCTAAGCACTGCAGATCGGTGCGGTTGCGAGGTCATGAGTAATTTCCAGATGGATACATTAGAGTTCACCTCCTTCATTCTCTTGATAGCTTCATCATCAACATTGTCATATACTGCCACTTCTTTCCCTTTTTCCTTGCGGCGCAAAGCTTCTAAAGGATTCTCATCCTCCAGATGTGCAGGTTTGAAATGTATGCTGGTTCTCGTGAGGTGAGCAACTGTGGTGTCTTCATCATCACTAGGGAGATCTTGTAAACATATAGAAAGACAAGAACCATGATTATGCCCCGAGCCTTCTCTCTCAATGATTTCTATCACTGAAGCATCCTCCTCTTCCGCTTCATGATCAAGCATAAGAAACCCTCCATTACATTCTAGAGTTGAGCATAGATTGGAGAACATGTTATCCTTAACCTCAAAATGCTTAATAGGCTTCAACATTACTCGTGATCTAGTGGACAAGTCCACAATCAAAATTTTTGAGGTAGGAGACAAGGAAACCTCCATGAATCGTGGCTGGATTTCAGTTATCAACTCTGTGGGGTCAATCCCTATTGTAACTAGAGATATAGCAGAAATTTGGTTATTCTGATAGCTAGGGAGCGGGTTTTTTGTGATGTTAGGAGGGTTATTGCTGGTTTTGGAGGTATTGATGGTGAGCTTTCCTTCATCAATTAAATCTTGAATTTTGTGCCTTAAGGCTAAACACGAATCAACTGTGTGTCCTGAATATTGATGGAATTTGCAATGGTCACTCGGATTCTGATTAGGCCTTAATGGTGGTGGTGGTCTTGCGGCAAGGGGTTGAATCATTCCCGCCTTAGTTAACTTTTAAAAGCTTGAGTCAACGACATGCCGAGGTTAGTGAATGCCCGTCTTGGGGTGAGTTGGAATGCTGTGGATGAGACAATGTTGCTAATTTCTGCAGATTTCCCTGATCCTTGAACTGGCAAATTGTAAGGTCCTTTTCTGTATCTCGAACTTGATGCTGCTGAGTCATCTTTCTTGACCTCCAATCTAAGAGAATCCTCAATTGCCGACCCCGTGGATATCAAAGCTTTGAAAGAAGGGAAATACTGGAACATCATTTTTCCTTTCAAGTCCGGTGTGAGATTCCGAACTATCATTTGTATCTGATCCTCCTCTGTTGGCCGGTTTATCATTTGAGAAGCCTTAGACCTCCGTCTACTAATGAAAGTAGAGAAAGTCTCGGTAGGATACTGGTAGGTTGTCTCAAGATCTCTCCTGGTCACATCAACTTCTTCATTATACTTGTATTGCCGTGTGAATTCCCGGACAATATTGGACCAACTAGCTTTCTTGGAATTATCAAGTTGGAAAAACCACTGGGCTGCAGACCCGTCTAGGTATTGCTGAAAGAGTTGGGCAATTAATTGTTCCGATACACCCCATGGACTCATTGCCCCTACATACATCTTAAGAAAAGTTGTGGGACTTTCGGTTCCATTGAACTTCGATATGTTAGGCATTTTAAACCTGTTTGGGAGACGAGCCGTTGGGAATAGAGCTAGTCCACGAATATCGAGCCACGGCTCGGCGATTGTCATTCCTTTCAAAACCTCTTTCATCTTTCTGACTTCCTCACCTAGTTTCTCATCCCCTGCTACAGAGCCACACTCAAGATTGAACGGAGTACCACCGCCTGGTGTCTCATGTTGTTTGGGTTCTCTGTGGAGTTGGGTTATGGTTTGCTCAATCATATCCTGGCGAGATAATATCAATTGCATCATCTCTCTCATTTCGGTCAAAGCATCTGGAGGAGGTGGTGGAGGATTTTGGTCTGGGATATCAGCCATTTTTTGTGGTGGTGAAAAGATTTTGCGGAATATGGTATAAGGAGTAGGTACCGAGGTAACACTGGAAGGAGAAGATGAACTGAAGATCAGAAAAGTTCGAACGAGCCTAGTGGAGGGACGGACCCAACGGGTTGACCTGTCATGAAAAAAAAATGCAGAGTTAGAATGACTTATGAGAAAAACTCTGAATTGACTTGGAGGATAAACACTTTCTTTTATTTCTTTTTTGTTTGAGAAAAACACCATATTCTTTTCCTAAAAATCAACACATGCACTATTTCCTTGAAATGCACGTTTTTCTTTTTTTTTTAGAAAATAGATTGTCGGGAAAGTCCTTTTGAAAATGAATTTTCTCATAAAAGAGAGATATTTATTTTGAAATACCACTTTTTTTTTGCGATATGCATGAGGTGCATGAATGCATGGATGCATGATGCCGGACTGACTCAACAAGTAACTGATTCAAGCATGCATCGGTCCCAAGTGCTTCCTAAAGTTGAACTATAGACGGTATTTTCAGATGCTTCATTTCACTGAGTTTTGGAGTACACACACAGGGACTGGCACTCTATGAACGCCAATATATGTGGTAGCTTCCTTAGTATTTTATTGGTTTGCTAATCTGGCGCTCACTCCATGAACGGGCGATCAGCCTACAAAAGCAGTAAGTTGAGATCGCGTGTGTGTGTGGGGACCATTTTTTCAAACAAGCATTCCAAACACACGTAATTTTCACATATGTACATAAAAATTGACCGATTTTGATGGTTTTTGCTTTCAAAGTGGGGACCGTGTGTGTGGGGACCATTTCATAACATCATTCAATTTGCTTTCAAAAGGATACAACGTACTTTCTGATTTAGACCTCTTATAAAAATAATTCTCCGGTGAAGTCGCCAGTCTGTGCGGCCTGATTTTCGGGTTTTCAAAGTTGCGACCCGAGAATCGTTGCGTTACGTGCCGATGGGCATGTCCCACGGAAATTGACCGATTGAAGAGGTCAATTATCAAGGAATCATTATAAGGTTTGAAGTCGCCACCTTGTTATGACCCAAACAAGGACGGGTTCCAAAAGGAAAGGGTTTTATAAAAGATTTTAAGGAAAACCATTTAAGAAACCCAAAAATGACTTCATTGCGATAAGGCACGAAAATTCTTTGACTGGTCTGCGAACGCAAAGATGTTGGTTCGGGGTCTAGGTTAGATGGTGCGGACGTCGTTGGACCCGTCTCCTCCTCCGTACTGAGTATGGGCTCTTTACTAATACATTGTATCCCAATTGAAAGCTTTGAATTATATTATATAATGCCTAAAATGATAAGGAAAAGCACATATATTTACACATTGTCACACAATACACTTGCATGTAAAAATCGGTTTTGGAACCGGTATATTCGTTTATGTACAATGGGCTTGGATACGCATGTATTGCTCTACGTACCAATCATTGTAGGTCTTGAATCTACTCTTGGATCAAAGCCCTAACGTAGTTCTGACCGGGGGGTCCGGTCAATAAGACTCTTTGGATGCCATTAAGGTGGGTATGATTGTTCTTTCCCGTGAGAGGGATATAATTAAGAAACTTATATGATGACTCGCGACTTAGAGTCGAATTGATCCGAGGAACCCCCTACTTCCCTATAAGAAGTAAGAAAAGGTTCAAATGGGAAGATTTGCCTACTCATTCGAGGCGTTCAACCCGGCAACATTCGGTAATATACGGGGATCAACCCAATTCTTAGCTTTGAGTATACGCATAGGCTTCTCAAAAATATTCGTTCTCCACTGGGGAATAACATTCACTAGGGATGAGTAGACGGATGATTTGTGTAGGATATGGGTATGTATTGGTGGGTAATGGCTTAAAAGAGTCTTTCCGATAGGATCCCCCGGGATGACCCGAAGCCAAATAAGAGGGGACGATCAATTATTTACTTTTATTCGATCGTAGGTATTCCACTGGGAAAAATGATGTCACTGGGGAACGTGGATTCCACTGGGGAATGCGATTTTGTATGAAGGTGATTTGATGTGGTGGTAGGTGGAATACCCATGATCGCGTATAAGCAAATATTTGATTCTAACCTCGAATTTGATTTCGAGTCGAGTTTGTACATAAACGGATATACTGGTTTTATTGAAAACAAGCAACTGAATATATCACACAAGTGAGAGAAGTTCTTTTTATTTACTTTCCGAGTTGTATTATTAGGTGAAAACAAATGAATGCAAATGTATAAATATAATTAAGAAGCCTCAGAATAAACGAATTACAACTTGAGTATTTACAATAAAATACAAAAAAGTCTAAAAGTCCTAAAAAAAGAGAAAATACTTGATCTTCATGTACATGGCGCCTCCGTGGCTCGGTCTTGATCTTTGTCTTCAAGAATTGGACTTAGTCACAAGAATTGGTTTATTTACAAATGAATTGGTCTATTTACAAAAAGAATTGGTTATTTACAAGAGCGGTGTGAAAGACTCGACAATGGATTAATCCAAACGCAACTTATTGACTTCAAATTTATTTTAATAATTAGTGGGACACACTCAAATAATAAAATGGAGATTTTCGCATTTTTATCATTTTATTTGATAATTATACAAAATTCATTTACAAAGCCGTAAGAAATCGATTTTACAATAAACTGGGCAGAACTTCTTTAATTCATAACTTGGTCATTTCTTAATCAAATTGAGTGATTCTAAAGCCTAACTTGGTTCAGTTTACATCCTCTACCCACTGTAAAAAACTCAAGTAAAAACAGTTCATGGTTGATGAGTTATAAGCGAATTACAAGTTTCTGGAACTCAATTGACAGACTTTCGGTATTTGAATTACTGGAAATTAATTACAAGTGATCTAAGTCTAATATTTACACGGATTAAACTAGAGTTGAAGAATGATATATAAACAAATTATCAAGATGTTTACGCAAGTCTAAGTCATTTTACCAAAATAAACAAAAGTTCTGTGCAACAAACCTGATGTTCTAAACTATTCTAAGTTAACAAATTATTACTCATATTGACAGACTTGAACTTGGTTTTGATTAATTCATTGAAAATTCATTATAAGCCCAAATGGAGTAATTCAAAAGTCTAAATTGGTCCTAATTGAGTCTAGTATCCAATTATAAATTCATTTTACACTTAGTAAGCATGGATCACTGCAGTTATTTAGATTAGTGAACATTGACGTTTCTGGACCTTAACTCGGTTGGTTAATTTTAGCATTATTTGTACATGATGAAACTCAATCTTGTTAATACAAATTAAACCAGACTCACTAAAGAAAAAATACAAAAAGTATCAAAAATTAATTACTATTCGAAGTGGTTGCTTTTAGCCGATTATTAACAAGTACTAAACTTAAACAAACATCTAACAGTTCAGAATTACTTTTCCATTTGAAAAATCATTTCAAAATTTATTTCTTAACCGAATTGGACAAAATCGGTGTCATTAGAACCCTTATTTAATTCTCTTTAATTGTCTTAGAAATAGCTTAGGTCAAAAAAGTAACCAAACATTAGTCATTTACAGATCTAGTTACGGTGTTCTAAAATTGATAGTTGGATTTCAAAAAAAGAATGGGAAGTATCTAACAGTTGGATTTTGATGGTTTTTATCTCTACTCAAAGCTATTGAGCTGAAGTTTCATATGGTACCAATTTTATCAAATTCTAACCGTTGGAGTTTCCTCACACTACAAACAAAGTTACGTCTTCTAAACCAAAAAATTCGAGTTATTACAAATTGAAACCAATAAAAATTCCGAGACTTCTACATGCATGAATGATCATTTTTATCCATTTTTACTAACAATAAAAAAAAGGTGATGAGAGGGAGAAGTGATATTCATTGTTCAAACATTTATTTTGATCAAACAACACTCAATCTCACCGCAAAAACACTCAAAGGCTCGATCTATGTCCTCCATGAGGACGAGTTCGCGTGGCCACTTGAACTCTTACCTAAGAATTGTAGCCGCGTGAAAAATACGGAGTGCATGACCTCCGCATATCAAATCCAACCAAAAGAAATAATAAGTTTACTAGAAATAGATATAAATATACATAATAGATATACCTAATAAATATACATAATAAATATACATAATGAGAGCATAATAAATATACATAATAAATATACATAATAAGAGCATAGTATAAGTATGGGTTAGTGAAAATAATCACATAAAAAAAAGTTAGAGTTATTGAATGAGTAAGGGTTAGCGAAAATAATCACATAAAAAATGTTAGAGTTAGAATTAAGGAAATATGAGTTAGCAAAAATAATCACATAGAAAGACTAGATCTAAAATATGAGTTCAAGGGAGAGGAAAAATAAAAGAAACAAAAATAAAAATAAAAAGGGAGATTAAAGGGATGGGGGGATAACTAAGAAAATAAAAGAAATAAAATGGGAATTATTATGATGAAGGTGAAAGATTAATAATTAATGTTGATGATTGGTGGGATATAATAAATATTAGTGATAAGTGATAGAAATTTTAGTACCCTTTTGAGAGGTTGGATGAACTTGCAATTTTGGATCTTGAAAATGAAATTAGTTAAGTACAAATGCCCTTTCAAATTTGTACTTAACTAAAAGAAAAATTGTTTTTTGTGTTTTTTTTTTTTTTTTGTGAGGAAATTATAAGGAGATGAACTAAAAAAAAAAACTTTTAGGTGTTCATGATGAGATGATGATAGGAGTTTTTTTTTTTTTTTGATTTTGGGTATTTTTTGGGTTTTTTGAGAGTAATTTCACTAAGGAAGAACACTTAAACAATTGGGAGAATTTTTACTAGAGAGAGGTAGAGAGAAAAAAGGGCCCTGTACTTAGTAGAAAAATGGGATTTTTATAGGAAAATACAAGGGGAGGGGGTGTTAGGATTTAGGGGATAAATAAATAAATAAATTTTAACTAAATAACAAAACAACAAAAAAAAAGAGAAAATAATAAAAGAAACTAAAAGAAATCTGGTCAAATGGTCAAAAGGAAAAAAAGAAAAAAAAAATAATAATTTAGGGGATAAATAGGGATTTTAGGGGGCAAAATTAGGGGTGAGTTTTAAGGAAATAAAACAAAGTGAATCAAAAATGAAAAAGAGGGGTTTGTTTAAATGGGGAAATTACAAAAACAAAAACAAAAAAATTGGGAAGAGGGAAGGGGGGCTGGCGGGTAGGGGAGAGAGAGAGAGAGAGAGAGAGAGAGAGAGATGACTAGAAAAGGAAGGAAAAGAAAGAGAATAAAATAAAATAAAAATAAAATAAAAAATCAGATCAACGTGGGAAAAGGAGAAAGGGGGAAAAGGGATTTTACCTTTATTTTTTTGTAAAAATTTTGTGGGCCCACATATCAGAATTTTATTTATCTTTTTCCTTTTTTTTTGTTTTCCTTTGTTTAGCAACTTTAGACTTTGTTTATTTGGATTTAAACTTAACCCATTTTTGGGTCAAGCCTTCTCTACCCAACTATTCTATGATCCATAGAAGAAAATACTACTACTACCACTAATAATAATAATAATAATAATAATAATAATAATAATAATAATAATAATAATAATGAATAGTAAAAAATAAAATACAAGTTAAAATTTGGTGTCTACAACCATCATAAATAATAATAATAATAATAATAATAATAATAATAATAATAATAATAATAATAATAATAATAATAATAATAATAATAAGCAAGTACAATTTTTTTCCATACGGTCAAAAGTGTTCAAAATGAGAAAACATTTTTTTTGTTCAAAAGTAATATTTGTTGCTCAAAATAATACAATCGTCTTATGGTGAGACCGTTTTATAAGTTTTAGTCATCTATTTCATTTTTGAAAATGCAAAATATTTTTCTTTTTATGGGTGCGTTTGATAGAACTGAACTTAGCAGAACTGAACTGAACTGAACTGAATTCAACATCATTAAACTGGACACTACGGAACTAAACTGGACACAACTGAACCGAATTGAACACAACTTGATATGTAAGACAAAAAATATGTTTCTTAACTCAGCAACACTGATTTGAACTGAACATCATTTAACTGAATCTGAACTGAACTAAATTGATACCTGAACTGAACTGATCGTATAACCTCTATTAAACGCATCCTAGGTGATGAAGCCGCAACCACATCTTTTGAATGTGTAGTAGATAATTGTACATACAATTAAACATACGAGATTATCAAATCTTATTTGGGGTCCATCTTATAATTTTAGTAAAAACTCGGTAAGGAAATTTGATAAGTTTGTTTGACAATTAGACAGGATGTGGAGAACTGTGTTCTAACTTCTAAGGTAACATGTGTGCCTGGTCCACAACAATAATGATGTGAGCTTGAAAGTTGAAATTGCCACAGACTTGGGGGTCTGTAAACGGTCCATAGTGTGTATTGCTTTGCTACTCTTAACATGTAGCCAAATTTGTTTTATTTGTTTTTATAGATGTAGCCTAATTTTTGCACCAAAAAAAAAAAAAGATGTAGCCTAATTTACTACTACTTTTATTTGTTTTTTTTTTTAAAACTTTTCCGAAAGGTAAGAAAATTTTAAAATATTAGAAACTCCTTTTCTCAAGGAATGAGGATGGAAGACTTGGGCTGTATCCCTGAAAAGCTGATTCGAGAGAATGTTATTCCGATAGTTTACAAATGAAATAAAAGTTGATGGACATTATTTTTATCATCTACTATACTAAAGTAGTTGCAAGAAAATTTGTTTTTTGTGTACTTAATTAAACAAAAAATAGTAATCTATTAAATTACCGCGTAGGAGCCCACAGTCATTCATCTAATGTATCATGTATATTCGTTTACATAATTGGGTGTTTCTGGTATGATACAATAGATTTTGAAACTTAAATCGCGCTCAATGTATTTAAGGAACAACTAATATGGTCTTTTCTCGGAAAAAAAGAGCATAATGTCAACTTAACATTCATTTGACTACCCAAATATAAAAAGCACACTAGGACTTTACCCGTACTACGCGCGGACGACTAATTTATCACTATATTTTTATGTTGAAATTAATTTTTGAAATTTTTTAAAATTATACATAAGTATATAATGAATAATGAAAAATAATGATTAATCTAAATGTTACACATGTCATATACCACTCATCATTCTCCAATTTAAAAATAAAATATTTTCTATCACTTGTCATTTAATTTACAATTCTACATCATAAATATAACTTAATAAACTGTTACTTGAAATGTGAAATGTGACTCATGTCAATTTATTTTAGCACATTCTTACAAATTTTATGCCTAATCTTTATTTAGACGCTCAAATATAAATATAATTAAATATTTAACGTTTGTCATTTTGATGACGATTATGCCAGCAAATAATAGTCAAATTCCATGTAGCATGCACTTATATTCTACCAGCTGATTTAATTTTTGTTATTAAACAACCCGCCGATTTGACCAGGATGTGACTTAATAAGTAATTCACTAATTGGAATCAAAGTTGAAATACTAACCTTCTTTCAATTGGAAAAAAGGGTGCAAACTCACCATCTAGAAAAGGGGAAATAGTACGTAATTCATCAAAATGTGACACTTGTATGGTACCTTTGCTTATTACCACCACTTTTAAACATTGTTATATTATGTGCATCTATTCTCCAAATATTCATGATCGGATCTAACCCAATGAAAGTTTTATTATGTTGAAAACATTAAAAACGGGATATTAATTACATTTTAGATTGCACTAATGTAATTCCAACTAAAGTAAAAAAATAGGAATATGAATAGGTTATAGCAATTACTATAGGATATTGACAACTAATTACTCACCAAAATAAAAACAAAAAGATACAAATAATTAATGATCAATCAAATTGTGAAACTTGTCAGGTTATCTGCCATCTTACCCAAAATAATATACCTTCACTTATTCCCCAAATATCAGTCACATGTTAACTGTCACATAATCTGCGTTTATCCCAATAAATATTAGTCAAATATCACTTATCATGTAATACCCACAACTAAATTATATAACTTGAAAATGTTCACTTTATATGTGACCATTGTCTCATTACTTGTGCTTATCCCCGTAAAATTAAGCCAATAAATATTTGTCACATGTTCGTTGTCCCATGACCAACGTTTATCACCGCATATATTAGTTAAAAAAACCAACCAATCTATCATTTAACATGTCCATAAATAATCAAAAATAGAAGGTTGAAATATTTAAAATATATTTCATTCTGCCATAAAAGCTAAAAAATAATTAAAAGAAATGAAATTTTAATAAATTCATTATACTTTTACTAATTAATATTATATATTATAGTTATAATTGTTAAATTTTAAATCACACCAAAAAAGAAAATTATTATTTTATATTAACTACTATCTAATAATGACAATGATTTAATTAAAGTCATTAACACTCCATATTAATTTGCCTTAATAACCACTCAAATCATAACCCTCTGGAAAAAAAAAATATATATATAGTTTAATTAATGACGTGGGTATAAGCCAATCGGAGAGTGACACTTGTCATCTTACCAGCGCTTATACCCAAAAATCTAGGACTTCACCCATGCTACGCACAGGCGGCCTATTTATCATTATTTTTTATGTTTTTGATTTTTTTTAAAATTATACATAAGTACATAAAGAATAATAAAAAGTAGAAATGGGTCGAAATGTTACACATACCACTCACCATTCTCCGACTAAAAAATAAAATAATATCTATCTCTTGTCAGTTAACTTGCAATTGTACATCATATAGTATAACTTAATAAATTGTCACTCCAAATGTGACCCATGTAATTATATTTTAAGCATTTCCTCACAAAATTTATGTCTAATTGTGTTTATACCTTCATTTAAAACGTAATTAAATAAAACTATTTATATTAAGGACGATTATCCCCATAAAATAAAAGTCAATTTTCACATAGTCTACGCTTATACAAACTGATATAATTCTTGTTATTAAACAACCATCTGTGTGATCAGAGTGCCTCTTAATGTGTATTTCAGTAATTGAAATCTAAAAGTTAAAAGACTTATCTTCTTTCAATTTGGCAAAAATATCGAAAACTCACTATCTAATAAAAGAAAATATAATATGTAATTCTTCAAAATGTGACACTTGTACACGTTACCTGCGCTTACCCACAAATATATAACCCTTATTATTATATTATATGGATCTATTGTCCCAAATATTCATCATCTGATCTATACTCAAAAAGGTTTTTATTGTTTTTAAAACTGAACATTAAGGTCATTTTAGATTGTATTAATGTCATTCTATCTAAAGAAAAAATAAAGAATATGAATAGGTCATAGCAATTAGTATAGGATGTGGACAACTAATTACTGACCAAAATAAAAACAAAAAGAGAAAATAAATTAATGTCCAAACTGACGTGTACATATTTCCCAGAAATATTCATCCTCTATACCGAAATGATTAGAAATTTTAATTAATTTTTTTCAATAGCAAATAGAATTTTTTTTATAGACGTTAATTGTCAAGTCAAGCATCCTTACAATACCTGGATAGTCAAAAGCTATAATTGACAACATTAATGCGGGAGATTAATGCAATTTTTGATTGTATTAATATAATTTTAATATTAAATAAAAATAAGAAATATGAATAGGTTAGCAATTAATATATGATATTTATTTTTGACAATTCATTACTCACCATTATTTAAAAAAAAAAAAAAAAGAATACTAACCAATCAAAGTGTGACATTTGTCACGTTACCTGCGCTTACCCACAAATATATAACCCTTATTATTATATTATGTGGATCTATTGTCCCAAATATTCATCATCTGATCTATTTTTTATTGTTTTTAAAACTGAACATTAAGGTCATTTTAGATTGTATTAAAGTCTTTCTATCTAAAGAAAAAATAAAGAATATGAATAGGTCATAGCAATTAGTATAGGATGTGCACAACTAATTACTGACCAAAATAAAAACAAAAAGAGAAAATAAATTAATGTCCAAACCGACGTGTACATATTTCCCAGAAATATTCATCCTCTATACCGAAATGATTAGAAATTTTAATTAATTTTTTTCAATGGCAAATAGAATTTTTTTATAGACGTTAATTGTCAAGTCAAGCATCCTTACAATACCTGGATAGTCAAAAGCTATAATTGACAACATTAATGCGGGAGATTAATGCAATTGTTTATTATATTAATGTAATTTTAATATTAAATAAAAATAAGAAATATGAATAGGTTAGCAATTAATATATGATATTTATTTTTGATAATTCATTATTCACCATTATAAAAATCAAAAAAAAAGAAAGAATACTAACCAATCAAAGTGTGACATTTGTCACGTTACCAGCGATCTTACATTATATATATATATATATATATATATATATATATATATATATATATATATATATATATATATATATATATATATATATATATATATATATATATATATATATATATATATATATATTAGATTTGTAGAAAAATGTAGCTATTTTTCTTTATTTATTTGAGTATTGTAGACGCCAAATAAAATATGTCACCCCTTTTTATATGTCCGATGACGATAACCAATATTTAAGAATGTGAATTTTATATCATTGATCAAGTAACTTGCCTCAAAACCCTTTTTCATTTCATAATCCTTTCCATAAGCTTTTCAATGCCCTTTACCACATCCCAAACGGACTATGTAGTCAAGAGATGTGATTTGAGAAAATTATAGGCAAAAGTGATGTTCTAATTACTGTTCAAAGAGCATTTTCTTCATTTCCCAAGTGAGCATGATTTACATGGATTTCTCATACAAATCCTTTCAAAATGACAAATTACGGGCCAAATGAGATATGATCCAACTACCACAAGATACACTGAAACATACACTTCTTCAGTGTTTAGGCCATAAGTCTCGGAATACTTATGAGAATTGGGTTTAGATTTATAGTATATTCAAAGAAATCCCTTTGAATAAGGAATCCAATCCAAAAATAATAAGGTTGAACAGTGGTCAAACGAAGAAGTTTTAGCATGCCATAATTAATTTTTTTTATTGTTCTTATGTAAATTGGATTAATGTTTGAAAAAGTGATAACATGTTATTTAATGATGTGTTCATACCTACTTAGTTAAACTAGGACTTTGGACGACTGGTCTATTTGAAACCATGCAATATTAACAATTAATCAAGATCAATTGGTAGATGTTGTTTACTTTAATTATGCGTAATTGGGTGCCTAACACCTTCCTAATTCGTACCCACATCTTGAAACTCAATCATTGACTATTGGGTCATTCGAGCCAATATTCCAAATAGAAATTAGGGTACACTTATTAATTCGGGTTGGATTTTCTTTTAGACTTTTGATTGAATTGTTTCCAATAAAATTGCTTTCAAAATTTCTTTTTTTAAAATTTTGTGGCGACATCCTGGCAATCTTAATCAAATCCTCAATATATTAAAATAATAAAAATACTCAATCTTCAACCAAGAGCCCCATACGTGCTCAGTGGGGTTGATTTTCCGCGAGGGTTCTTACAATTATCACATTCTATTATATGTTGAAATTAATAGAAGAACATTAATGAGCATTACATGAATATCAGTATTTCACAGTCCTAGAAGGTAAGCCCCTCCCATGAGTCTTTGTTGAATCAATGTAATGCTTGGTTTGGTAATAAATTTGTATCTTTTACAAAAAAAAAAAAGAGTAAGAAAACATAGAATATTATACAATAATAATAAATTAAAAAAGAATTGTCAATAAATTAACAAAAAAAAAGTGAAAAAACTGGAGTTGTAGGAAAATTATGTATATACACCAAACATTAAGTCTTGTGTAAGACCAATTTATAGAAAATTGAGATCATTTATAAAAAGCAGTGACCCTTATTTCATTTAAAAGTGGCACATGTCTTACCAAAAATTAAAAAAAGACCGTCTCAAAGAAGTTTTTGTGTACACCAAATGGTCATACGTATTTGGTGTTCGTGTTTGTACCAATGTGGGTGCACCTCCTTTGCACCGATACTTCTCAAAGGTGCAGTATCCCGTATCCGATACTTGTAGGATACCGATACTCGTAGGATACTTGTCCAATACTTGACCAATAATTTTTGGATATATTTACATTGCTTATCTATTTTTTATCTTCAAAATAGTAATATGCACCCATGAAATATGTTTGAATTGTTCTTCATTCACATTTTATTAGTTATTTTTATAATATTATGACTTAGAGCCTATGTTTATGAAAAAAAAGATCGTTTTCTACATTTTATATTCTTTAATCATTACACGTATCCGTATCCTATTTTTTATGAGTTACAGTATCCCATATTCATATCCGTACCCGTCTCCGTACCCGTATCCATATCTGTGCAACCTAAAGGTGCAGCCACACTTAACTGACTCAGTTTGAATTAATGAACCACGCCTGCTTGACGTGGCCCAAATTTTAAGTGGGCCGAGCTTTCATATTTAAGTGGGTGGAGTACCCAACTAAGTATAGGCCACTACAAGTACTATCTTGGGCTTTTCGTAGGAGAGCCAAGTACTATGATTGGTTTTAGGCCTCCTAGGCCCAAACCTTTTTTCTTATGAATAAGGGCCCCAACCAGAAGGCCTTCATTGTTATAAATATATATTTATTGATTACTAAGGTTATATTTGGCAAAATTAGCTGTAGTATGTTGTAATTGTAAAGGGTTATTAAAGGAAAGAAATTAGTAGAAAACTGTTAAAAAGTGATATAAAAGGTTAATAAACTAGCTGTAACTGCTTGTGGAAGCTTGCAGGGATAGCTTTCAAAAAATTAATTGTAACTGTAACTTCAGATAAAAAAATCTAATGACAAACTGTTTGGTAGCAGAGAGTAAAAAATACTAGCTGCAAGCTTTAAGCTGTAGCTTTTATTGAAAAGCTAGCTGTTCGTGCCAAACATAGCCTAAATAGTACTCCCTCCGTTTCATGAAGATGTTTACATTTGCTTTTTCACGGTCTCCAATGCACCACATTGACCGTAAATAATTGTAATTATATGCATATATAGATTATACAATTATACTTTTTCAAAAGTATTCTTTAAAATGAATCTAACAATAACATTTTTACGTTATAAATCTTTGTATTTTTTCACTAATTCATGGTCAAAGACTCAAAGTTTGTTAACTTGCTTTAACCTTGAAAAATAAAGTGTAAACATTTTAGTGAAACAGAGGGATCTTTTGTAACGCCATGACACGCAACGACCCTGCAACGACAAAAGTCGTTGTGAAAAATATTTTTCGCAACGACATGCTATTTTTTGCAACGACTTTTGTCGTTGTGAAAAACAAGTTTTCTTGTAGTGGGAGTACTACGTTTATTATTAAGTTCACAACTTTTCACATTTCCTAATAACCATACGCTACATCAATGATTTGTTGCTTTAGGTGGTGTTTACTTACTAGTAATATAAATGCAGTGCAATGTAATTATCTTATAGGGTAAATGTGAGGTGGAAAAGGAAGAAGGGGGAGGAAGGAGAAAGAAAAGTGAGATTGATTACCACATTCAAAGTACTCAATCATCATCACATTACCAGATAAAATTTAGCAATTACAATTACATAAGATGTTGTAATTAACCTCAACTTTTACATTCATCTCCTTCCACTACTTCACTTTTCAATTTACATTTACTCAATAAAATAAGTACATTGCATTATTAGTAACTAAACGAGCATTTAGCTTTCACAAATCAAGTGTAACGATTACATTTTCCATAGCATACGTATATAGTATATCGATTACATCATTTGGCCATTATTTTGTGACGTACGCTTACAAGTACCAGAAAGCTGGCTTATTCGTTCTAGCTATTTGCTTACAGAAATTATCTATGTGGCCATCATTCCAAATATAATTATTTTTCGTGCACATTCCATCCTCATGCGAGTTTTTGTGTATAATTTAATAGGGGTATGCTTCAATAATTGACACCAAAGTCGGGATAGTGATGATATTATAGCGAGCAAAGCCAGCTTCAATCAACAGTTTGCTCCATTCGTCCTCAGTTCTCTCTTTTCCCCCAACGCTATGTGTCATCATGAATAAATCAAGATAAAAGTGCATATCATCGAACAACCCATTTCCTTGAGGATTGAGCACTATGTCAACAATAATGACCTTTCCTTTCTTTTCAAATACTGCCTTTTGACAGTTCTTCAAGATTTTCAGGCAATACTCGTCGCCCCAATCATGTAAAACAGACTGCATCAATGAGTATATAAGATTAGGTTAAAAAAATAAAATAATAATATGCGTCATAATCATATAAAACACTATACTTTCCTTCTTAGAATTTTATTTTCGGCTCTAACTTAAAAAAAAAATCCCTAGCATCTCTCCTTTGCCTTTTCTCTTTCTCTCTTGCTCAATTTCTAACCTTTACTAGGATAAATTTTCAGGCCGGGAGGGTCGATTTAGGCCGTTCCCGACATGTGATTCAAGTTGTCCACCTCTTTTTGCCCTTGATTTCTAGTTTTTGCGTTCTAAGTGGAATAAATTTTCTCTCCCTTTTGTGGAGTTCTTAGGGATTTTTATATTTTTCATTTTTATAGGATTCTCTTTTCGTCTATTATGCGATTTAGTAGCAAGTAATATGAATTCGGGACTGTAAATGCATAAGATCGATGGTATCATACAACATTTTGTGAGCAAAAAATTACGTTATCTACGTTGAAAATCTCCAGTTTCGTTAAAGATGAAGCATAAAAGAATTCACTTGGTTACTATATATGCATGTTGGCAGTCGCGCTCGAGTATTTTATTTAATTATTTTGTAAGCAGATTTGTTATTGTTACTATTGATTAGGATTGTTTTCAATGTAAATGCCGTATGATTTTTCTATGAAAGAAAATATCTTATTTCTCTCCCAGAAAAAAAAAAATAAAATTTACTCTCTCAGTTTCAAAATTAATATAGGTCATTTTTTGAATTTAACTTTGTTTCACATTATAAAGCGCAAAAAAAATTTCAAGAAGCATTTATTGTAATGTTTCCCACTTGAATCACAAAATTATTAAGCAAAACAAAGAGTAAAAGTTTGTAACCTTCAGGAAGACAGTGTCTGCTTTAGGAATGTCCTTAAATAGGTCACCACCAACATGGGTAACACCAGGATATTGCGGGGCAGTGTCAATAACATGAGGCAAGTCGAAGTTGATGCCTTGGATGTGGGGATGAGCCTTGACAATCGCTGCCACGGCTGCTCCAACACTACCACCAGCATCCACCAGAGTCCCTTGCATTTTGCTAAACTCATCTTTATAACCCTCTAGGATTACATTTAAGATGGATTTTGTGGCAGAGGTCATGCCAGTGTTGAATAGATTGTTAATGATAGGGTCCGTAGAAATCTTCTCCCAGATCGTCTGGCCATGGGCTTTTTCGAAGGGGGTCCCACCCTCCTTAATTGCACGTCCGATCTCGTGCCATGGGGCCATCATCCAGGGATCACTAAAGGTTAGAAAAGCAGGAGCAAGGCTCAACTCATGATCATGTAGAAGCCATGTAGAGGCAGGGGTGAGCCCATATAGAGCCTCGCCCGCTGAGTCACTGTAGTCAACAGTGAAGATTTTCTTCCGGACTAGGAAGCGCATAACACGTGAGAGGCACGTGATATCCGTGGATGAAGATTCTATTTTTGAGGCTATGTGGGATATGCTCATTGGCTGGCCATGAGAGTGTATGATATCAGCTATACGCAGCTGCACAGCAGATCTTAGGACAAGGGATTCTGCATAGCCAAACAAGAGCTTTTCTACATGGGCTTGGCCTTGTAGGAGCTCAACATCCTCACTTAGGTTTTGTACTTCTAGAGTACCCATTTCTCTATAATTTTTCGTTTTCTTTTGTTTTTCCTGATTTTTCTCTAGCTTGTTGTGGCTATAGGGCTATATTGTTGCTTAACAAGAAGCTATTGCAGGGAGCTATTTAAAGAAAACAAATGCAGATATCTGGTATTTTTTTCCTGCAAAAAAAAGGTCAAGAATGTGGAACGGCCTTAAAATGTTGATTTTTGTAGAGTGTATGTATATATAATAACTGTGTTATAGTCTGTGTTATGCATGCGAGGACTAGTTTAATTTCCACATTGAAAAACAAAGAGAGAGTACGTGTGCGCGTGTGTGAAATATATTATAATTAAATTTTGTGAGTTACGTACATATTGTACATTGTACATTGTATCAATTGATTTTATGGAAATTGTGAGCACAAAAAAATTGATTTTATGGAAATTGTGAGCACAAAAAAATTGATTTTATGAACTTTCGGTTAGACAATTTAGTTGGGTTGAATCGTCAAATGCACAAGTCTTGTACCACTGTATCAGTACTATGACAACTTATGAATGGTGTTCGAGAAGCTTGTACTACTTCTCTTACACAGCCATATTATGTTGTGTTGGTTCCTATGATTTAATGATAACATATAAAGTATTTTTTTCTTATCGATCTGTTGAGCTAATAATGATGATAGGTTTACTTTAAAGATTCAAGAACGAAGTTGAAGTGCTCATGAAAATGCTTGGATTCTTACAAGATATAAAGAGTTGAAGACTATGTAACTAAATTGGTATATTTTCATTATTAATCTTCAGGTACTGTGCATATCAATATCTAGTTAGAGTATTATTATATTGATGTTGACAGTGGAACGTGGTTGGTTATGGGACAAAGCGCATGAGTGTCTAAGTAAGAGTGTAGGAAAACAGCCTTGTGAATCCTGTTCTCTATGACCTGCATTGGAGCTTGAAGGAACCAAAGAGGCAGGAACAACATGTCGGACCCCATTCCTTCTAGTTGCTACAGATTTGGACGAGCATTTGCATATATCATATCTATAATTTCTTTGGATATTTCATGCATAATCTTTTTAGAGTTTATTTTGCATAAATATTCTACTGGTGAAATATAAATTGTTTGGGAAATTTAATAATATTGTAAAATTGTTTTTATAGATTAGTAAAAGGTTTTATTTTTGAAAAAAATTCCTTTGAAAAAAATCTTTTACTTATTGGCCAAGGTTTATTTGTTTTGTCGAGTGTATTATCTTCTGTAGATATGTCTATTATCTTTAAAGTTTATATTTTGATAATATACTTGTGTTAACTGGCCTTGATCTTCTGTAAATCATGTTGGACGAGTTTTCATCAAGATACCTGATAGTCTCACTAATGATGCGTTTTGGCAAACATGTTTTTCTTAATGCATTAATAAAATTATATTTACTGCTTAAAAAAGAAAGTGTGAGATTGTGTTCTAGAATTTGTGAATTATGTAATTTTCAAGTACGGTAAGAAACAAATGATTGTAACAGCTAAGCAAAACAGCTTATTAACATACTTGTATAAAGCTTGCTATTATTCACGTGGTGATGGAAGAGGTATGATATATAGGACTAGATCTCTACAAATTTTTTAGTCTACACAACCCCAAAATCTCTATACACGACCCTGCTGGTGATCAGGAAGGAGCCATTGTTGTCCATCAACGTAGGAAAAAATGTTCAAAACTTGGGCTGCTTCATCTTCCTTCACCTGGCTTGAATATGGAATCCTATATTTATTATTCGCTCCAGGGCCACTGCAGTGGTATTCTCGAAAGAACACTATCCTATTAAACATATATTATAACCAAAATTATAGATTATTTATAATGATATGAACATGGCAAATTCAAGAGATCAAAGAATGAGTACTAACGAGTCTCTTGATGCATCGTTCCAATTATTCTAACTGTCCCGAGACACTACATCAGACATGTAGGTATTGGAGAAAACAACTGTAGTAGCATAGGGTTCCCAAGCCATACCCACCCAAGTCGTTTTGCTGGTAGCACCGCTAATGTTGCAATTAACAAATGAGTAGTCGGTGTTTTCATTACTTGATTCCGTATGATGGGATTTGATTGCTCCGCTCACCCCATGTTAGCTATCTTTCGCTAAGGAAGTGGTGCGTTCCTATAAACTAAACTTACGCAAAACAAAGTTGCTTTAATGATGTGTTGAACTCTACATGATTGATTATGATATCCCAAGTTATCTCATTAGTACATATATTGCCCATATATTACACGTGCATCACATAGAAATATTTGAATCATGGGCATGTAGGTGTCAGAAGCAATGCGGATGAGTGTGTATGGTATGTTTGTTATTTGGCACTGCATCCACTACGCTCTAAATGGTGGCAAGTTCAAGAAGATCAGAGAATGAGTACTAACAAGTCTATAGGTGCATCGTTCCAGTCATTCCAACCGTCCGCAGACACTAAATCAGACATGTAGGTATTGGACAAACCGATTGTGGTACAGGGTCCCCAAACCCTACCCAACAAAGTCGTTTTGGCTGGTATCATTACTAATGTTGCAATTAACAAATGAGTAGTCGAGAATTCAAAAAATAAATAAAAAAATGAGTAGTCGTTGTTGTCATTACTAGATAAAATATGATGGGCTATGATTGCTCCACTCACCCCATGTGAGCTATCTTTTGCTATGGAAGCGATGGTACAGTCCTATAAATTGAAAAGACAACATATTAGATTACGAAACAAACGATACTAAAATTCAAGAGAGGATATTATAAGAAGAATGATTACTACCTAATAGAGTGATCTATCATTACCAAAAATAAAATCAATCAAGTCTTGAATGAAGCACTCATTGAAATAATGCTACCGACTCTCATCATTGAGGGTGCCTTGAGCTCCGTAAACACCGCAACCATAGAACACAACTTCGTCGCTTGCACTCTTAGGGCCACTTCTTGGCCTCCCACTGGAGATGGCTTAAGGGCTGAATTCTATCCTCAAATCAAACAAGCAAACACCAAAATCAGATTAGATTATGTTAGCTAATATCTTATCTCATCTAAAAATTAGAAGTTTTTACCTCAAAGCTAATGTTGTACGCGATGAATCTCGGTGCATAGATGGCAACTGAAACACTATTTGATGTGCTTCCAGTGGAATTAGCGGTATCATTCCATGTTATCATTGTGTTTTTATATCATCTTCCTTCCTTTATTAAAAAGACTTTTTTGGCTTGGATCATCACCTTCCCTCTAACAACCAAATACAAATTGAGACAATGGTGGACAGTTAGAGAAATATTCAACTTACATCAAACAAAATTGCTTGAATAATGATATGTTAAACTCTACATGATTAATTATGAAATTCCAAATTATCTCATTATTTATTACATATTTTGTACATATATTACACGTGCATCGCATTATTGAAGGGGATAAAGGAATTGATGTATAGATCAATGTATAAAGGAACTGAATGGGATCACGGATGAAATAAAGATGAGGATTAGCATCATACTAGGGATAGAGGACCGTAGCTTATTTAATATTTCCCTTTCTTATATAATGAAAGACTTGAAGTTCATATTTCATCATAATAAAAAGGAAGTAGATTGAACCTGTAGGTGCCAGAAGCAACGTAGATGAGTGTGTATGCGCTGCTATTGATTGGTGCTGCATCCACCGCGCTCTGAATGGTGGTAAAGTTTCCGCAGCCTTTCACATGAACCTTCAATACGGACGACACATTGTACAAGGATGTCGAGTTTGATGTCCATTTCGACTCATCACAATTCTTATAGATGGCAAAAAAATGAAAAAAGAAAAGAATGTCAATTGATGTTGTACATTAAAACATAAACACAATCATTTTGTAATAATTGTTTTTAAAATTTTAAAATGAAAACTGATTTTAATCAAGTAGTAAAAACATCTAAAATATTAGAAATGGTGCCAAACACTAACTAAGTTACAAAACTCATCAATAAGTTAATTAATTTACCTTATTAGTGGCTCTATCTCATTTAATAGAGAGGATTATGATCACAATAGAGAGGATGTAATGGTGCACTTGCAAATGTAGGGCCATTGTATGCGAATTAATTAAGTGCAATGCTTTGAGAAAATTTAAAGAAGGGTTAAGAAATTAAGAATCAGAAGGCATATGAGAAGGCTTGTGAAACTTTATTATCCACGCATTAGAATTAGAATTATTAGAATTAGAATATATGAGAAGGCAAGTAATTATTAGCTACTAGCTAGCTAGGTTGGTTTTATTTCCTTTTGATTCCACAAAGCTAATAAGTTGGTCATTAATTAAAGTAATTAATAAGCAACTGAATTTTTACAAATATAGTAATTAAAGATAGCACTTAAAGTGTCAAACTTACAGTAGAATTAAAGATAGCATTTCTATCTTTTGAATATTTGGTGGAGGATGTTCATACATTATTATAGCCAATGTTCACTTTCATCATATGTACTCCGGTGTCCCCATGACATACCACGTTAAGTAGTTTTCTTGATTATTATTAAGAGTACTATATACTTCTATATAGCCTCATATTATTTTTTTTCATACAACATACAATACAAGTATATACAAGTAGAAGTATTTAAAAAAGTGTATGTGATTCTGGGGTACAAATTTGTGTGACAAACTGCACTTTACCGTCCACTTTCATGTCTACAACATTTGGTTTTTTTTCCGAACACTATCAAGCTTTCGAAGCACACGAACGTAATCACATCTATCTCCACAACAAAACAAGAACAAGGGGTTAAAGATTCGATTGTGTTTCATAATCATAAACTAATTATCTTCAAAATAATTACTTAGTAATTACTTTGAACTCAATTAAGTATAAAATCAGATCAATCAATCCAAAATTGAAATCGACTGTAAAAACAAGTATTGATCTTAAAACATAAACATAGGTATAAGAGCATAATATAAATTAAAATACCTCAATAACTTGATGTTTTCCGATCACCTTCGCACTTTGAGTTACACTGATGGTCACCCTTTTGATTCTATAGTATTGTTTTGGATGAAGGAAATGAATTGCAAACCAGAAATAAGAGAGAGAAGAGAAAGTGATGGAAAGCGGAGAAAACAAAGGGCAAAAGAAAAGTAAGTGTGGGCTATTATATGGGGTTTGACTCTAGGGCTTTCAAGCGAATTTTTTTTTAAGAACAACAATAACGGTTTTTTCCATAAGCGTTATTATTTAGAGATCTAGTAATGGTTCTGCCCCAAAGCGTTATTATTTAGAGATCTAGTAATGGTTCTGCCCCAAAGCGTTATTATTTTAGAGATCTTATAACGATTTACTCAGAAGTGTTATTATTTAGAGATTTAATAACGGTTTTTTTATAACTATTATTAAACTAGTGTTATAATTTCTAAGTGTTGGTGATGCATAAAACTTAACGGTTTACGCAACACAACGGCTAATCAACTCGTTCTCTAACCAAACATAAAATCTTTTGTGGATTTTTGTGTTTATATCAAAGGAAAGCAATAAATGATATGACTTGGATAAAGTTTCCACCACCAAGCCTAAACAACTTGATTAATTCAAGGCTAAAGTACTTAAACACCACAAGGAAAGAATCAAATCGACGAAAACCAGAGTAACTAGTGATAAAGCAAATTAAGCACCACACTAATTACAATAGCATTTGATTTCCTACTCCTCTCAACAACACTCAAGCAATAAAGCACTAAGCATTTTACAGAAAGAATAAACCAAGTTCAAAGGCTTAAAAGAGATAACACTCTCATTTTCATATTCATCATCATAGTATTCGTCTTTCGGCTACAAGGCTGCCTCTACATATATAGGGGGAGGAAAGGGTTCCTAAATGACCTAGGAAGCACCTAGAATGTATCCTTGCTGCCCAAGGCTCAGTAAAGAGCTGTTGGGAGGACCACAAGGCTCCTAATAGGCGCACAGCTCGCTGGAAAGTGACAGCCAGCTGTTACCTTGTACTATTGGGACCACTACATTAAATGCATTGATTTAATGGTCCTTTAGGCCTTTCTTTCTTAGCATGTGACTCCTTATCCCTTTAGCAACGTGAATTAAGCTATTAGAAAGCTGGAAAACAAATTACAAATGCAAACTAGGCTAATTAACACTAATCATGGTTGTACGGACTAGTTAGGACTAAATGCATGCTAAAATTAACTAATTGCTAAATGCTTTATTATGCAAGATAACAAGCCCTCAAATGCTCCTGCATCATACACCCGGGGTTGTTTTGGACTTGCCCTCAAGTCCTCAAAGTAGAAAACCTTCCAATAGAGCTCAAACATGTAAGTGCTGAATTTTCCACCTCGAACATTACCTCGGATCCATACTCCGATTGACTTTGTTACATCTCCCTTAGCTTGCTGAAATTTCACCTCAAAGGACAAAAATGGTGTTGTGCCAATCCCCACGTCAGGGAAGTACTCAAAATTTTCCCAGCCAGATTTGCGCCCCCAAGATACACTCTCATACAAAAAAAGATTCAGCAATGTGATTGTTTCGGAACGGGTAGAAGATAAGTGCAGAAATGCATTCTCAAGCATGGGGTCGTGGAATAACTCATCCAGAACAAACTGGCTGCTTTCCTTGTACGGAGAAGGGTCATAGCTGCTGTGAAATGCTAACGTTAGCAGCTGCTTGTCGAGGTTCAACTCAGGAAACTCAAGAACCTTTTCGCGAGATATATCAAGGCTGAGAACATCCTCTTGTTCTAGCTCTAAAACTTCAATTTGCACTGGAGTATCCCCACCAAACAATGCGTCAAACACAACAGTTTGTGTATTGTTTTGATTCAACAATGATTGAACCTCATCAATAGGTTCTTGTGTTGTCATTAGGGGATTTTCGTCTTCAGCTTCTTCATTATAGTTGTCCCATAGAGGACCCTCCTTTGGATCAAGTACATCAAGAGTTGTTTCAAATTCAGGTTGCACAACTTTTCATGTTAGGACAATCGGAATGTGAGTGACCAAGGTCACGACATTGAAAACATCTACGTTTTGTCATTTTTGAACTAGCAAGTTCAAAGTGTTCAATTTCAGCAAGTTGTTGAAGATGACAAGGAGAGTAAAGAGCTTGCATAGTAGGATTTGGCAAGAACCTTTTCTTAAGCTCTATTCGTAGCTTACTCCAACTTCGGATTTTATCTTTCCCCATCCGTTTTCGTTTACTTTTCAAATTCTCCCACCAAACCCAAGCATAACCCCTAAAGGAGGAAGTTACTAGCTTGATCTTGTCAAGATCGGGATAATCATAGTGAGCAAACAAATCATCGACATACCCAAGCCATTCAATGAACTGGTTAGGTGTAAGGTACCGATCAAATGTAGGGAACCTAATCCAATTACCACGAAAAATCATTTTGTGAGGCTAGGTTGCGTTTAGGTGCGAATGGTGTTTGGGCTAACTGGTTCTTTGTGGACTAAAATATAAATCTACCAAGAGAATCTTGTAGTATAGGGTATTAGGAATTAAGAGGATCAAGAAGGACATAAATTCATCTCTAAATCATGAGATACAAGCAAAATGCCAACATGACTTCTAGTCGCAATCCAGCAGGACCAATAAAATATTTGAGCACAAATAAAGCCCAAAGACTTAACCTTTCGACTTCAAACCAATTGGACAACGAAGATAGAACCCAAAATAAGATAACCAGGTAGATACTCAACAATAATCACCACAAATTTGCAGGTAAAGTCCAGAACAAACAGAACAACACTACACCAGCATTCCCAGTTCATGCCAAGAACATGTTATCACTTCACACAAAAAGCTGCTCTATCCCACAAGGATTTAACCAAAACTACCAAGAGATATCCAAAGATAAAGGTCTAAGAAACTCAGTAAAGTATGAAAGTTCACACTTTTACCTTTTGAAGCGTGCCAAAGAACCAAAAGAGCAATCCTGTTCCAGTCGCAGATCCAGCAGGAGTGATTGAGGGAAATTGCTTCAACGAGCACACAAATCTTCTCCGTTTGACTTCAAACCAAAACCAGGTGAAAGAGGCCTCTCCAATAAAGAAAAACCTCAAAAGGAATGACCTAAGAAAACCAAAACTCTCGTGCCAAGGAACCAAAGAAAACTAGTCTGTTCCAAGCGCAAGTCCAGAAGGAGCGATTGGAGAAAAATGCTTCAACGAGCACCCAAATCTTCTCCGTTTGTCCTCAAACCAAAACCAGGTTAAAGAGGACTCTCCAATGAAGAAAAACCTCTATATGAACGAGCTAATAAAACCAAAGCTCTGATACCAATTTGATGCATAAAACTCAACGGGTTTACGCAACACAATGGCTAATCAACTCGTTCTCTAACCAAACATAAAATCTTTTTTGTGTTTTTGTGTTTATATAAAAGGAAATCAATAAAGGATATGACTTGGATAAAGTTTCCACCACCAAGCCTAAACAACTTGATTAATTCAAGGCTAAAGTACTTAAACACCACCAGGAAAGAATCAAATCGACGAAAACCAGAGTAACTAGTGATAAAGCAAATTAAGCACCACACTAATTACAATAGCATTCGATTTCCTACTCCTCTCAACAACACTCAAGCAATAAAGCACTAAGCATTTTAGAAAAAGAATAAACCAAGCTCAAAGGCTTAAAAGAGATAACACTCTCATTTTCATATTCATCATCATAGTATTCGTCTTTCGGCTACAAGGCTGCCTCTACATATATAGGGGGAGGAAAGGGTTCCTAAATGACCTAGGAAGCACCTAGAATGTATCCTTGCTGCCAAAGGCTCAGTAAAGAGCTGTTGGGAGGACCACAAGGCTCCTAATAGGCGCACAGCTCGCTGGAAAGTGACAGCCAGCTGTTACCTTGTACTATTGGGACCACTACATTAAATGCATTGATTTAATGGTCCTCTAGGCCTTTCTCTCTCAGCATGTGACTCCTTATCCCTTTAGCAACGTGAATTAAGCTATTACAAAGGTGGAAAACAAATTACAAATGCAAACTAAGCTAACTAACACTAATCATGGTTGTACGGACTAGTTAGGATTAAATGCATGCTAAAATTAACTAATTGCTAAATGCTTTATTATACAAGATAACAAGCCCTCAAATGCTCCTGCATCAGTTGGCGTAGTGTGAGATAAATCAATTTTGATCTTTGTTAAACTGTAGCATATATCTTTTGGTGGATTTGATCTTACTCTTTTGAAAACTGGTTTTATCCTAGGAGACTGGGCTTATATCGTTTGCCTATGTAAGGTAAAATGTAATCTCAATCTAATTTATGCTTTGTTGCCTTAATTGAGTCATTGAATCAATAATAAGTCTCTTATGAGGTCGTCTCAAAGTGAAACCATCTCGATAACCAGGTATATGACATCAGCATGACGTCATACTTGCATGAGACGCCTCATACGAGCTTTTTTGTTGAATCAAATTTGCAAACATTTATCTCGTCCAAACCAGATATGTTCCTCTGCTCATGTAAGAACAACCTGTGAAACCTGCTCCTTGTTTGGGAGATCTGTATACGCTCTAGCTTAGTGACAAGTTTAGAGGGTCACTCCAAGTTAGTGTAGCTTAAAGGGTTCACAACATACTAGGTTTAGTTTGTTCGATCATTTGTACAGAATAGTCATTTATTGTACAGTCGAGTTTGTTGAGAGTTGTACCATTTATCCTTGCACTCATTGATTGGAGATTGTGACAATAACGTCCTAGATTTTGTATAAAAGTCTAGGTCTATCGTAGTTATTACTTATTCCTAGGTGGATGCCCGTGCATTGCACGAACTGTGATTAAATAATGAAATTAATATAACGTGATTACTAATCTCATCGGAAAATAAAAGTGTAATTGTCACTTCTGAAAAAATATTAGTAATATATGTATAAGTATTATAATAATCCATTTAATATCATTAATGTCATATAATAAGATTACTAGTACTTTATAGGGGGCATCTTATATAATTTGAAACTCTTATTACCAATTTCAGTTAACTTTCAATTAACTGTTTGAAAGTCTTTCTATACTTGATGTTGGTACGCTAATGCCCTTTTGTGTTGATTTAAGTGTACAACTAACCTTCCAAAGGTATGATCCATCTTTTTTTGCTAAAATCAGGTAAAATGTGTAATGTATACATAAGTACTTTTCAAAAAATAAAGAAGTTTTCTTTGAATAGCAAAAGAAAATTTTAATGCTTGCTGGACTATGTTTTTCAGACTTGTATACATTAATAATTATAGAGTTGAAAGGAATATAAATTGGAGCCTTAAAATAACATGGGGGATTAGTCGATTACTTAAAGTTACAAAAGTATACGTGATAATGGTAAAGTTTTCTATTAAAGATTGGACCTATAATCATTTTAGATTCATCATTTATTTCTTTGTTCTACCAATACTCTTTATTATATTATACATTGAGTTTGCTTTTTAAATTTCTATAACTAATACACGTATCTTTTCTCTCCTTTTTTCCCCCCTTTTACATTACAACTCTTTAGTTGTGTCAAGCTAATTACTTTTTTAGGTGGACGCATCCTAATTTGTAAAAATTATGCATCTGTTACATATTCATACGTTAATTTTTTAATCAATAAAACATAATACAAATGAGTCTCATTTTGAAGGATATTTCGTACTCTTTCAAAATTTTTAAGAGGTAGAAGTAAAGTTATATGCTAGTTAAATCTAATAATCTTCTCTTTAACGATTTAAGAAAGTAAAATTTTAGTATATATTCTATACCAAAACTTCTGATAATATACTCTTTAACGATTTAGGAAAGTACAACTTTAATATATATTTTATGCAAAAACCTATATTCCTATTTAATATGTTTATATTAAATTTTATTATAATGGTTCACTTAGTTGGATGCCTCCAATGCTGTCAAATAATGTCTCTAATATATAGATATTATGATTGTGATTATTTTTTACAAGTTTTAATTAGTCCCGAAATCCAGGGTGTTACAGATAGATTCATTGCTTGGCTGTAATAGGAGTTCTAAATTGGTAGGCTCATGTTTCTGTATGGTCAATCCAGTATGTTACCGGAACAAAATAGGAGTTTTGTTTTGTAAACAGCCTCAACGTATCATATAAGGATGTGTGTTATCTTGTTTACTAGCTACTTAACGTCAGCTGAGATTATTAGTAAAATAAGATAAATTTTCAAAAAAAGCTAATGCTAAATAAATGTTATTAACATGCAAATTTAACGGAGTTCGACGACGTTAGTGACACGAGCAATTTAGTGACAAAAGTTTCAACTTTGGCTTCTTTCGTGTAACTTTCAGGTTGAGATTATTTTCATCGCACTGATGACATTTGGGATTATTAGCATTCATTTTTCATAATATCTATTAAGTATTAGAATCTTGGGTGCCATGGCTATCGATATGATGCAGATAAACTATTGTTTAGGATTTTGATAACTATCAATATAGGGATTGAAATAAATCTGAGAATTGATGAGCAAAAATAGACAGAATAATTGGATGAAGAACACTTAGTGAATTTATTAATGAATTCCTCTAATTAATTCTATAACTGAGAGAATAGGAGACAAGAGAGATTTTGGTAAATTTGAGCATGCCCTTCATTGGCTCATCAGTTGCATATATAGTAAATACCCTGAACAAATACAATGTATACCCCAACGGTTATGCTCTAACAAACTCAGCACTAAAAGACAAAGGAATAAAATCAACAAAAATGAATTAACAAAAGGAAATAACAATCCCTATGTAGTTTCTGTTTTCTCTGACAGTGCCAGCACACAACTTCCAGCTCTGAGCTCAGCAACTCTCAGATTTCCTCCTCACGTGAGAATCACGTGGTAATATTATTGAATTAACAAAACTCATTTCTATGCCTGCATCAGGTCTTCCCAGAAGACCTTGTCCTCAAGGACTAAAAGTTGGATACTTCTTAAGGAGGTCATAGTAAAACTCCCATGTGCTGTCTTCTATAGGCCTCCCCTTCCATTTAACCAACACTTTAATTTGTGGCAGCCTGCCTTCCTCTCTTCACCATCTGCCTCTCTAAAATAGCCTCAGGTTTTGGAACATAGCCCTGATCTTTCATGAAAGCAGGTAATTCAGCAGCAGTGCTTGTCGGATCATAACATTTCTTCAATTGAGACACATGAAAAGTGTAGTGTATTTGAGTCTGTGCTGGGAGTTTGAGCTTGTAAGCAACCTTGCCCATTTTATCCATGATCTGATAGGGCCCAAAGAATCTGGGAGCTAGCTTTTCATTGACTCTTCTGGCCACTGTACTCTGCCTATATGGTTGTAACTTCAGATACACCCAATCCCCAATTTCAAAACTCCTCTCTGACCTATGCTTGTTGGCCTTCTAAGTCACCTATGTGGTGCCCTTCCCAAATGTCATTTTATTAATTTAATCATTCCTTTATGTCTTGGAAGCTTCTATCCACTGTATCATTGGGAGATTTCCCAGGCAAGTATGGGAGATGTATGGGTGGAGGATATCCATAAAGCACTTCAAATGGTGTTTTCTTCAAGGAGCTATGGAAGTTTGTATTATACTGCCATTCTGCCAAGCTGAGGTACTTGTACCAACTTTCAGGGTTATCACTACACATGCATCTCAATAGGTTTTCAATGTCCTATTGACCAATTCAGTCTGTCCATCTGTTTGAGGATGGTAAGTAGATGATAGCAGTAAATCAACTCCTTGCAATGTGAATAGCTCCCTCCAGAAATCACTCAAGAAAGTTGTGTCCCTATCTGTGACAATACACTCATGGAAACCCATGTAGCTTGTATATTGAATCCATGAACAACTTTGCGACACTCAAGGCATTGTAAGGATGAGAAAGAGACAAAAAATGGGCATATTTTGTGAATTTGTCCACTACTACCAAGACCACAGACTTGCCTTGTGACAAGGGCAAGCCTTCAATGAAATCCATAGAAATGTCAATCCAAGGTGTATAAATCCAGCATATGCTGCTGCATCATATTTGCATTTTTGACACACATCACAATTCCTTATATAATCCTGCATGTCTTTCCTTATGCCCTTCCAAAAGAAAAGGGTTTTGACCCTATGCAGAGTGACATCTCTACCAGAGTGCCCTCCCATTGTGGAATTATGAAGCCATTGAAGGATCTGCCTTCTCACAGTCACATCACTTTCCACTACCAATCTTCCCTTATTCTTGAGCTCCCCATTGTTCCATGTAAATTGAGGATGAGAAGCTGGATTGCTTTGTAACTCAGTGAGTATAATTTGTATGTCTGGATCTTGTGCCAAACTTCCTTTAACCAAATCCATCAGTGCAAGTGAGACAACATTTATTGCCGAGCAAGATATTTCATTCCCCTGCACCCTTGATAATGCATCATCTGCCACATTATCCCTTCCCTTCTTCACTGTATCTCATAGTCATAGGACAAAATCTCTGCTAGCCATGTTTGTTACATGGGAGTTGTAATGTTCTTCTCTACCAAATACTTCAAGCTTTTTTTGGTCAGTTCTGATTATAAAGTGTCTACCAATTAAGAATTTGCTCCCATTTTTTAACTGCAAAGATCACAATCAGTAGTTCCCTTTCATAAACTAACATAATTTGCTGTTTTGGACTAAGAGTTTTGTTAGTGAAAGCAAAAAGGTGGTGATCTTGCATTAAAACATCTCCAATCCCAATACCTGAGGCATTAGATTCAATGATGAATATCTTGGTAAAATCTGGCAATGCTAGCACAGGAGAAGACATGAGAGCTTGTTTGAGTCTTTCAAATGCTACTGCAGCTTCCTCAGTCCATCTCAATGCATCTTTTCTAGTCAACTCAGTCAAGGGCTTTGCTATGGCTCCATAGTCCCTCACAAACCTTCTGTAATAGCCTGATAAACCCAGAAACCCCATAAACTTCTTCAGAGTATGAGGTGTAGGCCAGTTAGACACTGCCTCAATCTTGCCTGGATCGGTGGCTAGCCCTTCCTTGTTTATGATGTGTCCAAGATACTCCACTTGACCAGCAACAAATGCACATCTACTCTTTTTCAGATACAAAGAATGTTGTCTTATCAAACTGAATACAGTCTTAAGGTGCTTTACATGTTGTTCCATGTTAGTACCATAAACCAAAATATCATATAAAAAAGACTGGCACATATTTCAAAAGACATCACCATATACTTATAATAACCCGAGTGTGTTCTAAATGCAATTTTGTAGATATCCCCTGGACTCGTCCTTAGTTGATGGTAGCCATACCTTAGGTCCAGCCTAGTGAACACTGCAGCCCCACCTAGCTCATCCATCAGGTCCTCTATCACAGGGATTGAAAACTTATTCTTGATAGTTTGCTTATTTAAGTCCTTGTAGTCCACACGAAGCCTCCAACTACCATCTTCCTTGCCTATTAGCACTACTGGAGTTGGATAAGGACTTACACTAGGCTGCACAATCCCTTTTTGCACCATCTCTTCAATAAGCTTTTCTATGATGGTCTTCTGGTAAGCATGATACATGTATGGTCTCTTGCACACTGGTTGACTACCCTTCATGAGTGGTATGTAATGATCAAATCCAGGTCTATTTGGTGGCAACTAGGGGTGACAATGGGTCAGGTTTGGGACGGGCGGAGCATCACCCGCATCCACCCGAATATTTTTCCCCTCCATCTGTCCACCCATCACCCGCGAAAGAATCCACCCAGATCCAATCCATCCATCATCCATCGGTAAAATGGGTGGATCGGGTACTTAACAGGTGATTTATAATAATAAAAAAATAAAAATTGTCTACTTGAAACGAGATGAGAAAATCATACATAGTAATTATTTTGATAGCAGTGACGATGAAAGGTGAAATGAAAATGCTCTGTACTTACTAATTGAATGGAATACGCAAAATGTAGAGATGGACAGAGGGTTATCAATGAAAAGAAAGCTTCAACAAAATGTTAAAAATTTGAGGAGTTGGGTTTGAACACTACTGAGTAACTATGGTACATTAGAAATGGGAGAAAGCTGTAGAATCAAACAAGGCCCAAGATACTTTGAATATAATATGGAGTATTATCAACACAAATATGTCTATTTTATATGTATATTCAGCATATACAACAAAAGTGGAAATAGACAACACATGAAATTCCAACAACATTTGAGGTGTTATCCTTAGTTACCTTAAGCAACGGTTTTTTTTGTGTTGCTATCAGTTTTTGTTTGTTGTTCATGATTTGTTTGTAACATTACATGAACTATTGCTCTAAATAATATAAGGCAACGATAATAAAAACGGTTCCCCACTTCTTACATAAGGCAACATCTATTTAGAGTGTTGCACTTTTCGACAACAATATGTTGAATGTTGCTTTTTAATGCAACACTTCTAGTATTGTTGCTTGTTTAGGCAACGGTTTAGACAACATCGACAACACATTGTGATTTGCCGCCTTTACGTGCGTGCATTAATATTTTATCTACGAAAGACGTATATGCCACATCAATACTAATTTAATCTGTAACAATTTTTTGTGTCCTACTGAAAGTTAGAGGATCTCATAAAATGAAAAAGATATATAGCGAGAGTTCGTATACTTAAGAATTAGACTTATAACAAATATATTAATAAGCAAATAGTAACACGAAACAAAGGGTAGCTTGGTGGTTTGGAAGTTGGTTCTTGTCACGTCAGTTCAACTTGACTCAGGTTCGAATCCTAACAGCCTACTAAATTGTGACATGAGAGGTATTAACCTAAAAATGTGTACAAAGAGGGGTATGCAAGGGAGGAAGTATGGAACGGACTAAGCACATTAAAAAACGTTTTTAAATGCGAATTTTGATTTTTCTAATTGTCCATATTGTTTACATTGCAACGGTTATCAGTTGTTGCCAAATCCATCATACGACAACAATTTATAGGTTGTTGTTAAAAGTAGCAACGGTAGATGACTGTTGCCATTGTTAAACCATTGCCTTAGGTATTGGATATGCCTATCTTCCAAAACCGTTGCCTTTTGGGCAATAACCGTTGTATTAGGAATAGGCAACGGAGGCAAATGCAACATACAAGGTGTGTTGCCTTTTCCACAGGGCAACAGTTTTTTGATATTAGACAACTGTTTTTGATTGTTATCATTGGTACTTTTTGTTGTAGTGCGCATGAACTGGTGGATGAATGGGTGGATTCGCGGGTGAAAAATAATCACCCGAATCCCACCCGATCCATTCGTCACCCAATCCATCACCCGTTTAGTCGGATTTTCACCCATTTATTTGGGTCGGGTGGAGCGGGTATCCGTGAATGCAGGTGACATTGCCAACCCTAGTGGCAACTGATCTAGTTCTTGGAACAGATCCTCACACTCATCTAAGATATCCTGTATTTCCAAGGTGTTTCCAGTATCCCTCCCAACTTCTAAGGAAAACATAGATATCAACACCCCTTCCTCCTGTTGATTTTCCTCACACAAATACAGCATTGATAGTTGAGGTTGATGTGGCAAGATCTTCTCAATCTACTTGCTCCTAATGGTTTTCACAGAGGATATTGGTACTCCTCTTAGGACATGTTTCCTTCCTTGGTACTAGAACTCGATGGTTAAATCCTTGAATTCCCACAAGATTTTTCCCCATGTATGTAGCCATTGGATCCCTAACACCATATCACAAAATCCTAATGGTATGACTTTGAAGTTTCTTATGAAATTTGTGTTTGGCAGCTCCCATTTAAACCCCTTGCACTCAGCCCTTGTAGTGATACTGTTTTCATCAGCCACTAACACTGCTACCGGCCTGGTAGAAGTTAGTTTACACCCTAACCTTCCTGCTACAGCCTCATCCAAGAAAATATGAGTGCCCCCACTATCTATGAGTATGTAAAAAGACTTTTTGTTGTAGGTTCCAGTCACTCTCATGGTTTGAAAGTTAGAACTACCATCAAAGGCATGAACTGCGATCTGAGGTACCTCAGTTTCCTCTTGAATGTGTGGTGTTTCAATGGTTTTATTCTCCATGACCCCTTCATCATCATCCTCTTCTCCCTCCATGACAGACAACTGAGTCTTATTATGTTTCAAGTGATGACCTGAGGTCTAAGGATCATCACAAATGAAACATAGGCCCTTAGCCTGTTTTATCCTCAATCTCAGTACTACTCAACCTCCTAGGAGCCTACTCAAAGATGGGTTTAGAGTTTGGAAAAGAGCTAGTGAAGTTTTGTGGTGCTTGACTTGTGTTTGGGCTGTAAGGTTTGTATAAATTGTTTTTGGTGGTGGTTGGTGAGAAATTTGTGGGTTGGTTGATTGTGACAGTGGTACTCCAGTTTTAGCAGGGAATTTATTCTGATTATAGCTATCCTGTTGAGAGGCTTCGTGAAGCTTAGCCCAAATGAGAGGCTTGCTGCAGAGTGGTAGGGACAAACATTCTCACATGAAGCTGATTTGCAGGTTTTAGGCCAGATAAGAAAATGCTCAGAGTATGCTCTAGTGAGAATGTGAGCCTAGCCAAAATAGTTTCAAAATTCATATAAATAAGTTTGTACAGATCCAGTTTAATGCAGATTCACTAATTCAGCTAGAGGGTCATCAAATAATGTTCCAAATCTAGTGGTTATTTCAGCAATATACTCATGCCAGCTATGGAATTTATCATACTTGCTCTATATGTAATTATGATGCCATTGTGTTGCAATACCCTCTAAATGTATGGATGCAAGTCTAACTTTAGATTCAGGAGGAGTATGATCTAAAGCAAACAAATTGTTCACCACTTGTATAACCATTCCTTCACATAACACGCATCAAATTTAGGAAACTCTACATTGGCTAATCTACTCATGAATGTACCTTTACCTCCATTTTCAGGATTTTCTGGGATGTGTTCACCTGCTGATCCACCACCTAAATCACATTCTGAACCTTCCCCGTTGACTCCAGATCCTCCTACTGGTGGCATGGACTTGAGGACGTGCTCCTTGAGCTCCTTCATCTCTGTCGACATCTGAGCTGATGTAGCTGCTAATTTCTCAGTGGAATACTTCTCAAGTTCTTGGAGATGACTCTGGTTCACCATTTTTCTGCTGTTGCCTTAAGTTTTACCTACATATCAGAGGAGCAAAAGCTCTGATACCACTGATGCAGATAAACTATTGTTTAGGATTTTGAAAACTATCAATGCAAGGATTGAAATAAATCCGAGAATTGATGAGATTGAAAAGATAGACAAATAAATTGGATGAAGAACAATTACTGAGTCTATTAATGAATTCAGCTAAATAATTATGTAACTGAGAGAATATGAGATAAGATAGATTTGGTAAATTTGAGCATACCCTTTCATTAGCTCATCAGGTGTATATATAGAAAATACCCTAAACAAACACAATGTATTCCCCAACGGTTATGCTCTAACAAACTCAACACTAAAAGACAAAGAAATAAATCAACAAAAGGAAATAACAATCCCTAAGTAGATTCTGTTTTCTCTGACAGTGCCAGCACACAGAGTCCAACTCTGAGCTCAGCAGCTCTTACATTCTCTCCTCACGTGAGAATCATGTGGCAATATTATTGAATTAACAAAACTCAATTTTTAGGCTTGCATCACGTTGGCCCCTTATTCCGTAGCTGGCCCTTGATTTCGCCCCTGTGCCAAAGTCGACTACTTAACCGACCACCACTAACTTTTGGTAGTGATTCTCTTCTCAATCCTTGGTTAGTTAACATGTATTTAGACCTCTTTTATTCGATAAAAAAAATTCAATAGATACACGGAGGTGATACCATGAGAGAACATTGACGTACGCATGAAAAAAAGATCTAGGGCGCAGGGAGGGATTAGGAGAAGTGTTGAAAATAAAAGAAAGACCTAAGGTATAAGCTTTGATACCATATGGCGGATAAACGAAGTCTCTAACCTCTATTGAACCCTGACACTTTATATATAAAAAAACGATAAATGTATAATTACAAGATTGCCCATACTATTTTATTACTTTTTTTTTTTTTGTGAAATACTACCTTATTACTTTACCATTGGGTTATGTCTAGACAAATACAATTGTGTCATTCTCCCAATTGTGTCATTCTCCCATAGAATTGGTCTCTCTTTTTTGAATTTTGTATTGAAGGAGGGGTTTAGGGGGTTGGAGGAGAGAGATAGAGAAGAAAAGACTAATCTTGCTAAATTTCAATAATTGAGTGGTAACAAGTGAGCACACATATAAGCAAATGAGGTTCCAACACAATATCAATTGTTAATGAGTGAAGTAACCCACTTATCTATATGTATGCTTAGGACCAAGTAATATGTCTTGTGTTGACTTAGTCCACCGTTGATCAAGTAAATTTGAGGGTGGCTCCAGGTGAAGTAGGGGGGTGACTCTACTATTAGAGGGGTGGCTCTACTATAAGAGGGGTGACTCCAGGTAAAGTATGGGGTGATTCCACTATTAGAGGGGTGGCTCCAGGTGAAGTAGGGGGGTGGCTCCACTATTAGAGGGGTGACTCCAAGTATAAATTTGAAGGGTGACTCCATGTAAAGTAGGGGGTGACTCCAGGTGAAGAATGAGGTGACTCCACCATTAGAGGTGACTCCAAATCTCCAAGTGAAGTATTGGTCCACCATGAACTAAGTCCACACATGTTTTTGTAAGGAAGAATAAATCTTTCCATGTGGGAGACAAACCAACTTGAACACCCCAACTCACGCAAAGACCCATCATAGGATGAAGCGTAAACCAATTAAAGCCCACTATGAGCTAGTCACACGCTTGTGGGCCAATAAAAGGTCACATTAAGACATGATAAACCCCGCTTTTATACCATGATGATAAATTTCAATAATTAATGTTTAACAAGTGAGCAACATAAAAGACAAAGTGAAGTTCCAACTCAAAATAAATTGACAAAGTGTGGAGTAATCTTTTCATATAGGAAACAAACTCACGTCAACAAATCCTCTACTATAACAGCGGTGAGGTGGCAAGAATGCAAAACCCATAATTGTTGTTTTACAATTCGATTTTCATCAGAGAAACCGGTCCCCACTAGTTTGGATATGACATGTGTGGCGGCGTAAGTGTTTTGATTATTTCCTCACCTATCCGGCTATCCCGAAGATGAGTAACTACGAGGTAATACGTACAAGTCCTTCTGTTGCACCGATCAGAGTCCCAAACAGGCAAATAGAAGGATGACGGTCCAAATATACGATCGAAAAATGATACATTCACGTACTGAATTGCCAATCCACTAGCATATTCTCACAATTTTTTTCTTCTATTTTCAAGAAACTATAATTCAAGTAGGTGAGAGATAGATACAATAGATTAGTGGATTGATAATCTAATAGGTTGAAGAAACATTTTCCTTATGTAAATTGATAAGTAGACTCAGGATCTGTTATTTTCAGTTAGAAAAAAATGAATTGATTTTTTTTGACTTAATTTTTACCCATTTAAAACACGTTTAAACACATTTAGTATTGGACTTATTTGAAACTAGCTTTGAGATCTTTCCAATGATCTAGTTATCATAATTTATTTATTTTGGAATAAAAAGTTATTTTAAAGATAAAGTTACACATAAACTGAGCTGAACTAAACTAAAGTGAATTTAAATTAAATTAAGTTGAAGAGATTAAATCCAAAGGCATGCTTGGAATGGGGGTAATAATTAAGGAGGTAATAGATATACTTAATGACTAAAATGAAAGGTGTGGGAGGCGGTGAGTTTTTGATTTTGTGAAGAGGAGGGTAATTATTCCCCCCATTTGGGGTAAAGTGATCCACCCTCCCCCTAGAGTAATACATTACCCCCTTTCTCCCTTTTTTTTCTCCATTAACCTCTTAACCATTACTGTACCTCATCACCACCTCTACCTTCCTATTTTATCACTAGAATCATCAGCCAATCCAAGTATGTATTATCGAACGAGTTGATCCGTTAGCAATAATGATTATAGAAGTGATCCGTTAGCAATAATGAATATAGAAGTGATCCGTTAGCTGCTCCTATTTTCAGTTCTCTCATCTGCCAGTGCCAAGGAAAATTCTTGAAACTTGAATTTCATTTGAGGTAATAAGCTCCTCCAGTTCTCTCTGTTAAATGTGCAAGTAGTAAACTAATGAATGTCAATGAATTTGTCCCATTGCTAGTAAACGTGTGGTTTTTGCCAATTATAATGTTATCCCCTGACGTACTACATAGAAATGGGTAATTCCCTTGTTTATTTTAGGACCAAAATAAGAATGTCCATTCAGGAACTATATTTCAATATACGGACTCCTGCCGTAACCACCATGATTTAAAGTTTTTTGTGTTCTTTAAAGCTTATCTGGTTCAGTCCAAGTCTTCTATCAATTCAGTGATATTCAACCGAGTTCATTAATTTTCAGTTTAGTTTAGTAGTGTTCATTCCAATTACATACATATTGTTTCACATATTAAGTGGTGTTCAATTCAGTATAGCGGTGTTTAATTCAGTGAAAATGATGTTAATTAATTTTTGTTGAATGATATTGAATTCAATTTGATTCACTTTAATTTGTGTCTTATGTTCCCTTCCCCTGCTCCAGCACTTATTGATTAGCTTCATTTTTAACCATGCATATATAACAATAGTTAACTTCGATTTTGCAAGTTATTCAAATGGATTCACAATTCTTTGGCCATGTAATATTATGGACTAAAATAAATGTCTTATCAAATTGTCTTCACTTCTATTATTGTGAAGTTGGAGATGGTAATGGCTCATGGAATCAAGGGTTAAACAGAAACAATAAATGACTTGTTCAACACACAAGTCAATAATAGGCAAAGTTCAGGATGACTCCTCAGCTTCTCCTTCAATCGCCTAATCAATGCGAATTGAAAAATCCTACCCACCGTCGTTAATGCATGTAGGTGATGGCAGTGTTAAGGATAGAGACAGAGAGAGGGAGAGAGAGAGAGTTATGGGAGATTTGACAGAGGAGGAAGAAGAAGGAGGTGGGTGTGGGGGGTTAAGACGGGGTAGAGGAAAATAATAAATTTGGTGGGTGGGGTAAATTTTTTTGGAACTGTTCCAATCATTTTAAACGGGGTTTTAGAAATTGGGAATTGTTTTACATGAGTTATAGAAAATAATTGGGGTTAAAAATTGGGAATTATTTTTTTAATCATTTTAAGAAATTAAAAGGGGTTAAAAATTGGGAAAATATTTCAGAAAAATGAAGGGTGTGACTTTAAGTCAGTCATGTGCCAAACACGAGGGTATTTCAGTCTACTCGTCTAATTAGTTGGCCTCAATATTATTGATGGTGTGTCCAAAATTTATTAGGCCTATCAACACAAATGGACCAACTTATTGGTCTTGTTTGGCACGCAGCTGGTAGATGGTAGCTGGTAGTTGGTAGCTGGTAGCTGATTTGGTTAGCTGGTTGTCGTCAACTTGTTGTGCTAGCTGGTTTGACTATTTGATTGTAAAAAGATGTTTGGTAAAGTGAGCTGATTATTGGTAGCTGATTTAGTGTAAAATGACTACTATGGACATGGAGATAACTTTCTTTTGTTAACAATAAAAATAATTAATAATTTATTAGTTATATATATTAATATTATTTATGAAAATAATAATAATATTTACAAGTTTATTAATATATATTATGTAAATTAATTATATCTATTTGACTAATTATATTTATTTGATTAATTATTTAATTTAAATTATCATTAGTTTTTAAGTAAGTATTAATGCTAATAATGATAATGATAATAATTAATAATAATAATAATATTAATTATATTAACTACTTCTAGTAATAAAAGTAGTAGTAGTAATAATAATAATAATAATAAAAATAATAATGATGATAATAAAAATAAAAATAAAAATAAAAATATTATTATTATTATTATTATTATTATTATTATTATTATTGGGTTAAGATTGTCATTTTACATAATAATCCAACAAGCTGACTTCAAAAGCTACCCCTATCCAGCTTTTTGTAAATCAGATTGTTGGGTCCAAAAAGCCAATGAAAAAGCTGGTAACCAAACACCAAATTTTGAATGGTTGGATGGTCAACTAGTCAAACAATCCAGATTATCCAACAAGTTGGCTAAAAAGTTACCAACCAAACAAGGCCATTAGGCGTATTCCAGCAAATTTCGCTTTTCTTTATGTCTGATTGTTTTTATGGCATCATCAATCCCATCAGTGAAGCATATATGTTTATGATATTTGCTCACGGACACACTGCACAGCAGCATAGGCAATGGCTTCCTTCAGCAGCTTAATTGGTAAGTCCGAGAATATTTACAAGCATTTTGTTTTTTTGTAGACATGTCCTTTGATTCTTTCAAATTCATGATATTTGCTATTTCGATTTAGTAATAAGTAACTATTAATTTTGCTAAGAATTTCATGTTTTGCAATGAGTTGTGTTAGTGTAACAAGCAGACCGGCTAACAGAGTAATTCTTAGCACACTAGCAGAACTAGCTTCCATTTTGATCAATAATCAAAAGGCAAGTCTCATGGGTGTGGGTGTGGGTGTGGGTGTGCGTGTTCTTTTTCACTTATTTTAGAATCTGTTCAGTTTAGTTCAATTTATTATCAGTTTAGTAATCTGTCACATATTAATATTAAGTTTAGTCAGTTTAATGGAGTTCAGCCCAGTTTAGTTCGATGGAGTTCATTCGGTTCATTTCAGTTTAGTGAAAAAGAACATACTCTTAACCGCCTATTTGTGTTCTTAGTGTATATTAGAAAACTTGATAATTTAGCTTAGGATGTCCTTGACATATTTTTCTGAGTAGCAATATGAATTCAGCTGTTTTTACTCATGAGTATGAGTAAAAACATATAGGTTGTTAAGTAAGAAAGAAAATGTTCAATTCATTATAGCGCTGTTCAGTTGAGTGCAATGATGTTAATTCATTTTTTTGTTGAATGATATTGAATTCAATTTAGTGCACTTTAAGTTATTTCTTCTGTTTCCTTCCCCTGCTCAAGCACTTATTAATTAGCTTCATTTTAACCATGCATTTATAAACAATAGTTAACTTTGATTTTTTGCAAGTTATTCAAATGGATTCACAACTCTTTGGCCATGTAATATTATGGACTAAAATAAATGTCTTATCAAATTGCTTGTCTTCACCTCTTTCATTGTGAAGTTGGAGATGGTAATGGCTCATGGAATCAAGGGTTAAACAGAAACAATGGATGCGTTTTTAGGTCTAAATCGAACTGGACTGGATTGAACTGAACTGAAATGAACACCACCGAACTAAACTGAACACTAGTGAACTAAAATGAACACCGGTTGATATATGAAACAAAAAGTATATTTCTGAACTAAACACCACTGAACTGAACTGAACTGAATTGTATAACCATTGAACTACCACGAGACCACTCTTGAACTGAATGGAACTGAACTGACGGGATAAGTTCTAAAGAACACACCCAATGTCTCTTATCCCGCATCAGCGTATGTTGATGTTGATCATGATGTAATTAGTTATTATTATAGTACATAATACTTCATAATCAGTTTTCAAAAGATGCAAACATAACTCTTTTAAATCACTTACAAATGAAAGGCAACTAACTAATCAATTGTTTTTGAAATTCAAGTACTTCCCTTGGTATATCAGGATGAGAATTAGAAATGAACTATGTAATCGATATAAACTTCAGTAAATCTTCCTCAATTTGACCTTTTTTTTGAAGAGACTTCCAACTACAGAAAATTCGCTAAATAGCTACGGAAATTAATTCCATAGCTATTTAGCTGCAGAATTGATTCAGTAACAAATTCAGCGGCGGAGTTTAATTCAGTTGCTAGCAGCGGCGGGATTAATTAAATCTGCTACATGCTAACAGACATCATCAGAACACTAATATGGAATTTTCAAAAAGAGGGTACGACGCTAGCACAGAAGGGAAGGGGAGATAATAACTAAGTTAGCCATACACAAGGTGTATATTACACCCTTTGTCTCCCATTTTTTGTGTCTATTTTTCTCATCTCCTCCTTTTCCTCCTTTTCACCATATTCATATTACCCCTGAAATCCTAAGAAGCAACGGACAAATTTATCCTCCCACTCATATAGAAAAAGGGAGTGTAATGTACACCCAGTATATGGGTAGCCCTTTCCGTGGAGATAAAGATGCTTGTCAGTACCATAACCAAAAAGTTGTGGATTTTTCAGTATTATAATTAATCCCAACTTTGTTTAGTTTACTTTGCTGCAAAAGAATTAGTACTTTTTACCAGTATCAAACGAAATGAACATCCAACAATCGTACAAGTCCAAATAATAATCAAACCAAGATTGTAGGTGACCCACAAGTCCATCATAATAAGGCAAAAAGTGATGAAAAAGTAGTTTTTACAATTTTCTTTGTGTCTTATTGTTCTTATGGCATCATCAATCCCATCAGTGAAGCATATATTATATGTCGAATGTCGATGATATTTGCTCACCTTGGCAGTGCATAGGTCATGGCTTCCTTCACGAGCTTGCTTGGTAAGTCCGAGAATATTTACAGCCATTTTGTTTTTTGTAGACATGTCCTTTGATTCTTTCTCATTCATGAAATTTGCTATTTTGATTTACTGATTGGCAAAAAAAACTTGCAAACTGGCTAACGGAGCAGTTCTTAGCATACTAGCAGAATTAGCTTCCATTGTGATCAAAAATCAAAAGCAAGTCTCGTGAGTGTGGGTGTGCTTGTTCTTTTCCACTTATTTTAGAATCGGTGTTGATTATCAGTTCAGGAATCTCTCACGTATTACTATTCAGCTTAGTCAGTTCAGTGGGGTATAGTTCGGTTGAGTTGAGTTCAGTTCAATTCAGTTCCGTGGAAATGAACACAGTTAACTGCCTATTTGTGTTTTCTTAGTATATATTAGCCAACTTGATAATTTTAGCTTAGGATGTTTATGACATTTTATTGAGTAGCAATATGAGTTCAGCTGTTTTCACTCCTGAGTAATCTAATACATATAGGTTGTTAAGGAAGAAAGCAGATGTTGATAACTAGTCCACTCTGAAACCATATGTGTGCAGGGCCATTCTCTGAGCTTAAAGAAGGAAAATTGGACTTGGGTTCTTCCTCATTTCAGAGAACTGTGATAGATGCTGTAAACCTGGTATTCCTCGTCATTTTTTATCTGCTGGTGGTCTTGCTTGTGATTTCTAGTGGTGAAAGTAACTGTAGTCATGGCGGTAGAAGAACCGGGTTCCATGTGGCTGTTTCAATCTGTTGCACTCTTTTAAGTATCGCGTATTTCAGTGTTGGATCATGGGACCTTGTATCAGATTATGGAGGATCCAAGACATTGATTTGGCAAGTTTGTTTTTTCAGGGGTATAGTTTGGTTGTCCTTGGCAGTGTCTTTGATTATTAAAAGGACCAAATGGATAAAGACTTTGATATCAGTTTGGTGGGTATCTTTCTTTGTACTGGTTTCAGTTTTAGATGTTGAATTACTCATGAGACAAGAGATTCAAGTCTTTGACATTGTGCAATGGCCTATAAATTGTTTGGTTTTTATTTGCGCTGTGAAATTGTTAGGCTATGTTTCCGATGAGTCTGTTGCTACTGATGCTGCTTCAGAATTTTTATTACCTGAGAAAACACAGAAAGATCAACCTGGACAGTTGGAGTATAGTTTCTTAGCGCGTTTGACCTTTTCATGGCTTAATCCATTACTTAGCTTGGGCTACACAAAACCCTTAGTTCTTGAGGACATCCCTTCTCTATTTTGTGATGATGAAGCCAATGTAGCCTACAAGAAATTTAGTCAAGCATGGGATCCCCTGCCTAAAGAGGAACATTCACAGAACGGCAAAAATTTGGTTATTAGGGTCTTGGCAAAAGTTTATATGAAAGAGATGCTACTTGTAGGAATAATTGCATTTGCCAGAACAATTGCTGTAGTAGTTTCACCCTTGCTGCTCTATGCTTTCATGACATTTTCAGATAGCGGTGAGCAAAATTTGTATCAAGGCCTTATCTTATTAGGATGTCTGGTTGTTGTTAAAGTGATGGAGTCTTTTTCTCAAAGGCAATGGGCTTTTTATGCAAGGAGGTCTGGGATGAGAATACGGTCTGCTTTGATGTTAGCAGTTTATCACAAACAGTTGAAACTTTCTACTTTGGGGAGGAAGATGCATTCAACAGGTGAGATTGTTAACTACATTATGGTTGATGCATATCGCATGGGTGAAGTTGGTTGGTGGTTCCATTCATCCTGGACTTTGCCATTGCAGCTTGTTATATCCATAGGGGTCCTCATAGGAGTCGTGGGTCTAGGAGCTATACCGGCCTTAGTCCCTTTATTCATTTGCGGGATCCTCAACTTGCCATTTGCAAAACGTCTCCAAGAGTGTCAGGCTAAGTCCATGGCAGCTCAGGACAAGAGACTGAGATCCACCTCGGAGGTCCTCAGTAGCATGAAGATCATAAAGCTACAATCATGGGAAGATCATTTCTTGAAGATTATCTATACCCTTAGGGATACTGAATTCAAGTGGTTGAAAGACGCACAGCATAACATCGCCAACTGCACTGCATTGTTTTGGTTCTCCCCAACAGTTATCTCTTCATTCGCCTTCTGGGGTTGCTCGTTTTTTGGGAGTGCTCCCTTGGATGCTGTCACAATGTTCACTATCCTTGCAACATTGGCAATTGTGGCGGAACCGGTGGTAATGTTGTCCAATGTTTTCTCTTCAATGATCCAGGTAATGGTGTCATTTGATAGGATCAATAAGTTTCTACTTAGTGATGAACTGAAGATCGATGCAATTGAGAGGACTCGAGCAGTGAATGAAGAAATCAAGTTACAAATACGAGCTGGGAATTTTAATTGGGACCCTGAATCAGTAAATCTGACCTTGAGAGACATAAATTTAGAGGTGAAGCAAAGAGAAAAAATTGCAGTCTGTGGGCCTGTTGGTGCTGGGAAATCCTCTCTCCTATATGCTATACTTGGTGAAATACCCAAAGTTTCTGGTGAGGTAAGTTATGCTTATGTAAGTCTGTTATTTTTCTTGCTTTAGACAGAACTGTCAAAAATTGTAGTGTACTATTTTTTGGTGCAATACCCTTGTGTGTCCGGGCATGACTTGTTTTCTGGTTTCTCTGAGTGTATTGCTGATCATTGTAAGAAGTGTCTAAAGGCTCTAGAACATTGTAATATTGCATGTTTTAGCAATTGGTTGTGAGGATAATATTATTATGCTTTAAGTAAGAAATTTTTTGATTTTTAAGCAAGAAGATTTAGGAAGAACAGTACTCATAAAGTTTCGGTCTTCTGCTTCTTGAATTTTAGGTTGATGTTTTTGGATCCATTGCCTATGTTTCTCAAAGTGCTTGGATTCAAAGCGGGACAGTTCGTGATAATATTCTATATGGACAACCAATGGACCAAAATAGATATGAGAAGGCCATCAAAGCATGTGCATTGGATAAGGATATCAGCAACTTTGGCCATGGTGATCTTACAGAGATTGGACAAAGGGGAATAAATTTGAGTGGCGGTCAGAAGCAAAGGATTCAACTGGCCCGAGCTGTTTATAGTGATGCTGATATGTACCTGCTTGACGATCCTTTCAGTGCAGTAGATGCACATACTGCAGCAATTTTGTTTAACGTAAGAATCTGTACTAGATTCTTCATCCTCCACCTATATAAAGTTCTTTTGCTAAAGTCATTGTTGATGGTATTACAGGACTGTGTCATGGGTGCTTTAGTAAACAAGACTGTGATGCTAGTCACCCATCAAGTAGAGTTTCTGTCACAAGTTGATAGAATTCTGGTATGGAATTATAGTGAATGCTTTTCTGTTGGATTACATTGCCATCAATTGATTCGAAATTGAAAAGAATTAACAAAAGAATAACTTTTTACATGTATGTGATAGGTTATGGAAAATGGGCAAGTCTGTCAATCCGGAAGCTATAAGGATCTACTAATGGTTGGAACGGCATTTGAGCAGCTTGTCAGTGCACACAAGACTGCAGTATCAGAGTTGGGTATTTCTTGTAGTGAGGGAAATAATGAAACTCAAGGGGCAGCAGTAGATCAACAAATAGTGTTTACTGACTCTTTTGACAAGAAAAAAGACATTCCTATGAAGGGTTCACCAGGACAGCTTACAGAAGAAGAGGAAAAGGAAGTTGGAGATTTTGGATGGAAGCCGTACTTAGATTATGTTACTGTCCCAAAAAGCGTAACTGTCCTGTGTTTAAGCATAGTCTCACAATGCTGTTTTGTAGCTTTTCAGGCTGCTTCAAGATATTGGCTAGCTTTTGCAATTGGAATACCTAAACTAAGCAGTGGCCTTCTAATTGGGGTTTATGCAGGGCTTTCAACGCTTGGTATAGTCTTTGTACACCTCCGGTCTTTGTTTACAGTACAGTTAGGCCTACAAGCCTCTAGAGCTTTCTTTGAAGGTTTCATGAATTCAGTCTTCAGTGCGCCTATGGCCTTCTTTGATTCCACCCCAGTTGGCCGAATTTTGACACGAGTAAGATGAATTGCGTAAATGATTAGTTTTATATGTACTGTATTTAGTAGAAGGACGATACTTATGTAGTTATGTTCACATTGTTTGTTCTTTCCTCATATCACTGGCAACAGGTTTCATCAGATCTAAGCATTTTGGATTTTGAGATACCATTTGGCCTTTCTTATGTAGTAGCTGGTGGGACTGAACTACTAGGAATGGTTATTGTCATGTCTTTGGTCACTTGGCCAGTTCTCATAGTTGGAATTCTTACCTTGGTAGTTGCACAGTATTTTCAGGTAACCTAAAAGCCTTTCATATAATCCATCATCATTTTGCTTTTTACAATTCATATGTCAAAATCCTGTTTGCTTCATATATTTCAGAATCAATACCTAGCCTCTGCAAGAGAGATAATACGTATAAACGGAACAACAAAAGCACCTATTATGAATTATGCAGCTGAGACAGCACAGGGAGTGATCACAATCAGGGCATTCGAAAAGGTAGACCAATTCTTCAAGCATTACCTGAAGCTTGTCGATACTGATGCGAAGCTTTTCTTTTACTCAAATGTGGCAATGGAGTGGTTGATTCTGAGAATTGAGGCACTTCAGAATGTCACATTGTTTACTGCTGCTTTTCTGCTCATTTTACTTCCCAAGGGTTATGTTTCACCAGGTATTGTCACATAGTGTATGCATTTTGTATAAGTTTACATTTTCTTACCAATCTAAATTTATAGATTTTCTTCAACAATCTTTTCCTCTTATTCTGCAGGATTTGTGGGACTCTCTCTATCCTATGCTCTGTCATTGAAGGGCGCTCATGTATTCATGATTCAGTATTACTGTACAACAACAAATTACATTGTTTCAGTTGAAAGGATTAAGCAGTTCATGCACATAGAACCAGAGCCTCCAGCTATCGTCGCTGAAAACAGGCCTCCGTCTTCATGGCCCTCGAAGGGTAGAATAGAATTACAAGATCTCAAGGTACTGAATAAGAACAAGTCTTTACCTGTTTTGGTTGGAACTTGACAAATTAGTGTACTTGTCTAATTGGTATAAGCTACTTTTTACTGTCGATAAATATGCTTACCGGAGAAAGTTGAAGAAGTTATGATCTTCTATACTGTAATTCAGATAAAATACCAGGCAAGTGCTCCACTGGTTCTCAAGGGAATTACTTGCACTTTCGAAGAGGGGACAAGGATTGGAGTAGTAGGAAGAACAGGAAGCGGGAAAACAACGCTAATAAGTGCATTGTTTCGATTGGTAGAGCCTTATAGTGGAAAGATCTGTATAGATGGCCTTGATATATGCTCCATTGGACTAAAAGTTTTGAGAACCAAACTCAGCATCATTCCTCAAGAGCCAACTCTCTTCCGAGGAAGCATCAGGTCTAACATGGACCCTCTTGGACTCTATTCTGATGCCGAAATATGGGAGGTAATCTCAATCTCAATGTCATAGGATAAACTTATTCGAATTCGTTAGTTTCAAATCCTGAACTAGTGAATGCAATTCTAGCATTAATATCTGCAGGCCTTGGAGAAGTGTCAACTTAAGCTTACGATTAGTGGCCTTGAAAATCAGTTGGATGCATCAGGTTAATCCCATAGTAGCTTGGAAGTAACTTTTGTTTTCCCTTTGTTTCTCTGATTAATTTTCTTTTGCTCTGTTGAAATCAGATACATATATTAAGTTGTTAACCAATTTTTGCAATACATGTTATTAGTTGGTGATGAAGGTGAAAATTGGAGCATGGGACAGCGTCAGTTATTTTGTCTCGGCAGAGTCCTCTTGAAACGAAACAAAATTCTGGTCCTAGACGAAGCCACAGCTTCTATAGACTCGGCCACAGATGCTATTCTTCAGAAAATAATTAGAGAGGAATTCTCCGAATGCACAGTAATCACAGTTGCGCACAGGATTCCTACTGTTGTAGACAGCGACATGGTTATGGTACTTTCTTATGGTATGCGTTCTGAATATGAGCCTGAGTCATTTGGTTCCATGTTAATAATATCAAAACAAGTAGGATTTGGCTTCATACATGTTTGAAATGTTATCGGTATATTTTGTGCAGGTGAACTAGTCGAGTATGGTGAACCATCTGTCCTTGTGCAATGCAACTCCTCTTTCGCAAAGCTTGTCGCTGAATATTGGTCCAGCTGTAGGAGAAGTAGCTCACAGAGTTTAGGGTCTTGCTACAAAGACTGAGAACATAAAGTATAGATTGAATTTGCTTCTATGTTCATGTTATGTTAGATACATAGGGCTAAGCCAATGTTTCAAGGAGGTTCATTGGTTTTATCCACTTGCCAAAAACTCTTTCAACTTAGACTCTCAGACAGTAAAATACACCATCCCAGTAAAGAAGGTAGGCTGAATCTCTTGAGTTGTTAAGATAGCTTTTGGGATCCATCTGATCATATTACTGGAGTTCTGAATAGTCATTTTTACTTGATAATTGACATGTTTTTTATGGATAAAAACTTGATAATTGACATGTTAGTCATCTTATTGGTAGCAAAAAAATGCCTCTGATCTTCTTCTGCTTTCATAAAAGTTAATTATCTTAGCTAGTACTGATTACATCCCAAATAAATGTGGTCATTTACTTCTTCATGATTTTCAAAACACCACTTTAACCGTAAATTAATAAATACATTATAAAAATATGATTTTTCGAAAGTACTATTGAAAATTAATCTAATAAAAAATTAAAGTATTATTACATATTATAATATTTCACTTAACCTTAAAATTTGTAAACCTTGACATTTTAAAAGCAAATGATAAGATTTATTTGGTCAGAGGGAGTGTTGACCTTTATGAAATTAGAAACGAGGCATTTTTTGTTACCAAGATGATAGATTATCCTTTGAACCAGCTAAATGTAATCAATAGCCTAGTGGTTTCTTTTTGGATGTTCTTATGGCTCGTTCTACATGACTGTATACTCACTAATGCACAGAGTGTGGCACGACATGTTAGTGATGACCCAAGGTCCCCAAGGTGTGGTGCAGACGAAGAGAATTGGATCACCACTTTCGTAAATGAAGACACTCAAGAGACATTTGGAATAGAATGGGATACAGCAGTCCAGAAACAAGATTTTGGTCTGTGCCAATTAATGAATGAGTGGTAAGTAATTTGGATGCCACTAACCCAAGATATGATATGGATGATCCCCTAAAATTCTCTGTAACTCTGTGGTGGATATGGAAATGGAGAAATCTCTCCGTATTTGGACAAGCTGATGAAATCCCATGGAATACAACAGCTTTTCTTCATGACAGGTTCAAAGAAATGCGACTTGCCATGGAAAATTTTGCAAAAGATGGGCGTTATGGTTTGTCTACACGCACGGAACAATTAATTAGTTGGAAACCCCCTGTGGAAGGCTGGGTGTTACTTAATGTCGATGGCGCGTCACGAGGTAACCTCGGCCAAGCTGGTGGGAGGGGGGGGGGGGGAGTATATCACAGACATATGCTCAACGCTTTTGCTGAAAATTATGGGGTTTATGCACGGTTACAAGGCCGAAATTCTAGCTCTCTCTAGGGGCTTAACTAAGGCTAGAGAGGCAGGGGTTAACAAGCTAGTTCACTGTGACTCACAAGTTGTGCTGCAAATTATAACGCTAGCTCTCTAGGGGCTTAACTAAGGCTAGAGAGGCAGGGGTTAACAAGCTAGTTCACTGTGACTCACAAGTTGTGCTGCAAATTATAACGAGAGATGACGTTCGAAACGGGCCAGCAGCATTCATGGTAAGCAGATGCAAAAAACTTATTGGAGAAACATATTGGGAGGTGAAGTTACATCACTGCTATAGGGAGGCAAATCGGGCTGCGGACTGGCTTGCTAAGTTGGGTTGTGAACAAGAGACGATAGTGGCATTTCTTTCTGAAACTCCTCCAGCGCTGCGTTCTATCTTGTATTTCTATCCTGTATGAGGATATTATAGGGATGACCTTCCCCGCAATGCTATTGTTTCTTAATTTTGAGGCTTGCCCCTCTCTAGCACACAAAAAAAAGCTCAATAAAGTACTAGAGTACTATTCGCACCAAACAAAAAAGTACTAGCCAGGGTATTATATTAGCTCTTAAGACCAAGAAGAATAAGAAGAATAAAATTGTACAGTATAAAATTCAGCTGCTTCGTGAGCATTAATATGGTACATTTGTCTACCTCGAAAACAATATGGTACATTTGCCAGCCTAATGCAATTCACACAAATCAAATTAGTCTGCAATTGTCAATCAAATAGTAGTACTATTTCATACTCAGCAATGCACCTTTTGGTAACTCAAACATCCAATTACGAACGCCATACAGAAATCAGAAATCAAATGTGACATACTGATCGTCATTAGTCTTTTGGGTTGTTGATATTTGAACATGTGGTAATGGTTTTTTTTTTGGTTTTTTTGGACAATAGTCAAGAAAAGTTTGATAAAATAGTAGGTGGCAACAAAAGCATAGCCGCAAGCTTCTGTGCACACATAAGCTAGATTACAATACATAATAGTAAGAGATAAACTAGAGACATTACATATAGACTTCTTTCTAGGTGGGTAATCCTCTTCAGCAATGCGGTAAGAGTTCTGCATGAGCAGATTAAGGGGAGGGCACTTATGCTGAAAAAACCCTACTCCGGTTGACGCCAATGGATCAAACTTGCGCTTCTTACCTGTAAGTTTCCTGCGAGATAATGAACCCTTATGGGATCCATAAGAACCGAAGATGCGTGGATACACCGACTTCGAGCTTTGGGTTTAGCAAAGAACCAAAACAACCCAGAAGTAGGGGTGTTGTTCACTGAACTTGCACTTGGAGTATTAGTAATAGAGTTCTGTAATATGGGGACAGAATCTGAAGAGGAAGCATATCCTGTAGTAACTTCAAATCTTTCGTTAACTACCAAAAAAACTTCCACTGTGTCAGCAACATAACTAGATTTATCGACACAAAACCCTTGATTCTCTGGCAACTTAACAGAATTTGGGCCATGAGGACTAATGAAATTTCCACCACCAGGAGTACCAGAGTTAGTTGACAACACTTCAACATCATGATTATCCTGTTGAAGGACTAGAATGGTCATGACAAAGAACCTACGAGAATGGTATTACGAGAATAGTAGAAACTGACTTCTTTCCCTTTACAGATTTCTTCATATGTAGATGAGGACAGATGAAGAAAAACACGTTTATTTTTCCGGCCAACAAAGCTAAGCTTGCTCTTTTTCTTTTGCTGTTTCTGCAAATCAATAACTCCATAATTCTTACTCACACCATCCACTATAGAGGCATCAGGACCATTATCTTCATCTGCACCATTACGAGGGTCAAAAACTTCCATGTGAAGTTCTTGAGAGGGAGAGCATTCCAAGGTAGTCGAAGAAGCTCCCAAGTTCTTAGAAGCTCTACCCGATGGCTTATCAAAGGGCTTAGTGTCGTGGTCCACACCTCGACAGCTCGGTAGCAGCGTCACAGACACTCAGTGCTCGGTCACGAGTGTCGTGGAGAGGGACCAGCGACTAGTTAGCTAGGTTGTGACTAGGCGTTATGTCCGGTCACAGGTGTCGGGCTCTGGAATGCCCGGACAAAGTGTGGAATTTGTCGGACAAGGATGAGTGCAGGACTTCCTTGGGGGATGAGAAGGTCCACAGTGGAGTCGGTTGATGAGGAACAAGGTTTGAGTTCCATCGGAGATTGAGTATGAAAGTTATGCAGCTTTGATGTTCACTCCTGTCACTTGGGCTGAACCATATAAGACTCTTTAAGGGGGTAGTAGGTGTTTGAACTCTCCACCTCCCCTGGGTGCATGGATGGTTGGCAAACATCATGACACTTAAGTGAGCTTCCCTGGAAGGGGGAAGGCTTAATGGCATGTCAAAGGACAGCGTTAAGTCTCTTCGGGATAGAACATCCCGCGGACATTATCAAGTAACCAGCGGGCTCGATAGTGTGCATCATGCGCCGAAAGGAGGGTCGCTATTTTGAGACGGTTGCGGGACGCTTTATCCGTGAACCTTATCAATAGGATAAGATCCTCCATGAGGGCTTTCGGGAAGCCCGGTCAACGAGGGGCCGTGTTGCATTAGCGGTGCTCTCGGGTCCCGACATCGGTACCACGGGATGGGCGACCTCGTGGGAACTTGTGGGACTTAAGGGGATACTTCCTAGTATTCCTATGAAGGGAAGGATGTCCCGGGAAGGTTGCCTGCACGGTTAATGGGACACTACTCGATGAGCCATCGATGGACGAGTCGGGGACAGTGATCCATGAACGCGATGTGCGCATTCATAGGTCGGCCTCCTATGAACTCAACGGGAGCGAACATGACTCCCGGTTGCTTAAAGGATCGGGAACTACTCGGAAGGAGCTTGAGTGCTCGGGACGAGAATAGTTGCCCGGACAATCGAGACGCACGCTTTGGACTTGATACGTCCGAGAGTACTTTGGGACTTGACAACTCCCAGGCCACGTTGAGGCGAACAACGATCATGACCGATGAACGGAAGGAGCACTCGATAGGAAGCGTCGAAGCCGGATGACGTTCGAGGACGGAAGGAGCATTCGATAGGAAGCCTCGAAGCCGGATGGCGTTCGAGGGCCATGTCCCAAAGGAGCTTGTCAGTGAGATCGGTGTCGGACGATAGTGAACAACATTGTCCGCCCAAGGAAGTGATTGTGTCGAGTCATTGGTTGAAGTCAGAAACAGGATCTTCAGTCGAGCTAGAGTCAGGACAAGAGTGTCGGCCCTAGTACGCGACGAGGTTCTGGAGTATGGGTCAACCATGACGCGGGATATCCGAGATGACCGGTTGGACGATTGTTGGGCTAAATAGCCGAAACCAGGAAGCGACTAGTATCTCGAGTTGCATTAGCGGTGCTCTCGGGTCCCGGGACATCGGTACCACGGGATGGGCGACCTCGTGGGAACTTGTGGGACTTAAGGGGATACTTCCTACTATTCCTATGAAGGGAAGGATGTCCCAGGAAGGTTGCCTGCTCGGTGAATGGGACACTACTCGATGAGGCATCGATGGACGAGTCGGGGACAGTGATCCATGAACGCAATGTGCACATTCATAGGTTGGCCTCCTATGAACTCAACGGGAGCGGTCATGACTCCCGGTTGGTTAAAGGATCGGGAACTACTCGGAAGGAGCTTGAGTGCTCGGGACGAGGATAGTTGCCCGGACAATCGAGACGCGCGCTTCGGACTTGACTCGTCCGATAGTACTTTGGGACTTGACAACTCTCAGGCCACGTTGAGGCGAACAACGATCATGACCGATGAACGGAAGGAGCACTCCATAGGAAGCCTCGAACCCGGATGGCATTCGAGGATGGAAGGAGCATTCGATAGGAAGCCTCGAAGCCGGATGGCGTTCGAGGGCCATGTCCCAAAGGAGCTTATCACAGAGATCTGTGTCGGACGATAGTGAACAACGTTGTCCGCCCAAGGATGCGATGGTGTCGAGTCATTGGTTGAAGTCAGAAACAGGATCTTCGGTCGAGCTAGAGTCAGGACAAGAGTGTCGGCCCTAGTACGCGACGAGGGTCTGGAGTATGGGTCAACCATGACTCGAGAAAGGAACAAGGAATCGACTAGTATCTCGAGAAAGGAACAACAGTGAAGCGAGCAAGCCTCGATAGGATGATTCGAGTTGCGAAGAGTTCAATGTGAGTCGGAATGGACAGAACCTCACGTGAAGGTTGGTCAAGACTCGGTGGAGTCTTGACGCCGTACGGTCATTCTGCAGCGAAAAAGTTTGGACCGTAACACTCAGCACATGTAAAAGCTCTCTTACTTCCCCTAGGTTCGTCCAAGGAGCCAACGTTCTCAAAAACTCTTTTTCCATTGGTAGTTAATTTTAGTAGGTTCATGACATTATCTAACTCCTGAATAACATCCCGGTTCTTTGGTTCAAAACCCACAGCCACAGTAAAATCATAACAAACCGCTCCATAATTATTCATCTTTATAGAAGCAAGAGCCCTTCTATAAAGGGCTTTCACATTTGTTGGATCAAAATCCAAGACAAAGGAGCACAATTGCCTAGCTTGTACAAAAACGTGAAATTTAAGTGCACACATAGCTAGATTCAGATTAAAAGAAATAGCCAACTCGCAGAAAATTGAAGCTTCATTTGAATCCATAGGCATACAAAATCAAAGTAGTTTAATAGCTTTTCCATATGTGTTAGCAGCGTCATCAACTCGGCCCTGTTTATACAGAATGTTCCCATTCTCTTTCAGGTTCTTGGCAACGAGGAGGGCCTCCTGGAGGCCTTCCAAGGTCATGAGGAAATATTCAATTTCCTCGTCATTATCATCATCAAGATGATAATAAATTAACGCCATACGGACCGAGTCACAATCCATAGAAAGAAAATGGGGAAACAATCCGATGAAACTGAAAAGACAACCATCCCACCAAACCGTCCGAGCAGAAAGAAACGCAATAAGGAGAAGCCAAATTCCAAAAACACAAGGAGCTACAACACTGGTAAACTACTAAACAAAAGCAAACTAGAGATTAAGTAGGCTAAATAAGGGTAGTAAGAGTTGTAATCAAGACCCACCAACTAGAATCACAACAAACCAAACACCAATTATTGATCGGAGGCTACTCAGTAGAACTCCACACTTTGAAGAGGTAGAAAACAGAGATGGGATGTCTTGCATGTGTCACAAAATGTTTTAGACAAGAAAATCAGACCTGGACAAAGTGAAATTAATTAAGGCCCGCTGGCAGCAGATGGTGGTTTCCGATCGAATATCGGCTGCCGGCGGTGAATCGACGACAGTCGGGTGGGGTTAGAGAGAGAGTGAGAGGGGGAGAGATAAATATTACATAGTGAAATATTACAATAACATTTGGTAATTAATTTTGTTTTATAGTGGTAAAATTTTGCTGGTTACACCAATGTTGAACCGGAAACATATGAATTTAGGAAATGTGCAATACAAGTATAGTTTTTATTTTATTTTTTCTTGGTAGTATATTATGGTCTATGGAAGATATTAAAAAGAAACCAATGTTCAAATACTCATTTACAAATTCACAAAACAAAAGTTGAGAGAGAAAATCAGGACAGAGAAAGAGGAGAAAGAAAACCCAAAGAACCCCAAGCCCCCCGATTTGCTCGTTCAGATTGCTAATTATATCAAAATTATTGTCCATCTGTAAGGAACCGGGATTTCTACGGCAACGGAGTGCGTACTTATAGAAAATTTGTAAGCCGGAGGCTTTAGATAAGTTGAAGGGACTATTGAGTTAGAAAAGCTTTTGTAAAGACTTGAATTGAATAAAAACCACGAAAGAGGTCACAAATCTGCTATCGGCGTTTTATCAAAGGGACAATCCGAAGGGACAACCCAATAGCGCGATAAGTGAACTGATCATGTTTTTAGAAAGACTCCCGCTCATATAGAACATATGAGTACCCAAGAATAAAGGGTTCGGGGGCGAAGGTACGAAGTGGGAAGGTGTTAGGCACCCAACTCGCCCGTATTATAACGGCCTCTACTAAATCAAGTTTGCTTAATAATTTAAAGACATAATTTCCATGCAAAACCGGATTAACAACCTGGACTTAGACTATTAAATGGTTCACCACAAGCATCACAACATTTATTTTTAACCCTTATTTAGACATGCATTCGATTGACAAGTTGGGTAGCACAAAAATTATACAGACAATATTTAGGAAGCAATAATAACGTTATTCTAGCATGATATCTACATTATAACTACTGGAAAATAAACAATTAGGCAATTAATTTTATTTGAGCCCTCAGGACTTTGTACCTGAACTGTAGGCTATATTTTACAAGAATAGTAAAAATAGATCTCAAGTAAAGAAAGAGAGGGAAGCTCGGTATCAATACTTCCGAGAATAGAATAGAATTGTTTATGGAAGCAAGAGGGAGAAGCTCAAAGTCAATACTACTGAGAATAGAGGGTGTCAACTGTAGACTTTGTGTTTTGAACTGAGGGTGGAGGGTCGTATTTATATGCGTGGGAAGTAGGGTTGGACGGCTGAAATTTAGCTGAAAAACGAGATGGGCTTGAAAAATGAGCCCGGCCAGAAGCAAGGTCAGCGCCGCTAGCGGCCCTGGAACTTTCCCCAGGGCCGCTGACGGTTGTCAGCTGCCAGCTGGATGTCGTCATTCGTCATAATGACGACATCCAGCCCATTTTTACTTTTGCGGAGGAATTTAAATATTTCAAAAAATGCAAAAAGACCGTTTTACCCCTGGACGATAAAAGATGGTTTTACCCCTAAATCGCAACTTGACGACCGGGAGTCGAAAAGAGACATGAGACGTATCGTTGGAAAGCTCTTGAACGGGGCTTTTGAATGAAATGGAATGAAGGAGTGTTTGGAGGAAAAACCTGAGACCTTATCTTAATTATTAAAGCAAAAATAGCAGTTCAAGTTTATAAATTACTCCTTTCTTCATCGGGCTTTTGCGGAGAAATTTGAAGGCGCTTTTTTGGCGTCTACAGAAGCCCCCACTTTGATCGAGCTTGAGTAAAAGCGAAGATCAAAGTATTTCGAATGCGACATGCAGGATGCTGATGTGCACACTGTGTGTGAGAGTGTACAGTATGTATGCATATGAAGACAAACCTGAGTTGGGACATGCTCGTGATGTGCTAAGATTTCATCCCTATGAACACAAGAGAAAACAAAGGTTATGGTAGCAGGATAGAACACCGCTCGTAGATGATCTAAAGGTTTACTGGGGACCTGTATTCAGAGTAAATGAAAAAGTTAATAATACTTTGAGAATGATCAACGTGGAGTGCTTCGACAAACAGTGACTAAACACCGCTCGGCGGGTGTCGAGATTCTATCCCTGTACGAGAAACGAAAAAGTCAATGAGACAGCGCGATTAAAAATAATCGGCTGTAAAATGGTTAGGACATATGAATAGTTTAAATGCAATAGCTTAAGAAATCATTGACTGAAACATATAAATTATAATGGACAATATAACAGCAACAGTTTAAGCAATCATTGTCTGACACAAAATAAGTAACCTCGGAGAAGGACAGTTTAACCGCAATAACTTAAGCGATCATTGACTGACCCCAAAAATTTGTAACGTCGTAGAGGGACAGTTTAACCGCAATAGCTTAAGCGACCATTGACTAACCCGAATTCATAGTTTCGTAGGAAGACAGTTTAACCGCAATAGCTTAAGCGATCAGTGACTGACCCAAAATTTGTAATGTTGAGCTGTTTAGTAAGTGCCGATAGAATATCCGGGCTTAAAAAAATAATTTTGGCACTCTGGGCGGTAAGAGTTGTCGCAGTGTAGATCCGAGTTTCAGTATCTAGGACCTGCAAAAATAAACGGGTTAGTTTTACCTGAAAATAGTTGGTACCGTAAAATAGGCCAACTGTCGAATTTGAACTTGTGGGCCAGAGCGCTTCGCTTTTTTTTTCTCCTTTGCCTATGCCTTTGAATGTGGAAATCACCCTTTTTGTTTGCTTGTATGGCAGCTATGGTTCTTTGAGTACTTTCCAGCTTTTGGTCCTCACCGTCCTGTTTTGAGGATGTTCCCATTAGGTTCACGGTGGATTCGTAGCGACAACCATTCGTTTACCTCTCTGGAGCATTTTCGGGCCACCTTCGAGAGTCACGCCGCATCTATGGTATGTTATTGTTGACTTGTGCATTTTTTTTTCCTTGGTTCATTTGGTGTGAATGAACTTTTGAACTGGTAACCTGCATGTGTCATGGTCCACTTTTGATGATGTTCCTGGGGTTCCACCCCATATTACCCTGGAGTCCTTAAGGGTGTCTTCTTTGCGGGGCTCAATCGAGACTTTAGTCACCTTGGAGTCAGTCAAGCCTGGTCTTTGAGGGGCCATTCGGCTTTGTATTTAACTTGGGGGACCGCTTGACTCGATTGGTCTATCCCTCCCTGGGTAGTCATTTGGTTCCGGAGGATCCTCCATTGACCATGTTTTACCTGCGTGGTCTGAGTGTGTGGGACTTGGGAGTTGTGATCTGTGGTATGGTGGCGACGGAGTTTCTTATGCCGGAGGTTGCTAGCTTGGACCGCACGGCTGTGTATCTGGCTTACTACTTGGACCGTTTGATGCCGGACCTTACTTCTGAGGTAAGAAACTTATCTGCATTTCTTTAACTGTATGTGTGATATACTGACTTCTTGTATCTTGCAGGCGGATCGTCTAGGTCCTAGGAGGTCTCATTCTAGAGCTCCTCGAGGTCAGCCCCCAAGCGTGACCTTGCCGACCAACGATGTGAGGTACATTGGAGAGAGTGGGGGATGCATAGTAGAGGAGTTCCCTCTTCACATGGCTGACGGAAAGGCGGTGGAGGGCTTGCCCTTGCCTGACGGTTGCACGGGGGTAAGCCTTTTTTTTTTCTTCTGGTGTTTGTGTTTGCTTTTTAATGCTGACTCTATTTTGTGGCTCTCTCTTCTTTTTTGTAGTTGAATTGGGAGCAGACCTCGCAGATCTTCAAGCTCATTCACCTGCTGAAGAAAGGCTATGGTCGGGTGATGGGCAAGGGGAAGAGTTCTCGGTCCAAGACTGTTGATGTAAGTAGACTTTTATCTTTTGTTTAGCTAAGTGAGGTGCTTAACGTCTTCGTCTTCGGTGGGACCTCGACACTCTTCTGCTGCGAGGGATTCTTCGGCGAGTAGACCGTCTGTTGCTGGTTCACCCCCCGTAGTTGGGACCAGGCCTTCTGTTGATGAGGCGCCCGGGCCTTGAGTACCGTATGTTCCTGAGATGTTCTCTCCCGCGGATTTCCAGCCTTCTCTTGGTAGCAGGCCTGTTGTTACGCCTTCGACTGGAGGTTGGGCGAACGCCTCTGGATGGGATGTGTCATATGCTGGTCCTTCGCATCATGATGTGGCTATGAATTTCGCCAGTCAGGCCACAGAGAACTTCTTTGCCGCGGGGTTTTCGGCAGGTACCCCTATGCGCGCACCGGCAAATGATGGGTGGGACATGAGGCCTGACAACAGCAGGCCCATTTATAGCTCTTCTCTTCATTATTTGACTGGGAACTGTGGTCAGGGGCCGTCCATTGATGATGAGGCTGACATCAACGATTCTGGTTGAGTAGTGTTGGATCTCTTTGTAGACATTGACCTTGGGATTTTGAACTCCTGTTCTTATGCATTTTTTTTATGATATGTATGATATGATATGATGACTCGATTATGCCCGTCTGATCTCTAAGTATGCAATGTGTTATGCAGTAGGAAAAAGTCATAATTTAGGGAATAAAATAAAGAAAAAGGTAAAAATTGCAAGAAAAAACAAAAGTTACACATATTATACCCCCTAAAAAACAGAAAAAAAGAAAAAAAAAGAAAAAAAAAATTGAAAAAGATAAATCTAAGAGAATCTCGGGCTTTGTAATTCAGTGCGGTTATCAAAACTGGACTCTCGGGCCGACAGGATCAATGGGGCAAGCTGGAGCGAGGGAATATTCGGACCGGGCCAGGGTCAGGGCCGCTAGCGGCGCTGACCAGAGCTGCTGACGGCTCTGGTTTGGGCTTTTTTGTGGATATCTGACTTCTTTGGCTCGCGTTTTTGCCTATAAATATGATTTACGGGATACTTGATGTTGTATCAATTTTTAGACCTTAGCTCTCTCAAATTTTTCCAAACTCCTACCATGCTGAAATCCTTTGAAAATCTGTTCGATGCCTGGTGCAAAAATCTGACCGTAGAAGATAAACTTGAATTAGCCCTGTTTCACGTTTCTACCTTGCTGACTTTAAGACCAACCAAAATATTGTGGCCCCTTCTTCGATCAGTTCTGAATTATTGGGATCCTGACCTACATGTTTTCCGTTTCGGTAACTCTGAATTATGCCCTTTAGTTGAGGAATTTATTGCGATCACTAATATGCCTGATGTTCTTTCCCCAGCTGTGCCTTACTTGACAGATGGTCTTAGGGATCATCAGTATAGGAAATCCTTGGGTTTGTCATCTGCAGAAGCCCAAAACATGGTTCTTGGTGTCGATGTGGACCTGGTTCAAATTTGCGAAAAGTTCGCTATTTCTTTTGAAAATGATGCAATATTCATGCATTGTCGCCGACAGGCTTTTGTACTTTGCCTGTTAAACCGCCTACTGTTTGCTAATGCAGAATCTCCTAACTTGGGTAGAGCCTCGTTGCTGCGAGTGGTTAATCAAATGGTTGAAGGACATTCTCCCTTGCATCTGGTTGTAGGGGAAACCATTACTGGGCTTGACAGGATAAAAATCTCTCCTCACGAAGTTTTTTCTGGCAGCCCCCTGCTGCTTCAAATTTGGTTATGTGAGCATCTGAGGTTAATAGAGTCGCCAGATAATATGATAGCTCGTGTTCCCCGGGCTTGGTCAAAGAAAAACCTATACCGCTGCTAGATTCTTGGTTAGGAAAAGGCTATATTCTGAAAAGTCCCTTGCTGAATGAGATGCCTTTTTCCATGCGGGACCTGTTATCCATTGGCATGTGTCTTGGTGGAACTTGACTTCCTTAGTGGCCTGTGATAATTTGATGCCTCATACTACCATATTGGGTCTTTACAAGACTACTTTCTTCTTCCCCTCTAGGTTTATGAGGCAATACGGATTGAAGCAGGTTATATCTCGTCAGGAGACTACGAGACCAAATATCGTAGCTTTGACCACTGAGTTTGCTGCGGAGTTGGGAAAGTATTGGCGTAGCCGGGACCGATAGACTGCACCTCGGGTGATTGCCTCAACCCAAGTTTCTGAGACCTACCTGAACTGGCGTTTTTGCAGTGATGGAGAAGTGAGATGAGCCCTTCGTCATGAGGAGTGGGACCAACTAAAGCCTAGATATGACTCAAAAACAAGAAGGAAGAAAAGAAAGAAAGGGCCTCAAATGGGAGGCTATCATGTATTGAAAAGAGGCAAGCCCCCAGCTCAAGGAAGCGATCACAGGTCGTCCTTAAGCCAGAGTCCTTCAAAGAAGAACTCTTCAACGAAGTCTTCTAAAGAGAAGAAGGATTAAAGTAGTTTTCTAGGAAAGCAAGTCTAGTTTTGAAAAATAATAATAAGTATTTGTTTAGCTTAAACCCTCATAGTTGCATTATTATTTTTTTTTAACCTCAGGAAGTATTAAATTCTTGCAATGTAAGCTTATTCGTTCAGTTTGAATAAAAATTATCCCTTTTGAATGAGTTGAATGGAATTGATCTTGATTTTGAGCTGGGCCCCTTAAAAGGGTTACCTACGTATCCAGTGTGGAATCAGGCTAGCGTAGTTCGTTCAAGTTGTGTACGTCTTCTTTTTTTTTTTTTTTCGGATTGTTTTTTTTAGACGTAGCACTTCTTTAGTTGGTCCATGTTGGTGAGCTGACTGAACTCGATGCCATCAATATCCATGAGCCTGACTGCGCCTCCTGATAGAATGTCTTTGATGATGAACGGGTCGGACCAATTTGGTCGAAATTTTCCCCTGGGGTCGGTAACTAGGGCACTCAATTCTTTCCAAACTAAGTCCCATTCCTTTAAATTTCGAGGTCGAACATTTTTGTTGAATGCTCTTGCCATGCGTTGTTGGTACATGTGGGAATGGTCTAGGGCCCGTAGGCGTCTTTCATCCGTGAACATGAGCTCTTCGTAGCGGGCTTGTAACCATTGGGTTTCAGGAATTTCACCCTCTAAGGCAATGCGCAAGGAGGGCAATTGGACTTCTATTGGTAGAACTGCTCCAATCCATAGACTAGGGAATAAGGTGTTGCTCCTGTAGAGGATCTTATGGATGTCCTATACCCCCAAAGGGCAAATGGAAGTTTTACGGACCAATCTTTGTAGTTTTCTATCATCTTTTCAATGATAGTCTTGAGGTTTTTGTTGGCGGCCTCTACTGCGCCATTGGTTTGGGGACGGTAAGGGGATGATTTGTGGTACGGTGCTGGATTTTGTAGCTTTTGAGGAGGGTGGTTGTTTCGGCTTTGAAGTGGGATCCATGGTCACTGATGATTTCATGCGGAACGCCGTATCGGCAAATGATGTTGTTCCTTATGAATTTGGACACTTGTTTGGAGGTAAGGATGGCATAGGACTGGGTTTCGACCCATTTGGTAAAATAATCTATGGCTACTAGAATGTATTCATGTCCTCCTGAGTCCTTTGGGGTGATCTTACCAATGATATCTATTCCCCATTCGGAAAAAGGCCAAGGGGATGTGAAGTTGTGGAGCATCGAGGGTGGCATATGCTGCAGGTTGGCATATATCTGACACTTCTTGCACTTCTTGACATAGTCGTAGCAATCCCTTTCCATAGTAGTTCAGTAGTACCCCAGTCGTAAGACCTTTCGAGAGAGCATTCGACCACTTATGTGTGGTCCGCACACCCTATTATGTACCTCGTCCATAATCTCTGCGGCTTCTTCGGAGTTCACACATCTGAGGTTGACGCCATTGTGGGATTTTTTGTACAGAACCCCCTTGTATTCTATGTATTGCGCCGCTAAGAGACGGATAGCCCGTTGAGCTCTTAGTGGTGCGTCTTGAGGGTATATTCCTTTGATGATGTAGTTGAAGACGCATTGGTACCAAGGATCCTCTTCGATCGGAGCCAAAGTCATCTCTGTGTCGAGGTTGCTGCAAAAGCCTGGCTCGCCTCTTCTTGTGGCGCGACATTGTTGAGAGAGTTCAACCACCCGAACTCCTGTAAAAGTGAAAATCTGCATTCTTGCTTTGCGAAGTTTACTTACATTGCTTAAATTGATTAGTTGATGATTTGTGCAACTTTGTGTTCATTGGATTTATCAATAGCAAAACAAAGAAAGAAATGAGCAAGAGGATCTTTTATTAATTTGCAAAAAAAAGATAAGCACACATGACTTTAGAGAAGAGGGTCTCTAATACCCGTCAAAAGGAAACTAGACTTAGAAAGAAAGTAAAAAGGGGAACATCCCCTATTCAAGACTCAACCTAAAGATTTAGCTAGGACCCTAACTCGACAAAACTTGGGGACTCAGACTCGATTCCTCTAGCTCTTGCGGGTAACCAATTAATTCTAGGCTTCATTGTCCATATTGCCATCTCTTAATGGTGCCGGAACCTCTCCTCTGTCAATGACACCTTTGACGTCGTCTTTTAGGCGTAGGCAGTCATCTGTATGGTGCCCGAATACTCGATGATACTTGCAATAAGGTTGGTTTTCTCCCGGTTCTGACTTAGCCTCTTCCAAAGGGATGTACGGCTGGATGTCACCTCTCCATACTAGAGCGTTCATAACCGCTTCCATTGGCGCAAAGAGAGGGGTGTACTTTTCTTGACTATGACGACACCAGCTGATTGTCCAAGTGTACGTAAGACTAGCCCTTTAAAACGCCTGCACTGGTTGATGTGATGTCCCTCAGCTGCGCAGTAGGTACAACTTAGGAATGGATTTCAGTCTCTCGGAATGAGCTTTGATGTGGGGGTCCTCGGACGGACATACCCATACTTGGACATTTTGTGATAAAGGAGGCCTTGGCGCCACCAAGTTTCTTCTTTGGTCAAGATGACTGCGTTCTTGCGATTGGAGGTGCGTTCTTCTAGAATGTCAACCTTCTCTCTTATCTCTTGTATCTCCTTGATTATACGAGCCAGAAATTCCTGAAACTAGACTTTCTTGTATTTGATTTTTGTCATTCACTGTTTTCTCGCATCTTATGTCTGGTCCTTCTTCATAGGATTTTTGGGAAATCAAGGTGACCTCCTCATCATAAATGAGGTGAGAGTAATCTTTGGGCTCCTCAATTGTAATATGGTTGATAGCACCTAAGAGGTTGCCAAAACTTCCGTTTACTTCAACTTTAGGCAATGGTAGAGTGTCATTGTCTATCTTGTCCTGGATGATGTGTTTAAGGGCCCAACAGTCGTTTGTGTCATGCCCTTTCCCTTGGTGATACTTGCAGTAATCGCCTTCTTTCAAATTACGATCCTTGGTACTTGATTCTGGAGTGGGACATATGGGTCAGAGTATGTCTTTGTCCACTAATCTCTCGAAAGCTGTGCTGAGAGTTATTCCCAAGGATTGAAATCCCTGTCCGGCTTACTCCGGGGTATGTAGTATTCTCTTGAGGAGACATTGGAGGAAGAAATATGTTTCGCTCTTACGTTTCTTTTCTGGCTCTTGGGGAATATGATCAGGCTTTCCTGAAGTCATGGATTTCCGATTTTCAGACGAAGGGACAAACATTAGTGTGTCCCACAACTGTCTTGACTTAATGTTGGTGATGTCGTCTTCCAACCTATCCATTCCGTCAGTCATCTCGACCAGATACTCCTGAACTGTTCTGAACATGATGCGATCAAGGTGGTTTGAATCAAGGTATGGTAGAAAGATGAATCGAACCCCAGCCAAATCTTTCTTCTTCGGATCCTATCCTGAATAGGAAGCACGGAGCACTTAGTAACAAGAAAAACCATGAGACTCTCAACTAATGAAAAGTTGACCCACATATAGAAAGCACATTGTCCTAAAAGAGAAAAGTTCTTAAGCCTAAATGCCCAATTATTTCCCTAATATTAAAGAAAATAAAGTCAATGAACGAAAATAACAGAAAATAAATAGAAAAAGATGGACTATCCTAGAAAATGAAAAATGGGATAAAAATAAAATAAAATTTCGGTCCTTTTTTTTATTTTATTTTTTTAGTTTTTTGTTTTGATTTTCGGTGGTGTTTTTTTTATTTGGCCGATTTTTGTTTTGTTTTTGATTTTCTCTTTTTTTTGACCGAATCTGAATTACATCAAAGCAAAAAAGAAAAATAAAGAAATAGGAAAAGGGAGGGGGGAATTCAAAGACTGACTCTTTTTTTTTTTTTACTAAAAAAAAAGATCCTAGAAAATTGTTCATGACTTTTTAGAATATATCATTGGGAAAATGATGAGTGTTCATTGAATTTGAATTCTCGCACCATCTTCGGGCATTAGGAACTAGCTAAAACAAAAGACTCCTAACACGTAGGTACATATTGGCACATAATCACGATATTCATGCATTTAGGCAAGCATTATAACAACGCAGTTTACAGGCAAACATGTGATTAGCCGGGCATTACAACAACACATGCACAACAAGCAAGCGAATGCACGAATGTGGGTTAGAGGCTTTTGGCTTCTGTGAGGTTAGCACGACAAATTACAATTTTTGTTCGGCGGATGGTCGACACATCAATTGTAATTCGTTTCATCAACAAGGATTGATGAGTCATGGGTGAGGAAGCCTCGATTTGCACGATAGGACAACTGCACATTCCTTTAGATATACGGGTTGTCTACGCGACACAAACTTCCTCGAGGGTCGATAAGGGTCAAAAGGTTGTGCCACAGCACATGCAAATGATGCAAATGATGCAAAATAAATATGGAACATGTTATTAAACAATTAAGCAAACTTGACTTTCGAGTCTCACCCTCTTAAATAATTCCCCAGTGAAGTCGCCACTGTAAGGACCCGGGATTTCTACGGCCACGGAGTGCGTCCTTGTAGAAAATTTGTAAGCTGGGGGCTTTAGATAAGTTGAAGGGACCATCGAGTTAGAAAAGCTTTTGTAAAGACTTGAATTGAATAAAAACCACGAAAGAGGTCACAAATCTACTATCGGCGTTTTATCGAAGGGACAATCCGAAGGGACAGCCCAATAGCACGATAAGTGAACTGATCATATTTTTTAGAAAGACTCCCGCTCATATAGAACATATGAGTACCCAAGAATAAAGGGTTCGGGGCGAAGGTACGAGGTGGGAAGATGTTAGGCACCCAACTCGCCCGTATTATGACGGTCTCTACTAACTAAAGTTTGCTTAATAATTTAAAGACATAATTCCCATGCAAAATCGGATTAACAACCTAGACTTAGACTATTAATTGGTTCAACACAAACATCACAACATTTATTTTTAACCCTTATTTAGACATGCATTCGATTGGCAAATTGGGCAGCACAACAATTATACAGACAATTTTTAGGAAGCAATAAAAAAAAATTATTCTAGCATGATATCTACATTATAACTACTGGAAAATAAACAATTAGGCAATTAATTTAATTTGAGCCCTCAGGAATTTGTACCTGAACTGTAGGCTATATTTTACAAGAATAGTAAAAATAGATCTCAAGTAAAGAAAGAGGGGGAAGCTCGGTGTCAATACTCCCGAGAATAGAATAGAATTGTTTATGGAAGCAAGAGGGAGAAGCTCAGAGTCAATACTACTAAGAATAGAGGGTGTCAACTGTAGACGGCCAATTAACCAGATTGGTATATAAAATGAGACCCCCTCGACACATTGGTATATTTTACTGCTCAGGCGACATATTGGTATATTAAAAATATGCCGGGGACAAATACATCCAAAAATACCTTGCCAGAGAGATTATTTTAATTAAATATTATTTTTCTATTTTTATTGTGTATTTCTACCATTTTCAACCTAAAAATTACAATTTTAATATTTTTCCCCTCTTTTCCTTTTTTCCCCTATTTCCTTTTCCATCTATTCTTCCCCATTTTCTTCACCATCATTGTCATCTTCTCATCACCCAATTCTACATGAAATCAGGAGAGACAAAGAGAATGAATGAATGATGATGATTTTGAAGAGCTTATTATGACAGTGTGACGCCATAGATCTGGGTATTTGGTTGTTGAGCTGGTATTCTTGTCTGGGTAATTTTTTTTGTGTGTGAAATTGTAGCTAAGAAATTACTAAGTGGAGCTTTTGATAAAAACCAAGATGAAATTCCAAGTGGTAAGCTTCCAATAACTCAAAAGGAAGCCAAAGACCATAAGCAACAGCGTGAAAGACTTAAGAAAATGGTTAGACCATTTAATAGTCGTCCAGAATTTTGTAGGCATTTACCATTCATCAGTTCTTTGTTTAGTCTATTGATGATTACATCAAGTGATGATGTCTGATTTATTTTGATGATGAGGGCATCAATTTAAGTATATCTTCCTCTGGTCTATACTTGATTTTGTCCGGTATGAAATAGCCTAGCTTGGTAAGTTTTTGGTGGAGAAAATTTAATGGAGAAATTTTGGGAATCATTTAACATCAAGGTTGAGAAGATGGAAGATGAGGCCCGGGAAAATGACGATGATGGTGAGGAATAAAGAAAAAAGGGAAAAAGGGGAAATAAAAAAAAAGAGGGGAAAAAACTAAAAATTATAATTTTTAGGCTGAAAAGTGTAGGAATACACAATAAATATAAAAATATAATATTTAAGTTAAATAATCTCTCGGCCGCATTTTCAAGTGAGTCTTTTAAAGAAGGGGTCTTTGCCATTTGAGTCTTTTATTTAGCTCCGGCGACAATTGAGGCCCTGTTCTTTTCGTCGTTTCTATGCTGCATTCCGTTCCGCACCGCACCGCACCGCAATTTCCGTTCCGTTCCACACCGCACCGCAATTTCCGTTCCGTTCCACACCGCACCGCAATTTTCGTTCCGTTCCACACTGCACCGTAATTTCCGTTCCGTTCCGCACCACACTAGTTATATTTATTATTCCATTCCGTCCTGCGCTGCAATTTTCGTTCCGTTCCGCACCGCACTGCAATTTTCATTCCGTTCCGCACCTCTCTGCAATTTCCGTTTCGTTCCTCACCGTCCCGCACCATTTCGTTGAAAAAAACAGGGTCTGAGTCTTTAATGAATCTAACTCGGGCACTTAAGTCCACAACTCGCTCCCCGAAGAAAAAAGGTTCGGCCATTTTAATTTTTTGGCATTTATTACGTTTTGGCTGTTCTTTTTTTGTGTTTATTGTATTTCTTATGTTATTTCTTAAATATCGGCCCCTCTTTTAATCATTTTGGTGGCAAAAATTGTTGAGTTGCCCCCCTCTCTCTCTTCTTTTCTCTCTCTATTGCTGCCATTAATGAAAGCTTAATTCTCTGAATGTATCGAAATAACCCATACCTTGTGGTGATATTCTGTATTGCTTGTCAATAAATGAGCAAGGCCAAGACTCTAGATGCTAGTTGCCTATTTCTCATATTGAATTGGATCGAAAAATTATGTATGTAATATTGTATTTTTGGGTGTATTAGTCCCCGATGTATATTTAATATACCAATATGTCGCCTGAGCAGTAAAATATACCAATGTGTTGAGGGGGTCTTATTTTATATACCAATCTAGTTAATTGGCCAAACTGTAGATTGTGTGTTATGAACTGAGGGTGGAGGGTCATATTTATAGGCGTGGAAAGTAGGGTTGGACGGCTGAAATTGAGTTGAAAAACGAGATGGCTTGACAAATGAGCCGGGGCAGAAGCAGGGTCAGCTGCCAGCTGGATGTGGTCATAATGACGATATCCAGCCTATTTTTATTTCCGAAGGAATTTAAATATTCCGAAAAATGCGAAAAGACTGTTTTACCCCTGGATGGTAAAAGACGGTTTTACCCCTAAATCGCAACTTGGCGACCGGGAGTCAGAAAGAGGCATGAGAAGTGTCGTTGGAAAGCTCTTGAACGGGGCTTTTGCATGAAATGGAATGAAGGAGTGTTTGGAGGAAAAACTCATTGATGTTCTCTAAATAGTTTATGTAATGAATAAATTTGCTTTTTGGAATGTAAGGGGGGTGGGTAGAAAGGATGTTGATGAAGATATGAAATTGTTTTGTAGTGTTTATCAAGTGAACTTGGTAGCTCTTGTTGAGACCAAGGATCAGTATGAACTCTCTTCAGCTCTTGTGCATCAATTTGGCTTTTAAAGTTATGAATTTATACCTTGTGTTGGATATTCTGGAGCTATCTGGGTACTTTGGCAACATCATGTACTTGATGAAGTTATTTTAATAAAGGAAGTTAGATTTATTGCAATTTCTGTTAAAGATGTTAATGGTTCAGCTCCTTTAGTTATCATTTACTGATATGCTCCTGCTCAAGCTGCACATAAGACGTAATTCTGGTCTGACCTGTTCAGTTACTGTTGTACACTTTCCTGCCCTTTTGTATTAATGAGTGATTTCAATGAAATATGTTCTACTAATGAAAAATTAGGAAGGTATAATCCCTCATGCTAACAGGTTTGTAAGACTACAAGAATTTAAATTTAAAGCTAATGTTGTTGGCATTACCTTTATTGGAAGTAGTTTTACTTGGAGGAAGAAAAAAAAAGAAGCCTGGTCCTCATAATGTTTTGGAAAGACTTGACAGGATTTTGACAACACCTTCATGTTTATCTCTATATCCTTTAATGCATCTCTCTCTCATCATGTCTTTACTTCTTCTGATCATTGTCCTATCATTTTGCATCTCAATCAGTTAATTAACTTAGCCTCCTCCCCCTTTTAAATTTGAATATGCTTGGACAAAAAATGTTGATTATGAAAAATTTTTATGCAAAGCATGTAATTCTAGGAGCAATGGGTCACAAATGTTTCAACTAGTCCATAAAACCAAACTTTTGAAAAATCTCTCAAAGAAATAGGCTAAACTCAAGTTTGGTTATGTAACTAGACAACTTAAGGAAGTAGAAGGCCAAATAATTAGTGTACAAAGTAAACTTATTACAACACCTATGAATGCACGGCTACTGACAGCTCAGGATAATCTCATCAGGGAAAAAGAAAAGCTAGTTAATTTTAATCGTACATACTGATCCAAAAGAGCTAGGGAGAAAAACCTTGTTCTTGGTGATAGGAATTCAGCTTATTTTCAAACAAAAGCTACAATTAGGAGGAGTCCATTTCACTTAACCAGATAGTATTAGAAGTGAAATTACAAAGGAATTTAAAGTTAGGTTTTATAAGGATAACAACTATTATTTAAATGTAGACAGAGACCTACAAGACATTAGTAAAGATATTACTAATGAGGATAATATCAACTTAAGTAAAATGGTTTCAGAAGATGAAATCAAAGATGTAGTATTTTTGCCTGCTCCTAATAAATCTCCAGTGTCAGATGGGTTCCATGCCCTGTTCTATCAAACCTACTGGAACATTCTTGGATCTTCTGTCATCCGAGCAGTTGAACCTTTTTTTTTTTATTCTGGTAAAATCCTAAAAGAAATAAATCAAACCTTTATTGCTCTAATTCCAAAGATAGATAATCCCAATGCGGGTAATCACTTTAGACCTATAAGCATGTGTTCTACTCTTTACAAAATTATCTCAAAAATACTAACTTCTCGTCTTAAGAATGTAATTGGGAAGCTAATTCATCCCCTTTAAGGTGCTTTTGTAGCTGATAGATGTATTGAAGATAATATTCTATTAGCTCATGAAATCTTCCATTCTTTCCGCTCTAAGCAAGGGAAGAGTGGGTGGCTAGGTATTAAGTTAGATATGGAAAAAGTTTATGACAAATTAGACTGGAATTTCATTTTTTAGGTCTTCCAAAAGTTTGGTTTTAATGAATGCTAGAAAGGTTGGCTAAAAGAATGTGTAACATCAGTTTCTTTTTCAGTACCTATTAATAATTCTCAGGGTACTACTTTCGTACCCTCTAGGAGAATCCGACAAAGGGACCCTTTGTCTCCCTATATTTTATCCTTTGTGCTGAGGTACTAGCTCGTCGTATACAACAAGAAAGTAACATATCTAAAAAAAGTGTTGGAATAAAGATATGTCAGGGTGCAGATAAAATTCCTTCTCTCACCTTTGCAGATGATACGATGATTTTTGTCACAGCATCTAAACAAAGCTGACATATCAAAATTAAGAAAAAATACTGGACAATAATGTTTAATCTCAAGACAGAAAATTAATTTCCAAAAATCAGCTTTCGAATGCATTAAGAATATTAGCAGACAAACAATTGACGTATTCAAAGGCATTCTCCTAATGAATCATTCAGTAACTCTAGATAAGTACCTTGGATGTCCTATTATCAGTAATCGTGTAAATGATAATACTTTTGAATATGTACTGACTGGGACTACGGGTCATCTGTTAAAATGGAAAGCTAATTCTTTCTCTCATGCAGGTAGAGTTACTCTCATTCAAGCCAATTTAGCTGCAATTCCAATCTATACTATGCAAAGCTTCATCCTTCTTTCTAGTGATCTTAAGAAATTGGATAGAATTAATAGGAGATTCCTCTGGAATAAAAATCCTGATAATTCTTTGCCTAATCTTATTGGCTGGGATAAATTTGTCGGCCTAAGAAGTTGGAAGGTTTAGGATTGAGAAAAGCAGAAGCTACCAGAAAGCTATGCAAATGAAACTTATTTAGAAGATTCTACAAGAATTAGAAAGCAAATGGGTCAGATTAATAAACTAAAAATACCTCAAAGGAAATAATATATTAGACTTTGCTAAAGGAAAGAAATCGGGCTCTTGGCAATGGTCCAATATGCTTAAACTGAGAGATTTCGTTAAACAGGGTCTCAGATGGCAAGTAGGGAATGCTCAAAAGTATAATTTTTTGGACGGATAGCTGGGTTTCTCCCATTCCTCTGGCATATATTTTCTTTGATAACTTGCCAGATGACCCACCTTTTGATGTATCTATCCCTGTATCGATTTTTATTAACTCTCATGGAGAAAGGGATACCTCCCTTCTAGCTAGGATTGTGTCTTAGGAAACCATTGAGACTATTTTGGGAATTCCTATCCCTTACAATGAAGTTCCTGATAAGTTTTATTGGGGACTTTCAGCAGATAGCAACTTCTCGTGCAAATCTGCCTCTTTGATAGCAAAGGGTATGAATGATAAAGTCAATACAAAATGTGAATTTAGCTGGATTTGGGAACTGAATGTTCCACCAAAAGTAAAAAAGTTTTTATGGAAATTGTGTCTAGATGGGCTACCCACCAAAAAACAGCTGGAACAGAGTCATGTTTATGTACCACAGGAATGTATTTTCTACAATCACCACTGTGAAGATAAACTACATCTCTTTTTCGAATGCCCTTATATGATCCAGACAATTAAAGAAGTTGAAATCTTGTGTAATGTCAATCTATCTGTTTACAATTGTACTTCTGAATCTTTTATTGAACGACTAAATCTGCTTAAAGTTGCCCTACTAGAGTCTAACTTGAATTTATTAATTAATTATGACCTGGTGGATGTTTTGGTTTTCTAGAAACAATGTTTTTTTTAATGAACTCCGAATATCCTCTTTTTAGATAGCGATCTCAAGTAATATAAGCTTCCATGAATGACAGACTCTTTCTATTAAAGAACATGATTTTGTAACTAAAGGTATCTTCCCTGAAAAACATGCCTTAAGACAACCAAATAATAGGTGTGAAGTGGTTAGCTCCATGACAACAATATGTTAAGTTAAATTTTGAAGGATCCAAGATACAAAATCACCAAGCTGCGACGGGGTTTGTTATCCGCATTTAAAAAGGTGAGGTTCTATCAATAGGAGCAAAATCTACTGGGACTAGCTCTATACTAATGGCGGAAGCAATAGGCTTACGAGAAGGAGTACGTATAGCCGATATCAAGGGCACAAGAACATAACGATAGAATGAGATAATGTGTCAGTAATTAAAACTATAAGAGGGGAATGACATATCCCCTGGGAAATAGAAAATGTTACTATATATAGATACTAAAAAGACTTTCACTTTTTTACAGGGCGGAGGTACTACACATTTTTAGAGAAGCAAATACGATGGCTGACTTCATAACGCACCATGGCCACTTCTGTTTACAGCTGAGCTCTTGGTCTACTTTTTTTGACCAGCCCCTAACCAAATTATTGGTCAGACACTCTTTAGACTAACCTTAAAGTTGCCTATTGTCTTGCCTTTTAAAAAAAAAAAGTAGGAGTTAAAACTCATACATCATAAATCTAACACACCTACTATGAACACCATGCAATGATGCAACTACCACAAACACCTAAGAAAAAAAAAAGAAAAAAGAAAAAAAGAAAACTGATGCAAACATAACTATAAGACAAACCTTAAAACCCAAATGACGGACTTACACTTGCAAAACCCACTAAAATTAACCACTTGAAATCACCGTTAGAAGAAGGAACCAAGTTAGACGTGATACCTCATTGGCCAAAGCGTGGTTCTTAATCATTTGTTGCCTTCTCGGTTCATGAAAATCTTTACGTTTTCTTATATGGTATTGTTTTCAGTGACGAATCCATGTACATCAATGGGTGGATCACTGTACCACCATTTTTTATTTTTTTTTTCATTTTAATGTACAATTTTTCCTTTTTTTTGGTAAAATTATGTTGTTTTTTACTCTTATTGCATCCCTATTCTAAAATTTTTACCTCTATTTAAAAATTTGCACCCCAATTCTAAATTTTCTAGGTTGCCACTGATTATTTTTTAGGTTCATTTTCTATTTTGCTCATCCTTACTTCTCACACCATGTGCTCATGTTTTCTTAGTCACACTCTCTCTCCTTTCATTACCCAAAAATTCTACCCACCCACTCTTTAATTGTCCCTACAAGTACATTTTCTCTCTCTTAAACCCACAACACTCATATGTCTAAAGACATGCTTGGAACAGTAGTGCCCATATACTTTTTCCTTAATCTTTGTGTTATTCGCAAATGTAAATATTTTCATAAATTGCAGGAAGTATAATATTATAAAAAGGTGGAATTTCTTCCCATATTGATTCTCCCCTCCTCTTAAAGTTCATACACTTTCTTAAAAAATTCGTCATAAGAAGAATTTTCACCAAGGTTAAAATAAAGCATCTATTAACCAAATCTCATTCATCAACATTGAAGTCGATCGAAACAATATCAAGGGATGTAATGTACCCTTCATTCAAATTCTGTTAAGCTTGCTTGGTGTGGTTACAAAATCCAAGACTTCGTCTGTTTCAACTTCTTCTTTCTTTTTTATTTTTGAGTTCAAACATCACAAACTTTGACCATTAATTAAATAAAATTTAGAGAATTATAAAGTAAAACTACTATTATTAAATTTATGTTTAAATCTCAAAATATAACTTTTTGTTAACTTAAATTTCTGGGGTCAAAGTATCGTCTTTAAATTTGTGAAAAGTCAAATGGAAAGAAAAATAAAAACAGGGTGCGAGTATATAGTCACCGTATTACTAGGGAAGATTTTCTTAAAGAATGGACATACGATGTGCAAGATGTCCCACATTGGAAGTAGATGAAAAACATGAGACTATAGATGAGTTTTTTTAACTTGGCTATAAATGCTAATTATTTTTTTGATTGAACCATGAACCTAGTTTATGGTTTACACAAAAACTTATTTGAGATGATTTTGTGTATAAGGTGTTATACTATTGAGCAAAAAAAAGGTGATACCAACAGTCCACCATACATGAAAAATGAGATATCTCCGGACAAATAAGTAGTACATCATGCAACGCATATGCAAGAAGTCGCCTCATATGAGAGTTCGCTTTTACAAAGTTTATATGCACCAATTGTCTTGGTGTAGACTTGGGGTAGGCCTATTGAAGATTTGACCAAGTTTCTCTTAATTCTTAATCAAACAAAAGTACTCGTATAATGTTAGACAGATTAGAGTACATGTGTTAGCTCATTAAGAAACATAGCCTTTCAATTGTCGTCATTTGGTATAATTATATACTCGCTACTCCCTTCATTATTGGCAGTTTAGTGTCTACATTATATAAAATATCGCCCCTTATTTTATAAAAAAATGTGGTAGCAAAAAGAATAAACTACTTTTCGACTAAGGTACAATTTAATTAAATAAGTTGTAAGATCAATGTTAGCGTTATCTTGTATTTTTTATATATACATGCAGCACGATTAGTATATATGTGATTAAATTATGTTTTAGGAATCCGACATCGATTAGTAATTGATTGCACATCATTCATCATGATAAATGATAATAGAGTAGCACTACTACACATTTGCGATAACGAATTTGATCAATCATCCAATTAAATATTAATAATGATCAATTATCCAAAGTAACACAGAGAATCATTTTTGATTTTTTGCTACTAAGATTATCATCCTATGTGTACCTGCTAAAGATGACCAATAACTTAGTGGTTTCTTTTTGCTTCACCCGGTCAATGCTTTTAGTTTAGATTGGAACCTCGTTCAGACTTATCTACTTTATTAATTTCTTGTGAGCCCAATGAATATTTTTTGGTTTGACCACAGGTTTATCCAAGTCCTTTGGGCCAAGATTAATCATATTCGCACCGGGTTGGCTCATAAAGGGGTAAAGTGCTCCCACTAAATAGTTTTTCATTCATAAAATTCGAACTCTTGACCTTGCTTAAGGGATGAGAGTGTCAAACCACTCACACCAACCACTTATTAATTGAGCCCAATAAATATTTAACCAGCTGGTGGAATAAACCAGCTGGTGGAATACAAAAGGACTAATGTTATGTGTTACGCGCAAGCGGCAAGTTCAATAAAGTACTAAAGTACTATGTTAACTCTTAAGACTAAGAAGGATACAGTATAAAATCGAGCCACTTTGTGAGCACTAATATGGTACATTTGCCAGCCTAATCAACTCACACAAAATAAATTAGTCTGCAGTTGTCAACCAAATAGTATAACCATTAGCAATCATCTTTCGGTAACTCAAACATCGTGTTAATGAATGCCATAGAGAAAGATCAGAAATCAAATATGTGACATACTAGTTGATATCTCATAATTGGTAATTAGATTTATTTTGGGAAAACTTGATGCCAATGACCCAAAGTTTCATCTGTCCCACAATAATAATCCCAAGTTGCAACCTATATAATAATAATTCCAAGTGGTCATTATTGTCACAATATTGGACCATTGCCTAACGCCATTTAACCCCGTTAGCAAATATAGCGCTTTTGGACTGTATTAAACCCCAATTGACTTCATCCTTTCATCTCTCTTCTCCCAACTCTTGAAGAACACCCAAACAGAGTGGAACTCTAGCAACTTACCTTATGCAACGTCTTCCTTTAACACAAAAGTGATGGTGACGAAGTTCCTCAATTACTCTTGAACTATTTGTTGACTTCTACTTTGACCCAGCACTAGTGATGCAGACGAGACCCTGAAGATTCGTAGCAGAAAGGAAAGAGCAGTAGAGAGAAAGAGAAATGTACATTGCAGAATTATTGAACAGTTAGGTTGAATAATTGAATGTGTTTTGGTCTAGGTAAGAGAGAGAAAATAAAGTAAATTTATTAATGTTTAAACAGAGTAAAAAAAAAAAGATAAAGTCTAATAAGCCCTAAAGGCTAAAAGAGTTAAATGGCGCGAGTCAATGGTATAGTTTTGTGATAAAAGTAGCCGGTCAGTTGGAATTATTATTATTTTGTTTACAATTTAGGATTAATATTATAGGACGAATGAAACTTTCGATTAGTGGCATTAAACTTTCCTTTAATTTATAGTGTAAATTAAAATTTTGTTGGTTACACCAATGATGAACCGGAAGCATATGAATATAGAAAATGTGCACTACAAGTGTATTTTTTTAGTAGTCCATTGTGTAAGAGAAATGACCCAACGCTCAAACACACATAGAAGATCAAAGTCATAAACCCGTATATCCCGCACACCCGCTATGAACACCATGCAACTAAAGCCACAAACACCAAAGTGAGCCAAAAAAAAAACCACTTTACTAAAATACAGACCTCAAAAGCCACATAAGGGACTTAGGTCCTGTTCTTTTCGTCGATTTCATGCTGCATTCCGTTCCGTTCCGTACCGTTCTAATCCGTTTCGCGCCACATTCTGTACTTCATTTTATCTCACATATTTTTGAATTATCCGCACCGCACCGCACCATACCGCGCCGTTCCGTTCCATTTTTCACCGTCCCGCACAATTCCTTGTAAGTGAGTAGGGCCTTAAACTTACAAAATCCACTAAAATTAACCACTTGAAATCCCCCTTTAAAGAAGGGAGTATTTTTTTATACCATGTGATTAGAGTATGTTTTAGGAATCTGATTGCGTTTGTTAATTGAATGCACATCATTCATCATTAGAATGGAGTAGCACTACTACTACACAATTGCGAGGTTGATCAATAATCATCCAATAATTGCGTAATAAGGCTGGCCTGCGATAATGGGGTATGTACTATACTATCTCAATATTTCATCCGGATGTATCTGTTGGGCCTAGCGTGCCCGACATGGAGAAGCCTCGGCTGATCCGGAATCACACGGATACGTGTGGGTACAATGGAGACTAAGAATAGATAAGGATAAGCATTCTGGTTGCGATAGGTTATGTTACCGTATGTTTTATGTTATGTTAGGTTACGTTACTGTAAGTTAGGTTACGGTAGGTTAACTTACGGTAGGTTACGTTACCGTAAGTTATGTTACGGTAGGTTACGTTACTGTAGATTAGGTTACGGTACCGTAAGTTATGTTACGGTAGGTTATGTTCATGTACGATATGTTACGGTTATGATCTTTCGGGATGTTTCCTTACGAGGGTAGTGCCCCATGGAGACTCTATGTAAAGGAGGTTTCGTACTAGTGTTTGCCTTGCTATGCAAGTATCTAATCTCCTAGATAGGATAGGGTACTAGTTCTATTAGGAGTGGGTTTAGGGTTCTCATAGCCTATAAATAAGATATGATGGCTATAGAGAATTAAGCTGGTACTCTAAGATTAAGAGAGTCACCATGTGAACTGAGGTGATCTAGAGAGAGTCACTATGAATGAGGTGATCTAGAAACAGTCACCATGAATGCTTTGAGAGTCCTGTGAGGAGTTCTTGAAATGAGTGATACTTGATTGTGTGGCTGTACACTAATGATTGTTAATTGATTAGTGGATTTGTTTTGACCGTATGGGCGGTCACGTAGTTTTCTCCCAATTTGGGTTTCCACGTTAAATCTTTGTGTGCTTTGTATTTGTTATTTTTGATCTCGTAATTCGCATCGATGGATAAATCCCCAACTATCTCACATATTTTTGAATTATCCGCACCGCACCGCGCCGTTCCGTTCCATTCCTCACCGTCCCGCACCATTCCGTTGAAGAGAACAGGGCCTTAAACTTACAAAATCCACTAAAATTAACCACTTGAAATCCCCCTTTGAAGAAGGGAGTATTTTCTTATACCATGTGATTAGAGTATGTTTTAGGAATCTGATCGCGTTTGTTAATTGAATGCACATCATTCATCATTAGAATGGAGTAGCACTACTACTACACAATTGCGAGGTTGATAAATAATCATCCAAATTAATAATAATGTGCAATAATTGCGTAATAAGGCCGGCCTGCGTAATGGGGTATGTACTATACTATCTCAATATTTCATCCGGATGTATCTGTTAGGGATTTTGTTCCACGCCAATATTAGTAAAATTAGATATGAAGTCTCTGCGATGCACGGATTGAATTTTAATACTATTTTTTAAAAGATAAGTGGTTAACCACACGTTAAAAAATAAAAAAATTTAAAAAAAAGCTCATTTGCACCAAAAAAGAATATATGTTAGCAATTTCAATTCCTTATTTCTTTTATTCATAATATATGTTAGCAATTCCAATTCCTTGTTTCTTTTATTCAGAATTGATAAAATTTTGCGCTGATCACTTTTTGGAACTTGTTGTAGCTAGAATCGGCATCTCTAGATAAATCCTTATAAGTTTGTCCTAATTATTAAAATTTAAATCCACTCAATATTTTTTTTCAAAATCTGTAATTTTTTTTATTTTTATTAATAATCACCTACATGACCGCCTAGATAGGTATCAATTTCAACTAATTCCGGTTTTGAAAAAAATATAAATGGATTTTTACTCTATTTTTCTTCAAACTCTATTCACTTATCCTAATTTCTTTTATCTTTTGTTTAATATAATAAAAAAATCTAATTCTACTACTAACAATACATGTCTAATTATTTAAGGAGTTTTACTTCTTAGATAATGTACAAATAAACATTTAAAAAAGACTCATGAATATTGCTTATGTAACTCCATTGCAACCTAGGTTTAAAACCTATCTATGCAATGTTCAGTCTAACTGTATTAGTTTTTGTGTTTATTGTTATACATGTTGAGATATTAATATTTAGTTGAAGTAAACTTTGGATATGATCTTATATGTTTCTTACACGACAAAACTTATTATAGATGCATCTTTGACAATTATTTTTCTAAGTAGTGGCGGAGTTACATATATCGCTATGAAGTTTTAAAAACTCACAACTCTTGTTAAAATACTTTAATTTAATGTTAAAATGTCCTAAACTATATTTTTTATTTTATTTTAATTTAAGGTTTTCTTTTGGTGCAAATGCAATTCTAAGGTTTAGGACCCATACTTGAGGAATATATAAGGAACATTAAGAAAATTGAACTTATACCATGGAGTTTTCGGCCGCGCCACTATTTTTAAGTCAATCTCTATTTTTCTTTATCATGTTTTCTTGTAATAATTTCTTATATGTGGCCATTTTTGTTTCCTTTTTCTTATTTCATTTTGCGATGCTTTTGTTTTGTAAGGATAGAATATAATTCTCACAAAGTTAGAAAATCAAAGCACTGAATAAATCAACTACACATATAGGATGCGTTCGTTAGAATTTATCTGGTCAGTTCAGTTCAGCAGCAGTCTCGTGTCGATTCAGTAATGTTCAAACCAGTTAAGTGATGCTTAGTTCAGTTCAGTGGTGTTTAGTTCAGAAACATGCATACATTTTGTCTCACATAGAAACTCGGGTTCAATTCAGTTCGATGTTGCTCAATTCAGTTTAGTGGTGTTCATTTCAATTCAGTGGTATCGGATTCAATTCAATTCAATTCATCCCTAAAGAACATACTCATACTCATCTATCAAATTTAGTCCCAAAAAAATGGTCTCGGTGTGCGTTCTTTAGAGATGAACTTACCAGAACTAAACTGAACTGAAATGAATTCAACACCACTGAATTGAATTTAGCACAACTTGATATGCGAGACAAAAAGTATATTTCCCAACTCAACATCACTGAACTGAACTGAACGTCACTTAATTGAACTGGAAATCACTGAAGTAACACCTGAACTGAACTGACCGTGTAAGTTATAGAAAATGCACCCTCGTTCTTGCTAACAATCATGCATAATTTTTTTTAAAAACCAGAAAATGAGATTAACTAAGCTATAAAATATAGATAGACGTATAAGCTTAACATGTTCTCACTTACAGTGGTAGTGTATCTCTTCATTAAAAATGGAACTCCTACTAAATAATCCTTGTAGAGTATAGTAATTTACAAAAATTTCTACTGTAGTAATTACTAAATTACTTAGAGTGCGTTTGTTAGAGCTGAACTTATCAGAACAGAATTGAATTTAACATCACTAAATTGGACACTATTGAACTGAACTGGACACAACTGTACTGAATTGAACACAACTTGATATGTGAGACAAAATAACATGTTTCTGAACTCAACACCGCTGAACTGAACTGAACATCATTTAACTCAATTTGAAATCAGTGAATCGACATCTAAACTAAACTGATCGTGTAAGTTTTAACAAACGCACCCTTAATGACACCAATGCACCTTAATTACTAAAATGACCTTCGCGTTAGCTATGGCATAGTACAAAGCTAAATGTTGAAGGATCATTACCTTATGTTTAAGGGAACATACTGACCGTGGCCATGTGGGTCATATTGGTTTAGTCAAAACATATAATAGTTAGATTAAGAACAAAAGTCTGTCAACAAAATCAAATATATGATAAAAAGGGTGCCTTGCATTCTTTAAAGCTAATTTATTTGAATTGATCTGAAATGAATATGAAATGAATACAACTGAACTAAACTGGACACCACTGAACTGAAATGGACACTTTATTTTTTTAATCAATAAAACATACTACAAATGATTTTTTTTTTTTTTTTTTGAGAATATACAAATGATTTTCCCACTGAATTGAAATGGACACTTTATTTTTTTTAATCAATAAAACATACTACAAATGAATTTTTTATTTTTTTTGAGAATATACAAATGATTTTCATCAATATATATATATGAGTTCTCACCAAGATGACATTAAATAGATAATAAATAGTCATAAATGCATGGGTGGTTAAAAAGAAATCAAAAATACTTTTATTTTATTTTATTAAAAAAGTATTATATTTATTATCCTAAAAAAATATACTCATTATTTATTCACTAAAAATGCAATTTCTTTGTTAAATGTGTGAAAAAAATTATTATTGTTTCTTGCTACTCCTACTATTCAACTTTATATATTGATATGATTAAAAAAAATTATTATATTAATTCTAATAACAGAGGATGATGAATAAGAACTCGTGCATCGCACGGGCATGAAATCTAGTGTTAAAGGATATTTCGTATTCTTTCCAAGAATAAAATATAATTTTTTAAGCGGTAGAAGTAAAGTTATTTGCTAGAATAGCCACAGTGAAGTTATATGAAGTAAATTTAATTAATATATTTAATAGCATCAATTCCATATAATAAATTATCATGACTTATAGGGATACCTTGTATAATTTTGACTCTTAACTCAAGTTTCAATTAGTTTTTGAATAATTCACCCTCATATGTTATATATGATAAAAATATGAGGTTGTTGTTTCAAAGTATTTTTATATGAAATTAATATAAAATAATTTTTTAGAGTTCTTCTTGCCCATTTAAATAGTAATCATCTTTAAACCTTAAAAAAGATCAAGCTTTTTTATAAGAAAATAATTGTAATTTAGAAGATCTCAATTTATTGGAAACTAATTTACATGGCTTATGATCTTCAAATGTGTAAAATAATACTCCGTAAGTGTATTCACATAACTCATACTAACATAGTTACATCACGATCCTTTATAAAGGCCCTAATAACATTACATATAAGGTGCGTTCTTTATTTACTGCTTACATGCATGGTCAGTTCAGTTCAGTTTAGGGGTGATCTTGTTTCAATTCAGTAATTTCTAGTTCAGTTAAGTGATATCAGTTCAGTGGTGCTGAGTTCATAATTAAAGATACATTTTATCTCACATATCAAGTAATTATATTCAATTCAATTCAATGGTGTTCAGCTCAGTTCAGTTTTAATGGTGAGGTTTGGCATAGGAGGAACAAACCAATGCACCATGCATATGATATGATGAGTTGATGATCGTGTGATCAGATATGGGTTAAATTTAATACTTCCATTACTGCATTGAATGTGTAAAGACAATTTATATTGTTGTGGTAATTGTTTAGCAAGTGTAAAGTTTACTTATCATCCATTTTTCTAAGCCCCAATGGAATAAGAGAAATCTTTTGCAAAACTTTTCTGACAAAATTACCAATGCAAAATCGTGCAAACTTATTCTCGAGTCCAAAGCGAAGTGTCACTTTATATTACTGAGATTATTGAGTGGGTACGTATAAATCTCAAAACTTGTAATTTACCACTCGATCTTATGCTTCCGTAAAATGTTTGTTGTGTAATGATATAATACTAAGACTGATATCATTTTAAAGTTATGCTACTTGCTTTTTCTTTTGGCGTAAGAAGTTTGAATTTTTGACGCGTGGAATAAAAGTTATCCATCTCTTAATATCTCTTTACGTCCAATGATTTACTTCGATAACTTTAATATTCTCTCTTTCCTAATTTCTATTTATAATTTTTTATTGTTATTAAAGTATATTTCGAATTTTAAAAAGCTTGCTTAGGAGGCAAAAGACTTGCTTAGGTGAACGTCTCCAATGATGTCAGAAAAGATCTCTAATTCCATATGCTCCCGTAAAATACCAATGCATAAGATATATGACAAAATGGATATTGTTTTAAAGTGTGTTTCATGCTGTTTTCATTGGTGTAAGATACTTGAATTTTTAAAACATGAAACAAAAGTTATACTGCTCTTAATGTTTCATTATATCCAATGATTTACTGCCATAAAAGTTATACTGCTTTTAATGTTTTATTATACCCAATGATTTACTGCATAACTCTAATATTCTCTCTTTCTTGACTTCTATTTATGATTTTTTATTGTTATTTTTTTTATAAAAAAGTTCGCTTAGGTGGACGCGTCTAATGCTGTCAGAAAATGCCTCTAATATATAGATACTAGTAATAATGCCCGTGCAATACACGGATTAATTTCTATATGTTTTCATAATAATCTTTGTTAATTAATTGTTAAGTTTCTTTGAAAATATGTTACCACAATTAAATCCTATATGACCCGTTGCAAAACATGATTATATATTTATATCAAGTGATCAGTTAAATTAATTCTAACGTCTTGTTAGAGCCTAGAAAGTCTACTACTAAAGAATTTTGGCAGCTTTCACCAAAAAAAAAAAAAAGAGTTTTGGCAGCTTATAAACTCCACATTCGTATTATCTCCGGTAACAATTTATCATTCTTTTTTTATTTTTTTATTATTCCGCTTTGGCTCTACTTACTTCATCTTTTTTTTTTTTTTATAACTTTATCTTTTACCACTAATCATTTATTTTTATTAATTACATTATTGCTTAGGTGGCGAGCCTTATTGCTGCGGTAAAATACCTACTATATGTTCTAAACATATTGTAAATGCATCTCGTTTTGAAGTATTTTTCGATCCAAATCTAATGGTGTAATTTTTGTTATTTTTTTGAGATGTTTAGGTAACATTATAAATAATTTTGAATATTTGACGAAGATCTGTTATAAATCTTATTATAAAATTCTAGTGGTTTATCCATATTTAATTTTATGCCGATTAGGATGCTAAGACTCCTAAACGTTTTACGCCAGTTTTACGATTGTATCATTAATCATCTTTTTTGTTTCTTTTTTAGTGAACTTTTTTGTTATTGTAGGTAGCTTGATCAGATTTGTTTTCTTATCCAAAAAAACTCTTCTAATGGGTTTATTGGAAACCAAACTCATATTTTACTTTCACAAATTAATTTTCTTAAGATAACAAAGCAAACAAAACTACAAATATTTACCTCTACCTCAAAATTAAAAAAAAAAAACATGTCTGCACACCAAATCAATAATCCACATATTAGTCAATCATGAACATCTAATAAAAAGCATTAATCACAATATTTATCAAGAATTTGAGATTCGTGGACACTTCAAAAAGGAAAAAATAATATATGTGGGTAGAGGGCTTATTATACCAACAATTCAAACCTACTCCCGGATTCATCTTACTACATTCATAATAAAAAGAGTCTGGATCTCATTTTTTTGGGCTAGGCATTAAAAAATTGATGGTGGAGTACATGCTCCTAAGAGTAGGTAAAAAATAAAAGGAAAAGATTATTGTGCTAAACTAAAGATGGAACAGATCTTCCCGTTGTTCTAATCACAATATATAATTAGAAGGAGAAACAATTAGGAGATCCTTCTCTCGAGGGCCACTCCCATGGTGTCTGTGAGTAAAATAGGGTAGTTAGTCCAAGGAAAGCTATCGGAAATAGTCGTTACATGTTTGGCCATTCAATCCACTATCGGATTTGCTTCACGGAATTTATGTTGAATGCGATGTCGATGTTTTGCAGCTGCAAATATACTTAAAGTAATATGCTTCCTACACCATCTTTAAAACTCTTCAATTCAAAAATCTCACACCCGCAAATAAGAAAATGATTAAATTATTAGTCCAATCAAACAAAATCTCATTGAATGTTAGATTTAAACATGAATAGAATAATACTACAATGTAAAGAACTACCAACAGAAGAAAAAGAAAAAAAAAAAGTAGAGGGAGGGGGGTTGCCGGGTTGGTTTGGAGTTGGGACGCAAGTTGATGGGGTTCGAGGAGATGAAAAGACACGTTTAAGGTAATTAAAATGGCTTTATAACCTAGTAGGCTAAGTATCCTAATGCTATTATACTACTAACAAAACCATTATCTCTAAGATAGGAGACGTTTAATTAGAATGATTGGAATTGGATGAAGGTTATTCTATAGCTAGTAAGTATCCTATCACTTTTATACCACTAACGTTATTATCTTTTAACGTAGTCTATTAAATTAATTTTCTAAAATATTTTTTTAATCTTTTTGCCTACGTAGCATATCTCAGAAGGCTCAAAAAATGCTAGCTTTATATTCATTCCTTCATTCATTGGTATTTCATTGAACCAATGGTCTTTCAACTCCTTTGTATTTGTTTCGTACGTGTACTTATTATCTCAAATTCTCAACAACTATCTCTCATCTATCATCTATCATCTATCATCTATCATCTATCATCTATCAACGCTTGAAAGAGATACAATAGTACTACTGCACCCCAAAAAAAATTTACAATAGTACATTAGTGGTTAATTACGCTAAGGAAATTTAACACCAAAAAACGAAAAGAAAAGGAACTACACCTTTCAAGGTAGAGTAATTTATCTTAACCCTTTTATCAAGGACAAACTCCCCTTCATCTATGGGGTCATATTTTCTCCAACCAACATCCTCAATCAATAAATCATGTAAATTAAATTAAGAAAATTATTAGTCAATATACTTGAAAGGATATTGGGTGAGACCAACTCACAGAAAAATGGTGTCACTATTTAAACCCTTGTTTTATTGAAAAATGAAACCCGTTTCACCAAAAATGATGAGAAGACCATTTAATAGAAGTTTTTGTGATCCCTATTTAACCAAATAATAATAATGCTAAAACATTCAATGAAGATTAAAATAAAAAAAAAAACTTACTCAAAACTGTGTACTTAATCATTTCTTAACACTTGAATAATCTCACAACCTGCAAAACTAAATAGCCAAATTCATGAGTTTGCAATATAAAGCTAAGTAATAACACGAATTGGAAAAAAGAAGAAGAAAAGAAGACAAACTAATAAAGGAAAAGAAAGACGAAGAGAATGAAAACAAAAACAAACAAAAAGGCGGGGGGGGGGGGGATTTGCTTTTATATTTGGTTTGGGATGGTATAGAGCTATTGAAATTCTAGGAGATGTATGTATGTCGTAGGTTGTAGGTTCTTAACTACCTATGGTTGTTTTATTATTTTTTGACATGTTTCTCTTATACAATTAGTTCCCTACTCTACTTCTACTACAATTATAATTATCAACTGAATATATTTTATTAAATTTTTTAAATTAATAAATTAAACTTGCCTATCTGGCATGTCTTAAATTATTATTATTATTATTATTATTATTATTATTATTATTATTATTATTATTATTATTATTATTATTATTATTATTTATCTTAATAATAATGCTTAGGATTAGTCTAATCAAATTATTTGTGATTACGTACCGCTATAACTAAAATGGAGCTTATTTTAAAGTATATTTCATGCTCTTTGCAATAGTGTAGGAAATTTGAATTTTTAAAACTTGTATCAAAAGTTATGTATCGTTTAAGTTGCAACTTTATCTATATTTTATTGGAAGTAACACTCTAGTCTTTTTTCTTATCCAAAATTCTATTTATCAATATTTATTATTATTAAATTCTATTTAATTATTTTCACTTTTTAATATGTTTGATGATGTGTCACGCCTCAGAAGGCTCGAAAAATGTCAGCTTTATATATATACATTGATTGATTGATTAATTATGATTCATAGACTATAATTACTAGAGTAATATTGAAGGATGGTTACATTGTGGGTCACGGCAAAGTTAAGAATTGGAAGGTAACTGAATATGGAACCATTGCTTATACGCGGAAGATATTAGTAGGGTGGAAAGCTATTACATTTGGTAGAAGATTTACTCATGGGAAGGAAATATATTGGCAGTAGGAGTCTTGGAAGATTACGTGGGTTTGGTTGTGGGAGTTTAGTAGAAGAAGAATATTAATATTGGTAGGAATATATTATTATTATTTGGTGGTTTAATTATATGGTAGTAATTTTCTACTTGTGTGAGGAGTATGTAGTAGTTATATGAAAAGAGGAGTCTTTTTGGTGGCCTATAAATATAGGTGGTGGTAGATTGAAGAAGTCGGCTCAGCCCCAAGGTAGAGAGAGAGCTCCCTTGTTGCAGTTGAAGAGTTGAAGGGTTTGTAGCTTTTCCCAAAAGCTATGCGAGGTGTGAGTGTGCGGGTGTGTAGAAAGCCCAGTCATTGATGTGTAGGGTTTCTAGCTTTGACCTCAAAAGCTATGTGGAGGGTTTCTAGCTTTCACCTCAAAAGCTAGGTTATGAGGAGGGGACGATTTTGTGGCTTTTCCGTGCATAAAGCCATATATGGGATAGTAGTAGTTGAGGTGAGAGTCCAATTGTATGAAGGGCAAAAGTGAGGATTGAGTTGAGTAGATTATCTCAATACATTAGCTAGAGGAGATTGAGATGTTAGTGTGTTGATGTATGTCGTTGTACTCACTGTTTGTCAATGTTAGTGGATTAGTAGTGGTTCGTGGTTTTTTCCCTAGTTGAGAGGGGTTTTCCACGTTAAATATTGTGTGTGTTTATTTACCTTGTATTTTATTTATTGTGCTTCCATTGTGGTCAAAGTAGTATAGTAGTGGGGGCGTAAAATCCCCAACAGTATCTATAAATAGAGAGTGTTGTTTGAGAAGAATTCACAACAACTACTCATCACAAGCAAATTAGAAGCAAGGCAATAACAATATTACAGCAGTTGAAGAGTTATGGGTAAAGTTGTGGGCGGGAGCATTTGCCTTGTTGTGTTCTTGTGTTGTGTTTGTCTCCTCCTATGCAACAGCAACAATGTTGCTGCTCAAGATATACAAGGTAAAACACTTTATAATATAGCTAGGGACAATTATGTCTTCAGCGATAGAGAATCAGAGCTGGAAAGGCTGGAAAACATATTCTATGATTTTGTGACGGATGAAGTAAATAGTGATCCGACACTTGTTAAGTTGGCAAACCGTGATCCAGGACTCCTTAAAGCATTAGCAAGAGATCCACAACTTGCTAACAGATTAAAAAATGATCCATCACTTTTTGACCGTACGACAACACAAGGTAATTATATATCCTTTTTTTTTTATAAGACATACATATATGCATTATCTATCTACTTGCAGGCTTACTAATTATTACGTTCATGTATGTAGAATATTGTTGTCTTTATTTAATTCAACATACTCACTCATTCGAATTTCACAAAATTTGACTACTAATTAATAAATAAAAAAATTCAAAATTTATAAGATGGAAATATTGTTCTTTGATTAATTTTGAATTATTATACTTTCACGATTTTGAGCTTTTTATAAATTAGATACTTATATATATCAACAAGTCTTGTGTGAGACCAACTCATAAAAAATTGAGGTCACTTTTCAAAAATGTAGGGGTCACTTATGATCAATAGTGACCCTGTTTTCATTGAAAAGTGATCCCCGTCTCACCAAAAGTTACAAAAAAACCGTCTTATAGAAATTTTTGCCAATATCATTATAGTTATTGATCATAAAAATATGGTATTAAAAAAAGGTGCAAATTCAAACAGGAATCTTATTTTGGAACGAAAATGCTATAATAATGCAAATTCTTATTTGTATGTATAACTACGGTTTCAGATTCAGGATTCAAGAATGAAGGTGCAAGGAATGTATGCCCCACAGAGAGCAACAATATGAGAGGTCAGGAATGTACGGACAATGAAGGCTGTAAGAACGAATGCGCGAGAGAAGATAGTAGGTCTTTTCATGGTGATTGTGAGGATTATGTATTGCAGAGGAGAGAGATTACTGACTGGGTCGCCTGTGAGTACTACTAAGAGATGCCGCTGCTATTTTGTCTGTTGGTTCTTCTAATTGGTTCTGGATTATTATTGCTTCTTTTTTTAATTGGATGAATTTTAATTTTAATTTTTTTTTTTTGAAGAGGGGAATAGGAAATTTTCATTAATAGAAAAGTCATACGACATCTACAATCAAAATAACTCTAGAATATACTAAATTAACAGTAACAACACAATTTTTGCTAACAAGACAATCGACAAGGACACCTCGGTGCGACTCCCAACATGCATAGTAACCATGTGCTTCCTTTGATGTATCTTCATCTTTGACAGAAGTGGAAATCTTCACCGCGAGCAATGCAATGACTTGCCCACAGAACTTTGTTTGATACCATTGATTGTATGTATATCCGGACCCCAAAATCATATTGAATCTATAAAATAGAAATCGCACTATAGGCGAAAAGAGAATCCTACGAAGAGGAAGAAATGAAAAAAACCAAAAAACTCCACAAAGGGAGAGAAATTTATTCCACCTAGAGCGAAAAAGAGTAGAAATTAGAGTCAAACTAGATGAAAAACATCAAATACAGGCCGGAAATGACCTAAATTGGTTCTCCCGGCCTAAAACTATGATGAAAGATGAGAAGAGGCAAAAGAAAAAAGTTAGGATTTTGAGAAGAGAGAGAAAGCTGATAAAAAGTTTTAGTGTAATTTTAATTAATTTTATTGGCTTGGTTGGTTTGATTAATATTTACAATGCTTTAATTTTGTATTTGTGTGCCTTTATTCCTTTTGTATTGTAATTGTAATACTATTGCATTTCGATACATTAATGGATCGGAATGACCATATTTTATGATGTTCTCCATCTGTTTTTCCTTTCAACTTTTTCCATCTTCAAGTAAATCCAAAATATTGAAGAATTTAAAAGCAACAAAGGTCATACAAGCCATTAACGTTGTCCATCTTGACTACGTAGACCCCCAATATTGAAAAGTGGTCATACAAGCTCTTAACATTCAATATTTTGGTCATACAATAAGCCATTATATAGAAGAGTGAATTACACACTCCGACGGAGCAAGTGGTAAAAAAATATAAATTATTTATTTGGGTACTTTAAGTTTATTATCACTATTTTAACTCCAATAACGAATTTAGTGTGTTCAATAATTTGATGTTCTTAGGTAACTAAACAGAGTTGTGGTTCTTCAGTTCTCCTTGCACTTATTATTAAATTTTTTTTTTAGGTAAGGGCTGCCTCTTACAGCAAAAAGGCTCTTTTAATAATCCAAGAAGTCAGAACTCTAGCCTCCCTCCTTTCTTTCTCCTTCTTCTCTCTAGAACCCTAGCATTTAGTAGAACATATTTTCAGGCCGGGAGGGCCAATTTAGGCCATTCTCGGCCTGCGATTGATGATTTTTATCACGTTTAATCTTGATTTCTAGCTTTTTTTCGTTCTGAGTTGAATAAATTCTCTCCCTTTGTGGAGTTTTTAGGGATCTTCTTATCTTCTTTTATATAGGATTCTTTTTTCGCCTATTGTGCGATTGATGTATAGTAGAAGCAATATGAACTTGGGGACCGGATATACACACGATCGACGGAATCATACAGAGGTTCGTGGGCAAGCGATTGCGTTACTTGTGGTGAAGATCTCCACTTCCATGAAAGATGAAGATACATCAAAGGAAGCACATGGTTACTATGCATGTTGGGAGTCGCACCTGAGTATTCTAGTATATTGGCTTGTTAGCGGATTTTTTGTTGTTTCTATTGATTTAGTATGTTCTAGGGTTATTTTTATTGTAGATGCTGTATGGCTTTTCTATGAATGAAAGTCTCCTATTCCCCTCTCAAAAAAATAATTTGATGTTCTTATATATTGAGAAAATACACTTAATAAATAGTATTACTTATTCTTTTTTAAATAATACATATTCTGTCATTATTTTATTTTTGTTGTGAAGTTTTATTGTTTAAAAATCAATTAGAAGTGAAATAATAAAATTTTACTATAAACTTTTACTGTAAAATTAAACTTTTTTTGTTCCAAACTTTCTTTATTAGGTAGGACTACGGAAAAAAATATATAGTTTTGTAATATAATATTTCTTGATTACTTTTACTATATTTATGAAGAAAAGTCTTCCACGAAGTATTAACAAATTGGATAATATTATAAAAATGGGCAGAGAGATGATTAACCATGAAATCAAGTACTAACTGATAAAGATTAATACAAATAAACTATCCAAAAAAAGTTCATGAATTATGATCATAAGACAATATAATAAAGTTATGGAATAACATTGACTAAGATATTTGTTGAAAGTTTAATAGAAAGGGAATAGTAAAATGTAATTAAGCGATTTACATGTTTTTATTTTTATTTACTGAATCAGATGACTCTTGTTCTAACTTGTGTTCGATGAAAAATCTTGTCGAACTTGTTAATTAAACTTGATTATTTGATATGGTCGAATTGTAGTGCACAATCTTGTAGGACTTCTATTTCTGGATATGGAATTATAAAGAGTAAAAAGTAAAACTTTAAGAATTGTTTTATAGTACAGAAATAATTTTACGAAAATTTTTAGAAGAAATAAAAATAATTGTAGAAACCGCCCTAATAAGGTTATATTTAGCTGTCTAGAACAACAACATTAAAATTTGGCTTTGTAAGCTAATATATTATTGTTTTATTTTTCAATCATTACACTCCGATGTTCAATGGCTTGTATGACCCAAAATGACAACGTTGATGGCTTGTATGACCAGTTTTCAACGTTGATGGCCTACATGACTCGAAGTCTAAATGATAAGGGTCTATATGACCTTTGTTGAATTTAAAAGTGATCAAACAGCAAAAACAAGCCTTATTTTTGCTTGACATTCTCGATCTGATTCTGATCTATAAATAGGTCCCCGCTACATGCTCATGCCTAGTTGGATGTTAGTGGGGCGGATATATATGGATTACGCACCGCATCCGTTCCAGTTAGGTCCGGGATAGGGGAACGTTAGGTGGGTAATGGGGATAGGGTGGGGATGGTTTTTAAAAAGCAAAACTGCCATAGGGATGGAGTGGGGATTGCTTGTGTTGTTCCCTAGTTAAATATTCGCCTCATACCCACCTAAAAATAAAAGTGTAAAAATCCTAAATATAAAATGTAATGACACAATTTGTTCACATACTATAATTTTCATGTTTGTAATAGTGATACAATTTGCATGTTTACATAAACCTTGGCATGCATATTTCTTGCATGCACAAAGTTCTGTGCATTCATCAGATCAGATGACATTAAGTTGGTTAGCCATACTTCATCTGAAGGGGCAGCATCAGAGTCAGCAACAGTCCTATACCAGCTCCATTGTGTCTTCTTGCTGTCGTATATTCTCAAGCGACCGTGCCCAAAGCTTAGCTCTATATGCAATGTGATCGATGGAGTCGATGACTCAAATAAACCTACAAATTTGCGTTGCGTGTCAGAAATTTATATAATTAGATTAAAAGACATCAAACTCATAGCAGGTCGCCAGCTAGATGATGCCACCTCAATAATGACCTACTAGTTTAACACTTGAAGCATGTATTGTGCTAGTCGTTGCTTATACAAGTTTTCTTAATTTTGATCGAGCACACATAAGTGAGTTTTAGAATACATATATACTCAAAGGTAGGTAAGTTGCCTCCATCTCCAAGGGTTATGTAAACAGGTGTACACGAATTTGGTTGGCTATCCCAAGAGTTTGTAATCTCCGAAAGTAATGGAACCTTGGTCCCCATCATAACTGGCTACACCTGTCCACATGGACAACAAGTCAATCCAAACCCAACACACCATCACCTAGCTCACTCCTCCTTGGGCTTGTTAGGCCACACTACAAAAATAACACTGGTTTGCTACCACCGGTATCGGTCGCAGATACTCTTAAATCGGTTGCAGAAATGTATCTGCGACCGATCTGCAATCGATTTTTGCCGGACGCAAAATACCTGGTGACTAATTATCAGCAACCGAAATTATCGGTCACAAAATACCAGCGACCGATGTCTGCGACCGAACGTTGGTCGCTAAATTGATTTAGATTAAAAAAAAATTCAGATTAGTAACCGATAAATCGGTCACTAATCTGAAAATTAAGAAGAAAAAAAACATCACAAGTGCTCAACCCCAAACAGTCTACACCATTAACCAAAACAACCTAATCATAATTTCGACAAGTGAAAGGAAAAAAACAAAAGAAGATATACACAAGTAATAAGATCTAAAATTGCACAATCTAACACTATAATTTAGATCCGAAACTACGAATTTATTACAAAAAAAGAGTGAAAAATTCAAAAACAGATCTTAAGTCGCAATAATACATAAATCTCAAGAACAAAAAAGAAGGAAAAAAGATTTCACTCATCTTCAACAAAGTACAAGTAAATCTCAAAGCCCAGATCTAGATTCGCACACTCCTCGTTTAATTTGCCACTAGAACTGAAAACGAACTTGTTTTTATTCAAGATTCGCTGATTGTGAGCCAAAACTATGGAGCCGAAAATTCATCAAAGATCGAGCCTTGTCTGAGACACTTGACGACACCGTCGACCGCTTGCAAAAGCTTTTTTCAAGAAATCGTGTGAGCCATGAACGGAAAAAAAATTACATCTTCAGGAAAAACAAGAGGAGAATTAGAGTTATTTCAATTTTTTTTTTTAAAAAGAGATGATGGAGGAGATGAAGGAGAGAGGTGTTGGGTCTAGTTGCAATGATCTAATCATATAAGCAGAAAACAGCTAGATAACAGGAAGCTTAATGGTTAATTGCACACACGTAGTTATACCTCTTGATGCGTGCTTCGTTGTTCGACTAGATCGATGGATGCAAATTGTAGGATCCCAAATGTGATCCCTCTACCATAGTCCACTGATAAACATGAATTTGTTGCATATTTTGTGATGATTTGTACCCCATATTGTTTGATTTAGTGTGTGTTCCATGGTCTTTTAGCTTGAATTTTGTTTCTCTTGTTCCTCTTTACGTTTTTGGTGTGTTGTGTGCACATGTGCTCTTTTTAGATCAAATTCTCGGGAGATACAAGGACATTTATAAGATAAGAAGAATCAAGGACAAAGTTTGGACACCTCTTCGGCATTTTGTTCATAAAGTCTTCATATGAGCTCCAAATCAAGTGATTTAAAGTGCTGTGAAAAGCTAACAAACAGAGCTACAACTTTCCTGTAGGCGTTTTAAGATGAGAACGGGCTGGAGGGGCTTTTTTCCAGAAAAACGGCCCCCAGCCCCTCTGGTCACCTGCCAATTATCCAAAAAAACGGCCCCCTCCAGAAAAACGGGGTGGAGGGGGGGCTTTTTTTGGGGCTTTTTGGTCCCGAGCTCCTCCGCCTATAAATAGCCAGTTTTCTTATTTTTTCGGGGGGATCTCATCTTAGCCTAATTTTCTAGGGTTCTTGAACAAACACTCTCAAATAGTGAGATTAGTATCCTTAGTGAGTGCTAAACTTTTATAATTAGTATTAATCTACTCTTTAATCCTCTCTTAACACTTGGTTGTAAGTTTTCTCTTCTCTCTCTCTTTCTATCAATATTTGCAAGTTTGAATATTATGTTTTGGTTAATTAAATTTGATGACTTTATGATGATTAGTGGCTAATCTCTCTTATTAGAGTTGGGATTAGCCCAACTATGGTGTTTTGATGCTTGGATGACGTGAATATATTGTGATTGAATGGGTTATTGTGCATTTAGCTTTGTGAACCCCAAGTGTTTGATAAAATGCATAAGTGAGAACTTGGCTTATGTTTTGTGTGATTAATTTAAAACCGAAAGGGGGTAAGGTAATCATAAGAGTTTCATTGACTAAACAAATGGATTCAACCACGAAAGTAGGTAGATTTCCTTTTGGAGATGCTTGAGCTAGGTGTTGCTTAATGAGCCCAATAAAGCTTGACCCCATGAAAATAGGTGGAAGGGTGGAATTGGGTATTTCTTTGGTGATCTTGAGAGAGGCCCTTAGTCATTGATTGACCTAGTATCTCTACACAATTGCTCATTCGATTGCATGTTATTTTATCATCTATCGCATCAGATCATCATTGGTTGGGTGAACCCCCAACTCTATCTTTAAACCTTGATTTTATAATTGTGATTGCTAATCCCTCTTCTTAGATTGTCATCCTAGTTTAGCTTTAGGTCTAGTTAAATTAATCAACATCACATTTACCCGAATTTGCTTAGCTTTCCTTATTATAGGATTTTTGGTATCCGAAACCCTTCTCCTTGTGGAGATGATCTTATTTATTACACGATAATACCCGTGCACTTGCGAGCGTATCAAGTTTTTTTGGCGCCGTTGCCGGAGAGCAAGGCTTGTTTCGATATTGAAATACTCTTGAATGGGATAGACTAGGCACTTTTCTTTTCTTTTTGTTCTTTTTTTTTTGGTTTAAAATTTTCATTTTTATTTTCTTCTTCATTTGTGTGATGGAAACTTCATGGTATCAAGAGGGGTATAGTGATTATTATTCGAATTCATGTGATTATGGTAATGAAAATTATAACCCATATGGCTACATGAATGAGAATAGATATGATGTGCATAATGTCTCTTATGATTGTTATGGTTACTTTGGACATGAGTATAATGTGCATCAACTTGGTCATGAAAATGCTAGTTATGCCGATACCCTTTACCAAAGTAAGCAAAACGATCATTGCTTTGTTGACTACACTCTTGCTAATTGGGATCTTCCCGATCTCTATGGGGAAGAGCATACTCCCCAACCAAAGTCAAACTTGAAGACTCTTTTGGAACAATTAATTGTTCAAACACAAAAGAGCAATGAGGAGTTACAAGAAACTCTAGGCAAATTGTGCTCCAAAGTTGATGCATTTATCACCCATACCGAGATGCCCGAGCATCAAATGGTTCAAGTGGCTAGCGTATCATCATTTGGGGGTTGTGTTGAGGAAGAGGTGATTGATGAATTATATTATAACACGTTCTATGACCTTGAATATCCCGATTCATTGTCAAACGAGTATATTGATATGATCCCCTCTCCAATTTCAAGTCTTTTTAATGGTTCCCCTCCCCCAAAATTCCTTGAATATGCTTTTGTGAAACCCGATGACATGATTGTGATCTATGACTCTTGTACTCATCGGGTTGAGGATCATATCATGAGTTACAAGCCAAAAAGGAGTTATGGGGATGCTCCTAAGTTGATTCAATGGGAAGGTTCTCCTTTTCATTCCTTTGGCTTTTTGAGGGATTTTAACAAGTTGGGAAAATCTTTGATTGCTTACTATAGTGTGATGATAATGGCTTCTCACTTGTTCCTTGATGAGATGTGCTCGAGCTCTTTTGACAAATTGCTACGAGCCTTGGCATGCTATGATGATTGTTCGAAGTAAAGGATAAATGACAAATGAGGCATTGTCATCACCGTATCAACAATGACTTAATGCACACTTCCAAGTCACCCCACCGCTGAGTATTTTGAAGAGCCAATCATTTTGTGAGTATCACTCCCCTCCCCTCATTTCTCTTTACTTGTTTACATTGAGGACAATGTAATGTTTAAGCATGGGGGAGAGTATTGATGACATGTGGTGGTTTGTGGCTAGCTTTTGTTGGATGTGTGGATGGTGAATTGATGGTGTTGTGATGGTTTGATGTGTTGTGGAAATGGTGATTACTCTTGTTGAATATTTGCATATAGGAGCATGCTAGGTAGCATTTTAATTTTTAACCCATTTAGTTGCATGACTTTGTAGAAATCATCATTTAGATTGCATTGAGCATGTTTAGGCTTGCATATCATCTAGTTTGCATGAAAAATTTTAAAAAGCAAAAAAAAAATAATTGAAAAAATGAAAAAAAATCGGAAAATACCAAAAATAGAGAGAAGATCCCTTTATGATTATTTGTGATACTCTTGGTCAGCATTCGACTTGGGGTAGAGAGACCATGATACTTTTGAGATGCAATCCCGAAAGTTTGGCATGGTTTCTCGTTTGGCTTTCATTCTCTTGGCCATTTGTATGTAAACATTTTCTCAATCACTTGATAATCCCACTTATAATCGTGAAATATTTGGTGTGATAGACATTTAACCGGTGAGATCTTGAGCCTTAAAAACCGACACATCTCTTTCGGTTGTTTGTCTTTCATGAGTGTTTTGGATTCACATTGGTGGTTAATCTTCTAGAACTTGCCTTAATTCTTGGTCAAAATTGTGCTTGGCACCCATTTTTTGCATTGGTAGGACGGAAGCATTCATTTGCTACTTGTTCTTAAGCTACTTTAAGCCAAATTGCCTACATAACGCATCATTTTGTCATTTTGGAGCCCCTTTGAGCTTATGCCTTTTTCTTGATGAACTATGTTATATGCCCTCTTTTCCTAAACATGTTTTCCCTCTTCCGAGTCTAAGACTAGTGTAACTTGTCTCTCTCATTGGGTTGAGTATTAAATTGTGAAATGGAGTAAAAGACGAGCATGGGGGTGCTTTTGGTGAAGAATGGAGAGATGATGGTTAACTTTAAACTTGAATAAGCTCTTCAAAAAAAAAAAAAAAAAGAGAAAAGTCAAATGAACCTTCTTGAGGTGAAAGAAGGGCTTATATCTCATTTAATCAAAATCATCTTGTCCCGATACTTCTAATGTTAGATTTTGTTAGTGTTGTGAAAAAGGTTGGTTTAATGGTTGATACATAATGTTGGAATTGGTGTTTTTGATTTGTGGAGATGTTTTTGCACCCCCTTGATCTTTCGCGAGGATTTAGAGGATGTTTGTATTTTCACTAAATCTGTTGAACCATGATTGTTTTGATGATGACAAACTAAATTAAGTTAAATGAAATATCATACATGTTAGTTGAACTATTGATTTAATATATTGAAGTTACTAATATGTTTATACAAGCTTGTAGATTAGTTCATATTGATAGGTTGAAGCATGAAGTTGCTACACAACAATGGAGATGACAATCAAACTTGAAGACTTATGAAGCTCTACATTTTAATGGTTATATTTATTAGAGTTCATTTGTTAAAGTTCCTAAAGATGACGTTAAGTTGATTACTTAATTAGTTGGGCAAACTAAATAAATGATTTGAGAGAAACGTTCTTATATTGAGAAACGTGACTAAGGGGTATTCCTTAGGTGAGACATTACCTATTGGGAGACTACCGTTTACACGTACATTAAGTATTTCCTAAAAGATTATTATTTTGGTAAAAATATTATATTTACTAGATAATATTTTTACTTGAGAATATATTGATTTTTTATATAGAAAAGATATCTCTTACATATGGGAGGATTTTGTTTTGGAAATATTCAGATTTTAATATATACTATAGAGTGACCGAAAATATTAGATTCTTTCCTAGTGGAAATTTGTCTATTATTTGGTAATATATTATCTTGTTAGAAAAGATATTATTTAGTGCATATTGTGTTGAAAATCCTACCGATTTGATATATATATTTTGGGATATTTATTTTTGATATCTTTAAGCTCAAAAAGTATTATTTATAAAGATATTATTTTTAGGTGAATTAAAAATCCGAATTTCAGTTTTATTTTTGGAAAAGCTATTTGCCTATATAGAGGAGAGTTATCTATCATTTCAAGCACGCACTTTTATAACCCCTAAGTGTTCATATTTTCAGAGAGAATTATTTTGAGGGAACACTAAAGTTTGCCTAAGTAATTAAAGGATCATATTAACAACTTCTAAGAGAGCTATAGAAATTGAATTGTACCTTATGCTTTTGAGAGGTTGAGAGGTAAACAATATTCCTTAGAGTTAAGGATAGCTTGGATTAGTGTCCAAGGGGTTAGGCTTAGATCAGAGTAATTGGGTCTAAGTTCGTTTGGCTTGAATCAGAGTAATGGGGTTCGAGTTCGTGACTTCAATCAGAGTAATTGGGTTGGAGTGAGTTGGGTTGAACCAGAGTCGGTTTACTCGAGTTGTACTACTGATTAATGAGAAGAAGTAGTCATTGAAAGTCCTTCGGGCCGTGGTTTTTCATCCTTTGTAGTTTCAAAGGGTTTTCCACGTAAAATCGTGAGTGCTTTCATTATTGCTTCTATTTGTTTATTAGCTTTAACTAACGTTGTTATTTGTTTTAGTAAACGATCCTTTAGTCAACGTTCCTTAAAGTTAGAAACAATCCTAAAAGTACAACAAGTGTTCTAAATAGTTTAAATTTTGCAAAAAGTTTTAGAACACAATTCACCCCCCTCTTGTGTTCTACCGTGCTACTAACAAAGTCTTTTTGACTCTAAGCCCACATCCCAAATGTATCCCCACCTTACCCTAAGCCTCATTACAACCCAAAAGTCCTCCCGATCTTTGCATGTAGAGTTCTCATCCAACGGTAGAGACTTTAGAAGATAGGCAAGCTTATGGTAAGATACCACCAATGTTTGAATATTGAGTGTCAATTGATTGTCTTCCCCAAACACATTTGAGTAGACGAATGATCACCGTTGCCAATTCGATAGCTAGATCGAGGGATCTAATCCTTCTAGTAGCACACGGTTAGGATGAGAGAAAAGGGGGACAAGGATAGCATACCATTTGTGCCTCTCAAGCTCACAAGTGAAGTGTGTTTATGCATATGCTATCCTCCCCCTTTTATAAAGAACTAAGGGTTCCTTGTTCCTTAAGTTGACCTAGTCCACTTAAGGGAACAAGAGTCACCCACTTCCAAGTGGTGTGCCCTTATGGCCCATTAGTTAAGTGCCTAGCACTTAAGTCATGGTGGCCTTACCCTAGGTGAGTCCATTAAGCCACTCACTCTCAGTTGATCCATTCGACACGTTGTGTGTGACCCGTTAGGCCTAAAAGCATTTAGTAGTTGGTCCGATCCAATCGGTCCTAATAGATGTAAGCGGTCTCTAGCTAAACATTACGATCTACTAAACCGATGGGTTTACTATCTCTGTTGTTTAATCCCGAATCTTTGCACCTTGACTGACAGGACATAAATCCTTCAATCTCCCACTTGTCCTTAAGACAAGTGTGCAAATCCATTCCCTTGTCGCTTAATGTCTTTATATGAACGTAAGGTAAGAAGCCTAATCAACCTTACAATGTTCATATGTTTTCTTGATCCCGAATTGGATTGTTAAGACAAATGGTTATCCAATAATCCATTTGAGCACGGCAATGCATTTCACAATCCCAATTCTACAAGAGGCCCATAAGACAATGATCCCCGAAAGGAGGACAATTCCCGTCTTGTGCATTCATGAATTTCAACATGATTTTCAATAATCGGATGTATCCGTTATTGCCTCCTGTTACGCAGGCGTTAGGAGTAATCACAAATTACCAATCATCATGTCGACATTCATAATCACTCAGGTTTGAGAAATGGTTCAAGATAGTTTTATGAGAGTCTATCATGACTGCTTATTCTTAAAGAACTCTCATGGTGGGTCTGTCCGATCATGAATTCCCAATTCATATCTATGCAAATGATCCTTGACATCCCATGTCTCCAGCCCATGAAACAGGCACTGAGATCAACTTGCAATTTCATCATCGTTGGTTATTAGAATCCAATTTCTAATAACTAGATTAGGGACAAATAACCATAAAATCCAGTTCACACAATAGGGTTTCATTATCCAAGACATCGTCTTGATAACCTATTTGGATATTTGCGTTATATTATTTTGGATTAATATTCAAAGTCATACAGAAAATTGAATAGAACCAAAATCATTGTGATAAATGTACATAACCATGTTTTAATCATGAACACCATTTCATAATCTAAAACAATGAAGCTAATTATCTTCGAAGCGCTTAATGCCTATCGAAACTGTGTGACTCTCGTGCTTGACCCAGTCAAGCGGCTTAGTCAACGGATCAGTGACATTCTCATTTGTATGAACCTTGCATATGCTAATATCACCATCCTTGACCCATTGTCTAATAATGTGATATTTGCGATGTATATGTTTAGAATTCTGGTGTGACCTTGGTTCCTTTGCTTGGGCGATGGCGCCATTATTGTCACAATAAAGAGCCAGCGGTTCAGCCGCCGTGGGCACAAGGCCAAGCTCAGCCATGAAGTTGCGAATCCAAACAGCCTCCTTCGCAGCTTCCAAAGCTGCGATGTACTCTGCTTCTGTTGTAGAATCTGGCACAGTGCTTTGCTTAGCACTTTTTCAGGTCACTACTCCTCCATTGAGACAAAAGACAAATCCTGATTGGGATTGATAACCGTCTCTGTCGGTCTGGAAGGACGCATCAGTGTAACCTTTTACAATCAACTTTTCTTCACCACCATACACCAGGAACATATCTTTAGTTCTTTTCAGATACTTCAAGATATTCTTGGCCGCAATCCAATGCGCCTCACCTGGGTTGGTCTGAAATCTACTCGTCATGCTCAAAGCATACGAGATGTCTGGACGAGTACAAATCATGGCGTACATGATAGATCCTATGGCAGATGCATACGGAACTCTACTCATGCGTTCTTGCTCAGCAGGTGTCTTAGGACCCTGCGTCTTGCTAAGAACCGTGCCACGACTCATAGGTAGTAAACCTTTCTTGGCATATTGCATATTAAATCGAGATACAATCTGATTAATATACATACTCTGGCTAAGTCCAAATAGCCTTTTGGATCTGTCCCGACAAATCCTGATGCCCAAGATGTACTCTGCATGTCCAAGGTCTTTCATCTGGAAACACTTCCCAAGCCAAGCCTTTACGGACTCCAGCATTGGAATGTCGTTTCCAATGATCAGTATGTCATCAACATACAGGACCAAGAAGACAATATTTCTCCCACTGAACTTCTTATATACACAAGGTTCTTCTGAATTTCTGATAAAACCAAACCTAGTTATGGCTTCATCAAAACGCAGATTCCAGCTCCGGGATGCTTGCTTCAACCCATAAATGGATCTTCTCAACTTGCAAACCTTCCCAACATTTTTAGGATCCACAAAACCCTCAGGCTGTGTCATAAACACATCCTCTTCGAGAACCCCGTTCAAGAAAGCGGTTTTGACATCCGTTTGCTAGATCTCATAGTCATAATGAGCTGCAATTGCTAGGAGTATCCTAATGGATTTAAGCATGGCTACTGGCGAAAAAGTTTCATCAAAGTCAATAACTTGAATTTGCTTGCAACCTTTTGCCACCAGTCTAGCTTTGAAAACCAGAAAGTTTCCATCCTTGTCCGTTTTGATCTTAATGATCCATTTATACCCGATGGGCCTAACTCCATCCGGCAAATCGACCAAGTCCCAGACTTGATTCTCGAACATGGAATCCATTTCGGATTTCATGGCTTCCTGCCATTTGCTGGAGTTTTGAGTCATCAATGCTTCCTTGTAAGTGGTGAGTTCTTCACTTTCAACAAGGAAAAATGTCACGGCTTTCCGTCGAATAGATTGAAATAAATCTATTTGTTGGAAACCTGACTCTATCAGACCTTCGAAGGGCGGATTCAGGCTCAAACTCTCGAGTTTCCTCTAGAGTTGAATCTGGAGATGTTTCCAAAACATCTTGGATGGATTCTAAATCCCTATCCATATCCGTTGGAGCTGTTTCCAAAACATCATGGATGCATTCCAAATCCCTATCCATCTCCAATTGTTGCTCATCTTGAATTTCTTCGAGATGGACTTTACTCCCACTTGTCTCTTTGGAAAGGAATTCCTTCTCCAAAAAGTCACCATTCCGAGCAACAAATACCTTGTTCTCAGTTTGATTGTAGAAATAATAACCCTTCGTTTCTTTTGGATAATCCACAAAGAAAACTTTGTCTGATTTGGGTGCAAGCTTATCGCTGAGAAACATCGTTACATAAGCTTCACACCCCTAAACCTTGAGAAAAGACAACTTGGGAACCATTCCCGTCCACAGTTCATGTGGTGTCTTCTCAACGACTTTCGACGTAGTCTTGTTCAGCGTGAAAGCTGCCGTCTCGAGAGCATATCCCCAGAAAGAAATAGGATGTTTGGCATGACCCATCATTGATCTAACCATATCCAATAAGGTTTGATTCATCCGTTCAGACACACCGTTCCACTGTGGTGTTCCGGGCGGAGTCAGTTGTGAAACTATTCCATAACCCTTTAGATGTTCATTAAACTCTAGGCTCATATATTCGCCTCCTCGATCCGATCGAAGAGCTTTTATCTTCTTGCCCAACTGATTTTCTACTTCATTCTGAAACTCTTTGAATTTATCAAAAGATTCAGATTTATGTTTCATTAAGTAAATATAGCCATATCTACTCAAATCGTGTAATGAAGTAACTAAACCCACCTCTTGCAGTCGAACTCATTAGTCCACATACATCTGAGTGTATGATACCCAATAGCTCACTGGCTCGCTCTCCCTTTCCCAGAAAAGGTGACTTTGTCATTTTGCTAAGTAAACATGACTCGCAAGTATCATATGACTCCAAGTCAAATGAGTCCAGAATCCCTTCTCTAAGAAGTTTCAGAATGCGTTTCATATTTATATGGCCTAATCGACAATGCCATAGATATGTGGGGTTAGAATTATTAGTTCTAACTTTTTTGTTATTGATGGTGAGTTTATGTTTGTCAAAATTTAGCAAATAAAGCCCATTGTGCAAACGAGCGCTAAAATAGAACACATCGTCTTTTGAAACCGTACAAGAACCATTCTTAATACGCATATCAAAGCCTTCCATATCCAATACAGAAGCAGAGATGATGTTTCTATTTATACTAGGAACATAATAACAATTATTTAGTCCCAATACAAGCCCCGAAGGCAATGACAAAACATAATTTCCTACAGTCAAGGCAGCCACCTTGGCTCCATTTGCAACTCGTAGGTCGACCTCATCTCTAGCCACCTTCCTAGGCTGTTTTAGTCCCTGCACATTCGAACAAATGTGAGTACCACAACCGGTATCCAATACCCAATAAAAAGTAGATGTAGATAGATTGATTTCAATAACAAAGATATCTGAAGAACTGGACACAGTTCCATTCTTCTGGTCTTCCTTCAGTTTTGGGCAATCCCTCTTCCAATGCCAATCCAATAGGCAATAGAAGCATTGATTTTCCGCGACTGAGGGTGACTTTTTGGCGGCAAATTGTTGCTTAGGTTTAGGCTTGGCCACGCCACCAATACCCTTCAACCGTTTGCCCTTCGAAGCAGCCCCTTTCTTTCCCTTCCTTATAAAAAGCACTTGCTGCTTATCAGGCTCCTCCCTCACATCAGACTCTGCAGTCTTAAGCATGCCATGCAACTCGTCGAGGGTTTTGTCCAACCCTTGCATATTGTAGTGCATCCAAAATTGGTTGTACTCTTTATGCAGCGAGTGTAGGACAGTAGTATCTATGGCCAACTTTTGAGGATAGCCACACCCCAGGCGTTCCTTCCTATCGAAGTTAGAAATCATCCCCATGACATGAGGACTGACTTGCTTGCCTCGTTCAAGCCTGGCTTCTAGAATAGCCTTGTTAGTTGCATGCATTTCAATTCTCTCTTGCTCTTTAAACATAGTTTTGAGCCTTTGAGTCATGTTGTAAGCGTCGTAGCTCTTGAATTGCTTTTGTAAAGCAGGGCTCATGCTTCCCAACATGATGCATGCAACTTCCTCCGAGTGATCGGAATGACGTTGGTGCGCAGCCTTTTGTGAAGCACTGCCACCACTTTCGGGAAGTTTAGGAACATGCGTCTCCAAGACGTATTCCTTCTTGTCATGCCTGAGAACTATTCTCAGGTTGCGATGCCAGTCTAGGTAATTGTTTGGTCCAACCAAACGTTCCCTATCCAGTATCGACTTCAAGTAAAAAGTTGAATTGTTTCCGTTGGCCATTGCTACAACACAGAAATAATATGCAAATTTTAGTACATTTATCAATAAATAACTTAATCAGTTTCTAAAACATGAAAGTCATTTAATATTTTATTCATCCTCTAAGGTGCCCTTATGAATAAAATAATTCCAAGATCCTCATTTTACCCTAATGTGACCAAGCTTTGGCTTGTCAACCACACTAGTCAAAATAGGTAAGCAAACCTTGCTAATTATGTCCAACATAACTCTTGGTTGATAGGCATATCTAATATGGCTATCCCTTTGCCCCGACATGTAAGGACTCCTTACTCATATCTTTGAGGAAACCAAATGGTCATATAAATCTCTTCTTAGACTTACCCGCATTAACTCAAGATTAAAATAATGCGATGCTTTGGCAACGCCCATTATGAATGATCGAGAGTGTAATGGGTGACCCTTATTTGGGAGGGCATAAACTCAATATTTATTCCTTGGGACGTGATTTATCAATTTGTTTTAATATGTGTGAACAAGTTGTTATATTAAACAATATGATAAATCAGGCATGCAATAATTAATGCAATAAATCTAATTTAAGCAATAATTAAAGCAATAAATAAATGATCCTAGTATGGCCCCTGAAAAAGAAAAAAAATAAAGATCTAATCTTCATTTTCTCCCACTTGAATTGCGATCTCCTCCAAGACACCATTCTTCAAGCTTTCTCCTTTTGTGATTTGTACTTAGTAATTTAAACTTAAAGCTAATGCTATAAAATAAATTACATAAATACGACGGTTTTACATACCGTATTTAATTACAAAAATACATAACGATACGCAGATCGTATTTTGGGTCATACTAGATCATACATTCATTCACCCATAAGATGGGTGACCCAATAAATATCCAAAAGCCATATAATAAGCAAGTAGATCAATCATCCAATAATTGACATATTTCGAATTATATGCTAACGGATCGAATACACACTACTGATCTAATCATAGTGCATACATGCATTCATCATAACACTAAACTTGCAAAATAACAATTTAGCATCAAGATTGAATTAATAGTAGCAAACTATTGCATTTAGTGTCAATGTACGTAGTAACAAAATCCAGCAATTAGTACCAAGGTGGTAAGAGCAAGAATAACAATGATCCTATTTGGGTTCATAGGAGGAGAGAGAGTGTCATGAACCCGAAAAACTGGTTAACAATGATCCCAAATGGGATCATAGGGAAAAAAAGAGGAGAGAGAAAACGATCCCAGCTCGTTTTGGAGGTCCAAAACGATCTGGGATCATCCGTGGTCCCGGCTTCATGTGCTGACGCGTGGCAAGTGGGTCGCGCGCCTTTATAATTTTTTTTGCCTTCGATTGATTCAAAACGGCGTCGTTTTGATTGAAGGTTCAGCAAAAAAAAAATAAAGCTGGCTGGCTGACAGTGCGCGTCAGCCCAGTCAATACTGGGACGCCACTTGTCAGCCAGCTGTTGGCTCAATTAAAAGAGTCGTTGCAAATTTTGCAACGGCTATAACTAAAAAAAAATCAAAAAAATATAAAAAAAATACCAACGGCTATATTTTTTCACCCTCTATAAAATGAGACAAATTTGATATATTTTTCCACAAATTTCAGATTACCCTTTCTCTCTCCTAAATTCATTTTTTTCTCTACAATTCAAAAATTCTCTCAAAAATTCTATTTACCTACATTATGAATCCTAATAATATTCCTCCATCCCAAAATAATTTACCTCTTTGTAATGAGGAATTTATTGAATAGTTTTCATGAATATCTTCAAAGGCATCAAAAAAATCCTCCACAACAAATTCCTCCACCCCAATTTTCACAAAAGTTTCAACCTCATATGAATTTTCCCAACCAACAACAAGTTCCTCCACCCCAATTTGTACAAAATTTCCAACCGGATATGAATTTTCCCAACTCACAACAAATTCCTCAACCCCATTTCCCACAAAATATTACTCCACCAAATTATTCACAATCTCATTCTCAATCTCGTTATTCACAATCCCATTTTCAACCACATCATTCACAATCTCAAAATCAATCTCAATTTTGCTCTCCCAACTTTTCCCAACTCACAACAAGAAAGTCTCGATTCAATTTCACCCACTATCCCAAATGTTGATGAAAGTAGTGAGAATCGACGTGGGGTGGACGAGGGAGATGAAGAAATTGAAGAAGATGTTGTGATTCCCTCATCCCTCTTAAAAACAAAATGGACGAAGAGGGATGACGAAGTTCTCATTTGCGCATTTATGGAGGTGAGTATGGATCCAATCACGAACACCGGTCAAAAGCATGGGGCGTTTTTCGGTAGAGTTCGTGCTAAATACGAAATAGTCCGGCTAGAGAATCCAAATGAAATCAACATTCGAAACGTCTCTATGATAAAGAGTCGTTGGGGAAGATTGAGTACCGCGTGTATGAAGTTTTAAGGCGCCCATGAGGAGGCGACAAGAAGAAAGAAAAGCAGTGAGAATGCACTAGATGTGATGAAAGAAGCTCACAGCATATATAGCGACGAACACCGAAGTGAATTTTCTTTTATGCATACTTGGGAATTGTTGAATAAGCATTTTCCTAAGTGGAAGATGATAGTGGGCAACTTCCTTGCCAAAAAGGGGTTCAACGAGGATAATAGCGGAAGTGGTAAGAGAAAGTTGACTGGGGATGAAGACGAAACAAACACCAACACCGACACGCCAACTTCTGCTCGTCCAATGGGTATCAAAGCAACTAAGAATAAGGATAAGGGGAAGGTCATTGAATCTTCAGGAGTTGTATGCGATTTCACTGAAAAGATTGATAAGCTTAATCAAATTAGGGAAGGCGATATTGGAAATAAAATAGAGGTTCAAAAGAAGAAAGAAGAATGGAGGAAACGTGAATTGCAAGTGCAAGAAGACCACATCAAGATGCAACAAGTGAACATGAAGATAGAACAAGAGAAAATAAAGATGCAACAAGAGAACATGAAGATGCAACAAGAGAACATGAAGATGGAACAACATGGCATGAAGTGGCAAATGCTTAATAGATTAATGGAAAAGAGTTCTCTAACATCTCAAGAGGAGGCAATGAAGGAGATGTTATTGAGAGAATTAGTTACTAGTTGATGTTGTAATTTGAAGTTTATTGTAATTTTTTTTAATCATTTCAATGTTGTAGATTGGAGTTTATTTTTAATGAATGTTGTTTCCTATCACTAATTGTGTTGAAAATGTCAACTTTTTATTGATTTATGATGTATATAAAAAATGCTACAAATTAACGAAAATAAAATTTAGCGTTAATTAAAATTAAAGATAATTAAATAATAATAAAGTTAACTAAAACTATTTTAAATGATAATTATATTATAATTAAACAATAATCGGATTTCATTATCAATTTTATTAAACTTACATTTCAACAATATAAATAAAAGGAAAACAAATTGGATGAGAGAGAAAATGGGGTGGGGCATGGTAAAAGAGGAGAGAGAGTGTGATGAGCTAAAAATTTAGGTTCATGAATAAAGTGGGAGTTTTAGTTGAGTTTATGAAATGGGGTCATTGTGAGGTAGAGGAGGGAAAAGGAGGAGAGAGTAATGAACCCAAATAGTTGGGTTCATTGCTATTCATGCTCTAATATGTAATAGCAAATGCCACTTAATAGTAGTAAAAAACATAGCAATGCCTCGTGACTTATTTCGGTCATAGATCGAAAAGAAAAACATGGATCTAATCCTAGCACTCTTCGCATCATATGAATCAAATAAGGAATGGAGGAAAAAAAAAACATGCAATTTACATTTATGCAATCATGACACATGATATCATGATACATGATCTAATCATTGAAGCATAAAATTTCTACTACATTTGACTATTTCAAGGTCACGATCCATCAAAGGCAGTGAACAACGAACAACCAAAATATATATTTTTGACATGATCCAATCACGGCAAAACATATTACACGAATCAATAGCCCACATAAGTCAATTTTCGTGCAATAAGGTTGATTTTCGTGATCTAATTAACCCATTAATTAGGCTCTGATATCACTGTTGGGTCTAGTTGCAATGATCTAATCATATAAGCGGAAAACAACTAGATAACAGGAAGCTTAATGGTTAATTAAACACACGTAGTTATACCTCTTGATGCGTGCCTCGTTGTTCGACTAGATCGATGGATGCAAATTGTAGGATCCCAAATGTGATCCCTCTCCCGTAGTCCACACCGTAGACGAATGATCACCGTTGCCAATTCGATAGCTAGATCGTGGGATCTAATCCCTCTAGTAGCACACGGTTAGGATGAGAAAAAAGGGGGACAAGGATAGCATACCATTTGTGCCTCTCAAGCTCACAAGTGAAGTGTGTTTATGCATATGCTTTCCTCCCCCTTTTATAGAGAACTAAGGGTTCCTTGTTCCTTAAGTTGACCTAGTCCACTTAAGGGAACAAGAGTCACCCACTTCCAAGTGGTGTGCCCTTATGGCCCATTAGTTAAGTGCCTAGCACTTAAGTGATGGTGGGCTTACCCTAGGTGAGCCCATTAAGCCACTCACTCTCAGTTGATCCATTCGACACGTTGTGTGTGACCCGTTAGGCCCAAACGCATTTAGTAGTTGGTCCGATCCAATCGGCCCTAATAATCGTAAGCGGTCTCTAGCTAAACATTACGATCTACTAAATCTATGGGTTTACTATCTCTGTTGTTTAATCCCAAATCTTTGCACCTTGATTGACAGGACATAAATCCTTCAAAAAGATGAGAGGAAGAACAGAGGAGATGGAAGTTTATGTTGATGAGAGAGAAAAGGGCAAAGGGTGAATGAGTGATGTCAGATAGAAGAGATGTTGAGGTTGTAGAGAGAGAGAGAGATAGGGGGAACGGAGGCAAGCAATGGGTAAGGCTGATTTTTTCTAAGGCTCACTTTTATAGTTAGGTTATTGGTGAATGGGTAAGTGTAAATAACAAAGGAAAAAAAACTCAGTAAGTATGCTCCGAATACATTAGCGACCGAATGGGTGGTCAGTAGCAAATATCGGTAGCTATAAGTCCATTTTTTTGTAGTGCCACTCCTCCTGCCTGCAATCAGACACCGTGTTGCACCCTCTCCTAATGCCTTCAATGGATTAGGATTTTTATCACACAATGGATTTGGATTAGCATGAGCATCCATCACTTGCTCGACCCCTTCTGAGGCTAACAAGATCACAACCCCAAACACATCCTCTATCTCTTGATGATAGGCTGGAACATCATCTTTATAGGCCCCCTCTTGGGGCATATATACAATGGGCCTTGGATCATGAACCAACAACAACATGGACTGCTTCATTATCACCAGATGATACCATGGGCTCTGACACCACTTGTTGGTTCCAAAGAGAGTAACAAGAGTATGGACTATAAGAGAGTTAGCCCTATATCAATCCCAAAGCTTAACCTATTAGGTTGCGCTAGTAACCAACTTATAAACCCATCACTCTTTCTCTCCTTCTATGTGGACATGTTTTCCCTTCACATATACACATGTGGAATCCCAACACTAAGGAGGGGTGGCCCAAATTTTATATAGGTCGAGAAAGGCGAATGCGATTGCAGACGGATTGGCTAAATAAGATCTTTATAGAGATGGTAGTTTTATAGCTTGGTATTGTATGATACTCTTACTCTTACGATGTGTTGTCTGTTTAAAGGCTTTGATCTTGATATTTAATTCTAATATTTTATCAAATCTTTCTTATAAAATGGGGTATAATGTTGCCATTTCGTCTCCCACCTCAATCCTTCATTATTATTAATTCCACTAGAAGATTGTTTACATGCCACAAATTTAATTACCTCGCTATTATTAAAAAGTTCTACTTTTAGTATTAGGTTCGCAACTTCAAATTTCCTTTTGACTAATTGTACTTTTCAAACATTGTACTCCACCATCAATGCATCAACATCAAGGGTTTGTTACTTTCATATTAAGACTATGGAATTAGTTTAGTTATTCCTTAATTAAGAATTCTAATATTTTTCATAGTCTACATGTAAATCGTTATTCAATTCAGCCTCCTAGTTACATGTATTAGGATTGTATAGCTTTGTCAAACTATTGTGTTATTAATACCTTTGCTAATCATCAATAAAGTTTAACCGTTCAGAATCATAAATTCAACATAGTTTCAAAGCCAATTCGTTGCTGAGACCTAAAGCACAAAAGCTTCCACTATGCTGGTGGCAGACGGACTGTCCGCCACCGGACAAACCTGTACTGAAACTTAATAAATTTATTCAACCAATTGTCCGCCCGCTCCCATTAACCTTCAGCCGAGTGGGGGCCAGTCAACATGGTATTAAAGCTATTTATAACACAAGAGTTTGACAGGGATATAGAATCCTAATACATATTATACTCGGAGACTGAATTGAATATATACTAATACATGTTATATTAGGAGATTGAATTGAATATGAAAACGATATATATCTAGACTATGAAAAATACTAGAGTCCTTAATTAAGGAATAACTAAACTAATTTCATAGTCTTAATATTTCACTTCCAAGTTCCTAACACTGAAGTGTAGCGATTAAATTTTCCATGATAAACAAAGTACTACTACATCTATTACTCATTTGGCCATTATTTTGTGATGAGAATACGCTTACAAGTACCAGAAGCTGGCTTATTGTTTCCATCTATGGCTAAAAGACATATCACATATGGCCATTGTACAAATTAAATAATAGTACTTCAATAATTCACTGGAGGTAGGCTTCAATAATTGACCATAGAGACGGGATTTTGGTGATGTTATAGCGAGCAAAGGCAGCTTCCTTAAACAGTTTGCTCCATTCGTCCTCACTTCTCTCTTTACCTCCACCATAAATTGCAATCATCATTAGATCACAATACATCTTTACATCGTCGAACAACCCATTTCCTTGAGGATTAAGCACTATGTCAACAATAATAACCTTCCCTTTCTATTCAAATACTGCCTTTTGACAGTTCTTCAAGATTTTCAGGCAATCCTCGTCTCCCCAATCATGTAAGACACACTGCATCTTAAAAATATATAGGATAAGTTCAAAAAATATTTGATACTCGTCAACATAAGTATGTAACTACGACTCCTACACGAAGGTATGACTCAACAGAATTATGGGTGTTCTATTTTTTACTTCACTGAACTGAACTGGACTAGACTATTATAATTGAAGGAAGGATATGAATTCCTCACCTTCAAGATAACAGTGCTTTAGGAATGTCTTTAAATAGGTCACCACCAACATGGGTAACACCAGGGTATTGCGGGGCAGTGGCCACAACATGAGGCAAGTCGAAGTTGACGCCTTGGATGTGGGGGTGGGCCTCCGACAATCTCAGCAACAACTTTTCCAATACCACCACCAACATCCACTAGGGTACCTTGCATTTTGCTAAACTCATCTTTATAACCTGCTAGAATGGCCTTTAAGCTTGATTTTGTGACAGAAGCCATGCCAGTGTTGAACATGTTATTAACGGTGGGGTCCACAGAAGCCTTCTCCCAAACCGTTCGGCCATGGGCTTTTTCAAAGGGGTTCCCATCATGTAGGGATCACTAAAGGTAAGAAACATAGGAGCAAGGCTCAGCTCATGATCACGTAGGAGCCATGTAGAGGCAGGGGTGAGCCCATATAGAGCCTCGTCCGTTGTGTCAGTGTGATCAACGGTGAAGATATCCTTACGGACTAGAAAGCGCATAACACGTGAGAGGCACGTGATATTAGGGGTTGAAGATTCTATCTGTGAAGCTATGTGGGATATGCTCATTGGTTGGCCATGAGCAGTGGCGGAACTGAGGCCCAGGATAAAATATTATCATAATTGTAGAAAAAGTAATCATATCTTAGATGTAGCAGAGTTGGTAATTGTAGCTTGTGTTTGGCCCTTGCCAGGTGACAAGTTCAAGCCCTCACTTCCTCATTTTTGGGTATTATTTTGTTTCTAATTCAGTACTTTGTCCTTTAATTTCCTTTGCTCGGTTTTTTGTTTTTCTAGTTGCTCCCCCCTCCCATCAACAATATAAGATGCTTTGTCATTTCATTTCAATTACATTTCTAATTTATACAATTCTTTTTTCTTTTTTCTTTTTTCCCTATCAATTTGGTTGATCTCTGCTCGTTAATCGTTTAGTATATCTTCATATTTCATGTTAGTTCTTTAAACTTAGCTTATAAAAAATATATATATATATATTCGCCAAATACTTTGAACTTTGGATAAAATTCAAAAAAAAAAAGAGAGGTGTGTCAAGTAAACTTTTATTGTTCAGAATTAATATAGTCACAGAAATTTTTTGGCCAAACGAGTATAAAAAAAATATATTATTAAATTTATCAAGACATTTTTTTGATAACTTTTTTAATAGGATAGGAGTATAATGACAAAATTTGACATTAAAATTTAAAAGTTAAACTTGAACCGCTTATGTTGGGTGATAGGAGTATATTATATTAGTAATTGTCGGTCCCCCCAATACAAATATTCTGGTTCCGTCCCTGACTATGAGAGTGTATGATATCAGTTATACGGAGCTGCACAGCGGATCTTAGGACAAGGGATTCAGCATAGCCAAACAAGAGGTTTTCTACGTGGGCTTGGCCTTGGAGGAGCTCAGCATTCTCACTTAGATTTTGTACTTCTAGAGTGCCCATTTCTTTATAACTTTTTTTCCTGATCTTTCTTTAGCTTGTTGTGGCTATAGAGCTAATATGCTCAACAAGAAGCAATTGCGGTAGCTATTTAAAGAATGTGGGTGGTAAATGAGTAGTCAAGAATGTGGAACAGCCTGAAAGCGTAGATTTTTTTCTACAGAACGTACGTATAAAGATGTTGCATCTGCCTAGTGTTAAGAATATAATCCACATGTTAGTGTCCCACATTGAAAGATTAGGAGAGAATTAGATTGTATATAAAATTATAAGTTAGTAGGTTACTCTATCTAACACTAATTTGTTTTAGGATGGAACCCCACTGGTTTTATGTGCAGTATACGGGTGATACAGAAACTTTTGTGGATTTAGTCCATGGTGAACCAATAGTCTAAATATCACCCCATACTTTACTTGGAGTCACCCCCTACTTCTAATAGAGTCACTCCTCTAATAGTAGAGCTGCCCCACTAGATTTATGTGCGATCTACTCTCCCGCGTATGGGCCTACGGCTATTGAAGATTTAATAGTGTTATTGTGACAATTGAGGGACGACTTTGTGCATGTGTTTAGTCTGCTATGCTAGCTATTATGAGTACTAGTAGTTGGGGTGTGAACAAGAAATATATTATAATTGAATTAAGTGAGTTATAATCGAGGAAGTGTGGTTGAGTGACTGGGACTCATCTATCATTAACCAATGTTGAGTGTTTGAATCTCACCTTGGGCATGAAAAGCAGTTTTAAATTCTTTGGTCAGTTATTCCATTTTTTGAGGCGCTTATAATCCAGCGTGGGAAAATAGTCATTGTAGTCAAATATGGATATCCTTGGTAGTGAACCAAGAATGAACCAAGAATAATAGTGAGTTACATTTTACATTTCGATCAAATAATTTTGTGAGTTAAAATATAATAGGCTTATCAATTTTGCTTGTTATTATTGAACTGGGGAGACCCTATATTTATAGACTACAATAACTTGTTCCTCAAGCTCTACTAGTATCCTAATAATACTAGTTTCCTAATTACATAAGATCTCTATAATATATTAATCATATATTATCTTAATCATATAATCTAATATATCTTATTTCCTATGTATATGGGGAAAATATATTCTCATAATATTTTCCCGATATCATATCTCTAACACCCTCTCGCAATCGTAGCGGCAGGGCATCACGAACGTTACGATTGGAACAATACAATACGTAGTGTCCTCATCTTCGGTGAGTCCTCGATCTGCACGTCGAGTCTTCACCAACCAAGGACTTGTGAAGACTCGACGTGCAGATCGAGGACTCACCGAAGATGAGGACACTACATAGTGTATTGTTCCAATCGTAGCGTTCGTGATGCCCTGCCACTACGATTGCGGGAGGGTATTAGAGATATGATATCGGGAAAATATTATGAGAATATATTTTCCCTATCTATTTAGGAAACAAGATATATATGATATTATATGTTTAGGATATTATACTAGTGATCTAATGTATTTAGGAAACTAGTATATTTAGGATATATTAATTGTGCTTGAAAAATAAGTTATTGCACTCTATAAATATAGGGTCTCTCCAGTTCAATAATAAGAAGCAATATTATGATCCTATTATATTTTATCATAGTATATACTATCAATTGGTTTCAAGAGCTTTCGCACCGAAAGACCATTGAAAGACAATGAAAGCATGAAAATGAACCACAAGTCGTCAACCACAAATCTGCAAACGTGAAAAGTCGACAGTCGGGTCAATGTAATGGGAAGTTCACAGAATAACAGGATTGTGTCTATTCTCATAAAGCACCCCATGAACTAAACGATATTGTTTGGGTATCCGTTTCCAATGAGCGGCCCAACCCAACTGAAGTGATGGTATAGGCTAGGGCTGCACATCGGTCCAAACCCGAATCGATCCGGATCGGATCGAGGACCGAAAAATTGAAAACCGAGGACCGGTGGTCGACCCGGATAACTCCGGTCAATTGACCGGACCGACCCAGCCGGTCCGAATTTAAACCGGACTTGACTTTGACTGGCAAAGACCGATCAGCTCTTTTCATTTTTTCTTTTTTTTTTTTTTGCCTTAACTTTATTGCTGTAGCCTGTACGTAATAAAAGGAAACCTCCCTCAACTTTCTCTCTCCTCTTAACCTACACCAGACCTCCCACCACCTTCCACCTCCCTCATCTTTCTCTCTCTTCTTCTTCTTAACATGCCAGGGTCATTTGAAGAACAAGGAAGATTGTTATTTGGTTCATTGCTCTTCTCTAACTTCCACCACACCAAATTCTCCAAAATCGACCTCCAAAAATTAATATTCCATTTCAGTCAAAAACAATTCCAAAAGCTAAAGAAAATGAAAATTATTTCAACTCCTTCGTTGCTCTTCTGAACACCCGCCAACTCAAGCTTTTCAACTCATCCCTTTAAGCGCAAGGAGAGAGAAAAGGTAAAAAAAAATTAGTTGTTGTTTTGTTTATTAATCAGAATTTGGATTTTGGGAATTAATTGTGATCTTTGGGAGGAAGAGTAAAACAAAGAGTTTGGAAGATAAAGGAGGAGAGAGGACATGGAGCTGGAGGTGAGAGAAAGGAACCATGGAGGAGGGGAGAGGAGATGGAGGTTGAGGAAATAAAAGGGATTTGCGGCTGGAGAACTCTAAACAAACTGACCTAATAGGCTTATATAATCATTTTTTTTTTCAAAATTCAGAATATTCACCAACCGGTCCGGTCCAAACCCGAAGACCGAAGGCTTTTGGATCGGTTTGGACCGAGACCCGGCCAACCCAAAAGGTGAACCCGGAGACCGGACCAGTAGCCAACGGTCCGGGTCCGATCCGGTCCGGGCAAAAAACTGGAATGAATCGGTTTATGTGCAGCCCTAGTATAGGCTGGTAGCTTCACTGAGCTATCATCTTCGTCTCCCATTGTTTTATTACAAAAACTCGTGTGGATTTAGTCCATGCTGGACTAATATTTACGGTCATCCCCTATTTTACTTGGAGCCATCCTCTTCTAAAAGTGGAGTCATCCCTACTTTACCTGGAGTCACTCCCTACTTTACTTGGAGCTACTCCTTATTTCACCTGTAGTCACCCCTTAAAATTTCTCAAAATTATTTCACCTGGAGTTATCCCCTACTTTACCTGTAACCACTCCCTACTTTACCTGAAACCACCCCTACTTCACCTGAAACCAGAGGCAAAGTCAGAATTTTATTTAAAGGGGAGCCGGAGAAAAAATCCTAAACTTTGGGCTAGTTAACCTAAATTTATAAATAAAATAAAATATCAAAGTCAATGAATTCCAAAACAATTGTTAAAATATATAATTTGCTTTTCCTTTAAAAAAAATTGTCTTTTTTATATTAATATAAACTAGGTTGAAAACATTCTTAAAAAAGGAGTAAAAAATTTCATAGTGAATGTACTAAAATTTGAAACACACGTTGGCAAAAAATGAGATAAGAGTAAAGTATAAGTAATGAGATAATAAATGATAAAAGAATAAAAAGAACCCTTAAATAATAAATCATAGTGAAGCAATAAAGGAAAGGAACAAAACTAAAAATGAAAGGTTAAAACCAAAAGCTAAGGTCCTATTCGGGGTGGTTTTCAGTTTCCGATTTTCAATTTTCAAACTCAAAATTCAGCTCAAATCATGTTCGCCTGATATCGGAGTTGGTTTTAAGTTTCCGCCCATTTTCGGAACTGGCAACCAGGTTCTCGAAACCAAAAATAATGGTTTCTTGCCTTGAATCTGAGTTTTGAAAAGTAAAGCAGGATCAAGGTAGGCGTCGGGGTGGCTGACACTGCATTGATAAATTGGGGAAAAGGAGTAGAAATTTTCTGGTGTTTCAGTAACACCACCTGAATTTGTTACCTTCTAATACACCCTTGAAAATAGGGGGTGGTTTTAGAGTATTTGGAAAAAGAAAAAAGAAAAAAATTGGTCTGAAAATATTCTATTGGTTGGGTAACACCACATAAGCAAATAGTTGGTTTGTTAATGAAACACTTGAAATTTTTCGGAGAAGGAGAGAGGAGGGACCAGTTATCTAATATATATATATATATATAAAAGTTGGATCATGACAGCCGCTGCATCGACACGTGTCATGCCATGTCACTATCCTAGTCATCACCATATCTAAAAGGAAATTGTCATGTCACCCAAATAATTAATGACGATACATGAACCATGTTATCTAATTAATTACGATACATGAACATTATTAATTTCATCGATATGGTACATGAACTTAAAATAAATTACGCTAAAAACTACGTACAACGACTCTAATTTATAAGAGAAAATAGTCCTAACATATATAATCCATGTTTTGGTAGATTATACATCTGAAATTTTTAATGATTCTCCATAAAGATGGAGAAATATAGTAGATTAGTAGAATAGTTACGTAAGATAGTTGTAAACATAATTATTTTTTTAGTATTTTTTAATTAGAAAATTAAAAGATTAATTTGTCTACATGGACCCAAATAAACAACCGTTGCATAATACATGACATTAAACAAAATTATAAGTGATTCTCCATGAAGATGGATAAATGTAGTAAACTAGTACAATATTTAAGTAAAATTGGTGTAAAAATAACTATTATTTTTTTTAACTAATTTCTTTTAATTAGAAAAATAGGAAATTAGTTTGGCCATGTGGATCCAAACAACCGCTGCATAATACATGACATTTAAGTAAAATTGGTGTAAATATAACTATTATTTTTTTAACCAATTTCTTTTAATTAAAAAAATAGGAAATTAGTTTGTCCATGTGGATCCAAACAACTGATGCATAATACATGACATTAAAAATAAATTATTTTATATGAAAAGATATTATTAATAATTTTAATACAATGTAGACGGCCAAAGAGAAACAAAAATGTTAGTAATGAGTATTGTCATGGTAGAAAGTTATAGAATTACACAAGCATGTAGAGTATTAATATTTTGATTGATTAAGCACGTGAAAATGGTAGTTAATTGTAAACCTATCACTTAACTATTTTGTTGAACAAAATTTTTGGCGTATAAATTTTCAAAAACAGAACATACTATAAAATGATCCTATATAAAAGTTGATCATAGCGTTGTTGTATTCACACGTGTTTTGCATGTCACTATGTCCAATCATCATTATATTCAAAAGCTAATGCCAAGTTAACCAGTTAATGAAGATATGAACCATATTATATAATTAATAAATAAGATACATAAACATTTATTTATTTATTTGAGTGAAGGATACATGAACATAATTAAACTAAACTATACTAAAAACTAGATATAAGAATTTAATAAGGTAAAATAGTCAAAGTAATAATTGCATAAAGACTTTAAAACTAACTCATAAATTAACGTATTATATATGCATCTAATCTTCATAGTGATTCTGTACTCCCAACAAAAGTACATGATTTATGGAGATGGAGCAATACGCTAATTTGGTAAAATAATGTGAATAAAGTAGATTTAAACACTGTTTCTTCGATAAATTCTCTTAAGTATAAAAAAAGAAAGAAAATTATTTTATCTATATGGATCAAACCGTTGTCATAACACATTACATGACACATAAGTAATTTTATATAAAAGAAATATAAATTAAAGAGAGTTGAGAACCAATAGTAGTATATTGGCTATTAATAAGCTCGGTAGATTAATTTATGGACTACATAAGCACACAAATGTATAAATCTAACGGTCCCCAAGGACATTATATATATCGAGATGGTGCGCGGTTGTGAATTTGTCATTTAACTATTTATTTGAATTCTTTTTTAAAGTATGAAAATATATAAATTTAACTTATCATTCAAAATCTAAACAATTATTATTGTATGTCACATAAGCAATTTTATACTCACATAGCACAACTTTGGTTTTGTACTGGTAAATTATTAACCTATTTTCTTGATAGCATTCAAAATATATTTTCTAATGATAAACTACAAGCCCGTGCATCGCACGGGTCATACACCTAGTATTTATTTATTTTGGAGAGAGAGGGGGTGACCAGTTATATTTATTGATTGGAGAGAGAGGGGGGACCACTCATAGTATATGAAAAAGGTAGTATCGTGTCCTACAATGAAATGATATTGCTGCTGAAATACTAAAAAATAGGAATCTGAAACTTAAAACCAGTTTCAGTTTTTAATTTGTTCAAATCCTCAAAGTAAAAACGCTGCCGATCGATCAGGGCCTAAGTAAACTGTAGCTAAGAAGACTCAGACCTGAGCAAATTACTATCACACAAAGAGGACACCACCACTAACCCAAACATCATTTGCATTATTACAAAGCAACAGAAATACTTTTAATCAGGAAAGCTACATGGGTCATGCCTACGCCCGCCCCCATATAGCTTCGCCCCTGCTTGAAACTACTACTGAAAATAACTTGATCCATGGTGAACTAAGTATACACAAGACATATTATTATTTTAAAGTGATTTTAGTTTAAAGAACGGACTTTTAGTTATATTTCTTAGATAAGCTGTCTACAAATAAATACTCATCAACAAATTTCAATTGTCGTTCAGTATCTATTCAACCTTGCTCTTTTTTTTGCTTTTTGGGGGGGAGGCGGGGCAGCTTGATCATTGTTTACATGCACAAATTCAATTACCTTATCATTATTCAAATTTCCTAATGACTAATACTACATTTCAAACATGAAGGGTTTGTTACTTTGACTTCCAAAAGTCAAGTGTAACGATTTCAATTTCCATAACAAACAAAATACTATTCCGTACATGTGATTACATCATTTGGCCATTATTTTGTGATGAGAATTCACTTACAAATACCAAAAGCTGGCTTATTATTGTTTCTATTGCCTAAAAAACATTTGGCCATCATACAAAACTCTTAACTATCAAACCAATACTCCATAATTTAGAGGGGGTAAGCTTCAATAATTGACACCAAAGTTGGGATTTTGATGATGTTATAGCGAGCAAAGCCAGCTTCCTTCAACAGTTTACTCCAATCGTCTTCAGTTCTCTCTTTTCCTCCAACACAAAGTGACATCATCAATAAATCACAATACATGTTAATATCGTCGAACAACCCATTTCCTTGAGGATCTAGCACTATATCAACAATAACAACCTTTCCTTTCTTTTCAAATACTGCCTTTTGACAATTCTTCAAGATTTTCAGGCAATCCTCATCTCCCCAATCATGCAAAACTGACTGCATCATACAAAATATATAGTATTTGTTTAAAAAAAGTATTTTGATAAATGTCAATATTATATAGAACACCATAGTTTCTTTGTTCGGATATTAAACAAAGAATACATGTTACTTCACTACGTACGTTATATATCCATTATTGTGATATGTTATCCTAATCGATTTTCATGACTTTCAAAGTATAAAATTTTCAAGCAGGCAAAGTTGTACTTTGAACTAACTTTGAAGGCCATAACCTAAAAGATGTTGGCTCACTGGTAAATAAGTTGAAACTTGTACACCAGGTTATGGGTTCAAATTTCTTAGGGATGACCTATACGATTTAATTCGTGGAATACCCGAGACTATGCATTAGGAGGTGCCCTTTAGCCACGCCAAAATAGTTCCTCTTTGCCAAACCCAAAAACTTTGAACGGCCATAAAAGAAAATAGAAGCATAACTTTACCTCACCGCTTTTCGGACTTCTGTTAGCAAGATCAGAATATTAACAGCATAATTTTAGAAAGATATTATACAATTGATATTATGTATATTATAGTATACAATTGATATCCTGCTAACAACTTTCAACGTTACTAAATTCAGTGTATATGACTTTGTGGTCCAAAATTTTCAATTTTGACTCACAAATTAGATTCAAGAAAAACTGTCTTAATTATTGTACGAGGAATATAAGTTTCTCACCTTCACGAAAGCAATGTCTGCTTTAGGAATATCCTTAAAGAGGTCTCCACCAACATGGGTAACACCAGGATATTGCAGGGCAGTAGCTACAACATGAGGCAAGTCGAAGTTGACACCTTGGATGTGGGGATGAGCCTTAACAATCTCAGCAACAGCTTTTCCAACACCACCACCAACATCCACTAGGGTCCCTTGCATTTTCCTAAACTCATTTTTGTAACCCGATAGGATGGCCTTTAAGGTTGTTTTTGTGACAGAAGCCATACCATTGTTGAACATGTTATTAACAATAGGGTCCTCAGAAGCCCTCTCCCAAAACGTCTGGCCGTGTGCTTTTTCAAAGGGGGTCCCACCCTCTTTGATTGCACGGCCGATCTCGTGCCACGGGGCCATCATCCAGGGATCACTAAAGGTCATAAACATAGGAGCAAGGCTCAGCTCATGGTCATGTAGGAGCCATGTAGATGCAGGGGTGAGCCCATAGAGAACCTCATCCGTTGATTTATTATGATCAACGGTGAAGATTTTCTTACGGACTAGGAAGCGCATAACACGTGAGAGGCACGTGATATCCGTGGACGAAGATTCTATTTTTGAGGCTATGTGGGATATGCTCATTGGCTGGCCATGAGAGTGTATGATATCAGCTATGCGGAGCTGCACAGCAGATCTTATGACAAGGGATTCGGCATAGCCAAACAAGAGGTTTTCTACGTGAGCTTGGCCTTGGAGGAGCTTAGCATCCTCACTTAGATTTTGTACTTCTAAAGTGCCCATTTCTTGATCAATTTTTTTTTTTCTTTTTTTCTTCTAATGTTTCTATAGCTTGCTGTGAATATAAGGCTATGTTGTTGCTCAACAAGAAGCAATTGTAGGGAGCTATTTAAAGAAAACAAACGCAGATATCTGGCAATTTTTATTTTTATTTTTTGTATATGAGTCAAGAATGTGCAACGGCCTCATAATGTTGATTGTTCTTGTTCTTGTGTACGTACAGATAATAATGTTGCATCTGCCTACTTCTAATTAGACCTGACAAACGGGTGTTCGCATCGGGTTCGGTTCGGATCATTTCGATTCAGATAATTTTCGGGTCATCTTGTATGGGTTCGTTTCGGGTTTGGTTCAACACGGGTCGGGTTTGGTTTTAATTTGTTCAAGCTGCTTCAGGTTCGATTCGGTTACGGGTCAAATACATTCGGGTAGGGTATGGATTTAGGTTTCCGGTTCTTTTCGGATTCGGACTCAAATCGGGTTTATAGTATTGTGAATTTTACCTATAAACATGGGATATAATGATTTATTTATGATTTTCCTTTCGAAAACAATAAAAAGACGATAGTAACGAGTAAAATATTCTTATCATACTATGTTAAGGGCACAATAAGCAAGAAGTGAAAGTTTTAAACTTGTAACTTTTCAGATTCTGTTCGGGTTCGGATCGGGGTTCGGATCGTTATTTCTTGGTTCGCATGCATCCAGATCGGTTAATTTCGGATCAGATCGATTTCGACTCGGATTAGGTTTGGGTCGGAATGATTTTCGATTTCGGTTCAACTTTGGGTTTACTATTCGGGTCAAAATCGGGTATCAAATCAAATATTTCAGGTCGAATTATCGGATTCGGATCAGCTTTGCCAGGTTTACTTCTAATAGTGTTAGTGACGGTTGAGGGCGGCTTTGTGCATGTGTGAGTTTAGTCTGTTATGAGAATTGAGAGCTATTCCTAGTTGAAATATATACGTTAGGACTAGTTTTTTTTTTTTTTTTGAGAAAAAATTGGTTTGACCAAAAGGAACTTCCTTCTTTCTTTGGGCATGGCTAAAGGATATTTTCGCATGGCCTTGGGTATTCCACAAATTAATTTGTGTAGGTATTTTTAGGAGATTTAAATCCATGACCTGGTATATAAGTTGCAACTTATTTACCAGTGAGTCAATACCTCAGAGTTATATGTTAGGACTAGTTTAATTTCCACATATTGAAAAAGAAAGAGAGGGAGTGTGTGTGAACGAGAAATATATAACTTTGGTTAAAACCACCTAACATGTTTCGAAATTTGTCCAGTACCCCCTGAATCGTTACTATTTGTTGAGTACCACCTTAAATGTTTATTCCGCCGTACAAGTCACACCTTAATTGATTTTCCGGGCAAATCCTAAACTTTTTTTACCGTTATACCCCCCACGTGTGAGTCACGTGACAACTTAAATGAATTTTTTTTTTTATGCGCTTTTTTTATTTTTAATTTTACTATCCTATTTGTTTAAATGAACAATTATTTTTTATTTTATTTGCTTATTAGTTATTTACCCACCCACCCAAAATTAAATTCACACTCTCTTTCTCTCTCTCGCTCACTCCATCTTCTTCCTCTGCACTCTGTATCTCCATCTTTGCCATCTCTCTCTCGTAATCTCTCTCTCTCTTTCTCCTGTCATCTCTCTCTCTCTCGTCATCTCTCTCTCTCTCTGTAAACCTGATATTGTCTCAATGAAAGTAATCTTGGCGAAAGGAGATAAAGCGAAAGAAGACTGATTCCAAAGCTTCGAAAGAGAATCTGGGTGAAAAAGGTATGCCGAACTTGCATGCAATTGTTCATATACACAATTAGTTTTAAATAATCACCTTCATTAGTGAAAAACGTGTTCTTTATTTTAGTTTAGTAGCTTATTCCATTAAACCCTAAAAAAAAGGTGTTTTTTATTGATGTTCAATGATTCTGGTTGCTTATTAGTTTATTGATGTAATGGGATTGTTTTATGTGTAATTGTTAATTTATTAAGTTGTTTAATGTATGAATTGAAGTTTGTGTTTGTGTTTTGCATTCTGAAATTACCATCCCCTCCCCTTAATTATTCCCAGACATTTGTTTTAGGTCATGGGTGTAAATGCAAAGAAACACAGGCCGCTTATCCCTCAAGGCCCTGAAAGTGACATAGCATTTAGGGTACACTATGGTGGTGGTTGGAAATATAGTAAAGGGGGCAAGCTTAGTTATGAGGGGGGAGGTTTATACATAACTGTGGAAAGTGAGGCTTGTTATTTTGACCTTGTGAGGTGGTGTAGAGATATTTTAAAATATCCAGGGGAGTTTGAGATGTGGTTCAATAGGAAACCCGGTTTTAGTTTGGCTAAGAACAAGCAAAGGATTGTGAATGATGAAGATATAAGGGGTTTAGTGGCAAGTAAAAATGATCAGGGTCAGGTTGATGTGTATGTTGTTGATGCTGATGATGATGGTTATGAAGAAGATGATGATGGGGACAATGTTGGGGACCACAGAGGACAAGGACATAACTCAAAATTTACACCAAGAAGTCAAATAACCTCCCAGCATTCAACTCAATTTACAATTACACAAGCCAGCTCAGCTGACCTCCCTTCCACCTCAGCTCAGCAACCAAATATCCTCCTGAAAGATTCAGAAAACCCTAGCAACTCATTTAGGAGGACTGGACCTCGAGTGAAGACTGCTGGAAGACCATTTTCAGCCCCAAAGAAATCATCACTAGCTCAGAAAAATCAACCACAAACAGATCCTCAACCAAAAACCAAAAAACAATCCAAGAAAAATAGATCAAAGGAAACTGTGGAGGGTAATGTTGAGGATGATTTTGATGATGAAGAACTATCAAGTCATAGTGAGTTTGAAAATGATGACACAGATTCAAGTGATTCTGATTTTGATGGGTATGGGGAGTTTGCTAATGAGGTGAACTTTGACTGGAGAGCTGAGTCAGTGAAGGAAGGGCTGTTAGGGACATTCAACCACAGTCTTAGTGTCCAACAACCACAACCACAACCACATCATCAGCAACAACACCAACAAGGACCAGAACAACCAGAAGAACCACTCAATCCTGACTCAAATTCAGAAGAGGAAAGACCTGGTCCATTTGTTGGTGACCCACAAACATATGGCAGTGATGATTTGGAGAGTTTGGTAGGGAGTGATGAAGAGAGAGATCCATATGGTACTTTCAACCCTAGAACTGATTTCAATAAGCCAATCACCTTGCATAGAGGGCTGCAATTTCCAAATAATGAAGTGTTAAGGGAGGCTTTGAGGATTCATGCAGTACAAAATAGATGTGATTACTTCTATATGCATAATGATAAGAAGAGGGTGAGTGTTTATTGCTTGAAGAGGTGTCCTTGTCCACTGATTAGAGGTAGGAAGAGAGGGTGTAAGTGTGAGGTGTTCAGTTGTTTCTTCAAGGTACATAGTGTGAAGGTGCCAGACGAGGAGACCTTCCAAATCAGGACTGTCATGCCTACTCTATGGAGCTTGTGAAGATCCAAAAAAAACAAAGTAAGAGGTTGACAGCAGCATTCCTAGCTAGAACTTATATTGCTAACTGGAGGGCAGATCCAACTTGGAAGCTTGCTGCTTTCAAAGCTCAAGTGGAGAGGGACACTGGGTTGTCTGCAGGCTATTACCTGTGTTGGAATGCAAGATGCAGGGCCAAGTACCTAATCTATGGAGCTTGTGAAGATCAGTACAAGAGGTTGTATGACTACAAAGATGCAATCATCAAATACAACCCAGGTAGTAATGTAGCTGTGGTGGTTGACAGTGTAGATAGGCCTATTCCAGTATTTCAGAGGATGTATGCTTGCTTGCAAGGTTGTAAGGAAGGGTTTAAGGCTGGTTGTAGGCCAAAAATTGGAGTGGATGGCTGCCATTTGAAAGGAGCCTATCCTGGAATGATATTGGTAGCAGTAGGTGTTGATCCAAACAACAATATCTACCCTATTGCTTGGAGTGTTGTAGAGGTGGAGACAAAGGATTCTTGGAGCTGGTTTTTGAAATTGCTTGTGCAAGATCTTGGAATGGATGATGAAAACCTGACATTTATGTCAGATAGGCAAAAGGTAAGATGGTATTTGTCACATTATTGTCTATGTTTATGTGCATAGATAGTCACACTAACTGTCTTGGTTTTTTTTGCAGGGATTGTTAGAGGCCTTTGCAATAGCAGCTCCTCATGCCTTCTTGAGGTTTTGTGTTAGGCATATTTGGGCAAATTTCAAGACCCAGTTTCCTGGAAAGGCTTTTAAGGAGGCCTTTTGGCAAGCAGCTACAGCAACAACCAAGACAAGTATTCTGTTTTGTTTTTCTTAGGCATGTAAATTGTGTCATGTTGTGTGTGTAATGCATTCTGATGTTGTGCTTGCTTTCATTTTCTAAAATGTATAGGAGGAGTTTAATAGATATATGGAGGGGATTAAGCTAATATCTAAGCAAACATACACATATCTTAGTGGTATCCCCCCAAAAAGTTGGTCAAGGCATGCATTCTCAACTCTGCCCAAGTCTGATATGTTGTTGAATAACATATGTGAGTCATTTAATAATGTGCTGAGAGAGGCTAGGGATAAGCCTATTTTAACCCTTATGGAGTGGATTAGAAGGTATGTGATGCAAAGACATTTTGCCAAAAGGGAGGGGATTAAGGATTACAATGGAACAGTCATGCCCAATGTGTTGAAGAGGCTTGAGTGGGTTGATACAGAGTCAAGAAATTGCACACTAATCCCTGCAGGAGTAGATGAGTATGAGGTAATGCATAGAGATGATCGTGTGGTTGTGAACCTTGCTAAGAAGACTTGTACTTGTTATAGGTGGGACCTTAGTGGTATACCTTGTCCCCATGCTTGCAAGTGCATACAGTATGTTAGGAAGAGTCCTATAAGCTTCATACATGAGTCATATAGCAAGGAAAAGTTCTGTGCTGCATATGCTGTTCCTTTGCATGCCATGCCTGGTATGAAACATTGGGAGAAGAGTTCTAATGAGACTGAACCCGAGCCACCTGCTCATAGAAACATGCCTGGGAGGCCATCTAATAAGAAGAGGAAGTTGGAACCAGGAGAGGCAGAGGAAAGGAAGAGGGTGAAGAGGAAGTTCAAGCCTAACAAATGAAAGACATGTGGAGTTCTTGGTCACAATAGCAGAACGTGCAAGAAGAAAGACTCAAATGACCAATCAAGTGAGCAACCAACTGATCCTTTACCTCAACCTCAGCCTAAGTCTAAAGGTGGGAGGCCCCCATTACCAGCTGGAGCCTACAAGAGAGTTCCTAAATACCATAAGAAAAAGAAGACTGTAAGTGTGATTTCCTTGTATTTTTTGTAAGTTGGTTTTACTTAGTAATGCTGAGAGGACTGATATTGTTGTTATTTTTTGTAGGTTGTCAATGATGAGAGGACTGGTGAGCACAGCCCAACTCATGATGTCAACTTTGGGGACTTCAATACAGATGGCTCAGACATGCCACCACCTCAACCTACCCCATCTCAGTCACAAACAGCAACAGCAGGAACAACATCAACTTCTGAGAGGCCTCCATGGAAGCCTTGATTGCTTAAGCCTATGGCGTTTTGAGAACTACCTGTTGTATTTTGATTTAGTACATTAGATGACTTACAGAACTATGGTATTTGGTGTTTTGAGGATTTAGAAGTGTTTGTATGGTATTTGAACTTAGTGGTGTTACGTATTTTGAACATGTTCAAAGTCTGGTATTGCGCCTGATATCATTGCAATTGTATGGAAATTTTGAGAACTAAATGAAATTCAACAATTGGCAAGTATTTACAGAATTCCTATGCTTATCTTCATTACCATACATTACTTGCGCAAATAATAAAAATTTTGACGGGAAAAAAGAACACGAAATGATCTTCAAAATCCTTGGCCTTCAATCCTTGGCCTTCAACTGATCAAAGCAAAAAACATTTAAATAGTGGCAAAACAAGAAATGTTGAAGTATAATCAAAGATTGAGTTTACAAGTTATGGCGATCAGCTTATAACATGGACATTGAACTGGGAAATTGAAGCTACGCATAATACAGCAGCAAGCTACGCATAATTCCCATACATTACTATCATAAACCCACAAAAGGTTGCTTATACAATTGCATTAGTACAACACTCATGACTAAACCCACAAAACACAACACCCTAATTGCTACCACAACCTCATCACAGGTTACATTACTATACATTACACAAACTACCACCTACATTTTGCAAACCAACACAAACATTAACATCATAACTCCAATCAGTACCACCCAAAGGGTGGACAAAATATGACCCATCTTCTTCATTTTAATCTTCAGTTTCTTCAGCTCACTTGACCTCTCAATACCCTTGGCCTTCAATTTCTGAATCTCCATTAGTTGGACACCATTTTCAGCAATCAACCGTCCCACCTCAGTTTGCAAATTTTTGTTCTCATCCATCAGTTCAATTGAGAATAACCTCTGCCATTCTGTCATTTCCTGGTCATACCATATGAAAAAATCACATTTTCGAGTTTGGGTTAAAGGATCATAATCCCCACATCCAAAAAAACGTCTCCCTGGGTTCTTCTTTGTCTTCGATTTGACAAGTGAGGCCCTTTTCTTGCATTTACAAGTTGGAGGCCATGAAGAATGGGTTGAATTAGAGCTTGACATCACCTTAAAAATCAAACATTTTTTAAACCGGTGAAAATTTGGGGGAGAAAAAGAGAAGAGAGAGAAACCAAGGAAAATAAAAGAGGAGAAGAAGAAAACAAAAAAGGAGAAGTTTATTTACCTGAAAATTGTTGGAGAGGTACTTGGAGATGGTGTTTGGAGATGCTGTTCAGGACTGGCAGATGAGAGAATGGCGAGGAAGAAAGGAAAGAGAGAAAGAGAAGAGAGAGAAACAGAGGAAAATAAAAGAGGAGAAGAATAAAATAAATAGGATAGTAAAATTAAAAATAAAAAAAAATAATTCATTTAAGTTGTCACGTGACTCACACGTGGGGGGTATAACGGTCAAAAAAGTTTATGATTTGCCCGGAAAATCAATTAAGGTGTGACTTGTATGGCGGAATAAACATTTAAGGTGGTACTCAACAAATAGTAACGATTCAGGGGGTACTGGACAAATTTTGAAACATATTAGGTGATTTTAACCAAATTGCGCTAAATTTTATGAGTTAACGACCTACTATAGTACTATCATTTGATTTTGGTATTCGCACCAAAAAAATAATAATATTAGGAGCTTTCGCACCAAAAAAAATATTAATTTAGGAGCCTTCGCACCAAAAGACAATTGAGTTTAGGAACTTTCGCATAGACATTTATTCGGGTTGAATCGTCAAATACATAAACTATTATACCATAGGTCCATAGCCCTAGGACAACTTTTCAATGGTTTTCGAGAAGCGTGTACTTCTCTCCGGCCTGCACACCATATTTTATGGAAGAACCTTTGCATTAAATATAATTTCAAATTTATTAAATAAAATGTATAATCTTTGGATGGCGTGCTAAATAGAACTAAGATCCTCTTTTATATACTATCAATTTTCGCATTTATATATTACATTTGCGGATGTTTGACGTATATTAAATTGACTACAAATAAAAAGAGTAAAGTAAATTATTTAACACTTGTCAAGTATCCACAAGTTTAATAAATAAATGCGAGAAAAAGTATACTGGATTTTGAAGATGATATTCATCCTTAATCCTAGGGATGACAGTGGGGTGGGTACATGTGGGTATCGCCTCACATCCGTCCCAGTTGGGGCTGGGATGGGGGAGCGATAGGTGGGGATGATTTTGAAAAAGAAAAACCGTTGTGGGGATGGAGCAGATGTGATTTGCCTCTTCCCCCGGTGGATACCCGTCGGAGCCCCACCCCATCTTATTCCCACTTAACCGCCCCGCCTCATACCTATATGCCCCGCCTCATACCCACATAAAATAAAAAATACAAATATATAAAATCTTATTTTACACAATATATAAAAATTGTCTACTGTTATTGCTTATCCAAAAGCTCAATTCTTCCTTGCAAATTATCTTAGGGTGAATTTGAGGTAGATCTAGATGTGGGCTTCGTTTGTTTTCGGGCAGATATAAAGCGGATATGGATACCCTCCCGATAAATGGAGCGGAGGTGGATACCCGTCGGATAAGTGGGGCGGTAGTGGATTTAGAATCTCCAACCCGTGACAGAAATAGGACGGGTGGACGAATTAGAATACTTAGACGGGTGTGGGAATAAATCTACCTATATCTACCACCACCCCGGCCTATTGCCATCCATACTTACTCAGTTACTCCCAAGTGAAATTAATCATGGTTATATAACTTGTTCACTATTCACCCAAAATATACGGCGTTAAATTTCCGTCAAATAGGTATGCCACTTTTGTGCGTCTCTCTTCCCATGTCTTGCTCACGTATTATCGGCACCACAGCTGCCATCATGCCACCGTTGCGGCCCTCTGATCCATACCACTACTTTCTCCTCTCTCTATTCTCTAACTTGATCTCATCCTCCATCGTAGTTGTTGACCCATGTTTCTCGCTCTCCTTTTTCGTTCAAAGCTACAAAATTACTCAAATTAAACAAATGTACTCTCTCTCTCTCTCTCTCTCTCTCTCTCTCTCTCTGTTATTTCTTCTCCCATTTTGCCTAAGTTCGCCCAATATGACCCAATTTTGCCAAATTTTACCTGATTTACTCCAATTTCCAGTTGTAGACATTTTATGATACGTTGCTATATAAAACAATAACTGAGGGCATAATGGTAAGTCTAAGTGAAAATTGGGGACAAATGGGAGCAATTGAGGACAAATGTGTAGATAAATGGAAAACAGATAAAAAGAACATGTCCTTAGACTTTCAAATTTTCATCAGTTTATCCCAACTTCTCCCACTATCCTGTTGAAACAAACGAGAGAGCCCTAAGGGTGAGACATGTGCAATCCATGCCCCAATCATGGTTATGGTTCACCTTTAAGGATCAAAGAAGACAAGATTTTGGAGCCACCGGGTTCAACCATGAGTTGAGGAGGGGAAACATGATTTGCTCACAGTTCGCCCCTAGCTAGTATGTCACCTTTAAAGTATCAGATGCGAACCATGGGTTGACCATAATTCGCCACTTTTAGGTTACGATTCACCATATAAGGTCACGGTTAACCCATTTTTCTTGAAAGACTCCTTTTTGTGGTCAATTATTGGGGAGAAAACCTAAGCTTGATTTTACATAAATAGAATTAGGTTTGAGAGAGGTTTTTGAGAGTTCTAGGCTATCACTTAATACTTATCGAACGGTCTGGTTCAGTGATTTTCATTTTTTGGCGGGTTCTCGGTTTTTTGCCGGTTCCAACTGGTTTTTGCCGATTTGGACCTTTGACCCCCTGTCAGTTCAATCAATCGGCCCGGTCTGTTTTTAAAAACATTGATTTTGGGAGAGACGCTGGAAGGGGGAAAGAGAGTGAAGAATGGTAGCCTTGTGGGCCCTACTCTAATCAATCAGTTGAGTTGCTCAAATGGATTATAAGAATAAAATGCTAGTATAGTCATGGCAAGCAGAGCTGTTCAAAAATATCCGAATCCGAGCACCCGATTCGAAAATCTGAATATCCGAACTGAAATTATCCGAAAAAGTGGATATTCGAAATTTCGAATACCCGAAAATTCGGATACGGGTTCGGATACCATTTTTCAAAATTTTCGAATATTCGGATATCCGAAAATATCCGAAAAACTCAAAATTATCCGATATATTCGAAAATTACCCGAATATCTGAAACTATCCGAAATATTTGGCTCACATTTTCAAAATATTAGGCAGAAAATAGGATAAAAAAAAATGAAAAAAATTAAATATTTTTCGGATAGCGGATATCTTACTATTCAAATCCGAAATTTCGGGTATCCGAAAATTCGGATATGGGTTCGGATACCAAAATATGGTATGCGAAATTTCGGATACCCACAAATGAACACCCCTAACGGTACGGGCTTCACGTCCTTAGCAGGCAGCCAGGCAACAGCCTAAATTTTAGAGTAAGGGTACAAAAATTTGTGTGAAATTAGTTTAGGGTGGATCAATAGTCTGAATCTCACCCTATATTTCACCTGGAGCTACCCTTTAATAGTAGAGTCACTCCCTATTTCTAGTGGAGTCACCCCATACTTCACCTGGAGCCATAATAGTGAAGCTACCCCCTACTTAATCACTTGGAGCCACTACTTAAATATACTTGGTCCATGGTGAACTAAATCCACAGAAGACTAACTTATAGAGCAAGCACTATGTGCTGTTATAGATTCGCCCTCGAGTTCATTAATGTTAACAAGGATAAAAAAAAATACATGGAATTACATAGTGTAATAGGATATGAACATTGTTGGGGAAAACTACGGTATTTACCCACAATCACAACAACAGATAATCGGAAAAATAAAGTGCAAGAACCCAAAAACAACACAAACAATTTTACGTGGAAAACCCCTCTCAATTAGGGGAAAAACCACGGTGCGGATCTCCACGCACTAAACAATAATCCACTATGATAATCAAGAGTACAAAGGCAACAATCACAAGATCAAACAACAAGTAAACAAACTATCTTTGGTATTAGTACAAATTGACAAACTCTAACTCAATTTGGTACGCCCACAAAACCAAAGATACACCCACAAATACCTGTCGATGACCGATCTGAATACTCTGATTATCTTCACCCGAACAAACCGAATCAACCATGAAATTGGAACAAACCTCTTTGGAGAAATACTCAATTTCTCTCACTCTTTGTTTGTCTCTCACTCGCTGGCTCTCTTCTTTTCTTCTTTTGTTTCGGCTGTTTCTTTCACGGCTGAACTCTCTGAAGCCTTTTGTTTTCCTCCTTGGCTTCTAGTGGAAGCCAATCAAAGAACTCACCCATTGGCCACTTAACAATTAGTGGGCCAAACAAACACAACTTAGACAAAAGCCCACAAGTTGCCCATCACACACTAAAAACTTACGCAGAGGCATGAGTCTTTGCTTTCTTTTTCTGTTTTTTGTTTTTCTTTTCTTTTTGTTTTATTTTATTTCTTTACAAACTTAAATAAAATAAAACACAACTTAATATAGTATTTGGTATTTGGGGCGTTACCTCAACAAATCCTCCCTCGACCCAAATCACCAAATACTTCCACCTTGTCCGAGAAACGGACCTTCTTCTTCGCGGTCTTGCTCCTCCCTACGCAATGACCCTCAACATAGCACAAGTTGTTCTCCGCCTTCCTCCCTTGCACAATCAAAGTAGCACCACGATATACTTTGCACCACCTTCCCGTACCAATGTATCTACACCCTTGCGATGTCAACTCACCCAACGAAATCACGTTAACACGAGCATCGGGTACATACCTCACATTGTGGAAGGTTCTAGTCACACCACCATGGAGCTCAATTCGGATGCTACCCATCCCTTTCACCTTCAACTTACCACTCCCCATGTTGATGTCACCATACTCACCATCTTGGCACAAAGTATCAAACATAGCATGGTCTCTACAAATGTGAACCGAAGCGCCGGAGTCCAACACCCAACTCTCTTGGCTTTCCTTCCCCTCATTGTTACTAGCCAAGAACAACTCTTTATTACCATCACAAGACATAATTACATTAGAGGAACCGCTATCATCATCAATTTTGGTCTTACCCATCTTCTCTTGCAGCTGCTTGAAACTCTTCAAATCATCTCTCATCTTTGGGCAACGACTCTGAATATGACCCTTCTCACCACAATAGTAACACTCCACGTTACTAAAGTCTCTCGCGCGTGACTTCGATCTACTTCTCGGGCCACCTCCTCTTCTCTCATGATTCCTCCCTCTTTCGGACACCTCCGCAGCTAGTACTCTATCTCCTCCATCACTAGGAGATACACCATCAACCTGCAACATCATCCGATCATTCTCTCTCAACACTGTCATTGCTTCATCTAGTGTAATCTCTGTCCTCCCTACAAGTAATGTCTGCACAATTGGCCTGTAGGACTTAGGTAGTGAAGCCAACAATAACAATGCCTCCTCTTGATCGGAGATCTTCTCATCTGCATTTCTTAACTGACATACTAGCTGGTTAAAACTGTTAATGTGGTCCTGCAACGCTGTACCTTGCTCCATCTTTAGCTGGTACAACTCATATCTCAAACAAAGCTTGTTAGTTAGTGACTTTGATGCATATACACTCTGGAGCTTATCCAACAACTTCTTTGGATCTGTCTCAGTCAAGTAATTATACTTGATCTCCGGAGCCATAGCTAATCTAATAGTACTGACAGCTTTCTTCTTCTTCGATGTCCATTGGGCATCGGTCACCCCACTAGGCTTTGTCTCATCTAAAGCCTCATCTAAATTTTGTTGAACCAACAAATCCTCAACCGTACTCTTCCACACAGTAAAATTAATTTTACCATCAAACAAAGGGATTTCAAATTTGGGCACACTACCAGACATGTTACTTGCACAAAATAATTCCTCCTTCAACAAATACAGTAATTTTTCCACCACCGATCCTACAACCAAAAGCTTTGATACCACTGTTGGGGAAAACTACGGTATTTACCCACAATCACAACAACAGATAATCGGAAAAATAAAGTGCAAGAACCCAAAAACAACACAAACAATTTTACGTGGAAAACCCCTCTCAATTAGGGGAAAAACCACGGTGCGGATCTCCACGCACTAAACAATAATCCACTATGATAATCAAGAGTACAAAGGCAACAATCACAAGATCAAACAACAAGTAAACAAACTATCTTTGGTATTAGTACAAATTGACAAACTCTAACTCAATTTGGTACTCCCACAAAACCAAAGATACACCCACAAATACCTGTCGATGACCGATCTGAATATTCTGATTATCTTCACCCGAACAAACCGAATCAACCATGAAATTGGAACAAACCTCTTTGGAGAAATACTCAATTTCTCTCACTCTTTGTTTGTCTCTCACTCGCTGGCTCTCTTCTTTTCTTCTTTTGTTTCGGCTGTTTCTTTCACGGCTGAACTCTCTGAAGCCTTTTGTTTTCCTCCTTGGCTTCTAGTGGAAGCCAATCAAAGAACTCACCCATTGGCCACTTAACAATTAGTGGGCCAAACAAACACAACTTAGACAAAAGCCCACAAGTTGCCCATCACACACTAAAAACTTACGCAGAGGCATGAGTCTTTGCTTTCTTTTTCTGTTTTTTGTTTTTCTTTTCTTTTTGTTTTATTTTATTTCTTTACAAACTTAAATAAAATAAAACACAACTTAATATAGTATTTGGTATTTGGGGCGTTACCTCAACAAACATCGATTGGATTGGTCCTTCCCATCGTATCATTGTCAGATTACCACAAGTCATGAATTCAATTGGAGTACATTTTATGAAATATAAACACAAACCATGCAAATCACAGTATGAAAACCCCAATCGCAATCTGAAATTGATCATTCGAATTTGAATCTTTATTGAAAATCAAACATGATAACCTGGAATGATAAAACAAGGACGCTACAAAAATAATAATTTTATTGTGAGGTCGTCGAAAATGACATTCCTTACCATTTTTGCGTCTCCTTCAAAACCACACCTAGATTAAAACCAAAGGAAAAAAAAAGGGTACAAATGTAGTAACATGAACAATAACCTTGTTTAGTGTTTGTTTACTCCCGTGGTAATACCCGTTTGGCTTTTTATTACAAAAACGTAGGATTTACTGGACATAAGCCTCAATAATTGATGTCAAATGAGGGACTGTGATGATGTTGCAACGAGCAAAGCCAGCTTCATTCAATAACTTCTTCCACTCATTTTCACTCCTTGTTTTTCCCCCAACACAAACTGTCATCATCAATAGATCAAGGTATATGTTAGAGTCATCGAACAACCCTTTTCCTTCTGGTTGTAGGACTACGTCGACGATGATGACCTTCCCTTTCTTATCGGAGAGTGCATTTTGGCTATTCTTCAAGATCTTGATACAGTCTTCATCTCCCCAATCAAGCAAAACCGACTGCGTTGTAGAAATCAAAATTTGTGGTGTTTTTAACCTTAATATCATCCTCATATTGATCCGATTTAAGGAAGGGGAAACAAGGGGAAATGGATCCCAAATGCTCTTAATGGGATTTGAACCTTGGTGGAAGGTAAGAAAACCAAAGGTCAAACCACTAGACCAACCAATATTGATTAGGTGGAATTTACTTAAAATAAGTTGTTTACATACATTTTTCAAAGGACTTGGTTAACGAACAACAATACTGGGATCTTAATAAATACTCCCTCTGTCTCGTTGTATAAGTCATTTTAGAAAATTATTTTTTTTCCATAATATAACTCATTTTAGAGTTCCAACAAAGCATTTATTAGTTTTTACCCATTCTACCATTCTTTCACAATACTTTATTAATTATTCATCTTCTTTATCAAATTTAAAGTCAAACAATAATCTAGTAAATTAAAACTATTTTTATTAAAATTGAGATTGTTTAATGACTTTCTCAATTATTGAGCAAAAATCATAAATGCCCAATATAATGAGACTAAGGGAGTATATTACCTTGATGAAGATAACATCGGCTTTAGGAATCTCCTTGAACATGTCACCACCAACATGAGTAACACCAGGATATTGTGGAGCGGTAGCCACAACATGTGGTAGATCAAAATTGACCCCTTGAATTTGGGGGTGGGCCTCCACAATCTTAGATAGGGCCCATCCTACCCCACCTCCAACATCCACCATGGTTCCTTGGATTTGGCTAAACCCATCTTTGTAACCTCCTAAGATAGCACTAACTTGATTCTTTGTAGCTGAAGCCATCCCACTATTGAACATATGATTGAACTCACTGTCCTGAGACGCTCGCTCCCAAAATGTCTGGCCATACACTTTCTCGAATGAGGTTCCACCCTCCTTGACCGACCGACTAAGCTCGTGCCACGAGGCGGTAATGGTAGGGTTGGTGAAGGTGACAAGCATAGGAGCCAGGCTCAGCTCGTGGTCCTGTAATAGGCATTTAGAGGCAGGGGTTAGCCCATACAGAGCCTCGCCTGTTGAGTCACTGTGATCGACAGTGAATATTTTCTTGCGGACCAGTAGCAGCATGATACGTGCAAGGAATGTAACATCAGTGGATGAAGACTCAATTTTTGAGGCTATATGAGATAAGCTCATTGGCTTGCCATGAGAGTGTATGATATCAGCTATGTGGAGCTCTACAGCAGATTTTAACGCCATGGAATCCACGTAAGCAAATGTGAAGTTTATTATTTGGGCTTGGCCTTGGAGAAACTCAGCATCCTCACTTCCATTGCCTATTGGAGTGGTCATCTTTTCACTCCTTTCTTTTTTTTTTTTTTTTTTTTTTTTTTTTGCTAATCTCACTCTTTATGTTAGCTTAGGTTGCTTCACTTCAAGCACTAGTATGGATCTATATAAAGCACAAAAACGTTGATTTTCAGGGTTTAATAAATAAAAAAACCTAAGTCAAGTGGGTGTTATCACCAAAAAAAAAAAAAAAAAAAAAAAAAAAAAAAAAAAAAAGTTGTTCTCACAAAAAAAAAGAAAGAAAAGAAAAGAAAAGTCTTGCACGGCACTATTATTTAGTTTTAGTCGTATATTTTGTCATTGTGTGCTGAAATTCTTATGTATAGTGTCATGTTGTATATGTATGTAGTGGTGCAAATTTGACTGATTTGAAAAAAACAAAGATTTTATTGATAGAAACTATTCACTGATTTGATGAGCTGGTTTGGCTATATTTTATTGGCTCATCTGTGTGGCTATATTTTATTGGCTCATCTGTTTGGCTATATTTTATCATCTAAAAAAAAGAACATGAAAAACGCCAAATAGCTTGGTTGGTGAACCTGAACAACAGGGCTATCTAAGCTGAAAATACTGATAATTATTGTTAGGAAAATTTGGCGAAAACTATCTTAAGTTTGGGTGCACTTGCTCAGAACTCTCTTAAGTTTTAATCTTTGACAGATACTCCCTTAAAACTTAAAAACACCCTGTTTGACACTTCTTATTCTCTTTTCAGTCCAATTTTTTTTGTTGAAACATTCCAATATACCCTCATGTGCGATGCACGTGACTTATTTATGTCTAATTTTACCACAGTTATTTGCCCTTTTGACTAATTACCCAGTTAATTATTCCTTAAGTATAATGAAACTTGATAGTTTTAAGATCCCCCGCCCCCACCACACGACATTAACTTTTTTCTTTCTTCTGAACTCATCTCTTTACCATCTCCACGAAGCTCAAGTTAGCATATTGAAGACAAATTCTATCTCTTTTTCTATCAACTGTAGAGGTAAGCATCTTATCTTTTTCTCTCCTCTTTTTCAGTCAACCTCCTTTGAATTCTCTCAATTTTTTTTCCTATCTCTGTTATGTGAAATTAGGGTTAGGGTTTCAAAACCCCCACCATTGAAATTGATTATATTGTGTGTGTCTTATTAATAGGGGGAAAAATATGCTCTCTAAAGGAGATTCTTCTACAGATGAGAGAGAGAGAGAGAGAGTGAGAGAGATATGCTTTGGAGGGAAATGATTTGGGAGAGTAATTACTGGGGGGTAAGTTGGGGAGTAATTACGGGGGTTGGGGCAGTCAATTAATCATAAGTAAGTTACGTGCCCCGCACGTGAGGGTATATTGGTCCATTTCAACAAACAATTGGACGGAAAAGAGCGTAAAGGGTGTTAGCAGGGCGTTTTTAAGTTTTAAGGGGGTACCTGCCAAAGATTAAAACTTAATGGGGTTTTAGGCAAGTGCACCCAAACTTAAGGTGATTTTCGCCAAATTTTCCTTATTGTTAATAGATTTTTTAGGAACCACCCATTTATATAATCTATTTTTCAGCTAACAATCATCTCTTGTGTAGGAACAATAATTTTACCCAACAATAGATGTATTTTCTATTTTCTTTTCAGTTTTATCTGTCTAAGCAATAAAATTTTGATACGGCATCCGACAACTGAGTGTATATATATTATATTTCCTCTATCCCAAGTTAATCTTTACATTGGACTTTTTAAGGTCAAAATTTGGTGTTTGGATCCTCTGCTGTTTTATTTCTCTGTTGTCCTTTCTCCTCTCTATCTCTCTCCTCAATTTGTTTAAATTAAAAAAACTCACCCCCTCCATCTAAGGGCCTAAAATCCACCCCCTCTAATCCAAAGGTGAAGGTTTGAAGGTCAGCACTCTACTGTTCTTTTTAGAACAGCAGAGGATCCTTCCTCCAAAATTTGTGAACTTTAACCACTTATTTGTGAAAAGTTACAAAGTTTTACAATGTGAAAATATAGTATTTCTAGATTCATTTTAAATAGAATGTTTAAAATATCATCTTATTATAAGTTTCATAATTATGAAATTATAAATATTTATGGTCAAAGTAGTGTTTTGGAGACCGTAATAAGTCCAATGTAAAAAAAAACTTAGAACGGAGGGAGTATTCGGTGTATGACTAACTTAATTCCCTCACCTCCCTCCTCATAGCCTGTACTGGGGTTACAAATCCAAGGGGTCTTGGTCACCCCCTTCGACCAAAAATCAAAGAGAAAAAAAAATGTTGGAGATCTCAAACTCACTACTTCCACTGTGTTTGGGTACTTGGTAAGTGAGGAAAACTAAAGAAAAGTAAAACTGTGGAAATCTACGTAAAAGTAAAACTATGTAAATCTTATCATTTTTACTTGTTTGGTTCATCATTATAAAAGTTGTAAAAATGTAGGAGATTTACACAGTTTTCATTTGTTTGGGTTGTAATGGTAGAAAAATCATTACAGAATAAAGGCTTCTTTTTAGATTTCCTCAAATTTCCATAGATTTTCCATCGATTTTGAGAGAAAAACTATGAAAATCTAATTGGGCAAATTATAACTAAGAGATTTCCACAGATTTCCATACTTTAAACTTTCCCCTATTTTCCTTTCTAATAACCAAACAAAGCAAATTTTAAGATTTCTATAGTTTTCTATAGTTTTACTTCCTTTTACTCATTAACATCAGGTTCCCAAACACAGTGTTCAAGTCTTCAATCTAACTTCAAATTCTTTTTTTTTTTTATTGAGTGAATCTAACTTAAAATTTCTAAAACAATAAAAAAGGCTAACACCCTTGACCCGATAACTTTCCACTGAAATAAACTGAACTAAATAGTAATATGTGAGAGAGGATGAGGTAGGAGTACAAATGATAGTAATCAGGATTCAAATTCTCATCCATGTAGGAAGAATAACTTGCGAACTATTGTGTGTCCTTATAGCAAAAAAAAAATTAATAAAAAATAGTAATATGCCACAGAAAGTAGATGAATTAAAGTTGGTGACTACATATGACGATTTATAACTCTTAGTTCAAGATTGTTTGTGGAAGAGCAGAAGAAACTGTTCCAGTTCCCAATGGTTAAATCATGATCTCAATAGTTTGAACCTCCCTACTTTTTTTCTCCTTCCTCTTCCTTTCTCTCTCCTTCCTCGCCAATCTCTCTCATTCCCCTTCCCCCACTTGCACACTTCATATCACCCCATGATGAGATCAGGGTCCTTCCTAAACGGAACGGAATGGAACGGATTGGAACGGAACGGCGCGGCGCGGATAATTCAAAAATATATGAGACAAAATGAAGTACAGAATGCGGCGCGGAACGAAACGGATTGAATCGGAACGGAACGGAACGGAATGCAGCATGGAATCGACGAAAAGAACAGGGCCTTGAACATGGATCATGTACATATTGAATCAACAATTGCTTGTTAGCAGCTATAACGAAATGACCAGATGTGACTTGTGAAAGTACCACATTTGCTCAAACACATCACAAGTTGAGCATTCCTTTCATCTATTCAATTGAACCCCATGAATTGTTCGACGCCTTTCCTCTAGCACTTACCGTTGTCGTGAGTGAAGTTAGAAGCCGACACGACTATTTATATAAGAGATTGTAAGCTGGTAGATCGTGAATGCTGTGAACATCTTCCAAAGACAACTCTCTCTCTAGTTGTGTACGTGTTGCTTGTAATACCTCCTACACAAAAGGGAACTTATTAAGTACGCTCAGGGATGATTAAGGAGAGAAAGAGATAGAGAGAGGGATAAGAAAGAAGAGGGAACGAGAAGAAAAGAGTACATTGAATTCCATGTAAGAAGCACACATGGCGAGCCACTGGGCGTCCATCATTTCAAAAGCTATACAAAACAGAACGTCAAAGGCTGCTTCATCTTCTGCAATTGTGTGCAGACAAAGAGAAAAACACTTCAAGAACGATGGAAGGAAGAACAAAGTAAGACAGAATGTAATTCAAGCTGAAATCTCAAGCAACTTACCTCCAAGCATTTTGACAAAATTCAATCCCGAAACACATTTTGGCTTTTCTGCAAGGAACAAAAAATATTAATGAATGATGGAGATGGAACATTGAATCAATATAGGGGAGAGGCAATACACTAATTGTATTTCATGTTCTACTTTTCTTTCTGAGCGCAGCATCAAATTCCCTGCATTGAAATACATTTACACTACAACCAGTTTTGAAAGCAATTTCAGTTCTTTGCAAACCTGCGAATAGATCCAGCATCTGTATCAACATGAATGTCAGATTGATACCAGCTACAGCAAATGGATATTCCCACAGTGCTCGCTTGCCATCTTGCTTGAACAATAACCTGTGGAAAGAAACCTGCATTTCCCATGCACATACAATTAGTACCAATCATGTGTAAAGGTTCACAGAAAGGTTGCCTACCAAACACAAATGAATACCACTAGACTGGCTGTAACTTAACTTTGAGTTTGTTTTATTTCTGCAGACTGCATTACTACCTCAAAAAAAGAAAGAAAGAATGAATACACAAAGGGAAGATGGAGACAGAACGAGAGCTACCGGATACGTTCGGGCAAAAAAGAGTAAATTCTCCAGTGACACGAAACCACACCCCCTGGAGAAAACAAATCTCAGTTAGAACTTAATAGTCATAGGTTGATACATACTGAACAGAACTGTATCCTTTAATAACATGACTTTGTGCCTTTTCGTTATGTGAATAACAGCTGCAGAATACTGGTCAGCAAATAATATTGGTAATGAGAGGGTGTTAAATGACATTAGCTAATAATATCACCACCATAAAGTGACATCGATTTCTGTTTGTATTCTATCACGAGAAGTAAGTATGAAAACGTGCCCTTTGTAGCTGCAGTGTGCAGAATACTAATCAGCAGAGTCTTAGGACCGCTTGGCCTAGCTCCCACCAACTTCAACTTTTCCTCCCATGTTTCTACTTCCCCCATACATTTACTATCGCCTCCAGGCCCTCCACCTCCAACTTCTAGGAAGTTGAAATCAATGGAGATGTAGAAGTAGAAGTTACAAAATGTAGCTTCTACTTCTAAACCTAATTGTAGCCTTATCTAAAATTCTTAGAAGTTGGACGTGGAGGCGGGAGTGTAAGGAGAGGGGTTAGGCAAGAACAAATGTGAGAGGAGAAGTAGGTGTTTGAAGGAGCTAGGCCAAACGGGCACTTAGTCTCCTCAAATTATGTGATACAACTAAGTTTGATGCGCATAGGAATCTTCATGTGCTTTGAACTTTTTCTTTTTATCACGACACTACTTTCAGTTCTGAGTTCTGACAAACGCCAAAGTATTCATTTTTTTTTTCCCACCCCATTTTAGCTCAACATTCTCTACAACTCAGAGGTTAACATAAACAGCCATTGTCATAGAATTTCCTAGCCAATAATCTAAAGAAAGTAGTACCTAAAGTCTGTTGACGGATTGGGACCTTGCCACCCCATATCTTTCCACTGATCTGAGATTAAACCTCTGAGACAGACATTTGGAAAGGCAGCATGCCACAATGCTCTAAGAGCTTCCTGTACAAAAAAAGAGAACTAACAACTATTAAACACAGACAGCATTGCACAGGTGAACAGCAGCGAAAATAGTAGGCCTACAAGTTAGAGTTGATCATTTGGACCACAGGAGAAAGACAGATAATACACAGGAAGAAAGAGTGTGAAAGAAGTGTTAATGTTACTAATTTCTCCTCAAAGACTGAGATTTGAAAATCGTGAAAGCACTCTTTCAGTTCATAATATTACACAATTTTAGAATATGACCAATAAGCTTTGAGAGTACTTATAGGCCCTTTACATTAAACTCCAGGATCCAGGATCAAGTCATTGTGTTACAGACAATATAGCCTCATTAAATGCAGTATACTCTGCCTCGGAAAGTGCTAAGAATACGGATGCTTGTTTCAAACACAATGTATAGATGAGTGGCCATGAGTTGTGTGCCCACATTTTCATCTTGCTAACCAGGCTGACTAACAAAAAGTTTTACATTTGCTAACCAGACCGGAGAGCAAGAAGTCTTTTATTCAAGACACTGAAGGCTGAACAAAACTGACTCAACACTGTTAATCAAAAAACGAATTCGACTTGTTCTGTTTTACATCTTGAGTTATTCAAACCAGAATACCCGCTGCATGCCAAGATGGCTACCTTTATACATGGAGGATGTTATTGCTTTCAGCCTTCTTTTTTGTCCTCTTCTCAAAGGGTGGACAATTGAAAATTATGCTTAAACGAAAATTTTAAATCACCACAGTGAAACTTCAAGTTCTGTTTTGCATCTTGATTTATTGACACCGTAATTTCAGGTGCACACCGAGATCGATTCCTTTGTACATGGATGATGCTTATTGCTTTCAGCACACCTTTTTTCTTAAAGTTTTTTTCCTTTCTTTTCTTAAGGGTGGACAACTGGAAATGAAGTTAAAATGAAGCTTCTACATTACCAAGATGATAGTTTATTAATCACAAATTAAGAAACATACAGACAATACAAAAGAGCTTAGAGATTTACTTGATGATCAGGACGTGTTTCGTCAAAAGGAACTTGCAATCGATCCTGCAGTCTGTGAAGTCTTTGTTCCTACCAAAGTGTCAAAACAGTTGTAGTTTGAGGCTTTGAGCTGATAAAGGTAAACAAATATGTCGAAACTAGTTTGTCACAAACTCACAATAGAACTCTCACCCCAAGTAGACTGGCTTCACTGATTTAAAAATACAAGACAACAGAAAATGGTAACTAAGCATTTGGCTAAAGAAAAGTCTTTGAATCCATCTCGAACACAGTTCAAAACAATTTTTCTTTATTCTACTAGCACCACAATGAATCAAAATACAGCAAAAGAGGGTAGAGGAGTTAAACCAGTTACCTGATGAGGACTCAATTCGTAGTCTAAAAACTTGTCACTTCCATGACGCCTAAGGCCTGAACGATGGAGAATTCCGCCAAACCACGTTCGGGATCCAACCATAGCACTAGCTAGAACCACCATATATAGACATCAATACGAAGAACTTCTGTGTACGAAAGAAAACTTGCATTATTTAGTTGCCGAAGAAAAATAGCCTTCAGACATCACTATTGGTGACTCTCTACTACAACCACTTGGCATAATTGCATTGATTGTTCCAGATTCTTCATCAACAAAATATTTCTTTGAAGCTTCCATTTTATATGTTTCAGTAGTTCCATTTCAGATACGTAAGATTACATATCAAATACACTGAAACCAACACTGTTCGACACCAAAAGTAATGAATCAAGAAATTATGGACAAATAAACAGCTAATGAACCATTATCAAATTTACTTCATGTACTTCTTCCAAACAAAGACAGCTAGCTTAGAATCTGAACCAGCTTTTACTCTGTTTCTCATAAAAATAAAATGTCTCCCTTTCCAACCACATGTCAAAATACGGCTGTCCTAGGTCTCATGCTACTCTCAGAAGGCTTCTCGAAATCCATACATCCTATAAGAACAACATTTGACTTCAGGAGTAAATATTTTGGGATGAAAATTAGGGAGATATGCTAGGTGTTGCTAAGGAATACCCAAACCAAAAGGTTCCAGGCTTGTTGGATAATAAACCTATCATCAATTGGAAATATGAAGGAACAGGTGCTGCTTATAGTCTGGTAATAGCATTTCGTACCAAAGACAGCATGACACATTTGATGGCAGATAAAACTCACGGTGGCAGTTTTGGAGACCAAAGAAGCCTACCAACCCTACATCTCAATACTACTTCGTACATACAAGCATTAAGGATAAAGTAAGTAAACGTAGAAAAAATAAAATGTCAGCCTTTCTTTCAATCAAAGTACATAAAGCAAGAGTATTAACATATTAGCAAGATTTTAATAGTTAAAGAAGTAAGTCATGGAAAGAGAAAGAATCACAATACAAATTCCATGATGCAGAACACACAGACACAAGCTCTTCTAATATATGAACTTTAGATCTTCAGAAAGTGACACTATATTCTTGCAAATCATGCCACAGCTATTTACTGCATTAAGGATGTACTCACTGAAACATTGTGAAAGCTGTGATATCATGCTAGCAGAATTATGCGCCGATTCCAAGTTGTCATCATTTTTCTTCTTTCGACGATAAATCTCATCTTCATCAACCTGAAATAGAGTATACCAGTTAACAAGCGTTACCAATTCAGACAAAGTGACACTACATAATCTAGACACATGACAACATCTTCAAAAATCTATGTGCTACTTCATTCAATTTCCATCCTGAGTTAACAGGCTAGTACTAAAGCATCTTGATAGAAGCTAGAAAAGAAGTATTGCTTCCTTACACTTCTGTATTCCACAAGAATAAAGCTGATCTATAACAAATTTAGTCCATCCACTAAAGTTGGACACACAACTACCACAGGAAAAATTGAAAGCTAACTCAGAAATAAATCCAAGACAAAATTTTAAATAGCAATATACAAACTTTCTCAAAAAACCATTGATGTTCAAGACATACAGAAGAAATCAAAACTCAAAGAAACTGGCATTTCTCTAACACGAAGAGATACAATCACTTCATCCAATTGGTGGATATGTATACAACATAAACAACATCACAAATTCTTACCTAATCTCAGGAGTATGTACTCCTCTTAATGTTTCTTTGGGCTTTATGTTTACTTGGGCCTACAAATGCATGTTTATATGCTTGGGAGTACATACTCCTGAGATTAGGATAGAATTGTTGAAACAACATGCAGCTCGAAAAATAGAATCACAGACAACGCCTAAGCTCGAAAGGCTAAACGGGAATAACTGACGAAAAAGTACTGATACAATGGGGCAGTAACAGCATAAGACTCAACTGCAAAAATAGAAGCAGGAACACACAAGCAAAATGTATCAAGTTATATGCCAAAGAGAGGAACCAGAAAGCCCCTATAAAGTAAAAGAAGAATGTTAACTTGCAAACTAGTTAGCTCATTAGTCATTACCCCATGTTACACAAACTAAGGTACAACTATCAAGCACAGTTACATCTGACACTGTCAAACTCAGTCGATTTTATGCCCCAAAATCAGCTGTTCCTTAACCCAAATCAAAGTGTCCAAATATCTACAGCCATTTTTAACAATGGGATACAAGTACTTTAGGAGAAACATGGAGTCCAACAACATAACTAATTGCTCAAATCCTTCTAATCCCATTCAGAAATGCTAGAAATTGGTTGAAAATTTCCAAAATCAGATGCTCCATACCATGCATTTTTCAACAATCAATACATGCCTAAGCAATAAGGCACAAAATGTCACCAAAACATGATCTCAATCAAATGCAAAAAACACCACATTGGTATCAAGTTCAACACAGAAATGCCCCATTAAACAACACACACACACACACACACACACACAAAAATGTCATACTAACATTCCTTTTACTAAAACAATATAACAACTATAACCCAAATAGGAAATTGGCTTACTCTGGTAAGAGAGGAGCAAGAAGGGATGCATTGATGACGCCTTAATCTCATTTAGGAGCACAAAAATTGAAAATTTTAGCAAAATTCACCAACCTTTCTAGCCAAAAGGTTAGACAAAAGGGGGGGACAAAAAAGAGGAAGGTGAAAAGACAAAGGAAAGTAAAATCATTTCCCCAACTCATGCTCAACTACCAAAATTTCAATATCTCTCATCATTTCCTAATCTCTCTCTCTAACCCATAATAATCAATCAAATAAGGAAAGGATAGTCAAAATTGAGAAATGATTTCATTTTACAAATACAACAAAAAGGGTATGTGGGTATGGAAAGAGCGCAATCAAAGGGGCCTCCTTTATGGCAATACAATGATAAATTGATAAGACATTAACGTAAAATTACAGAAAGGAACAAAAAAGAAAGCGTAAAGCATACAAAAACAAGCAAGATGAAAATGACATGCAAATAAAAGGGACAGTTTTTTTTTTTCTACCTGTTGTGGGTGTCTGGGGCAAAATTGGTGGGACCCAGATGGGTGAATTGGTAGAGAAAGGTGCAGAGTTTGAAGATGGAGCTTCTGGTAATGGTGGAGAGAGACAGAGAGAGAAAGGAAGCTTTCAATTGATGAACATACAAAACAAAAATGGCAGGTGAGAAGGGAGCACCGTGAAAGACGAGAGGAGACAGAGAAGAGGAAACATAAAAAATGGAAAAACTAACAAAGAAAAAAAATTTGATTGCGGTTAAAATGTTTGGCGGCCTACACCGTTAGTTTTAGATGGATTCGAATTCGATTTTCAGCACCATTTTGTACAAATCAATTTGCAATCAAAAAAAGAAAGAAAAAAAAAGAGGAAAATCAATTGCATTTAATAAAAATATTTATTTATGTAATATGTTTATAAATTGTATCTTAATATATCTTTAAATCAAAATTATCGTGTAAAAGAGGTAAATATTTTAAACGTTTTAAGCATGATGGTGAAATTCTTACCACCGCAATAAATATTATAGGAATGAGTACAATTTTGGAAACTTGATTTTTGACATGGTACTGTTTTACATTTGTCAAGTGATAGAGATCGGACACTCGTGTAATTGACTCATGTTTTTCTTTTTTTGGTAATAAAAATGCGTCAAATTAAAATTACATTTAAAACACAAGGAATCAGGTTGGCAGACCAATATCGATAGTTGATTCTCACATATCTCGAACCAAAGGACGGCTAAATAGTTAATTTAAGCATTAGTACAAGATTGGAAAACATAATCAAATAAAGCAGTGTTCATCATGTCCCAACTCTTGCATAACAAAATGAGCAGGCGCATCAGCTTTTATTGTAGTGGTGAGTAATTAATCTTCACTTGCTACAGATTCCGCAAAAAGTTTTACACTCAAGATCAATAGGGCTCGTGCAATCCTATCTTGTAGGTAAGGTCTTGATTAAGCATTTTCACAACTTTATTTCTGTAAATCTAATCGACTCCCCCAAACACTTTGAAAATCGATAGGATCAAAGAAAAGTCCACACCCAAGTATAAGCATGTTTGTAGTTTAGGGAAAATAATAAGGACAATAGCAACTGTTGATGAGCACTTGTCATTTGATTGGACAATATGATTATTAAAATTGGTCACCCATTGAATTCCTAATATCTAAAAATTATACCATCTAATAGAATGATATCTGTTTATCGACAATTGTACGTTGATGGCAAATATTACTAGCATTACTCTGTGTTTCTATTATAATGAACGACATGGTCATTGGAAAAAGACTTGCAAGAACTACTTGAAGGATGTAAGAATTGAAGTGTGATATGTCTTGTTCCGATCCCTTCATGTTTTTTTTTTATCATAGTTATTGTTGTATTGTTACATATATACCTGTTGTGTTTTTCACTTTTGAATAGAATGTGCAAGGTTAAAGACAAGTACAATAGGACATTGGAAAAAGAAGAATTGCACATGCGCAAAATTGGAGCAAGAGTTGTTGCAAACTTTTTACAAGGTCTTGAAACTTAATGAGTAATTGCTAGTATGTACTAGTAATAAGCAGTAATAACATTTCACTTTCCTATTCTGAATTGAAAGGTTTTTATTTTATGAGAAAGAACAGCCGTGATTTATTTCCTTAAATTAAATGTTCGATTGTAATAATGCCACTAGAGAATGCGTTGAGAATCATGTTCTAAACATTGAAATGCCAAGTATTAAAAAAAAGAAAAAGTAATGCTAAGAATCCAAATATAATAACTGCCAAAAATATATAACAAAAAAAAAAAGAGTTAAATTTGATATGATTTTTTTATCCCACTTAGCTCTAACCTTTTTGAAATTGTTGTTGATTCTTTACTAAAGAGAAAGCACCAAGAAGCTCCTTAATAATCGAATTAAATGGAGGAACTCTCTTGATTTGGAATCATTTAACACATGTGAATTATGTTTGTTTTAGATGTGTTGAAGTGGTTTGTCCCACATTGATCAAGAAAGAGTGCCTTGAGGTGTTTACAACTAAGGGAGTTACTCCACCCATTACCAATTGGTTTTGGGTTGGAACCTCACTTATGTTATAAACACACTCTTAATGGGCCCAGCTATAAAAAGTTAACATGGTATCAGAGCGGGCTTTGATCCTACCTTTATGACCCCTTGTTGGCCCACATGTTGAAGCCCAAATGAGGTAATTGTGCGGAGGGTAATTTAATTTGACCCCTGATTAGCCCACGCGCGTGTGACTGGCTCAAGTTGGGTTTAATTGGTCCACGCTTCAAAGAGTGCCTTGAGGTGTTTATAACTAAGGGGGTTACTCCACCCATTGCCAATTGATTTTGGGTTGGAACCTCCTTTATATTATAAACACACTCTTAATGAGCCCAATTATAAAAAGTTAACAAGATGACTCCTCAAAACAATAGGTTTGATCCATTCAACTTTCATTTCATATCATGTAAATGATGAATATTTTGGCTAGCCATTGTATAATTAAATACTACCTAACTTAACTATTAATCTAGATTCGCGGGAGGAAAATGAGTAGCTTCTCATTCGCCCGATTTTATATTTATTACATCTAATGAAGTAGTTGAGTATTCATCCATCAAACATTCTAATCTTCTCTAGCATTAGGACTCAAGAGTCAAGACTAAAATCCAAATTAAGTAATTGACTACCTTGTGTACATTTCTCAAAATCTGGTACTATAAGTAGACCCCAAACTCATACCTCTACCACACGTACACTTTCCCTTACAAACAAAACTTTGATACAATAATGCATGAACCACTCAAAATCAAGATAGCCATGGGACAAAAAGACAAAAATATAAAAATGGCTGCTATTTTACATGAAAAAGGACATTGGACAAAAAGATTGGATTTTCATTCAACCCTTAAAAAGTGTATTAATTAACTAATAATCAAAGCTAAGGAACAGGATATGACTTATTTTTACACATACATTTATAAGCCATAGGACAAGTTTCAGCTTCTTCAAGTGTAGAACACACAAAGCTAACCATAACTAGCCTACATGGTGAACATGACCCACATACCTGTGAGCAATCAGGCAAACTTGAACCTGCTATTTCAACTGTGTCCGGACCTCCTTTAGCCCTTGAGATGCTTCCCTCATTCTTGCTTGTGCCCCTCGGTGATTGTGATCTGTTCAAAAAATACAAAAACTTGTTTAATACAATCTTTCCGTAACTTAAAAATGTAATTTTTGAAGAAAAATGTTGTATATCATAACATGTTTACTAATTATAGAAATTAATAGACTCTTGTAAATTGTAATTGTCGGAATAACTAATTTTTAAATGGAAAACATAAAAAGAAGAAGAAATAAAAAAAAAACTAGTAGAGTAGTATGTATATACTTAGGAGAACGAGGTCTGTTAATGTGTCTAGAAACTGTGACACCAGGGAAGACAATAAGAACAAACATGATGATTACTAGAGCAATACTAGAACACTTCATGTTCTCTCTTCTTCTACTTCTTTCTTGTAAGTACTTGTTTTCTTTGTTTCTTTCACTTTCTCTTCAGGTTTTTTTTTTTTGTGTACTTGTCACACAGGGGCGGAGCTAAGGGGGGACCGGTGGAGGCCGTGATCCCCCCCATGACTCAGAAAACAAACAAGTAATATCTGATGTAGCATACTAACACTAAACAAAGGTGTCTCAGCTGGCAAGGAGAACCTTGTTAAATTGCTGCTACTTGTCTTGAGGTCAAGGGATCAAGTCCCTTCACCCACATTTTCAACTCCCATTTTCTATTTTTGTAGTTTTTGTTCTACTATAAACTAGTTTTCCCTTGTTCGTTCATGAGTTTTACTCTCTTTTTGTGGTTTTCGTTCTACAAACTTATTTCCCCCATGTTCATTTATGAGTTTTACTTCATATTCTACAATTTATTAACTCATAGATCTTAAATTATAACTAATAAACTTTTATAAGGTCAACGTGATTCGAGTTGATCAATGAATCTCGATATAAAATATCATTTTTATACTTATGTTTGCTTTAATAGAGAGACATGACTATATAATGGAACACGAATTTTATGACCAAATTCTTAAATAAATTTCAGCCCCCTAATAAAATATTTCTGGCTCCGCCACTGTTGTCACAAGAATATATTTAAGTTTGCAAATATTGTTGAGAAAATGAAAGAAGAGAGATGTCAAATATATATAAAGGGGGGAAAAGGGTGGGTTGTACAAAAATTGAATTGAAGCAAGTTACAGAAAAATTAACCAAAGTGATGTTTTTGGATTTTTGGAGGGAAGAGATGTCACATGAAAACAGGTGTGTGCATGCAAAAGGGAGGAGAGAGAAAAACTGTGGTTAACAAATCACAGGGGTCAAGCCCTTTTGCCTCTACTAATAGTTTCACGCTTTTGAATACCATGATGATAACTTCATTTTTATCTTTTACGTGAGCTTCTGACTTTGGCTGAACTTACCATTTACCACCAATAATAAATGCCCAAATTTTTTAATTTTTTTTTGAGGTTTGTCCGGGAAATACAAATTTTGAAAATTTGAAAGGGGTAATAAATTAATAATAATAATTTGAAGTTAATAAGTAGAGATGTGAAAAATGGAAGATTGCAATAAATATTGGGTGCCAATGGAGTTCTATTAATTGTAATTGACATTAATGTTGTTTTTACTTTTTATGATGTCCTTTTTTTAGTGAATTGCTAAATACCGCCCCAAATTACTACCTACCGCCCCCCAAATTCCAATTTTGCCTTCATTCACTCTCACTCACTCTCACTCACTCATCTTTCCTCTCTTCCTCACTCACTCTCACTCATCCTTCCTCTCTTCCTCACTCACTCTCACTCATCCTCACCACCACACCATCACACCGGCAACCACCACCACTCACGGCACCACCACCACCACCACCATCACAACGGAATGTCAGGGGCTAGCGGCAGCGGCAGAGGCTTCGACGGCGAGGAAGGCGGCGACCGACCGCATCGCGGGGGGGTAACTTTTCAAAAATTTTTTTGCCTTGAATTGAATTTTTTTTGCCTTGAATTGAATCGCGAACTTATGAATTGAAGTTGTGTTGAATTTTTTTTTTTTTTGTGTCGATCGTCTGCCGATCTCGACTCACCCTTGGGTGAGTCGTCTGCCGATCTCGACTCGCCCAAGGATGAGTCGCCGGTCGCAGACGACTCACCCTTGGTGAGTCGAGATCGGCCGACGACTCACCCAAAGGTGAGTCGTCGGTCGCAGACGACTCACCCAAGGGTGAGTCGCCGGTCGCAAACTACCGACACAAAAAAAAAAAAAAAATTATTATTATTATTATTATTATTATTATTATTATTATTATTATTATTATTATTATTATTATTATTATTATTATTATTATTATTATTATTATTATTATTATTATTATTATTTATCGTTATTATTATTATTATTATTATTATTATTATTATTATTATTGATTATTGTTTAATTAATTAAAAATGTGAAATGATAGATGGGAGGAGCCGGTAAATCGGTGCCGAGGTTATTTAGTGAACTAGCTGGTTCAGGACCGCGTCACACGAGGACGCGCGGGATTGATGCCTCTGTACGGAGACAGAGAGAGGCAGTTCGGATGAGGGAGATGACTGCTGAGCAAGACGATTACGAAACTAGCGAGTTCTACTCCGGGGATCAGTCCATGGACGATGATCAGATTGGCGTCGAATCATCCTCAGATTGGCGCGTGGTGAAGGGCAGAGGCGGTAGGTTTGTTAGTACTGGGTCGTCCAGTACTAGCAAACGATCTAGAGCGGAGGACGACAGTACGTGGCTTGTTACAGAGCCTGTGCCCGGTAGGCCGGCGGATGATAGCGTCATACCGAGCTTCCTGGGCCACGTAGCGTCTCGTATGTGGAATGGAGAGACGAGGGGTCTCTGAAAGTGTTAGAACCGATTCAGTGTCTGTCAGCGGCTGAGTCAGTGGCGAGCGGAGATGTCGGCCGAGATGAGGGCCCAGATCGAGGGGACTGGATTATCACACCTGGCAGACATTATGTTCAGACATATTGACTTCCCCCTGATATCTGCATTCGTTGAAAGGTGGCAGCCGGATACGAACTCGTTCCACATGCCGTTCGGAGAGATGACGATCATGTTGCACGATGTATGGCATATTCTTCGGATTCCTGTAGACGGACAGCTCGTTTCCAATGAGGGATGGGATGGGCAGCTGCAGATGGCTGCCATGGAGGTTCTCGGGGTCACCCGAGATGAACTGATGTGTAGCCACTGGCAGGACGGTGCGGTCTTCACGGAGTCGATTTTTGAGCTTTGTCGTGAGCAAGTGGAGGACAACCAGGCGACAGCTTGGATGTGGTTACTTATTGGATCCACCTTGTTTGTCGACAAGAGTGGTAACCGTATTAGACCCTCCTGTGTGATGGAGGTGATGGACGACGGTGTCGAAACGGTGCATGACTTCTCTTGGGGATCTGCTGCCCTCGCCTTCCTATATCGTCAGCTCGGTATAGCTAGTCGGGGGGATTCTCAGGGCATCTGCGGATGCCTAACTCTCCTCCAGGCATGGATATACGAGTACTTTCCCTGCTTCCGACCTCATCGGGAGCGGATGGTTGTCGGGGACAACGAGACTCCCCGTGCGTGCGTATGGAGTGCCCAGGCTGAAGGCAAGGACGTGGGTCGACTGTGCTCCTTACGTAGACGCTTGGATCAGCTGCGAGCGTCAGAGGTACGTCATGCAGTTATCGGTGTTCATGATTTATTTCGTCGTTTGCTATGTTTTTTTTACTTTACCGTAACTTGAACATTTCTACGTAGGTGGTGTGGCTGCCGTACGGTTCTGACCCGGCAGTATCTGTACCGAGGACTGTATTCATGGGGTGGCTACGGTATCAGGATATTATCGAACCGTACATGTCTGGTCGTTGTTTACGACAAATCGGCTACGTACAGAGTATCCCTTTCCCGATCATTAGGCCAGAGAAAGCGATCAGGTCATGGAGCAGTCGTTCGTACAAGGTTGTCTACCCCGAACGGATGTCATCTGATGCTTGGCGTATGTTCCCGGGATTTTACATTCTTGGTCTCCATGGGTTTCAGGCATCCACGTCAGATCCCACAGCATGTACGGATGACTACCTCGCATGGTACTACCGTCACTCTCACCCTCGGCTGATACGTGACGCTGCAGCACCTGTGATTCCTCCACGATCCAACAGCGATTATGTAAGTGATTAACTAAAATATATATTTTTTTACGTATTACATATCTCTGAACTCACACTCATTGTTACTTTTTTGCAGTGGGTAAATCGTCTAGCCGTCTTACATGAGCAGGCCATTACTTTGATTCCTCCGGAGCAAGCGGAAGGTTCTCGATCCCAAATGGAGGAGTATATGAGAGATTGGCGGGCTGCCAAATGATGTATTGACCCTAGATGAATTTGTTATATATTTATATAAGAGTTTCATTGTTATTGTTATTTATTTGTGTTATTGTAATTTGTTGTTTCTTATTTACATTTTTTGTTTTATTGTAATTTTATTTACCTCCAATAATCACGACCACTCTCCACATGCAAAATATAACAATCACACAAAAATGTGACAATGATATAAGTATAACAATCACGCAAAACATTCAATTACGTCGACCTCGCTAAACGATCCCAATGTGCTCTTCGCCTAACATACATTTGCTCCCAACCAGCGACACTATCAGAACGCGAAGTAAACCATGCTGCGCATATCGGAGGAACAGGGAAATCTGAGGCTAAATCCAGACGGATATAATGCATGTACGAATTACCTAAATGACATATGACAATTTCCCTACTTGGACGTGTAGCAGTCGAAGGTGCTTGCAACGGTAGCACTGTGTAACAAATATATAACCCCCTTCCGCTGCCGTATCCGAATAACATAATCGCTGCATTGAAGAGGTTGGCAATCGGGAACAAATCCTCAAGTACTATCATCCAGTTATCATCGTTACACGCACCTCCGTCCCACATAATACGGCGGTAACCAGCGTCGACCCCCCCAACGTATATGTTTTCGTACAATACTCGGTTAGCTAAGAGTTCGTTTGCAATGCAAACTCTCGTCAATCGCCATTGCTCTTGGTCTCCGAAAACGTAGTCCGCAATGACACGGAAACCGCAATTACCATCCCCAAGCACATCGAGATATCCTTCAATGAAAGGTATGATGATTTCCGGAATTTTGTTAACATGATAGAATTCAGTGATATCTATTCTGTGTCCAGCTGCAAGACAATATAATAGAAAGTCACTAATAGTACTTATCAAAAAGTAATTAACAACATTATGTACATGTTAATAAATTATGGGTTTTCATACCAGTACTCCGCACGACGTTACTCGATGAGGATGAGGTACGACCACGCCCGCGGCTCGAACTGGATGACCTAGGGCGACCACGACCCCTCTGGAGTACTCCCATGAACTAGGATCACGTCTGGTAGAGGAACTCCCTCTCGGTCGACCTCTGACTGTCGTGTTCGCTTCCGGCTCGACGTAACTCGCTTCCTCAGGATGAAGCTGCTCATTCATAAGGACAGATATGTTGCGCACAACTGCCCGGTCGCTTGAGTTAACCTCGTCGACCAGAGACTGAAAGTATCGATGGTCCTCAGATGGATGCTCAGTCATGTCAAGCGTAGCTATCTCCACTGCATCACTAATAACGAGTGTTCGCCAAAATTTGTGGACACTATTCAAGCTAATTGGCGTGCCCGTATCCGTGGCCGTTTTCAACTCACACGCACACGGGATCTGATGAGTGGATCTCAATACACAACCGCAACGATCAAATACTTGGTGACTCAATTCTCTCATCCTCTTCAGCTCATTCGATAATATTTCTAAGCAGTAATGGGAAACATACCCGGTCAGATAGTTGAATGGGAAACCCGAGTACATCACACTTCTTCGTCTTCTGCACTCTTCAAGTGTGTACTTGATCTCAGTTATTTGTGACTCGATTGACTTGTTGACCTTGTTCCAAACATTGTCCAAAGCTCCAGTTGAGGAGTTCAACCACTGTTTTAGCGCGGCATGTGCACTCTCCACCCTGCAAGTCGTAGTGTTGCCAAGGTGTAGCACCTTATTCGTCCACGCAGCCACAAACATCTCTTTGTATCTCAGCCAGGTCTCCTCTACATAGGATATCACGTGAGGGTAATTCCTCCAACTACCCTTCATCATACGCACTGCTCTATCGTACGCAGCTTCTGTGGAAGCTTCCATGATAATTTTCCACCTCCCGTTCTTGAACCTCTCCGCGACAAGCTTATCTTTTCCACAAAGTCTGTACACTTTGTCTTCAACGACTTTGTTAATGTGCCATGTACAGAGCAAATGGGCACTCTCGGGAAATATCTCTCTAATAGGTGTCATCAACCCTAGCTCACGATCGGTCACAATTGCTGTTGGGTGTACATCATTTCCAATAAGCATCCTCAACTTATCTAAGACCCACGCATAGCTTGCCTGAGTCTCATCCTTCATAATGGCATAAGCTATGAGGAAGTTCTTATTGGTTGGAGTCATCCCCACTATCTCAAGAAACGACATCTTATACTTGTTTGTTTTGTACGTGGAATCTAAGCCAATCAACCAACGAAAAGACCGAAGTAACTGAATTGATGTAGGGTGTGCCATGAACACGTGAGTTACCTCATTAGTAGCTGGGTCGGCTCTTGTCCAATGTACGTACTTATTCTCCACAGCTAAATGATGAAACTGACCAATGACATCTCTCTCTTCAAAATCAAGTTTCCTTATACGATCTCTGTGGTTGTACACATGCCGTCTAGTTGCATTGTCCTCGGGAAATTTTTCCTTAATAGCGGCCAAGATAGCACATGGCTTTGTTTGTGCCGAAGTCATGTCACGAACGAGTTTCTTTGACCCATGACTAAGACCACTCATCTGACGATATCCCTCAGGAAACACAGCAAAGTCATGGTTGTGCGTACCCCTAATCCCAGGCAATGTGACAATCATCCAACTACTGGACCCATACACTTGCCGAGCTCTTAACTGGAACGTACATTTACAAGCCTTTGTTTTCGATTTCTTCCGAGCAGCAGTATCTAAGTCTCTTAATTCCCCTCTGTAGCGTTCACCTCGATTGCATCTTAACAATTTTACGCTTCCATTCTTCTTGTGTGACGAAATTATCAACTCAAACCCGATAGTAAGGGCAATTTGTTTTGCCCAATTAATTGCATCTGTATCACTATCAAATAACTCATCAGTGACGAAATGCGTACTGTAATCAACACCATCACCACCGAACCGCTCCAAAGGAACCTAACGAAAACAATGTTAGCTTAATCTTAAATTCAAACGTCTATCAAAACCGACTGAACCAAGGGACAGGCGTCTCAAATTTCCGTTTGGACCATGGAAGAAACAATATTAATAATAACAATAAATAATAATAATAATAATAATAATAATAATAATAATAATAATAATAATAATAATAATAATAATAATAATAATAATAATAATAACAATAAATAATAATAATATTAATAATAATAAATAATAATAATAATTTTTTTTTGTTTCGGTCGTCTGCCGATCTCGACTCACCCTTGGGTGAGTCGTCTGCGACCGGCGACCCACCCAAGGGTGAGTCGTCTGTCGATCTCGACTCGCCCAAGGGTGAGTCGCCTGTAGCAGACGACTCACCCTTGGGGAGTCGAGATCGACAGACGACTCACCTAAGGGTGAGTCGGAAATTTCAGACACCCGTGCAAAAAAAATGCGCAAAAAAAAAAAATTTACCTCCGCCACCGTCGACGGCACTTCCTGGTCGGCGGCAGACATCCGCGGTCGTTGCTTGAGTGAATGTTGATGAAGGTTGGGTATGAGAGTGGGTGGTAGAGTGGGTGGTAGAGAGGGAGAATTGGTGTGAGAGTTAGAGAGGGAGAGGATGAGTGAAAATTTAAAAAAAGGCAAAATTGAAATTTGGGGGGACGGTAGGTAGTAATTTAGGGGCGGTATTTAGTAACACCCTTTTTTTATTAGCCCAGTAGTTCATGGGGATTCTCTGATCACTGTGCATGCTTCACTGCTTCTCCTGAAGGGGCCCTAAATAGGCCAATACTTGTGCTGTGGTGGCCCCTGTGTTTAGGGCCAGTTTTGAATATACTTGAGGTATTTGAATAGATTTGTGAAACCCCTTCCCTAGTGTGTTTCAAGGCAAGGCCCAGAAAAGACCAGGCCCAGACTTTGCCAGATTGTTGTTTTTGTTTTTCCAAGTGGTTAAAAAAGACGGTGCAACGTGCAAGTGAATAGCGATCAAGGCACCCCTTGCTACATCAAGTTCGGACTCTCGTATTAGATTAGCTGAACAACAGACGCAAACACTGACCCCTGTCAACGTAGCACCAATAAGGGGCTAGTATAGTTCCTAGAAGCCATCAGACACAAGATATGGGGGGAATGAGGGTTTGAATCCATGACCTTGCCTTACCAAACTACTTGGGAGTAAGTTTGGAACCACTAGACCACCATCCATACCAGATTGTTGTTAGCTTAACCCCATCGTCATAAATTCCTCCTATTTACTTCCTCCGTCCCGAAACCAAAGGGGTGTGGTTGAGTGGTAGAGACTCATCAATCCTTATTCCTTAACCAAGGCCGGGAATTCGAAACTCGGATATGGAACAGCCTTAAATTCATTGGCCAACTATGCTGAAGCCAAACTTACCAAAGAAATCAAAAGAATGATATACATCTTTTGAGAGACTGGGCGAAATCGTTATACGATCTTGCGTGTCCAACCAAATCTTTACTATCTAGTAACAATGGTGGGGTAGGAGAGTAACACGTATTGCATATAAGAAGAGGTGGCCAATGGCCCGGGCTAGGCCCAAGCCCGGCCTGACCGGACCGCCAGTGGCCATAGCTGTGCTGGCGAGAGGTGAGCCCGGAGTCCGGCACGACACGACATGGTGGTTTGCCGTGCCAAAGTCATATCTCCCGCCGACGAGGTCCGGCCCGCCTACAACGATCTGACCGTGAGAAGGAGGTGAAGATGTGGAGGAGCATCTGGGCACCTCTCACATGGCTGGGTGGCGGTTGATGGTGGCAGTTGGTGGCGGTGAGACTATTTCAATGGCTGCTTTAATTCAAAGCCTTCAATGGCTGTTGTCCCTCACTCTCTCTAGCGGTCCAACCGTGGGCTTCTCCTGGCAAGGCCTAGGGCCCAGGCCCGGCACGACACGGACTTTGATCGTGCTTATCCGTGCCAGCCTCCGTCGATGCTCGGCCTCCCTGGGAGCCCGGCCCAACACCGACACGACACAGTCCGTAGCCACCTCTACATATAAGTCACGTGACCGTCCATCCTAAATGCAATTGACAATAAAAGTAGCAATTTGCCGCCTCATATAAGATCTTGTGTAAATCATTATAGTCTCTCAATCTTTTTCTTGACTTCCAAGATACAAATATGTTGAGTCAAAACATATTCCTCATCCACCAAATAAAACAAAGTTGCTTTAGCCTATACGGCCTGGCTAGGACCATGTTTCTTGATCTGCTGAATGCTGATCTACAAGACTACTAGTCTAACAAGAGCACTGAGTCTATGAGTCCAACCCAAACCACTGCAAAATCTATCCCAATGGAGACAATATTTAGTCCGTTCAATTGAAAGGGCGTGCAAGGCGAACTGCATACTGTTAAACAGCCAAACCTAAGAAAACAAAAAAAAAAAGAATCTAACAAGAACAAATTAAATATACAAGAAAATCTAATTAAATATTCCCACTGTCATAAAATCTTTATTTATTTGTTCATGACATGGTTTATGCAACATATACTGTACTTCTTTTATTTTTTATTTTTTTATTTTTTATTATTATTATTGACAAAATACTTGTTTTATATTTTAGCAAGAAGATCATTAACCCAGTTTTGTAATATACGTGTTGCAAGATGAGTAGACATGTACTTTAATATACAGCTATACACCACGGACTTCTATTTTCCTGCTTTCCTACATTCTTGCAAGTTGCAAGTGCGTTTTGACGAGCAAAAAAAGTTGCAAGTGCGTTTAAAGTATAATTCTAGACAATATAGTTCTCACTTACTTTAACAACTTATCTTCTGTTTAATTTGTATGCGGCTAAATTACCAAATTAGTATTTTTAATGGGGGAGAGTGACAAATTGGTATGGAATTTAATCTATGAGAATTTTATTTTCTTCAATCGCATGCATTGCTTATGACATGTCAATTATCTACCTGTATAAATAAAAATGTATGAAATGAGGTCTAAGAGTCTAAGATGAGGAGCATTTGTTCATGACGAAAGATGAGAAAAGTGTTGGAGAGAGGGAGGGAGGGATTAAATTGTAACAAGGGTATTGTCGGTATTATTCTATTAGGGGTGCGGTATTGATTAAATTATGGTGCAGTATTGATTAAATTATGGTGCGGTATTAATGCGAACTGTTTTTTTTTTCCTCCGGCAACATTTAAGTATTTTATTGGTCTCTAGCGACGCAAAAGTATTTTTATTGTAAATAAATGACACTTTACCCCCCCCCCCAAGCAAGTATCTCTCATTTCAAGCAGTAAAACCCTCATCAAACGCAGCAATACAGATGCAGTTGAGCTGAATGGTCCATCAAACCAGTCCCATTTGCTGCATCCATTCTTCTTTTTGGCACATTTCTTGAATCTCCTACCAACATTCTCATCAGTTCCAGCAGTTAAAAACTTCATTGCAACTCCACACTTACGTACAATAAACAGGATCCCTCTCCATTTTAGCAATATTGTCCTATTTCTTAATGCTAAGAAATTTAATAAGACCCACGGAATCATTTGCCCACAACAATTGAGAAAATCAATGTCTTAAACCAGTGAAAAAGAAAAAAAAAACTAATACTAAAATAATTGAATTTATTCACTTACCTCCTTGCTCTTGCTCGTGCTCTTCGAGTGAGAAGGTGCCATGAATTAGGTGAATTCAGTTATTTCTCAATTGAGTAATTAGGGTTCTCTTTGGTTTGGTGAAAACCCTAACTTTTGCCCCTTTTTATAGTTATAAGCAGACAGGATGCGATTGGAGAGAGAGTTGGAGATATTTTCAGTTTTTAGATAGATTAAAAATTTATACTAAATGTATTAATTGCACCTAAAATAAGACAAAATGGTAGAAAATAGAAATAAATGCTAAAAAAGGAAAAAAAATTAAAAATAAGAAGATTCCGTCAGGGTGGGATTTTTGGGGTAAAGTGTCATTGATTCACAATAAAAATACTTAAGTGTGGTCGAAGTCCAATTAAAATACTTAATTGTTGTCAGAGAAAAAAAAATTACCAATCTATTACTCCCCTCCCATTAAAAATATCAATTTGGCCATTTGTATGCAAATAGGCTATTCCCTACTAACTAGTTCCCCAACAAGTATGTGATTGTGAATATGTGTTATGTTATTTTGTCATATTCAATAAAAAAATATTCAAATATAAGAATTATCAACAAAAGAAAAAAAAAAAAAGTGTACTCAAATGTCAATTGCGATGGCTGGGAAAGACCATGGATAGGCCTCATTCCGCCTCAGTAGTCTTCCACTATATCGCACATGCTAGTGGTAACCGGTAAAGCTATCTTTTTCTTGACTTCCAAAGTCACAAACATATTGAGTCAAAACATATTCCTCATCCACAAATTAAAAACAATGTTCATTTAAGGCCTCCTAGCTGGGACCTTGTTTCTTGGTGTGCTGCTTTAAGATCTACTAGAGTAACCTGTTAGTCTAACCGAAACCACTACAAACCTTATTCCTTTCATTCTTAGATAATATTGGTGTCCAAACTTTGCTTAACTAATTCTATGAGATTTGAAGTTAACGACCATGAAAATTTCCAATGGCCCTGAAAAAACTTGACATTGAAAGTTCTGGAGTACTTTTCAGAAATTTTACCAGTTAAACTACCCCCCTTAGGATTACAATAAACTCTTAACGTACTCTATCCTAATGGAGAAGTTGTTAGTTTGTTTAGCTGAATGGGTGTGATGTCTGTCATTTTATAGGGGTGTAAATGAGCCGAGCAGATTCGAGTACCTCTGTGTTCGTGCTTGATTAGTTTATCAAACGAGTATCAAATTGGTGCTCGTGCTCGGCTCGTTTATTATCGAGCGAGTTTTGACCGAGTATGTTCACGAGCAACTCTCAAGTACTCTAATTTGTTTGGTAATATAACCTATAATTATACTAACGAGCTGAGTATTGGGGTACTCGTGCTCGGCTCGTTTAATAAACAAGTATCAAATAAATGCTCGTACTAAACTAGTTTATTATCCAGCGAGTTTTGATCAAATCTTAACCGAGTACATTGGTAAGCAGTTCGCGAGCGTTTTGGCTCGTTTACCGCCCTTGTGCATAAACATCCGAACCTAAGAAATGAAGGGCATAGATAAAGACCAAAAACGAGAAAGAAAATTAAATACACAAGAAAAATTAAAGATCCCCACTTTCATGGGTTTATGCAGCATATACTGTACTTACTTTCTTTTGAGGGGTGTTAAGCCAGCTATTATAATAATATACATGGTGCAGCCGTGCAGGATGACAGTAGACATGTAAGTTGCTTCCAGGTATACACCACGGAGTTTTTTTTTTTTGCTATGCATACACCACGGAGTTTGATAAACTATTTTTCTTGTTTCCTACATTCTTGTAAGTGCGTTTAAATTAGGGGTGATGCCAAGTATAAATTTGAGGGGTGGTTCTAGGTAAAGTAGGGGTGGTTCCACTTTTAGGAGGAGGTGGCTCCAGGTAGAGTAGGAGGTGACTCCAAGTATTGGTTCACCATTAACTAAGTCCACACAAGTTTTTGTATTAAATTAGTACTCGTAATGTAGATTGTAGAGTGGGCTCTTTCTTCTCTTGTTTTTTTATGGGGGAACGTTGATCAATTCTATTGATAATCAGTATCAACTAATTTGAATTTCGATTTCTAATTTTGAAATCGGACTCGATTGGATATCTGATGTAATAAAATAACCTCACTTTCATAAATTTTTTATTTTTTTTTATGCTAGAAATCTCCAAAAAAATTTGTTATCTATGTCATATCATAACCCACAAACCAAATTTGTTTAGTCAAATCGATTTTTGCGATAATGAGTTTTTAGATTTGTCATTATGAAGATGAGATTTTCTTGAGAAGTTTTTCCTTCACGAACCTTTATAAAAACCTTGCATTGGAGATGCTCTTATGTTCTGTAACTTTTATAATGCTCCCACCTCTCCCCCTCTTCTCGCTTTGTCTCTCCCCCTCTTCATCAATTGATCAAATAAACACAGATTGCCCATTAAAGCAGAATAAGACCTTGTTTGGCATTATTCTACGAATTGTTACTAGAGTAATTTCGACATTTGTTATTAAATATAATTGTTTTTTTTATTTTAAACAATAATAAATTTGGATTTTGATATGAACTTGTGTACCTAGGAACCGGTGAGTATCTAATGGATCCAATTCAAATTCTTAAAACTTAGGAATCGGTGCAACCAATTTGAGTTTCAATTTATTTAATTTTTTTTTTTTTGATAATTCAATTTGAGTTTCAATTCCTAAGAGTTAAAATTCGGTGAATCCAATTTTAATTTAGAGTAATGTAATATCCGGTAAGTATCCGATTGCACTCACCCTTATGGTTATGCTACCCAATATTACCCAATATACACCATGGAGTTGATAAACTATTTTCCTCGTTTCCTACATTCTTGCAAGTACGCTTAAATTATACGAGTACTATACTCCCAAGAATAATTGCGTACATAGTCTATATTACTAGAGTGGGCTCTTTCCTCTCTTGTTTTTTTAGGGAAAACGTTGATCATTTCCATTGATACAACTTACAAGAGTCCATCAACACAACTGTAGACAAGAGACGTCTGATAACATCCTGTCATCCTGATCACACTTGCTCAATGCCAACCAGATATAATCTTAAACAGGAGATACGTAGATCTAATAAAAATGTTTCAAAGATGCTGCACTGTGGTGGAGCACCTATTAAATATTGTAATAACATTCTTCTAATCAAGGTTTTTATTTTATTTTTTATTTTTTTTTATAGTTTATTAGTAATTTTAAAATCATACTAATTACTACCCCTGTGGGGCACTTCCAAGTACTTGCCAAAGTCCAAAACCTCTATTGGCCACTAGTAACGAGGGGATTGCATATCTATCGGAGATCCTCTCTTCCATTCTAATCCCTCCGTCTCAAATTATATTAGTGCTTTGGAACTCATATAATAAAATAAATTTTAAATTTTTATATCCCAATTTTTTAAAATATATAAACAAGTGGGATAAGAGATACGGATAAAACAAAACAAAGGATTTTTTTTTTGTTTTGATAATTAGAAGTCCATTCTATTAAATGAAAACTGGAGCCGAAGCTCAAACATTCAAAGAAGTCGAAGCTCATACACCTAATTAAGCAAAAGTTCAAACGCCTAAAAAAATTAAAAACTTCAAACACCCACTAACTTAAAGCTAAACACGCCCACTAAACACCGTATGGCTAAACATAAGCCAAACATTATCGACATAAAAAATATAGGACAATCCAATACACAAACGACGAGCTCCAACCAGCAAAACCTAATGAACGAGGCCACTGGGATCAATCTTTGGGCCAACGAACCAAAGTCTGCTAAACTGTTTATCAGCCTTCGAAGAAGAGCGCCTTCAACACAAAGACCTTAAAAAATGCGGATGACCTTTTTGTTTTATGTTGAATTTTTCCTCCTCTTGAAATGAAACAAATGATTATTACTGCATTTTTAGTCCCTCCAAATTATTAATCTATGTTCGCCATTGTACTGCCCACTAGTGAACCGGTTAGGGGTTCAACTATCATGGGAAGCACTTGCACGAATTTATTTGTAAAATTTTTGAGGTCGTGCATTAATAAGTGCCCTTTAGCTATATGATACAACCAAAGAGAAAGGGAAAAAAAAAAAAAAAGAAAGACAAAGTACAACTTGGTGTTCTTTGTTTATTATCTTACCATATGCCCCAAGGCATGGGTTTGGGCAGTGACTAGCATAACCCTGAAAGATAATTGGCCACTTTGCCACTGAAAATTTTCTAGAAATAAAAATGTCTAGACGCTAAAGAATAGTGCGCCCACCAAGAAAGGAATACAAGGCGACCAGTCAAACACTTCAAAGAAAATTGACCAGTAAGCATCACTTTTTAATGCATTTTCTCTACTAACTTACCAATATAACTCACAAGAGAAAAAGGTTTTGTTTGCTTACCAACACCTCAATTCAACCAAATTCCTCACAAAAAAAATCTCTCTCCTTTCCAATAATCTACCACACATAGTGGTGATCATGAACAGGATACATGATCGAAATCAATTTGCAGACGCACTTACAACAACAGACGACGAAACGAACTCTAATGATCATCAAATTCGATCATATTCCAAGAGATCATCTTCAACAAGGCAAAGTCATAGTAACATGAGAATGAGGAGTCCATTGATCTCTAGAAGTGTTAGAGCAAAAAGACGACGAGCATTTCTAAATACTTACCAGCTATCTTCCCTTGATAATAACTCAATGGTAGCATCAACTACAGAATCTAGCAGGTGCATTCAGAAGTTAAGGAAGGCAGCTATCAAAGTCAAGGCCGTTACAGTCTCGTTTGCTGCTGCTGTTCGCGTTGGCCTTGTAAGGCGTAGCTGCAGCTTTCGGCCTCTGATTTGTGGGTCGTTCACGTCTTCTGGATCTGTTAGATTGGACTGATCATTGTAGGACTTGTTTAAGTTTAATTTGAGGGTTAGTTACTTATGTAAATTATACTGTAATGCAGTGATTCAGAGGGTATTTCCTCATGAGATTGAGGGGTCTAAATATCAATTCTTGAAAGGCAAATCTAGCTATTTATTTGGGAAATGGAAGTCGATTATCACTTCCCTCTTGTAACAACTCTGCGAATTCCCTGCGTTTCGGAGTGTATTAGATGCAAGGCCAAAAGGGTTCCACAATTTTGTGTACATTGGCTTAGGAAGTTCTAATGTAGTGTTCTCAGATTTCATCGTTTATTCTGATGCAATGTACAATAGTGTTAGTATTCTGAGTTTTGGGTACTCATTGTTTTGTCCTTGCAAAAATAGGTAATTTAGTTGAGGATTGATATGTATAATTGAGGATTGATATGTGTATTTGAGCAAAGTTTATCAATCAATGGCCCAGGATTAAGGAAGTCCCAAGCATTTAGGTTGTTGATATTCCTATCAGCTTCATGTCCTGATGCTAATACGATTTTGTTTCAAGTTTGACAATTATACTCCATCAGAAGAAAGAATGTAATGTAATGGCATGTCTTGGACAGATAAGAAACAGACGAAATCATGGACCAAGAATCCCTGTTTATAGATTTATTGACATCTTCTCCCTACATATTCGGACAGAAAGATCATTGTCCATATTTAGCAATACCCTTCAGGCCTTAAGTAATGCACACACCTTGTCCATATATAAACTTAGGGCAACGTCATTACCAGGGCATAAAACACTATTTGCCAGATCATTTACCTCATATATGAAACATAAAAGAGCATAGTCTTTTAATATTGGACATGACCATAGTGTGATCTTAAACTTATGTTGTATCTATGCTTGCTTTGGCATCAGGTAACATACCAACATAATGGCCCTATGTCTAGGAAAGAGGAGAAACACGACGAAATCTCAAACTGAGAATCCCTGCTTTACAGATTCACTTTGACATCTCCTACCAAGAAAATAGGACAGAAAGATCATTGCCCATATTTAGCACTGCTATTATCTAATGCTGACACATTTTGCCTAAAAAGCTCCAAAATTTGGATGCAAAAGAGGAAGAAGGACCTCTCTTTCTCTGTCTTTGTCTGTTTAATTGCATAAACCTTACCCCAAGAAAAAAAAATAGAAAAAATCCCAGAAAAAGAAAAAACTTTCCCTTCCCCAGATGATGTACTCTGGCCAACAACCACCCCCACCAAATTATGTGATGCTAGGAAACCAATACGGAGCGCCACCACCACCACCTTATTACCAACAGCAGCCGTATTACCACCGTCGAGTCCCTCATTACGAGAGCCGTCGTTCTGGCGGTGGATGCTGCCTTAGGTGCATCTGTTTCTGCTATTGTCTCCTTTTCATGCTAATATTCCTCACGGCCGCCACCCTAGTCCTTACCTACACATTCTACAAGCCTAAGATACCTATCTACAAGCTGGAGGATTTCAGCGTAAAGAGCTTCACCATCCAACCTGATTTGATCGTTAGCGTAGAATTTCATGTCACAGTCAGGGCTGAGAACCCAAACACAAAGATTGGATTTCTTTATGGGGAGGATAGTTCTGTTCTCGTCTCTTTCGAGGACTCCGTGTTGTGCAGGGGGAAGGTGCCTGCATTCCATCAGGGTCGCGAGAACGTGACCCTGTTGCAGATCCCCCTGTTAGGGAGGAGCCCTTTTGGTTCAGGCCTACAAGAGGCCCTTATGAACGAGGAGAAACAAGGGAGGGTTCCCTTGCTCATACAGGTAAGGGTACCTGTTTCAGTGGTGCTGGATACTATTCCATTGAGGCAATTTATGTTTCATGTCAATTGTCATTTGATTGTTGATGATCTGAAGCCTTCTAAGAAGCCTCGGATCTTGTCAACTACTTATACGTTTGGGTTTGGGTATTATTAAGTGTTCTTCCCTTGATTTTGCCGTGTTTTTGGTTGGCAAGAGAGGAGATTTTGGCTTAGATGGATCAAGATTATATGCTGGATTCTTCAAGATGATTCTGCAAGAAGGAATTTGGTTTAATGTATGTAGAAATTAGGATTAGGCTGCAATTAAATTTCTTGTTTTGTTAAGCAGAATATTAGAGGTTCAGATAACGATCAAGTTCCCTACGACAGTAAGAAACTCGTTATCTGGACACAATTGCAAGGACCATTATGTGCCTGCAGAATGAAAACTATGATTTCCAAATTTATGCTACTGGGTAGACAGCAATCTGTTTGAGTCATATGTCCAATCACAGAAATATGCAGCGGTACCAAAATTGATCCTATTTCATACTGAAATGTAATCTGTTAGCTGCATTCAGGATGTGTGTCATACATTTATTTGCAGCCTAGTAAACCAGGGTCAGGGAATATGAACCATAATTTGCGATTAGGAAAAAAGTACGATTTAGTTAGCAAAAGAAACTGTTATCATATTGGTAAAAACAAGTATATATAACCTGATGTTAGCTGCATTCAGGAGGAGCTTCATGCATTTATTTGTTGCACTTGACATGGTCACCTTTGCAGCCAGTTGCACACAACGTTAATAGTCCTATGTTTGTCCTCCAACCTGTATCATACATGCAAGGAGCTGATATCTTCACACCACGTCATATAAGCAATGAAACCAAAAAAGAAAAGAAAAAAAAACAATTGATAATTCTAAAGCACAAAATATCCATTCACAGAAACAGATCATGCGGGAAATCTAGAGAAATTAAGAGAGGCAGTATCGAACCAATAATGCTGGTTTTGCTGGTCTCCTACAGCTAAACAGTTTTCCAGGTAATTGCATGAGGCTGGCTTTGATTTGCTGCTAGCATACATTTCGTTTACCTTATTGAAGGTGTGAAACATATAGACCTCGAGCAAAATGGTTAGAGAACTTTAATGTTTTGCTCAACTGAGACAACTTGATTTTGAAGGTAAAAGAGTAATGTCAAAATCTCAATTACATGATTACACTGACACAATGGACGAAGATGAGAATGAATTTAGAGACATGACCCCGCTCAACTTCAACAGGATGCTTAGATGAATATGACAAGGACACCAAACGCAGATGCTCTTATTAAAATACCTCAACATCAGATCCTAGTACACCACAAAAGAGGATGATGTAAATACCTCATCATCAGATCCTGGTGCTCCACAACACAGGACAATGCAAATACAGGTGGATTGACGACAGCACACCAGAAATCAGAGTAATAATGGAGTGGAGCTGCAAGGTACAAGGCATCAAGAGGAGCCAGAAGCTAGAATACTGCAGCGTCATCACCATCAAAAAGTGACGATAGAAGCTAGAGATACTGCAGGCAGGAGTAAAGAGAAACAAGTGCAAATGCACACAACAGGAAAAAAAAAAAAAAAAAAAAGCAGAGCCTAAGTTTCACTCAACATGCTTTGATGGGCTTCAGCCCTCATTTTGGGTTTATATACGTTTGCTGGTGAGCATGATGATTGGGCAATAAGACAATAGACAGAAGACAAGGTTTGAGAAATACAAACTGATCATGAATTTTGGCTTCATTTTGTACATACACTTCATAGTAACTAATCATCTATGGATATTCTCGTAAGAATGTAAGATACAACTCCTATAGAATGAAGTGGCAACTAAGGTGAAGCTCCCTTCCCTCGATCTTTTTATCAAGTATCGAGGGTACACCAATATCTTTCTTTCTTTTCTTTTCGGATAAGGAAAATATATTTACTGAGAGAGACAGAATACAAATATAAGATCATCTTCAATGAAAGGAACCCATCCAATGCCAAACCAATCCTAAGAGATCAGTGCATATTCATAAAACCTTTCTCTAAGCCACAACCATCATAATTTAAGCTTGATTTTAAGTTCTATAGGTATCAATTATCCTTCTGTCCCTCGAATAAGTTTGAGTACCTAGGTAATTTCCTTTCCCATAGAGTCAACGAGCTTGAAGCTACACACCTACACCAAATTCTTAACTTTGTAAAGCTATTCTAGATAGGAGTCCCCGTTGTGTAAATCTCACCAAATTTCTGTATCCTTCAGAATAAGCGATCCTCGTCATAAATGTGCTGCAATTTAATAAAACAAGTAATCTTAAGAAGGCCAATCTAGGACCAGAAGACTGTAAAAGTCAGTGAATTTCGTCCCATAGAAGGTCTTTTAAGCTATCCAGAAGGAATATCTAAAAGCCTTACATGGAACAGAATTCATGTTTGTCAAAATCGAGTCTTCACAAGGCCAAGGGACTCAAGTCATATACTCATATACAACTCATCTTCTCTGAAAACCTAAGTCAAGAATACATAACTTTTCCCTTAGGATGCAAAGGCTCATAAACACATTCTTGAAAACTCCTTTGCGCTGTTGCGCATTGTAGCCTTAGTCCACTTCGAAATAATCAAACTAAGAAACTACACAGTGATGGATGCCTAGGTTGCACGGACACGGACACGGACACGGACACGAGCATGGAAATAGACAATTTCCTTTTTTTCTATTTCACTTTCGTTTCTTGTTGTGACTTGTGAGGCTTAACCTAATACTAGCCTCTAACTAAAGAAGAAACTGGCAAGAAAAAAAAGTACCCAAGTGGCATCTCTAATGTCACTACCTCCACAACTTCAAAGACATTCACAGGATACCCAAGAAAAAAAAAGAAGTAATTAATGTTTAGCACAAACAGCCAAGCAAATAACAACCCAATGAATCACTCCAAAAGTATACCTCCACCTACTGATATCCACAGCAACTGGGTTTTCTAAATTAGCTCTACCCAGAAAGAATAAACTACTATTTCTTCATGTAATCATAGAATCATACAAGCTATAAACAAATGATAAGTAAATTAATAAAATTATTGATCCTAGGAATTTAACCAATTATAATATCATCATCATCAAATTGGTAAGAAAAAGTGTCAGTTGCTAAGTAAAGCATGCGTGACCCAAAAAACCAAAGCAAAGCACAAGGCAGAAACAAATGCAATTTTTCTCAGAGGCAAAAAAACAAACACTTGGCGGGCAAATAAAATACAGAACTTTCACGCATAAATAGAGTGACCTTTTTGAGTGATTCAGCAAATAATGATGAACTCTTGTTTTCTGCAACAAAAAGAAGTAGGAATTTATAACTTGTTATATACGACTAACCTTTTTATGGCTTCTCATGGTTATAATCATGAACATTGGTGCAAGTCGCTTTAGCTTTGTGACTTTGTCACATGCAAACTATTTGCAGTTCTTTACATGCCTTGCCATTTTGCCAACGCTTAAAGGTACATGAGTTAAATTGAGTTTGGCCACCATCACATTGAGAGCGAGAGAGGGAGTTAGAATTTTGATTAGTATAATTGACTAGAGCAAGTGGTAATAAGCCACCGTCTTGAAATAGGCGGTGGAGTTGGTGGTGAAATTGAATTTTACAAAGATAACTAGTTTTATCTCCGTGTTCTGCACAGACTCGTGAATATCTTTTAAAAATGAAAATAACTTCCTAAGTGATACCTCATGCCAGTTTTATACTGCACAACTAATTCTATACTTAATTATTCTAATATTTTTGGTATGAAATGTCTCTTTAAATCGATTCTACATCAAATTTAGAATAAATGTAAAAAAGATTGATTTATAAACATAATTTTAGCTTATATCAAAATTCTAAAAAGAAAAAAAGAGATAACGATTAAGAAACGTCTTTCTCCGAGTATAGTAAGACTTTATTCTCTCAATTTAAATTTTAGTTCAATTTAGTTTAATCCAATTCAGATTAGTTAACTAGATCATGTAGGAACGTACCACTTAAATAAATTTCATTTATGTTATAAAAGATTTAAGGTCAAGTTAAATACATATGACATCAAATAGTTAAGGTATTGTAAGATCGAAGTGTCATTTATTGTTATTTAACCAAGTTGTACACATGTGGCATCTACATGCAATCTTCGCACGAACATTTCCTCTTATGTGTCATCCTACATGTCATCACCGCCAGGAATAACCCAACTTTTATAAGACATATATCTCATTTTGAAGATTTTTTTTTTTAAATCCAATCGATTGAAGCAAGATTTATAATTTTTTGAGTTATGTAACTAAAGTTTTTTATTTATTTTGTAATTTAAAAAAAATGCTAATAAATATGTAATAAAGTCAACTAATGATAATACATTAATGACACTTGGATGGTGAATTGTTAGGCTATGTGGCAAGCTTTGCTTATGGGGCGCTTAGGGGTCATCATCACACGAATTTACACCACCTACGTTGCATCCAACGTGTCGTGCCCACACGAATTGGACTCACTTGAGTTGTTAGGCTATGTGGCAAGCTTTGCTTACATGATGCTTAGGTTCCATCGTCACACGAATTGACACCTCCTATGTAGTGTCCTATTTATCATGCCCACACGAATTGGACTCACTTTTATACGTATACCGATGTGGCACCTATGCGTTATCTTCACACGAACATATCCCTCTCATGTGGTGTCCCACCTGTCATCCTCACACGAAAAGAACCCAACTTTATAGGACATAGTACATATGTATCTCATTTTGAAGTATTTTCTGACCTGTTCCAATGGAGTAAGAATTATAATTTTTAAATTTGCATAACAAAAGTTATTTTATTTTATAATTTGAATAATATTATAATAATTATATTATGTTGTATTTATGACCACGCATTAATGACTGACCCACTTGGATGGGTGGCTTTACTGGCTTAGGTGGCGGCATACGTGTCATCACCACATGAATTTGGGCGCTGCGTGTCATCCCACGTGTCGTCCTCACATGAATATAGGCGCTTGCATGACATCCCACGTGACGTGGCCACACAAAATGAACTCACTTTTATATATATATATATATATATATATATATATATATATATATATATATATATATATATATATATATATATATATATATATATATATATATATATATATATATATATAATGGATTTAATATCCACTAGACCATTTTATTGAGTTTGTTTACAAAATTATGCATGGACTTGTCAATGTGGTTGACCAGACCGAGCAACTTTGTTCTTAGCCGGGTCATTAATAAATTGGATCATAGAAGGATAGATTTAAGAAATGTTCGTCATTCATCTGCTTTATAAGGTTCGAGTCAATCCACCAAGTTAGATGACTGTCTTTTTGATGAGGAAAAAAAAAGTTAGATGACCTATTTAAATTTTAATTTTCTATAAATAATATTCCCTTCGTACTTTTTTCTCCTACTCACTTCTTTTTACACGGAGTTTAATAAGAGTTACTTTTGGAACCAAAATTTCTTATTTGCCCTTACTTTAAAATGAGAGAGTGTGTGTTTAGTAGTGGGTTGGAAAGTAATGATTACAACAAAAAATTAAGATAAATGGGTATTTTAGTACTCAAAGTAATACTAAAAGGAGAGATGGGTAGAAGAAAAAATAACCGATGTAAAAGGAAAGTGGGTAGCAGAATAAAAAACGGAAGGAGTATAACCAAATAATGTTTTCAATCAAAATTATGCAAGTTTGTGCCTTTCTTTTTAACTTGTGTAAACCGTATGTGTCGAATATTTATATGTATATATAATATGGAGTTTATAGAGTATACAATTTGTTGAAATAATTCTTTATATTTGTCTTCATTGTTCGATAACTCATACTCTGTACCATCCAATTTTTATAAGGTAAAGAAAAGAAAATTTGTGATACTAAGAGAGGAAAGGAGTAGCCAAGAAATATGCCAATAAAAAAGAAACAAATATTGAAAATAATTTTAGGGTATTCTACTCAATCACTTTCTTTTATATATATCACTCATTATTCTAATTATCGGTTGAAGAAGTTTGCCAAAATCCCAAAAAACAAGTCGAGTTCATATTAAATTTTCAAGTCGAGTTACATAATGACATGTCTAACTACACACATTTGCTCTAACTATCCTAGAAAATAAGGATAAACATATCTTTTGTGTTAAAAATCATTTGTGATAAGATTGGAATTTTTTTATTTTCCAAAAACAAATTTAAATTAATATTAACTTCAACATGAAAAGTAAAATTCTTATAGATGTATACAGGAGCACCTGTAATATTAAATTAGTACTGTCAGTAAACATTTTATATGTAGTTTTGGACTGGCAGTTACATGTTTTTTAAAACAACAGAATTACAGTTTAGTCTTGGTCTCGGTCTTGGTCTTGGTAAACGCCAGCTTACAAGTACTGCGTGCCTAAGCTCCAGGGGTCGTGCTATCGTGGAAGCTTTTTTTCCTATCTGTTTTCCCTTTTTTCCTTTTTTCTTCTTTTGTGTATGTAAAGCAGTTAATTAATATTTTTAATGTTTTGGAGGGAATCCTGTGTGTGTTAAAAAAGAATTATGTGAAGGTAAAAGGGGATTCAGAAAAAATAAATACCAAAAGGTTATAGTTTTAAAGAGTAAACACCAAGCTTTGTTAAATTACCCATCTCTGAATATGTTCTCTCTTTCAATGTATTTTACTCAGTTTTAGCTTCTGGGTAGCTTGATTTTTATCTGAAATTGTGATTTCCAACATGTTTGATATCTTTTTTGGGTGGAGAAAAGCTTCCAAATGGTAAGTATTTGAGTCATTTACATTTTTCTCATATAAAATATGGTTTGAGTTTGATCAAAATGTATAACATGGCTTATGTTGTTGAATGATTTCAGTAAGAAATTGATCAAGAGAGTTCAATGTCGTCTCAAGCTATTGAAGAACAAGAGGTTCGCGATCGCGAGACAGTTGAAGGAAGACATTGCTCAGCTCTTGAAAGATGGTCATGACCACATTGCCTTCAACAGGGTACTTTTAATTTCTTAAAATGTGCTCAAGTTTACTCTTCTTTTTCTGTATATTTGTTTTTGTTTAATTGTTGGTTTCCATTTTGGCCAGCTTGAGCAATTATACCTTGATGAGAACATAATGTCAGTGTATGAAATGCTGGATAATTTCTCTGAATTCATTGTACTTAATCTGTCCTACATCCGTAGACACAAGTATGTACTTGTACTTTCCACTCAATTAATTTCTAAATTTTCATTTCATTGCTTAGCAAAACTTTTTAATTACCACTGTGTTTTGGTACTCTTTAGGGACATCCCAAATGATGTCAGAGAGGCAGTTTCAACACTTATATTCGCCTCAGCGAGGTTCGCTGATCTGCCTGAGCTTAGGCTTGTTCGGAAGCTCTTTGGCGAGCGTTACGGCCAGAGATTAATCACTTCTGCTGTTGAAGGACACCCTGGTAGCCTTGTTAACCATCAGGTTTCTTTTAACTGCTTACATTTTGGTTTCAGTTGATTGGTATATTGGGTTATAATGTTTTCCACAATGTTTTGAGTAATGTGATAAAATTCAGGTGAAGGAGAAGCTAATTTCGAAACCATTACCTGAAGATGTGAAGAACAGATTGTTAGATGAAATCGTAAGAGATTACTTCTTCAAACCGGGGGCATTAGCACTAGAATACAACCCAGAATTCCATGCTCAACAAGGAAAGGTACATACTTTCCCAAAGCAATTAATTACTTGTTATGTTCAGTTTGACTAATAGTTGGTAATTGGTTAAATCTCATTTGTTTTCGGTTTTTGGGTGCAGGTTACTGAATTTGGTCAGGTTAAAGGGCAAGATAGAGATGTTAAGGGAAGTAACACTCCCAGTAACTGTTCTATAGTGCTACAATCTTATCCAAATAGACAAATTGTTGACAACATTACTCAATTATGTCTTCCTTATCATGAGCACATAACTCATGCTATCGAGGAGAGAAGAGAAATAGATGACGGCAAAAGTGCTGGATATTCATCAGAAAGCTCGGTCGAGTACCCTGAGCAGTCAATGGTTTATCTCGACGATGTGGAAGAGTTCAAGTCCCCTGCTAAACAGGGTTTGCATTGCCAGGATGATCAAGACCAGAGGTTTTTCGTGTTCAAGTCTTCGTGGATGTGCAACATGGAGAAACATAAAGAATCGAGGAAAAGGATGAGAAGGAGATCGGTTTCTAGGGAGAAACGAGCTGCAAATGATGCTCACTGTGAGACTTATTACAGTAACAGTTCACATAATCAAAGGAAGTCTAGGAAGAAGATCGAGTTCAACGAAGGCAGATATGATTGCGCAAGTAGACGCCAGTGTAGCTTAGACCGACCATGCTACTTCTACACCAATGGTGATGAAGGTAACAAAGGTTATGAAATCGAGTTGTGGAGAGAAAACTCAGGCATTGAAGATGTAGTGGAGTATCATGTGTTTAAGGAGGAAATTGAAGAAATGGGTACAAATAGTCCTCTGCCTGAAACACCAAGCAAGGACATTGTAGTTAGTCCTAGTTTGATCAAATATTGTGGACCACGACCACCCTACATAAGGGCTGCCACAATGCCTCAGAGACGGGTAATGGAAACTCCGAATAAGGACATGTCTCGGTCACATTCTCTTCCGGTTAATGGTATCAGCAATTCGGGTTCTCCAAGGCATGTACATCCTAAGTTGCCTGATTACGATGAGATTTCAGCTATGTTTATTGAACTCAAGAAGGTTCATCAGCTGAACAAGTAGTATGTTGATGATTTGTTGATTTACCTTCCTTCTTTTTGTGTCACAGTTTTGGTTTGTGCATAAAGTTATTTGAAGAATAATTCTTGTATTTCCCCTTCTGTTTATTTATTTATTTTTGATCAATCATATATAAAAGGCTGGCCTCGTATAACTAGTACAGTAGTACACCATAAACTCCGATCCTAATAGAATGGCCTTAAGCCTAACTGTTGCTGCCCCTACACACCTCCTCACAATGACCTGAGTTCAAGTCGTATTTCCAACAAAGTTAGAGGCTACTTTGCTGTTAAAGAAAAAAACGATTCCAACCACACCATAATTCTATTTGGTTTCGAATGTCTCCGAAATCTAACATACAGTATAAAACGAATATGTGCATCTTATAGGCTCATCAAAGTAATCCAGTATCTCTTCAAATCAATAGTCTGATGATATTCCAAAAAGAAGAAGAAAATACCTTTGTCAACTAAAATTGGATGTATAGGGACACAGAATTTAGCCTCAAATGACATTTATTTTAAGAGATTCCACATAATAGGAGATTACAAGATATAGTGTAGAGAACAAGAACATACAAGATAGAAATGGAGCTTACAATTCATGCAAAAATTATGTCAATGGTTTCAAGGTACGGGTCGCTCCTTCCGCAAAATCCCACAGTAGCACGATCTGGTTGCCGTCTGGTGTAAAACGACCTACCATTATAGTAGTAGCTACCGCCTTTTGCTTGGAACTGATCATATCCATATGGACGCACATTTATGCAAATTTTTTTTTTTTTTTTTTTTTGGTGGGAACATTTGTGCAAAATTTTATAGTGGTAATTTGGCGAACACCAGTAAGTTGGGACACTCTAAACCAAGAGGCATTTGCCTCAATGGTTATCCTCTCACCTTCCAACTTGGAGGTCTCAAGTGGTTGATGAATATATAGGGGTGACATCAACTGGCCCAATTGATTTGGGAGTAGGGGTCATTTGTAAATCCAACTCTGGTCCCATCTGAGATGGGTTGGACTGAACCAAATAATGTTCATTAAATTGACAGACTTGATTGGATATTGTAGTGCTTGCATTGGTGACACTCCATTGATTGATTTTATTTGCTTTTGTCATCAAAAAATAAAAATGATTGATAAAGAAATATCTGAATATCTAACAATGATTCATATGTTTATGACTATCACCGTGGCTGGTTCCTACTTCCTATATCTGAAATGTGTCATTCTAAGACCCTGTTCTTTTCGTCGATTCCATGCTGCATTCCGTTCCGTTCTGTTCCGTTCCGCGTCGCATTCTGTACTTCATTTTGTCTCACATATTTTTGAATTACCCGCGCCGCGCCGTTTCATTTCATTCCGTTCCATTCCGTTCCTCACCGTCCCGCACCATTCCGTTGAAGAGAACAGGGCCTAAGATCAGAATACGGTGGGTTTGACAATTGACATTTTCATCTACTAGAAAAACACATACTCATAACTGATGCCACATACTCATAAGTCATAATTGATGAACCCACCACTTACATTACATACAGTATGAAAGAAAGAGATTTTCCTTTTGAACCTCATGGTCTGGTTTGTTAGAGAGTTTAACTCCATGGTTGATTATTATTTTTGGTTGGTAAGAGTAGATGCCATATTCGATATTGCTGTGTTAACTTGTTCATGGATACTCATGAAAAAACGTTGATCTAGCAATACAAATCTAAATTTACCCACAAGCCAAATATCTCTTTAAAGTCTTGAAAGGAGTAGTTAAGTTAGTCGTGAAATTGAATTTCATGACATAGGTCACATTAGACCCTTTCATGAGCTGACTAGTTAGTTACTAGTTCTTTAGAATACGTCTTAGCGAGTTTGCTTAGTTTTGTAACTGTAGTTGAGATATCAATCCGAGCACAACAATGTTGTCAAAAGTCAAAACTGTATTGAGGACACTTGGCATCCTCACGGGCTTTGTAACACATTCTCCACTTTTTGTATGAAGTTTGACAACGACCTCAGGTATTCTTGATTATTGTTGTAAATTGTAATGCAACTGGAGGTGGTCATGGGACATGGGTCTAAGGTATCTGGTCCTGGTTTTGGAATTGGTTTGGACCTAGAATTGGTTCGGTCAAATTCAATTTTGGATCCCTAAATTTAAATCTGATTGAAACTACTTCTAATTTTAAGGAGTGGATACTTAGATCCTGTTCTTTTCGTCGTTTCTATGTTGCATTCCGTTCCGTTCTGCATCGCACCACAATTTCCGTTCCGTTCTGCGCCGCACTGTAATTTCCATTCCGTTCCGTACCACACAAGTTAAATTTATTATTTCATTCTGTCCCGCGCTGCAATTTCCGTTCCGTTCCGTTCTGTTCCTCACCGTCCCGCATCATTCCGTTGACGAGAACATGACCAATAGTGAGACCAATGTTAGATATATCTAGAACTGAAATTTTTATTGGAAGTGGTCTATACCTTTTATTAGAACCATTTTATTGAACTCTTTTTTTTATATATATTTTTTCTTTTTAGGTAAAAGAGAGTTTGTTAACTTTGTTTTGAGATTATAAATAAACAATTGTGTGAGTTATTTTTTATTTACCGCGTTTTTAAATCATGAATCAAATATAATAGCATATATGTGAACAACAGACTGTATGGTTTATTTTATTAATTTTAGTTATATATAAAAACTATTAGTTACTTTGATACACTCAACTTTATTCTTCCCTCTCAAAAAAAAACTTTATTCTTTTTGATAAAAAAAAAAGGAAAACTTTCAGTTTAAACTTATAGTTTCGAGCATTTTTTTTTCTTTTTTTGATAAGAGGAGAGGGGAATTGGGTACCTGGTGGGACTGGTGATGCCAATTTCAAGTCTAGGTATTATTTTCAAGGAACTCGTCCAATTAATTTCAATACTGTGTCCCAATTTTGGGGAACTGGTCTAACCAATTCCAATACCAAATCTTAAGATTTCAAATGAGTATTTACGCTCACTCCTAATAGCAACTACTATCCGAATCTGGAATTGGTCACTTGCACATTATCACAATTCACATGCCACCAAGAGTAAAAATAAATGTCAAAACGGGATCTTTTTTTTATTTTGAGGTTAAATACTTAACAAAACTTTAAGTCCCTGTCAATATTTTTTGTGCAAATATTTTCTGCCAATTTACGAACAAATAAGTTAACATATTATTTTTTTCTAATTCTTAATTAAAACACCAACTAAACGAAATACTAACCTGGTGCATTGCACGGATCTCAAAATTGGTAATCAATCATAGTATGATTCGTGTTGGTTTATCAAGTACAAGCTACACTCATAAGTCATAAGGAGAAGCTAGTGACAGACGGACCATGGACACGTGTCGAGCCCACCGACCTCTAGAGTATGAGAATGAAAATTCAACATAGGCCACTTACCTCACACTTCACCGAAAGTTGGGCTCCTAATTCACAAGTGCTAAATACAACACCCTCTTTAAATCAAATACAACATATTTCCTTCTAAAATGACATTTGTACCCCTCTTTTATTTTTTAAGCTTTCTGCCCAAACTATTCTTGTCTCTGCCACTTCTCCCTCTTCCTTTTCATTTTCATTAACAGAGCTTGGAAGTTGGAACTTGCTTACAAAATACCATAAGTGGTTGAATGAAGTAAGCTTAATGGTTGAGCCTATATTTTTGTATGTGCGTAATGATCGACTCTTGATTTTTGCTAGTTAGTTTAACAATGAATGACAATAATTATTATTTTTTTTGGTGAAATGAATGACAATAATTGAACTTGCTCAAAAATCAGCAGCAAATTCGTGGCTTGCAGTTTGGCGACTGTATTGTAAATCTGATACACCCTCCACCACCAATACAATAGCAGTCCTCAAGACCCAAATATGCTTGATAAATGATAATAGAATCATTTTTAATGGAAAACCAAGCTCTAATATAAGTATATAAGTGCCAATCACTGACATTTTTCACTATAGATCTGTGTGCTCTGTATAACCCGATTCAGAGGCACACAAACAACAAATACACTGATACACACTACCCCTTTTTAGGTGACTGTATTATAGTGTTATCGCCGGTATTTGGCGACTGTATTCCTCTTTGGTCGCCCGCATTTGGTGACTATATTTTGACGGTGTCGCCAGATTTCGGCGACTTACTAGTATGTTATCACCAAATATAAGTGAACTAGTAATGATGCCCGTGCGATGCACGGGTTAAGTTATATATATTTTTATTATTTTTTTTCTTTTTTTATTCTTCAATATTATATACTTTAAAATATATTTACTATAATTGAAATTGGATAACTTTAATATTAAACATATTGTAAATGCATCTTATTTTGAAGTATTTTCCGATGCGAATACGATGTTACAAATATTATTTTTTTTGAAGAGGTGTAGAAGATTACATTTACTTTTGAAATTTCGACAAAGATTAAGTATAACACTTATAAAACTATAGTCATTTATCCCAAGTCAAACCCTCAATTTTACTTTTTTTAAATTATTCTAATAATACATTTAATGATGTGGCAGGGCTCAAAACTCACGAAATATGCCAGCTTTATATATAGAGATAAGATTTCTGCCCAGATATGTTTGCCCACCAATATTCGTATTTTTTTTTAAAAATAAATAAGCTATTGAGTTGAAAATTACTTGTAAAGGATCATCTTCATGAAGATCTTCATTTTACATTTTGTTATTTGACAATTTAAGTGGAAGAATGAAGGTGAACTCATGAGTATTTTAAGGTAAGGAGAGAGAGAATTGAAGTGGGTTGATGGAAGGGAAATGAGTAAAATTAAAATAAGGGTATATAGGTCTTTTTATCTAAAAAAAATGTTGTATTTGTTAAAAACACATGTTGTATTTAGCATTCCCCTTCTAATTTTAGCACCGAAGACCAAGCGTGGATAATATGGCACAAGCCAATTACTCCTGCCTGCGACGGTAGCAGTAGTTTGGAAATTAGTGACTTGCGAGATGAATCCCATTTTAGTTCTCGAACAAATATATTGACTTTGGGTCGCATGAAATGACACTTGCAATGCGTGTATGCAAATAGCAAGGCTGTGCACCTAATGTTCGAGCCCCCGTGTATTAGCATCCATGCTCGAAGTAAGGCCTAGTGCCAACGCACATCCGAGCGCCTTAGTCCCGTTGCATATGTCTTAGCACCTAACCCTAATGCCTATGCCACAACACATTTGTCTTTGTCAACACCTTTAGGGCTGTTCATGTTCCAATCCGGATCGGACTTTTGGACCGAGCCGACCCGACTAAGACCGGGCTGGTGATATCCTCGCAAGTGCATGGGTTTATCGCGTAGTAAAATAATCGTCTCCCAAGAGGAGCAAGGGTGTTTCGAGTACCAAAATCACTAGAATTGGGAAAGTTAATTCGGGTAAATTGGATGGTGGTATAATTTAATAAAACCAAAAGCTAAAACTAAATTAATTAACTAAGATAAGAGGAAAGAGCAATCACAATTGTAAGAACCAAGAGTTAAAGCTAGAGTTGGGAATTCACCCAACCAATGATGTTCTAATGCAATGAATGTTATGGGAGCATGCAATCAAATGGGTAGTGTAAGGGAACGATTAGAACTCAAATAACCCAAGGCCTCTTTCAAGGTCCAAAGGAAGCACCTAACTCAAACTAACCGCCTATTTTCATGGGATTAGATCAAATAGGTCCATTAAGTCCAAACTAATCAATAAGTTTCCAATGTGATTTATCCTACTTTCGTGGCTAAATCTCCTTGATAGGTTAGTAAAACCCCTCACAATCAACCTTCCCCTTTCGGTTTTAGATTAATTGATCAAAATAAAGCCATAAACTCATTTAGGCATTTCATCAAACACTTGGGGTACATACTACCAAACAAGCAATTACCCAAATAATAACATACAAATCATTTCATCTAAGCATTAAAACACCATAATTAGGCTAATCCCAACTCTAATAAGAGAGATTAGCCACTAAACATCATAAAGACATTAAATTTAATTAACCAAGACATAATATTCAACACAAGAGAAATAAGTAAAGAGGAGAGAGAAAGAGAAAAGAGAAGGTTCAAGAAGATCTTACAAAGGTCTTCAATAACTTCCCAAAATAAAGTTCAACTACCCTTGAAATCCAAGAGATAAGGTCTCCAATCTAACTATGGAGGCTAGACCTCATTAGAGGCCTAAACTAGGTTAATGAAGAGATAGGATGAAATAGTCTCAAGTCTCCCTCCAAAATTAGGCTTTAAAAGAGAGTTTTTAAGTGACAAGAGGTGAACCGCAGCCTAAATAGCGAACATCATGCTGTTAGGTCCGAACCGCGAGCAGATTGCGATTCGCACCTGGGGGTTTTGAGTGAGATTTATCCTAGGGATTGAACCACAAGTAGGTTGGGGTTAGGGATGTAAATGGATCAGATTCGGATCGGGTGGAGCATCATCCTCTCCATCCGCGAAATCCATCTAATCAATCCGCTCCATCTGTCATCCGTGAACCATCTAATCCATATCCAATCCGTCCGTCATCCGCGGATTAGTGGATGGATCGGGTGCTTAACGGTTTATGGACTAAAAACAATGAATACACCCAACTATAATAAAACTTTCAGTAGTCAAACAAAATTTTAACTCATATACGATTGTTTTACCTTGTAATAATAAAAATAACACAATTTAGTTTAAATAATAACAATACAAATTAGAAAATAAGTAAAATTAAACTAAGATGTAAATATAACATAGGTTTGATATCTTTTTTAAATAATTATTTTACACTTTTATATTTAATTGGGTGACGGATGGATTCGCGAATCGGGTTAGCGGATGAGAAATCTCATCCATCATCCGCTCCATCCGCCATCTGATCCATCCGTCATCCATGTAATCGGGTTTTAATCCATATATTCGGTTCGGATGGAGCGGGTATCCGCGGATTATGAATCCTTTTACATCCCTAGTTGGGGTTCGCCCTTTTTGCTTGCGGTAGAAGCTGGTAGCTTTTAAATCTTCATTTCCTTGACCCTTTAAGGTGAACCACAAGCCTATTTGAGACATGACTTGCCCGTGGTTCATCCTTTGGACTTGTTCTTCGTTCTTCTTCGCGCTCTTTGATCGTTCTCGTTCAATGTCCGAGTCTTTTTCACATTCTCCTCAACGCTTGAGGTCATTCCACCAACAAGATGACACATTTTTGCTTGCAATTTGCTCTCTACAAGATAAAACAAACCAAAAGCGTAAACTAGAACAAAAGGGAATAAAACTAATAAAAGAGACCCAAAATCATCAATTAACCTAGTAAACTAGACCTAAATTATACTAAAAATATGTAGAAATAAACACCTATCAGCTGGTCGAGACCAATCCTGTTTTTGGACTGCCCAGACAGGGTTTCGGTCCGATCCAATCCACAAGTTCTGTCCTGTCCAGACCGAATGGCGCATGATGCCAAAATTTAAAACCGATCCTGAGCTCTTTTTTTAAAAAAGCGGTACGGACTGATCCGGTCTGGGTCTGAATCGGAGAACAACCCTAAACACCTCTATCGTAGCGAGTCTAGTTGTAAATATTATCAGCTCTGTGAGTGGTCAAAATTCAGAGGAAATAATCCGACCAATGTTCTTATTTTCGAACAATATCGTATATAGGATTCAGTAAGGAAAATGAAAACCTCAAAAATTGTTCATTGGGTCTCAAGTAGCCTTTGATAATCTTTTCATTTCTAACTCTTAATCTTGTGGCAAAATATTAAGGATGACCCTTTTTCTTGGACTGCCTAATCTCTGAGCCCAATCTGATACTTCCACGGGGGAGGGGGAAGGAGGGTAAAGGTAGGGAAATCCATCTCCACAAAGCAAATACCCCTCTATTGAGATTTCAAACTTGGATGGAGTAGGAGCCACACTCAAGTCCTAACCACTGAGGCTATGTTTGATTCAACTTAATTTTACTTAAATTAAGTTCAGTTCAGTTCAGTTCAGGGCAAATAAGTTCAGTTCAGTTCAGTACAGGGCCAATAAGTTCAGTTCTGTTCCATTCATTTCATTTCAGTTATTATTATTATTATTATTATTATTATTATTATTATTATTATTATTATTATTATTATTATTATTATTATTATTATTATTATTATTATTATTATTATTATTATTATTATTATTAAATAATGTGTGGTAATACCTTTAAAATTAGATATTGTGTTTTAAATTAAACAAAAAAAAAAATAGTAAGAAACAAAATTAAGGGGCAATTGGTTTGTTACTTGATAAGGGAAAAGATCAATAAATAATTAATATTAGAAAAGAAAAAATGAAAGAAATGAACCTAGTTACCCTTCTTGATTGGTTCACTCTAGTAAAGAATTACTTTCTATTCACTTTGCTATTCTTTGGTTCGTTGATAGAGATACTCAATCCAATTTTTTTCCCTACCATTTTTAAGAGATAACAACGATGATAAAATAAAATTAATACAAAAAAGTGTTGAAAAGTAGCATTTATCCTGTAGATATGTGACATTAGCTTTGAAAATAGTGAATTAAATGATAAAAAAAATTATAATAATAAAAATCAAGTAAAAGTAGTAGTAGTAGTAGTAACAACAACAACAACAACAACAACAACAACAACAACAACAACAACAACAACAACAACAATAATAAGAAGTTCAGTTCAGTTCAGTTCAGGAGCATTAAGTTCAATTCATTTCAGTTCAGGAGCATTAAGTTCAGTTCAGTTCAGTTGAGGGCCAAGTTCAGTTAAGTTAAGTTAAGTTAAGTTAAGTTAAGTTAAGTTCAGTTACGTGAAATTCAATTGTATCAAACGAAGCCCAAGCTAGCTCTTTGATTGCTTAATTCTGATGCATTATTAATATTAAAATATTACTCTATATCTAAAAATGTCTCTTTTTAATAGTACAAACTTCATAGAGCTTTTTAATCTAGCAACATGACAACCTAAAATTAGCTATTTAACTTTAGTTCAATGGAAAAAGTTTTTGTAAGAGAAGTTTTTTAAGTTTTACCCATAAATCTCCTATATAAACCTTGTATTAAAGTTGCTCTAAATTAATAATCAAATACATTAGATCGCCACTCCCTCCAAAAAAACTACTAACAATTAACAACTTGCCACTTTGCATGTACGGAGAAACCCAAAACAAAATGCAAAAATATCTCACAGTCCCTCCGTACAGTGACGTGGCACTCACCAATTGGTCGGTGGCCAAACACTGGCGCACTCACCGAAATATACCGCCGACTATTATCAAAGAGAAGATATTTATAGAGTGGCACCAAAACAACGATTTAGAGTAACAAAATGAACCGTGTGGAGCCCACTCAAAACTAACCAATAAAACTTTTCCTCCCAACAAATACTCATTTTTTTACTACTCCCCTATATAAACCCTCGTCATACCAAACCCCCATATTTCTCAAACTCTCAAAAACTCAAACCAAACCTCTCAAATTCTCTCTCCATCTTTCACTCCAGGAGAACAATCCAGAAAACATTCTCCTGGTCAAAAAATTCCAAAATCTCGCTCGCTCTCTCTTTTCCTCATTTTTTTGATAAAATTCATTTTAGATTTTGTTGTTTTTTTTGGGAGATTTGTAATTTGGGATGTGTTACAAGATATTCCTAGCTTTATTCCTTGGATTTTGGTTGAATTTCAACCTGGAACCCTTTATCTGAATCGAATCCTCATCATCTATCTCCAAAATTCTTTGTTCACATCTTTACTTACCCTTTTGATCACCCTTTATCTATTTATCTCCATAGTCCTCTTTTCTAAGTCATCACACCAAAAAAATTCTTTTCGAGAGAGCGAGCCAAGTATTGGTCCGGAACCATCTAATAATTAGTGTGAGTTTACTATGTCGAGTTCGGGTGGTCCGAGTAATAAAAACTTGGGCGGGAAAGCGAAGAAGATGGTCATCGACGATTCTGACAACCCGGCGAATATGAAATGGGATCCTGACAAAGGGAAGCACCCGGTTCAGATGTTCATGGATCAGCAGCAAGCCCAACAAAACCAATGGAGGCCAGTTTTTGATGATGCCTCCATGGCTGGCCGACCCATGAAGAAGATCCGGAGCCCCGAACGTCATTTGGATCCGTCTCTGTTTCAGTTTCAACCACCTCAACTCCAACCACAACAACCGTCTTCGAAATTCAGTTTCCCATTTTCTTATGATAATGGGTCTTCTGTTTCAGTTTCACCTTTCACCCCTGTTTTTTCCAATCAACAACAGCAGCAACAACAACAACAACAAATGATCTCTTTCAACCAAGGATATGGGGGTTATCCATATAATTCCACGGCCGTGTCAAATCAGCTCCAGTATTGGAGTGACACATTGAATTTAAGCCCAACGGGAAGATTAATGATGATCAACCGTCTTTCGGCCCAGGGACCGAGTGGCGGGTTATTCCGGCCACTGGTCCCTGGTGGTGGAGGTCCAGTGGTGAGTCCAGTGTCGAGCACAAAGTTATACAGAGGCGTAAGGCAACGCCACTGGGGAAAATGGGTGGCCGAAATCCGTCTCCCTCGGAACCGGACCCGTCTCTGGCTCGGTACATTCGACACAGCCGAGGACGCCGCCATGGCGTATGACCGGGAGGCGTTCCGGCTCCGAGGGGAAAATGCTAGGCTTAATTTCCCTGAACATTACCTTAACAAAAAACCGCCTGAGTCTGAGCCTGAACCTGAACCCGAGCCTGAACTCGAGGACTCGAGTGAGGTCACGGTTGTAAGTGATAACCGGGCTGGGGGTGGTGAGCCCGAACCCGAGCCCGAGGGGTCGGATGATAGGGCGTGGAGAGAGATGACGGAGGCGTGGTTTAACGCCATTCCGGCCGGCTGGGGTCCAGGGAGTCCAGTATGGGATGATTTAGATGCTACTAATAATCTTATGTTCCAACAAAATAATCTCTCATTTGGGTCTAATTTCATTCAACAACATCCCCAACAAGAACAACAACAAGAGATGAGTGATCATCAGTATTATCATGATTCTTCACCATCTTTTTCTTCTTGTTCTTCTTCAACTTGTCCCATGAGGCCTTTCTTCTCTAAAGATCAGAATTAGTTTTCACTAATTTTCTGATTTTTCATCAATTTCTCCCCTGTTTTTCTTATCAACTTTCCATCTTTTTCTGGAAAGTTTGGTTTTATTTCCATTGTGGTCTCTTTTCTTTCACTTGATCACTGGTTTTGAGCTTTTTCATAAAGCCAGTGATTCATAATCTGCTATTGCATATAGGCTGCTTATTTTAGGCCTATCTGCAAGTGTTAGGTTTAATGCATTTCAGTTCAGGTCAAGTATTAGCTTATTAGGAAAATTAAATATATTCTTCTTTGCTTTTTTTTCTTTTTATCTTTTTGTTAGTTCTTGGTTTGTTTTTATTTTTGGAAGTATTTGAGTGTTAGTTGTAAAAGGCCATCACAAAGGGAGAAGTTTTGGTGCTTTCCTTTGTAATTTGGTCAAATCCATCAGAAGCTATGCATTTTTGAGTAGCTCTAAAAATGGGAAAGTCATCCTGTATTTTGTTTCCTTTATGTAATAGATTTTTTTAGCTAGTGTTAGTTAACACATCATTGTTATGTAGCCTATCATTTTCATGATTTGGAATTGAATGTTGTTTTCTACTGTTGGTAATGCATGTAGTTATCAACGTTTTCGATGTTATCTAACTAATAAGTAAAAACTATGCTTCTCTCTCACACAAAAGAAAAAATAAAACTCCATAAAAGATAAAAGTCATAATTATATCTCTATAATACTTTTACACGGTAATGATTTGACGAGTCGAATCGGATTCATATTCGTTAATCGTTACAGATCGTGCTTTTATATTTTCGGTTACATAGTCTACAATAGCTAATATTCTCATTGTCCTCCTGAATCAAATTAAAGATCCAGATTGGAGAAGTTCAAAAATAAATACTAGAGTTATATACATTCACTTTCTCTAATTGAAAAGATGTCATCTTGTCCACTACTTAGTTAGTTTCTCTAAAAATATATTCAATCTTCACTTCTTTAAGACTCTTCAATAACTCCAAAATCGTTGTTGATGTTAAAAGAATGAGTAGTACCTTGTGAATTGTGATCATCATAGACTGTAATACAATTACGAAAAACAAAATGCAATTGAGTCAAATATCCTTCATTCTTTCATTCCATAACGATAACGCATGAGGGCGGGGGTGGCCCTAGCCTACCCAGCTCCTCGTAATCCTTCATCCAAGTCATATATCTCAAAAAAGTTAGGATTCGGCCATGTTCTTTTTCATGCTGCTTTTCGTTCCGTTCCACACTGCAGCCCATTATGTAATATAATTATTCACTTTATTTTACCTTTTACTCCATTATCCGCGTCGTTCTGTTCCATTCTTCACCGTTTCTCCATTTATCACTGTCTCGCACCATTTCATTTATAAAACAGGGGATAGACATTGTAGGGCGGAAATAACAAATTCCTTTTCTATTGTTTTCATCTCTAAGCTTCCAGCTGCAGACAAACAAGAAAGAGTAAAAGTGTTGCAAAGAGATCATCAAAATCATGTTCCTTTTCTGAAATTGAAGACGAGCATCATAGCTTTGGGATTGTGATGCCATAAAGCCAAGATATGAGGGGACCGGACTGTGTGTTCGTGCCACATTAAGCCCCTTTTGTAGGTAGTACCTTGTTTTCAAGCTTATTGATCAATTCTGTCACTCTTATTTTGACCCTTTTGTGAACTGATGCCTAGAAATTGGACCATGCGTATCATTTGCTTCAACCTCATTGGCCGTATCTTTGTCTACATTCTTTTTGATAGAGAAATTAAATTTTTCTACGCAAGTTGGCATTTTAATTACTCAACCATAAAATACCAAAACTCGGAATAAAGCATTGCACTTAGCGTTGAATTATTCTAAAACTGAAAATGACATTTGTCTCCAACATTTTGGTGAAAAATAAATTGTTGGTCTAATCTATAGTACAAATATTAGGCCTATCATAGTCAATGGGTCAAAGTATTGGCCTTTTAAGCAAACTCGTATTTAATAACTAGTAATGATAGGGATGAGGATATGCTCAATTGGATGTAATGGTCGGGATGAGGATGCTCAGTTAGATGTATATACAAGAACGCAATGAGAGACATGTGACTAGATACAAGGTAAGAGTGATCAACATTGCGAGTAACGTGATAGAGATGAAACTCGGGTAGTTTGAACATGTTAAAATCATATATCTAATAAAACACTCACGCGAGAAGATGTAAGAAGATATCACTAATTAGGAAAAGACGAAGATCCAAAAAGAATTGGGATATCAGAGATGAGTAGACAAGATTTAACCCACCTATAGCTTCCAAAGGCATGTACCTAATAGAGAACTTTTGGAAGATAGGATTAATGTTTTGAATTACCATGTTGTTATCTGATTTTTAATTTATAGGGCTCACTTGTTCTAATATTGAAATGGTACTCGTAGGCTCAAATAATGTTATGTATTAGTTATTACGCCCCCTTATAGGCCTCCTCGCACAATGTGTTAAAATATTTTACTGGGGGAATGAGAGCTCTCAAGATTTTTGATCATAGGTTTTTTTGGTCATATATAACTTTGATACTATGTGTTTGAACCAACTCAATACAAGTTTAAGTTGATGACTTCTTTTTTAGCGAAAAGAATTGCCTGAAAATCTCTCAAATAATTTAGCAAATTGTCATGTTTTGAGGGAAATAAAACGTGCTTCGGTAATAATTGCACTCTTATTACTAGTTGTTTGTTAAAGAAATGGATAACATTATAAGTGTTCATATTATAATATTAAAAATGAATTTGATCTTACGAGGTCACCTCTATAAATAAACATGGTGTTAGCATATAATATAAAGGACCGAAAAGTGTTCTATAATCTTGCAATAACAGTATTATTAATTTCTGATTGCCATCCAGGAAGGCTAGTTGTTACTTTGTCAAAAGAGCCTTTTGCTTTCTTAAATTACAAGTCAAGGCTCTTAAAAGTTAAGAGTATTAACTTACCTTTAAGAATACAAGCTGAGCGATGTAAAGTACAAATCAAATTAACATCAATGTTTCTATACTAAAGTATACAGATCCTACTAGCATGTTCGGGAACAAAATGGAGTTAAGGTCCTGTTTAATTCAAAAGATTGCATCCTCAATCATGGGATTGACCTACTATCTATGACAATGACAAATTAATAAAACTATTGCGCATGTCTTGCTAAGTGTTAACATTAAATACACAAACACAAGAAGGGAATAAAGCAGGCCAGGTCAAGCCAAGGAGATTAAATATCTAAGCTAATTAGGTGACACTTAGGAAACTTTTAGTCCTTATTATTAAACGATTAACACAACATCTCATCTCAGGCAGCCTAATGTATAAAGCGCGATATATACTAGTAATACCAATAGATAAAAAAAAAAGGTGATATTTCTAGATGAATTACTGATACCTTATGTATGAGCTGCCTCATAAGAGAATGATTGATTAATTAATTTGTCTCAATTTGTATGTCATTTCCTGTCTCACTTCCTTATAAATTTGACACGTGATATTTTCAATTTATTTTTTTTTTCAAATCAAAATGTATGACAAAATTACAGACGACTAAGATATAATTGAGATAGAGAATAGTACACATAACGAGACAGATGATCCAGATCATTAAGATGTAGCCTCTTGCTTGGTTGTAATAATGTTGTTCAATACCATTAAACTTGTACGAGTATACTTTGATATTATCTTTATAGCATCTTGACATTGGGAATGTTTCATATAGGATGAGATAACATTTTCTTGTCTAGGAATCGTTGTCAGTTTTATGGGATTATTAACTACTAAACACTTCAAGATATCTTAATTTGGAATATCATACTCAAAAGAAGGGGGGGCCATAAGCATAATTTAGACTATATATAATGATGGTCTAATCTCATTGATTAACATGGATTAGTCTTAATCTTCAAAATGATGTGGGGTGTGCGGGGGGGAGGCAAATTGTGGGGTCAGCCACCGGCCCATGAGATCATAATCACATTTCTTATTCGCAACGGCAAGGCATAGAAAGAAGTTGATATGGTTAATTATTATGTAGTCAACTAGGATAGTAATAAAATAACCCCTAAAATAATTACTTCTTCCCTACCAACATTTTTTGTTTATTCGAACTTAAACCAGCTTTTTGGTTTTGCACAAAAAGAATAAAAAAATAAGATGAATTTTCTGAAATTTTTGGTAAGATAATGATCACTTCTTTTCAAAATGAAATAATGATCACTGCTTACTATAAGTGACCTTTATGATCCTATTTTTCTATAAGTTGGTCTCACAGTACAAGACTTGCCGTTGATTTTACTTTTTATTAAGTACTACCTCCGTTTCTGAAAAATGATAACATTTACTTTCGCACGGTCTCCACTACTTTGACCATTAATATTTGTGTGTTATATGAATACATAAACTATAAAAATAGATAGGCTTGTCGATGTTGATCAACTAAGCTCAAGAACAAACAGAAATGTGTTTTAGAGAGAGAAGGAGATTGAGAGAATCTAAGATGAATTCTCAGTGAATTGATTTCATTGATTACAGAAAATGAATGGCAGAGAAGCTTATATACGGTAGCTAACAACTAACTCGAGCAAAGCAAAAACAGAGCCAAGCAACAAACTCTAACAGAAAGTCTAACAAACTATTACTGTTCTCTAACAAACTTTTTCTAACAAACTGAAAATGAATTATAAATAAAAAAAACTAATTATGTCTAACAAGGCTAGCTTGGGATAGAACCAATTCAGGGAATTTCTCAATAAAATCCGCCATGGAAATCACTAGAGAAGGTTAGGATGGGACGAATGAGAGAGTCTGGAAGCAAGTTTGGTCCGTTGCAGCTCCACAAAGGGTCAGGAATTTTCTTTGGCTGTCTCTGCACGACAGCTTCCTATCAAACTCCAATAGGGTGCGTAGACACCTTGCTACTGATGCCTCTTGCCCTGTATGTGGCTGCCCAGATGAAACAGGCCTGCACATTATACGCGACTGCCCCAAAGCAAGAGAAGTCTGGAAGGAACTCGTGGTTAGCACACAGCACGCAGCTTTCTTTAATTCTTCTATAATGGATTGGATTGAAATTAACACACAAAAGGCGGATGATTGGGCGTCAACTTTTGCCAATACAGTCTGGTGGTTGTGGCGTTGGAGAAACACACGTGCATTGGGAGACCCAGATGAGATTCCTACTCATCGAGGTCTCTTTATCTTGTCACGGAGTAGGGAATACTTGGAGGCAGAGTCCAAGCGTCAACAGAGTCTTGGTGGGCACAAGCGCAGCAGGGAGGAAGCACTTATAAGATGGGAGACTCCTCCTGTAGGATGGATGAAGCTTAACACTGATGGAGCGACTAAGGGAAACCCGGGTCCAGCGGGAGGAGGTGGAGTTTTTCGTGCAGATAATGGGGCGTTTATCAAAGCTTTTACAGCAAGGATGGGCCATGGAACATCCCTAATGGCGGAGCTCATGGCGATTTTGTATGGTCTGCGTATTGCTCGTCGTATGCAGATTCCTTGTCTATTGCTTGAGAATGACTCGGAGCTTGCTTGCAACATGCTCCAATCACCAATACCTCAATTCTGTCCATACTACTTCATTTTGGAGGAATGTCAAATGATTATCAAGGGTACGAACTGGAGATTCAAGCTTAAACATGCTTACAAAGAGGCAAATGGCACTGCAGATTGGCTAGCAAATTATAGCTTTTCAAGCTTTGAGATTATCACAGAATATGATGTCCCACTTCCTGAGTTAATGCTTGTACTCTTTGCGGACCTAATAGGGGTTGCGAAGCCTAGAAGGATAGTGATTAGTTAGCTTGGTAAGTTTTGTTGTTTTTGTTGGGTGTTCTTAACACCTTCCATGTTACCAAAAAAAAAAAACTATAAAAATAGATTTTCTGAAAGTATTAATTAAAACGAATCCAACGATAGTGTTTTTACATTGTAAATCCTTATATTTTTTCTGAAATTAATGGTCAAAGTTTGTAAAGTTTGACTTTCAAAAAATAAATGTTATCATTTTTTCGAAACGGAGATAGTAAAAAATATAACATTGATTGTGCCTCTAATCAAAATTTTAAACTAATAATTTAAAGCCCGACTAATGTTATATTACGCCCCCTCACAGGAATGTAATTGGGTTTCAATTGTGGATGATACACAAGCACTGCTCATACCTTGTGTTGAAATATGACATTCAAAACCATCTGTTAACCTTTTGATTGAAGTCCCGGTTCTTTTCGTCATCTCTATGCTGCATTCCGTTCCGTTCCAATCCGTTCTGTTCCCTTTCGTTCCGCGTCGTCCTGTTCCGTATTCTGTACTTTATTTTGTCTCACATTTTGTTTCATTGTCCGCGCACGCCGTTCCGTTTCTTATCCCATTCCTTATCCAGCATTATTCTATTAAAGAGAACATGACCTGAGTTGGTTTCAACATACTTTTATTCTCTGAAGAGGGAGGTAGAGCCCGGAACGAGAGCTACAGGTGCCTACAACAATACTCTCGGAAAAACATAGAGCAATAAGGAAGTGTGGAGCGACATACAACGAAAAAAAAATTTATTGTCAAGGGGAAACTACAAACCCAATTCTAAAGCTAATTTGGGCATTGATTTGCTTCACAATTGATCTGGTTGACATGAAAAGATGTAGAAATAATAATTATTTTAGTAAATAGGCAACGTTAAAATTGATTGGATAAGTGAAAAAGAACATATCCTTAACAATTATTTGCAAAGTAATATTTTGCTCGCTCGATGATACTGCGACAAATCGATGGAAATACAAGGACAAGTAGAATGTTTGGATCTGGCATAATGCAGCGCGAGTTTTACAAGAATATTTGGCCCATACGAGACGAGTCCTATAAAATCACTAAAATATACAAAAAATTGTGTGGATTTAGTCTATGGTGGACTAATACTTGGAGTCACCCCCTACTTTATCTGGAGCCATCTCCCTCTAAAAGTGGAGCCACCCCTACTTCATCTAGAGCCACCCCTCAAAACTATACTTGCATCACTCCTACTTCACCTGGAGCCACCCCCTACTATATTTGGAGCCACCCCTTACTTCACCTGGAGCCACCCCTCAAAATTACTTCACCTGGAGTCACCCCCTACTTTACCTGGAGCCACTCCTCAAAATCACTTGGTCCACGGTGGACTAAGTCCACACAAGACATACTGCACTAAAATATTATGTCTAAACTCACCATTATTTAGGGTCGGCGAGTCAAGCCTATTAGGTCATCCCACCCATAAACAACTCTTTATTGTTATTTTCCATATTTTTAATGTTAGCTTTTTTTAGGAAAAAGATAAGTCAATACGATTACCTTTTGAGTTGGAGGGGGGGTGGGGGTGGCAGTGAAGTAATCATAGGTTGTGGAAGCTGTTAGATATTTCAACAAACCAAATCCAACAATTTGATGTCATTACAAGCATGCCTTCTTTTTCTTTGTCTCGGCAAAATGACCTTCTGTTTGATTTACCAATCATCAAAGGCATTATTTTCTCGTTCCCTAAGGCCCTATTAAAACAATAATATTCAACGATTCTGTAATTTATTAGCAAGATTTTAACCTACCAAGACATGTAGGCATCACGTACCTATCATGTTTGTGCGTTCTTTAACTAATTCCCTACTACGTTATCAGCTGCCTCAAGTGCCTTGAATTCTCTTTTGTAGATGAGAAGCCGACTTAATATGTGACCACTTTTATAATTAAGGATTACTTTACACTTATTTGATCTGAAAAACCTCTTATTGAGGCCGCCTTATATAAATTTTTGTGGTTTCTTTTGATTACTTACAGAATCAATAGAAATCAATTCATAGATTCCTTGCACTTAGCATGAAATTTTTTATCAAACACGGAAATAAAAAAACTAGGTATGTGTCTTTGTACTCGCTTTTTGTCAACACAGAATTTTAATTTTCTCCGGTCAAACACTTTTCTGTATCAATTTATCATATCAAAAAGGGAGGCTCGAGGATATCATTGTTAATACTATATATGATTTTGAGGCAATTTCAAAAATATATTTATAAATTTCCATTAGACTTAGACTAAACGGCCAGAAATGTTGAAGGCAAGTTAGAGACATAATTTAGCCCAATCCTTTAAGCAAAAAAGGATGACATTTTACTAAAATAGCAAAATACACTGAGATTTAGCTAAAAGATACTACTCCTAAGTTATACCTACCTACAAAAAAAACTACATCAAGGTATACTATTTCAGATAGTTGATTGTAACTAATAATTTTGATTATCAAATAGAATATAATAGGAAAATTTAATTGGTACCCCTCTACTTATTATTTTTCCAAATGCGAACAACGTAAACAACAAATTTGAGGATTTATGATGGGGAATATTAAGTCAAATTGAAGAAATAGCATCGTAAGAATAAATATCAAAAATTAATAATTAACTTGCTATGCCTAGACAATCCTTGCTGGTTGTGATTATCTTCAAAAATTTATCTAGTACATAATAATATTTTTCATAAAAATTAGGGAGCGCGAAGTATGCTTTAAAATTTTGAGTTCATAAGTAATTGACCTTTTTTACTTTTCGCAATTACTCATTAAGCTCTTGAATACTTGTCATCTAATATCCAATTATCCATATAAGTAATTAAAAATTAATATGTGGTAAACATATAAATGTGTAATGCATAATTGCATAACTAAAAAGTGTAATGTTTTCTCACCAAAAAAAGAAAAGTTTAATGGAGATAATTCACCTTAATTGTCCTTAAATTTAGTTCACATCAGTCCAGTTCATGTATAACTTTATTACTCAGATAACTTTTTATTTCGAAATAAAATTAATGATTATAACTATGTCATCGTAAAATTTCAAAGCATACTTCAAGTGAGTCCAATATTGAAATGTTTGGACGACTTTTAAATGGTTAACGATCAAGTTAAAAAAAAATAATTCAGTTCAATTAAGTTTGATCCAAATAAATCAAACAGAGCCTAAGACGAAATTTAAATATTATTTCATGGCAATTTTATTGAAAGGGAGTTATGCAAAATGGTACGAAAAGGCCCTCCACAATATGCTAACCGGTGGAGTGATTTATGCAAAAGCAAACACCCCAAACTAATTCTTCAATTCAATGCCAACGTTGTCGTCGAGTTGGGATCCTCTCCATTTACTCAAGTAAATGGAGGCTTCCATTATAAAAAAAACAATTTGCAAAAAGCAAATCCGACCCTCCATTTAGTAAAATGGAAGTCTCCATTTACTTGGATAAATGGAGAGGATCCCAACTCAACGTTGCCATGTTGGCTTTACATTTACTCTCCTCTCTGAAACAAGATGACTAAAGTTTGTAGTTGCGGATAATTAAAAAAATTATTGGTGGGTTCATGATATCAATAAATCTGACTCATATCTGAGCATCAAAATTCAGAATGCAGTTCCGAGAATCGATTTTGAGACCTCAAGCACCCAAAGCATTGAACCTCATCTTAAATACAACTCTTTACGCGGTATAAACAAGCAAAACATACATATTCTAGTTCTACCATCACATATTCACAACCCCTTGTACACAATGAATGAAATATGCCACAAAAATGTCCTTCAGAACAGAAGTGGTGTGCCAACAGCAGTTGCAGCACGTACTGATCAGGGTTCGTTGATCTCCTTACGATAAGCAGGAAAAAGATCAACCCAAGCTGAAAATAGTGATTTGTAAATCACCTACTTCTTGTCTCATGACTCTGCTATTTCGGAAATCTCGTCTTCCACATAACCAAATTAAGCCAGATAAGAAATCATGCTCCTCGTTGTGAAACTAGCCAAACTAACAGAAATGCAGACATAATCGAACCACAAAATTGAGCACATCGTCCAAAATATGCACAATTTCAATCTAAACAATGAAGGGATTAATATGGTATTGCCAGTATATTGTTCACACATGAACATTAGCTCTAGCTGTGAGTTTTCTAGGTTATGATACAAACAAGTTCCCCTGCCTAGCCAAAAATTCCCTTTATCCCATAAAAGCATCTCACTTACATCAATTTTATGGCATGAAACAAGTGCATCAGTAGAATTCAGTTACCATGTATGAGAACAAAAGGATGCAGGTGAACTAACAATCAAGTAGCTTTTGCACCACTGAAAACATGTGTCTATCTATAAAACTATCAATTACTCCCATTTTATTTGGTGCCAAACCGAAACAGCAAAAGCTATGATTATTACTCCATATGCAAGCAATGAATTGCTGATTAGGACACGATACCTCTAATTCAATTACCATAATCTCATTTAAACACGATCATTGCCTCTGTTGAGGCCCTTGGGAAATTTGATAATTGCTCGACAAATTGTAGCCCCTCTGCTGAAGTTAACTGGCTTAGCCGACTGGAGTAGATTACAAATTTATCCAAGTTCACAGCACTCTTGAGAAGAAACTCAGCTAATCGAAGCTGACCATCACAAGGTTTCCTGTACCCATGCATAGAAACAACATTGAGGTGAGGTGCCACATAAGGAGAAGAAGCCTCTTGAGGGAGCCAATCGCCATCATCTATCTTTCCCAACAGATCACACTGCAAGAAATATATCGAGCATTAATAGCAGAAAATGAACAGGAAGATCATGCAAGTAAACATGATTTACTAAGGAGACCTACCTTTCCTTTAAAATACGGTCCTTTGTAGTAGTCAGTATGTATTACAAGTTCCTCCAAAACGGTGAATTTCTAACCAAACTACAGATGCCTGGAATATAGGTGTCCTCAATCCGTGACTTAAAAACAAGACGTTTCCATCTATTAAGTGGAAAATAGACATTCCACATCAAACACTCAGTTAATGGCTGAAACAAAAATGACAAGCATATTAGTAATCTCATTTTTGTTCCTTCAGTCAATACAACAATAGTCTAATGTCTAAACAATACACATTCACCTACAAATAGAAAAAAGAACAAGAACCATAATGCTCTTCAGTTAGATTTTTTTTGAGTTCAGCTTCAACCCAGCTTCCAAAGATTGTTCTTGATTCGAGAAGGGATATCTAGATATAAATATCCAATAACCGTCTTCTCTTTAATAGTATAAAACATTAAAACCAGCAACCCCAATATTAATTAATAACTAAACATTATTGCAGTCTTATTGATTGTTGTCACTAATTAAGTATGATTATAATCTTGCAAGTTGCAACCATATATTCCAGCATAGACTAAACAACAAATATAACAATAGAAACAGGTTCCTGTTAGGGAGAAAAACTCACTTGTACAGCTTCCTCCTTAAGTGTGACTACCTCAGCATTTTGAAACCCTTCCAGATACCTTTTAAACTGATGAGCATCCTTTTCAGAGAAATAACCATAAGTGTAAGTGCTGAAGGTCACTTCACGGATAGATGGAACATTAACACTAGTCACAAGATGGTGGCACACAACAATATCAAAAATCTTCAGGTTTGGGCAATTGAATGTCCACCTTTGAGTTGCATATCTCCCGCACCAAATTCCTAACTTTTCAATGCTAGAAGCAGAGAAGCTAAAAACTCCCCAACCTTGTCCATGGACCACATGGTCGAGAATGAGTTCTTGCAGAGAGGGGCAACCAGATACAAATTCATTAAAGTTGCCGTCTTTCACAATAGCATGACGAAGCTTTAAAGTTCTTAGAGACCCCATGTGAACTCGACTTGGGATTTCGATACTACAATTATGCAATGTAAGCATAACAAGAGATTGACTCGTAAAAATACAAGCAGGTAGAGAGAAAACATCATCATTTTTAAAATGAAGTATCAATGTCTTAGCTTCTCTACTTAATACAAATCTCATCCACACTTCTATCCCTATGTTAACAAACATAGCAGTTTTCTCGCCCACTCTCCAATCCCGTACTCCATCAATCCGAAGAAAGAATTTTTCGATAGTGGGGTTTTTGTGAAGAATCAACACATTGTGTACAAATAGCCAAAAGCGTGAAAAATGAACCTCATGATCTTTATCATGACCTTGTTCATGAAATTTAAGGGTGTGAACCAATGTCCAAAGTTTACCAAATCTTCGAATCAGAACAGTTCTAACAGCATCTACCATGGGTAGAAATGATAATACGTGAACAAGCACTTCATCAGGCAATTCACTTAATCTATCTCTCTTGTCTATGCATTCCTCTGAACCAGATTTCATGATTTTGGTTTTGGGTTAATTTATTTTTTCTGAAAGAAATTAAAAAGAATTCTTGTTTCTGGGTCAGATAAGTTCAGCAGATGCAACTAAGTGGTGGATTCAAAGAAAATTAAGAATGAATAACAGAAGGATGAGAGTTGCAGCAAAAACAACACAATCATAAGAGAGAGGGGAATATAGAGAAATTGAGTGAGGGGAGAAGCAAACCAGGACCCAATTGCGACTATGATAGGTTGATGGGCTGGCCGGAATGAGGTCGGTGCACCACCGGTGGCTGGGGAGAAAATTGACGGCGGTGAGAGGTGGGTTGCGACTCTTGAGAGGGAGGTTTTGTGCCGTGGTCAAAGCAGTGTCTGTTATAATTTATTTATTAATTATTTATCGGAAATTTCATGGGATATTCTCAAAGTTTGCACTTTTGAACGTGATACCCACTTTTTTTAAACTTTGCACGAAATAACCTTAAAGTTCAAAAATTCTGCGCTCCGTATACAAAATCTGGAAGGACATCTTAACGCTGTCAAGTTGACTAATTATGAATAGTGAAATGACTATTTTGCCCCTATATGTTAATGCCAAAAGAACCAATTTTGAATTTTAATTTTTTTTTTGAAATTTTTTAATTTAATTTTTAATTTTTTTAAATTTTTTTTTCTGCACATAATACCCACTACATTATAAAACTTTAGGGGTACTATGTGCACAATTTTATAAGTTTAATGTTATCCTGTGCAAACTCTGTAGCTGAAACAAACAATTATTTTGGGTGTAACTAGCCGTTTATGGCGGATGGTTTTAGGCTATTTAATGGGCAAATGTGCCTCTTCTCTCACACCCAAATCACTCTATTTTCAACTTCAAGCTATGTGTAAGTTGTGAGTTTTTAATTCTTTGTAATTTCCTCCAAGTTGGTGTTTAGTAAGATTATCTGTTGAGTGTTGTTTATAAAAAAAACGTTTAATAAATTTCTCATTCGATCCTAACCTATAAATAAGATGGATTTTTTTATTAACAAAATAAAATAAGCATAAATAAAAAAATAATATTTTCTTAATGTGCTAATTGTCTCATTCAAAATTGGGGTGAGAGAAGAAGCACATTTGAAAATAGAGTGATCTAATCTAGAAATTACAAAGAATTCAAAACTCACAACTTAGATAACTTGGAGTTGAAAGTAAAATGATTTGGGGTGAGAGAAGAAGCACATTTGGCCATTATATAGCTTGAAACCAATTGCTATAAGCGGTTAGTTCCATTCAAAATAGCATTTGGTTTCAATTAAAGAGTTTGCAGAGAATAACACTGAACTTATTAAGATGTGCACATGATACCCCTAAAGTTTTATAATGTAGTGTGTATTCTGTGCAAAAAAAATAATTCACAGAAAATATAGAAAATTAAATTAAAAAATATTTCAAAAAAAAAATTAATTTTGGTTCTTTCGCATTAAGACATAGGGGCAAAATAGTCATTTTACTATTTATAATTGACCAACTTAACGACGTTAAGCTGCTGTTTCAGATTTTGTATACGGGGTGCATAAGTTTTAAACTTTATGGTTATTTCGTGCAAAGTTTAAAAAAAGTGGATATCCCATTCAAAAGTGCAAACTTTGAGGGTACCACATGAAATTTCCGTTTATTTATTTATTCTAATTGTTTTGAATTTATTTTTTTTATCTCTTAAAAAACCGGGTGCAAGTGAATACCGGCCGAGACACCTCTCGTTGCATCATGTTCAGACTCTCGTGTTCAAAAGCAAACCTATCATCAATAAGATACTAGTATAGCTCTCAGAAGCCAACAAACATAAGGCATGAGGGGAATGAGGTTTCGAACGCAAGACCTTGCCTTACAAAACCATTTGGGAGTAAACTTGGCGCCACTACACTTATCGGTTACCATGCACCTTTCTTGGTTTGAATTTCTTTTGTTACGTGTGTACTTACAACTTTTTCCAATAAATTAGGGATGACAGTGAGCAGATACAGGTGGGTTCTAGTGTTCTACCCCACATCCTCCCTAATTGGGGTGGGGATAGGGGAGCGTTAGGTGGGGATGGGGCGGAGATAGTTTTGAAAAAATAAAACCGCTATGGGGATGGGATGGGGTGGGGAGGGTTTGTGTTATTCTCAAGTTAGATACTCGCCGAAGTCCCTCTTCGCCTCACCTCATAACCGCACACCCCGCCTCTTGTCCACCTAAAATAAATAAAAAATAATGTAAATTCTAAATATAAACATGTTGACCAAAAAACATAGGAAGAAAAGAAATTAAACTCTCGTCTCTCGCGCGTTTGAGTTTGAGGCGGGTATGGGGTGATTTTAAAGCGGGTGTCAAGTAGATTTTGGACGGATATCGGGTGGGTATGCATATCCACTGGGTAATGAGGGCGGATGTTGCTCCCATATCATACCAACTAGGGCGGGGATTGTCTTGAGATTCTTCCCTTATGGTAGGGATGGGACGGATAGTTCGTAACCAAATGAGTATGGGTATGAATATACCTATATCCACTCTCGCCCCGTCCCATTGTCATCCCTATTTCTCATTGTTGGTCATAAATTTCTTGAAATTAAATTGGTAATCCTATGTTTAATTTTAAATTTCACCTTCTAACCACTAATGATAGTTGTTGTTAAATTTATCCTGAAAATCGTAATGTTGCATTGTTTTTTGATATAATCTTCATGGAACTCTTGTCTGCCCTGTTAAAATATCAAAGCTAGAAACGGAACAACTTATCTGTAACAATGGCCGTGGCGTGATAAATCACTGCCCTAAAGTCGAATTTGCCCCCACACGTACAGTAGGGAATTCCGGCAACCGACCTCCAGGGATACACGGCAGCCAATGCTCCGGTGTACTACGGTGCAATGGCTTTGAGAGTAAACTGAGCAACTGCCAAGTAAAGAGAAGAGCACAGGAGAAAAGAGATGACAGAAGAGAAGAGGAGAGGATCCGTTTTAGTTGTCTGTCTCAAAGCTGGAGGTTCCGGTTATTATATAGGAGCCTTAGAATCAGTAACCGAAATCAAGAAGTTAATAGTGAGCTGAGATCGTGGGATATTATTACGAGAGTAATGATATAACGGTTACTGAATCTGAAGCTGAACGGACTCAAAACGGTCGGAAAAATATTGAGCCGAGAATAAAAAGAGCCCAACCCAACCCACACCCTCGCCCGAGCTCCGCCCGGACGGCGGCGGCGCGCTCGTGTGTGGAGGAAGAGTCTTCCCTTGACTCTTAGTTCAAAGACTAAAAGTCCACATCAATATATAAAGTCTCTTCTCTTTCCTTTCTCTACCTATGTGGGACAATGTGTTTTGTGAATAAGGCTTTTTTTAAGGACTTTCTTTGAAGCATACCAAGCTTCATGAAGCTTGTTTGGCTTTATTTCCAACAAGCCCTAGTTCTCCTGTTTACCACCTCTAATGCCTTGGGCAATGCTACTAATTTCGACTTGTTCGCAGATGAGGATGATGATTTTGACTTTGGCACTTTGTCAATGATTTCGCACTCGTGGTCGCCTTCAGGTTGTAGTGATTTCTCTCTCTTTTTGGTAATGAGGCAGGAGCAATATAGTAATTTGGATGGAATTTGAGGGAAATAATGGTGGTTAGGTTAGGGTTGAGTGCGAGAAAACATTAATGTTGTTGCTACTCTTGCCATTGTTTTGTCGCAAACTTTTTGAACTTTATTTTTATGTTTTTTGAGTGTCGTTTTTAAGAAAAATGGTTTTTGAAAAATTAGGAGTGTTGAGCAACGCGTGAACAAAAGTGCTTTTGAATTACTCACTTTGATGGAGTTTTTGGCCTGATTTATGAAAAGTATTTCTATATATTTTAAATAATAAGCTCTTAGTTGGAATAGGGCTATAGTCCTCAAATGGATTAATAATATACACTTTGCTCATAACTCCCTCTGGGGCGATTGGACTAGCAAGAACTATTTGAGACACAAAAGCATCTGGGAATTTAGAGGAAAACAACTTGACTCTTGGGGCTGGAAAAGAATTTTATAACTTAGGGACTTCTTTGTTGGGAAAGTTGGTGGCATCTTTGCAGCTCAACAATTTCTCTCAACATGGCAGACAAGTGGTAAATTGCATATGAAATTGTCTTATGATTATTTCTTTGGTGATCTACAACCTTGCCATTGGTATCGTACTGTTTGGGATGCTGCTGCCATACCTAAACATAAAGTAACAGCTTGTATGGCCATTGACAATTCACTTGCTACTATTGATAACCTCTGTCTTAGAGGAATGCATATAATTAACAGATGTGCCCTTTGTGAAAATGATTGTGAATCTAGCAAGCATCTCTTCTTTGCTTGTAGATTCAGCAATCAAGTTTGGCAAGATCTCCTTTTTTGGATGGGATTAGGGAGAAGATGTTGGAGCCTCAACCACGAGCTTCACTGGTTTCAAAAATTCAATAGAGGCAGACAATGGGAAAAAAGAAGAAGAAGGTGTACTCTTGTAGCTCCAATATATGAACTATGGCAAGAACGAAATTATAGAATATTCAGAGGGCATCAAAGAAATGTGCAGCAGATAGTCCGAGCAGTCCAATATACTGCAAGTGTGAGAATGCAGATGATAAAGGGAGTTTCATGTAGCGAAGCCACCATAGTTGATAGACTCATAGACACTCTGTAAGTTGTGAATTGTCCTTTTCCCCTATAAGTTGATAGACTCAGTAGCTTCTAAGATGGTTATATCTCGGCAAGTAATGTGGGTTGTACTACTTGGAGAAATCACACTGATATTCTCTTGTACTCTTTTGATCCGAGGGTACCAAATCGGTATCCCTTTAGAATATGGAATTAGAAGCTTATCATTTTCCAAAAAAATAAATAATGAGTATAATTTGATATTAGGTTGTTAATATATATATATATATATATATATGTATATATATATATATATATATAAAATAGAGTTACGGTGAGATGGTGAGATGTAAACTCAACCCTTAAATAAATTAGATCTGACGGAGTGAAATACGCGCGTGTTTATTAAGGGTGTGGGCTCATTTTCTGTTTTTCTCTCTCCTCTTCTTTACCAAATAATTCCCTGCGTGCGTTATTTGTTTTCCTCCTTTCTCTCTCCTCCTCTTCTTTCTTCACTGTTTCTCTTTCTTTGGCTATGGCGACATCAATGGTGGGAGATCCAAACTCTCAAGAGGACGAATTCACATCATTGATGACTGAGGTTTTCATTAGAGCTTAACGGATTCTCAACAACGAGATTCGGATCCTCAAGGTATCTCTTTCTCCCTCTTTAATTTTCATTGTTCTTAGATTGTAAATTCAAATACATTAGGGTTTTGCAGTTCATTGCCGAAGATATCTTAATTCCTAAAATAGAGATTGTTGTATTTATCTTCAAACCATTGATTGAACATTTACTTGACCTTCTCAAACCCTAAAAATTGGGGCTTTTTTATTTTTCTTTCGCATAGCTCATACCAGCGATTGAGGGTTTCATTTTGTTGTCATTTAATCATTTTTTATGTCTGATATGGTTATTGAAGTTTTTGTCCTATCTATTTAATTCATCTAAAATCATTGTTAGATCTATGTCAGAAGTAGAAGACAACTGGAAATTCATAGATTTTGCATCCTAGGCCTTGTTTTATCAGATTATTAGTTCACAATTATGTAATACATGAGCCATTTATACAATCTGTATCTTTAGTGAGTTATTTTGTAATGAGTTATTCTAGTTTGGTTTATATACTTGTTCCTGATGTCAAAGTGACCCTGCCTAACCTTAAACTTGCGGAGCATATGCAAGCAAGCAATGTAAAGTAATCTAGTAGGCATGATAAGAGAGGTAAATCTAGTAGGCATGATAATTTAGATTTTTTGTTTTACTTAATGCTAATTGTGTATAGCTTTGTGCTTGTTCAAATTACTTGAAGATTTTGTAGTTTTATGTAGTTTTAAAACATGTTTTAATGCATCATCCTGCACTTGTCAACCTTTTTGTGGTTAAGTGACTGCTACGCAAGTATAAGTGACCCTCTGTTTTTGTGGAAGATTCCTTTTTTCTTTCTTTGTCCTTACAAGTGACTTGTGTATCTGTGTAAAGTACCACTAAGAGCTATTGCAGTTTAGTTTTACACTTTCTTTTGTTGATGTCTAATGGTTACAATGTTTGTACGACATACACTTCATACTCATTGCGGACTTTTATATGCATTAGCCGTTAGTTTAGGTTGAACCTAGTTTTAACGTTTATTAGGTGTAGAGTTTACACCGTACTCCCTTGGGTTTTTAGGGTTCATCGATCAGGTGTAGTCTACAAGTGACCCAACGTAGTTTTAAAAGTGACGCCCAACCCCTTTTAACATGTTTTGATAACATGGGCATACATTTTAATGTTCACATGCAATTTTAAGATTTACGCCTTATCAAATTAGGTTAGCTACTCTAAGTGACCCCTTATACAAAGAACAATGACCCTTTATATAATAAAAAATGACCCTTTGTGATAGTTATCATCATTTATTTGCTGTGCAATGTCATGCTCGTGATAATGTCACCCAAAAACCGATATTTGTGTATTAGATCGGCCAATAAATGCTGACAGAAAATGAACCTAAGAAATGATATTCGCTGTTTCAATAGTTCACATTCTATAAGTGACCTAGCGTAGTCTTAAAAGTGACCCCGATCTCCTTTTAAAGTGACCCTAGATTTTACTCTTGTTTAATCTGTATAGCATACTTTTGCATTAGGTACACTCTGTATTCACTTGAAATTATCAATTCAGATTGTTTGAAGTCACTTCTCAATTAAGATATAGTGATCTATGTGTTTAAGTGACCCCTGTGTTGCTTGTAAGGAAAGCTTTTATAAGTTGGGGTTTAAGTTCACTCTTTCATTTTCCTGCCTGTTGTCTGGTGTTCTCACTAGATAATGTCAGGAATTGCGCCTGATATTCTCTGTATAAATAAGTCATTACAAGTCAGAACATTTGCATTTTTTTCTTCGGTTCTGCTATGCTTGAAGGTTATCTAATAAGAGGAATACCTTTTAGGAGTCTGTTGCAATGAATGCTACATGTATTTACTTGTCATTTTTAGTCTATTAGCTCAATGGTAGAGCATTTGTGTAATGCACAAACGATGTGGGTTCAAATCCCACATAGACTTCGATCACTACATATGAAGTGACCCCTCTCCCCTTTTAGTGTTCTACAACTAGTACTTCAGTTAGTGTATGCTACAAGTGATCCTTCACAATTCTAGAGTTGATCCCTTTCTCTTTTTCAAATGAACCATCTATCTAATTGCAATTTACTTTATACTTTTAGTTTGTTGATATTGCCATTGTTCTTCCACCATCCTATTAGTAGCCCTGCACTTTGAGCCTTTGTACTAGTGCCATACATGGTCGACTTTATTGCTGTTTAAAAATAATAAGTGTAAGTGACCCTGCACATTATTAGAAATGACCCCTCTCTATTCTTAAAGTGACACCCCAATTATATTGAGGATTACTTTACATTTTTAGTTTGTAGATGAAAACTGTTACTTTTGTTTCACTATCTTATAAGTGACCCCTCCAACAACCAAAAGTGGCCCAATTGTCAAATAGTAGCCTATGTAGGATTCGAACCTACATTCATTGTGCAAAGCACATTACTCTACCAATTGAGCTAATAGGCTTTCATATCAATATTAGTATTAGAGATTAACCCCACTCCTAGTTGACACTTGACATCTGGTTTGACACTGTTCACATTTCATAGATGCAAGCAAAAACCATACGGACAACAAAAGTAATCAACTGAAGAATCGAAACTAGCTCCAGAATGCAATATTGCAATTGCAAAAGTGACCACCCTGTATTTTTTAAAATCTTACAATACATAAAGTGATGCAGTTACTTTCAATAAACAAAAAAACTAGAAGTAATATGAAAAACATAAGACGCAATCACTTTAATAAGAGCAAGAGGTCACTTTTAGGACTATACAAGGTCACTTGAAAGCTTATCTTTCACATGTTATGCATAACTTATCTGCTTGCAAGTTCGAAAGTTTCAAGTTGCAACTCACCTTCATATCTCATAACTTATCTGCTTGACTCTGCTTGTTCTGAGTTGCTTCCTGCTTCTTTATGTTGTTGCTGCTCTAGCACACTACCAAGGGATGATGTCGAGTGACCCCCTGCAGTCTATAAAGTTACCTATTTCATAACATAAAGTGACCCTTATATTTGGCTAGTTATAGCAACATCAAAATCAATCAAACTAATGTTTCTTGGTTACATACTCAAGCATTTAGTTGTAAATTACATAAGCAAGCATATGCCAATTGGCTTATATATCTCACAATAACTTACAAGTCACCATATATAAGTTAATCATAAAGTGACATAGCTTACATTTAAGAGTCACTCTCAAATTATAATGTAAGAACTAGCAGAAGTAACTCAAATGAAAGCATTATTAGCAACATAAAGTGACCCTTCATGGTATTCTAAGTGACCCCTCTCTCCTTTTAAAGTGAACCATCAATCTTATTACACTTTTAATTTTCAGTTTGTTGATATTGGCATTGTCAACACCTTTCTTTTTTACTATTTCACTACCCAGCTGCAACAAGTCTTTTTCTTCACTCTCTTACTACATTCTAACCTAAAAGGCATTGAAATGCGAGCATAAAAGTTATACCAGGTAATAAGAAAACACACAATACTGGAAAATAAATTAGAAGAAAGAGATCTTTGAGCAGTATGCCCCAATTCTAAACCCTAACCGCCATATCTATCAAACTAAAACCAGTAGTCGAGATAAATCGTTGAAATAGACTTAAATTACATAAACTTTGCCAACAAACAATAACATTAAACCCTGATTTTCACCAAATTAGAAATCGACCATGAAAAAAACTTCAAAACCTAACTTCAAAGTTTCCATTCGCTATATTTCATTGCATCTCCGAATCCGGCTCATCCTTCTTCGAGGATCTGGGATGTTTAGGCGGAGGTGAGAGAAACATGGGCAGAGGAGATAGAAGCATAGGGATGAGGAAGAAATCTTCGTTTCCCATGGAGGAGAGAGAATATGAAGCAGAACCAGAAGTTGAAAGGAAAAGAGAGAACATTTGGCCAAGCTCAGACATATTAAAGTTCCGCGAAATTACAATCCATGCCATTAATGACACGCGTAATCTGAGCCGTTGATCAGCTTGCTTGGACGGCTAGGATCCCTTATCACCATCTCATCGTAACCTCCCTTCTCACCAAATCCTTACTCTATATATATATAGGGTCCAGATCTGGTGCGAACTATCTCTTATGTGTGAACAGTACGAACTTTCAATCCTGACCGTCCATCAGCACTAGAAAAAAAAAAGTTAAAATTGAAAACAGAGAAAATAACCATTCTCTCTTCTCGAAAGACGCATCCATTACATCCCCGTAATTCCTCCATCAATTATTCAGTTCACCACATGGTCCCTACTTTTCCAAGTCATGATATTTTGAGTGATATATGCTCTTTGTAAATCACGCATAAAAAAATCTCATGGTCCAAAAGTAGTGGGTTTGAGGAGAGAGAAAGTCCTTGGAATTGGAGGTGACAAAGAGGTATGCAGGATGGCTATGTCACTATTTGGGTGGCCGGCAAACCTCAAGCGGTGGGTCGCCGGAGCAATGGTGGCTCGTCAGGGAGGCTGGTTGGCGCTCAGGAAGTGCCGGTGTGACTGGTCCGATTGTGCTGATGCACTGGTCTGGTGGGGCAGCAGTAGTCGGGTTAAGAGGAGAGACAAAATGATTTGAACTTAAAATATGTAAAATTACAATACTGCCATTAATGATAGCAGCGATCTCAACCCTTGAGTTTTGAAATGAAAGGTGTAGATTGCGAGTTCGCATTGTTCACATATAACCATAGTTCGCGCCGGAACTTGATTATATATATATATATATATATATATATATATATATATATATATATATATATATATATATATATATATATATATATATATATATATATATATGTTTCTATCAACTTACCAAATAATCAATTTTGTTTGTCCTTTTATAATCACTCACTTATTTCGTTTAACTCATTATGATTTCTATTTCTCTATATTAGGCCAATTTACCAAATTAGTCTTTTTAATGACCATATTGGTATTTTTTGTACGTCCTCAAGCAGCAATATTAAGGTTTATTTTTTAAACTCTGGTCCATCTTAAACCAACCAAACAAGTCTTAAACCTATCCCTGGAGTCGATTTTTTTCATTTCATTAATTTATTCCGCTTAATTTTATTATTTGTATAAATTTATAGTGCAAACTTTGTGCTTGTTCATTGAACTCTGTCCTCATCTTCATCCTCATTGGATAAAGTTGTTGCTAAATGGACGAATTACTAATGATTTTTTATTTTTTAATTATTTTTTTTAACTTTAAATATACTTCTTTTGTCTCAAATTAATATTTTTTTATCAAACTAGCAAAAAAAATGTATTTTTTTTTATCAAATTTGCTTAAGTGGTGGATCGAGAACGAATGATACTCATATTTTTTTCACGAGGTGATGAAATGTTACATGAACTCATATTCATCCCCAAAAAAGAAGAAAAAGAAACCGATCATATGTCCGTGGAAGCCCAATTTGGACAGATATTTTCACTACGGCCCAAACACTAGTGTCTATCAGTGAATAAGCAATCTAACAAAAAAAACATAAAAACCCGAAAATCCAGTTTCTGAAAGCTGATTGGTTTCTTAAGCAGACGTGGCAACAAATCCATCAACTGTCTGAAGCTCACTATCTTTTCCTACTCCCAATCAAAAGACACTAAAATAAACACTCAATAAGCTCAAAATGTTTGAAACTCAATAAGCTCAATTTCATCAGCTTAATAAAAACAAGTCTTGGTTTTCATTTGATTTGTGTGTTCTAAAATGGCATTGCAAGCTGCCTCTTTGCTACCATGCTCAGTCTCTCTCCATAAAGAGGTATGTTTCTGGTAAGCTGCAAAATTTCATCTTTAATTTCAACAATATGTATTATTATTATTATTATTATTATTATTATTATTAATTTTTAAAATTGGGTTATTCTGGGTCAAAAAAATTGTTTGATGAATGTGTTGCATGTGTGGAAGAAATTGCATTTGAAGGTCTAACAATTGTTGCAAGTTTGACACATTTTGGGTATGTAATGTTATCAGCAGGGCAAATACTTTGGTGTCAAGGAAACATCTTTCCTGGGAATTTCCATGTCAGACCATCAAAAAGCTCAACAGTTTCATTCTCACTCTTTGAGGATTAAGGTAAACCATTTTCTGCTCTCCTTTTAAGTTACAATTTTGCTTATTTCCTGTTCTGATTTCTGGGTTTTTTCTTGATGGGATTTGATTAGTTGATTGATTTTGTATTGGGTTCATCTCATTTTTTTACTATAGGGTTGAGTAGTTACATAGAATGAAAAGATTTTGGACTTTTAAAATTTTTAGAGATTTAAACTCCATGTCTTGCAAGGAACAGTAGGTTTAAATTCTTATAAAACCATCTCTCTGAAATGCTGGGGGAAGGTTGTGTGTATCTCTTCCTCTTACTCCATCATTGATGGGAGCACTCATGAGAGGCATTGGGGTAATGATATGGTTTACTTCTAGAATTGGGAACATTAAAATACTCCAAATGCTATGTAATTTAGGGGGAACATTAAAAATATTCCTAATCCTATGAAATTTAGGCAGTATATTGTGGTAGGTGTTTAGCTAAAGTAAATAAACTTTTTGCATGAATTTCAAAATTTTTGCTCATTAGGAACCTGATCATCTTCAGGTTGGTATGTATGTTATTGCTTGGTTGGTTGATAATTAGAAAACAGTATTCCCGGCTAAGATTTAGAAAACAAAACTTCTTGGTGATTGTGATGTGTGTGATAATTTTTCATCCTCTAGCTTGTCTGAAAACTTTGTAAATTGCAGGAGTTCAGAAATGGGACGATTAGAGCTCAAACAGCAACTACATCACCATCAATCAATCAAGGGACAGCAGAAGGGAAGAAGACCCTGAGAAAGGGAAATGTGATTATCACAGGAGCCTCATCAGGCCTAGGCTTAGCAACTGCCAAGGCCCTCTCAACGATGGGAAATTGGCACGTAACCATGGCTTGCCGAGATTTCCTTAAGGCTGAGAAGGCTGCCAAGAGAGTTGGCATGCCCAAGGGAAGCTACTCCATCATCCATCTTGATCTTGCCTCACTCGACAGTGTCCGACAGTTTGTAGATAACTTCCGACGTTCTGGACAGCCACTTGATGTGCTGGTTTGCAATGCTGCCGTCTATTTGCCTACTGCCAAGGAGCCTACTTATACTGCTGACGGATTCGAGCTTAGTGTGGGGACTAACCACCTTGGGCATTTTCTTTTAGCCAGATTGCTTCTTGATGACTTGAAGCAGTCAGACTATCCATCAAAACGTCTTATTATTGTCGGCTCTATAACAGGTATTAAGTCTGCATGTTGCAATTACCATAACATTTGATTACAAATTACCATACCAACTCCTATAAGGTGCCCGCCTTGTTGCAAGTATGGGGCTCATATATACAAAATGTTAGCCTTACAAAGAGGTTGTTTCCTTTGAACATTATCGGAAACAGGTTGCCTGCCTGCCACTATGCAATTTAAGTTAACAAACCATGTTTTAGTATAGAGAAGTTTTGGTGGGAAAGAAAAACTGCTTATAACTAGCTTGTCTTGTGCTTATTATACAGCTCATAATCAATACTAGTCCTCAGTTAAGCATCATAACATTGTTGGTTGCATAACAAGTTACTTTACATCATTTTCATGTCACCATTGCCAAACCCGTACCATTATCCTAGTGGCTAGTGCTTTTGATGAGGCTCCCACTTAGGGATAATTAGGTACGGAGGGTCAAATGTATGCAATGTTATCAGCCTTTTTTCCCATAATTACAGACGGTTGTTCCCTGTAGACCCTTGAATTTTTGACTGGAAATAAATTAGTTATCTTTCACTTCATACCATGTAACAGGCAAAACACAGTTGTATGAGCAAGGCTTTTTAACACTGCTTATGAGAGATTTTTTCTGCATAATCATGTAACATGTAGGTGACTGGCGGTGAAAACACACTGCCAATAAGCAAAGAGTTTTTAACACTAGTACAAGGCCGCATGTCAATAATGGCCCCCTGTCAATTCGTGAGAAAATATGAAGATTGTTCATGGCATACTTATACTATTGATGTGACTGCAGGAAATACAAACACACTGGCTGGAAATGTTCCTCCAAAAGCCAACCTCGGGGATCTCAGGGGACTTGCCGGTGGACTGAGTGGGGTAAACACATCTCCGATGATTGATGGAGGAGAATTTGATGGTGCAAAGGCCTATAAAGATAGCAAAGTCTGTAACATGCTCACTATGCAAGAGTTACACAGGCGGTACCACGAAGAGACTGGAATCACATTTGCTTCTCTGTACCCTGGTTGCATTGCTGAAACCGGTCTATTTAGGAATCACGTTTCATTGTTCAGAACTCTTTTCCCACCCTTCCAGAAGTACATCACTAAAGGGTATGTCTCAGAAGAAGAATCTGGGAAGAGGCTTGCCCAGGTGAGTGTTAAATTAGTCCTGCAAGTTATGTCATACAAGGTTAGATAGCATATTGCTCAGTAGTTAATATACACAACCTTTTTTCACAGGTGGTTACTGATCCAACCTTGACGAAATCAGGGGTTTACTGGAGCTGGAACAAGAATTCTTCGTCTTTCGAGAACCAACTATCAAAGGAAGCTAGCGACGAAGAGAAAGCAAGGAAGTTATGGGAGGTTAGCGAAAAGCTCGTTGGATTGGCATAAAATTTTTATTATGGTCTATGGGACCAGGTCTCAATAGACTGACAGGATTGCGGATGTCTTCAATTGTTTTCATTAATCAAAGACAAGCAACACAAGTGAGTAGTGAGTGTTAGATTTGCAGTACAGTGTAATGTAGATAAGGGAGTGAACATTTTGCATGAATGAAACAGAAGCAAATGTTAAAATCTTAACTTTGTGATTGGGACTCGGCTGGTTGTTATTTCAGTGTTACCATTTGTTAAGGAAGGCATTTTTCTTAATTTCAAACTTGCTAAACTATAAATCTTCAAGAAATGTCAGTTTACGTCTTTTGCTCATTCAGCAGGCTGACTTCGTCGAGTCAGTAGAATCTTCTCTGGAGTCTGTAGTACACCTGATACAATAGCATAAGAAAAGGCTTTAGAACATTGCCGCCAATTTCACAAGCTCGGTTTCGAGAGAGGATAATTTGTTCAGCTGTAACTTTGTTGGCAGGGTTCTCACCAGAAAATAAGTAGGAAATTACCCCATGCTTTTGGAAGAGAACTGTCAGGGAAGAAGCTGCCATCCCCAAACACAGAATTACAGCTTGTATGACTATCAATAATGCTCTGGCAACTATTGGTAGTATTGGTAAGAGAGGAGTTTCCCTTGTCAATAGGTGTGCTCTTTGTACATCTAATGCTGAGTCCTGTAAACAATTATTTTTTGAGTATTCAGTAACCTCAGCTATCTGTGCTGGATGAGCATTGCTAGGAGATGCATGAGTCTGAACCATGAACTTAGGTGGTTTCAGAAACTGAACATGAATGCTTTGTTCGCCACTATGTATAAAAGATCTGGAAGTAATGAAATGGGAGGATATTCAGAGATAAGAGAAGGACTATAGACCAAATCACCAGATGTATCCAGTTTAATGTATGTGCCTGAATGTTTTTATGTAAGTCTGCTGATGACTTGAAGGAAACAGATTAAACTAGCAGGCTTCTAGTCTTTGTAAGCAGGTTGAACTCATTTAAGCATATTGCTCTGGATATGCTATATTGGCACCTAATAGTGTATTTTCCGGAGAGTGCTATTCAGGCATTTCCTTGGTGAACGGAATATACGGTGTTGTTTAGGTATTCCTTTGGTGAACGAAATATACGTACCATTTTTAAAGAGAAAAAGTATATTCCGAAGTAAATCATCATAAACCTTATGGTCAAATTGTCATAACTAGGCCTGACAATGCGTAAGATTTGGATCGGATGGAGCATCACCTGCATCCACCCATTTAAATTTTAAACTTCACCCGTTCACCAATCACCCACGAAACATTCCACTCGCATCCAATCCACCCATTACCAATGGGTGAATGGGTGCATACTGGTGGTAAATGGGTGAGTAAAGAGCTAAATAAAACTACTTGATTTGGACAAAAATATCAACTTAACATATCAAATTTCATATAATCAAACCAGTAAATTTGAGTGAAGAAGTTTATGAGCCAATTATAAAGTCTCATATTACCAAGAAAGACAACCTCAAATGTCTTATTCTAATTTATTTTGATGGTCTTTGGTTTTTTTAAATGTATAATAAAATATTTAACGAGTGATGGATGGATTCGTGGGTCAGGTTCGCAGGTGAAAAATTATCACCCGCCACCACCCAATCCACCCACCACCTGCCAAATCACCCATTTATTCGGGTTTCACCCATTTGATTGGGCGGATGGAGCGGTTCGTGGATATCCGCGACCCATTATCAGGCTACTTTTGACAGACTATTTACTGGGAATTAATTACAAATGATCTTCGTCTAATATTTGCATGGATTGACAAGACTTTCATGTGACTATTCAAATAAGTTAGCACGATTTTTACACGAGTCTAAGTTATTTAATGAAAATAAACAAAGATCATGTACAAAGGTTCTAATGTTCTAATGTTCTAAGGTAGGAAATTGTTATTTACATTGATAGATTTGAACTCGATTTTTAATTAATTCATTTAGAATCTAATGCACATACAAAAGTAGTAATTCCAAAGTTCAAATTGGTCCTAATTGAGTCTATTGTCCAATTACAAGTTCATTTCGTATTGGGTAAGTGCGAATCACCACAATATTTTACAGTTTAATGAACATGATTGATTCAGTACCTTTACTCGGTTGGTTAATCTTAATATTATTTCTACTTGGTTAAAGTTTATCTTCTTTATACATATTCAACTAGATAATGCCGGGGAACACTCAGAACATTATTGAAAATTAATTATTACTCTAAGTAGTTTATTTAATCCAATTATTAACAAGGTCTAAATCTTGACAAATCAAACTTCTAAAGGTTCAGCAACATTTCTCCATTCAAAAATTCAATTTAAATCCGTTTGTCAGCAGAAATGGACAAACTAGGCTGTAGAAATATAAATAAAATTCCCCTCAATTTATCTAGAAATATCCTAAGCTTAAAAAGCAATCTAAAATGAGTTATTTACAGATCTATTTACATTGTTCGAGTTTAGACAGTTCAACTTCACAAAATGATTGTGAAATATTTAACTGTTGGATCTCGGTGATTGTTACGTCTATGAAAAGGCTAAAGCCAAGGTTTTTATGGTATCCATTTAACCAAATTCTATCCTTAGATCTTTCTAAATTTATAAAAAAAAAAAAATGCTTCAAAAACTGCCAAAAATCTAAATTATTACAAATTTACATAAAAATTATTCTGAGGCCTCCTTTTGTGCAAATTACCATTAAAAAAAGATGGTGAGGAATGGAGAGAAGCATTCATTGTTCACAAAATTTGCACAAACAACACTCGAATCTCACCTCAAAAACACTCAAAAGGTAGATCTAAATCCTCCAAGAGGATGAGTTCACGTGGTGACTTGAACTCTTACCTATGAATTTTTGGCTAAATGGGAGGGGAATAGGTAAGAAAGTACAGAAAGTTAAAGGGCAATTATTACAATGTATATACTGTTGTTGCAATGTTGGAAGATGAGGCACGGGTACCTCCTTTGCAGTAGTACTGATGTAGAGGAGGGTAGCCGTGAAGTTTGTAACAAACGTCCTGAGTATGACCCAAGATGCCGCAATGTGTGCAACGAACCTTATTTTTAACAGGAGCACTGCATGCAGCATGAGCCTGGACAGGTGGAGGAGTGACATTGGTAGGAGCAACTAAGGTAGCCCGTTCATGAAGAATAGGAGGATGTTGTTGGCTCCTTTGAAGCTCATCCTGGAGTAAGAGAGAGTAGGCTCGGGATAGACCGGGAAGCGTAGTTTGTAGAAGAAGTTGTCCACGAGTTTGAGTATAGGTATCACCGAGTTCCATCAAAAATTGCATTAATTTGACGATTGTTCTGTTGGGTTTGATATTTAACCCTAGCATTGCATTGACAACCATCAAAAGTGCATATGGGAGGTGGGTTGATGGTAGATAATTCATCCAAATAGCCACGTAATAAATTAAAGAATTGGGCTATGGAATGATCACCTTGAGATGTAGTAGTGATACGTCATTCTAGTTCATAAATATGTGGACCATTTGAAGTTGCAAACCGAGTCTTGAGCTCATCCCAGACGGCAACGGCGGAAGAAGCATACAAAACAATATTGGCGAGGGACCGATCTAGAGTAGAAGCCACGACATCACCATGGAATTGACACGATCCCATTTAGCATAGGTAGGGCTAGAGGTGTCAGGAGCAGGGATCGAACCATCGACGAAACCCAATTTGTTCTTTGAGAGCAAGGCCATGGACATGGAATGTGACCATGAATTTTAATTATTCGGCGCTGTGAGAACAGAGGTAACAAGTATGCTACCTGGGTTGTCAGATGAGTAAAGGGTGTACAGGTTATCGTGGTCGATTGGGACGTGAGAGTTATTGAGTGTGGTGGTGCTGTTGGGAGTTTCATAATTTGCCATGTTGTGACAAGGAAAAGAAACTAAAAAGAAGCAAAGATAAGCTCTGATACCATGTAATAGAAGGAATAAGTTCTGAATTGCTTGATTTGTCATTAGCATTGAATGTATATAAATACAAGCAGTAACACTAATTTAGGAGACAAATAAGCCTAAAATCAATCCTATTCCCTAATTATAGCTAAGTATAATATCTAAAAGAAATGATAGGAATATATACATAATATTTACAAAGATACAAAGATACTGTAACAAAACGGATAAGTGATGATCCCCAAGCTGCTAAAATGTGGGTTAGGGAAAATATCAAAACCAATATCTACCGGGAACACAGTATCAACATTAAGGTTTCAATGTTTGTCAATTTCTGATTGCAATTTTCCTTTAAATTCTTTATGTTTTCTGAGTTTTGTTGTTATCTCCATTTATTATTATAAGAAGATAAGAAAATAAGATAAGAAAAGAGTGTTGCAACACTCATAACCAGCTGATGAAGTTACTAGAGGGGCGCTTGATTACCTTGAGGGGTACCAGAATGCTCAGCCAAAGGTGCGGCCAGCTCGGACTACGTGTACTGCAACGTGGACAACACCTCCAGCAGGATGGGTTAAAGTAAATACGGATGCAGGTACTATACAAGAGAACAAGATTGTTTTGGGTGTGGTCGTGAGCACCGAGGGAGAGTTACTTAGGTGTGCGTGCAGACAGGTTCATGATCAGTGGGATGTCGAGATTGTAGAGACTCATGCGATTAAGTTGGGTTTGAAAATGGAGTTACAATGTAGCAGCAGACAAATCAATTCGGAGGAAAATTGCTTAAATGTGATGGATTGCTTGATGAAAAAAGAGAGTCCGCTTACTTATTTAGGATTTGTTTTACAAGATATTTATAATTTGTGTGGTAGCTTTGATAAAGTAGTGTGGAGTCATAAAGAGGGATGGTAATAAGGTAGCACCACATGGCGCACCTAGAACCTATCTCTTTTTCCACTAGAGTCTGGGTTGAGGGGAGACCTCTAGATGTGTCTCATTTAGTAGCAGTAGATTATTGTAACTCGATTTTGATGGCTTAATATTAATCCCCCAGTTTTTTATCAAAAAAAAAAAAAAACACTCATAACCCACGTGTGTTCGTTTTTTATTTGTAACTAAAATCTACTAAACTAATTTAACCGAGTTGACCTATCAACAAGGGTGTTGGTCTAATGGTTCTAAACTTACTCCCAAGTGGTTTGGTAAGGTTATGAGTTCGAATCCACATTCTCCGACGCCTTGTGTTTACTGGCTTCTAAGTGATAGATAATGTAATTATTAGAAATTAATATTGTAAATACTCTATAGTTTCCTTATTAGCTTAGGCTTGTATCTAGGCCCATTATCTTGTAACCTAGTCTGTAAACTCCCAGTATATATTCTTAATTAAATACAGTAAACCCTGAAGGAGAATTCACCAAACAATATGGTATCAGAGCCTACTTCTCAAACCCTACCTCTCTCAAAATAAACCTAGCACCGCCGCCCTAGCCGTCGTCCGCTGATCAGCCGACCGCCGCTCCGCCGCCGTGCACCACCTCGGCTCCTACCCTGCCTTGCCGGGCCCTCGTCCCCTTCCACTCACGCTTCCGCCAAGCATCTCCACGACCTCCTGTCGTGTGTCCTTCTCTCCTCTTGTGGTACTTATCTCCTACGTACCCCTGTTCCTTTTCATTCTTGATTACTTTATTTTTGTTGCTTGCTTTGTCTATTGTTTATTTGTTGTTGCTATGTTGCTATGGCTGATGATCATGACCAAGATAAACAACAACCTCCTCCCAACCCCCCTCCCAACCCGCCCCCCAATCCCCCTACTGACCGATCTTATGGCATCCATAATATTAAAATTTATATTCCCTTAACTCTTGACTTGGCTCACCTTAATTATGATGCATGGAGGAAATTGTTTGAGACCCATTGCTTAAGTTTCGGTGTTTTGGGACATATAGATGGCACCTCTGTGGCCTCGGACCTAATGATATTGAATGGAAAAGAGTTGATGGTTTTGTTAAACTGTGGATCTATGGTACCATAACCCCTAGCCTGCTTACCCTTGTTCTTAAAACTAAAGCCACGGCCCGTACTCTTTGGCTCACTCTTGAACAATTATTCCATGATAAAAAAGATGCCCGTGCCCTTCAATTAGAAAATGAACTCATTAATATGGAACAAGGTGACATGTCCGTTAATGATTATTGCCATAGAATAAAAACCATCACTGATTTGCTTGAAAACATTGACCGTCCCGTTCCCGAACGTCAAATTGTTAGCCACACCATTAACGATTTGAACGATAATTTTGGAAACATCTTTAATGTCATACAGCACCACAAATCGTTCCCCACTTTCCTCCAATGCCGGTCTATGCTTTTGTTAGAAGAACAACGCCTTGCCAAAACCCCAAAGAGCCAACCCCGTCATACCGACCACTCATCTTCCTCCATTGTCCTCTATTCCCAATCTCAACCCACCTACCCGTATCCCTACCCGTCCCCCTTAGCCGCCTACACGGCCCCTTCCCCGCCCCCACCCGCGGCCTTCCCCCCCCCACCGCCACCTGGGTACCCCACCCAACCCTCTCCCTATCCTCCCGCCAACCACCTCTACCCCTCCCCTTTCCCCTCATACCCTCCCTCCTACCCCATTGCCCCGCCTCCCACACCCTCCCCTGCCCTCCTCCCCTCTCCCACCACCACTGTACCTGCTGCCAGTACCGTCGCCTCCCAAACAACCTCCACCACAAATAACAACAAAGGCCGAAACAACAACAAATACAACAAGAACAAAGGTGGCCGATCCGACACCTCTCAGCTGACCCAACCCGCGCCTGCGCAGCCCAGCTGGCCCAAGTTTTGGGTACCCTCTCTTGCCCGGGGGGGTGGCACCAGCAGCCGCCCGCCTCCCCTGCACCATCTGCTCAGACAGCCCAGGTCGTCGCCTCCGCAGCCCACGGCAGCGCTGGCATACTCGGGCCTTCCCCCTCTGGACCTCCCACGGCCCACCTGGCCCAAGCTCAGGCCCACAGCCCCGCGGCACCAGGTCTGGCCCTCTCTCCACCGTGGACCTAGTTTGCTCCGGCGCCGGCTTCCGCCTACTCCACCAACGTGGAGCCCACCTCCTTGCCGCAGGTCTTCAACACCTTGTCTCTTCAAGACCCCGGACAAGCCGGGTGGTACATGGACACAGGTGCCACTGCCCTTTTGACGTCTCAACCAAGTATACTTAGTACTATTTTTAATTCGAGCATTGCTAATTCAGTAACTGTTGGTAATGGTAAACAAATTCCTGTGACATGTATGGACAACTCTTATATCCCCTCCCCTTCCCGTCCTCTCCACCTCCAAAATGTCTTTGTCGCTCCCCACATCATTAAAAACCTTGTGTCTGTGCGTCGTTTCGTTAACAATAATTGGTGTGCCGTGGAATTTGACCCTTTTGGCTTTTCTGTGAAGGACTTCCTGACGAAGCATCACCTCCTCCGATGTGATAGCACCGGGGAACTCTATCCAGTCACAAACAATTCTTCCACCACCACATCTCCCACAGCTCTCCTCACCTACAGCCGGTCCACATGGCATCAACGTTTAGGGCACCCTGGCGACTCTATCATTCAAACTTTAGCTAAAAGTGGTTTTATTGAGTGTAAAAAAGACAATGTTTCTTCCCTTTGTCATGCGTGTCAATTAGGCAAACATGTTAGGCTTCCCTTTTACTCCTGTATGACTGTGGTTCACTCCCCTTTTGACATTGTTCACTCAGATATTTGGACTTTCCCCATTCCCAGTGTTAGCGGAATCCGCTACTATGTTATTTTCTTGGACCATTATTCACAATTTTTATGGGTTTATCCTCTTCGTCGGAAAAGTGAAGCATTTTCTAAATTTCTTCATTTTCGTGCTTATGTTCAAACCCAATTTAAATGTGAAATAAAAGCCTTCCAATGTGACCATGGGGGGAATTCGATAACACACCACTATTAAAATTGTTTGACACCCATGGTATGGTTATACGTTTTTCATGTCCACGAATCTCACAACAAAATGGGAAGTCCGAACGCATGATCCGCACTATTAACAATATTATGCGCACTCTCCTTTTCCAAGCCAACATTCCTCCCACCTACTGGGTCGAAGCCCTCCATATGGCCGCCCAACTCCTTAACCTCCTCCCCTCCACCGCCATCTCAAATCAAACTCCCTTTACTCGCCTCTTCCAAAAAACCCCTTCCTATACTCACCTACGGGTCTTCGGGTGCCTCTGCTATCCCAATCTCTCCTCCTCCACACCACATAAATTAGCCCCCCGTTCCACTCCCTGCGTCTTCCTTGGTTATCCCTCTAACCTTCGAGGCTACGGTTGTCTTGATCTCGCCTCACGCAAAATCATCATATCCCGTCACGTGATCTTTGATGAAACCTCTTTCCCTTTCTCTACTTTCACTCCTCCTACTCCTTCCTCCTATGACTTTTTAGACGATCCGGACCCTTCCCCTCTTTCCCACATCCTCCTTGACCCCCCTCGGGCTAGCCCAAACGCCCCACCCCACCCACCTCCTATCGCCACACCCAACCCGCCTACCCCCCCTACCACGGCCCCTCCTTCCCCCACGGCCGCTACCCCTACGGGGGTGTCACCCACCCCGTCCTCTCCGTGCTCCCCCACGCCCTCTACCTCCTCCACGGTCTCCATCACCGACCCACATACTCCGTCCCCTCCCCTCCCACCTCCCCTTCCCCCACCTCCCCCCCCCCAAACCGAGTCACCACCCGTAGCCAACTCGGCGTCTTCAAACCAAAGAAAATCTTTGACCTCCATGTCTCTACCTCCTCCCGTGCCTCCCCTTCCCCTCTCCCCCGCTCACATGTCCAGGCATTAAAAGACCAACACTGGCGGGCTGCTATGCAGTCTGAATATGATGCTCTTATTAAAAACAATACTTGGGACTTGGTACCCCGACCCCCAAGGGTCAATGTGGTTCGTTCAATGTGGTTATACAAGCACAAGTTCAACTCTGATGGGACCCTAGAGCGCCACAAAGCTCGAGTGGTTGCTAACAGGAAATCCCAGCACCCTGGTATTGATTGTGATGAGACCTTCAGTCCTGTGGTCAAACCTGCTACCATCCGGACTGTCCTCAGTTTGGTCTTGTCTCGAGCCTGGCCCATTCACCAGCTCGATGTCAAGAATGCCTTCCTTCATGGGAATCTCCATGAGACGGTTTTTATGCACCAACCTCCTGGATTTCATGATTCTGTTCACCCTGACTATTTCTGCAGGTTACGCAAATCTCTATATGGATTGAAACAAGCACCTCGGGCTTGGTACCAAAGGTTTGTGGAATATATGGGCTGTATTGGATTCAGCAACAACAAATCTGATACCTCTTTATTTGTATATAGGCAGGGTGATAATGTTGCATTTCTCCTCTTATATGTTGATGACATTGTTCTTACAGCTTCCTCGGATGCCCTCCTTCAGCAGATCATTACATCTCTCAGCACTGAGTTTGGCATGACTGACCTTGGTCCCCTTCACTACTTCCTTGGCATCACGGCTACTCGCAACAACGCCGGATTGTTCCTCTCTCAGCAAAGGTATGCTCTTGAGATCATTGAGCGTGCTCATATGTCCGACTGTAAGCCCTGCATCACTCCTGTGGACACAAAGTCCAAACTTAGTCCTGACGGCCCCCCAGTAGCCGATCCTTCACTCTTTCGCAGCCTAGCTGGGGCGCTGCAATACCTCACCTTCACTCGCCCCAACATCTCCTATGGCGTGCAGCAGATTTGCCTCTATATGCATGACCCTCGGGAGCCTCACTTCCAAGCTCTCAAGCGCATCCTGCGCTACATACAGGGCACCCCGGATTTTGGTTTGCAGCTCTACCCTTCTGCCACTACTGGGCTCACTGCTTATTCAAACGCCGACTGGGCCGGATGTCCGGACTCGCGTCGTTCCACTTCCGGGTACTGTGTTTTCTTGGGTGACAACCTCATCTCCTGGTCCTCCAAACGCCAGGGTACTGTCTCCCGCTCCAGTGCCGAGGCCGAGTATCGTGGCGTTGCCAATGCTGTGGCCGAGACCTGCTGACTTCGCAACCTCCTTGTTGAGCTCCAGTGTCCGCTTGCCCGTGCTACCATGGTCTACTGTGACAACGTTAATGCAGTCTACCTCTCCACTAACCCAGTTCAGCACCAGCCCACGAAACACATTGAGATTGACATCCATTTTGTCTGGGAGAAGGTTGCTATTGGTCATGTTCGGGTCCATCATGTGCCCTCTAGCTCTCAGTACGCTGACATCTTTACTAAGGGCCTTCCTTTCTCTCTGTTTAGTGACTTTCGCTCCAGTCTGAGCGTTCGTCGTTCTCCCGCTCCAACTGCGAGGGTGTGATAAATAATGTAATTATAGGAAATTAATATTGTAAATCTATAGTTTCCTTATTAGCTTAGGCTTGTATCTAGGCACATTATCTTGTAACCTAGTCTGTAAACTCCCAGTATATATTCTTAATGAAATACAGTAAACCCTGAAGGGGAATTTACCAAACAATACTAAGAACTATACTAGTCCCTTGTTCGTGCTCCAATAATGGAGCCAGTACTTGCGCTGGTTGTTCAATTAGTCTGATATGTTCGGTGTAGAACACGAGAATCCAAACAAAAAGTAGCGGAATTGTCTCGATCACTATTCACCTTGCACCCACATTTTACCAAGCAAAAATTGAATCGAATTAACCTAACCTGACCTGATTTGAGCTAACTTGAACAGAATTAAATTCGCCAGGGAGTGTGTGTTAAAAGAACATGTCACTGAGTGAAATCTAATGAAAGACAGGTATTGGAGTAACGCAGTCGGTAGGACAGTGTTAGGTAGGCACGGCTCACTATATCATAGACTTAGAGTCGCTTAGAAAGGGTTATTGCGTAAATGCGTAGAAGCACCTCGTTGTTTACTATCTTAAATGAGGTGTTTAGCAGTTTATCACTAAGCGTTACTCTCACTTAACAGTTAACATATCAAGTGGTTTAATAACGTCATAGTAAGCCAAATTAGGCCACATTAGTTAGTTTTCTTAGAAATTTTATACTCTAGGAGCACTAGAAACGAAAAGGAAAGGGGCTGTTTACTTCAACTGTTTTCTAGAAAATAATTCAAGGAAAACAAGGAAACATGGAAAACATGTTCAATTGACCCAATTTTCTCAAAATTTTCCAAGAATCCCGTGTTTTCTGTTTTCCCAAATTTACAAAGGATTTTGGGAAAATGAGAAAACATCAAAATGATGTTTTCTACTCTCATTTTCTTCTCTCAGCCCTATTAACCCCAATTGCATACTGTCTTCTCCCAGCCCCCATCACCATCAGGCACCCGGAGCCAAATTGTCAACTCTGCCTCTCCCTTCCTTTTTATTTTATTTTATTTTGTTTGCAAGTGCATATGGGCCAAGAACGCACTGGTTGGCTTCGAATGGCCGGATCTATGATGGCGATGAGATAAGAGAGAAGGCGGTGGTGTCAGCAATGGGTGAAGGTGGTGGTCTGGTGTGGTTATGGTGGACTGGTGGTGGGGATGGTGAGGGGAGGTTGAGTCTTGGTGGTTGGGTGGGGTGGGGGTGAGGACTTACGTGAATAATGTGGATGGGGTTTGGGCTTAAGAGAGAGGAGAGAGAGTCTGAGCAAAAAATGGATATGAAACACCCAATTCACTTGTTTTCTATCTCATGAAAACAAATTCAAAGAAAACATTTTCTTCAAATAACTTGGGAAATGAAAACAGAAATTTTTTGGTCCAAGTAAACAGACCCAAAAGTTTTTCAAGGCAATTGTTGCATGTGGAGGTGTCAGATGATCAGATTTCCTCATTGATCTAAAGAATAGTTTTCAATTTTCTTGCCTCGTTTTTAGATTTGTGCAAGCTGTGTTAACCTTAAAACATACTGATAACATAAGTATCCTTGAAATTTATTGAAATTTTCAATCTTATTAAGGAAAGATATGAAAAACATGTTCATCCAATATTCACCATTTGTATGGTGGTTATTACTAAATTGTAGTCACTATAATTATGCACCATAACCGTCAATTTCAATCTCAACCGTTAATTGGTTTGACTAAATTGGGTAAGACTAATTTCGATTTGATACTACCCAATTTAGATTAATTTTTGTATGTTAGTTTCGTCATAGCCAGTTTTGCGGGTGTTACTATTTACCGCCCTAAAATTACTACCTACCGCCCCTAGAAATTACAATTTTGTCCTTCTTCACATTTTCACCCACTCTCCCTCTCTAACTCCCTCTCTAACTCACCCACCCACTCTCACACCCACCCACATTCACCAACATTCTCTCACCGGCAAGCAAGGAACGACCGCAAATGTCTTCCGGCGACCAAGAAGTGCCGTTGACGTCGTCCGAGGTAATTTTTTTTTCGCAGAAACTGGGTCGGGCATCTGCAATTTCCGCCTGACCCATGGGTCAGGCGTCTGCAGATTCCGCCTGACCCATGGGTCAGGCGGAAATAACAGACGCCCGACCTTTTTTTTCCGCAGAAACTGGGTCGGGCGTCTGCAATTTTCGCCTGACCTATGGGGTGAGGCGGAATCTGCAGACGCCTGACCCATGGGTCAGGCGGAAATTGCAGACGCCCGACCCATGGGTCAGGCGGAAATTGCAGACGTCCGATACTACGAACTGGAAAAAAAAAACGAGTGAAGGGCAAAATCGTAAATTCTAAGGGCGGTGGTGAGTATTTTTGGGCGGTAAATAGCAATTCACTATACTATCGGTCATAACAAGTTGACTACTGTTAGAATATTAATGACCGATTCAAGAATTGGTTAGAACCACAAGCCAACTATTTTAATTATTATAGTTGCAACCAAAATGCAATAAATGATATGGTTCGACCAAGATGGTGATCAACGACTGTCGTGCAAAGTTGTGGTGACTACATTAATACTGGTAACCATCATACAAGCTCTAATATTTATAAGGCCTAATACAGATCATTTATACCACACAATTACACAGAGATCGCAGCTTCTCATGAGATATCTAGTTATCTACCTATGTAGGGTAAGAGGAGTAATACATATGAAACCGTATTTCTATAGTTGTAGAGAGATTACTTTTCATAGACCTTTAATGGTGTGTTCTTTTTCTTTTTCTTCTTTTTTTCTGAGGGCGGGTGTGTTTTTTTTTCAATTACTTAATATTTAGTGTAATATAGTTCGGTTCAATCTAGTTCAGTGAAGTTCAGTAGAGTTTAGTTCAATTCACTATTTTTATTTTTTTTGCTCTCACATATTATTATTCAGTTGATTTATTTCAATCCAGCCCAATGCAATTGAATGAAGATGAACACACCCTAAATTCAAAACTTAGGACAAAGTCAACTTTCTTAACACAAGTCTCCTAAGAGCATCCCCATCAAATAGTTTTGTGGGAGAGATTTTTCTCATGCCACATCACCAACCTACAAATCTCACTCCCACAAACTTCTCCCTCCTATTGAAAAAACCTCTAAAAACCTCTTAAAGCTGTAAAAGTTTCTTTTAGTTTTTTTTTGTTTTTCCTTTTTTTCCCTCACAATGAGGTTTGTGGAAGAGGTTTGTATTGGCAAACATGCTTTGTGGAAGACCCTCTCAAACCTCTCTCCCTATCAAAGCTTTGAACTTTTTGGCTGGCACAAAGCTCTCCTAAAAATCTTTAATGGGGATGCTCTAAGAATCCAAGATAGATATGGTACGGAGAGTTAGATATCATTATCAAATATGCAAGCTTAACCTTCATAATGACAAAAAAAAAAAAAAAAAAAAATGAATCCACCTACCCAAATTAAATAAATAGATGAAAAAACAAATTTTTTTTTAAAAAAGTAAAAAATTGAAGGGATGTCCCCGGAACACGTGAGCTTAGATATTGTAACTTGTAAAGTTTCATTCTTCAAAATCATATCATATCATTTCATATCTAAAAGTCCAGTCTTTATAGTCCAGTTGAAACTTCAAATCATTGTTGGGATTTTGAAGAGTGTTTTTCATAAGAGGATACCTGGAAATCTGGAGGAAATATAGAAATGGGGTTGGTAAAGGAAAATATTGAGCTGGGAATTAAACACAAATACAGGAAGGTAAATGCTGAAGAACTTGCAGAGTGTGAAGATGACTCTCAAAATCACCATCATCAAAAGGAAAAGGTCAATAGTGCCAAAAAATTTGCCATGGCTTGTGCCATTTTTGCTTCTCTCAATGCTGCTCTTCTTGGTTATGGTATGTTTTACTTGTCAATACCTGACTTTTAGTACTAAATCAATTCTTACTTTACTTCAACTTCTTTGTTATTGGGGTTTGAGTTTGTGGTGATGCTTAAATCACAAATCCTTTGTTTTAGAAGCATGAATTTGACAATATGATAGAGTTTTGTAGGTTTTAGCAGGTTTTATATCAAATTTTTGCTGTGTGAAGTTTCAGACGGCTTTACAGATATGGTCATTTTCTGCTTTGGCTTAATAGTGGTTCTATTTTGATTCCTCTGAATTAGAAGTTTGTGTCTTTGTGATCTTCAACTTGATATTTTGAAGAAATCTCATTCAATGTGGGGTTTGTACTTTGTGGAGGCAGGACAAATCTTCAAGTGTGTTTGTTTATTTCATGTTCTCTCCTTTGCCTAAAAATCACACTTAAAATTAGGTCATTTATGGGAAAACTGGGAAAGGACCAATTGCAGTTCAGTTCCTAATTGTGAGCCACCCATCAACTGAGCGCCCTGAGGTTGGTGTTTGACTAACTGAGTTGTTTACAGATTGGAGGGAAATGGTGAAAGATTATAGTGGAATAACTGTTGGTTTTTTCTGTAATATACCGATATCCCTAAAAGCAACTGGCTTTTCACTGAGGACATCACAGCCAGATGTATTTTGGGCCTAGCACTAAAAACATGATTGTTTCTAGGACAAGAGTCCCAAACAGCTAGATAAAACTATTACCTTGCATCAGAATACTAAGAAGCATAGCAGTCACTAATGCTCAATATCCCTTAACAACAAACATCGGTAAAGAACATTTTGGACATCAAACTAACTAAACTGCATATGTCAAATTGAGCAATTCTTTAATTACCATAGTCAGTCTGATGAATAGATACAGACCTGAAAACTGTCAGCCCATTGTATTCTTTCATCCTTTAACTTGGATGGGTTGTTGAAAGTCTTGATCCGCAAATAAGATCTGGAAAGAAGACTTGTTCTGATTGAGGTGTAAATTTTAAGCCCTGTTACTCTGAATCTCTAACACACATGATTCTAATCGAAATAACTTTGTACAAGCCTGAGGACCAAGCCTCGAAGTAGTACCAAGCCTGAGGAGGTTTTTACATGCATCTTATATATGTCATAGTGCACAGTTCGGGGATAAGAAGATATATGGCAGCCCAAAAAACCTGTTTACTGAATAACACAAGCGCCCCAACTTGCTTTTAACTAGCACAACTTCAAAGGTCAGGAGCATACCACACCTTTATCCAGTCTGGCATTTTGTCAGCAAGTGTCCTGCAAGCAGTAACACCAATTCTTGAAGTATATAAGGCAACAAAAAAATAAACTAAAATTTAAAGTAAAATAAATATAAAATGTTTAATGTGCAATTGGCTTGGTGCACGGCGACATGGTACACTGCATCACTGCAATAATCCCTCTCACAGCACAGCTTCAAATGTACCAATGTTCACACAACAACCATATAAGAATCATAACTTCCTTCTGGTCTTGGATTACTGAAAATGTCTCAAGTGATTCCTTATTACCACTAGATGTCGTCAAGTTAGATCACTATTTCTGTTTCATTTCAATGATACTTATAGCTTCTTTTACTTTATGATTTGATGACAGTAATGTACGTTTCTTATTCATATTATAGAAAATGAAATGGCTTAGTGTGTGCTTAGAGTAGATAACAAATATTAGAAATGAAAATGATGGAGAAGTGAAAGTGTTATACATAATCAATGTAGCTGCAAATAAGGAGACATACACTAGCATCTATAAGTTAAGAAATTTGTATTATACATGCATACATCACCTTCAGTTAAATAAAGTCTCTTATTTCTTCAGATGAAGCTACTAAGTTTAATTCCCTGACTTGCAGATATTGGCGTGATGAGTGGAGCAATCATATTCATTGTTGAAGACCTGAAGATAAGCGAGGTCCAGCAAGAAGTATTGGTAGGGTGTTTGAGCATTGTTTCCCTTGTTGGCAGTCTATCAGGAGGAAGAGCATCAGATGCCATTGGTAGAAAATGGGCACTGGCCATAGGAGCAATCATTTTCCAAATAGGGGGTTTCATAATGACATTTGCTCCTTCCTTTCATATTCTATTAATTGGAAGGCTTTTATCTGGGGTTGGGATGGGGTTTGGTGCCCCTGTCATAGGAGTATATATAGCTGAGATATCACCTGCCAATTTGAGAGGCTTCTTCATCTCCTTCCCCGAGATCTTAATCAACTTTGGAATCCTGTTAGGTTATGTCTCGAACTATGCATTTTCAGGTCTGCCTGCGAATATAAACTGGAGGGTGATGCTTGGTTTAGGGATACTCCCTTCCGTACTTATAGGCATTGGGCTGTACATAATCCCAGAGTCACCAAGGTGGTTGATCCTGCAAAACAGGATTGAAGAAGCAAGGTCAACATTAACGAAAACAATTGGGGATGACACAGAAGTCGAGAAGCGGCTTGCTGAGATCCAGCAAGCTGCTTTTAATTCCAACCCCATGAAAGCTGAGGAGAAAGATGTCTGGTATGAACTTTTAAGGCCTAACCCAACAGTTCTTAAAATGCTCATGGCTGGAATTGGGATACATTGGTTCCAACAATGCACCGGAATGGATGCTTTGGTTTTCTACAGTCCAACTATTTTTAAGTCAGCTGGGATTGAAGGCAACTCACAGCTTCTTGCAGCAACAGTTGCTGTAGGATTCGTAAAGACGTTATTTCTACTGGTTGCTATTTTTCTCATTGACAGAATAGGAAGAAAGCCCTTACTATACACAAGCACAATTGGGATGACGATTTGCTTGTTTTGTTTATCTGCTAGTCTGACTTTTATGGGGAAAGGAACTCTAGGAATTTCACTGGCAATATTTAGTGTCTGTGGGAATGTTGCTTTCTTTTCTGTGGGGATGGGTCCGGTCTGCTGGGTTCTGAATTCTGAGATTTACCCACTGAGGTTACGAGCTCAAGCGGTTTCTCTTGGGATTGTGGTTAGTAGATTATCCAGTGGGCTTATCAGCATGTCCTTCCTTTCTATTACCAGGGCAATTTCAGTACCTGGGTTATTCTTTGTTTTCTGTTTCCTGTCAGCACTATCCATTGTTTTTGTCCATAAGATTGTGCCAGAGACAAAAGGCAAGACTTTGGAGCAAATCGAGTGTTTGTTCCGAGGTAAAGATGGAAAGAAGGAGGCTCTTCTGGAGATGGAAGACACCGGTCGTTTATTATGACATGTTGGGGCAAGCAAATGTGAACTGGAAATAGATGGTTCTGTTATATGAAGTCTGTGATATTCTACCATCAATTCATATACACAATGTGCAGCTGTTCTGAAGGGAAGCAAATTGATTCAAGTGATCCTTATGGAAGCAGTGCTCCCTGCAGCAAGTCGCCACGGCTACACAAGTTAAAGTTATTAGATACACCGTGTTGTTTATATCTCTCAGTGTTGATGTAGCTGTAGTATCAAAATTGACAAATGTGGGTGAACTGTGTATTAAAATCTATTACAGAAATATTGAGATAAGTTGTTTCTTCAAACTAGATTTTGTGAGTTGATTATTAACACCTCTATGAACATTCCTTCTTAAATGAAGTTAACAAAATAACTTTCTTAAAGGTAGATAAAATAGATCAAAAGCATTTTTTTTTTTTTTTTGAAAAGACTGGGTAAACCGAATTAGCAAAATAGACAGCATTTTGATCTTTTGACACTCATTTGTGTTCAAAAGATTGGAATTGAGTTATTTACTCTTTTAATTAGATTTTGAAGCTTTCTAGATTATCATGGATTGCCCAAATGGGATTGGATTATTGAAGGATGGATTCAACCAAAACCATGTAGTTGTACTCTTCAAAAGAAGATGGCTAGATTGATCATGAAGGGATGCTTATATATGTATCATTAGAACATGAAATTGGTCTTTTAAATGAAAATTTACATCCTTTTACGTATATAATGTTTTTGAAAAACCCGACGTAAAGGTAAAAAAGGCTTAAGAAGAAGAGAACCTCATTCAATTTCGATAAAACTCTGCAAATGTCAACTAATTTAGTTGGGAGTATTCTACTGTCAGGTTGAACGAGGTGTAAGACAGGTCAATGTGGAGCCCGCCTTTCAAAAAAAGGGAAAACGAAAAAGAAGAAAACAAAAAAAAAGAAAGAAAAGAAATAGAGTGTAGGGGAAAAAGAAGAATCCTACAAGACTTGAGGCAGTAAAAAGGAAAGGAGAGCCAAAGGGGTGGTGACTTGGTGAGCATTTTTCAGATCTTCTGTTGTGGAGGCGTCAGAGTTCCTCTTTGATCTAAGGAATTGCTAAAATATTGGCAAGTGGTACCTCTATCTTTCACTTGTCATTTTTAAATTATGCTAGTTGTATGGCCAACTCTTTAAAATATTAAATTTTTGGTGTTATCAATGAATATTCAAACTTTTATCTGAACAGTGACATTAAATTTGTCAGAAAAAATGGGAGCAGATTTCTCAGAAAAATGCTATAGATGGTAACTTAGAAACCCAAAACTTAATTCTGTTAAAGCTTCAGTAACCTATAGGGGCCCCTAGGAATTCAGGGAACTAGAGAAAGCCCCAAAAGGGTGGGAGATTCTGCCTTTTCTTTCCTGTTTTTCACAGGACAGCTGAAGAAACTGACTGGAAAAAATGGGATTGGTAACCGGAAATGGAGATGGGTTGTCTAATATTGATCTGGGAAGTAAAAATAAGTATAAGAGAATGGATGCTGAAGTTGCAGAGTATGATGATGAATCTTCAAGCTATCATCATCATCATCATCAGAATGACAAGGCTAACAGCACCAGAAAATATGTTATGGCTTGCGCCTTTTTCGCGTCTCTCAACTCCGTTCTTCTTGGCTATGGCATGTTCATCTTGCAGATACTTGAATTTTGTAGATCAACTCTTCTTATTGTTATTGCAGTTTGAATTGTTTATCACTGTTCTACAAGCATGAAGTTTGCAGTTTGAATTCCAGATTTATTTTATGCAATGCTGCTGTCAGGAAACTTCAGACAGCTTTACAGACTTTTAGTACATATGCAGCACAGCAGAGTAATCGCCATCAGCTTTGATTGTAAAGCTGTTATATGGCTATTTTGAATTGGAAATTTCAGATCTTTAATCTTGATAATATGGAGATATCACAAACTTGATGGGATTTAGACATGATAAGTAAACTTTTCCTTCTTGAAATGATTATGTTTCACTTTCATCCCTTCGATATTCTAAGAGTATTGAGAAATTTGAAGTCTCCCTCTTTACTTGGTCATACTACAGGCATCTTGAACAAGGAAAATGGAAAGTACAACCTCCACTTGCAGAAACTACAGCTAATACTAGTACAGAAAATCAATTACTCTCCATTCCCCTGAGCACACACAAAACGAAGTGATTCCACAACTGCTAAGAAGCGTTAGGCATCAAAATGCTTCAGCCTTGTTGCAAATATTCCTTAGGCTTTCCACAGCATGAAATGTCCTGAATTCCTTACATAATTTATAATCCCGGGTACAGATTTCCTCGTGGCTCTCTACTATCTATAGGTAAGGCTGAGTACATTTAGACCTCCCCAGATCCCCAATTTGACGGGAATCCTCCTGGGATGTTGTTGGTAATGTAGTTGTTACATAATTTCTTAGATCAAGATCACTGCAGTAGTTAAACTGAAAGAATGCATGTATACCCCAACCCCTTTTGCAGATAATACATGATCTGATACTAAACTTTCTCTGTACAGAGCACTCATTCAGCAATGCTACCAATCACCATACTTAACTAGATTTTTATCTCTCACATACCAAAATTTGTCGTACACTCATCTGTCTCCAACTGACCATCATGCTTTTAGTTTGGTTGGTTGTCCTAAACTGTCAACTTTCCCTGTTTACATGAATGCATTGCTCTACTAGAATCTGTTACTTTGGGTTGTTTTTACTCTTGTTCAGCTAGTGAGCTACAAATCTGAGGGAGTAGTATTCCCTCACCCATCAATCCAAATGGAGTTGGATTATCATAGATGTCAGATGAGTTGCAACAATTAAGATTATTGTAACTAAGGAGCTCTATAATCAACTATCAAAATAAAATGAAAGTTTCAGAAAAGAATGAACATAGTTCAAATGAGAAAAACCCGCAAACATATGTCAGCTCATAAATAAAAAGGTAAATTTCCATATAGATAAACTTCTTACTAGAAGTTTTATTTTGGCCTCTTCAAATGTACAAATAGTACCATTACAACCTTTAAAAACTGTTAATTACATCAAGTTCAAATACTGTGTACAGGAACTCAGGAAATGCCAAAGCCTCTAGGAAATATGGTCCCCTTTTATTGTTGCCTTAAGTGAAGTTATCTAAGCTAAATTCCCTGATTTACAGATGTTGGTGTCATGAGTGGAGCAATCATATTCATACACGAAGAGCTGAAGATAACCGAGGTCCAAGAAGAAGTACTAGTAGGGTGTTTGAGCATTGTTTCCCTAATTGGTAGCTTAGCAGGAGGAAGATCATCAGATGCCATTGGCAGAAAATGGACAATGGCCATAGGAGCAATCGTCTTCCAAATAGGTGGATTCATAATGACCATCGCCCCTACCTTCAAAATCCTAATGATTGGAAGACTTTTATCAGGGATTGGGATTGGTTTCGGTGCCACCATCATGGGAGTATACATAGCAGAGATATCACCAGCTGCGTCAAGAGGCTTCCTCACCTCTTTCCCTGAGATCTTCATAAACTTGGGAATCCTTCTCGGTTATGTATCCAACTATGCATTTTCAGGTCTTCCGTCAAACATAAACTGGAGGATAATGCTTGCTTTAGGAATACTTCCGTCGGTTATTATTGGCTTTGCACTCTTCATAATCCCAGAGTCACCAAGGTGGTTAGTTCTTCAGAGCAGGGTTGAAGAAGCACGGACAATATTAATGAAAACTATCGGGGATGAGAAAGAAGTGGAGGAAAGACTTGCCGAGATCCAACAGGCTGCTGGGGATACCAACTCCAAATCTGAAGAGAAAGCAGTCTGGTATGAACTATTAAGGCCTAATCCAATAGTTTCTAAAATGCTCATTATCGGCATTGGGATCCAGTGCTTCCAACAAATCACTGGAATTGATGCTTTGGTCTATTACAGTCCCACTATTCTTAAGGCAGCTGGGATTGAAGATAACTCACAGCTTCTAGCTGCAACAGTTGCTGTAGGAGTCACAAAGGAAGAGGAATTCTTTGAAGCCCAATATTTGTGTACTCAACTAAAATCTGTGAGCAAATTGCTCATCTTTTCAGAAACTAGCAACAGTTCATTTTAGGTAGATTTGTTTCAGTATCACTGACATACAGACAGAGATGACTCAGTGAGCAGAAATGAATGATATATTAGTCTATTATGAAGAAAGGAAGTTCACTCCTGAATTTAAGCAGCTTACATATTTATCATAAAAAGAAGTTGGGGAGTCAAATCTTAATGAGGTCTTACTCCCATCGAAGACATGGAGATCACAATGTCAGGGAACGACGAAATTTAACAAAGAAAAAAACTGGTAAAAGAGGATTTGATGGGGAAAGATTTATGTTTTTGTCTGAGTTAAACTTGAAAATACAGCCTTACTACTTATACCAACTGCTGGTGTCTCCTCTTCTAATTCACTGAGGAAGCAAATCTTTTGTCCCATGTCTGTGTATTACAACCCGTTTCGCTCTGTCAACCATGGTGTGGCACAAGCTGAGGACCCATTTAGCATAAAATGTGTGCTGCATAGAATCAAAGATCACAAGTTATGGCTTCCTCGTACCACAAACTAGTTGAAAAGTCCATTTCAGAAAAAAACATTTCAGCTTATAAAAGTGGTCAACACCTTATTTTTGAAAAATACTAGTCCGTAGTCTTATGCCTTTGTTTATTCAACCAACTAGTTGAATAAGCCAAACATGGGGCCCAGTCTTCAAGTCTTCTTCTCTCTCTGATTCCCTTTTCAGATCATAAAAAGGTCCAAATCTAGGCTTTTCCCTGTATAAGATTGAAGAACTAGAACATCAGAAAATCACCAGTGTGTTTTCTATGATCTGCACATATGCAGGACATAACTAAGAAAATGGGGTCTGTGGGTCTGCAGGAAAATGGCAATGTTGATTTCAGAAGAAACAACAAGTACAAGAGGTTAAACTCTCAGCTTACAGAAGATTATGATGCTTCAGATCAGCTTCATCAACAGGAGGATAGGGCTAAAACCATAAAGAAATATGTACTTGCTTGTGCCTTCTTTGCTTCCCTCAACTCAGTTCTTCTTGGCTATGGTATGTTTTCTCTCTCCTAATGTATATCTAGTTTGACTTCTCTAAGGAGGTGCTAATCAAACTGTAAAACCAGGGTTAAATCTAAATAACATCAGAGACTGCAATAGTTGCCTAGTTACATACCCAGGATTACCTCTCAGTTCCTGATTTGACATTATGTTTTTGGTTTCTTTTAAGGCGTATTATGACTGTGGTACATGAATAACATAGCTAAACATAATTAGCATGAAGGTTTATCCTTGCAAAGTGTCAACTTCAAAACAGGATGGGGGTGGAGTGCTGTTGGCAACCAGTTGGGCCTTGGGCCCAGCTTGGCGACTACCGGCCCGACCCTATATGGTATCTGGCTTGGCTCTAATTAGTAATTACCAAGCTAACAAAATGAATAACGTGGTACACAGGTAACTCGTAATTTCCCCATATAACTGTTACTCTCTAAAATTTTGTCACACATTTGTTCTAAAGCAAATGCATATGTGCAGTTCTGAATGCTTGCTCTAGGAGATACTCACAGAAAATATCACTAATCCCTTCTATAATCTCAAAAAACGCATTTACAAAACTAACTGGAAAAGAGGCTAAAATAGAAGTACATGCATAATATGTTAGTAATAGTTTTAGGAAACAGAAACAAGCAAAGAGAAAAACTAATTTTCAACTGCATAAATTTACTGTTAATCTGACTATACACTCAGAAATTGGGGATTTTAATTGCAACTTCATAATCTGCAGATGTTGGGGTAATGAGTGGAGCAATCATTTTCATCCAGGAAGACCTAAAGATAACGGAGGTCCAAGAAGAAGTCCTAGTTGGCTGCTTAAGCATTGTCTCTCTGTTTGGCAGCCTAGCAGGGGGAAGAACATCGGATGCCATAGGTAGAAAGTGGACAATGGCTTTAGCAGCAATAGTCTTTCAAGCAGGCGCAGTCATAATGACCGTTGCTCCTACCTTCAAGATGCTAATGGCTGGCAGGCTCCTAGCAGGAATCGGAATAGGCTTTGGGGTAATGATTACTCCTGTTTATATAGCGGAGATATCCCCTGCCGTTGACAGAGGATCCCTGACATCATTCCCGGAAATCTTCATCAATTTTGGGATCCTCCTCGGCTATGTTTCCAACTACGCTTTCTCTGGTCTCTCTTCTCACATAAACTGGAGAATCATGCTTGGTGTGGGAATATTACCCTCGGTTTTCATTGGCTTAGCACTCTTCATCATCCCCGAGTCACCTAGGTGGCTGGTGATGCAGAACCGAGTTGAAGAGGCAAGATCAGTTCTGAAAAAGACTATTCAGAGTGAAAACGAGGTCGAGGAAAGGCTTGCAGAGATACAACTAGCTGCTAAGAATGCGAATGAAGAAAAAGCTGTTTGGTATGAACTGTTATGTCCATCACCAACAATATTCAGAATGCTAGTTGTAGGTATTGGAATCCAATGTTTCCAACAGGTCACAGGAGTTGATGCGTTGGTATATTATAGTCCTAAGATTCTGCAGGCAGCTGGTATCGAAGACAAAACGAAGCTGCTGGCAGCAACCATAGCTGTGGGGGTAACAAAAACAGTTTTTATATTGGTAGCCATTTTCCTCATCGATGGAGTTGGTAGAAAGCCATTGCTTTACATAAGCACAATAGGGATGACCATTTGCTTGCTTAGTTTAGGGCTGACATTGTCTTTCCTCCAAAAAGGACAGTTTGGAATTGTGTTATCAATTCTACTGATTTGCGGTGATGTAGCTTTCTTCTCTGTGGGGATTGGTCCCATCTGTTGGGTTCTGAATTCCGAGATTTTTCCGTTAAGATTGCGAGCTCAAGCAGTAGCTCTTGGAGCAATGGGGAATAGGCTTTGCAGTGGCTTAGTAGCCATGTCTTTTCTCTCTGTGATAAGTGCAATTTCAGTGGCAGGGACTTTTTTCACCTTCTCAGCTATTGCAGCTCTTTCGGTTCTGTTTGTTTATACACTTGTTCCAGAGACTAAAGGGAAAGCACTGGAGGAGATTGAACTGTTGTTTCAGAGTAAACATGAACAGGTTGGTAGGGAATTGGAGCTCGGGGGCGGTAAGAAATTGGTGCAGAATACCCAATCAGCACAGGTGGTGTAATTTCAAGGGGTTCAGATCATACAGTGACAGCAAGTGACATTATAGTTATTGTGATATACAGGCATAGCAAGCTTTTACAGGGTTAAGGTATTACTGAAGATCCTGAAGATCAGATTGAGCATACAGATATCTTCTTTCTTGTTTCTTGTTCTCTTTATTTGGTGGAGAGTCCTATTAGAATTAGTTGCTCTACAACAGTTCAGCAGATTCTTTATATTACATGTATTCACCGCGAATCCCAAACACTAGACCCTGGTGGGTGTAACAGAAAGTAGTGAATCAAACTACAGCCCTTACATTATATAGAAGCTACTTTGTAGTAGATTTTAAACTTATCAAAACAGCAAACTTACACCACAGTTGCCATCATCAATCCATTATTGCATCGCGACTGGAACTGCTATTTGATTACCTGACATAACCCACCATCATTAGACCTACAGATGGTTGATCAATATCTATTAGCTGTCCAAGCATGCTAGCAATGGGTAATGTATCTCCTGGTTCGGATCGAACATCACAGGAGAAATTTTGTGCTCCTGCAGATAATTGCTAATGACCTTCTGTAACTGCCTTTAAAAGGTGAAAATGGACACATTTTGGAAAAAAAAAAAGCATCAGAAAGATCATCTATTTGTGAATCTATTTCCATAAAAGGTTCAAAAGTCATATTAAACTAAAGTTAATTTTCTCACCAAAAACAAAAGAGTGAAGTTAATTTCTCCTAGGTGGGTAAAATGACCTTAAAGTTCTTATGCATTGTCCCCACATCTCATTGCTTTTTTCAGATGTAGTATCAAGCCCAGTGTTTTGGGTAAGTTGCAAAATAAGAACACATGAGGCGGCCTGAAGGTGAGGTCCCCACTAACAAGCATGACATCATGTTCATATCATGCATGACTATAGAGGGGGCCTCACTTTGGAGTAAATCAGTGGAAATCAGTGGCATAACCTTATCCACTCAGTGAAAATAAGTGGCAGGACCTTACCCAATTAGTGATCAGTGGAAATAAGTGGAAAAGAACACACCCTAAGGATCCTCTCCAATACTTCCCTCCAATATCCCATCCAATAAACCAATAACATCATGCCACATCACTTGCTCACTCCAATTCTAATTTTTTTTCGGTTTCTTTTTTGATTCTTGTGAGTTACTACACCAAGTATTACACCATTCTTTTGGAAATGATCCCATCTCCTCACCTTGAGGCCGCCTCATAGAAAACCTTTTGAAGTAAGAATATTATTTATTGAGTGAGTACAGTTCTTGATACATGCTCTCACAAATGGGAGGGGAAGAAAAGATGGAACCTTACACGTTTACCAACTTAATTGGCAACCTCATAGTCATATAGTGACTAACATAGTCAAAATCAAATTGCCAAGAAAATGATAGCGGTTGTCTTAAGTAGGCACTGGTGCATGGTGGTCCTCATGTTCCAAAAGTCTTAAGATGAAAGATACTCAAAAGACTTTTCTATTTCTCTTATAACCAGCAAGCAACAAGTCACACCATGAATAAATGTGCACCAATTCTCCACCACAAATATTTGAAAAACAACAAATTAATAGAACTATTAGCAGCTTTGCCCACCCTCTTATATATGTAGGGAATAGCAAAACAAAGCAAAACAAAGCAAAACTTGATTGCTTCTCCTTCTTTGCCAGGCTGAGCTATACTTGCAACAGTCACCCCCAAGCCACAGTCTCTGACATCAATGGAGCAGATAAAGCACACCCATGTTCAGGTTGGCGGATTAAACCTTCACGTAGCTGAAATTGGAACAGGTAAATGCGCAAATTATTGCCTGATCTCGAGATTAGGAGGAGTAAATACTCTGGAGATTACAATTTAGCTGTTGTCACTCTATATATGTGATCTGCAGGTCCCAAGGTAGTGTTGTTCCTGCATGGTTTCCCAGAAATCTGGTACTCATGGAGGCATCAAATGGTCGCAGTGGCTAAGGCTGGTTACCGAGCCATAGCTATTGATTTCAGGGGCTACGGACTGTCCGACCAGCCACCTGAACCTGAGAAAGCAACCCCGAGCGACTTTGCCAACGATGTCATAGGTGTACTGGACTGCTTGGGCATCGACAAGGTAGTTCCCTATCCCATGTACCAAACAGGAGATATGTCCTAACTAATCTCTAAATCTCATTTCCAGCTTGTACTCCACTGAACAAAATATAAAGACGAGGAAAGGGTCATTTAGTAAAAAAGTTGAATTGTGAGGATGTGGGATTATCCTAGCTAGGGAAAAAAATAAAAATAAGAGGAAGATGAACTGTAGATGAGATTTGAACTTTTCCCTTCATCACAATTTCGTAACCAAAACAATGATCTTGTCTTTAGTTGAATAATGAAACCATCAAATTCTTGGAGTTCTACAGTGTATTTCTCCCCCTTTCCTTTGCACCTAGGACAAAAAACATAAAAAAGCTGAAAAAGGAGATATTTTCTAACTATGATTGTTGCAACCAGGTTTTTCTGGTAGGGAAGGACTTTGGGGCTATCATAGTGAGTTTGGTAGCAGTGCTCCACAAGGAACGATTGTCTGGATTCATAACCTTAGGAATTCCTTTCATACTACCCGGTCTTGGTAGCCTACAGCGAGATCAATTACCAAAAGGCTTCTACATACCAAGATGGCAGGTATTGGGTGATTCAAGCACAATCATCCTGTGTTAATTATACTCTTTATCAACTCTGAAGTGAAATTATACTGTAGGAGCCAGGAAGGGCGGAGGCAGATTTTGGTCGGTTTGATGTCAGAACAGTAATAAGAAACATATACATTATGTTCTGTGGGAGCGAGCTTCAGATAGCAAATGATGATCAGGAAATAATGGATCTAGTCACCCCAAACACACCGCTACCCCCATGGTTCTCCGAGGAGGACCTCTCTGTCTATGCAAATTTGTACGAGAAGTCTGGATACCGCACAGCATTGCAAGTTCCATACAGGTAATGAGAGCTGTTGATGATAAAAACCTATTACCAGCATCAATTAGTACAGTGACCTCATATTCAAAAGCCTCATGCTAGTCTGTGTTTCATTGCAGGACCTTGAACAAAAGTTATGACATTGAAGATTCAAATATCAGAGCACCAGCATTGTTCATAATGGGTGAAAAGGACTACGTCCTAAAATTCCCAGGCATGGAGGATTACATTCGGAGTGGAATGGTTAAGAATTTTGTGCCTGATCTGGATATTGTCTTCATGCCCGAAGGAAATCATTTTGTTCAAGAACAATTGCCAGAGGAGGTTAATCAACTCATCATATCATTCCTTGATAAACAAAGCATCCAGTAGACGAACAAAGTGATGTGTTCAGGACACAGTTATCTCTTTAGGATCTTATCCGAATAAATAAATAAATGTTTACAGGAGATTCAACCAAGCTTGATTTGCTGCTGGGTGATAGACCAAGATTTAGCTTTCTTTCAGAAACGCAGTAATATTTAGTAAGTCTGAGACGACTTGACCATAATGGCACTTTGTGAAAAGGTATACATTCCAGGCTCAAGTTGTGAGATTGGACAAACCTATTATGTGATATCAAAAAGCTGTTTACTGCGACAACGGCTTCTGTTACATAAAACATTATGCTATCTCACTTAGTCAAAATCTGGTTATGTTAAGGTGTGCATAACCTCAATAGTGAAATTAAGAAAGATGTAGACCCTAAAACAACATACATTGCAGTTATCATCAAACATCAATGCCAAGTGAAGGTCACCACAAACACAAGTCCTTCAGAGTTTCAAGCTCTAGAGATAAAGAGCAGAGCAAAACAGATTATTGACATAGTGAAAAGTAAGAACATACCTTTAAGGTGCAGCCGTGCAGTAGCTTGAATATTACACGTAACAACATAGTTAACTTACTGCATCTGCCAATCCGCTATGAGCAAGGCATTCCCAACTTGAGTAGTCACATTTCCAAACCACCTCTGCCGCTTCTGCAGCTGCCTCCAACAAAGACGTAAAAAATGAAATTTATTTTAGCAACAACTAATAATCACATACGTCACGAATTGGAAGCCCGAAGCAGAAGCTAAGCTTCTTAAGAAGATAAACTTAACTAGCCAAGCACATAAATAATCTTATCCAGGTCCAAGAACCAAATATGTAGTATCTATAAGCTGAGAGCAGAAATAAAAAAGACATGAGAAAGAAAGATTAAATCACTTCAGTGTTCCCTTCCAGCCTACATAGCATAACAAAATTGACCTCAACTACAAACATAATAATCAAGTACTTAAACGCAATTTACTGGAAATACTAAATTACCTCATACGCCTTGATAAGCATGAGGGGAGCCCCGTGAGACCAATGCACAACAAGATTTTTTCTGGAATCTTCCTCAGTCGGAGGAGTAATTACCATCAGAAACCGGTACTTAATCAAATACAAAAAAGTCTTCTTTACATCCCCAAGCTTGTCTGAACTCAGATCTGTTTTCATCAAAACATGCATCATCCCAGACAGTCAATGTGCACCATTCTCTTTGATTCAAACATGAGCGGCCATCTCCCCTTGTAAGGCATCCTTTGCTTGTCCTCTATAGTGTTGGTAACAACCGACCTCTACATATAAAGATTGAAGGTGACAACTATGATTCAATATCAAATGTATCTCAAGTCATTAGCAATCATGAATAAACATGAGAAGTGAAGTGATAGATCATGCATTAAACCTTACAATGAGCTTCGCAGTGATTGGTTCTTTCACCAATGTATTTGTTGATGAACAAACAAGCCCAGAGGAACCCAACTCGTCCATTCAATAACTCATTCGGAAGATTCATTGGCAGATTAATCTGCCTCCGATCAGTTACTAGCAACTACGATATGAATGCAAACATAGTTACATAGGTATGACCATGATGAAGCCAAGCTACCCTGCTTAAATTGAACTAAATAGTAATTGACCAACTGCCCATTTCCCATAAGCTTAGCTATAACAGACCCAAGAGCACAAAGTCTTGCCCGATCACCAATAATGCTCACATCACTGTTAAACTCTCACATGATCAGCAATCTCAACAATTCAGTTTCTTGAAATCAATGTAGATAAATTGCACCTGGAATGGGAAGTAGCAAGGTCAAAAGCTTCAACAATCTCCCAGCAGAGGGGAGTCATTGATGTTCTTAGTGACTTGGTTAGCTTTAAAGAGCGATAATGCAGTGCCAAGAGTCCCACTATCAAGAGAGAATGTGAGTATCTTCTTACTAGTCTCTACCACCACCTGTGCGAGTGCGACATTTTCACAAATATATGGTGTGTGTTACCACTGTGTCCATAAGCAGTAGCTCTTGGAATTGGGGAATAGAATATACAGGTCTAGTTACTATGTCTTTCTCTCTGTGATAACTGATAATACAAGTACAATATTAATCAGTGGCTGGTGCTTTTTCACCTTCTTGGCTGTTGCAGCTCTTTTGGTTCTGTTTGTGTATACACATGTTCCAGAGCCTAAAGGGAAATCACTGGAAGAGATCGAACTGTTGTTTCACAGACCACAGTAAACATGAACAAGTTGTGGTAAATTGGAGCTCAGAAGCGGTAAAAATCAGTACAGAATGGCCAATCAGCATAGGTGGTTTAATTTCATGGGGATACAGATCATACAGCGACAAAAAGTGTCATCACAGTTATTGTGATATACAGGTATAGTAAGCCTTTGCAAAGTTAAGGTCTTACTGAAGATCATGAAGATCAGATTGATCATACAGATAACTTTTTTTTTTCTTCTTGTTTCTTCCTCTCTTTATTTGGTGGAGTCCTATTTCAATCAGTTGCTCTACAACCTCTCTAGAATGTACAATGGAATAATCATGGTTGAGCAAATTCTTTATCTATCATGTATTCACCCCCATCCCAAACACTAGACCTCGGCGAGTGTAACAGAAAGCAGTGAATCAAACTACAGCCCTACATTATATAGGAGCTACTGTAGTTGTGGATTTAAAGTTATCATGGCAGCAAAATTACACCACATTTGCCGTCTCGCGACTGCAATTGCTATTTGATTTTCTGACATAACCTACGGCCACCACCATTAGACCTAGAGACGGTTGACTAATATCTAGAAGCTGTTCAAGAATGCAAGCAGTAGGTAATATTTCCTGGTTCTAATCCAACAACACAGTAGAAAAAGGATGCTTGTGCTCCTGCACATAATTGCCAAAGACCTTTCCGTAGCTGCCGTAAATTGATAACAAATATTGGAAAATTCCCAAAAAAAAAGTGAAAAGTAAAAACGGGATCAGAAAGGTCATTTCTTTGTGAAACCACCAAAAATCAAAAAGTTTATAACCCAGCCAAAAATCTAATCAAAGATGAAAGATGAAAGGTGAAATTTTTTTACTATTTCACTTATAAGTTCATAACCAGCAAACAACAAGTCAAACCACCAATCATGTGTCCATCAACTGATCAACTCTCCACCAAAAATCATTAAAATATAACAAATTAATATAACTAATAGAGCAGCTTTGTCCATCCCTATTAGATACCTGTGGGGATTAGGAAAACAAAGCAAAACCTGATTATTTCACCTTTTGGCCAGGCAGAGCTATACTTACAACAGTCAACCCCCAACCACTGTTTCTGACATCAATGGAGGAGATAAAGCACAAGCATGTTCAGGTTGGCGGACTAAACCTTCATGTAGCTGAAATTGAAACAGGTAAAGCATACTTAATACAAAATCCATGAGTCTTTTGGAAGCCAGAAACTCTCATGATGTGATGCACTATCTAATCTAATTTGTACCTAGTTATCAGAATCTGATCACACATCTCTCTTTGTTTTTAGACAACATAGGTATCCAAGCGTTTTTTGCTTGAGTTTCTGATCACTCTATCTGCAGGTCCCAAGGTAGTGTTGTTCCTGCATGGTTTCCCAGAGATCTGGTACTCATGGAGGCACCAGATGTTGGCTGTGGCCAAGGCTGATTACCGAGCCATAGCAATTGATTTCAGGGGCTACGGCCTGTCTGAGCAGCCACCTGAACCTGAGAAGGCAACCCCCACCGACTTTGTTAATGATGTGATAGGTGTACTTGACTCCTTGGGTATCGACAAGGTAATACAATCACACCCTTTGTAGTGAAAGTGAATGAGACTGAACAATTAAGAACCATTGCAATGATTTCAACCACAGAGTGAGTTGACATTTTGGGATTAGGAGTGAGAATAGGAGTTTATTTTGGGGATGGGCAATTCATTCAGTTATTCTCACTTCCTTGTTTGGCATAACTATGTCTCATCCGGTTCTATCATGTCCAGGAAAAGGCCGACATACCTCCAATCCCTTAACAGAGAGTAGAGATTATCACCTCCATGCATTTATCCATCCGCTATGAGCTTCTCGGCATTCTCAAGAAGAAAGGAAGCAAAGCTTTGGCTCTATACAGCGGCAGGTAAACATAAGCATTTCCACTGATTCCAAGGCAAATCCCAAATTGTTTGAGTAGCTATGGTTCTGCAGCTGCCTCCAAAACATTTCATCATTAAAGACCTAGAAATTGAAGTTTATGTTAGCAACAACTAACAATCACATATGTGGCGAACTGGAAGCCAGAACCATCCAGACGACTAGTTAGGGGTAAGGCTGCGTACATCTGGACCTCCCTGCTAGGCGACTAGTTTCGTGGGTCTTTCGGAAACAAGCTCCCTGCTAGGCGACTAGTTAGGGGGTAAGGCTGCGTACATCTGGACCTCCCCAGACCCCGCCCTCGGCGGGTCATTTACTGGGTTGTTGTTGTTGTTGTTAGCAACAACTAACAATCACATATGTGGCGAACTGGAAGCCAGAAGCAGAAGCTAAGATTGTTTAGAAGATAAAACCAACTAGCCAAGCACATAAAAATAGTTCATCCAGGTCCAAGAACCAAATATGTACTCCTCTATAAGCTGAAAGCAGAAATATTAAACCAAAAAATAAAAGAAACACGAAAGAAAGATCTAATCACTTCAGTGTTCCCTTCCAACCTACATAGCATAACAAAATTGACCTCAACTACAAACATAATAAATCGATTACTTAAAGAAGGAAATATACTGGAACTACAAAATGGAAAATACTAAATTACCTCATATGCCTTGATAAGCGTGAGGGAAACACCGGGAGCCCCGTGAGACCAATGCACAACAAGATCTTTTCTGGTATCTTCCTCACCCGGAGGATAATTACCACTAGAAAACCGGTACTTAATCATGCATAAAAGTGTATACTTTACATCCACAAGCTTGTCTGAACTCAGATCTGTTTCCATCGAAACATGCATTATCTCAGCCAGTCCATGTGGAGCACCCCAATACCTCATTCTCATCGATTCAAACATGAGGGGCTATCTCCCTTTGTAGGGCATCTTCCGACCGTTCTGTATAATGTTTGTAACAACCGACCTCTACAGACAAAGATTGAAGGTGATCACTATGATTCAACCTCAGATGTATCTCAATTCCTTAGCAATTATGAATAAACATGAGAAGTGAACTGATAGATCATGCATCAAACCATACAACGAGCTTTGCAGGAATGGTTCTTTCACCAATGTATTTATTGATGAACAAACAAGCCCAGAGGAACCTATCTCGTCCATTTAATAACTCATTCGGAAGATTCTTTGGCAGATTAATATGTCTCCAATCAGTTACTTAGCCATAGTCGTAGTTGTAGGACTCAGCAAGTACTAGGAACTACGAAATGAATTCAGACCAAGTTATGGCCATCATTAAACCAAGCTAACCTGCTTAAATTGAACAAAATAGTAATTGACCACCTGCCCATTCCCCATAAGTTAGCTACAACCCCAAGAGCAAAACTCCAGCCCGACCACCAATAAAGCTCACATCCCTGTTAAACTGTCACATGATCACCAATCACAACAATTCAGTTTCTTGAAGTCAATGGACACATCATTAGTTAACAATTACTATGACAGTAGCTATTATTTGTGGGTTGTGAAAGTATCAGAAGTCAACCAGACTAGCACAAAATCTGGGGCACCTGAAATAAGAAGAAGCATTTTATAGACATTGATGTTCTTAGTGACTTGGTAAGCTTTGAAGAGCAAGAATGCAGCGCCAAGAGTCCCATTTATAGACAGAAGTTGACTATCTTCTGCCTAGTCTCTATCACCACCTGTGTGATATTTTCACAAATATATGGGGTGTGTTATCACCGTGCCCATAAGCAGTAGCACTTCGAATTGGGAATAGGATTTTCTCACTGTGATAACTGATAAGTGCAAATTCAGTAGCTGGCACTTTTTCACCTTCTCGGCTGTTGCAGCTCTTTTGGTTTTGGTTGTGTATACACTTGTTCCAGAACCCAAAACGGAGATCACTGGAAGCGATCGAACTGTTGTTTCACAGTAAACATGAACATGTTGGTAGTAAGTTGGAGCACAGAAGCGGTAAGAAATCACAGAATGGTCAATCAGCATAGGTGATATAATTTCACGGGGATTACAGATTATGCAGTGACAAAAGGTGTCATTATAGTTATTGTGATATACATGTACCACAGTACTTTACAGAGTTAAGGCATATTGATCATACAGATATCTTATTTCGTGTTTTTTCTTCTTCTCTTTCTTTGGTGGAGAGTCCATTTTCAATGAGTTGCTCTACTACCTCCGTAGATTGTAGGATGGAATAATCACAGTTGAGCAAATTTTTCTATCTATCATGCATTCGCCCCAATCCCAATCGCTAGACCTCAGCGAGTGTAACAGAAAGCAGTACTATACGTATCCCAATCGCAACATTACACCAGAACGGCAGTCTTCAGCTGCTAATTGCATCACGACTGCAACGGCTATTCCCTGGCATAAACCTACCACCCTTAGCTTAGACCCACAGATTGTTTACTAATGTCTGTAAGATGTTCAAGGATGCAAGCAGTAGGTAATGTATCTCCTGGTTCTGATCCGACAACACACAGGAGAAAAAGAGGTGTTTGTGCTCCTGCATATATTGTTAAGAGTTTGTAATAACTGTCTTTAGATGATGAAAATGGACAAATATTTGAGCATTGTTCTTTAAAAAGAAATCTTGCCCTTGTGAATATTTGCAATGAAACATTTTGTGCACAGAAATTGGGAGGTTCAAAAGTCATTCAAAAGATGAAAGACTATCATACAAATTGAAATTGGGAGGGACAGGGACAGGTGCATGGTGGTCCTGATGGAAATGTTCGTGGAATCTAAAGATGAAAGACTATCATACAAATTGAAAGTTAGGTATAGCAACTAAGTTACATTGCTAGTGATAAGTATGTTACACCTTCAAGAACAACCAATCAACAAAAGAAAAAGCCACAGTGGTTTGTTTCACTTGCTTGTCCTGTAGGCCTACAAGATAACAAGATAAACCACCAATATATCATGTGCCCACCAACTCCCCACCTAAAATCTAAGAGAAACAAAAAAGTTAAAATTGCAACAACTAATTTAGCAGCTTTGCCCACTTCCTTTTCTGTGAAAACAAAGAAAAACCTGGTTACTTCACTCTCTTTGCCTGGTGGAGCTACAACCTTTTCATACTTGCAACAGTCACCCCCCAGCTACTGTCATAACATCAATGGAGCAGATACAGCACAAGCACGTGCAGGTTGACGGACTAAACCTTCACGTAGCTGAGATTGGAACAGGTTAAGCACACTCAATTCTTAATGAAATTTGTTGAAACTCTGATGTGATGCACTGACTTAATCTAATGTGCACCTACCATTTTCTGATCACTTAGCTTGTTCCTGCAGGTCCTAAGGTAGTGTTGTTCCTGCATGGTTTTCCCGAAATCTGGTACTCATGGAGGCACCAAATGCTGGCTGTGGCTAAGGCAGGTTACCGAGACATTGCCATCGATTTCAGAGGCTACGGCCTCTCTGACCAGCCACCTGAACCTGAGAAAGCAACCCCAAGTGACTTTGCCAATGACGTTATAGGTGTACTTGACTCCTTGGGCATCAACAAGGTAATCTAAACCCTCGAACTTAGACAACTAAGATCTATAATGGACTCCATCCCAATTAATTGAACCATAAAGGAACAATAAATAAATAGTTTTGTTCCTCTCACTATCTCCTGTAACTCCATAAGAGAATATAAAAGAAATTACGGTGTCCATGTTCCAATATAAAGGTGAACTGTAGAAGAGGTTTGAACTTTGCCCCTTATCACAATTTTGCAAAGAAAACAACTTGATATTGGTTTTAGATTGCTAATGCAACCATGAAATTCAAGTAGTAGCGCGCTCGTTTTTCTTGCCCCTTTTCCTTTCCATCTGGGATGAAAATTTAGAAGCTGAAGGAAAAAATATTATTATCTAACTATGCTTGTTGCAACCAGGTTTATTTGGTAGGGAAGGATTTTGGGGCTATCATATTGAGTCTGGTAGCAGCGCTCTACCCGGAAAGATTGTCTGGTTTCATAACCCTAGGAATTCCTTTCATACTACCTGGACTTGGTACAGTACAGCCAGATCAATTACCAAAAGGCTTCTACATACCAAGATGGGAGGTACTGGGTGATTCGAGGACTATCATCATGTGTTTTAATTCTACTATTTTACCATTTCTAAAAGTTAATTTGTAATGTAGGAGTCAGGAAGGGCAGAGGCAGATTTTGGACGGTTTGATGTCAGGACAGTAATAAGAAATATTTACATTTTGTTCTCTGGGAGCGAACTGCAGATAGCAAATGATGATCAGGAAATAATGGACCTAGTCTCCCCAAACACCCCGCTACCCCCTTGGTTCTCCGAGGAGGACCTCTCAGTCTATGCAAATTTGTATGAGAAGTCAGGATACCGGACAGCATTGCAAGTTCCATACAGGTAATTTGAGCTTTTGATGATGAAAACCCATTACCAGCATCAGTTAGTAAAGGTAATAGAAATGCCAACATAGTAGAGTAATCTCACATTCAGCAGCCTCATATTAAGTAGTTTGTGTTTCACTGTAGGACCTTCCACAAAAGCATTGGCATAGAAGATCCAAATGTCAGAGCCCCAGCATTGCTTATAATGGGTGAAAAGGACTACGTCTTAAAGTTCCCCGGCATGGAGCATTACATAACGAGTGGAATGGTTAATAAGTTTGTGCCTGATCAGGATATTGTCTTCATGCCTGAAGGAAGTCATTTTGCTCAAGAACAGTTGCCAGAGGAGGTTAATCAACTCATCATATCGTTCCTTGATAAACAAAGCATTCAGTAGAAAAAGTTATCTCGACAGGAGAATCAACCCAGCATGGTTTGCTTCTGGGTTTTAGACAACATGACTTAACTTTCTTTCAGAAACCTTGTAATCATTGAGAAGTTTGGGTGAACTTGACCATAATGGCACTTCTGAAAGGATAAACATTCCAGCTCCAGCTGTTAGATTGGACAAGCCTACTATGTTCTGTGAGAAGGCTTCTATTACATTATGTTGTCTCACTTGTAAGTTCTAGTTTCCGTACCGGTCAAAATCTGGCTACATGTTCAATGTGTGTATAACCCTAAAGTACACTCGAGAATGATCCACATAGTACAGCATACATGGAAGTTATCATCAAGAGATGAAGAGAAGTGCATGTTTCAGGCAACATCAATGCCTAAAGCACAACACCAAAAACACAACTCCTTGTAGTTTCAAAACCAGGAAAAAAACAAAGCAAAACAGATGATAATGATTGACATAGTGATATGTAAGAACATACCTTTAAGCCGCAGTAGCTTGAATTTTACACAAAATATCTACACACTGCTGAAGTGAAGACAAGTGTTTGCAAAACTGAAGATCTCAACCGCAGTTTTAGACTTATGATGGAAATCTAGCAGTAGCAGGTTCTATCATGTTCAGGAAAAGGCAAACCATATCTCCAATCCGGTCGAAGAGAGAGTAAGGATTTTCAACAACATGCATCTCTCCATCCGTTGGGAGCATTTGGGCATTCTCAAGAAGAATAGAAGCAAAGGCTTTGGCTCTATACAAGTAGCTCAAATTTCTAGTCACTCTACCCAGCAACAGGAAAACACAAGGCATTTCAACCGATTTCATGGCAAATCCCAACTTGTTTGAGCAGTACATGGCTCCAAACCACCTCTGTTGCAGTGTTGCTCCTGCAGCGGCCTCCAAAAACATTTATTCCTGAATACCTACAAAAATGAATTCCATATCAGTGACACTTTACACACACATGTGCTCAGAATCCCAAAGCACACAATTTCATCAAGGAGATCAAGCCAAGCACGTAAATACTTAACAACCACAAGAACCAAATATGTAGCATCTATATCCTGAAAGCAGATATTAAACCAAGACAAAAATGATTAAAAAAAGAAAAGAAAGAACGCAAGAAACAAAGATGAAATCAATTAAGTGTTCGCTTCATACCTACATAGCATAAAAAATTAATCTCAACTACAGACATAATAAATCAAGTACTTAGAGAATGTAATTTGAGGGAACTGCAGCACTGGACCTAGCAAATTACATCATATGCCTTGAAAAGCATGACGGCAACACCCAGTGCCCCATGAGACCAATGTACTTTTCTGGTAACTTCCTCAGTTGCAGGATAATTACCACTGGAATAAACAGGTGCTTAATCATGCATAAATGTGTATTCTTTACACCGTCAAGCTTGTCTGACTTCAAATCCGTTTCCATCAAAACATGCAATATCCCAGCCAGTCCATGTGAGCCACCCCAGTACCTCATACTCTCCCATTCAAACGTGAGAGGCCATTTTCCCTTGTAGGACATCTTTCGTCCATCTTCTTAATGTTCATAACGACCTACCTCTATATAAAATAAATGAAGGTCACAATGATGACTCAACCATCAACAAATCTCAAATCCTTAGTAAGCATGAATAAACATGAAGGGTGAAGTGATAGATCATCCATCAAGCCTTACAATGAGCTCAGTTTATATGATCCCTTAACCAAAACAAGCCAATTAGAGGAACCCAGAATCGACCATTCAATAACTCATTGGGAAGATACTTGGGCAGATTAATCTGTAACCAATTCATTATTAGCCAAAGTCTTAGGACTCAGCAAGTGCCGGCAACTTCAATATGACTTGAGAACCAAGTTATGACTATGATTAAGCCAACTGCTTAATGTTCATAACGATCACCGAATAGTAATCGACCAACTGCCCATTTCCGAAAAGTTTAGCTATATATCACCAGCCCGATCACCGATAAAGGTCACATCCTTGTTAAACTCCAGCATGATCACCAATCACTAACAATTTCAGTGATTCAGTATCTTGAAATCAATACACACACCATTAGTGAAACACTACTATAGGAGTAGTTATCATTTCATTGTGGTGAAACAAAAGTATTCAACAAAGATTACCAATAAACATCTGGGGCACCTGGAATGAGAAGAAGCAAGGTCACAAGCTTCGACAATCTCCAAACAAAGAGAGAGGTGGATGAATGTTCTTAGTCCCATTTTAAAGAAAGAAGTTAACTATCTTGTGCGGCATTTTCACAAACACATGGTGGGCATTATCACCATGCCCATAATAAAACACATAACTTCCGTCAAAGAAAGCTACAGTCTTTGATGTCAAGAGCTTATCTTTGACGAGTTATCCTACTTCATAACCAAATCTCCATTATGTCAGAAACAAAATCTGGCATTTCAATTGGGAAGTAACGGTCTACCATTTTCTCTGTTTTTGGCGTTTTGGTGGTCGAGAGAACAGAGAAAAAGGTTTACTCCATTAATAACGACTGTAGAGGTGGCCACGGGCCGTGCTGTGCCGGGCTCTCAGGTGGGCCGGGCTTCTTCGGAGGGAGGCACTACTTTGGCACTATCAGCACCGTGTCGTGCCGTGCCTGGGCCCCGGGCCTAGCTAGGTGAAGCACACAGTTGGACCGCCATGAAGAGAGAGAGAGCAGTCATTGAAGGGGAGAGAGAAAGCTAGAGGAGAGAGAGAAAGTAAACCTGATCAAATCTCGGGCCGGGCCAGACCCCCAAAAAAGGGGTCGACTGGCCCGACCCGAAAATAGGTTGAATGTTTGCGTCCCATACCCAGCCCTCACGGGTTCGGGCTGCCCATCGGGCCGAGAGTATAATTTGGAGTCTTCTAACTTTTGACTTTTTTGTTTATTTTTCTGTTTTGATTTTTAATATATTTGGCTAATTTTGGTGACTTTTTATTCTTAATGCCATAAAAAAAAAAAGTTCAAAGTTCTCAAACATAAATCAATGAAGTAGAATGTAGATAGAAGAGAGAGAAAGAGTGTCTTGATTCTTGAGCGGCTGTTTTGTTTTCCATAAGTTTACACGTTTGTTAGAGTTTTGCAAGGCTTTTTTTTTTTCTTTTTTCTACTTTTTTTTTTTCTTTTTCGATTTCTGAAATTTCACGCCGGGCCGGGCTGCCCATCGAGCCACGTTTAAAAACCAAACCCGTCGCAAAATATTTTCGGGCCAACTGGACAGGCCCGTTTTCTGGTTTCGGGCTGGACTTTTTCGCCCAAAACAGGGCCGGGCCGGGCGGGTTGGGCGGGTCGAGCCAATTTTGATCGGGTTTAAGAGAAAGGTAGAGGGAAGAGAGAAAGCAACAACAGCCATTGAAGGAGGGAAGAGAGAAAGTCAGAGGAGAGAGACGGGATATAAGACGGGCCGGGCTTCCTTAGAGGGAGGCATTGCTTTGGCACCGCCAGCACCGTGTCGGGCCCGTGCCTGGGCCTGGGCTCTCTCCTCGCCGGCACAGCTTGGGCCCTCGGCGGTCCGGTCAGGGTGGGCTTGGGCCTAGCCCGGCCCACTGGCCACCTCTAATAACGAGCTTATCTTTGACTTTGCCGTTGGTGCATTTTCAATTTCCATGGTGTTATGGACCAAAGAGGAGAACCATCCCAAAAGACTAGCCTATTAGGTGGTAGAGCCCCTTTGGTCTATAAACCCCACATTGATTGCCCTTACAACCAATGTGGGACAAGTCCCATACCTTGCAACTGATTTCAGTCCATAACACCTGGCTATCTCCATACAATATGGTTGCCATAAGCCCATAGTCCACTCATAATTTTCAGTAAGTTTTAGGAGGATACACACAACCTAATGATTTCTTGACAGTTGGTACATGGAGGATCGGATATACAACTTTTTCTATACGATCAAGCAATAATTAGTGATCGAAACTTGAAAGTATCAGATTAGGTTTAATGTGCTTAAAGAGTTACACACTCTATCTCGGCAATTATAACAGCAATTCGGTATTTTGATAATATCTCAATTGTTTGACATCGAAACGAGGAGATTCCGAATCTTGTGAAAATTTTAGACCAAAAGTTACAACGTTTATGCATTGGCTTTCTTAAAATTTTTACATAATATGTTCAAAATTGAGTGTCAAGTTTATAGTGTATAACTGAACAATGAAGATCGTGAATCCAACCTAGCATTTTTCAAGTTGCACCAAACCACTTATAAAAAAAATAATATGCTTTATAGGCCAGTGAAGAATAAAAACTAAAAGTTCATTCCTTCAACCACAAGGCTAAAAAACTTATGTTTGAAAGGAAATCTCAATCATTATGATTTTCAGTCATATCTAAACACACCCCACAAATTACTTATTCAAGCAATGCGATCGCTTGTCTAGTTGTCTTGCAAAGTGTCCAAATGTCTTCGTATTTCGTCAATGTTGTTGGTAGTCTTTCTTATTGTTTTTGTCTTTAAAATCGATGTTCTTTAAGGTGGTGATCGTGAATAGGTCATGGCAGTACCTCCTCATACTTAGGTCGCCCCTCATATTTATCAAATAAGCACAAGAATCTTCTATCACGGTTTTTCCTGAAGCAAAAACATTGTGGCCTTTTTTGGAGAAGTACCTCATATATAAAGTCACTTTAGCACTAACAAATGAAATATGTTTGTCACATTTGATAAAAATATTTTTCCCCCTCTCTTGTATGAATAGGACTGGAAATGAACATTGAAAAATAAGTAAACTACACACATAATATAAATTCAAAAGTGTTAGTTTATAGAGGTAAATAAAAAATAAGGTGTCTTATTTTTGTTTTTGGTAGGCTTGAGTTTGTGGCTTTTCCAACTGATCGACATTTTTAGAGGCGAAATACAAGTGGTAGGCCTTTACTTTTGACACCGTTCAGTTCGTACCCTCTTTTTGTTTTTTCCGTTAACTTGTCTTAATTGTAGCGTTTGACTTTATTTTTTGAGTTGAATGATGTTAATCCAATTTGTTTGTCCAAAACATCATTTGCATCCTTGAGAGCTTTGAATGTTATACCCAGTTGAAAAGCATGAAAAAGAGAAGAAAATGCATAAAAATTTGGCTTGTTAATTATACCCAGAACCACAGGGGCTTTATCTTCTTCTTTTTTTCTTTTTTTTGAAATTGTCAAAATTCTGAGTGGGTTTTAGTTTGGTGGGGTGGTGGGAATTCTTAGTTTGGGGTTTGTGGGTTGTGGGCGAGTGGTAGCAGAATTGTGGTGGTCGGTGAACAGAGGTGGTGTTTGTGAGGGTGGGGCAAAAATGGAGGAAAAGAAAGATGGTTGTGGATCTGGGGTTTTCGGTGGTGTTTCGGTTAGTGGGTTGGTGAGAGAAGATGGTGGTGGTCGGTGTTTCGGTTTTGGTGTGTGAGGTGCTAAAATGGTGGTGATGGTAAGCTTCGGTGGTCGGTTCTGGTGGGTTGAAGTGGTCGTGGTGCTGTGGAGGTGGCGGGATTTCGTGGTGGTCAGGTGAAGTAGTGAGAGAAAGAGAGTGGTGAGGGAGTGGTGGTGGAAGCAATTGTTTTTGTGGTGGTGGTCGGAGATGGCTGGTGTATGGTGGTGGGTGTTTATGGTGTTTACAGATCTGGAAGGAGAGAGGGAGCACTACTAGAATAAGCTCTTTTAACGACCAAGTAATAACGACGACTTGTAGATTTCGTCGTTAGTACTGTATCAACAACGATGAAAGTATTTTTTTGGTCGTTAATATTATAAACCATATAGATTTGACGAGGATAATTAAAGTTATCGTTAAAGTCATCGTTATTGTTACTTTAAATTTCCTCGTTAGTAATGTATCTTATATCTGAGTGAAAATCATGAGCAGGTAAAAATATTCACAATTCCCCTAAAACTTTTTTTTTTTTTTTTTTGGATTGGACCCCAAAACTAAATTATTTGGATGGAAAATCAAGAAAAGCTGAATTGAAATGTTAAAACCTAGCTCGATTAAAAACATTTTAACTCAGAATATTCATAAAAAAAGAAAATAAAAAGGAAGAAGGGAAAAAGTAAAAAGAAAAAAAAACCTAAAGCTATCATCACTTACATCCAGATTTCAGTTCGCTCGAGAGTACACCGCATCGCCATCGTTATCGCTACCGCTCCAGAGATAACAACAGTTCATCGCCTCCCACGCCACCCGACCTCGCTCTCCCAGCCCCCCACCCCACGCGCCCTCGCTCTCAATCGATAATCCCCAGCCCCCCGTCACTATTGTCAGTCAACCACGCGCCGCCGCAGGTAACCCCACTCTCCCACTCTCTTCCAATTTTTTTTTCTTTTCTGTATGCTCTATCTCAATTCTGATTCTCTCTCGTGGTGATGGTCAGAGACTCCATCAAGTGTTGAGCAGAAGCAAGGGTTTCACCACTTTCACAGTTTGTCCCCTTCTCTCCCTCTTTTATTCAATTTCATGGATTTCTGATTGTTAGGGTTTTATATTGCTTCGTTTATGTTATCAAGACTACGTTTTCTGGTTTGGCTCTGTGTTAATTTTCTGAATTTTTATTTTCTATATGTGAATTCGCCTGATGTTTTGCCCTGGTACTATTGTTCTGATTTGGAGGTCTGAGAACTTCTCATTGTTTCTGAGTTTGAGTGTTCTTGAGCTTATTATTCTATTGGATTCGATTGTGTGTGGAATTTGCTGAGTATTACTGTAATTCATTTGATATTTTGCTGCCGAAACAGGATATTTTGTGTGATTGAGTGGGTTGATTTGTTGAATTTTAGAGAGGTAATTTTCTTTGAATTTTGTGAAATTTTAGTCTGAATTTTTATTCGTAAAGCTGGGAAGGAAATCAGGGACCAGGTTTGTTAAATTTATCTCAACTCTGATAATTTGTGCTGCAGTTTTATCAAGTGTTAAAGAACTTGCGAGCTGACGGTTTGTATATATTGATTGTGCTGTAATCTGTGATAAAGACTAAAGTTAAACATTCAAACGTCAGTAATCGAGCTAATTATGGCAATTATGACTTTAACTATCCCTGGAATTAATGGTACCCTGTTTAGCCTTTGTTTCATACAGTGATTGTACTTAATATCTAGTCACAGTAAGTCTGCGACCATAGATCAAAAGATGTCATGAAAATCTAAGGAAGTGAAATCTTAGCGGAAAAAGGTCACTATGTGTTGGTTGCAGGTGTTGTTTCAAAAGATTAGAATGCAAACTTGTTGTGAATTTCATTGGGTTTTCTGATTTCTGTTCTGCCATCCTATTAGTTGTTTTTGCTCCCTTTTATTTCATATGACATAAAGGATTGTTCTATCATGTGTACATGTCATAGGATGTTACCCATCCCTTCTACCTTTGTTGACCCTAGAGAATGATAAGTGCTATCTCGCAATAGGAGATTATTGATCGTAGACATCGCCAAGGGGTTCAATGAGTTCCCCTTAGGCATCTGTCTACCGCCTTACAATATGGGTGAGTCCTTGATAGATGTTCTTTTGACCTTATAATTATCTTGCTGCTGCTCCACTTTCCCATGTGCTTGCATTGCATCTACTGCTAGAACGCAATAGAGATTGCTGCTGCTGCAGCTGTTACAGCAGGCCAGGAGCCGCTGCTACAGCAGGCCTGGAGCCGCTGCTACAGCAGGCCTGGAGCCGCTGCTACAGCAGGCCTGGAGCCGCTGCTACAGCAGGCCTGCAGCCGCTGCTACAGCAGGCCTGCAGCCGCTGCTACAGCAGGCCTGCAGCCGCTGCTACAGCAGGTCAGTAGCTACCAACGGCTGTTACAGCAACCACCAGACGGTGTTACAGATGCTGCTAGAAGCCGGCAACCTCTGTCACATCTCTTTTAGTGATTGTTGCTATTATCTTATGTGATTTTTATTTTTTTTGAGAAACACTGACCGCTCATTGTTGGTTGTTGATGTTGGTGTAATGCTGTATTGTTATATCTTCTGTTTAAGCAGGTTTTTAGAATGTCGATAACTTGGAATGTCAATACAAATGGAACTCTGCCGAATTTTCGGCTTGAGTTTATTCTTTTTATTTATTATTTTGTTAGAAAATTGTGGGTGTTACATGGGTACTGCGTGCTGTTTTTGCTGTCCATTGTCCATTGTTGTGCTGTGTTGCTGTCTGCTCCATATGTTGCTGTTGTTTGCTGTTTATTGTTGTTGCTTACTGCTGTCTATTGCTGGTGGTGGTGTTAGTTGCTGCTGTTTACTGTCTTTTGTTGCTGCTTCTGTTTGTTGCTAATTGCTGTTTTTTTAAGTTAAAATTTTGGGATCTTTCTCCCTTGTAGTGTTGTACGTGGGTGAACATGTTAATTGAAATGTGTTGATGGAGGTTCTCTTATATGATTTTAACTTATCATTGTGAAATACTTACTTAGTTTCTTGTATGATTTTGTTTGTAGGTATTTGAAGACGATTATCCCTCAACTTCACACTTCGTTGCATTAGCAGTCTTCCCCCCCTCCCCTTCCCCTTCCCCTTCCCCTTCCCCTTTGGGATGGTTTTCATTGATCAGAATTATGAGTTGATTTTTAGCTAGTAGTTAATTACACTTGTTTATGTTGGCATGTTTTAGGAGTTCAACACTTTGGACGAGATTGTATTTTTCAGATCGTTGAGAATCAATAAAAATTAAGTGAATTTTTTTTTATGATGTTCTGAATATTTTGAATTGCAATACAGGTTGGATGTACAAATTTATTGTACAGAAAAAAGTTTATGAGGTTCATATTGACACATCATAATTATAATGGTGACAAAATTATTATTCATTTATGAAAATTATCATTCAATTATGAATAATAACAACGAAAATGTTGGTTGTTACTCCGTATCCAACCAACAACGACGAACATTTATAGTCGTTAACAACCAAGAATTCAAAATTTTGAAGTCGTGATACAAAATTTAACGAGAAACTTTCTCATCGTTATTGTTAATTTGTTCGTTGTTATTGGGTACAAATAACGACAAACGTTTGTATCGTCGTTATTAAGGTTTGACGACGAACCACTTTAAGCCGTTGTTATTACTATTAACGAGGGAATCAATAACGACGAACCACGACGAACATTTATTTCGTCGTTAATAGCAATAACGAGGGTTAAATGACCTTATAACGACGACTTTTTTAGTCGTTAAAAGCTCTTTTTCTAGTAGTGGAGATGAAGATGGTGGGTTTACCACAGGGGCATAATGGACAATTTTGATAATTAACGAACAGGTTGACGGAAAAGGCAAAAAGAGGGCACGGACTGAACGGTGTCAAAAGTAAAGGCTTACCAGCTGGATTTTTCCTCTAAGAATGTCTACCGGTTGGAAAAGCAACAAACTCAGGCCTACCAATTGAAATTACCCAAAATATTTTTTCCCCCTCTCTTGTATGAATAGGACTAGAAATGAACATTGAAAAATAAGTAAACTACACACATAATATAAATTCAAAAGTGTTAGTTTATACAGGTAAATAAAAATTAGGTGTCTTTTTTTTGTTTTTGGTTTACAAATTATTGTAATGATAAATTAAAAAACAAAAAAACAAAAAATTTATACTCCGTACTCTTGTTTGGATATCCTGATTTGATTTGAAATTCATAATTTTATCCAATTCAAGTGTTTAGGTTGTATCACTAGAATTTGAAGTGTGGATTTGGACCAAAATTCCACATGTAATTCTGAGAAAGCTAAAATTGTAACTTAACATACACGAAAAAGCCCCTCGTTCTGATTCCAAACCTTTCGGTTTTGAACCCATTTGAATGTTAACGTTTGATCCCACTTTCCCCAAACAGGTAGATGATGATGATGTGAGGGGAAATGATAATGACATGGTGTATGGAAACAAGGTTACCAAAAATCAATTCATGCAGCAGACGTGAACATGGCGGAACTCTTGGCGATTAGACAGGGTATTGCTCTTACTGTTGAAAATAATTGGTTATTAGCTCTGATTGTCAACTGATTGTGGACCTTCTAAACACCAAGGTTGGTACCATTTCTAATCTGTCCAATATCCTTTTGGATTGCAGGAATCTACAGATGAAACTTACGGGAAGTAAAATATGTTCATGTGTTCAGAGAGGAGAATAGACGTGCAAATATTTTGGCTAAGGAATGTTTGGGATGTTCGTTGATCTTTGTATAATGAAGTAACTAAATTTAATTTGCCCAGTTATTGTTGTAAAGCTACTTACAATGATGATCTCCAAGAGAAAACATATGCGCGGTCATGTAAATTATATGTAAGAGTCTTCGAAAAAGTTATCATTTTATTTTTTTGATAATTAGGATTGTATTTCATTAGTAACGAGTCTTCAAACTTGAAGACTGCATATACAACTACACAACAAAACAGTAGCACCAATATTGACAGTAAAGATAGTAATACAGCACCAGAACAAAACTCCTGAACTAGACCTCAAAAACAATCAACAAAAAACCATTGCTCTACGAGTCCCCTGCTTCACCAAAACAGCAAATGAGTTTGCGCTTTGATCATGGAAACAATGGAAAATTTAGACCAAAAACTCCTCTGATCATGTATTTTCCGACCACACAGGTACTCACTCCCTCTTTTGACCCTTCCATCTTGATTGTATAGCTGATAGTTTGGATCTCTTGTGGCCACTCTCTGCTTGTTTTGATGAGTATTATCTCTAGTTTCTTATTGGTCTGAAAGAGATTCCCCCATCTTAAAAAATGATCAATTGTTCCTCATGCCCACCAACTGTTTGCTGAAATGTCTAAGAGAAGAACACTATTTTTGTACCTTCACCATCATCTCTGCCCACTTTCTAATGCCATAGACATTACCAACAGAGCTACTATGATAAAAAAACAAACAAAACACACCTGACACTAGCTTCCCAAGGACCTTTTGCTACCAGTTGCACCGGTTAATCGCATTCACCGAGTCGGAACAAATTAAAACCGATGCCTATTCCCAAAAGAATAGGCGTTACCTTTGTATGCGTCGGTTGAAAACCGACGCCTATTAGGTTTTTAACCAACGCCAATGACATGTTTTGTACTAGTGTCTCCTCCACAATCACACGTCTCTTGCTAATAACCTCCACACTCATTTACATAAAAGAGCCACATTCATCTTCCTTATATTAATAACACCCAGTCCTCCCATATTTCTTGGTCTTTGAATCACTTCCCAACTCACTAAACACGTTGTTCTTCTACCTTCACTGCTACCTGACCAGAAGAACTCCCTTTGAAGTTTTGTAATCTTCTTAGCCACCTTTGCTGGCATCTTAACAACGACATATAGTACACAGGCACACTACTAATGCACGATTTTTTTAGTGTTACACGGCCACCAATAGACGAGAGTTTCCCCTTCCATGTTACAAGTCTCTCTTCCAATTTGTCTAAAATAGGTCTCCAAAACTCAAGGTTCCTTGGAATAGAACCCAATGGTAAAACCCAGGTAAGTCAGTGGCAACTTCTCTGCTTTGCAATGCAACAATGTCGCCATATTCTCAACCCATTCATCACTCAAGTTTACACCAATTAAAGAGCACTTGTGAAAATTAACTTTTAAACCCGAGGCCATGTGAAAAGCAATTAAGACCATCTTGATTGACTCCAGATATTTTCTCTCCGCTGGGCTGAAAATAATTGTGTCGTCTGCAAACTGCAAATGAGAAATTTCCATACCACCATCAGAGACACACACCCCTTTGAGATCCCCTAGCTGAATTGCTTTTTTGAACAAGAAACTTAGAACCTCAGCTACTATGTTGAATAAGAACGGAGATAGCGGATCCCCTTGGCGCAATCCACGCTCAAGCTTGAATGGAGAAGTTGGTGATCCATTTACTAGCACAGACGCTGAAGCAGTTTTGAGACACCATGCAATCCAGTCTCTCCATTATTGTGGAAAATTCATCTGTCCCAATACCCAATCAATAAATGACCAAGATACACTATCATATGCCTTGTGAAAATCCAGTTTCCAAACAAAAATCTCTTCTTTCTTCTTTGCCGCATTATCAATGATTTCATTAGCAATTAACACACTATCCAGACTTTGTCTCCCGCTTATAAAGGTAGATTGAGATTCACCAATCACATAATCAATCACATTCTTCAACCTATTAGCTAGCAGCTTAGCCAATACCTTGTATAAAGCACCAATCGTACTGATTGGACGGAAATCCTTTAACTCCTCTGGGGTTGTCACCTTCGGGATTAAGCTTATGTAAGTCACGTTCACACAGCTAGGAAATTCCCCTGTGTTCCAGCAAACCTCAATGAATTCGATCACATCATTTTTTACCAAATTCCATGTTCCTTTGATAAAATTGAAATTGAACCCGTCCAGACCCGGTGCCCTGGACCCTTCACATTGCCAGACAGCTTCTCTAATTTCTTCTACACTGAATTTCTTTGTTAACTCCAAGCCCTGGTCATATGAAATACCCTTAATATCAACATTGTTAAACACTGGACGATGTTTATACTCCTCTTTGAAAATTGCTTGGAAGTATTTCATCACAGCTTTTTTAATTTGAGCTGGTTTTGATAAAATAGTATCATCCACACGAAGGTTTTTGATCCCATTTCTCCTCTTCCTGCTAGAAGCAATTGCTTGAAAATATTTGGTATTGCGATCTCCCGCCTTCAACCATTTTGTGCGTGCCATTTGAGCCCAGTATGCTTCTTTTCTTTTTGTCCATTTCCAAAGCTCACTGAAATCTGCCTTTCTACTCTGTAATTCCTCCACTGTCAATTGCCTGTCAGATGTAATTTTATCCCACTCCTCTCCTTTCTTCTCATATTCCTCTACTTTTTGATTTAAATCCCCAAACTCTTCCTTATTCCATTCTCTCATTTTATTAGGCAGCATCTTCAATCGTGCATTGACATGAGGTTTGCTGCTGCAGATTGTCCCCTCCTCATTATTCTATTCTTGTTCCACGAATTTCATAAATTTTGGATGATCAAGCCAACAATCTAAAATTCGAAAAGGTTTTGGACCCCAGTTTTCATTTTCCTGACAAATCAGTAGCGGAACATGATCAGATAATCCTCTTCGAAGCACAGAAGCAGAGAGTGATGGCCACATGGTAAGCCATTTCGAATTTGCAAACACCCTATCAATCGTACTCATCGATCCCCCGCGAAACCAAGTAAACTTCCCTCCCTTTAACTCTACTTCTAGCAGCTGAAGTCTTGACACAAAATTCTTGAAATCCTCTACACTTTTGCTATTTATCACTTTACTCCCTCGACCATCTTCATTGAGCACTTCATTGAAGTCCCCAAATATAATCCACGGACTTGTACTCCTCGACCATTCAACAGCCAGCTCCTCACACATTTGAGCTCTCAATTTCACATCATTCGGGGCATAAACAGTTACCATCGTACAATTTTTTTTTTTTTTGCACTAACACACCATTAAGCAAAATCCAGCTTACAGCAATAACTTTAGAGGATGGTATAAAGAAGTTTTCTCGCCACGCCATTACTATGCCACCAGAATTCCCTCTCGCCTGAGCATATCTCAATTGCAATCCATCTTCTTTCCACACCTTCATCAGATCCTTCTCACTGAAATTTTCGAATTTCGACTCTTGAATTGCCAACATGTCTGGATTATGCTTTTTTATTAAGCGTCTCAAAGCCGCTTTTTTCTTCCTGCTGTGCATTCCTCTAATGTTCCAGTTTAACAATTTTATCACCCCACGAAACACAAATTAACAATCTCAAACTCGCTGCTCCCAGTCTTCTTCCTCCTTCAAAATCTTCTTAGTTCTCGAGACCATAGACTTATCATCTTATTATTTTATCAAAAATTTTAATTTAAAGCCTTAGGCACAAGCTTAGTACGTAGAGACATGTATTAGTTTAAAGATCGAGATTATAAATTATTTAGTGCTTATATATGTTATTAATTTATCAAGTAATAGCTTGTAGAGATTCTACTTTATTTCATCTCATACACATAACTCTTTCCCTCCCCCCGGGAAACAACTGTCATTCCTCCGCCAGCGCCCTTGATCTTTCTCACCCTCTATCTTCATTTCTTCTGACATTGACGGTCAGCAGCGGCAGCGGCCTTCTCCGACATCGGCCACGTAAACATTGATGCATGCAAGTACTTGCTAAAGGCGCGGTGGCTGTAGTTCAATTATGACGAGCCAGATTTGAACAAGTATATTGTTTTATTTGACAAATAATTACATTTAAGGGGTCATTTGGTTGGTATTTTAACCTAAAAGTTTATTCCATTATCCTCAACCAAACAGCCCATTATTATACTTCTATCTGGTATTCTGGTATCATTTTGAACCAAACTTGCTGATTAGATCATTTCCGGGTAGCTGGTCGAACCAAAAACGTAATATACAGTGCCTGCTTGATTTGATTGCGTCCTAAATTACACACTTACCGGCCACGAAAGACAATGAAACTTAGAGCATGGTCTCTCTGAGATCGCTGTTTTGAGGAGAAAAAAAAATATATATATATTAAAAAAATTGAGTCGGCCAGCCAGAATTGCCAAAAGCCACCTCAGAAGATGCAATATATACTTTGGTCAACCTATTGATGTACAAGTCAGATCAAGAAGTCGTCTTACAAAGAATTGGTTGTACATTTTCCTTTTTATATAATACTTTTTCTATGTTTCTGAAAAATGGTAACATTTATTTTTTGAATGACAAGCTTTATAAACTTTGACTATTAATTTCGGAAAAAATATAAGGATTTATAATGTAAAAATACTATCATTGGATTCGTTTTAATTAGTACTTTCGAAAAATCTATATTTTATAGTTTATATATTCATATAAACACAAATATTTATGGTCAAAGTAGTGCATTGGCCTGGAGACAGTGTAAAAGTAAATGTTACCATTTTTCAGAAACGGAGGGAGTATATATTATATAATATAGTTGCTTATAATAAGAGTCGGGTGGAACCAGTAAAAAGTGATCTGATCCGCTAGTCAACCCAAACCAGGCCCCATAAACCGACCCAAAAATATTCAATCAGTTAGTGAACCGATTCGCTCTTGGCCTAAATTTGGAATCACCTAACCTAAAGATTGTGTACAAAAACTTGTATGGACTTAGTCCATGATGGACCAATACTTAGAGTCACCCCCTACTTCACCTGGAGCCATCTCCCTCTAAAAGTGGAGTCACCCCTACTTTACCTAGAGCCACCCTTCAAATTTATGCTTGGCGTCACCTCTACTTCACCTCGAACCACCCCCTACTTTACCTGGAGCCACCCCTTACTTCATCTGGAGTCACCTCTCAAAATTACTTGGTCCACGGTGGATTAAGTCCACACAAGACATGTTGAAGATTGTGAAATAATATTTGTGAAACTTGTTGGTTAATCCGAAACGGAACTAACTAGTTCGACCCAATATTAACCCAACCCTATATAACTTAATTTGGTAATAATCCAAATCCAATATGACTCGATCTGTCCGACCTGCCCAACCTATTTGACAGGTCTAGGAGTCATCAAGTACATGCTCTACGTCAGATTAGATATGACATGGACCGCATCCCATTCTTTAGGCAAACCGCAAAAGTCTTGACTTAGCATACATGATTCAAATATTGACGAGCAAAATACGTACCAATTATGAAAGCGCGGCAACGCAATTGACAAATTTTTAGTATTATTGGAGAATTGAGATCCATCATCCATGGGACCAGACCACTCGGAAGCTCCTCCCTTGACCTGCAATAATTCTACACGCACTCTCATATAGTCCATTATAGACTTTGAGAGTTTACTCAAATATATATCATGACAAATCACCATTCAACCTCAATTCATCAATTTCCACAAATCATGTTTCCAAATGTATCAAAATAAATAAATAAATTAATTATTAAAAAAATTATAATAATAAATGGAAGAATAAGGAATTGACTAATATGTTTTTTTTTTTGAAGGAATTGACTATTGAGCAACATTGTCCAACAATAACCCCTATAAATACTTGTGGCAAAAGGGAAACAAAGCAAGCCTAATTATATACTTCAATTCACCTTCTTTGCCAATTAAGCTTAGAGCACGTTTGGATTCCACCATTTGATTTGAATACCTTGAATTCGATTCAAGAATTTGAAATTTTGCCATTCAAATACAAATTCATTGTTTGGGAAAACCAAAAATTTCAATTCCAAAATTTGAAATATAAATTTCTTGTTTGGGAAAACAAGGAATTTCAATTCAAAAATTTGAAATGAATTTCTTGTTTGGGAAAACAAGGAATTTCAATTCAAAAATTTGAAATGAATTTCTTGTTTGGCAAAACAAGGAATTTCAATTCTACAATTTGAATTTCAACTATTGTTGGGCAAATCAATTACAACTCTACTTTGCTTATAATCAACTTAGAATCCAAACACCATCAAATACAATAGTATCAACTTGCAACCTATTATCCGCAACCTGTTGTCAACTTAAAATCGAAACATTGATAGTATCAAATACAACAATATCTAGGAATCATTGAGGCATAACAACACCCAATTCAACTTGCTTTCCATCGGTAGGTCTTTCAATGCTTGAAATTCTTTTGCGCAACCCAGAAAATACTTCATGCCTCTCAAAATCTGATGAGGGAAAATTCCATCTATCTTTGAAAGTTCAGCACGGATCTCGTCGCCACCATGTAAGACATTTGATTATTAAAAGTTTCAAGGAACCACAATGGCAATACCATGTTCAGTGTAATCACAACTTAAACCATTCAGAAACTCTTGCAAAACAATGATAATACGAAATGATAATGCAAAAAGAAAAAAACAGTTACAGTACAAACCCCAAGCCTAGCAATAAAAGGAAACCCAGGAGTAAGAAGATGGACATGAGTACATAATATTGGCAGTGCTTGAAACAGAAAACATGTATTACAGTACTAAGGCTAAACAGAGTCAAAAGAATAACAACCTGTGTAAAACAAAACACATATTAAGAAACTGATGTCCAGATCTGTCTCCAAGCACACATACAGACAGCAAGTAGGCAACATGAGTTGACTGAATATGAATGTTCACATTTATAAAATATTAGGAAAATACCCAAGGAGCTGCAATGAGTAAGTAATTACCATTTGAACCAGTTTTCAGTTCTGTAGCCATGTCCCTTGTTTCAGTGAGCAATGGATCAGTTGAGTTCATAATTTGTTATATCTGAAACCATATCCTAATACATCCTTCAGATACATGCTAACCTCTTGCTTCTGCGAAACATGACACATAATTCCCAAGTAATAAGAATTTCCAAGATTGTTTGCATTTACATTGGAATGATTTTGAAACCATCATGGAAGTGCCAGCTTTTAATATCTTAATATCCTTACAGTTACAAAGGATATTGGCATTGGAAACAGTTGAGCTTTAGATTCAAGGCCAAGGTATTCTCCATCATTCTTCTCATGAGAGACTGATCACTCTTTTAGCAAGCAAAGTGTCATGCTACTCAGTCTAAAACCAGACATGTAAATACAATAAAAATCAGAGTGCAATTCGATTCCAGATTATAAACAAAACAGCAAAGCATCAAGATCTTAACACAATTAAACATCCAATTCAATAACCTGCAACAGAAACAAAGGCAAACAGCAAACAAAACCCTAAGCCCAAATCATATCTGCAAAAAGACACACAAAAGACGAAGATATACCAAAGCTTTAGCATTTCATTTCCTGTCAAACACTGCAACTACCTAAATTGAAATAAATCCCAATTTATTTACAGATTTAATCCCAATTAATAAGATAGGAAGTCCAGAAATTAATCCCAATTTTCAGAGAATTATTCAAAAACTTACAGATTTGCTTTTGAACTTCGAACTTCAAGTGATGTTCTTCACATTGCAATTGAAATAAATCTGCAAATCAAAAATTTTAAACACACAAAAATTAGCAACTCAAAATCTAAAGAAAAAACAAATCAAAATTGCATCAAATAAACCTATATCTGAACAAGATAGAACCCTAAAATGGAGTACAAGAGTAGAAGCTCAAAAATTTAGGGCAAAAAGAGGAAATCGAGTACAGGAGCAGAAACTCGGAAAATTAGGGCAAAATGAAGAAATCGAACAAAAAACTTCACAAACCTTGTTTTTGGATTCAGTTTTGAGCTTCCTGAAAATGGCTTCTTTTTACTCTTCACCAATCGAAAGCCAGTAGAGGCTAAAGAGTAGAAGAAAACGGAATTTTCGCAGGAGCCTTAGATAACAATCACCATGAAAGAAGCTTTAGATAATAATCGCCATGGAAGAAGCCTTCCAGATCGCAAGGAGGAGGAGAGAGAAGAGAGAGAGAGAGAGAGAGAGAGAGAGAGAGAGAGGGGTATCGGTATTTTGAGGAAGGGGAAGAAGAGAGAGAAAAAAAAATGTCGTGCTAAGGGGGAGGAGAGAGAGAGAGTAAAATTGGCTGAATGAATTGGGCTGAATTTCAAATATGGACCTTTGAGAAGTGAATTTAGAATTCAGGTTTAGAACGGTTATTAAATTGACACTCAATTTGGCCCAAATCAAGGTCATCAAATTTTTGGTTATCCAAACACCTGATTTGGGCCAAATGAGGAATTTGAAATCAAATGCCTATATCCAAACAGGCCATTAATCAAATTTCAAGATCACCCTTTAATAATTTCGCAAACGATCGATAACAACCTAGTAGGCATTGTCACTTAAAACATACATATATGGAGCAGATAAAGCACACCCATGTTTTAGTTGGCGGACTAAACCTTCATGTAGCTGAGATAGGAACAGGTAATAAACCAATATGTGATGATCAATAACTGTGTTAATAAACCAATAAACCAATAAAGCACACCCATGCAAGGAATGGGCAGCAGTGCAGGAACTCAGGCAGCAGGGTTCAGCAGCAGGTAATCAGCAGCAGGTTGATGAAGCAAGGCAGAATGAGGAATGAAACAGCTCCAAGCAGAGTTGAAAACCTCGAAGAAGTTGTAATATTTTTAACTATATATGCTTTTGTATTTTGCTGTAAGTCAGAAATAATTTTTGCTAATTGTAATGTTTACAGAGATGGTGAGAAATATTTTTTGCAAATTGTAATGTTTACAGAGATGGTGAACCACTGCCTGTAGTGGATTGCACCAAATTGAAGGGTTGTAAGGTAGTAGAGGGATGTAGCAAAAAGGAACCCTACCTAGTAGGTGGCCTTGGATCTGCATTGCCTAAGGACTGTAATCATGTTACATTACAGTGAGCAATAATACAATTTCTGACTTGCACCAAAAAAAAAAATAACTGTGTTAATGATATTTATCTAGTGTTATATATTGAAGCTAATTAAGCTAACCATAATATTCTGATCACTCTTTTATGTAATTTGTAGGTACCAATGTAGTGTTGTTCCTACATGGTTTCCCGGAAATTTGGTACTCATGGAGACACCAAATGTTGGCTGCGGCTAAGGCTGGTCACCGAGCCATTGCCATCGATTTCAGAGGATTCGGCCTCTCTGATCAGCCACCTGAACCTGAGATGGTAACCCCGACTGATTTTGTTAGCGATGTCATTGGTGTACTCGATTCCTTAGGCATCGATAAGGTACTAATTAATCTCAATTCTCGATCATTAGGGAATTGGTATGAAATTTACACTAGTTTTTTCAAGGTTAAATTTTACAAACTTTGACCATAAATATGTCAAAAGATATAAAGATTTATAATGTAAAAATACTTTTGTTGGATTCAGTTTAAATAGTACATACTTTCAAGAAACAATAATTTTATAATTTATATGGATCGCCAACAAAGCCATTCGAATTGGAGAGAGGGTTGCGCCAAGGTGATCCTCTCTCACCCTTCTTGTTCAATTTGTTGGCAGAGGTACTTAATTGTCTTTTCAACAAGGCGGTGAAGAATGGAGATTTACTGGGTGTTCGCACTTCGGATGAAGGGAAATTATTTTCTCACCTACAGTTTGCGGATGACACAATTGTTTTTTGCCCTGAGGAAAGAAGATATTTAGATGTGGTCAAGAAGATACTGATTACGTTTCACCTTGCATCTGGGTTGAAGATAAATTTTCACAAATGCTCGTTAATCGGAGTTAATATGGGGGAAGAGTGGATATTGAATGTGGCGCGGGAGTTGCATTGTAAGGCAGATAAATTCCCTATAAATTATCTTGGCATGCCTTTGGGTGCCAATCCGAGAAGCGTGGAATTCTGGAGACCTGTTATAGAGAAAATGGAGGATAAGCTAGCTACTTGGAAAGGGAAGATGTTATCGTTTGGAGGACGTCTTACTTTGATCAAGGCTTCGCTTAATAACCTGCCAATTTATTATATGTCCCTATTTCGTATGCCTGTGTCTGTTGCAGAAAAGATTGCGAGAATACAGAAGAACTTTTTTTGGGCAGGTAATATTGAAGAAAGAAAACCAGTGTGCTTGATTAAGTGGGATACAATAGAGAAGCCAAAGGAACATGGGGGTCTTGGTGTGGGATCTATTACTGACATGAATATTGCGTTGATGAGCAAGTGGTTCTGGAGATTTGCATCAGACGAATCAGGTATGTGGAAGGATTTGATTTCCGAGAAATATAATTTGAGAGATATTGTTTCGCTAGATAAACTCTCTGTGCCGAAAAGCGGAGGTCCGTGGAAAATGATAGCTGCTAGTATTAAGATGAACAAAGATCTAGTCAAGATTTTCAAGGAGGGCATGGTCATTAAATTAGGAGATGGTTCAATGATAAAGTTCTGGCTTGATATTTGGGTGGGATCCGAACCACTTTCAACCAAATTTCCACGTCTATTTGCCGTTTCGAATGAGCAATTTGCACGGGTAAATGAAGTTGGCTTTTGGGATGGTTTGTTATGGAGATGGAATTTGAGTTGGCGTAGGTCTCTGTTTGTCTGGGAACAGAAACAAAAAGATGAGTTAGATTCTCTGTTAAATTGCGTTCAACTTGATCCAGGGCTGAGAGATAAGTTACACTGGAAACATAGCTCAGATGGGAAATTTTCTGTGAGATCAGTAAGAGAGGAGATGATTAAGATAGAAGGAGGGACAATTCACGATGCAATAAGAGGAATATGGCAAGGATTAGCACCTCCCAAGATTGAATTTTTTCTATGGCTTGCGTGTATGGGGAGAATAAAAACGAAGGATCGACTTCTAAAGTTGGGTTTTCGATGTATTGACTAGCTAGTACTTTCTAGCTAGTACTTTCTTACCCAAAAAAAAGAAGTCAGCTATGTATTAGAAATATAATCGTGATTAATTGACTAGCTAGTACTTTCTTAAGATGAACAATCTAATCGTGACTAATTGACTAGCTAGTACTTTCTTACCCAAGAAAAAGAAGTCAGCTATGTATTAGAAATATTACAATAGAGGGTGACAATCTAATCGTGATTTCCGAGAAATATAATTTGAGAGATATTGTTTCGCTAGATAAACTCTCTGTGCCGAAAAGCCGAGGTCCGTGGAAAATGATAGCTGCTAGTATTAAGATGAACAATCTAATCGTGATTAATTGACTAGCTAGTACTTTCTTACCCAAAAAAAAGAAGTCATCTATGTATTAGAAATATTACAATAGAGGGTGACAATCTAATCGTGATTAAAGTTGTTAGAGTTATATGACATATTTCATGAGAGATAGAGAATTTGGTCATATATAGATACCAAAAAAAATTTGCATTTTTGGACAATGTGGTGGTTATTCACTGTTTCAAAGAAGCAAATGCGATCGCCGATTTTATAGCTAACTTTGAGCACTTTTGTCTATCTTTACTCTTATTATGGTCAAATTCCTTCAATCCATCTCTCACAGCTATGATGCGTTGGTATTTCTTGCATTTTCAAAAAAAAAAAAATAAAAAATTGACATGGACCAAATTAAAACTCATTCCTTAGGCAAAAGTCTTGACCTAGCTTAATTCAACTATTGACGAGCAAAATGTTCAATTTTGAAAGCAGAATTTTTAGTATTAGACAATTTAGATCCATCATTCATGGGACCAGCCCACTCCGAAGTTCCTCCAAGACTTGCAAGTCTACTCTCCATATAGACTTTGAGAGTTTACGCACTCAAATGTCATATAGTTCTTCAACCAATGAGACAAATCATCATTCAACATAAGTTACGTTCCACGTACAAGTGGTCTCCCTATCAAAAATAAATAATTATATTTTAAAAAATAAAATATAGGGATGAAGGAATTGACCAATGAGCAACGTTGTCCAACCCAAAAGAAAAAAAAAAAAGTTTTCTAACCCCTTTAAATACCTGTGGCAGAAGGGAAACAAAGCAAAAGCCTAATCACTTTAATTCAATTTTTTTTGAGCCAGCCTTTGATAATTTGCAAACGATCGATCGATCACAAACCTAGCTAGGCATTGTCAATAACATATATGGAGCAGATAAAGCACGCCCATGTTTTAGTTGGCGAACTAAATCTTCATGTAGCTGAGATCGGAACAGGTAAAATAATTAATGTTCTCATGACTAACTATATATATCTAGTGTGTACTAGCTTAATTATCAGCTACCATTTTCTGTTCACTAGCTTTTATATGTAATGTGCATGTAGGTACAAATGTAGTGTTGTTCCTGCATGGTTTCCCGGAAATTTGGTATTCATGGAGGCACCAGATGTTGGCTGTGGCGAAGGCTGGTTACCGAGCCATTGCCATCGATTTCAGGGGCTTCGGCCTCTCAGATCAGCCACCTGAACCTGAGAGGGTAACCCCGACTGATTTTGCCAGCGATGTCATTGGTGTGCTCGACTTCTTAGGCATCGACAAGGTAATGAATGAAAGAGATACAAAAAGAATGTGGGTTGCAAGCCCACCTACTAGGTCAACCAAACATTTTCCAATGAATAATTAGAAACTACAATGGACATCATAGTCCCAAGGATTTTTCGGACCATATATAAAGTTCAACATTACGGGGTTTAATTTGTTTCTAGCAGTTGAAAATGATGAGTTTAAAGCAGGGTGAGTCAACTGTGAGAATATATGGGGTTGACAAAGTGGTAAATGGTACATTTCTTCGACCATGATGGGCTACTACATGACCCATGACTTGAGTGGGGTTGACCCTTTAAGTGGGATTTACCACTTTTGCATTCCCCTCTCCCGACTCCCGATCCCCACTTGAGACCACATAATGGTAAAAAAATAAATAAATTAAAAGATAGTTAAGAAAATGATTTGAACCTTCCACCAAACACAAATTTGCAACACTTTACCGCATGACCAGTGGCAGATCTAAAATACTCATAGAAAGGGCTTAAAAATGAAACAAAAGGTCTTCAATGACGCGGATCAAGGTTAGGCCCCCTCTATAGCTAAATATGACATAAACATGATGTCATGCTTGTCAGAGGGGGCCTCAGCTTGAAGTCGCCTCATACGAGTTTTTGTGAAAATAAAATTACTAAGCTTTTTAGCAAAATTTCCAAAAATTATGGTACCTCAGTAAAAATATTTCAAAAATAGGAGGTTGGCGACCCTGGTGCCTCAGTCTAGATCCGCCACTGGTTACGGCCTTGATCTCGTCAATATTGGTAAAGAGTTGAGTTGGGAGCATTGGTTCTCTTCGCTCGGATATATATGACACGAAATAGATGTTAGAAGATGAATAAATAAAGATGATCTAACAATGATTGTTGTAACCAGGTTTTCTTGGTTGGAAAGGACTTTGGGGCTATGATAGTGAGTATAGTATCAGTGCTCTACCCGGATCGGCTATCTGGCTTCATAATCCTAGAAATCCCTTTCATAATACCTGGTCTTGGTGGCAAACAACTATTTGAATTTCCAAAAGGCTTCTACATACCAAGATGGCAGGTATAATACTGGATCATTAATTCAACAACTAGAGTATTATTCAAGCACAATAATTGTCATGATATAACTTTAGTTCATAACAATTTACCAATTCTGAAATTAATTTAACTTTACCTTATAGGAACCTGGAAGAGCAGAGGCCGATTTTGGTAGGTTTGATGTCAAAACCGTCATAAGAAACATTTTCATTCTGTTCTCTGGGAGCGAGCTCCGGATAGCAAATGAGGATGAAGAAACAATGGATCTAGTTGCTCCGAACACCGAGCTACCCCCCTGGTTCTCCGAGGAAGATCTCTCAGTCTATGCAAGCTTTTACGAGAAGTCGGGTTTTCGTACAGCATTGCAAGTTCCATACAGGTATTAATGTGTCATGTTCTTAATAAAGAATACAACATTAGTTAAGACCTATAACCACTGATTTAAATACTTTTGGTTGAATTGGTCGTTCATTCACATGGTATTAGAACCAGATGATCAAGAATTACAATAGTTTGCTTTTCTTTATATGTAGGACATTCGATAAGAGTATTGGCATTGAAAATCCAAATGTGAAAGCCCCAGCATTACTCATAATAGGTGAAAAGGACTCTGTCTTAAAATTTCCGGGCATGGAGTATTACATAAGGAGTGGAATGGTTAAAAAGTTTGTGCCTGATATGGAAGTTGTCTTCATACCAGAAGGAAATCATTTTATTCAAGAACAAATGCCACAGGAGGTTAATCAACTCATCATATCATTCCTTAATAAACAAACCATCCAGTAGACGAATAACAAAGTGATGTATGTACTCAGGACACTCAATGAACATACATGATTATAAGAGTGATTGATCGAGGATGGGTTATGCTTTGACACTTGGAAAGCAATCCATTGGATGAATGGTTTTGAATAACTCAATTGTATTACTTTTTCTTTTTTTTTTGAGTGGAATAACTCTATTGTATTACTAGTATTCGTTAAAAACGACATGTACGAATTAATATGATGCATGCTTGTATGAGTTTAATTTGTTAATTTATTTAAGAAATTATAGTACTTTTGCCCTGATAATCTATATAATTAGATTAAAACGCAATGATTAAACCATAGCACGCTGCATCAGCATCAAAAATATATTGCTAAATGATGTGTCAATATATTTATGACGTGTCATGTGATTTATGGCAAAAAATAAAGAAAAAAAAAGAGAAAAAGTAGCAATAATCAGTCGTTACAAAAACATAATGGAGTTTAATAACTCCTTCATCCCCTTCCATTCATTCTCACAATTTGTTAGGCGTTACAAATCCAAGAAATTTAGTAGTAGTTAATTTCCCTCTCATTTTGATGAGCCAAAAAAAAAAAAACAAAAAAAAAAAACATTTTCTCTCGCATGAATAGATGATGGAACCTCACACCATCAATTCATCTTCTTCCTTCCCATATGTTCAATGTTCTATTTGGATCTGATCGCCGTCATCTGCCATCTTTCCGTCATCGTTTACACCAATCCCCATTTTGGTAAGGTTCTTTATGTATTTCTCTTTGCGATTGCTAATAAAGCATTTGGTATCTACATCTCCTCTCTTTGCAAGATAACCCGTCCAACTTCATTAAACTTAGTACCATATATTGTTTTACATTATTTTCTCTGAACAATTATACCAACTTGAATGTTTAAAACTATTTAATTTAGTTTTTAATTAAAAAGTTACGCTGAAAAAGAGAAAATATATCAAAAAAATATTAGAAATCACTTTTAAAAAAATGGAAAAAAATTATGAGACCTCACTATAATAGTAGAGAAGGCTTGGGGGGTAGTTTTGGTGGCACAGGGTGTGTGGTGGGGAGACATGCACGGTACCCCAAAATCGTGGAGTAGAGACCCACAATGCATAAGTTTCATAATGATAGGCGCTTTATGTCGCGTCGCTTGCCTTCCTTCGCCCACAAGTCTTCTTTCAAACAACTACCCATTAAAGATTCTTATAAGGTTTAGTGATTTTATCAAGAGTAGACATGTCTAGTGCATAACTTTCATACTAGGTTTTTGAGAGTTTGGAGAATAATTTTCTCAAAAGTTCCACCTCAAAATTTTCAATTATATTATTAAGTTACATATAAAAAAACAACACAAATTGTAGTTATTTAATTTCATTTTTAACTAAAAAATACGCTGAAAAATAGAGATAAAAAAAAAATAGAAATCACTTCAAACAAATTGGGAACTATTATGAAACCTCAATATAATAGTAGAGAGGACTTGGGGGTAGGTTTGTTGGCACGAGTGGTCGGGAGCCATGCTTTGCACCCAAAAACTGTGGATTAGCCTCTGATGTCCAGTAAGAGGCTCTTCCAAGCATAACCAATGACCCAATAACCTACTTCGGGGGCCTCCCATGTCCCCAATGGTTGTCCCGTGTGATGTGGTGCGAAAATTTTCACCCTCGTCCCGGAGCCTCCCGAAAGCTCAAAAACCTTGGATAGTCTTCGTTTTCGGCTTCCCAGAGCTCAAGTGTCATTTTTTCCCAAACTTGTCCAGGGGGTCTATCATGATCCTAGAGGACCCTCGGTGCTCCGAGAGCGTCATCTGGATCACCGTACTTCGCTATCACCCATGCCTTTGGTATTTCGATTCTTACACCATTGTCCCATAAAACGCCCTTCCAAAACTATCAAAGACTAGATGAGCAACCCCGGGGGCCTCCCATGTCCCCAAGGGGGTGTTTCATGCAATATGGTGCGAAAATATCTACATTCGTTTTGGGTCCTCCCGGAAGCCCCAAAAAACGTGGATTATAGCCTTTGTTTTCGGCTTCCCGGGGCCGGAGTGACATTTTTGCCAAAACTTTTTCGGGATATCTATCATGACCCTAGAGGACCCTCGGTGCCCAGGGAGGGTCATTTGGATACCCGAACTTCAAAATCACCCATGCCTTTGGTGTTCCGACTCTTTACACCTATGTCCCGTAAAACGCCCTTCGAAACCTACAGTGACCAGATAAGCAATCCCAGAGGCCTCTCATGTCCCCTAGGGGTGTTCCGTGTGATGTTTTTGTGAAAATATTCACCTTTATTTTGGGGCCTCCCGGAAGCCCCAAAAACGTGGATTATAGAGTTCGTTTTTGCTTCTCGGGGCCCTGGTGTCATTTTTGCCCAAACTTCTTCATGTGGTCTATCATGACCCTAAAGGACCCTCAGTGCCTGGTAGGGTCATCCGGATCCCCGAACTTCAATATTACCCATGCATTCGATGTTCCGACCCTTACATTGGTGTCCCGTGAAAACGCCTTTACAAGCCTATCCGAGACTTGATAACGGACCCCGAGGGCCTATTATATTCCCTAAGGGTGTGCTGTGTATGATGTGGTGCAAATATTTACACCTTCTTTCTGGGGCCTCCAGGAAACCCATAAAACGTGGATTATAGCCTTTGATTTTCGGCTTGCTCGTGCTCGATTTCCATTTTACGCGCAAATTTCACCGGGGGGAGGGGGTCTATCGTCACCCTAGAGGACCTTCGATGTCTCCGGCCGTTCATCCGGATCCCCGGACTCCGATTTAACCTATGGGACATGGCGCTCACTGGGCACTGGGCGAAACTTGGGCCACCCAGATTGTGTTTCAATAAATTTTTGATGTACTTAGTTCATTTCGATCCATTATCTACTATGATCATAGCTTTGGTAGAAGAACTGTATAACAAAGTATTCCCAAGTTCGATAATAAAAGGCTAATAATCATTTCCTAAGCACTTAGTCAAATATAGATCATAGTTTACAGTATGACTAATTATAATAATTAGAACTATAATGTGACAAACAATGTCATCAGGGGTCGGTAGATACCTCTCTCTTTTATAGAAGCACCACAAGCCAATGGATGACTTTTTTTTGTCAACAAAGTTAGAAGCAAGCCAACCCATCAGAAAACATTAAATTTTTAAAGAAATAATTAATGAAACATCCTCTGAATTGCACGGGCATGCAAACTAGTTTAATAATGAATTTTCCAAAAGGTGATAGCAAATTGGATCCTCGATCTACGGTGACTTCGGAGAAGACTTATTTTTTCTCTCTTTATTATTATCTCTCTTTTTAAAGAGTTTTAATTTCCAAAACTATCTCTCTACTTTTAGGATACATATATGTATAATTCTTTACTGTGACAATAGAGAATTCAAACAACGACTTTTGCACGCTCCATTACAAACTGTGTGTTTGTGTCTTTTGTATACGCGATGATGCTCAATTAGTTTTGATGCGGTCGATGCTCCCTATATTAGTAATGGTTCAGTAATACTCTCATCTTTTAATCGAGGTTTGAAACTACGTATGATTATTGTGAATGGCAAAAATGCTTGTTGGGTACACTTTGTCTCATTGTGAGCTGATCTGATGCAAACATGATTATATTAGTATACTCAATCACTTATTGGGGTTCATGGTTCATTTCTACATTATGAGATAATGGTCAAAAGTTATACTTTTTAATTTAACAGAAAAGTGGTACTCCTATATATTATTTGTTCGAAAAGTAGCAATTTTTTCGAATATATACCAAAATTGCTTAAAATAAAGTTACAATTGTCATAATCCAGTGAGTGGCAACAGAATCCCACCCGCACCCGATGTATATCCATCCACCCGACCCGTTATAAATGAATATGGATTGATATAAATGGATTGGATGTGGATATGGATGACCTTATTTACTCATCTATTTATCCACCCGATGGATATCCATATTCATTTGTTTTGTTAACTTCTACATTATTTTTACAAGGAAAAATTTCATTTAGGTGCTCTATGGTTTTGCGTATTATTTTTTAGGTGTTCTGATGTTTGAATAATTTCACTTAGGTGACATGAGGTTTGGTAAATAATTTCACATAGGTTACAAGTGGTGATGGAGGCTAACTTCCGTTAACTTTCCGTTAACTTTCCGTTAACTTTGATGAAGTATGAAGGGTGATTATCTTTGATGGTCCCGATTAACATTGATTAACGTGCTAAACTATGAATTTTATTTTTTTTTTTGCAACAAAAAAAAAATCTTAAAAACCCCAAAAAATTCCCAAAAAACACCAGAAAATTTCCAAAGTTAATATGCTTACTTCACCCAGAAATTGCAAGAAAACACATCCAAAAAAATTTAGAAAAGTGGCAAGAAAAAACCCTGCTCCTCACTATTTTGAATGAAATGAATTGTAAAAGAAAAGAAAGGTTCCAAAAGTGAGATATTTTGTGGGAAATTATGTGTGACATGGGGTCAAATGATTTTGGGGGGAATTGAGTTACAGAAATTGGCTGGTTAGTTACCTTAAGAAAGAAAAGAAAAAAAAATGGGTTAGTTTACCAACATTAATTACTACAATTAGATCTATAATTTAACGGAGAGTTAACACCGTTATCTAGTGCCACCTATGTGAAATTCTTTGCAAAACGTAGTGTCACCCAAGTGAAATTATTCAAACCTCAGAATACCTAAAAAATAATACTCAAAACCTCAGAGCACCTAAGTGAAATTTTTCCTTTTTACAAATATACTATATTTAATTCTTCTTTTTGTTCAACTTTTGACTGAAAAATTAACATGTCCTCTATTTTAGATAGTAGAGACAGTAGATGATAAAAGTTTAGTTGTTCAAACTTATTCTAATTAGAGAAATTCAAATAACTTTTGGTTATATATGTTTTTCTTACTTGATTATATAATTTAATGACTTACGCAACATGTTTCATCAAAAGAATTAAAGACGAAAAAATTTATGCACATGCTTGATATAAATTTAGAGAGACTCATTCAATATTCAACGGACATTCAGTTATCCACTTCACCCGACGGATATGAATCTAGATAGATGATTTGAACTTTAAATAAATGGATATGGATATGAATATGGCTCCATCCGATCCATATCCGATCCATTGTCATCCCTATTTATAATTCAACGTGAATGCATTCAAAAGCACCCGTTGTCTGCTCTCAAAAATTAAGTGCTTATTTAGTTGTTCATCCATGAAAGAATCGTGCTTATTAGCTAATTCGTGCATATATATAACTCTAAGACTTTTGATTAGATATATCCTGGCCTCCAATTTTTGCATCTTGTCCATGAAGATAATACTCTCCAAATTCATTCTTAGAATTGCAAGAAAAATGCCTTTCTACATACAAATGATTACTGGCTTTCAAAGTTCTTAATAAGGGTATTTGGGTCTTTCATTATTCGTCAATCCTTTGGCTTTCAAATTTTAATTTTTGCAAGTATGTATATTCAGTACAACGATGAAATATAACCAAACCGCCTCTCATGGAAAAAATCCCCTACGTACGAACAGAGATTTCGATTGGATGCTAGTCAAGTCATGTATATTTTGCACATGTATATTTTGGTGAAGTCCTATACGTAATTATTTTATGCATGCTAGTCAAGTCATGTATATTTTGCACATGAACGTGTCTGCATGGACCACGAGAAAGGCTTTTTGACGTACGTACACGGTACACCAACTAACGCTTACCAACCAACAAGGATGGTGGTCTAGTGATTCTAAGCTTACTCTCAAGTGGTTTGGTAAGGCAAGGTCATGTGTTCGAATCCCCATTCCTCCCTTGCCTTGTGTCTGCTGGCTTCTAGGAACTATACTAGCCCCTTGTTGGTACTACATTGACGGGGCAGCCAGGCTTGCGCTGATTGTTCAGTTAGTCTGATATGTCCGCTGTTGAACAAGAGAGTCCGAACATGATGTAACAGGAGGTGGCTCGGTCGCCGTTTACTTGCACCACCTTTTTGACTAGCAAAAAAAACTAACGCTTACGCAAGGCTGGGCGGTAAATATGCCACTGTACCTAAATTAACGAACTTGTTTTTTTTACCAAATTACGCGGGGGCAAGTGAAGACTACGAGGGTCGTGGGCAGTGATTAGAGCTGTTAAAAATAATTGGTTAGACTCGAAGAATCGATCCCACCCGGTTTTTTAGGATCCTGACACAAATTTTCTCGACCTGGACATCTTCACAATTCGAAAAAATGAATTAAAAAGTAAATTTGACTAAAAGATCAACACGTAATCGACTCGATCCGAATCTGAAATGATCCAACCCGTAACCCGCTCAGTCGACTCATTTGACAAATCTACTATATACTACTAGTGATATATCACTAAAGATTCACTATCCCAATTTGCATGTCATCTCCTATCTAAATCTTTTAAACCCTTAATTATTTTGACAAGTTAACTATTAGTCTTTTTTGTTAGAGTACTCCTAAATAGGTAAGCTGACAGCAAAATCACCGATGATCATGATGTGATTGGATCCAATAGGGAATATATAGTATATAGATAGAATGAAAAACATGAACCGAAAATTTGTGATAGAGTATATAATACATAATGCAAAATATGAGTACATGGTTGCAAGTTGCAATACTTATTAGTATATACTAGGTGTATGCCCCGTGCGATGCACGAGCTTGTAGTTTATCATTAGAAAATATATTTTGAATGATATCAAGAAAATAGGTTAATGATTTATCAATACCATCTATAATAACAAATATGAAATTACCCGTACAAAATCAAAGTTGTGCTATGTGAGTACAAAATTGCTTATGTGACATACAGTAATAATTGTTTAGATTTAAATGATAAGTTAAATTTATATCTTTTCATACTTTAAAAAAGAATTCAAATAAATAGTTAAATGACAGATTCACAACTGCGCACCATCTTGATATAATGTCCTTAGGGACCGTTAGATTTGTACATTCGTGTGCTTATGTAGTCCATAAATTTATCTACCGAGCTTATTAATAGCCAATATACTACTATTGGTTCTTATCTCTCTTTTATTTATATTTTTTTTATATAAAATTACTTTTGTGTCATGTAATGTGTTGTGACAACGGTTTGATCCATGTAGATAAAATAATTTCCTTTCTTTTTTTATGCTTAAAAGAATTTATCAAAGAAAACAGTGTTTAAACCTACTTTATTCATATTATTTTACCAAATTAGCGTATTGCTACATCTCCATGAACCATGTACTTTTGTTGAGGTATAGAATCACTATGAAGATTAGATGCATATATATATATATATATATATATATATATATATATATATATATATATATATATATATATATATATATATATATATATATATATATATATATATATATAATACGTTAATTTATTAGCTAGTTTTAAAGTCTTTATGCATTTATTACTTTGATTACTTTACCTTATTAAATTCTTATATCTAGTTTTTGGTATAGTTTAGTTTAAGGTTTAATGATGTTCATGTATTCTTCACTTAAATAAATAAATAAATATTTATGTACCTATTTATTAATTATATACTCATTAATTGGTTAACTTGGCATTAGCTTTTGAATATCCTCTCTAGAATGTACAATGGAATAATCACAGTTAAGCAAATTCTTTATCTATCATATATTCACCCCAATCCCAAACACTAGACCTTGGCAAGTGTAACAGAAAGCTTGAATCAAACTACAGCCCTACATTATATAGTAGCCACTGTAGTTGTGGATTTAAAGTTATCATGGCAGCAAAATTACACCACATTTGCCGTTTCGCGACTGCAACTGCTTATTTGATTCCCTGACATAACCTACGGCCACCACCATTAGACCTAGAGCTGGTTGACTGATATCTAGAAGCTGTTCAAGAATGCAAGCAGTAGTTAATGTATCTCCTGGTTCTAATCCAACAACAAAGCAGAAAAAAGATGTTTGTGCTCCTGCACATAATTGATGCCAAAAATCTATATGTTTATAACCCAGCCAAAAATCTAATGAAAGATGAAAGATTTTTACTATTTCACTTATAAGTTCTTAACCAGCAAGCAACAAGTCAAACCACCAATCATGTGCCCACCAACTCTCCACCAAAAATCACTAAAATAAACAAATGAATATTAATAAAACTAATAGAGCAGCTTTGTCCATCCCTATTAGATACCTCTGTCAAGGCTGATTACCGAGCCATAGCAATTGATTTCAGGGGCTACGGCCTGTCTGAGCAGCCACCTGAACCAGAGAAGGCAACCCCCACCGACTTTGTCAACGATGTGATAGGTGTACTTGACTCCTTGGGTATCAAGTAATAGAGCAGCTTTGTCCATCCCTAATAGATACCTGTGAGGATTAGGAAAACAAAGAAAAAACCTGTTTATTTCACCTTTTGGCCAGGCAGAGCTATACTTACAACAGTCAACCCCCAACCACTGATACTGACATCAATGGAGCAGATAACGCACAAGCATGTTCAAGTTGGCGGACTAAACCTTCATGTAGCTGAAATTAGAACAGGTAAAGCATACTCAGAGCCCGTTTGACCAAGCTCCAACTTCTAAAAAGTAGCTTCTTAGAATCAACTTCTTAAAAGTTGACTTTTAAGAAATTACAAGGTGTTTGGCAAATCTAATTGTAGAAGCACTTCTCAAAAGTAGAAGTATTTGGTAAACTTGTTTTCTTTTTTTTTTTTTTTTTTTTTTTTTTTTTTTTCATTCAACTTGTTTCCTCTCAACTTTTTAAAAATGGTATGTTTCTTATTTTTTTATCTTCGATTTTTTTTATTACAACTATTTTTGCTTTATAATGTTATTGGTTTTTATTTTTCTCAATTTTTTTTGATACATCATTAAACAGTACAATATAATTATATGAAATCCGAAATAAACGTAAAAAATTTAATATAACTAAACAAAATAATACACTCCAAAAACTAAAATATAACAAAGTAATAATTTGTAAGTTCAACAACTAACTAATAAAAACAACAATTTATTATGCTTGTCTCATCATGGATAGAGCAATGCGATTGCGAACCGACACCATTCTATAATCGTCCATCGATCCATCATGCTCAGGTTGTGAATATCTGCTTGTATCATTTTGATCTTCCTCAACGATAGGCATATAATTAGGATCAGCATCACACTTATCAAATTTCAAATCTTCAAGAGCATGCTTCCTAATATAGTTATGCATGGCCATAGTAGCTGCAACAAGTTTGTTCTATGTTTGTAATGGGTATCCTGGCATGTTTCTCAATATACTCCATCTATTTTTCCACACTCCAAAGGTTCGTTCAATAACGTTTCGTAGAGACGAATGTGCATAGTTGAATATTTCATGCATGCTAGTTGGAGGAGTTTGGTTACGTTGAAAGTCGGGAATATGATATTGCTCGCCTTTGAAAGGTGCCAAATATCCAGTCCTATTAGGATAACTCGCATCTACCTCATCTACCACAAAAAAGAATCAAATAAAACAAATTATACATAATAATAACAATAATAACAACAACAACAACAATAATAATAATAATAATAATAATAATAATAATAATAATAATAATAATAATAATAAATAAATAAATAAATAAATATATGTATAGATTAATATTTACCTTTCGGAGGATGTGGAAACTCTTTCTTCGGATCTCCAGTTGCATTCTTCAAGATGCGATTGTCATGAACGGATCCGGGCCATCCAGCAACAAAATATGTAAAAATCATATCAAAGCCACAAATGGCCAAAATGTTTTTGTGTTGGATAACCTTTTCTCCCAAAATATGGTATTTTATCTTCGGCCGGCACAATTGCAGAGATATGAGTTCCATCTATACATCCTTTAAAGTGAGGCCAATATTTGTAATTTTCTCGAATTCGAATTGGCACTTCTTTGAAAGCGGGATCTGATGGCCTTACAATATATCTAAAAAGCATCGTCATTGCATTGAGAACTTCATTAAACTTTCTACTAATTATTTCCCCAGAGTGTTTAACCCTATTTTGCATATCACAATTGGAGTGATTCGTAACCAATATTAATTTTGTAAGTTAGATACTTGCACACACAAATAACTAGGTAACCAATTCATAATATCCAAACACTTGTTTCCCATCCCACCACGTGTCATCAGCAACTACGGTGCCTTTACTTTGGTCCCAACCCAAACCAATTTCCTTTTGCAGGCTCTTCCAAGCCACATAATCAGTCCTTAGTTTGTCCCATTTATTTTTAAACTGTTTTAGTCCGTATCTCTTCCAAGCCACATAATCAGTCCTTACTCGTCCTTCCATTAAATTTGTTCATCACATTTTCCCAACCCTTTTTGCTAATATGAGTGCCTGGCCTATTTCCTGCGTGGACCTCCTCAGCACATACTTCACAGAAAATCTTAATTGAATCTTCATCCCAATGTGCTTTTTCCTTCTTGAGTACAACAACATACTTCACAAAAGAATGAGGCAAGAGTACAACTAGAGGTTATCAACATGAAGCAAATACGGCATGCTTTAGCTAAAAAATAGGCCACCGTCCACAAATAAGATAAGCCCTTAAGCAAGTCAAAAACAGTGATCATGTAAGACTACAATGAGGTTGACCATGTCAATTATGATCAGAAGAACTTAAAGAACTAAAACTGTGTTGACAATAAACAATCTTAGATGACCAAAGGGAACCATGCAGGCAACTAAGTATTTTCTTACCAAAAAAAGAAAAAAGAAAAAAGAAAAAAAAGGGAACCAATGCATCGATCAGCTATCTAGCTAGCTAGCTAGGTCAATCTACCAGGCTGAAGATAAATTAGTTTATCAATCTTCAGGTATAGTGATTAACAACCTGAAGCAAAAAACTTCAAGACCCACTTCCCACTGTGTCATAAGTGGAGGACAGTCACCAAATTCACAACATAAAGCCAAGTATAGAGGACTTGTCTCTGGCAAAGGTTAATCTTCTTCCCTCGAATATACTTTGTTTCACCCATTCAACCAAATTCTTCCAGAATATTATCCTTTTCAACCTCAAGATATACACTGTTACAGTCATCCATCAACAGTAGAATAGACATATATGGCAAACTTGCTCAAGAGTAATATTAATCACTCAAAAAAGAAAAAAGGACATCGCCAACACTTGAGAAGCATTGCAAAAACATTGATACGTGAGGCAGCATGCTTCTTCTGCTCCCAGTAGGGTAACAGTAGCACAGGAAATGAACGAAGGATGCAGAATACACAACGGAGAGGACTCCAAATCACCGACATTGTATAGCTACTAGCTAGTAGACAATCCCCCAACTATGAGTTGCATGTCAAGACACCCCAATACAGCTAGTTGATCTATACAGGACATTTTCAACTACATAGAAGCACAACCTTCAACCACAACATTCTCCTCCAAGCCAGTTAGCCACAGAACATAGGAAGTACAACATGAACCCCCCAATACAGCTTTTCTAGTATTTCATCCATAAATAACTCACCCAATTATCATATGCAATCATTAATGAATCTAAAAATAGTAATCATAAAACTACAAACTCAGCCCAAACATTTCTGGTTAATTCACAAATCACATAAATAATTGACCAGTTGTATGATATATATAACCAATAGAAAAAGCATAAAAAAAAAAAAATCAATCAAAGAAATCACCAAAACTAATACTTGATTAATGGATCCATGGATTTGTGAGGAAGTAGTAGTAGTAGTAGGAGGAGGTGGTGGTGGTGGAGGAAATTGAATTTGTCGTTTTCCCTAATCCACAAATTTGGGGCAAAATTAAAAAATTTCGTTTGCCCAAATCACAAATCAATTGTAGATAAAAAAAACATTTGAGTTACCTTGTTAATGGAAGATTCTGAGGAATTTTCCGGTGGTTGCCGACGAGGTGTCGTGTTTCGATTCATCAATGGCGATTTTCGTTTTTAGGGTTTGTAATGATTTTCAATTCGTCAATGAGAGAGAAAATAGAAGAGTAGAATGGGACGAAATTCAATGGAGTTAACAAAAGCTGTAACTTGATGTCACCATGGCCCTGAAGAAACCCTAAAAGTTATGTCACCATGGCTGTGAACAAAAATGGAGAGAGAGAGAGAGAAGATGGGAGAGAGAGAGTTGACTGTTAAGAAAAAAGAACGTCTGTTTTGGAACTGAAGAACAGGAGATCTTTGGAGATAAGAAGTATATTGAGTTTTATAGGGACACGCCTGGAATTCTTATAAAGATTGAGGGTATTTTTGGAAATGGGCTAATTTTTATTAAAAGAAGTTGAAATGGACCGGAAAGTTAAAAGGAGAAGTTAGAATTTGTAACTTTCTCCTTTTGGGCCTTAAAAGATGGTTTTGACTTTTTAAAAGTTAGAAAATAACTTCTTGAAAAATGGTGTTTGGCCCAAATTAACTTCTAGAGTGGAGAAGTTGCTCTAGAAGGTAGGCCAAACAGGCTCTCAATACAAAATCCAAGATCCTTCTGGAATCTGGAAGCCAGGAACTCTTATGATGTGATACACTGTCTAATCAAATTTGTACCTAGTTATCAGTTTCTGATCACACTTCTTTTTCTCCTTTTTATTTATTTATTTTAAATAACGTGGGTATCCAAGATTTTTTTTTTTCTTGAGTTTCTGATCACTCTAATCTGCAGGTCCCAATGTAGTGTTATTCCTGCATGGTTTCCCAGAGATCTGGTACTCATGGAGGCACCAGATGTTGGCTGTGGCCAAGGCTGATTACCGAGCCATAGCTATTGATTTCAGGGGCTACAGCCTGTCTGACCAGCCACCTGAACCTGAGAAGGCAACCCCCACTGACTTTGTCAACAATGTCATAGGTCTCTCGATTCCTTGGGTATCGACAAGGTAATACAATCTACACCTTTTGTAGTGAAAGCTAAAAAAGAAGACATTATATAACTATGCTGATTATATTGCTGCAACCAGGTTTTCCTGGTAGGGAAGGACTTTGGGGCTATCATATTGAGTTTAGTAGCAGGCTCTACCAGGAACGATTATCTGGATTAATAACCCTAGGAATTCCTTTCACACTACCTGGTAGCCTACAGCAAGATCAATCACCAAAAGGCTTTTACGTACCAAGATGGCAGGTATTGGGTGATTCAAGCACAATCATCCCATGTTTTAATTATACTAGTACTACTTTACTAGTTCTGAAGAGAAATTATAATGTAGGAGCCAGGAATGGCAGAGGCGGATTTTGGTAGATTTGATGTCAGAACAGTAATATGAAACATATACATTATGTTCTCAGGGAGCGAGCTTCAGATAGCAAATGATGATCAGGAAATAATGGACCTAGTCTCCCCAAACACCCCGCTACCCCCTTGGTTCTCCGAGGAGGACCTCTCAGTCTATGCAAATTTGTACGAGAAGTCAAGTTATGTGAGCTTTTTTATGATACTAGTTTGTGTTTCACAGTAGGACCTTCCACAAAAGTATTGGCATTAAAGATCCAAATATCAGAGCCCCAGCATTCCTTATAATGGGTGAAAAGGACTACGTCTTAAAGTTCCCAGGCATGGAGCATTACATAAGGAGTGGGATGGTTAAAAAGTTTGTGCCTGATCTGGATATTGTCTTCATGCCCGAAGAATCATTTTGTTCAAAGGAGATTAATCAACTCATTATATCGTTCCTTGATAAACAAACCATTCAGTAGAAAAAGTTATCTCACCAGGAGATTCAACCAAACATGATTTGCTGCTGGGTTTCAAACAACATAATTTAACTTTCTTTGAGCAATGTTGTAATCTTTGAGAAGTTTGAGAGTACTTGACCATAATGGCACTTCTGAAAGGTTAACATTCCAGCTCCAGCGGTGAGATTGGACAAATGTACCATGTTATATCAAAAAGGCTGCTTCCTGTGAGAACGGCTTTTATTACATTATGATGTCCACTTATTAGTTCTAGTTTCCATACTGGTCAAAAACTAGCTGTGTTCAAATGTGTGCATAACCCTATAGTACTCGAGATTGATCCACCATAAAACAACATACATGGCAGTATATCAAGAGAAGTGCATAATTCAGCTTTCAGGCAACATCAAAGCCAAAAGAACAACCCAAAAACACAACTCCTTGGAGTTTAAAATTGAGGAAAAGAACAAAGCAGAACAATTGATTGAAATAATGATTTGTAAGAACATACCTTTAAGCTGCAGTAGCTAGAATATTACAAGGAACGAATATTTTACGTAGTCCAGTGCAAGATCTCCTTCACGAAATTAGAGTTCAATTGCTGAGAACCTAGAAGAAGGTCCTTTCATGTCCAAGAAAAGGCACGCCATACCTCTAACCCCTTCAAACAGAGAGTAGCTGTTATCACCACCATGCATTTCTCCATCCGCTACGAGCTTTTGGGCATTCTCAAAAAGGAAGGAATCAAAGGCTTTTTCTCTATACAACTATACAAGCAGCTCAACTTTCCAGTCACTTGATACAGCTACAAGAAGACATAAGCATTTGCATTTCTACTGATTCCATGAAGCCCAAAGAAGACGGCTTCATGAAGGAGATAATGCCAATCACGTAAAACTTGTCAAGCTACAAAAACCAAACTTGTAGCATCTATATCCTCATAGCAGATATTAAACCAACAAAAAAATTGAAAGAAAAAAAGAAAAGAAAAGAGTTCCCTTCCTACCTACAAAGCATATAACAGAATTGAATTCAACACAGACATAATAAATCAAGTACTTAGACAAGGTAATGTGAAGGACTGCAAACAGGAACTATACCAAGTTACCTCATATGCCATGATAAGTGTCAGGCAACACCCGGTGCCCCACGAGACCAATGCACAAGATCTTTTCTGGTTCCTCAGTTGCAAGATAATGACCACTGGAAAACCGGTGTTTAATCATGCATAAATGTGTATTCGTTACATCCTCAAGCTCATCTGACTTCAGATCCATTGCCATCAAAACATGCATTATCCCAGCCAGTCCATATGCAGCACCCAAGTACATCGTTCTCTTCCATTCAAACATGAGTGGCCATTTCCCCTTGTAAGGAATCTTTCGTCCATCTTCCCTTGTAGGGCATCTTTCGTCCATCTTTTATAATGTTGATAACAACCGACCTCTAAATATGATGAAAGAACGTCACAATGATGACTCAACCATGGAACATATCTTAAATTCTTAGCAATCATGAATAAACATGAAGGGTGATTGGGTGAAGTGATAGATCACGCATCAAACCTTACAATGAGCTCAGTATAAATGAACCCTTCAGTCCTTCACCAATATATACGTTGATGAACAAACAAACCCAGAGGAATCCAGCTCATCCATTCAATATCTCCTTCGGATGATACTTGGGCAGGTCAATCTGGTTCCAATCCATTATATAGCCAAACATTTAGGTCTCAGCAAGTGTACCAATTACAAAATGAATTCAGAAGCCAAGTTATGACCATGATTAAGCCAAGCTAACCTGCTTTTATTGAGCTAAATATTAGTTCACCAACTGCCCATTTCCCATAGAATTAGCTTAATTAACCGCCAATAAAACTCACATCCCTGTTAAACTCTCACATGATCACTAATCATTACAATTTAGTTTCTTAAATCCATGCACACATCATTAGTCAAACATCACTCTAAGAGTAACTATCAATTCATGGTGGTAAAAATATTTTAATTGAACCAAGATTAACAATAAAAATGTGTGGCACCTGGAATAAGAAGAAGCTAGGTTACAAGCTTTGAAAATGTCGAAGCTGTGAATAAGATCACTGATGTTTTTAGTGACATTGTTAGCTCTGAAGAGCAAGAATACAGTGCCAAGAATCCCACTATAAAGAGAGAACTTAACTACTTTCTGTTTAGTCTCTACCAGCAGCAAGAGTGGCATTTTCACAAACAGAGTTATTAGTTCCACTCAAAATACTAGCTGGTTAAAAATAGAGTTATTTAAGAGAAGAAGTACATTTGGCCATTATATAGCCTGAAACCAACTGTTAGAAAGGGTTAGTTCCACTCAAAATAGTGGATGGTTTAACACTGAACTTATATAGTTCTGCACATGGTACCCCTGAAGTTGTATAATGTAGAGGGTATTCTGTGCAAAAAAAAAAAAAAAATCACAAAAAATATAGAAAATTAAATAAAAAAAATTTAATTTTGGTTATTTCGCATTAAGATATAGGAGCAAAATAGTCATTTCACTATTCATAATTGACCAACTTGACGGCGTTAAACTGTCCTTTCAGATTTTGTATACGGGGTGCAAAAATTTTAAACTTTGGGTTTATGTCGTGCAAAGTTTTAAAAAAAAATGAGTATCCATTAAAAGTGTAAACATTGAGGGTACCACATGAAATTTTCGTTGTTTTTTTTCTTCTATCACAAGTTCACTACCTAATACAGTAATTCTTAGGAAAATTTGCCAAAAACACCTCAAAAAAAAAGTTAAGTCGGTAGAAAAATATTCCAATAAATTTTTTTTGGGACTAACACTCTATCAACTACCTACAAGTTAGCGCGAAAAATAGTCACTGTAGTCGACGGTGTGTAGCTATGGTGTGAACCAAAAAATAAATAAATAAACGTCCCGATCGGACACCCAAACTCGGTTCCATGGTAGTTCTTGATCAATTTTGTTTTGTTTGCCCAAACTACTTCACATCTCCTCTCACGTGTAGGCCCTAATGACATGACATACACAAAGAGTGTAGCCTCATTTATCCTTTAAGGAAGATTAAGAGTTTGATTCTTTTGAATGACGAAAATGTTTGCTAGGAGCAATTTAGTTCTAATGCAAACAAAATAAGCAGGCTCGTCCTGGCTCGTGTGGAGTAGGGGCGATTGCACAAGGCATCCAAGACTTAAGGCCCATTTTCTATAAAGGGTGTCCGAAAAAGAAAAAAGAAGATTTACAAGGGCAAAGACGCATCACTTAGTGATTAATGCCGCTTCAATTTTCAAGACCCAGAACAACGCTCCTTCTCCTTTTCTCTCTCCTCTTAATCACACCCAAAGCAAAGCGATTAATTATTGCTCTAATAATCTTGCTAGCAATCTACCTTTCCAATGCCTCAAAAATGGTGTTTCCATTGATGATTACAGTGCAAATCTCCTTCTCCCGCCTGCAAGTATTTATTGCGCAAGAAGGAGAACAAATTTCTCAAGGTTTCAAGAATAGCTCATTCTATCTCAAATCTCAGCTTGTTTCTTGCAATACTCCTCTATAAATTTGACCTTTCACGGAATCGACATTATCATAGACCATGGTCTGTCAAAGTAGTAGCCGTAACCCTTTTGAATTTTGAAATGTAAAGTTCTTTATTTCATTATTGTTTTTCTTCTCTTTTCATTTTGGCGATTTATGGTTGTGACGTTTTTTAATTCGAAGAAATTATGAACAGATTGTGTTGATGAATTTGGTTATTAATTGTTTAATCTAATGGTTGATTGTGTAAGCACACATGCTTTCTAGAAAAGGGTAACGCTACTAATAGGTGTGTACAACAACATGCATGAATTCAACACTAAATAACAAAACACATATTATTGCGTTCACTCTTAGCTTGTACACACACATACACATACACATACATTGCTACAGAAACCCTACCTGAGGGGATTACATGGCTACACACATAACATGTACCAATTTATTGGAAGATAAAACAAACGTACTTTTAATAGACATATGAGATCTAATTTAGCGTCCCACTTATCAAACTAACTCTGAAAGAGATAGATCAATCATTGAGAGAGCTAAACTATCGGGATGGGGTTCCGAGGATCAAAATCCTTGACGAATGAGTTATCGCGGTAAAATACCGGGATGGGGTTCCGAGGATCAAAATCCTTGACGAATGAGTTATCGCGGTAAAATACCGGGATGGGGTTCCGAGGATCAAAATCCTTGACGAATGAGTTATCGCGGTAAAATACCGGGATGGGGTTCCGAGGATCAAAATCCTTGACGAATGAGTTATCGCGGTAAAATACCGGGATGGGGTTCCGAGGATCAAAATCCTTGACGAATGAGTTATCGCGGTAAAATACCGGGATGGGGTTCCGAGGATCAAAATCCTTGACGAATGAGTTATCGCGGTAGAATACCGGGATGGGGTTCCGCGGATCAAAATCCTTGACGAATGAGTTATCGCGGTAGAATATCGGAATAGGGTTCTTCGGATCGAAATCCTTCAGAAAAGGTTTTCCTTCGTTTGAGTTAATCATGATCTCCCTCCAATGTTGACTTATATCCTTCCTCGAATTTGCTGTGCTAGCAAGCTGTTTAACACCATTTAACATTCGAACATAGTAAGCATTCGATATGCCAAAATGAACTCCATCACTTTCGTCTTTCATTTCTTATGTTAAGTACTACTCCTCTTTGTAAGGGAGAAGGAGAGTACTATATTGTTCACAAGTATACAACGACGCCTCTCTGTAACTAATTAGTCAAAAGAAAAAAGGAAAAAGAAAAAGGGCCAAAAATGACCTTGATTTAGGCTCTATTTGATTCACCTTAATTTTACTTAAATTCAGTTCAGTTCAGTTCATGTGAAACTTTATTACTCATATAACTTTTTATTCCGAAATAAATTTTTGATGAAAATTATGTTATCGGAAAGATCTCAAAGCATACTTTCAAATGAGTCCAATATTGATTATGTTTGGACGAATTTAAATGGTTAACGATCAAGTTTAAAAAATCAATTCAATTCAGTTCAGTTCAGTTTTATCCAGGTGAATCAAACGTAGCCTTAATATTTATATTCACTGCCCTCCCCTTCTCCCTTCTCCTAATGAAATCCCCACATCATCCTTTAATAAATTACTTCAAATATGAGTACATATTTGGTAGAACCCAAATATTGAGGAACCCAATACATCGTCTTGTTAATTCATACATAGAGTTACCACGTACTAGGAAAAGAAGAAAAAAAAAATCTAAAAACGTCCACCCAAAAGAAACGCAAAAGACTATCTTTAACGTAATTTCGATCAAATTCTATTCTAAATTCAGCTTAGTGAACTATCCTATAATAATTGCTAAAGCCTATATATATTCCTTATTTTTCTTTAATGTTAGAATTTTAAAATACAATCTAAAATAACATTAATGTCCAACTTTAACATTTTCAAAGTGATAAAAAATTTAATTAGGTATAGATGATGAATATACAGGGAATAGATACATAATATGACAAGCTAATGCTTACATAGTTGTGGATATAAGTTTAAGTAATTAACGTAAAAGTGCAGTGTCACTTATTATTATTATTATTATTGTTGTTGTTGTTGTTGTTGTTGTTGTTGTTGTTGTTGTTGTTGTTGTTGTTGTTGTTGTTGTTGTTGTTATTGTTATTATTATTATTAACAATGAGAATTAAACAATTTTCAGTTTTTCCCAGGATCTCCCAGTTTCTGTCAGTTTGACCCAATTTTCCATAGTTTCTTCCAATTACCTGGTAGACTTCCCAATTTTGTCCAGTTTCTCCCAGTTACCAGTTCTACTTTCCAGTTGAAAAGAACGAGTCCTTAGACATGTGACTAAAATTTGTAAAGACATGCAAAATATAAATGGCAAGGGTCACTGTTGGAGTGACAAGTTGTTAAGTTATAATATTTGATCTACAATTGTAAGTTAGTGACAAGTGATACTATGATAGATGTTATTTTATTTTTTCAATAGGACACGTGTAACTATTACTATTTTCATTATTTTTGATATACCTTTGTATAATTTTAAAAAATATAAAAATTGAAAAAAAGATAGTGATAAATTAATAGTATTATGTGCGTAACACGGATTGTTTACTCTTAGTAATTAGTAAATGAGTGATATGATGCTTACCAAGAGAAGGGGGATAAGTAGAGCATTGATGTAGAGTCTAATTTTGCCGGACCATTCCATGTTTGGACTGCAGATCAAGAGTTGAAACTAAATATGTTTATATTGGATGAAAGCGATGAAACCCTCACGGGCATCTTGCGCTCTTTATAGTGTGGATTATGCACTCAAATTTGTCATTTAATATTTTTATAATAATACCTGATATTATAGTGTCAGCCGTTCTATTATTTAAAAAAAAAAAAAACTATTACTACGGGTTGCTGGTGTCATACACGGGACCACGTCGATCAATAATTGATCACCTACTCATCCACTATTTATTTATTATTTTTTTTAGATGGTAAGATGGTCCCAACAGTTTTTGAAATGGTAAAAAGAATGTCAAACTATTAGGGATGAGAATCGAACTCTCGTCTTGGAGGTGGAATAATGGGAATAGTGTCACTGCACTAAACCCCAATTCTCTACTCATCCACCATATATCCATGATTCATGATTGATTTTTTAATTATTTTTTTAAATTGAAAATCCTCCAGAAGAATTATCATCCCGAATCGCTTGGTATTTTGGTCTAATAAATCACCAAAAAAAAAACTCATGTGAGACGGAGTTAACAACACTACCAAGGACTAATATTTGCATCAATTTTGATTAAACAACAAAGGTTATGTAGGTCCTTAACGTTTTACTTTTAGGCTGTGTAGACCATCGACGTTGAAAATTGGTTACATAGGCCATCGACGTTCTAATTTTGGATTATGGAAGTCATTGGCCATCAGAAAATAAGAGAGTGGCGTACATACTCCGACGAAAGCAAGTGAGCCAAAAAGGGGCTTGTAGATATTGATTTTTTCAAGGCAACTATTTACTTTAAACTAATAAAAACTCTCATAGGATCCAAATAAAATATAAAATAAATAGAATAGCAGTTAATTAGCGTTCATCACTCTTTGTTTCTTTTTGTTTGTTGATTTGCAACCTCTTCACCAGCATCGACTTGGTATTGTTTATCAAATTATCTATCATGCAATAAGAAGAATATAGTCTAGAGGAGTGACAAACCTGTAAGCTCTTGCTTAAAGGAAGAGGGCTTGAAGTATAGTTAGCACTCTCCACCTCTCTATGCATATTGTTTTAAGAAAACATTGTTTTCTTTCTCTTTCATAGGTCACGTGAGTGTCAAGGTCACGTGTCTCTCACATGGAGTGTATTTGTGTGTGAGTGTCACTTTCCGGTGGTCAATGTTTCACATAGCCCAAAAACAAAATGTTGATGGCTTATGTAGCCCTTTTCAACGTCGATGGTCTGCATAGCTAAATAGTGTAATGTTAAGGGCCTACATGACCTTTATTATTGATTAAAAGGACTCAAGTTTATTTATTTTGATTTAGAGGACCCTTGGATGTTTTCCATCCAATTCTTGATTGCTCCGTTAACTCCCAATGACGTGTTCTTTTATTTTTCTCTTAATTGCTTTTGGCTTCTTTTTTTTTCATCTCACAAACGTCATTTTGGCTTATCTTATGTCATTATTACTTAATTTACTTTCTCCCATAATCTTCTCTCTCTTCCCCACTCTGATTCCATGTCTTCATCCTAGTCTGCTTCAAATTTAATTTTAAAAGCTATATGGAAAACAATAGAGGGACACAAAGCAACAAAAAGACAAATGAAGATTGAGAGAAAAAAAAAAAGAATTTGATTATTTTATTTGAGAGAGAAAAGGGATCAATTGAGCAACCCTAGAAATTGGGGGAAACCATCATCACCACCATTATCATCAATTAACGGCAAGATGTAACCGAAATAATAAATAATGACACTGACTAAATGTTTCATAAAGTATTAATTAAGGTGTGAAAGTGATTTTCGTGGATAATTAGTGCAGTTAGTCATAGAGTTAACGGAGCAGGTATCAATTGGATGAAAAACATAACAGAGTCCTTTAAATTAATGAAAACAAACTTCAGTCCTTTAAATCAAAACTTACCCAAACTTTGGTGAGAATTGTTGACTCTCTAGTGTTACATATAGTTTTTTCATTCAAATATATATATTCTGATGTTTTATTTAGATCTATTTGGATGAAATTCCAAACTAATTCAATCCTTCTTGTAAGTATTGTATAACTTTCATTTAATGTAATAATAAAAATATTTGAATGGATACTTTCAAAGACGAAAATAATAATAATAACTTGGTTTAGTAGTGTAAGCAATGCAACTTAGCTAGGGTTAGTAAATTAATGAAAACAAACTTCAGTCCTTTAAATCAAAACTACCCCAAACTTTGGTGAGAATTGTTGACTCTTTAGTATTACATATAGTTTTTTCATTCAAAATATATATATATATATATATATATATATATATATATATATATATATATATATATATATATATATATATATATATATTCTGATGTTTTATTTAGATCTATTTGGATGGAATTCCAAACTAATTCAATCCTTCTTGTAAGTATTGTATAGCTTTCATTTAATGTAATAATAAAAATATTTGGATGGATTACTTTCATCCGTGTTTATTTAAAGACGAAAATAATAATAATAACTTGGTTTAGTAGTGTAAGCAATGCAACTTAGCTAGGGTTAGTAAATACTTTATAGCCCTACTAATAAGGACGGATGAAAAAAAAATGTTTATGTGTCATGATTCTTAATATCCTATGGCCGACCAAAAAAATAAAAATAAAAATGGCCGACCCTAGTTAAGCCCTGCTACAAAAAAGGATAAGGAGGAAAATGCTCATCTTTTCCTAGATTGTACTCCTTGTTTGTTTATGTATTAGTCAAAAGTAGTTCTGAATAATGTTAGATAAGTTAGTAAACCTCGTAATCCATGGCAGTACTATATTGTTAGAAAATTAAGTAGTTAGCTTCTCATGTCACCAAAATGATTTGAGTAATATGTTTGTTTGAATGATAATGTTGATAACTGGAGTAGGTAATACCCGTGATTCACGTGTTAATATCAATAAGTGGTTGGTGTGACTGATTTGGCACCAAAATCATTAATTTCTTTACCGTACTTTATTTGTGTAAGCTACTCGTTATATATATTGTGATCCAGCATCTGATCAATTCTGGATATAGCTCATTTGAAGATGAATTTCAAAAATGGCTTCTGGAGTTTGGCTCTCATTCTTCACTTATTGCTTCTTTTCATGGTAATACCCCTTAATTATATTTATCTCTTATTCAATTATCACATGGTCATGGGAACTTAATGAATAACTATATGCATGTAATAAGTGTATGTGATGCACGAGTGACCTTATACATGCTATGAAATCAATATACTTCTTTTATTTTCAACGTTACTACGTATTAATTAAGTTTTGACTTCAATTATGCAGCTTATTTTTTCCTTCTCATACATATATATATATATATATATATATATATATATATATATATATATATATATATATATATATATATATATATATATATATATATATATATATATATATAGGTGGAGGCTCCTATACAAACAATCTAAACCGTTGAATTTAAAGATCAAAGGCCCAAATCTATTTAAAGAAAAAAGAGGACATGCTGGTAAATAATTTAAAAGATGGAAAATGCTGGTCATTTTTTTGGTTAAGTGAGGGGCATTTTCATCTTTTTGGGTGTTTTTCTCTTTTTACTGATTTTTCCTCTCTTCTCTCTCCTCACTCTCTCTCCCACCGACAAGCAATTTCATCCATGGCTGCCACCAACATTTTCTCTCTCCTCTCCGTCGGCCTCCTTCCTCTCTGGCGGACTCTCTCTCTCTCTCTCTCTCTCTCTCTCTCTCTCTCCTCGACGCTTTCTCTCTCTTTCTCTCTCTCTCTCTCCACGTCGCTTTCTCTCTCTTCTTCACCGGAAAATTCCATGGTTGTCGCCCACTATTCCACCGTTGGATTCCCCTGCCTCCAGCGAGTATAGAGAACATGGCGGTGGCCATTTGTGGTCGAGTGGGGGGCTGGCGGAGGCGATTAAGGTGGTTGGGGTGGGTGGTGGAGAGAGAGTGAGAGTTGTGTTTGTGAGTGGAGGAGAGAGAATACGGAAAGGGGGTGGGCGGTTGTGGCGGTTGTGGCGGTGAGCCAGCTACATCGGTGGTTGTGGAGGAGTGGTGGTGGAGGTGGTGGTGGGCGGAAGTAATGGTGGCAGCGGCAGCGGCAGCGGTGGTTGTTGGAGGGGAGGCGAGAGAGTGAAGGTGGGGGTTGTTAATTCTAAATTCATAAAATTGTAATCTAAATTCATGAAAAAGTCGAAGAAACAATGAATTTACAGATTTAAAATTAATATATTTACAATTGTTGAACAATGAATCTGCAATGAATTGCTAAACTTAAAACATTTTTTTGATGAAGCTATGGTTATATTATAATGAAGCTATAATTTCATGTTAATGAAGTTGCGATTTTATTTTAATGAATTTGTAATTCTGTGTTAATGAATCTGTAATTCTATGTTAATGAAGTTGTGCTTTGTGTTTTAATGAATTTATGATTTATTATGACCGTCAGATCAAGCTGATCTAAGGGTTCTCATTAAGTAAGGGGGTTTGTATAGTTTGTATACTAAGGGGGGTTTGTATGTGACCCTTACCCTAATATATATGTAAAATTGAGTTCTCACCAAGCATTGAATAGGTAATAAGTAGCCATAAATGCATTAGTGATTAAAAAAAAATTAAAAATAATTTTATTTTTTTAATAAGAAATAAGTAACACAAGTATTATATTTATTATCCAAAAAAATTATATTATACGTTTAATAAATATGTAATTTCTTTGTTAAATGTGTTATTTTTTTTTTGTTGATAAAAATATTATTACTGTTCTTTGCTACTTCTATTATTCAACTTTACATGCATATTGATATGATTAAAAAAATTATTATATTTCTTCTATAACGGTGTATGCATGATAAACAAGAACCCGTGCATCGCACGGGAACGAAATTTAACACAAGTATTTTCATAATGTGAATTTTTATATATTTTTATAAATTAATGGTCAAAGTTTATTTAGTTTGACCTTCAAAAAACAAAGGTTCAGGTTTTTTTGAAACGGAAGGAGTATAATTCTGTTAATACAGTACAGTCTTAGATATGCGGAAGATGGCATATGATATTTTAGCTTACATACTGTTTTAATTGGCAGGGTGATGCTTATGGGAATGATAATGTGGTGGATATCGACACTGAACCCTTCAATAATAATGCTAAGCAAAGTGGTAAAGGAATCACAACTGCTACAACATCATCAGATGACTTATTAATATATGCCTTCTTCACTGTTAATGACCTTAAGGTGGGAAAAACAATGCCAATTTACTTAGGAGGAGACTTATTCCCTTCTGGATCAAATCCTCAATTCCTCTCTAAGGAATATGCAGATTCAATCCCTTTCTCATCTTCCCAACTCCCATTCCTCCTCGATTTCTTCGGGTTTCGTCGAGACTCACACCAAGCAAAAGCCATGGAAAAAACACTAAAACACTGCAATGATGAGGAAGCCACATCACAAGAAGCTATTAAATTTTGTGCTACATCTCTAGACTCAATGCTCGATTTCGTGCACCGAACCTTAGGAACTGATCATGTCACTCCCTTGTCACTAATGCCATCAAAACCAACTAAACCTTTGCAAAACTATACTATAATTGAGAAACCAAGATATAGGGCAGCTTCTAAAATGATTGGATGTCATTTGTTGACTTACCCATATGCTATCTTTTATTGCCATTACTTGCATGGGGATAACAAAGTGTTTGAGATTTCACTAAGAGGTGAAGATGATGGTGCATTAATGGAAGCTATTGCTGTTTGTCATATGGATACTTCTCATATGAACCCTAATCATATAATTTTTCGATTTCTCGGTATTAAGGCCGGTCATGATGCTCCTCTTTGCCATGTCTTTCCAGCTGAGGATCATGTTTGGTTACCCTCGTTTTAACTCGATTATCATGTGATGCGAGCGAGGCAAATGGTAATACTAGTGCTCAAGTATCAGTGACAATCAGCTCAAGTTTGCTTTTTTGACATAATGTCCATTACCTATATGCTCTTCAACGTTGTTGTCGTTTAAGAATCTGTTGGGGTTATTGTGCAATAAATAAATATGTTAATGGAACGATGAACTTCATTTTTTTCCCCCAAATAATTGGTTTCTGTTAGCATTTGCTCTTGCTCATTTGGAATGTTACATTACAAGTGATGGCCAAAGCTATAAGTATGATTAACTAAGTGGGAATTCCCTATAAAAAAAAGAAAGAAAGAAATAGATTTTTATATATACTCATGTGTACTTATTAGCTTCATGTACCACATAAGAAGAGAGTTCACGTACAACTCACGTACGTCATTAATGATACAATGCTCGTGGCACTCTAAGCTTTGTATACGCAAATATTCAATTCACGGGTCTAGTTACAACCCCTGCTTGCCCATAGACAATTCAGTCTATAGTGTCGGGAAATATATCTTTTTTAAAAGGAAAACATCCAATGGAGTATGATTTTACTTCTTTTTTTTTTGGTGCAAATGAGCGAAAGAGTATGATTTTACTTTAATGATGTAGAGTTCTTGTGATTACTCATAGATTTCATAGAACATTGGAGCTACACTCTCAAAATTAAATCCAATTTGTTCTTGAAAATTTTAAATCAATTCTATTATAATGACAATTAGGGATAATTTCCACAAAGAAAAGTTCAAGCAAATTAATTAGTCTTTTTAGTCTATTCATTCTTGCAAGTTAATTAACCAAGCAATTGTTGATCACAAATCAAGTTTAATTGTTGATTTAATTAAGATCAAATATCAACTACGCGTATTAAATTTAGATGAAAACAAATAAATAAAAAGTGATAAAGGTATCCCATTCTAACACCTTAAATCGTCCATTAATAATACTTAGACATGCATTTGAAATCCGCCGAATTGTCAGATGGGTATATTTAATGACCCGCTTTTACCACATTGCTATATTTAAAAACTCCGACGCGAAATGGATATATAAATTGACACTACTGCGCAAATGGGTCCAAAATCTCATCGCCGACAACTTAATTAAATTAAAAAAATCATGATTTTTCTTTTTTTTCTTTTTATCCTTCAGTTTCTTAAAACTAATTACTTTTCTTTATTCTTCTGTTTTTTATTAATCATTTTCAAATTTTTATAATTTTCTTTAACTATTTTATTTTTCTTCTCTCTCCTGATTGCCAAGTTTATTGTTTCCATTTTCCTTTTTCTTCCTCCTATTCTACCTTCATCTTGTTCTCCCTCTCCCTCCCTTCCCGTGCTTAAATGACAGTTATATCACCCACAAAAGTTGAAGATAACTCTAAATTATGTAGACACATTCTATATAAATTAATCCTGTGGATTCCTCATTATTCCTTTTCTCTCACTTCACAGCAAGTCTCACTATTTATATTGGCTAAATTCACTCAAATTGCGACCCTTTGTGTATCAAATATTATATTGGAGATTGTGGCATTTAGAGAAGCAAAGCATTCAGTAGTTTCACATACACTCAACCCAGTTGTAATGAAACTCCTAATATTTAATGTTTAATCAAAATAACATAAAGGGAAGGAAAGAAGGTAGGAAAAGATACGAAAAGAAGTCGGTGAGTTGGCGGCCGGCGGTACCGTTAATAGAGACGATTGAGGTGGAGAACAGGATGTGGATAAATGTCTTGATTTTTCATTTGCCACCCTTATCGTTTATGGAAACTTCAACAATTTCTATTCGATCAAAATAAGAGGTAGAAAAACAGAGTAATAAAAAACAGAAGAATAAAGAAAAGTAATTAATTTTAAGAAACTGAAGATAGAAAAGAAAAAAACAGAAAACTCATGATTTTTTTTAATTAATTTAGTTGCCGGCGGGGAGATTTTGGACCCATTTGCGCAGAAGTGTCAATTTATTTACCCATTTGGCGCCGAAATTTTTAAATATACCAATGTGGTAAAATAGGGTCATTAAATATACCCATCTGGCAATTCAGCGTTTTATTATTATTGTTTATTTATTGTGGGACCCACTAAATAGTAGGTACTCCCAACAGGTTGCTCTAACCTGCCTGTAATGGTCATAAGCTTTGTGCACTTGCAGTTAATTATTAGTCCCCCAGCTGTCAAGGAGAGTTCTTGCCTTATTAGTGTCACCAGCTTTGCTCACGAGCTCGTCTTTAATCTGAAAAATGCATGACTTTTCAAGCACAAGATGCCGTGGGAGGAGAAGGGGTATCCCAAGTGTTTTCGTGTTTCAAATAGTAGAAGCTAACCCAGTCACTCCATATTCAGTGGGCCTTCTTGCGAAGCTTCCATACCCATTTAAGTGCTTCTTTGATGATGAACCCACCTTCTTGCTTCATTTTGCAAAGATTTTTCCAACTGATCATGAAAACCAGCTTCCTGCTATCTCCATTATAGCCCCAAGGGATTTTTTTTACAGAGTTTCGAGATTTTCTTAAGGACGGATTTTGAGAGTAAGAATGTTGTAGGTCAAAATTTCGGAAGCCCAAAAAGAACAGAGTTTATTTTGAGTCTGATTTTGTCTGTCAAATCCAAACAGAGAGAGAAGGTGACCTAGAGGAGTTTAGAGGCAAGGCTCGATACCTAAAAAGGTGTAGACGACAAAAAAAACGTCTTCAGATTTCTCCGCAAAAGTCCGATGATGAAATGAGTAATTTTTAAGCTTGATCTTCTATTTTTGCTTTAATAGTTAACATAAGGTCTCAGGTTTTTTCTCCAAACACTCTTTTATTTCATTTCATTCAAAAGCCCCTTTCAAGAGCTTTTGATTGCTTCCTTCCGTGTCCAAATACGATCCCACACCTAAGAGTTATGGCCAAACAAAGTTTATAAACTTTGTTCCAGCCGAATAATGTGGACCGTGTTTTCAGCCCCATTTGGGAGTTCATTTGGTTGAATTAATTTGTGAGTCTTATATTTTTGGATTCCTTATTCAAATACCTTTCCAATGACATATCATGAGACCACACCAAATTCCCAAGTTACGAGCCCAACATTGATGCGTACTCCAAAACTGACCTCTCCTTACTCTTTCGGGTATATCTCGAGATCCACATAACATTTGAACCTGAAACCAAAGCCATATGAAATTAGATCCAATAGGCTTTCGAACGCATCTTAAATCATCCAATTTAAAGCCCAAACAAGTGAGATATGGCCGGAAAAAATCCAGCTGGAAAGCATCAGGGCCGCTAGCGGCGGTGACCTTGCTTCGGCCCGACTGATTTTTCAAGCCCAATCCGATTTTCAGCTCCTTTTCAGCCGTCCAACCCTACTTCTCCACGCCTATATAAACAACCCTTCACCTTCAGTTCAAAACACACAGCCTACAGTTGGCAACCTCTATTCTCAGTTGAGTGCTCCTGAGCTTCCACCTCTTTCTTCTAAACTTGAGATCTATTTTTACTATTCTTGTCAAATATAGCCTACAGTTCAGGTACTAAGGGGCTGAATATTTTTATATCTGGACCTAACCGTGGTGTGAAGTTGTTAATCTAACTTAGTATTTTGAGGATGTACCAAACCATTAATACTCCCTCCGTCCCAAGTTTATCTTTTCATTGGACTTTTCACGGTCTCTAAGACACTACTTTGACCATGAATATTTATGATTTCATAATTATAAAGCTTATCCTATCAAAAAAATAATAATTATAGAGCTTAATTATAATCAGATGATATTTTGAAAATACTATTTAAAATGAATCTAGAATACTTTCACATTGTAAAACTTTGTAACTTTTCACAAATAAGTGGTCAAAGTTCACAAACTTTGACCTTAATAAGTCAAATGTAAAGATAAACTTGGAACAAAGGGAGTAAAAAATTAGGATGTTATATAGGCTACTGAAATATAAAAAATAAACACCATTCTTTAACCACAACGCTCAATAAGCTTATGCTTGAAAGGAAACATTAATCATTATTATTTTCAATCATATATAAGTACACCCCACAAATTATGATTCAAGCAATGTGACTGTCCGCCTTGCAACGTGTCCAAATGTCTTCGTATTTAGCCAATGTTGTTGGTAGTCTTTCTTGTTGTCTTTTGTCTGTAAAATCAATGTTCTTTAGGGTGGTAATCGTGAAAAGATCATGGTAGTACCTCCCCATACTTATCAAATGAGCACAAGAGTCTTCAGTTACGGTTTTTCCGTCACCAAAAACATAACTATAGATATTAATTTGAGAAGCAACATTCAACTTATTTCCATAATTTACTAACAAAGGATTTAGAGTGCGAGAACTCGAACTTGGGGTATTTGCCGAAATATAGTGTGGGGTATCGCAGTACCAAATGTGCTCAATAGCACAACAAACAATGTGCATACAAATTAATGATCAAAAAGTTCTTTATCTTCATAAAGCCTTTTTTTTCTTCTCCTTTTTCGGTTGTAAGGAGAGTTTTTTGTTTTATTTATATTTATTTTTTGGGTGGGGGGTTAATTTATGGAAAATGGGAGGGTATTTTGGTATTTCTACTTATTACCATTATTCCCTTTTATCTTTAGCTATTGGATGGGAACAAAGGAATATTGTGATATCATGCATGACATCATAAGGTGATGTCATGAAAATGATGTCATGCATGACATCATAATTCCATTCCTTATTTATTTTTATATTTTCTCTTTTATACTCTTTTTTGGATTTTTGCTTTATTTTCTCTTTGGGTCTTGGGCTTTGCTTTGCAAATGGGTTGGGTCACCTTATGGACCCTAAATGTCCTTTTAGCCCAAATGACTTATTAAATTAGGGTACTTACAGTTAATGCTAATATTAACTGTAGTAATTATTTAAAGAAATACAAGTCAAAATTCGGCGTCTACACCTTCCTAATTCCCACTTGAACAGATTTTGAAAGGCTTTCGTTAGATTTTTTTTCTTACCTTAATTTTAGCTCTTGCCACTTTTCTCTTTATTCCCTTTTATTTTCTTTCCTTCTTTTTATTTTGATTATCAAGTTCCACATGTTTTTCCTTTTATTTCCTGATTCCTTATTTTCTTTAATTATTTTTTTCCCTTTTATTATCTTTTCCTATTTTCTATTTCTTTACTTTATTTTTATTTTTTAGGGGAAGGGGTTCCCCAAGTGTGCTAAGTTTTCGGGAATCCTAAATTCTCGGATTTCGTGTTTTGTGATTTTTCATTCGGAAATTAGATGATTAAATTCACATATGGGCATTTGCGTGATATTTTTTGTGCGTGAATAAAATGCAATATTTATTACAGGTTTAAGACAAGCCCGAAAGTTCAAAATGCACTACAGTAAATATCACTGGCCATCTTCGCCAGTACTCGGACCCGCTTGAGACGACTCTCTGGGTCCACTTGATGATGGAGCACCTGAATGACTGGGCTGAGACGTTGCCCAAGCTCTAGGGTCAAAAGCAAATAATGAAGCCGTCAAGTAAGCAGGATCTAGTGAATGGCGCGGTGGCTCCGACATGCTGGGATAGCCGCCATACCCCGTACTCTCCTGACTCCAGTAATCCCTTGGAGGGACTGGAGGATACATAGGCATGGGATAACCCGGATACCCCATATAGGGAGGCGGTGCATGCCACTGCGGAAGATAAGGCACCTGAGGCGGTTTTCCCGTGTCCACTCGAGCTAGAGACATCCCATGACGCACTTCCATACCCTCCTGCCTTGGAGGAGGACGCTGCGGTGTAGACACCAACTCCGCAACACGAGTAACTGGAGGCCTAGGAGGCCTTGCCACCGAAACAGGCTGCGAAGTAGACTCAAGATCAGAAAATTACAAAAATTCAAATCAAGCACTATTACTTGAAATGAACATACCTCTCGAACGTCGGTCCGACAACTCGTGCACACACTCCAAGACGCGGACCTGGAAATCCAATGCTTAAGGGCATGCATGCCCCTATAGATCTTTTGCATTTCAGCAGCATCCAACTGCACATAAAGAAAAGAGTCAGTATCAACATAAAGTAAATATTGCAAATTACAAGGGATTTCCACTTATCCCCCGCTACAACCAGTTGGTAGAGACAATCCCTCGACCTCCTCATCGGGACCACGAAACTCAGAAATCAATAGAACGTGAGGTGACCCGTCCGCTCCTGTATAATTCACCAATATGAAAAGAAAGAGTAAGGTACGGAGAAGAAGCAGTCACATAAAACGACGAAGAACTCACAACACTCTCCAAAACTTAAAATATTAGATACATTAGTTACTCTTAAAATCATCACTTTGTCTGATAACCTCAAGCTATCATCAAATATTTACAGCATTATGTGCTGCCTTATCTATCATCTCTCCATAATCGGTTGGGACAAGCTGTGCTATAAATTTGTTGCAGGACATGAAGATCATGCCTCTTATAGATTTAAAGCGAAATCTTCTGCATCAGTTTTTCCGTAGGTTGGTATAGCTTGTTTAAGAGCAATTTTGTTTTAATATCACCTCTTGTAAGTCAAGTTAATTGCCAATTTATCACACTAGTTATATTCCCGTGCGATTTACGGTTTGTGTGTTGATATTAAATGAATATCTTTATTGGTATAAACTTCCAAGACACCTTTGGCATATGTCATATATGGATACAAAAATATTTTTCTATGAACCTCTCGATCCCTTAATATGCACAAACCTACCACATTACACCAATTTTAGGAAAAAATATCAAAAATAAACAATATCTCATTCGTTGTTACGTTAATCATGATATAAACCAACTGGTTTTGTATAGCCAAATTTGTTTATTATTTTTTGTTGCAATTTACTTCAATATCTGGTCCAAAAGACCACCAAAATTACTAAATAAAACATTTCTAAATGTATATTTCAAGATATCTTTCACATATGTCATATCTGGACCATAAGTATGCATAATGTCATATCCCTTTAATATGCTACAAACCTACAATATTGCATTATTTGTAGGATAAAGTACAAAACATACTTCGTATAAAATATCTCATTTATCGTCAATCATAATAAAAATCTGTTGGTTTGTATAGCAAACTTGTTTATTATTTTTGTTGTAATTTACTCCACTATCAATATCCAGTCCAATATATCACCACTACCACTAATGCAACCATACTACTATTAATATTTTACTGCAATTTTACTTCGGCAGTCCAATAAAAACATATCATAAGTATCAAATGGATCGATTGAAATTAAGTTGGAATTTTTGGAATTGGAACTCCAAATGGATAAGCCCAAGTCAAAACCAAAATTACAATTTGAATGACGATCTAAATGTCACTCCAAATCGAGTAGTTTGATTTGGCTCTATATAGATTTTATATTTGATCCAAATAAATTTCAACAATTATAATACATTAATTTTCCAAAGTATATTAATTAACCACTTAATAGTCAAACTAATTAAATTAACCACATACATTGAATCATGAGTTAATTAAGTGTACATCAAATTCAAAGTATGAATGTAAAGCATTAATTATTTGTATGACATGGATTACACACACTAGTACAAAATAACCCATAATACAGCGGGTTAAACACCCCTTTTACCGCGGTTCCGCGTCATGGCTGAACCGCCGCGCTTATGGACGACGTACAAGGGGGTAACTATTACGGCGGTTCCCAACCGCAGTAAAAGACGGGATTGTACAGCGGTTTTCTTTGACGACCCGCTGTACATAGTGTATCTATTACTTCGGTTAGCATGCGTAACCTGTTGTACATAATGTATCTATTACTTCGGTTAATTTATCTGAACCGCTGTATTTGTCTCTCTCTTTTTTTTTTGCTCGGGGTGGGGGGTCATACGCAACATCATTTATTGCAATATTTTAATTTTCCCCTGGTTGCAAATTGCAATGATAATTCGTAATACCAATAAGACATACCATCCAAAAAAATATGACGTTTCATTATCCAAAGTAAGATACATAAGCCATAAAATCAGAGATACTACAAAATTTCAACCAATAACTAAAATATCCATAACAAACTAATGGAGTCCGTGGTTAATTCATTACAAATCTTAGAAAGTTCATGGATTCAACAATAGCTTTGCAAGAACTTTCAACTCCCTGTGCATGAAGTACGCAGCCCAATATTCTCGAGCATTATCCAACTCTTTTTGAGAAAATGGCTCCGAAATGTTCTTGAAATGCTAAAGAAGTGTAAGAAAAAAAAATATATACTTTGATTTAGCGTAAAAACAAGGAAAAAAAAGAGATCTTTAAGTCTATATTATATAGTAATAATACTGAAGATATATAATACCAAAGCCAAATCGATGTCCTCCTTTTACATAAGAACAATCTCCTTCATGTACGCCATGATGTAATATCCACAATGTTTATTTCCCACTTGCTTGTGATGCTATAAATAATAGAAAATCAGGAGATAAAATTATGAAAGTGAAGTTAGAAGATAAGAAACAAGCAAATATAAGCTTACAAGTTACATGTATCTCTATCCATTGTAGTCGTTTATGTTTTTCACGCGGAATCTTTAAACTCAATTGATACGTCGTCATATCCTTAAACAACTTTAACAAGGCTGTGAAACACACATCGGTCAAACCATGAGTTGCTTTCAGTTTGTACAGTTTAAGAACGGCGGACAATCGTGTGTATCCATTACAACCCGGATAAAGTTCCTTTTCACTATCACCTACCAAGGTAGCAAGGAGTTCAGGCCTATCAATAAAATTCTCAACATCTTCAACCATTTCTTCTAGTCGATCATCCACAAACACATCATTTTGAGACCCTCCATTGTCACCGGGATTTGAAGACTTTCCACTTTCTCCATGCCATCTCCACTGTTTATATCCGCGGCCGAATCCCCTTCCATGTAAATGATCTCTTACCACATCAAGGTCGGCATGCAATGCAAGGTTTTTGCAATCAACACAGGGGCAAAATATGAACCTTGTATTGTGAGTTTTAGCATCACGCACAGCAAGTTCAATAAACTTTTCAACCTCTATATCATACTCATCAAGAGTTCTATCACCAAATAATATTGAATCTCGATCCATGCTTGATTCCCCACTCTAAATATTCACAAAGATAAAGACCTCATCAATTTGTAAAAGTTTCATTAATCAGTTTTTCATAAATCTTAATTTACATTAGAAACATGTTTTGTAATGTGATTGTACTCTATATTTCCTATCCACATTGTTTCTATAATTGGGTGAAATACAAGAACAACACATTGTTTTTGCCACTTCTCATTTTATGGTAGGACCTTCAAATGACTAAGAATCAGTTCTAACGCAGAATTCAGATCACAAGTACAGGCCACAAAACCGACCCTTATGCAGAAAAACATTGGCAATTAAAGCACATAAAAGTTCATCCTAGGTACTGCTTTGTTTCAGTACTTAGTGCAGCCACTCAGCATTGTAATTTCAACCTCAGGACTCTCAAAAAGCAGTTTGTAAATGTAAAACTCAGATCTGAAATTTCAGATTAGATTCTATTCAAATACATGGGTAAAAACACCTTCTAACATGCTGTAAACAAGGCCTAAACGATGTGTATTGTTACTACCATACATATGCTGCGTGAACATGAAGTTTACAGCATTATAAAAGTAAAATTCAAGGCTAAACAGGCAATTTCCAGGTCTGTATTCAGCAGCAGTTTGCAGTACAATAATATGGCAAAATCATCATTTTAGCGCACATACACTTTACCAAACTGAATGACATTTGCTGCACGCATAGTATTCTTACTAATCATTGAATTTCACCCAATTAATATGCAAGAATAATTCTGAATAAGATGAAAGAAGATGGACAGCATGTCTGAATTTTGACATCAGAAAACAGTTCCACATTTTATCAATTTAAGACCTAGAAACAAAGTACTAAACAATGGCTTTGAAGTTCAAGTTTTATGCTCTTGATTACTTATCATTCAAGGACACTAGAAACACACAAACATGCTGGAAAGGCAGGCCTATAATCAGTAAGGGTATGTGAAAAACAGGGGCCAATAAGAGTCTGAAACTGACGTAACCAGAACTTACAGAAATTCAGATTTTAGTTCTTATAAGAACCCAGCATGTAAACATACATGGGTAAAAACACCTTCTAACATGCTGTAAACAAGGCCTAAACGATCTGTATTGTTACTACCATACATATGCTGCGTGAACATGAAGTTTACAGCATTATAAAAATAAAATTCAAGGCTAAACAGGCAATTTCCAGGTCTGTATTCAGCAGTAGTTTGCAGTACAATAATATGGCAAAATCATCATTTTCGCGCACATACACTTTACCAAACTGAATGACATTTGCTGCACGCATAGTATTGTTACATATCATTGAATTTCACCCAATTAATATGCAAGAATAATTCTGAATAAGATGAACGAAGATGGCCAGCATGTCTGAATTTTGACAGCAGAAAACAGTTCCACATTTTATCAATTTAAGACCTAGAAACAAAGTACTAAACAATGCTTTGAAGTTCAAGCTGCATGTAAACATTGAATAAATGTGTCTAACTCAGTAGTAGATAACCCAACAAGACAATTAAACTCATTCGAACACTTGCACATCAACATTCAGTTTAGATCAAACAGGTAGACAACTTCATATATAATGGTTGAAGCTAGTGGTAGTTATGTGTGTTTGATTCATGTAATCACTTATCAAATTGTCTCTTATCTTGTCTTGAGAAGTTCATTTCAGTTAATTTTCAGATAGTAATATTTTTTCTAGGCTTGGGAAATCTGTGCTTACAGTTTGTTAATTATGACTTCAGAAAATCATCAGAAAGCACACAGGACTGTTAGGGGGTTTAAACAAATTTGTGACTTGTCCCTACAACCCTATAGTTCATAATGTAACAGCAAATATCTCCAGAAAATCATATCATACTGCTACACAATCAAATCAAACATCCCAAATTCCAGCCAATTTTTTACCCAGAGCTCCCCCATCAATAGGCACCTTCTAATCACACTTAACCATTTTCTCATTCCATACAGAAATTCTCATAATTCAATCTATAACCTCATCAAAACCCTTAAAGTGCATCTATATTGCTTCAATTCAAACCAAATTGTGGACAATTTAACATTTCTTTACCAAATCAAAATCAGAGCACTTCAGTAAATTTAAAATAAAAAACGAAATTAAACACATATACAGTATGCAGAGCCCGATTTTGATTTTGACATACATAATTGGAAACCCTAGAAATCAAGGAGATAATGAAAAAGAAAGAATGATACCGAGCCTGATGAATACTAATACTGAGGGAGCAGAATTCAGGTTGAGCAGATCAACAGGCAGCCTCGTTGACCAGGGAAACCCGAAAGAAAGTCTGAATTCTCTGCAAAACTTGCAAATTGAAAAGAGCCATGTTTCGATTATAAACAGAGTAAACTGAAAAGATGGGCACCCAAAACATCAGTTCATAAGAGAATACTTACTATTTCGTCTGCCTCTAGTAAAATTGCGCAGCGTCACTGATGAGCGGAGAGCGAGGGGAGAGAATTTGCGTCGCCGGTCGGAGCGGGTCGCCGGTGAGAGGAGGCGAAAATGATGGAGACAAGTTCTCTAGTCTAGGGCTCCTTGGTGTTTTTGAAGAAAACTGAAGGGTCGTGGTAGGGTTTTTTTGTTTTTGTTTATTTGGGTGAGGGATCGTGGTTATTTGGCTGTGGTTTTGAGAAGGAAAGCGCGAATTGGAGTATTCGCGCTATTTGTTTTTTTTTCCTTCCTAATTTGTATATAGTACTGAGGTTCTTAATTAAACCCATGTAATAGCTTCTTTTACTTAATAGCCAGGGTCTACTATAGGCCTGGCAAACAGATCAGGTTGGATCGGATTCGGGTTCAACCCAGTTGACCTGATTACTAAACAAACCTGAAATGACCTGCTTAATCTGAATATTTTTAGTCTTTGATAATTTCACTTAAATTGTGATTCTATTAGTAATCAAATTATAACTAACAACATTAGGCCATTGAAAACAAGGGCTACAGCCTACCAGGCACTGCATCCATCAACACCAGACAACAAGTTTACATCAACGGTAGCATTCTAAAGTCTCCACTCTAGAAACATCAAACAACACCAAGATACAACAAATATTTAAGTGTTACAAACACTAAAGCACTATCCTACAAATTACAACCAGGATTGAAAATTCAACAAACTAAATTACAAATCAACAAAACATGGCTGATTCTTGAGGGCGAAATTAGGTTGCTGTGGGTTTGAAGACTTTGAACCTTCTTAATTTGCCACCTTCAAGTTCATGAATAATATGTCAAAACAAGATAATATTTTATCAAAAATCTAAATCAAAAAAATAAGAACTCAAACTTCAGAAACCTAAATTAATATGTATGAAATAAGAAATTAGAACCCAAAAACGAAACCTTTAACCCTACAAAAAAAGAAGAATTAAATAAAATAAAGAATGAACAATGAATCGAGAACAGAGAATTAAACAGCACGAAGAATGAACAATGAATCGGGTAACAGAGAATGAAACACCACGAAGACTGAACTTAAACCAAGAATGAAAGAGATGCATACCTACTTCACCATTGGTTGTTGATTGAGACTTGGAGATAGGAGATAGAAGATAGAGGCTAGAGAGAGAAGCGGCCATGAACTGATGTTGTTGAGAATGAACTTAGTTTAGGGTTTTGAGTTTTATATGGTTGGTGCAAACATTTGGGCCCTTTGGGCTATTTTTGAGGTTACGGCCATTATTGGGGCCTTTTGGCAACTTTATTTTCCTTTTTTTGCATTTTTTTTTTCTTTCATTAACTTTTCCCTTTTTATTTTATTTTTTATTTTTTAATAATCAGGTTGAGCAGGTCATCTTCAGGTCAGAAAATTCAACCTTAACCTAACCCATTTAAGGTTTCGGGTCAATCAGGTCGACCCATTTAATATTTCGGGTCGAAAATCTCAACCCTAACCCGCTTTTTTCGGGTTAGGTTCGGGTCGGGTTAGTTTTTGCCAGGCCTAGTCTACTACTTCGATTATTTGAGACCTGACCTACTTGATTGTCACCTTATTTACAAAAAATGCCACTGCCTTGTATTGTACAACGGTTTGATTCACAGCCACTATAATTGAACCTCCGTACAATTCCTTTATTCTACTAGTGACATGTCAATTGTCAAATGATGATAATAGTAAATAATCTCTCAACTTCTCTATTCTATACTCAAATCAACTTTCTTGCTTTCCTGTTTGATTCTAGTTGTATGCTCTGCGTGATGCACGATTTTATTTAAATATATTTGGTTCCAAATAAAAATATTTCATTGTAGTAATTTATTAGATACATTCTCTAATAGATACTGTATATGGTACCTAATATAAGATACATGCACCTATACTAATACTAATTGAAGATACATGCACCTATACTATGACATTACGCTAAGAATTAAATAGTACTAATAGAAGATACATACACCTATACATCTATACTATTTGATCACATGTCAATATTTGCGAAACGTACGTGTCAGTCTAGCAAGAGTGCACATTCCCCGTGCATTGCACGATTTATTTAATTTTTTTTTTTGTTATAATATTTAAATTGGATAGTAAACTTGATAAGATACATTACTTTAAAAAAATGTTAATAAATTGAACTTGGTGGTTTTTCTTTCCTATACAAAGCAAATTATATACCTACAAGCCATGAATTCTGAAACGAAAATTAAAGATATGAAGACGATTCCATAATCCTTAGAGCATATTTCGTGCCAAAAATACTTTCATTCAAAGTATAAAACAATATTTGTTGGATTCGTCTTGAAAAGTATTTTTATACTATTACTTATTTAGTATATATAAATGAAAATTATGGTCAAAATTCGACATTGAAAGACAAATTCGACACTTTAAAAACCCTACGGATTATAATGATTCATTGTATTTAATATTTTGTTGACTTTGGCCCATTAGTTAATACTAATACATTGTATGTTGAATGTGTAATAAAGATTCATTGAAATTATTAAAAGATAAATAAAAAAGATAAATAAGATTATGATGTGTCAACTATTTAGACAATGGCATGACGTCCACGTGTCATTATAGCAATCATGCAAATTCACTTATATATATATATAATAGATAGCGTTGTCTTCTTTGTTTTATTAGCCCTTTATTTAATTTATGAGGATATATATACTGTACCTTGATTTGTTTGGAAAATTTGTCAAGAGATACAAGCTGGATATGATTTAGAGTATTAGGATTCACCCCCCTTTTGTCAATGACTTTGCAGGATTGTAGTGCATTCTGGGAAAGAACTCACTTTCTGCTACTACATGATTCCTCTCTTCATGATTCCAAACATTTCTTAAAGGTCGTATCACTCTCTTTCTCAGTTTCAATTGGATCTTCATTGTTAGTTTTTCCTAATGTTCATAGCCAAAAGCTTTGCATAGTATATTATTCTATATCGGTACATGCGATCACTGCCATGTTCATGATGAAATTTTAAGAATTAAGGAATAATTCAGTAAAATGTCAAGCTTATGATCACTTGAAAGTTCTGGCTTGGGATGCTGTAACTTATGATTGCCCTTCACTTTTTCTGCAGGCAATGGGATCTTAAGGGTGGGCATGGCTGTACCGATAGAATAATGTACAATACAAAGCTTTTGGCTATGAAATCTTTTGGTGTCCATGAATCATGGTGTTATTGTCCTATCATCATTGTTTGACACAAACTTAATCTGCTGTATGTCACAGAAATCTGATGTATTTGGAACCAAGGGGGGATTCTAGTTAACATTTGATTTGTCCATGCCTTTAGATCCTTTCTGACAATGTTGCATTTCACAATCTCGATGACTTGCTTGCATTATAGGCAACAATTATATATTTGCACGTTTAGATTTATGGACTTTATACTACATGCATATGAACAATTATATTATACGGATTAATTGTATGTTATATGCTATCTTACGGTTTGACCTAATATTAGTGGTCCTACGGATATTAATATTAGGTGGAATAATATATCGTCTTATAAGGTATAGGGCCAATTGTGTAGAAACCCACATACTTTACCGTAATTGATGATGGGCTAATTAGGGATAAGAAACTCTATGCATATAAGGGTTATGGTCCCCAGTTAAACACATGTTACATCTGTCTGACATCCCATCGTTAGAGAGAGAGACCCTAGTGTGTGTATCAACTGGAAGACGCTCTAACCTTAGGCGATCTTCAACCCAGATCAAAGGCTTGCACTTATTGATTCAGGTACGCTTCCGCTTATACTCTAATCTAAGAAATTCGATATGGAGGTTATAGTTTTAATCAGATTTATTCCAACAGTCTAGTAATACTCTCATCTCTTAATTAATCAAGGTTGAGAGTACGATTATTGTGAATGAAAAAAAATGCTTGTTGGGTACACTTTATCTCATTGTGAATTGATCTGATTTGATGCAAACATGATTATATTAGTACTCTATCACTTATTGGGTTTATGGTCCCTTTCTACATTATGAGATGGTCAAAAGTAATACTTTTTAATTCAACAGAAAAGTGGTACTCCTATATATTATTTGTTCGAAAATTGCACTTTTTTCGACTAAATACGAAAATTTCTTAAAATAAAGTTACAATTGTCATAATCCAGTGCGTGAGCCTATGGTAATCCCACCTGCACCTGATGGATATCCATCCACCTGACCGGTTATAAATCAAAATGGATTGATATAAATAGATATGAATATAGATGACCTTTATCCATTTATCCACCCGACGGATATCCATATCCATTTATTTTCTTAATTCTATATTATTTTTACCAATATACTATTTAATTTTTCGTTTTGTTTAACTTTTGACTTAAAAATTAAAACGTTCCTATTTTAAATGGTAGAGACAGTAGATGATAAAAGTTTAGTCGTTCAAACTTATTGTAATTAGAGAAATTAAAATAACTTTTGGTTATATATGTTTTTCTTACTTGATTATATAATTTAATGACTTACGCCACATGTTTCGTCAAAAGAAAGACGAAAAAATTTATGCACATGCGTGCTATTGAAAATTTAGAGAGACTCATTATTCAATATCCAATAACGGACATCCAGTTATCCACTTCACCCGACGGATATGGATATGAATGGATAAATTTGAACTTCAAACAAATAGTTATAGATATAGATATGGCTCCACCCGATCTATATACTCTATGATTCATTGCCATCCCTATTTAAAATACAACGTGAATACAGTCAAAAGCACCCATTACCTCTCAAAAATTAAGTGCTTATTTAGTTGTTCATCCAAGAAAGAATTGTGCTTAGCTAATTCGTGCATATAACTCTTAGACTTTTGATTAGATATATCCTGGCCTCCAATTTTTGCAACTTGTAGGGTAAATGTCCATGAAGATACTCTCCAAATTCTTAGATTGCAGAAAAATTGTCTTTCTACATACAAATAATTAATTACTGGCTTTCAAAGTTATTAATAAGGTATTTGGGTCTTTCATTATTCGTCAATCCTTTGGCTTTCAAATTTTAATTGCAAGTATGTATATTCGGGTCTTGGTAAACAGTAGTATAACGATGAAATATAACCAAACCGCCTCTCATGGAAAAAATCCCCTACGTACGAACAGAGATTTCGATTGCATGCTAGTCAAGTCATGTATATTTTGCACATGTATATTTTGGTGAAGTCATATACGTAATTATTTTATGCATGCTAGTCAAGTCATGTATATTTTGCACATGAACGTGTCTGCATGGACCACGAGAAAGGCTTTTTGACGTACGTACACGGTACACCAACTAACGCAAGCTAGGCTGGCGGTAAATATGCCACTATACCTAAATTAACGAATTTTTACCAAATTACGCGGGGGCAAGTAAAGACTACGAGGATTAGGAAAAAAAAGAAGTGAAGACTACGAGGGTCGTGGGCAGTGATTAGAGCTGTTAAAAATAATTGGTCAGACGATGCCATCTGATTTTTTAGGATCCTGACACAATTTTTTTGACCCAAACAACTTTACAACCCAAAAAAATGAACTAAGAAGTGAATTTGAGTAAAAAATCATCACAAAACCGACTCGATCTGAATTCGAAATGACCCGATTCGTAATCCGTTGAGTTGACTCATTTGACAAATCTACTACTACTAGTGATATATCAGTAAAGATCGTAGCATCCCAATTTGTATGTCATCTCCTACCTAAATCTTTTTTAAACATTTAATTATTTTGACATGTTAACTATTAGTCTTTTTTGTTAAGAGTATTAAATAGACAAGCGTGACAGCAAAATCACCGATGGTCATGATGTGATGGGAATATAGTAGGGAATGATACATATATAGAATGAGACAGATAATCCGAAAATTTGTAATAGAGTATATACATATGCAAAATATGAGTATATGGTTGCAAGTTGCAATACTTATTACAGTTATTAGCATATATATTTTTTAACCAACTAGAGCATTACTGGCCTCTTCTAATTGGCGCGCAATGAGTTTGACCAACGACGACGCTGTGTTTGTTGTGTACTCTAGCTTATAAGATCTAGAAATCGAGAAATTGAATAAATTGGGTCCAGTCTAAAACCATGTGCGATTATCTTCTTTTTTATTAGGGTTGTACGATAGATTATCCTTATAAAAGGACACACAAGCGCTGAAAGAGAGCAAAAACGAACATACAAAGGAGCAAGCTACAGGCAAAATTATTTAGAGTACTGTGAGTAATTGGAACATTCCAGTCGTACATTCTAATTCCCAGCGTTAATCATTTATACACAATTATTTCTTTACCAAGCTGTTGGCACCTGATCACGTTTAATTCATCTCGATCCGAAGACGACTCCATTAAGGTAATGCAAGGCAATCTGGAGTACATAAATGATCTTGCACAATATTATTACTCCCTATGTTTCAGAAAACCTTAACATTTAATTTATTTTTTGAAATTCAAAACTTACAAACTTTAAGTTGACCATTCATTTATGAAAATATATAAATATTTACAATGTAAAAATACTATTGTTAGATTCATTTTAAATAGAAGTAAATTATTATTTTTTATAATCTATAAATTCATTTAAATACAAATATTTACGGTCAAAGTATTGTATTGGAGACCATGAAAAAATAAATGTTAATTAAGGTTTTTACGAAAGGATGGAGTACTCTAGCTAGCTTAATTTCAAGATAATAACATCTGATTATACTAAACTGGATGGCTTAATAATGATCTAGCTTAGTCCTAATAACTCATAATCATATATAGTTGATTTATTTAAATGTATGTTTGTACAAGAACAACCTTCTATATACTTGCAAAACTCACCCAACCTGCTGCCTTTGTCACAGTCATATCTATCATCAATGGAGCAGATACAGCACATGCATGTTCAAGTTGACAGGCTAAACGTTCACGTAGCCGAGATCGGAACAGGTAATGCATCACTGCCCTAATTAATCTAGTATTGCCTTAGCTAGCAGCCATGTATGGCTATGATTTTCTGGTCGATCACTCATTTTCTGATGCATTGCAGGTCACAAGGTTGTAATGTTCTTGCATGGTTTCCCAGAAATCTGGTACTCATGGAGGCACCAAATGTTGGCTGTGGCGAAGGCTGGTTACCGAGCCATTGCCATTGATTTCAGGGGTTTTGGCCTCTCTGACCAGCCAGCTGAACCTGAGAAGGCAACCCCCATCGACTTTGCCAAGGATGTTATCGGTGTACTTAACTCCCTAGGCATAGACAAGGTAATCTAGACTGATAGTGAAACAAAATTTTAGAAAACACAAAAACGGCCCAGACTCATAATAAGTGACCCTATATTTCTAAATAGTAACCTTACTTTTCTGTAAGTTGGTCTTATACAAGACTTGCTCAATCATGGGATTCCTTTCGAGCAAAAAAAAAAAAAAAAACACAGGTGTTCTTAGCTAGCTGATCATGTATATAATTGAGGATATATATACATTATCTAACTATTATTGTTGTAATTATTATTAACCAGGTTTGTTTGGTGGGGAAAGACTTTGGGGCAATGATAGTGAGTATTGTAGCAGTGCTCTACCCCGAACGACTGTCTGGTTTCATAAACCTAGAAATTCCTTTCATAATTCCTGGTCTTGGTGGCCAACAACTATTTCAATATCCTAAAGGCTTCTACATATCAAGATGGCAGGTATATATATATTTGGTGATTCATGCACAATCATCAAGTTTTAATTAATTATAAGATATTTGCAAATTTTAAAACTGAATTAGTTTAAATTTTAGGAGCCAGGAAGAGCAGAGGCGGATTTTGGTAGGTTTGATGTCAAGACAGTACTAAGAAATATTATCATTTTGTTTACTGGGAGCAAATTTCGGATAGCGAAGGATGATCAGGAAATAATGGATCTAGTTGCCCCAAACACCCAGTTACCCCCTTGGTTCTCCGAGGACGACCTCTCAGTGTATGCAAAGTTGTACGAGAAGTCGGGATTCCGTACAGCATTACAAGTTCCATACAGGTAATATATGATAGCTAGATTATTACATGGTTCGGGACCAATGCTCCCACGTATCATAAAATAAGTGGAGTTTACTTGTAACTTGATCTGAGAGGTGGAGCGAGCATGATGTGGTGTGGGACCATCTAATAATTTCTCGTAATATACATGAGTTACATTGTTAATAATTAAAGAAATTAATTGCTATATAGCTAGGGTTGCAAATTAAAGATAGTAACTTCACATTTATAATATCTGATCTTTGTATGTGTTTCACTATATAGGACTTTTGACAAAAGTATTGGCATTGTTGAAGATCCAAAGGTGACAGTTCCAGCAATGCTTATAATAGGTGAAAAGGATTCAATCTTAAAATTTCCAGGCATGGAGTATTACATAAGGGGTGGAATGATCAAAAATTTTGTGCCTGATCTAGAAGTTGTCTTCTTGCCCGAAGGAAATCATTTTATTCAAGAACAAATGCCACAGGAGATTAATCAACTCATCATTTCGTTCCTTAATAATCATTCAACAATGCATGATCGTAAAAGTGAATGATTGAGGAAAGCAATCCAGAGATGGATTTTAAATAATATAATTAAAATATTCTTAAATAAATACAAAGATGCATTTGTAATTACCACAATAACTTGATTTATTTAGTTCATTATTGTAAATCATGTATTTGTTCGATCTACTTATATAAGGTTGTAGATACTATTGCAGTGGCAATGTAAACAAATGTCTAGATATTAATGGTAGACTTTCATTTGTATTTTTCTATTATTATTGATGAATAATTTGTTTGTAGTAAAGCTAGCTAGTCTTAAATTGAATCACTGTGTGAAACTTCTTTCGTCTTCCAAGAAGGATAGAATCATTCACCAATTTTGTTTACACTGCCTTTTAGTGACCTTTGTGTGAGATTTTGCTATTTAACACTTCCTAAGGAATATAACATTGATTGGACATTTAATTATCATTCTAAAATATTGAGTGATTGGTCCTTTTGCATGGTATTAAAGTCAAATAACTAAAAGCTCTTCTGTTCGAAATCTGGAACCTCGGATTTTATTCCATCCTCCAAATGAGGCTAATGTGCGTGGTACCCTTGGTAATATCCAACTACAAGCTACAAGCTATGGCCAGATGTTGGTGTATAGTCTTTACAATAGCAAGTTTGGGAGAGTCCCACATTGGTGGGGAAAAAAAAATAGAACCACTTTATATGGTATAGTGTCCTTTTGTAGTTTGAATGAAATTATGGAGGGAAACTATGGACAAGTGCTAAGTATATTATAATATTTATATATTTAAGCACTTAGCACTTTTGCACGAATGCACGTGCGCGTGGTTAATTAACAGTTTGCAATGCCTTATTAAATTATTTTTGAGATTTATTTATTTACTTAATTTAATTAAATAAATTTTCGTAATTATCCTTTTAATGACAGTTTTGATAATTGTTGTTATCTGTCCTATTTTTCTCTATAAATAGGGGTTGAGGCATTGGTTCAGATTATCCTTTCCTCTTCTTCTTCTTCCCAACCGATTATGTAACAATGGTGTTCATAGGAGAATTAGTAGGTTTGCTGTCTACTTTTTCTAATTGATTAAGGGGATCCTGGGGGTAGATTAGCCACAATTCCCAACATCAACAAAGTAGTGGGGGCTAATAAAACCTTAAAGGACAGTGATTATATCACGCCCTTAATTTGTCTTGCTTAATTATCGTAGTAGTTCTAACAATCTTTAAGGTTTTAATATGGAATCAAACGTAGAAAATACTCTGAAAATGTTCCGCCAAAGCACAATTAGACTTGACCGTTTTGATGGAACCAATTTCCTTCGCTGGAAGGAGAAAATTGCGTTCTTACTTACTGCTCTGAAAATCTTTTACATTCTGGACCCCAATCTGAAGCCCCTCCCTGAACCGAATGACAAAGATACTGAAGCAGTGGTGGCTGAACGCAAGAAGCGAGAAGAAGATGGAATGCTGTGCAGAGGGTATATTCTCCAGTCCCTGTCTGATCGTCTGTATGATCTGTTCAGTAGCATAAATACCGCAAAGGAGATGTGGGACTCTCTTGAATTCAAATACAATGCCGAAAACCAAGGAGCATATAAGTTCATAATTTTTCAGTTTTTCGAATTTAATATGGATGGTACTCAACCTATCTTATATCAAGTTCATGAATGGCTTATCTTGGTATCTAAGTTTAAGGATTTGTGTATTGAAAGTCATGAGAAACTGTTGGTTGATGGTATTGTAAGAACCCTCGCCTTTTCAGAAGAAGCCAAACTCTTATGTTAACCCTCAAAGTCCAAATATGAGAACTCTATACGCAAGTTTGAGATGAACATGCAATAATGACTCTTTCTAGATGCCTTGTGGCCCAAGACTCAATGAATGCAACTATGTGATGTGAACGATTGTGATGCAAGACTCTATAGTGACCTAGACATGCCTAATATGATTTACATGCAAATGATATGGGAAAATCTAGAATATCCTAGAATGGTATGCAATATGATATGCGACGCCCCATATGTATACAAAATATCTAGTATGAGACGCATGACGAAGTTACCCACCTATGAAAAGTGGGTGTATGCAAAATTATATGCAATGCAATAAAAAATGATTCTATATGTCCTAGCATGGAGCTTCTAAAAATGAAATGCAGTGCAAATTTTTTTCTTTATTTTTTAGTTAGAAAAAAGATGGGAAAAGAATCTAATAATCTCTCAACATGTCTACTTCTCACGAAGACTGAATTTATTTTGGAGGTTTTGCTATGCAAGTAATGTATTTTAACCAATGATCTTTTGACTCTATATTGAAAGGAAAAAAGCAAAAATAATCTTGACTCAAGAAAGAAAGAATATTACTCTTGACTTGCAAAATAAGTAAAGGGAAAAAGGATGAACCTAGACCCTAAACAAATTATGGGAGACAAAAGATTACTCTTGACTTACTATAGGAACAAGATTTTTAGACTTGGGAAAGGGAAAATATACTCTTGACTTGCAATGGAAATTATAGTACAAAGACGCTACTCTTGACTTGCCATAAGACTCTTGACTTAGATATGGAGAATATATTCCAGACTCAAGAAATGGAAAATATAGTATTGACTTCCTAAAGGAAAGAAATTAGACTCTTTTTTATTTTTGGCAAAAGATCATTGGCAGAAATATATTACTTGCTCGAAATTGATTTTCTTGGAAAATAAGTCTCCCTAATATGGTTACTAGCATCGTCGGGAAGATTCATGGATTCTACTTCCTAAAAAGAAAAGATTCTAGACTCGATCTTAAGTTAGTTTACAAAGTTAGTCATACACACAAATAGGAAACTTCCTATACTCTAGACCACTAAGATCCTAAAGGGGACCTAATCTAGCGATCTAAGGAAACAAATCACATAACAAGGAAACAATCAATCACAATATGGCAAGCAATCAATTAAGCACCTTGAATGGACCATGAGACTAAATGCAATGGTTGACAAAATCTATGGTTGGATATGGTAACCCACGATCGGATGCGTTTCGTCATCTATGAGATGCATAGTAAAATTAAACGTACCGTTTTACATATCTCGAATGGAAACATGTAAATGCCATGGGGCGGAACACGACTATGTGCAAAGGTAATTCGGACCGAGTGGGTGACCGGCCTAAGTCATAGACAATGCTCCATAAGGTAATTTCTATTTATGGTGTGGTGATGTCTTTCGACATCTTGCGAAGATAATGCATGCAAATGGATGATATGAATGCAAAGCAATAATGAACACATAAAGGCCATGAACCAAGAAATATGAACTAATAATCAACATGGATAAGCTTTCGAATTACTTCCTCTTATTAAATCCCCAGTGAAGTCACCACTGTAAGAACCCTCGCCTTTCGGCGCTAATTGAAATATTTAGTTGAAATTAATGGTTCTTAAATAATACGTCATATGCAACATGATTAATTATGATAGGGGAAATAATAAGCAAATAATTAAGTCGCCACCAATTTTTAAGGAAATAATTGAAAACCATCAAAAGTGCACCCAATTCCTATTGGGAATTGACTCATACCCAAAAAGGGCCAAAGATTGAGTTCGGGGGTGTGGGTACGAAAAATATAAAACGAATCCTATCTAAATCGCCCGAATTAACGGCCTCTACTAATCTTTTCCATGTTGATTCATTATTCATATCGTAAGTTTCCAAACAAATCCGGTCGTCCAAGATCCGAAATTAACTAGGTAGGTTGAACAAGCCGAATTATTAATGTTATTGCTTTGCACATATTATCCAATTGCATGCATTAATTAACAAGTATAAACCAAACCAATAATAAGATAAAGAATTAAATAAATCTCTACCTTACCTTTCTTGCTAAACGCGCCAGATTGTATATGCACATCAATGAGATTGTTAGCAACTTCAATGGAAGTAATAAATATAAACAAAATAAACAAAATATGTTAATATGAAATTTAGGGCTAAGTATATGCAAAATCCCTAATTATATGCTAACATGCTAATTAAATATGCTAATCATGCAAAGATGCAATATTTATACTAACCATGCATTAAACTAATTGAAACATGAAAGTCAATCATCTAGACATGAATATGATTAATAACAAAACTAAAACAATCAAAACATGATATACAAATTAACCATAATCATAATCAAAGTAAAACATATTTTGAAAAGAGTTTTGAAAGATTTGAGAAAATTGCCCTCAGGTTAACCTTTTGTTGCACTAGAATTGAATGTCAATTGCTCTTGTATTTGCTTTGCTCTTATGTATGGAGTTGCTCTTGCTTGAGGCTTGATGAATGTTTGAATTGATTTGATTAGGGTTGCATGGAAGAGAGGAGAGAGAGAAGGATTAGGGTTCTCTTGGGTTATGGGTGAAAATGCCGCTGGAGCGCTCGTTTGAGCTCCGATTGGCCTGATTCTTGGTGAGTTGGATTCCTTCAAAGGACTTTTGTTTGACATATTGTGGGCTCAACTAGCACAAGTATGCTATGACTTATGGCCCAAACACTAGAGAAGTGTCTGTTTCAGCGCATTAATCAATGATCGGATCATATCTCTTTCGTTTCAAATGGGATTTTGGCCCATAATATATCATTGAAAAGATAATTAAAAGAGGAATACAAGGCTAGTGGGCTAATAATCCAATTAATCCTTGCATGGCTAAAAATCAGTCTTGAACCGTGATATGCGGGTATGAGAACATCGTTTTTAGCCCATAACTTTAATAAATCATAACTTTTGACTCCGGTGTCCGATTGGGACAAATGAAATGGCGTTGAAAAGCTTATGGAAAGGGCTATTTGTGGGTATGATAACTAATGAGATCCTGAGTGAGGATGGATAAATGGTTTCAATGAGAATAAATACGTCGAGCATTGACATTCGTTTTTTTAACATGATTATAGGTTATCATCATTGGGCGCTAAGCCGGGGGGGACACATTTGGATGTTTACAGAAGCCCCCACTTTGGCCGAGCTTTCGAAAAGCGATGGTCAAAGTAATTGCCAAAAATGCCTGCAATGCTTTGAAAACATTTATGTTAGAAAAAGATGCGATAAAAGTAAATCCTGACCGCCTGTGGTCAGGATTACCTGCTTTGCGAATGCAGACACTGTGCTATTTGGGATAGTGCAGACGTCGAAGAGCTTTGCTTTACTCTAGTGCCTTGCTTTGCAGACATGGTGCTAATTGTAATAGCCCATCGTCGGAGAACTTTGCGTCGCTCTCGTGCCTTTGCTTTGCTAACGTGGTGCTATTTGTAATAGCCCATCGTTGAAGAGCTTTGTATCGCTCCCTTGCCTTGTTTTGCTTTGCTGAAATAATACTTGTGCTTTGCCTTGTAACCTCCATGTTAGTTCAATCAAACAGGAAGAAGTGGAGAGTATGGGGTTGCTACGGGACGGACCCTAAGGATGGACCTTGCTCAATGGAACGGGACAGACCCAAAAGGACGGACCTTGCTCAATGCAATGGGACGGATCCAAAAGGACGGACCTTCCTCAATGCAACGGGATGGACCCAAAAAGATAGACCTTGCTAAATGCGACGGGACAGACCCAAAAGGAAGGACCTTATTAAATGCGACGGGACGGACCTTGCTCAATGCAACGGGACGAACCCAAAAGGACGGATCTTGCTCAATGCAACGGGACGGACCCAAAAGGATGGACCTAAATCAATGCAACGGGACGAACCTAAAAGGACGGACCTAACTCAATGCAACGGGACGGAACCAAAAGGACGGACCTTGCTCAATGCAACGGGACAGACCCAAAAGGACGGACCTTGCTCAATGCAACGGGATGGACTCAAAGGACGAACCTTACTCAATGCAACGGGACAGACCCAAAAGGACGGACCTTGCTCAATGCAACGGGACAGACCCAAAAGGACGGACCTTGCTCAATGCAACGGGATGGACCCAAATGGACGAACCTGCTAAATGCCATGGGACGGACCCAAAAGAACGGACCTTGCTAAACGCGACGGGACGAACCCAAAAGGAATGTTAGAGAACAGACTCTAGATGAAGACACTCGCACTTAGGCGCAATCAATGCTATATGTGTGTGTGTGCTATGCATGTGCCTCGGAGGCAAAAAGTGCTTAGTAAGTGCAAATGAGTGACATGACACTCAAAGTGTGCAAATGCAATGCTAACTAGGCCTACAGCTCCATGCAACCTAGCTATGAATAATGATGCATGTGACTCAATAGTAATGACATATATGCAATGCTTAGAAGACTGGACTCCAAGGGATAAATGAGAGATTTCATTTTATTTGCAAAAAGATTTTTGTTTCAAAAGTGTCCCTATTGAGCTATGAAATATATGCATGATTGGTGCCTATTGGGCAAGGGCGAAGCCCCTAGTTTACTGGCTGGACCGTAAAGCGAGCAAGCTTATGCATGTAAGATTCCGAGTAGTCAAACATATTTCGCCAATAGTAGGAGGAATCGAAGCCCCCAGTATGCATGAAGTGATCACATGAGGAAACTCCATGAACATGGCATGAGTGATGGATGCTTAGTTAGAGTTCTTGATCCAAGAAAAGATGGCTACGGAAGCCACAAACTATGCGTAGAGAGTCGAAGTAAAGTGGAGAATTCCAAGGTAGAAATGTGGGATTATGAAAGAAATTGGGCTTGGTGCAAAAAAGTATAAAATGGGGAAATTTGTGAGATAGGGAGTGATGCAGGGTAGCGAATTCGAATCCAAGTTTTGGGCTCTAAAAGGGTAAATCACGGAAATTTTGAAACCCTTAAAATTTTGAGTTTCCATTAATGAAGTGATATATATTATTAAGTTAGGACCTTTAATGAATCCCATGTATAATTTCAAATGGGTCTTGAGATTGAGAAAGATTAGAGTACGGTCGGGCCTCGAAGAGGTTACCTACGTATCCGTAGAGGAATCAGGCTAAAACGTAGTTCGAGGACCTTTGGTTTTTAGTGCCCTAATTTTTGCCTGGATCATTGTCTTGGATGATCGACCCAGCAGGCTTGCCAATTTTGCCTAAGCCATTGAATGAATAGACTTAGCGGGCTTTTAGATGATTATGCCCTAATTTTTGTCTTGGCTGCCCTTTCGGGTTTTCAACCTAGCGGGCTCTATATTTTTTTATTTTTTTTTGCAGGTGTACCCAGTGTGTCGGGTGTCACTTGATGTTTTGAGGTGCACCTAGTGTGTCGGGTGTCACTTGATGTTTTGAGGTGCGAAAACTCTCTTGAGTATTGGTGCTCTCTTTATGCATTTGGAACTTTTTGTTTTCTCTTTTTTGAATTTCGATAATTATTTTTTTTTTCTTTTTTTGAACTCTTTTTGGAGTTTTTCTCGCCTCTCTTGAGATTTTGGCGACACTTAGAAATTGTTGCACACTTTCTATACTCCGGGTTAGGATAATGTGGTTAAAGAAAGAATGTGGCTTGTGTTTGATGGCTCAAATGGGCTCCAAGTGGTAATTTTTGCATTGTGGGTGAAAGGATAATAATGAAGGATGCCAAATGAATACTTCATGTCCTCAGTATGACTTATAGGACGTGTGTCCCATTGCTTTTATTTATTTTAATTTTTTTTTTGGTCCTCTTCTCAATTGTTAAATCTTTGCATTGATTAAGTTTGGCAACTCAGATTCATCATTAGATTTGCAATTATGAGATATTCGATGAATGAAAAAAAAGAAATGCAGGCTTATTTTATTCAATCAAAAGAAAGCAATACAATGCTTTAAGGGCAATCCTAAGACAAGACTTGGACTCCACAAACAAAGAAAGGGAAAAGGAAATTCTCCAACTAGACTATGACTCTATGATATTTGAGCTTGGGCTTCACGACTGGGCTAGGTGTCCAATTCAAACTCTTGGGTTCATGGTGCATGGATGGCTTCATCGTCGATCAAATCTTGGATCTCGCGCTTCAAGTGCATGCATTCTTCAGTCATATATATGACCATCTCCTTGATGGTACTTACAATTGGCATTAGGATTCCAATTCTTGCCTCTCTTGTTGGGCTCTAGGTCCGGTGTGGGATCGATTGCCGAAATATATCCCTCTTCGAGAAGATTGTCGAATGCTTCATCTTGTGTCATGCTAAGAGGTGTGTATTATCTTTTGTGCCTAATTACAATGACATTGACTTCATTTCCTTGTCGAAGGAGCCTCCATTATTAGAACCATGCTTGTCTTGCTCGTTGCTTAATTGGGTGAGGTGGTCATCTTCAATGGCCATGCCAACTTCAAGTAGTTGGGCATAAGTAGTGATCGACAGGAATTTCATGTACTCACGATACTTGGGTGTCAAGTTGTGGACAAGCATTCTAATTTGATCCCTTTTAGATGGGCGATCAATCATTTCGGCGACCTTGGTCCTCCATCTTCTCACAAAGTTGGTGAACCCTTCTTCATCACATTGCTTGGTTATCACTAACTCTCTTAAAGTCACGGGTGGCAAGATATTGTCAGCGTATCTCTCTAGAAATAAGGTGGATAAGTATTCCCACTTTTTTAGCTTTTGAGTGGGCAACTTGAAAAACCAGGCCCTTACAGCGGGGTCCAAGGTTTGGGGAAAGAGGTGGACATACAGATCGTGTTCAATCCCTCTAAGGACCAATGCAGTAGTAAAAGCTCTAATGTGATCTTGTGGATCGTCGGTTCCTTTGAAAATGGGAACTTCGGGCATGGAGAACATGGTAGGAAATTTTCCCTTATTGTGGGGAGAAAAGCCTTCAGAATTGGCTATCATGTCGTTAAATATGCGACTTTTGCTTAAAACAAACTCGAGCCTATTTAGTTTAACTTGGAGCTCTTGGACCTCTTTAGTGGGAGGTTTGGGCTTGCCATCATTCGAAGTGGTCTCTTCGGGATCCTTGGTGTGAGGAAAAAGTTTAGCAATCTTAGCCTCTAATTCAACGAACCTAGCATTCATGTCGGTCATTTGGGCCAAAAGTTCCTCCATCACTTGGGCTTGGGTTTTCTCACCTTCTCCAGTCATATTGGGTTTAGGTTGCTTCGAGTGAACTTGAGCTTTTTGATCCTAGATGCAATTCTCAACTTAGTAAGGGACACTTAGGGAGAAATTCGAACATACTTTTCAGAAGAAGCCAAACTCTTATGTTAACCCTCAAAGTCCAAATATGAGAACTCTATATACAAGTTTGAGATGAACATGCAATAATGACTCTTTCTAGATGCCTTGTGGCCCACGACTCAATGAATGCAACTAAGTGATGTGAACGATTGTGATGCAAGACTCTATAGTGACTTAGACATGCCTAATATGATTTACATGCAAATGATAAGAGAGAATCTAGAATGTCCTAGAATGGTATGCAATATGACATGCGACGCCCCATATGAATACAAAATATCTAGTATGAGACGCATGACGAAGCTACCCACCTATGACAGGTGGGTGTATGCAAAATTATATGCAATCCAATCTAAAATGATTCTATATTTCCTAGCATGGAGCTTCTAAAAATGAAATGCAGAGCAAATTTTTTTCTTTATTTTTTAGTTAGAAAAAAGATGGGAAAAGAATCCAGAATAATCCCTCAATATGGTTACTTGTCACGGTGACTGAATTTATTTTGGAAGTTTTGCGATGCAAGTAATGTATTTTAACCAATGATCTTTTGACTCTATATTAAAAGGAAAAAAGCAAAAATAATCTTGACTCAAGAAAGAAAGAATATTACTCTTGACTTGCAAAATAAGTAAATGGAAAAAGGATGAACCTAGACCCTAAACAAAATATGGGAGGCAAAAGATTACCCTTGACTTACTATAGGAACAAGATTTTTAGACTTGGAAAAGGGAAAATATACTCTTGACTTGCAATGGAAATTATAGTACAAAGACGCCACTCTTGACTTGCCATAAGACTCTTGACTTAGATATGGAAAATATATTCCGGACTCAAGAAATGGAAAATATACTATTGACTTCCTAAAGGAAAGAAATAAGACTCTTTTTTTATTTTTGGGAAAGATCATTAGTCGAAATATATTACTTGCTCGAAATTGATTTTCTTGGAAAATAAGTCTCCCTAATATGGTTACTAGGATCGTCGGGAAGATTCATGGATTCAACTTCCTAAAAGGAAAAGATTCTAGACTCGATCTTAAGTTAGTTTACAAAGTTAGTCATATACACAAATAGGAAACTTCTTATACTCTAGACCACTAAGATCCTGAAGGGGACCTAATCTAGCGATCTAAGGAAATAAATCACATAACAAGGAAACAATCAATCACAATATGGCAAGCAATCAATTAAGCACCTGTAGACACCCTAATCGGTTCTCATCCCCTGACACCGCAACGCCCGATGATGATGGTAATGGATTAACATGGACGTAAGTAGAAAAGGACATTGCTCAGAAATCTGGACCAAATTCCATGAAACCTCAGTCTTTGGATAGCCCTTGTTATAAGGATTCCAACGCCTTTGACCTTACCTTAATCAGGTTCCCGGATCAAGAGATATCGCGTCTTGAAGATTTGGGTCAAACCCGCTCAATCCCGACCCCCTGGGTCAGCCCAAGGGGAATTTCGTAATTTACAGAGCACCAAAAAGTCAAAAACCCTAGTCACGCGCGCGCCATCAGGTCCAGCGGCTGACGCGACCTGTCCGGCGGCCAGCGCGTGACAGCGTGGGCCATTAGGCTAGCCGCTGGCCCCAGCGGCCAGCCGTTGAGTTTCAGCGACCACCGGGGGCCCCTGCTGCCCTCCGTGTGGCCGCTGAACCAGTTTTTTGACTGGGCCGAGTTTCGACGCCGGGCTTCCTGCCCTAAGCCCCTAAATCCTTCCCCTAACTCTATAAATACTCTCTTTCACCCTCTTTTGCAGGGGTTCAGTCAGTTCATAATTTTGAGAGCATTGAGAGCACATATTTTCCCAAATCAAAGAGAATTTAGAAATCTGAAGATTCAAGCAAGCAATACACCTAGCCTAGCACCCAAGATCGAAGAGAAATTCCAATTCTACTAGTCCCGTTCGAATAGAACGTCCAGGTTAACCATCCTGAGGGCCTAATTCTTAATTAAATCTCTTATTTGCTGTTTATTAATCATGTTTTATTTAGCTTTTGATTATGGTTGAATAAATTTGCATGCTTTGGATTTTGTACATAATTATGCATGATTAGTTAATATAAAGTTTGCGTCTTTTTATTAGTTTATGCAAGTTTGCATCTTTTCGTAGTTTTTGCATGCATATAGTAGCCTCCTAGGTTTATTTTAGCATAAAGTCACCGCCTTTGCATTATTATTATTCTTTTGAAGATACTAACGGTTTTCATTAATGTGCCTATGCAATACATGGCGCGTTTAGCAAAGTTGGTAGGTTGGAGCGTTAATTTAATGCTTTATATCATGTTTATGCTTGCCAATAGAATGCAGGTAAATTGGATATAACTCGTGCAAAGTGATAACATTGGGAATTTGGTTGTTCTTAACCCGGCTAGTTAATTTAGGATCATTGGACGACCGGATTTGTATGGAACCATATAGCATAAATAAATACTTGACATGGAGAAGCTTAGTAGAGCCCGTTAATACGGGCGATTTAGATGAGATTCGTTTTATTTATTTCGTACCTACATCCCCGAACTCAATATTTAGTCCCCATGGGCATGAGTCAATTCCCAATAGGAATTGGATGCACTTTTGATAGTTTCCAATTGTTTCCTTAATAATTGGTGGCGGCTTCTTATTTGCAAATTATTGTTCTTTATAATTAAATTGAATCGCATGTGGCATATATTTAAAAACCATTAATTCCAACTAAAAATCGAAAACGCGCCGGAAAGGCGAGGGTTCTTACAGTGGCGACTTCATTGGGGACTTAATAAGAGGATGTAATTCGAACACTTATCCATGTCAATGATTTATTTTTAGCTATTTGGTTCAATTACTGTACGTGTTTATTTTCTCTGCTTTTTGCATCCATATCATTCATATTGCAAGCATTATCCTTGCAAGATGTCGAAAGACATCACCACACCATTATAGGATCTATCCTTTGGAACATTGTCTATGACTTAGGACAGTGACCCACTCGGTCCGAATTACCTTTGCACATAGTCGTGTTCCACCCCATGACATTTACATGTTTCCATTCGAGATATGTAAAACGGTACGTCTAGTCTTACTATGCACCCCATAGATGACAAAACGCATCCGGTCATGGGTTACCTTATCCAACCATAGATTGTGTCAAACAATTGCATTATGTCTCATAGTCCATATCAAGGTGCTAATTGTTTTATTTGCCATATTATTAATTGTTTCCTTGCTATGTGATTAGTTTCCATAGAATATTAGGACTAGATCCCCCCTTAGGATTCTTTTATTGAGTCATGGTTAGGGAAGGTTTCCCTTTTGTTTGCTTGTACGTTTTGTCAGGTTTACAAATAGAGTCTAGGATTTTATCTTTTTAGGAAGCAGAATCCCTGTATGACTCCGACGATGCTAGTGACCATGTTAGGAAGGCGTTCCTTTCCATAAGAATTAGACATGCAAATAACATATTCCCGTCAATGATCTTTCACCAAATAAAAAAAAGAGTCCAATTTCATTCCATATGCAAGTCAATAGTATTTCTCTTTTCTAAAATTAGGGAATTTTATCCCATATGCAACTCAAGAGTATTTATAATTCTAATAGAGTCGAAAGATCATTGACTAGAATATGCTACTTACATAAAATCGCGTCTTACCCAAAAGATCACCATGTTGAGAATTAGTGCTAGACTCTCTTCCCACATTTGTTTTAAAATAAAACTCTTTTTTTATTATGTGGAGGTTCCCATTTATTTCTATTTTCTTAAACAGGCCTTTTTATGTCCAGAATTGGTAGAAGTAGAAATCCTGGTCCTAGGGAGTGGGAGAGAGACGAGTCCAGCAAGAGGTTAGTCCGCAAGTTGTCGTTCGAACCTTCACCACAAGCATAGCTCGTGGGCCCCGTTTGGCTCGATTACCTTCGCACACCGCCACTGTCACCTCAAGCCTCACCACCCGGTTCACCTAAGTCCGCTATGTCTGGAGACACTGAGAGAACCGCTAACCAAAAGATGGATGACCTTTTAGCCCAAATGGTCGCCATGAATGCTAGATTCACTGATATGGAAGCTCGTGTCTCCAAGTTGGATCCCCCTACTAAAGATGATGATGAGCCAAAGCCCGATGGGGAAAAAGCCGAACCCTCCACTAAAGAAATGCAAGAACTTCAAGCCAAGCTGAACAGGCTTGAATCTGTCTTAGGCAAGAGTCGTGTCTTCAACGACATGATCATCAATTCTGAAGGCTATGCTCCCCACATCAAGGGAAAATTGCCCACTAAGTTCTCCATGCCTGAAATTCCCACATTCAAAGGAACCGACGATCCACAAGATCACATTAGAGCTTTTACTACTGCAGTAGGCCTTAGAGGCATTGAACAAGAGCTGTATGTTCACCTCTTTCCCCATACCTTGGATCCCGCTGTCAGGGCCTGGTTCTTCAAGTTGCCCACCCAAAAGTTGGAAAAATGGGAAGACCTATCCACACTATTCCTCCAGAGATATGCTGACAATGTCTTGCCACCTATGACATTAAGAGAGTTGGACATCACCAAGCAAGGTGACAAGGAAGGGTTCACTAGTTTCGTGAGAAGATGGAGGACTAAGGTAGCCGAAATGATTGATCGTCCATCTGAAAGGGATCAAATCAGAATGCTAGTCCAAAATTTGGCATCTGAGTACCGTGAACACATGAAGTTTCAACCCATAACCACCTATGCCCAATTAACTGAAGTGGGCATGGCCATTGAAGATGAACAACTCCAAAGGGGGAAGAACAAGGTCACTTACAATAACAACACAAGCGGATATAAAGATAAGAAATACACTAATACCAACCATGCCTCCACAAGTAGAGGAATGAAGTGAACGCCATAGCTGATAGGCGTCCAAGAAGGTACACTCCCCTCGGGATGACTTATGTCAAAGCTCTAGATAAGTTGATCAAAGGAGACTATCTACATCCGATTGGGCCTACTCCCGATCCACCTGTAGAGAAAAGGTCACCATATTGGAACGAGTCCGCATTCTCCAAATACCATAGGGGACGTGGGCACGACACTGAAAAGTGTTACACCCTCAAGGAAAAAATCCAAGACTTGTTTGACAATGGCACAATACCATTGCCTAAAGATGCACCACCGCCCAGCAACAACAATAATCCCCTCGGGAATTCCTTTTCCATTGACATAGAAGAAGGGTTTGATCCATCCTATTTGATCACACCTATTGGACAGGACATACCACCATACCCAATCCCAAGACCACGCTGGACGTCTGCGGCCTTTGGGATAGTGATGAGGAAGATAATGGGGCATATACTGATCCAGAAGATGTGTTGACTCCTCAAGTCCATGACATAGGTAATAGCAAAGCCTGGTATGATATCTACGATGACGAGAAAGAAGAAGATGACAAAGCTCTAAACTATCTCACAAGATCGGGACGCCAATTCAGGCCCAAAAACATCTATATGGATCCATCTCAAATCCAACCCGTAGAGCCTGTAGCCATCCCCAATAGGGATTCGGCCCAAAGGGATTGGCAAAAGAAGATGATGGGACCAATATCCTCAAGCAATTGCAAAGAACAAAAGCCGATATATCCATTTGGCAACTATTGACCACTTCTATCACTCACAGGAGGGCCATGCTAGAGGCCTTGAACGCAACCACCATTTCTCCAAATGCCACTCCTGAAGAGGTGGTCAACCTCCTGATCCAAGGAAAGTCATCTACACCCATCACTTTTCCTGACAAACACCTTCCACCTGAAGGCATTCACCACAACAAAGCACTTTATCTTACTGTAATCTGTCAACAAAGACAAGTCCCTATGACTTTAGTTTACAATGGCTCTGCTGTAAATGTATGCCCCTTGAGGAATGCTGAACACCTCAAAATAGACTGCAACAATCTCGCGCATTCCGCACAAGGGCTAAGGGCTTATGATAATTCCAAAAGGAATGTATGGGTACTTTCTCCATGAATATCAATATTGGGCCCATCGAGAAAATGGTCTAGTTCCATGTAATTGACATTCCGGCCACCTTCAACCTACTCTTAGGAAGGCCTTGGTTACACGGGCTAAATGCTGTAGCCTCAACCCTGCATCAAAAGGTAAAGCTATCCTTGGCAGGATCCAACTTGGAGGTCTGCGCCGATGCTATGGTAGCCCAGATTGAGAAAGTTCCAGTCCTAGATGAGGAGTTATGGGGTTTTGAGAAGATAGCCTTCATAGAAACAATAGAGCCCATACTCAATGTGAATGCTTTACTCAGAAAGAAAGGCCACTTCCCAAGCACCACTTTGAGCCCTCATCCAGAGGTAGCTCAAGCCTCTTGGAACACCAAGATCAAAAATGATTTATTTGGGCTAGGCTACAGGCCCACAAGGCAAGAAGTTAGAGCCTACATATCGAAGGAGATGGCTAAGAAAAGAGCCCGCGCGGCCAACAAACCTATTCCACACAACATGGACCCTTACCCCCTCACCCTCAATGGGCAATATCTTCAAGAAGGCTACACAATTAACGGGATCCTAACACCAGGCTTTGAGGCATTCCAAGACTGCTTCACCATGAGTGAAGACACACCCATACCTCCTAATGAGGACCAATCCACCAAAGATTGGGCTAATGACATGGCACCCAACGACTTTGGGCTCTTGTTCGGTGAAGAACGTTGTCAGTACGGCGAAACCACTACCAAACTTCCCCTTATTGTGCTTTTTAATGAAGGTTTCGACCCGACTAAGCTGATCGCCCCAATCGGGCCCGACCACACCACCTGGAAGCACGAGACGAATTGGACTCCGGTCAAGGGAACCAAGTACAAGTTCACCAACCGCAACGGTCCTACAGGAAGGCCCATCTCTGATTCTGAGTCTGATTCCGAGTCCGAGTCTGATTCCGAGTCCGAATCTGATTCTGAGTCTGTTATCCTAGAAGTGTCGGGTAGTCCACCGCAGTCTATTCCTGCTAAGGTCCTTATTGATGACCTCATTGATGTATTGTCCGCTTTTATTAATATTTTGATAGTCGATTTTGCTTACTCGGATTGCCTCACCGCTAATAATTCAGAAAATATAACGGAATTGCCGAAAGAAGTTATTAAAGTACTAATCGAACATGAGCAAAAGACTTCAATAGTCGAAGAAACGGAGACAATAAACATTGCAACTAAAGATGAGCCTCGCTACGTGCGAATAGGCTTGTCTTTAACATCTAATGAACGCGAACAATTCGTAACACTCCTAAAGAATTATACGGATGTTTTCGCCTGGTCCTACAAGGACATGCCAGGCATAGACCGCAAAATTGCTCAGCATACCATTCCGCTAAACCCCGACTGCAAACCAGTCCAACAAAAGCTAAGAAGAATGAAGCCAGAGTGGGATCTTAAGATCAAGGAGGAAGTCCAAAAACAAATAGACGCAGGCTTCATAAGAGTGGCCAATTACCCCGATTGGGTAGCCAACATTGTCCCAGTCCAAAAAAAGGACGGACGGGTCCGAATGTGTGTAGATTTCAGGGACTTGAACAAAGCAAGTCCAAAAGACGACTTTCCCTTACCTCATATAGATGTCTTGATAGATAACACCTCCGGACACGCCCTTCCATCATTTATGAACGGGTACGCAGGATATAACCAAGTCCTAATGGCCAAAGGGGACGAAGAGAAAACCACTTTCATCACACAGTGGGGCACTTATTGCTATACAGTAATGTCGTTCGGGCTTAAGAATGTGGGAGCCACATACCAAAGAACCGCTACAACCTTACTCCATGATATGATGCATAAAGAGGTTGAAGTGTACGTATATGATATGATCATAAAGTCCAAAGACAGAGAAGGGCATGTACCCTCACTTCAAAAGTTCTTTGACAGGCTTAGGAAGTACAATATGAGGCTTAATCCCAAGAAGTGTGCATTCGGAGTTACATCCGACAAACTTCTAAGATTTGTCATAAGCACCAGAGGAATAGAAATCGATCCATCCAAGATCAAAGCCATAATAGACATACCACCTCCGAAAACGGAAAAAGAAATAAAAGGCTTTCTAGGAAGAATCCAATACATTAGCAGGTTCATCTCCAAGTTAACTATCACTTGTGAGCCCATATTCAAGAAACTCAAAAAAGAGGTAAAGATGGAATGGGACGAGCAATGCCAAAAGGCTTTTGACAAAATTAAGGCCTACTTATCCGAACCACCTGTTCTAGTACCGCCCATTCCAGGCATGCCTCTAATCCTCTACCTTACGGTCACAGAAACGTCAATGGGGGCCATGTTAGCCCAAGAAGTGGATAAGGAAGAGAAAGCTATATACTATGTGAGCAAGAAATTTCTGGAATATGAAACCCGCTATTCATCCCTAGAAAAGACATGTTTAGCTTTGGTAGCAACTACTAAAAAGCTACGACATTACATGCTCCAGCACACGATCCACATAAGATCGAGAGAAAATCCTTTGAAATACATATTCGAAAAGCCCATACTAAATGGTAGAATAGCAAGGTGGACCGTTCTCCTCTCAGAGTTCGACCTTAAATTTGAACATCAAAAAGCCATAAAAGGGCATGCTATTTCGGAATACCTGGCCGACCAAGCCATAAATGAACCAGATCACAAGGATGAATATCACTTCCCAGACGAAGGGGTCATGACCTTAGACACCGAAACTTGGCAGCTATACTTCGACGGAGCATCCAACCAAAAGGGTTTTGGAGTAGGAGTACTGATAGTATCCCCCGAAGGTGCACATATACCTATTTCAATCAAACTGGACCATGAGGTTACAAATAATGGCGGCGAATATGAAGCTTGCATAATAGGAATGCAATCCATAAGCCTTGGCATTAAGACACTCCGAGTCTGTAGGGACTCGTCACTCATAATTAACCAAATTTCCAAAGTATGGAAGGTTAAAAGTGAATCCCTGGCACTCTACCAGGAATACTTAGACAAGATCATAGTGTATTTTAATCAAATACACTTTACATACCTTCCACGAGAAGATAATCAATTTGCAGACGCCTTGGCTAAGTTAGCAAGCATGATCAACATACCTGAAACAATCCGGATGATACCCATCTGTGTACAAAGGAGATCCGAGCCTTCATATTGCGACCCCCTGGAAGTGTTCCACGATGAAGAAGATGAGTGGTACACCGATATAAAAAATCTACGTGTTTACCAGCTCTACCCTCCTGATTCTAGCCCTAGAGCCCAGAAAGCACTCAGAAGGCTCGCAGCCCAATTCTTGGAAGTACAGGGTGAAATATACAAGAAAAGCCCAAACGGAGTCAACCTCCGTTGCCTAGGTACCGAAATGGCCCATAAGGTCTTAAGAGAGGTACATGCAGGAGTATGTGGACCGCACATGAACGGTATGATGCTATTTAGAAAGATAATAAGGCTTGGGTATTATCGGACAACGATGGAGAAGGATTGTTGTGAGTTCGTCAAAAGATGCGTACAATGCCAGACCCATGCAAATCTACAACATCTACCACCAAGCCCATTATATACCTTCACCCTCACCTTGGCCTTTCTCAGCTTGGGGAATCGACATCATCAGTAAAATAACCCCAACAGGAAAAGGGGGCCACGAATATATCCTAGTCGTAATCGACTACTTTACCAAATGGGTTGAGGCGCAATCATACGCGAAGCTCAAAGAAAAGCACGTGGTTAAGTTCATTAAGAATAACATAATAGCTAGATATGGAGTTACCTAAGAAATCATCAGTGATAATGGGTCACACTTCATGAAAGAAGTAGTTGAGCTTTTAGCGCAGTTTAAGATCCAGCATCGAAAGTCATCTCCCTAAAGACCGCAAACAAACGGTGCAGTAGAGGCAGCTAACAAGAACATCAAGAAAATCATTGAAAGAATGTCCGAAAATTATCAAGACTGGCCAGACAAGCTGCCATTCCAGAATCAACGGGAGCAACACCATACTCCCTGGTTTACGGAATGGAAGCCGTATTACCAATCGAATTAGAGATCCCATCTCTAAGGATCATTTTAGAAAGTCAAATCCCAGAGGTAGATTGAGTCCAAGCCCGCTATGACCAGTTAGTCCTACTAGATGAGAAAAGGTTGCAAGCTTTGCACAATGTAAGAGTCTATCAGAAAAGACTAACTAGACACTTTAACCAAAGGCTCAAAATGAGGGACCTTAAGGTTGGAGACTTAGTACTTAAAGAAGTAAGGGCCAATGTCACTGACCCAAGAGGCAAATTTTGACCCAACTGGTCAGGCCCGTTTATCATCAGAAAGATCTTAACAGGTGGCGTTGCAAGATTGGCAGATTTAGACGGGATCGAATTTAGTCAATGGATAAACATGGATCAATTAAAGAGGTTCTATGCTTAGGCAAGACACCCAATATAACACGTTCGAGAGGCCCACACAAGGCTAACTAATCCCATAAAAAAAATAAAAAAATAAAATTGAATGTTAAAAAAAAACGGATAAGAACTACGAGTGGCCTGATTCCCCTAAAAGGATACGTAGGACAACCCAATTGCAATTGGGCCCGACCCCTTCATCAATTCGCATTCAAAAGTTGTTTAAATTTGTGCACATAATAAACACAAGGTTGCAAAATTAAAATAAACATGTCCCCATAAATAATAATAAAGTCCATTACAAGACTTGGCAATTCCTAAATAATAAAAACAAACTAACTGAATCTAAAAAAAAAAGGGGGCACATCACCCTTATTGAATTTAAAGCAAATAAAAGGCAATCCTAAGCTGGACATACTCCAAAAAGAGTATTTCCTAATAGACTACTCCGTAACTTCGGTAGTAGGGACAACATCCTCCATGGATTCATCAACCTTTGGGCCTTCCACTTCGCGTTCCTTGGGAGCCCATGTCTCTCAGAAAACGGGCTCTTCTTCTTTTTTAACCTCCATTAGAGGATCACTTGTACAGGCTTCATGATCGTTGGCCCGAATTTGGGGCTTCTCCTCCGGCTTAGTAGTGATCTTGGCTAAAGCTTTCTGTGCCTTTGGGTTAAGAACACTTTTCACATGCTTGACTCCCTTTTGTTTACCCTGCCCTTTAGGATCATTGGGGTTAGAAAGCCTTAAGTTAGCCTTGACCGATTGGGCCTTAAGATCATCTTGTTCGGATTTCCTGCATGCATGACGACCTTCCGCGGTCTTACAATCCATCCAAGCTTCATAAGCTGAAGATCTGGCCGTTGGGGCCTTGATAAGAGGAATAGTCCACTTAGGGCGACGGTCCCATGCACACTCCCATGATCTCACCATACTAATAGTCAAAACCCGGGTTGCAGGCGCAACACTATCCTTCTGTGGGATGATATGGCGTTTCCCATATTGCCGCATGATACGACTAGGAAATATGTAAGTCAAATTTTGAAGACCAAGGATTTGATAATATCCCGTCTCCTTGCTACATCCAATCGGGGATTTTAAGCCCCACCACTTGACAGTCCATCTCAGCAAAGGGCAAGCTTTAAGATATCCGCGCCATTCATCAATGATTGATTCATAATAAAGTCTTCGGCGGGCAGGAAACTGCTTTGGTTGGTATTTGAGCGCATTAGCCGGCCTCTCAATGAAGCACATATGCTCCAAAAACCATATCTACAAAAACAAACAAACACAAATAATAATAAAATTAGGTATCCATTAAAGATTCAAACTTTACAAAAAAAAAATCCAAAGTAGTTATTCAAGCACTCACTTGAAGAATAAGAGGGTTTCCCGTCCATCCACCATGAGATGGTTCTTGTTTCTTGCGGTCCAAGCACATTAGGGTTTCACCAAGAACAAGAGACATTGGGGTAAAATCGTTTTGAATATGTTCAACAATTCTAAGTATACAAGTTTTACCATTATTACCTCCACCAACAAAGAGGTACCTATGTAAGAGACATAAGATAAAAGCACGCCTATGCTATGTCTCATTATAATCATCCCTTACCTTGGGGAAAAAGATGTCAATCACACCATTAAGGTCTAGCTCACCGGTTCTAGCCACAGAAGAAGCTTGTGCTGCGAATAAACCAAGATACCTTTTATAGTAGCCTTCAAGATTGGGCCTAAGCCATGGAGTTGCAGGAGCTTGATCATGAGGGAACCCAATTATGGCGGCAAATTCTTCAGGAAGAGGACACAGTTCGTTATACCCGAATCTAAAAACATGAAGCTTGTCATCCCAAAATTCAACCGCAGCCTCAAGAAGGTTCCAGACAACTTGAACTTGCTTCAGATGGAAGAAAGAATTCAAGTGAAAGGGCACAATTCTTATCCTCTCTTCAGGGGTCATAGATTGCAACCACTTATCGAACTTAACTTCAAAACTTGTCATGGCTGAATTCTAAATTAATTGGAGGTTTCTCTCTCTAAAATCTCTCTATTGCTATGGAATTATAAAGGTGATGTCCCAAAATCGGACTAACCCAAGGCTTATATAGGGCTCGCACGAAAAAAGACAAAAATAAGGCAACCCGTCGGAAAAAAGGCGTTCAGCGGCCAACCGGACAGCCGCCGAAGGCTCGGCGGCCACGATATGGCAGCCAGGGCCCCGCGGCCCAGCCGCGGAGTCTGGCGGCCCCACTTTTGACCCCCGCTCATTCGCGTCAGCCGCTGAGCACCTTCCTTTGACCGCCGAGCCTCTTTTTTGGGACATCACTCTTCTACCCGATTTTGGACACTTTCCTTAGCCATTTTGGACTCCAATTTGGCTCAGTTTCCTATTTCTTCTATTATTATTATTATTTTTCTTTTATTTCCTTAATTATTTATGGGAACGCCACAATTTCTTTATTTCTTTTTTGGATGATTATCATCCTTTATTTTGTTAATCCCTTTTATACTTATTAATTTTATTTCATTTTTTTGCACCTCTTTCTTTTTTCATTTTTTTTAGGGGGGATAGGGTACAACCAATTTTAACTTTTTGGCTGTACCATTTTTTGCTACATGGCTATTACTTGCGCTTTCTGCTTGACTACCTGTGCATTTGCATTAGCCTGATTATATGCAGGAACCAATAAAACAACAATATATTACAAAGCAAAGTCCGAATATTTGCTCAACACAAATGTTCGAAAAATGTATTTCATACAAATACATGGTCAGAAAAATCATCGCTCATGTCAGCATCCGTGCGGAGCACCTCAAAATGATCCTCCGACCTCTGTGGCTCATCACCAAATATTGACGCCGCTAACTGGCCAGGGTCAAAGGAAGAATGACGGGCAGGCTCCCAATACGAGCACCCCTCTCTAGCGTAACTCGAATCATACCCCCACGAAGAACGAGGAGGCATGGTAGGCATCATAGGAGCATGGACATGGGGCTGGTAGTAAAGACCGCCATAAGGAGCATACCCCGCATACCCAGGATAAGAGGGATACATCGGCATAGGCATAGGAGTAGGCTCCACAAACGGAGCCATCCTACTCCCACCAGGACGGTCCGTCCGATGCACAGGCTCACTCTCTCTCCGAGGACTCTCCCTCCGAGGGCTCCTCTCACGAGAAGGACTACGCTCAGGCGAGCTCACAACCTCATCATCCGACAATACCACCTGTCGTGACCGATGAGGAAGGGGTCGACGATACTCAACCTGCAATCCACCAAACATATAAGATACATTTCTCAAAGCATACAACTTTGAAAATGCAAATCAAGTTTACCTTATCCAAGTCAGCCCTCGAGCAACTGCCCTTCGAGAGAGCTCGAGAAATCCAGGACTTCATGGCGTGCATCATCCTAAAGAGCTTCCCGGTCTGCTCACGGTCAAGCTACGCAAAGAAAAGTCAATACAAGCATAAAAGCAGTAAAAATCACATGCAACAGGTTAAATTACGAATTTACCACTGGATGCCCAACTGGAAGAGGAGGGCCCTGGATGTCCTCATCAAGGTCCTCCGTCATCGGGACCTCTCCCCAACACTCCTTCCCGCCATAATCCCGACCTCGGACCAGCATATCCGGGATATCCACATCAACATCATCAACCCGAGGCTCCTACAAAGCAAAGTAGGTCAGCAAACCAACAAAGCAAGAAAGGCATAGAATAACAAATAGATAAATTCTTACCTTCAAACCCACAAATGAAGGCATGAGGCGATCACGACGGAACTGCTCGCAGTGCCCCGCAGGGTCCTCCGCAGGCTCCCTCAAATACCGCATAGCATCCGAGCCCACCATGGCCTCCATAACCTGCTCGCGAGACAAGCACCTCACCAAGAACATGGTCGAGGGAGGATCCAAGGGAATCCTCGAGCCCGCCACGTCAGGATAAACCTGACGGAAGATCCGCTCTCCCAAATACCACTCAAAAGAGAACGGACCCGCAGACAGGATGCTCTGGCGGTCTATCGCCCTGGACGAAAGGACGGCATCCGAAGCCAACCCATGGTACTTCGCCCATGGGACGTAGTCAATCTACACAAGCATACAATATAAGATATTTCCACACCAAGGAATATAATCCATGTAACAAAAAGCGAAACTGCGTTACCTTGTGCCAATCTAGGCGCAAGAGAGCCTCCCTATACTGCTGGAGAGTCTGGAAGGGCGCAGGACCCCTATGACGCCACGCCCTGCAAACCGAGAAATCCAACTACCAGCCCGTAGGCGCCATGTAAGGAAAATTCTCAAAGAACCAAGGCTACATCGAAACATGAAGTTAAGCACCATACACTTAAATCATGCAAATCACCGAAATAGATACAAAAAGCAAAACGCACCTGCAAGGCCTTCCAGAAACCACACAAGCTCACGGGAGGAAGAGTCGTTTGCTTGTATCCCTCATCATTAAAGCGGCAAGCAAACCGCATGCACCTCAAGAGGTTGGCGTTGCCCGGCAACCCCCAGTTGTACTCTCTCACTCTCTCCCAATCCAACAAGCTAGGAAGGTAAATAGCATGGATACGCTCTCCCTTGTCAGCAAAGATGGTGGTGGCAAGGAGATAGGCGATAAACATCCTCGCCTTCTGCTCCACCGAGGTAGTTCTCTTGTACCTCGCATCAGTCAAAGCAGCGTAGAGCTCGCTATAGGGACGATAATGGTGACCCCAGGTATTCCCCCAAGGGCCGAACAACTTCACCATCTCAATATTACGTTTCCAAATGGAAACGTCATACACAATGGGCGTACCCATGCAAGGCACCCCAGTCAATATAGCAAACTCCGATGGAGTGATCATCATCTCCCCATTAGGGAAGTGGAACGTGTTGGTAGTATCCCAAAAACGCTCCAAAGACAAGCGAACAATGCATCTCTTGACTCGCTCAACCGAGTCCGCCGCTTTCAAAAGGGGCTCGAACCCCGCACCCAAAACTGCACCTTTGCACCTCTTTGGGCAAAATCATAAAAAGCTTCACCGAAGAACCATAGTTTCCATGGGGCTTCAAATTCCCACCGGGTTCCTATGACCAATTTGCAACCTCTTAGGTTCACATTTCAAACAAATGTTCAATCCTAAGCATGTTTCTAAGTTCGTTCAAGCCGCGCAATATCACATGCGCTACAAACTTGACAATTGCATACAATTTCTACACAATTTCTACTCAAGGCAAAGCATATAAACTAAAATTCAATGCATAAAACTATGAATTCAAAGTTTGAGGCTTACCACAAACTTGGAAGCACGGGAGCTCAAGTGAGTCTCCGGTCGAAAGAGGAACTCCGACCGATCCCAAATGATGTCGGGGTCCCTATCCGACCGTGTGTACCTATCTTGAGGAAAAGCCACATTAGGCTTCCTCTTGGAAGGCTTGACATGGGAGGGAAAACTTTGGTGAAGATGTCAGTTTCTTCAACCTCCTCCCGAACCTCGGCCCTTCTACTCCTCTTCTTCACCAATCTAGGAGCCATGAAGAAGGATGAACAAGCTAGCAAAGACCAACAAGCAAAAATGGAGAAATTGGGATTTTCTCTCTCCAAGGGTTTTAAAAACCCACTCTCAAATTCACCCCAAATTTGTGAGAAATCACAAATAAACTTCAAATTATGCAAAGATTATGCAAAATCAAGCAAATGCAAGCAAAAAGAAGCAAATTTGAGCAAGAAATAAGGTTTGGGCAACAATGGAGGTAGAGAGAGAGAGTCTCGAATTTTTGGGGAGAAATGACCCAAAATTCGGCTCCCTCACAAAAATACCCGTTTTTTCGCCTCTGAACCGGCCCGGCAGCCAGGTTCAAGGCCGCCCAGGCTCAGCGGCCCAGCCGCTGGCCCTAGCGGCCAGCCGCCCAGCCTTCGCGGCTGAACCGCCCGGCCTGGCGGCCCCTCTCATGGCCTTCGTACGATAACTTGAGCCGCTGAGCGAGCCCGTAAAGGCCGCCCAGCGTTCGACGACCCTGCACATGGCCGCCGAACCAGATTTTGCGTTCGCCGCTCTCGGGGTAGGCCCACGAGTTCAAATTCCGCGCGGGATTGCATCTCTCGACCGTTGGAAGCCCGGGAGATTTGAATATATCACCCAAAATGACTCTTTTGCCCCCACAGCTTCGTTTCTTATCCTAGGGACCCGGCATTATCTATTTTTGCAGGCACGAGCCTTATATCTAACTTTTTACAGGCACAGGCACTTCATTATATTTTTTGCAAGCACAATTTTCCAAACACAGGCATCACTAAAGCAGAGCAACGCACCGCTTTTTGACGTTGAAGCTATCAAAATTAGCATCGCGTTGGCAACCACTAAGGCAGAGAAACACAATGCTCTTTGACGTTGAGGCTATCAAAATTAGCGTCACGTTGGCAACAATTAAAGCAGGGCAACACACCGCTCTTTGACGATGAGACTATCAAAATTAGCATCGCGTCAGTATCCGCAAAGCAGAGCAACGCACCGCTCTTTAAACAAAGCAGGTAACCCTGACCACAGGCGGTTAGGAGTCTATCTTTTCTTCTTTCTAACATAAAGCATTTTCCAAAAAAAAAAAACATTGCAGGAATTTTTAGCAAATACTTTGACCTTCGCTTTTACAAGCTCGGCCAAAGTGGGGGCTTCTGTAGACACCCTAATCGGTTCTCATCCCCTGACACCGCAACGCCCGATGATGATGGTAATGGATTAACATGGACGTAAGTAGAAAAGGACATTGTTCGCAAATCTAGACCAAATTCCTTGAAACCTCAGTCTTTGGATAGCCCTTGTTATAAGGATTCCTACGCCTTTGACCTTGCCTCAATCAGGTTCCCGGATCAAGAGATATTGCGTCTTGAAGATTTGGGTCAAAACCGCTCAATCCCGACCCCCTGGGTCAGCCCAAGGGAAATTTCGTAATTTACAGAGCACCAAAAAGTCAAAAACCCTAGTCACGCGCGGGCCGTCAGGTCCAGCGGCTGACGCGACCTGTCCGACGGCAAGCGCGTGACAGCGGGGGCCATTAGGCCAGCCGCTGGCCCCAGCGGCCAGCCGATGAGTTTCAGCGGCCAGCCAATGAGTTTCAGCGGCCCAGCCGCTAAGTCCCAGCGGCCACCACGGGCCCCAGCTGCCCTCCGTGTGGCCGCTGAACCAGGTTTTTGACTGGGCCGAGTTTCGGCGCCGGGCTTCTTGCCCGAAGCCCCTAAATCCGTCCCCTAACTCTATAAATACTCCCTTTCACCCTCTTTTGCAGGGGTTCAGTCAGTTCATAATTTTGAGAGCATTGAGAGCACATATTTTCCCAAATCAAAGAGAATTAAGAAATCTGAATATTCAAGCAAGCAATACACCTAGCCTAGCACCCAAGATCGAAGAGCAATTCCAATTCTACTAGTCGCGTTCGAATAGAACGTCCAGGTTAACCATCCTGAGGGCCTAATTCTTTATTAAATCTCTTATTTGCTGTTTATTAATCATGTTTTATTTAGCTTTTGATTATGGTTGAATAAATTTGCATGCTTTGGATTTTGTACATAATTATGCATGATTAGTTAATATAAAGTTTGCGTCTTTTTATTAGTTTATGCAAGTTTGCATCTTTTTGTAGTTTTTGTATGCATGTAGTAGCCTCCTAGGTTTATTTTAGCATAAAGTCACTGCCTTTGCATTATTATTATTCTTTTGAAGATACTAACATTTTTTATTAATGTGCATATGCAATACATGGCGCGTTTAGCAAAGTTGGTAGGTTGGAGCGTTAATTTAATGCTTTAAATCATGTTTATGCTTGTCAATAGAATGCATGTAAATCGGATATAAATCGTGCAAAGTGATAACGTAGGTAATTTGGTTGTTCTTAACCCGCCTAGTTAATTTAGGATCATTGGACGACCGGATTTGTATGGAACCATATAGCATAAATAAATACTTGACATGGATAAGCTTAGTAGAGGCCGTTAATACGGGCAATTTAGATGAGATTCGTTTTATTTATTTCGTACCTACATCCCCGAACTCAATATTTAGTCCCCATGGGCATGAGTCAATTCCCAATAGGAATTGGATGCACTTTTGATGGTTTCCACATGTTTCCTTAAAAATTGGTGGCGGCTTCTTATTTGCAAATTATTGTTCTTTTTAATTAATTTGTATCGCATGTGGCATATATTTAAGAACCATTAATTCCAACTAAGAATCGAAAACGCGCCGGAAAGGCGAGGGTTCTTACAGCACCATGAATGGACCATGAGACTAAATGCAATGGTTGACACAATCTATGTTTGGATATGGTAACCCACGACCGGATGCGTTTCGTCATCTATGGGATGCATAGTAAAACTAAACGTACCGTTTTACATATCTCGAATGGAAACATGTAAATGCCATAGGGTGGAACACGACTATGTGCATAGGTAATTCGGACCGAGTGGGTCACCGGCCTAATTCATAGACAATTCTCCAAAAGGTAATTCCTATTATGGTGTGGTGATGTTTTTCGACATCTTTCGAAGATAACTCATGCAAATGGATGATATGAATGCAAAGCAATAATGAATGCATAAAGGCCATGAACCAAGAAATATGAATTAATAATCAACATGGATAAGCTTTCGAATTACATCCTCTTATTAACTCCCCAGTGAAATGGCCACTGTAAGAACCCTCGCCTTTCGGCGCTAATTGAAATATTTAGTTGGAATTAATGGTTCTTAAATAATACGTCATATGCAACATGATTAATTATGATAGGGGAAATAATAAGCAAATAATGAAGTCGCCACCAATTTTTAAGGAAACAATTGGAAACCATCAAAAGTGCACCCAATTCCTATTGGGAATTGACTCATACCCAAAAAGGGCCAAAGATTGAGTTCGGGGGTGTGGGTACGAAAAAGATAAAACGAATCCTATCTAAATCTCCCGAATTAACGGTCTCTACTAATCTTATCCATGTTGATTCATAATTCATATCGTAAGGTTCCAAACAAATCCGGTCGTTTATGATCCTAAATTAACTAGGTATGTTGAACAAGCCAAATTATTAATGTTATCGCTTTGCACATATTATCCAATTGCATGCATTAATTAACAAGTATAAAACAAACCAATAATTAGATAAAGAATTAAATAAATCTTCACCTTACCTTTCTTGCTAAACACGCCAAATTGCATATGCACATCAATGAGATTGTTAGCAACTTCAATGGAAGTAAAAAAACAAACGTATATTAGAATTATTTATCCTAAAAAAAACAAATGTATATTAGAAGTAGCCTCCAGTTTAAATAATAAATGAATTACTAAATTATCACGCTAAATGTGACTCTTGTGATTTTATTTGCTCATATCCTTGCAAATTGTAGTCACTTGTTAAACCTGTGTTCGTAAATACCCTCGAATTTCAAAATTAATTAAATACGTATCTCTTGGATATTATCCCACGAAAGATTAGTAATTTTTTACATAACTGACGCTTATGCTAACGAATATAATTAATGTTATTACTCAACAACCGGTTTGATCCGATTGTCCCCTAATAATGCGTGTTTGCTAATAAGAAGTTGAAAGACTAACCTTCTTTCGAATGGGGAAAAAAATTGTGACGGCTCATCATCTTAACAAAAGAAAAATAATAATTTATCAAAATGTGACACTTGTAGAAATCTGTGCTTATAACCACAACTATATAACAAAAGAATATATAACACTTCTTATGTATATATTTAATCCAGGTTATTATTATTATTTTCTTGAATAAAAAAAAAATTACTAAAGACAACTAGTTATCAAATCAATATCACTAAAGCATTACATTTATGTCAATTTAGATTGTATTAATTTATTCAAATTTTTAATAAAAATAAAAAATATGAACAATTTCTAGCAATTATTATAGGATAATATTTATGGAGACTTATTAGGCACCATAATTAAACAAAAAAAGAAAAAGAAAAAAAGATTGACCAATTAAAACGTGACATTTGTCACATTACCAATGCTTTTACCCATATATATATATGCACGAGCGACTAAATTATTACTATATTTTTATGTTCCAATAATTTTTGTATTTTTAAAATTATATATAGGTATGTAAACAATAATGCATTTGTATTATTTATAAAAACTTATTTGAACATATTAGAATATAGCGATAAAAGGATAGATCGTGCATCATTGTGAGTATAATAAGCGTAGGTAACTACAAGTATCACATCTTGATAAATTATTTTACATTTTAATTTTTTTGAGATGGTGAGTCCTCACATATTTTTAAAATTATTATTTCCATTCAAAAGATGGTTGGACTTTTAACTTTCAATTTTTTTGTGATACGAGGAACCCGCAGCCACTACTTTTTCGAGTAATAGATATTATCAATTAATTATCTTGAAAGGTTAGCGATTGATATATTTTCGAAGATAAGCCAATTACTTAGGATATTTATAACATTTTAGATCCATTATCATTTTCATTTAAAAATATATTTGTATTTTTAAAAAACCAAAATAAAAAATAGCTAATCATATTACTTTAGTATAGTGATAAAATGGTAATCCGTACGTAGCACGGGCAACCTCCTAGTAACATAAAAATATCATTCTTAAACCACAATCCTTAATAAGCTTATGCTTGAAAGGAAACATTAATCATTTTTATTTTCATTATTTTCAGTCATATTTAAGTACACCCCACAAATTATGATTCAAGCAATGTGACCGTCTGTCTTGCAACGTGTCCAGATGTCTTCGTATTTAGTCAATGTTGTTGGTAGTATTTCTTGTTGTTTTTTGTCTGTAAAATCAATATTCTTCAGGGTGGTAATCGTGAAAAGGTCATGGCAGTACCTCCCCATATTTATCAAATGAGCACAAGAGTCTTCAGTCACAATTTTTCCGTCGCCAAAAACGTAACTATAGATATCAATTTGAGAAGCATCATTTAACTTATTTCCACAATCTATTAACAAGGGATTTAGGCCGCGAGAACTCGGATTTGGGACATTTGCTAATTGAAGTATAGTATGAGGTATCGCAGTACCAAATGTGCTCAATAGCACAACAAACAATGTGACGTACAAGTTGATGATCAAAAAGTTTTTTGTCTCCGTGAAGTTTGTGAATGTTATTTTCCTTTGAAATCGCTTGATTTTGATTTGTGAGAAGAAATGAAAACTAAGTTAATAGGTCGATTTTACAAAACATTTATTGTTGCCTCAATTTATACAGTGAGCGTTTTGAAAGAAAAAATGAATAAAACGTATACTTAGTTGTTTAAATGAGAATAACTTAACTCGCCATTTATTTTCTCGAAACGGAAACACAAATTAAGAAGGTACTAGTATCATTTATTGACTTTCCACTGGTAACTTTGTTGGACATTTAAATAAATACTTTAACATGCACTTATTATCATTGGGTCATTTTTGTAAGGTAAGAAAAACGTCCAAACACGGGTTAGAAGTTTTCAATCTTTTCTTTCTCCCAATTTTCTTTACTGTGGCATTTGTTAAGAGATGTACATCCAATATAAAGTTCCTTCAGCAATGACCAAATGGAAAATGTTTGTTTCAATTGATAAATATATATTTGTTCCTCTTTTCTTTTTCTTTTGTTTTTGTTTGTTTTTTTTTGTAATTTTTTGAGTCTAAGGGAGGCAGTGACGATAAATTTACATACATACAAAGGAGGGGAGAATTCAAACCTGAAAATTAATGTAGAAGTGACGAAGCCTTAGTCTTAACCGTTAGGCCAAGACGTCATTTCATTGGCTTTGTTCCTTTTTTGTTGGATAGGAGGGAAATGAAATTTAAGTAAATTACACAAGTTAGTTCATACGGGTATATAGGTGTCTAATATATTAGAGAATAATCAGAAAATCTTCTTGCATATATTCCTTTATTATTTCCAGTTATTCTTCCTTAATTATCTCTATGTATCTTCTATTGTTAGGGTGTTAATATTCTGCTCCTTGATCATAGCACTAGATTAATATTCTGCTCTTTGATCATAGCACTAGATTAATTTAGTTGTCTTCTCTATAGATACTCTCTCTTCAATAGCTTGTATATAAATAGATGTATTCATCAATATAATTCTTAAGCCTTCAATCAATCTCAACATTTATATAGTATCAGAGCCTTACTGATCCAACCTTCAAACTCTACCACCATGGCTTTCCCCAATCAAATCTATTCTCCTCAGTTATCACCTCCATCACTTTGTTGATGGCACAACAGAACCACATGTCGTCACCCTCACCTATACCGACGACACCACCAAATCAAACCCAACCTGCCTCACGTGGACCTGCCAAGACCAACTACTATTTGGTGCTCTTCTTGGCACTCTCACACCCTCCGTCAGATCTCTTATTTATCATTCTACCACCACTACAAAGCCATGGCAAACTCTACCCAAAACCTATGTCAAACCCACTCGAGGTCACATCCTCCAAACCAAGGCTAATCTAAACAATATCACCAAAAAACTCAAACCATAGCCGACTACACGCAATCTTGGTACTCTTCTATTCACTCACACACTCTCCGTCAGATCTCTTATTTTTCATTCTACCACCACTGCTAAGGCATGGCAAACTCTCGCCAACACCTATGCAAACCCACCCGAGGTCACATCCTTCAAACCAAGGCTAACCTAAACAATATCACCAAAACAACTCAAACCATAACTGACTACATGCAATCCATAAAAGCATGTATTGATAGGTCCTTGCTGCCTACAAACGACCATTCACCCGTCCCAACACCTCCTCGGCAAATTAACTCCACCAATCCAACACCCACCCGAAACCCTTCCTCGGCAAATGTCTTTGTGTCGTACCTCACATACCCTCCCAATGTTCCAAATTTTAAAAACTATTCCGCACATCGATGTACCACTCCCACCTCGCTCAAACCGAGCACCCAACCCAACCCATTACTCTCCTCGCGCCCAAGTCGCACAAACCACTCAAACCTCACCCAACCCCATGTGGCTCCTTGACAGTGGCGCGAGTCACCACGTCATCAACGGGTCCACCGATCTAGCTAACACATCAACACATCAACGAAATTATCAACTTGCGGATATACTCACTAAATCGCTCTCCCGTGATCACTTCTCCTGTCTCACTTCCAAGATTGGACTCTCCTACTGATCGTCCAACTTGCGGGGGCGTATTAGAGAATAATCAGAAAATCTTCTTGCATATATTCCTTTATTATTTCCAGTTATTCTCTTCCTTAGTTATCTCTATGTATCTTCTATTCTTAGGGTGTTAATTTCTGCTCCTTGATCATAGCACTAGATTAATATTCTGCTCCTTGATCATAGCACCAGATTAGTTTAGTTGTCTTCTCTATAAATACTCTCTCTTCAATAGCTTATATATAAATAGGTGTATTCATCAATATAATTCTTAAGCCTTCAATCAATCTCAACGTTTATATAATATTATTTTTGGTTAACAATTTATTACTCCTAGTAATTAATGTTAAGTTATGCCATCAAAAAACCATTTAATGTCCACCAGACTAATTTAACTAAGTTTTGATAATAGCTAATCAATTTCTTGGATCTATTTTACCCGCCATTAGTTTTTCTGCAAGTTGTATGGAGTCTATTAGCAACTTCTGACTGATCTATTTCATTCGCCATTTTTTAAGTGATGCAAGTAGTGCTGACAACTGTAAAAGAACTATCTTTTGTTGCTGCCGATGAATTATGTGAACTAGTGTACATATTTAAAAACCTGCATAGTGAGTAGTGACAATGTGACATTAAACAAAACAAACCAAGAACATGGGAGCTTATTATTATTATTCAAAAACATTTTTCTAAATGCCAAAGATGGTACCTTAAAACTGCCATTCTAGATTTAGGAGTTTGAGAACAAGAAATTCCCACAAGGGTGGGAGTCCTGAGGCATTCTGCTTTCTGTTTGCTGTTTCTGCGGCGCAAAGCTGAAAAATCTGAAGGAGAGTAAAGCAGAATATGGAATTGGTGAATGGAAATGGAGATGGGCTGTCAACTATTAGTTTGGGAAGTAAAAACAGGTACAAAAGGATGGATTCTGACCTTCCAGATTTTGATGATGGTTGCTCAAACCACCATCATCTGAATGAGAAGGCCAACAGCAGCAGAAAATACGTAATCGCTTGCGCCATTTTCACGTCTCTGAACGCTGTTCTTCTTGGCTATGGTATGTTTCTCTTGCTGATACTTGACTTTTCAGACTTAATTTTGTGATTTGAGTGTGATTTGATTTCTTGGTCCTGAAACTGTTGTAATGTATCACAGTCTGTTCTTCTTGGCTGTGGCATGTTTCTCTTGCAGATACTTGACTTATAAGAGTTCACCCTTGTGATTTGAGTTTGATTTGATTTCTTGGTCCTGAAAATGTGGTGATGCATAAATCACAATCCAATATTCATTTGACAATAGGATACAAATTGAATGCTATATATTAACTTCTTTCTTTTCACAAGGACATGCTCCCAAACTGTGACACTCCACACCTGTTTTTCCTGTTTGCTGAACGAAGCTAAATTCGACGACATACAGCTTTGCAACAATGCTTTGCCAGTTAAGCTGTTACATGTTAACATCTGAGATGAAGATTTGTGATCTCAACATTTTGAACACAGATGTTTATTCAACGGAGGATTTCAAGTTGGGATATGACAGTTAAACTACCCTTTGTTTCATCATCATTCTTTTCATTTGATCTTCTATAAACCTACAAATCTACCAGACACCAAAGAACCCTCTTTTAGACTAAAACATCTCTCTTTAGTCTTCTTTCTTGTAGCTCTTGGTCTTCTGTACTTTGTCAAAGGGTAAAGTAGACTTAAAGTAACCTAGATATCAACAGGAAAACAAAAAATCAAAAGAAGTGAAAGTTTTTACTACATAAATAAAATCTGAGGAACAAGGATTTAGTCAGACAGAACAGTTTCAGGCTCCACTTTGTTCACAACATGCCTCTGGCACAGGAACTACAGTTGATCTAAACATTTAAGACCTATCAAGCAAAAAAAAAATTAAATAGATAAGTAAATGTAGTAATTTTTCACCCTCTGATCACACAATGTGACTCCACAACGATGAAAGAACAATCAGAAGAATGTACTAAAGAACCATACTGCTGCACCCTCCTCACAGTTCAAGGGACCTCTTATTTTTCTTTGACATAATTGTAAACACAAGGAGCCAGGGTGCCTGATTTATTCTGAATCTGCCATGAAGAATTTCCTCCTAATATACTAGATGAACCACCTTTACCCTAAATCTTATATACATCAGCGCCTTATACACAAGATACAATGTCTGAAAGAGCGATGATAGATTGCATAGAAGCATGAATAGGGTGCAATACAACAGTCCCAAATAATTTCAGACAAACTAGCATTGCCTTGCATCAATTTCAGACAAACTTCTCCTGCACAGAGCCTTGATATAACATGTGGTAGGCCACAATGCTACTAGATTGCACTACAAACTCATCTTTCAACTTGATTATCCCCGTCTGATAAGCAGGGGTCCTCCTCAAAGTGATTGTCTTACTTTCTTATTGGGTCTGTTTCAGACTGATTTCTTCACTGTAAACTCTCATCGTGCCGATAGTGATTAGTGCCTTGCTCCACTAAACCTGCTACTATTTGTTGTGCACTGATTCTTCTTCGGTTACAGAAAGTAAATTGATCAAACACCCCGAAGCCAGTTCCATTAGGCAATATTATTATTTATTAGCAAATTAAAGTCCCCCTTAATTTTGCTGTCTCAACTAAAGATATCTTATCCAAGTTCTCTGATTCATAGATGGTGGCGTGTTGAGTGGAGCAATCATATTCATCCACGATGATTTGAAGATAAGTGAGGTCCAAGAAGAAGTACTAGTAGGGTGTTTTAGCATTATTTCCCTAATTGGTAGCCTGGCAGGAGGAAGGTCATCAGATGCCATTGGTAGAAAATGGACAATGGCCATTGGAGCACTCATCTTCCAAACAGGTTGCTTCATAATAACCATCGCCCCGTCCTTCAAATTCCTGATGGTAGGAAGGCTTTTATCTGGGATCGGGGTCGGGTTTGGTGGCACTATAATGACAGTATACATAGCTGAGATATCACCTGCTGCGTCAAGAGGCTTCCTCACCTCCTTCCCGGAGATCTTCGTCAACTTCGGGATCCTTCTTGGCTATGTTTCTAATTATGCATTTTCAGGTCTACCTACAAATATAAACTGGAGGGTGATGCTTGGTGTAGGAATTCTCCCTTCAGTTTGTAGGATTTGCACTCTTCATAATCCCAGAGTCGCCGAGGTGGTTGGTCCTTCAAAATAGGGTTGAAGAAGCAAGGTTAATTTTAGCGAGAACAATCGGAGATGAAAGAGAAGTGGAGGAAAGACTTTCAGAAATTGCACAGGCTGCTGGGAACGCCGACTCCAAAACTGAAGAGAAGGCAGTCTGGTACGAATTTGTAAGGCCTAACCCAATAGTTTATAAAATGCTCATTACTGGCATTGGAATACAGTGCTTTCAACAGATCACAGGAATAGACGCTTTGGTGTATTACAGTCCCACTATTTTCAAGGCAGCTGGGATTGAAGATAACTCACAGCTTCTAGCTGCAACAATTGCTGTGGGAGCCACAAAGACACTATTTATACTGGTTGCTCTTTTTCTCATTGATAGAAAATGGAGGAAGCCCTTGTTATATGTAAGCACAATCGGGATGACAATTTGCTTATTCGGAATAGCAGTCAGCCTGCCTTTTCTGGGGAAGGGAGTGGCCGGGATTTCATTGGCAATATTACTAGTGTGTGGGAATGTTGTTCAGGGAGACAGAACAATGGAAGAACGGTCACATAGAGCTGGCAGATACTGAGTATTTAGTATCATAAATGTCGGAGAGACTATAGGTAAAGCTGAGAGAGTATTATCCCATCAGCTCACTTTGGGATTCATACAGATTCCAGGCAAGGGCTTCAAGGGTTGCTTATCAGTCACCATCATGGGTGAAAAAAACTCTGCTTTAAATTCCAGGGCATTGGGATGGTCCAAAAGATTGTGCGTCACCTGCATGGCTGCTGCACATAGACTTCATGCTCGAGTGAATTCAATTTCCAGAAGAACTGCTCGAGGAGGTTAATCAACTCATCAAATCCTTCCGAACAAATAAATTGTGTCCAGACTCCAGAGGAGATGAAACCATACATGCTTAGTGCTCAGTAATAGAGAGCAAGATATTTCTTTTGTTTATTGATGTTGTAATGTCTAATTGGTCAGAAAAGAATTGGCCATGACAGAGGACATCTGGGAGGTGAAAGCTTCAGCTGTGAAATTGGAGAAGTTACTATACCATTTGGAAAGGCTTTTTCTGCAGCAAAGGGTTCTGTTACCTTCAGTTTCCATCATTTGTGGTCAGCTACTTATACTCAAGCTATGCATAACGCCTAAAGTAATTTGAAGAAAGATATATCAAGTAACAGCATAAATGGAAGCTATCATGTTTCAAGCAACATCAACACCGAATAAGGATTTACCCCAACTGCAAGTCATTATATATTCAAAGTCAAGACAAAACAACTTAATAACACAGACGACATACTAATATGTAAGGACATATCTTTAAGAAAAGCACAAAGACAAATTTACATACCGCAGAAGATAAGTGAACTATGTACAAAACGAAAGGTCTCTCTTCGAGGTATTCAAAGTTCATATGCTGGGAACCTAGCTGAAGCTGGTTCCAACATATCCAGAAAAAGGTATGTCATACCTCCAACCCCTTCAAATAGAGAGTAAGGATTATCACCACCATGCATTTCTCCATCAGCTATGAGTTTTTGGGCATTCTCAAGAAGAAAGGAAGCAAATGCTTTGGCTCTATACAAGTAGCTCAAATCTCCAGCCACTCGATACAGCGACATGAAAACATAAGCATTCCCACTGATTCCATGGCAAATTCCAACTCGCTTGAGCAACCCACGGTTCCAAACCACCTCTGCTGCTTCTGCAGCTGCCTCTAGAAAGATTTTGTCCTTGAATACCTAGACATTAATATTCTTCTCAGTAATAATCACATCTAATCATATATGTACACATTAGAAGCCAAAAGCAGAAGCTCCTTGAAGAAAGGAAAACAAAGAAGATACAACCTTATTCAACCACAAGAACCAAAAATACAGCTATGCTGACATGAATAAAAGAAAACGGAAGATCAAATTAGTTCAGTATTTCCCGCCAACCTACATAGCGGAATAATTCTGACACCTACATTACTTAGACAATCATTTATTGTACCTACAGCATGGAGAATTCTAAACATACCTCATATGCCTTAACAAGCGTAAGCGCTACACCCGGAGCCCCATGACACCAATGCACAAGAGCATCTCGTTTGGTATCTTCCTCGCTTGCAGGATAATTACCACTGGGAAAGCGGTTCTTGATCATGCATCGAAGTGTATTCTTCACGTCCTCAAGTTCGTCTGGCTTCAAATCTGTTTCCATCAAAACATGCATAATCCCAGCCAGTCCATGTGCAGCACCCCAATACCTCTCTCCATGCCATTCAAACATGAGCGGCCATCTCCCCTTGTTGGGCATCTTTCGTCCATCCTCTATAATGTCATTGACAACTGACCTCTACATATAAAGATCAAAGGTCACAAGAATGACTCAACTATCAAATCCATGTCTAATGCTTAGCAATCATCAATGGATATGAAAACTGATCAGTGATGGATCATGCATATATCAAAGATCAAACCTTACCATGAGCTTAGGAGGTATGGTCCCTTCACCAAGGTGCTTGTTGATGAACAAACAAGCCCATAGAAACCCACCTCGCCCATAAAATAGCTCATTGGGATGATTCTTGGGCAAATTAATCTGTTGCCAATCAGCCAAAGTTATATTAGAACTCATCAAGTGCAAACAAATCTGAAATGAACTCAGAAACCCAGTTATGACCACAATTAAATCAAGCTAACCTGCTTAAACTGAGCTAAATAGTAATTGACCAACTGCCCATTTCCCATAAGGTTAGCTACAACAGCTCCAAGAGCACACACTCCAGCCTTCCCACAAATAAATGTCACCTCCCTGTTAAAACCCTCAAATGATCACCAATTAAAACAATCCCAATTTCAAAAAAAGCATGAAATCAATTTTAACCCAGTTTCTGTTTCCTCCCCAACATTCAAAGGCCCAAATATTGAATTAAAACAGAAAAAAAGTAGAACTTTGGGCACCTGGATTGAGAAGAAGCATGATCACAAGCCTTGACAATCTCCAAGCAAAGATTAAGGTCATTGATATTCTTAGTAACTTGGTATGATTTGAGTAGCAAGAAAGCAGTGCCAAGAGTACCAACATAAAGAGAAAAGTCCCCTACTTTCTGCTTAGTAAGCCCCCAAGTCTCTATTATCACCTGTGTGACATTTTCACAAACATATGGTGTGCATTAGCACCATGCCAATAATATATAACACAGATTGCTCATAAAATTTTAAAAAAAAAAAAAAAAAAAAAAAAAAAAAAAAACAAGTCTTAGATAGTTACAGTTTCTTTGATATCCAAAGCTTGTCTCTCTAATAAGGAAGCAAGGGACTTATAATCCAATTTAAGGAGCTTCATAAGTGGATTTTCATTAGTTTCTAACTCTTGTAATGTAGATGTTTCTGAAATATAATCTGGCATCTTGTTTGGGAAGTAACGATCTGCCATTTTCGATTTTGCTCTGTTTTTGGCTCTGCGATGAGAATGAGAGAGCCAGAGAGAGAGAGAAAACACTGAATTTGAGGAGAGGTAGAGAGCGGCGAATTTCAGCAGTGTCTGACACGTTTGTGTTTGCCGTATATACGTTTATCTACGTGCCAAATAAAGAAACCAATTTCTGTTGTTCAACAAAGGGGATGTAGCTCAGATGGTAGAGCGCTCGCTTAGCATGCGAGAGGTACGGGGATCGATACCCCGCATCTCCATCTTATGATTTTTTTCAGCTTAGCATAGCTTTTTTTATAAAATTTTACCACTTTTTGGCTTTGGGATAATGGATTAAAGTGAAATGACTCATAAGATTGATGTTGTTGATAATATTGTGATAATAACTTTCGCCTTAAACATCTAATTTGGTTGGTTCCAAGTTCCACACATAATATCAAAACTCAGTTATCAAGAGCTCCACTGTCTAACAAAATTGCACTAAATGTTGTTCAATTAACAATATTCATGCCAAAATATTCATAAAAGTTCATACAATTACAATTACACAAAGATCATATTGGCATTATTTGATAGTATTACTATGACTACTTTTCAAATTTCTTTTCGTCCTTTGAACGTTAAGTTAACCAATTTCTAGAAAAATGAAGATATAAGAGTTACTTAGTATAAATAGTGACCTTATTTATTTCACTAATTTGTAATACTCATTTATTTTTTCGAAAGTTATTATAAGATTGTCTTATACAAGTTTTTGAATTAATTTAAATCTAAATAACAATAATAACCCTCACACAAGTTCTTAGACAAAAGACATATACTACATAGTAGAGCTGGTTATGGAAGGGAATAAGGGATGATCCGAAAAGCCCGACCCTTCCAGTCCGTAATTTGGGAGGGTACAGACAAGATTTTTGGAAAGAAAATTTGTTTAATGCGCAGGCTTAGCCCGACTCATTTAAATAAATAGACGGACAAAGACAACATAAAATGGCACGTGGGCTGGCGCGCCAGGCCCGTTTAATATTTGTTAGGGTGTTGTTTAAGACTTATTTTGGATGAAAATTTTCAAAATCATGATTATATGGAATATTATACTTGACTTTGGAGTTATGTTGCATTTTAATAGTAAATTTACATATTGCAAACAAAGAAAAAATCTTAAAATTTAATTGGAAATAATTTTTTTTAAATCCCGTTAACCCCTGGGCAAGATGACCCGTTAATAGGGCGGGTCATATCAACAATTTTAAGCTTTGATAGGCGGATAAGGACAAGAAGTTTTAGGCCCGTTGGACAATTTTTTCATCAAAAAATTAGTTATTTAGTCTTATATATATGTTCACATTTAAAAGAATGGAAAATAAGCTAAGTAAACGAATCGGATTCGGAGGTTACCGACTCCGAATAGTTTCAGATTCGAATTCTCCCTAATCGAAGGTTATTTGAATTCGAAGGTGATTTGAGAATTCATCTAATTTTCGGGCGAATTCAGATTTAGCATAACTCCGTTCCGAAACCGATCCATTACTCAATCAAAAAATAAAAAATGATGATACGGTATGAAAACGGCGTCGTCCCGGAAGCCACAAAACAGGTGTCATAAAAACAAGTTAGCAGAGTACATAAGTCAAAATTCACAAATGTAAACCCTCCTAAAGTCAGCATTTTTTCGCGCACGTATCACCCATTTTCGCGCTCTCTCCCCCTCCCTTTCTCTCTCCATTCCCATGGCAATCGGCAAATCATGAGAGAGAAAACAAAACACCGCAATTCCTAATTTCCCATAATGTGATCGAGTCACACATCGAGCTCAACAAAGAGAGAATTTCAAGGATCACAGAATAACAAACCCAAGAGAGAAATCAAGAGAGAAAGAGAGTGTGTGTGTGTGAGCCTGCCACGTGTCCACACAGATACAAACCACAATGTCGATGTTCGACACGATGAGCAATGACGGCGGCGATGGACCCCACCCAGCCCCACCCTTCGAGGACGACAGCGACTACGGCGGTTTCGACCCGAATTTCTCGTCACCTTACGTCAGCGGCGGTGGAGAGGACCCCACAGGCGGCGGCGCGTATGGATTTGAATCTGGAGAGATGGAGTACGCGCCACCTCACGCGCCGTCGCCTTTTGAAGAGGATATGAATGGGGATGGGGCGCGTGGGGAATTGGATGAGGGGGTTTTCGCTTCTGATGATGGTGGGTCCGTTTTGCCTCCGCCTACGGAAATGCCGCCTGAGGAAGGAGCTGCCTTTCGCGAATGGCGCCGGTCAGTCTATTTTTCTCTCCTCTTTTTATAGAATATAGATTGATTTTATTCGAATTTTAGTGTGATGTAAAGATGGATGGTTTATTTATTGTTAAATTCATTTAGGTTTTTGCATGTTCACGTTGGATTGATTTCAGATTTGGGTTTGAATTTTGATGGGTCATGCATGGGTTTGAATTTTCAAAGATTTAGTTTCAATGGCATCTACTAGTGTCAAGGTTTTAGTTATATAAGCCAACGGTCTGCTTCTCTTCTTCAACAGAAGCTCAACAGAAGCTCATTGTATTCCTCGACAACCACCGAGGGTCGTGTTGGTAGGGTGGATGGTTAAGTCTGTCATCATCATTATCGCCCATCGGCCTATAAATGGTGGTGCTGGTGTTAATGGTGAAAAAGCAGGGGAGAAGAAGTGTCAAGTCTGTGAGCTTTCGAGTTTCGAGGGAGGGGGTGGAGTGGAGTGGGATAGATGGAAAGAAAAACAATTAGACTGACCTTATTTGGGGAGTATAGTATTTGCTATATAGGCACTGTATGTAGAGCTGTTCACATACCGGTATAGGCCGGAATTTTCGGCCAGATCAGACTTTTTGGGTCCAATTTTATCCGTGTCCGTCCAGTCCAGACCAATTAGCAAATGATGTCAGAAGGTTAAAATACGATCCCTCCCTTATGATTTATAAATCCGGTCCGGTCCCACCCTAACTGTATGTACTCCAACATAGGTTAACACTGATCATAAAAGGAAGGAATTTAGGATTTAGAGGGGAGAGAAATTGCTGGAGTTTTTTTAGTTTATTTTCGGAGTATATGCTAATTAGGCTTCTCCAAAGCAAGTGAATTGGCTATGTCATTTGTTTCCCTTGTTTGTTGCTTGAACAAATACATTGCTAGGTAAGTACCTACACAATATTGTTCAATTTGTTCCACATTACATGGCTCTAAGCTCCCATGGATAGTCCCTCTTATTGTGCACCCGACCTAGGGCGTCTTGGAGTTTGAGTCTATGATTAAGGGGTACATTCTTCAAGCTATTTATCTACCAGGTTGTTTCTAGTGCAAGTACAATTGCTTTGTATTCAGATTCTCCCTAATCTCTGATCCCAACGCGCTCTTGGAAGGTGCTATCCCAGATCACAAAAACTTGTTTAAGACGGTCTTTCCGTAACTTTTGGCGAGACGAGTGTCACTTTTTAGTGAAATAAGGGTTATGGCTCATAATAAGTGACGCCTACATTGCTAAACAGTGACCCCAATTTTCTGTGAGTTGTCTCACACAAGACTTAGCTCTAAATCGTTCCTCAAAACTCCTCCAATCTGTGTTGTGCCTGGTTTACCCAATGAGGACCTGTCTACGTTCCACTTAGCTATATTTATGGGGGGACACACTTGTTGGTGAAGGCCTGCTTTTCTCCCCTACTTGTCCGCTTCAAAATTTTCATTACCTGCTGGGCAGTGTGGAAACTCACTCTTTGTGCCTAGCTTTTACCCAAAATCCTAGTCGTGTTTTGACAAGCATGCTGATATTCTCCCAATCAAACCCACTTGCTTTCTTCACAACACAAAGTTCATACTATGAACCTATGGCATTGAAGAGGGACGCACATAGCTTCCTTTGGAATTTGTTTGTTATACACCCATTCCATGCTAGGAATATTGCCTCCAGTAGGGCTGGGAACACCATGAGATAAAGTTACTCCATAAAAGCCATTCCTTTTGACAGTAAAAGTGCAGATCAGAGACACTCTTCGAACTCCTCGCAGAATGGACATCACTTCAGTTGCCAGGATGATATACAGGCTAGGCAATCTGTCTCTTGTGTTTAGTTTCTTTTGGGGTACTAACCAAACCAAAAGCTCCAATCTCGGTGGGGTGACACCCTTCCATCTTCCCTTCACTGTGTTGGAAACATTTAACTGGGCATAAAGAATTTTTGAAATTGCCTGAGAGAAACATTTCACTAAATACAGTCCTTTTGTATCACGTGTTCAATGCCATTTTTTACCCTATGTAGTTTTCCCCTCCTCTATTCATGCAGCATATCTGCCAATATATCTTCCTCCCATACAAATAGTTACCATCTGCAACTAAAATTCCAATTCCATGGCAAGCCATCGCCCATCCCATACACCCATATTGGATACTGTTTCATCTTCTAGCATAGAAATCCTATAGTCAAAAATATCTCTCCATAAGCTTTCTTTCTTATCTCCTATCTAGACGTCTTTCCAGATGTTGGTTTCTCGTCATCTCCTAGTCTTCTGCACACGCGGCTGAATTATGTCTTAATATATTTTTCCCCATTGCTTCACTGACACTATTCTTTTCCATAGGCCACCTGTTTTGCTTCCCTTCCCGTCAAAGGCTATCACAGGTCTGGCTGCAGAAACCAAACACTCATTCTCTAGTTTGGAGTGAATAACTCGTGACAGATGGAAAGATCCTAAAACCCCTATTAGAGCATGGCAATGTTGTGTAGCCAAAACAATGAAAGAAAAGAAAAGAGTATGGCAGTGTTGGCTCAGTATTGGAGTGATATGTACTACTATCCAGCACTGCCTCAGAAAAGCGAATTCCAGTACTGAATGGTGTAACAGGGATATTGGATCATTTCTGGAACTTCAGTTTTTAAACCACACGCACCAATTCTGATCTGGGGAGTTAGTTATGTTCTGCTTGATTTTGTTGATCATGTATCTAGTATCTGACTATCTGTAGTACATGAATTTTGAGCTTTGTTTGTTCTTTTATTATTGCTCATAATGTTTGCAAATTTAAGTAGAGTAAGACACATTTCCCCTTTAACTTAATATGCGAAATTGTATGTCAAATTTGTAGTGTGGTAATACTAAGATAACTATGTCTTCCTGGTACAACTTCATCTCCAATGATCTGATTACCACCCATTCCTCTCACAAGGTTCCTGCATAAGCAGGGTCAAAGAGAGGGAGGAGGGTGGGGCTGGGGTTAAATGTTCACAGCCTTACCTTGAACTTGAATTACAGAGACTTCCAATTGAACCCTTGATTTGAAAAGTTCTTTTTTCTTTCTTTTGCAACGGGGAACCTGCAGCCACTACTCTTAGAGTGTGTACGCGGGCTGAACAAAGAGGGCTTAGTGGGAATCGAACCCATGACCTTGGTCATGAAATCCAACCCCACAACCAACTATGCTACCCCTTCCAGGGCGATTTGAAATGCGTTTACTGTCTGCAACTTTGCAGGAAATAAGAAGCACAAGACAGTCAGTTTACTAAGCTAGTTTGTTTGTCCATTGTGATCCAAAGCTGAAAATTTGCCAATAGTGACTCTAAGCTAGTTTGTTTGTCCATTGTGATCCAAAGCTGAAAATTTGCCAATAGTGACTCTGTTGGGAAAAGACGGATTAAGCTGCAGAATAATTTCTTTTCCCTTTTTGTTTGATTAAAATGAGCTAAAAATAATAATTGTGAAAAATAAAGTACATGAGGACACCAAGAATATTACGTGGAAAGCCCTCCATGGCGAAGGTAAAAACCACGGGACTTTTGGTCTAGTAAAACTTCCACTATAATATAGTAGGATTACAAAAATGTCGTCTTTATTAAAAACTAGAGGATATCTCTCAAATGACCTCTCCACAAAGGATAGATTACAACAACTATTTAGTTTTCCTTGCATGGTGATTCACTTATTTCTCTAGGAATTCCGTGTACTTCCAAAACCCCTATAAATATTGGTATTGGGAGGAGGCTTTAAAAACACAGAGAAAATCCACAAGTTGTGAACTGTGAGAGAAATCCATTCTTAGAGTGAGAGAGAGAAAGAGATCCATATAAAAGTCAGAGAATTTGAGATCATCGAATATTCTCAAATTCATTTGTGAGAGTTCAACCATTTTTGGTGAGATAATACATGTTGGAATTCATCATTTGTGGGTGAGGTCATTTGAGAGAGATCCTCTAGTTTTGTATTAGAGACGACATTTTTGTAATCCTGCTATATTATTGGACCAAAAGTTCAGTGGTTTTTATCTTCTCCTTGGAGGGTTTTCCACGTAAAGTTCTTGGTGTTCTCATCTACTTTATTTTTAGCCCATTTTAATCATACAAAAAGGTAAAAGTTTTCGTAAATAGTCTGTTTTTTCCAAACAGATTTTCTAGCATCTTTTTAAAATAGACGCATATTATGGGAGTAAAGATTTAATTGGAGCAGTGTATAAGCCTATCGAACTTTCTTTTTTTCTTGTTAGTGAAGCATCTCAATTTTCTTAAAAGTTTTAATTAACTATGCTGCTTTTGATGCACCATGGTCAATGTTTAACATTTGTGATTCAGTTCTGTTGCTAGTTGCCTTTGATGTTTATATGGAGCTTGCATACCCAAATTAAAACAAAAACAAAACCGAAAACAGAAAAAAAAATGGAACTATTACTGGTGTCAAAGCATGAAGACAAGCTATAAGAGTACAGTTTCCCGAGTCTTGTTTTCTAGGTGTTAGTCATTTCTAGAGCTGCGTAGTGTTTTTTTGCAGCTTGCTTGTTGATCTTGTGCATATTTAGTTTGGTTTGGCACACAGATGTCCTTGTGAAGTAAAAGCTGGAGACGAGCAAAGGAAAGTTACTAGTAAAGATGTAAAATCTCCTAGTAGTCTTCTTGTTTGAATTGCTCATATATATTCACCCTTTGCAGACTGATAGAAAACCCAATAAGCGCCCCTGAATTTTCTGTGTCCTTACGTAATATGTAGTCCTACATACCTAGATTAGTTTCTGTATGTGATTCTTTTCCACCTATTTGTATAGCCAAAATGCCATTCACCTTGAAGAGAAGGAGAAAATGGAGAAAGAAATGAGGAACCAAATAATCAATGAAGCTGATGAGTACAAACGATCATTCTATGAGAAAAGACAGCGCAACTGTGACACTACCAGGACTCAAAACCGAGAGAGGGAGAAGGTAAGGATTCCCTGATCCTCTTGTTTACTTCTCTTCCTATCAATTTCTGATACACTATTAGATAACTAAACCGTCCATTTATCTCTAGATAATCTAGTTTCATTTAATTGGCTTGCAGTTGTACGTGATAAATCAGGAGAAGTTTCACAAAGAGGCTCACCAACATTATTGGAAAGCAATTGCAGAACTGATCCCACGTGAGGTCGCAAACCTTGAGAAGAGGAGGGGAAAGAAAGATTCCGATAAGAAGGCCTCGGTCGTGGTTATCCAGGGACCCAAGCCCGGAAAGCCTACCGATCTCACACGAATGCGCCACATTGTTCTGAAGCTGAAGCAGAACCCTCCACCCCACATGATGCCTCCACCTCCTACTCCCGCCAAAGATGGTAAGGATGGAAAGGACGCAAAGGATGCGGAAAAGGATAAGGATACGAAAGACACCAAATCGGACGCAAAGGACATTGCTAAAGATGATAAGAAATATGCTAACCCTGCTACCCCAGGCTCTCCTGGGAAGGATGCAGAAAACAAACCACCACCTAAGGATGCTGAGAAGGCTACAGATGGTGCAGTTGAACCAGAGGCTCAGGCTGTTGCTCCTTCAGGGGAGGGTGAACAAGCCGAAGAAGCTGAGCCGACCCCTTCTGCATAACAATCTACCTTTTTGTTCTAGTAGCAATGACTTACACCAGATCAAATTTTGGCCTACTAATACTATCAGTTTCACGTTTTTTCTATATTTGCGAAAGTTTATAGTTATTTAGTCGGGAGAATAAGAGGTCAATTAGGTCCAGCAGTAGCACCTAGCACCTGTTCTGGAGCTGTGACTTTTAGCTCTGAAACTTCGTAGCAATTCATTTGTTCAGTTACCAGTTATCTAGATGAGATTTCATTCTTATCCTGCCTGACTCCTTTAAGCTTCTGTTTCTCCTTCACCGGCTGATCCGAAAGCCAGTGATGATGCTCGGAAGTGTCCATGGCTAAGATGCTTTCCAAAACAACCGATTGTTGGCCTGTTGGGGCAGAGCAAGGCGCAAGGATCCGTTAAATTCTAATCTTATTCTGAATGTCCAACTAATGTGATCCCAAAATTAAGCAACCGAATCAATCATTTGCATTGCTCCGTCTATCCAGAAGTAAGCATCACATAACTAGCTCAATTTGTATTACAAGAGTGATCATTATTTTTGGATGGAATTAATGAGTATTATAACCCTATGTTTATTTTTATTTTGTTTGATCGATTGTCGATCACAATGACTATTCTCCGCGCTGGCTTGAGACAACTAATCAATAATTTTGAAGCTGCTCTATACCCTAGTCGAGATTCCAACCTCGAACTTGGTTATCAATAAGCTTATTAAATTTAAAAGGTTGGGGGAAAATGGCTTATATGAAAGGATATTTGATTCCCAAGCTAAGGGGGGTGTTTGATTGCTGGCTTTTGGGGTAGCTTTTGGACTTGTTGGCTATTTGACTAGTCCAACATCCACAAATAGTATTTGGTTACTGGCTTTTGGGGTTGGCTTTTGGCAACCCACCAGATGATTTTTCACCAGCCAGAGGGCATAGCGTTTGTCATCGGCTGTTCACTAATTAATTAGTCCAAAGACACATATGCCCAAAAGATCTTCAAATTTACCGCTCATGCCATCATCTGTCATCTACCAGAAGTCCACAACTGAAGAAACATCATACCATCCAGTACCTTCTTAACCAAAGAAAACCACCATCAGCATGGAGTTGCTCGAGAGTATTTGTGAACCTGGGCTCCCATCCGCAACCAACTTCCCGTGCATGTTTGATTTGGATTTTAGACTTTGCCATAAAATTACAATTTGCTCTCTATCATATGAAAAATTCAGATTTTAATACAATCTTAACCCTCACATAGCCTTATATTTGAAGATTGAGAGTAGGGATGGCAGTGGGGCGGATACAGGTGGATACCGCCCCGCATTCGTTCCAGTTGGGGCGGGGATGGGGGAGTGCTAGGTGGGAATGGGGGGGATGGTTTTGATAAAGCAAAACCGCCATGGGCATGGGACGGAGGTGGTTTGCCTTCTTCACTCAGTGGATACCCGTTGGAGCCCCGTCTCACCTTATACCAGCTTCCCCGCCCCGCCTCATACCCATCTGCCACGCCTCACACCCACATAATAATAAAAATGTAAAATATAAATATATAAAATCTTATTTTACCAAATATATAAAATTTTCTACTGTTATTGCTTATCAAAAAGCTCAAATTTTCCGTGCAAATTATCTTGGGTGAATTTGATGTAGATTCAGATGTGGGCTTCGTTTTTTTTTGGGCGAGTATAAAGCGGATATGGATATCATCCCGATAAATGGAGCGGAGGTGGATACCCGGCGGGTAAGTGGGGCGGGGGTGGATTTGAGATCTCCAACCCGTGGAGGGGATAGAGCGGGTGGCAGAACCGAAATATCCAAGTGGGTGTGGAAATGGATCTACCTATATCCACTACCGCTCCGCCCCATTGTCATCCCTAATTGAGAGGAATTTAGGTGCTTGAAAACAAATTCAGTTTGAAGGGAGATAACTGGAACAAGTGATATGGTAGATATGGATAAATTATGAAAGAATTGAAGTGGGGGTTTCACCCAAAAAAAAAAAAAAAAGGCCAATTGAAGTGGAGAAAGCAAGGGATTTCACAGGGAGGGATGAAATTTTGAGTAGTGCCGTCTAGGTAATTACAAGGCTAGTCCAGTGCTTGCGCTGGTTGTTCAGCTAGTATGATATGTTTGCTATTGAATACGAGAGTCCGAACATAATGTAGCGGGGGTACCTCGGTCGCCATTCACTTGCACCCTCTTTCGACGAGCCAAAAAAAATAAATTACAAGGCCATGTACTGTTTTGGAGTATTTTCTTATAAAAGATCCCTAAGTGAGCATTTTCTTTACTTATTCCATTCTCCCTTTTCTTATCCTCCCTTATATGTTCTTTAAAATAAAAATAGTACTCCCTCAATCTCCGGTTTTTTCTTACGTTTTCCTTTTAAGGATGTCCCCCAATCTTCCTTACATTACCCATTTTAGCAACTTTTGAGTGACCAAAAGTCTACAATGCGCTTACATTTTTTGTGACAAAAAACTCACTCTCTTTCCTCAGATCTCCCAACCTCCACCCACCACCAGCCCAAACCCTCTATCGACACCACAAGAACCACCACCATCCCCCACCTGAAAAACCCCACCAACAACCACCCGGAAAACCCACCACCCACCCCGAAAACCCCACCAGCAGCCCCTACGAAACCCCCTACCCACTCCACAAAAACCCACCACCAGCCCCACCCCGAAAACCCCACCAACAACCACCCGACCCAACCCACGAAACCCCACCACCCTAAAATCCACACCCAACCAACGAAACCCCACCACCCATAAAACCACCCCAAAACCTCAACCACCCCTACCCGAAATCAAACAAAAATTGATGAAAGAGAGATAGAACAAGAGGAGAGAGAGGAAGAAGGACGAAGGCTGGTGGTGGTGGTGGGTTTACAGGAGAGAGAGGGAGACGTGGTGGGTTTACAGAAGAGAGAGGAGGAGTGAGAAGGAGTGAAGGACCATTTGCTTGGTAAGGGCAGATTGGAAATGTTTATGCAAATGTTTGATTTCCTTGATAATTGGTCCATTTTCTTTTGCAAGGAAGAACCTGGGACGGAGGGAGTAATATTATTAATATGAATAATAAATAATTATTTTAGTTACTTAGTATTTAAAAAAAAATAATGATCCAAAATCAAAGTAGCCATGAGGTTAGTAACGTAAAATAATAAAGTATATTTATGTTCTTATAGGTCATTTTGCTTATATCAGCTAATAGTGAACAACTGATTTACCAAACATCTTTTACAAACAACCAATGTTACCAGCTGGTCAAAGCAGCTAACCCAACCAACCAGCCAACAGCCAACAACTAATGTCACCAGCCATTTTTTTTTTTTTGCTTATCAAATGTCACCAGCCATTTGCCAAACAGGCCCAAGGTGAGACGTCTTTCGGAAGTTGTTTGTGTCATTGATGATTGCAATTTGTTAAGCACGTGCAGGCTTCAGCTATACATGTAGATAGAGCTGGCAAAACCCGACCCGACCCGAGATAATCGATCCGATCCGCCTGATATCAGACCCGCCCGACACCCGAAAATGTATCAATTATCATTATCCGAAACCAACCCGACCCGACTTGGTCCAACCCGACACCCGACAACACCCGTTCTCCAAATTGACCCGAAACCGATAACACCCGACCCGAAGTTACCCGAAACCGAAATGAACCCGAACCGACTATGCCCGAAACACGAATATATCCGACTGATAATGATACAATATTCAAAATGATTGAAAAACACTAACTAAACACACATTTAATCCATATTATTGAAAATTTTCATTTAAAATTGAGCTTTTCATATTATTTTCGACTTTATATGCTCCGAAACATGAATTAAATTTACATAATATGACCCGAAAACCGCCGAATCCGACTTAACCAAAACCCGAAATAACACGGCCCGAGTTGACCCGTAACCCGACATTAACATAAACCCGAATCAATCCGACTCAACCCAACCCAATCCGATTACTATATGACCCGATATTACCCGAAACCGAAAAGACCCGACCCAAACCCGACCCAATCCGCCCGATTATCACCTCTACATGCAGATCAAAATTCTCCACACCAGTACGAACAAATTTGTGGCTAAGGGAAGTTAGAAGTTAAAGTAGACGCCAAAAAAAATAAAAAATAAATAAATAAACAAAAGACAGATGGGTAGCTCAATCAGTTAATAATAAATGCCCGGCCGTTGGCTTGGAGATATAATTCCACATGGAAATAAGGTAGTTAGTCAATTTCGCGGGGATATTGGGACCGGTATCACGTGTTGGAAGGTTTAAGCTTCAACGGTTCTTTATCAATATACTATATAAGCACAAATTTCTTAGTCTCTAGTCTCTAGTCTCTAGTCTCTAGTCTCTAGTCTCTAGTCTCTAGTCTCTAGTCTCTATCCATCTTCTTTAGCCTCTTTCATTTAAAGATCCCGATTGACGTTTTCTGTTTGTTATGGACCTACATAGCTCAGCAATCAGCCTCTAGTTCCGTAGTTTGTTAGGCTTATAATCGGAAATCCGTACCGGCTCATATTGCACCCACCCTTGGGACATAGTATGAGAGGTAAGTCGCGGGAGGACTCAATGGTCCCACACACTGAGGCAGGTCAGAGAGGGAATGGGGATGCTTCGAGCAAGACTCGAACCCCTGACCTTTGGGTAATATTCGCAAAGCCCTTAACCCTAATGATATTATCATTGAGCCATGACCCCGGGGTGTAATTCCGTAGTTTGTTAGGGACTATTAGTAGGGTGTAATAGTTTGGTAAGCAATTGATAACTTATGTAGTTAAAGCTAGCTACCAACAAGGGTGGTGGTCTAGTGGTTCCAAACTTACTCCCAAGTGGTTTGGTAAGACAAGGTCATGGGTTCGAATCCCCATTCCCCCCATGCCTTGTGTCTGCTGGCTTCTAGGAACGATACTAACCCCTTGTTGGTGCTACGTTAGACGGGATCAGTGCTTGCGCTGGTTGTTCAGCTAGTCTGATATGTTCGCTATTGAACACAAGAGTCCGAACATGATGTAACAGGAGGTGACTCGATCGCCATTCACTTGCACCCTCTTTTAACGAGCAAAAAATGTAGTTAAAGCTAGCTAGCTATTATCCTAGCCAATATTGGTGTACTATAGTATTGAATTATTGATTATTCTCCCATACTTTTCCCTGAGGGCCGAGGCATAGGGGTGCAGTTGCAAATATAGGGGATCTATAACGGTGGTCGCCAATAAAAAATCTCGATTCGATTTTTGACGATTGCATCACATATCTTACAACTGACTTTTTTAATGAAAGCTCAAGACTAAAGTTTAGGGAGCGCCTAAAAAAAGTGTAATTCTTTTTCTTTTTTATCCACCCATACTTGCCAAAGACATGTGACTACGAGTCTACTACTCTAGGATCAACTCTGGCTGTGGTGATGATTAACTCAACCTTGTTGCTCGATTGTCTGACCTTGGTTTGATTGAATTCATCCTTAACAATAGCAAGTTCAACTTGCAACACATTTGGATTCAATTTACTATCAATTATTATTATTTTTTGGATAATTTTCACTTTCCTATCAATTATGAGCGTACTGGCTCTTCAACAAAGCACACCCTCATTGACGAAAGTTATATGTTCTAGTAATTTTTTTTTTTTTTGTTTGGATGAGACATAAATGTCAGTACAATATACATATATATGACGGAGGAAAAATTTGAACTAGGGCCTAACACCTCAATTTTAATCATTAGGCCAAGACATCCTTACATGGGATTACTTAATACTAGCAAAATCAATATCAAGATTACTAGCTAGTTTCGACTCTCGAAGGAGATTTGTCCTCTTGCCCCCTACGAAAAGAAGATTTTATACTGGTCTTTCCTAACCTTAATTCCTAGTCGAACACCTATACTGTATTTGATTCTAATTTCTTTGATGATAAGGAGAGGTAATTCTCATTGTTTGGTTAAATAAATCTGCCATTTCTCCATGTTTAGATAACTATTAAGAAAAGGCTTGCAAGTTCTGTTGAGATCCTTTTCCTACTGACTCATATATATCTAAACAGTGATTAGCAAATGTTCCATATCTTATCTTTTCCTTTCTTTCCCTCGTATTGTTCATCAAACCCAAAAAATTGTAATCAACCTTTAAAAACTAGATGAAATTACTGGAATTGTAAAATGAAAGGAGACAGAGATTGCAAAAGTGAGGACAGATCCTCTACATACACTTACAGAGTTACAGTCTTACATTATAAACTTACAGGTGGACTCATAAGCTCATTGATGAAAAACCACAAAGAGCTTAATTACAAGTCACAACCCTTACACAACCCACCATTCACACACATACGCGCACGCACACGCGCACGCACACGCGCACACACAGAAAGAGCCACATGCTATCTCCCACTTTAGGAGAGGGCTCCCATTCTACCATATCTACGAATAACACCACAACCCACTTAGGATTAACAAAAAAAAAAGGATAGAAAAAAGGAAAATGGAAGAGCATTAAATGCTACTTTCCATTATCCTTTCAAAAATATAAAAAAGAAAAAAAAGGGAAAAATTGATAGATAGTGGGCTCCTCTTATGGGCCCAGAATTGATAGTATGAAGTGCATTTTAGAGGGACCTCAGCCCAAACAAGCTCCACAAGTTTAGGGACTGAAGTTAAGGCGAGATGTATAAGTGGCTGTTGGTGACCAATTTCCTGGAATAACTTCTCTTGCTGAAAGTGTCCTTCCGGTTGATAGTGTTGTCAATTTCACTGAGAATGGCCCTTTCAAGGGTCCCCCATTTAGACACCAATTTGCTCCCCACAAATGCGTCATTTCTATCCACTCACTTGATGTTGCCTGAAAAACCAATCAAATTCCACACTTGTATAAGTTGCAATAACTCACAATAATGTTATGTTACAGTACATTTTAAGCTTGATTTTGTCGATCGGACAATATTTTCTCCCCAACTAAACTGAGCGTTATATTTGAGACTTTTTCCATGGGTAACTTCACTTGGAATAGAATTTAGATACAGATTGAGGGTTGCAATCTTGTTTCACGAATTCAAGTACTACTCGTTTTATTCGTCTCGGAAATAACATTAACTTTCATTGTGTACATTTAAATCAACTAATAATTAGTGTCAAACCACTCACATCAATCACTTGTTGATTAATAAGTCGCGTTTCTTTAAGTAATAAGAAGTTGGCTTATTATGGCTGTCCAAGTTGTTGTAGACAGAGTAGAACAATAATGGTGCACATGAGGAAGAACATTATCCTAACTAAGTTATGACCGTTGTATGAAATCTTGCATTAACAAAGATTAAGACAATGATGGGAGTAATTTAATCACACATGGGTTGGACAATTGCAGGAAATAATTTTTATTTTATTTTAAGGTTCTTCGAAGCAGAAATTAATAATGTGGTGCCACTTAAAATTCATTTTATCCTCATCGCATGCTTGGGTGTACATGTACAACGGAATTCATTAAAGTAGCCACTTTATTGCATGTTCTACCACTGAAATCCTTCAGCAAAGGGGGTCAACCAAAGAAAGTGATGCTGAGCACATCCACGTTACACATTATAACGACCAAAACTGACACAAAAATATTTCACTAGGCCAAAGTACAAAATATGTGTTATAAGCCCTTTTTTAATATCAGGAACCGGCAACTACTACCCTACTACTTTTAAAGTGTGAATTGGATAAACCGAATTATCGGAATAGCTTGCAAATCAGACACATCTCACATCAGGCAAGCCAATAAATAAGATAGATTCCTAATAGAAAACCATGACATTTGTCGTAATATTCAACCTCACAACCAACTTTGCTACACCTTTCAGAATCATGTATAATTTTTTCTTAATAATAGAACGCTCTTCCTCCGTGATAGTCGGATATAATTAGGTTAGATAAAAGCTGCTCCCCCTTCCTATCTTGTCATGTCATAACAAATTCTCCAAAATATTGATATTATTGCCCATGTAGATTTCCATTACTTTAAATCTGTTTAGTGATTTATGGCAAAAAGGTGAATGGTGCACCACTTTCATTATAATCTTTTGACATAATTGTAATGGAATAATATTAAAAATTAAGGGTGGAGGAATAAAGAAAATTAAAGCATATATAGTTTGATTATATTCACCTCCTTTATGTGCATTGAACCAATGTCTCCATCTCCATCCTCGAATTCCACCAAAAGGGAAAGCCAGTAATCTGTTGAACCTTCGTTCACATGGAAGGCAATTTTCTTCCCTGGATATTTACATGGTGTCCTACATTTTCCATTGAAATATATCAGTATATAGTTGGCAAATAAAGAAACTTTATACTTTTGCTACTTTTTATTAGAGAGAATGTTTGACATGGGTGCATTATGTGGTTTAAGTAAAAAAAAGTCCTTTAAAAAAACTCCTTTGATGCGGCCTCAACGTAAGGCGCCTCAAACAAGCATGATATCATGTTGATGTCATGCTTGTTCATAGAGATGGCCTCTGACCTCATGTTGAGACGACCTCATAAGAGATCCATTGAAAATTTCTATTGGCGAGCCAAAATCGTAGAAACTAAAATAAAGTGAATTTCGTTAAACTGAAGTAGACCAATTTTAAAATAAGTGAAAAAAAACACGCCTAATGTCTTGTGAACCGTTGATATTGACATTGTTTACTGATAAAAGCTTCCTACTGCCTAAAATTAGGGGGAGTGAACAGGCAGTTTCTGACTTTAGCATTTTACTATGACTTGTTCCCTCTGAGACAGGACCATGATTGCTTTACACTCATTGTAATATACACAATTGTGTTTATGAGTCTATCTCTCTCCTCTCCCGTGGACCCCTTTAAATTTCATGGGGTATTGTGGGTGTGGGGTAGAGGAGAGAGATAGACTAAGAACACACTAGTGTATATTACACTAGGTGTAAGCTTAGCATTTTCCTCTCAGAATGGGAAAAACATATTTTAATTTCCTCCAATTCTGATTTCTGTTACAGAAAAAGGCAAAACAAAATTAAAAGCTAGTAACAAATTTTGATCAGGTAGTGCCAGAACAAACAGAACTGAACACTGAACAGTAGGGATCTCTAACTAGTCAAATAGTCAAAATCATGTTCAGTCATCTGGGCCCAACAATAACCTTGAGTCAAAAAAGGCCAAGACAACAAGAAAAAGGCAACAAAAATAACCCCATTTCCCCAAATCACCCATCTTCATAAACATGCCAAATAAACAAACCCAAGCCCATTTTAGTCATTTGCTTTCTTATAAGCTGCTTTCACATAACCTCATTCCCTCAACTAACTGACTAAACTAACCAAATAACTAACCTAATACCTTGAGTACTAACTTCTTGTAGGTACTTTCTCAGTGATGTGTTTCTTCATATGGCCTATTAGCCAATTAGATGCTACGAGTAAATAATATTGTAAGGGCGTGTTCTTTTCCACTAACTTAATAATTAGTTCAGTGGAGTTCAGTTCAGTAATGTCATCTACTTTTTCTCTCAAAAATAGTATTCAATTTAGTTTAGTGAAGTTCAGTTTAGTTCAATGAAAAAAACACATCCTAAATGAGGAAATCGGAGTATTCTAGCATAGCTCTTTTCTAATGTTTAATAAAATGGACTCCTAATTATAAAAAAAAAACACGAGCTATAGAAAGAAATTGTACCTCCGGTAAACAATGGGGATGACACCCTTGTTCCTCATTTGGTTACTCTCACCGTTAACTGCCAAGCGGCCGAAAGCCGCCCCGCTAAGGTCAAAATGGGTATTATCTCCGGAGCAGTACCCGCCCGGGCACTCATCAGTTATAATGACAGTGACAGCTCTTCTTGAGCACATCTCACTGTCTATACACTTGACTTTGTAACAAGCTCCACATCCTTCCCCACTCTTGAACAGGATCGGGCTCACTGCCCCGACCCGGGCCCGGAATGGCTTCACATCAACCATGGATCCGTACCCGCATGCCCCACCTGCATGACAAAATTAATATTCCACCCCCAATTTAATATTCCACTCTTGTGTAAAGCTTTATTAAGTAATGGACCACTTATGTGCCATTTATGTCAGAACAAGTTAACATCTCCAAAAAGTTTAGAATGACTAACTTTTACAGTTTTACAATGGATTTACTAGGAGTTTTTTTGTGTGCATATTAAACATTATTTTAGCATTATAATCCCAAAATTTTATTTGAAGAGAAATTTGACAATTTCCTTAATATAATTGACAATTTCCATTACAGTTTTAGAATGGATTACTTGGACCTTTTTTGTGTCCATATTAAGAAAAAAAATTTGCATAATGACCCAAAATTTTATTTTTAAGAAGAATTTGACAGGCTTAAACTGTAAAAAATTAGAGCAAATAGAGTGAATTTTTCCAATGCCTGTAAAAGAATGACAAAATGTTTACACCTATGATTGTAGCTAATTGATAACTGTACAACCAAATGCTTAATTTTAAAGAACTAATTAGGAGAATTTAAGAAACAAATGCTTGAATTTTCCAATAATTGACAATTTTAAAGAACTACATTCATGAAAGACACTAACTTGCATGAAAAAATTGAACTAGTGTGTCCAAAACTTTGTATAGTACTATACATTAATGCAATTGGCTAAACTAAAGTAAAAATTAAGCATGCAAATTGCAATACATATATGTTATACTTGAAAAGAGGAGAGAGAAAGTGCAAACTCACCGTCACTGCCGTCACCTTCAGGGGAACCGTACCAAGTAGCGGTGGCTGGTTTCCAATGTTTGTCAGAAATTTTGTGGGCAAAAACTTCCACATTACAACACCCAAAAATTACCAACAATAATGCTAAAAAGAAGAAAACTTTGTCACCAAAACACCACATTGTGGCTAAAAATATGTTCTTTTACTGATAATGAGCCGCCGGAAGGAAAAAAAATGAGGAGAGAGAAAGTGACCTACCGACACTTCTACTTCACTCTCTCTGTTTCTTACCCTAAAGAAAGCAAGTGTGAGAAAGAGAGAGTGTGAGTTAGTTTGTTCTGTTTTTCAGCCCCAAAGGTGTTCGGTTTTATAATGAAATGTAACCCATCAAAAATAAATTAAAAATTAAAAAATTAAATGAATGGGTAAATAAAGAAATAAAAGCCTAAGAGGGGTGGTCTAGTCACGTTCTTCTACTTAGAGTGGGGTCCACTAGGCGGTTTTAGGGTTATTACGGAAATGCCATTAGTTTAAAGTGGGCCCGATCGACAGTTAAGGCGTTAATTCGTAGGATTCGTATCTTATTCGTCTGCTTCTTATTGGGTGTAACAGTGTACGAGAAGGGCCCCGCTGGATGGCGCGGGGTGATTTTGTCATTTCGGTGGTTGTTGCGTTTATACCGTTAGGCTGCTTTGTTACCGTTAGGTCCGTTATAATGTTTTATTTCATAAAATCACAAGGGAACGTTTGGTACCAACATAGGTGGTAATTGAGTGGTTCCAAAAGGGTGTGTAGTCCTTTCCAAAAGAAGAAAAAAAAATTTAGGGTGTTTTGTTTTGTGAATTGCTATTTACCGCCTAAAAATACTCACCACCGTTCTTAGAATTTACGATTTTGCCCTTCACTCAAAATAGTCTTTTTTTTTTCCAGTTCGTAGTATCGGTCGTCTGCAATTTCCGCCTGACCCATGGGTCAGGCGTCTGCAGATTCCGCCTGATCCATGGGTCAGGCGAAAATTGCAGACGCCTGATCCATGGTGCAGGCGTCTATAGTTTCCGTCTGTCCCATGGAACGGGAGAAAATTGCAGACGCCTACTCCATGGTTGCGGCGGAAATTGCGGACGCCTGATTCAAATTCTGCGGAAAAAAAAATTTACCTCGAACGGCGTCGACCGCACTTCCTAGTCGCCGGTAGACATCCGCGGCCGTTGCTTCCTTACCGAATGAGTGAATGTTGATGAAGGTTGGGTATGAGAGTGGGTGGTAGAGAGGGAGAATTGATGTGAGAGTTAGAGAGGGAGAGGATGGGTGAAAATGTGAAGAAGGGCAAAATTGTAATTTTAGGGGCAGTATTAAGTAATTTTAGGGCGGTAAATAGCAACACCCGTTGTTTTTGACTTAATGAATCTTTTTTAATTAGTAGAAATTAGTGGCAATATCTTACCAAATCAGTGAAAATCAATGATAATACTTTACTGAATCAGTGAGAATTACTAGCGGAATCTTACCCAATCAGTGGAAATCAGTGACATAACCCATCTTTCTACTCACATAATCAGTGGAATGACCTTACCGGATCAGTGAAAGACCTTACCGATTCAGTGGAAATTAATGGCAGGAACTTACCTGGTCAATCAGTTAGAATAAGTGTAAAAGAATGCACTCTACTCTCAAGTAATTTGGTAAGACAAAATTATGTGTTTGAATCCTCATTTCTCCTATACCTTACTAGTTATTAAACACTATAGTACGAATAAAAAAAAAAAGGATCGTTTGGTTGGATTGTTCTTCTCTCATGTAGTCACGTCTCCATGGTCCAGTAGTCCCTACACATATATATTGTAGTACTGTTTAAATTTTTTGTGTGTTCATGTAACCGACAGGAATGAGAAAGAATACGGAACACAAATTGGTAACTATCGGTTGAGATCAAATTATCATTCATAGGGAAAATTAATTGTATTCAGTCTATGTTTCAGATTGAATCCGTCAAATATTAAATATGAGTTGGCTTGCTCAATATATATGGTTTGCGAACAATTATTTACGTCTTTGTAGCCACACACAAAGTATATTCATTTTACTAAACTAAATTGAATTAAACTAATTGAATTGAACACTACTAAACTGAACCAAAACTAAACTGAACAAAATTAAACTGAACAAAATTAAACTGAACTGAACTCCACTAAACTGAATTGAACTAACATGGAGTAAATTCAATTGCAATGAAATAAACCGAACTGAACTGATGATTGCTTTTTTTTTCGTTAGGTCTATTATCATGTATCATAAGGGGTCGTTTGGTTGGATTTTTGTTTCTCTCAACTGAAAACAAATATGTAAATTGTATTGTATACTTTTTTATGTATTCATGTAACCAATTAAGAGACATGAGAATGAGGTGGGAGTACAATTTATTATATACTGATAATTGTCTCACTCTTACAACCTAGTAGTTGAGATCAAATCCTTATTCATATAGAAAGAACAAATTCTACTCTGCCATTTTTATAGGGAGAGTTTGCTTCTCTATTTGACCCCATCAACCCATTAACATGGGCGGATTCATAGTGGGGCACTGGAGTCCTGGGTTTACCACATTATTAAAAAATTGTTTAAGAAAGTTAAAGGAAAATGAGATAAAAAAAATTATTATATCCAAAAGGCCACCAGGTTTTAAGTTGTTAAAGGGGTAAGTAAGAGGCCTAAATGGTAAATCCAAAAGAAATACGAGTAGTATTTAGATTTCAACCAAAAATGTTTAGAAGCAAGAGAATACTAGTATGTATGTGTTCTTTAGACTCTGTTTAATTCACCTTAATTTCACTTACAATAAGTTCAGGTCAGTTCACTCTAGTTCAGTTCAGTTCAGTTCATTTTAGTTCAGTTTATGTGTAACATTATTACTGAGATAACTTTTTATTCCGAAATAATTTCATGATGATAATTATGTCATCGGAAAGATCTCAAAGCATACTTTCAAATGAGTTCAATATTGAAAATGTTTGGACGAATTTTAAATGGTTAACGGTCAAGTTAAAAAAAATCAATTTAGTTCTTCAGTTCAATTCAGTTTTTTTTAGGTGAATCAAACGGTGAACTGAACACCACTAAACTGAATTCAACACCACTGAGCTGAATTAAACACAATTTGATATTTGAGATAAAAATTATGTTTTTAAACTAAATACCTCTGAATTAAACTAAACATCACTAAACTGAACTGAACATTACTATACTAACACGAGATTACCCCTAATTGCACAAAATTAAACTGAACAGAATTAAATCGACTGAGTAAGTTCTAAAAAACACACCCTATCAGCCATATAGGAAGAAAAGGGGAGCAGTATTCCCTTTGATTGATTCCTCTTTGCTCGTATGGAATGTTCTTAATTACAACAAAGAACAGAACCCTGTGTATTTTAGTAAAAGTACTCTAGTAACATGGGAGAGGGAATCAGGATCCGATAGAGAGAGAGAGAGATTTGACTCAGACCATTTACCGAGTGTAAAAGAGATTATGATTCCAATTCCCACGGGTGTGAAAATCTTATTCTTGATTACGGCTAATTACTTTAGTTTTTCGTACTTAGCATGGCAGCATAGCATGGGAAAGCAAACAGAAACAGCAACGACAAAATTAATTAATGACTGAAGTATTTATGCTTTGGGAACATGTTACTTCTTTTGTGGAAGGTTTTTTGCCGGTTTTTGTTGACCTTGATTCCTCCATAAAATAAAAAAGCATGTTTGTTTAACCCGGTTCGAATCTTCCCTCAAAACTTGATGATCTTACTGCTTAATGTTTTCACACCTTTTTGACGAATAGTCAACCAACTGCAATACCGAGGGAATGAGGATTGTGGAGAAGTAGTTGGGGCCCTTCATACATTCATTTCTTTTCAACTCAATTACCTAACATACAAAGTTAATTAATGGTGGTATTAAATAAAGATGGCTTCATGCGGTATATTTTTTATTTGTAACAGTATTATGTTGTGTCGTATCGTGTCGAGTTTATAATTGGTAGATTTTATGTCGTATGTCGTATATGTCGTATCGATCATTTAAGAGATAGGCTCAAGTTGTGCAAGTATACGTACCTGTATCTTGCCATGTGTTTTTGTTCTATTTTTTTCCAATTATTATTTAAATTTTGTCATGTAATGTCATACCGTATTGTGCGTGCATGACCGTATCCGATCATAGTTTATCGCAAGGGATCATGTCGTGCATCATACTAACTGAATCAATAGCCAAACATAGGTGGTATTGTGCTCTACCGCTCTCTACATACATGTGCGCCCTTGTTAATACAAATAAAGCAGGTGCTAGTGTGCTAGCCCATGCGAAACATATTCTTAGTATTATAACAAACTACAAAAGTATTTTAGACCCCGATAAAATTAGTTATATTTCTTTGAAATAGAAGTTGTAGCCACGACATGTGGTTGTGAGTTGTTGTTCGAAATCTATACTAAATGGGGATATTATTAGAGACGTGATTAAGGATCACTGTCCTTAAGGTAATATTAGCCCCCACTATTAATACTAGTTGCTGTAGGGTTACGACTAATTCACCCCCAGAATTACTCTAATTACGAAATTCTATAGACAACATTACTACGAATTTTCCTATAAACATTGTCATGGTTGAAGAAGGAGGAAAGATGGGATGAAGTGAACCAGTGCCTTAATCCCCTATTTATAGGCAAAATAGGGGGCGGTTACCAACAGTTATAAAACTGTTAATTAAGGATAATTACGGATTTTATTTAATTAAAATAATTAAATAAACATAACCGCAAAAATAAATCATTAAGGCATTGTTAAACGCTAAGTGCTAAGTGCTTTTAAATATAAATAATATATTATACTTAGTACACACTTAGTACATGTGCATAGTTTCTTCCATAATTTCAATTCAAACTATGAAAGTACACTATACCTTATAAAGTGACCAACTTTCTCTTTCCTACCAATGTGGGACTTCTCCATTCTCCAATATTTCTTTGTTACAAAAGACTAACTCTAACAATCCACTTAGTCTTTTAACAATAATTATCCATAGATTATGCATAGATAAAGGTATCTTTCGATTTGAACCTCTACTTAGTGTAAAACTCTTCAAATAGTCTAACGAAATCAATGGCGTCTTGCAGCATTTGAGCCATGATTCCTAATGTCAGAAAAGGAAGATCTACACACATAAACTGTTATAATAATGTTCATAAATAATTTAGCACTATTATGGCCATGTGCTCATCCTGGTTTCATGGACATATACAAAAGATAACTTAAACTTTTGCTAGGAGCGGCACCACTCCTTATGTCCATATAGGTGAAGGTTCCTTTAATCCAAATAAAGGAATTCTTCATTAAGAGTCTACAAACTCACCCTCAAACAATTACTCACTAGTTTAAAACTAGTGTCCAAGTTGGTTATCAAACAACTTGTTTTTACCACATTGAACCTTTCAACTAGAAATTAATCTAGAGAGAGGTTGGGTTCCCGTTGTTGCTAACTATATTAAATGGGTCTCAAACCCATTTCCCTAGTAGTTCCAAAGACTATGTCTTTAGGAAGTCCTTTAGTAAACGGTTCCGCCAAATTGTTACAAGATCTTATATATGTGATAGTTATTATCCCGTCGGATATTAATTGTCTCACATATGCATGCCTTAGACTAATATGTCTAGATTTTCCATTATAAATCTTATTATAAGCTCTAGACAATGTAGCCTCACTATCGCAATGCAAAGAAATGGCTGGCATCGGTTGTGGCCACAACTTTATATCTAACAACATATTTCTTAGCCATTCTCCTTCTTTGCCTGCGGCTGCCAAGGCCAAAAATTCAGCCTCCATGGTGGAATGTGTAATACACGTTTGTTTCTTTGAAGCCCAAGAAACCGTTCCACCTCCAAGTGTAAAAATCCAACCACTAGTGGATTTATTATCACTTGCACTAGTAATCCAACTAGCATCTGAGTATCCCTCTAGAACCGCTGGAAAATTGCCATAAAACAAAGCAAGATTTTTGGTTCTCTTTAAATACCCAAAAATCCTCCCTATTGCTTTCCAGTGATCTTCGCTAGGATTGCTCGTAAATCTCGAAAGTTTGCAAACCGCAAATGCAATGTCAGGTCTAGTAGAATGTGTAGCATACATTAAACCACCTATCGCACTTGCATTTTCAATTTGAGCCACTGCTCTTCCTGTATTTTTACTAAGTTTACAAGATGTCTCATATGGGGTATTAGCTTCCTTAATATTCAAATGCTGAAATTTAATTAGCATTTTTTCAATATAATGTGTCTGATTTAAAGCATAACTCCCACTATGTTTAGTCACCTTTATACCTAAGATAGTATCAACTTCATTTAAATCTTTCATTTTAAAACATGAAGCTAGATACTTCTTAGTTTCATTAATGCCATTCATGTTAGTACCAATGATTAACAAATCATCAACATAAAGACATATAATAACACCATAATCATTTGTAAACTTAGAATAAATACATATATCCGCTGAATTATGAGTGAAACCATTAGAAAGCACCGCATTGTCAAATTTCTCATGCCATTGTTTTGGTGCTTGTTTCGACCCATATAAAAGATTTCTTTAATTTACAAACTTTCTCTTTATGACCAGGCAAAACAAACCCTTCAGGTTGTTTCATGTACACCTCTTCATCCAAATCACCATTCAAGAAAGTCGTCTTTACATCCATTTGGTGCACCGGTAGATTATTAATTGATGCTAAAGCCAATAGCACTCTAATGGATGTAATTCGAGCAACTGGTGCATATGTATCAAAGTAAATTCCTTTGGCCAAATCCTTGTATAACCAATCTAGCTTTGAAAGTTTGATCTGTGTTGTATTTCATTCTAAATACCCATTTACAGCCTATGGCCTTTGATCCAGGAGGCAAATCTGATATTTTCCAAGTATTATTAGATACTAGGGAATCCATTTCATCATTAATAGCCTCCTTCCAAAATGCCGCATTTCTAGATGTCACAGCCTCTAGAAATGTTTTAGGATCATCTTGCACATTCAATACAATGAGAATTTTATTGACCACGTTTTCCCTATCACCTTCCACAAGGAAGACAATAGCTTGTGAATCAATAAAATCTAGACCCAAATTCTTTTCCTTTCTACCTCTTTGGCTTCTTCTAGGTTCACTAGAAGTTTCGAAAATTACCCTTTTATTGCTAGAATCCAAATTTGGAGTAGGAGTACTATGGATTGCAGAATTATCAATATTTGTAGAATCATTTCGAAATTTATTCTCAAAAAATTCGACATCCCTAGATTCCACAATTACATTTGACTCCAAATCCAGGAGACGATATGCTTTTGAATTTGCTGCATAACCCACAAAGACACTTTTCAGTGCTTTTGGTCCTAATTTCGTCATCTTAGGTAGAGGGACTTTATAATAGGCTAAACACCCCCACACCTTAAAATAACTAATATTAGGTTTCCTTCCTCTCCAACTTTCATAAGGTGATACTTTAATTTTCTTAGAAGGAATTCTATTACTTACATGACATGCTGTGAGCAAAGCTTCACCCCATAAATTATAAGGTAAATTGGCATTAACTATCATTGAATTAAGCATGTCTTGTAATACACCATTTTTCCTTTCAGCCACCCCGTTGTGTTGAGGTGTATATGGTGCGGTTCTTTGGTGTATCATTCCGTGAGTTTCACAAAAGGTATCAAATTCAGTGGGAAAATATTCACCACCTCTATCGCTACGCAAGATTTGTATTTTCTTGCCCTTTTGTGTCTCAACTTCAACTTTATATATTTTAAACATATTAAAAGCCTGGTCATTTGTCTTTAACAAATAAACATAGGTATATCTAGAACAATCATCAATGAATGTAATAAAATACCTATTTCCGCCTCTTGTTAATTGGCCATTTAATTCACATAAGTCTGAATGAACAAGTTCAAGTAATTCAGAATTTCTTTCAATTTTCGGAAAAGGTTTTCGTTTCATTTTCGCTTGTACACAAATTTCGCATTTATCTTTATGCTCATTACTGTAGGAAATAATACCATCCTTTAACATAGATTTCATTGTCCTATAATTAATGTGTCCCAAACGATTATGCCATAAATTGAAAGAAGAACATTCAATATTAAAATTCGAATAAAAGGCATGCTCAACAAAATAAGCAGAACTTTCAACTTTATTGATACTTAGTTTGAATATTCCATCACAAGCATAACCCTTCCCAACAAACACACCAGCCTTAGATAGAATCACTTTGTCGGATTCTATCACACCTTTAATCCCTTTCTTACATAACATAAAACCAGAAACTAAATTCTTCCTAACACTAGGAACATGAAGTACATTAGTCAGAATCATTTTCTTTCCAGAAATAAACTGAATTTCTACAGATCCTACACCATGGACCTTAGATGTATGGTTATCACCCATCAAAATTCATGTCCATCTTCAGATTCTGAGTAATCTTTGAACAGCGACTTGTTGTTGCAGACATGTGTGGTTGCACCAGAATCATACCACCAATCATTACTGACCGTGGAATTTGCCATATGCAATTCCTGAATCATCCCAATGTTCAATTCAGAAATCATGGCGACGATCTCATTGTTGTCAACATGTTCAACCACATTAGCCTTCTCGTTGCCATTCTTGTTCTGGTTCTGTTGCTTCTTCTTAGGATTCTTATAGAAACGTTTGATATGACCTTTCTCATTACAGCCATAACAAACAACTTCTGACAAGGGTTTTTTACCCTTCTTGTTCTGGGAATTATTATTCGAATTAGCCTTCCTTTTCTTGCCTCTATTCTTCTGAGAATTATTATCATCAACATGATTAACCTTGGAAACAGATCCCATATTCAGATTCTTCTCACGGATTCGAGTTTCCTCTTCAATCCGTAAGTGTTTCTGAATCTGTTCCAAATCCACATTAGCCTTCTCGTTGCTATTCTTGTTCTGGTTCTGTTGCTTCTTCTTAGGATTCTTACAGAAACGTTTGATATGACCTTTCTCATTACAGCCATAACAAACAACTTCTGACAAGGGCTTTTTACCCTTCTTGTTCTGGGAATTATTATTCGAATTAGCCTTTCTTTTCTTGCCTCTATTCTTCTGAGAATTATTATCATCAACATGATTAACCTTGGAAGCAGATCCAATATTCAGATTCTTCTCACGGATTCGAGTTTCCTCTTCAATCCGTAAGTGTTTCTGAATCTGTTCCAAATCCATATTCTCAGAAGTATGCAACAGACTATTCCTGTACTTATGCCATGATGGAGGTAACTTTGCAATTATCCCCCCCACCGTCAATTTCTCAGGAATATCAAGTTTTAGATCCTTAAGTTTAGAGACAAGAATTATCCATTCATTAACTTGGTCCAGAATTGAAACATCATCAGACATAGCGAATTCAAAGAAATTAAAAGTGACAAACTTATCTGCCCCTTGCTTTTCTGTGGTGTATTTGTTCTCCAGTGAGTTCCAAATTTCCTTTGCAGTCGGTATGGATGAACAAAGATCATACAGGCGATCAGTGAGACCATTCATAATATGGCCTCGGCACAGCATCTCGTCTTCTTCACGCTTCCTCCTTTCTGCCTTGATCAGTTCAGTGTCATCTTCACATGGTTCTGGAATAGGTGCCAGGAGAGGGTCCAGAATATAGAACAGTTTCAAAGCAGTCAGAAGGAACTTCATCTTCTCCCTCCAACGAGTGTAGTTCGTACCATCCAAACGATCAAGTTTTGCAGTTTCATGACCGAGAACCTTAAACGTACTTCTACCAGATGATTCCATAATATTACCTTAAGATTGTTCAAAATCTATACTAAACGGGGATATTATTAGAGACGTGATTAAGGATCACTGTCCGTAAGGTAATATTAGCCCCCACTATTAATACTAGTTGCTGTAGGGTTACGGCTAATTCACCCCCAGGATTACTCTAATTATAAGTGCTAAGTGCTAAGTGCTTTTGAATATAAATAATATATTATACTTAGTACACACTTAGTACATGTGCATAGTTCCCTCCATAATTTCAATTCAAACTATAAAAATACACTACACCTTATAAAGTGACCAACTTTCTCTTTCCCCACCAATGTGGGACTTCTTCATTCTCCAATATTTCTTTGTTGCAAAAGACTAACTCTAACAGTTGTGGATATGTTATTGTAACTCTATGAAATAGAAGTGTTTGGCTAAATTAGTAGGAGTATAACATGTTTTAACTCTTTGAATTAAGTATTCCTTTTTCGCAAAACTAGTTGTAACAGTAAGGTGAAAAGTCTAAAATGACATAAAAGAATACACACAAAAATTATACATATGGCTCACAATTTTTTTCCTAATTGTATGCAGTGTCAACATGTATAAATGACACTCCAAGATTTCACAAAAACTCTTATGAGTCGTCTGACTTTGAGGCGCTTTATACAAATATAACGACATGCTTGGTTATAAAGGTGGTCTCACTTTGAGTCGCCTTTATAACAGGCTTATTGCTGAGATTTTTAGCATTATTATCTATTACAACACAAGATAATAATTAAGGAAGTAACGTTGCATGATTTGCACCCGAATAGATAACAGACTGTTCTATTACATGTGCATCCCTGATTGCATCAAATTATCAAAATCAAACGAACCCAAAGTGCATATTTCAGGGAATGAAATTGTTTCCACCATGTGATATCTTGTTATTTTAAACTCATGTATATGATTTCATGATTGGATGATCCTTTTATTGACCGGTCGTGTGATTTCATTGAGAGATTCGGAGTATATTTGCTTAAGAGTTAAGAGCAACATGTGGCATTCACTACTCGATGATTAATTTATCTCCCCCAACACTAACTACTTTTAACCAACACATCTTAAGGAGAAAAAGGTTGTCATGTCCTCTTAAGAGGCTTCTTAGTGGTTCGTCCCAAATCATGCATACTTTGGTGACAAAATTAACTTTTATTGAGAGGAAATTACGTTGCTTTTTAATTAAAGCTATTTTGCACCGTCCATTATCAATTAAAGCCAGATTGATTTGGATTTGTGGGATCAAAACAAGCTGATCATCGTGGTTGTTAAAGAACAAGCTTAAATTAATGATGGCATTAACTAAGGGGTGTAGTTGGGTAGGAGACTCATCTATGCTTAATCAAGGTCGGTGGTTTTCGTGTTCACAAGAGCCGAACATGATGTATGTACGTAACGGGGATGCCTCGGTCACCATTCACTTACATCCTTTTTTTTTTACTATCAATAAACCAATGTTGTTGGTTCGAATCTCGTCTTAGGCATATAGCAAACATAAATCCTTTGGCCATCTATTCTACCTTTGGAGGTGCCCACGAACTAGCCAGCGCAGGGAGATAGTCACTGTAGTGGACGGTAAATATTCCTTGGTGTTCGTGAAAAAAAAATTAAAAAATAATGATGGCATTTTGGTACTTCTATTTTTTGTCAAGTTATCTCTCATACTAAAGATTATATTTTTTGGGACGGAATTAGTTAATTAATCAACTTTTTGAAATTAAAGAGTCGCTTTAATTTAATTGCTAATCTTTTCGAAAGTAGAAATTAGCTTTACTTTTTCTCGTTGTCCAATTCGTTGTCATGGTGCATGGTGTTATAGTCCTCGTCCACTAAGCTTAATCATTCAAGAAAGTCGTTCTTCATTGAGCATTTGCCTTCATGTGCACCAATTTCTTCACTCTTTCTTTTTCTTTTCTACCTTTTAATTTGGTTATTGACTTATTGTGCATTTGATTGAGGACAAATCACCTAGACGACTAGAGTCGGGATCTATGAAATGCAAAGTTTGAAGTTTTCTTTCATCAAAGATTTAACAGTTTTATAGCCATAATTAACATGATTCAATACATCTGGACTTTATTTTTTTTATTTTTTTTTTTTGTGTTTGGCAAAGAGGAACTTTCTTCTTCTTTGGGCGTGGCTAAATACTGACAGTTTATCAAATTTAACAATGATGATTGTATGGCTTAAATGTTATTGTAAGATATTCATGTATTGCGACCCTGGATGGAAAAGCCAATGATTGTATGGCTCTTATCTTCCTGGGCTGTTCTACAACCAAAGACAGTAATCTAGCCAGCTTAGCTTCTGCTGATTGTATTCTTTTTCTGCAGGGGAGGCAACGCAATCTGGAGCTTAGTCACCACAGTACAGCGAACAGAAAATTGATACTTAGAACAACTTTAGTTACACAGTATAACAAGAACATCATCCACACAGTACAGCAAGAACAGCAGCAACACAGTAGGAAGAACAGGAGCTTAGAACAACATTGGTTATTTTTCTTTGTTTGGTCCAGCAAGAAGTGGTTTAGAACATGTTTGTTACTGTGAATATTGTTGAACATGAATTTAAACATTAGGTTTCTTATATATGGATTATATACTTTTACAGATTTGGTATATACGCATATTTGAAAAGATGCACTATTTCAATTTTGTTTTATTTTTTTTAAAATAATAAACATCAAAGGAGGCGACAACGGTTACACTGCCTTGTTTGACTAGAGTAAAAAGGGCGGTGGATTCGTCAAAGAAGGCATTGTGCTCGCCTCGTTTGATTTGAAACAAAGAAGGCGACTGTCCTCCCCTTGTTTGATTTGAAACAAAGAAGGCGACTCTCCTCGCCTCGTATGATTTGAAACAAAAAAGGCGTCTCACCTCGCCTCATCTGATTTTTATCAAATAGGGTGACTTGGCTCGCCTCGTCTAATTTGAAACAAGCAGGGCGATTCTCAAAGGAGCGCTCCATTAGGCTAATAAGAAGGCCCTAGGAGACGGTGGGAAAGGCGACAAAAGTCGCCCTCTGAGGCTAAGGAGGCAAGTTTTTGATCAAAGAGGACGACTTCTGTCGCCTTCTTTGATCCGTTATGTTGTAGTGGAGTTCAAGTAGAGGAGGAGACTCTCCCTATACAGAAAGGTAGAGGAGATTTTATTCTCCCTACATATATAGATAAGGATTTAAACCCCTAACTATTGAGTTGTGAGAGTGAGACACGTACTTACCAATTATGCTCCCACCTCGCGAACTACACACATCGAGCAAGCCAATTCATTTTTAATGGTCCGAGAGGCTCAAGTAGAGGAGCAGAGCCTCCCTATAAAAAAAGGCAGAGAAGATTTTATTCTTCTTACATAAATGAGAATTTAAACCCTTAATTACTGGGCAGTTTATCCCTATAATGTGAATTGAAAACGAACTTGTGTCTTGAGAGTATGAGACCCAAATAAATATCTTCATTTAATAAAAAAAACATTAAATGGAACGTATTAGTAATGCACACATCACATAACCAAATAAACAAACAATTTTATCCATTTATGTGGTAGCTAGTGAGAGGAAAAAGTCAACAATGAGGATCAGAATTCCAAAATGAAATAATCCGATCCTGTTTGATTAGTCTAGCAGTAAAGTTAAGAATACACGTTGGCATTTTGTATACAATCATTTTCCTGATCATGATGCATGTGTATAAGTCGACCCACAGCATGATTGGAATAAAGATGTACCACACCGTGCGTAAATACCTGCTGATGCTCATATATACTTCGACTATAATAGATTTTTTTTTCCTAGACCAAGATTCAATTACCACTGAGACCAACTCAAAAAAAAATGAAAAATAGAGTCACTATCTAAAAATACAAGAGTCAATTAGCATGTGAGCAGTATCCCTTTATTTTTATGAAAAATGACTTCTATTTTACCAAAAATTATAAGAAAGAACGTATTATAAAAGTTTTGTATAGCTTATTTTGCTATAATATTCATTTCCTATATTCACAATTTGGTCATACAATTTGGTAATACAATAATAGATGTGCAAAATAATTATCCGAAATTGAGTACGCATACGCACACATGTGCTTGTGCACTTATTAAACACTCTGGTTGGTGATACATTATGATTCATGCCAATGTTCAAGGGGCATTGGGGTAGGGAGGGAAAAAAATGATCAAAAGTGGTTAAATACACTAATAATTCAAAATGTTCAATTTTATAGCAATAATCCCACATTTCAATTAACACAAATAATCCAAGAACTTCCAATGATTAATAATTAGGTATACTGTACTTGAAACAAAATGTTCAATTATTTTATGCAATATTCCCACATTTCAATTAACACAAATAATCCAAGAACATCCAATGAATAATAATTAGGTTGAAATTACGTATGTGCCTACGTGGCATTAATTTCTTTAAGGGTAGACTTGGAAGATTGTCTACATTTTGCATTATAACCATATACTCCCTCTATCTCACCCGGAGAATGATACATCCACCCAATGGGTTGGCAACTCACATCCTATTTGTGTCTATCTATCTCCTCTATTTTCAATTTCTCTCTCCTCTATTTGCAAGAAATGACATTTAAGGTAGGAGAGAGATAGATACAAAGAAAATATGGATTACCCACCCACTGGGTCAACCAAACATTTGAAAAAATCACTTCTTTGGGCACGTATACCAAGAAAAAATATAAATGGTACAAAGTTCTCCCATTTGCTCTTGATTGAGTTGCTTTTTATCATGTGTTATTCCACACTCTTAATTCAAACTTTTTAGGCTCTGTTTGATTCACCTTAATTTTACTTAAATTCAGTTCAATTCAGTCCAATTCAGTTCATGTGTAACTTTATCACTCATATAAATTTTTATTTCGAAATAATTTCATGATGATAATTACGTCATCGCAAAGATCTCAAAGCATACTTTCAAATGATTCTGATATATGTATTGACGAATTTTAAATGGTTAACGTTAAAGTGTAAAAATTCAATTCAATTCAGTTCAGTTAAGTTAAGTTCATATCAGTTTTATCCAGGTGAATCAAATGAAGCCTTAATAGAAGATGAAAGAGAAACAACAATAAGTCTTGTATGAGGCCGCTTTAAGGTAAGGCTACCTCTATATACAAGCATGACGTTGGCATGACATCATGCTTGTATAGAGGCCTCATATTGAGGCCGTTTCATACGAGATTCTATGGAGATAGAGCAAGTCTTATGTAAGATCAACTCTCATAATAATGGGGTTACTATTTAAATATGTAGGGGTTATTCATTATGAGTCGTGACCCTTATTTCACTAAAAGCTGACCCTCGTCTTACCAAAAGTCGACATAAAATCATTTTAAACAAGTTTTTGTGAGTATGCATCATGACGTAAATATGTTTTTAAATCAAAAGTCACAAATCATCTCAAAAAGCAAAAGTAACACGAGTGTATTCTGTCTGGTTTTTTTTTTTCTTTTTTTTTTTTCTTTTTTTTATAAGTTTTCTATAGGTTTTTATTTATCAAGGGATAAGATAGATTTTTATTTATCAAAAGCCATACGACATTTACAAAGATAAATTTCTCTAAATAAATACAAATCTATAATCATAACATGAAATTATTTTTCAACACTACTACTTCAAATCAGTATCTTACATGACTCCGTCGAATTATGGGGTGCCCACACACGATCCTGTCGATAGGATATGATCACGAAATGTGTTGCAGTTATTTAGAAGAACAAATCCACAATTTGTAGAAGATCCATCTTGTTGTCCCAAGCCATACAAATCAAAAAGATTTCATAAGTTTAGTGGAATCTCTTCAACATAGCAATTAATCCTAAAGGTGCTCACAAAATGTGAGAGAAAGCCTCTCATAAAGCGAGAGAAACCAACTCTCACAAATAAAAGACTTTTATTGAAATGTTACATTTAAAAACACTAAAATAGAGAAAGAAATAAAAGTATTGAGGCTTACCATTATAAAATACTCCTAATCACTAATGGCAGCTTCTATAAACAAGAAGAGGGTGGTTACCAGTTAGTTTTGAAACTTTTGATCAGTTAGTTAAATATGATTGTGTGTAATCAATTATGCTTGTGGGATGATGAAAATTGATGCCTTATTATTTTATTTTGACCTACGGTTGCTTCGTACCAATACTTCATTATTTATTTATTTCAGTGACGATATAATCAATTGATAAATCCATTATACTTGTGATCTGAAATTGTACTAATCAAATACACATACTAAGTATTTATAATGTTATTATTAATACTTCTAATGATACATGTATTCGACATAAAGTGCGGACGAGAGATTAATTCCAATTTGTTCGTATTACATTCTCAGTTGGGGACATAGATAACTTGGGGATAATCTAATACTCAGTTTAATCTTCCCATTTGTCTTATTATAAGCATTATTAAACATTACATTAGTACATTTGGCCCTAACTTTCTTTTTCTTTTTGGTTTGACCATAGATTTACGTTTACCGTAAATTCTTTGTGTCAAAACTAATTATGTTTGCATTGTATCGACTCATGATGGAGTCAAGTGCTCTTAACAAGGAGTGTTTCTATTTCCAAGATTCGAACCCTTAACCATGATTAAGAGGTGAGAATCCTAAATTACTCACACCAACTATTTGTTGTTGAACTTTCTTTCTTTCTTTCTTATTTTTATTTTTATACAAACCACTTTCAAAAGAACATTACACTAAAATAAATGATTTAATTCTCCATATAAATAGTAGAAGTACTCCATGAAGGTTTTATGTGTTCTTCGTTTTTCTTTTTCTGATAGTGTGGGCTGTAATTATGGCTTAAGACACGGGGGCCCAATCGATTAAGCCAGTTTGGTTGAGACTGTTGGGTGTGGTGTGTTATGGCCCTATGACAATATTGTACAAAAATTTGTGTGGACTTAATTCATGGTGGATCAATACTTGGAGTGACCCTTACTTCATCTGGAGTCATCCTCTCTAAAAAGTGAAGTCATCCCTCAAATTTATACTTGGCACCACCCTATTTCACCTGGAGCCACACTCTTCTTTACCTGGAGCCACCTCTTACTAAATCTGGAGCCACCCTTTAATTACTTTAGCGGGAGCCACCCCCTCTACTTTACCTGGAGGCACCCCCTATTTCACCTGGAGCCACCCCTCAAAATTACTTAGTCCACGGTAAGCTAAGTCCACACAAAACATGATGATTACAATATTGATGAGTATACGGTATACCGCATTTTGTAGTAAGACATTTCTACATGGGATATTCTACACTACAACTTCGTAGAACTTTGTTGTTTGTACTATATTAAACGTCTTGTCCAAGACCGTACAGAAAATCAAAAGTAAAACTTTTTATTCATAATGTAGTATTCTTTTGGTTTTTTTAATCTACAAATAAAATCTTTTGTTCAAAATATAACAGTCATCTAACGATGAGACCGTTATATAAGAATGAAAAAATCATTGTGATCAAAATTTTTGAATGTTAAACAATGGAGTATGATTTCTCACCAAAAAGAAAACAAATATATAAGGCTACTATATATTAAGAATGAAAAAGTCATTGTGATCAAAAATTGCATAAAGTCGAAATTGTAGATCCGGTGTATCTATGGGTGGTCCACTTGAGTGTATGCATCGGACAAAGTTAGAAGAGCCTGTGTGACACTACCAAGCTAGTGGCAATTATTCTAGCTTCGAGTGATCTTGGCCATTCTAATAAAACATATATCCACTGCTTAAGCTTAGTTTACAAGCTTGATGAGCTAAATTTACACACATTAATAATTAATTTACTTAAAAGAAATCCTGATTTTGCCGACAAAATAACTACTACTATATACTAGAGGACTAGAGGCCAAGAGACTAAGTGAGCAAGGTGACAATTCGTGGATTATGAAAGCCCCAAAAGGTAACGGATGGATATGCCAACAATGATGACTACATTGACAAAAAACAAAAAGATTGAATAATAATACAAAATTATGACAAGATTGTTGTTTATTTGATATTTGTTTGAGTTTTTTTTTTAAAGGGACACTTGAGATCTCGGCAAGAGATACTTCGAATTGACTAAAACATCTCCAATCGGATATGTTAAGTTATTTTAATCGCCACATATTTTTGCGATGGTTGTTAAGAAAGAGTTTCATAGTTTCTCAAAAAACGAGAGAAGTGAAATAGGCGAAAAAAATAGTCGAGATTGAAGAAAGACGCCGAGAAGTTCAAAAACTATTGTTGAAGCACTATATGAGAATTCGCGAGGTTATTTTAGACTGTCGAGTTTCTTTTTCTTCTTCTTTTTTTAAAGCACCCACAAATCTATTGTGGAAGTTAAGGGGTCATCGAGGAGATGTATAGTTTAAAACTTTATCCTAGAGTTGATAATATCGCAAATTCGCAACACAACACATGCATAATCATCTAGGAAAATCAAACAAGGTATACATTAGAGAACTTGCTTCAAGAAAAAAAAAAGAAGCTGAATTTGTAGATTGTAGATGCATGATAGCAAGGAGAAATTGATTGCAAATTATTTTCTTTGAACCATAGGTATATCAGTGATGCTAGATAGCTAGGCAAGTCACAAAGTTCAATCAATGTTTGGTTTACGAGTATCGAATTTTACTTGTACGGTTGTCCCACATGAATATAAAGTTTTTACTCTGTTTAGTGTTTTTATATATGTGATGATCTACAGAATTTGAGCTTCGCCGGAAAATTTTGGTCGTCGGCGACCTTCGCTGTAGTTCTTGGCTAATTGACCGGAGTTCTTCGCTAAGTGACGGGAGTTCTTCACTCAAACATAATGACTGAGATAATTATTTTGAGATTAACAATTTTAAGATTTTGGGGTACTTGGGCGGTTCTTTAGTGTGTTCTTCCCCCCTTTTTGTCAAATGTTTTCCCCCTTATTTACTCATCTTTTCCCTTTCAAATGTTATTTTGGCTGCCACGAGTCGCCATCCAGCTCGCCACGTCATCATCCCAATTCCATGTATGATACATTCCATGTATCACAATTACGATACGTCATATTTTATTTTTCAACATTTTTTCTCTCGAAAAAAAAGTATATAACAAGTTATTATCAACTTTTCTTTTCTTCATATTTTGAAGCATTGTATTTTCATAATTTGGTGATCATAGTTTGACATAAAAACCAAATAACACATGTAAAAAAACACGGTGTAAATAGGAGCTCTATAATCCCACACTACCACACGCACGCAAGAGCACTGTATCATGGTTTCTAGAAAAAATTCTCATCAGTCTTGCTATGTAATGAGTGTCTCACCTTAAAAATGTATTTCTGTAAATAATAATGTAATAACAATAAATCACCTGTAAAATATTGCCTTCAAAGCTTGGACCATATCATATGAGGCGGCCAAAAACGTAACACATGAGCGGGAATATTATATGTACATCTGGAAAAAAAAAAGTGATACGTCAGGACAAAAATCACGTTTTTACCACCACATGCATGAGGCTGCCTCATGAGAGAGTTTGTTCAAATGGATATATGTTTTTCCCAGTGGTGGTGGGGGATGACAACTTTCCCGAGCAACTCGTTGATTCATCAAAGCCAATAAGATCACAATTACATTGTTCCTCTTGACATCAAATTAGCTCATAACAGCTGCACACACTATTGAACTACAGTTAACTGTACATCTCTACTCTGCTTTTCAAGAGGATTTTGCACCTCGAGAGCATTCTCACTCAACAATAAACAGAGGCAATAGTAGTAATAATTACATCAAACTCTGAGAAGAAAACGATTTACGAGAATATGAACATCTTATGTAGCAATTAACCATCATTAGGCAATGAAGTCCTGTTCTTCAAGTTTGCCTTTCGATCCTTTACAAACGGGATGAAGAAACATCCATGAACACTTCAAGCTTCCCATGAAGATCGAGTCACTGGGTACCCTAAAGGAGAGACACATTGATTAAGGATAGGCGTAAAAAGTGGGAGGGGGGACGATAAAGTCATGCTGCATGGGAAAATGATACAAAAACCTCGATGTTCAAAAAATTAATCATTACTTAGCTGACTGTTTGCAGAGACACTGAAATAACCAGTTTTCACAAAACAGGGAGGACAGAAACAAGTGCTAATGAAGTCAAGATAAAATAATACTAACCTCTAAGCTTACCACATAATGAGCTCATATGTTTCTTTGCATCACTTCTTAGGGCCATAATTAGGGTCAATCACTACATAGGAAGGGGGGTCGACAGAACTCCTCAAAAGAGGACGCCTTGAAGCAGCATACTCCTCATCGCTGTCATAGTATCTTTCCCTGTGTGGTCCCAGAGCTTTCAGCACCATAGCCAGCAGAAATGATAATCCCTGGGTATGGAAGATCAATAGCTTCAGTAACTGACAACTGGATCACGGCAATATTAGCAAGGTTCAACCTCCCCCCCCCCCCCCCCTCCCAACAAAAAAAAAAAAGAAAAAATCTCTTTACAATGGTTCAACGGAAATGAGATAACATGAGAATAAAGAACATAGGTTATGAGAAAGGAATGGAAAAAGACTGCCAATTTCATCACCTTTTGTTTGGATCAAGAGAACACAAAGGAAGGATTTTCAGCTTGAATAATATGGTTTATGTTTCTAAAATTCAGGGATAATGATTGGTTTGTCATCTAAATTGAGGTGTCCAGATGTCACACCATGTTCAAATATCTGAAATCTGACGCGGATACTAGAGTAACAAAACATAGAATATAGTTGAGGGGCCATAGAATACGGTATTTGGAGAAAGCATCATTCAATAGTATTTTTATATCTCTGTCATTAATTTCGCCATTCACTTTAAAACCAGATATATGGTTACAGAAACAAAATGATATCTTTTGCTTCCTTCTCTTACAAGTTACAAATTCTTCCCACAAAATTACAAATTCTGAAGCCATCTGGTTCTCTCAATCCCTTTTCCTTTGTAGCAGAAGTACAAATGTCTTTTAAAGGAATTGATGAAAGCAAAGGGAATAGTGGAAAAAGAAGTGTTTCCCCACTGAATAACCAACAAGGAAGATGGAGGATTTTACAAGTAACATGACAGCGTTTATTCTGAACCTACATACTGTTCAATTCTAATACACGTAAAGCTTAACAGAAGCAAAGAAGCCATTGTATGTGTGAGATAAAAAATAGATTCAGTTAAAGGCATTGACGTAATGCTAACGACCCGACGGAGCAATTTCATTATCTAAATAGTGAAACACATATTTGGTTCAACTTTTTGTTTCGTTTTATTTTGTGCTATTTTACTTGGTTTATTTAAACATGACAAAAAAGACATTATATTGAACACAGGTAGCGATTTTCAAAATGAGTTCATGCGTTGTGACCTGAGTTACCAGGACATTTCATTTCACCTCAAGTACCCATATCGGATCCTTTACACCCATTTTAGGCCAAAACCCCAATCAATGTGAAAGTTTAGGACATGAGAGGCCTACTACTTTTGTACATGACAGATCAGTATCACCCATTCTTTTCATATCCTATTTTTGAGTAATCAGGAGTGCCAAAAGCACAATATAGGAGTCATGTACAAACAAGTACAATCGCATGATCATTAACAGCTATTAATTCGATAGCAGTAGGATTTTATGAAGATCCTGAGCTGGAACGTTGAAGGGTTTGGGAGGACGGAGTAGCGGCATCTGGTTGGGAAAATTATCTTTATATCCTCCTCAGATGTGGCACTGTTTTAGGAGACTAAGATCGAAGAGGCTGGTTCCTTTCTTCCTAGGAGTGTGTAGGAGAGTAAGAATAAGGATAAGGACTGGGTGCCTATGCCCTCGGATGAACCTGCGGGAGGGACTTTGATAGGATACGGTTTGTGGCAAAAGTGTTCTCACCAAAGTGTCCAGAGTGAAGTGGACATTGTCCTGCGATCTTTTGAACCTTGTGTGTTTGAACTTAAGAGGGACAAGTGACTGATGGACTACATCAGTTTATGGCCCATGTGGTGATAGGGAGCATGGTACTTCCTTTGAGGAGTTGAATCCTTTGGCAGGTATCCGCACCCCGAGGTGGGTTGGACATTTAGGGACCGCAAAGGGAGCTTGGGTAGTTTTCCATGTATGCAAGAGTTTCATAACTTTATCAAGAGTGTGAACTGGGGGATCCCCCTTTACAAAACAGTTCACTTGGCCAGTAAGAGGACGCCGTAATGCTTCTTGGAACTAATCAATTCTTCTTTACCAATGAGTTTAAAGATAAGTTCCCACTTTTTGTGCAAGAGGTGTTACCAAGGATATATTCTGATAATTTCTGGTTATTTGCAACCTTATACTGTTCAGTAGGAGCCTAAACCATTCGAATTTGAGAATATGTGGATGAATCATCCTCGGAGTAGTGGAAGGATGATGTTTATGAATAGCAAGATCACTGGTTCATGATAAGGTTGAAGAAAGTCAAGGAAGAGCTAAAACATTGAAATATAATATAGAGAGAAGAACCTGGGGTCGTTTGGCAATTGTTGTTGTCGACTAGGATCTTAGTATGGCAAGGGCCAAGAGGAAGATCTTGTTTGGAAGAGTGCTCATTTTAAAGAATGATTTGGAGGTAAATTTAAGGGAACAGCAGAGTTACCGACTTGCGGCAAAAAAAAAATGAACGTTGCTTAACCAAAGGTCAAAGGAGAGGGGCACTGATTCTAGGTTTATTATCAAGGTGGGTTAATGGGAGGAGGAAGAGGGCATTCATTAGAAGTTGGAGTCACTCGGGAGAGGTTTTCTCAGATGAAGGGGATATAAGTCATGAGATCACAAAGACAGTATAGAAGGAGCTATTTAGAGAAAAGAACTTGGAGAGACCTTACTGGAGGCAGATTCTTGCACTTGCACATCTAGAGGCCTGGTTGGAGAGGTCTTTTGGGGAAAGAACAGATAAAGTGTGGATAGACAGAGGTCCGCCCAGAATGGTCGGCACATAATTAAGGGGGACTTTTTTCGGGTGTGAGAGGAATATTGGAGAGAATATCAACTTCACTTCATCAGTATGATCCCTACGAGAGAATGCTCTAAGAAAGTTATAGATTATCGCCCAATCAGAGCATTCATATGATCATTACAAAATCCTTTCAGTCAGATTAGGTAGGTGCTGACACCTATCATTAAGTGGATGAAGGCAGACTTGCACGTGGTACAGTGGCAAGTTAAATGGCCGATGAGGCTAAACATATTGGATCAAAGGGGGTGGCGTCCAACATAGATTTTGAGGACGCTTATCATATGATGAGTTGGGCCTGGGGGTGGGGTTTACTTGTTCTAGGCTTTTAGGCAAGGGGATCCTCTTCCCCCCTTTTGGTTTACCCTTAGTAGAAACCGTAAGGAAAACAGACCCCACAGATGTCTTTATTGTTTTTAAGAAAGACCAAAGATTTAATCACGATAAATCTAGGAGCTGCCACAAAATATTTATAGAAATCAATTAGAAAACCAATTTGAATGAAAACATCCACGAGCGCCAAAACTACGGAGATTTGAGCCTGGATTTTGCTTCACCCGGTCCATAAAGTGGACATAAAATTGATTCCATGGCACATGAACTGTAAATCGAGTTCGGGGTTTTGAGTATAAGACTGTGATTGGTGGTAGGTACCCAATTTGTTCATTCATAATATGGTCTCTAATAGTTATGTGTTAATACTGTATGGCTCCATACAATTCCAGGCGTCCAAAAATCTGGTTTTAACAAAGATAAGGAAAGAACAAACAAACTGTTAAAGAAACAATCATCCTTGAAAAAAAAAGAAAAGTAGCCATTGACTCTCCCTCTTCCATTGATATCTCTTTCCTCCCACCATAATCTCCTAGATGTGAAAGCACCACCTATAGTGAACGGATTTCATACCCGTACCCCTGTCGGCATTTTTCCGAGTCCAGTAACATAGACCCACAATCCACACTTTTCTGAAAGCCACTGCTTAGGCGGGAGTTAAGAGGTGTGCTCTGATAATGGAGGAGGTGACAAGAGGTGTGTTGTCCCATGCCGGAGGGGGTCTAGAGGGTGGTAAGCTGGTGCCTAAGAATGTTGGGCTGTCTGGTTGTAGATTCCATTGGAGATGAAGTGTATGTGGCATCAGGTTATTAAGAGCAAGTATGGGCTCCAATAGAATGAATGAGATGCCTCAAGTGGTGACTAAGGCTACGCATGCTTGCCCATGAATGTTCAATTGTTCATGTCTCAGGTGTCCTCTGTTTACTTTACTCTTATATGCCGCCACCTTGGAAATGGTTCGAACATTCCATTTTGGGAGGAAATTTAGGGAGAGGGACAGCCCTTGTGCAAAATGGTTTCACAGTTGTTTCAAGTTTATGTCCTCCATGGTGCACCTGTGGCTGAGCTTTATTCTCCACGGGTTAGTTCTTCGAATCCACATTTGAGGAGGGATGTACAAGCTTCATTTTGATTCCTTGCCCAAGTGAGTGTTCCATTCTCGGATCGTGATGACTCTAGAGTATGCGTGGGTAAAAGGACGTTCTGCAAGTCCCTTTACAATGCCTTGGTGATCCTCCCATTGCAAACTTTCTTTAGAACGCAAAGGCACTGCTAAAGGTGCGAGTGTTTGTGTGGACGGTGGGGCTAAAAAGGGTACACACTGATGGGATGTGTCAAGAGCAGTGGCTGGGTTCAGCTACCTATCCGGACACATGCATGCAGCATGCTCTTGTGCTAGTAGCAAGACTTCAGGGAACGTATTCTTGCACTGTGAGGTGGCGAGATTTCTTTGGGCCAAGTTATCTGGCGTTTTTTGGGAGGCTTTGATTCTACAGTTCTTACAGATTTGCTTTATAGGCTTTAGAAGGGGGAAGGAGAGAGTTTTTGTGGTGTAATGCTGTCCTCACTACAGCTTGGTGGTTGTGGGTAGAGTTTAATGCACGCGTGTTTTCTGGGTGTGCTCTTACCTCGGAGCTTATTTGGATAGAGTTACTTATCTGGCATCCTTGCAGTTTAGAATGGCTAGGGCGTCCACAAATTATGCTACTTCTAACTTCTAAGTTCCAGAGGAATTGGGCCAAACTGTAACTGTTCTACTTAAGAGGACATTGCTGTAACATCTTTTTCTAATTAGTACGGAGTATATACTTTTTTCTTCTCAAAAGCTACTTTAACCAACTATAATTTGGAAGTTTATTAATTCTAGTTTCATAAGAAGAAATAACAAGTAGAGCCTAAACAAAATGCAGAACACTTAAAATTCAATCTTTGGGCATGTCCACATGTACCCAAGTACCAGAAACTCAGAAAAGCATTACCATATCTATTGGATGCAAATTAAGGTCACTTAAACTTCGAACCCTTGGTTGTTGCAGTGGTCTACACGAAGTTTACCAAACTACATAGTTTATGAGAGGGTGAGATTCCTTGCTACTCTTTTGGGACAGGGCATTCAGCTCATTCACAAAGAAAGTCCCCTCGGCTGCAAGATTGGAATGGGCAAAGGAACATGTATTCATGTACACGACAAGGTAGGGCGATATAGACTCCTGGGTCTCTTGGAGCGTAACCCGTACCGTACCATCGCACTGTACAAATTGAAAGGTTTGATCTATGGTTACTGGGCTTCCTAAAAGGATTTACTAAAATCATCAAGTTGTTCCACAGAGGCACAGAATCAAAATGGAACCCAGAGGTTGACTTATAACCTCAAAGGGGGCAATTAAGACTTTAAAACTATCAGGGATCCAGCACTTGTTAAAACATCTGATGGCTGCAGAGAGATAAATGAAGGTCCTGAATTTGAGACTTTATACCAAGAATATTCTCTTAAATGAAGGTAGCCATAAATCATCATTCAGTATCTTCTTTGTCATTTCCAGATTGTTGAATGGTCAATTTCTGGTCCAATTCATATTAGTTTATACTTGTCGCTTTGTGTGTCTTGCAGTGTGAGTGTACTGAGTGGGTTTGAGACAGTAAGATAGATAAATAAACACAGTGAGAGAGAGAAGAGAGAGACCTGTGCTATCAGAATGGAGAAGCCAATCCATTTGCAGAAGTCAAAATTTTCCCTCAAAAATTTTTCCAACTCGTAGAAATTTCCTGTTGCATCTTTGGGAAAGTCCTGTTGCCAAGAAAGACCATATATTCTTATAAGACATGTCTCTAACCAATCATACCATGATCAAAATAAAGAGAATTAATGACGTCAAATACCTGTTTCCAATTACGATTCAGAAATACATCCGCAACTATCACACCTTCCAGCACAAGTATTAAGAATACAAACATCATGTACTTGAAAATGTTAAGGTAAACAAAAATCCATAGAGATGCAGCAAAGAAAATAATTTATTATGCAGCCACTAAATCACCACCAAGACAAAAAATAAAAAATAGCCTGACATGTAAACAATGATGTAATTGCAATCAGGACTAGAACTTTTGCCTAATTCATTCAAATTCAGACTTGTTGCTGCAAGCTAATTTATTGTAATCCGCTACACCAATGCATAGTTATAGTTCAGACCTGATTCTTGCTGTGAAGGAAAGGTCAATAAATAAAATAAAATTCAGTTGAGCAAGAAAAGCAAAATCAGGACACTTGGTTCAGATAAGATCACAACCAAGCTCATTCCAGCCAGTGAGAATCCCACAGTTACAACAATTACTAAAGAATTTCAGTTTATCTGCAAAGGTGCAATCCAATTTTTTTATCTTCTCACAGTTATGACCTCAATTTCATTTAGTTCCTTATTTTTATTTTCATTTCCTCTCTATATCTCAAAATCGAAAGAATGGTGAGATTACTATGTGTTGCTTGAGTCAATGATAATGCTAGTCAGAGAAGGTTCTTCATCAATAAGATGGATACGGGGGAGAAAGAAGCCAGATTGATTAAAGCCAAATTGACAGTGAAAGCAGGTGAGTAAATTAAGCATCAACTGGTAATGCTTTGATACAACTTCCACCCAACAGAAGAAGTCACCCTTATGTTTCCGACTGTTAAATCTAGATGCAGACGACAATTTAGGATTGAAAATAGCTAGCAGGGACTGCACACAGCAGCTTATCATGTCATTGATCAAAGGCAGTCCATAGTTTAGATGATTTTGGACTATAAACAGCTTACGTTCGTTTTATGGAGCCTGCAAGTACATAAGTCAGTACCGGAAGTTCAAATTTCAAAGAATCTAAACTCCATTCTCAGCACTTCTCAGTTACTGGAGAGATGCATTATTTTCCATTGAATTTTTTTTCATGAGAATCAGGATATCCAGGTTCCAGACTGGTTTTGTGACCCAAATTGTTTCAATGAGCAATGTGAGGGTAGATATCACTTAATAATACCATCATTTGAAGCATATGATTAGTCTCAACAGCTGCAAATAAAAAAGAGATAGTGGGGAAAGCCCAATCATAATCTTAAAAGCTTAACTAATGCAGTAGAGGATACTATATATAAGCAACAGCCGCTCAACGTCTCTGCAGCAATATGACCAGAACATGTAATCACACAAAAGGCTACCCCAAGTCCCAGAAAGGTATAGATGAACCTGCAGCAAGTTCAAAAATAATGAAAGGCATAAGTAATCCATAGTTGCATGATGCAAGTGGCAATCACCATAACATGTTGATTCAGTCTTAGGAGTTCACATCAGATGACAACATGTTGATTCAGTGATCAAGACTTCTTTTGTCTAATTCTGCCAAAATCAGTGATATAATATCAATGAATTTGGCAGAAATTTTTTTGGTAATCAAAAAGACGGTGCAAGAAATTGCGACTGAGGCACCCCTTGCTACGTCATGTTCGGACTCTCGTGTTCAACAGCGAACATATATGACTAACTGAACAATCAGTGCAAGCACTGGTCTCGTCAACGTAGCACCAACAAGGGGCTAGTATAGTTCCTACAAGCCAACAGACACAAGGCATGGGGGGAATGGGGATTCGAACCCATGACCTTGCCTTACCACACACGGGATATAATATCACTGATTTTGGCAGAATTAGACAAAAGAAACCTTGATCACGGAATCAGCATGTTTTCATCTGATTTGAAATAAAATAAAATAATGAAAACGAAAAAAAACTAGTGTGATATTAAGGTAGGACCAGCAAAATGATTCCGAAGTTTCACTTGATTGAAAAAGAACTCCTTCATTCCACAAAACTAGCACATTCCATTTAGAATCAGAACTCAACTTAACAGGCTTTTGCATAATGTATGCTAGCTTAGCCAGTGGTAAGGTCTATCGGGTCATGCCCAAGACCTGAGTTCAAACCCATTTGCATCAGCTTGTATGTCTCCCTTTAAAAGAACTATAATGTATTTAGGTAAAATCCAATTAAACCTTTTGCCTTCTAAAGTTCTAATTAATTAAAATTTTAAAATAAGGGGTTTGAGCATTGGGGGAACACAAGCAGAGTTCAAATACAGATACCACCCAGAAAAGAAACCAATCCCATCTAAACCCACACACATAAAAAAGGAAAAGGCATAAAAGAGCCCAACATCTGCATATACAAAAGATCCCAGCTTTCACAAAGTTGACATGCAAACTTCAAAATTAACACAATATGCAAATAGCTGGGACTCAGTTGAAGCAATTGCACAAAAGGGAATCTCCAAATCAACAAACCAAGCAATACCCACAAAAGCTTTTATGCAGAAAATGAGAAAATCAAAAGCCATAGCTCAAAATAAAGCAAAATCAAAGAGAGAGAAATTCAAAAACCATACCATGGAACTGAGTAGTCTGATTCATCGAAAGGTGAATGACCCGTTTGTCTCTGCCAGATATGAATCATCCATAAACTGTAAATTACCATAGCAATCCCAGCCATTCCAATTACACCATTAAACATTTTCATCAACGATTGAAAGAAACTCCTAGTTAGGCTAGCCATGTCTCTTTGGCTAAAACGTGAAAACCCTTTTCTGAATTTGCACTAAAATAATATCCACACTAAAATATGAACACAAATTTGTATAGTTGAGAATTGAGGGTCTGCAAATATTGAATGTTTGATGTTTTGGCTTCAACTAGAAGAGACTAGAGAGCCTTGCCTTGCCCTTCCTGGGGTTTCACTTTCAGTGAATTGGCCAAAAGAGGTTTCTTTTTAGTGGCGTGAGTTGTCATTTGTATGCGTTGTATTGTATGTTAAATCATTTTGATAAAAGTAAATCCAGGTCTTTGTCAAGCTGACATCTAATCTAATTAGAGGATAATGCCTTTGGGTTTTACTTGGCCTTTTCAAGTTTAAACTCAAACACCCCAAAAAAACTATTACCCCGAACACCAAAAAAACTCAAACACCCCAAGGCCACCTTTCAACCCAAATAAGGAAGAAAAAAGAATCCCTTAAAAGAAATAAAAAGGAAAAAAAATTGAAATAAAAATTAGGAAAAGAAAAAGTAATTATTTCCTGATTCTCCAATTATTGTCTGCAAGGGATGATTAAGTCTAACTTAATTTTGACGAGGCGGAGATGTAGAATGCTTTAATTTGACCAGGTTTCTGTAGTGTAAATGATAAGCAATGAGAAATATCTCGGTAGGGCAAGACAATGTAGTAAATGCTCAATTCTTTTAGCCACAGGGATTAATGTGACAGTAACTTTGAGTTCCTAGAAATGCTCGTTTGCAAATATTACTCACACACACCCAATTCTTTAGGCTAATTTTCTCTAAACTAATCTCATCTATTGTTCGACCTTATTCCATATTTAGCTTTTAAAATTTACTTTGTTATTAATATGAATTATAAATACACGAATAGCTAAGATTAATTGGATATGAGCTGGTACTTGATTGAAATTGTTTAATTTCTAGACGGTACAAAACTTACTTTTGTCCACTCTAGGGCACCATTGGGACCTTCCTTATCATCTACTCACCCATTAATAAAAACTAGACCAATCCCGTCAATGCGTATGAGTCAACTGTGGCTTCTCATAAGCTTCTGTCAATAAAAACCATACAAAATGATGACTGTTCCCACTTTATCCAAGTAAAATAGCTCTACATTAGCAGCTGTTAAAAATATGATTAGTAAAAATAGGGGAATGACATTTCCGTCAATCTAACATATATTAAATTTTATTAACAATATGGATAACAATAATATTAGTACGATTCCAGTACAAATTACATCAACATGATGAACAATAAATAATGTAAATAGAGTAAGATTAGAGTAGCCTGTTTAATAAGAGTTTGGGTTGAGGCACGCTAGGCGCTATCTGTGGAGAAGAAACGCCCCTCCTACACGAGTCTTTAATTCATTGTTATGGTGTTCTCCACTTCAAATACAACAACCCGTTGAAAACTATAGATACAGCAAATAGCTCTCCCGAACCACCGAATCGCCCATGCTCAAAACTAATTTTTAGTATATAATAATTTGTAATATATATTTACAATATAGCAGCCAGATATTTGTAAGGCTTGTGGAAGTAGCTAGATATTGCTACGTAATATACTAGAGCATTTCATCTCTGTCTTTAACCATTAGTAATCAAGAGCTTAAATAGTCAGATACCCACACTTCCATGAGAAGTGGTAGTGACCTAGTTTATAGGAGATTTACTAGCTCCATAAACCAATTTATTAGGAGACTTTGACTATATCACTTGTAAATAGTTACCAATAAAATAGGAGACTAGATGCTCCACCTTTAACAAATCAGTAAGACTACAACAAAATAGTTGGTCAAATAAACTAATTTATTAAAATAATTTATTAAGTAAATCAATTAAGACTTTATATTATTAACTTGCTAGAGCCTGTAAAAGTGGCACATAGATTACTATTACCGAGTATATAGTAGGCGTCAAACAATTAATAATAAAAGTCCCAAATAATAAATTTTAAATCACATTAAATTTTCCAACAATCCCCCACATGATTTAAATTTTAATAAGTATATTAAATAAAGAAAATTGTAATTTTGATATATAGTGAGCATATAATACTGCTTTTCAGTGCAAGGAACCTTCCGGGTTTGAGCCTTACACCTAGTACATGTAATCCTCCACCCAAAGAGACATAGAGACTTTTTAGTCTTGAGCTAGGACTCATTTTTTTCCGGGTTTTGAAACACATGACGGACAGTACGGATAATTACTCGGGTTCTGATCGGTGGGGCGCGTTACGGTCATGCGCATGATATCTGAATTCATGAGTGTCATTAGGGAGTTGCCTAAATTCCCATAGTGGCGGCCCCACCACTACACTCGTATAGGTGAACCTTCCAAGGGTGATCCGTGACCATCACCCCCACAATTTGGTTGCAGTTGGGTTCATTAAGAGGTATTTCACTTTTATCACATATAATTAAAATACATATACCTCAACCTGATGGTTGTCGCGGTTTACAGGAGCACCGTCATAGGAATGAGATCCGGAATATCTCCGTAAAATTATAAGTTGTGCTCCCCGAGTCATCGTTCAGCTTTGTTGTTACCCGTTGAACTTCGTTCATGGGATCGCCAATTATTGGAGACGGGTGTCCACTGGAATGACTCAATATTTATAGGCTTTAGTCTCATTCCCCTCGACGAGATGATTAGCTTTTAGCTAATCTTTATTTGTGTCAATAATAACATCGTTGCATGCTTCACTTGGTTTTTCAAGTCCATCCTCTAGATGTGTAATGCATGCTAGCTGATTGCTATTTGGTTGAATGCCTCAGTTTGTTTTCTCTTCTTGATGCATCAAGTTCATTTCAACTCTGTGTCACAATAGCAATGCAAAGCATATTAGAAACCCATCAAACAATGGCCATATTACACACTTATATCATAAGTACATTGCATAACAGATATGTCAACCAAAAAAGGTTAAACATATGCATTTTAAAATTGACCATTAGGCATGCAAATAAACTTATTGAGACACCAATTTATTTAGTGAACATAACACAACATATTTTTACATGACTCGCTGTTTTATATTCAACCCCCACAATTGAAAATCTATACAAATCAAATATGTGAGTTCCAGAATGCACAAAGTTGTTTGAATTCACCAAACATATAAACCCCCACATATACTGATCATCACAAATAATCTTGAGAATCTTAGAGTGAATAAACTGTCAACAATAAATCTTCACTAGATACAAGTTTTGATAAGCATAGACAATGTCATCTAGTACACATATAATTAGCACCATATACATGAGTATCTCTCATGTAAAGCAACAACATTATTGACATGTTTACTTAATACACATATAGCTATGTGACCATGCGATAAAAGCTTCAGTAAACGTGAAAACTCCATATATTAACTTAGACACATACACACAATTTATGAGAGTACTTTCAAAAGATAATACATAGTCATATATCTATTTCTTGAACCAGTAACCAATATATAGATCTCCAAATCAAGCAAAATTATATATGTTGAATTTAATAAGACATCAGTCGTATAATTATGTATACGTACATGAATGACTTGTATATTATAAAGCTTCAAATAATACTCATCTATTTAGAATATGCAAGTAAGCCCCAAATCACATTGAACATGTGTGCTAAAAAATTCAAGTGCAATCGGAATACATAAAGCACGCATTATTACTAATTTAACAACCTTAATCAACGACATAATAATAGTACATCATTTGATAGGCACAAAGTAAAATTGTATGTTCTGTAGGTGCCAAGCAATAATCACATTTAGGAAGATCATTCCATATATAGTTATTTATGTATGTTCTTGAATTGCTATTTTTAATAGCTAACAAACATCATACAATTGTCTCGTAAAATCTGATCTCATACATGAAGTAAATAAGTAATATACTTGGCTATTTTTTTTTATTTTTATTTTTTTGTTATCATAACATATACAAATAGTGCCTATACGAGAAAACATAAGGTAGACTAGCAAAACTAAACATATGCTAATCAAACAGGATTTTATTTATTTATTTATTTAATTTTTTTTTTTTAATGTGTATACACGATCAACACAAGACCTTATAAGAATCATCAAGCTAAGCCGCAATTAAATATTTTCTTATAAAAAAGTACACAAAGACTAGCTTGTCAAATATAAATTTATCATACTATGACATATTGATCACCTTAAGATCAGAAAACATGTGTAAATTAACATATCAATTAAATAGGCAAATTATATAAACTTAAAACATATAAAAATGACATGATTCATACAGAATTACCGCAGATGAACTTACACATTCATGCCATATAAATCTCATCCATAATTAACCCAAATCACAGATTGACAGATTGAAATACGAGAGTATTTGCAACAAAATTATTAACTTTCTATAAGCATGTCACTAAGCAATTAGCCAACTGTTAGATAGAAATGTTCGCAGTCGCTAAATTACAACTAACATATAACAGGTTATTCATTGGCCAATATTATTCAATCATACGTTTCTTGTATAGACATGTAATATAGCTACTTATATATGTTAAATTGATAGAAATTTCTCAACCTTTCTTCTCCACGATTGTTAAAAATATGATTAGTAAAAATAGGGGAATGGAATTTCCGTCAATCTAACATATATTAAACTTTATTAACAATATGGATAACCATATTACTAGTATGATTCCAGTACAAATTACATCAACATGATGAACAATAAATAATGTAAATAGACTAAGATTAGAGTAGCCTGTTTAATAAAAGTTTGGGTTGAGGCACGCTAGGCACTATCCGTGGAGAAGAAACGCCCCTCCTACACGAGTCTTTAATTCATTGTTATAGCGTTCTCCACCTCAGATACAATAACCCGTTGAAAACTATAGATGCAGCAATAACTCTTCTGAACCACCGAATCGCCCATGCTCAAAACTAATGTTTAGTATATAATAATTTGTAATATATATTTACAATATAGCAGCCAAATATTTGTAAGGCTTGTGGAAGTAGCTAGATATTGCTACGTAATATACTAGAGCATTTCATCTCTGTCTTTAACCATTAGTAATCAAGAGCTTAAATAGTCAGATACCCACACTTCCATGAAAAATAGTAGTGACCTAGTTTATAGAAGATTTACTAGCTCCATAAACCAACTTATTAGGAGACTTTGACTATATCACTTGTAAATAGTTACCAATAAAATAGGAGACTAGATACTCCACCTTTAACAAATCAGTAAGACTACAACAAAATAGTTGGTCAAATAAACTAATTTATTAAAATAATTTATTAAGTAAATCAATTAAGACTTTATATTATTAACTTGCTAGAGCCTGTAAAAGTGGTATATAGATTACTATTACCGAGTATATAGTAGGCGTCAAACAGTTAATAATAAAAGTCCCAAATAATAAATTTTAAATCACATTAAATTTTCCAACAGCAGCTTCCCAGAGCTTGCCTGTTGACTAACAACTCTCTCCTATATCAAAGAACAATTATAGAGCAAATCCAAATCTCTTTAAGCATGGGATTACTGGATGTGAAAATTGAAATATCAATCCAACCTTGGTGGACAAACAGAAACCAACGAATTCAGAGACTGAAGTCCACACAAATCACCAATAACCGAGCTAGTGAGCCAAGTTCAAGCACATCAGCGAGCTCATAAGCCAGCAGTGGTGAAGGAATACCCCCACAAAATCCTTCACCACAAGGTCAAGAAGTGAACAATGGCAAATATATGGCCCTCGAGCTGTACCAGGCAGCAACCAAGAACGATGTCGATGGGCTCATTGGTGTCCTCGAACGAATTTCAGATGAAAAAGGGCTACATTTCTCCGAGATTCTTCAACAAGTTAGCCCATTGGGAAACACAGTCCTTCATTTAGCGGCACTTCATAATTGTGAGGAGAATGTGAGGCTGATTGCTTATCATTCTCCATCCCTTCTTATGAAGCAAAACTCAGCAGGTGATACTGCATTACATCTTGCAGCCAGACAAGGGCATGGTTTTGTGGTTAGTACTCTTCTTCGCTTCCGAGAGGATTGGGTGGACCCTCTATACAGTGATGATGAAGAAAGTGCAGCAGCTATGAGGGCAATGCCTGAAAACAAAAAGTTACTGAGAGTCAGGAATGGAAAAGGAAACACTGCATTGCACGAGTCTATAATGAACCCGGATACATGGGTTGTCTCGCGCTTGACTATAAAGGATGCTGAAGTATCTTTCTTTCTTAACAATGAAGGAAAATCTCCATTGTACTTAGCAGCTGAAGCCGGAAAAGAAAAATATGTTAGTACGATGCTTAGTTATACAAATCAGATAGGAAACAGAGAAGAAATGCTCCACGGAAAGTCAGCCCTAGTAGCAGCTTTAATGGGAAGAAACAAAGGTAAGATGATCAATATGATCATACCTCTTCTTTTGTTTCTTTGTTCCTCTTTTTCCCATGGTCTAGCAGTTTGTCAAAAGCGTTGGGAGAATCGAAACAGAGATTAAAAGGTAGAATAATCCAGATCCACTTCACATCTGTAACTAAACTTCAAAGTACACAACTGCAGGGGAATATTGGCGATTTGGGGGGGGGGGGTAATTGGAGATTAAAAGGTACAGAACTTTGCTCACTAAATGAAAGACAATAAATTTAGGAAACTCAAGATTTTGAGGTGAACTCAACTCAGTTTGAGAATGGTGACATTACTGATTAGACTGATTGAGTACATTATCCTGATATATTATCACTTAATCAATGCATAACCATATCGGAAATTCTTTTTCTTGCAACAAGCAGCGCTAAGCGACATGATATTAAGCAAGATGCCAGAACTCATTAATTTGCCAGATGAGGAAGGCCGAATACCACTTCATTATGCGGCTTCTATAGGAAACATTGACATGGTTCAATGCATACTCGACAAAGATGCATCATGTACCCTGGAAAGGGACAAGAGTAGCTTCTTTCCCATTCATTTAGCAGCCTCTGGTGGCCATATACAAGTAATAAAGAAGCTGCTGCAATGTTGCCCAGATCCCAGAGAAATGTTGAACTATCATGGTCAAACTATCCTCCATATTGCAGCAGCAAGAGGAAAAGACAATGTGGTCTACTTTATTCATCAGACTCCTACACTTGAGTGTCTGCTAAACGAGAGAGATTATGATGGGAAGTTGGGAACACACCTTTGCATTTGGCAACCATGAATTGGCACCCCAAGATAGTGAGCATAATGACATGGGATAAGAGGGTGAAATTGGGGACATTGAACAATGAAGGATTAACAGCTCTTGATACAGCAGAGTACTACATGGAAAGATCTGCATCATTTGACAAGGTAACTGTGTGAAGACTTTATTTCTCCACATGGAAAAGGATCTACATATTAAGTTACGTTCAATGAAACAATATAGGATATACCATTTCTTAGTTCCAACTTTTGAATGAGAAGAGCAGTCAATAACCTATCAATGGTTCATATGTATCCTCTTTTGATTTTGCAGCGGTTAACATGGACAGCATTGAAAGCAGCTTGTGCACCTCGAGCTCCCAGAAGTGAGATTCTGAAACTATGCCAAAGAAACTCAAGTCAATTACAACTACCAAACACATCAAAAACAGATAATTACAAGGACAGAGTAAACACTCTTCTATTGGTTGCAACTCTTGTTGCAACTGTAATTTTTGCAGCTGGCTTTACAGTGCCTGGAGGGTATAACAACTCTGACCCAAATCAGGGAATGGCTACCATGCTACAGAAGAAAGCTTTCTATGTGTTTGTTTTCAGTGATACAGTAGCCATGTACAGCTCTATCCTGGTCGCCATCAGCCTTATTTGGGCGCAACTGGGTGACCTCAATTTGGTGCTCACCGCTCTACGACTGGCAATTCCCTTGCTTGGAGTGGGTCTTGCAATGATGTCCTTGGCTTTCATGGCAGGGGTATATCTAGTTGTGAGTGACCTCAATTGGCTAGCATATTCTGTTATGATCATGGGCTCAGCCTTTCTTGCTGCTCTACTATCACTTCTCTTCCCACTTTGCTTCCCTATTTCTTCTGGAAATCCCTTTCTTCGTTACCTTACTTATTATCCCTTTCATCTTTTAATACTGGTAACTGTAAAAAGTAAAGATGAGGATTCTGGGTAACTTTGAGCTGTTTATCTCTGTTAGCAGGATATTGATTTCTACACTTTATAATTGGATATCTTTAGTCATTCTGGCTTCTGTTAACTGGAATCTTTTGGATTCAATCAAGAGGGGGAAAATGGAGATGCTACTAATTTCTGGCCTGAACAGATATGTGTTACCTATTCTGTCTTCTCTTGTTATGTTCTTTTTGTTAAGATAATTTGAATGGTATAGAGAGTGGGAATCCAGATAAAGAGGAATGCGGAAAAGAAACACAAAAGGAAAACATAATCTGTATCACACCAGAGATGTCAAAGATTATCTCTCCAGAAGATAACGTCCCTAACTCCCTATTGTAGATGAAGAAAATTAAGCAAGTATGAAAGCATCAGATGTTAATGTTACATCTTACATGGGAATCCCCCCTCCCCAAGTCTCAGCCTCAAATCGCCCGACCCAAAACCCACCCCCAAAAAGGTAAAAGATGGACAGGGGAGGGGGGGGGGGGGCACAAAAAGAGAAATTTTGATGGACAGAAACAATAGCATCACTTGGTTAGTCAGTCAGTTATTGGATATTATGTGGTCTACCGTTACTAGCAGAGGCATAACTGATAGCACATTGATACTGTCATCATTGAACAGGTACAAATTATTAAAATTGAAAGCAGGCAACCAAAAAAAAAAAAAAAAAAAAAAAGAAGGATTGTAAACAGAATACCAGACCACTAGCGGAATGAGCAACTCATAAGAAGTTTAGTTTTACCTTTTGAGTTCCAAAGCATTTAGCTCCTCCATTGGATAGCTAATGTATTGGTGATCGCGACTATATGTTTTCTGCAGCTAAAAATATGACAGTCTTGCTACTGACCATCAGATCTTGCTTTTCATCCACTACTTCTCGCCTCCTGAAAATTCCAGAGGCTTTACATAGGAGCACTGCAAGTTAGAATGTATACTTTGGGTGGGACCACAAACTACTATATTTTTGTTTCTAATCACACAAGAAAATAAAGAAAGTTAATGGTGACTTTACTACCGCACTTCACACAGAACGGATAGTCAGCAAATTATCAGACAGTGACAGATGCAGAGAAACATTTGTTCAGTATTCCTGGACAAGCAGAGACAAAACTCTCATTTAAGCATTGAAAAATCAAGGAACATAGTTTGAAGTGTCTGCTTCTTCAAGGGCATCAGTATACGAGATTCTGTGTAACCTGTTAACAGACAAATGTTAATACAAGACTCTCATATGCAGCATATGATGGTATTATGTGATATCTACCCTCATTTTGCTCATTGACACAATGTAACCTACAAAAGCAGCATGGAACCTGGATATCTTAATGTTAATACAAGACTCTCATTTACCTCTCATTACAAAATAGCTTTTTACTCTGCTGTTGACCTCTGGCAACTCCAAACCAACATATACGAAATGCTTTTCTTGTTTTGGGAACTAACCTGCTCCAAATTGTCTGCTGTTCTCTCCTTACCATGTGTTTCTGTAGCTTCTTGTGAAATGTAGGCTGGACTTGTGATATTATGGTTGTGTTGTGTGGTTGTCAAGCTACAGTTTATGTTTATCAGGTATTTTTATCTCACTAAGAAACTGTCACATTAATTTCAAAGGAAGAAAAACAGATGTTAAATGACTGTTACTCGGCCCACCCAACCCATTTGACTAGATTGCCACCTCAGACTAGCCTCTGACTTTAAGCATCAAGTACAGGAATCTGCAAAATAGCCATTGACATATTATTCAAAGAAGGGGAGTCACATAGACAGAAAACAGGATCAAAGTCCAGGGCCAATAGCCCAAAACTGAAGACTACAGCCTCAAAGAGGGTATATAAAGGTGAATAGCACCACGTACACCTACTCACGAGTGTTCATACTTTCGAAACGATGCATAATTGCATCATTAGAAATACTATCAAAGACATCACTCTCGATATACGTCACTAATGAATCAATCATAAATTGATCACAGATTTGATCGCTTAGTTTCGACTCTATAAATTTCATAGCTGAAAAGGCTCTCTCCTCAGTTGGAGTGGTAACTGGGAGAATCAAAGTCAACTTCAAAAGTGCATAAACCAAATGATAGACCACATGTTTCTTCGTCTCTACAAGCATTCTTGAAAGTTCACCAAGCCCATTCAAAGTACAGAATTTTTCATCTGAGCGCATGTCAATGATATAATTCTCAAGTTGATCCTCAAGTAATTGGAGTTCAGCATCATTAAAGTCATCTGGATAAAACTGAGCTAACTTCACTAGCTTAGTCTTGTCAAATGAATCGAATGAATTGCTTGGATTTAAGCAAGCCACACAAGAAAGCAACTCCATGTTTAAAGCATCAAAACAGTTGTCAAGCTCTTGAAGCAGCAAATCTATCACCTCATCGAACAAATCATTACGGTAATGGCGTAAATTTGTGATTTCTGGAGCATTACGTAGTGGCACTGGATCAACATATATATCGTCCATGTTTGGGACAGGTATCTCATGCTTATCACATAACGAAGAAACTTCTTTAAAAAGAGTTTCCCATCCACCATTCCTCAATGTCAGCATTTGCTGTTTGCATTGTTTAACAATCGCTAGAGCATTCACAACAACACACTCTTTCTTTTGCAAAGCCAAGGATAACTCATTCGTGATCCCCAATACAGAGCACATCAGATGCAAGCTAATAACAAAATCAAAGGAATACATAGAACCCAATACACTGTGTGCATTACCTCTATCAGCTGCGTAAATGCCATCAGTTACCACAAACGCAAGTACCTCAATCACGGAAGGGAACATGACAACCAATTTGAAAAGTGCTTCATAACAGAATTCCCAACGTGAATCACCAACCCCTTTAAAACAGGAAACTTCTGTCACCTCTTCTCCACTTGGTAACTGAACATTAGCTAGTGAACCCAAAGTAACAGCTGCCTTTTTCTCTTGCTCACCAACCCTCTCTTGCTTCTTACAAGGAGCTCCAATCACCTCAAATAAACTAGATATTGCTTTGAACAATAGGTAAACATCAAATTGATGCTTCGCTGCAACTACAAGTGCCGAGTGAAGTTGGAGAGTGAAGCAATGAGTGTAATATGCTGTTCTATTTTCTTCTATTATTGAATTTTTTAGGCCACAAAGCTGACTTGGCACATCGCAAGCTCCATTGTAGCTCTGTCCACGTATTCTTGATAAGCTCAAACCATGATGAGAAAGAAGAGAAGATAGACCATCCTTAAGTGAGCTTATGGAGGTATCCACGACCTCCAAGATGCCAATAAGCTGCTCCTTCACGGTCCCACTATTATCAACAAAGCGCAAAGCAACCGCTATCAATTCATTATGTGAAACATCATGAAAATAATCAACTACTATTCCGAATAAATCATCTCCTAGCTCTTTGATAATTGCCAAGGTTGTTTCAATTGCAGCAGAACGCATAAGTTCCTTCTGAGTAACAGCAGTCGCCATAGGTAAATCTCCAAAAGCATGTCCTGACATACCACAATCTGTATTCATGTTGGGAGCATCTCCTGACACAGTACTTATATCATTTTGCCGGTACTCATCAAAAAGCTTTAGGAGTGATAAGAAATATCCCTCTCTTCTCTCTTCTTCAAATGCAAGGCCACACAAAGGGAACCCCTGACGCAAAAGTAATCTTATGCCATCAACAAATTGACTTAAGCGGGTTCTATATGCCCTTTTGCCCTCAATTTCAGCCTGGATGACCTTTTCACGTTTCAGTAGAGCTTCGTATCTCTGGACAGATTTATTATGAGCACTATTGATCCCACCAACATGGGAATCAAACCTTTCCTTCTTATTCCAAGACGAAAACCCTTTAGAGACAAAAGCATCACCCCCTGCGTGATTCCCCAGTTCAGGCTTGAACAAGTAGCAACATAAACAAAATGCTGCATCCTGTTTGACGCTATACTCCAACCAATTAGGATATAGATCAAACCAGGAAGGACTAAATCGACGAAGACATCCTGCCATGTCTCTTTGTGGAAAATCATGTTTACGAGGTTGACAAGGACCTCTTCTTACATATTCTCTTCGTACTTCTTCTTGATCTTTGGGAGGATAATCTAACAAGCTTTTCCTTTCTCCAGGGTCATCCGGAAGGCTACTCAAATCGACTCGAATTTGCTTCGACAAGGCCCTATCGGCGCCCTTTTTTTGGGTATGAAATGGGGTTTCTGGTGAGCGGGATTTTCTTTTGAAATACTTCTCCATCAAGAATCTGACCAAAACAGATACTAAAACCACTCAATTTTGTATGTCTTACCAACTAAACAGGGTTTTAGGGTGCCAAGCAATAACCAAGTGTCAGTTGATAGTAAAATTCACATTTAATCACAAAATATATTCAATATCCACCAAAATCTTAAACTTCATTAGGACACCGGGCATCGCTCTAGCATCCAACTACCAAACCAAACAATATCACCATTTCCGAAACCTCCATTTCTCAAATTTTAATTTCAATCTTCTTTCACCATGTTCACACATTATCTTTGAAGTTTGAAATTCAAATGTCAGTTTCTCAACATCTGACCAAAATAGACACTACAACCACTTAATTTTGTATGAATCATCAACCAAAACTGGGTTTTTATTTTTTATTTTTCTCGAGGGTGTCAAAACAAACCCAAGTGACATTTGCTAGTAAAATTCACCAATAAGCTTAATATTATATGTAACCCACCAAGACCCAAAACTTCAATGGGCCACATAGTGTTCCCATTAGCAATTCAGGCTTTTTAAACCAAACAATATCACTATTTCCAAACCCTCAATTTGTCAGATTTTATTTGCAATTCATCAATTCCTTCACAATACTCATGCAGTATCTTCCAAGGTAAAAATTGTGACTCGGAAAATTATGATTCAGATGTAGTTGCAACTTCAAACTTGTAACTTGAAAGAAAAAAATGCTGATATAATGTCCATAAATTAAGAACGTAAATACTGACATAAACGTGAAATTGGAAAAAAGGGTCATACAAAAAAAAAGGAGAGAGAGAAATACCGATTTCTGAGGAGCAATGTCAGGGTTAGAGACAGTAGACAGTCGGCGGTGAGAATAAGCTAAAGAGAGAAGTAAAAGGCAGTGGCGCGCACAAGGAAAACACTTCAGACTGAGAGGAGGGAGACGCAGACCGGGGAAGTGGGCAAGGCGCACTTTGGGTTTTCTGGTCTTTCCTTCCTTAAATCCTAGTTGAAGTCTAATACGGATGCAAACGTGCCGATGCACTCGCAAGCAGTCCGTAAATATACTCGGTCAATAATAAACGAGTTGAATACGAGCACTAATTCAAAGCTCGTTTATTAAACGAGCCGGGCACGAGCACTAATTCAAGACTCGTTTATTAAACGAGCCGAGCACGAGCACTCCTCAGCTCGTTTAGTATTTTCATGGGTGATATTGTCTTTAAAATTTGTATGCTCTTGAGCAGCTCGTGAACGACTCGGTCAAAACTCGTATAAAACTTGCTCGATAAGAAATGACCGAGCAGTGCACAAGCAATAATTTGATGCCCATTTAATACTAGAGCCGAGCACAAACACAACAATATTCGGCTCGGGCTCGACTCGTTTGCACCACTAATTTCCAATTGCAAAAATAATAATGTTTTATACTTACAGATGTCGGTGTGTAATCTATGAGGTAGTGATTAAATTATTATTTTTTTTAAAAAGTGTCACCATTTGAAGAAGTTACCATTTATAGAGGATATCAACTAGGGTCATGTTTGGTTGGGTATAAGTCAATAAAAGAACTTTAACTTCTTTGGAAGAAAAATAAATTATAGTACATGGTTTGGTTCATCTATTGCTGAGAAGTTGAGGTTACATGTAACTTGAAATTCCCATGAAGCATGGAAAATTGCTTACCTAGGAGAGGTTAGGTAATACCAACTTCTCATGTTAATTAAAACAAATTACTTTTTTTCCAACTAAAGTTTAATTGATTACATGTGAATTGGGTTAAGTGATCATTTTATATCTACTTCCAAGAAAATGCATGTTGTGAACCAAATATATTTCCATAGATTTGAGACTTGCATAAAAAGTTAAAGTTTCATGGTATTACAATTTCCCTATGTAAGTTGAGAGAATTGAACCAAACGAGGTCTAAATTTTCTCTGTTTTATTTGAAAAGGCAACTAACGGACTGATACATCTGTTTCGATATGTCCATTATGAAAGGTGATAATAACTTAACACTTCTTTGGTTTCGTCCTTTCTTAACCGAACATTCATATGAAAATATTCTCTTAAAAAAAAATCACAAGAACAGTTGTTAGAAATGAATTTTTAGTTAGGTAATTTTGGAAGATACTACATATGGGTGTGTTGTTCTTGTTCCCTAGTGAATGAAATAAAATGAAGTGAATTAGACTGACTAAACTTAACATGCGAGTGAACAATAATGTTCCTGAACTGAAATGAAGTGAACATAATCAAACAACTGATTAAATAAGTGGAAATCAATATTCGACAGCAACTAAGTTTTATCTGGTGTTACCCTGGAGGTAGGGGAGAAATATATAAATGAAATTGGGTTAGGTTCTGCAGTGATTCCAGTATGTATACAGACATGATAGGAGAACTGAAAGTGAGCAAACGATTAATGGGATCTCATAAAGAGATTCCAAAAAAATTGAAACAAGAAAAAGACAGTAAATGTTACTCAATGCAAACCTGCAAGGACTAACACTCTACAGTCTACAATGAGAGTCTATGTATTAATAGGTGAACAAAGAGTTGTTATATATATCAGCCACAATGCCAGCATCTACTATTGGATACATATACACAACTGTCATATGAGTACTCTCGGAACACTCCGCTTTTAAGTTCCTGTAACCGGAAGAAAAGACCTTGGCTAGAGGTTATTTTCTCTCTGCAATCCTCACTCAAAATGAAACGATGCCTAGCAGTTCTGACAATACTAATATGAATAAAATCGAAAATGAACAACTAATATTGCATCCATCTCTTCAGATGATCCGGCACCTGAGATTTGCCTCTTTTCAGCCCCTCATCATACTATAGCCAGTAGCCTGGCTTCTGAACCTCATTGTGATCGATCAACTTCTTACTGACTAAGGCTAGTGATAAGCTCATCAGCAACAAATACCAGGGACCCTTCAGTTAACTACATACTGAATACGCGTAGCCCAAAAAAAAAAAAAAAAAGAAAACAAACCTACATACTGAATACACCACTGCTTAAAATGTTGCCATTAAAACAGTTAGCCAAAAGTGCAGGGCAATCCATAAAGAAAAGAACATGAACATATAATCTGCAATGAATCATTGTCATATACAGCCTTTGGAAATTACAAGCTGATGTTCATCAGCTTTATTTGACATTTAACTCAGCCGAGATCTTTATTCCCTAGCTACAATCAGCAACTAACACCAGTGATTTAATTTAATAACCAGACAGATGAAGAGAAAACAACATTGTTGCTAGCTTAGCAACTCAATGATAAAAAAAATATGACCTTCTAGCAATCTAAAGAACATCATTACTAGGATGACTGTCAGCATCCTTTTATTAGAATACTCTGTACCATATTTATCTGCACATAGGGTACTCCTTAGACATGCTTCCTAACAACCTCAATATCAACACTTGAATGCTCAACTGCTGCTATTTAACAGTGGAAGTGTGCCTACCAGGCTATAATGACATAGAAAAGAAGTCCACATCACAAACTTAACCAGCCAAAAGTTCTGCAGAAAATCATCCTGTTAGTGAAAGATCACCAAGTCCGTTCAAGTTATGGTACCTTTTATAGTAAACTCTCGAATTCATGCTCAAGTGCTTGGAGTCTAGCATCATTGAAGCCTTCTGTATACAACTGAGCCGACTTCACTAGCTTAATATCGTATTACATGTTAAGGCTATTACAAGAAACACAATGGGAAGCATTATAATCATGACAGTGAAGAAGGAAATCCAAAAGCTTGTATCAGAATACTCGAAACCTGTGGGAGTTAGCACTCAGATAAGAGGAGGTAGCCTGGGTACCAGAAGAAGTCGCTTATGCTTGCATTGGTAATCTATTCCCGTAGATCTCTATCTCAAGCACAGTTTGTCGAAATACACAGTTTTTGGCTTCATCATCAGCAAACACAATGTGAGAGCGAGGGTCTCCGAAGGCCTATCCACATCGAAAAACCCTTCAAGAACTGAACTGCCCTGCGCTGCGCCAGCTCTGGGATGCACCAACATGCAAATTTACATAATACAGTTACCACCTCGTCTCTGAGAATCTCCTTTCAATGTTGGGTTTAGTATGCTCAATAACTCTTCTCCTTTAACAATAAGTAATGTTGTCCGCAAACATAAACGAGATGACATAGATCAGAGCTGGTGGAGCTTGGCCATTAAAAATCTGAATTGTGCTCGATCTTTCTGTCCACAATGTGATCTGGCCTAGCTTGTTCCAGAATTAATTGGTTTGTTTACATCCTAATCAAAGTAGCTTTCAATTGAGACAGTTATTGAAAAACACTGGAGTACTACAGAGATAGACAAAGGGACTTGCACATGGTTTTCATTGTTTTGGAGAAGGCGTACGACAGGGTACCTAGAGAAGTTATGTGGAGGTGCTTGGAATCCAAGGGGGTTCCAGTCGCCTATATCCGAGTGATTAAGGATATGTATGAAGGAGTGAGGACTAGGGTCAGGACGACAGGAGGGAAAACTGAGCAATTTTCTATAGATATTGGGTTACATCAAGGGTCATCGTTGAGTCCCTTCTTATTCGCAACCGTTATGGATGAGCTCACTAAGACTATCCAGAGGGATGTGCCTTGGTGTATGTTGTTTGCCGACGACATTGTTTTGATAGACGAGACTAGAGAAGGTGTTAACGCCAAACTAGAACTTTGGCGGGATACACTAGAGTCAAAGGGATTTAAGTTAAGTAGGACAAAGACCGAGTACTTGGAAGGCAAATTTACAAGAGATGGGGTTGCCTCGGATAGGGAGATTAAGATTGGTACTGAAGTGGTACCGAAGAGGGATTGTTTCAAATATCTCGGTTCAATCATACAGGGCAATGGCGAGATTGACGATGACGTGACTCATCGTATCAGAACAGGGTGGCTAAAGTGGAGGAGTGCAACGGGAGTTCTATGTGACAGAAAAATTCCACTAAAACTTAAAGGCAAATTTTATTGTACAGCCATCAGGCCAGCTATGCTGTAAGGGGCGGAGTGTTGGCCGGTGAGGCAAGTGCATGTGCAGAAGATGCGGGTGACCGAGATGAGGATGCTTCGTTGAATGTGCAACTCTACAAGAAGAGATAGAATTAGGAACGAAGTGTTGAGAGGCAAGGTGGGAGTGACCGATATTGACAACAAGATGCGAGAAACAAGGCTTAGGTGGCTTGGGCATGTGAGGAGGAGACATCGAGATGCACCGGTGAGAAGGTGTGAGAGAATTACACTTAGAGATTGTAAACGAAGAAGAGGACGCCCGAAGAAGACGTGGGGAGAGGTAATCAGGCAGGATTTGACCCTTCTAGATCTTACCGAGGACTTGGTCCTAGATAGGAAATTATGGCGTAGCAGGATTCGTGTAGAGGATCCGCGTTAGACTAGGGTTGTGCATTGGCTAGTACTAGAGGTTGATTCATTTTGTTTATAGCCTGTAGCGTCTCCTTCACTTTATGTTGCTCAATTAGTAGAATATTGTGTTAGTATGTTTACTGCTTTACTTCCCTGGCCCTTTTGATCATTCGTTATGGCTTTAAAAAAAAAAAAAAGGCTTTTTGAAATGCATTTTAAAAAAAAAAAAAAAAAAAGGTTTTTGTGGGTCTGTCGGAAACAGTCTCTCTTCTAGACGACTAGTTAGGGGTAAGACTGCGTACATCTGGACCTCCCCAGACCCCGCCCTAGGCGGGATACCTACTGGGTTGTTGTTGTTGTTGTATTGAAAAACACTAACCTAATCCAAGTTGTATCATATCCCACCAAATAATAATGCTTAGAAAATTCATGCATTGGAAATGGTCAGTAGTGGCCCTGCAAGTAGATCCAGGAGGCCAATAAACTGGCTGTTTGAGATAGAAAAGTGCCCATATTTGCATTTGACTTTTTGAGGACGACATCTTCTGCATATATGATGAAGCTGAGGGAAGTGTGGTTCTCCTATATATGATGACAATTATAAAGCAAAATCCCAGTAACCCTAAAACCTGAATTTTTGTTTCTCATTTCAACATGGGATTACTGGATGTGAAGATAGAAATGGCCACTGAATCTTGGTGGCAGACGAGGAACCAAACAATTGAGAGATTAAAGTCGAAACCAATTAGATTTACTCAATCTGCTGAGCCGAGTTCAAGCGCATCAGCAAGCTCATTAGCCATCAACAGTCAAGAAACTCCTGAAAATCCTTCACCCCAAGGTCAGAAAACAGATGATGGAAAATATATGCCCCTCGAGCTGTACAGGGCAGCAGCCAAGAACAACGTTGATGGGCTCATTGATGCCCTCCAACGATTTTCAGACGAGAAAGGAATCTGCAAGATTCTTAAACAAGTTAGCCCTTTGGGAAACACACTTCTTCATGTAGCAACGACTCATCAATGTGTGAATAATGTGATGCTGATTGCTTATCACTTCCCATCCCTTATTCTGAAGCAAAATTTGGAAGGTGATACAGTCTTACATCTTGCGGCCAGAGCCGGGCATGAATTCCTGGTGGAAACTCTTCTTCGATTCCGAGAGGATAAGGTGGATCCTCTAGCCAGTCAAGAAGTGATTGCAGCAGTGAGATCAATGCCTGAGGAGAAAAAGCTACTGAGGATCAGAAATAAGAAAGGAAATACGGCATTGCATGTATCTATAATTAACCAACATATAGGTGTTTTCAGGAATTTGAATGCCGAAGATCCTGAAGCATCTTATTTCCTTAATAATGAACGAAAGTCTCCATTGTATTTAGCAGCTGAAGTCGGGGATCAACGATTTGTTTGTGACATGCTTGATTATGCAATGAACGTAGAAAACAAAGAAGACATGCTCAAGGGAAAGTCACCTCTCCTAGCAGCTATAATGAGAAGAAACAAAGGTAAAGAGATTAATATCACCATTTGTTCCTCTTCTTTACATGCAGTATTATAGGTAGCTTACATTGATTCTCCTCACGCGCAAATGACAATAAAATTAGAAAACTCAAGATTTTGAGGTGAACTCAACACAGTTTGCATAACTGATTAGACTAATCAATATTCTATCTTTTTATGTACAATCAATGCGCAACCATTGACTTGATATGGCTAAATCTGTTTCTCGCAACAACCAGTGCTATTCGGCATGATATTAGGAAAGGCGCCGATATTCATTAATTTACCAGATGAAGAAGGCCAAACACCACTTCATTATGCAGCCTCTGTGGGTTGCATTGACATGCTTCAGCACATACTCGAAAAAGACATCTCTCATGCCCTGCAAAGAGACAAGAATGGCTTATTTCCACATCCATTTGGCAGCTGCTAATGGTCATATACAAGTAAAAATGAAGCTGCTAATATGTTGCCCGGATCCCAGAGAAATGTTGAACTATCGTGGTCAAAATATCCTTCATATAGCAGCGGTGAGAGGGAAAAACAACCTGGTCTGCTTAATTCTTCAGAGTCCTACACTGGCAAGTCTCTTAAACAAGGAGGATTACGATGGGAACACACCTTTGCACTTGTCAACCATGAATTGGCACCAGCAGACTGTGAGCATAATGACATGGGACAAGAGGGGTGAAATTGGGGGCAGTGAACAATAAAGGATTTACAGCTCTTGGTCTAGCAGAGTACTACATAGAAAGATCACCATCATCAACATTACCCCAGTGCCTCCAAAGAGGCTCCCGCCTAGGCAGGGTAAGGGGGGGTCGGTTGTACGCAGCCTTACCCCTGTGAGAGTCTCGCAGAGAGGCTGTTTCCGTTTGACCCGAGATCCGAAGTGCGACGACCATCGGCAACTTCACAATAAATAAGAAGTGCCGACAGTTTTATGAGCCATTTTGCTTTAGTCCATTACATTCCGAAGCCAAAAAGTAGAGAAGCTTTTGGCTCCACTGGAAATTGTGGACATACATAGAAAGATCACCATCATTTGAAAAGGTAACTGAGCTAAAAATTAATTATTGCATATGAAATGGGAGGAGGATTTCCATATCAACTATTTTTAAAGGAAATTATAAGGAATTTACCACCTCTTTAGTAATCTTGAATGAAAAGGATAGCAAATCCCTTATTTGATGTTTCATTGTGTATCCTCTTTTTATTTTTAACTTGCAGCGGTTAACATGGACAGCACTGAAATCAGCTGGTGCAACTCGAGCTCCCAGAAGTGAAATACTGAAACTGCACCAGAGAAATTCAAGTCAATCATAACCATCAAATATATCAAACACAGAGAAGTACAAAGACAGAGTGAACACTCTTCTATTGGTTGCAACTCTTGTTGCAACTGTAACCTTTGCTGCTGGCTTTACAATGCCTGGAGGGTATAACAACTCCGACCCAAATCAGGGAATGGCCACTATGCTGCAAACAAAAGCTTTCTATGTCTTTGTTTTAAGTGATACAATAGCCATGTACAGCTCTATCTTGGTCGCTATCAGCCTTATTTGGGCACAACTGGGTGACCTCAATTTGGTGTTCACTGCTCTTCGACTGGCGATGCCATTGCTTGGAGGCAGTCTCGCGCTGATGTCCTTGGCTTTCACGGCAGGAGTATATCTAGTTGTGAGCCAATTCGACTGGCTACCATATACTGTTTTGATCATGGGTTCGGCCTTTCTGGTTACTCGTCTAGCACTTTTCTTCCTAACTTTGCTTCCCAATTTCTTCTGGAAACTACTTCCTTCGCTACCTCTTTTATTAACCTTTTCAAAATTTGATGCTGTTAACTGTAAAGAAAGTAGAGGTGTGAGTGCTGGGTAACTTTGAACTATTTATATCCATTAGCAAGACATTGATTATTACGTAAAGGTTTTAGATGTTTTGTTTCATATTGGAGTTGTTCTTGTCTCTTTAACTTCAGACTGGTATTTGAATGGGTTTTCAGGCGACCATCCCTTTCATTTTGCAAAACCTTTCTATGAATTATGTGATCAAACAGATGGCAATACCAATACCAATTATAGTATTTTTCATGGATCATCAAATAAAACAGGAAATGACTTTTTTGTGCCACATCAAAACCATGCCAGCATTTTTGGTGCAATTTACATCAAAACTCACATATGTGACTTGTGAGTACCAATTAGCTATAAATTGACAACCACAGATAGCAGAGTTCCTATATATTGCTAAATAGGAAGAACTATACTTTGTGGAACTGGGTATAAGGATTACCTGTCATGTGGATGATCAGACCGTTTCCACTCTCGATCCAACAAAGCATCATAAAAGACACAACATTCCTCTTAAGTCTGCAAGCGAAATTTATGCTCTTTGTCACTCGAAGCAGCATACAAACTCATCATGATGAACAGCATATCCATTGTGCTTGTTGGAACCGCTGAAGCCCTTTGACGTCTGGTTGTATTACTATTACCTGAGTAGCACAGCCGTTACTACTTACTAGTGAAACCTTCTCTCCATTCACAATGACCGAAACATTATTCTTCCACTTCCTTCCACTTTCTCTCCCAGAATACTTCTCAAATGCAGCTGCAGTTAATTTGTCTGATTAAGAGAGGGCAGAGAAGGCCAAGATGAGCTTATCCAAATCAAAAACAAAGCACAACAGAATCAACTGTCAAGTTCAGATATCAGAGTAAGTAGCTCACAGTAAATGTTAGATCCAGAATGTACAAATCATTACTACTATAACTGAATGCCCTTCCAAAAAGCCACTCAGCATAAAAAGAAAGAACTGCAACAACCCCGCCTACAACAGGGTTTGAGGAGGTCAAGATGTAAGAAATCTTAAACCACAACGTGTTAAAGGAAACTAAATCCATGCAATTACCACCAAATCTGCTAACTATCTTGGGTTTCCAATATGGACAGATAATACAAGAAAGAACTGCAACAACCCTGCCTACAACAGGGTTTGAGGAGGTCAAGATGTAAGCAATATTAAACCACAACGTGTTAAAAGGAAACTAAATCCATGCAATTACCACCAAATCTGCTAACTATCTTGGGTTTCCAATATGGACAGATAATACATACTCCATTCAAGCTTTGCGAAATTCAGGAACATAGTTTGAAGCGTCTGATTCTTCAAGGGCATCAGCATACAGTATTCTTTTTAACCTGCTAATATAGGAGTGTTAAAATTTTAAAAATGGTCTCATTTGCCACTCATAAAAGATAGCTTTACTCTGATGTTGACCATGCCACCTATCTGAGTTAATACATAATGCTTTGCCCCTTTTTTTCAAGTAAGATACTCCATATTATCAGCGGCTCTCTCCTTTTCATGTGTTTCTGTAGCTTCTTGTGAAATTGTAGGCTTAAGTTTTGATATAATGATTGTTATGTGAGATTATTGAGAAACATTACTATGTTCATAAGTATTTTTACCTCACTAAGGAATTGCCATGTAACTTTTAAAGGAAGAAGAAAAGTGTTTAGATGACTGCTACTTAACCCACCCAAGGCATCTGACGAGATTGCCCCACCTCAATCCAGTCTAGGACATGAGCAAGCATCATGCGCAGTAATCTGCAAATAGCCATTGACGCATTGATTTTACCTACAGAAAGAGAGTCATGGAGAAACAAATAGCCAGACAAAGTTACTGAAACAAATAATTACAGGATGAAGGGGCAGGGACACAAGTATCAATAACTAAAGCATCAGAGAGAGAGGGTACAAAAAAGTGAATAGCACCAAACACTCAACTAGTCATAGCGTTTGTATTTTCAAAACGATGCATGATTGCATCATTGGAAACACTATCAAAGACATCACGCTCAATATATGTAACTAACGAGTCATTCATAAATTGATCACAAATTTGATCGCTCAGTTTACTGTCTATGAACTTCATAGCTGAAAGGGCTCTTTCCGGACTCGGAGTGGTAACTGGTAGAATCAACGCCAATTTCAAAAGTGCATAAACCAAACGATATACCGTGTGTTTCTTCGTCTCTACAAGCATTCTTGAAAGTTCACCAAGTCCATTCAAGTTACGGAATCTTTCATCTGAGCGCACGTCGATAATATAATCCTCAAGTGGATGCTCAAGTGCTTGGAGTTCAGCGTCATGAAAGTCATCTGGATAAACCTTTGCCAGCTTCACTAACTTCATCTTGTCAAAGGAATGGAAGGAATTGATTGGATTTAAGCAAGCCACACAAAGAAGCAACTCAATGATAGAATCATCAAAACACTTGTCAAGTTCCTGAAGCTGCAAATCTATCACCTCATAGAACAAATCATCGCGGTAATGGTGTAAATTGGTGATTTCAGGGGCATTACGTCATGACATTGGTTGAACAAATGTATCTTCCATGTTGGGGATAAGTATATCATGCTTTTTACATAACGAAGAAGCTTCATTCAGAAGAGCTTCCCATCCTTCTTTCCTCAATGTCAGCATCCCCTGTTTGCAGCCTTTAACAAGTGCTACAGCATTCACAAAATCACAGTCTTTCCTTTGCAAAGCCAAGGATAACTCATTTGTGATCTCCAATACAGCGCACATCAAATGCAAGCTCATAACGAAGTCAAACGAATACATAGAATCCAGTACACTGTTTGCATTAGCTCTGTCAGCTGCATAAATGCCATCAGTTTCCACAAACTCAAGTACCCCAATCACAGAAGAGAACATGAAAACCAATTTCACAAGTGCTTCATAACAGAATTCCCAACGCGAATTGCCAACGCCTTTAAGACGGGAAACTTCTTGCAACTGTAGCCCAATTGGAAACTGATCATAAGTTGATGATTCCACAATAACAGCCGCCTTTTTCTCTTCCTCTTGAACCTTCTCTTGGTTCTCACAAGGAGCTCCAACCACATCAAATAAACTGAATATGGCTTTGAAGAATCTGTAAATATCAAGTTGATGTTTTGCAGCAACTACAAGTGCCGAATGAAGTTGGAGAGAGAAACAATGAGTGTAATATGCTGATTTATTTTCTCCCATTATTGAATTTTTAAGGCCACAAAGCTGACTCGGCACATTACAAGCACCATTGTAACTTTGCCCACGTATTCTTGATAAGCTCAAACCATGCTCAGAAAGCAGTGAAGAAAGAGCAGCCTTAAGTGAGCTTATGGTGGTATTTTTAACCTCCACGATGCCAATAAACCGCTCCTTCACCATCCCACCATTATCAACGAAGCGCAGAACAACCGCTATCAATTCATTATGTGAGACATCATGGAAATAATCAACTAGTATCCCGAATAAATCATCTCCAAGGTCTTTGATTATCGCCAAGGTAGTTTCTTTTGCAGCAGCACGCATAAGTTCCTTCTGAGTAACAGCAGTTGCCATAGGTAAATTTCCAAGAGCATTTCCTGATATACCACCCTGTGCATTCATCTTGGGTGCGTCTCCTAACACAATGTTGATTTCACTTTGCCGACACTCATCAAAAACCTCTACGAGTGAAAAGAAATCTCCTTCCCTTCTCTCTTCTTCAAATGCAAGGCCACATAAAGGAAACCCTTGACGCAAAAGTAATCTTATGCAATCAACTAATTGACTTAAGCGGATTTTATATGCCTTTTTGGCCTCAATCTCAGCCTGGACAGCCTTTCACGTTTCACTAGAGCTTCATATTTCTCGACAGCTTTATTATGAGCACTACTGGTCTCACCAAAATGAAAATCTAACCTTTCTTTTTTCTTCCAATTTGAAAATCCTTTAGAGACAAATGCATCACTTCCCGCGTTATACCCCAGTTCAGGCTTGAATAAATAGCAACAAAAGCAATATGCCGCATCACGTGTAATACTGTATTCCAGCCATAAGATCAAACCAGGTAGGAATGAATCTACAAGGACGTCCTCCAATGTCCTTTTGTGGAAAATCATGTTTACGTGGTTGGCAAGGGCCTCTTCTTAGATATTCTCTTCGTATTTGTTCTCGTTCCTTGGGAGAATAATCTGATAAACATTTTCTCTCTCCAGGATCATCAGGAAGACTACTCAAATCAACTCGAATCTGCTTCGACAAGCCCCCACTGTTGCCACAAGTACCATTTTTGCCACCACTTTCTTGCGCAAGAATTGGGTTTTCAGATGAACATGTTTTTCTTTTGAAATACCTTTCCATAAAGAATCTGACCAAAACACAAAGTAAAGCCACTTAGTTTTACCAGATTCATCAACTAAAGCAAAGAAATCTTCTAGCTTCTTTTTTTTTTAGTGCCAACAGAAAACCAAGCAACATAAACTCACTTGTATTACTGTAATCACATTGTAACATATGTACAGTCGACGAGAGTATAATATTTCAATAGGCAGCAAAACTTCATAGTTTTATATCCAAGCATCTAACATGAATAAGATTTTGCCTAAGTGATCAACTACATCAGGGAGTTTTTTTTTTTTTTTTTGGAACCAAATAACAATGATTCATATTTCATATAGTCACACAGTAATATATAGTCCAAAATTTTAATAATTATTTCTGTATGCACTTTTCAGGATAATACAATGAACAAGACTACCAGTTACAAACCCTCAAATTTGTCAGAGTTCAATTTCCATCATGCATTTTATCTCTTTCTCCACTATACCCACATAATATCTTCCAAGATACAAAATTAAGTGCCAATATCTCAGAAATTTGAAAAAGCCAGATCAATTATAGTCCAAAATTGTAACTTGGAAGCGCAGATGCTCACACAATGATCAGAAATATAACCAAAACTAAATAATGACATAAAATGTGGAAATTAAAAAGAAGGCAACATAAAAAATCAGAGAGAGAGAGACTAACTTCCTTGGGGTGGTGTGAGAAGGCACTTCACAGAAGAAGGGCAGGGCAGTTGCGAGTGGCGCGCACAAGGAACCACTTCAGATTGACAACTGACAAAATGGAGGGAGACTGGGAAACTAGGTGAGGCGCAATTTTGATTTTCTTTTCGGATTTTTTTTCAGTTTTATTAATAATAATAACTTTATTATTATTATTATTATTATTATTGCTTAAGATCTTGAGTCCATACAGGTATATTCTATCTGGACTCAACAAAACTATTCTTTAGAAGAAAGGTTTTGACTTTTGAGTAGGATGTTAGGTAAGTGAGCGGGCCATGAAAAGTTTTATATCACTCGTTTATGAATAAACTCATTTACTGAGTTGAACTCAAACTTCGTATTCCCTCATATAAGAATTTGTGCTGGAACTTTAATATAGGTTTTCATAGATCTAAAGTTCAACTAGTTTAAAAATGTTATAATACTTGTTAGTTTTTATTATTAGTTCAGCTCGTTAATAAGTTTCTATTTAATGATAACTTATTTTAAACGACCAAACTTGTAAAAATAGTTGAAACCCAAAATTGTGGATTTTTTTTTAATAACACCTATAATTTAAAATCAGTTAAATTTACCCTTAAAGTTATTTAAGTTAAATGCAAGCTTTATTAAGTGTTATTCATCAGCAATTGTTTCGGGTTGTTTTTTAATAGAATATTATAATATTATTTTAGTAATTAGGAAGCGTAAGACTGATCGAAATAGTTAATTATCTAATTGTCCACGTCCCGACTCCTGAAACGTTGAAAATAGAAAGACGGCCTCGAGGATTAGTTCTAGAGGGACCCCTCTGATAGTCAAGCCAGTAGTCGACAAGAGTTTGAGAGAAAAGGTGAAATCTAAAGAGAGAGAGAGGCTCTAAAGTTGATGTGTAAATTTTTCATGACATGTATTGTACGTAAGGGGGTTATTTATAGCTGATGTCAGAGGGGCAGGGTCGTAATTTTATGCCCTATCATAATTGCCAGACGTTAACCCTTTAATAAGTCATCCTTTTTGAGAACATTCTTGTAATCTTGACGATTTCGAGGGTTGTCATGACCAATTTTGAATTTTGGGAGATACCTCATTCTTCTATGGGATGCATTATGAGACTCACACTTTTAGGATCCATACAAAAAAATGTACATATATTATTATAAAGGTTATCCATATTACCATTACCTATAAGTTTGGAAGGAATATAAGTAATGAAATAACCAATCAACAAGCTTAATTGTAAAATAATTTGACCAAATAATGTAAGAAGATAAATATAAATAAGAAAATTCATAATAATAAAAAGAGTAAAAAAAAAGGATAGGGGTAAGCAACTTAGCATGCCCCTCCGATGAGCCATGGAAACCTATCTCGGTTTTGGACAAATCAAATGAAATTTTCCCAAGAAACTATCAAGTTACCTTCTATCCTACTTAGGGGTGTAATTGAGTAGATTTGACTTTGTAGACATCAGACTTGATCAAAGATTTTCTCGAGCTCTATTCAAAGTGAGCCGAGCTCAAGCCTTGTTTAAAAAGGCTAAGTCTGCATGATTGGCTTGTTGGACTTGAGTTCCTTCTTATTTGAATGAGACCATAAACAATTTATTAAAAAAATCATCTATTTTTTTGTTTATTAGGCTACTTTACTCATTATATATTCTGCAAGATTCAGTGATAGTTGAATTGTTAATCTACAAACATTTAAATTGGCTTGTTTTTTGATGTTTGTAATAAGTATCTTGAATTTGAGATGAGCCAAATCAAGTTGAGTCAAGTCAAGTCACGAGTCTAAATAGTACTGATGAGCTCAAACTCGGTCCCAAGCTCTATCATTCGACTCCAAGCCAGGCAAATCAAATTGAGTGAAGTTTCGAGTTGGCTTGGCTCAGGCTCTAGTCAGATCGGATACATCCTATTCTTACCTCGTCCCGAATTCAAGACTTGAAACATTCATAGTTGCATGGTTGAGAAATATGAGTGGTTTCAATACTTGGGCCAATTTTTCTATCAAAAAAAAAAAAAAAAATACTTGGGCCAATTTCTAATTTAATTTGAATTGGACTAGCTATGGTTATGTTCACGCTCATTCTTAACTTCTTTCTTATTAGGCAGCTTTATGCATGACAATCCCTCCTTCCGACTTCCGAGAACGTGGATCGAGAGCATACATCTCTGTAACAGATAGGAAAGAACAAGGGTGTTACTATTTACCGCCATAAAATTACTACCTACCGCCCCTAGAAATTACAATTTTGCCCTTCTTCACATTTTCACCCATCCTCTCCCTCTCTAACTCTCACATCAATTCTCCCTCTCTACCACCCACTCTCATACCCAACTTTCATCAACATTCACTCAAGCAACGGCCGCGGATGTCTGCCGGCGACCAGGAAGTGCCGTCGACGGTGGCCGAGGTAAATTTTTTTTTCCGCAGAATTTGAACGGGCGTCCGTGATTTCCGCCTCATCCATAGAACAGGCGTCTGCAATTTCCGCCTGGACCATGGATGGGGCGGAAATCACCGACGTCTTCACCATGGTTGAGGCGTCAATAACGGACGCCTACACGGTTCAGGCGTCTGAGATTTACGCCTCAACCATGGCATAGGCGTCCGTGATTTCCGCCCCTTCCATGGTCCAGGCGGAAATTTCAGACGCCTGTCCTTTGGTTCAGTCGGTTTTGATAGACGTTTGAATTTAAGATTAAGCTAATATTGTTTTCGTTGTTTTCGTTAGGTTCCTTTGGAGCGGTTCGGTGGTGATGGTGTTGATTACAGTACGCATTTCGTCACTGATGAGTTATTTGATAGTGATAGAGATGCAATTAATTGGGCAAAACAAATTGCCCGTACTATCGGGTTTGAGTTGATAATTTCGTCACACAAGAACAATGGAAGCGTAACATTGTTAAGATGCAATCGAGGTGAACGCTACAGAGGGAAATTAAGAGACTTAGATACTGCTGCTCGGAAGAATACGAAAACAAAGGCTTGTAAATGTACGTTCCAGTTAAGAGCCGAGCAAGTGTATGGGTCCAGTAGTTGGATGATTGTCACATTGCCTAGGATTAGGGGTACGCACAACCATGACTTTGCTGTGTTTCCTGAGGGATATCGTCAGATGAGTGGTCTTAGTCCTGGGTCAAAGCAACTCGTTCGTGACATGACTTCGGCACAAACAAAGCCATATGCTATCTTGGCCGCTATTAAGGAAAATTTTCCCGAGGACAATGCAACTAGACGGCATGTGTACAACTACAGAGATCGTATAAGGAAACTTGATTTTGAAGAGAGAGATGTCATTGGTCAGTTTCATCATTTAGTTGTGGAGAATAAGTACGTACAGTGGACAAGAGCCGACCCAGCTACTAATGAGGTAACTCACGTGTTCATGGCACACCCTACATCAATTCAGTTACTTCGGTCTTTTCCTTGGTTGATTGGCTTAGATTCCACGTACAAAACAAACAAGTATAAGATGCCGTTTCTTGAGATAGTAGGGATGACTCCAAGCAATAAGAACTTCCTCATAGTTTATGCCATTATGAAGGATGAGACTGAGGCAAGCTATGCGTGGGTCTTAGATAAGTTGAGGATGCTTATTGGAAATGATGTACACCCAACAGCAATTTTGACCGATCGTGAGCTAGGGTTGATGACACCTATTAGAGAGATATTTCCCGAGAGTGCCCATTTGCTCTGTACATGGCACATTAACAAAGTCGTTGAAGACAAAGTGTACAGACTTTGTGGAAAAAATAAGGTCGTCGCGCAGAGGTTCAAGAACGGGAAGTGGAAATCTATCATGGAAGCTTCCACAGAAGCTGAGTACGATAGAGCAGTGCGTACGATGAAGGATACTTGGAGTTCTTACCCTCACGTGATATCCTATGTAGAGGAGACCTGGCTGAGATACAAAGAGATGTTTGTAGCTGCGTGGACGAATAAGGTGCTACACCTTGGCAACACTACGACTTGCAGGGTGGAGAGTGCACATGCCGCGCTAAAACAGTGGTTGAACTCCTCAACTGGAGCTTTGGACAATGTTTGGAACAAGGTCAACAAGTCAATCGAGTCACAACTAACTGAGATCAAGTACACACTTGAAGAGTGCAGAAGACGAAGAGGTGTGATGTACTCGGGTTTCCCATTCAACTATCTGAGCGGGTATGTTTTCCATTACTGCTTAGGAATATTATCGGATGAGCTGAAGAGGATGAGAGAATTGAGTCACCAAGTATTTGATCGTTGCGGTTGTGTATTGAGATCCACTCATCAGATCCCGTGTGCGTGTGAGTTGAAAACGGCCACGGATACGGGCACGCCAATTAGCTTGAATAGTGTCCACAAATTTTGGCGAACACTCGTTATTAGTGATGCAGTGGAGATAGCTACGCTTGACATGACTGAGCATCCATCTGAGGACCATCGATACTTTCACTCTCTCGTCGACGAGGTTAACTTTAGCGACCGGGCAGTTGTGCGCAACATATCTGTCCTTATCAATGAGCAGCTTCATCCTGATGAAGCGAGTAACGTCGAGCCGGAAGCGAACACGACAGTCAGAGGTCGACCGAGAGGGAGTTCCTCTACCAGACGTGATCCTAGTTCATGGGAGTACTCCCAGAGGGGTCGTGGTCGCCCTAGGTCATCCAGTTCGAGCCGCGGGCGTGGTCGTAGCTCATCCTCATCGAGTAACGTCGTGCGGAGTACTGGTATGAAATAATTTTTTAACATGTACATAATGTTGTTAAGTACTTTTTGATAAGTACTATTAATGACTTTCTATTATATTGTCTTGCAGATGGACACAGAATAGATATCACTGAATTCTATCATGTTAACAAAATTCCGGGAATCATCATACCTTTCATTGAAGGATATCTCGATGTGGTTGGGGATGGTAATTGCGGTTTCCGTGTCATTGCGGACTACGTTTTCGGAGACCAAGAGCAATGGCGATTGACGAGAGTTTGCATTGCAAACGAAATCTTAGCTAACCGAGCATTGTACGAAAACATATACGTTGACGGGGTCGACGCTGGTTACCGCCCTATTATGTGGGACGGAGGTGCGTGTCACGATGATCACTGGATGATAGTACTTGAGGATTTGTTCCCGATTGCCAACCTCTTCAATGCAGCGATTATGTTATTCGGATACGGCAGCGGAAGGGGGTTATATGCTTGTTCCACTGTGCTACCGTTGCAAGCACCTTCGACTGCTACACGTCCAACTAGGGAATTTGTCATAGGTCATTTAGGTGATTCTTACATGCATTATATCCGTCTGAATTTAGGGTCAGATTTCCCTGTTCCTCCGATATGCGCATCATGGTTTACTTCCGGTTCTGATAGTGTCGCTGGTTGGGAGCAAATGTATGTTAGGCGAAGAGCACATTGGGATCGTTTGGCGAGGTTGACGTAATTGAATGTTTTGCGTGATTGTTATATTTTGCATGTTATATTTTTTCGTGATTATTGGAGGTAAATAAAACAACAAATTACAATAAAACAAGTGAAAAAAAGGTAAATAAAAAACAACAAATTACAATAACACAAATAAATAACAATAACAATGAAACTCCAACATAAATATATAACAAATTCATCTAGGGTCATATAAGTAATACATCATTTGGCAGCCCGCCAATCTCTCATATACTCCTCCATAACCGATCGAGGACCTTCCGCTTGCTCCGGAGGAATCAAAGTAATGAAAGACTCAGCTGCGACGGCTAGACGATTCACCCACTGCAAAAAAGTAACAATGAGTGTGAGTTCAGAGATATGTAATACGTAAAGAAATATATACACACGAATTCATTTTAGTTAATCACTTACATAATCGCTGTTGGATCGTGGAGGAATCACAGATCCAGGTGCTGCATCGTCAGGTGTCAGCGGAGGGTGGGAGTGACGGTAGTACCACTCGAGGTAGTCATCCGTACATGCTGTGGGATCTGACGTGGATGCCTGAAACCCATGGAGAACAAGCATGTAACCTCCTGGGAATATACGCCAGGCATCAGATGATACTCGTACGGGGTAGACAACCCTGTACGAACGACTGCTCCATGACCTGATCGCTCTCTCTGGCCTAGTGATCGGGAAAGGGATACTCTGTACGTACCCGATTTGTCGTAAACAACGACCAGGCATGTACAGTTCGATAATATCCCAATACCGTAGCCACCCGATGAATACAGTCCTTGGTACAGATGCAACCGGGTCAGAACCGTACGGCAGCCACACCACCTACGTAGAAATGTTGAAGTTACGGTGAAGTAAAAAACATAGCAAACGACGAAATAAATCATGAACACCGATAACTGCATGACGTACCTCTGACGCTCGCAGCTGATCCAAGCGTCTACCTAAGGAGTGCAGTCGAACCACGTCCTTGCCCTCAGCCTGGGCACTCCATACGCACGCACGGGGAGCCTCGCCGTCCCCGACAACCATCCGCTCCCGATGAGGTCGGAAGCAGGGAAAGTACTCGTATATCCATGCCTGGAGGAGAGTTAGGCATCCGCAGATGCCCTGAGAATCCCCCCGACTAGCTATACCGAGCTGACGATATAGGAAGGAGAGGGCAGCAGATCCCCAAGAGAACTCATGCGCCGTTCCAACACCGTCCCTCACCTCCATCACGCAGGAGGGTCTAATACGGTTACCACTCTTGTCGACAAACAAGGTGGATCCAATAAGTAACCACATCCAACCTACCGCCTGGATGTCCTCGACTCGGTCAACAGTAAGGCAAAGGTCAAAAACCGACTCCGTGAGGACCCCACCACCCTGCCAGTGGCTATGCATCAGTACATCTTGGGTGACCCCGAGAACCTCCATGGCCGTCGCCTGCAGCTGCCCATCCCGTCCCTCATTGGAAACGAGCTGTCCCTCTACAGGAATCCGAAGAATATGCCATACATCGTGCAACATGATGGTCATCTCTCCGAACGGCATGTGGAACGAGTTCGTATCCGGCTGCCACCTTTCAACGAATGCAGATATCAGGGGGAAGTCGATATGTCTGAACATAATGTCTGTCAGGTGTGATAACCCAGTCCCCTCGATCTGGGCCCTCACCTCGGGCGACATCTCCGCTCGCCACTCACTCGGCCGCTGACAGACACTGAATTGGTTCTGACGCTTCAAGAGACCCCTCGTCTCTCCCATCCACATACGAGACGCTACGTGGCCCAGGAAGCTCGGTATGACGCTATCATCCGCCGGTCCACCGGGCACATCCACTGTAACAAACCACGTAGTGTCGTCCTCCACTCTAGATCATTTGCTAGTACTGGACGACCCAGTACTAACAAACTTACCGCCTCTGCCCTTCGCCACGCGCCACATCACGGAGGATGATTCGACGCCAATCTGATCCTCGTCCATGGACTGATCTCCGGAGTAGAACTCGCTCGATCCGTAATCGTGTTCCTCAGCCTCATCACCGCGATATAAGTGACGGTCACTCATCTCCCTCATCCGAACTGCCTCTCTCTGTCTCCGTACAGAGACATCAATCCCGCGCGTCCTCGTGTGACGCGGTCCTGAACCACCTAGTTCGCTGACTAACCTCGGCATCGATTTACCGGCTCCTCCTCTCCTCTATCATTTCACATTTTTGATTAAAAAATAATCAGTAATAAACAACTACTGCTACTACTACTAAAGATAATAATAATAAAATATAATAATAATAATAATAATAATAATAATAATAATAAATAAATAAATAAATAATAATAATAATAATAATAATAATAATAATAATAATAATAATAATAATAATAATAATAATAATAATAACAACAATAACAATATTAATAACAATAATAATAACAACAATAATAATAATAACACTAATATTAATAATAATAATAATAATAATAATAATAATAATAATAACAATAATAATAACACTATTATTAATTTTATTTATTTTTTACTCCCTTTGTCTCGGGCGTCTGCTAATGGCGCCTCACCCATGGGTGAGGCGTCTGCAAATGGCGCCAGCCTCACCCATGGGTGAGGCGCCATTTGCAGACGCCCGACACAAAAACGGAGAAAAAAAAAATATTTAAAACTTACCCCACCGCCGCCTCCGCCGCCGCTGCCACTAGCCATTGCTGTCGTGATTAACCGTGGTTGAGGAGAGGGTGAAGGGTGTGGAGGAGAGGGTGAAGGGTGTGGAGGAGACGGTGAGGAAGAGAGGGTGAGGAAGTAAAGGGCAAAATTGTATTTTTCAGGGGCGCTAGGTAGTAATTTTGGGCGGTAAATAGCAATTCACAAGAACAATTGCCCTGATCGGGTTACGCGTGGATCCTCCTTCCCTCGACCTTTAAACATTACTTATTATTAGGCTTTAGCAAAACCTCACGTATGTATGCAAGTTTAACAACTAGCAATTACAATAATGTACAATACTTAAAGCCAACAAAAAAAAAAAAAAAAAAACAACTAGTACAATCATAATCATAATCATAATATCTATATATTAGAAGCATTTTCTGACAGCATTGGAGGCGTCCACCTAAGCGATCCATGGTAATAAAATTTTAAAATAAAATATAAAATAAAAATATATGTTTGGTATAGAATATATACTAAAGTTGTACTTTCCTAAATCCTTAAAGACTACACTATTAATTAGAGTTTTAGAATATATACTAAAGTTGTACTTTCCTAAATCATTAAATAGTAGACTATTAGATTTTAAAAGCATATAACTTTAGTTTCATTGCTTAAGAAATTAAAATTCTTACACCATTGGAACGAGTATGAAATATCCTTTCAAATGAGACTCATTTGTAGTATGTTCTATGGATTTACAGCATTAGATGCGTTCACCTAAAAATGTAATTAGTAATTAGCTTAACAAGCTGACACAACTAAAGAGTTTCATGTAAAAATAAGAGAAAAGACATGTATATTAGCTATACAAATTTAAAAAGCAATCTCAAGATAAAATATAATAAAAAAGAGTATGTGTAGAATAAAGAAATAAACGATGAATCTAAAATGATTCTAGGTCCAATCTTTAATAGGAAACTTTACCATTATCACGTATAATTTTATAACTGTATGTAATTTACCGATCCCCCATGTTATTTTAGGGTTCCAATTTATGTTCCCTTCAACTTTAAAATTATTACTGTACTCCCTCCGGACCACAAATAAAATTACATTGGACTTTTTGCGTTCTTCAAGGCAGTACTTTGACCGCATATAACTTTGAAAAAACAAGCAAGTATTGAAATATGTTTTTCTATTCAAAGGTTTACGTCTAAAACTTCTTTATTTTGTGAAAAGTAGTTATGTATACATTATACATTTAAAGTGATTTTACCATAAAAGAAGGATCATATCTTTGGAATGTTAGTTGTACACTTATAAGTTATATCAACATATATTGGCTTACCAACATCAAGCTTAGAAAGACTTTTTTTTTTGTGTGGTTACAAGAAAGACTTTGAAACTATTACCGGCCTCTTGGATCATGTAACATATGGGATGAGAGTTAATTGAAATTGATGGTAAGAGTATAAATTAGATAAGATGCCCTATAAAGACATAGTAATTTTATTATATGACATTCATGATATTAAATGGATTATATAAATATTTATCCATATATTACTAATAGTTTTTCATAAGTGACAATTACACTTTGATTTTTCGATGACACTAAAAATCACGTTATATTAGTTTATTATATAATAACAGTTCGTGCAACGCACGGACATACTATACGGGCATCCATCTAGTACAATATTGATTTGAGGCTGCCGCGCACAATGGATGACTTGACAACATTACCTATATAGGAGTAATAAATATACAAACTCGTATGTAAATGGAAAGGCAACTTGATCTGCCGCACACTTGGATTAGAATCAGATTTAGATCATATCTTCAAATTTGACTTTGAATTATGTATAGCTTGAGTAAGGCTTTTGAAATTCAACTAGACACGCCATTTTGTTACCTATAAATAAACACGAACTTTGGCTTTCAATACATAGAGCAAAATACTTTAATAGAGCATAATAATTCAATCAAACAGTGCAATATTCATTCGTAATGGAGGCTAAAAGAGCTAGTTTTGCTGTTCTTCTCTTGCTGTTTGGTAAGTTGATCTCTCCTATATTAATGTGTTCTCCTTCCATACTTCATACGCTCTCCTTTCATTATTAGGGACGGATCTAGGCTTTACAATATGGGGTCCATTGCAACCATATAATTTTTTTTGTAAAAAATCATTCTTGTTGTCAGTGGTGGTGAATCCAGAAACATACTAATAATGTGGCTGCGTAATAAAATTATAGAAGAAAATATAATAGATATTAAATAAATTTCTTGTTTTCCCTACCAATTTAGCCAAATTTTCGGAAAATGTGGTGACCCGATGCCCAGTATTACATCCACCACTGCTTGTCGAATAAATTTTTTTTTTTTTTCTTTTTGTATAAATCCTTTGTTTTTCCCTGATTACACCCATTTTTAAACTTTTCCAACCCAAAATCTAACTGTTCTGGTTCCGCCACTGCATTCATAGTATCATTTTGAATCCATTATATTGATTTTGTTACACTTACCATTGTATTTGGATGCAGTGACAGTATTCATTGTGGAAGCACAAGATGTGCAAGATGATGAGCCCATAGCATGTCAAGAGATTTGCTACATTAATGCAGCTTATATGACTTGCCCATCAACAGGGTATCAGAAGCTTGCTCCTAAGTGCAATTGTTGTGAGGGTGGTCCTGGCTGCTCTCTTTACAAGGCCAATGGCGACAAGATTTGTTAAAACTTGTAAAACTTCAATTTATTTGAATGAAATGATTTGTTTGGTCATTATAATGACGATAAAATCATGGCCAAAAATATATGTGTTTGGTACATGCATGAACTGGTCCTGTTTTCCTCCTTGGAATGCCAGTTAAAAATGTTTAGTGGTCTTAATCAAATTATTGTTTGAATAAATAAAAGTGGCAACTTTTAAGTAAGATTTACTACGTTTTTGCGCATATTAAAGACTGGTAATTGTTTGATAGCTGTTGCTAAGACTCTGTGTGCAACACATGTAGCAAGTTTAATATGTGCTTTTTTCCTATTAGTAAGGAAAAGCTTTTATTAATAAACTGCTACTTTGTAAGCATCACACTCATTGATTTCTACCATGGTCAAAGAAGGTTGAAGAGTACCCACATCTAGGGCTGCACAGAAATAGGTTCGGATCGGCTTTTTGAACCTGATCGGACCGAATCGGGTTGGACCTAGATCGAATCTGGTGTATTAGGTCAGGTTCACGGTCCACCTTCTAAGTATTTTCAGTTTTAGATCTAGTTCGGTCTTTTTTCAGGTCCGGACCTGTTTCGATTTGTTGGACCGAAAAACTTTAAATTAATAAAAAAAGGGTTGTTTGAACCAAAAATCTTTACACTTTTTTTAAAAAATTAGTTCTAGCATTGCTTAAACATTTTATGCTTGTTTAAACCTTAATTATGTTTTTTTGGTGTTGTTCATCACTTGCTTGGACTTGAATAATGTTTGGGCAATTTTTTTATGAGTAACATTAAAAAATCCTATTACTGTTCAAAACAGTTCAGGTCTATTAGGTCCAATTCAGATTCGGTTGGGTCCAGATTCTTTTGTATTTAGGTTAGATTCTTGGTCTGCCAGTTGGTTAGATTCAGGTCCGTTCAATTCAAATTCGGTCGGGTTCGATTCAGTTATGAACCTATGTGCAACCCTACCCACATCTAATCATGGGATCACAACTAGCAAATCACTAATTAATCACCACTTATTACAAAGTTATCCATGCACTACCCAAACAAAACAAAGTTGCGTAAAAATCAACTTAGGTTGTGTTTTTGGTTTGGCCCATAGGTTTATCCTAGATATTTTGGTCTGGACTAATCTTATTCGAATCGGTCGGTTTATGAAAAGGTAAAGTCCTTAAGGAGTATTTTCATTCTTAATTTTTTTTTTTTTTTTTTTGGTAATTACATTCTTAAGATTTGAACCTCCAACTTTGATTAAGGAATAAAAGTGTCGAACCACTCAATTAACCACTTGTTGGTAACTTAAGGTGTAAATGTGACTAGTCTAATTTATGAATAGTTTATTAGTGACGGATGGGGTAGTTTGTGGGGAAAAAAATGGCGAAAAAATATCACTTACTCGGAAATTAGACCAAACACTGAAGGAAGACCCTACAAAATAAAGTCAAAATTCATCCCTTTCGCAAGAGCTCCTACTCCAAAAAAGAGATGTTGGACATTGAAAACTAAGTATGACTCATGACACGTTGAAGGGGCACATCCTAGCTTGCAAAAACCAATAAGCATTCTAGCAGGTAATCAGTTAAATCATTAATCTCTATCATTCTTTCTCTCAGATTGCATCGTTAGTACTTGAATTGCTTATGTTCTCACCTTGCTCAGCTTTGATTATGGTAATGGATACCCAAACTAGAGCTCAGATCTTCAATTGTTGCTTCCTTTTCTTTGTGCCCACCAATTGTTTGAAAAAATGCCAAGGAGAGACCAGTTTATTTCTATGTACATGCTTTGTTCTGCCTAGAACTTGTTACGACTTACGCCTAGAACTTGTTTAGTCGTCAAGTAACTGAGTTTTTCCATGAGCAAAACCAAAGCAACTCACTAAGCTCTTTCAAAACTTAGATAAGTCAGTCTCACTGTAGAACTGCTTTACAATTTGAGCCAAAATTGTTACCTTTGAACTAAAATGTATGAAAACAATGTTACATTAGAATAGAAAGTGTTACGGTTGATTATCTCACCATGAACACTGAACATACGGTCCTACACAAGACCTTTTGAAACACCAGTACTCCATAATTCGTGGAACGATTTTGACCCCTGGTTCACTTGCACCTAATAAAAATATGTTTGTAGAAGTGAAGATTACTTGGCTTATTCCTCACAGGTCACAGCTCATGCCAATAGTTGAAAATAAGTGGACGGAAAAAGATGAGTGAAAAGCATAACTTTTTTCGATGTTTCAGATTCGTGTTCCTTCCATTAAACTCAGTTCTATGTTTAATTAGATAAAGACATCTATTTACAAGATGATTGGGATTGAGCTTCAGTTTACAGAATCCTTGAAACAGAACATCTATGATCTATGTAAACAAAATGATGCTTGTTTCTTGAGAGTCGAGAGCCATGCTAATATCATACAACGATTAACTTACATTAAACCCTTCAAGCATGTGCTTACTTAGTAGAGTTGCTAATTTCAGTTTAACATGATCTACATTTTCTTTAATATTTTGATCTTCATCTGCATTGTCATTATCATGCTTACATTATGATATATTGAATTTCCTGGGAGAGATGCCATGTTTTACACTTATCTTAACTACTGACAAAGGATCTTATATCACATATCATGCTTATCACAAGAAACACAAAGGAAAGCATTACATTCTGACAGTGAAAAACTATCCAAAACCTTGGGTCGTAATACTCAAAAACTATGGGAGTTAGCACTCGGATAGGAGGAGGTAGGCTGGTTACTTGAAGTAGCTGGCGCATAAGTAGTTCTTCCAACCGAACCCTGGCTCAATGAGAATTTGCTAGAATTAAAAATGCTGGCTTCATCATCAGCAAACAATTTGAGAGACCGGGGAACGGAAGGCATATCCACAGCCAAACACCCTTCAAGAACCTGAATAGCCTGCCCCATTGTGGGTCTTTGGTTTTCATCGTCTTGGATGCACCAACATGCAAGTTTACATACTCTCATTATCTCATCTCTTTGTGCATCACCATCCAGTCTTGGGTCTAATATGGTTAAGACATCTTCTCCTTGGTTTAGTTTCATCACAGCCCAAGTTGGGAAGAAGTCTGTCGACCCGTCACTTGATTGTTGGGTGTTTCTTCGGCCAGATACCAACTCAAAAAGCATCATTCCGTAGCTGTATACATCGGCTTTTGCTGTTATTGCCATTCCTGAAATCCATTCTGGCGCTAAGTAGCCTCTCGTGCCTCTTATGGTTGTAAGGACCCGGCTAAACTCCCTTCCGACAAGCTTTGCCAGGCCGAAATCTGCAACCTTTGGACAAAATTCAGCATCTAGAAGAATGTTTTCTGGCTTAATGTCACAGTGAATTATGCAATCCCTGCATTTTTCATGTAAATAAGCCAACCCCCTAGCTATTCCGATAGCTATTTGGTACCTTACCTTCCAGCTCAAGATCTCCGAGCCTTCTTTTTTAAAAAGATGGATGTTTAAAGATCCATTTGGCATGTAGTCATAAACTAGCAGCCTCTTAGCTCCTTCTGAGCAAAACCCACGAAGTCGAACAAGATTGACATGTTGAATTGTCCCCATTGCACTCACTTCTGCCCTGAATTGCTTCTCTCCCTGTTCTTGGCCAATACTTTCAAGCTTCTTTACAGCTATGACTGTTGAATCTGGCAAAGTTCCTTTGAAGACGGATCCAAAACCACCTCCTCCTAGTCTCTGAGAGAAGTTATTAGTGGCAGATTGCAAATCTCTATACGTAAATCGCGTCAATGATGACTCCATTGCTTGAGAAGCTACAACTAATCGCCTCCTCTGTCTCCAGTAAAAAACAAAAACAAGAACCAACAAAACGGCCAACCCCAAAACTGAACCAACCAAAATATTGATGATTGACCTTTTATGCCCGTTTCTTTGGAAATCTGACTCTGCAAGTCTGATATGAAGAGTTTTCCCTCTGTTATCAGTATCAGAAAGTTGTCTAATGTTCAAAAGATCTCCAAACCAAACCAAGCACCTATTATCATCATAAGAATAAGCAGTACAAGAGCAATTTCCTAAACAAGCCGATTCACATTCTTCTACACTCGAAGCTGACACTAATAGTGGATGTTCTGGCAATACCATATTGGAACTAGGCAAGAACTTGTCTGTACTACTATTGCCATTATGATTGTCGCACTCGAGTTTGGTTGTCCTAGCACATCCTCCAGAGTAATCATTCAAATTCCACTGACTCATTGAATTTGGCTCGAAACCTTGCAAGCAATTACAATAAGGCAGAGATTTCTGGTTGCAACTACCATACACGCCACAATAAGCAAGAACTTGACATTGTTGCCCTGGTTGTGACCAAAACAAAGTCCATTGCTTGGTGTTTTCGAGCCATGTTAGGTGCTCAAGTTGCCCCGAAACATCCATGACTAACCTCGTTACAACTGCAGGGCTCTGAATCTCATAGGTGATATAGCTCTCATTCTCATTATCTACATAACTGAAGCTATAAAGCTGTGTTTTCAGAAACCTAAGCTCAGGAATTAGGCTAAAAATCCGTTGGTCAGGAATCCAAAGTCCACTAGCCCAGTATTGCTCAGTTTGATTCCACAGCATAATAAACTGACTAGCATATAAATCGCGCTCTATAGTATAAAGACCCATTGCAGGATCCTCTGAGTTCTTCCAAGAAGTAAGAGCTTGGTGCCATTTAGTTTTTTTGTTCAACCCCAACTTAGCACCAGGCATTAGTGTATCAGTTGGATAGTCGAAACTCTGCCAAAGGGGAGGCGTTGAATTAGACGCGCCTCTCAAAACAAGATTTCCACTATCTAGGAGGACTGCTTCTATGGTTCTAGAGGAGCTGGAGTTCAAGTTTGTAGACCAAATTGGTGACTCCGACACATTAGAAACAAGAACTAAATTACCATTTTTCGAGATTCTTAGCTCGGATGAGTTTTTGTCAGAGACAGGTTTATCTCTATTCGCTACCCAGATTATGGTTTGGCTAGAGATTTTCTTATACCATATGCCTATATAGTAGTTGGAAGAGTTACCTGTTTTGAAGAAACCGAGCTCGAACAAGCCACCAGCAGAGATCATGGTTTGGTTCCCTGAGAGGGATGCATTTGCCCTGATGGTGTCTGTTGCATGACATACATGAGTTAGGAGAAACAAAACTGCAAGAAGAGCAGATAACTTGTGTTTAAAACTGTTTTTGACGTTCATGGCTGATCAAGAAGCTAAGTTGTGCTTATGGTATTATTTCGGGGGCAAGTTTATAATTATGGGTAAGTGTTAAGAAGGTAACCACTAACCAGATCTTCCTCAAGGGAATTAATGTATGAAGAAGAAAGTCAGTGTGGTGGGCTATGAAATCAACTTCTGATAATGACCTGTCTGGCAGATTTTGAGCTTGATTACTGTCATTTCAAGTAATTTAACATATTGTTAATAATGTGCACAAAAAAATATTGTTAATAATGTAACTTTATTCACTCAAAAAAAAAAGAAGTATTGTAGCTTTATTATTAGTACAGCAGCTCAAATAGATTTAAGTGGCAGGTTTTAATGATTTTTTGACTTGCTAATCTAAAAACGATAAAGGTAAGTTTCTGATTGGCATGTCCAATACCTAATCCTCCATTGTTTTGGAACAATTAAAATTGACTGGTTGAAGATCTTGGCTGGAAAGATTAGACCGGCGTAAACTTTTAGGTTATTTTAGGAGAAAGTGCAAGACTTCTACTCCATAATTGCAGGACTAGCGGTACTGGGACAGAGAAATTAGAGTGTATGAAGGGTAATGCTGGCATGTAAGTGTCGGGTCATAAAATACAATTGTGAGGTCATTTATGTAATACATAGAAATTAAAAAGAGGTAAGCCCTTTATCAATGGACTCGGCAATAGCAAGAATTCAAATCCACTCTCAAGTTCATCTCAGTATACTCATAATAAAAAGTGTTTGAGCCTCATTTGTCTGGGCTAAACATTAAATTTTTATGGGGATCATATGCTCCCATGAACGAGTAAAAAATTGCGCGGCAACAATGTTTTTTTTAAAAAAAAGAATGTTGTGCACCGTAAAGGTATTATTTTCTGTTAGAGATTGATATCAAATATGGAATATATATTGGATTATCTCTTACAACAATTTCAAAAGTTATATATGCGGAAAAATTTCACAAAAGTATACTTACGTATAGCGAAATTACAAAAATGTATATTGACGTATTGATAATTATAACGAGGTATACTCTGACAACATTTAAAGCTATTGCCGGCCAATTTTTAGGTAAATTTGAATTTTGAATTTGTAGATGTTGGAGTATCCCTCCTACATGGAGGAAGAGCCCAATTAATTTGGGTTATATTTGCTTACCATATGGGTTATCCATATGATGTTTAAGTGAAGGACAATTTCGTATATTCACTCACAAGTGGCTTCCCTTATAAGCCAAAAGGTTAGAAGGGCTGAGTGCAAGAGAGAGAAAGCCTAGACACTCAAAAAAATCAGGAGAAAAGTCTAGAAGAGAAGAGGAGAGAGAGAAGAGGAGCCACCCACGAATTTTGGTGTTGGCAGCCCAGAAATCCGCCCCGATCGACGACCAAACGAACTCCGATTGTCGCGAGATTTTAGCACGTTGTTCCTGACATCCCCCTCTTCAAATCCAACGGTCAGAATTTCATTTGGAGCTCTCTAAGTCAGTTTTCTAAATTCAGCTCTTATTTTATACGAAATTGTATTTCCACTCTTTTGGGTGATGATTTGGGAGACTTGTTGTGCCAAGGTTGATCCTTGATGATTGTGAATACCTCTAGTTGATCTAGGGAAGAACTATTGTTGTACCCACTTGTTAATTTGTTGATTAGTGGAGGTTTTGGTACCGTTTGGTTAACGGTCCCGTGGTTTTTCCCCCACATCGGGGTTTCCACGTAAATCCTTGCGTCTCCTTGTTTATTTATTGTTTTTTGGGCTGATTTATAGTTCCATTTGCTGCTGTCATTTTGGTTCAATATTGTTTGGTTGCTTGAATTGGTTATTGCTCATCTTTGCATCACAACCGGGGAAAAAGTCTTTGTTGCTTCCGCTTGTGTATTTGTGTGCTTTCCCCAACATAGTGGTATCAGAGCTTTGGTTAGAGTCATTGTGAATTTGTTGTGTTGTTAAAGATGGATGAAAAATCTGGTGTGCACGGAATGATTAGTTTGAATTCTGGAAATTACTCCGTGTGGAAAACTAAAATGGAGGATATCCTTTATGTGAAGGATTTGTATGAACCAATTTTAAATGCAACCATACCAACTGGTGTTGTTGAAAGTGAGTGGAAAATATTGAACCGTAAAGCCGTTGGAACAATTAGACAATTTGTTGATATGAGTGTCCTCCAACATATTGCCAATGACACGAATGCTTATACTCTTTGGAAGAAACTTGAGACCATGTATGAAAGGAAGAATGCCTTGAGTAAAGCGTCATTGATTAGAAAACTTGTGAAATTGGAATATAAAGATGGTGATAGCATAGTAGTTCACTTGAATGAATTTCAAAGTTTGATTAACAAGTTGTCTGCAATGAAGATGAATTTAGATGATGAGCTGCAGGCATTGCTACTACTTTGCTCATTGCCAGAAAGCTGGGACACTCTATTTGTATCACTTAGCAACTCCGCACCAGAGGGCACGCTGACAATGGAAATTGTCAAAGCTAGTTTGTTGAATGAAGAAACTAGAAGGAAGGAAATGAGTTCCTCTACACAACCAGAGGCTAATGTGACACAAGAATCAAGCAGGGGAAGAAGTAAGACTCGATATCCCCAGCATAGAGACAAGTCCAGGGGGAGATCAAAATCAAGGGGTAAGATCATTTGCCACTATTGTGATAAGCCAGGCCACATTCAAAAACATTGCAGGAAAATGAAGAGAGACAAGTCCAGAGAAAGGAAAGAAAAGGGTGAGACATTCGGGCAACAACAAGAAGAGAAAGATAACAACACCACTGCAATTGCAACAAGTGATGAATTATTTTTTATTGGTGACCATTGCCTAAATCTAGCTAGTGATGATTGTACTTGGGTGATTGACACGGGTGCTTCGTTTCATCTAACCTCGCACCAAGATTACTTCTCATCTTACACCAGCGGTGACTTTGGCTATGTAAAGATGGGGAATGATGGCTCATCCAAGATTGTAGGCATGGGTACAGTGTGTTTGGAGACATCCACAGGTTGCAGTTTGGTGTTGAGAGATGTCCGACATGTTCCAGACATTCGGCTGAATTTGATATCTCCTGGGTTGCTCGATGATGCTGGTTACTCCAGCAACTTTGGTGGTGGAAAGTGCAAGCTTATCAAAGGAAGTTTGATTGTGGCTCGTGGGAGCAAGCAGAGATCCTTGTATGTGATGCAAGCTAAGTTGTGCAAAGGAGAAGTACACACAGTTGATGATTCCTCCAGCGAGTTATGGCACAAGAGACTTGGTCACATGAGTGAAAGAGGTATGCAAATGCTTGCTAAGAAGCAACTCCTTCCTGATGTTCAAGGTATGTCCTTGAAACCCTGTGTTGATTGTTTAGCTGGAAAACAACATAGGGCAGCATTTCATACTCGTCCCCCATCTAGAAGAAAACATGCATTAGATCTTGTTCACACTGATGTATGTTCTATGGATACTAAGTCACATAGCGGTGCACTTTATTTTGTTACTTTTATTGATGATTATTCTAGAAAACTGTGGGCTTTTGTGTTGAAAACCAAAGACCAGGTGCTACAGTTTTTCAAGCAGTTCCAGGCCAGAGTTGAGAGAGAAACAGGCCGGAAGCTCAAGTGTGTTAGAGCTGACAATGGTGGAGAGTACAGGGGTCCATTTGAAGAGTATTGCAAAGTACAGGGCATCAGGCTTGAGAAGACAGTTCCCAAGACACCTCAGCTGAATGGACTTGCAGAGAGAATGAACAGAACAATTGAAGAAAGAATTCGATGTATGCTCTCTCATGCGAAGCTGCCTAGGATTTTTTGGGCCGAGGCAATGTTTACAGCAATGTACCTCATCAACCGGTCACCTTCAGTTCCTCTTAATGGAGATGTTCCGCAGAGAGTATGGACTGGTAAAGAGGTATCATTCAGCCACCTGAGAGTCTTTGGGTGCCTTGCATATGTTCATATTCCCAGAGATGAAAGGTCCAAGCTTGATAGCAAGACAAAGCCATGCATCTTCCTAGGGTACTCAGAGGATGAGTTTGGGTACAGATTGTGGAATCCAGTTAGCAGGAAAGTGATTAGAAGCAGAGATGTAGTGTTCTTTGAAGACAAAACCTTTGCAGATTGTGAGAAGAAGAAACAACCAGAGCCTTATCCTAGTGACAGCGCCAACACAGATCCAATATTTCCTGAAGTAACTCCTAGAGTTCAAGGGGGAGAACAACAGGAAGATGGCAATGATGATCATAACAGTGATGATGGTGATGATGTTCAGCCACCACCAGATCATACACATGAAGAAGAACCCCATGTACAACCAGAACCACAGTTGAGGAGATCCACCAGAGAGACAGCCTACCTCTAAATATCCAGCAGATGAGTATGTGTTGATGACCGACGAGGGAGAACCTGAAAGCTACGAGGAGGCTATGTCACATGAGCACTGCAAGGAGTAGTATAATGCCATGCAAGATGAGATGAAATCCTTGCATGAGAACCACACATATGACTTAGTGGAGTTGCCTAAGGGCAAGAGAGCACTCAAGAACAAATGGGTGTACAGACTGAAAATTGGAGAAGATGGTTCACCACCTAGGTACAAGGCACGTTTGGTGGTGAAAGGCTCAGGTCAAAAGAAAGGCATAGACTTTAGAGAGATTTTCTCTCCAGTTGTGAAGATGTCTTCTGTTAGAGTTGTTCTTGGCTTAGCTGCTAGCATGGATTTGGAGGTGGAACAACTTGATGTGAAGACTGCTTTCCTCCATGGTGACTTAGAGGAGGAAATCTACATGGAGCAACCAGAAGGTTTCCAAGAGAAGGGAAGTGAGAAGCTTGTATGCCGTTTGAAAAAGAGTTTATATGGCTTGAAACAAGCACCTCGACAATGGTACAAGAAGTTTGAGTCTTTCATGAAAGACCACAGTTTCCACAAGACACCATGTGTGTTTGTGAAGCATTACGCCGGAGGTGATTTTCTCATTCTCTTACTTTATGTGGATGACATGTTGATTGTTGGACAGGATAAGGAGAAGATTGCCAACCTGAAGAGTGCCTTGAGCAAGTCCTTTGCAATGAAGGACCTTGGCCCTGCAAAGCAAATTTTGGGCATGCGTATCTCTCGTGATAGGAAGAACAAGAAGATATGGCTATCACAAGAGAGTTACATCCAGAAGCTACTAGAGAGGTTCAAGATGGACAAAGCTAAACCCGTGAGCTCGCCACTTGCAGGTCACATGAAGCTAAGCTCCAGCCAGTGTCCTACAAGTGAGAATGACAAGAAAGAGATGATGACGGTGCCTTATGCATCCGCCGTGGGGAGTTTGATGTATGCCATGGTATGCACTAGGCCAGACATTGCACATGCCATTGGGGTTGTTAGCAGGTTCATGTCTAATCCTGGTAAGGAGCATTGGGCAGCAGTAAAGTGGATCATGCGGTATCTCAGAGGTACTTCTAGAGTGTGTTTATGCTTTGGTCCCGGACAACCTGTGTTAGATGGCTACACAGATGCTGATTTGTCGGGTGATATTGATGCTAGTAAGTCTACCTCCGGATACTTGATGACAATTGCAGGGGGAGCTGTTTCATGGCAATCAAAATTGCAAAAGTGTGTTGCTCTGTCTACCACAGAATCTGAGTATATGGCAGCGGTTGAAGCTGGCAAGGAGTTTATTTGGATGAGAGATTTTCTAGAGGAGTTGGGTTTGAAACAAGACAAGTACCCTCTTTATTGTGATAGTCAAAGTGCCATCCACCTTGCCAAGAATGCAGCCTACCATTCCCGAACCAAACACATACGGAGGAGGTATCATTGGATTCGAGAAGCGGTAGAAGACAAGTCATTTGAGCTTGTGAAGATTCACACCGATCTCAACGGATCGGACATGTTGACGAAGGCCTTGCCTAAGGAGAAACTTCTTGTTTGTAGAAAGATTGCGGGCTTGGTCGAGCCCCCCATGTAGGAGTGAGGGGGAGATTTGTTGGAGTATCCCTCCTACATGGAGGAAGAGCCCAATTAATTTGGGTTATATTTGCTTACCATATGGGTTATCCATATGATGTTTAAGTGAAGGGCAATTTCGTATATTCACTCACAAGTGGCTTCCCTTATAAGCCAAAAGGTTAGAAGGGCTGAGTGCAAGAGAGAGAAAGCCTAGACACTCAAAAAAATCAGGAGAAAAGTCTAGAAGAGAAGAGGAGAGAGAGAGAAGAGGAGCCACCCACGAATTTTGGTGCTGGCAGCCCAGAAATCCGCCCCGATCGACGACCAAACGAACTCCGATCGTCGCGATATTTTAGCACGTTGTTCCTGACATCCCCCTCTTCAAATCCAACGGTCAGAATTTCATTTGGAGCTCTCTAAGTCAGTTTTCTAAATTCAGCTCTTATTTTATACGAAATTGTATTTCCACTCTTTTGGGTGATGATTTGGGAGACTTGTTGTGCCAAGGTTGATCCTTGATGATTGTGAATACCTCTAGTTGATCTAGGGAAGAACTATTGTTGTACCCACTTGTTAATTTGTTGATTAGTGGAGGTTTTGGTACCGTTTGGTTAACGGTCCCGTGGTTTTTCCCCCACATCGGGGTTTCCACGTAAATCCTTGCGTCTCCTTGTTTATTTACAGTTTTTTGGGCTGATTTATAGTTCCATTTGCTGCTGTCATTTTGGTTCAATATTGTTTGGTTGCTTGAATTGGTTATTGCTCATCTTTGCATCACAACCGGGGAAAAAGTCTTTGTTGCTTCCGCTTGTGTATTTGTGTGCTTTCCCCAACAGTAGAAAATAATTTATGACCATGGTACCCTCTAACTCTGTATACCTCAAATATGATAATAGTAGCTTCTAGCTTTTGATTATCTACTACACAAAGTTTTACACAAGGGTATTCTTCATAACTTATGATTTAAAGTAAATAATCATAACCTGCTGAAAGCAAGCAAGGTAACGTTGAGAGTCAACTAACATGTTACATATCTAAGAGATTCTTCCCCGACGATGTTTGATTACAAGCATTATGGTTTGCAAATTTCAGAAAGTTATACGGAGTATGAAGACTTGTTATCTATGAACAACACTTGACACTTGACAGGAAGCCTTGGGAAGCATCAAATCGTTCTTTCAGAACTTTGTTGATCTCTCTTTTTTAATCCATTTTGTTAACAGTTACCTCCACAGGCATCAACAATTGTTTGAGCACAAGTACAGAACCAATAATACCAAACTTAATACACTTCCAAGATCATAGATAAGGGTCTAAGCCTCTTTAAAATGCTCTTATCAGGGATACAGATGCAAAAGGGGAAAGGAGAAAAGTTGTTCTTGTCACACATACCGATTGTAAAGCATTATTGAGGAGGGTGAAACGTTATAATGATGGGCTTTATGAAGTTTTTCCTCATGTTATAGAGAATAAACATGTTTTGACAATTATCTTTTGAAAATAAAATTTGATACATGAGAAGCAATGATTGGTACTAGGGAGAACAAATTTGATACTTGATGAAGTTCTATATTAAGAAAAACTAAAACATTTGTTTGTTGTTTGAGTACTGACAAGCACATCTAGAAAAATACTGACAACCCAGTACTACTAAGAAGTGAATACAACATCCTATCTCTGACTCAATGTTTGAGGCATATGATTTGACTGGCAAAACATCTGTGAAACGGCTTCTAGAAAGAATATTTCAAGAGAAGTAGTCAATGGCAGAACTTTCTTGATGAAGCTTTTTGTTATGTATGTTTTAACCTGTTTTCTAGCACCAACAGCAAATACCAACATTGAATTTGATATAATAAAATCCCTACAAGATGTGGACAATATTTTGAAACTTGATTGGTGCACATATGTTCTAAAACGATTGTGCAAGAAAGTGGACATGTACAACAAAATCTTAAGTGTGCAAGAAAGTGGAATATTTGAAGATACCATTCTCATTTACCAAACCTTAGAACTTGTTCCTCCCCCCTCTTTCTTCAACAATTTTCTAATTTGTTGCCTAATTTTGTTGTCTTTTTCTCCGTTTTTATTCTATCTCTCAGTTATTCAGATTCCAAATGCTTGATCAGCGCAAGTGAGGCTTGATTCTCCTTCCTTGGCACTTAAATCGATGAAAGTACGCCAATTGCAATATAAGTAGACAACTAATAACATATTGCACACTTAGGATTTTGTTGTACATGTACACTTTCTCACACAACCCTTCTAGAACATATGTGCACCAATCAGTACCTTCAAAACGTTGTCCACATCTTGTAGGGACTTTATTATATCAAACTCAAGGTTGGTGTTTGCTGTTGGTGTTAGAAAACATGCTAGAGCATACGTAACAAAAAGCTTCTTGAAGAAAGGTTCGCCATTGACTTCTTAATATATTTTTTCTAGAAGTCGTTCCACAAATGCTTTGCCAATCAAATCAAATGCCTCAAACATCGAGTTAGAGATGGAAATTCTACGTGAAATCCCATCTGGAAAATGCCATATACTTCCTCTGTCCCAAGTTTATCTTTACATTGGACTTTTTAAGATGCGCAATTTGGTGAAAACCACCTCAATAATTACACCTTTTGTTCAGTACCCCCTAAACTCTTGCTATTTGTTCAGTACCACCTTTAATGTTACAAACGCCGTGGAAGTCACCCCTTAAGTGAATTTCCGACCAAATCTCTTAATTTTCTTCCCATTTTACCCTCACGTGTCCCTCATGTGACTTATAAATAATTTGACCAAATAATTAAATAAATTAAACTAACTAAACTAATTAAACTAAACTAATTAAACTCTCTCCTCTTTCTCTCTCCTCTCTCCCCTCTTTCTCTCTCCTCTCTCCCCTCCCCGTTTCTTCATCGGCGACAGACATTAATGGCCCTTGAAAAAGCTCACACACTCTCTCTCTCATCAACTTCCGTCTATCTCCTCTGTATACACCAGCTCGAAGGTACTGACCACCATCTCCGATCTCCCTTTCTCTCTCCATCTCCCACACAAACCGCCATTAATGGTTGTCGACCACCATTTTTGGTCGGCGACCACATATTGAGCCTCTCAAGCCACCGATATGTGATTTCCGGCCATGAACCATGGTCGACGACTTGCGAAATTCCCGATTGAGTCTCCGGCGAGCTTCGACGGGCATGCATTAGCTTTAGAATCTGTGATCTGCCATTTTCAAGCTAAGCTCCTCTGTTTTTTTTGTTAAATTTTTCGTTTTTGTCTTAGTTTTCGATTTTGTTCTATAATTTCGATCTGAAATCATATTTGGTGGTCGAATTTCGATTTTGATCTGGTTATAATGGCGTGCTGTCATGTGTTTGAAATCATCAACTCCTAGCATCCAATCACTGTTCTTGTGTATGTGGATGGGATTAATGGTTTACTTTTAAGTTAGACATCGTCATACACCAGGTAACCTCATATCTGCCTCTATTTTCTTTTCTTATATCACTCATGGTTGTGTATGAGCTTGCGATTGCTCTGGGATTTGATGGGTGGCTGGTAAACTTTTTCTTCATTATTATCTTTGTTAGTGAAAGCTGTATATTTCTCTGATTTGGTATGTCCTGTATAATATTCATCCTTTAGCTTTTTGCAATTGGAGATTGTCCTTTATAGTTCATTTGGTGCCTGAGTGTGTCCGTAGTGAAACAGAAATATGAGCATTTAAAAAGTCTAATACATGCCAGCTTGCCAATATATATACTACCATGACAACAACATTAGAATCCCGCCGGAGCCGATGTCCTCGCCGGAGCCAGAAGAGAGGCGTTGGGTTAGGTGAGTGGTTGCGAGGAGAGAGGGCGCTGGGTTGGGTGGTGGTGGCGAGGAGAGAGGGCGCTGGGTTGCAAGGAGAGAGGCGCTGGGTTGGGTGGGTGGTGATGAGGAGAGAGGGACGTTCTTGCCGGAAAGAGAAAATGAAACGGAGAAGATAAAGGAAAACTGACAGAGAGAGAAAGGAAGGAGAGAGAAAGGGGAAAATTTTTGGGTTTATTTGGTCAAACAATTTAATTACAAATAGATAAATAAAAGCTTGGTCAAATCAGTTTTTAATTATTTGGTCAAATCATTTAAAAGTCACATGAGGGGCACATGAGGGTAAAATGGGAAGAAAATTAAGGAATTTGGCCGGAAATTCACTTAAGGGGTGATTTCCACGGCGTTTGTAACATTAAAGGTGGTACTGAACAAATAGCAAGAGTTCAGGGGGTACTGAACAAAAGGTGTAATTGTTGAGGTGATTTTCACCAAATTGCGCAAAAAGATCAAAGTTTGTGAACTTTGACTACTTATTTGTGAAAGGTTGTAAAGTTTTACAATGTGAAAATAGTATTGCTAGATTCATTTTAAATAATATTTTTAAAATATCATCTTATTATAAGTTCTATAATTATGAAATCATAAATCTTCATGGTCAAAGTGGTGTCTTGAAGACCATGAAAAGTTCAATGTAAAGATAAACTTGGGACGGAGGGAGTACATCATTCCCTGTAATAGCAAACTTCACTTAGGCTCTGTTTGATTCACCTTAATTTTACTTAAATTCAGTTCAGTTCAGTCCAGTTCAGTTCAGTTCAGTTCATGTGTAACTTTATTACTCATATAACTTTTTATTCCGAAATAATTTCATCATGAAAATTATGTCATTGGAAAGATCTCAAAGCATACTTTCAAATGAGTCCAATATTGACTATGTTTCGACGAATTTAAATTGATTAACGGTCAAGTTCAAAAAATCAATTCAGTTCAGATCAATTCAGTTCAGATCAGTTTTATCTAGGTAAATGAAACGGACCCTCAGTCATCAACGATTAGAATTCGGGCAAATCCATATAAATGTGCTATTAACTACTCGAAAAAATACCTAATAGCATGATACAAGTAATTTACCACTAAAAAAAATGTGGTTGTAAGTAAAAATCATTGGAAGTTAAAATAATAATTTAGTCATACCTTCTGTTTTTTCCACACTATTTTTTTTTTGGTTCATTTCACTTTCTCGCAACATGCTTCCTTTTCACTATTGCTGCTAAACGATTGAATCTTTCACAATAGGCAGATTCTCAACTTTTTCACAAGTATGCTAATTTTAGGTCAAAATTTAGTTTTGGTGAAAATTTAGATGACAGGAAGAGAGAGAGCCCGCGTTTTGTTTTTTTCGTTTCAATGTTTGTTTGGGTACAAACACAACACTTATTTGGACTTAGTGCATTGTGAACCAATACTTCACCGGGAATTATCCCTCTAATAGTGGAGTCACCCCATTCTTTATCTGGAGCCATCCCTCTAATGGTAGAGCCACCCCCTACTTCACTTCGAGCCACTCCTTAAATTAACTTAGTCCACGGTGGACTAAGTCCACATAAGACATGTTGTTTTTTTTTTATACGAGGAACCCTCAGCCACTACTCTTCGAGTGTGCACCGGATAAACCCGAGTGTATGCAATAGCGTGCAAACCACATACACCAGAGAAGCCAACAAGATAAATCTTGCAGACAGACTCAGCAAAGAGACCTAATAAAAATTGAACCCATTTGTCATGAAACAATCCCTCGACGAACTCTACTACCCCTTTTAGAGCACACATGACATGTTTTGTTATTTGGGTTGGTGTAATGGTTTTTTTGTTAGGGCCGGCTGGTGCTTTTTATTTGGGCTGGGGGTGGGATTCTGTCTCATGGGATGAGGCAGTCTGATAAGAGTTGTTGTTTTCAAAAAAAATGTTGCAGCCGTCCCATTGGGAAAAAACCAAAATTCCCAAGTGCACTGCCGTCCCGCGTCTCCGTAACCAAGACGCTCAATTCAGGTTCTGACTCTCTCTCTCTCTCAATTACAGCTTCTTTCTTTCTGGGATAGTAATGCTGGTTATCTTAAGTGATGAATTGATTCCTATAACTTTTCTGGGCCAAATTTGGGGGACATTGGTACCTATATTTGTTTTATACTGGTTGCTTCAAATGTTATTTACACAGCCTTCTCTTTGCAATTGTTGTTGTTGTTGTTGTTGTTTGTGTCTGAAATTGCCCATTAATGAATATTTCGGCTATGTTGAATATGGGTCTAGCTAATTATGGAAGAATTTGATGTAATCATCGTGAAAATACTTAGTTACTGACTTGAACAACTGCAAATACTCCAAATTTGAAGAAATGAATGTACATGCTACTCAAAATATAAAGAAAAAAAAGTACATGAAGTTATAGTTATAGTACTGGTGGATCATGAAGTCAGTTTGAACTTATTGTTGATTAAATACATATTTTCTATTAATTCTGTTGTCAGTTGTGGGTGAAAGATAAAAATGGCTGATGGGGTTATTGTGGAGTTGAAGAGGAATTCACCCGACTATTCGAAGGTAGTGGAGGATGTGGTGAGGACAGAGAAAAAGATCTTCCCTAAGCATGAATCTTTGTCTAAGTCATTTGATGAAGAGCTTAGCAAGAAGAACTGTGGCTTGCTTTATTCTTATGTTAATGGAGAAGTTGTTGGCTATGCCATGTACTCGTGGCCCTCGTCGTTGCTTGCAGTCATCACTAAGCTTGCAGGTACTTTACAATTTCTTTTTGGCTCTTTTGTTTGATTTCTGATATTGGTTTGGTTAATGGTTTTTTTTTTGGATTTTGGAGTATGAGTAAACTGTTGGATTGAGTGAATTGATGTTGTGGTGGTTAAGTGAATTGATGCTTCATTGTTTTGATGTTCATTTTCTGTATGGTGTATGCCCTTTTCGTCCTTGTGTGGGATTTCTGTTTCATTGAATTGAATCCAGAAAAGTGTGTAAAGAGTTTAGACTAAGGACAAATTCACAAACACACACAGACAAACAAACAAAAGAGGGGTGGAGGTTTAGGAAAAATGTTTTCTATGTCATTAGGGAATGATTTAGTAAGCTAGTCATAATGTGCTTCTGGTTTCCATTTGGTCATGACCTATGAACAGAACAAGGTCTTAACTGTTTGCAACGGGTGATTTGATGTCAGTTCAGCTACTTCATGTGTATCTATGAATTCTCCTAGGGCTATTGGTTTATATGTTAACCTCTCCAAACATAATGTTCCCTCCCCCCCCCCCCTCTCTGACTTGGAGGATCGAAGCAGGAGTGTATGGAGATTTTGATAATTCTAGTTTGTAAGAGAAAGAGATGAGAGGAAGAGAGAGAGAGAATTTTGTGGAGTTTCTCTGCATTGGAGTCTGAAAAGAGTAGAATGTTCGAATCAGTACAAAATGTTGTGGGTTTGAGGTTAAATACATCACAGCTTATGACAGCTCACTAACTAACTAGTAGACAGCTGGCAGGACTTCTAACAAACCCTCTAACAAACAGAACTACTCAGGAAAATAAATTAGGTAAGCAGTAAATGAGTCATTATCATCTCCGACACCACCCCTCAAGTTGGAGGGTTCAGGGTGTGTGAATCCCCAACTTTTTTTTTTTTTTAAGGAGGCCCCACCTGGGGGGGGGGGTAAGGGGATAAATCCCTCACTAGGTGGGTGAAATTTGAACCCGGGTCTTCCCCGAATTCAAGTGAGGTGGTTGCCATCTCGGCTCCCACCTCAATCCTGTGTGAATCCCCAACTTGCCCAAAGCTGGTGATGTTGTTTGCCAGGAAAAGATTTCGTGAATAGATCAGCCAATTGGAGATGTGTAGGGACAAGTTTCAAGGATACCAGGCCTTCTTGAAGCTTCTCCCTGACAAAATGACAATCGAGTTCGACATGCTTTGTTCTCTCATTGAAAAACAAGATTTCTGGTTATACATATTGCAGCCTGGCTGTCACATTTCAGAGGAATGGGAGTGGGTGAGGAACAGTAAGTTCATGCAATAGCCGAGGGAGCCAAGCTAACTCAGAGGGGACTCTTCTCATGCTTCTGTACTCTGCAGCTGAAGAGAGGGGCACAGTGGCCTGCTTCTTCAACTTCCATGAGATAGGGCTACCACCAAGAACCACAAAGTAGCCACTTATCCTCCTTGTGTTGGGACAAGAGGCCCAATCTGAATCACAGTATGCTAGCAAGGAAAAATCAGGCCTGTTATTAACGAATAAACCTTGGAGATATCTCAAAGTATGCATGGCAGAATCCCAATGTGTCTGCGTAGGATCAGACATGAACTGGCTCAAGTGTAGTACTGTATAAGAGAGTTCTGGTCTTGTGTGATTTAAGAAATTGAGCTTGCCAACCAATATTCTATAAGAGCTAGGGTCAGTCAAGGGAGAGCCTTGGTCACGGTGCAACTTCAGATTGGTAGGCAGAGGGCAAATAGCAGAAGAGTACTTAGAGTTGCCAAAATCCTGTAGCAACTCAGTCGTGAACTTCCTAACATCTGAGTTTTCATAAGCACTTCCATACCCAAAAACTAGTTGAGATGACCTAGATCCTTACTTTTTGAACTCAGAATCTAAGAACCCTTTTAAATCTTGCATTTCCTGCATATGGTTGCCTGTCATCAGAAAATCATCAACATATACAGCTACATATACCACGGGTGCTCCCATTTTCTAACAAAGTAGAGAATAATCATTTTTGGAGCTGAGATAACCTCTGGATTTCAACTAGACAACTTAGGGCACGATCTTTTCAACTGGAAACGGGTAACTGGGGGCAAATGGTGGCAATTGGAAAGTCTAACTGGTAACTGGGGGCAATTGGTGACAACTGGTGGCAACTGGGGACAATGGCGGATCCAGGATTTACAAATAGGGTATGCACAATATTATACAAAAAATGATATTTTCTAAAATGATTAGATAAAAGTTTAACAATACACATTACTATATTCTAAATTTCTAATTAATAAAGATCATATTACATAATTTAAGATTGTTATACAAAAAAAATAATAAAATTTAACACTAGACGCAGGAAATGCCAAAGTGGGCCAAGCTGCTGGGCATCCAACTTCCAAGAACGCAGACGAAAAAAAAACAACAAATGAATGGGAAAAGAGAAAAAAGCTTTCCCATGCCTCGAACCCATGACCAGTAGGAACCTAGTCCTCTACACTAACTCTCCTAACCAACTGCGCTACCATCAAGACTGTGTCTATAAACCAACAGATTTTGTATATATAGGGTATGCACGTGCATACCTATTTGCTTACATGGCTCCGCCACTGACTGGGGACAACTTGGTCAAACTGGTGAAAACTGGAAATTTATATTTTTTGAGTGTTGTTATTATTATTAAAACACTCAAAACTGAAAACTGAAAATTGGGCCAACTGGGGGTAACGGGAGGCAACTGGAAAGTCTACCTGGTAACTGGGGCCAACTGGGAATCAGTTGAAAAGAACATGCCCTTTAGCATACCACTGCCTTGGTCTTGCTTTAGGCCATAGAGAGACTTCTGCAACTGTATAACCTTGTTAGTGTTGGAACATTTTTAGAGTAAATAGTTTTTGTCTCTCATGGCTTGCCATGTGGCAGTGGTATATGTAGATATGTGTAAATGAGAGACACTTGTCCTCAAATATCCACATATGTAACCGCCACCAATTTCTGAAGTAACCAACTTAATCTCTATATATAGAGAGGCATTATGAGAGATAAAACTAGAGGAGAATGGACTTTCTCCTTGGATAAGGAGAATACGGGCTTATCTTCTTGAATAATTAAATCATGTCATTATATGATGAAGGATTATATGTTCATAGATAGTGTACCATGGATATTGGATGATAGATTATCATCTTGTATAAGACAAATTAACAATACAAACACATTAGTGGAGTATGATTGTGGGGCGAACAATTTACTCTGTGACTTCTTTGTATCTCGAAAGTTGTTTTGTGTAACCGGTCGCTTCCATGAGGGTCGAAACTAAACTTTCAGGAAAGTGTACTTGTACATGCCTAGAAGCCATATCCAACTTCCTCTTATTTATTCATACTCAATAATTTTTGTACTAACAGTTAGGAGGTAATTGCATACCAGGTGGGGGTTTCATGTAGTACTCCTCATCAAGATCCCTGCCAAAAGGCATTATTGACATCTAGTTGATGCATAGACCCACCCATCTTTACACCAGTAGAAATGTGAGCTCTGTTAGTTGTCATCTTGACAAGTGGTGAATATGTTTCATTGTAATCAATGCCTGCCTTTTGAGTATTTCCTGTGCCTTCACATCTCTAAAGATCCCCATTGGCCTTGTGATTAACCTTATAAACCCACATGGAGCTGATGGGTTTCTTACCTTTAGGTAAACCTGTAATTATTTGTTGGCCTCTAGAGCCTCAAATTCTTTTGCCATTGCAGCTTGCCATTCAGGTAAAGTAGCTACTTCCTCATAACTGGAGGGCTCACATGTATGATTGCAATTGCTAAATGTCTGCTTGCTAGAAGAAGAAAGTGTAGAAAAACATTGGGAATGCAAGATGAGGTAAGAGTATCAGGACAAGAAAGAGAAGAAGCTGAAGAATCTTGTAAAGAAATGTTATTGCATACAAAATCATGTAAATGTGCAGGTGCTCTATGTTGCCTGGTAGACCTCCTGACAGTAGGTGGAAGAGGAATATGATTGAGAGGAGCTGAAGAATGAGTATTTGTGTAAGTGAGGGAAGAAGAGGGAGAAGAAGAATGAGAATTAATGATTTTATGTGAGGGGCAGAAGATGAATTAGGGGAAGAAGAAGGTGAGGTAGTTGGTGAGGGTGCAGGCAATTCAGATGGAAAGGGGTCAGCATATGCAGAAGGTAATGATATGTGAACAACGGAGAGGAAGTAGGATGGAGTCTGTGATGATGATAAGGAAAAATGGTTTCCTTAAACACCACATCTCTGGATGTGAACACCTGTTTAGTATCCAGGTTATACAATTCGTATGCATTCTTGCCAAAAGGGTACCTAATGAACACAAAGGGTCAAGCTCTAGATTTGAATTTGTCTCTTCCTTACTTGAGGAATGAGGATGCTAGCAACCCTGAGGGGGTAGCTCAGCTGGTAAGACCTCTGAGAAATATTCCAGAGGTCCCAGGTTCGAGTCCTCTCAGGGCCACTGGAGGTTTTACTGGTCGTTAACTTCAGGGCCCATGGGATTAGTCAAGCAAAGCTTGGACACCCATGTTATCTAAAAAAAAAAAAGAAAAAAAGGAATGAGGATGCTAGCATAGCATAAACAACCAAAAGCTCTTAAATGCTCAAGAGGAGCAGAGGTGTGATGTAGGACTGGAAAAGGGGTTTCAGTATGGTAAGGTCCCCATATGTTTGTGAATGAGGTCAAAGGGTTGTGTAGTATAAATGTGGCTGGATGAAAAGGGCAGTCTATGATGTCTTTCGCTAAAGCGAATATCACAACAAGAAATAGAATCATTAATGTCACCAATATGCACTAAAGAAAGTGATTTGAGCTTATAAAAAGGCAGATGTCCAAGCCGTCTATGCCACAAAAAGGCATTATTATCACCACTGGTTGCATTACATTGAACAGTTGGTAAAAAAGTAACATTTGAAGCCTGAACATTGTTGAGAGTTCCATCTGAAATAGAACTAGTTCTAACAGAGGAAATGGAAAGAGAACTACTGCCAGGAGTGCCAGACACAGGATGAGATGCACTGCTTTCGATTGAGATGCAACAGCTATAAACCAGAGAAAACAACACCAAGAGCCAGAGGCCTCTTCGGAGAAGGACCCTACAAGATGCATCGTGTCTTATTAAAGGGCACACTACAAACCAGCTCCTTGCAAAGTTTGTCAATAGACAGCAGATTATATTTAAAGAATGGAACATACAAAACATTTTCAAGAATAGTTGAGATGATAATTGAATTTCGGCCAATTTCAAAAACTTTGACGAAATGACCATTTAAAAGGGTTATTTGATAAGGAGGGTTTAATTTGTGGAGATCAACAAACAAAGATTTAGTATGACACATATGATCACTTTTACCAAAATCAATGATCCTAGATGAAGCAGACAAGAAGCAATTACAGCAAAGACATGAAACCTCTTGATTATGAGAAGAGCATGCAACCTTGCCTGCAAAATTCACAGCAGAGCAACAGGCAGCAGAATGAGGTGAATGATCTGACACTTGACAGAGAAGCTAAATGAACAGCACCATGACCAGAGGGTTGAAGCTTGTTGTTCGAGAGCGCAATAAGCTGAGTGTAATGGTCTGCAGTGAGACCTGGCATAGGAAAACCAGTAGAAGGACCAGTTGAAGTGTAACTAGAAGGAGCCAAATTCTGAGAACCAGACCCTTTGTTGGACCTGTCTTGTGTGGAAGAATGATCTGGATAGTCTGACTGATATCATGATCACCAAAAGCATGAGCAGCTATTTTCACGAACTAATTTGATCCTTAGCTCGATATGAGCTTGATTATTTGATGAACTCCAAAAATTTGAAGGAGAAATGAGCTTAATTGTGAAAATGTTGAGCTATATCCTTCGATGAAACAAACCGAATGATCGAAAATAGAAATGAGCAAAGAAAATATGATCTAAGGATTCAATCAAGCTAGAATTGCTCTGATACCATGTCGATTTTGATAAGCCTAGCTTGTATGAGAGAGGTAAATGAGTCATTATCATCTCTAACTGTGTGATTCTCTCTGGATATAAAGAAGATGTTGCATCATATACAGTGTTCTGACTTATGAGGGTTGGTTTTGCATCATTTACGGTATTTTGAGGGTTTGCTTCCTCCATAACGTTTCAAACTCCTATTGCCCGAGAAGAAGTTATAGGTGATGCACATAGTGTAGAACTTTGAGAAATTGTGGGTAGAATTCAGTTTTGGATATCTAAATTGTCATTTGTGGATAGGATGCAATTGTTCCAAACTATTTTTTGTGGAATGCAAAAATATTGGGCTCCACTCTCTGTACAGCTTAAGAAAAGAAATGCTATTCTGGAAGCAATGTGTAGGTCCCTGAGGTTTCGGGAGTACGATATCACTACGGAGATTCTCGTGGAACTGTGGAACGGGATAGTTTATAAGAGTAATGCTATATACCATACTGTGTGGGTGAATAGAAGAACCACACAGTGTGAGGGCTTGCACAAACTTCCAAAATGGAGCAAATTGGGCGCTCAAAATGAGCTGCTATATCCAAGGGCAATCAAATAATAAGTGATTTTGCTGGTCAGGTTGTCAGCTGCATCCCCGTAAGTTAATCTGTCCTTCGTAAGCAAATGATGTCTATTAGCCAGCTACATAATGATACAATGTTTGTGCACAGCGAAAAAATTCTGCCATAGATAATTTTCCATGAGTTTCTTATAGTTACTTTACCTGGACCAAGTTCAAAGTTACTTCAAGTAGTTCTGGAATTGAGTCTTATATGATGGTTTAATGTTTGTTAAGTGCTGTCAATCAATCTCAGAGGTAACAGTGCATGCCTTAGCATGATTCTTTTGGCAGGATAGGTGAAATATAAGTGGACTATTGGCTTCCTACCTCTAAAGTTCAAACTGAAATATCACCCGATTCTCATATAAAGGAGCCCTGGACCCCTTTCTATCTATTTATCTGACCCAAGTATTGTCATCATTAGCAGACGGAAAGAGCTTTTTTATGCCTAATTTATTCTAAGTGTCTGAAGTGCTTTGAGAGTTCCATAATTTGTTAAATAGTGGATGAAAAAGTAAACTGCAAGAGTTGTGGTGGGCCTATGTTGTGCTATTCCTTGTACTACTATTGTATGTTTACCCGTTGGGCCTTGAATTTAAAAGGAGAGTTGCAGTGAGCATTTTACTAGTCAGTTAGTGATTTGCAAAGAAGAAGAATACTTAGAAAGGTGGCATATCTTGAAAGTCTCAAAGTATTCAGATATTACATAACTACTACTCACTTATCAGCTAGTCCGACAGGCGACAGCTTGTGTTGTTTAGTAGAATAAGGACATAGCTAAGACAAAATTGTTCTTTCTACATTTACGAGACTCTTTGAAGACCGGTGCAGAATTTCTTGAAGGCCATCTACGTTGATGTTTCTTGTACCATATCAGACAAATTATTTTGTCCGTGCACTGTAATTGCTTGTTGGTTGAAAATGCATGATGTTAAGAACAAACAATTGCCTTTATGTTGTTTCATGATTGTATCCTTTTGGATAATCTTTGGTGCATTGAAACAACCAAAGTTAGAAAGTCTGTACGTAGTCACTAGTCATAATGCAACACTATCACTTTTCTGATATTATACACAACTGATTTCGTCTACTGTTTTGTCCCTCTTCCCTCATAAAAAACCAGTGAAAGAGAAGTATCGCAGACAAGGTTATGGGGAAGCATTGCTCACTGCAGCAATTCAGAAATGTCAAACTAGGAATATTCAGAGAATATCTCTCCATGTAGATCCTTCTAGAACTGCTGCTGTGGATCTCTACAAGAAACTTGGATTCAAGATAGATTCTCTTATACATAAGTACTATTCTGCAGATCGAGATGCATACAGGATGTACTTGGATTTGGGAGCCAATGGGTAACACAGAGATCCAAAGTATCTGTTCTTTAATTATGACGGTAAGGGGTTCTGTGTAAGTTTAATATGCTTATCTGGAGATTTCTGAATTTGTTGGGAGAAGTAACACGACTTTTTCCTTGTTCTCCTTATTTTCAATTAGGTGCACTATAAAGAAATGGAGCTTTTCTTGCATTGTTCAGTGTTAAGGTCCCAGCGTGACAAAATGGGATGTATTAAAGCTTTTGTATAATGGTAAGCCACTTGATTGGTTTCATCTCATTTACCCTTTTCCACCATACTCCCTTTATTTTGAATAGGAGAATTTGTATAGGTATTGACTTTACCAGATATACAGATAGATTATGTTGAAGAGTATGATAGTTTATTTTTATTCTCTCACTCCTGATAGAGGGTTCAGCCCAATTTTTTTTTTATCATATTGCATGCTAGTCTGAATTACAATCTATCACTTTCCTGGAAAAAGGTTTGAAGAACTCCTTTGAAGTCTTTTGTAAGTGGAGTGTTGAGATTTCCTTGAGCCTGAGGCAAGCTTCTGAAGCCTAGGATAACTTCGCAATAGTTGCCTTCTACTAAGATTCTTCCACTGCTCAAAAATTGTCTGATTCTTGAGCACACCCAGAAAGTAGGACATGCAGAATAGCAATGACCTGGAATTGATAGATCTTGAGGCTGAATTAATTCTTCTAGATCTGTATTAATTTACTTATGCAGCCAAGGCTATAGTAATAGTCGACAGCATATAGGGATTTTGTTATATAACCAAGGTATATCGGTAAAATAGAAAGTTTATAATGCACTGAAGGAAAAGCTGTTTAGAACACCTATTGTTTTGGCTGTATTGCTGAAGCTTGGTTTATTCAAGCTCAGTGGTACCTTACTGTTACATTACATACTGACCTCTTTGGTAGCGGTGAGGTTTCCATGGAAACGAAGCAGCTAATTGCAACTTCTGGCTTCTTTGAGCAATTTCTTGGGAATGTTTTGCCCACTTAACAAAGGAAATTGTTTTTCCTATAGCTTTTCTCACTTTTGGCTACTTACCTGCTACTTGTTTCCTTTGGGTGTTTTTGGGAAATTGCACAATACGTATGAAAATGGTAATATATGCACACAAATGAAAGAGCAACTTAAACATTCATTTATTCCTTCTCTTTTTTTCCTGTTCTTTTGCTAGTATGATTCGTCTGCATCCTGTACTGTGGGCTAGAAATTAAGCAGAGAGTACATGATACGATCCAATTAGCGACTTAATCAGTCCCCATCGAGGCAAAAATCTTCCATTGTGTATCCCCAGTCCTCTTTGAGCGGTGGGGTGGAGAAGATTTCCTTGAAGCAATGGCGCGGGTGGCGGAGAATGGCTTTGCAGCATTTGCCTTCCACTAAGATCCCGCCGCTGCGAACTGTACCTTCAATCTCATCAGCACATCCAGGAACTGGTAGAATGTAAGTAGCAAAGCAGCGTCCCGGAATGTGTAAACTTTGAGGCTTTATTCTTAACCCTTGTGATCTTGTACTCAGCCCAAATACTATAATCGGAAGTAGAATAATGGTCTTTTTGTATGAGGAAGCCATAACCGAAAGTTTTGTTATTTCCCAAGGCCAGGATAGCAAGGAAATGGAAACGCGGACACAAAAAACACAAATTCTCAAGAATTTTAATTTGCAAGGAAACACGGAAACGAGAACGCGAACACGAGAAATGCGGACACGGGAAATACATTGTCGTGTCTGTGCTTCCTTGCCTAAGGGTAGTGGATTTTTCGTTTTATTGAAGCAAGAGGGGCTAGCTAGTGGATTTATAAAGGTGGATACTGATATTCAATGTCAAGAATCTGCAGATCATGATCTCTAAAATGGTGCATTTGATGACTATGCTCCAACATAGGCATGATTCGCGCCTACGGTGGTGGTTATCAGGATTTTCTTGCGTTGGCACTCTCTGTCCTTTATCATGGGGATCGTTATCTGTGTTTGCACGCGGGTGGTTATATCGTGATTTTTGATGGTCTTAGATATGAGTAATGTTTTATGTAACCGACAAATCCACCAAAACCTCCCTATTATTATGTTTTCCTTTTCCATTTTGTTTGAAAGGCACAATGAGACGAGGCAATTGTGTTTGAAATTCAAGTTTTTTTTCTGAGGATTCTGCAGCTACTACTCTTAACTCCGAGGATATGCAATAGCTTCCAAACAACGGGTCAACAAGATAGGCTCAACAAAAAGGTCTAGTGGGAAATATACTCATGACTTTCGCCATCATATTCAACCCTACGACCAACTTTGCTACATCTTTCAAGACAAAATTTAGGATCTGTTGGGGAAAGCATACAATGATACAAGTGTTGGAAGCAACATAGGCGTATTCCGCGGTTGTGATCCAAAGATGGGAAATTAACCAACTTAAGCAACCAAATAATATTGAACCAAAATGACAGCTGCAAAATCAAATTATAGTCTGCTCAAAGCAGTAAATACAGTAGGAGACACAAGGATTTACGAGTAAACCTGAAGCGGGGGAAAAAAATCACGGAACAAGTTTCCCTAATCATCACCCAAAAAAGTGGAAGTACATATTCGTACAAAAGAGGGGTTGAGAACAGTAAACTATGATAAAAGAAATGGTTTGAAAAGCTTAATTACATTGATCGGTAGAACAACGTTTATATACACACACTAGAAACCTATAATAAAGGAAAACAGAATAATCTAATCCTAGAGTAAAAGGAAATAAAGTAAGTCAAGGAGTCTACCTATAATTAACAGATTACAATGAGATAAGGAAGGAAAGTAGAATCAATAATATACACTAAAGAGATCATATAAAATCATAATCAATGATATATACTAAAGAGATTATACAATATCATATAGTATTAAGAAACTATTGTTTCCTTAGCACGCCCCCGCAAGATGGACGGTCTGCAAGAAGGGCAATCTTGGAAATTAATCTGAAAAATCAATCTTTGGCGAGTGGTTTAGTTAGAACACCTGCGAGCTGATCATCATCGCTAATGTGTTGGACTCAAATCTTGCCTGCTTGGACCAGTTCACGAACAAAATGAAATGATAGGGCAAGATGTTTCATGCAGAGTAAAAAACTGGATTTGCCACATAGTGAGTGACGCCAAGATTTGTCACAATAGATGGAAGGGGGAATCTGGAGGGAGATGCCAAGTTCAGAGAGTAAGGATTGTAGCCATATGACTTCGGTAGTAGTGGTAGCAACGGCACGGAACTCAGCTTCAGTCGAGGATCGGGCAAGTGCTCGTTGCTTTTTGGAGCTCCACGAGATGGCATTGCGACCTAAAAAGATGACATAATCGGTGGTGGAGATGTAGTCGTCTTTGTCACCTGCCCAATCTGCATCGGTGAATGCATGGAGAGTGGGAGGGGAGTGACGATATAGTTGGAGACCATATTGAGAGGTTCCTTGAAGGTATCGAAGGAGGCGTTTTAGTGTTGTCCAGTGAGAGTCAAGAGGACATTGCATGTATTGAGAGAGTTTGTTGACGGTGAAGGCGACATCAGATCTAGTGAGTGAAAGATATTGTAGGCTGCCCACAATGGCACAGTACTCATTGGGGTTGGAAATAGGTTGGCCGGTTGTGAGATTAAGAGAAGGGTGAGTAACCATCGGAGTGGTTGCGGGTTTGGTATTTTGCATGTTGTAGCGGGCAAGGAGATCGTTTATGTATTTGGTTTGATTTAAAAGTAGGCCAAGGGAGTTTGGGACAACTTGAACACCAAGGAAATATGATAGAGAGCCTAAGTCCTTAAGCGAAAATCGTTGGGATCGGGTGGTTATGAAAGAGTTTATGAGAGTGGTGGATGGGCTAGTAATGATTTTTTTTTTAGATAAAGAAAATTTTATTAATCAAATCAATAAAGAATACAAAAGAGAGGATAGGGTATCCTCAAATGCAAACAGAATGCAAACAAAAACTATAAATCACGCCATTGGCGCTGTACAAGAGTAATCGACACGCCCTTAAATGCGCCTGCCGCCTTAGCCGAAAGGGAAGATAAGTAAACCACATGGTCCCAAACATAATCTGTATCTCTCCCAACGTCACGGAACACTCTCGAGTTCCTCTCCATCCAAATGCACCACATAATGGCCATGCACATACATCTCCAAAACATTCTTCCCTCACTACTTCTCCTCATTGCTGCGAATCGTAGTTGTAGAAAATCCCCTACCCTAGCAGGACACATAAAGCTCTCCCCTTCCAACAATCTATTCCATAGTGATGGATAGTCCAGTAATGATAATGTCATCTAAGTAAACAAGGAGATACATGAGATGAGACTTGTTATTGTAGATGAAGAGGGAGGGGTCCACGATAGAGTTACGGAAGCCATAAGGTAGGAGAAAAGTTTTCAATTTAGTGAATCATGCACGGGGTGCTTGTTTGAGGCCATATATGGCTTTGGAGAGGCTACAAATATGGGACGAGTTGGTTTTGTCCTTGAAACCAGGAGGTTGGGACATGAACACTGTTTCATTTAGATTATCTTGTAAGAAAGCATTGTTGATGTCAAGTTGACGTAAAGGCCAATTGGAGGTGACGGCAAGGGAGAGAATGAGGCGAACACTAGTTGGTTTAATGACGGGACTGAACATGTAAGAATAGTCAAGACCAGCCCGTTGGTTGAAGCCTTTTGCAACGAGTCGGGCTTTGTAATGTTCAATGGTGCCATCCAGGTAGTATTTGATACGAAAAACCCATTTGCAACCAATAACATTAAGAGTTGAGTCGGGGGGAACAAGTGTCCAAGTGTCATTGCGATTTAGAGCGGAGAGCTCGTCAAGCATTTCTTGACGCCAGTGAGGTATTTTCAGTGCTTCAGCCGTAGAGGTTGGGATAGAGGTGGGGTCGGAAAGGGAGGCTTGGTATATATATTTTTTGTTTGGGACTTTAATGTTGTTTTGTAAACGAGTGGTGATGATACGGGTAGGGTAGTGGTGGTGGTGGTGGTGGTGGTGAAGGAGGAGGTGTAGCAGTTAAGAATGGCTCAATTTGGGAGGGGGTGGGGTTAGCAGTGGAGGTAGAAGAGGGGGTAGTGGCATGAGGGAAAGTAGGTGTGTCGGTAGTGGCGATGGTAGGGGAGGTAGGTGAGGGATGAGATGGCGGAGTTGAGGTATGTTTTGGAGTTTGTGTGGTAAGAATAGGTAGTGAGATGGTGCACCAAGCGTCACTAGTAAGGGTAGGGGAGGGATTTTGTTGTGAGGAAAGAGTTAGGTATGGGAAGACAGATTCTACGAATCGTACATGGCGCGAGACGTAGATTCGGTGGGTAGTGGGGTCTAGACAATAGTATGCACTTTGAGTGGAGGAGTACCCAAGGAATATACATGGGGTGGAGCGGGTTTCGAGTTTGTGGGACGTGTATGGTCGAAGCCATGGATAACAAAGACAACCAAAACATCGAAGTTTGTTATAGTTTGGTGGTTCGTGAAACAATTTGAAGAAGGATGAGTCATTGGAAAGAGTAGAAGTGGGCATGTGGTTTATGAGGTATGTAGCAGTGGCAAAAACATGTGTCCATTATTGAAGTGGTAGGTTAGCATGAGACAGGAGAGAAAGACCGGTTTCAACAATATGACGATAACGACGTTCAGCATAGTCATTGTGTTCAGGAGTGTGAGGCGGAGTTGTGAGATGAGATATACCATTGTCGAGAAGGGTGGGGGTGAGTTTGATGTATTCACCTCCATTGTCGGAGAGGACTTGGAGGATGAGTTTGTTGAAATATTTTTCCACCAAAGCTCGAAAACGTGTAAAGGTGGTAAATGTGTCATATTTGTTTTTGAGTGGATAGAACCACACATATTTTGTAAAATGATCAACAAAAATCACATAAATATTTGTAGTGGTCATGTGAGTGAATGGGAGAGGTCCAAACTTCACTAAAGGGGAGCAGCGGAAGTAATGGTAGATTGAGCGAATGGAAGTTTGTGGCTTTTATTGATTAAGCGAGAGTTACAATAATGTGATTAGCAAGAATTGGAAATAGGAAGGAAAAATTGCGCTTTTAGTTGATTTAATACTGGAGGAGATGGATGACCCAACTTGTGGTGCCATTCATGATAGTTGGTGAAGATGCTTGAGAAGAGTCGTGGAATAAGTGAGTTCCAATCATAAGTCCTGCCACTAGGCTACCCTTGGAGGATGGTGTGACCCGTTTGGAGTTCCTTTACATGAAAGAAAAAGGGTAAGAATTCAACGGAAATGTAATTCTCATTAAAAAATTGAGAGATAGATATAATATTGCTGGCGATGGAGTGGACACATAAAACATTATGAAAGTGTAAAGTTTTAGAGGGTGTAGTGATAGAGAATGAACCAATATGAGTGACAGGAAGAGCGGAACCATCACCAATGATGAGTTCATCAGAACCATCATAAGGAGCATGAAGAGAAAGGTTGGCCAGATCGTTTGTGACGTGATGACTAACGCCACTATCTAGAAGCCAAGAGTTGGGAGGGGTGGGTTCGGCGGCATAGGCGGCATGGGCTCAAGGAGAGTAGTAGTTGGGGAGTTGAGGCCGATTTGTGCGTTGTGGTGAGGGTGGGACAACAATGGAAGTATAAACATTCTTGAAGTCGGGGCATTGGGATAAGACATGCCCTTGGGTGCGACACCATTAGCATTTGCCAAGGAATGGTTTGGGTGGGTGAGGTGAGATAGTGGAGATGGGTTGTGTAGATGGGGAGGGCGAGTGAGTTGGAGAGGGGTAGAGAAGGCGGTTGTAAGGACGTTTGTAGGCGGCATTAACGGAAGGGGAGAAGGTGGGGGATACTTGGGAAGGAATGTTCACTACTACAAAAATAGGATACAACGTCGGTTTTTTAGGGCATACTACGTCGGTATTTATACTGATGTAATAGGGGGGTGATGTAGTATATGTACCCCTACAACGTCGGTTTTTTAACCGACGTGAAAGGTTTACGTTGTTGGAGGTGAGTTCATAATTGATGAGTTTTTCATGAGCCATCATAATTGATCAGTGATTGTTTGGGTGGTTTTGGTAATGTTTTGGAGGTTGGCTTTAATTTGGAGAATATGACCCCGAGAGGGGTTGGCATAGGTTTTCTTTAATATTTTCCATGCTTGAGTAGTAGAGGTCGCATGATAAACAAGAGAGGCTACAGTGGAGGAAAGGGTGCCGAGGAGAGCTCCAAAGAGAAGGCGATATTGGCGATCCCACGTGAGGTAGGCTGGGTTTGGGGTGATTTTGTCGTCTTTGTCAGTGAGGGTGGTGGCAGGAGGTGATGTTTTTCCATCAACAAAATGGTACAAATCATAGCCTATGATAGTTGATTTAATTTGTGGTTGCCAAGAGGTTGTGTAGTTTGTGGGAGTGAGTTTGATGACATTGTTAAATTGAATGAGAGTGAGAGGTTTGGAGGGCTCAGTGTTGTGGGGTATGGTGTGTGGAATGTCTCCCATTGGAAAGAAAAGATGAGAGTTTTGTATCAGTATTGCTTTGATACCATATAATAAATGAAATGATTTGAAAAGCTTAATGACTTTAATCAGTAGAACATCATTTATATAAACACACTAGAATCCTATAATAAAGGAAAACAGAATAATCTAATCCTAGGGTAAAACGAAATAAGATAAGTCAAGGAGTCTACCTATATTTAACAAATTACAATGAGATAAGGAAGGTAGAATCAATAATATACACTAAAGTGGTCATATAATATCATAATCAATAATATATGCTAAAGAGATCATACAATATCATATAGTATCAGGAAACTATTGTTTCCTTAACATAAACTAACTTAGAAATCTCAATTCTGACCATTGGATAACAGGAGGATGGCAGAAACATCATACTAAAATTTGACGACAATCGGATTACTAATTGGAGCTAATTATTGAGTTGGCAACATGAAAACCCATTTTCACACTTATTCTCTCCTAGCTTCTTTTTCAGATTTTCCTTATAAATTTTGGGTACATTTCTAGGATTTATCACACTCACTTTTCCGTCCACTGGCTTATAAGGGGAGCCACTAGGGGGAGCAATGTTATGGCTTTACCATTAAGTTGAACATAACATATTGCATGAGTTTTGACCAACCGAGATGGTAAAAACTATAAACAATTACATTTGGGCTCTTCCTCCTTATAAGAGGGATACTCAAACCCACCCCCCCCCCCCATATGGGGGCTCGATCAGGATCGCAATCTTTCTACAAGCAAGTTTCTCCTTCGACAATGCTTTCGTTCACATGTCCTACCCATTGAGATAGGTGTGAAACTTTAGAAGGTCTAATGATTTGTATTCTACCACTTCTTGAATCAAATGGTACTTTCTCTGTATGTGTGTTACTTATTCGAGAGTGATAGGCTGCATTCTTAGCAAGGTGGATGACACTGTGAGTATCACTAGGAAGAGGGTATATATGACTTGCTTCAAACCCGACTCCTTTTTAATATCCTTATCCAAATGAACTCCATGTTAGCTTCCACAACTCCCATATACTCAGATTCTGTGGTTGATGGAGAAACACACTATTGTGATTCGATTGCTATGACATAGTTCCCCTTCAAATTTTAGCAAGTATCCAAAAGAAAACGTACTAGTATATCAACATCATCTGACAAATTAGCAACTGTGTACCCATCTAACACATGTGTGATCAAAGTATAAAAACACGTACTTTAGAAGTACCTCTAAGATAACGCATGATCCACTTCACTTCTACCAATGCTCCTTACCAGTATTAGACATGAGCCTGTTAACAACCCTTACTTCGTGTTCAAATGTCTGGCCTCATGCATTCCAAGGTATACATAAAACTTCTCGGACGCATAAGACACTGATTTCGTCTCTTTTTTTTCATTCTCACATGTAGGACACTAACTGAAATTCAACTTCATGTGCCCTACAAGTGGAAAGCTCAAGGGGTTCGCATTGTCCATCTTGAATCTCTCTAACAGCTTCTTAATGTAACTCTCCTACGACAGTCATATACTTCTTGTTCTTCCTATCACAGAAGATCTGCATGCCCAAATTTTGTTTTGTAGGGCCAATGTCTTTTTTCTACTAAGGACTTGCTCTATGCACTATTCAAGCTGGCAATCTTCTCAGGTCCTAACCAACAATCAACAAGTCATCGACATAATAAAAGTAAGATAAGGAGCAAATCACGTCAAGCATAATACTTCCGAAAATCACGGGATTCTGCATTTTTCTTGTGGAAACAATGATTTTTCATGAACGACTCAAACTTATAGTATAATTGTCGAGATGCTTGTTTCAAGCAATATAAACTCTTGTTCAAGCGACGACACACAAGCTTCTCACTAAAACTTCAAATTGTTCCATGCAGTTTCGTTACTCTAGGTTACTATGGGACGAAAGCAGTTTTCATATCAAGTTTGTCCACCTCCAAATCCATGCTCACAACTAAGCCAAGAACAACTCTAATCAAAGACATATTCTCCAATTTTCAACATGTATACACTATACCCACTTCATGTTTACTGCTCTCTTGCACTTAGTCAATGACTGAGTCATATGTGTGGTTATCATGCAAGGACTTCTCTCATCTTGTATGACATTGTACCACTTCTCAGTGCTCATATGACATAGCCTCCTTGTAACTCCTTGGCTTTCAACTGCCAATCATAAACACATACTCATTTGTTGGATATGGAGAATGAAAAATTTTACATTGAATAAAAATGCAGTCTTATAAAATATGGGGAAAAACAAAGAAAATGAAGCTAAAAGTGAAGAGTAATGATATAAAAACACAAAGTTGAGTATAAGAAAAGGAAAATACAAGAAATAAGCAAAGAAAAAAGAAAAATAAATAAATATTGTGAACATAAACAAAGTAAATAGCTTATAACAAGATAGTTTTAGTGGTGATAAGGAAGACTATTTGAGCAAATCTAAAGTCTTGTTTGTACAATGTATATATAATATTATTTTGAATTTGCAGATGACAGGGTAGATCATGGCCTACACCAGCTCCATGTCTCCGCGCCTGATCATTGTCATCATCATCATCATTGCTATCAATCTGATGCTCTGCTCTTTAAGCTATAGGGGTTACTTGAGAAAATACAAATATTTGTGTTGTCAAGAGAAGGCTCTAGTTGTTTCTTCTCACAATTTGCAAGTGTCTTGTCTTCAAAGACCACAACATCTTTACTTCTCTTCTCTACCAACGGGACCACACAATTTGTATCCAAACTCACCATCTAAGTAATCCAAGAAAGATGTGTGATGTTGTCTTATTATGAAAATTGGACCTCTCATCTGTAAAAATGTGAACATATGTATGGCAACCAATAATTTTAAAAAGCGAATTTTAATATGTGATTGGGCTAAACTGGTCATGTCTTACCGAATAATCTAATTGCAAAGATCGGAACCTTTATCTTGATCGGCCTTAAGAACCAAGTTCCAATCCTTTCTTTCAAACACATTTTTACCTTGACTCTCAAGTTGCATCTTATTTGTCAACAAAGATTCGATTAACTCGTCCATGGTGAAAGTGTTATATTCCTTTCTTGGATAACTGTTATATTTGGCATTCAATGTTCCACGGGTAACACTCGTAACAATTTTCGCATATGTTCTTCACTAGGGATTTTTCTTCCAAGAGATTCCAACTCATTAACAATACTAATAAAACAAGTCATCATTTTTTAAGTAGGTTCCTTTGATTTCAGGGAGAATTGTTCATATTTATTAAATAACAAATTAAATCAATGTTGGACCATTTTACCTTATTTGTCCCCTTGTTAGTTACTTGTAACAGTTTCCACATCGGTTCGATAGTTTTGTAACCCATAACACGATTGTTTTATTGGACTCCGTGACCACAATGAATTAGTTTCATGGAATTATCATTATGTTTAAGGTTTTTCAACCTTGTGTATCATACTCAGAAAATTCTTTTTGAACAACATTGTTCTTTTCATTGGTTTTTTTGGGTTTGTAGTTACCATACTCAATGACCCTCCAAATCTGGCAGTTTGCGACTTTAATGAATGTTTTCATTTGACTCTTCCACACCAAAGTGCTTATTTCAAACAGTGGAGGTCGATTGGTAGAGGATGATGAGGATCAATTACATTTTCAAAAAGACTGGATTCTAATCTGATAACCTTAGTATATACATACTTTGAATTTATATGAGTTTGATTTAAAACCTTAAATACTACGTTTTGGTTAAGAACATAAAAAAACTACTGAGGCACTGAATATTGTTATATTTAAACTAAACCATGGTGCAAGATTGTTAATCAAACTTAGCATTTTTCGACTGCACCAAACCATTAATTAATAATTAGGATGTTATATAGACTAGTGAACAATAAAAAAATAAAGATCATTGTTTGACCACAACAATCAATAAGCTTATGCTTCAAGGAAACACTAATCATTATTATTTTCATTATTTTCAATCATATACAAATATACTCTTGAAATTACTGATTCAAGCAATGCGACCGTCCGTCTTGCAGCGTGTCCAAATATCTTCGAATTTAGTCAATATTGTTGGTAGTCTTTCTTGTTGTTTTTTGCATTTAAAGTTGAAGTTCTTCAAGGGGGTAGTCGTGAAAAGTTCATGGCAGTACCTTCCCATATTTATCAAATAAGCACAAGAGTATTCTGTCACAATTTTTCCATTGCCAAAAACGTAACTATTGTAGCTCAATTTGAGAACCAACATTTAGCTTATTTCCACAATCTACTAACAAAGGATATAGAATGCGAGAACTTAGACTTGGGGCTTTTTCCGAATGAATTATAGTGTGCGGTGTTGAATTACCAAATGTGCTTAGTAGCACAACAAATAATAATATGACCTACAAGTTGATGTTCAAAAATTTCATTGTCTCAATAACGTCTTAGAATTTTATTTTCCTTTGAAATCACTTGATGTTTATGATGAGAAGAAAATGAAAACTAAGTCAATAAGTTGATGCCACAAAACATTTGTTGTTCCCTCAATTTATACAACAAGCATTTTGCGAGAAAAAAATGGATAAACATATCCTTAGCAGTTTGATAAGAATAAGTTAACTCGACATTTATTTTCTCAAAACGAAAACACAATTTGAGAAGATATTATTTATTTAGGTGTATATGTATATTGAATTTATATGTTTCATTTGAAACTTTAATTACTAAGTTTTGGTCACTGAGGCACTAAATATTGTTATATTTTGGAACCAAACCATGGTGCAAGAATAATTAGGGGTGCAAACGAGCTGAGTTGAGCCAAGTATTTCTGTGTTCGTGCTCGGCTCGTTTATTAAACGAGCATCATATTGGTGTTTGTGCTCGGCTCGTTTCTTATCGAGCGAGTTTTAGACGAGCTTCGAACGAGTTTTGACCGAGCCGTTTAGGAACTGCTCACGAGCACACTAATTTTAAAGGCAATATCACCCTTGAAAATACTAAACGAGCTGGGTTAAGGGGTGCTCGTGCTCGGCTCGTTTAGTAAACGAGCCTTGAATTAGTGCTCGTGCTTGGCTCGTTTATTATTAAACGAGCTTTGACCAAACTTTGACTGATTATGTTCACGAGCTGCTCGCAAGTACATCGAGTCGTTTGCACCCCTATGCAAGATTATCAATCCAACTTAGCTTTTTACGGGCGCACCAAAACATTAATAATTAAATAGCATGTTATTTAGGCTACTAAAATAAAAAAAAAAAAAAAAAAAAATTAAGATCATCGTTTAACAACAACGTTCAATAAGCTTATACTTAAAAGGAAACATCAATCATTATTATTTTCATTATTTTCAAGTACACTCCACAAATTACATATTGATTTAAGCAATGCGACCGTCCGTCTTGCAACGTGTCCAAATGTTTTCAAATTTAGTTCATATTATTGGTAGTCTTTCTTGTTGTTTTCTGTCTTTAAAATCGATATTCTTTAAGGTGGTAATCGTGAAAAGTTCATGGCAGTACCTCCCCATAATTAGCAAATGAGCACTAGAGTCTTCTGTCACGGTTTTTCCGTCGCCAAAAACATAACTATAAATCTCAATTTGAGAAGCAACATTTAACTTGTTTCCGCAATCTTCTAACAAAGGATTTAGGGTGCGAAAAGTCGGACTTGGGGCATTTGCCGCCTGAATTAAAGTGCGAGGTGTCGCAGTACCAAATGTGCTCAGTAGCGCAACAAAAAATGTGACGTACAAGTTGAGGATCAAAAAGTTCATTGTCTTCATAACGTTTAGGAATTTTATTTTTCTTTGAAATCACTTGATTTTGATGATGAGAAGAAAATGAATACTAAGTCAATAGGTTGATGCTACAAAACATTTGTTGTTCTCTCAATTTATACAACAAGAGTTTTGCGAGAATAAAAATGGATAAACGTATACGTAGCTATTAGTTTGATAAGAATAAGTCAACTCGACATTTATTTATCAAAACGTAACACAATTAAAAAGATATTATTTATTAACTTTACACTAGTAAACTTATTTGACATTTAAATAAATGTTTCAACATGCACTTATTAACATTTCGTCATTTTTGTGAGGTAAGAAAAACGTCAAAATACGTTTTCGAAACTCTCAATCTTTTCTTCTCACCATTTTCTATATTGTGATCTTTGTTAGGGATGTACAACAAATATAAAATCCCTTTAGCAACGACCAAATGAAATATCTTTACTACATTATTGATAAATAAAATTTTGTTCCTCTTTTGTTGAATAGGAGGCAAAATAAATTTTGAAACTGTTAACTATGCCCATTAAAAAAATCTTTAATGTCAACCAAACTAGTTTAACTAATTTTTGCTTGTAACCTAATCACTTTCTCTGTTGTGTTAGGCAAACTAATGAGTAAGGAGGTCCATTGGATTTGTTCCGATAATATGATGTACGCTTTAGTAAAATCTTACCTACAGTGATTAATTAATTCCTATACTCTTCATAATCGAGCAAATTTACGGAAAATTAATATTTTATTATATTTATTGAATTAATCTCTTTAAGATATGAATTGATGATTTTTGATGACATCTGAGAGTTAATATTATTTTTTCACATTACCATCAGTTAAATTATATAATTGGTGTCTAGCAAAAGAAAATAGTTCTTTGTTATAGTATAAATAATAATAATAAATGGTACGCATTGTAAATGTGGAAAAAGAATGAAACTACAAGTACACGACTGCAATACCTTTGCTCTTTTTGCATCTGGAATATTTCATGGTCAGTATTATAAAATTTCATACACGTACGAGTTGGAGGAGAGAAATTGAGTTTTTCGCTGCCTAATGTATTCTAGAACTTTAATATTCACAACTAAGTTTTAATTCTCTTAATTGTTAAATAAGTTATGATAGATCGCTTGAATTTCATATTTTTAAGAAATATATTTGGACGAGTTTGGATCATTTTGAAATAGGAATTTCCCGTCCCTTTTTCTTATTTTCTAATGCTTTAATTGTTTCCTTTGTTTAATTTTGCCGTGTTAATATATATATATATATATATATATATATATATATATATATATATATATATATATATATATATATATATATATATATATATATATATATATATATTCTCAAGAAATTTATTGTAAAACCTAAATAAAAAGATGTATACCCTATTTATCTCAAGAAATTTATTGTAAAACCTAAATAAAAAGATATATACCCTATTTATCACCTTTAGCATTGGCCGCGAACATGACTCAAGTGAAATAACTTATTCAAGTTGAACATTATAAAATGAAGGGAGTATACAAATATGGTGTATGTCCAAATGCCTAATTCATCTTCGGATTAAACTCATAGAGGTGATCGAATCATTTAAGATTAGTTTCTATGGCAATCTTAACGGAAGCTTTACATGCTATATTTTTATCGTCAAGTTTGTGTTTTATCAATGCAATTAGATGTGTACGTACTCACAAATCTAATCGTTAATGTCACATAAACTAGTGGCGCTAAATCCGGTTCAGATAGCTGAAATTCTCTCTAACATGAAAGTATCGAGCAACCTCGTTTAGTCATTTGGACTGGACATAGAAAATCATTTTAACACATTTTTCTTCACCTTAATAAAGCCAATTAGTTGAAACCTGATTGTCCCTCTCCAACGATATCTGATTTTCGAGGCATTATTGAGTATTTTATCTATATTCTTCTGCTGTCAATGTGGCAAATCTTGAGTTAGATATATTCGATGTGAACACATATGCATCTTAGAAAATGACGATGATCAATTTCATTTTCATATAAAATCATTCCGATCTGATCCAACTTAGATATTTGGTTTGAAACCTTATTTACTAAGTTTTGGTTGATAAAATAACAACCACTAAGACACTAAATATTGTTATATTTGGACCAAATCAAGATGCAAGATTGTTAACAACTTCACATTTTCCGAGTGCACCAAACCATTAATAAATAATTCAGATGTTATAAATTATAGTGAAAAAAAAAAAATAATAATAAGTATCATTGTTTAACAACAAAGCCTAATAAGCTTATTCTTGAAAGGGACATTAATCTTTATTAATTTCGTTATTTTCCATCATTTTTAAGTTCACTCCACAAATTAATGATTCAAACAATGTGACCGTCCGTCTTGCAACGTGTCCAAATGTCTTCGAATTTAGTCAATATTGTTGGTAGTCTTTCTTGTAGGTTTTTGTCTTTCAAATCGATGTTCTTCAATGTGGTAATCATGAAAAGGTCATGGCAGTACTTCCCCATATTTATCAGATGAGCACAAGAGTCTTCTTTCATGATTTTTCCATCGCCGAAAATGTAACTATATATCTCAATTTGAGAAGCAACATTTAATTTATTTCCACCATCTACTAACTTAACAAAGGATTTAGGGTGCGAGCATTCGGACTAGGCGCATTTGCCGACTGAATTATAGTGCCCTGTGTTGCAATACCAAATATGCTCAGTAGGATAACAAATAATGTGATGTACAAGTTGATGATCAAAAAGCTATTTGTCTCCATAATGTCCAGGAATTTTATTTTCCTTTGAAATCACTTGATTTGATGATAAGAAGAAAATGAACATTAAGTCAATGTGTTGATGCTACAAAATATTTGTTGCTCTCTCAATTTATACAGCAAGCGTTTTGCGAGAAAAAATGGATAAATGTATACTTAGGAGTTTGATAAGAATAATTTAACATATTTTCTCAAAACGGAAACAGGATTTGAGAAGATATTATTTATTTATTTTACACTAGTAAATTAATTTGGCATTTAAATGAATGTATCAACATGCATTTATTAACATTAAGTCATTTTTTTAGGGTAAGAAAAACGTCGATATACATAATATAAACTCTCAATCTTTTCTTTCTTACTATTTTCCTTATTGTGATATAATTTGTTAGAGATGTACATCAAATATAAAATCCCTTCAGCAACAACCAAATGAAATATGTTTGCCAACATTTGATAAATATAATTCTATTCGTTTTTTGTTGAATAGAAGGTAAAATGAATTTTGAAACATATATAAGCAAGTTATAGACATATACTAATAGTTATCAAGGGTCAGTTCAAATAGGTTTATAAAATTCTAATTTATTTTTGGTTTACGAATTATTAGTAATTAATGTTAAATTATGCCATAAAAGAATCTTTATTGTCAATCAAACTAGTTAATTTAACTAAATTTTACTATTACCCCTCAAAAATAAAGTTATACTAATATAGCTAATCATGTTCCGAGTTGTATCAGACGAATTAAGGAGTGCATAGGTCCATTAGATTTATTTAGAGAAAGTGATGTCCGCTTTAATTGAAGACTTACCTACACTGATTAATTAATTCCTGTAATCTTCATAATCAAGCAAATTGATCGTATTTTACAATTTATTGAATTAATCTCTTTAAGATATGAATTAATGACCATAGAAGGCATCTTAGAGTTAAAATTTTCTTTTTTTCATTTCCATAAGTTAAAATTAAATAATTGGCCTAGTAAAAGATAATAGTTATTTATTACATTATAAATATAAAAAATGGTTTCGCAGTTTACATGTGGACAAAGAATGAAATTACAAGTATACGACTGAAACACCTTTTCTCCTTTTGCCTCTGTAATATTTCATGGTCAGTACTATAAACGTGTACACATACGATTTGGAGGAGAGAAATCATTATTTTCGCTGCCCTAATGTATCTAGGACTTTAATATTCACAACTAAATCTAAAACCTCTTAAGTGTTAAATAAGTTAATCATGATAGATCGCCTTACTTTCATACTTTAAAGAATTATTTTTGGACGAGTTTGGGTCATTGTCAACTTTCAAATAGGAGTTTTTAGATTCTTTCATTTATTTTCGCCATGTTATCTCTATACATTTATATTTTCTCAAAGAATTTATCATGAAACCTTGCTAAAAGATTTATAATTTGTTTATTTTCTTTTAACATTGGCCACGAACATGGCTCAGTTGAAATAACTTGTTAAAATTGAAAACTATAAAATTAAGGGAGTATACAAATATAGTCGACGTCCAAATGTCCAATTTATCTTCCGATTAAGCTGAGTTGATCGAGTTTATTTAAGATTAGTTTCCACGACAATCTTCACAAAAGCTTTACATGTCATATTTTTATCGTCAAGTTTGTGTTCTATCAGTGCAATTAGTTGTGTAATCACAAATCTAATCGTTATTGTTATACATACTAGTGACGCTAAATCTCATTCAGATAGCTAAAGTTCTCTCTAACGTGAAGTATAAAGCAACCTTGCTTAGTCATTTGGACAGAACATACAAAACCAATTTTACACATTTTTTTTCGGCATTAATATTAGCTGAAACCTAATTGGATTTTCAAGGCATTATCGAGTATTTTGATCTATATATTCTTTAACGGCCAATGTGACGACTATTTTTGAGTTACATATATTCTATGTGAGCGCATAGCATTTTAGAGCATGACGAGAACCAATTTAGTTTTCAAATAGAATCATTCCCATGTCCTATCTGATCCTCAGTGTACTTTGAAATAGATGTTTGATTTGAAACCTTAATTACAAAATTTTGGTTAAGAATCAACACAACCACTCAGGTACTGAATATTGTTATATTTGGACCAAACCATGGATCAAGATTGTTAATCCAACTTAGTATTTTCCGACTGCACCATTAATAAATAATTTTGGCGTTATATATGCTAGTGAAGAATAAAAATAAAAATCATTGTTTAACAAAACCTCTCAATAAGCTTATGCTCGAAAGGAAACATTAATCTGTTTTATTTTCATTATTTTCAATCATATTGAAGTACACGCACAAATTACTGATTCAACCAATGCGATTGTCCGTCTTACAACGTGTTCATATGTCTTCGTATTTAATCAATGTTGTTGGTAGTCTTTCTTGTTGTTTTCTATCTTTAAAATCGATGTTATTCAGGGTGGTAATCATGAAAAGGTTATAGCAGTACCTCCTCATACTTGGTTTACAAGTATTAGTTCATAAGTTATATAAAAAATAGGTGTCTGATTTTATTCTTGGTTTACAAGTTATTAGTAATTAATGTTATATTAAGCCATAAAAAAAAGCCTTTAATGTTAAGTAAACTAGCAAAAGTTAGTTTTTCTAGTAGCTGATTACTTTCTCAATTGTCATGAAAGGGGTAGTGGAATTGGTCGTGGGGTTGAATTCCATAACAAAGGACATGGCCACTAGGCCTCTTTGTTGAGCATGTCTACAATATTTATGTTGTTGGCTTGCCTGGTCTGTGGTTTACATACTATTGCATACACACAGAGTTTATCCATGATACACTCAAAGAGAAGTATCTGCAAATCCCTTGTATCAAAAAAAAAATTGCTTTTTCAATTGCGTGGGGTGAACAAAGGAGGCCCATTAGATTTGTTTCGTGAAGGTGAATTGCGATGTCCACTTGAGCCGGCTATGCCTCGGTTCGATCGGCTCAGTTGAGCTCCTCCTCTATTTGAATAATACCATTAAATGTTTATTGACATTCGTTTTTTCTGTTTAAAGGTTTATTAATTTACGTGCAAAGGATGATCACATATATATCAACTAGTTTACCACTCGTACGATGCCGATTTTTATAGAAAAACAACTAATTTATTTAAAAAATGAAATAAACTTCTCACAATGTCTAAATTTAAACTAAATAACACTCAATAGTTATGTTTGTCTTTGATGTAAAGTTTTACCAATACTACGCAATATAAAAATATCATTGTCATTATTACATATTATTATTATTATTATAGGTTGTTAAGAGCCATAAAAATAACACAAAAATTTCTATAAGTCTTTTATAATTTTGGTGACACATCATACAATTATCACTTTGTAGTGAAATAAGGATTACGGTTTGTAATAAGTGACCCCTACATTTCTAAGTAATAACCTTATTTGATTGTAAGTTGGTCTCACACAAAGACTTATCTCATGAAACTCTATTGTACAAAAAAAAAGTAATAACCATATGTAGATTTTTAGATTGGTTGTAGAAGCTTCTGCATCAAACACCAGTACATAGTGCTCAGCACAAAGGCAACATTGACAACACCAATACAAACCAATACGTTCAGGTGCAATGCTTGGTTTGTCAAGGTAAAAATTACATTTAGTAAAAAAAAAAAAAAGTGTCAGCACCAAAAAAAAAAAAAAAGAGACACAATAACATGAAATTAGAGAACACACAGTAGGTATAGTAAAAATAACTCATCCAATCTCAAATTCTCAACCCCTGTACTTCTATACCGAAATCCAAAACGGTTCAAAGCAAGAATTTCGTATTTGAAGTCCCAAACAAATCAAACACATGCTTCAACCACTCAATCTCCTGCCAATATTCCTCCACTACTTCTGTAGTAGCCCCATTGTCTTAAACCTTTCCTCCTCAACCAGCTTTCTCCAGTACCACAGATTGCCAATGTCATCACAAAACACTATGTTTGAAGAAATGGCCAAAAGAGGGCAGATTTGAATTATGATCAAGGCAGTTATCAAGCATCTCCCTCTCCCACCTCTGATAAAGGCACGATAAAACCTTTAAGCATCACTGCTAGTTGCTACACCACATCTTGCAAAGTACAGAACATCAAGCATTGACACTCCGATACAAATATAACCCTACACCTGACAAATATGATCAAGCAACACATGCACATTCTTCACGGCACTGAACTAACAGCAAATGAATGTGATAAAAAATCTCAAAACCAAGATATTTAAACTCCCAACAGCGGCATATAAATTATAATGTAGTTTTAGAATTTCATATGAGCTAGATACATTTTGCTACTACATATTTTAGTCAATCAAACCTGTAATAAAACATTGTTGGCTTACATGTTAAAAAGTCTGCTTAAAAGACATTCAAACCTCTAATTATCAAATACCTCAATTAGCCAAACCTCTATCAGAACTCTCTGATCCGCACGAAATCAAAGTAGAGTTTTTGAAACTATCTGATCTCTGCTCTACTCAGCTGACATAAGAAAAAGAAGCTATATGGATAAGTGTCCATCTTAATCGAAGTGACACATCCCTAATAAGTATGTGTATCCATCGGCTGACAAAGACTTATTCTGATTGTCTCTCATACGAAGATACTCGTAACAAATTGTCAGATTTTGAGCATGTTTCAAAAATTGTGACTTTAGTCACTCAAAAAAAAAAAAAAAATTTTGTGACTTTAGCATATTACTCAATATTTAATACTACAAACTCAGGGCTCCATTTGAATTAGTTCCACAAACCAAGCCAGTCCTCAAATAGCACAACCATCAAAGTATCCCACATCATGGCCTCAAGCATTTTCATTCGGCCCACCCATTCAATTCAGCCAATTTTGTATCACTCTACATGCATCAGATCAAATAGCAAAAAAGAAACCCCAAAAAAAAAACAAAGACAAATGAAACCTATAACAAACATCAGAATAGCAAATTCCATACCCCTCCCATTAAAAAAGATTCAGCCAAATCATATTACAGTATCACTAACCTGCATATAGAAGAGACCATTAATTGAGTAGTGAAATATTTTTCGAGTACTGTGATGCTAATATCGGAGAACCTCACTTCTTTGTGTTGTACTTTAGCTCAACTACCTGAAAACTGGAGTCCACAGTAAAAGAGCAAAAGAGATGACAATTAGAGACCCAGGAGCTCCAAAACCCTAATACAATTAACATGCAATTCATTATCAACCAAATTCCCCAACTCAAAATAAAAAGAAAAAAAAGATAGAACAACAACTTGAGCATTAGAGACGGAAATAAACAACAAAAATGAAACAAATGAAACACGTTATCAATATAGTTTCAATTCTTATAAAAATTTATCTGAAACATTCAACTCACTTTGAACCAAACTACCAAATCATAAGGAGCTGTTACATCAGCATGGGTAATGTCAGCAATTTTTCTTTTAGTTATAAAGTATATAGATTACAAGAGTTTTAAATTGATCATTTTTTCTATAACGTGTGTAATGACGAGTTTGAACTCGAGCAAAACCTGACCCTTAACCTTTCCAACTCGGCAAGTTTCGAGCCGATCTGATACGGGATTGCTTCGACTCGACTCGATTACACCCTACTTCTAAATTCGATAGGCTATTGGCTGGCGGGAAGCCGAACAGACAAGAAGCCAAAGACTAGTGCGGTGGGACAAAAAAGAAACAAACAAGGTCTTTCAAATTTCAAAAGTTCCTCAAAAACCTTGCACCAAAAAACAGCCAAAACCCTCTTGAGTCTTCAATTGAGTTTCAAATTTTCACTTGTACGCATTGCTCCACTACTTCGTTTGCTTCGTCTGCCACAGTGTCACTGACAAAGTAGCAATTACGGTATGTTTTCTCGTTTTCATTTTCTCTCTCTAGATTTTCAGGCTCTATCCTATCAATTTTGCATTATTTTTTGTGGTTTTGTTTGGACCTAATTGATTAAGGCTTCATGTATCTGAAATGCCAGTATTAACTTTGAAATGGTGATAAATTTAAATCTTTCCATGTGGGATACAAACCCACTTCAACAAATGGGAATTTGGAACACTTGTGGTGAATGTATTAGTTGTAGTTAAATTGATTGTAGAGATAATTATGTAGTTAGTCTCTAGGGTTTATCAATAAATGGGTTCAAAACCCTTAAGGGCCATTGAGCTTCAATTATACAAACAAAATTGTTAATAAGATATATTAAGTGGGTGTTGAAATTGAAAACAAGTTTGAAAATGGGTCTGATGAAAATTGAAATATTCTTTGGCTTGGTGCATTTGTAATTGGTGTAAAATTGGGATATATTTGCATCTATGGAGTGAGAATTATATTTGTGAATTTCACTAGCAATCTGGGGGCTGTGGTGAATTTGATTTGTTTGAAACTAAGTCTTTAAGTTTTGTTTTTTCTTATTAAATTGTTTTGAAAGGATAAGCAGCTGTACAGTTTGTTTGGGTTAGATTGCCATGGAAAGGTATTTTAAAAGGAAGGCCTCTACACCAGAGTGCTCAATCGGAACGGAAGAAAGTGCTTGTGGAGAGGGCTCTAATGGAATTATGCAATCGTCTGATGCGCAACCAGAAGGTCCAGAGCCAGCGAAGGTGGATTATCGAACCCGCTTAAGTAACTATGTTGATTGTGTGAGAATCATCTTGCAACAGGGGTGGCCTTTATGCAGCCTCACCTGGGAAGCTGAAAGAAGGGAAGGAGATTTTGTTGAACTTGTTAAGCTTGCTGATAAATTTAACTATCCAAATGGGGTAATGCTGCGAACTGATGGTGAGTTTCTGCCAAGCCCATGTTATGCTGTCCAAGACACTATTGTGTCTGCTGCTGCAATAGAAACGACCAAGGCCATCATTGAAGACCTTGGAGAAGATTTATTCGGAATCCATTATGCTGGATTCTATGATGCTAAGGAGAATAATTTAATAGCTGTTGTTTTGCGTTATGTTGGCAAAGAAGGGATTGTGAAGGAGCGGTTTATTGACATTGTTGAGGTGACTGGATTCTCTACTTCTTCACTTAAGGAAGCTGTTGACTCTTTGTTTACTGGATATCGCTTGAGGCCATCAAGGCCAAAGCTTTGATGCAGTATTTGATTTACACTGTGAGTTCAATGAACTTAAAGATCTAATCAAAGGCGAAAATAGATCAGCATATTACACTCATTGCTCCAATAAGCAGCTCCATTCAACACTTGTGTCTGCCGCAAGAGAACATTGTGATGTATCTTGTTGTGGCGAAGTGATTGCCAACATATTGAGGTTGGTTGAAGCTCCTTGTGCAAAAAATGATGGGTTTGAAGAAAGAGAAAGAAGCTGCTAGAATTGTGCAGGTGTTAACAGATAGTGAACTAAATGCAGAAGAGTTGCACCATGTTTCTAATCGGACAGCCAATACACGTTTGGGAGTCAATTATGAAATGCTTCTGAAATTAGTTGAGCTGTTCTTTTCGGTGACTGAAGTGCTTGGCTTCATACAAAATGAATGCACTAGAACAGGATATACATTTAAAGCATACAAGCTCTTAGGCTCAATGGAGAAGTTCGATTTTGCATTTGAGTTACACTTGATGAAATCTGTATTGGGGATCACAAATGAGTTGTCTTTGGCTTTGTCGAAGAAAGATCTAGATGTTGTTGGTGCTATGACTCTTGTTCAAATGTGCAAGCAACAACTACAAATAATGAGGGACGTAGGATGGGAGGCATTTCTTGCGGAAGTGTCTTCATTTTGCAGTAATTATGATATCGCTGTCCCGAATATGGATCAGGCATATTGTTCCCTTACACCAGGAGTCACTAATTTACACTATTACAGTGACAAAACTTTCTACAGGACGGTAGATTCGCAACTGAAAGAACTAAATAACCTGTTTGATGAACCAATGACAGAGTTGCTTCTTTGTGCTGCTTGCTTAAGTCCGGCTAATTCCTTTCATGCTTTTGACAACCTGAAGTTGGTTAAAATGGCTCAGTTTTATCCAGACGAATTCAGTTTAGCTGATTGTTTGGGTCTCGAATTTGGACTCGAGATCTACATTCTTGATATGCGATCTGATCAGAGGTTTGATGAGTTGAACACACTTGGTGATATATCAAGAATGCTGGTTAAGACAAAGAAACACAACATTTATCAATCAGTTTATTTGCTTCTGAAGCTAGCATTACTTTTGCCAATCACTGTTCCTACGGAGGAAAGAACTGTTTCTGCAATGAAACTCGTTGAGGCCAAATTGACTGACCAAATATGTGATATCTTTATGATCGACTGCTTGGTCACATTTATAGAGAGTGAGGTTTTTGGTAGTGTTACAAATGCTGCTATTATTGACAATTATGTAAGTGATGAATGAGTAAAGATCCATACTTAAAACTGTGAGCGAAGTCATTGTATTCAGTTCTCGACGTCTTTACTTTGCTGTGACATACTGACTGCTGACAGTCTGATACTAATGCTGATTTGTGGCATTCCGGCTTTGACAGCTTCTACTCGTATTTATTTGTAAAGTTTTCATTTGATCGAGTATTTTTGGTTACCTGCTAGGATGCTACTAGTGGTCTATCTGATTGCCACAAAAATTTGCGGCCTTTGCACTGTCTACTTATGAGCGACTTTATGATGTACAAGTCTAACTGTCTAAGCCATCTTACTCAAATCTTGTTCCTGTCACCATTTTCTCGTATTCCACTTCTTAGGTACGCGTCTGCAGTCAGCTTGGCAGCCATGGCATTACACCGTATAACAGTTACAAGACGTCAAGACGCTCCGAGTGGTGACTCTGCTCCATTTGCCCTTGTACCAGTAAATTTTTTCTTTCCACTGTATACTTTGAATAACTACTATCATTTACGTAAGTCTCATCATGTTGTACCAATTCCGATAAATACAAAAGTTTCACTACTCTTTGGTTTCGAAATACTCTATGATGGACTAAAGCAAAATAACTCATAAAATTGTCGGTACTTCTTGTGAAATTGTCGATGGTTGTCGCATTTTTGATCTCGAGTCAAACGGACATAGCCACTCTGTGAGAGTCACGGGTAAGGCTGCGTACAACCGACCCACTCACCCACCCCTTACCCTGCCTAGGCGGGATCCTCTTTCTTATCTTCATACGAATTTTATTGAAAATAAGGTTAGGAAAACGAGACGGACTTAGGACTAAGAGCATCTCTAATGTAAGGTTTTTAGAGAGGTTTATGAGGTGAAAAACCCTCCCAAAAAACCTTTACCCATAGTGATAAACCTATAGACCTCTTTTTTTTACAAACCACTTTGTCTAGACAAACCATGTTTGTGACATACTCTATTTCTAAATTGGGTCCTACACCTAGAAGTTTTTTAAGGTTTATACCATTGGAAGGGAGGGGTTAAATAAAGAGGATTTTTGCAATGATGATGTGGCTCAAACAAAAACTCACTTAGAGTTTTGTAGCATTGGAGATGCTCTAAGGGTGTGTTTTTTAGAGTTTACACAGTCAGTTCTGATTTACTGATTTCCAGTTTAGTTAAGTGATGTTCAGTTCAATCCAGTTCACTTGTGCTGAATTCAGAAGCATACTTTTTGTCAAATTCAATTAGTGGTGCCCAGTTAGTTCAGTGATGTCCAACTCAATGGTGTTGAATTCAGTTTAGTTCAGTTCAGTGGTGGTAAGTTTAGCTCTAAACAACGCAATCTTAAAGAGGGTCTCGACTCTCTGCCTATTTTTTAATTAAAAAAAAAAAGAAAAAAGCTTGTTTGGCAGGTTGGCGGGAAGCCGAATAAAGAAGCAAATAGAAAATTAGGGCCTGTTTAGGTCAAAAAAACATTTTCTAATTTTCTATCTCTAATTTTCTATCTCATCTCTTGAAAATTGAAAAAAATAGGAAATGGTTTTATTTTATGGAGAAACTATTCAAAATCTTTTTTTCCTTACCCACTTCTCCCCCACTGTCACACCTCTCTCTCTCTCTCCTTACCCACCTCACGAAGCCCTCCTTCCCCCTACAACTCACCATCTACAGCAACCTCCCACCCACCCACCACTGGCGGATGCAAAGGGGGATAGGAGGGGACAGTGGTCACCCCATTTTTGAAAAAAAAAATCTGTAACTTTTTTTTTTTTTTTAAAAAAAAAAAAAAATTTGCAAGTGAGACTAAAGCAAATCCATTACCCATCCCATGACATAACTCTTTCTCTCTCATCCCCTCACCATCTCAAGTTCTCAACTCTCTGCTCTCGCAGTCTCGCTCGCCTGGCCCCTCGACAATCGAGTGAGTCGACAGTACCGGAGTACCGGACTACTGGGCCCCGATTTTCTGCACTCAACCCAAGCTTGATGACCTCGATCTGGGCTCGTTGATACGTCGCTGTAGACCTCGATTTTCCAGAATTCTGTCTCAGATCGATTTAGGTATAAACTTCTTTCCCTTTTACTTCGCTTTTTTTTCTCACTTATTTCTCATTCGAAGTGTTCTGGTTGTTTGGGTTTTTTGTTTGACAATTGATTTAGGCTTTTTGCGGTTGCGAATATATATGTTTGTGTGTGACATAGCTGATGGGTTTTACTTTATAGTTACATTTGCTCTGAATTTCCTATCAAAATGGGTTCTTGGTGCTCTTTTTAGCTGATGGGTTCTTGGTATTGGCTCTGATTTTACATTCGTGACTAGTGTATGAAATAGCTGATGGGTTTATCATTCGAAATTAGTGTGGATTGAGATGCTGTAGAACTTAAGTTGATGGAATAATGTTCTGCCTGTGATTTGAGTTAAATTTTAGGTTTATCATTAGAAATTAGTGTGGATTTAGTTTATTTGAGCGAAATTAGTATCAAATTAGGTTGAATTATTTGTCTATAATCTCACTGTTCAGGCATGTCTTTCCCACTTGCCAAAGCTGAGGCAAAAGCTCTCTGCTCAGCTTCTGCTTGTTCATCTGGGCTTAAACCCTTTGTTAATGGCTTCTTCAAATTACTGCTTTGGCCTTTGATTTCGTTGTTTTGGGAAATACCCAGATTGAATTTGGGAGGTTTATGGGTGAAAATTGGAGTCTTTGAAGGGTTTGAGATTGAATTGAAGAGATTGAAAGTAAGGGCACCTAGGTTTTGGAGAGTTTTAAAGATATATGGGGTGTCAAAATCGCAAGGACTTGGGGTTTTGTTTCGGTGGTGGTTGTTGTTGTTGCTGTCCCATGGCCATTTCAAACATATTTTTCCTTGCATGTGAACCCTCTATAATGTGCAGTGTGCCCCTTAGAGAGTAGAAATGTTGTTTTGTGAAGAATAAGGAAATGAGGACAAATAATTGTGTAGTGTATGTGTTGTTCTGTTCCAATACTAACTCAAGGTTGGGCTTTCGGAGCTTGTTATTCTGGAGGTTTGATGTGCTCAGTATTTCTGTCCTATTTGTAAGTATACAAAAGCAATTAAGACATGTGATTAGTTATTGTCGTATTAATTGTTTTCTAGTGTGATCAGTAGGTTCTTCTGGTTAATAAGATGATAATCTATGACTCATGTGCTGTCATTGCTAACAAATTTGTGTATATGTTAATTCAGTTTGTAGATGATGGGTGACCAATCAAAAAAGAAGTTGGGTGATGGAAATTTAGAAAGCTTTTGGAGCAAAGTAAAGTCTCACAAGACTTCTTCCCCTTCGGTAAATCAACCTCCAACTCAAAATGAAACTCAAACTGAATTTGATGTTAATAATAGTGAAGAGAAAATTGAATATGATGTTGATAGCCTTCCAAATGATCCTGCATTAAGAAAAAGTATCATGGAGTATCCTCCTAAAGATCGAGATGTGGTGAGGAGAGCATATATATCTAGAGGTCCTTGTAGTCCGGTGGCTCATGATTTTCCGCAAAGAATAGTTGGGGGTTTGCGTCGTTTTAGTAAATCTTGGTTTGAACAATAAGATTGGCTTGAGTATAGTGTTCAAAATGATGCTGCGTTTTGTTTTGTTTGCTACTTATTTAAGAACGAAACCGCAACTCATGCTGCGGGGGGAGAGGCCTTTGTTAGTGGAGGATTTAGGACTTGGAATAAACCCAAACGACTTGATACTCATGTTGGGTTGGTTAAGAGTGCTCATAATCTAGCTATGGAGAAATATTTAGCACTAAAGAACTCTAAAGCATCCATCATAACCCATTTTGATCAACAATCGATTGAGATCAAAAGTGCATATAAAGCTCGCTTGCTTGCTTCTCTTAAATGTTTGAGATGGCTTTCGCGCCAAGGGTTGGCATCTCGTGGCCATAGTGAAAGTGAAGATTCAAGCAATAGAGGAAACTTTCTAGAACTTTTGATGTGGTTTGCCGAGAATAATGAAGATGTGGCAAATGTTGTATTGAAAAATGCTCCTAAAAATAATTAAATGATTGCTCCATCTATTCAAAAGGAATTAATAAATGCGTGTGCCAATGAAACAACTAAGCGCATTGTAGAAGAAGTTGTTGGTTTATTTGGAAGTCTAGTGATGTATCTCACAAGGAACAATTGGCTCTTTGTTTGCGTTTTGTTAATAAGGAGGGGAAAACAATGGAGCGATTTATTGGTATTGTGCATGTTAGTGATACTACCTCTTTGACACTCAAAAGTGCAATAGACTCATTACTTATGGAGCATTCATTGAGTCCTTCTAGGATTCGTGGGCAAGGTTATGATGGGGCTAGCAACATGAAGGGTGAATTCAATGGTCTTAAGACTTTGTTCATGAAAGATACCCCTTGTGCATACTACATTCATTGTTTTGCTCATCAACTTCAATTGACACTTGTTGCCGTTGCTAAAAATAACAATGATTGTGGTTGGCTATTTGACATACTTGCCATTTTGTTGAATGTAATTGGAGTTTCTTGTAAGAGGAGATATGATTCGAGTGAAACAAGCTCAGTTGATTGTGGAGAAATTAGAATTGGGTGAAATTGAAACTCGAAAGGGTCAAAATCAAGAACTTGGGTTGAAAAGGCCTTGTGATACCCGTTGGGGAACACATTTTGATACACTTTCAAATGTGATTGATTTGTATCCTATCATTCTTGGTGTGCTTGAACAAGTGGGGAAGACTGGTTCACATCCAGAAGATCGAGTGAAAGCACAGTCTATTGTGTTTTCGTTAGAATCTTATGAGTTCATTTTCATGGCACACTTGATGTTGACTATATTTGGATATACAAATGACTTGAGTGTTGCTTTGCAAAGGAAGGATCAAGATATTGTTAATGCAATGATGCTAGTTCGTATTACTAATGAGCGATTGCAAAACCTAAGACTAAGTGAGGATGGATGGAAAGATTTTAAAATTGAGGTTGATGCATTTTGTGGTAAACATGACATTGAAATTTCAGATATGGTTGCTCCATTTGTTGCTCGGGGAAGAGCAACGCGTTTTTTCAGTGACATCTCAAATGAACATCATTATCATATTGATGTCGTCAATAGAGTGATTGATCACCAACTTCAAGAGCTTAATAACCGATTTGACGAGGTAAACATGGAATTCCTTGTTTGTATGGCTTGTTTAAGTCCTCTTGATTCTTTTTCATCTTTTGATAAGAAAAAATTGGTTAGACTTGCCGAGTTTTATCCTAACGAATTTTCAAGTGGTGCTTTGATGAAACTTGGATTTCAACTTGAGAATTACATTGTGGATATGAGGAATGATGAGAAATTTGATGAATTGAAAAACCTTAACGAGCTTTCCATAAAGCTTGTTGAGACAAAGAAGCATGTGGTGTATGATCAAGTCTATTTGCTTCTAACACTAGTGTTGATTCTCCCGGTGGCAACGGCAAGTGTGGAGAGAGTATTCTCTTCAATGAAATATGTCAAGAATAAAGTGCGGAATAGTATGGGCAATCAATTATTAAATGATTGTTTGGTCACTTTCGTAGAGAAGGATGTCTTTAATGAAGTAACCAATGATGAGGTGCTCCATCGGTTCCAAAATATGAAGACTCGTCGAGGACAAATGTAATTTTTATTTGGTTATTTTGTTTTTTTTTTTCTTCTACCCGCATTAGTTATAATGTGGAATTATATGACGGTTAGATATTAAACTTTTTTGATGTAATATGTATCGATGATTTTTACTTATTTTGTCACCCTATTTTCCGAATCCTGGATACGCCACTGCCACCCACTAGAATTCAACCTCCCCTTACCGTCTCTATAGCCCACCTACAGGCTACAGTCCGGCCACCTCGCGATTTTCCACTCCTTTTTTTCTCTTTCTCTCTTGACACCCAGCGCCGACGACCACCTAACTACCACCACGGTTACCCACCCACTACCTTGCTTACTCACTCACAAGACCACAATCAACCATCTTAGTTGTTCTTATGAGGAGAGAGATTGCGATTTTTTTTCCAGATCTACAACAAATTAAGATGATTTGAGCCACCTAACCCCCACCACCGTGATCACCGGCGACCGGTGAGGGCTGTGGCGTAAATTTTATCTCTGCCGCCGTTGGTCGGCGGTCGTCAACCACTGTTTGTGGTGGTCGTGTGGCTGTGCAGACAGTTGTGGTAGGGTTGGTGGTTTGAGTATGGCGGTAATAGTGGGGGATGAGGGTGAAAATATGTTCTCCAATATTTCAAACTTTACAAAGGAAACTTGGAGAACATCCAAATAGGTGTTTTCAGTTTCCATTGTTAAGTTGTAAAATTTGGAGAATTTTTGTCATTTGAACAACAACTTCACAAATTTGGAGAACTAGAGAATAATTTCCTGAAAACAGCCCCTGTTTTCTCCAACTGAACGGCTCCTTAGGTCTTTCAAACATTTCCTCAAAAGAAACCTCTTCACTTGAGCTTCAATTTCTCATTACTCTCAGTCTAACTCTTGCTACCCTTGTAGCTGCCGTGCCACTGCTTTCGTACATCCGCCGCTTACTTACCTGGCCGCGTACACCGGCAATCACTGTATGTCCTCTCATTTTCTCTCTCTTGTTCTCTTTCAATTTCTGGGTGCCCTTTTCTCATATTTCAGCTTCTATGTCATTTGATTTATTTTATCATTTTTGTACTTTTCTTTTTTGTGTGGTTTTACTTAGGCTTAATTGATTAAGATTTCATGTATTTGAAAGGTCAGTACTAGATTTTGAAATGGAAATTTGGGAAGACTTGTGGTAAATCTAGTGGAACAGTTTAATTGCTAGGGTTTGTATCAAAAATTGGGTTAAATTCCTTCTTCATGGGTTGTGAGCTTTCCAGTGAAAACAAGTAAATAATAGCTTAATTAATTTAAATGGGTGTTGAAATTAAAAATATGCCAAATTTTAATATTTGGGTACTTGGGATAGCTTAATTAAATTAAATGAGAGCTTGGTGCATTTGTAATTGTTGAGAAATTTGGGATATTGTTGCATATATGGATGGAGTGAGAATAATATTTGTCAATGTTGTGAGTTGGTGTTTCTCATTTGTAAGAAACTAAATTTTCTTGTCTTTTGATTCTGCTGGTTCTCCAAGATAAGGAGCTTTATAGTCTGTTTGAGCTAGGGAATCATGGAAAGGTATTTCAAAAGGAAAGCTTCTTCCCCAGAGTACACAATTCATACGGAGGAAAGTGCTTGTGGAGAGGACGTCAACAGAGTTATAGAATCGTCCAATGCACAACCAGAGCCAGATAAGATGGACTACTTAACCCGCATGAATGAATTTGTTGACTGTATAAGACTCACATTGCGACAAAGGTGACCTTTGGGCGGTCTTGATATAGAATCGGAAAGAAGAGAAGGACATTTTGTTGGACTTGTTGGGCTTCTTGATTTTACTAAGCATCCAAATGGTGTAATGCCACGAGATGATGATGAATACTTGCCAAAGGCAAGTGCTGAGATGGAAGAGTCTCTTGTGTCGGTTGCTGCAATAGAAACGACAAAGGCCATATTTGAAGATCTTGGAGAAGATTTATTCGGAATTCATTATGCTGGATTTTATGATGTTGAGTGGAATAAGCTGATAGCAATTGTTTTGCGTTATGTTGACAAACTAGGGATTGTGAAGGAAAGGTTTATTGGCATTTTTGAGGTGAAAAAATTCTCTGCTTCTTCACTGAAAGAAGTTGTTGACGATGTGCTATCTGCACATGGGAAGACATCAAGTATACGAGGGCAAAGCTATGATGCAGGCAGTGATGTACTTCATCACTTCAATGATCTTAAAGATATAATTGTAGGAGAAAATAAATCAGCATATCACACTTATTGCTGTAGCAAACAGCTCCATTCAGCACTTGTATTAGCTGCTGGATCAGATATTGATGTTTCTTGTTGTGGTGAAACAATTTCCGACATATTGAGGTATGTTGGAGCCCGTTGTGAGAAGAAAGATGGCCTTGAAAAGAAAGAGAAACAAGCCGCTAGAATAGTGCAGGTGTTGACAAATAATGTACCAAGTGCAGAAGAGTTGCAGCATGTTTCTTCACAGATTAGCAATACACGTTGGGGACTCAATTATGAAATGCTTGTGAAATTGGTTGACATGTTCTTTTCAGTGATTGAAGTGCTTGGCTTCATAGAACAGAATGGCATTGATGCCCAAAAAAGAGTTAGAGCAAGTTTGCTCTTAGGCTCATTGGATACATTTGAATTTGTTTTTAAGTTACTTTTCATGAAATCTGTATTGGGGATCACAAATGAGCTGTCGCTGGCTTTGGAAAAGAAAGATCTAGATGTTGCTAGTAGGGCTATTGCACATGTTCAAGTGTGCAAACAACAGCTAGAAATAATGAGGCATGAAGGTTGGGAGCCTTTTCTTGATGAAGTATCTTCATTTTGCCGTAAATATGACATTTCTGTCCCGAATATGGATGAGGCATATTGGTTTCCTCCAAGAATCACAAATTTACACCATTACTGTGATGAAATATTCCATGGAGGTATAGATTCGCAACTCAAAGAGCTTAATAACCTCTTTGATGAGCGAACCACTGAGTTGATTCTTTGTGTTGTTTGCTTAAATCCATCTAATTCATTCCATGGGTTTGACGTGCTGAAGTTGGTTAAACTGGCTCAGTTTTATCCAGACGAGTTCAGTTCAGCTGATTGTTTGGTCCTCCAACATCAACTCGAGAATTACATTATCGATATGCGATCAGATCAGAGGTTTCGTGGGTTGAACACAGTTGGTGATCTTTCACGAATGCTAGTTGAGACAAAGAAACACATAGTTTATCCATCGGTTTATTTGCTTCTGAAGCTAGCATTACTTTTACCGTTTACAGCTCCTATGGAGGAAAGAGCTGTTTCAGCTATGAAACTCATTGAGACCAAATTGAGTAGCCAGATATGTGATCCATTTATGAGTGAATGCCTGGTAACATATATAGAGAGTGAGATTTTTTGGTAGTATTACAAATGATGCTATCATAAAATCTTTGGACAGTGACGAATCTGACGATTAGTAGCTAATTGTAGAGAAGTCATCATACTCAGTTCTCAACATGTTTTTGTATGATGCAGTGGCATTAATGTTAATCTGAAGCTTGTATAACTTCCTCTGCCTTCTTTTATTTACTTACAGTATTATTTTCTTTTGTTGTGTGTGTTTTCTCTTTCCCTGCTAAAGTGGTACATTCTGGAATTATTACATTAAAATTTAACTTGGCATATCAACACAATGATAAACTTGATTCCAACTGCATCATGCTGAAACATGGCAAAACGAAAATGCGAGCAGCAAGCAGTATTCATGACAACAGACTTTCTGATTATGAATTTTTTTGATCTCGTAAACCTGAGAAGATGGCGTGGCTACAAGCTCATATGGGGTTTAAACTCTGGTGATATGCATAATTGGTTATCCTAGCCCTTGGTTGTCTTTTCTTCTTCTTTCTCAGTCAGATGCTTATATTCAGATTATTGTGCAAATGCCAAACCAGGGTTTGCAGGGTATTAACTCAGTTGGGCAAAATTCTGGGACTTTACATATTTGATCAGATGATGACTCAGAAATCAGGCTGAACTTGCACAATACCTCAGCTCAACAATGACTCAGCTAATGCAGTGTTCTTGGCTCGACGACCTGTATTAGCAATCAGATAACCGAGGCTTCCAGAATGCCGCTGTAAATTCATTACTCTGATTCTCATTGAATGGGTGCTTCTTTCTTTCTGTCACATGAACTTGTTTCTTTTGTCATCTCTATAAGCATTTCAGTAGCCTTTGCTTTCCCATCAGTCAGATTATGTATCTTTGGGCTTTTTTCTTTCCATAATCTTTTTATACCATAGCCTCCATGGGCTTGCAGCCCTGCTTGAAGATTCAACTCACAAATCAATATACTTGTCTAAAGTGGTTGTTGAGTTCTTTCCTGCAAGTTAATGGAGCCTATTTCGATCTGACATTCATAGAAAACAAGCTTTACATCAAATGAATTTCTCATGAATCAAATTCCCACAGATCACAACCACGCAATCAATCAATATATATGAAAAATATCTAATAGTAATGGCCACTCCATATGAACTGTCAATTTTCAAGGCTTTCAATATGATTGATACCAATTTCTGATTGATACCAATTGCTCCCATGTGAATTGAAAATAAGCTTCTTAATCAATTTGATGAGCATGAGTGAAGGGCTGTGCAGATTTGGTGCTTCAACAATGGAGGAAATGGGGTTTAATTATCAAAAAAAAAAAAAAAAAAAAAAAACAATGGAGGAAATGGGGAAGAGGAGAATACAGATAATCCGTATTTTTTTGGGGCCCAAAGTGGGGTCTGGATCACTCTTTGCAGTTTCCTTTGTAAATAGGGGGGTTTTTGGGGTTTGGAGAGTTGGGTAGGAGAGAGAAAAAGAGAAAAGGATGGAGATGAGGAACTGCAAAGGATCCAAACTCTCCAAAGTGTAGTCCCATTTCCATTTTTATCTTTGGTGTTGTATTTTGTTGGTATTTTATCATTTTAATTTTTCAATAATGCAAAAAAGCGGTTGAATCCAACAATGTAACTCGAGTATAATTTAAATTTTGTTTGTAGAATAATGTTACCACTGCGATGAATTTGGACGCCTCCTCTCTCCACTCTCCCTTCTTAGCCTTCCTTTCTCTTCTTGTCAAATTTTGGGCTACGTGTCGATGGTTAGCCTGTCTGTTATTGTGTTTTCCTTTCTTTTAATCTAGTTTTTGTAATTTGATATTCGGTAGAGTTATTAATAAAGTCTCTTTGGTGGGAGATTGTTGATTCTGCGCGTTTGTCGGAGTTTAATTATTCTTCACGTTCGTCAGAATTTCATGTTGTTTTGTTTGTCAGGTTAAACTTTATGAACATAGAATACAAGTTTGATCTGCTATCATGTCAAGGGGATATGCACTTTCAAATAGTGGCAGCACATTGGTATAACGTGTGGGTGTCCCGCTTTCTTTATATAGCATTATTTATGCTATATTCAGGCAATCGTTGATTAATAATTTGTTATTGACATGGCCGATCAAGATGTCGATTACTAGCAGTGATCCTGGATTTGGCACTTACCTATCAACGAAACTGATCAAGATATCGATTTCAAATAGTGATGGTGGGAGTCATATTCATTGTTATATTAAATTACAATTTTTATTTTTGGAATGTTAATTGGAGTCATATTCGTGGGGGTGATAATTGGGTTGCTCAAGAGTTAGCATTGTTATTCAGAAGTAAATTTTAGTCGTTTTGGTATTTCAAAATTCCTTGAATCGTAAAAATTACATTGATGTTAGTTAGAATTTAATTAATTATTGAATTAAATTTAGTATTGTATTGCAGCATTGAGATGATAAATAAATGAATCAATATATATATGTATAATTGAGTTATCACCAAGATGACATTAAATAGATAATAAATAGTCATAAATGCATGGGTAGTTAAAAAGAAATCAAAAATACTTTTATTTTATTTTAATAAAAAATATTATATTTATTATCCTAAAAAATATATTATTTATTCACTAAAATTGTATTTCTTTATTAAATGTGTAAAAAAGATTATTATTGTTTCTTGCTACTCCTATTATTCAACTTTATATATTGATATGATTAAAAACAATTGTTATATTGATTCTAATAACAGATGATGATGGGCATGAAATCTAGTAAATAAAGAACTTGAGTTTAATTTATAATTAATTTATAAAGAACCACGTAAAAAAGAGCCAATAGTACATCATCATTTACGCCACCGGAATTAAAAAACGACAGGTTACTTAAATATTGAATTATGACGTTTAACTACAGTTGGGTGATTTGGGGCCTTTGGGATTAAGAACTGATTGCCAGCTTCCTGGTTGTTTAGAGCTAGGTGTGATTACACGGGCAGGAGTTTAGCGGATCTGATGGGATTATTCAGGAGTTATGACAAGTTTGACTTTGTTGTCTTAATAGTACGGTACTCCTTATTTGTTCAACGTAACTACGCATGTAATAGCCCGCAAATGTAATATATAGTATTGTGCCCAATTCATTGAATGGGCTGACGGATTTAATGGGCTAACGGATTTAATGGAGATCCTCGTTATAAAGAAAGGTAGCCGACGATATACTTTACTTAAATGAGTATTCGAGCCTTGATCGTTGAATTGTGAGAGAGTAGGACACCACCGTACAATACCAGTTGCGCTCTCACCTCATCTTCAAGGATTATCGTACGTAGATGACGCGTCTCCATCACAACCTCCCCATGAAACAAAACCAACTAGACAATCTAGTCATACAACTTGCATATCAGATTTAGAGCATGTTTGGCCTAATTTGTGAATTACTTCTACTTTTCTCCCTATTTTCACTCACAAACCACCCCCTCCACCTCCTATTCACCCCATTTTCAACTTTCAAAAATTATATAACACCCCCTAAAACCCCTAGAAGCCCCAAAAGTGGAAGCATCAAACTGGAGCTTCTACTCTAGCTTTTTTTTTTTTTTTTGGTAACAACTGGAGCTTTTACTTTAGGTCTCCCAATGGGTGTTTTGAGTTTCTTATTAATTAGAAGTTCATAATGGGGTGAGCAGGAGGTGAAAAGGGAGATTTGTAAAGAAAATAGGGGGAAAAGTAAAAGTTACTCACTAATTATACCAAACATGCTCTCAATAAAAGAATCACAACAAATGTGGACGAAATACATTGATACGATGAGCGAGCGAGAGAGAGAGAGAGAGAGAGAGAGAGAGAGAGAGAGAGAGAGAGAGAGAGAGAGAGAGAGACAAAAAATTTGGTGAAGATGGTAAATTTGCAGGCCGACAAGTTTGAGCTCAATTACAAAGAATTGGGTAATAGTCGAGGAGAGATTGAGAGAGAATGATAAAAGAGATGAGAATATTTATGAGGGGAGTTGGACCACTTTAAGGACTTATACAAACTGGGTCGAGCATAATCACAATCATCGTCTTTACTATAAAACAAATTATTGATATTTTGGGGTCCTCATTTTTATTTCGCCCGGGCCTCTAAATAAACGTGAGAAAAACCAAATGGAGTACTAATGCTATAATAATGATACGAGGAAACGCAAAAAAATGTACTCAACTGCTCATCTACAAGCCAATTGGAGAGAAAAATGGATTTGTTGATCAACTATCTGCAATGGGTATTGCCATTGTTGATTACAACTATTCTCCTAATATTCTCATATGCAAGGGCCAAATCATGTGCCAAACACTTACCCCCGGGACCCTCCCAATTGCCTATACTCGGCAACATCTTAAAATTTTTGTCAAACACTAGCACACCTCACAAGTTATTAGCCGAGCTTTCTAGGATTTATGGCCCAATCATGACCCTAAGACTAGGATCAATCACCACCATTTTCATCACCTCTTCCAATCTAGCCAAAGAAACCCTCCAAGAAAACCAGGCCTCATTCTCAACCCCCTTCATGCTTGATGCTTTTCAATCCCACCAGCACCATGAATTCTCGGTCGCGTTAGTATCAGTCTTATCCTCAAGGTGGTTATTCCGAGACTTTACAGCAACCGGTTATTTAGCAAACACATGCTTGATACCATGCAATCTCGACGATATCAAAAGATGGCGGAGTTCATAAGCTACCTAAGAGAGCGTTCATCACGAGATAATGACGGTGTTGCTGTTGATATTGGAGAAGCAGTTCGTGATACAACGTTCAATGTCATAACTTTCATCACTTTTTTCATGGATTTATCTACTGGTTATAGGATGAGAGAAATGAAGGATTTGACGGATAATGTCATAAAACTGCTAGGAAGGCCTAATCTTGTGGATTTTTTCCCTTTCCTTACAATGGGTGATCCACAAAGAATAAGGCAACGGACAACGACTCTTTGTGCAAAATTGTTTAAGCTGTTTGATGAAATTATAGACATGAGATTGGAGTCTAGAAAGAAGGACCAGCACCAGCTGGTGATGAATAATTCTGTAGGCTCTAATAATGATCTATTGGATGTGCTTTTAGATGTTATAGAAGAGCAACCCGAGGGTATTATGGGAAGAGACCAACTCCATCATACGTTATTGGTAAGTGCTTAATCTATACTCAGTGAGTAGCTTTTTTGGTTTGGCAAAGAGGAATACGTGGTTAAAAGTAGGGTTGCACAAATTTCGATCCAAATCTAAATTTTGAATCGGGCCTGACCTTAATAGATGGGACCAGACTTAGACCTGTCGGAATTGGTCTGGTTCTCGCCCCTCGGTCCTTCGAATTTTGATTTCCGGATTTTTAGTCTGATTTGGTTGAAAACCTTAATATATCTGTTTGGAGCTATTCGAACTTGGTACCCAGAAAAATTGTTAGTTTTTATAAGTTGACAGTTTAATTATTTTTTTGGAATGGAATATATTACTCTTTACTACTTATATCTAGCTTTTCAAAATGATATTTTCTTTAGTACACTCCAGGTTTTGCAAAAATAACTAGATAGAGGTAAGGTTATGTACATCTATATCGTTTAAACCTTTACCGTCGGCGGGATACTTATTGAATTGTTGTTAATGGTGTTAGGTTTTGAATATTTTTTATTAAAATCGAATTAAAATTGTGAGAGCAAAGATCTTAAAAGTAAAGTCGGTCCATATTGGTCGAATTCAGGGTTTTCCAAGTTCTATTTGGTTTGAGACTTGAATGTTTTAGGTTTGGTCTTATGTTCAAAGATTTCCCAATTCCGGTTCCAGTGCACTCTGATTTTTCCCGGTTCGATCCGGTCTTGGACCTATTTACAGTCCTAACTAAAGGGTACCTCATAATGCATGGGTTCAGGTAGATAGACCCTAAAACTTAGATGGACCAAAGTTCATTTGCTCCTGAGCGGTGTTTTCCGGTCTTGGACCTGTTCGTGTAGATGCTACCTACGAGTCTTGAACCCATGACCTGTTGTATAAGTTGTATCTTGTTTACCAGCGAGCCCAGCCACATATACCAAATGAGTAGTTTACTTATTTATTTGATGTAGACTACAAAAATAAAAGATTGTGTCTTGGAACTCTAACAAATATTTTTTAATTAAAGAAAATAAAAAACCAAAAAGTAACGAATTACTATCTCACGCATGACATATGTAGATTACCCTACTTGTAATGAGAGATTGAGTTCTCTAGTTTTTTTATATACTGAGATTTTTTTTTTGATAATTGGAATTTTATTAATTTGACTCCTTAAAGGAGAGGTTACCAACAGTAACCAATTTGTTACAGAGACTCACCACACCTATTACATACAAACTTAAAACCACGCCACAAACTCATGATCTCTATTCAATCCTTGCTTCGCTAAACCATCCACTATCGAATTCGCACTGCTCAATCTATAGACAAACGACATCTTAGGCCATCCATTTCTTACCCTTCTAATAAAATTTAGCTCAAAACAAGAGTTTCACAGACCTCCTTTTTCCGAATTACACCATGAAATAGCATTAGCCGAATCCGGTTCAATGATGATCTCAAATTGTGACATCCATTCCTTCGCCACTGTTTCCATGAGAGCTCGACATATAGCTCCAACTTCAGCTTGGTTAATCTCCTCATAAGGTATTTTACATGAAAAAATGCACCTGAAATTGCCATTCCACTCACGAAGAACTCCACCTATCGCAGCACATCCGTCTTTAAAAGTCGCATCCACGTTCCATTTCAACGTGCCCACACAAGGAGGTTCCCAATCACACACTGCTCTCCTCCTTTTATCTGGTAATTTGACTATCAGATAAGAAGGTGATCTGTATACTTCACATGGGGAGTAAGGAAATGAGTCATCCCAAGCTTTCACCCACCACCCCAATTTCATTAAAATCACTTCAAATTGTTGTTCACTGCTGCATTGCTTCCCTTCGAAAATGCGTGAGTTATTTTCGTTCCACATCGACCACGCCATGACAAAAATAAACGTGATATGAACTTTTCTGAAGTGTTGATTACCTACATACATCGAGCACCATTGAAGGAAGAACTCCTTCATGGTTCGAGGTGCACACCACTGTACTTCCCACAAACCCAGCCATTCATTACACAGGTTCCACGCATACCCACAATGGAGCAAAATATGATCACTACCCTCCTCTTCTATATCACACAATACGCATTTTAAATCTGTAATACAGTTAAATCCCATCCTTCTCAATCTATCCTTGGTCTTCAGCCGTCCCAAGCAAGCTAGCCAAAGGAACAACTCCACTTTTGGAGGAGCCAACCCTTGCCAAACGCCCTTCACTGCTTCCTGAATTATGCCTCCTTCACGCTTACTGATCTCTCGTCGAAGCGAATTGACAGTGAACTTGTTCCCATTATTGCTCTTCCACCCCACTTCATCATCACACGTAGGATTCAATTGCACTTGAGATAGAATATCAAAAAGAGTTTTTTTCAATTCAACCTCCCACTCAAATAAGTTACGTCTCCAAGCAAGACTCCAACTCCATATTAGACCATCCCACACACCCACGTCTCCTACCTTAGCCTACTGATTACTTGATAATGAGAACAATATAGGAAACTTAGTAGCTAAAGACTGATCCCCTACCCAAACGTACAACCAAAACCGAGCAGTTAGGCCGTTTCCTAATTTCACCACTAAATTCTCCTTAAAAATCTCCACCACAACATTATCTTTTTTCACACAAGAAACAATATCTTTCCAAACCCCCCCTCCTAGGAATATTTAGATTATTTAAAAAAACAATATCACCAAGATTGTATTTTTCCTCACTAACAGTCCTCCACATACCCACATCCTTGGCTAGAAATCAAATTCACTTTCCCAGCAAAGCAGAGTTTAAAACCCTCACATCACCAACCCCAAGCCCACTCAACTCCTTAGACTTCTTCACAACATCCCAACTTATCAGACAAGTCGGTTTATTCCCCTCCTTATTCCCTGCCCAAAAGAAATCCCTTTGAATTTTTATGATTCTCTCAGTAACCTTCATAGGAATGCGGAACAAGGACATATAATACACTGGTAAATTACTTAAACAAGATTTGATCAAAGTTAACCTCCCACCTGCAGATAAGAGTTTCCCTTTCCAAGAGGCCAGCCTTGCCTCCATTTTTTCGATGATTGGTCTCAAGAACTCGAAGCTACGCGGATTAGCCCCTAGGGGCAAACCCAAATAGTTCAAAGGAAATTTACCAACTCTGCAATGAAGATCACAAGCCAAACCTTCCACCCATTCCTCCTCCACAATCAAAGCACATTTGTGGAAATTTACTTTTAGTCCTGACGCCAAATAGAAATTAATAAGCACCTACTTGATCACATCTAGGTACCTTCTTTTCCCGGGACAAAAGATGATGGTGTCATCTACGAACTGTAAGTGTGAGAATGACATACCATTTTGAGTTAAATTGACCCCTTTTAAATCACCCATCGCAATAGCCTTCTTGAACAAGTAGCTCAACACTTCAGCCACTATATTAAAGAGAAAGGGAGACAATGGATCGCATTGTCGAAGACCCTCTCTCGAGATTGAAAGGACTTGTTGGGGAGCTATTTATTAACAAAGAGGCTGAGGCAGATTTTAGGCACCAAGAGATCCACAACCGCCAACGATAAGGAAAATTCATTTGCTCTAACACCCACTCAAGGAATGACCACGAGACTGAATCATAAGCCTTGTGGAAGTCAAGTTTCCAAATACACATCTTCTCGTTCTTTTTAATTCCAAAATCAATGATTTCATTAGCAATGAAAACACTGTCAAGGATTTGCCGTCCCCCGATGAAGGCCGATTGTATTTCACCCACTACATCATCTGTCACCTTCTTCATCCTATTTGCAAGGATCTTTGCTAGTATCTTGTATAGAGCATCGATCATACTAATCGGCCTATAGTCTTTTAACTCCACAGGATTGTTAACTTTTGGAATTAAACTAATGAAAGCCACATTAATCCTCTTAGGAAATTTCCCATGCTCCCAAAAGGACGAGATAAAATCGACCACTTCTCCTTTTATTAACTCCCATGCACCTTTGATGAAATTGACGTTAAATCCATCCGGACCCGGAGCTTTCGAACCTTCACATTGCCACACTGCCTCCTTAATCTCATCTTCACTGAATTTTTCAGTCAACTCAAGTCCCTGCTCCCTCGAAATCTTTCTCAAATCCAGCCCCCAAACACATGACTTGTTGCATATTTCTCTTTAAATATCCCCTTAAAATAACTAACACTGGCTTTACGAATTTCCGCTGGCCTGCTTAACAAATTACCATTCACGACTAATTTGGACATCCCATTCCTGCTTTTCCTACTCGACGTAATTGCATGGAAATACTTTGTGTTCTTGTCCCCAGATTTCAGCCACTTACTTTTTGACATTAGTGCCCAATACGTTTCCTTTCTTCTAGACCATTTCCATAACTCAGCAATATCAAATTTTCTTTGCTGCAATTCGACATCAGTGAGTACTCTGCAGGTTGCCAATTTATCCCATTCCTCCCCTTTCTTCTCGTATTCCTCAATTTTTGAGTTTAAGTCACCAAACTCATTCTTGTTCCATTATTTCATTTTTTCTTTTAACTGCTTCAATTTCTGGCTTACATGCATTTTCTTACCCTCCTCATCTACTGAAGATCTTCCCCACTCTTCTGCAACCATCTTCATAAACTCCGGGTGATCGAGCCAACAATCCAATGTTCGAAATGGCTTTGCACCCCAATTCAAACATTCTATGGTTATCATGATTGGAACATGGTCGGACAAGCCTCTTCTAAGACACGAGGCCGATAAAGAAGGCCATCTAGACATCCACTCCGCATTATCAAATACCCTGTCGATCTTGCTCACTGAGTTTCCTCTAAACCAAGTATACTTTCCCCCTCTGAGATCAACCTCCATGAGTTGGAGACTGGAAACAAAGTTCCTGAAATCATCAATACCCTTGGGAATGCCTTGCTTACTTGCTCTCTCCTCTACCTTCAACACTTCATTACAGTCCCCAAAATTCATCCACGGGCTCGGATTTCTACTCCATACAGCGGCAAGTTCCTCCCATACCTCATCTCTCTTGTTTATATCATTCGGGGCATATAGCGTCAAAATCGAACATTCAAAGTTGCTCTCTAAAATCACCCCATGCAGCAATATCCAGTTCATGGCAATTACTTCAGCTTTTACACTGAAAAATCTTTCCTTCCACGCTACTATGATACCCCTTGAATTACCCCATGATTGAGAAAATCTCATTTGAACCTTATCCTCCTTCCAGATTTTCCCCCATTCTCTATTACTGAAATTCTCGAACTTTGATTCTTGAATGGCAACCATGTCTGGTTTTTGTTTCAATAACATACATTCCAAAGCAGCCTTCTTCTCCTTACTGTGCAGTCCTCTAATGTTCCAGCTTATTATCTTCATTTAAACATTAAATTCACCCCATTACATCGTTTACACAGCGATATCATTCCTTCAAGGATTTCTCCCACTCCTCTTCATCTTCTTTCATAACTTCCTTGATCCTCGAGACCATTGATCGATCACTAACTGGAAGCTTCAGTCCCAACCTTTTAACAAAATTCAGGATCCCAAACTGATTGCTAGACGCCAAAGCTTCAATCTGCAGGCTTTGATTTTGCACATTAGAATCTTGGACAACTTCACCCATAACAATGGGTCCATTTTTTAATCCAGCTTTTTTGTTTAAAACAAGGGCTCTCTGTTTTTCCTCACACCTTCTCCTCTTAACAACTTTCTTTTTTTGATGGGCCGCCAATGTCAACAAAGAAATGTCATTTTCTAGGTCTTGAAATTCATTGCCAAGCCCAATATCCTCTTCCATCATGTCTGCCCCATCTTCTAAAATGGGTCCTCATTCAAGCCGGCCCCATCACAGGATCTTATTAGCTCTGGCATATCATTGTTCACACTGCCTTTAATGATTACGTGATCATTCTCTAACGTGCTTCCTTCTATCACACTGATATCAACATTCCCATTATTATCTTGTCCCTCACCGCTTCCTCTTCCTTTCTCGGGAATATTACAATTTTGGCCGACTTTACTGCAATCTTTAGGATCATGAAATCCCTTTGACTTTTCCTGGATTCTTGAGCTATTCCCTCTTCCATCCATGTCATCTGTTGCTTTCACCGGTTCCACTTTACCATTGGAGTTCATAGAGGACTCATCCTTCCTCGAACCTCCATCATCATCATCATCTCTGCTTTCAGAATATGATTGCCCCTCATCATCACTGGATTCCGATTCCGCGACCACTGGTGTCCAGTGGTCCCAGTCCTCATTATTGAGTGCTTCATAATGTTCCTCCCATACTGCCAATCTATGAACTTTTTGATTAAATCGAAATAGCATATTTCCAAATATCTGAAACATACAATCAGTGTACACAAGGATTCGAAATTTCTCAAAGGATTTTAGTTCACCCGCATCTTGATCACATGCCACTACTTTACCCCACGCACTTCCAATCTTGTTCATATTTTCTGGTGACCATGCCTTCAGTGGTAATCCATGAACTGAGATCCACGTTGTTCTCCATTTAGGAGTTTCAAATTCATCCCAAGGTTTGTATAAGCGAAACTGTCGATCAATCCAGTCCCCTCTCTCATTCCGCATAGCTTCCATGTCTTCCTTCGTATCAAAGGTAAGTAAGTGCAACAGACCACCCATTGGACGAATTCTTATACAATTCACACATTGCTCACTCATCTCATTTTGGATTTTAAATGATGGCACTTCATGACGAGCAATGCACACAATACTTCTCTCCAGCCATTGGATATTCTCTTCATTTTGAGAGCCATCAATAATACCCATGAATTCTTCTCCATCCAATATAATAGTTCTCATGCTTTCTCTAACCTGCTCTACCTCTGATCCCATTGCCATGTTACGCAAATTATAATCAACATCATCCATCCTCGAAGCTGCCTTTGGTAGAACCTCCACCGACTTCTTACCTTCCATCAACTGAATTTGCACAAATTCCTTGTTCACACTCTTGATTCTTTCTTTAACCCTCACATTATTTACTTCTTGAGTTGCTTTCTCCTTACCCTTCTCCTGGGGCTCCTTCTGAGTCACCCCAGGATTCTTGGAGTTTACTATCTTCCCTTGCTCCTGGACTTCTTTTCCTTTATCCTCTCCGTTCACCATCAGCACCTGAGATGGAGTCCTCTTGCCCGTACTTTTCTCATTACTAGAGGTTTTCTTTGAATTCCTTTCGAATTTTTCCATTTGGACGAAATTCTTCGCCCCTTCCACTCTCCTTCCATTTTGTGCTCTGATTGTTATCTGTGCTTCTAGGTAGTTTCTGAATTTCACAAAAGCAAATCTGTATCGTCGTCCTCCTCTCACCTTCCATGGAACAAAAACGTCAACAACATGCCCATAATGCCAGAACATCTCCCTTACTGCCCTGTTGTTGATGTTCATTGGTAGGTTATCAACAAACAAGGTAGCTGAACCATCTCTGTCTCCGTGCTTCGGATTCAATCCACCCTTTCTAGAATCTTCTACTCTATTTGCACCTCTTCCATCGAAAGTTTTCCTCCTGTCCCTTCCCCTATGCTCGTCATACACTTGCATTGCCCTCCTATCTCTAGCAACCCTCCATCCTTCATTATCTTCAAAACTTGAATCAGTCCAGTTTGGTTTGAGGAATCTGAAACGAATGTGACCTCTCTCTCTCTCTCTCTCTCTCTCTCTCTCTCTCTCTCTCTCTCTCTCTCTCTCTCTCTCTCTCTCTCTCTCTCAATCTTGGTGGGGACATTTCTATTTAATTCACATTAACTACATAATAAGTAATACTAACTCTCTCGGTTTATTTTTTATAACAAAATAATTAATACGAATTCCTAAAACTTATTTTTTATAAAATATATATATCATCATACATATTTGTACAAGGCCCTGTTTAACACGAGGGTAACCACTAGTGTATCATAAAGTGTAGTCATCTTGCATTTAATTTAATTGCAATAATTGTAGAGTATTTGAACTCATAACGTGGCTAGTATTTCGTAACTCGAAAAATATACAAGATTTTCTGAAGATTATTAACTCGTGGTGAGAGAAAATAGCACGGAATATCCCTAAATATTGCAATTTTACTCCTTATCAATATACTAGGTGGATGGTGTGTTACAGGATTCGTGATTAATATAACTTAATAATTAATTTCATTGTAATCAAAGTATAAATAAGTATATTTTTCTATTGTTTGGTAGATTATTTTGACTCTTTTTTTTAAGTAATAAAGGTAATATAGTGGGTCTAAGCCTATAATCCCCCAACAAAAAATTCTATCCTTTTTAGTTTTTAATGTCATATCTTGGAATAATTTTTAAAAAGCTCCATAGTTCCTATCACTAAAATTGCTTGGTTGTTTTTTTTAAAGACTTATTTATACGCATATTTTAAAGTGTATAGGATAGATGACAAATGTGTATTGTTTTAAAGTGTGTTTCGCGCTCTTTTTAATGGTGTAAGATATTTGAATTTTTGGTACGTGAAATAAAAGTAGTTATACGCATATCAATATTTTGTTATCTCTAATGATTTAGTGCTTCAATTCAAATATTCTCTATTTCCTAACTTTCTATTAATGTTTTATTGTTGTTATTGAATTTTATTTGTAATTCTAAAAAGCTCACTTAGGTGGACACCTCCAATCTATTAGAAAATACCTCCTTTATATCGATATTATGATATAATTATGATTGGACCTCTTTGCACCAAAAAATATATTGGACCTCTAATATTGAAGTCTACAAACTAAACTATATAATTAATAAATTTGTTTATTTATTTATTTAGGGCTATTGAAATCTGGGAGGAGTTCACTCAAAAAAAAAAAAAAAAAAAGAAATCTAGGAGGAGGATACATATTCTTTTGCGGTGTATCTGGATACTTGAATTTGATATGATGTAGTTTGAGGTGAATTTGTTCTTCAATACCTAAGATAATTGTATAGGTTTGGAATTGATCAAATCCTATATATGACCTTTCCATAAAGCCTTAAAATTGAAGAATTTCAAATTACATCCCTCCGGCCATCTTGGCATTTCAAATTCTTCCTCTCCTTCCTCCCTCTTCCCTACATTTGGAGCATTTCAATTCATGAAACTGTTACATGTGAAGGCATTTTCTTCTATCGAAATTCAGAACTTCAATTTGAGTATTCAAACCATTATAACTTGGTTTCCTTATATGACAGGATATAATTGGTTCGGGGATGGACATACCTGCAAAAACAATAGAATGGGCGATGTCAGAGCTACTACGAAACCCTACGATTCTATCTAAGTGTCAAGAAGAAATAGAGAACGTCGTAGGAAAAGGCGAATCGATCAAAGAATCAGACATCTCCAAACTACCTTATTTGCAAGCAATTGTAAAGGAAACCTTCAGATTCCACACAACAGTTTCTTTGTTACTCCCTCGTAAGGTGGATCAAGACATAGAGATGGATGGCTATATGGTCCCTAAAGGTGCACAAATTGTGTTTAATGCATGGGCAATTGCACGGAACCCGGAAGTATGGCATGATCCAGATTCATTTGTTCCTGAGCGATTTTTAGGCTCAAATCTAGATGTGAAGGGCCAACACTTTGATCTAATCCCGTTTAGTACTGGAAAGAAGATATGCCCTGGGATGCCCCTAGCCTTACGTATAGTTCAATTGATGTTGGCTATGTTGATTAGCTCCTTTGATTGGAAGGTTGAAGATACTGGAGACTCGCTTCAGGAACTGGACATGGGAGAGGAATTTGGGGTTTCCCTTAAGAAGGCTAAACCTTTACGTGCCTTCCCCAACAATCGTCCATGATAATATACATATTGCTTTCCGAAAATAGATAATAAAGTTGTTAAATCTCGGGATGTGTAATGTTTATTGCGTTATACTCGGTACTATGGGTTTTTTTAGTAGGAATGTACTGATATATTAAACTAGTCGACCAATAATGTACTACAAATGTATTAAACTAGTCAGTAATGGTAGTTCATGAAATACTCAAAATATTACAAACCTAGGACAATCAGGCATAAATGTAAGTTATGACCGTTCCTGTTAGTTCCAAATTTCGCATGTGATGATAGAAAATAGGATAGACGTGGAGGGAACAGGGAAGGTTAGAGTTTTGGTGATGAGTTTTTTTTAAATAACTTCAAAATCACCAATTCAAACCATTTTCCTTTCAAAATTTGAAAAAATAACCATTTAACCCATGTACTTGATAACTTTTGTTTTCAGCATAGATCAATTGGCCAAGGACAAAATAATTCTATTCAAAATTTGGTCAGATTGGTATAATGTCGTAACTTAAAAGTTGAAATATCATAAATGACGTTTGTTTCGAAAATAGAAATTATGGTGAGCAGCGACCCTTGTTTCTTTGAAAAGTGATCCCTGTCTCACCAAAAATTTGAAAAAGACCGTCTTATAAAAGTTTTTGTAAAAAAAAGTTATAAATTGATTATTGTAAAAAAGTTAATTCTATAAGGTAGTTTTCGACAATTTTTCCTAATTTTGAGAGTTTCATGTTAACCAAAAAACAAAAAAAAAGGAAATTTCAAGGGCTAAACTCAAAGTTTGCACTTTTGAACGGGATACCTACTTTTTTTTATACTTTGCACCAAATAACCCTAAAAATCAAAACTTCTACACCCCATAAACAAAATCAGGAACGACACCTTAACGCCGTCAAGTTGGTCAATTATGAATAGTAAAATGACTATTTTGCCCCTATATCTTAATGCGAAAGAACTAAAATTGAAATAGCCGTCGATTTCAGCTACAGAGTTCGCTTAGGACAACACTGAACTTATAAAGTTGTGCACATGCATGATACCCCTGAAGTTTTATAATGTAATGAGCATTTTATGCAAAAAAAATAAACCAAAAAAAATAGAAAATTTAATAAAAAAAGTATTTTCAATTTTTGTTCTTTTGCATTAAGATATAGGGGCAAAATAGTCATTTTTCTAATTATAATTTACCAACTTGATGGTGTTAAACTTCCATTACACATTTTGTACACGGGATGTAGAAATTTTGAACTTTAGAATTATTTCATGCAAAGTTTTAAAAAAAGTAGATATCTCATTTAAAAGTGCAAACTTTGAGGGTACTCCATAAAATTTCCGGAAAAAAGAGAAAAAGGGTTAGTGTCTTAAGTTGGCGGGAAGCGGACTATGTAAATTAGAAACCTCTTTCATTTGCAGCTTTAAGCGAAAATTAGGTCTTTCAAACTTCATAATTCCCAGTTTCCCAAAAACAGACCTCTTCATTTTGCAGCTTCAATTGAACTTCAATTCAATTCCTCATTACTCTCTCTCTCATCCCAACTGTCGCTTGCCTTGTAGCCGTAGGTGCCACTGCTTTCGTATACTCGCCGTTTACCTCACCTGGCTTCGTACACCGGCAATCGCTGTATGTCCTCTCATTTTCTCTCTCTTGTTCTCTTTCAATTTCTGAGACCCCCTTTTTTCATATTTTCAGGTTATCTTTTGTTTTCCCCCATTTGTTTTTTCAGGCTTATTTGATTAAGATTTCATCAATTTCATTTTTCCTGAAACGCCACTATTATTTTTTGAAATGGGAAATTGGGAACACTTGTGGTAAATCTAGTCGAACAGTGTGGTTGGCTAGGGTTTGTATCAAGAACTGGGTTGAAAGTTGAAACCTTTCTGTTTGGGTTTTGAGCTTTCCTGTGAAAACAAATAAATAATTGTTAAATTAAATTATATGGGTGTTGAAATTAAAAACATGCGCTGAATTTTTTTTTTTTTGTCTATGATGGAAATTGAAAATTTGGGTACTTGGGTATATAATATTGTTTGGTTTGGTGCATTTGTAATTGTTGAGAACTTGGGATGTTCTTGTTTTAGATGCTTGTGAATTTTGGTAAGAATGAGGATTGTGGTTTGATTCTGATTGGGTAGAAACTAAAGTTGTCTATTTATTTTTAATTTTGGGTTCTGACGATAAACAGCTTTGTCGTTGTTTGGGCTAGATTACCATGGAAAGGTATTTCCATAGGAAAGCTCCTTCGCCGGAGCACACAATTCATACGGAAGAAAGTGCTTGTGGAGAGGACGTCTACAGAATCAGAGAATCTTCCAATGTGCAACCAGAGCCAGATAAGATGGACCACACAACCCGTGTAAGTGAATTTGTTCATTGTATACGATTCATTTTGCGACAGGGTTGGCTTTTGTACGGCCTTGAATTCGAATCAATGAGAAGGGAAGGATATTTCGTTGCACTTGTTGAGCTGTTTGATTCAAGTAGGCATCCAAATGGTGTAGTGGAGCGAACTGATGATGATTTTGTGCCACCGCCATGTGCCACCGCCATGTGCCACCGCCATGTGCTGCCTACCAAGAGTCTCTTGTGTATAGTGCTGCAAGAGAAACGATCAAAGCCATAACTAAAGATGTTGGAGAGGATTTTTTCGGAATCCATTATGCTGGATTTTATGATGTCAAATGGAATATTCTGATAGCTATTGTTTTGCGTTATGTTGACAAAGAAGGGATTGTGAAAGAGCGCTTTGTTGGCATTTTTGAGGTGAAAAAAATCTCTGCTTCGTCACTTAAAGAAGTTGTTGACAGTGTGCTATCTGCAAACGGTTTGAGGGCATCGAAAATACGTGGGCAAAGTTATGATGCAGTTGGTAGTTTACTTTGTGACTTCAATGATCTTAAAGATCTAATCATAGGAGAAAATAAATCAGCATATCACACTCACTGCTCTACTAAACAGCTCCATTCAACACTTGTATCAGCCGCCAGAGCACCTGTTGATGTTTCTTGTTGTGGAATAGTGATATCTGATATATTGAGGTGGGTTGGAGCCCGTTGTGAGAAGAAAGATGGCCTTGAAAAGAAAGAGAAAGACGCCGCTAGAATTGTGCAGGTGTTGACAATTAGTGAACTAAGTGCAGAAGAGTTGCTTGACTTTTGTTCTCGGATAGAAAATACACGTTGGGGAATCAATTATGAAAGGCTTGTGAATTTGGTGGACGTGTTCTTTTCAGTGATTGAAGTGCTTGGCTTCATAGACATTAATGGCATCGATGTCCAAGAAAGTGTTAAAGCAAGTGTGCTCTTGGGCTCATTGGATACATTCGATTTTGTTTTTAAGTTACTTTTCATGAAATCTGTATTGGGGATCACAAATGAGCTGTCGCTGGCTTTGGAAAAGAAAGATCTAGATGCTGCTAGGGCTATGGCACTTGTTCAAGTGTGCAAGCAACAGCTACAAATAATGAGGCACAAAGGATGGGAGTCTTTTCTTGATGAAGTGTCGTCATTTTGCCATAAATATGACATTTCTGTCCCAAAAATGGATGAGGCATATTGGTTTCCTAGAGAACCCCCAAGAGTCACAAATTTACAGCGTTACTGTGATAAATATTTCCATGGGGGAATAGATTCGCAACTCAAAGTGCTGAATAACCTCTTTGATGAACCAACCACTGAGTTGCTTCCTTGCGCTGCTTGCTTAAATCCGTCTAATTCATTCCACGCGTTTGACAAGCTGAATTTGGTTAGATTGGCTCAGTTCTATCCAGAAGATTTCAGTTCAGTTGATTGTTTGGCACTCCAACATCAACTCGAGAACTACAGTTTTGATATGCGATCAGATCAGAGGTTTTGTGAGTTGAACACACTTTGTGATCTTTCACGAACACTGGTTGAGACAAAGAAACACATCGTCTATCCATTGGTTTACTTGCTTCTGAAGCTAGCGTTGCTTTTGCCGATTACAACTCCTAAGGAGGAAAGAGTTGTTTCTGCAATGAGACTCATCGAGACCAAATTGAGAGACCAGATATGTGATCCTTTTATGAGCGACTCTCTGGTAACATATATTGAGAGTGATGCTTTTGCTAGTGTTACAAATGATGCTATCTTACAAAATTATGAAAGTGATGAGTAAAGATCCGTTGTTAACTATAAGGAACGGTATCGTCTTTACTTTTGTCCATGCTTACTTTTTTCTTTTTTCCTTTTTGATGCATGAAGCACTCACCTTTTGACCTTTTATCCTTAGTTTCAAGCATGTATTATTTCCTCTGTTTCGTTTATATATATGTTTTTCTCATTAGGTGCTTTCTGTTAACTGTTACAAGTGGTCTATTTGATTCCTTTGAACGTGTTCAAGTACCTAGGTGCTACTTTGCAAGATGTTCAGCTTAAAGCCATTACACTGTAATCAACTCTTGTAATCAACTCTTGCATTTGTTACCACTTTTTTGTTTCATATTCCACTTTCTTAGTTCTGTGTCTGCTTGGCAGCCATGGCATTACACCATAAAAGATCCTCTCGGTGGATACTCTGCTTCTCTTTACCTTGCTGCCTGTATAGCATGCTTCCTTTCAATGTCTGCTTTGACAGATCAGAGGTTTCGTGGAACACACTTGGTGATCTTTGACGAATGCTAGTTGAGACAATGAAACACATTGTTTATCCATCGGTTTATTTCCTTCTGAAGCTTGCATTACTTTTGCCAATTACTGCACCTATGGAGGAAAGAGCTGTTTCAGCAATGAAACTCATTGAGAGCAAATTGAGTAACCAGATATGTGATCCATTTATGAGTGAATGCCACGTAACAAATATATATAAAGAGAGATTTTGGTAGTATTACAATTGCTGCTATCATAAAATCTTTTGACAGTGACGAATCTGATGATTAGTAGCTAATTGTAGAGAAGTCGTCATACTCTCTTCTCACCGTGTTTTTGTATGATGCAGTGGCGTTAATGTTTTATTTGAAGCACTTGGCCTCCATCCTTTCTGACACTAGTTTCCAGCTTGTATAACTTCCTCTGCCTTCTTTTATTTACTTATTTATTTTCGTTCATTGTGTGTTTTCTCTTTCCCTGCTACAAGTGGTACATTCTGGAATCATTATATACTCCTATTTTTTAAGTTGGTGTACCAACACCATGATAAACTTGATTCCAAGTGCAAGCAGCTAACAATATTAATGACAAGATTGACAGCAGACTTTCTGCTTATGCAAGTTTGGATCTCAAAAAGCTGAGAACATGGTGTGGCTACCGGCTTAGATGGGTTTAAACTCTTGTGATATGCATAATCTGTTTTCCCAGCCCTTGGTTGTCTTTTCTTCTTCTTTCTCATTCAGATGCTTATAAAGCTGATCAATGCAACACTTGCTGGATCCCCTCTTTAAAGGTTGGATTAAAGTTAATTCAGATTATTCTACAAATGCCAAACCAGGGCTTGCAGGGTGTTTACTCAGTTGAGCGATTCCTGGGAGTTTACTCGGTTGATCTGGGAATTATAGAGTCCAACCATGCTGAAATCATGGTGATTTTTCAGGGTGTTTAGATGAAAACTCAGAAATCAGGCTATTTTCTCACGGTATGTTCTTCCTAATTGAATGGGTGCTTCTTTCTTTCTATCACATGAACTTGTTCATTACCTGTAGCTTTTCATTTGGTAACTAGGATAATTATTAGCTATTTTCTTTCCATAATCTTTTTATTACCATAGGCTTTGAAGCCTGCTAGAAGAATTAACTCACAAATCGGTATAGTTGTCTAAGCAGTTGTCGAGTTCTTTACTGCAAATTAATGGAGACTATGTCAATCTGACATTTATCCCCAATCCCACTTTTAATGGTTACTGGAATGAATAGTAAATTCCGGAACACTTAGGGGGCGTTTGGTTCATGTAGGAGAGAGGGAAAGGAATCAATATAGGAAAATAGGGGTAAAGGAAAGGAATGACAAGAATTTCCTACTTGGTTGCAGATCTCTCATTTGGTAACTATGATAAATAGAATGCTCATCCAGCACCATTTATACTTTCATAATCGTGGGGCAAGAAGCTCATTTCTATATAAGATAGATGCTTCTTTTAAGAACATGACACACCAAACTTTGTAAGAGCTTTTTCTGGTATGTTTGTAATGTGGTTTAGCTGTTGGATTTTCATAATAGATGGTTGATGCTTCTCATGCCACTGAGTTTGCTTCCTTGCTCTTATGTTGTGAATTTTGTCTCTTGCCTCCTCGAGTGTTTTCCCGATTTCTGTTGAGTTAGTTTATCACTAGCCAACTACATCACATTTCTGCAACCCTCAGTTTTGTGGTAATTACCTGACAGCCAATGATCAGATGATCGACAATGCGAGAAGAACCCTTGTTCTTATTCTCCCTCATTCTTGAAGGACTCTTCCTCATTCCAGCAAAGGTGAAGCAAGGTACCAGTTCGAAAGCAGTCATAGCATGACCCCAACTTTTTTCTACTCCATTGTTGGTTTCTTGTCTGAATGCTTTCTGTGACTAAAATTGTACCATGGGTCTGAAATTCTAAGAGTCCCAAAAGCTTCCAATCTATCCTCTATGGATTCACCTTGAGAATTTTGTAGAAGAAAATTGTGGGCAAACTTAATCTATTTTATACCCGTTTTATTTATATTTGTTCATCTGTTTTTTTTTTTTTGTTTTTTTTTTTATTTATTATAAATTTGGATTTTAATATTGCAGTAGCTAATTTCCATTCCAATTCCTAATATTTAGAAATCGGTAGATTCAATTCCCATTCCGAATAATGCAATTAATATAGTTTGCACCGCAACAATTAATATAGGACACATAGGTATTTGTAAAAGAAAAATTCAGAAAAAAATAAAATAAAAAATTATCTCCTATTGTAAGTGCTTATGTGCCCTATTTTGATTGGGGGATGCAAATTGTAGCCTCTAGCTAAGGCAGTAAGGCTGCACATAGCATCCAATAATACACATACAACTTGGATATCAATTTACAATAACATCAAGTCTTTTATGATACCAACTCATAGAAAAATCAATTTAGTACTTAAAAATATAGGGATCACTTATCATGAGCAGTAACTAGCAAAAAAAAATGACAATCATCTTACCGAAAAGTTACGATAAGACAGTCACTTACAACTTTTTGTGTTACAATGATTGGTATTGGAGTACTATAATAATGATAGAAGGCACAGAGATGTACTCTCTAGTCTCTACAAACAAATTGGAGAACGAGAGATAGAGAGGGAGCTATAGAGAAAAAAATGGATTTGTTGAGCTCTCTGCAATGGGTATTGCCATTGTTAATTACAGTTATTCTTGTAATATTATCAATTGCAAGGGCCAAATCATGTCCCAAACACAAACACAAACACAAACACAAACACTTACCCCCTGGACCCTTCCCTTTGCCTATACTCGGCAATATCTTCAAATTTTTGTCAAACACTAGCACACCTCACAAGTGTTAGGATTTATGGCCCAATCATGACCCTGAAGCTTGGCTCAATGACCACCATTGTCATCTCCTCTTCCACTCTAGCCAAAGAAACCCTCCAAGAAAACCATGCTGCGTTCTCAACCCCCTACATGCTCGATGTTTTTGGATCCCACCAGCACAATGAATTCTCTGTCGCATTCTTATCAGTCTTATCCTCGCGGTGTATATTCCTGAGGAGACTTTACAGAAACCGACTATTCGGTGACGACATGCTCGACACTATGCAATCTTGACGATATCAAAAGCTGGCGGAGTTCATCAGCTACCTAAGAGATCAGCGTTCACAAGATGGTAGCGTAGTAGCTGTTAATGTTGGACAAGCAGTTCGTGATGCTACCTTCAATGTCATGTCTTACATGACTTTCTCCATGGATTTATCTACTGGTTATAAGATGAGAGAGATGAAGGAATTGATTGAAAATATCATCAAACAGGTAGGGAGGCCTCAACAGGTAGGGATTTTTTCCCATTTCTGAAAATGGTTGATCCACAACCGCCCTGCTAGGCCCTCTTGATTAGCCTAATAGGGCGCTCCTTTGAGGGTCGTCCTACTTGTTTTAGCTCAAAAGAGGCAGCCAAGTCGCCCTCTTTGATAAAAATCAAACGAGGCGAAGATAGTCGCCTTCTTTGTTTCAAATCAAACAAGACGGGCACAAACCAATGAGGCATATACACTCGCCTTCTTTGGTATTTTTTAAAAATGAAAATAAAATTAAAAATATTACTTCATTCAAATATAGTTTATATACCAAAATCTATAAAAGTATTTCAAATCTGTTTTATACACCAAATCTATAAAATCCATTACTAACAACAATCTCTAAACTAACAAAAAGTATGCCCTAGATTCTTGGAGATTGTTCAACATCACTTGGCAGAGTATGTTCATGTGTGCAATATGTATCAGGTGGTTAAGAAATTGAAGAACTTGAAGCATAGCCTGAAAGAATTGCATTTGAGTAGGTACAGTCATATGGAGAGCAGAGTTAGGGATTGTAATAAACAGATGGTTAAGGTTCAGAAAGCACTTCAGCATGATCCTTTAAACCCTTTGCTTATAACTCAGGAGAAACAGGCTGTGAAGGAGTATCTGTTATTAAGGAAAGCTGAGTTTACTTCCTTGAAGCAGCGAGCAAAAATTTTTGATATCAAGATGGGTGATGAGAATTGTAAGTATTTCCATGCAAAAGTGAAGGAGAGGAGAGCTCAATCACTTATCAGCAGCCTGAAGGATATCCATGGGGTTATTCAGAGGGAGGATGAAAAAATTTGTGGGGCGTTTGTGCAGTTTTATCAACATCTGTTGGGGCAGGACAATTCTGACACTGTGACAGCTTTGGATATACCTCTCTCCTCCTTGAGGGACCCAAGGTTGACAGTCCGATGGGGAGTGAACTGATTAGGCCTGTAACCCATGAGGATGTCAGGAAAGATTTGTTTTCTATCCCAGATGACAAGAGCCCGGGTCCTGACGGGTACTCTGCTAAGTTCTTCAAGGCTAGCTGGTCCATCATTGGGGCTGATATTTGCAAAGCAGTTGAGGATTTCTTCCTTAATGGAAAATTGCCCAGACAGCTGAATGCAACAATCATTTCATTGATTCCCAAGAAGGATGTGCCTGAATCTGTATGTGACTTCCGCCCTATTTCTTGTTGTAATGTCCTTTACAAGACTAGAACAAAAATTCTCACCTCACGGTTGAAAGAGGTCATGCAACATGTTGTTGGGGAGGAACAAAATGCGTTTGTGAGTGGGCGTAATATTTGTGAGAATATCTTTATGGTTCATGAATTAGTAAAACATTATGATAGAAGGGGAGTTTCTCCTAGGACAATGATAAAAGTTGACATCAAAAAGGCATATGATTCCCTGGATTGGAAATTTTTGAGGGCAACTTTGATGTACTTGGGGTTTCCTAAGAAGTTTATAGAGTGGGTGATGATTTGTGTGCAGACCCCTAGTTTCTCTATTAACTTTCAAGGGGCGCCAGTTGGTTTCTTCCAGGGGAAGAGAGGAGTGAGACAAGGTGATCCCATGTCACCTTGTCTCTTTGTCTTGTGTATGGAGATCCTGTCAAGGATGCTCAGATTGGCTACTAAACAGAAATGCTTTAGTTATCACCCCAGATGCAGCAGAACTGGGATGAATCATATGGTGTTTGCTGACGACCTCCTTATGTTTTGTAGAGTAGATGTCCCTTCTATTACCATTATGAACTCCTGCATTCGGCAATTTACTACCATGTCTGGGCTGCAACCAAACATACAGAAGACTTGCATTTACCTTGGGGGGTGCAGACCCATGTGAGAGAACAGATCCTCACTGCTACTCAATTCACTGATGGTTTGTTCCCTTTCCACTATTTGGGGGTCCCTTTGAGCACTAAAAGGGTTTCAGTGGCATTGTGTCAACCTATGATAGACAAGATCCAAGCTAAGCTTCATAACTGGGCTAACCGTTTTCTCAGCTATGCAGGCAAAGCTCAGCTGTTAAATTCAGTTATTTTTGGTATAGAATCCTTCTGGTCTTCTGCTTTTTTCTTACCAAAAACTGTGCTGGACAATATTGAGAGACTATGCAGGTGCTTTTTTTGGGGAAAAGCCAATAGTGGTGTAGTTTTCATGAGCTGGAGTTCCCTTTGCAGGCCTCACAGAGAGGGGGGTTTAACATCAAGGAGATCCTGTCTTGGAACAAAGCATTGCAATTGAAGTGGATCTGGAAATTGTTTGCAGGCCAGGGCTCTCTTTGGGGTGACTGGGCCGAGAGATACTGCCTGTAGCATAAGCAAATAATGGAGGTGCAAGCCAAGCAGAGTGATTCCTGGATTTGGAAGAGATTACTGAGAGTGCGTGATGAGTTCATTGACCAGTGTGGATCAGTGGGGAAAGCTGAGGAACTTTTTGCCAGCTGGGGGAGTGGTAAGTTTCAAGTTAAGGCTGCTTATGACTTCTTCAGGCAGGTGAAACCCTGCTTTAAGGCCCATAAAATAATCTGGGAAACGTTAGCCTTGCCTAGGCATCGCTTTATATTGCAAATGGCTGCCTGCAACAAGCTCGCCACCATAGATAACCTCATGAAGAGAGGCATGATGATCCCTAATAGATGTTGTCTGTGTTTTCCCTGCAGGTCTGGTCTGACATCCTGGGATGGCTTGATATCAAGAGAAGACCCAAGAGCTTGAAGCACGAACTCAAATGGTTCCAGAAATACGTCAAGGGTAAGCAACATGGCAAGAGAGCTTGTAGAGCTGCTTTGAGTGCCAGAGTCTACTTTCACTGGGCTGAAAGAAATCAACTCATCTTTTGTGGGGTACATAGGATACCAGAACAGATTGTAATGCTCATTAAGAGTTGTGTCTATGTCAGACTGTTTGATGCCACAGATGATGAACGCACTAGGATAGGTATAGATAAATTCCTTTGAGTTTTCTGTAGCCTAGTTCTGTTGTTTGATTGGGGGTTGGATCTTCATCAGGAGAGCCTATATAGGTACTCTGGAGATGTAAAAACAGGGCATGTTCTCTTTTTACTCTGAGGGTATCATTCCGATATCCCTTGGGAGATGGAATAATATACTTTACCATTTTCCAAAAAAACAAAAAATATGCCCTTCCTAGATACCCTAGCCTCCCTCCTTCCTTTCTCCTCCTTCTCTCTAGAATCCTAACTTTTAGTAGAACATATTTTCAGGCCAGGAGGGCCAATTTAGGTCATTCCCGGCCTGCGATTGATGATTTTTATCACGTTTTGATTGGGACACCTTAATTAGAATCATATATTAAGCCCACGAGGTAATTAAATGTAATAACCTCATGAGCTTAGGGACAAATGATTGGGACATCATAAACGTATGGGGTCCAAGCCTCAAGATACTTTAGTACACGTGGCATATAAGGATAGGGCCCATTATCTAGGAAGGACCATAATCCCAAAGCCCATAAATGACCCAGGAGGCTTAACTATAAATACAACACATGCATACAAAGTAACTAACTTCTCTCTCATACCACTTATCTTACTCTCACTACCAAGAGCTAACTTAACCTTTGGAGGGGGGATTTCCTCACCCACCCCCGAGGGTAGCTTGCCTAACCTTGCAGGTGACGTGTACTACCACCCGAAGACGGACCTCCCAGCATTGTACCTAGCAGCCCCCTGAAACACGTTTCATCTTGATTTCTAGCTTTTTTCATTTTGAGTTGAATAAATTCTCTCCCTTTGTGTAGTTTTTAGAGATTTTCTTATCTTTCTTTCTATAGAAATTTTTTTCGCCTATTGTGCGATTGATTAATAGTAGAAGCAGTATGAATTTGGGGACCGGATATACACATGATCGACGGAATCACATAGAGGTTTGTGGGCAAGCGATTGCGTTACTTGTGGTGAAGATCTCCACTTCCGTGAAAGATGAAGATACATCAAAGGAAGCACATGGTTACTATGCATGTTGGGAGTCGCATCTGAGTATTCTAGTATATTGGCATGTTAGCGGATTTTTTGTTGTTTCTATTGATTAGTATGTGTGGGGCCGGATTCTCGGGTTTTTCCTGGATTAGGACCCGGAACCGTCGCGCTACCTGCCAGTGGCACGTCCCACGAAAATCGGCCGATTGAAAAGGCCAATTGTCAAGAAATCATCTTAAGATTCTAAGTCGCCACCTTGTTATAGCCCGAACAAGGATGGATTTTTACAAAAGAAGAGTCGCCACCTTGTTATGACCCAAACAAGAAAGGGTTTTTACAAAATAAAGGGTTTTATAAACGAGTTTAAAGAAAATCATTTAAGAAACCCAAAAGTTGACTCCATCGCGATAAGGCACGAAAATTCTTTGACTGGTCTGCGAATCAGAGATCTTGGTTCAGAGTCTAGGTTAGAAGGTGCGGACGTCTTCGGACCCGTCTCCTCCTCCGTACTGAGTACGGGCTCTTTACTAATACGTTGTATCCCATATGAAAGCTTTGAATTGAATTATGTAATGCCTTTGAATGATAAAAGAAAAGCACATATATGTACACATTGTCACTTAGCACACAGAAAAATCGGTTTTGAACCAGTGTATTCGTTTATGTACGGCGGGTTTGGATATTGCAAAATACTGCACTACGTACCATTCATCGTAGGTCTTGAATCTACTCCTGGATCAAAACCCTTACGTAGTTATGACCGGGGGATCCGGTCAGTAAGACTCCTTGGGTGCCGCTAAGGCGGGTATGGATGTTCTTTCCCGTAAAGAGGGATATGATTGAGAAACTTATGAGATGACTTGCAACTTAGAGTCGAATTGATCCGAGGAACCCCCTACTCTACTCGAAGAAGTAGAGAAAAGTTCGAATGGGATGATTAGCCCGCTCCTTCGAGGCGTTCAACCCAATAATATTTGGTAATATACAGGGATCAACCCAATTCTTAGCTTTTAGTATAAAGATTAGACTTCTCAAAAATATTCGTTCTTTACTGGGGAATAACATTCATTGGGGGTGGATAAGTGGACGATTTTTATAGAGTATGGGTATGTATTTGTGGGTAATGGCTTGAAAGAGTCTTTTTGATAGGATCCCCCGGGGTGGCCCGGGGCCAAATAAGAGGGGACGATCAATAATTAGCTTCTATTCGATCATAGGTATTCCACTGGGAAAAATGGTTGTAACTGGGGAAATATGTATTCCACTAGGGAATGTGAATTTGTATGAAGGTGGTTTGATGGAATGGTAGGTGGAACACCCATGATCGCGTATAAGCAACTTTCTGATTCTAACCTCGAATTTGGTCCCGGGCCGGGTTGTATACATAAACGAATACACTGGTTTAAAAAATCGTTTTTGACATAATATATACATCACACAAGTGAGAGAAGTTCTTTTTATTTTATTTTTCGAGTGTATTATTAAGTGGAAGCATATGAATGCAAATGTAAAAAATGTAATTAAAGAGGCCTCGGATTTTTAGACTAGTCTAAGTCATTTAATGAAAATAAACAAAAGGACTGTACAAAAGCCTTAATGTTCTAAACTTAACCAATTGTCTTTCATTTTGACAGAACCTAGCTAGGTTTGATTAATTCATTAAAAATCGAAAACACATCCGAATGGAGTGATTCCAAAGCCTAGATTGGTTCTTACTGAGTCTTCTATCCAAATAAAAGTTCATCATTTATTGACAAGGTGCTAAACACCGCAGACTGTTCAGAACGTTATCAATTCTGGACATGTACTCGGTTGGTTAATTTTAGAATTAAATCTAATTCGTTAAAGTTGAATTCTTATTTACATATTGAAGTAGACACACTAAGGACTTTCTACAAAAATTATCAAAGAAAAACACACTATCCTAAGGGATTAAGGTGAGCCGTTTATTTACAATGTCGAAATCTGAGAAAATCTTCTAAGGGACAGCACTACTTCGTCTTTTCAAAAATTACTTAAAATTCATTTGGTATCTAAAATGGACGAAATGGGTGTCTGGAGAAAGCTAAGGCAATACTATTCAATTTACTCATAAATATACTACGCTCAAACCTTAACCCTTTGTTAGTTATTTACAGATCTATGGACGTTGGTCATTTTTAGACACCGAAATTTCAAAACTCAATTGTGGATGATTTAACCGTTGGATCGGGATGATTTTTATCTCGTTAGAAATCCTTCTGAACAAGGTTTCCTATGACACTAGTTACATCAAATTCCAACCGTTGGATCTTTATAGATTTACAAATGAATTTTGCTCTAAAAACTGTCAACTATACGATTTATTACAAACTTTGTACAAAAATAAATCCGAGGCCTCTATATGCAAAATGACCTTTTTTATTCAATTTCCATTATAAAAAAATGAAAATGGTGATGAGGAAGAGAGAAACATTCATTGATCAAACAAATTTGCCACAAGCAACACTGTTCCTCACCGCAAAAAATCATTCTCTACAAGTTGGATCTAAGTCCCCCATGGAGACGTGTTTGCGTGGGCACTTGAACCCTTACTTAGGAATTTTGGCCGCTCAAAAAATAGGGTGATACATGCCCACACCTATAAGAGTCCAACCGGTGAAAATGGAATTATTAAGGGGGGATAATAGTGTTTATTAGCAATTTATATACAAAATGAAATGGTTAGTAAAAACACTTAGAAAAAAAAATAATTGAAGGAGAGAGATAAAAGATTACCCTTGCGTAGATCTAGAAATCTCAATCTTCAAAATTAAATTAGTTAGCACAAACGCCCTTTAGTTTGCACTAACTAGATAAAAAAAGAAGTTTTAGAAATAGAAGAAGTTTTAGAAAACCTTCAAAAGTTGAAGCAAGTTGAAAAAGATGATAGGAAAAACTAGAGAGAGAAGTAGAGATTTTAAGAAGTAGAGATGAGGAAGTGGCAAAGGGCCTCTAGGTTAGATTTAGAGGGGGTATTTATAAGGGGGGGGGGGAAGGATGATTGGTGAACTAGGGTTAGGAAATGAAGGGTTGGATTTGGTGGGAGATGGATGGTGAAATGTCACATTTTTGGTGATGGAAAATGGATGGGAGAATCTTGTGAGGTGGATGTGAGTAGGAAAGAGAAAAGATGAGATAAGGTGGAAGAGAAAATAGAAAAGGGAAAAACAAAAACAAAATAATAAATAATAAAAAAAGAAATAAAAAACGTGGGGGGGGGGGAGAATATTTTTTTTTTCTTTTTCTTTTTCTCCTCTTTTTTCCGGATGAGAGGGGAATTTATTTTTTTTTTATTTAATTTTTTGGGTGGGGGTTAATTCATGGAAAAGGGAAGGGTATTTTGGTATTCCTACTTGATACCATTATTCCATTTTGTCTTTAGCTATTGGATGAGAACATAGGAATATTGTGATGTCATGGAATGATGTCATGCATGATATCATAATTTCAATCCTTATTTATTTTTTGCATTTTCTCTTTTATATTCTTTTTGGATTTTTGATTTATTTTTGCTTTTGGGCTTTGGGCTTTGCTTTGCTAATGGGTTGGGTCACCTTATGAACCTTAAATGCTCTTTTAGCCCAAATGACTTATTTAATTAGGGTAATTACAGTTAATGCTAATATTAACTGTAGTAATTATTTAAAAGAAATACATGTTAAAATTCGGTGTCTACAGATGCCCCTCGTTGGCCGAGTTTCTGAGTAATTGATTAGGTTCCAAAGAAACAAAAGGTCAACGATACAAAAAGACTCCTAATTTTGACTTGCGAAAATGTTAATTATAACAAACCGATAATAATTATCGTTTAAATGGTAATGGCCTAGCCACTAACCACATTCTTCTGTGCACCTCCGGGCATAACTTCTTTGATCTCGAAGTTTAACCTTTGTTCTTCTGGATGTTCTGGATATTCTGGATTTTCTGAACGTTTTTAACGTTCGGGATCTTCTGGAAGTTTTGGATTTTCGGGATATCTCTGGGCGTAACCTCTTTTACCTCGAGGTATAACCATAATTCTTCTCGGATGTTTTGAGGCGTAACCTCTTTTATCTCGAGGTATAACCATAATTCTTCTCGACTCTTCCAATAATTCTTCCAAATCTTCGCGTGCATGCATGCACAATCATCTTCTTTTCCATTTTTCACTTCTTCATCTTCTTATTCCTCAATTTTTCATTCTTCCTAAATGCTTCTCTTATGCGAAATGCTTATGCTTTTTCAAATAAAAATTGCCCCTAGGCAAAACATCTCTCTTTCGATTTGAAAGTTCAATTCAACATTTTTCTTCAAAAATCATTTTTCTCAAATTTCCAGAATTATTTTTTAAACAAAATCCGGGTTCATTTTTTTTCATAAAATCATTTCTCAAATTTCCGGAATAAAACCTGAATTCATTTTTTTCATAAAATCATTTCTCAAATGTTCGGAATAAAATCCGAGTTCATTTTTTTCATAAAAGACATCACTAAGCTATTAGTGAGGTTCATGTTCATCCAAGGATGGTACATTAGTTCACTAATGAACTATGTTAATGGCTCTTTTGAATTTTAATCACATAACTCAAATATCTCCCAAGATAGTATAGTTTGAATGCATGGGAAATGTTCATGTTTTATTTTGGTGAAAGGTGTAAGAGTGCTTATGTAAGGGGTTTAATGGCAAAATTGACAAGACCATCACCCTCTCCCTTTATAGCCATGGTCGGCCACCCCCATGGAGCACAACACTCCATTTTCTCTTCATCTTCTCCCTTCTTTACTTACTTCCATTCTTATTTCAAGCTCATTTCCCATGGCTTTATCTTCCAGCAATGAAGTTGATAATGATTTTAGGCACAAACTCATCCATTTCACTAAGGAAGTTAAACCCAAGAAAACACATTTTCTTATTCTCTTCATCAACTCAATTCAACCTTTCATGAGGCTCAAAATAAATTGGGACCTCATCGAAGTGTCTCTTCAATATTGGGATCCTATAGATCATGTTTATCGCTTCGGTACTCATGAGCTTTGCCCTCTAGTTGAGAAAGTTGAGGGATTCTTCACCCTCAGAAATGATGGTGCTCTTGTCACACCTCTTGCAAAGTTGTGTCATGAGAGGGACCTTAGCCTTGTCTTAGGCCTTCCTTTCTTCACTTCAAGAAATGTTCTCATGGGAGAATCTCTCCTTCTTGAGAACATATTTTCCATGTTCGAAAAGCCGAGGGCATACTTCCAAATGGAGGAGGGCGTCTCTTTTGAGTATGCAAGGTTGAATTCTCTTGCGTTACTTCTATTGGGTTCATACCTCTTGAAAGGAGGGAAAAGTTTGTGCCATGCACGGTGCTTGGGACTCATCAAGTCCATTGAGTTTGGCGGTAGGCTAGCTCCTCTTATACTCGGTGAGACCCTCTTGGGTCTTGACAACCTCAAACAAAACCCTTCTTCCTTCTTGAGGGGTTGTCCTCTTCTTCTCCATATGTGGCTACATGAGAAATTCGCTCTTCTAAATGCTCCCACTCGTTCTTATAAACCAAAGAACGTCCAAGAAAGGAGAAAGTCTCTCAAATGTAAGAATTTGGAGAAAGAGGGTAATTGGGGTGACGCCTTTCAAGGCGAGATCAAATGGGTACAAGAGTTCATTCCTCTTGGCAAGGTGGTTTATTCGACCGAGAATTATCGAGGTGTTCCACTCCCGGGGCTAACCCATATCACCTTTTATCTCCCGTGGCGTTGCTTACGCCAAATGGGTCTCAAGCAAATGCTCCTCCAACTTCCTCCAAATTGTGCTTCACCAAAAACGCCTATCTTCAAGGCTTTCAACGCATGGCTTCACTTTGGGGGTCCCGTCAAATTCTCATGGCTTCCCTGAGTCTTCATGATTCAACATTGGAAAAAGATTATGCATTTTGATTGATTAATCACTTAGTTAATGAGGGAAAGCTCCAAAGTGCAGAAAATGGGCCATCGGGCCGCATCGGCCCTGTCGAAGGGCGGTTCGGGCGCGTTTGGAGGGCTGGCGGGCCGAGCTGGGCCGAGCCCAGGGTTGCCGGTGGACCCTTCGGGTCATGCGGGTAGTGGTTCGAGTGAGCCAAGCGGGCTGCAGGGGGGTACCGGGCCTGGCGGGCCGTGGGTGAGGGGTGAGCAGAGTTGGACTGCTGTGGGTTTGGGTGCTGGGCCGTGTGTGGGTGCGGTTGCTGGGCCGCGCACGAATGAGGGAGCGGGTTGGGGTGGATTCGGTGCTGGGCCGAAATTGGTGAGAGAGGGAGAGTGGGTGGATGTTGGTGAGTGGGCCGAAAATGCTCCCAAAAAGAGGAGAGGCCCAATGTGATTGTGAGGGAAAATGGGTGGTGAAGCCCAATGTGTTTTTCTTTTGGTCTTTCTCTTTTTTTTTTTGGTAGGTTTAAACTTAGGCTTAAAATGAGCGAAATGAAAAAGTGTAATTCACTCATCTTATTGTACTTAGCCTTTGTAATAGTAAAAGACTTATTAAAGTCTATTATGAAATGGGAATTTATTTTGTGGTGGTAATTCATCTCTTAGCTATTTATGCACAAGATTATGACTCTAATCATTAGTGCAACATATATGCTCAATGGACACCTTAAACTAGATATCACCAATTTTAGAGTCCATGTCCAAAATTCACCACTTATTTTTTTTTATTGGCTTAAATCAACTATAATTGGGTTTGAAATTCCAAATTATAAGTCGACTCGTTTTTCTTTTTTTTTTCTTTTTTTTTTCTTTTTTTTTTTTTTTTTTTTTTGATTTTCAGGTTTTTTTTTTTTTTTTTTTTTTTTTTTTTTTTTTTTTTTGGCATCTCTGTACAATAGCAAATAATCATAATTTTGACCGACCGAATCCTTGCGGATTGCCTACGTATCTCGTAAAGAGAATCAGGTCAGACGTAGTTCGGGCGCCAGCCCAGACATTGGTTCTTTTCTTCTCTTTTTTTTTCGTGCTCTCTACTGAGCTTTTCATACAAATTACATCATAGAAGATAAAGAAGTTAAGCATAAAACTTCTTCAATTGGTCCAGATTGGTTATGCTAGGAAGTTCATTCCCGTCCAAATCAGCTAACTTTACAGCTCCTCCAGGTGTGATCTCCTTGACCAGAAATGGACCGTACCAATTGGGTCGGAATTTGCCTCTAGGATCATGCATGGGTGCTCTATTCTCTTTTAGAACAAGACCTCCTTCTTGAATATCTCGACTTCTCACCTTCTTATTATAAGACCGAGCAATGCGGCGCTGGTAATTCTGGATGTTGTTGAGAGCTGCAAGTCTCTTTTCGGCGATAAATGACAGTTCTTCATATCGAGCCTTATGCCAAAGCTTTTCGGGAATGCCACTCTCGGCAATGACTCTCAAAGATTTAATCTCCGTTTCAATTGGAAGCATTGGTTCCATGCCGTATACCAGTGAGTACGGTGTTGCCCCAGTTGGCGTGCGAATTGATGATCTGAACCCCCAAAGGGCATATGGCAGCTTCTCAGGCCATTCTTTCGTTTTCTCAATCATCTTTGACAATATAGATTTGACCGTTTTGTTCGCGGCCTCAACAGCTCCATTAGTCTGGGGTCAGTATGGCGACGACTGGTGTTGCTTCACTTTGTACTTCAGGAGAGTCTCTTTGAGGTGCCCCTCGAATTGTGGACCATTATCAGATATCATCTCAAACGATAGGTCGTACCGGCAGATAATGTTTTTGATCACAAACTTGGACACTTGTCGTGCCCCCAGCTTGGAGTATGAGGTCGCTTCGACCCACTTTGAGAAATAGTCAATTGCCACCAAAATGTATTGGTGCCCATTAGATGCTTTCGGATTGATTTGACCAATAATGTCAATGCCTCATGTTGAGAACGGCCAGGGTGATGTCAGATTATGTAGCTCCGTAGAGGGCATATGATTCAGATTTGAGAATATCTGGCATTTCTTGCAAGCTCTGACATACATATAGCAATCATGCTCCAATGTAGTCCAATAATATCCAGTTCGCAGAATCTTCTTAGCAAGCATCTTTCCATTCATATGCGGGCCACAATCACCCCCGTGCACTTCTTTCATGATCTTCTGCGCTTCTCTGGAATCAACACAGAGTTGGAGGGTCCCGTCAAACCTTTTATGGTACAACTTGTCCATATAAAGTGCGAAATGAGACGCAAGGCGGCGGATAGCCAGCTGATCTTTCTTTGAACTCTCTTGAGGATAAGAGTAGTCGTTTAAGTACTTTCTGATATCCGTGTACCACGGTTCATTTTCTGAATCGGTAATTAGATTTACATGATCACATGATATGGCAGGCTCATGCCGTTCTTCCAGAGTGATGGTCTGAGCTCGAATTTCCCTTTCCCAAACCAGAGTGGTTGCCAAATTGGCCAATGCATCTGTAAAAGTATTTTGCTCTCTGGGCAAGTGTCTGACAATAATATCATCAAAGCACGGGATGAACTGCTGTAAGCAGTCAGTGTACATCTGTAATCGTTCATCCAGGACTCTCCATGCCCCTATGGTCTGGGAAATGATGAGATTTGAGTCACCATATACCGTGAGGCGTCGTGCCCCTGCCGCCAAGGCTGCCTTTACACCGTAGATGCAAGCTTCATATTCAGTTGTATTGTTCGTGGTCGGCAAATCCAACTTGACCGAAAATGGTACATGCAATCTCTCCGGACTAATCAAAAGCACTCCGACTCCATTGCCCCTTTTGTTACAAGCTCCGTCAAAATACATCCTCCATTCGTCTTCTTGTATAGCATGAATGTGTTCATCAGGTACAGTATCGTCACATTCTTCTTCAGACATGGGCCCATCTGCCAGAACATCCGCTAGCACTCGCCCTTTTACAGATTTTTGATTCAGACATTGGATGTCGAATTCTGACAACAAAGCATGCCAACGAGCAATCCTTTCGCTCGTGATTGATTTATCGAATAAGTACTTGATAGGGTCCAATCTCGAGACGAGATATGTGGTGTGAGCTTGGAGGTAGTGCTTTAACTTTCTTGTTGCATATACCAGAGATATGCATGTCTTTTCCAGAGGATTATATCGAGTTTCGTACTCGAGAAGCTTCTTACTCAGATAGTAGATAGCCACTTCTTTTCTCGTTCCCTCTTCATATTGAGCCAGAAATGCCCCCATAGCAGTTTCGGTCACTGTGAGCTACAATATCAAAGGCTTCCCTGGTTGTGGGGGTGCCAGAATAGGAGGCTTCGCCAGATAGCTCTTCATCATTTCAAATGCCTTTTGGCAATCATCATTCCACTGATGGGACGTACCCTTCCTGAGTAGCTTGAAATTTGGTTCACATTTCGAAGTCAGCTGAGAAATGAATCTGCTGATGTATTGAATTCTTCCCAGAAACCCTCGGATTTCCTTTTCAGTTCTTGGTGGTGGCAACTCAGAAATAGCCTTCACCTTGTCAGAATCAATTTCTATGCCCTTCTGGCTAATAACAAATCCCAGGAGTTTACCAGATGTAACTCCGAACACACATTTCTGCGGGTTGAGCTTCAGATTGAACTTCCGGATACGATCAAAAAATATCTTCAAAGAGTAAAAGTGATCCTCTCGAGCATGGCTCTTAACTATTATATCATCCACATACATCTCAACAATATCATGAATTAGATCATGCAAAATCGTCGTCGCAGCTCGTTGATAGGTGGCCCCGGCATTTTTCAAACCAAAAGGCATGACCTTATAACAATACGTGCCCCAGGGGGTGATGAATGATGTCTTGATTTGATCTTCTAAAGCCATAAGGATTTGATTGTATCCTGAAAATCCATCCATGAATGAGAACATAGCATGTCCCGCTGTATTATCGACCAGCATGTCGATGTGTGGTAATGGAAAGCAGTCCTTCGGCGAAGCGGCATTCAAATATCGGAAGTCGATACACATTCTCACTCGACCATCTTTCTTGGGAGCAACAACAATGTTCGCCAGCCAATCTGGGTGCTTTACAGCCCGTAGAAATCCAGCATCAATCTGCTTCTGAACTTTTTCTTTAAACTTGAGACTAATCTCTGGTTTCATTCGACAGAGCTTCTGCTGCTTTGGCTTGCTATCAGGAAGCAAAGGAAGACGGTGCTCAGCAATACTGCGGTCAACACCCGGCATGTCGGCATAAGACCATGCAAATACACCCACATATTCTCTCAACAACTCAGTGAAAGACTCTTGCATTTCAAGTGACAGAGATGACCCAATTTTAACTTATTTTTAATTTTCTTTTAAGCCAATGTTTATTATTATGGACTCTTCAATCGGTGATATGCATGTTTGTGGTGACTCATTGTCATATGGTAATGCATTATGATCAGAATCAAGCTCTTGTGCACAAATATGTTCAGAGAGAAGGATAGGATGGGTATTTTCAACATCGGACAGGTCATCCGACGAGGGATATTCTGTGGTGGAAGTGGTGGACTCATCAGTCTCACATTCATCAGATATGGGGCCCAGCAGGTGATCTGGCTCGGTATTTGGGTCGGTTGATGATTCTGAAGTGGTGGGTGTGTTTGGGCTACTGGATATTGGTTCAGGTGGATGGTTGCCCACATAAATCTTCACTTCTTGCCCTCCTTCTTTACCCTTGTACTCATAGCTCCATTTCCTCACAATGTGCTTTGATTCGATCAAATCAGTGGGATCGTATATATCGTCATTAAAATCAACCGTCTTGAAAAGTCGGTTCAGCACTCGGTAGCGGATATTCTCAACCCAATCATCTTTCTTTCCCTCATCCTTCAACTTCTGACAATTCTCGGGATCATACACCTCAACATCATTGAAGAAAATCTCAAGACCTGGGAGTCTTCTATGCTCTCTTGATTCTAACCACGGCTCGAGAAAGCAATAGTAGAGTTTATTCTGTCCTGGCTGCACAAACTGCCCATTTAGCGTCTTGGAGATAGCCTTCGGTGCCCCTTGGCTGACACATGGGTTGTACCCTAACCCAAATCGGTTTCTGTTGTCCATCGGTAAGATAGGCTACTTAATGCCTCGACCATTCCTTCCAAGTCCGGTTCCCGGTACATGTCCCATTTTCAACATCATTCTTGCCCCTGGTGAATCAGCACTCATGATCCAGGTGGCCGGATGCCTGGTAGCAGGTAGGGAGGCTGATTTGGCTGTGGAGTTCGACATCTGGTTCCTGGGGAACAGGGAAAAATGAGGGCTCTTTTTTGTGGAGGGTATGAACATATGTGCACAAATGCATGATTATCATGGGAGACATCAAAATCACATGATTAAAAGAAAAATCATTTTTGTTTTTTTTTTGTTTTTTTTGTTTTTTTTTGAAAATCTTTATTTTTGAAAAATGGACTTTCCCGAAAAGATCCTTGATTTTTTGAAAATAAAATCTTTTTGGTATTTATCCTCCACGTCAAACAGAGATAAATAAATAACCAGTTCTCGATATTCTCAAAGGCTTTCCACTTTTTTTTTTGCTTTTTCTATTTTTTTTCTTTGCTTTTCTCTCTCTCTCTTTTTTTTTTGGTAAAGTGGTTGGACCGCATCCGAAGGCTGCCTACGTATCTCCAATGTGTACAAACATCATTTTCGAAAATATGGGATATTTTGAAAAGATGCATTGGAGAATCAGGTCCACGTAGTTCTTCCTACTGACTGAGAGATTTCTTCTTCTTTTTTTTTCTTTCTTTTTTTTTTTTGTTTATTTCGGCCGAGCTCGAAGTGAGCGCCTACGTACCCCGTGCATGTGCATACATGTGTGTCTAATACATAGTCAAAAATAATGATTAAGTCCTACGGGGGATCAGGCCGTTACGTAATTCTGTTACAAGTGCTTAAGAAAAAAGGTTTACTTCCTAGATGGGTGACGAAAAGATTTACTTCCTAATTGGTCGAACTCAAATGAGCTGCCTACGTACCCCAAGTACAGGTGAATACAAGTGTTTCTAATCAGAGTTGATAAGAGGGCACATTGATTCATGGGTATCAGACCATACGTAGTTCTGGCCGGTTAATTAGCACAATTATTGGTTCTGAAAGAGAAACGGCTCCTTGTCGTTAAAATCTTTTTAGAGCAAATCTGCATTCATGAGCTCGCGCACCATTCTTCGGAAGGGCACACATAGGTGCAGGGGATGAATGACCCTTTGGTGGTATAAGCAATAACTTCTCTGGGAATCATCGACATGTTGTATGGGGACATCTGGAGGGTCCAATGGCGTGATAAGACCTCTCATTACTAAGTTTTCAAAGAGTTCCAGAGGGTCTTGACCAAGTGGAGCTAGAAGTCGAGGTAATGAGCGGAGTTGAGAAGGGTCTTGCACCTTTACAAAGTAATTATCAAGGGTGATCCCATGGTTCAGAATAGACTGGATACTGTGGTGATCATCGTCGGGTATTTCACAATAATAAAGTTCACTCATTCCCTTGACGAGTATCACACGAGTTTCTTCCTCTGAGAGCTCATAAGTGAGTCTGTCAAACTGGATTTTCCATCGGGTCAGATAGCTTTGAAATGTCTCACCTACTTCTTGTTCTATTTCTTGTAGCCTAATGAGCTCAGGATCTATCCAATCATGTGCCCAATCCATAAATGCAATGCAAAGATCCACCCATGTGTATTTCTTTTTCCAGTTGAGTGCATTGAACCATCTTAGCGCTTCTCCGTTCAGACTGTGACCGAACAGGTAAACATATATTCGGGTTGTGAAACCCCAAGAATCCATGCTTTCTCGGTATAGGTTCAGGTGCGTCGTAGATAGATCCTCCATCCTAAACTTCTGAATGCTCAAGAAATCCCCAGGCGAAGTGGTTCCTGTTGCTGGGTGTATATACCACTTTTCAGTATCTTCTGCATTCTGAGCTGATTCTTCTATGTCTAACAATTTCAAATCTTCGAGAACATATTTGGCATCTATACCATGCACTTCCGGATCAGATACTTCATCAAGGTCTATGAAGAAGTCTATCAAATCACTCACTATACTCTAGTCATCAACCTCTGGGCAATATTGGTGAAAGAATTTTTGGATCAGGTTTTTCCAAGATGGAGGTAAATGATTAATCTCTTCATAATACCAAGATAGAGATGTACCCTCTAGATACCGGGGAAATATTTCTATCATCAATAGCAATGGTGGTTTCCGAGGTAGGAGGGAATCACAATATGCCTTTAAAAATAAGGTGGAATTGCTGGTTCCATCAAATTTCTGAATGTGGGGAATTTCAAAATCAGCTCGGAGTCTGTAGCTTGGAAAAGATCGGAGTCTTTGAGATCCATCTGGCCCCATCTTGGCCCGTTTCCCATTGTAAGTGACGCATGATGTGTCAGCCATTCCTTTTGCCGACTGAAATCTTGACATGAAACGGATCCTGACCGATCAAATAATGCCGAGTCAGAATGGTCTTCAGGGGAAAACAATGTATTGACTTGGAGGATAAAATTTTTTTTTTTTTTTTAAGACACATTTTCTCTCTTTTTTTTGGAAATGAGTATGTACATTTTTTGGAAAAACATTTTTTTGAAAATAGAGGCTTTTCGGAAAAGTTCTTTAAAATGAATTTTCTCACGAAAGAGAGATTTTTTTTTGAAAACACTTTTTTTTTTGATGATATGCATGAGATGCATGAATGCAAATGGATGCATAATGTCGGACTGACTCAATAAATAAATACAAGTAACTCAAGCATGCATCGGTCCCAAGTGCTCCTAAAGATGAACTATAGCCGATATTTTCAGGTGCCTCATTTCACTTAGTTTTTGGAGTACACATACAGGGAAAGGCACTCCATGAACACCAATATGTGTGGTAGCTTCCTTAATGTTTTATTGGTTTGCTAATCTGGCGCTCACTCCACGAACGGGCGACCAGCCTACAAAAGCAGTAAATTGAGATCGCGCGTGTGTGTGGGGACCATTTTTTCAAACAAGCATTCCAAACACACGTAATTTGCACATATGTACATGGTATACACAAGATATATACAAAGTATAAACAAAAGGCATTTCATAACATCATTCAATTTGCTTTCAAAGGGATACAACGTACTTTCGGATTTAGACCTCTTATAAAAATCACAGTCCCCAGCAGAGTCGCCAGTCTGGCTTCACCACAGACAATTGACTCCATCGCGATAAGGCACGAAAATTCTTTGACTGGTCTGCGAATCAGAGGTCTTGGTTCGGGGTCTAGGTTAGAAGGTGCAGACGTCCTCGGACCCGTCTCCTCCTCTGTACTGAGTACGGGCTCTTTACTAATACGTTGTATCCCATATGAAAGATTTAAATTGAATTATGTAATGCCTTGAATAATAAAAGAAGAAAGCACATATATGTACACATTGTTACTTAGCACACAGAAAAAGTCGATTTTGAACCGGTGTATTCGTTTATGTACGGCGGGTTTGGATATTGCAAAATACTGCACTACGTACCATTCATCGTAGGTCTTGAATCTACTCCTGGATCAAAACCCTTACGTAGTTTTGACCGGGGGATCCGGTCAGTAAGACTCCTTGGGTGCCGCTAAGGCGGTTATGGATGTTCTTTCCCGTAAAGAGGGATATGATTGAGAAACTTATGAGATGACTCGCAACTTAGAGTCGAATTGATCCGAGGAACCCCCTACTCTCCTCGAAGAAGTAGAGAAAAGTTCGAATGGGATGATTAGCCCGCTCCTTCGAGGCGTTCAACCCAACAATATTTGATAATATACGGGGATCAACCCAATTCTTAGCTTTGAGTATAAAGATTAGACTTTTCAAAAATATTCGTTCTTTACTGGGGATAACATTCATTGGGGGTGGATAAGTGGACGATTTTTATAGAGTATGGGTATGTATTTGTGGGTAATGGCTTGAAAGAGTCTTTCCGATAGGATCCCCCGGGGTGGCCCGAGGTCAATCAAGAGGGGACGATCAATAATTAGCTTCTATTCGATCATAGGTATTCCACTGGGGAAAATGGTTGTAACTGGGGAAATATGGATTCCACTAGTGAATGTGAATTTGTATGAAGGTGGTTTGATGGAATGGTAGGTGGAACACCCATGATCGCGTATAAGCAAATTTCTGATTCTAACCTCGAATTTGGCACCGGGCCGGGTTGTGTACATAAACGAATACACTGGTTTTAAAAATCGTTTTTGACATAATATATACATCACACAAGTGAGAGAAGTACTTTTTATTTTATTTTTCGAGTTGTATTATTAGGTGGAAGCATATTAATGCAAATGTACAAAATGTAATTAAAGAGGCCTCGGAATAAATGAATTACAAATTGAGTATTTACAATACAAATATACAAAAAATGTCTAAAAATTCCTAAAATGGAGAAAAAGACTTGATCTTCATGTACATGGCGCCTCCGGGGCTCGATCTTTATCTTCGTCTTCAAAAGTTGGACTTATTCACAAAGGATTGGTTCATTATAGAAGAATTGATTTATTTACAAAGAATTGGTTATTTACAAAAGCGGTTTGAAAGAACCGACAAGGGATTAATCCAAACGCGACTTATTGACTCCAAATTTATTTTTATAATTAGTGGGACACGCTAAGAGAATAAACTGGAGAGTTTCGTATTTTTGTTGATTTGTTTGATAATTAAACGAAAATCATTTATAGAATCGAATAAAACCGTTTTTACAATAATCTGGACAAAACTTCTAAAATTCATATCTCGGTCATAACTCAATCAAATCGAGTTCTTCAAAAGCCTAACTTGGTTCATTTTACTTCATGTTTCTACTGTAAAAATCTCAAGTCAAGACACTTGACGATCGATGAGTGATTCATGATTTACGAGCTTCTGGAAATCTTTGGACAGATCATAGATTTTTTATTTATTGGGAATTATTTACAAGTGATCTAGGTCTAATATTCACAGGACTTATTCTAGACGTGAAGGTGGATATGGAAACAAAATGTCATGAATTTTAGACTACTATAAGTCATTTAATGAAAATAAACAAAAGGACTGTACAAAAGCCTTAATGTTCTAAACTTAACCAATTGTCTTTCATTTTGACAGAACCTAGCTAGGTTTGATTAATTCATTAAAAATCAAAAACACATCCGAATGGAGTGATTCTAAAGCCTAGATTGGTTATTATTGAGTATTCTATCCAAATCAAAGTTCATATTTTATTGACAAGCTGCTAAACACCACAGACTTTTCAGTTAAGTGAACGTTATCATTTCTGTACATGAACTCGGTTGGTTAATTTTAGAATTAAATCTACTTCGTTAAAGTTGAATTATTCTTTTTTTTTTCTTTACAGATTTAAGTAGACACACTAAGGACTTCCTACAAAAATTATCAAAGAAAAACACACTATCCTAAGTGGTTAAGGTAAGCCGTTTATTTACAATGTCGAAATCTGAGAAAATCTTCTAAGGGACAGCACTAATTCGTCATTTCAAAAATCACTTAAAATTTACTTGGTATCCAAAATGGACTAAATGGATGGCTGTAGAAAGCTAAGGCAATCCTCTTCAATTTACTCAGAAATAGACTAAGCTCAAAACTTAACCGTTTGTTAGTTATTTACAGATCTATGGATGTTGGTCATTTTTAGACACAGAAACTTCAAAATTCAATTGTAGATGATTTAACCGTTGGATCTGGATGATTTTTACTTTGTTAGAAATTCCTCTGAACAAGGTTTCCTATAACACTAATTTCATCAAATTCCAACCGTTTGATCTTCCTAAATCTACAAATGAATTCTTCTCTAAACACTGTCAACTATCCGATTTATTACAAACTTTGTACAAAAAATAAATCCGAGGCCTCTATATGCAAAATGACCTTTGTTATTAAATTTCCATTATAAAAAAATGAAAATGGTGATGAGGAAGAGAGAAACATTCATTCATCAAACAAATTTGACACAAGCAACACTCTTCCTCACCGCAAAAAATCACTCTCTACAAGTTGGATCTAAGTCCCTCATGAAGACGGGTTCGCGTGGACACTTGAACCCTTATCTACGAATTTTGGCTGCTCAAAAAATAGGGTGATACATGCCCACACCTATAAATAGTCCAACCGATGAAAATGGGATTATTAAGGGGGGATAATAGTGTTTATTAGCAATTTATATACAAAATGAAATGGTTAGTAAAAACACTTAGAAAAAAAAAATAATTGAAGGAGAGAGATAAAAGATTACCCTTGCGTAGTTCTACAAATCTCAATCTTCAAACTTAAATTAGTTAGCACAAACGCCCTTTAGTTTGCACTAAATAAAAAAAGAAGTTTTAGAAATAGAAGTTTTAGAAAACCTTCAAAAGTTGAAATAAGTTGAAAAAGATGATAGGAAAAAACTAGAGAGAGAAGTAGAGATTTTAAGAAGTAGAGATGAGGAAGTGGCAAAGGGCCTCTATGTTAGATTTAGAGGGGGTATTTATAAGGGGGGGAAGGATGATGGGTGAATTAGGGTTAGGAAATGGAGGGTTGGATTTGGTGGGAGATGGATGGTGAGATGGGGGAGGAATGAGAATGTGGATGGGAGAGTGACAAATGTCACATTTTTGGTGATGGAAAATGGATGGGAGAATCATGTAAGGTGGATGTGAGTAGGAAAGAGAAAAGATGAAATAAGGTGGGAGAGAAAATAGAAAAGGGAAAAACAAAATAAAAAATAAAAAAAAAAAGAAATAAAAAACCGGGGGGGGGGGAGAATTTTTTTTTCTTTTTCTTTTTCTCCTCTTTTTTTCGGATGAGAGGGAAATTTTTTTATTTATATTTAATTTTTTGGGTGGGTTAATTCATGGAAAAGGGAAGGGTATTTTGGTATTTCTACTTGATACCATTATTCCCTTTTGTCTTTAGCTATTGGATGGGAACATAGGAATATTGTGATGTCATGCATGAGATCATGGATGATGTCATGGAATGATGTCATGCATGACATCATAATTCCAATCCTTATTTATTTTTTGCATTTTCTCTTTTATATTCTTTTTGGATTTTTTATTTATTTTTCCTTTTGGGCTTTGGGCTTTGCTTCGCTAATGGGTTGGGTCACCTTATGGACCTTAAATGATCTTTTAGCCCAAATGACTTATTTAATTAGGGTAATTACAGTTAATGCTAATATTAAATGTAGTAATTATTTAAAAGAAATACAAGTCAAAATTCGGCGTCTATAGTATGTTCTATGGTTATTTTTATTGTAGATGCCGTATGGCTTTTCTGTGAATGAAAGTCTCCTATTCCCCTCTAAAAAAAAAAATCTATTACTAACAAACCCAATGATGTTTACAACCATGCTCAACAATATTCACAAACATGTTCATATTTTCCAAGCTTCTACCACCACTATTTTCAAGACAAGGACCTCATTGAGCTGATGTTCATACTGTATCAAACAAAAACAATCTACTAAGTTGTACTATGGCTATCTACTGCATAACTAAACTCTTTTTTTTTTTTTTTGCTGTACTTTGTAAAAGAAGTTGTTGTTGTATTGTAATTTGCTCTCTCAGTCTCCTTGTAAAATTGCACATTCAGTGTAACCCAGTGCTTCACATTATTGCCTTGCTTCCCCTTCAGAAAAAAAAGAAGAAGAAAAGAGACCCACAGAAGACACCATTCAGCTAAATCAGACAAATCAATATGAATAACGGATAACCTACTCCAGAAAAAAAGAAAAAGAAAAAAAAGAGCGAGTTCAGTTCCTTGTTAAAAAGCAAGAAAACATTATGGTTCTGTTATACACGTAACATCATCAAACTTGGCATCACATACACCTCTAGAATTTCATGTTCAAATCCTCTCATGTAAGGCCATAACATGAGAAGAACCAACAAAAATGGCAACTGAATTGCCGATGTTTGAAAGCAGAGCTAACAATTGGCTTTCTATCTAGGTCTGCTCTTTCACACAAAGAAGTTGTTTGACCAGTTACTGGAATCGGTCCAGCATCTTTCAGGAATCAAGCAAACCATACTTCTTCGCAGGGCAATATTGGCCCTTTTTGGCAATTGGCTGGTGACATTAGCAGGGCCGTAGATGAGGGTGTACGAAGTGTGCGACGGCACGGAGGCCAACACGCTTGAGGGGCCCAAAGCAAAAGAAATATTTGTTATATATGTAAAATGTTGAGGTTAGATAACATAACTTGGTCTTTGGTTTAGTGGTTGAAGTTTGAATGTTATTCTATAGCTTACCTAAGTTCGATTCTTCTTGGCATCAACCTATGATTAATTTTTCATTAGATTTCTTTTGCTTTATTAGCGCCCGCCTTACCCAAGTTTGAATCTGCTCGAAATCAACATATGATTTGAATTTTTTTGTAAATTTCTTTTGCTTAGCAGAACATATATATCTTTGTCTTTTTTTAAGAAAAAAATTATGAAATGATCCTTTGTCTTTAAGAAATTTCGTTTAAAAATAAATTGAGTTAAACATATAACATTGTTACCTTTCTCTCTTTTTTTTTTCTTTTTTTTTTTCATGTGTGGTAAAACATGCTGTTGATTATTTAGGAGACCTTCACTTTTATCCCCCGAGGCCTAATTTTCTATATTAGCACTGCATAGGGCCCCCAATAGCTCGGCGACGACCCTAGACATTAGCTATTAGCTGATGGCTTGTGGTCGATGGTTGGTATTGTTAGCTGATTTGACTGCCTGGTAATATTGAATGTTTGGAAATAGATGTTTGGTAACATTGGCTGGTTATACGTAAAATGACATATAAGGACATTCCTCTGCAGTGGCGAAACCAGAAATTTTAGAATAGGGGTAAAATATTTAGAATAGGGGTGTAATAAGAGTAAAAAAAATAGAAGAATTTTACCAAAAAATAGGAAAAGTTGTACATTAAAAGGCAAAAAAATAAAAAATGGTGGTGCAGTGGTCCACCCATTCATATGAATGGGTTCGCCATTGTTCATATGATTGGGGAATTTGATGGCATAGAAGTAAATAATCTCAAGTCATGGACTATTATGTCATTAGACTACATTAATGCTACCAACTAATACCCATAAGTCAACCTCCTTGGCTTTTTAAAAGTTGGCTTGTGGAAACCCAGAAGCCGATCTCACAAGCTAATCCAAACACTAATATTGGATGGTGCACTGGTCAAACATCCAATTTTGCCAAAAGCCACCCCACAAGCCAATATCCAAACACCCCCATTGATCAACTAGTGACCATCACAGCATATACAAACAAATATCAATAACAAGTGAAAGGCGAAGCAAAACCTATAGGCTGTAAGTATAACTAATATATCAAATCACCTTGCTCAATGAGAAGACCTAGCTTGGACATCTCATCATGATCGCGCTAAACTTGGCTTGCATCTCGGATCGAAGGTTGGCGACCAAAACTCGGGATTCTTCTTCTCTCTTAGCTTCCCTTTCACGGGATTCTTCTTCTCTCTTTGCTTCCCTTTCAAGAGCCTGTTGCTCTTTTCTCTTAGCATCTTCTTTTAGTCTCTCAATCTCAGCTTGCATCTCAATTTCACGGTCACGTAACGAGTCCAATTCAGTTTGCACATCAGCTGTCCTTTTCTTCCCCCCTTTTGATAGCACTGGATGCCCATACCCCAATCCCCTTGCATATCCTGAACGGTAGCCAAGAACACTCTGAAATGCTTCATCAATTGGACAATAATTTTTTATATATGCTTTCAATGAGGTGTACTGGGGTTTTTTATGTACAAAAATTAGTTTGACTTTGGTCAACAGCTAAAAAGTGATCAGAGAGTATACCTCAGTATATTTAATAAAACGCGAATATACCTCTCTGTAATTTCGTCAAATCTCAGTATACATCAATGTAATTTACCCTTTTTATTTTATCAATAATGTACTCCCTCCATTCCTTTATAAACATCCCATTTACTTTTTTAAAATCAAACTTTACAAATATATAATTTAAAAAACTCTTTGAGTTATACTCGTATATAATTTAAAAATATATACATTAAATTCCTTTTAAATGTTTTTTCAAAATATTAAACCTTTACAAATTTTACTTGTATATTTTTATTTTCATGTGATGGCCTGAAGAAAGATGGCAATGACGACAATGAAGGCTAATATGGTGGTACAGTGGTGGTAGTGTTCAATCGGGTGGTCTTCCTCCTCTCTCCTCTTTAAATTAAAGGATGGGGTAATGGAAAGTTGAGCGTTAATGAAGAAACAAATATTTTCAAAGTATTTCTTTTCAATTTAAAATTAATAAATAAAATGAAAATAATTATAATATCCTTCTTAACAAGTTACCCATGATAACTCGTTAAGATGACCCTTTTTTAAAATCACCACATCAAATAACTTTGCATCCAAAATTGGAAAAAAATGACCATTTTGCTCTTAAACTTGATAACCTTTTTTTCTAAAAAGATGCATAGGGGCAAAATGGTCAATTTTTCAAAACTTGGTTGAAAAATGGTCTAAATTTTTTTTTCAATATTACCCCAATGTTTTCAAAGAGGCTCCCGCCTGGGCAGGGTAAGGGGGGATCGATTGTACGCAGCCTTACCTCTGTGAGAGTCTCACAGAGAGGCTGTTTCCGTTTGACCCGAGATCCGAAGGATGACAACCATCGGCAACTTCACAATAAATAAGAAGCGCCAACAGTTTTATGAGCCATTTCACTTTAGTACATTATATTGCGAAACCAAAAAGTAGGGAAACTTTTAGCTTCACTGGAAATTATGGACATAAAAAAAAAATTGGTCTAAGATAGTGACTTAAAAGTTGAAACCTCATGTGATCAAAAAAATTAAAACCTTATAAAATGTGTTTATTCTAAACAAATAATTTTAAAATAATTACTGTAAAAATTTGATTTTAAAAGGTACTTTTCGATAAATTTTTCCCAAGTTTTAGGGTATTATGCTTAAAAATAATTTTTTTTTTTTCAGAAATAACGAGTTAATGTCTTGAGGTTGGCGGGAATCGGGGGAAGTGAATTAGAATAGAAAATTAGGTCATTCAAAATTCATAGTTCATAGTTTCACCTCCCCAAAAGAAAGAAACTCTTCAATTGAACTTCAGTTTCTGATTATTCTCTCTCAGCCCAACGGTTGCTTGAGTCACTGCTTTCGTACATCCGCCGCTTACCCACCTGGCCGTCTACACCGGCAATTACTGTATGTCCTCTCATTTTCTCTCTCTTGTTCTCTTTCAATTTCTGGGTGCCCTTTTTCCATATTTATGCTTCTCCGTCATTAGATTAATTTTATGTTTTTTTTTTTTGTTGTTGTTTTTTTGGCTTTACTCAGGCCTATTTGGTTAAGATTACATACATTTGTCTGAAATTCCATTACTAAAAAGTTTGAATGGGAAATTGGGAACACTTGTGATAATTCTAGGAATAGTGTGATTGCTAGGGTTTGTATCGAGAACTGGATTAAATCCCATTTAGTTTTGAGCTTTCTTGTTAAAACAAGTAAAAACAGTTAAATTAAATTATATGGGTGTTGAAATTAGAAACATGCCAAATTTTGATATTTGGGTACTTGGGATATACAATGATATTGTTTGGGTTGGTGCATTTGTGATTGTTGTGGGGGTATATATTGTTGCATATATGGATGGAGTGAGAATGATATTTGTAAATTTGGATAAAAATGATGGCTTTTGTGAGTTGGGGTTTCTCATTTGTTAGAAACTAAATTTTCATTTCTTTTTATTTTGTCTGTTTGGGCTATTGATAGATTACTATGGAAAGGTATTTCAAAAGGAAAGCTTCTGGAGAGGATGTCAACAGAATCATAGAATCGTCCAATGCGCAGCCAGAGCCAGATAAGATGGACCACGTAACCCGTGTAAGTGATTTTGTTCATTGTATACGACTCATATTGCGGCAGGGGTGGCTTTTGTGTGGCCTTGAATTAGAATAAAAAAGAAGGCAAGGATATTTCGTTTCACTTGTTGAACTTCTTGATTCAATTAAACATCCAAATGGTGTAGTGGAGCGAACTGATGATGATTTTGTGCCACCGGCATGTGCTGAGTACCAAGAGGGTCTTGTGTGTAGTGCTGCAACAGAAACGACCAAAGTCATCACTAAAGACATTGGAGAAGATGTATTCGGAATCCATTATGCTGGATTCTCTGATGTTGATTGGAATCTTCGTATAGCCATCGTTTTGCGTTATGTTGACAAAGAAGGGATAGTTAAGGAGCGCTTTATTGGCATTTTTGAGGTGGAAAAAATCTCTGCGTCTTCACTTAAAGAAGTTGTTGACAGGGGGCTATCTGCAGACGGGTTGAGGGCATCAAAAATACGTGGGCAAAGTTATGACGCAATTAGTTGTTTACTTTGTTACTTCAATGATCTTATTAAAGATCTAATCATAGGAGAAAATAGGGCAGCATATTACACTCACTGCTCTACTAAACAGCTCCATTCAACACTTCTATCAGCCGCCAGTGCACATGTTGATGTTTATTGGTGTGGCAAAACAATTTCGGATATATTGAGGTTGGTTGGAGCTGGTTGTGAGAAGAAAGATGCTATTGAGAAGAAAGAGAAAGACGCTGCTAGAATCGTGCAGGTGTTGACAAATAGTGAACTAAGTGCAGAAGAGTTGCTTGATTTTTGTTCTAGGATAGAAAACACACGTTGGGGAATCAATTACGAAATGCTTGTGAAACTGGTTGACGTGTTCTTTTCAGTGATTGAAGTGCTTGCCTTCATAGAAGATGAAGGCATTGATGTCCAAGACAAAGTTAAAGCGAGGGTGCTCTTGGACGCAATAGACAGATTCGATTTTGTTTTCAAGGTACTATTTATGAAATCTGTATTGGGGATCACAAATGAGCTGTCGCTGGCTTTGGAAAAGAAAGATCTAGATGTTGCTAGTAGGGCTATGGCTCTTGTTCAAGTGTGCAAGCAACAGCTACAAATAATGAGGAACGAAGGATGGGAGGCCTTTTTTGATGAAGTGACTTCATTTTGCCGTAAATATGACATTTCTGTCCCAAATATGGATGAGGCATGTAGGTTTTCTAGAATACCTCCAATAGCCACTAATTTACAACATTACTGTGACCAAATATTCCATAGGACAATCGATTCGCAACTCAAAGAACTTGATAACCTCTTTGATGAACCTACCTCTGAGTTGCTTCTTTGTGCTGCTTGCTTAAATCCGTCTAATACACTCCATGCGTTTGACAAGCTGAAATTGGTTAGATTGGCTCAATTCTATCCAGAAGATTTCAGTTCAGTTGATTGTTTGGCACTCCAACATCAACTCGAGAACTACATTCTGGATATGCGATCAGATCAGAGGTTTTGTGAGTTAAACACACTTGCTGATCTTTCACGAACGCTGGTTGAGACAAAGAAACACATTGTCTATCCATTGGTGTACATGCTTCTGAAGCTAGCGTTGCTTTTGCCAATCACATCTTCTAAGGAGGAAAGAGTTGTTTCTGCAATGAGACTCATCGAGACCAAATTGAGAGGACCAGATATGTGATTCTTATATGAGCGACTGTCTGGTAACATATATTGAGAGTGATGCTTTTGCAAGTGTTACAAATGATGCTATCGTACAATATTATGAAAATGATGAGTGAACATCTGCTGTTAACTGTAAGCAAAGTTATCATATTTACTTTTGTCCATCTTTTCTTTTTCCTTTTTTCCCTTTTTATGCATGAAGCACTCACGTTTTGGCCTTCTTTCATTAGTTTCAAGCATGCACTATTTCCTCTGTTTCTTGTGTTTATTTGTTTTTTGCATTGTTTATTTCTTTTAACTGTTACAAGTGGTCTATTTAATTCCTTTGAATGTGTTCAAGTACTTAGGTGTTACTTTGCAAGATGTTCAGCTTAAAGGTTAAAGCCATTACACTGTAATAAAACTTGCGTGTGTCACCACCTTTTTTGTTTCATATTCCACTTTCTTAGTTCTGTATCTGCTTTGCAGCCATGGCATTACACCTTAAAAGATGCTCTCAGTGGAGACTCTGCTTCTTTTGCCCTACTGCCGCCTGTATAGCATGTTTCTTTCCACTGTCTACTTTGACAGATCGGAGCTCTCGTGGGTTGAACACACTTGGTGTTCTTTCACGAATGCTAGTTGAGACACTGAAACACATTGTTTATCCCGATTACTGCTCCTATGGTGGAAAGAGCTGTTTCAGCAATGAAACTCGTTGAGACCAAATTGAGAAACCTAATATGTTATCTGTTTATGAGTCATTGCGTGTTAAGTGGTAACATTCATAGAAAGAGAGATATTTGGTAGTATCATAAGATCTTATGAGAGTGATGATTAGTAGTTAATCGTAACGAGCAGTCATCGTGTTCACTACGCATTGTCCTTTTATATGATGCAGCGACATTAATGTTAATTTGAAGTACTCCGCCTATGTCACTAGTTTCCAGCTTGTATATCTTCCTCTGCTTTTTTTTTTTTCATTTACTTGATTGTATTTCTTTCATTGTGTGCTTTCACTTATCCTGCTACATGTGGTACATTTTGGAGTTATTAGAAGAAAAATTAAAATTTTCTCATGTATCTGGAACATGGTATTGGCTACAAACTCGGATGGGTTTAAACTCTTGTGATCTGCATAATTGATTATCCCAGCCTTCTGTTTCGTTTTTCTCTCATTCAGGCGCTTATAAAGCTGATCAATCCAACACTTCCTGGATCCCCCCCTTGAAGGTTGGATTAAAGTTGATTCAGATGATTCTGAAAATGCAAAACCAGGTGCTGCAGGGTGTTTACTCAGTTGGGCCATATCCTGGGAGTTTACTCAGTTGGGTGATATCCTGGGAGTTCACTCAGTTGATCTGGGAACTATGGAGTCCAACTGCAACCATGCTGAAATCTTGAAGATTTTTCAGGGTGTTTAGATGATAACTCACAAATCAGGCTGGACTCGGATAAAACTTCAGTTCAATAGTGACTCAGCTAATGCAGTGTTTTCGATTCAGAATGCTAAGAAACCGCCATGGAGATGGTGACAAACTTTCCAGAAATTTGACAACGATATCTTCACTAGCAGACTTTTCTATTTCAGGTATCGCTAGAGAAATGAACATGGAGGCTATAACTTGTTAGCTAAAAAAGGTTTTGGGAGGGAAACTGGGAAAGTACTCTTTATGCATGAATGTGATTGTTTGGTGTTTTGCTCTGTTTGCAATTGAAATATGCATTGGTGGAGGGCCTCTTTCGCGCAATCATATAACTGAGGCTTCCAGAATGTGGCTTTAGTCATCCAACATACTACATATTCATTTCTCTAATTGTCACCGTACGTTGTTCCTTATTGAATGGGTGCTTTTTTCTTACTATCACATGAACTTGGTCCTTTTGTCATCTCTATAAGCATTTTATAACCCTTAGCTTTTGCGTCTGTTCGTTTATTAATGGTGATAACTCTTGGCTAGAAGCACAGAAGATTCAACTCACCAGTTTAGTTGTCTTAAGCAGTTCTTGAGCTCTTTTCTGCAAAATTTATGGACTCTATTTCGATCCAAAATCCATACTCCAATCCCACTTTTACTGGTTTCAGGAATATATAGTAAAATTCTGAAACACTTCTTTTAACTCTGCTGTAAAAGTTCTCAGTCAGTCATAATTCCAAGTTCCAAATTCTCTTCTATACACTAGTATAAATTTTTTTGGAGTGGGTGTGAGGTGGGGTGGGGCCGTGGGGGAGATTTGCTAACTTGTCCTTAAATTAACAGATTTGTTTGAGGTTTTTGTAGCAATATTACCCAATTTCCTGTTAAGATGCTCTGGATGGCAACATAGTAGTTGAAACTTGTTTTGGCATTCTTGATTTGTTAATTAGATTATGTGGTGATAGATTGCTTATTCTAGCTGTTCCAAACGTGATAGAGATTAGAGACACACTCAATGTTTTAAGGTGCTTGACATCAATGAAGGTTATAAATATTCAACTGTATCTTGTGTGTTTATATTAGTATATAGTAACACTTGTATTTGCCAATACATATAGATAAATTTGACACTTGGGAGCATGTTCTATTTTACTTATTTTAGAATTGGTTAAGTTCAATTTAATAGCGTTCAATTTAATAGCGTTCAATTCATTTCAGTAAACGTTTCATTAATTATCAGTTCACTAAATTACTTTTCTAGTCACAATATTATTATTATTTAGTTTAGTGAAATTCATTTCAGTCAGCTCAGTTCAATTTAGTTCAGTAAAAACAAACACATTCTTAAGGTCGTGTTCTTTTCGTCGTCTTCATGTCGCATTCTGTTTCGTTCCGTTCTGCATCGTTCCGTTCCGCATTATTCTGTACTTCATTATGTCTCACATTGTGTCTAATTTTCCGCGTCGTTCCGTTCCGTTATGTTTCTCACCGCCCCGTACCATTCTGTTGAAGAGAACATGACCAACTCCCATTCGATATGTGCAAAAAAAAATATAGCTCTAAAACACTTCCCCAATTTCTTTCTGTTTAGCTTCTCCATTTCCAGCTTTCCACCATTATCAAAACTTGACATATCTTATGTAGGGTATGAAATCAACTTTTTTTTGTACTTCAACTAGAGGAAATTTCAATAAATGATGGTTAGCCAATTGCCACATTGTCCATCTCCATACACAAAAATTTCCTTAATAGTATTTTCTTGGTGCTAGGACTTGGCTCTAATTCCAATCATTGACCAAATGGCCACATCAAATCAAAGATCTCAATACTTGCAAACTTTTAAAGTGCGTATCCACCCTAATACCCCAAAAAACCTACTTGTCCACTCTCACTTATTCCTTCAATCTCTTGAAACAAATGTAAATCACTAAAGTTTTTCCTACTACTTCCCAAAATACCCTTTTTATTTGAAACCAACTTTATTCATCCAAATTGTTTTTCCTCTCAAATTTCTCTGTACGTTGAAAAATTTTATTTTTTATTTCTTTGGGGAGTTTGTAATTTGTAAAAATCTGAATTTGAATCACCATAAATAATACTTTTGATTGACAATAGATTTTGACGCTCTACATGACAATATATCAAGTAACAATTAAATTTGTGCTTTCCTTTTATTTTGTTTATTGTGATAAATAATTTGCATTTTCCTATTCATGGTTTAGGGTTCATGGTTTGGTCTTGGGTGAATGGATGTGGGTGGCGGCTAGGATCCAGTACGAAGGTGGGCGGGGCAGCAACTGGGGAGTCCGGTGGCTTGTGAGTGCCCCATGCCTATCCCCTAATCAGCGCTAGACAGTCGACATCCCACATCAAAAGCCATTGTTGCAAGATCTCAATTGAGGCTTCAAACAAGTTGGATTGACTAAATTGTTGCTTCTGGTCTTCAATAGTCATGTCTGTCAGTAGCCCACTTATTAAGGCATGATAACTAGCCATTGAACAATTCACATGGTTAGTGGAAATTGACGCAGGATAATGATTGACATTTTATTTGTTTCATAGATAGAAAAAGGAAGGAGAGATTTGTAGGGAGAAGCGTAGAAGAGACAAAGGTATGAGAAATTTAATAAAGGTATAATGGGAAAATGGGTTCGCGTTTAGTAATAAGGGCATTTACGTTTAGCAATCTCCTTTTGCATTGCCCTTGGATCAATTCCCTTTACTCCCCCCCAATAATTTTTTAAGTACAAAATTAGTGCTTTCCCCGTCTCTTTCACTTTGCTCGCATTCCTAAAACTTTGGGAAACTAATGTGCTCTTGAAAGATTCCTATCACTCAAACTTTCATCTCAATTGTAGCATTGCCCACGGGCATTAATAATCTTTCATGTTGCTAACCTGACATCATTAAACTCCTCCAACTCTCATTAAAATCCGACTCAACCCATTTTTTAGTGTTTTGAGACAACTTTTTCAATTTAAACTCATTTTACAATCCAAAAAATTAAAATAAAAAAGTGAATTTGACACAAAAATCAACCTATAAGGCTATAACCAACTCATCAATTCAAAAATCGTCGAATTGACCAGTTTGAGAGGTTACTCTCAAAAGATAATCCGCGACCTGAAATCTCATCCGATCCGTTTCTTTAAGCGGTTTGATACAATTTTCTCGATTTGAACCCATTTACAACTCAGAAAAATGAAATAAAAAGTAAATTTAACCCAAAAATAAACATTAAATTGACTCTATCCGATCCAAAACCCGTCGAATCGACCAATTTGACAAGTCTACCCCCACCACTTTAAATCATAGTAGGAGCTATTATTTCATTCATGCAAGGAACAAAGGGTAAAGTAAAAGTATAAACTAATAAAACCAAGAGTTCATGTTTCGTTTTTTCAATTATTACAAAGCTGTAAAAAAATTTATAAATCCATTGAAGAACTGCGAGGTTCTGAGTGTGTTCACGTGATAGAAGCGCCATGTGTCTCGTGAGTTTTTTTTTTGTGAGTTGGGAAAAGTGAACCCAGCCCCCATGCTCAATCCCCCATTATAATAAAAAGTAAAAACAAAAAAAAAAACAAAATAAATAAAATTTCAGTTAGTAGCTGAGAAAAAGTGTTGTGTGTTTACTTCTTTTACCTACTTCTTTCCAACCAAACTCTTTCATCATCATCTCACTCTCTCAATGGACTGAAATATTTCAGTTCTTCTCATTTTCTCTCTCCTCCCCTGTATCAAACATGGGCCCCTTGATAATTTCATATCCAAACCAATCAATAATATTGCATAATTACACATTACTATAGCAACTAAGATCTAAAGGACAGCGATTTTGCGCGTCTTTTTTTTTTTCTTTCTTTCCAAAATTTTATTCAACTTACGTAATTACAAAACTCAACTTCCCCAAAAGAAGAAACATTCATGATTTTCTCTAGTTCTTCTCTATTATCTGAAGAAGCTCCCATGTCACTTTCCATTAAAAAACCTCCCTTAACACCAACAACTTCAATAATTACCCACCTATAATAATCCCACATTATTCTTTTTTTTTTTTTTTTTTTCATCTCAAGATCGATCATCATTATCTTTGGACTCATTCTAATAAAGAACCACGTCAACACACAACACCACTATAGTCTATACCACTCCAATAACAACAACCACCTTATTGCAATGGGTTGGGTACTACTTTGTTGTAGTCCCCAACATTGGGTTCAATTGATCACCTTGTATATTGTCCTGGTGTCATTGGTTTCGGCCAATGATGATGGGGACGCCTTACTGGAGCTGAAGGCGTCGATCGACCCGACAGACCGGCTACCCTGGAGCCGAGGCCCGGACCACTGCACGTGGTTCGGCGTCAAGGAGTGTATCCATGGGCGAGTTACGAAACTTGTGGTTGAAAACTCCGCCTTAGAAGGTAACCTTGACGGTGGTTCAGTAACCAAACTTGATCAACTTCGTGTTCTCAGCTTCAAATCAAATAACCTTACTGGTAGAATCCCAAATTTGTCTAGTTTAGTCAACTTGAAAGTCCTTTACCTTAACAAAAACCACCTTAATGGGAAGTTCCCACTTTCTCTCTCCTCTCTTAGTCGTCTCAAAACCATTGTGTTGTCTGAAAACAGCTTATCGGGTGAGATACCAATGGAGTTAGTTAATGTCACTCGTTTATACACTCTTTTATTAGATGATAACAAATTCACTGGTTCAATTCCACCGTTCAACCAAACAACCCTTAAGTATCTCAATGTGTCAAACAATAAACTCTCCGGTGAAATTCCGGTGACGTCAGCGCTTATGCAGTTTAACAGATCATCTTTCTCCAACAACCTCAACCTCTGTGGGACTCAGGCCCAAGCCCAATGTGGTGGAACGCTAAGCCCGGCGTTGAGCCCGGCAATGTCGGTCATTCCGGGAACCACCCACCGGAAGAAACACCGTGGAATGTCCCGTATTGGGAAAATCCTCTTGGCGAGTATCTGCGGCGGTGTTCTCATCATCATCATTTTCTCTCTCCTCCTCGCCTTCGCCCTCCGCCGACACCGGAGGGCGACAGGCAGGAGTACAACAGGCAAAGAAATCAAAGACCCCGCCGGGATTGCCGAAAAGAAATCAGAAAGTAGAGAACCAGAGGAGAGAGAAAGAGGGGAGCCCTCCTCGGCGGCTACGACGACGACGGGTGGAGGAGAGAGAAAAGGGTTTTCATGGGAAGGTGAGAAGTTAGGGAGACTAGTGTTTTTAGGAGATGAAGTGATGAATTATAGTTTGGAAGATTTGTTAAAAGCATCAGCTGAGACATTAGGTAGAGGAACAATTGGGAGTACTTATAAAGCAGTTATGGAATCTGGGTATATTGTGACTGTGAAAAGATTGAAAGATGCAAGGTATCCAAAATTGGAGGATTTTAGAACACAATTGGAAGTTCTTGGAAGATTGAAGCATCCTAATATTGTTCCTTTAAGAGCTTATTTTCAAGCTAAAGAAGAACGGTTGCTTGTTTTTGATTATTTTCCTAATGGCAGTCTTTTCTCGCTCATTCATGGTATGTTCTTGGACTCTTTCTAATCTTAATTTCTTGCAACTTTGTTTGTGATTTTGTGGTTTTTGGTTTTTGTTTTTGTTTGTGTTTTCCTTGTCCATGTTGGTTTGTTTGATGTGGGTTTTTATTAGTGTTTTGGTTGACTTGAGTTTGTTTAATTTGTTGTTCAATTGGTTGATGTTTTATAATCTGTTTAATTTGGTAGGATTTGTTTTCTGGAGTATGAAATATTATTAGATTAGATGAAGGAGGATCACCATGTTATTTCTTATTTGTGGTCCTAATAAGTAATATCATTAAATGTAAGACACAAGTTTGCGATAGTGTTGAAGTTTAGGAGTATGATTCGAGACCATCTAATAATTTCTTGATAATGAAGGGTTTATGATTTTAAAATTGCTTTTTATATGGGCGAAATTTGGGAAGTGGACTTTTATTACTCATGGTTTATGCAAAGTTTCAAATTGATGTGGAAATTTGACCATGTAATAACTTCTTGCAAAACAGTGTTGTCTTTGTTTGGAATCAATTGTCTTATAGTTACAAGGTACTCTACAACATTTAAATTACGAGAGAGACTTTTGATAATGCAACTACAGTCTACAAGTGACAAATAATACACTTATAAGGATGAAAAGAACAGAATTTAGTTTCATTCATTGTCAGTTCATCTTGAATAGCTGGTACTGCCACCTTTGTCCTAGCCAAGTGGACAATCATATTCATTTATTGGATAATTTGATTCCCCATGACTTGATCATGTATGGGAGAAAAAAAAAAAAATTAGGCAGACTCACTGACAACTTTTATAAAAATAATAATTTTCATAAAAATAATAATTTTGACATCTGACAACTGTAATTTTTATAAAAATAATATTTTTTTTTGTTTTTCTGCTATGCATAAAAATAATAAGTTCATGTGACAATTTCTATACTAATGATTTAGACTTTACTTTTAACTTTTTAAGGTTAAATGTTTGTTGCCATCCCTCACACCAAAAACAAACAAAAAAAAAAAAAAAAAAGTTACATGTTTGTTTTCTTTTCCTTTTTTTCTATTTCTATTTTTATTTTTCTATTTTTGTTTATTTATGGCTTTAGTGTCCTTATAGAGCAGTTCTTGGTGCCATTTTTTTGTTAGGCATGTATCCATTTCAGTAATTCAGTATCTCTCTGCACAATTCTTATTTTTGTCAGTATACAAGTGCAATGTAGTTGGGGCCTGGGGGGGCCATTGATTAGGGTCACTTTGACCAATCTGGACCGTTCCTTTAGGTAGAGGTCAGTGATAAACGTGGGTGTCGGAGGAGGGTACACATGTCTTTTTCACTCTGTTTACTGAATAGAGTGTAAACTCTACAAAGTTGCCAGTCAAACTACTACCAGTATTTCTTTGGAATTTTCCCTACAATTTACAAACCCGAAAAATTTGTGTAAGACTGTTTCATGGCGAAAAATTAAAAGTAATACTTTTGTAAAAAAACAATCTACCGTTCAATATAGTAATGATCATCTCACGGTGAGACGGTGTATAAGTTATACTTGCTTTTGGCCTTTGAATGTTGTGGACCTTGTGTTCGACTTACTTTTAGGTTCATATTAAGTTGAGAGTTGGCTACTTGGGCCTTGGCTAGTAACTTCTTGAATTAAAGTAGGGACATGTTATTGGCATGTTTGATATCAATGCTGAACTCTTAGAGATAACATCAAGTTAGGTGAAATTTATTCTTGGCCACCAGAATTTGTGATCTTATATGATAAATAACTTCCCTGTACTTTAATGTCATTCCATAAAACCAAGACTTCTTTACATAATTGCATTTGATATGTCCATTCTAACACGTAGGACACTTAAAGTGAAATCAAATGAGGAATAATTATGTGTTAAGTAATATAAGTATTGTTTTTGAGGACTAATAATCATGATTAATACTGGCATTGCTTTGAAGCAATGACTACTCGCTACTGATTGTAGATTGAATCATATACTGTACTATGTAGTCTGTTACTCTAGCATATTCCGCGATTTTGCTTGTGAAATGCATATTCATTGATGAACATACACGAGTTGAGACATAAATTCAATAGTTAAACCGTCTCTATCAACAATAAAGGTTGGATACATTACCACTTAACAAGAAGGAGAGGAAAAAAAGAAGAAAGAAAACACCATATTACATATATAAGGTATTCATCTGTTTACATTCAATAGTGAATCTGGAATGTCCTGGACTTCAGGTAACAAACAGCTATACTGATATAAATATACCAAGGTGGCTATAAAGAGGGCAGGCTACTAGCTAACGTATAGCTCATGGCACACACTCTGCAGGGGAGACTTTTAACTGTTCTAATGTGCTATAGATTTCATCTTTAGATCAACCAAGGGTTGCTGTTGGCCATTTTCCAAAAAATTTTTGCGTGTTTTGGGCCTAATTTGAGTTTGAGTGCCAAGTACTCTTGCTGTTTGTCGTAGAATGGAATGAAAATGCTTGTTCGTTGTCAAACTCTTCCTCCAATCGCCTTGGCTTCCCTTCCTTCATATTGTTTGTCCAGTATGCCTCCATAATGGTCGTTCAGGGAAGACATATAGAAACATGCATGCATTCTTCCCGCTGTTAGAACCTAGAACTGATTCATTACATGCTTTAGATTAACGGAGGGTTGGTCTTGGTCATTTGAGTTTGAGGTGCCAGTAATGTGAACAGAATGCCTCCATACTCCATTCTGGTTGTTCAGAGAAGACACAAAAACCTGCATTTGTCCCGTTGCTAGAATTGATTCACTCCTAATTTCGATCAATATTTGTTACGCATATTGCATGTGTTACATACTTTCAGCATCGAGCCTTGCCCTATTGAGTTACTAATTTTTTTTTTTGATCACCCTATTGAGTTACTATTGAGGAAGGACATACATGATAGTTTTGGGAGTTTCTTATCTTCTATTTTGATCCATTCTATAGTAAAATTAATGTTTAGCTTTTTGAAAGGATTTGCTGTGGCTTCTCTTATGTGCTTTCATTTGTTCTCTCTTACCTGTGAAATCTTCTTTTTTCTGTTTTTATGATTTAAATGCTCATGACATATTGTTTTCACTATTTGAGATAGATATATTAGAACCACTCGCTCGGCTCTATTTCTTGGGCATACAGAAGATGTCTGTTGTTTCCTACATATACATATCTCCTGCCTAGCACTCACGGCCTTTATGAACTGGGAATGAAAAGTACCAGTTTAGATAGGGAGTCTTATTCTTTCAGTAATTTCCTAATCACCTAATCACAAATATGTACTTGGCTTCACTTTTCGCGCACTACCATAAGACAGAGTTCTTTTCCAACAATTCTGAGCCCAGGACATAATGGTAGAGCTTCACTAAGGATGGATAATGGACCTGTTCAAATGAAAACTGCCAGACTGTAGGTAACTACTTGTGTTGGCATAGTTCGAAGTAGTTAATATCATCTACAGTTCTCCATTTCTTAGAGGATCCAAGTCCGGGTAGCTGAATTATATACCGACCTAACACCAAACATAGCAGTTCAATTACTGTAATCATTTGATTGATAAAGGCGCTGTCAAAGTTCCTGAGAGGGGAGGGGGGGTGTGGAAGTGGAAGGACGAGACGAAGATTCCATTATGCTAAAAAAGGATTGGTTGTCTTTTCCTATGTATTTTCTAAATTTCAGTGCTAGATCTTATATGATATGCATAGCTGCAAAATGCATCTTTCTTTGATTAGTGCTTCTCGCTTCTCACATTCAAGGCACCACATTTCACACAACTGAATTTGCTCCTTTTCTTATCAGGCAACAGACCTTCTGGAGGTGGAAAGCCACTGCATTGGACATCTTGCCTGAAAATAGCAGAAGACTTGGCAACTGGTCTATTACACATTCATCAAAGTTCTGGACTAGTCCATGGGAACTTGAAATCCTCTAATGTTCTCCTTGGCTCAGACTTTGAGTCATGTCTGACAGATTATGGACTTCAATCATTTAGAAACCCTGAATCCATGGAAGAACCCAGTGCTGCTTCGCTATTCTACAGGGCTCCTGAATGCCGAGACAACAGGAGGCCGCAAACCCAACAAGCCGATGTTTACAGCTTTGGGGTGCTGTTATTGGAACTATTGACAGGAAAAACCCCGTTCCAAGACCTTGTTCAGGAGCACGGGTCTGACATTCCCAAATGGGTAAGGTCAGTGAGAGAAGAGGAAACTGATTCTGGAGAAGGGAGTTCGGGAAATGAAACCTCTGAGGAGAAATTGGGAGCTCTTTTGAACATAGCTATGGCTTGTGTCACTCTTGCTCCAGAAAAGCGACCTCAGATGAAAGACGTTCTGAGGATGATCAGAGATACCAGAGCCGAAGCTCAGGTTTCCTCCAATGGCAGTGACCATTCACCCGGAAGGTGGTCAGACACAGTTCAGAGCCTGCCGAGGGAAGAACATCTTAGTATTTGATGATCTCGTAAATTTTGCCACACAGAATTCTTGGATTATGATTTTTGAGGTCAAAATCATCAATTAGGTATTGTAACGATCCTCAAGTTAGTACTTCAGTAGAGTTTTTGGATGTAAAGCCTTTTTAGTTCTCTTTAGTTTCATCATTTTTCAGCCCCTTTTATAGTAGTCTGTTGTGGTGGCGATGTCGTAACCGATCAGTTGATGCTACATCAAGATATATAACTCTCCATTTTCGCATGGAGAATCTCACATCCTCGCTGTTCAAATATTTGACATAGTTAAAGCAAAATGTTGAACCTCAATTTTTAGTACACATACTTGCACTTGGGCGTTTAGTTTGTTTCTTTTTGTTAGTTTTGTGGTGGTGGTGTTATTGGCTCTCACTATGGCGCATTCATAAAAGCTTTTTCCAACAGGTTAACTCTGCTTACAAGTTAACCACAAGGCATAAGGATTTGAAACCAGCAAATGTATGATGCGCTGACCAGTGACCATTTCATACTTTCTGACTATGAGGGTAGCTGCACATTTTAGACATTTAGAACTACTGAACTACTCTCTTTTTATCAACTATAAATACAAAATTTGTCTGCCTTATAATCATCAAACTCGAGAACAAAACAGGATACAGAAAATATAAGCATATCCATCATTACGACGAAGAGAAGCATTCATAATGGAGAATATATGGGCTATAATTCTTGCAACATTAGCTATCTGTTGTTATGTGGCCTATGCTACTGATCCCAATCAGTTGCAGGACTTTTGTGTTGCAGCAAACGATCCAAATTCTGCAGGTAATTATCCTGTTACCTTGTCTCTTTTTTGCTGTTTTCGGGTTTTATTCCTAGCTAATTTTCCACATCATTTTATCTTGGCAGTGTTTGTGAATGGCTTGTTCTGTAAGAACCCAATGGCTGCAACTCCAGAGGATTTCTTCTTCAAAGGGCTAAATATCCCTAGCAACACGATCAACAATGCCGGGTCCAATGTCACGCTAGTCAGTGCAGCAAACGTACCAGGACTGAACACCCTTTGTATATCCATGGCGCGTGTGGACTTTGCACCATATGGTTTACAACCCTCCTCACATTCACCCTCGTGCAACCGAGATACTCAACGTCTTGGAGGACAAGCTTTTGGTTGGTTTTGTGACCTCTAACAGGCCAAATGCTCCTAACCAACTTTTCAGCAAAGTCCTTAATGCAGGAGATGTCTATGTGTTCCCTCAAGGCCTTATTCACTTCCAACAAAACATCGGTCGTACACCTGCTGTGGCAATTGTTGCACTAAGTAGCCAAAACCCTGGTGTGATCACAGTTGCCAACGCTTTCTTTGGTTCAAAGCTACCAATTTCACTAGATGTTCTTACCAAAGCCTTTCAGACAAACAGGTATACCATCAACTACCTCCAATCTCAATTCCAGATGTGATCAAACCCAGTATTCTTAAGAGGGGAAAAATTAATTATGTATTCCCAATTTATGATTTAACATTATTATTTGAGATGAAAGAGGGATTATTTATCAAACTAGATTTCGTGCCCATACGATGTACGGGTTCTTGTTTATCATGCATATTCCGTTATTAGAAGAAATATAATAATTTTTTAATCATATCATTATGTAAAAGTTGAATAATAGGGGTAGCAAAGAACAATAATAATGTTTTTATCAACAAAAAAAAAAAAAAACAAAGAAATTACATTTTTAGTTAATGTATAATATAATTTTTTTTATATAATAAATATAATAGTTATTTCTTATTAAAATAAAATAAAATTATTTTTTATCTCTTTTTAATCACCCATGCGTTTATGGCTATTTATTACCTATTCAATTTCATGGTGAGAACTCAATTTTATATATATATATATATATATATATATATATTATAATGTTCTTGTACTTCAATATTCATTTCTCTGTTTTCCTTGTACGTGTAACCAGTATTCTTGTATTATACTCCCTTCATCCCAAATTGTTTGTCTTCCTTGGCATTTGTTAATGTGAGTCACGGAAAACAAAGTGGACAAACAATTTGGAGCTATCAAGAAAATCAGGACTTGAACTATCAAGGAAATTTGTTTTAAAGACCTCAACTTTGAAAGTGAAGGTATAATCTTATCAAAAAAACAAAAAAAAAGTGAAGGTATAAGGACCTCCAAAGCCTATTTAGTGGTTGCCAACCATTGTAATTAGGGCTAATCATTGTAATATGTAAATCTTGACCGCCAATTTATTACTCAAATAAAGATCATTGTAATATATAATTAATCACTCCAAAATAATTTTTCTTATTTAATTGCAATTTTGAAAATTGATTAATTATTTACGAAAATCAATTATTAAAATTTTCGAAAATTATTTTAAAATCACAAAATTTAATTTGCCGGAAAAAATAAAAATACAATTTATGGAAAAAAAAAAAGATGAATATTTTTTTTAATCAACCTAATCTAATGGACATAACACCTTTAAGCCATGAATGAAGCTATCACCTTCATTTTAGGCCTCACCATGAATATCAGCTGAAAGCTTCAAATGGGAAAGCCCAATATATATATACATGGTGGGTCTTGAACTGAAAACTTCAAGGAGCTAATATTGTACATGTGACCAACAGAGCACACAACTCTTTGGTGAAACTATTCCAAAATTTTATTTATATTAAGTACAAATATGTTATTGACTAAATCTCAAGTGTGGCATGGGACCGCCGTACTTGGGCACCCGCATGAATTCGTGCACATCGCAGGGGTCCCGTGGCCCAGCAAATTTCTTCTCTTTTTTTTAAAAAAAATGTTTTTATATTATCAACTTTCACTTTTAGAATGAAAATGTTTCACATCAAGGTTGATTGGGGTTTGAGTTTGTACGTTTTATTATACCATTCATGTTCAAGTTCTACAAATGATTTTTTTCCCCATTTAAATACTTTCTTTTATTTGTCTAGTCAAAATTGTGTTTTGTTTTTTTGAAACAATAGTCAAAATAGTTACTTTCATTTATTTACTCTTTCATTTTCTCTCTTATTTGTTTTTACTTTTGCATTTATTTATTTTTTTAGCAAGAGAAAAGAGAAATATTCCTTCATTAAAATCCATACAGTATCTACAAATACTATTACTCTCTACAAAAAAAAAAAAAAAAACAAAAAAAAACTAAGATAACAAATCTCTTCAATATAATGTCCCTAAAATTGCTCACAATAAGTGAGGATAAGCCTCCATCAATTATTCCGTAAAGGAGAAATTATTGCATAGTCCAGGAGCATTGCTCCCTCCTCTCACAAAATAAGTAGAGCCCACTCTAAATTTAAATTGATAATTTTTTATTTTGTGAGAGGAGGGAGCAGTACTCCTGGACTACCCAATAATTTCTCCTCTTAAAGACAGAGAAATCAACTCTCACATATGTAGAGACTTTATTGAAATAAAAAAAATACATAAACTCAAAAGAGTACAAAAAAAAAACAAAAAAAATTGGGGGCTACCATCAATATTAACAACTAATGGTAGTCCCTAAGAATAAAAATATAGAAGTTATGACATGGTTTCTTTTTTGGGAGAACAAAAAAACGAAGGAAAACTGAGTTTTTTTTTCCTCTTTCTGATTGAGAATTATATATATATATATATATATATATATATATATATATATATATATATATATGTTAATAAATATTTTATATTTACAATTATGATATATTAATAACTCACTACATTATATTACTTATTTTCTAATTTACTACTTTTCTTTATTTCTTTTTTTTTTTCATGTTCCTTTAATTTCTTTATTAAATTCTCCCCTCTTTTTTATTTTTCCTTTCTGATTGATGAATTTATAGATATATGTGAATGAAATTTATAGTTATTTTAATAAAATTTTGTAATCATAATAATGTTTATTTCATTATTTTCTTTCCATATTATTTTTCTTGTTCCTTTAGTATATTCTTACCTCTTCTTTTTTTTTACATAAATTAACTTTTGTTGTACAGAAATCCAAATGTTGTGGACCAAATATGTGATACCCCAATATTTTCTATAATTATAATATCGCTTATAATTCATTTATAAATGGTTTCGGAGATTTAAATCGTATATTTATTTAACGATTCGATTTACTCAAATTAAGCCATAATAATATTAAATATTATTATGGGAATTTCGGGATTTATAATTATCAAATAGAGAGATCTAATCAAAATAATTTTTGTATATGAATGAGGTTTATTCATATTGTTTTAATTAGCTTTAATTAGCATTTAATTAGTTTTAATGGTATTTTAATTAATTATTAATCTGAAAATAATCCTAATTCTAGTAGGGTTTGACTTTCCTTGATCAAGCACCTATATAAGCAAAGAGATGGGTCAGTTGATCAGTTTACAAAACTGAGCCAAAAACCCAATTCTCTTCTCTCTCATTCACACCATTCTCTCATTCCTTTCTCTCTCTCCACTGCACACTCTTTCTCTCTCTCTGCCTCCATTGCTGCTGCCACCTTCGCCGGAGAACACCAAGCCACCACCAGGTGAGCCGCTCCCCTCTTCTCCCTCTTTCTTTCTCTCTCTTTCTCTTTCTCTCTCTCGCCCCTGTTCTCTCTCCCCGTCCCCTGTTTTGCGCGCTGTGGCCTACCACGCCACCGCCGCGCCACCAGGCCGCGCCTGGGTGGTCGCCGGCGCTGCTGGAGCCACCCCGCGTCCCCTCTCTCCTTCAGTCTCTCTCTCTCACTCTCTTTCTCTTTCGTTCTCCCTCTCTCGCAAACTCTCTCTCTTTCTCTCTCCTGGCCGCCGATCGCCGGCGAGCCACCACCACTGACCACGGTGGTCAGGTGGGTGGTGATGATGGTGATGGGTCCGACCATGGGTCCCCTTGTGGGTGACCGTGGTTGAGACTTGCACAACAAGTTAGGGTTTCGAATTTTGTATTTCCGTTTTAATTAATTTCGTATTTTCAGTATTTTTTCAATAATTATTTATATTTTGCTGTACTCGTTCGGAGTCCGAATCTGGATTTTCAAAAGCCTAGATTGGTTGGAATAAATCAAGGAATTTAATAAAAATATTAGTTTACAGTTTCAGTACTGTTTGGATTTTCTTATTCACTAATTATGTCTCGGTAATTATTTTTAATTAGGACCAAACGGACAAGCGTGATCGGGTTGTGATTAGTCAAGTTACCTACTGCTAAGTGAGTGTTTGTTAGGTAAGCGATTGTGCCTACCTCCTTCCAAAGCCCCATCAAAACTATTTTGATGTGTTATGTGCTAATTGATAATTATTTGAGAATTTAATATGCTAAGCATGATTAAATTATATCGTCGTTAGTTATGAGAATATGAATTATATTCTTCGCTGTAAATATAATCTATAATGAGTATGATGAGTTTATGAAGTGTCTTTAATTAATTAGTTCATAAGCTAATTAATGTTTAATTATGGCGATGTTGAATTTCTTATATTATTATGATATAATAATATGTGCTATTTGGAGTGGGATATTATTGAGTGCTAATGAGCACCTATTATATTTGTTGGATGCTATTTGTGAAAGTGTAATTTTTGGATATCATGATTTACTGCCGAAGTGCTGCCGAAATTCCGCTAGACATATATAAAGCATGATTATTGTTAATATGCTTTTATGTCATTATTCGTTATTATCATTCATTATCATGAGCATGAAATGAAGTAGTCGGTCGTGGTCTCATTGTACCACTAGGTCAATCAATGCAAGTATGTGAATTGAATTAAATGAGAATAAGACTCCTAATGGATCCCTAGGAGTAGTCGAGCTATCGAGACTTATCTAATTGATATAGTCTAGGGATGCATGATTCCCAGGTTACTTTTATGGACACCTCGTAGTGTGTTCGGGACGGATCATTCCCCATTGTTTATTTCTCGACATATCGATTATTATGTTAGAGGTAGTGTGAGTATACACTAGAGTAAGTCCATGGCATGTCTATATCTATCTATGAACAGTATGGGTAATCGCTGTTCTATTCGCTCTCTTATTACTCTAATCAAGATGATTTATCTATTTGTGTTCGAATGATCACTAAAGCAAGAATTGCATGTAATCGAATATTGAGTATGCGCGTGCTTGATTGTATGACTAGTTGTGCATGCAAATGAATTTCAATGATTCTTCTAAAACCCAGGTAAGGTTTGCGAAAGTGTTTTTACTGGGTATGGACGACGTTTATTCAGTTTATCTTATATTTTTTCTTTTGTTTCTTCTCTTTTTCTTCTGTACCTTGTTTCCATCACGGAAACCAAAGTGCAGGTGTAGCTGAGTGAGGACGGTTTGCTAAAAGGTTGAATGTGGGCCGTTTCTTTAGAACTATTGATTATTGGTTACTTTGGATTATTTGGGATTTTGGTTTGTGCCCTTGAAGGTAAAGTTGTAATAAAACTATAATGGACCTAAGACCGTTGATAGACAACTCTGATAATTATGTTTAATTTGTTTAGATGCTTCCTTTGACACCTAGTTTTCCTTTCTGCTTAGCATTTACTCCTTAGCGATAAATGTTGCAGTAACATACCCTTGGCTCCGTGACGGTTCGGCAGTGTCGAGTCGTGGACTGCGACGTCGATAGTTCTCTGGAAATCGTTGCGAATTCGGGGGTGTTACAAATGGTATCAGAGCTTTAGGTTTAAAAAGGTTTCTTAGGTTTAATAAATGAATTAATAAAGATTAATTTCATATTGGGGAAAATAAAATATAATTAAAGTCGTTGAGCGTAGTAGTCCTAGAAGATAGGAATTATTTGAAATCACTTTGCTTGTGATTTATAATGTTCCCATTGTTTGATTGTCTACCTGTAGATGGTAAGGACAAGAAAGACCGCTAGAATGACGACTGCACACCAAGGGGCACGCGCCTTAGCCCATCGTGCACCACTTGCCGCGTATGTTGCTTCATCGGATAGTGAATCGACAGGAAACGACGCGAACGTACGTCGCAGACCCTCGCAAGACCGCGTCGCGCCCGTGATGGCCGCCCGCGCCGAGGCCGCGCATCCCGCGCCAATCGCCGCACCTGTACCTGCGCGCATACCTGCGCCTACTGCTGCCCCATTTGCCGCACCTGCTGCATATGTGGATGAAGAGGAAGATCCCTCTGAGCATATAGCACCGGATGAGGATGATGATATGCCGGAATTGGAGGATATTGGTGCGGAGAGCGATAACAACATTGCACCTACTGCTGCACCTATTCCTGCTGCAAATTGGTCTCCTCCTGTGGAACCATTCTTTGCTACTGATGCTGAGCTCGAGGATATACGTATCTACATACGACGTGCTTATACTACGATCGAGCGATACGAGTATGAGAACCGTACGTGGATACACCAAGGTTTTTGGGTAGAACTCTTACTAGCTGTCTTACCCAACCTGCATCCTTGAAAAGGTCTCAAGGAGAAGTATGATGATGTGGTACTGATGAGTGGCTACATCAACGATGGGAAGTATGGCAAAGGCAATCGTTAGGCGCTTACTTTTCAGGGTGTTGGCAATGAGTTATGCTTGTCTGAGTTCGAATGGAAGGTCATTGACGTTCTAGTGCCTGCTCCAAAGACATGTGCGAGAGTTGCTGGTCCAAGAAGCGCAAGCTTGTGGACAACTTTAGGAGGCACTTCATGCCTCAGAAGTTCGAAGGTGATGGACATCCTTACACGCCTTGTAGGGAAGTGAAGCCAAGGAGGGACGATGATGATGATATGCCTCCCGGATCGAAGAAAAACCCAGTTGCTGTTTAGTTATTTTATTGAGTAGAGCTAGTTGTTTTGGTTAGAAACATTATTCCACTTTTATGATGGCCCTGCGTGGTCAAGTTTGATGATGATGTGTAGTTGCCTAAGCAACAAATATTTTGACTCTTATCTATTTTGCAATCTATCTTATTGCAAAAATATTTCATTTGATTATATAAAAGTCGTTATGATTTGTTTACTACATGGTTGTGTCACATATTTGCATGATTGACTAAAAGCATGAATGCTATCTCTTATCGTCGTGACATGATGGGAAATCCATGTCGAAATTATGGCAAAATTTTTGTTGAGCATTATCAACTCTCTTGTGAGCCAAGTGCTAAAGCATATCGATATGTCTAAGTGTGATTATCTATTGCCCTACTAAAATAGTATGGAGCCTCTTTATGTGCATTATGAGCATCTTTTTCTATTCATGTGAAACCTACATGTCTAAAGTGTATTACATGCCTATCGAACTATTGTGCATGAGAACTGAGAACAATAAAGCAAGTATGTTGCTTAGACCTAAGCTGTAAGGTCGCTCTTTGAAACTTATATGCTATATGCTAAATGTCAAGAGAAAGGTTTCAATTACAACCTATTTCTCTCAATTAGACCTTAAAGGGTCGAGATGTGCAACTTATGTGAATGGTGTTCATACCATTACTTTTATATTCTCAGATTCGCGAAATGACAACCAACGCCAATAGAATCGCTAGACTCGAGGATGGTCTGACCGATGTGGTCGAGATCATGGCAAGGCAAATGGCACGCCAAGAAGAGATGGAAACCGCTCAAGCCTCTGCAGCGCGTAGTTTCCGAGATTTTGACGCTCTTAAACCTCCTACGTTCGAAGGTGGTGCTGATCCAACTAAGCTGGAAACTTGGATCATTGAGTTTGAGAAGTTGTTCCTGGCTACGACTCGGCCTAACAACATGAAGATTAGCTCTGCGACGTACTATCTGAAAGGCGAAGCTAACAAGTGTTGGAATGATGTGCGAACTGACTTGCTTGCAACGCCGAATTTTAATTGGGATCGTCTTAAGGTAGCTATTCGTGCTAGATTTTATCCTAGTGCTCTACGACGCCTGAAGCAGCGTGAGTTTGAAGGGTTAAGCCAAGACAAGCTGTCTGTGGCCGAGTATGCTGCCAAGTTCAACGAGCTTGCTATTTTTGCTCCTAATCTGCTGACAAATGAAGCTGAGCGAATCGAAAGGTTCGAGGATGGGCTGAAATGGGATATTCAACATTTTGTCGCTGGACAATCTGTCACTTTTCAGGAATCTTATAACAAGGCCCTGAACCTGGAGAGGATTATTGGACGTCGTGACACGCATTTGGGTAAGAACAAGCGCGACGAAAGTAATCCATCGCAGTCGAACAATGGCGACAAGAGGCCAAGATCGAATGCCAACAACAACTACCAAGGTGGTCAGAACAATACGAATAGAAATCGTGACTCGAATAGTCATCGAGCTACGATAATGGCTAGAAGGAATACGCCTTGTACTCGCTGTAACAAGACGCATGCTGGTAAGAACTGCCGAGGTGAAGTGTTGCAATGCTATGAATGCAACAAGCCGGGTCACAAAGCTTCTGAATGTTGGAACCGAGGTAGGAATGGTAATGGGCAGAACCGCGACAACAACTACAATCGTGGTGGAAATAACAATGACTATCGTGGTAATGGTGGTAACTACTGTGGAAACGGGGGTTACAACAACAACAACAACCGCAACAATGTTGCTCCTGCTGTGAACAACCAAGTTCAAACTCCTGCTACTGTTAATCCCGCACCGAACAACAACAACAATAACAATAGAGGGGTTAATGGTAGAATTTTTGTGATGAATTGCAATGAAGCAGAAGCAAACCCGAACGTGATCGCTGGTACTTTTCTTGTTCATTCTTTTCCCGCTTTTGTTTTGTTTGATAGTGGTGCGACGCATTCTGTACTTTCTAAATGCTTTGCGTCTAAGATAGGATTAGAACCTAGTTCAGTGTATAGTGCAAATATGAGGATGCCAGATGGATCGATAGCTAAATGTAAAGCGTTGCATGAAAAGTGTCCGATTAGGATAGCTGGTTCCGATTTACCTGTGAATTTGATTCAGATGGATTTGAAGGACTTTGATGTGATATTGGGAATGGATTGATTAGCAAAGTATAGGGCTAAGTTGGAGTGCTTTGAACAACGTGTTTCTTTGCGAGGACCTAAAGGTAAGAAGATCACTTACCGAGGAGTTGTGGTCAAGCCTAAGTTGAAGGTGATGGCTACTATGAAGGTTAAGGAGTGCGTGACTAAGGGTGAAGCGATTTACCTATGCCATGTGGTGGATACGAACCGCGAGAAGGAAGCTCCGCAGCCTATTCCTGTAGTTTTCGAGTATGCAGACGTGTTTCCCGATGAGATTCTCGGAATGCCTCCGCAACGTATTATCAACTTTACGATCGAACTTGCTCCAGGTTCTGCACCAATTTCGAAAGCACCGTATCTTATGGCACCTGCTGAGATGACGGAACTGAAAACGCAACTTGAGGACTTGTTAGAAAAGGGATACATACGTCCGAGTGTATCGCCTTGGGGTGCTCCTGTTTTGTTTGTACGGAAGAAGGATGGTACTATGAGACTGTGCATCGACTACCGCGAGTTGAACAAGATTACGATCAAGAATAGATACCCACTTCGCAGAATTGACGATCTGTTTAACCAACTGCGTGGTGCGTCTATTTTCTCAAATATAGACCTACGATCAGGATACCATCAATTGAGGATTTCTGAGCCTGGTATTGCGAAGACAACGTTTAGGACGAGGTATGGGCACTACGAGTTCACTGTGATGCCTTTTGGGTTGACGAATGCACCTGTGAAGTTTATGGACTTGATGAACCGTACGTTCCAGCCTTACCTAGACCAGTTTGTTGTAGTCTTTATTGATGATATTCTGGTTTACTCGAAGAACGCCGAGGAACATGAGCAGCACCTACGTACTGTTTTGGAGATTCTGCAAAGACATCAACTTTACGCCAAGTTGTCTAAGTGTGAGTTTTGGTTAGACACGGTATCTTTCTTACGACACGTGGTGTCTAAAGATGGAGTGACCGTAGATCCAGAGAAGATTGGAGCTGTTACAGAGTGGCCAAGACCAACGATCGTGACCGGAGTTCAGAGTTTTCTTGGACTTGCTGGTTACTATAGACGATTTGTGGAAGGTTTTTCAAAGATTGTGCAACCGATCACGAATTTGATGAAGAAAACGACGAAGTTTGTATGGTCTGACAAGTGTGAGACTGCTTTTCAGGAGTTGAAGAAACGTCTTACAAGTGCACCTATCTTGACATTGCCGTCAGAAACAGAAGGATATGAGGTCTACAGTGACACATCTAAGCATGGCTTAGGATGTGTTCTAATGCAATACAGAAAAGTCGTGTCTTACGCCTCACGACAACTGAAAAAGCATGAAGATAACTATGCTACGCATGATCTAGAACTTGCTGCTGTGGTATTTGCATTGAAGATTTGGCGACATTACCTGTATGGTTCCGCAGTCAAGATGTTCACTGATCACAAGAGTCTCAAGTATATCTTTACGCAGAAAGAGTTGAACATGCGGAGTACAATATTGATATCTAGTACCATGAGGGTAAAGCGAACGTAGTCGCTGATGCTTTGAGTAGGAAGACTAGGCATTGGTTAAACACTGCTTTAGTGCTTCCTAAGGAGATCATACGTGACTTGCAAAGTCTCGAGGTGGAGATTGTGTTTCAAGGTGACGTTCAAGGTACCTTAGCACATATGACCGTTCGACCAACATTATTAGACGAGATCAAAGATAAACAGAGTGGTGATGAGGATCTCCAGCGGATTCTAATCCACAAAGACGAGGGTAGGTCCGAGGACTTCACTTTGGGCCAAGATGGAATTATGAGATTTAGAGAACGTGTTTGCATACCCAATGACCCAGATATCAAAAGTCAGATTCTGTGTGAGGCTCATAATACGCCGTATTCTGTACATCCTGGTGGAGACAAGCTGTACAAAGATCTACGTCAAGTGTTTTGGTGGAAAGGCATGAAACAAGATGTTGCTGAATTTGTAGCTAAGTGTTTGACATGTCAGAAAGTCAAGATCGAGCACAAGAGACCAAGTGGAATGGTACAATCACTGGAAGTTCCAACGTGGAAATGGAATTCAATTTTTTTGGATTTTGTCATGGGTTTACCTTTGACACAGAAGAAGAACAATGCCATTTGGGTGGTTGTAGATCGATTGACGAAGGTCGCACGATTCATCCCTATGCATGACACGTGGAAAATGGAGAAACTGGCTGACGCGTACGTCAAGGAAGTCATGAGACTTCATGGAGTACCTGAAGCTATTGTTTCTGATAGAGACTCGAGATTTCTTTCTAACTTTTGGCAGAAATTACAAGAAACTTTTGGAAGCAAATTGAAGTTTAGTACCGCTTTTCATCCTGCAACAGATGGCCAGACGGAAAGAACAATCCAGACTCTGGAGGATATGCTTCGAGCATGTGCCCTCGAATATCAAGGTTCGTGGGATAAGCACATTCCGTTGATCGAATTTTCTTACAACAATAGCTATCATTCGAGCATCGATCGAGCACCATATGAAGCCCTGTATGGAAGGAAGTGTAGATCGCCTGTGTGTTGGAACGACATTAGCGAGACTGCAGTTTTGGGTCCTGAAATGATCCAGCAGACTGTCGACATTGTGAAGGTGATCCAGACGAAAATGCGAAGTGCACAAGATCGCCAGAAATCATATGCAGATCGATGTCGTAGACCTGAAGAATTTGAGGTAGGAAGTAAGGTACTTTTGCGAGTATCTCCTACCAAGGGTGTTATGCGTTTTGGTCGTAAGGGAAAACTGAATCCTCGTTACATTGGACCTTATGAAATCCTAGAGAGGATTGGTGAAGTTGCTTATCTTTTAGCTTTACCTGTGGAACTTGAGGAAGTCCACAATGTCTTTCACGTCTCTCAACTGAAGCGATCTGTACATGATCCAACTCATGTCGTTCAACCTGAAACGATCAAACTTGACGAGAGTTTGACGTATGAAGAACGTCCGACCGCGATCACTGACCGCAAAGAGCGCTCGACTCGCACCAAGACTATTCCGATTGTGAAAATTGTTTGGTCCCGTCATGGTCAAGAAGAGGCAACATGAGAAGCTGAAACCATGATGCGCGAGAAGTACCCAGAACTCTTTCTTGAAGGTACTAATTCCATTTGAGTTTCGGGACGAAACCCTTTTTAAGGAGGGTAGAGTGTCACACCTAGTAGTTTCGTGTTTTGTTTACCGCTTTGCACGAGTTGCATGTTCTAGCATTGCATGCTGCATTGCTAATCGACTTAGATCACAACCGTAGTACATGCATTGCATTGTCGTTGTCCTAAGCGACGTCGATAGTTCCCTGGAAACCGTTGCGAATTCGGGGGTGTTACAAAATGGTACTAAGTTATTTCCAATAAATTTTTTTATTAAGCATAAATAAGTTAGAAATTTGCATACATTTATGTCTTTGTTAACTTTTGTGCCTTCATATTCATGTTATTCAATTTTTCTTGACGTCCAACTTATGAGTCCTGCATCTTTATGTTCTGTTATACCTGAACCTAACATTCATTATACCTAAATCCATATGTAGTGCTATTAAGTTATTACCAAATTCTTCGAACGAAAAAAAAGTTATTACCAAAAATTTTTTTTGATCAGATTTATTACCAAAATTTTGATTATACATGAATAACTTGTCTATTTTGTGCCTTTATAATAACGTCTTTAGACTTATTATTGACATCCAATTTACAAGAATTGCATCATTTGGTTTCGTTATACCTAAACCTATATTTCGTTGTACCTAAATCCAAACATAATCCTACTCCATCAATTATTCCCAAATATAACTTTTTTTTTTGGTGCAAATCAGAAGCTTGTATTATTACTTGCTGTAATGTAACAAGATTACAGCCCACAGGCACTGTAAATCAAGGCCACCTACTAGGTAGGGTTCCTTAGGATCTACAGCCCTTTTCAACCAAAACAGACCTTACATTGCTGGACCAGCTCACTACACACAGTGGCTTCTCATATCTGATTCATAATACAAGCTTATCTATTTACAGTAGCTACACAGACAAAATAAAAAACATAACATATTACAAAAACCTTATCCAATTCTTGTTCTTGCTGTTAATCTTTCTTTTGCTGCTGCATTGCTGTATTCTGGTTCTGACTACCTGCTGAATCTGCTGCATAATCTGTGACAGTGGTATTCTGCTCCCCTCAAAATGCTGAATGTTCCTGCATCTCCATATCCAGTACACTGCTGCTGCAAGTCCTGCTGCATACACTTCCTTTCTGAATCTTGAACACTTTTGTCTACTTATCCAGTTGAGCATGCCCTGAGCTGTGTTTGCTTTTGCTGAAATTTGCAGCCAACCCCTTAACTGAACCATAACTTCTGTGGACACACTACAGTTGAAGAACAAGTGATTGTGATCTTCTTGTTTCTGCTTGCACAGGTGACACATTTATCTCCATTCAAGAAACCCATTTTCTGCATCCTGTCTTTAGTTAGCAATCTGCCCATTTGAACCAGCCACAGGCAGAAACTTTGTCTAGGCATAGAGATCTTCCCCCAAATCAAATCAGCATGTCTGTACTTTGGCATGTCTCCTATTAACACTCTGTATCCACTTGCTGCTGAGTACATCCCATAGGTGCACCCTTCCACACACCCATTGCTGTGTATTGTTCCTGGAAATAGCTCTTGATTTTGTTGAGCTTTTTCCAGTACCAACTGGAACCCCATACTGGAACATAGTTTCAGAAATTTGCTCCTTTCAAATAAACCCCATTAATCCATTTTACCCACAGTGTGTCTTTTTTTGTGGCTAGATCCCAGATATGCTTCCCATTCAAGGATATGTTGAACAATTTGCAATTCTTCACATTTATTCCACCATTTTTCCTTGGTCTGCATACAATGTCCCATGCCACCAAACTTGTCTTTTGCTTTTGTTCATTAGACCCCCACAAGAAAAATCTGCATTTTTGCTCTACACTCTTCAGTACCCCAGCAGGCATTACAAAAATGCTTGACCAGTATACATGTATAGAGAATAATACAGAATTAATTAGTTGAGCCCTTCCTGCATATGAGAGGTTCCTGGAGGCCCAAATCTGCAGTTTCTTTGTCATTTTATCCACCAAGCATTCACAATCTAATTTGCTCCATTTAGATGGGGATAGTGGCACACCCAAATATTTCATGGGCAAAGTGCCCTCTCTGAACCCAGATAACTCTAATAGCTCATTCTTAACTAGTTCATTCACACCAGCTACATAAATATTGGATTTCTCCTTGTTTGCAAACAATCCAGTAGCTTGTGAAAAATAGTTAATGCTATTCATCATGATACTCACAGATTCAGGTGTAGCTTTACAGAAGCACATCAAGTCATCAGCAAAGCATAGGTGACTCAGGGTTAGTTCTTTGCACATTGGATGCCAACTGAAGCTCTTATCCATACAGGCTATCTTCAGGATTCTTGATAAAAATTCCATTACCAGCACAAAGATTAATGGTGAGACTGGATCTCCCCGCCTAATGCCACGTTTTGCAGTAAAGTATCCATGTGCTTCTCCATTCATGTTGATGCTGAAGCTTGCAGTTTGGATGCATTCAAGTAGCCAACTACTGAACTTTACAGGGAAACCATACCCTTGCAGCATTTCCTTCATAAAACCCCAATGAATTGTGTCATATGCTTTCCTTAAATCAATCTTCATCAAGCACCTAGGAGAGGATTGTTTCCTATTGTAGTGCTTGATGAGATCCTGACATATCATAATGTTATGGAGTATTGATCTCTGAGCCACAAAAGCTCCCTGGTTCACAGATACAAGCACAGGAAGCACTTTTGCCAATCTCCCACACAAGATCTTGGAGATGCATTTGTAGATTGTATTGCAGCAAGCTATAGGCCTGAAGTCAGATGCCTTCTCAGGATTTGGTATCTTCTGCACAAGGCACAAATTTGTAGTATTCACCTCTTTGAGCATTTTAGAGGAGTCAAAGAAATCTATAATAGCATCAGTCACTTCTTGCCCCACAATGTGCCAAGCTTCTTTGAAGAATCCTAATCCAAAACCATCCGGGCCTGGGCTTTTCTTACAGTCAATATCAAACATGGCTTTTTTCACCTCATCAGCATTTACAGGGGCAATAAGGTTCATCTGTTGATGGAAGTCTAGTCTGTGACCTGCTGTGAAGAAGCTACCTTCTGCTGTAGTGTCTCTGACTCCTGAGACCCCCAACATCTTTTTGTAAAACTCCACAAATTCTTCCATAACCAGATTCTGATCTTCCAGTAGAGTCCCCTCCTGTGTCCTGATGGAATGTACTCTATTCTGCTGTCTTCTTTGGTTCATGACTGAATGGAAGAACTGAGTGTTCCCATCTCCCAGCTGAACCCATCTTGCCTTGCTCTTCTGCTGTAAAAAAATTTCAGCTGCCATGTTCACCTCCTTATATCTCCTCCTGGCCTGTACTTCTTTCTGTTGCACTTCCTCATTTAAGGGCTCTTTGTTGGCTTCAATCTGAGCTTGAGTCATGGCTATTCTAGCAATGTCTATCTGAGCTAAGATATCACTAAATTCATTTCTGTTTAGCTTCTTCAGCACTGTTCTCACCCTTTTCAATTTCTGATACACTCTAAACATTTTTATGTCTTGTGTTCTGAAGTTCCAGGCTTGCTGAACCATAGCATGGAATTCAGAGTGGAGGCTCCACATGTTAAAATATTTAAAGGGTATATGTCTTTTTGTGGATTCTCTATGAAGAGCTAAGCAAATTGGAGAGTGATCAGATACTCCCTCTGGGTGGAACTTTAGATCAAATTGATCATATTCCTGAAACCAGAGGCTGTTTGCAAAAACCCAATCAATTTTAGAGTAAACTCTCCCTCCCCTTTCATGCCTATTATTCCATGTAAACTGACACCCTGACCATCCCATTTCAGTGAGGAAACAATCTTCAATGCAAGCTTTAAAATCTTGTATTTCAGCATATGTAACTGGTAATCCTCCTTTTCTATTGTCAGGTAACAGCACATTGTTGAAATCCCCCCCAACAATCCATGGTTTATTGTAATTAATTGCAAAATCATTAAGGTCCTTCCATAGTATTTTCCTTTCCTCCTTTTCATTTAGGCCATATACAAAACTCACCACAAATTCCATTTTTCTCACAATATTAATCACTTTACAGATGATCATTTAAACTGAAGAGAAAATCACATCCACATGAAAACAATTTGGCATCCATCTTATCCATATTCTACCCAACCTATGCTCATTGTGATTACTATAAGATTCCCAACCTGGCATGAAACTTTTTTTGTATTTTTCCAAATTAACTAATCTAATTTTAGTTTCTAGAAAAGCCACCAAACCACAGTTACTCTTTTTGCAGAAAAGGGCAACATCCCTCTGCTTATTTGGGCCATTAAGGCCTCTAACATTCCATATAAGGATCCTATCCATGACTACTAGTCAAGATAGGAGACTTACCATGTGGTGGCACCTCATCTGTATTCTGGTCCTGCTGTAGCTGTGGCTCAACTAATTCTGCCTGTGCCATTTGGTCTTCCTGCATTCCTCCTTCATTTTGCAGAATATCAAAAGGGTTCTGCATCTGGATAGTGACAGTTTTAGGCTGCTGAATTTGTCTGTAATTGCCTCTTCCTGCTCTCACTCCTCTTCCTGTATTCCAAGCTCTACCTCTACCTCTCCCTGCATTCTGCCATTGCTGAGCCCTAGGGATTTCCTGCTGTACAGGTTGATTTTGCACAGGTACTTGATTCACAGGGGCAGGCACAGGTTTCTTCTTCCTGCAATCTAATTCACTATGGCCATACTGTTTGCAATGACTGCACAGTATAGGCTTCCAGTCATAGTCCACTTCTTGTTCAACAATGTTCCCCCTCTCATTCTTGAAGTGCACCTTTTCAGGGTATTCGCCCCCTATTTCTACTTCAATCAGCACTCTAGCATAGTGAATCCCCACCTTGAGCTCTGTATTCCTGTCTACCATCATTGGCCTTCCAACTAAGCTTGCAATTTTGCTCAATCCCATTGCATTCCAGTATTTGACATTTAGCCCAGGGAATTTAACCCATATAGGAACAGAGGTGAGTTCCTCATGAGCATAGTCCACATTTTCAGACCATGGCCTGACTATCACGGGCTTATTATCAAAATGGTAAACTCCTTCCTGAATCACAGCATCCCTTTGCTCCAATGAGTCAAATCTAACCAAAACTAATCCATTTCTCATCATTGCAATTTTGTTCATCCCTCTTTTTGCCCAAATTCTTCTTAGAAACCCACTGAGAATATTAATTGGTGGCTTAGACCCCATTACATAGCATACAACCGCTTTGTTCCAGTAACTGATTTCAGATTCAATGTCCATAAAATTAATTTCCCCAATTGGTTTACCCTCATGTAAATTCGGTGCAATATAATCCAAGTTAAAGCCAGCATTTTTCAGTTTAGATATATCGAATTTTTCCCAAGCTGAAATCTTACCAACATATGTGGACTCTTGTTGCTTGTCTTGCTCTGAAGCTTCATCTTCATATTCAGATGAGAATTGCGTTTTGGCCTTCTCCTTCATCTTCGAAAGCCAAGAATTGATTTTTTCCCGTGCTAATTCCATTTGTTGCACCGTTTCAGTTCGTACTTCTGGCGTCATTACTTCAGGAGCCTCCAATTCATCTGTGAGATTGCGAACTACTCGATCTAGGTTTTCACGGTTGTTGCTGTTACATTGCCTTTGAGTCACATTTTTTGTGGGACACGGGGGAGCTGCTGAGTTTCCCGCATCGTCATCGTGATTTCCATTCCCTCGTTTTGCTTTATCTTTCTTCCCCATTGGAACTCAGAGCTGCGTTAATGGTTAACGAGCAATGTCGAGGACAGAGGAGAGAGCATTTCTAGAGAGAGAGGCACGATGCGATGCGAATCAAGGTCCCCAAATATAACTTAACCTATAATTATGTGCATGCATAAGTTGGAATAAAGTTTGCACACATTTATCTACCTCTTTAATTTGTCGATTTTTGTGTATTCATAATCACATTCTTCAATTTATTCTTGACATCCAACTTAAAAGTACTGAATTCGTTATACTAAACCTATATTTCGTTGGGCCTAAATCCGAACATAATCCTACTCCATCAATTATTCCCAAGATTGCACATATTTATCTACCTCTTTAATTTGTCTATTTTTGTGTATTCATAATCACGTTCTTCAATTTATTCTTGACATCCAACTTAAAAGTACTACATGATTCTATTTCGTTATACCTAAACTTAACTTTCGTTGGACCTCTTTAATTTGTCTATTTTTGTGTATTCATAATCACGTTCTTCAATTTATTCTTGACATCCAACTTAAAAGTACTTCATGATTCTATTTGGTTATACCTAAACTTAACTTTCGCCGGACCTAAATTCAAATGGAGTGCTACTAAGTTATTTTCAAATATATCTTTTAATTATATATGAATAAGTTGGAGGTTTGCACACATTTAACTATCACCTTGTCCATATTTGTGCATTCATAATCACGTCCTTCATCTTTTTCTCAGCGTCCAACTTGCAAGTGTTGCATCATTTTATTCTGTTCTACCTAAACTTAACTTTCATTATACCTAAATCCAAATGTGGTGCTACTAAATTATTCTCAAATGTAAGTTTTAATTGTTTATGAATAAGTTGAAAGTTTGAACACATTTATCCATCTCTTTGTCAACTTGTGTGCCTTCATAATCACATCATTCAATTTTTTATTGACGTCTAAATATTATTAGTACTTAATCATTATGTTCTGTTATACCTAAACCTAACATTCGTTATATCTAAATCCATATGTAATGCTAATAAGTTATTACAAATATAACTTTTTATTATGTATGAATACGTTAGAAGTTAGGAGACATTTATCTATCACCTTATCCATCTTTGTGCTTTCATAATCACGTCTTTCAACTCACTCTCGATGTCTAGCTTACAAGTATGGAATTATTATATTTTGTCATACCTAAAACTAACTTTCATTGTACCTAAATCCAAACGTAGTCCTACTCAGTAATTCTGAAATCTAACTTTTAATTATGCATGAATAATTTGGAAGTTGACACACATTTATCTACCTCCTTGTTCATTTTTGTGCCTTCATAATCACGTAATTCATCTTAACTTGTGGTCCAACTTACAAGTACTACACTATTTTGCTCAGTCATACCTAAACCTGAGTAGGGGTGATAATCAAGTCCAAACTCGATCCGTTTTGGCCAAAAAAAATCCGAACTGAACCCGGGAAAAAAAGTTTGAGTCCTAATCCGATTAGCAAACTCCGAATCAGATTCGGAGTGGATTCGGATATTGTGTCAAATCCGCCAAAATTTGATCCACCTCCGAATCTGATTCGAATATCAGATTATTTTTAATATTTAAAAAAAAAAAGGAGCACTACATCCTTCATATATTTGAATTAAGTATATATGTTCACCTTTGTTTGTATCTTAAATTCTTAGTATATATACCATATTTATTTTTGTTGAATTAGCAATTAGCTATTTAGTATATTTTATATATGTTCACATTTAAATAAAAAAAATTGGAAGTAAGTCGAGTAAACGGATCGGATCTGGATCGAATTTGGAGGTTACCGACTCCGAATAGTTTCGGATTCGGATCCTCCCTAATCGGAGGTTATTCAGATTCAGAGATGATTTTAGAATCCGTTTAGTATTTGAAGCGGATTCTAATTTAGTACAGTCTGATCCGAATCCCATCCATTGTCATCCCTAAACCTGGGTTTCTTTATATCTAAACCAAAATATAGTGCTTCTAAGTTATTCCTAAAACATATTTTCAAATATAATTTTAAATTATGTATGAATAAGTTGAAAGTTTACACACATTTATCACACATTTATCAATCATCTCATATTAAAAAAAAAATGACACGTCAGCAAATATCTCATGACCAAAAATAGATAGTACAAATAGAAAGATGACTCCTAAGAAATATTTGTTACAAAAAAAAAAGTAACACTTTTGAGGAAAACATGATAAGTAATGACAGAAGTTTAATACTATAAAGTAAACAAATTATATTTTATGATGCAAATAAATATTATTTATGAATATTATTAAATTCGTTCAAATTTAAGTTGCTATGAAAGTAAAATGTTGCATAAGTACCAAAAGAGAAAAAAAAAAAAGTAATGAAAACAAATGTGAGAGAGAGAAATGGAAAAATGAAAGAGAAAAAGAAGTATGTAGAAAAATAAAGAAATTAAAATATAATAACAAATAAGAGAGCAAATAAAAGTAATTGTTCTTGACTAGTCAAAAAAAATAAAGTATTTAAATGGAAAAAATAAAGTAATTTGACAAACATAGAAACCAAAAGAGTCAATCAACTAAGCTACTCAACATTTTACGTTAGAAGTGGAAGCTTATAAACTAGTTTTCAGAACGAATGGACTGATAACAGTAAAAGGAATTTGAATTGGGCTGTGCGGCCCAATATAAACACCAGATATATATATAAAATGTTGGAACCTTTAACCAAAGAGGTGGAGTGCCCCAGTGGTCATATGCATGCTAATTCCCTTAAGAGGTCTTGAGTTTGAGACTCATAACTCGCTTTTTACATATTTATTATTTACAACAAGTATCTTCTTCTACCATTTGAAGAACTTCAATTGATCTTAACCTTGAAGATGATGTTCTATCCATTCATATTGGTTGATTAGAATAAACATTCATCTTTTAATTTTTCATATTCCAGAAATTGATTTTTCCAATTTTTCAGAATATTATATTTTTAAATTTCAAAAATTGATTTTCGAAAATTTTATATCTATTTTAATAATTGCAACTAAAATACTAAAAAGTTTTTTGGCCCAAATAATTGTATATGACAATCAAGGGGTAGGATCGTTTGATTGATAAATGAATGGTTGAGATTCGCCATGCTACTATGGTTAGCAAAACATACCAAGGTTGGCAACCATGGAAGAATTTCCCTTGGACGGGCGTTTGGTCCCGTTAAATAAGTAATGAGCTGGCATCAGTTTTTATTAAAAAGACACATATACCACCAATCAAATGGGAACAAATTCTCCCAAAAGAAAAAGAAATCAAATGGGAACAAAAACGACAACCCAGAAAAAAATTGAAGCAAGCCAAATCCCCATAAGAGGTCCAAATCGAAGACCCAGCAAAATTTCAACAACAAAATGCAAAACCCACGATATCAATCTCAACTTAAACCAACAAAACCTAAAAATTTGCTGAAAAGAAAATTCAGAGAAGCCCAAAACAGGATCACCAAGGAGAGAGTGAAAATGGGGGAAATTGCCCAAATTTGTAAGAGAAGGGCGAAGGTGTTAATCGGATGGGAGTGGACTTTGAAAATAACCAGATATGGTTTTGGCGGGTGGTGGAGTTGGGGTTTGAGTGATTGTTATTAGATTGGGGCAGTGAATGTGATGCAAGTTTTTTTTTTTTTTTTTTTTTTTTTTTTTTTTTGTGATGGGATAAGTGAAGGTTGGGAGGAGAGAGATTGGATTGGGGTTTGGGGAGGAGAGAATGAGAATCTTCTGGGAGTAGAGAGCAATTGAACACTATTCTTACAAATTTCTGTATCTTGGGTTGTAGTTGTAGTAGTAGTCAGTAGGTGAGTATTGTTTTCATTTTTGGTGCTTATATTTATGCGAAATTTTGATGAATTGTTTTGGCTCTCCTCTCTAATTTCGATTGGAGGTTCAATTTCTAGATAGTCTATTGTTTCTCATGTGAATTGTGTACATAATTTGAGAAATTTCCAGAGCTTCAATTGAACGCCATGTCTGAAACCAAAGAGGAGAGAGAGTTGATATTATTTTTGATTTATTCTGGTCCAAAAATAATGCCCGCGCATCACTAATGTAACGTGATTAATAGACGTTCGGTTAAGGTCTTATTCCTTTACTTTGAAAGCTTAGGTCCTTATTCCAAATTTTAGTGAAAGTTTAGATTTTTATTTGGTTGATGTCTCAATAATTTGGAACGGAGGGAATATATTGGTTATGATTGATTTCTTTCTTTCTTGTTACCCTGCTTTCTTAATAAGCTCTTGTACTTATGTTTGTTCATTTTGCTAGTTTTCCAGCAATATAATGTCAACTCAATGATCATTTTACCTTCAAACCAATCCTTCCTAAGCATTTTTGGCACCATACTTGCTTAGTTGCTTGGAACTTGTCTGTTCGTAACACAAGGAACACAAGGGGAGGGTTTGAATTGTGTTACCCTAAATTAGCGAAATTAAAACAAGTATAAACTAACTAAAATTAAAGTACTCACGATCTACGTGAAAACCCTTTGTAACTCACAAAGGATGAAAAACTACGGCCCGAAGAATTCTAAAAATTACTTCTTTTATTAAGATAATGGCCTTGTTTGGCAAACAGCCGGTGACATTAGTTGTTGGCTGTTAGCTATTGGTTGGTGATTGTTAGTTGGTTATATTGGTTGTTTTGACCAGCTGATATCATTAGCTGTTTGTAAAAACATGTTTGATACAATCGGCGGTTGATTATTGGCTGGTACTTGTAAAATGACATTTAAAGACATGAATACATTTTTCATTTATTTGGTTTTATTTTAGTACTTTGATTTTGGATCTCAATTAATATTATTATTATTATTATTATTATTATTATTATTATTATTATTATTATTATTATTATTATTATTATTATTATTATTATTATTATTATTATTAAATATACACACTATAATTAATTATTATTTAGTTTTTTGCAAGAGATATAAAATATCCTCAATATTTTGAAAAATAGTGAAAAATGTGGAGCAAAAAACGAGTGTAGTAAGATTTTCTATATATAGCTAGTATTGTGTGGAACAAGTATATTTGAGGGTTGGCTACAGGTAAAGTACGGGGTGACTTCACTATTAGAGCGAGGGATGGCTCCAAGTGAAGTATGGGGTGACTCCACCATTAAAGGGGTGGCTCCAGGTGAAGTATGAGTGACTCCACCATTAAAAGGGTGGCGCCAAGGGGGTGGCTCCACTAGAAGTAGGGGGTGGCTCCACTATTAAAGGGGTGACAGTATGGGGTGACATTTAGACCCTTGGTCTACTATGGACTAAGTCCACACAAGTTTTATATTATATATAGGTTTATGAGCATGAGTAATTAAGGAGTATAACCCTGACCCTAACTCACAATTTTAGCCCCCTTGGGCCATGGCCTATTCCCTCACTCTTTCCACCTCCATCTCCCCTTGTCACCTTCTGTTTGATTTTCATTTTTCAATCTCAACACCCATGAGGCCATGAGCCAGCCATCAGTTCTCCCCTTTGTCCTTGTTCTCAGCCCATTATCTCTGTTTACTCATGCATGTTCCTATCACCTCATAAAATTTGCACGATGTTTAACTACACTTATTGCTCCGCTCAACGAAAGAAGGTTCTTGGCATGTCACCGTGTAATCCACGCACTGCTGATGATCACACCCCTGTAGGTCATATCAATTCCCCTATTTACATTTATGGTGGATCATCCTAGAGGAAACTTACTCGAAGTCAGGAAAATCAATTTGTTACTGATCAAGTCAGGAAAGAAACGTGTCAGTAATATACGTAGAACCTCCAAACCGCCAATTGATGTCCACCACCCTTATCCAATTCTACCTCACGTTTTAACCGACGTTGCTGCTAAGTTCAATCACAAACAACAACCTTCTTTAGAAGTTGTAAACAATATATGATTAGTTGATAATGGTTTCGAGAATTCGTGGACTTTTCTTAGTACTCAAAGGTGGGGAAAATTGTTAAAAATGTTCATTGTGTCTACCCTATGCCATTAAATAATATTTTGGATGTTTGGAATAGGATGGTAATGTCGTTCAAGCCATTGTTAATTGCCAAAATATCATATTTGATTGTGCTCCATGGGGAATAATTTGGGAAGTTCACATTGGGTTTGAATGATTATAACAAGGAAATATGGCCTACTGTTAGCTTTAGCACTCCCTCACAAATTTTTCGCCGTTTTCTTGGTGAAAATCCCCGACCCAAAAAACATGACCAAATTAGTACAACAAAATTATCTGCTATTCACCATATTCTTTAATGCCTTCTTACCCAAAACGTTGTTACCCGACCTTAAAATCGCAATTTTGTTATCTCTCTTGACCTTATCCTGCCTTATGGAATTCTTAGTTACCAAACAACCTATAAACCTTTCTTCCCTTATTATCCAACACATCTTCTGCGAAGCAAATTTGCATAAAGATGAAGCCAAGATGTGTTAGATCATAATGGAAGGAAGGTTGAAGGGTTATTGGATAACTAAACATTCCATAAAGAGAAGGTCGAGAGAAGTAGCAAAATTGCGGTTTTGTACTCAGGTAACAACATTTTGGGCAATTAGATGTTGAAGGATAAGGTGAGTAACAAATAATTTTGTGGTACTTATTTGGTCATGTTTTTTGGCTTGGGGATTTTCACCAACGAAACGACGAAGACTTTCTGAGGTAGTGGTAAAGCTATTAGTAGGCCACGTTTTTTTGGTATAATTTACAGTACCCTTACTATCCCTAAAAATTGCTTTGATACCAGTTTGGTTCCCAGGTTTATAGTTTGATTACGTTACACTATAAACTTACAATTAATATGAAATTATAAGTAGATAATTTGAAGTTATGAAATTGAAAGAACAAAATTGAACAACAAGGTTTTGAAAAAGAACTTACTTTTATTGAAAGCTGAATTTGTACAAAGGGAACTTCTTGAACACTCACAACTTACAAAGTCTATTTCACACATAAATTTCACTTTTTCTCTAAAGCTATCACTCGTAAGGAAAACTACACTCTACCTATACAACCTTTGAATCTGCTATTTATAGACTATACAGAATACAAATACATTCCTATTTAATATTATAACTTCCATCAGCTGATACCATGTGGGTATTCAGCTGAATGCATGCGCATATGCTTTTGTCTTTGTCACATTTTGCTAAATTTGCTCATACGGTTGATTGCATGAAACTTGTGTATTTGTCTTTTCCCCAAATTTTTGCTGCTTGACTTTAGTTAGGAATGTCCCTAATTTTTGCCTAAGTGATGTCTCACTTAGCAGGATCTTTTGAATTTATGGCCCTCATTTTTGCCAAGATAAATCTGCGGGCTCTTTTAAGTTTTGTGGCCCTAACTTTTGCCAAGATAAACAACCTGCAGACTCTTTTTTATAAATTTTATTGAAGGTAAGGATGTTGAGTACATGGAACAACAAATGGATCATGAGCTGGAGAGTTGACTGACGATGATGATTCATCTGAAGTTTTTGCAATCAATAGTTCTTTTTCCTTTTTGAGTATTTGAAGTTCTCTTTGGAGTTTTTCAATCTCTCATTCTCCTTTTGGTTTTAACTCTTTTTCTTTCCTTGGAGTAGGAGGAGATGGAATATCTTTGACTACTTTTTCTATTTGTTTAACATATAACAGATGTTCTTGAACCACTTTGAACGAGCATATATTTTCCACTGAAATTTTTTTCCATCATTTGACTTTGCACTCCTTTACGAAGGACATTGGATAAGGACGTGGATATTGTTGAGGTATCTTGTAGGACCATCACATTATCCATGGAATAAAGAATTTCATGATGGAATTGAACGTCTTTGATATAGCGATAATTTGATACTTGCTTCGAATAGAACTCAAAAGCCTTCTTCACTTCAGTAGGGCATACTTCTTTTGTACTACCGAAGTAGAGCCACTATTCATGGAACCAAATTGAAAAGTTAGTAAGTCATTGATGATCGAAATTAAAATACCATGAGTGATCAAAAGCTCTTAATAAGAATGTTCTAAACCATGCCATTTGATAATCAATGTAATTATAATCTTGCGGGTAGTATATCACTGAACATGGTTTTGGAGTAAAGATGGATAACTAGTTTGTGGGAGGAATAATTTTGAATATTTTGCATTTAGAGTAGGCAATTTTGTTTCTGTTTTTGGTGTCATATGTATGTTCAATGTTTGCTGAGTTTGTGTCAACAAGTATGAGTTCATAGAACTCTCTTGTTTCGATGGGAGTCTTAACACGATATATTGACAACTTGTAGAAAAAAAGGTATCTATAAATTTGAAAGATCTTAGTTTTGAGGGGTTTCCACTTATCTGGTAAGAAACATTAGTTCTATAGTTATTTGGTCATATATTTGTATTGGTCAAGGATTGAGGTTTGAGTAGATGGTTTGGTTGGAACAGCTTGTAAAGGGTATTTTATGGCTTGGGAATAGGTAATATGAGGGAAGTTTGAAAAGACTCCAAATTTGTTTGAGAGGAGAATTTTTTGAGTTGGATAAGATGGATGTAACTTTTGAATACCCATTGCATAATCTTGGGGTCTTTGAACTGCTTTGCCTTTCTCCTTTTCTTTGGTCATTGTTTTTCTTGTAAAATTTAAATTTTTTGTTTGTCACTACACTCATTTTTTCCTTGGAGGAATTTCCTTGTTAGAAAATCTAGAAGAGAATGATTTTGACTTTTGATAAATTCAATATCGAAATCAAAAAAGGAAAGTATAGCTTGTCATCTAGCAAATATTTGTTTTTGCAAAACTTCTATTAGGTGTTTCAACTTATCATGAGAGCATCCTTTTAGGTGTTCATCTAATAAGATGTGACGAGCGAGCCTCCAAAAGGAAAATAAAACATAAAAAAAAAAAAAAAAAAATGAATGAATGAAATAAATGAAGACGAATCATGTAGGTCAGGGATAGAAATGAAAATAGAGAGATCCAAAGACTTGAGTAGGTCTTGATAGCATAGCTCGTTTGGTACAACGACATCGCCAACTCTGAAATCTGAATGATATCATGTACTATTCAAAATGAATGGAAAAGATATCCACCTTGGCCTTTCATCTAACAAAAAAACTTAGGTGGACCTAGTTCATGGTGGACCAATACTTTATTTAGAGTCACCCTTCTAATAGTGGAGTTACCCCATACTTTACCTGGAGCCACCCCTTTATTACTAGAGTTACCCCCTACTTTACCTGGAGACACGCACCCTCTAATAGTGGAGCCACCTCCTACTTTACCTGGAGTCACCCCTCAAATTTATATTTGACACCACCCCTCTAAAAGTGGAGTCACCCCCTACTTCACCTGAAGTCACTGCACCCCTCAAATTTATGTTTGGTGTCACCCTTAATAGTGGAGTCACCCCATACTTCACCTGGATCCACTTTTCTAATAGTGGAGTCACCTCCTACTTTACCTGGAGCCACCCCTCAAATTTACTTGGTCCATGGTGAACTAAGTCCACACAAGATATGGTGTTCATCTTCATCCTCCCTTCCCTCCCTCTCAAAAACCTAAGCTTCTACTCGTATTTTTGGGGCTATCATCAATTATTTAATACGGATGATAAGTCTCAATCTAGTATTTTTATTTATGTTTCTTCATTTTATTAATTGTAGGTCTTTGAATAACATCAGTCTCTTCATTAGTGAGAGTTTTAGTTTGTCCATTTATTGAATATAACAGTCTCTCCTTCTATAAGAGTACCGTTAGTTTTAGGTTGTTTGCAATTGGTTTATCGTTTTATTGGACCTGTGGCACTAATGCGGATCTTATTTTCATGAAACAATCTATGATATTAGAGGTCAACATTTATCAACAAGGCTCTCGCGGGGTTTTCCGTGAAAGGGATGTAATGAGAAACAACGATGAAAAGAAAGTGTTTTGCAACATCAAATCAAATCTCCTCAGCTAGTATAAGCTTTGTTACAAGAATAGTTTCTGATGTTGTTTTAGATTTATACGTTAGTGAATTAGATATCGTTTATAGATGTCGGATGAGTTTATATTCATGAAATTTCTACGTAGTTAACACGATTACATTACAAAGGGATGAGTTCATGAATGGAAGTTTTTTTTTCTTTTTTTAGGAGAAGGGATTAGGGGTGCAAACTGATAAGTTTTGTCTCGAATGTGGAAAGTATATAATATGTTTCCTAATTCTTTTTATGATACCATAATATCAGAGATGAAAAAATATTTTGGATCTTTCAAAATAGACGAGATATTTCTAAATTCTCAATTGTATTAGGTTTAGGTTTTTAGGTGTCTATATAAAAACTCATGAGACATTCAGTTTATGTATGTGTAGGAGAACCACCACCATCAAGCTCAATTGATATAATGAGTTATTCTTTTCCTTCACCCATGATTTTTCCCATATTTAGGATTTTCCACGCAAATCGTGTATCTTCTTTTTCTATATTGGTTAATTAGTTCCACTCCTAAGATTAAGTACGACCAAATTCCTAACAAATTGGTATCAAGCCCCATGTGAAGATCCTGACCCATTATCTGCCCTATGAGGAGGGTCATTGAGGAAGCAAGTGGAGGAGGATTTGATGTAATGTGTGGAGTCAAGAAGGCCCACCAGTGTTATGTGCCATATTAACGGTAGCCCATGAGGGGCATGTTGAACCTCATATTGAGGACGCTGTTGATCTACCTCCAGATTGCCAAGTTGAAAGGGACTCACATGTGAGCGGGAATGTTAAGAATATAACCCACATGTGAGTGTCACACATTAAAAGAATTGGAGAGAGTTGGATTGTAATATAAGTTAGTGGGTTACTCCACCTTACACCAATCGATTTTAGGATGTATTTTAATGAGGGTACTTGAGATTTCTTTTGCAACTCTATTTTGTTTCCCGACAATATCATGAAGTGCATGCTAGGTATTTCTATCGCGTTAATAGGCAATTGACTTTAGGACTAGTTCTTATGTGTTTGGTAAAAAGTTTGGGTTGTCTAAACCCTACAAGGCTATAACGACTTGATTAAGGATCTTTACCCTAACAATGATGTGCTTTCTATTATCAGTTGTATCTGAAAGTTTTCCCCAAGATTGCCCCATAGGATGACTCTGGTCCAAAGAAACATTACTTATTGACTACATGCATTGACCACAACAAAAAGATATGTTCTTTGATTCATACATATAGAAGTAGGAAAGTAATTTAGAAATTTTGTTATAAAACAAGCTAATTAAATGGATCAAATTGTTGATTCCCGCTTTTTCTTCATCTGCTTGATTATTCGACTAATGATGTTCCCCAAGCTAAATATATATTAAATATTCAGCGAGCCTACCGTCTGTTGGAATAAATCAGATTAAAGCTATAACCTCCATATCGAATTACTTAGACTAGAACATAAGTGGAAGCGTACCTGAATCCATAAGTGCAAGCTTTTGATCCGGGTTGAAGATCGCCTAGGGTTAGAGCGTCTTCTAGTTGATACACACACTAGGGTTTCTCTCTCTAACGATGAAATGTCAGACAGATGTCACGTGTGTTCAACTGGGGACCATAATCCTTATATACCTAGAGTTTCTTATCCCTAATTAGCCCATCATCAATTAGGGTTAAGCCTGTGGCTCTCTACACAATTGGGCCATATACCTTATAAGAGGATATATTAGCCCACCTAATATTAAATCCGTAGGACCACTGATATTGGGTCAAACCGTACGATAGCATATAACATACAATTAATCCGTATAATATAATTGCCCATATACATGAGGTATAAAGTCCATAAATCTAACAATCTCCCACGACATACTCATGTATATGCACAAACATTAGTATTGTATGTTACTTTATAACCTCAAGAGCTCAGAATTGCTATCAACCTGAAATCGTCATTAACCAATCCGGTCCATCAATCATATCAACATAGAACCAAATAGATCTTTGTTACATTGACATAACTAGACCCAACAATGATCATGTATATCAATATAATCAACGACATGGATCAAGTATAGGTGTATAGCATGGAAATAACACAAAGTGTGGCCTGAAATAGAATGTCTATTTCCAACTGGTCCACCTTAAACTTTAGTGATATCAACCTCAAAACTGTAAGAGTACATTAAACTTTAAAACTGATTATCTGCAGATAAAACCTTAAAGACTGAATTACTAAAGGTCTTGGACAACATAGAAACACTATAACACAAACTCCCACTAAAACTCATAATCCTTAACTGATTTGACACCCATACGAGCAACATGCTCATGAAACACTTTGGGTGGCAATCCTTTAGTGAGCGGATCCGCAATCATGGAGTTTGTACTGATGTGCTCTATGTACAATTGTCCATTATATACTCTTTCCTTCACAGCTCGAAATTTGACGTCTATATGTTTTGCCTTCGTCAAACTGCTGTTATTTTTAGCATAAAGGATTGCTGACTATTGTCACACATTAGCTTGAATGGTCTTTCAACACCATCAACTATTCGCAGTCCAGCAACAAAGTTTCGCAACCATAATCCTTAATTAGATGCCTTATAGCATGTTATAAACTCTGCCTCCACGGTGGAAGTAGTCGTAAGAGTTTGCTTAATGCTTCTCCAAGAGATAACTCCTCCAGCAAGCATGTAGATATAGCCTGAAGTGGATATCAGACTATCTTGACATCCAGCAAAATCGGAGTTGGTGTAACCAAGGATCTCAAGCTGATCCGACTTTTGATATGTGAGCATGTAGTCCTTTGTTCTCTGTAAATACCGCATGACCCTTTTGGCTGCTTTCCAATGGTCCATATCCCGATTGCTGAGATATTTGCCTAACATCCCAACAATGTATGCAAGATTAGGTCGTGTGCAAATCTGAGCATACATCAGATTCCCTACAGCCAAGCATAAAGTGTCTTCTCCATTTCCTTAGTTTCAAAACCATTCTTTGGGCACTGATTGAGACTAAATTTGTCTCCCTTAGCAACAGGGGTGTCACCTAGTTTACAATCCTTCATGCCAAATCTCTTAAGATCCTTATCGATATAGCCCTTTTGTGACAGTCCGAGAACGCCTTTGGAGCGATCTCGATGAATCTGAATTCTTAACATCTTTTATTTTAAATTTCTTTGAAAGAAATCTCTTAGTTTCGTGCAATAAGCCTATATCGTTGCTGACAAGCAGTATGTCTTCGACATATAAAACCAGAAAAATATGCTTAGTCCCAGTGAACTTGTGGTATATACAGTCACCAACAACGTTTGGTTCAAAATTAAATGATGTAACAACTTCATGAAACTTGTGATACCACTGACGGGAAGCTTGCTTGATCCCATAGATGGATTTCTTTAATTTGCAAACCATTTTCTTTGGCTCTCCGGAAATAAAGTTTTCTGGTTGCACCATATAAATTGTTTCTTCAATGTCACCATTGAGAAATGCTGTCTTAACATCCATCTAATAAAGTTCAAGATCAAAATGTGCCACTAGTGCCATTATTGTCCTAAAAGAGTATTTTGATGAAGCTGTAGAGATAGTCTCTTTATAATCAATGCTTTCCTTTTGAGAATAAACCTTTGCGACAAGACGAGCTTTAAGCCTAATGACATTGCCCTCTGAATCCCGCTTGGTTTTAAATATCCATTTGCAACCAATGGGTTTAACACCTTCAGGCAATGAGACAAGCTCGCAAACGTCATTGTCATTCATGGACTTAATCTCATCAATCATGGCATCAATCCACTTTTGAGAATTAGAACTTTCCATGGCTTGACGATAGTTGATTGGATCATCTTCCACAAGTCCAAGGTCTGATTCTTGTTCCCGGAGAAAGACAAAAGTATCTTCCATCATTTCCAAATTTACCTCATGTTCTTGAAGATATACAATGTAATCATCTGCAATTGCATTTCTCTTTTCTCTAGTGGATCTCCTTAATGGCACTTCATGTTCTTGAGGTTGTTGAGTTTGATCTACATTAACAATGTCAGGAACTTGATTGGGGAGACTATCAAGATTGTCTTGCACCGAAATTGTTTCGTGATCCATATTAGGAATGGGAACACCCTAATCATGATCAACGTCAACTGAAGGAAGAGACACGTGCTCTTCCTCAAAAACAAAATCTCTAACTTTAACTCCCCACCCCCCAAACTCGATATCCTCAAAGAACCGGACATTACCTGTCTCAAAAATAGTTATAGAAGAGGGATGATAGAACTTATACCCCCTAGACCTTTCAGAATACCCAACAAAATAGCTACTAACTGGCTTAGAGTCTAGTTTCTTTTCATTTCGCCTATAAGGCCTTGCTTCAGCTGGACAACCCCAAATATGCAAGTGCTTTATACTAGGCTTTTTCCCAGTCCATAGTTCGTATGGAGTTTTAATTGTAGATTTAGTTGGAACTCTGTTAAGTATATATGCTGCAGTTTTCAATGCATCTCCTCAGAATGAGTCTGGCAAAGGTAGTATGACAAACCATACTTCTCACCATGTCCTTTAATGTCCGATTTCGTCTCTCAGCTACATCATTCATGGTAGGACTACCTGGCATGGTGTATTGAGTAACCATCCCACACTCATCTAGGAATTTAGCAAATGGCCCTAGACGCTGTTCACCTGAACCATCATATCTGCCAATAGTATTCACCACCACGATCAGATCTAACGGTTTTAATCCTTTTGCAATTGATTTTCAACTTCGGCCTTAAATCATTTGAGCACGTCAATTGATTGGGACTTCTCAGTAATTAGATATAGATACCCATAACGAGAGTAATCGTCTATGAATGTGATAAAGTATTGTTGACCATTTCTACAAGGTGTAGGAAATGGCCCACAAATATCTGTATGTATCAATTCTAAAACATTTGTAGCTCTCTCGGCACCTAATCTAGTCTTGTTTGTTTGTTTTCCCATAATGCACTCAATGCAAATATCTGAATTTGAGGAATCAAGAGAATCAAGAATTCCATCTGACACAAGTTTCTGAATTCTTTGTTTGGATATGTGACCCAAATGCTTGTGCCAGAGTGATAAAGAATTCTCGTTGGTCAATTTTCTTTTAGTACCACGTGAACTTACATGCAAGGTTTCACTATGTGATACATTATATCAAGCAAATATAGGCTAGCATATCCTGATAAAAGACCGGAACCAATAAAATTTGAACCTTGAAAGAGATTAATTTTATTGATTCCAAATTAATAATAATAACCGGATTTGTCCAAAGTAGGAACAATAATTAAATTTCATCTAAATGACGGCACAAAAAAAGTCTCTTTCAAATCCAAATAAAATCCAGTCTTTAACAATAGCCTAAAAGTTCCAATAGCCTTCACTTCAAGATGCGTGTTGTCACCCATATAGATGTATCTTTCACCATCAATCGATTTTCGACAGCTCTGGCAACCATGCATAGACATACAAATGTGAGTAGTAGCACCAGAATCTACCCACCAAGTATCTTTGGGTACCGAAGTCAAATTAACCTTAGAACAAACAAGAGCAAGAGATATAGCCCTTTTCGCACGCCAAACGTGGTATTTGGTACACTCTCTTTTCATGGAATTAGTTCCCCTCACAAAAGAAGCAACCTGATTCCTTAGTTTTAACTTTATTTTCCTTATGCCGCTTCTTTTGGGGTCTTAGCACCGCAACTTCCTTTTTATTTTTCTAGTGTCCTTAGAGGTTGATGCCGAATAAGCATCCCGTATGTTCCTGTTGCCTCTATACCTTATGGAAACAAGATTACTCATAAGAGTATTAGTTTCCGCCTTTTTGGCTTTTGCAAAACGTATCTCAAGTTTGGCAAGGAACGATTTGACATTATCCTCTTCAGACATAGTGCCCCTAAGTGTTTCTGGAATTGCACGCTTCATGATCATAAGACTCATGCAATTTGAGTGTTCCCACTTCTCCATCTCCCTCTTTTGGTCAGAGGTAGATGTATCCTTAAGAGCATCGGGTTTCTCAATCCGAAGTGCAAGGTCTAGATCCATGCAACTGAGAACTATCATAACGTTCTCTTTCCATTCCGTAAAGTTTGTGTCGTTAAGCACAGGGATACTGTTAATGTTTGCAGATATCGTAGCAGCAGATGAATTGAATGAAAGAGAACTAAAGATAACATGAACAACAAGCTCACAATTACTTTACCTTAACTTTAGTTTACAGATTCAAATGTATTGGCAAATCCCATCACAAGATACCTAGCACAACATTGATTTTAGTCTTTGGACAGAAAATCAACTTGTAATAAGTGGTACTCTTGATGTAGTAATCAAATATTGACAATAAACTCCTGTCAAATATCAAGACTTTCTTTGGACCGACTTAATATTCACATGGAAAACCTAATAATTGTTACATATTTATCACCACAAGCATGCTTGAGTTTCGGCCAAATAACAACCTTTCTTTGGGCCGGGTGTTAAACGCATAAAATTCGCGCACAAACAATCTTCTAATATTTTAAATTAATCAATCTACATAAAAGAGGTTACTTTGGTAACATATTGTTTCAATTAGCTAATTCAAAATATTAAATATCCATAAAATAATTATAACCTTATTGCCAAATATGAATGTGAACCAAATTTTAAAGTATACCGAATAAATCCTTAGTGAAATATAAATAAATCCTTAAAAAGCATATAATGGTATACGCCAGAAGCATATTGCTCTTTATCATAATTCCAAGATCAACTTTTGAAGTCCATTCAATCACGACACTAAGTAGTATGTACATCTTGAGATTACTGAATGCACAAACTTAAAAAGAACAATGAACCCATGTTGTTTTGAAATAATAAACAAATAAACCTTGAGCACTTAATTCATAAATTGATGCATAACCAAAAGGAATCAAGTTGATTGAATTCTACCAATCACGCTTAACTTAAGTTGAGCAATTGAGTTTTGAATATGACAAATTTATTTAATTATAAAGTAATGCTACTTATGTGTTAGTGTTTCAGGAATTTATTTATGTAAGAGTTTGTTAAAGAAAGATCAAGAAGAAGACACTAGTTATTCTCATGTTCTCTAGGTTATTTATTTATTTCTTAGAGTTCATGTTAAAGCTATGCAATTATATAAATGTGGAATTTATATTTATTAGGCAATAAATTATTAAACGTAAAAAGTCTTTGTGTTTGGGAATGATCCTTGAAACTTTAGTGTTCACTGGAACGTTGCCTACACACATACAAGGATACGTTCAATCGACTGAAATAAATTTAAGATTGCGCGGTATCTTAAATTTTATCTCTTATTATTTATATCCTTTTTTTTTTTTTTGGTCAGTAAACAAACTCATTTTATTAACCAAGTAGGAACGTGACAATACAACTGGCGGTTTTGACACTCCCAACCAAATACACAACATAAACACTAAGCAAGATGCAGAGATTATCAGTAGATACTAAATTGGCACATTCTAGAAAGGGTACAATTTAGTATCCTCATCATTTAGAGCATACGAGCATTTTACAATTTTGGATAACTATCAAGTAGCATCAAAGTTTTCTGCCATTTGTGATGCTTGATCCCTCTGGTATGTAACTCATTGACAATGGTGTGCAGGATACTCTCAGCATTAGTAGTTTCCTGCATGAAGCGCAACCTGTTTCTAGCTGACCAGATATGATACACTGTAGCTGCAAAAAGAAAAGTGAGAATACAAAAATGTGGCTTGTTGTTTCTCACCATTTGCTGCATCCAACATACCTCATCATCCCACGCAAGTGGTTGTCTCATTAAACCAAACCAGTTCAGCATAGCTTTCCATATTTTCTTTGAGAATTGGCACTCAAAGAATAAGTGTGCAATTGTTTCATCAGAGCAAGAGTTACACAGGGAGCACGCAAGTGGAACATGCAACCCCCAAACTGCGCACCTGCTGGCAGTGTTCAATCTCCCATGAAGAGCTATCCTTTTTATTGTGCCAAAGATATTATTTGCTAAGTGATTCTTCTGAAATCTATTTATTCTTATATTTGGCTACATGCATGGTTTTTAACGGGGAAGAAAATACTTTCTATAAAGATATTTATTTAATTTTATTTTCTTCATAAAAACTGATTTTGATATATATCCTTTATATGATAAAGATATTTATTCATCTTTATGAAAATCTTGTTTACCAAGTAAAAGGAAAAAGAGATTTGGTTTCCTAGTCGCAAATAGGTTTCCTAATTGCTTTTTACTTCTTGATTATGCGTATAAAAAGAAGTTGAAACCTAAATCAGTTTTTACGCCTCTCCTAGCACTGAACGTGATATTATATTTGAGAGAGTCTTCATCACAAACGTTTACACATTATAGAGAACGTTGCCTAATGGTTATAAGTTTCATACATTATATTCATTGCAAAGCTATAGGTTTATATTGTACCTTTTCCCTTATTGAAGTTCATCACGGTGAACATTGTGTGTTGATTACAATAGCTAGAGTTAGTTGAGTGTTCGAGTGCGTGGGTTGAGTTAGAGTTAACTTGATCGAGTTGTACTATTCTCTTAATAGAAGAAGTAGTCTTTAAAGTCCTCCGGGCCGTGGCTTTTTATCCTTTATGAGTTACAAAAGGTTTTCCACGTAAATCGTGAGTGCTTTAGGCCCTGTTCTTTTCGTCGATTCCATGATATATTCTGTTCCGTTCCGTTCCGCGCCGCATTCTGTACTTTATTTTGTCTCACATATTTTTGAATTATCCGCGCCGCGCCGTTCCAATCCGTTCCGTTCTATTCTGTTCCATTCCTCGCCGTCCTGCACCATTCCGTTGAAGAGAACAGGGCCTTGATTCTAGTTTTTTTATACTTGTTTTAAATTCCGCAAATTTGGGATAACACAATTCACCCTCTCTCTTGTGTACCTTGTGCTACTAACAACTTGCATACATAAAAGTCAAACTCAATCCTTTGCATGTGAATTGAATCACCAGTAGACAGTGGCGAATCCAGAACAAAAATTCACTGGGGTCACCATATCATTTAAAAAATAAAAGAAAAAAAATATAATAAAAACTAATCAAAAATAGTATAATGTCATTACAAATGAGAAAACATATTACATTCTAGAGTTGTTCTCTACGAGTTTTCATCTTTTGGAAGCGATCATTACATCTTCATTAGTAACATTAGCAAGTGATTCTTTCTCTATAGCAGAAATAAGACAATCACTCAAAAACTCATCACCAATTCGATTACGCAAATCCGACTTCACAAGTTTCATGGCAGAAAAGCATCTCTCAACTGTTGCGGTTGCCATTGGCAAAACCAATACTAGCTTCACTAGTCGATAAAGCAAAGGGAACGAAAGATACTTTCTTGTTTCCACCATCACTCTGCCAAGGTCGCTAATGCCATTCAAGTTGGCAAATCTTTCATCTTCTTGCACATTATCAATATAGAGTATAAGTTCATGCTCAAGAGTCATCCTTTCTGTAGAACTAAAATCATCTGGATATAATTCAACCAACCTCATCAACTTTAATGAGTCAAAGTCACGGAATGCATTACACGGATTCAAAGAAGCCATACAAATTAGCAAATCTGAGTTTAGCTCGTTGAAGCGATCATTGAACTCTGTAATTTGCAGATCCACAACAGGGTTAAAACCATCAATAGAGTAATGATACTCATAAGTGATGCCTGTTTTTTTCCGTCGATTTTTTGGATTAATATAATGCTCTTCCATGTCTAATATTCCAATATCATGCTTGTCACAAAAAGAAAAGATTTTCTCCATAAGAGAAATAAATCCACTAATTCTGAACTCGTACAATTGCCGCTTAGCAGATTTCACTAGTGAAACAACATTCAATATATCTTGGTCTTTTCTTTGTAGAGCCTGTGACAAAGAATCAGTGAGCCCAAAATGTGCAACATCAAGTGTAAATAAAACACAAAATCAAATAATGTGAAGTATATCTGAAGACCATTTGCTTGACGTTGTTGCAAATCTGTGTCACCATCCTTTTCAACAAATTTAAGCACCTCAATAACAGAAGGAAACAAATCAACCAAACGCTTAAGTGTTCTATTATGAGAACTCCAACGCGTATCTCCAGCTCTTATAAGAGAAAGCTCTTGATCTAGCACACTTTCAGTTTCACACTCACCACTACCTATCTCTTTTAACACTCTCGCTTTTTGACTATCTTGAAGAAATTCTGTACGTTCGCAAGAACCAACAACCACATTCAGCAAAACCGCAATCATGTCAAAAAAGTCTCCAATAGCAAAATGTTTTTTTTGCAACCGTCACAACAACCAACTGAAGTTGGTGAGCAAAACAATGGACATAGTATGCCGAACTATTTTCTCTCATGATTAAAGCTTTCAACCCATTGAACTGACCACGCATATTACTTGCACCATCATAACCTTGACCTCTCACATTTTTCAAACTCAAACCATATTCAGCAAATAAAGAATCAATAGCAGATTTAAGAGTTAAAGAAGATGTCTCCTTCACATGAACAAGACCAACAAATCTCTCCTTAACCATTCCACATGTGCCATCAACATATCGCAAAACAACAACCATTTGTTCCTTTTTAGATACATCACTAGACTCGTCAACTAACAAGCCAAACACGTCATCACCAATTTCTTTAATAATAGGTTTGAGTATTTCTTGTGCAAAGCAATAACAAATATCTTTCTGAATACTTGGAGACACCATTTGATTGTTCCCTGGAGCATTCCGTAATGTAACCTTACGGACGGTCTCATTTTGATTTCCGGTGTATTTTATCATTTCCAAAAAATTCCCTCTCTGAAGAGATTTTTCTGTCTCATCATGACCACGAAAAGGTAATGTACCATTCAACAAATGTCTAGAAACATCTAGAAACATCAATGGAAGCATTTAATCGAATTCGGTACTCATTCTTCACAATATCGCTTTGCTTATGAAATGTGGCGACAATGGATTGATCTTGTCTCATTAGATTATCACATTTTTTAAGTGCTTTATTATGGGCACTAGTAACATCCCCCACATGAAGCTCAAATCTCTCTGTTTTATTCCAACTAGAAAAGTCTTCGGCTACATATGCTACACCCCCACCTTGGTTTCCAACTTGATCTCTAAACAAGTAACAACATAAGCAAAATGCGGTGTCAGTTTTTACACTATACTCCAACCAACCACCATATTGATCAAACCAATTTCGGTTAAAACGTCTCGCCTTACCCCCTATAACTGTTTGTGGAAAATTATGTACACGTGGTTGACAAGGTCCTCTAACCAAGTATGCCCGCCTTATTTCATCTCTCTGATTAGGATGATACTCTATAATTCTTTTTCCTCTCAGAGGTATCCCAAGGAAGATCTATTAAGTCAATTTGTTTAGGTATCGAAGGAATATAAGTAGATCGGGGACCACTACTACCAGATGTTGGCGGTAATTTTCTTTTCAAAAATCTTTCCATTTTATATCTGGCCAAATAATGAAATAACAGAAAATTAGCTAAAGATAATTAAAGAAAAAAAGAATTAGCTAGCTACTTCCAATCAGAATTCAGATCAATATTTCATCCATAATACAAATTACCAAGCCCTAACCTAACTATTTAAACAATTCAATTTTACTGAATAAACACCCATAATCTAACATAAATAAATGTTATCTAAAGAAGAAGAAAACAAATCTGTCATAACATTAACTTAACTAACACTTTAAAAAACCATTAACACATCCCTAAAAAATAAATTATTAAAATACCAATTTAAACAAGGGAACCAAGAACCCTACAACTAGAATTGACATCAATACTCACAAATTGTCATATATAATAAAACCCAAATTGATCTATTCAATGTTAAGAGATAAAAATCAGTCATCGATCAATTAAATTAATCCAAGGTGAAATATATAAATTTGCAATTAGCATAATTTCAATTCCAAAAATTGCTAACTGAAATAAACAAAGACAATCAAATAGACTAAGAGGGGGATTGAGGGAGTGCAAGTGATACCATGATTGTTTTGTTCGGACTTCAAAATTTGCTGTTTGACAATTAAGAACAGAGTGGGACTTTGAGAGAGAGAGAGAGAGGGAGAGAGAGAGAGAGGGAGAGAGAGAGAGAGAGAGAGGCGTCTGACCCTCTGACTTGGAAGTTGCAACATTAATCACGTTTTTTTTTCTTTCTTTTTTTGCCTTCCTTTTCTCTTTCTTGCTCCAGTAACGCTTCACTAATCAGAAGCCCAAATCCAATCATGTTTTCAATTTTCTTTTGGACAGTTGGGCTTACAGGTAAATGGGTGTTGGCCTTTTTGAGTGGGGACACTTTATATTTTTGGGTGAGGGCACTACCCTAAGTCTTAAAACTGAATTCAGCAAAGCCCAAAGTTGAGTGGGTTCACTTCCCCCCTCACCTATACTAATAAATTCCGCCCCTGCCAGTAGATGAAACAAGCACTCGTGCAATACTCCTATTTCACAAACAACATTGAAAAGTAAACGAGGCCGCAAGCATAATATATGACACGATCAGCGGTAAACTTCAAAATAATAATCTCCAGATCGATCAAACGAAGAACGATAACAAAAATTTGAATCAAATCAACCCAATACCGCACAAAGACTTTACTGGATGAATTACGAAAACAATACGACTCATATCAAAAGTACCCGAAACCGAATTTCAAATAATTCAATATGAAGGAGACTCTGATATCAATTGTTGAAATAAATCCGATTAAAACTATAACCTCAGACAGATGTCACGTGTGTTCAACTGGGACCATAACCCTTATATACATAGAGTCTCTTATCCCTAATTAGCCCATTATCAATTAGGGTTAAGTCTGTGGGTCTTTACACAATTGGGTCCTATACCTTATAAGACAATATATTCATATACATGAAGTATAAAGTCCATGAATCTAACATCGTATGCATGCCCGCACATGGAGGAGAGTAGATTGCACACAAGTCAGTGGGGTTCCATCCTAAAACCAATTGGTATTAGGTGGAGTAACCCACTAACTAATATACAATTCGACTCTTTCCAATTCTTTTAATGTGGGACACTCACATGTGGGTTATACTCTTAGCAATATATGAATACAATTGCCCTATTTCTTTTGAAATAAATATTCATTCCATGGGGGCTATTCTTGGGTAGTGTGAACAAAGAATGGATAAAACAACTTGCTATGGGATCAAATTTCCACAGTTTAGGTATCAACACAATTTTATTAATAAGTTACTATCCGAGACTTACAGTAGGCTGTATTTGTTGAGTATTGATAAGGAAGCTGTGATAGCTAATATGGGTTCTTGGGAAGGGAATGTTTGGGTGTGGCAGATTCAGTATAGAAGATTACTAAGAACATGGGAAGAAGAAGACCACAACACTTTGCTCTCTTCATTAGAAGATGTTACTCTCTCTGCATACAAATCAGACAAGTTGATCTGGAAATATGATGTTTGAGGTAAATTTTCAGTTAAAAGTTTATACTCTCATCTACAACATTCTGAGGATAACCAGTCGGATCCTGTTGCTTCTTACATCTGGAAAGTTAAAGTCCCCTTGAAAATTCAGATATTTTGTTGGCAAGCTATGCAAAATAGAATTGCCACTAAAAAAAACCTATGTAGAAGAGGTGTTCCCCTTGCTGTTGATGATTGCAAATGTGGGTTGTGTAATGATGTTGAGGAAGAAACTGATCATTATTGCTCAGATGTTCTGTTTCTTATGCTATTTGGTGTCGGATTTTGGCGTGGTGGGGTGTTTCTACAGTATTACCTTCCTCTATAAAGGAGCTGCTGGTTCAATGGAATACTATGATTCATGATCATGTGGTAGCAGTTTACTGGGAGATGGTTCCTTTTGCTGTATTATGGTCCTTATGGTTGGCTAGAAATGATGTTTGTTTTCAGCAAGGCAATGTTTCAGTTGAGAATCTGGTAGAATCTATACAGATAAGAGTGTATTGGTGGTATAAGAGTCATGAACAACATTCTGTTTGTTCGTTTCATGATTGGTATTCTCAAGTGAGGTGTGCTATTAGAAATTCAGTTTCATCGATAAGACAAACAAATGCTCTTGACAGATCGGATACAAATTGGTGTGCTCCATTTTCAGGTTGGTTAAAAATAAATTTGGATGGGTCTTCACTTGGTAAACCTGGTCCTACAGGGTGCGGTGGTCTCATAAGATATTGCAATGCAGAAGTTTTGGGTGTCTTTTCTATAAATCTTGGTCAGATGGATTCCAATGATGCAGAATTATATGCCTTTGTGCATGCTGTGGACTTGCTGAAATTACACAGTGAGTGGCCACATTTTCGTATTTTCTTTGAAAGTGACTCTACAAATATACTCAAGTGGATGCAGGATAAAGAAGCAAGACCTTGGAGATTTTGGTGCCTTTTCAATAAGATTGACAGTGACATTAACCGATTGGATGGAGTTCAATTCATTCATACTATTAGAGAAAGAAATTCAGATGCAGATGCTCTCGCGAAACAAGAGGTTGGAAGGGAGGTTAATATGAAAATATGGGTGTAATATTTTTTTCTTCAGTCTTGGGTGTATATTTGCTGGTAGCTTCAAGGGAGTCGAGGATTCTAACGAACCTCATGATATTGTATTGATGTTTCATTGGCAATAAGTTGCCTATTAATAACATTCTTTTGCTCTTCAAAAAAAAAAAAAAAAAAAACACAATTTTATTAAGGAAAAACATGAGTATTAGTTGGGAGCTTAAGTGGTAGAGCATCTACACTCCCAATTTAGCTTTAAAGTTGAGGGTTCAAGTCTTATTATCCTCGATTTATTATTATGGGTGGTGATTGTGTTGTAGGTGTTAGGGAATATTATCTATTAGATTTTAGGAATATTTTAGATTAGCATACTATTATCAGAGAAGTTGCTTTCCTAGTAGTCTAAAACCCTAACTTCCGCTAAGCCGCTGGATGGAAGTTTTAAACCATATTCCATCTGGTGGACTACTCTTTGTTTTTTTACTACCCAAACAAATTAGTTTTTAGTTTCCTAGATTAAATTCACTACACCACTAAATATGGATTTTTGATCTTAATTTCTACCCTATTCTCAAAACTCAGTCATCACGCCAGGTTCACACGTCCCCAGCTCCGTAGCATGGAGCCTGCACTCCTGCCGCCGCCGACCGTCGTCCGCCGCCTGCACTAATGTCGTCGCCAAGCGCCGACCACTACTACCACGTGATCTGCTACTATCGGTCCCTATAGTCGCTGACGTGTTCTTTCCCCTTGCTCACAGTTGGCTATGAAGTGAGTCGCAACATGAGAGTTTTGTTTCGGCTAGATTTCATACTTGGTTGAACTTCAAGATCTTCATGTTTACTATAGGGTTTTTCAATTATTTCTTTTGTTACTTTAATTGTAGCGTTCGTTCATCTACGTACCGCTAGAATTACGGGGGAGTGTTAGGAAATATTATCTAGTAGATCTTAGAAATATTCTAGATTAGCATAATATTATAAAGATTGTGTAATCTAAGTTTCCATAACACTAGGACTCTTGCACCTATAAATAGGGATCGATTATATCAATAATAGACAAGTATTTTATGGGATTATTCACACTAACTTACTGTAAGCCTATGGCTATGGGTCCTTTACCTTGCCCTTTGTAATGGACCAATGAGCCCGGTTTTGTTGGCTTATCAAATAAAATAAAATAAAGATATAAACATTGGGCCTCTAAGTTCTCTTACATGGTATCATCCTATCTATCATGGAGTTTTGAAAATCTTTAGAGCCTCATGTCGTCGATGTATTTATGGAGCATTTAAGCATAAGGTATGAGGTGACATGTGCATCATCCACATGCACTTGAAGCCCATTGGACCTTCCACATTTATTTGAGGGGGCATAATAATAGATAAAGCATTGTTAGGACCTCTAAGCAAGACTCTAGCCATTACCTTGATCGAGCTTTTGGTTAAGTTGATTTTTTCACATACGTTTCCCCAAGTTTAGTCAAATTCTTCTCATGAGCTAAGCATTAGACATATTATTGACTCCGATAGATTTTACAAGACCAAATCTGATATGACAAAGGCATGCATGATGCTAGTGCTACAAATTAAGAATTGCATCACAAACCATAATAAACTACTTAACCATTATAAGCACTATAATTAGCCACAAAGGTTCTACCAATGACAGCCTCTCAACATTCACATTATAATTTAGTTTACATGAGCACATTCCTAATTCTTATCACACGCCAAAGGCGGCTAAGCATTATGTGGATAATGGGCATTGTTGTTAGTCATTACCTATTGAAAATAAGCTTAATATATCCAGTAAAATTCAACCACTTGGTGGCATTAACCTAAGATCAATTTAATCACTTGTAAATTCTGCTTGTGGAAATTCACCACCCACTTATATGAAATCTGAAATATTGTAGTGTGCCCAACTATAAAAAGGGTGTTTCCCTTGTAATGTTCATTCAAATTAAAATTAGACATTATTACCAAACAAAAAAGAGAAATGGAAGGCTATAAAATGTTTGCATGTGTTGCCCTCTTGGCCATGACTCTCTATGAGGCCTATGCCGCTGATCCCTCCCAACTGCAAGATTTTTGTGTGGGGGTTAACAACCCTATTGATGGATGTAAGTATTCTATTTCAAGACTTGAATATGTGTATATTTTAGCATCACCTTTTGTTTTTAATTTCTTTGCATGTTAAGTGGAAAGAAAACAGCCTTAAAATGTTTATAACTAGAGGAATTATTTCAGCAATCACCGATTAATTATTGGGTGAAAGATGCTATAAATTAAAACTCTTTAAATGGATCCAGTTTATAAAAGTTGACATGATATCAAAATAGGTTTCAGTCCCGTCTTTGTGCGTGAGCCTTGTTGGGTCACCCATTGTGAAGCCCAAAAGAGGCGATTGTGTGCGGCTGGTGCGTAGTTTAATTGAATGTGATCCCTATTTAGCCCACACACGTGTGCTTGGCCCAAGGTTATGCACATCAACCCAATATGGATCTTTCCGTGCGGCGGAGTGTTAAGTGGGATGTCCACATTAATAAGAAAAGAGAACCTTAAGGTATTTAAAAGTAGAAAAATTAGTATGCACATCACCAATTGGTTTTCAATTAAACCCTTCTTTATGTTATAAGCACTCTCTTTCATGAACTCATTATTCATATACATAAGAACACGTGAAAGCTAAATTATCTCCTATTATCCGACACTAATGCCCAATATGATTGAAATGTACGGATTATGCATAAACCTATCCATGGGCTCCAAAGTATCGAACTCAAGAGCTCTTTAGGTCATGTATGTATTGACTTGATATAATGGGTGTGTTCTCTATAACTTATCGAATTAGTTCAGTTCAAATCAGTTGAGTGATGATATCGTGTCAGTTTAGTGGTTTTGATGTTTAGTTCAGTGCAATGGTGTTCATTTCAGTTCACCGGTGTGTAAAGGTGTTCCCCTTCAATTCATTAGTATTAAATTCAGTTCAATTCAGCCTTAAAAAACACCGAATATGACAAAACGAATTTATCCCATAAGTTAATTAAGTTGATCATCAGTGACTTTTGTTTCACTAGAAAGTGACATTTGCCTGTCTCATCAAAAATTATGATAAGACTGTCTTATACAAGTTTTTGTACTATTACAAACACCAAAGTATTTCCCTACCATGTTTTTGCCTTCTTTTTTATATTCAATAAGTCTTGTATAAGACCGTTCCATGGTGAGATGGGATGAGTTTTATGAATAACTAGGTTTTGTCCCCGTGCTTTGTACGGGCTCGTAAAATCATTCTATGAACATATTGAATAATATAATGCTTAAAAAAATGGAAGTGAAATTATTAATATTATTGATTAAAATGTATTTTATTTTATTTTATTTTATTTTTGCAAAGATTTCTATCCATATTATGCATCATAATAGTGCTTAAGTAAAAACAGTACATGTACACTAATTTTAATAAGTAATTCAATTGATGAGTAAAAAAAGAATAAACTCATTCCGCAATAACAGTATATTTGTACTAAAAGGTTGATACCATGCTCCTTTTATACCGCACAACTAAAATTACGTGAGAAAGTTATGCACATGTGGCGTTTATGTATCATCTTTACACGAACATTCCCTCTAGTGACATTTACGGCCGCATGGAAATGACCCAACTTTTATCGGACACATATACATATATATCTCATTTTGAAGCGTTTTTCAAATCCAATCCAACGGAGTCAGATTTATAATTTTTTGACTTACGTAACTAAAGTTATTTTATTTTATAACTATAAAAATGTTAATAAATATGTAATTAATTCAACTAATGATAAGACATTAATGGTGGATGATGTGTTATGCTATGTGGCAAGTTTATGCTGACGTGTCGGCTTACGTGTCATGCTTGCACGATGTGGCGCGCCTACGTGGCATCCCATGTATCGACACCACACGAAGAAGGACCCAGTTATATGTATATACTAGGACTTTACCCGTGCTACCACACGGGCGACCCATTTATCACTATATTTTTATGTTCAAATAATTCTTTAGATTTAAAATTAGACATAGATATATAAAGAATAATGATGAAAATTAGTAATTGGTCAAAATATTACACATATCATACCCCTCATCATTCTTCGATTAGAAAATAAAATAATATCTATCACTTGTCATTTAACTTGCAATTGTTCATCATAAAATATACCTTAATAAATTGTCACTGCATATGTGACCCGGACATGTCAATATATTTAAGCATACCCTTACAAAATTTATGTCTAACCTGTGTTTATACCTTCGTATAAAACGTAATTAAACATTTAACGCTTGTCATATTAACGACGATTATCCCCACAAATAATAGTCAATTTTCGCATAGCCTATGCTTATACCAACTGATGTGATTCTTGTTAGTAAACAACCATCGGTTTGATCAGACTGTCCCTTGATGTGTATTTCAATATCGGAATCTAAATGTTAATAGACTTACCTTCTTTCAATTGGAAAAAATAGCGACAACTCACTATCTAGAAAAAGGGGAAACAAAATGTAATTCATCAAAATGTGACACTTTTACGTTACCTGTGCTTATACTCACAACTATATAACCCTTGTTATATAATGTGAATCTATTCCCCCAAATATTCATCATCTGATCAATACCCCAATAAGAGTTTTTATTGTGTTGAAAACATTAAAACTGGACATTGAGGCCATTTTAGATTGCATTAATGCAATTCTATCTAAAGAAATAAAGAAGGAATATGAATAGGCTATAGCAATTGTTATAGGAGGTTGACAACTGATTACTCACCAAAATAAAAACAAAAGGAGAAAAAGAATTAATGTCTAATCAAATTATGACACTTGTCAATGTTACTTGCAATCTCACCCAAAACTATAGCTACACTTATTCCACAAATATCGGTCACATGTTATTTGTCACATAACCTACCGCTAACCACACAAATATTAGTCAAATATCATCTATCATGTAATACCCACAACTATATTACAACTTCAAATTGATGACTTTATATGTAACCATTGTCACATATGCGCTTATCCCTGTAAAATTAAGCAAATAAATATTAGTGACATCTTTGTTGTCACATGACCTAAGCTTATCGCCGCAAATATTAGTCAAATAACACCTACCATGTAATACCCACAATATTTAGCTTAATAAAAATAATAACTCTATATGTAACCTATTATGTTACACACACTTATCCATAAAACATATTGCCATGCCAAAATACATTTTTTCCACAATCATAAAATTCAGTAAAAGTGGTGACATTAAGTGGTCTTATACTCATAACTATAAATATTAATAAAAATGATGACCTAAAATAGTATTTAAATTAAAAAAAGGTCAAGTATTAAATAAGGACTTTTGTTATTACACTTAATACATTAAACTTAATGATCACCATAAATACCCTAATGACAAAATTAAAAGAAAAAAGAAAAAACAGACAGCAACCACTAAAATTATTACACATATCACATTACCGGCGATCTTACCCAAATATATATATATATATATATATATATATATATATATATATATATATATATATATATATATATATATATATATATATATATATATATATATATATATATATATATATATATATATATATATAGGGTGACTCTTTTTCCTCACCGAGGAACCATCACATAAGTTTTTGTGATTTACATTAAGAGCACTAACTGATCGACTAACACATATATTTCTATTATTGCAGTGTTTGTGAATGGGCTCTTCTGCAAGAACCCAATGATGGTTACACCCGATGATTTCCTCTTCAGAGGCCTAAACGTTCCAGGAAACATAAACAACGACCTAGGCTTCAGCGCCAACTTAGTGAACGCAGCAAAGTTAGGAGGTCTCAACACCCTTGGCATATCAATTGCTAGGCTCGACTTTGCACCAAAAGGTCTCAACCCTCCCCATACTCACCCCCGTGCCACGGAAATCTTCGTCGTCTTGGAGGGTACATTTTACGTCGGTTTTGTGACCTCCAACCAAGCTAATGGTGGAAACAAGCTATTTGCCAAAGTTCTCAACAAGGGAGATGTGTTTGTTTTCCCAGAAGGGCTCATTCATTTTCAGCTTAATATTGGTAATTACCCTGGTGTGGGTATTTCAGGGTTAAGTAGCCAAAACCCTGATGTGATCACTATTGCTAATGCCTTGTTTGGGCCACAACCACCAATTTCAGTTGATGTTCTTGCTAAGGCCTTTGATGTTGAAGATAATATGGTCAAGTTTCTTCAGTCTCGATTCTCATCTGGTGGGGGCCCTGGGGACCAATACTAGTTTAGTTGGTTTGAAAATGATCAGTTCACACTTTCTAATTATAAGTACTTTATGTGTGTTGTTTTGTGTTTTTCTAATAGTATATGTTACTTGGTAAAAGAAATGTAATGAGCTACTTGCTGTTTGGTTAGCTTTAGAAAGGTGTATTCCATATATGATGGCCTAAAGTCCATTATTGTACTCTAAAATAAAGTTGTGTGTCCTAAACTCCTAATAAATATATAGGGTTTTCGATGTTTACTTTCATGGGTAAAAAATAAGTGTTAATAAATTGGGCTAATTAAAGAGAGTGTTTAAAGAATATGTTGTTGTGTAGTCACTAGCCAATCACCGAAAATGAATTATAGACGGACATACGATATTAATGTTGTAGGGGAAAGTTCAACATTTCTCTACTACCCAATTAGGGACAGCCATAAGTCTTTTTTTTGGACTAATATAGTTGAGGTATTTTTCGTGTGGTGACGTGTGGTGATGACACATCGTAGATAAGGATGGATCTATTCTTAAGTGGACAAGGACGGATATCCCTAACTATGTTTTGGTAAAAGTTCAAATTGCCCCATAATTATTTCAATTCAATTCTGGTATAAAGAATTTTATACCCTATTCCCAATCAAAATCATTTCCACTGCATATATAACATTACAAAAAAGGATCATTTCATGCGAAAATGACAAGTAGGCGCCAAGTAATTAGTCCACATGTAGGCGTCTCGGATTAGTACTTAGCCATCCATTAGTCTCATCTAATGGTTATTACTGTTCCCAAACTCTCACCAAAAGAGCTACTCTCATATGATCCCTGTTGGAATATTGCCATGTCATCAACTTAGTCAGTTACATAATCAATAAAGAATCTTTCATTATTTCCCCCTTTCTCTCTCTAGAATTTTCTCAATTTCATTGTTGATTTACCTTGATTGATCCTAAATTTAACAGTCCCATCTCTATTAAGGGCATGATCTTTTTAACTGATTTTCAGTTTTTTCTAATTTTATCCAGTTTTCACCAGTTACCAGTTTTAAAATGCAGTTTTCTCTAATTTTGTCCAGTTTGATCCAATTTTGTCCAATTTTTCTCAGTTTAATATTTTGACATATTAAACATACTAGAATACTTAAATGTACAAAATATTTAACCAAAGTATAAAAATAAATATATGCATGAAAAAAAGTTATTGACATTATAATAATAATAATAATAATAATAATAATAATAATAATAATATATTATTATTATTTATTTATAATATTTTTATTACTCTTGTTATTTTTTACTAGAGTACTTTTATTATTATTATTATTATTATTATTATTATTATTATTATTATTATTATTATTATTATTATTATTATTATTATTATTATTATTATTATTATTATTATTAAGAAAATAATAAAATATACAAAATTTCAAGTTTCTCCCAAAATTTTCCCAGTTTCTCCTAGTTAACAGTTAGACTTTTCAATTTTCACAAGTTTCTCGCAGTTACCAGTTAGCAATTACCAGTTGGAAAGGAGTAGGATAAGCCAAAATGGTTATGATGCGCTATTGAGGCCATTAATGGGGAGAAAGCAAGTTTCGAGTACTACTTTTCCATTGCGAGATTTCTTGGGTTCCTTTACGAAAGATGCGACTCAACTTGATTGTATTGTAGAGGAGGAAGATAGTGAAATGGAGAATTTGGGTAACTACAGCTCTCTTTCCCGTGGACTTTCAGGGTTTGAAGATTCAGCTGAGAATCAACCCAGAGCTTTGCGACGACTGATTATGGTGCCTACCCCTTGGGAAACGTGTGCTTCTACACCATTTACTCTGGCGATCAGAACTCCGATAGCAGAAGAAACAACTCAGAACCCTCAGGATGCTGTGACTACCCCTCCACTTGAGGTAAATTCGGATATCTCTGTTCCATGAATCTGAACAAAATGCTAGGATTTCATCTAATCATTTGGCATGTGATGAATTCAAACTGAAATTTATTCCGCCTGTGATTAAAGATGGAAAATCTGTAACTAAATTACAAAAAACTGAGATTGCTCTTGCTTGTAAGAGATGGGATACTGCGTTAATTGGATTTGTGCTAGGAGATGCTCCATACTTTAGTCAAATGGAAAAGTATGTTGAAGCTTACTGGAATTTCACTCAAACCCCTAAATGTTATTTACATGAAGAGAGGTATTTCATATTTAAATTTGATTCGATTGAAGATATGAATGAGATTTTGAATAGAGGCCCTTATGCGTTTAATTCTAAACCATTTATATTGAACAAATGGAGTGCTAATTTTGTGATGGACCCTGCTAGTTACAGAACAGTGCCTTTTTGGGTGTAGCTACCCAATTTACCTCGTGATTGTTGGTCTATGGATTCACTCAGTAGAATTGGTAGCTGTGTGGGAGTTCCTTTGTATGTTGACAGAGTTACTACTGAGATTGAAAGGGTCTCTTATGCTAGACTGCTTATTGAAATTGATATTACCCTCCCATACAAAGATGAGGTATGGTTTGAGGATGATAATGGCACGATGAGAAAACAAGAAGTTACCTATGAATGGCAACCCTCCTTTCGTCAGAAATGCAGAAAATTTGGCCATATGGAGGATGTATGTAACCCTGCACCCCAAATGAGAAGAGACAATAGAAGGAGGAGAAGGAGAAGACCTGCTACCCAATGGCAACCCAGAGCTCCAGCTACTGTTGCAACTGAGATACTGCAAAGTAGTCCTGCTATGAGTTCACACTCACCTGATCAACATCATAGAGATATAGCTGAGGAATATTTTGTCTCACTAAACACACTATACTCTGTGGAGGAACTCAGATGGCAAGCAAGGCAGGCTCCTGTAGCTACAGCTGTCACTGTGCCTATACACAATGCCTTTAATGTTCTGCAAAATGATGAAGAAGTTGTGCCTGGTATTTCAGAAAGTACTGGAGTTGAGATCATATTTGGGGGGCAACCTGCCACTACAATCCCCCCAACACCACCTAATTCCCAATGAGGCTCCTCATTTGAAATGTTAGAGGGATGAATAAACCCTCTAAATTTAGAGATATTAAGAAGTATATCCTAATAAATAAAGTTTGCTTTCTGGCACTTCTTGAGACAAGAGTTAAGGAGAATAAAAAGTCTACAGTTGCTAATAGACTTAATAATCAATGGTTACATTTTTGTAATCACTCTGATGTTATCAATGGTTTGGATCTCTTGGGATCCTGGATTGCTCACTGTTCAGGTAATACACACATCTGACCAGTTTGCTCATGTGAGAATCAATTTTGCATGTGGTACTATGTTTTTGTTGACTGTAGTGTATGCTAAGAACTGTGTTGCAGCTAGACGAAGATGCTGAAATGAAATTGAAGCTTTTGGGAGGAATATTACTGATCCTTGGCTAGTTAGGGGTGATTTTTAATGCTACTTTGCATGCTTCAGAAAGAGTTCAGTATGGAAATTTTGTGTCTGGTACTGATAAGCTTCATAATTTTTGTCATAATTTAAATCTGGAGGACATTAAAGCAAAGGGTATGGATTTCACCTGGAGCAACAAGCAGAAGGCTCAAGATCGTGTTTATAGCAAGATAGATAGAGTACTTGGGAATTTTGAATGGATTTCTAAATATCCTAATGTTGAGGCAGATTATTTGGCTCCTTATATATCTGACAATTCCCCTGTCGTTATTGTGCTACAAGAAGATCTAAACACCACAAGAAAACCTTTCAGATTCTTTAACCTGTGGACTAGCAGACCAGAGTTTAAGGAACTGATTGAAGATAACTGGCAGTATGAGGGTCAGGGCTCTAGAATGTTCAGGGTTCTACAGAAACATAAAAGGGTTAAAGTTGCTATTAAGAATTTCAGTATTTATTGCCCTAATCTTGAGGCAAAAAGACTTGCTGCACAGGGGTCCCTGCTGAATACCCAGGCTTTACTGGCTGCTGATCTTTTCAATGAAAATCTGATTAATAGAGAGCATGAGGAGCAAGTGGTTTTGAGTAAATTGAGAGATACTGAAGAATGTATCATGAAACAAAAATCCAGACTTGACTGGATAAGGCATGGGATGATAATACTAGGTATTTTCACGCCTGTGTAAAGAGTAGAAGAGCAGTTAATAAAATTTCTACAATCTATACAGCTTATAATGTGAAGCTAACCGATGATAAGGAGGTCCGGGAAAAGTTTGTTTCTTTTTTCAAGAGCATGATGGGGTCTTCTCCAGCTAAGCTCCCAGCTATTGACCCTGCAATTATGAAGAATGGACCATGCTTATCTGTTGATCAACAGATTGAGATCTATAAATATTTTACTGCACTGGAGATTAAGAAAGCGTTGTGGGAGATTGCTGATAACAAAGCTCCTAGCCCCAATGGCTTTACTGCTGCGTTTTACAAGGCATCTTGGGATCATATTGGTCCTGACATTGTGAATGCTATCACAAGCACATTCCACTCAGGTAATCTACTAAAATCTCTTAACTACACATCTGTGACTCTTCTGCCTAAGAAGATGAACCCCACATATGTCAGTGAATACCGCCCTATTGCTTGCTGCAATGTGTTATATAAAATCCATTCTAAAACTCTAGCAAACAGAGTTAGTACAGTGTTGCATGAACTTATTCTACTTGAGCAGTCTGGATTTATAAAGAGGAGGCTAATTGGAGATAACATCATTCTGGCGCATGAAATCATTAAACATTATGGTAGAAAGAGCATCTCCCCTAGATGCACTCTTAAGATTGATCTTAGGAAGGCGTATGATTCAGTTGAATGGAGCTTCATTGAACAAGTACTCCTGGGGATGCATTTTCATGTCAAGTTTGTGAAATGGATTATTATGTGCATATCTTCTGTTAGCTACTCTAGAATGTTCAATGGCAGCCCTTTGGATCCATTTGCAGCTAAGAGAGGTTTGAGACAAGGGAACCCCAAGTCCCCTTATCTCTTTGTAATTGCAATGGATTACTTGTCCAGATGCCTCAGGGAGTTGAAGAATGAAAGGAGTTTCAAGTACCACCCTCGCTGTAAGAAATTTTCAATGGTGCATTGTGTGTTTGCTGATGATCTATTGTTGTTCTCTAGAGGAGACACTGAATCTCTTGCTGCATTATTTGATAAATTCAATATATTCTCTGCCTGTTCTGGATTGAAAGCAAATGAGAGTAAATCAGAGATATATTTTGGAGGTGTTGATAATGCTATGAAGCAAAACATTATTTCTTCTCTGGGAATGCAGGAAGGGGAACTACCCTTCAGGTACCTAGCAGTACCCTTGACGTCAAAAAGACTCCAAGCTTGTCACTTTGATCCTTTAATACAGAGAATGACAAATAGGATACAGTCATGGACATCAAATTTCCCGTCCTGTGCAAGGAGACTCCAACTCATTAAGTTTGTTTTGTTTTCATTACAAAATTTTTGGGCGCAATTCTTTCATATACCCATGAGTGTGATCCACAATATTGAGCAGATTTGCAGATGCTTCTTGTGGACTGGTACAGCAAACCCTAGCTCTAGAGTCCTGATGGCTTGGGAAGATCTTTGTACGCCAGCTGCAAGGGGTGGATTGGGATTATCCAATTTCAAATATTGGAACAAAGCTTCCCTTAGCAAATTATTATGGGATATTCAACATAATAAAGAGAAATTATGGGTGCAATAGGTCAGTGATTTCTACATAAAAAACAAGGACTTCTGGATCATGGAGAAGCCACTACAGGCTGCTTGGCTAATACAGAAAATATTTGATAGTAAAGCTGATCTACAACAGTTTTTTATGTAATTATGCTGTGTATAAGGTGAACAAAGCATACAAGACCTTCTTTCCTGTGAAGCCTAGAGTATTCTGGACTCCCCTGGTGTGGAACTCTATTGCCATGCCTAGATGGAGGTTCATTAGTTGGCTGTGCATAAAGGAAAGACTCCCTGTATGGAAGAACCTGTATAAGACTGGTGTGCATGGTCCTAGTATATGTATCCTGTGTAAACAGAATGAAGAAAGCTTCCAACACACTTTCTTTGAGTGTGAGTTTGTGATGCAGCTATGGCAGAGGACCTTCAAATGGCTAGATCAGCCAACCCAGCTCGAGATGGCCAGATGTGTATAAGTGTGTGATTTAGCCAAGGGCAAGCGTATACAGAAGAGAACAGTTGGTGCCTGCTTTGCTGGAGTTATATACTTCACCTGGAGAGAACGAAATGCAAGAGTGTTCCAGGAAAGAAGCTCTAATGCTGAACAGGTGATGAAGATAATCATTGGAGCGCTGGATGCCAGAGCTGCAGGAGCAACAAACAAGAAAATTAGAGATTATTTCTTGTGTCATTTGAATTATTATTGTTGAGTTTTGTGAGATGTAGGATTGTCTATGTCTTTAAGTTTATACTGCTGATAGAAGTTTATTTGTCCTAGAGAAGTTGCTGTGACTACCTCTAGCTACGAAGGATGTAGGTGTGTTGGTGTGTTTAATCTGTACTGTACCCATCCACTTTAAAAGTAATTTAATACAAATATTTACTTTCCAAATAAAAAAATTACCAGTTGGAAATAACGAGCACTAAGATGGAGAGAACACACCCTAATATTGTTAAGGTGAATGATGCACATGTCTCATCACATTATGCTGCAATCTTCCACTAAGGGAATAGGGTTGTTAGGATTGTAACACTTGACACTATGGTCATCTGACTCTGATACCAAATTTTGTAACCAATTCAACCAAAAAATTTATATGATTAACTAGGGGTGAGCAGAAATTCAGGGTACCCAGTACCGGAACCGGAATTGGTTAGGAACCGTTGGTTGCGAAACCGGAACCGGTCTAACCAATTCCAATTCCAATTCCCAAAAATAGGAATCGGTACCAATCAATTCCAATTCCAATTCCTGGCTTTTGGGAACCAGAACCGGTTGGGTACCCAGTGCAAAAAAAATAAATGACTTTTTTTCTTTGTTAGAAATGAAGTGATTTTCTAGTAAAGTTAGTAGTTTAAAATTTTCCATTTGTAATTTTAATGTTTTTAATGATTGTATTTGTAAAATTAATAATTAAATTATTGTATATGTTATTTAAATTTTGATTTACACTGTGAAGTATTTTGATTGTAATATTTGATTATATGTTTGCGGTATTTATGGAAAACTAATATTTATTAGTGTTTTTATTATTAAAATATACATTTATTTGATTTAAAAAATAAGAAAAATTAGATTTAATGCGGACTTGGGTACCCAGGAATTGGTGGGTACCCGGTGGATCCAATTCTAATTTCTAAGATTTAGGAACCGGTATAACCAATTCCAAATTCCTACAAATTAGGAACCAGTGGATCCAATTCCAATTCCGGGTAGTGTAATACCTGGTGGGTACCCGGTTGTGCTCACCCCTATAATTAATGGAACAAGTGGAAAAAAAAAATACAATTAATATTCCCTTATAAATTAAATGTCATGAAAGTTGATTATAAATAATTATGTAGTACAACATTTTTTAAAATAATGTTAGGTATATTAGATTGATCATCGTATGGGAGACAAACCCCCTTTTGTAGTGGCAGATAGAGACCGTTCCCGACTTGGAACTGGTCGTACAGATTCTTATCACGGACAAGTTTAAAATATGGCAACTGAATAATAATGGGGTTCGCTATTTAGAGCAGGTAAATGACTCAAAACTGTACTCAGTTTGACTTTTCCTTCATAATTAATTTTCAAGTATATGCTTAAGCTACCTAAAAGTTATACCTTAGATCATTATTTTTATTTCATACCATCGTTAGGATTTAACTTTTAGAATTTATTGTTTATTTTTTCTTCACATTTATCTCTTTACAATTCGTTAAAGATCACCTAAATATTTACGACTTAAAATACTTACATCGACACATATGTCATGGTGAATATTGTGGTTGAACTACTTGATCAACTTATTAACTAAACCATATTGCACCTTAAAAAACTATATTGCACTAAGGCTTTTTTCTCCTCAGCTAAGTTTTAGTTTAGTTAATTAAAGTTCAATCCAATTTAGTTAAGTTCAATTCACTTCACTTCATTTCATGATCAGGAAACTAATTATCACTAAATATATTCATGATGAGATATGTATTATTGGAAAGAGTTTAACAATCAACGTATTCTTTCAAATGAGCGCAATATAGAATATGTTTGGAAGGTGTTTGGATCCTCTAAAGTTCATTTCTCTAGAGTTTCTGTGGAGTTTTTTTTTTATGTCTATCTCTTTTCTCTAACTACCTATTTTCAAAACATAACAACCCCCTCTAATCTAAAGGTTTCAAAAAACCCCCTCTAATCCAATGGTAAAAGAGAGAAGAAACTATAGAGAAAGAAGTCTAGAAAATTCGTTCTGTTTAGAAGAATGTTAATTGGTTGAAAGTCAAGTTGAAAAAAATTAATTTAGGTTAATTATTAAGTACTTTCAAAAAGTCATATTCACAACTCCGCTAAATTTAGTTGAAAAAAGTTCCATTCAGGATTTTTTTTTTCTAGATGAAAAGCACCCGGCCTATTAGGCAAAGAATAAATTAACAAAACCAAAAAACGCCCCTTAAAACTGGCTAGTAGTCCCGTTGTCTTAGGTTCTTAGTCACTGTAGTTTTTACAAATTACCAAGAAACAAAGAGGGCGATTTTAATATATAGAGCGCAAATTGCAATGCAATAACATCTGGTCCCTAAGTGCAACCATGTGCTTTAATTTGCATATTTGGGTGTATCTCCAACATATTACGGGAGTGGAAATTAAAAATGTCGAACAAAGCTTCTCATAAAATTTGATTTTTAAAAAGAAAACACAATATGTATGGAGTAGGACAGTAGGAGTAATATACGGGAGTGAAAATTAAAAATGTCGAACAAAGCTTCTGATAAAATTTGATTTAAAAAAAAACACAATATTTATGGAGTAGGACAGTAGGAGTAATATCAACAGATTAAGGGTATGTTTGGTAAAATTCGTTGTAGCTATATCTCTCAAATGTAAATTAAGTAAAGAAATTAGTAGAAAAGTGCTTAGAATTGCTACAAAATGGTAATAATAAACTAACAGCTCTAGTTGCAGGTGAATTTGAAAATTTAATGACAAACTATTTGGTAGCAGAGAGTAAAAAGAATACTAAGTGTAGTAAAATTATCTTTATTTTATTAATATGGATATGTAGAAAATCTTGCACATGATTTGGAAACATTAACCCGATGTAGTCATCATTGGGTTATTACACTTATCAAGAACAAAGACATACTCGTACAATCACTACAATGTTTAAACGTTAAATAACATACAACTCGAGAAAATATTACTTTCAGTAGTAGTGCTACTCGAAATCCTCGATTCAATAGGGCTAACTTAGCTTAGAAGCGCCCCTGAAGATACTTGACAATCTTGTCATCAAGTTGGAAGGCCTTGCTAAGAACATCAACCGAGATAGGTGGCTCGGCTCCGAAAACCGCATTAGCAATGGTGATGACACCGGGATTCTGACTGCTCAATGCAGCCATGACCACTGCTGGGTATTTATCGACATTGAATTGGAAATGAATTAGCCCTTGAGGGAACACGAACACGTCTCCCTTCTTAAGGATTTTAGTAAAGAGCTTGTTTCCGGCGTTGTTTGGTAGGTTGGAAGTTACAAAACCGACATAGAGGGTTCCCTCAAGTACAACAATAACTTCTGTGGCTCGGGGGTGTGTATGGGGAGGATTGAGACCACCGTGTGGTGCAAAGTCGATTCTGGCCACGGATATCCCAAGGGTGTTGAGGCCGGGTAAGTTAGCTGCACTCACTAGGGTCACATTGGATCCTACCCTGGGCGTTTTGGTGTCTCCTGCTATGTCTAGCCCGGCGAAAAAGAAATCCTCTGCTTTGGCATCCATCATATTCTTGCAGAATAGCCCGTTCACAAACACTGCAAGCAACAAAAATATCAAAATAGAGAAGTTATAAGTCGATGTATGTAGGAGAAAAACAAGACGAAAAACAAACTATTATTATGAGACGCGGGGAGTATATATATAAACAGAAGCATGGAACTAAGAATAATAGAATATTACCAGCACTATTAGGGTCATTTATGCCAACACAGAAATCTTGGACTTGATTGGGATCGGTAGCAGTGGCTACGTAACAAGCTATGGCCAAAAGACCAACACATGCAAGGATGTTGTGAGGAGACATTGATCGCAATAGTTGTAGTTAAAAAAATGTGTTCTTAATCTAAGGATTGGAACAAGCTGCTTGTTTTTGATGATCAATTGCATGGTTAAGGAGGGGATTTATAGTAGGTGTTACTTAACTTATCCAACTTCTAATCGGTTGATGAGTACCTAAACGGAGTAAGTAGTTACTAGTGTCTTTCTTTGAAGATTGTACATGGTTAGTTGGGACTTGGTCTTCTTTTATTTGTGGGTAATACCTGGTTTTCAATTTTAAGATAGTGACTGAAGAATTTATTTACTACTTAAGCTAGCATCACCATTTAACATATAATATATTGATTGGCTGGTTTAATGTATGTCAAAATTTTAATCGATGAGACAATACACATAAGGAAGCTAGGGAGTGGAGGAAATCGAACATGGGATATAATGTATATACCACCTTATTCTTAGTCACTAAATCATCGAAGACTCTTTATATATACTTGTGTCAATCAGGGGCGAAGCCATATGGGGGCTGGTATAGGCCTAGCCCCCCTGGCCCAGCACAAGATCCTTTATTTTTTTAATTCGGCCTATGTAGAAATACCAAATAAATCTTATTTTACGCGAATAAGATCACATTGTTGTAGCTGTCATGGTAGTTTGGGCCTTAAATTTCTTGATGTCTCCTTGGTCACGGGATCAAGTCTGCATCTCAGCGTCCGTGTCACTTATTTCCATCCCCCTTTGTCTCTTTTTTACTAAATTTTTTAAGCATTGTTTATCTTTCTTTTTCATTTTGTTCACTTGAATTTTATGAACCCTTCACTAATAATTCCAGAACCCCCCTCTCTTTTTCCTAAAATTTATTATGTTCATCTTTCTTTTGCATTTTTTTTACTTAAAATTATCAACCCTTCACTAAAAATTTCAGTGGGTTAATTGTGAACTTAACTTCATTAATAAGCTTACTCCATCTCTTTCTAACCGTCCTAAAAATTTTACCTACTAGGGCCACTATAATGAAAATAACGGGAAAAAATTGGTAATATAGAGTACCTTTCAAATCTCCCGCCCCCAAAAAATTTATTTTTCAGAACTATTTTTCGCAATCTTTACATAAAAAGTTTGGCCCCTGTAGTTAAAAATTCCTGGCTTCGCTCGTCAATAATCTTGTGCACAAAATAGTGAAATTCTTTGTACATGCTCGGTTCAAACGCCCCTATATATGCATTTCTGTTATGCAATGTCATTTCAAAAACTTCCCCGAACTCAATCTGATAAAACTGGAAACTAGAGACATTACTACTCGAAAACTTGACCTGATATTTACCAAATCCAACCCGATCAACGAATCCGTTTGATATTATCAAGTGTATATACCAAATCTTTTTTGTTCAAATGTGACACCATATTTGGGCTCTCTTTTGGTTGCCACTACAGTTTTGTCCAAGGCTCCAAGCACATGTATTGACCTTATTACTAGATTTTGAAAGAGCAGTTTGAACTGCTTGATAAGAACAACTCGGATGCCTTACGAATGGTAAATCCGCTGAGAAAAATATGTCAATGAGGAGATTAATAAGACGCTGGAAATAAAAGAAGCCGTACATAGGTTGAAGAACGAAGACGACGTCAATGCTTAATTAACCCTGTTTTCAACTCATAAAAATTGAATTCAATTGAATTTATCTCTTTGGCTTGACCTTTAATTGCAAGTTGTTTTGTTATATTAAGGGTGTAATCTTTAGAGTGTATCCCGTCAATTCTGTTCCGTTCAGTTCAGGAGTGGTCTTGTGTCAGTTTAATGGTTTACAGTTCCATTCAGTGATGTTGGTTCAGTTTCTTGGTGTTCAGTTCAGAAACATACTTTTTATCTCACATATCAACCGGTAATCAGTTCAGTTCAGTGGTGTTCATATTAGTTCAGTTCAGTTCGGCGGTGTTCATATTAGTTCAGACAATATTGTTCATTTCATTTCAGTGGTGTTGAATTTAATTCAATTCGATCAATTCAATCCAACTCAGGAACGCGCCCTAAGAAGATAGCTAGGGCACAAAAGGGCAGAGAAAGGGAGACAAAAGAAAGAATAAATAATTCATGATTTCTACCAGTCGTGGTATAGTACATTATATAATAAGGATTTAGGGTTCGTTCTTTGGTATTTAGTTCAGTTCAGGTGTCAATTTAGTAATTTTCAGTTTAATTAAGTAGTGTTCAGTTCAATTCAGTGGTGCTTAGTTCAGAAACATACTTTTTATCTCACATATCAAGTTGTGTTAAATTCAATTCAATTGTGTCCAGTTCAGTTGTGTGTTGAATTCAATTCAGTTCAATTCAACTCTGGTAAGTACATTCAGCTCTAAAGAACACACACTTAGAAGGAAAAATAACACATTTCATTGTTTGATTAATGTGATTTGGAAGGAATAGAAAAGTGAACAGTTTTATTCTCATTTTCTGCCAAATTCTACCAATTTGGTAGGAAAATGATAAAAAATAAATAAAAATAAACTCATAAATTTCGCTTCTTATTCACTGGTTGCCAACCATTGTAATTTAGTGCTAGCCATTATAAGTTATCGTATTTTTTATTTGGATCCAACTAATGTTGTAGTCAGGTAAGACTAATAGTATGTCATAACTAGTAATAGCGAATGACAAATTATTTAATCAGCACTAATATGTACAAGTAATTTGTATTTTTATTTTATCTAAATTAATTAACGTCTCAAATTAGCCTAACCAGTATCAAAGGTTTGAAATGTTTACATTATTATTGTTAGCCCTATATTATAGTGGTTAACAACCACCTAATAGACTTTAGACCCTTCAAAACTACAATGACTTGCTCTCCAAGCACAACTAGTTTTCGAATAGTATTTACTCTGTCGTTTCCTAAATACATGTGACATCTAATCTAATATAATATCTGAAATCATTTAATACCAAATATATGGTTTCCTAAACATATGGAAAATATATTCATGCACTATATTTTCCATATCTATCTCTAATGCCCTCCCATAATTGTAGTGATATGCACATCACAAATGCTACAACTGGAACGATACAATATATATTTAATGTCCTCATCAGTCAATGAATCCTCAGTATGTACGTCGAGGCTCCACTTGTAATTCGTTGGTGAATTCTCGATCTACCTGTTGGGTCTTCACACATGTCATTGGTAGGTGAATCCTTATAATTCTGTCCGTCGATTCTTCACATGTCATCTGAGTATGGAGAAGTCAACTTCTAGCTACTACCTCCAATATTTCCATTGGCGCCATCCGTGATCGTCCATTACATTCATAGTCGTCATATAGATAATCTTGTGCACCACATGTTTTCCTTCTAAACAATTAAAGCTATGTTTTTCTCAATTTAATTTCACTTAAATTCGGTTCATTTATCACATTAACATTCAAGTTTTTTAATTTAAAATAAGTTCATGAAGATAAATATATATGTAATTGGAAAGATAATAAAACATTTTTTCAAATGATTCCAATATTCAATATGTTTGGACGAGTTATAATTGGTCTAAGTATGTCATGTTACAAAAATCAATACGGTGCAGCTCAGTTGATTTCACTTCAGTTCAGCTTTTTACCAGTATGGATCCTTTGCTGTTCTTTTTCTCGATTGTCCCTTTCTCTCTCTATGTCTCTCCTCTAAATATTTAAATTTGAAAAAATCACCCCCTCTATCCAAGGATCAAAAATCCACCCCCTCTAATCTAAGGATATAAATTTAGAAAACAATGCGTTCTCTGCTATTAATTATTTTACAACAGCAGAAAATCTGCTCTCGCTTTTTCTAGTTCAAAAGACCAGAGCCGAAGGGCTTCTAGAGCTGATTAGGACATAAGGTGAACATTTTCTACTCTAAAACGCTTCCATAACTAACATCTTATAATAGTAATATTCATAACAGAGTAATGGAAATTCCTTTGTGCACATAAATGGCAACCTGTCTTAGGGCATGTTTTTCTAGATGGATTTCAGTAATTTTTAGTTTTTTCCAATTTTTTTCAGTTTTTTTCAGTTTCTAGTTAAAAATTTCAGTTTGCTCCAGTTTTCTCCAATTTATTCCAATTTATTCCAGTTTTCTTCAGTTTGTTCCAGTTTTTTCCAGTTTATTCCATTTTTCCCTATTTAATATTTTGACATAATAAATATAGTAATATAAATTGATGTGCATGCATCATCACGGAAGGACCATTAAAATGTTTTTCAAAATTATATGACGGCAATATTGACAAACATTATTTGACAGCTGTACGGTAATCCCACTAATTTCAGCCAAGTGTTTTGATAGTACGATGATTGAAAGTCTCCAACATTCACATTATATAATGGAAGATATGAAAGAATCCAGCAATAAACAATTATTTGACCATTTTTTGTGCTTAATTACATCACGAAGGAAACGAATATTTGTCACATATTGTACCATATTCACCATCCTTGGATTCTCCCTTCTTCTAGACACAATGCTATGCCTCGTCACCAACATCTCAAATCTCTTATGCGACAATTATAAGCTACACCCTTCGGTCTACGGAAATCTCTACGCTTTCCTACTATAATGTTTGTTCTAGGGAAATCTTAACGCTTCCTTATATATAATAGTATCGTGTTGCAGAATTATTTCCTTTGTACCCCTCCTTTTTTCTCACCGCCCATGTGCCCGGCCATATTCCCTTAGCCTCACTATTTTCTCATGAAATAGAAAATGTTATTTTTAATTGTCTTATCATGAAAAGATCATTTAAACATTTTGGTTAGGGCATATTTAGTGTCAATCATCGACGCAGATGTTATGAAAGAATTTGCTTAATCAAGGCATGCACACTGAGCCATATGATAACATAAATCAAAAATAAATATAAATTGCATATATATTTAAATCACTTTTGAAAAATGCCTATTTTTTATTATCTACTTCATCAGTTCAAAATTGATGTACCCGTTTGAGCATAATAATAATAATAATAATAATAATAATAATAATAATAATAATAATAATAATAATAATAATAATATATAATTGTAATAATAAAATAATAACAATAATTATTATTATTTTATTATTACAATTATATATTATTATTAGTATTATTTATTATTATTATTATTATTATTATTATTATTATTATAAAGAGAATTCATAAATGCAAAATTTCCACTAAGTTCTTGTTTTTTCCAGTAAGTTCCAGTTTTCTCCAGTAAGTTTCAGTTTGTTCCAGTTTCCAGTTAAAAGTTTCAGTTTCCAGTTTGTTCCAATTTTCTCCAGTTTGTTCTAGTTTTCAGTATCCAGTTTCCAGTCTAAAAAAACATGCCCTTAGTGAAACATGCATATATAGTAGTCTCTTGTGCTCCTCTGTCCTAGGGGTTGGACCTGACAATCCAGTGGTGGAAGTTAGAGCAAGTTGAGGGGGTTAAGATTTGATCCCTTAACCTCTTGGTTGTTAGAAAACTAGTTTACCACTATGCCAAATACTATAAAAATGGCTGGGGGACCAAACCCCCTCCCGCCCTGGAAAAGTTCCGCCCCTACCGGAAACTCTCACGTATAGTCAAATGAGACAATACTGCATGAGCCCATGTTTGGAGTGCCCATAATAAAAAAGACATTTCCGGCTTAAATTTCACAATATGGTACAATGTAGTCAATGGGGTTCGAATTCTTAGTATTAACCGATACTCGAGAGTTTCACCTAAATGCATTGCCCTAGCTAGAATGTGATCTAAGTCTAACCTTGTATCCTTATCTCCCACAATAATACCCAACCTCCTTAGTTTTTATGCTACATACCCAATTACTTAGGGAAAAACCAAAAAAAATTCGGAAGTTGTCGACTACTACTCCCTCCGTCTCAAAAAAAACCTGAACCTTTGCTTTTTTAAGGTCAAACTTAACAAACTTTGACCATTAATTTATGAAAATATATAAAGATTCACATTATGAAAATACTTTTGTTAGATTTATTTTTAAAAGTACTTTCAACAAGTCGTATTGTTATAATTTTTATATTCATATAATTGTAGTTATTTATGGTCAAATGGTATCTTGAAAACCGTGAAAAACAAAGGTTCAAGTTTTTTTTGGACGGAGGGAGTATTATTTAGAGCTAGTTACTGCAAATTGTTTTATTTTTTATTATTTGGGTCCACCTGATGTTGTAGTTACATGATATTAATAATTTCTTGTCATAACTATTCATTAAGGGATATTACACGTTGTACCCCTGTGGTTTGGCAAAATTCCTGCTGCATCCGTATTTTAAGTTTCCTGTATGTCGTACCCCTGTAAGTATGTGTTAATGTATGGCGTATACAAGTTAGGCTTTGACTGTGTAAGACGTTAAGTGATATTTTCATGACTTTTTTACCCTCCCAAATAGACGGAAGCTATAAGTGAGTGAGTTTGGTGCTGGCTAGTAAGAACCCTACTCGCTGTACCCCTATTGTTTGAGCAAATGTACAGTCTATCCATGTGTTTGCCTACTCTGTCCATCGTCTAGTTTGATGGGGATTGAATGGCAGCTAGCCGTTGGGACCTTGGGACCTGCCTATAAAAATCCCATTCTCCTCTCCTTCTTTTCATCATTCACTCATCTTCACTCACTTTCTTCTACCCATCATCTCTGTTTTCATCCAAGAAAATGGCTTCATCCGCTTCAAATGCAACAAGCAACAACAACCATGGAATAAGGGTGCAGAACAAGGACTGCCCCAACTGTGACCCACCAAGAAGGACTCAAATCAGAAGCTCCGAGTCATCTGCAAATAGAAATAAATTGTACTACAAATGTGATGTATGCAATTATTTTGAGTCGTGCAGTCCAATTCTTGTTTTTGCAGGTCATTACATAGGTGAACCAATGAATGGTGATGTAGGTAGACATGGCAAACGGGTTATTTGGGTCGGGTCCGGTTCGGGTCATTTCGGTTCGGTTTGATTCGGGTTATCTCTAATTTCGGTTCGGGTTCGGGTCGGGTCAGGTATATTTGGGCTCAGATTGATTCGGTTCATGTTGTTTTCGGGCACGTTCTTTTCAACTGGAAACTGGAACTGGTAACTGGGAGAAACTGGACAAAACTGGAAAATCTAACTGGTAACTGGGGAAAACTGGGTCAAACTGGGAGAAACTGGGAGCAAGTGGGAGAAACTGGGAGAAACTGGAAAACTGAAAATTGTTTAGTTTTCACTGTTAATAATAATAATAATGATAATAATAATAATAATAATAATAATAATAATAATAATAATAATAATAATAATAATAATAATAATAATAATTATTATTATTATTATTATTATTATTATTATTATTATTATTATTATTATTATTATTTTGTTCATTTTTTTTGATTAGTTTATTATTATCATTATTGTTATTATTATTAAAACTGGACGAAACTGGGTCAAACGTGGCAAAACTGGACAAAACTGGAAACCAGTTGAAAAGAACATGCTCTTAGGGTCGGTTGCGGGTAGGGTCGGGTCAATCCGGTTCGGGCCATATCGGATCGGGTTGAATTGGGTAATCATGCACTGTACTCGGTTCGGATTCGGGTCGGTTCGGTCCGGGTATATTTGGGTTCGGGTCAATTCGGGTTATGTTGATTCGAGCCAGATATGGGTCGGCCAGATTTCAATCACAATTTTTTTTCAAGTTCATTTTAGTACAGTTTTCCCCGATCGCGTTACAACATTTTGAGTTCGGGTACAAGTCAGGTCAACATCAGAATGATTGCATGTTGTTTTCAAACAATATCTCATCACAATGTTGGGAGTCACATATTTCAAAGGGGACAATTAAATTGGGAAGGAGGGAGTAATATTTTGGAGTGCTTGCAATTTTTATAGGAGTTAATGTAACAGAGTTATGGAGATGTAATCAATTACATTGCAATTTTTGTAAGGTAACTATTATAGGGCTACAAATATATAAATTAATTATATAAATAGATATTTTAATAGGTGAGTGTAATGACAAGGTTTTAAAAGATTTTAATTTTCCTATTTTTAAAACACTAACAAATAAATAAATTAATAAATTAACTAATTAAAATAAATAAATAAATAAGTATAATTTTTATCAGTTTCGGTTCGGGTTAGTTTGGGTCATGAATTTCGGGTTGTGTTCGGTTCAGGTCCCTTCGGGTTATTCGGATTGGTTCGATTTCGGTTTGGATTAGATTCGGGTACGGGTCATATCGGGTCTGCTAATTTCGGGTCGGTTCGGTTTGGATCGGGTTGTTTCGGATTTTCGGGTCAATTTCGGGTCTTGCTATTCGGGTCTTGCTATTCGGGTTGAATCGGGTCACAGGTCGGGTTATTCGGATTGGGTTATCGGGTCCGGGTCAGTATTGCCAGGTCTAGATGTAGGCAACAATCCAACAAACAACCCAAGTCCCATACTTGAAGAAATCAGAAAGATGACAGAGAACCTGAATGGGATGAAGGCAAAAGCAGAAGAATTTGCTAGCTATGTGTATTTGGTAATGAAAATAGGGATAATTATGTATTTATATCTTCTTTGGGGAGCTAAGGGAAACAATTAAGTAATGCAATATAATGGAACTCTTGTATTGTTGTTGCAAGCATTTAATATAAATGCCATCTAATTTTCAGAAACTCAATACATAAAGTTTTGCAATTGTTCACAATCCAATCAAACAAAATAACACATACTTGTTCCCAAAAAATCATGGCCTGTCAAATGGCATATAACAGCTAGCCTAGCATTATTACCCAAAAAATTGCATCTACAAATATGCAAAATCTACACCAACAAATACACAAACATCCTTGAAATTATCCAAAAACAAAGACATAAAAACAAGTCCACACCACTGTCACAATCACTCTTTCCTGCCCTTTTTAGGCACCTGCTCCTTTTTCTTACTTTGTTTGCTCTTCCTTTTAGCTGCAACAGTAGATGTCTCACATTCTTCCACTAGCTTCCCTTCTTGTGTTTCCTTAGCAGTAGCAGCAACAACTTCTTTTCTTTGCTTGGTTGTTAGCCCACTCTTGCATGATCTTGCATTGTGTCCAGGTGTCTTACACACAGAACACACAAGTGTGGTTGATCTTGCTCTCTTCCTAGGCTCATCAGGTTTCCTCTTCCTAACCCTACTAGGCCTACCCAGTGCCCTTTTCAATATGGGGGAATAACTTGTGGGAAATTAAATGAAGGCCATTGGTCTGAGTCAGGCATAAGGTGAATGTGCTCAGTGTAAGTTGTTTTATAAGTAGACACAGTGTAATATTTAAACAAAATCAATAGGCTCTAGTCTGTTGTGCAAGATAACACTACAAACATGATTGCATGGTATACCTGTCATTTGCCATTTTCCACAAAGGCATTTTCTCTTCTTCAAATCAACTGGAAAAGAAGTGTTGCCTTCCTTGACCTCAAATTCTCCACCCCCAGTATTTATAACCCTACAAAATCTAGAATCTAATGTGTTCAATTCTATTTAGTCAACAACATAAGGTGTATAATTGCCCACAATAGCAACACCATTTTCTTGTCTTTCTCCAACCATTGTCATGTTGTAACATCTAATCCCCAAAAATCAAATAAATAAGTCAGGTTTTCACCCAAAAAATAATGATGCATGAACAAACAAACTAAAGGTAAAAGTGTTAGCATTACCTTCAAGCACTGGGAAGACTGGCAACTCTCTCATACTGACAAGGACAGCATTAAAAGACTCAACAAAATTGAAGGTGTTTTGATCACAACACACACACTCTTCAAATTGATGTCTAGATCACTATTGAGTTATATCAGAAAGCCATGTAGCTGCTTTAGGATCCAAATCAGCTATCTTCTTCAACCCTTTCATGTATGTGTATGATGTGTAAGCATGGGCAACCATCCAAAAATATGCATGGAATGCTGGGCCAGACCATTTGGTCTTGAAGTTGTTGTAAACATGCATGGCACACACCCTCCTTGTTGACCTAGAAAACTCCTCCCTTAAAGCTTTATCAACTCCCTGCAAATACAGACATCAATTTTCATGTGGTTACAAATAATATATAAAGCTTTATCAACTCCCTGCAAATACAGACATCAATTTTCATGTGGTTACAAATAATATATAAGCTGGAATCCACTTAAGGGGACTTAAATTACCTTCATTCTGTCACTGATGAATGTCCAGTCAGTTTTGTTGCAACCTTGTTGTTCCATAGCCTTTCTCAAATCCCTAAAGAAGTGCTTCCATGTTTCATATCCCTCACTTCCCACAATACTATATGCAATGCAATACAACTCATTGTTTGCATCTAAGGACATGGCTGTCAGCAAAAACCCCTTGAATCTACCACTTAAGTGGCACCCATCAACACCAATAATTGGTCTACAACCACCAATGAAGCCTATTATTTGAGCAGCAAAACTCACAAAGAAAGTCTTGAAATGTTTTTGTGTTGGGTCAGGGGATGCAGTCCAAGTTATGTGAGCAAATGATCCTGGATTTGTGGTCTTTATCATCTCAGAATAAGCTGCCAAAAGATTATAACTTGCTTCATAACTATCATGTATTTGTTCAGCAGCTAAGCTCTTACCTTTTTACAATGTTCTCAAATTCATCTCTATACCAAACCTCTCAAGTATGAGACCATACATAGATTTCACTGGAATCTTTGGACTAGCTTTAATATCATCAATCAGCTTACTGCAAACCCATTCACAGTTTGCCATGGGGTTATTCATCAACCTTTGGCATGTGTGCTTGTCCTCTGTCATAACCTTGATTGCCCAAGTTGTTTTATCAGGAATCCTTGATGCATGAATCCTCCAATCATAGCCCACTGTCATACACTCAGCAGTGGATCTTGTTTTTTCTGATTTGTGAACTATAACTACAAGTCCCTGTTGTATGCAGAACTCTCTGAACACCCATTTAAACTGATCACCATCCTTAAAAACAACAACCATGGTCTTAACTGAATTTGACCAAATGGTACTTCCACATACAAGTCTCCATTTATGTACAGTCTGTCCATGTATTTGGGGTCTCCTCTGTCTAAATCATCCTCAAATGTAGCAGCTACACTCTTCATCTTTTCCTGAGGTTGTTCATTATGCAAATCATCATAATCTTCACTCTCACTTCTCACCTCAGCATCCTCATTAAAGTCCTCATCCAAACTGTCGTCATTATCACTATCCTCATTGCTTTCCTCTCCTAATGGAGGCATCTTCTTGACATTTCTTTTTGGTCTACCCTCACTACTTTCCTCAACCTTCTCTTTTCCCTTTTCTTTGGGCACATAAACACCTTTCATTCTAGCAGTGGACTTTGACAACTTTCTTTCAGGTTTCCTTGATATGGGCATTGTAAATTCTGTAGCATCAGTACTTGGTTGACTTTCTGTGTGGGCAGCAGGTTCTGTTGTTTGAGGTTGTGTTGGTCCAGCATGTATAGTAGGCTCATCAGGTTCTGTTGGTTCAGTGTGTTCAACATGTTCTGTTGGTTCAGTGTGTCCAGCAGGTTCTACTGGTTCACTGTGAGCAGCTGCATTGGGTTGCTTTTTTTTTTGGTGTTCTCACTCTTTTTCTTGCTGTTATTTTACATCTAGGTGAAGGTTTCTCAGGTTGAAATGGGGGAGGACTGGAAGGATTCTCAGGTTCAAATGGAGGTGTAGAAGGTTTCTCAGGTTGAGATGGGGGAGGACTATAAGGATTCTCAGGTTCAAATGGAGGTGTAGAAGGGGATGAATTAACATCTTCTAAGTCAACATAAGTTTTGGTACCACAATCAACATCCAATACAGGAACTTGGACCTTAACTGGTTCAGGTTGAAACAAAAAACTGTTTAGTGGAACTTCATCCTCTATGTCAATATCCCTTTGTTCTTGTTCTTCTCTCTCAGCTCTCTCCCTCTCTTCTCTTTCAAATTGTTCTTGTTGCTCTCTCACTCTTTTTTCCTCTTCTCTCTTCCTTTCCTCCTCTTTTTCCCTTTCTCTCATCTCCTTACTTCTTCTTTGCATATCTCTCAATTTCATGGCAGCACAAAATACAGGGGATGGGTCATCAGTGGCCTCTAACCATACATCTATGGTGTCTATCCTTTTATACATAGCCCACATTTTCATCAAGCCCCCATCATCATTAACATCAATCTTACTATTTATCCCTCTATGTTTGAACCATAGGTTGTACATAAGGGAGAGTAAGACATCCTGTTTTAGAGCCTTTTCATCAAGGTCCATTACTAAATCCATGAAATTAGTCTTATCTACATCATCCACATAGTAGTCAAAAGCTTTATCATTGTAATGGAACTGCAACCAATACGACTCTGTCATTCTGCTTACACAAAATCAAACCAGCAAACTAATTCAAAAAAAAAAAAAAAAGTAACAAACCCTAAATAAAAAATAAAATAGGATTTTAATCAATGCAAACTGAAGACATATAAATTTCCACAATAATTATACCTACATGCATCACAATATCCTAATAATAAAGCAAACAGAAATAATTTGTCTAAATAAAAGCCAAACATTAAACCCTAATTTAGTTGTCCTCCATGAACGAAGAAAACAATTGTGAAAATCAAAACAAAAACACTACCCATTAATTAAACACCACGAAATAGCAAAACAAACATCCAATTTCACATCATCCATCAAACCCACTACTATTCCAACCAAATAAAATACGAAAATTATGGAAAATAGAGAAAAAAAAGATGATGAAATAGATAAAGGAGGGAGATTTCATACCTTTCACGCTCCAAATTAATGTCTTTTGTTCCTCTCACCCAAAATTATGCTTCTTCTTCAACCTCAAAGAGTAGGGTTTTTGCAAGGTTTTGGGAAGGTTTTGGAAGTGCGATGGTTTTTGTTTTTGAACCAGGGAAGTGGAGAAAAATAATGAAGAGGGGGTTATGTGTCAGCCAAGTGAGAGTTATGGCGCCATGGGTCTAATGGGAGGGCATTTCAGTAATCTATCTTGGCACAATTGACGGATACTTAACGGACGTTGCATATATGTATACGCTGGACATTTTCATTCAAATAAAGGGGTACGACATACAGGAAACTTAAAATACGGATGCAGCAGGAATTTTGCCAAACCACAGAGATACAACGTGTAATATCCCATTAATTAATTAGGTTAAAATTTCATTATTTCATTTAGACTTTAGAGGCCAGGTGCTGTGAGCAACTAAATTATATATCGCCATGGAATTGACTTCTTTTTTATTTGATTAGTAAAGGAAGATCAGAAACTTGCCCACCTACGATAAGTTAGTTGTTATATGTAATAAAGGGACCAAGAAGGCAATAATGCTGGATAAGTTAACAACTAAGGCTTCATACATATATAACACATTAACACCGCACTTATTTTATTAAACCAATACATGTATGTATGTATGTATGTGTAGAACATTTTGTATAAGATCTATGAATTTTAACCCAAGCGGATATCATTTGGGTTATTATTACAAATTACGTAACAAATAAAGCCACACTATGCTTAAAGCACAACTGATAAAATATTACATATTGGTATATTGCGTCAAATCCTTGATTCAATAGGGCTCACTTATTAGAAGCGCCCCTGAAGATACTTGACGACCTTGTCATCGAGTTGGAAGGCCTTGCTGAGAACATCAACCGAGATAGGTGGCTCGGCTCCGAACACAGCATTAGCAATGGTGATGACACCGGGATTCTGACTACTCAATGCAGCCATGGCGACTGCTGGGTATTTATCAACATTGAATTGGAAATGAATTAGCCCTTGAGGGAACACGAAGACGTCTCCCTTCTTAAGAATTTTAGTAAAGAGCTTGTTTCCGGCGTTGTTTGGTAGGTTGGAAGTTACAAAACCGACATAGAGGGTTCCCTCGAGAACAGTAAGGACCTCAGTTGCTCGGGGGTGTGTATGGGGAGGATTGAGGCCACCGTGTGGTGCAAAGTCGATTCTGGCCACGGATATCCCAAGGGTGTTGAGGCCGGGTAAGTTAGCTGCACTCACTAGGGTCACATTGGATCCTACCTTAGGTGTTTTGGTGTCTCCTGCCATGTCTAGCCCATCGAAAAAGAAATCCTCTGCTTTGGCATCCATCATATTCTTGCAGAATAGCCCGTTCACAAACACTGCATGCGACAAATAATCAAATAAAAAGGTTATAAATCGGAAGGAAAAAGAAAAGACGAAAAAGGAGCCAATATTATAAGACGAAGGGAGTATTATTTGTAAACAGAAGCATAGAACTAAGAATATTACCACCGCTCTTAGGGTCATTCACCGCGACACAGAAATCTTGGACTTGATTGGGATCGGTAGCATTGGCTACGTAACAAGCAATGGCCAGAAGACCAAAACAGGCAAGGACAGTGTGAGGCGACATTGATGGCAATAGCCGTACGTAGTTAAAAAAAATGTGTGCTTCTAATAAGGAATGGAGATGGTTGTGATTTAGTTGTGATGATATATCGATGGCATGGCGAAAGAACCTATTTATAGTAGACGATACTAAGCTGATCCAAATTATAATTGGTTGAAGGTTACCTAATCATTTTATTAATTAGTTTCTCTTTTGAATATTGTGATGGTTAGTTGGGATACAATAATACCCGGTCTCCAATTACTTGATATTGAATGGTCGTATATCTTGACTTGATCTTGAGGTTGATTGCCTATTTTAAACATATAATTTATGCTATTACACGAAAATTTGTATGAGACGATCTTACCGTAAGTAATTCCTTGAACATTCTCGACTAATTCTCATGGCCCATTTTTACAAATATGCGGTGTCATTTGAGGAACTTTCCCACCAAGTTAAATACAGTAGTTAGATATGTTGTATGACTATGAGATCATATAAATAGTTAATTGGTTGATGCGTTCAGTATTCGCCAGTCTGCCTTGGTATATCCTCTCTCTCTCAGACATTCTTGTCAAGGTAGGGGAGTAGGGGAGGAAGTACGTCTTACGCCAATCAATTTTGAAGTTCTCAATGAATGGGTATCAAAATGACTTACATAAGCACTACAAAAAAAAAAATGAAAAGTAGTTGCGAATAAACACCGTTGTTATTAGCTAGGCTAAAACCGCAACTAAAATGGGTCGGCGGCAGAATCAACAGCGTATTTAGTCGGTAGCCATTTTCCTCGACGCTGGCAAATTTAACCACGGAATTAATTTAATCCGCAACTAGCATTTAATTCTGCCTCTGAGCATAATATTATAGTCGGATCAGTAGCCATTGCAGTTTTTCTAGTGCTCTTTTTTTTGGTGGTGAAATTTTGTAGTGGTTTTGTTCTTACAATGTTATTTGAGGCTCCATGTTTTTTGTGTCTCACTTTTAAGCAATTTGCATAGAACAAAAATATCAAATACTCAGGGGGAACGAAATGTGGTTGAGCGGTAGGGGCTCACCACTCATCTATTTTTAGTCAAGGCCGAGAGTTTGGATCTCGTATATGATATGGTGTAGCCTTAAATCCCTTGACTACCTGTTCCACATTTTTAAGGTGCCTATAAGTCAGCGCAGCGTAGGGGTGCAAACGAGTCGATGCACTCGCGAGCTCGTAAACATACTCGGTCAAAACTCGTTCAATAATAACGAGCCGAGCACGAGCACCAATTCAAGGCTCGTTTATTATATGAGCCGAGCACGAGCGATCCTCAACTCAGCTCGTTTAATATTTTCATGGTTGATATTACCTTTAAAATTAGTCTGCTCGCGAGCAGCTCTTGAACGACTCGGTCAAAACTCGGTCAAACCTTGTTTAAAACTAGCTCGATAAGAAACAAGCCGAGCATAAGCACCAATATCCCAAGGGTGTTGAGGCCGGGAAAGTTAGCTGCACTTACTAGGGTCACATTGGATCCTACCCTGGGTGTTTTGGTGTCTCCTGCTATGTTTAGCCCGGCGAAAAAGAAATCCTCTGCTTTGGCATCCATCATATTCTTGCAGAATAGCCCGTTCACAAACACTGCATGCGACAAATAATCAAAATAGAGAAGTTAAAAGTCGATGTAGGAGAAAAACAAGACGAAAAACAAACTATTATTATGAGACGCAGGGAGTATATATATAGACAGTTTCATGGAACTAAGAATATTACCAGCACTATTAGGGTCATTTACGCCAACACAGAAATCTTGGACTTGATTGGGATCGGTAGCAGTGGCTACGTAACAAGCCATGGCCAAAAGACCAACACATGCAAGGATGTTGTGAGGCGACATTGATCACAATAGTTGTAGTCAAAAAATTGTGTATGATTGGAGATGGTTGTGAGTTGTGATGATATATCGATGGCATGGCGAAAGGACCTATTTATAGTAGGCGATACTAAGCTGATCCAAATTATAATTGGTTGAAGGTTATTACCTAATCATTTTAATAAATTAGTTTCTCTTTTGAAAATTGTGATGGTTAGTTGGGATACAGTACCTAGTCTTCAATTACTCATGATAACGACCAGTCGTATATCAATACATACACTGCCACATATCTTGACTTGATCTTGAGGTTAATTGCCTGTTTTAAACCTATAATTTATGCTACTCGTATTACACACAACTAGTATAAGACGAACCTTCCGTAAGTAATTCCTTAAACATTCTCGAATTAGTATCATATGCCGCCTCATAAAAAAATTTGTGTTCTTATAAACAATGGATCTATTATGAGATCGCAAAATTTGCGGTGGTGTCACTTGAGGAACTTGGCCACCAAGTTAATAAATAGTTGAACCAATGAGATCATATAGTTAATTGGTTGATGTATGCTTTCGCTATTCGCCTCAGTATATCCTCTCTTGTGAAGGTAGGGGATGATGGATGTTGCATCTTATTGTTTTTAGGTGGCGTTTACTTGCTTTCAATCAAATGCAATGCAACGCAATCATTTTAAAGAGTATATTTGAGGTGAAAAGGGATAGAGGGGGAGGAAGAATATGAAAAAAGTGAGATTAATTACACATTTCAAAATAATCGTCATTACATGAAAAAAGTTGAGCAATTGTGATTACATTGGATCATGTAATCAACCTCACTTTTCTCATCTCTCCTCCCATCTACTCTATAAAATGATTGAAATGCATTGCATTTGATTGCAAACAAGTAAATGAGCCCTTAGTGTGTGATTTTAATAGCCCCGCAAGTGCACGGGTATATCGCGTAGTAAAATTATCGTCTCCCAAGAGGAGCAAGGGTATTTCGATTACCAAAATCTCTAAAATTGAGAAAGCTAAGCAAATTGGGTAAATTTGATGTTGATTTAATTTAATTAAACTTAAAGCTAAACTAGGATGACAATCTAAGAAAAGGGAATAGAATAATCACTATTATAAAATCAAGAACAAAAGCTAGAGTACAGTTGGGGGTTCACCCATGCTCTAATGCAATGGATGATAAAATAGCATGCAATCAAATGAGCAATTGTGTAGAGATACTAGATCAATCAATGACTAAGGGCCTCTCTCAAGGTCACCAAATAAATACCCAATTCCACCCTTCCATTCTTCCACCTATTTTCATGGGGTCAAGTATTACGCAACACCTAGTTTAAGCATCTCCAAAAGGAAATCTACCCACTTTCGTGGTTGAATCCATTTGTTTAGTCAATGAAACTTCTACGATTACCTTACCCCCTTTTGGTTTTAAGTTAATCAAACAAAAGATAAACCAAGTTCTCACTTAGGCATTTTATCAAACACTTGGAGTTCACAAAGCTAAATGCACGATAACTCATTCAATCACACTATATTCACATCATCCAAGCATCAAAACACCATAGATGGGCTAATTCCAGCTCTAATAAGAGAAGCTAGCCACTAAACATCATAAAGACATTAACTTTAATTAACCAAGACATAATGTTCAACACAAGAGAAATAAGTAAAGAGGAGAGAGAAAGAGAAAAGAGAATGTTCAAGAAGATCTTACAAAGGTCTTTAATAATCTTTCTAAAATATAGTTCAACTATTCTAGAAATTAAATCTAAGAGATGAAGTTCTTCAATCTAACTATGGAGGTTAGACCTCTTTAAAGAGCTAAAACTAGGTTAAGAGTAGAATAGCCTAAGGTAGTCTAAGTCTCTCCCCAAAATTAGGATTTAAGAGGGAAGTTTTAAGTGAAAAGCGGTGAACCGCGGCCTAAATAGCGAACCGCATGCTGTTAAGTCTGAACAGTAAGTAGGTTGCGTTTCGCACCTGGGGGGTTTGAGTGATATTTATGCTAGGGATTGAACCACAATTGAACCACAAAAGTTCTAAAATGTTTTAACCACAATATGATTTCAGTAAGTAGGTTACTGTTAGAAAAAGTCTGAAATCAAAATATTTTAGAACTTAAAACTGATTTTGGTTTTTAAATTGTAAACATTAATATAAAAACGTAGACGAACAGGGCCTAAGGTAATCATTTATGTTTAATTTGCATGATCTTTATAAGATTAATTAGTAAGTAGAAACTGATTTATTGTTTGTATGTTTTTGTATAATAGGTTATTGAACACATCCAGTGGCCATGTACAGGCAACTGGCAACGGGTGTAGAAGATGTGAATATTTTGCATAAGATTTATGAATTTTAACCGGCCAAGAGAATATCATTTGGGTTATTATTACAAATTACGTAACAAAGCCACACTGTGCTTAAAGCACAACTCATAAATATCACATTAATAAGTATTTGTGTCAAACCCTTTATAGTAGGTGTTGCTAAACCTATCCAACTTCTAATTGGTCGATGAGTACCTAAATTAGTGTCTTTCTTTGAAGATATATTGTACATGTATCACATTAATACCTTGGTCTTCTTTTTATTGTGGGTAATACCTGCTCTTCAATTATAAGATAGTGACTGAAGAATTTATTTACTACTTACAAGCGCCATATAACAAATATATAATATATTGATCGACTGGTTTAATGTATGTCAATATTTTATTTTTTTTGTTGAGATGAGACAATACACATAAGCAATTGGGAGGGGAGATCGAACATAATATGTAATGTATTTAATACCTCATTCTTAATCATTAGATAATCGAAGACATCTTGTTCACAAATTAGTAAAATTCTTCGTACATGCCAATGGCAGATCCATGCTTTGATGCATGGATTCCATTAAACCCACTTGGTGAATTTTTTTTTGTAAAATTTCCTTATAAAATTAATTTTTTTATACAATATTTACGATTTGTCCTATATGTTATAAGATAGTGACTCCATTTAAACAGATTTCTGACTCCATCACGGGTACATGCATATCTGTTATGCAATGTCATTTTAGAAACTTCCCCTTCATCTATGACCCGTACTCAAGCTGAAACTGGAAACTACAGACATTACTACTCCAAAACTTGACCTGACATATACCAAATCCAACCCGATCGACGAATCCGTTTCACATTATCAAGTGATACCCTTTTTTCTTTTTTTTTTTTTTGTTCCAATTTGGGCTCTCTTTTGGTTACCACTACAGTTAGTCCAAGCACATGTATTGACCTTATTACTAGATTTTGAAAGAGCAGTTGAACTGCTTGATAAGAACACCTTGGGAGGCCTTACGAATGGTAAATCCGCTCAGAAGAATATGTCAAGGAGGAGATTAATAAGACGCTGGAAATAAAAGAAGCCGTACGCAGGTTGAAGAAAAAGACGTCAATGCTTAATTGAATTCAATTGAATTTATCTCTTTGGCTTGACCTTTAATTGCAAGTTGTTTTGTTATAATAAAGGTGTAATCTTTATAGCGTATCCCGTCGTTTCCGTTCAGTTCAATTCCATTCACTTCAGGGGTGGTCTTGTGTCAGTTTAATGTTTTACAGTTTCATTCAGTGATATTGGTTTAGTTTAGTGGTGTTCAGTTCAAAAACATACATTTTATCTCACATATGAAATGGTGATCAGATCAGTTCAGTTCAGTGGTGTTTATTCAATTCAATACTGTTCATTTTGTTTCAGTAGTGTTGAATTCAATTCAATTCGATTAATTCAGTCCAGTTGACAAACGCGCCCTAAGAGGATAGCTAGCCGCTAGGGCACAAAAGGACAGAGAAAGGGAGACAAAAGAAAGAATAAATAATTCATGATTTCTACATGTGGTGGTGTAGTTATCTAAGAAGGATTTAGGGTGCGTTCTTTAGTATTTAGTTCAGTTCAGGTATTAATTTAGGGATTTTCAGTTCAATTAAGTAGTGTTCAGTTCAATTTAGTGGTGCTTAGTTCAAAAACATACTTTCTATCTCACATATCAAGTTGTGTTAAATTCAATTTAGTGGTGTCCAGTTGAGTTCAGTGGTGTCCAGTTCAGCGGTGTTGAATGCAGTTCAGTTCATTTCATCCCTGGTAAGTTCAGCTCTAAAGAACGCACCCTTAGAAGGAAAGTAACATACTACCTCCGTCTCTGAAAAATTGTAACATTTACTTTTTGAAGGTCAAACTTTACAAACTTTCACCATTAATTTCGGAAAAAATATAAGGATTTACAATGTAAAAATACTATCATTGGATTCGTCTTAATTAGTACTTTCGGAAAATCTATTTTTTATATTATATGTATTCATATAAACACAAATATTTATGGCCAAAGTACTGCATTGGAGACCGTGCAAAAGTAAATGTTACCATTTTTCAGAAACGGAGGTAGTATTTCATTATTTGATTAACTAGATGTATGCCCCGTGCGATGCACGGGCTTGTAGTTTATCATTAGAACATATGTTTTAAATGCTATCAAAAAAATAGGTTAATGATTTATCAATACTGTATATGATAAATAATATAGAGTTATCCGTACAAGTAAAAAAAGTTGTGATATGTGAAGTGTATAGTTGCTTATGTGACACACAATAACAATTGTTTTGGATTTAAATGGATAAGTTAATTTTATGTTTTTTTATTCTTTAAAATATTATTCTAAAAAATAGTTAAATGATAGATTCACAATTACCATCTTGGTATACTCTATCAACCGATATATTTATATATCCGTGTGCTTATGTCGTCCATAAATTTATCTACCTAGCTTATTAATAGCCAATATACTACTATCGGTTCTTATCTCTCTTTTGTTTATACTTTTTTTTATGAAAATTACTTATGTGTCATGTAATGTGTTATGGCAGCGGTTGTTTTAATTCATGTAGATAAATTAATTTCTAATTTTATTTTTATACTTAAAAAGAATTTACCGACGAAAATAGTGTTTAAACCTACCTTATTCACATTATTTTACCAATTTACCATATTGCTCCATCTCCACAAATCATGTATATTTGTTGGGATATGGAATCACTCTGAAGATTGAGATGCATAATACGTGAATTTATCCGTTAGTTTTAAAGTTTTTATGTATTTATTACTTGTGACTATTTTCCCTTATTAAATTCGTTGTATCTAGTTTTTAGTATATTTTAGTTTAAGTTTAATAATGTTCATGTATCCTAATTTAAATAGATAACATGTTTATGTATCCTCATTAATTGGTTAATCACATTGAATTTGAAAGCATTATTAATGAAGCATTTAAAAGTCAAAAAAATATTACATTTAATTCTTTGACCCAAATGATGTGGCATCCAATGTGGCGCTTATGTGGATGCCACGTGTCGATGCAGCAGTGTGTATGATCCAACTTTCCAAATCACATCTAATATATATATATATTAGATGTGATTAGGAAGGAATAGAAAAGTAAACAATTTTTTTCTCATTTTCTGCTAAATTCGACCAATTTGGTAGGAAAATGATAAAACAAAATAATAAACTCATAAATTTTGCTTCTTATGCGCTGGTTGTCAACCACTGTAATTTAGTGTTAGCCATTATAAGTTATCGTATTTTTTATTTGGATCCAACTAATATTGTGGTTAGGTAAGACTAATAGTATGTTATAACTAGTAAGCGAATGACAGATTATTTAGTTAGGACTGAGATGTACAAATAATTTGTGTTTTTATTTTATCTAAATTGATTAACGGCTCATATTATCCTAATCAGTATCAAGAGTTTGAAATATTTACATTACTATGGTTAGCCCTATATTATAGTGGTTGACAACCACCTAATAGGCTTTAGACCCTTACAAACTACAGTGACTTGCTCTCCAAGCAATAGTTTTCGAATAGTATTTACTCTGTCATCTCCTAAATACATGTGATATCTAATCTAATATAATATCTGAATCATTTAGTACCAAATATATAGTTTCCTAAACATATGGAAAATATATTCGTGCACTATATTTTCCATATCTATCTCTAATGCCCTTCCGTAATCGTAGTGGTAAGCACATCACAAACGCTTCAATTGGAACAATACAATACATATTTAATGTCCTCATCAGTCAATGAATCCTCAGTATGTACGTCGGGCCTCCACTTGTAATTGGTTGGTGAATTCTCAATCTATCTGTTGGGTCTTCACTCATGTCATTGGTAGGTAAATCCTTATAATTATGTCCGTCGATTCTTCACATGTCATCTGAGTATGGAGAAGTCAACTTCTAGCTGCTACCTCCAATGTTTCCATTGGCGCCACGCCATCCGTGATCGTCTATTACATTCATAGTCATCGTATAGATAATCTTATGCGTACCACATGTTTTCCCTCTAAACAAATAAGGCTCTGTTTTTCTCAATTTAATTTTACTTAAATTCAGTTCATGTATAACATTGTCATTCAAGATTTTTAATTTGAAATAAGTTTCTGATGATAAATATGTTATTGGAAAGATAATAAAATATTTTTTCAAATGAGTCCAATATTCAAAATGTTTGGACGAGTTATAATTGGTCTAATTATGTCAAGTTACAAAAATCAATACGTACGGTGCAGTTCAGTTGATTTCACTTCCGTTCAGCTTTTTACCAGTATGGATCCTCTGCTGTGTCCCTTTCACTCTATATGTCTCTCCTCTAAATTTTTTTTAAAAAAATCACCCCCTCTACCCAAGGATCAAAAATTCACCCCCTCTAATCTAAAGATATAAATTTAGAAAACAACGCGCTCTCTGCTACAGTATTAATTATTTCACAACAGCATAGAATCTGCTCTCGCTTTTTCAGTTCAAAAGACCAGAGCCGAAGGGTTTCTAGAGCTGATTAGGACATAAGGTGAAAATTTTCTACTCTAAAACGCTTCCATAACTAACATCTTATAGTAGTAATATTTCATAACAGAGTAATGGAAATTCCTTTATGCACATAAATGGCAACCTGGCTTAGTGAAACATGCATATATAGCAGTCTCTTGTGTTCCTCCTGGCTCCTGGGGGTTGGACCTGACAGTCTAGTGGCGGAACTTAGAGCAAAAAGTTGATAGGGCCAAGACTTGATCCCTTAACCTCTTGATTGCTAGAAAATTAGTTTATCACTATGCCAAGTACTATAAAAATGGCTGGGGGACCAAACCCCCTCTCGCCCTAGAAAAGTTCTGCCCCTGCCTGACACTCTCACATATAGTCACATGAGACAATACTGCATGAGGCCATGTTTGGAGTACCCATAAAAAATAGACATTTCGGCTTAAATTTCACGATATCCTACAATTTAGTCCATGGGGATCGAATTCTTGTTATTAATCAATACTCGAGAGTTTCACCTAAATGCATTTCCCTAGCTTGAATGTGATCTACAATTTAGTCACCGAGGAAATTGAAAGGAAAATAAACCCATAGATCAGGCGAGGTCCATAACTACATAGATCAGGCAACTGTTCATAGCTGATAAGCCCCTTTCGTAAACACATGGTCTTCTCCCTAGAATCCGATCTAACTCTATACCTTGTCTTCCACAATATAATGCCCAACCTCCCTAGCTTCTTAAATCTTATGCTACATACCCATTTACTTTATAAGGGGGGAAAAAAGTCGGAGGTTAACAACTACAATAATTTTAGAGCTATAGTCACTGCAAATTGTTTTATTTTTTGTTATTTGGGTCCACCTGATGTTGTAATTAGGTAACACTAATAATATGTTTTATAACTATTAATGGAAAATGACATGCTATTTAGTCATGACTAATTAATATATACAAATAACTTGTACTTTGTCTTAACTAAACAGTATCAAGGGTTTTGAACATATGTAATAAAGGAACGACCAAGGCACTGTAGGATAAGTTAACAACTGAAACTTCAAAGATAACACATTTATTTTATTAAACCAATACATGTATGTGTAGAACATTTTGTATAAGATCTATGAACTTTAACCCAAGAGGATATTACAACTCGATCATAAATATTACAATGGTACTGCGTCAAATCCTTGATTCAAAAATAAGGCTCACTTAGAAGCGCCCCTGAAGATACTTGACGATGTTCTCATCGAGTTGGAAGGCCTTGCTCAGGACATCAACCGAGATAGGGGGCTCGGCTCCAAACACAGCATTAGCAATGGTGATGACACCGGGATTCTGACTGCTCAATGCAGCCATGGCGACTGCTGGGTATTTATCAATATTGAACTGGAAATGAACTAACCCTGGAGGGAACACGAACACGTCTCCTTTCTTAAGAACTTTAGTAAAGAGCTTGTTTCCGGCGTTGTTGGGTAGGTTGGAGGTCACAAAACCGACATAGAGAGTTCCCTCGAGAACAGTAAGGACCTCAGTTGCTCGGGGGTGTGTATGGGGAGGATTGAGACCACCGTGTGGTGCAAAGTCGATCCTTGCCACCGATATCCCAAGGGTGTTGAGGCCTGGTAAGTTAGCTGCACTCACTAGGGTCACATTGGATCCTACCTTGTTGGTACTGGTGTCTCCTGCCATGTCTAGCCCGTCGAAAAAGAAATCCTCTGCTTTGGCATCCATCATATTCTTGCAGAATAGCCCGTTCACAAACACTGTAAGCAACAAATAAGCAAAATAGAAAAGTTAGGGTGTGTTTGATACAGCTGAACTTACCAGAACCGAACTGAACTAAACTGAATTCAACATCACTAAACTGGGCATTACTGAACTGAACTGGACATAACTGAATTGAATTGAACACAACTAGATATGTGAGAGAGAAAATATGTTTCTAAACTTAGCACCAATAAACTGAATTGAACATCATTTAACTGAATTTGAAGTCACTGAATTGACACCTGAACTGAACTGACCGTATAAGCTCTATCAAACTCACCCTTATAAGGGGAAATCAAGATGAAAAACATACTATTGGATCAGAGTAGAACACTATTATACAATTCATTTGATACGGAGGGAGTATATTAAAAGTACCTGCATTATTAGGGTCATTCACCGTGACACAGAAATCTTGGACCTGATTGGGATCGGTAGCATTGGCTACATAACAAGCGATGGCCAGAAGACCAAAACAGGCAAGGATATTGTGAGGCGACATTGTTCGAGATCTTTAGTTGTACTTAAAAAAAAATTGGAACAAGCTGCTTGTTTTTTATGATCAATTGCATGGTTAAGGAAGGAATTTATAGTAGGTGTTGCTAAACTTATCCAACTTTGAATTGGTCGAAGAGTACCTAAACATTTAGTTATTAGTGTCTTTCTTTGAAGATTGTACATGGTTATTATATGGGATTGAATACCTGGTCTTCTTTTTATTGTGGGTAATACCTGGTCTTCAATTATTAAATATACTTAATCCGTTTCACCAATATGTTTAAACTTTATTTTTTAAGGTCAAAGTTCACAAACTTTGGCCATGAATTAAAGAAAAAAATACAAATATTTATAATGCAAAAATGCTATTGTTAGATTCATTTTAAAAATTACTTTCAAAAAATTATAATTTTATAATTTATATATGCATATATAATTAGAATTATTTACGGTCAAAGTAGTGCATTGGAGATCGTGAAAAAGAAAATGTAAACATCTTCAAAAAACGGAGGTAGTAATAAACTCCTAACTTCCGTTTCCTATTCTCGATGTAGGTAGATCCCATATTTACAAACTACAGTGGCTTGCTCTACAAGCACAACTAGTATCCCAATAATATTTACTCTGTGGTTTCCTAAATACATGTGATATATTATCTAATCTAATATAATATCTTAATCATACATACCAAATATATGGTTTCCTAAACATATGGAATGCAGTATATTTTCCATATTTATCTCTAATGCCCTCCCGCAATCGTAGCGGTAGGCTCATCACAAATGCTACGATTGGAACAATACAATATGTATTTATTGTCCGCATCAGTCAACGAATTCTCAATGTGTACGTACGTCGAGTCTCCACATGTAATTGGTCGGTGAATTCTTGATCTATCTGTCGAGTCTTCACATGACATCGAGTATGCACTACAAGAAAACCATCGATTTGCTACCGGTGGTTTCGGTCGCAGACAACTTATAATCGGTCGCAAATTACAATCTGCAACCGATTCTTGTCGGTCGCAAAAAAGCTGGTGGTTAATAATCTGCGACCAATATTGTCGGTCGCAAAGACCTTAGCGACGGATTATGCGACCGACGCGTATGTCGGTCACTAGAAGCTCTGCGATGTCGGTCGCAGGACATCTGCGACCGATGCCAAGTCGGTCGCTGCTTTTAGCGACCGATTCAACGACCGCCGGTCGATCGCAAATCTGGAATTCAGAAAATCATTTTCGATCGTAGGAGATATATATTGGTTGCAGATTTAGCAGAATTTGACATGATTTCCTTCGTTTATTTTGTTACTTAATGAAGTAATATGCAACCTGCTTTCACAAAATATACACTCAAACAGATTCGTCCACGCCATAATTTCATTTTAGCACAAAGCTAAACGCATCCATCCAAAATGCTCCCTTCGAAGTATTAACTTCCATAGCAAACAAGTTCCACACATATTAAACAAGTTACACACATATTAAACAAGTTCCATAAATTCTAAGTTTTAAGACACAAGTTATAAAGTTTGCATAAAAGAAACTAAAGTTTGCACTTGGAGGACAATAACCAATCATCAAGGCGGCGACATTTTCCTTTATTTATGTCAACTTTTAAAATATGTTGAAACTTCTTAAGTAACCAACAACAAAAAGACGTAGTAATTATCCCATTACCAAGGGGAGTAATTCCACCAATACCCACGGAAGGTTATTTTATATACTTGATGTAAATAAAATAAACCAGGCTACATAAATCAAATCAAAAATATCCTCCAACAACACAAGGGAAACGGAGCCGGTAATCCTCCCATTACCGAGGGGGGTAATCACTCATTACCCTCTATGGAGTGAATAAACCCATCACTCGCGTGGGGTAATCAAATCATTGGTGTCGGACCTTCAGGTTTCAGAGTATTCGGACTATAACAGTTCCGATGAACAGTCACTCACTTTTGACAATTATACGATTTCAGAAGATGATCCAGAATTGGGTCAATCACTTTTATTAGAAGTGGACAATAGAGTGGTTGTACCAGCAAAAACTCATATATGTATTATTGTCACATCTGCTGATGTACTTCATAGTTGGGTTGTAACTTCCTCAGGTGTCAAATGTGATGTTCTACCTGGTCGTTTAAATCTGACCTCTATTTTGGTACAACGAGAAAGAGTTTACTATGGTCAGTGCAGTGAAATTCGTGGAAATAATCATGCTTTATATGTGCGCCCGAAAACATAGGCCGACTGCTGAGCCCACTTTGGCTCAGCCACACCACCCGGGGTGCGAGCCACCCGAAAAGCAAGCTTTTACAGCGAGCGGCTGGAGCAGTAGGGAGCCGAGGACCAAGGCAGTAGATAAGATAGAAAAAGGGGCCAGGCTCCCGGTGAAGCAGAGAAGACGGTTAGGGTAACGAACTTGAAACGCGGAGCCCGAGCGGCGGGCGAGCAAGTGTTTAGTGGCCAATAATGCCCTAGTTGATGGCATTCCTCTCTGTGGCTGACACTTGAGAAACCGGTCGAGCACTCTCTTTTCTTTGTCTAATTCCGTCTTACCAGACAAGACGGACTTCTTACCAACCCGCAAAGGGTTGTGAGACTGAACCAGGTACGAAGAATGGTGTGAATCCTTGGAGCTTACGTTAGAAGAAGGCCCGGGGCTAGGGTGAGCTGAGGGGGGAGTTCAAGGTGAAAGGTTTAATAGGATTCATAAAAGGTGATTCTCTCAGGTTCAAGCGTGAAACTAATTAAAAGATCACGAGGATGATAGATACCTACGCGAAAGTATAAGCCCACAGATAACTAGGATCGGTCCAATTTAAGAGTAGGGGCTTTGCTATTCCGCTTTATCTCTTCGGGTTCGGTGAGTTGAGCTTTTTCCTTTATATTCAAACATCATATGGTCCTCCTTTCCATATCCGGTGATGAGAGAGGAGTTGAACAACTTCATCGTAGCGGATGATGACATGCATGGGTGTGTTTAGCTTTTCTTTAGGGAAATAAGACCATGCGCGAGAATCTACGGCTTTTTGGTCAACAGCAAGGGATCTATCGAGCAGTGGATCCGTTAGATTCAACGTCAACTATGCTCCAACCTCAGATTGTTGGCAAGGAACATTATAAAATTGTGCAAAGAGTTGAGCAAACCTTACAACGTTACAAAGAACTTCAGGATATTATAGCTATCCTTGGGTTGGACGAATTATCCGAAGAAGATCGTTTAACCATAGCAAGAGTACAAAAAATTGAGCGTTTGTTATCACCATACCCGAGATAGATCTGATCCGACAATTGTGGAGAATAGGTACCACGGAGAATCATGAGAATAACGACGGCCTATCTGGTTAGTTCAGATATCATTGCTGGAAGCTTCTACGGTTGTTCGGCTATGTACTCTACGTCCGCGTATCTCATACTCTCAAAGTGTATTTTCTTCTTTTTTTGAATTCTTGCACCTTTCTTTCTATCCATAGGTCGGCTTTGTGCAGATAGATGTTTGTCGGGGGAGATTGGTGAGCTCCTTTGAGGTATGCCCTTCCGGTGGATTGTTCCCTTATTTCTCTGTATCCTCACTGCGTTAGAAAATCTTCATCTTCGATTTTTTTTCGCAACGCAATAAAGAAGTCTAACCAGTTTATCTCGGCATCTGTCTTTTATTTTAAGTCATTGATCTTATATCTAGAAGCAGGGAGGTCTGCATTCACTATTAAGCCCACTATGCTCGTGCATTCCTTTCAATCAAGCTTGATTCTCACATATTCTCACCCTATCGGGTGAGATATAAATAACCTCTACTTTATTTGATAGGAGCGGAGAATACCACTCTATCAATAACAAGATAAAAGTAGCAATTCAGTTTCAGTTTGAGCTTGGAAGCAACCTACTATCTATCGATAGGCGAGAACAGACTGTTATTGGCTGCTTTTCCTGTCTATTCTACTATGGCCGGCTTGGAGACATTAGAGAAAGACCATCATCTCTATCACGGTACGATCATAGCTTCATTCATTCGTTGAACCTTGGGGATAACCATTAGCATTGAGGTCCGGACTCTTAGAAAGCACTCAATGCCTTAATTGATGTCCTTATCTTCTGGCTTTCCACTGGAAGAAAAAGAAACTTGCCGTACGAAAAGCATTTCATAAGTTTCCCGAGTCCACAATCACTACATGAGATGAACCTTGGTTTTGTGAATTGAAGTTGGCCTTGGGTATAATAGGACTATCAGTTATGTGCATGATCGTATACTCAGGTGCTTCCGGCCGGTTGTTGAAATGACGCGAGGCGACATTTTATCAAGTTGAGACTCCTTACTAAAGGAAAGGAAGAAGGAAAAGCTTTCGCGTGTAGTCAATCTCTCTTTATATTTTTTTACGTAAGCCTCTTATTAGTGCGGCTCAACTGGAAGAGATTCTAAGCTATGGATAGTAGTGAACCGTATCCTTTCCACAACCATGGTTCTAGAACGACTATTGGTGCTTGCTCTGGTTCTAACCATCTATCATGATTAAGATGGGTAGTGGAACAATGGGTGAAAGCCCGATCAAGTGGTATTGATGATAAATTTATGATATGCCCTAGTAGAAGTCTTTCTTCAGAATACGCAATAAGCTCTAGGTTGGTTGATGGAAGGTATAGAGCTCTTCTTACTACTTTCACTTTACTATTTTTATATGCCTCTGTTTCAACCTTCCCCAGCATCTTGAATTTCATTCTTCGAAATCCCCCTCCTCTGTGCTACTACCTTCCCAATAGGGCTTTCTACGTTCTTCCTTCTTTGTGAGAGTGACATTCTTCTGCCCCGAAAGGAAAGTGGTGGGTTTTGTCCCTAATGAGATGGGAGAGCACCAAGCCAAAGATCGTACTCTCTGATGTGGTGTAGTAGTAGGCACTTCTAGGCCCCTTCCCCGCTACTGGATCACTCTAGTGCTTCGGGTACTACGGCCCTCTGCCAATAGCTAAATTCATGATACCTGAAGGTAATGCCGTCTGTATTGCTTTCTCCAACATAAGAGGTTCCGCCAAGAGTGCTATCGCGTTAGGGTCTTTATATACTCGACCTAGATGAACGTGCAGTCTGCATGGAAAGAAAAATCAGGGACAGAACTAGAATCCAATATACCAGAGCATCCTCCCCAATCATCAAGAAAAAAGGTATTCCTCTATCCTTGCCCAACCTTCTAACATCTAGGGGTAAGAAGTGAAGTGGCTTGCTTTCTCTCTGAAAGCGTAGTAATTAGATTCTCATAAATGTATTTATTTACGTGGGCATGGGGCCTCTTTGAATACTTCGGGATAGAGCCTAGGAACCTCTCTTGCGTACTGATCAATCAAATATTGCAAAGCCCCGACATTTATTATCAATCAGAATCGGACTATAACGGAATTTTGGTCTATACCGGCACCATAAAATCAGATTGGGGAGGAAGATTAGAACTAGAGATTGATAGAAAGGCAAGGATATGGGCTCGTGTGAGTAGGAAACATAAAATATCTATTCTAGTTCTATCATCAGCTATGGGTTCGAATCTAAGAGAAATTCTGGATAATGTTTGCTATCCGGAAATTTTCTTGTCTTTCTTGAATGATACAGAGAAAAAAAAAATTGGATCAAAAGAAAATGTTATTATAACATACATGGGAAATAAAAGAATAATCACATTGCACACATCATCAACATATATGTCATGTCGGGTCCGTCTCCGGAACCGCCTCCGTCTCCGGCATAGGGGGCCGGTGCTTGAGCTGAGTTGTCGTGGGTGTCCGGCTATGATGGCCCACGACTCGACACTACTCGGTGCCTGGTAGGCGCTTCATGTCGCGCCGCTTGCCTTCTTTCGCCCACAAGCACTCTCTCAAGCAACTACCCCCTCAATAGTCTTATAAGGTTTAATGGTTCTGACAGGAGTAGACATGCACAGTGCATAACATTCATACTGGAGTTTTTGAGAGTTTGGATAATTATTTTCCAAAAGTTCCACCTCAAACTTTTCAAGTATATTATTAAGTTACGGGAAAATAATTTTTTTTAATTTTTCACACAAGTTAGCTATTTAATTTAATTTTTAATAAAAGCATAGGCTGAAAAATATGAAATAAATAGAAATAATATTAGAAAAATTACAAATCACTTCAAAAAAATTGGTAAATATTTTTGAGACGTCACTTTAATTTTAGAAATAATTTTGAGACCTCACTCCTCACTATTGGGGGTACGAAATTCCGGCACTCACACATGTTTTTGGTGTTCCGGCCCGTATATTGGCATCGCGTAAAACCGCCCTTACAGTCCTATCAGGGACCCAATAACCGACCCTAGGTGCCTCCCATGTCCCTTATGGGTCTCCCGTGCGATATGGAGCGAAAATATTAACGTCGAAAAGTTTGCGCCCGGAGGCCCAAAACACGTCCCCTAGAGCATTCCCGGGGCCCGGTTGCCGTTTTCGCCCGAATGTTTTTTCGGGGGCTCTATAATGGTCCTAGGGGACCCCCGGTGCCCCGGGATGGTCACATTCATCCCTGAACTCCAATATCACAGATGTCGCCAATTTTCGAGCCCTAACATTGGCATCGCGTAAAACCGCCCTTACAAGCCTATCAGAGACCCAATAACCAATCCTAGGGGCGTCCCATGTCCCCTAGGGGTCTCCCGTGCGATATGGGGCGAAATAATTAACGTCGAAAAGTTTGCGTCCGGAGGCCCAACACACGTCCCCTAGAGCATTCTCGGGGCCCGGTTGCCGTTTTCGCCCAAAAACTTTTCGGGGGCGCTATTATGGCCCTAGGGGACCCCCGGTGCCCCGGGAGGGTCACCTTGATTCCTGAACTCAGATATCACCCACGTCACCCATTTTCAGGCCCTAACATTGGCATCGCGTAAAATCACCCTTACAAGCCTCTCAGGGACCCAATAACCGACCCTAGGGGTCTCCCATGTCCCCTAGGGATCTTCCGAGCGATATGGGGCGAAAATATTAACGTCGAAAAGTTTGCGCCCGAAGGCCCAAAACACGCCCTCTAGAGCATTCCCGGGGCCCGTTGCCGTTTTCGCACGAAATTTTTTCGGGGGCTCTATCATGGTCCTAAGGGACCCCTGGTGCCCCAGGAGGGTCACCTTCATCCCGGAACTCCGATATCACACATGTCGCCGGTTTTCGGGCCCTAACATTGGCATCGCGTAAAACCGCCCTTACACGCCTATCAGGGACCCAATAACCGAACTTAGGGGCCTCCCATGTCCCCTATGGGTCTCCCGTGCGATATAGGGCAAAAATAATAACGTCGAAAAGTTTGCGTCCGGAGGGCCAGAAAACGTCCCCTAGAGCATTCCCGAGGCATGGGTGCTCATTGGGCCCGGTCATGGTGTTGCGTCGTTGGGACAATGGTGCTGCAACGCATGGGTCACGGTACTGCATGGTGCTGCAACGCATGGGTCATGGTGCTGCATAGTGCTGCAACGCATGGGTCATGGTGCAGCATAGTGCTGCAACGCATAGGTCATGGTGTTGCATAGTGCTGCAACGCATGGGCCATGGTGCTGCGTCGTGGGACATGGGTGATGCAACGCCATGGGTCATGGTGCTGCGTCATGGGTCATGGTGCTGCGTCATGGGACATGGGTCATGGGACAAGGTAGTGCTGCGTCCTGGGACATGGTTCATGGGACAAGGTGCTGCGTCATGGAACATGGGTTCATGCGACATGGTGCTGCGTCATGGGGCATGGGTCATGGGACAAGGTGCTGTAGCGCGCGCGCGAAGGCGGGTGGTTGCTCGTACGACGGGTGATTCCTTTTTGTATTGTAATATTATTGCATTACATTAATGGAATGACTTTATTTTATATATTATCAACGTCATAAATTGGTGTGACTGACGTATCTTCTAGGGCCTTGTTTGATAACTAGCGGATTATATCAAAATTAGCGGATTGGGGGAACTTTATTGGATTTGATTAGAAAATCTGCTAATTTAACATGTTTGGTTAAATAGCGGATTCGATTAGCGGATTTGGTTGAAACCGCTAATTTCCAATCCGCTAAAAAAATAGTTTTATCAAGTTAGCGGATTTTAATTGTTAAAGAAAGGACATATTCATCCACATTTATATAAATCAGCTAATTTACCAAACACATTTATACAAATCAGCTAATACAATCCTTAGGTCAAATCCACTAATACAATCCTCTAGTCAACTCTGTTACTTGCCAGATAAGACCTATGTATGTGCTTGTAATAACTTGTGTTCTCTCCGCTCGGGATTTCGACCTATCCATGACTGATTTGTATATCACAAAAATTTGAAGCAAAGGTGTTGTGGCACCATTTTAAATTCATAGAACTTAGATAATACTTGCATTCACTCAACTTAACTATTTTCGATTCGGAGGGGGATGGTACCTGGTCCTGAACCTTTCAATTACAAGTCTGGGTCAATTTTAAGGAACTGATCTAACCGGGCCAATAACAATGCTAGGTTTCAATTTTAAGGAACTGATCTTTTCAATTTCGAGACCAAATCTCAAGATTTCTTGTGCTCACCCCTCATACAGCTATATATATTGCCAAACATATAAGCCCAAATAGACTAGATCTTTGGTTATGAATAGACCTATAACAACCTCCTTTACGACTAAACAATAACAACACTACCAAATATAAACACGACCACACGATGACTGTACTTTAATAATTTGCGAGTGCTAATCATTGACGATAGATTCAGAGTGCTAATTGATCATAGATTTATATTAGTGTTTATTTATTGTTTTGGCGATAGTACATTAGTACTGTCCTTATTTATTTGCACACCTTGAACACAAAATATGGGGTATGCTTTGTTTTTCTTAGAATTAAGATAGGGAACGAAACGTACCTTGACCTTGCATTGCTCAAGAGATGATAATGCTGAACCACTCACATCAACCACTTATTGATCACTATTCCGATAATTAATAACGAAAAAAACCCTTCACAAATCACACTAATGTTCAACTTTACCGTAAACCATTGACGTCGTCTTCTTAATTAGCTACTGCTGCCGTTGCTTATTTCTCTTCTTCTTTCTTTTTTACACATTCTTCTTCCAGGAATAGTTACATACATATAAATTCTGTGGTCTAGTCTTATCAAGCAGTTCAACTGCTCTTTTAGATACATTCATGTGCTTGGATTATAGATAAATGCATCTAAAGCCCAAATTAAATGGTGTCATCTGTGGACTAAAAAAAATTTGTTCAAAAGAAAATTAGGCCTATCTTGGTTTGTGATGATGATTTTATTTTTTTCTTGTACCACTTTTGTTTTCCTTTTATTGATGTCTTTTAGTAGAATGAATTATGAGTGTATGAAATTAGGTGCTTGATATACTGATACAGTGATACTCCGTGGCCTGCTACAGTGGTTTCTAAAGTATTCAAGACGACTTTTAAGGAATTTCTTCATTGACAAATGACAATCGTGCATATCGTTTTTTTTTTTTTTAATCCACGGTCGATCACAGTAATTATTACCTGCACTTAGGGGTGTAAACGAGCCGAGTCAAGTCGAGTATTTCTGTGTTCGTGCTCGGCTCATTTATTAAACGAGCATCATATTGGTACTTATACTCGGCTTGTTTCTTATCGAGCTAGTTTTAAACAAGGTTTGACCGAGTTTTGACCGAGTCGTTCACGAGCTGCTCGCGAGCAGACTAATTTTAAAGGCAATATCAACCATGAAAATATTAAACGAGCTGAGTTGAGGATTGCTCGTGCTCGGCTCATATAATAAACGAGCCTTGAATTGGTGCTCGTGCTCGGCACGTTATTATTGAACGAGTTTTGACTGAGTATGTTTACGAGCTCGCGAGTGCATCGGCTCGTTTGCACCCCTACGCTGCGCTGACTTATAGGCACCTTAAAAATGTGGAACAGGTAGTCAAGGGATTTAAGGCTGCTCCATATCATATACGAGATCCAAACTCTCGACCTTGACTAAAAATAGATGAGTGGTGAGCCCCTACCACTCAACCACATTCTGTTCCCCCTGAGTATTTGATATTTTTGTTCCATGCAAATTGCTTAAAAGTGAGACACAAAAAACATGGAGCCTCAAATAACATTCTAAGAACAAAACCACTACAAAATTTCACCACCAAAAAAAAGAGCACTAGAAAAACTGCGATGGCTACAGATCCGACTATAATATTATGCTCAGCGGCAGAATTAAATGCTAGTTGCGGATTATATTAATTCCGTGGTTAAATTTGCCAGCGTCGAGGAAAATGGCTACTGACTAAATACGCTATTGACTCTGCCGCCGACCCATTTTAGCTGCGGTTTTGGCCTAGCTAATAACAACGGTGTTTTTCCGCAACTACTTTTCATTTTTTTTTTTTTTTGTAGTGCTTATGTAAGTCATTTTGATACCCATTCATTGAGAACTTCAAAATTGATTGGCGTAAGACGTACTTCCTCCCCTACTCCCCTACCTTGACAAGAATGTCTGAGAGAGAGAGGATATACCGAGGCAGACTGGCGAATACTGAACGCATCAACCAATTAACTATCTATATGATCTCATAGTCATACAACATATCTAACTACTATATTTAACTTGGTGGGAAAGTTCCTCAAATGACACCGCATATTTGTAAAAATGGGCCATGAGAAATAGTCGAGAATATTCAAGGAATTACTTACGGTAAGATCGTCTCATACAAGTTTTTGTGTAATAGCATAAATTATATGTTTAAAATAGGCAATCAACCTCAAGATCAAGTCAAGATATACGACCATTCAATATCAAGTAATTGGAGACCGGGTATTATTGTATCCCAACTAACCATCACAATATTCAAAAGAGAAACTAATTAATAAAATGATTAGGTAACCTTCAACCAATTATAATTTGGATCAGCTTAGTATCGTCTACTATAAATAGGTTCTTTCGCCATGCCATCGATATATCATCACAACTAAATCACAACCATCTCCATTCCTTATTAGAAGCACACATTTTTTTTAACTACGTACGGCTATTGCCATCAATGTCGCCTCACACTGTCCTTGCCTGTTTTGGTCTTCTGGCCATTGCTTGTTACGTAGCCAATGCTACCGATCCCAATCAAGTCCAAGATTTCTGTGTCGCGGTGAATGACCCTAAGAGCGGTGGTAATATTCTTAGTTCTATGCTTCTGTTTACAAATAATACTCCCTTCGTCTTATAATATTGGCTCCTTTTTCGTCTTTTCTTTTTCCTTCCGATTTATAACCTTTTTATTTGATTATTTGTCGCATGCAGTGTTTGTGAACGGGCTATTCTGCAAGAATATGATGGATGCCAAAGCAGAGGATTTCTTTTTCGATGGGCTAGACATGGCAGGAGACACCAAAACACCTAAGGTAGGATCCAATGTGACCCTAGTGAGTGCAGCTAACTTACCCGGCCTCAACACCCTTGGGATATCCGTGGCCAGAATCGACTTTGCACCACACGGTGGCCTCAATCCTCCCCATACACACCCCCGAGCAACTGAGGTCCTTACTGTTCTCGAGGGAACCCTCTATGTCGGTTTTGTAACTTCCAACCTACCAAACAACGCCGGAAACAAGCTCTTTACTAAAATTCTTAAGAAGGGAGACGTCTTCGTGTTCCCTCAAGGGCTAATTCATTTCCAATTCAATGTTGATAAATACCCAGCAGTCGCCATGGCTGCATTGAGTAGTCAGAATCCCGGTGTCATCACCATTGCTAATGCTGTGTTCGGAGCCGAGCCACCTATCTCGGTTGATGTTCTCAGCAAGGCCTTCCAACTCGATGACAAGGTCGTCAAGTATCTTCAGGGGCGCTTCTAATAAGTGAGCCCTATTGAATCAAGGATTTGACGCAATATACCAATATGTAATATTTTATCAGTTGTGCTTTAAGCATAGTGTGGCTTTATTTGTTACGTAATTTGTAATAATAACCCAAATGATATCCGCTTGGGTTAAAATTCATAGATCTTATACAAAATGTTCTACACATACATACATACATACATGTATTGGTTTAATAAAATAAGTGCGGTGTTAATGTGTTATATATGTATGAAGCCTTAGTTGTTAACTTATCCAGCATTATTGCCTTCTTGGTCCCTTTATTACATATAACAACTAACTTATCGTAGGTGGGCAAGTTTCTGATCTTCCTTTACTAATCAAATAAAAAAGAAGTCAATTCCATGGCGATATATAATTTAGTTGCTCACAGCACCTGGCCTCTAAAGTCTAAATGAAATAATGAAATTTTAACCTAATTAATTAATGGGATATTACACGTTGTATCTCTGTGGTTTGGCAAAATTCCTGCTGCATCCGTATTTTAAGTTTCCTGTATGTCGTACCCCTTTATTTGAATGAAAATGTCCAGCGTATACATATATGCAACGTCCGTTAAGTATCCGTCAATTGTGCCAAGATAGATTACTGAAATGCCCTCCCATTAGACCCATGGCGCCATAACTCTCACTTGGCTGACACATAACCCCCTCTTCATTATTTTTCTCCACTTCCCTGGTTCAAAAACAAAAACCATCGCACTTCCAAAACCTTCCCAAAACCTTGCAAAAACCCTACTCTTTGAGGTTGAAGAAGAAGCATAATTTTGGGTGAGAGGAACAAAAGACATTAATTTGGAGCGTGAAAGGTATGAAATCTCCCTCCTTTATCTATTTCATCATCTTTTTTTTCTCTATTTTCCATAATTTTCGTATTTTATTTGGTTGGAATAGTAGTGGGTTTGATGGATGATGTGAAATTGGATGTTTGTTTTGCTATTTCGTGGTGTTTAATTAATGGGTAGTGTTTTTGTTTTGATTTTCACAATTGTTTTCTTCGTTCATGGAGGACAACTAAATTAGGGTTTAATGTTTGGCTTTTATTTAGACAAATTATTTCTGTTTGCTTTATTATTAGGATATTGTGATGCATGTAGGTATAATTATTGTGGAAATTTATATGTCTTCAGTTTGCATTGATTAAAATCCTATTTTATTTTTTATTTAGGGTTTGTTACTTTTTTTTTTTTTTTGAATTAGTTTGCTGGTTTGATTTTGTGTAAGCAGAATGACAGAGTCGTATTGGTTGCAGTTCCATTACAATAATAAAGCTTTTGACTACTATGTGGATGATGTAGATAAGACTAATTTCATGGATTTAGTAATGGACCTTGATGAAAAGGCTCTAAAACAGGATGTCTTACTCTCCCTTATGTACAACCTATGGTTCAAACATAGAGGGATAAATAGTAAGATTGATGTTAATGATGATGGGGGCTTGATGAAAATGTGGGCTATGTATAAAAGGATAGACACCATAGATGTATGGTTAGAGGCCACTGATGACCCATCCCCTGTATTTTGTGCTGCCATGAAATTGAGAGATATGCAAAGAAGAAGTAAGGAGATGAGAGAAAGGGAAAAAGAGGAGGAAAGGAAGAGAGAAGAGGAAAAAAGAGTGAGAGAGCAACAAGAACAATTTGAAAGAGAAGAGAGGGAGAGAGCTGAGAGAGAAGAACAAGAACAAAGGGATATTGACATAGAGGATGAAGTTCCACTAAACAGTTTTTTGTTTCAACCTGAACCAGTTAAGGTCCAAGTTCCTGTATTGGATGTTGATTGTGGTACCAAAACTTATGTTGACTTAGAAGATGTTAATTCATCCCCTTCTACACCTCCATTTGAACCTGAGAATCCTTATAGTCCTCCCCCATCTCAACCTGAGAAACCTTCTACACCTCCATTTGAACCTGAGAATCCTTCCAGTCCTCCCCCATTTCAACCTGAGAAACCTTCACCTAGATGTAAAATAACAGCAAGAAAAAGAGTGAGAACACCAAAAAAAAAAGCAACCCAATGCAGCTGCTCACAGTGAACCAGTAGAACCTGCTGGACACACTGAACCAACAGAACATGTTGAACACACTGAACCAACAGAACCTGATGAGCCTACTATACATGCTGGACCAACACAACCTCAAACAACAGAACCTGCTGCCCACACAGAAAGTCAACCAAGTACTGATGCTACAGAATTTACAATGCCCATATCAAGGAAACCTGAAAGAAAGTTGTCAAAGTCCACTGCTAGAATGAAAGGTGTTTATGTGCCCAAAGAAAAGGGAAAAGAGAAGGTTGAGGAAAGTAGTGAGGGTAGACCAAAAAGAAATGTCAAGAAGATGCCTCCATTAGGAGAGGAAAGCAATGAGGATAGTGATAATGACGACAGTTTGGATGAGGACTTTAATGAGGATGCTGAGGTGAGAAGTGAGAGTGAAGATTATGATGATTTGCATAATGAACAACCTCAGGAAAAGATGAAGAGTGTAGCTGCTACATTTGAGGATGATTTAGACAGAGGAGACCCCAAATACATGGACAGACTGTACATAAATGATATCCGCTTGGGTTAATCGCAGTGTTTTGTTCAGTTTGGTGGTGTTCATCGTATTAGTGGTGTTGAATTCAATTGAATTCAGTTCAGTTCGGTTCAGCTCTAGAGAACGAACCCCAGCGAAATTAACGCTTTCATATTTATATTATTATCTATTAGTAATATCCTATTATATTTTTATACTGCTCTAATAGATCATAGACAATGACAAGAAAGATTACCAGTGATGAACACAAAATTTACAATTATTTATTTTTAACTTAGGTTCTGTTTGATTCAATTTAATTTCACTTAAATTCAGTTCAATTCAATCCAGTTCAGTTCATGTGTAACTTTATCACTCATATGACTTTTTATTCCATAATAATTTCATGATGATAATTATGTCATCGGAAAGATCTCAAAGCATACTTTCAAATGAGTCTAATATTGACTATAGGTCTCCCGTGCGATATAGGGCAAAAATATTAACATCGAAAAGTTTGCGTCCGGAGGGCCAGAAAACGTCCCCTAGAGCATTCCCGAGGCATGGGTGCTCACTGGGCCCGGTCATGGTGTTGCCTCGTTGGGACAATGGTTCTGCAACGCATGGGTCATGGTGATGCAACGCATGGGTCACGGTACTGCATGGTGCTGCAACGCATGGGTCATGGTGCTGCATGGTGCTGCAACGCATGGGTCATGGTGCTGCATAGTGTTGCAACGCATGGTTCATGGGACAAGGTGTTGCGTCATGGAACATGGGTTCATGCGACATGGTGCTGCGTCATGGGGCATGGGTCATGGGACAAGGTGCTGCGTCATGGGACAAGGTGCTGTAGCGCGCGCGCGAAGGCAGGTGGTTGCTCGTACGACGGGTGGCTGCGAGTGTCGCGTGAGGGATGGGGTTTTTTGGGAAGATGGTGAGGTGAGGGGTTGGGGTCGCGAGGTATTGGGATATTTTGGGGGTTTAATTTTCTTTTTTCTTTTTTTTTTTAAATCAAATTAACTTGCGACCTATCTAGTGACAGACACCACTGTCAGTCGCAGATCGGTTGCAGCTGAGATAGGCAGCCACCGTCTTCTGGTCGGTCGCATACATGCTTTTCTCTTAGTGATGGAGAAGTCATCTTCTTGTCGCTACCTCCATTATTTCCATCAGCGTTATCCATGTCCATGACATTCATAGTCGTCGTATATATGATTTTGTGCACCATATGCTTCCCTCAAAACAAATAAGGCTTTGTTCTGCTCAACTTTGTTTCACTTAAATGTAGTTCAGTCCAGTTCAGTTCATGTATAACTTTATCACTCGTATAACTTTTTATTCTGAAATTATTTCATGATAATAACTATGTCTCGAAAGATCTAAAATCATGCTTTCAAATGTGTCCAATATTGACTATGTTTGGACAAATTTTAAATGGTCAACAGTCAAGTTTAAAAAATCAATTCAGTTCATTTTAGTTCAATTTAATTCAGATCAGTTTTAACCACGTGAATCAAACGGAGCTTTATACTTTAATGTTAGTCGTCACTGCATATTATTTATTTTATTATTATTATTATGTGGGTTCACCTGATGTTGGTGTTAGGCAATATTAATAGTATGTTATAATAATTGATGGCAAATGACATATTATTTAGTCATGACTAATATGTACAAATAACTCGTGTTTTGACTTAACTAAATTAATCAAGAACTCCGATTAGCCTAATCAGTATCAGGGGTTTTGAGCATATGTAATAAAGTGACGACCAAGGCGATGCTGGATATAAGTTAACAACTGAAGAAGCTTCAAAGATAACACATTAACACTGCACTTATTTTATTAAACCAATAAATGTGTAGAACATTTTGTATAAGATTATTTATGAATTTTAACCCAAGAGGATATCCTTTGGTTATTACTTCAAATTACGTAACAAAGCCACACTTTGCTTAAAGTACAACTCATCATAAGTATATATATTACGGTACTGCGTCAAATCCAATTGATTCAATAAGGATCACTTAGAACCGGCCCTGAAGATACTTGACGATCTTGTCATCGAGTTGGAAGGCCTTGCTTAGAACATCAACCGAGATCGGGGGCTCAGCTCCAAACACAGCATTAGCAATGGTGATGACACCGGGATTCTGACTGCTCAATGCAGCCATGGCGACTGCTGGGTATTTATCAATATTGAACTGGAAATGAACTAACCCTTGAGGGAACACAAACACGTCTCCTTTCTTAAGAACTTTAGTAAAGAGCTTGTTTCCGGCGTTGTTTGGTAGATTGGAGGTCACAAAACCGACATAGAGGGTTCCCTCGAGAACAATAAGGACCTCAGTTGCTCGGGGGTGGGTATGGGGAGGATTGAGACCACCGTGTGGTGCAAAGTCGATCCTTGCCACGGAAATCCCAAGGGTGTTGAGGCCTGGTAAGTTAGCTGCACTCACTAGGGTCACATTGGATCCTACCTTGTTGGTACTGGTGTCTCCTGCCATGTCTAGGCCGTCGAAAAAGAAATCCTCTGCTTTGGCATCCATCATATTCTTGCAGAATAGCCCGTTCACAAACACTGCATGCAACAAGTAATCAAAATAGAAAGTTATAATTCAATCGAAATGAAAAAAACAAGACGAAAAAGGAGTCATTATTATGAGACGAAGGGAGTATTGTTTGTAAACAGAAGCATAGAACTAAGAATATTACCACCGCTATTAGGGTCATTCACCGCGACACAGAAATCTTGGACTTGATTGGGATCGGTAGCATTGGCTACATAACAAGCGGTAGCCAGAAGAACAAAACATGCAAGGATAATGCGAGGTGACATTATTGATCGAGATCTTTAGTCGTACTTAAAAATAAATCTGTTCTAATTAATCTGCTTAGATTTTCTAAGGATTGGAACAAGCTGCTTGTTTTTGATGATCAATTGCATGGGTTAAGAAGGAATTTATAGTAGGTGTTGCTAAACTTATCCAACTTCTAATTGGTCGATGAGTACCTAAACATTTAGTTATTACTGTCTTTCTTTGAAGATTGTACATGGTTATTAGTTGGGACGTTTGAATACCTGGTCTTCTTATTTTTTGTGGGTAATACCTGGTCCCTGGTCTTCAATTATAAGATAGTGACTGAAGAATTTATTTACTACTTACAAGCGCCATATAATTAACATATATATAATATATTGATTGACTGGTTTAATGTATGTCAATATTTTATGTTTTTTGCTTGAGATGAGACAATACACATAAGCAAGAGGGAGGGGAAAATCGAACATGGGATATAATGTATCTAACACCTCATTCTTAGTCATTAGATATATAATCGAAGACATCTTGTGCACAAATTAGTAAAATTCTTCGTACATGAATCTATGACCCATACTCAATCTGAAACTGGAAACTAGAGACATCACTACTTGAAAACTTGACCTACATATACCAAATCCAACCCGATCGACGAATCCGTTTGATATTACCAAGTGATACCATATTTGTTTTTTGTTCAAATGTGACACCAGTCACCATATTTGGGCTCTCTTTTGGTTGCCACTACAGTTAGTCCAAGGCTCCAAGCACATGTATTGACCTTATTATTACTAGATTTTGAAAGAGCAGTTGAACTGCTTGATAAGAACAACTCGGAGGCCTTACGAATGGTAAAAATCCGCTGAGAAGAATATGTCAAGAAGGAGATTAATAAGACGCTGGAAATAAAAGAAGCCGTACGTAGGTTGAAGAAGAAGACGTCAATGCTTAACTAACCCTGTTTTCAACTCATAAAAATTGAATTCAATTGAATTTATCTTTTTGTCTTCACCTTTAGTTGCAAGTTTTTTTTGTTATATTAAGGGTGTAATCTTTAGAGTGTATCCCGTCAATTCCGTTCTGTTCAGTTCCTTTCAGTTCAGGAGTGGTCTTATGTCAGTTTAATGGTTTACAGTTCAATTTACTGATGTTGCTGGTTCAGTTCAGAAACATACTTTTTATCTCACGTATCAACCGGTGGTCAATTCAGTTCAGTGGTGTTCATTTTCATTTCAGTGGTGTTGGGATTCAATTCAGTTCGATCAGTTCAGTTCAGTTCGATCAGTTCAGTCCAGTTCAGGAACGCACATAAGAAGATAGCTAGGGCACAAAAAGGCCGAGAAAGGGAGACAAAAGAAAGAATAAATCATTCATGATTTCTACCTGTGGTGGTGTGGTTATATAAGAAGGATTTAGGGTGCGTTCTTTAGATTTGACACGGTTAGTTCAATTCAGTTCAGTTTAGGTCTCACTTCAGTGATTTCCAGTTCAGTTAAGTGGTGTTCTATTCAGTTCAGTGGTGCTTAGTTCAGAAACATACTTTTGTCTCACATATTAAGTTGTTTAAATTCAATTCATATATTGGTCTCTAATTCAGTTCGGTAGTGTCTAGTTCAGTGGTGTTGAATTCAGTTCAATTCAACTCAGTTCTGGTAAGTTCTGCTCTAAATAACGCACCCTTAGAAGGAAAATAACATATTTTATTGTTTAATTAATGTGATTTTGAAGTAATAGAAAAGTGTATCAGTTTTATTCTCATTTTCGGTCAAATTCTACCAATTTGGTAGGAAAATGATAAATAAAACTAAATAAATAAAATAAAATAAAAACTCGTAAATTTTGCTTCCTATTCTGGATGTAGGGTAGGGCCATATATTTACAAACCACAGTGACTTGCTCTCCAGGCACAACTAGTATCCCAATAGTATTTTACTCTGTCGTTTCGTTCCTAAATAGTAAATACATGTGATATCTAATCTAATATTGAATCAATTAATGCCTAATATATAGTTTCCTAAACATATGGAAAATATATTCATGCACTATATTTTCCATATCTATTTCTAATGACCTCCCGCAATCATAGCGGTAGCCACATCACAAACGCTACGATTGGAACGATATAATATGCATTTAATGTCCTCATCAGTCAATGAATCCTCAGTATGTATGTACGTCGATTCTCTACTTGTAGTTGGTTGGTGAATTCTCGATCTATCCGTTGGGTCTTCACATGTCATTGGTAGGTGAATCCTTATAATTCTGTCCGTTGATTCTTCACATGTCATCGAGTATAAAGAAGTCAACTTCGAGCTGCTACCTCCAATATTAATATTTTCATTGGCGCTATTCGTGATCGTCCATTACATTCATAGTAGTCGTGTAGATAATCTTGTGCACCACATGTTTTCCCTCTAAACAAATAAGGCTCTATTCTCATCGACTTAATTTCACTTAAATTTAGTTCATGTATAACATAATCAGCATTGTCACTCAGATCAAGTAACTTTTTAATTTGAAATAAGTTCATGATGATATATATGTTATTGGAAATATAATAAAGCATACTTTTTCAAATGAGTTAAATATTGAATATGTTTGAACGAGTTATATTGGTCTAATTAGGGTCAAATTACAAAAATCAATACGGTTCAGTTAAGTTGATATCAGTTCAGTTCAGCTTTTTCCAGTTCAAATGACCGGAGCCGAAGTGTTTCTAGAGCTGATTAGGACATAAGGGGAAAATGTACTACTCTAAAATGCTTCCGTAACGACTAACATCTTATAGTAGTAACATTTCATAACATAGTAATGGAAATTCCTTTGTGCACATAAATGGCAGTCTGTCTTAGTGAAACTTCATGCATATATACCAGTCTCTTGTGCTCCTCCTATCCTGGGGTTGGACCTGACACACTCACATATAGTCACATGAGACATAATACTGCATGAGACCATGTTTGGAGTGCCCATAAAAATACACATTTCGGCTTAAATTTCACCATGTGCTACAATTTAGTCACCGAAGAAATTGAAAGGAAAATAAATCCATAGATCAGGCGAGGTCCATAACTACATAGATCAGGCAACTGTTCATAGCTTATAAGCTCCTTTTGTAAACTACATAACTCTATACCTTGCCTTCTATAATATAATGCCCGACCTCCTTAGCTTCTTAAATCTTATGCTACATACCCAATTACTTTATGAGGAAAAAAACGAAAAAAAAAAATAAATCGGAAGTTACCCAACTACAATAATTTAGAGCTATAGTTAGTGCAAATTGTTTTATTTTTGATATTGGGTCCACGCACCTGATATTGTAATTAGGTAATACTAATAATATGTTTTATAACTATTAATGGAAAATGACATGCTATTTAGTCATAACTAATTAATATGTACAAATAACTTGTATTTTGTCTTAACGACAAAGGCGATACTGGGATAAGTTAACAACTAAAGCTTCAAAGATAACACATTTATTTTATTAAACCAATACATGTATGTGAAAAACATTTTGTATAAAATCTATGAATTTCAACCCAATTCATTCGGGTTATTACTACAAATTATGTAACAAAGCCACAATATGCTTAAAGTACTAACTCATCATAAATATATTACGGTCTGCGTCGAATCCAATTGATTCACTAGGGATCACTTATTAGAACCGGCCCTGAAGATACTTGATGACGTTCTCATCGAGTTGGAAGGCCTTGCTCAGGACATCAACCGAGATAGGGGGCTCGGCTCCAAACACAGCATTAGCAATGGTGATGACACCGGGATTCTGACTGCTCAATGCAGCCATGGCGACTGCTGGGTATTTATCAATATTGAACTGGAAATGAACTAACCCTTGAGGGAACACGAACACGTCTCCTTTCTTAAGAACTTTAGTAAAGAGCTTGTTTCCGGCGTTGTTTGGTAGGTTGGAGGTCACAAAACCGACATAGAGAGTTCCCTCGAGAACAGTAAGGACCTCAGTTGCTCGGGGGTGTGTATGGGGAGGATTGAGACCACCGTGTGGTGCAAAGTCGATCCTTGCCACCGATATCCCAAGGGTGTTGAGGCCTGGTAAGTTAGCTGCACTCACTAGGGTCACATTGGATCCTACCTTGTTGGTACTGGTGTCTCCTGCCATGTCTAGCCCGTCGAAAAAGAAATCCTCTGCTTTCGCATCCATCATATTCTTGCAGAATAGCCCGTTCACAAACACTGCAAGCAACAAATAATCAAATTAGAAAAGTTATAACTCAATCGACAAAACAAAAAACACGAACAAAAAAACAAACTATTACTATTATGGAACGGAGGGAGTATCTATATATATAAAACAGAAGCTTGGAACTAAGAATATTACCGGCATTATTAGGGTCATTCACTGCGACACAGAAATCTTGGACTTGATTGGGATCAGTAGCATTGGCTACGTAACAAGCGATGGCCAGAAGGCCAAAACAGGCAAGGATGTTGCGAGGCGACATTTATCGTCGAGATCTTTAGTTTGTAGTTGAAAAAAATTGTGCTTAGCTGCTTAGGTTTTCTAAGGATTATTGGTATGCCTTGTGATTATTGATTGCATGGAGAAGGGACCTTTTTATAGTTAGAGCGATGCTAAACTAATGCAATATATAACTGGTTAAGTGTTACCTAACCATTTTAATTTATTAGTTCTCCTTTTGAATATTGTAATGGTTAGTTGGGATACAATATATACCTGGTCTGATCTTCAAATATACTTGGTAATGAGTAATGACTAGTCGTATTCTCATTATCTACGACATATATCCGACGTACGGTGCAACATATGTTGAGCTTGCATTAGTGATTGCCTGTTAAACATACTGATTTCGTCATTAATATTTATTAAAAATTAATTTTTTTAAATTATGACATAATCTAATTTGGGCTTCAGATACATTCAACTACAAATCTACAATCTAAGCCTATGAACTGACTTAGCTTTATTTTATTACTTGATCTAAAAGAGCAGTTGAACTGCCTGCTTAATAAGACCAGACAACAGAATTCATATGTACTATAATTCGTTGAAGAAGAATGTGTCAAACAGAAAGAAGGAAAATAAGCAACAGCAGCTTAAGAAAACGTCGTCAATGGTTTACGGAAAAAGTCAATGATTGTGAAGGGTTTTTTTTCTTTTTCGTTACTAATTACTGAATGAACTAGTGCGACACTTTCCCATCTTCTAAAACTGGTGACAAAATCATAAACTGCCCCTTCAGAACCTAATTGCATTTTTATAAAGGATTTGAATCCTCTCCAAAACATCCACTAGCTAGTAGATCAGAGTAATGTTTAAATTCGGAAAATGGGGTATTATATTGGAGAGGATCTAGTGAGACTGTGAGAGCGAGAGAGAAAGAGATCAGAGAGATTAGAGGTGAGTTTGGAGATAGGTGAAGGAATTAGAAAGGTGCGGGTGGGTGAGGAGAAGAGGGGTGGTGAGAGATCGAGATGAAGACTAAAGAGAGGCAGTGGAGAAAGAGGGAGGGTGTAAATGGGTTTTATATAGTTAGGGTTTATAAATGAGTTAATAAAATGGAAAAAGAAGAAAAAATACTTGTAAATCAAAAGTCGCTAATTTCGATAGCTGACGGGTGTTTTTCTTGTAGTGAATTAGTTGTAAGATCAAGGGACGATTACATTAGTTATAAGATCAAAATTCAGATACATGCACCACAAGTATGTGATTAAAGTATATCCTTAAATTAACCAGCTCGTGATTAGTAATTAAACGCACATCATCACGATAACGGAGTAGCACTACTATACCTTTATTGAGTTTGATCAGTTCATCCAAATTAGTGTGCACTTATCAACCAAATATAGTATTATCATATAACAACATGTAAGGTTAGCAAGTCGTATGCATCTATAAATATAGGGTGTGTTCTTTGACAAGAATCCATCACAACTTATCACAAGCATTTACATAGTAACCAATATATATAGTTGAAAAGTATGGCTAAAATTGTGGGAAGCACTTGCCTTGTTGTGTTCTTATTGTGTTGTGTTTGCCTCATGTTATGCAACAACAACGTTGATGCTCAAGATGTAAAACAAGGTGAAACACTTGCTGAAATAGGTAAGGCTAATAATGTCTTCGGCAACAATACCAAAGCCGAAACCCGTTTCGAGAATTCTGTGTCTGATGAAGTAAATCATGATCCGACACTTGTCAAGTTGGCAAACCTTGATCCAGCACTCGTTAGAGCAATAGCAAGAGATTACCCAGAACTTGCTGACAAATTAATAAATGATCCATCACTTTTTAACCGTACCACGACTAAAGGTAATTAATGACTTTCTTATTTATGTCGTCTGACTTAGTTACTTGTAGTTGTAACCGTAAGATATTAAAAGAGGAAATAAATTAGTTGGAAAATACTAGATTGATATGAAATGCTAATAAACTAGTGATATAGGTGAAAGTTAGTATGAATAACTTTTATAAAATTAACTCTAGTTGTAGCTGTAAATGGGGGGAAAAATCGCAAACTATTTGACAACAAGAAGTAATTAATACTCTGTAACTTTTATTGAAGCTAGTTGTTTACGCCAAAAATAGTGTTAATAATAACATGTAGATTATTGTTGTCTTTATCTAATTGAACTACATGTGTGCAAATTTTTATCATAAAAATTTCTATTAGACGATCTTTACGTAATTTTTGGTGAGACGGGGGTCATTTTTGAAACAAGTTATGTGATCCCTACATTGCTAAATAGTAGCCCTATTTTTTGTGAATTGGTCTCACTGAATTCTAATTCTAATTCTAATTCTAATTCTAATTCTAATTCTAAATCTAAATCTAATTTGATGAATTACGGTTTTAGGCTCAGGATTCCGGGGCCTTATATGCAGCACTGAGAGCGACAAATTGAAAGGTCAGGAATGTACGGACAACGACCGGTGCATGGCCGAATGCCTAAAAGAAGATAGTAATATTCTTCTTGGGCGTTGCGACGAGTATGTATTGCAGAGGAGAGAGATCACTAGAACGATTGTAAATAGTACTCAGAGATGCCGTTGCGATTATATCATCTGTCCATTGTTCTTCTAGCTATAAGCTAGCTGTGTGCTTTAAATTTCTTACTTTTTGGATGTATTTTAATTTGCTTGGTTTGATTGTTTCCAATGCTTTAATTTGGAGTATTTGTGTGCCTACTTGATTCCTTTTTGTATTGTAATATTATTGCATTACATTAATGGAATGACTTTATTTTATATATTATCAACGTCATAAATTGGTGTGACTGACGTATCTTCTAGGGCCTTGTTTGATAACTAGCGGATTATATCAAAATTAGCGGATTGGGGGAACTTTATTGGATTTGATTAGAAAATCTGCTAATTTAACATGTTTGGTTAAATAGCGGATTCGATTAGCGGATTTGGTTGAAACCGCTAATTTCCAATCCGCTAAAAAAATAGTTTTATCAAGTTAGCGGATTTTAATTGTTAAAGAAAGGACATATTCATCCACATTTATATAAATCAGCTAATTTACCAAACACATTTATACAAATCAGCTAATACAATCCTTAGGTCAAATCCACTAATACAATCCTCTAGTCAACTCTGTTACTTGCCAGATAAGACCTATGTATGTGCTTGTAATAACTTGTGTTCTCTCCGCTCGGGATTTCGACCTATCCATGACTGATTTGTATATCACAAAAATTTGAAGCAAAGGTGTTGTGGCACCATTTTAAATTCATAGAACTTAGATAATACTTGCATTCACTCAACTTAACTATTTTCGATTCGGAGGGGGATGGTACCTGGTCCTGAACCTTTCAATTACAAGTCTGGGTCAATTTTAAGGAACTGATCTAACCGGGCCAATAACAATGCTAGGTTTCAATTTTAAGGAACTGATCTTTTCAATTTCGAGACCAAATCTCAAGATTTCTTGTGCTCACCCCTCATACAGCTATATATATTGCCAAACATATAAGCCCAAATAGACTAGATCTTTGGTTATGAATAGACCTATAACAACCTCCTTTACGACTAAACAATAACAACACTACCAAATATAAACACGACCACACGATGACTGTACTTTAATAATTTGCGAGTGCTAATCATTGACGATAGATTCAGAGTGCTAATTGATCATAGATTTATATTAGTGTTTATTTATTGTTTTGGCGATAGTACATTAGTACTGTCCTTATTTATTTGCACACCTTGAACACAAAATATGGGGTATGCTTTGTTTTTCTTAGAATTAAGATAGGGAACGAAACGTACCTTGACCTTGCATTGCTCAAGAGATGATAATGCTGAACCACTCACATCAACCACTTATTGATCACTATTCCGATAATTAATAACGAAAAAAACCCTTCACAAATCACACTAATGTTCAACTTTACCGTAAACCATTGACGTCGTCTTCTTAATTAGCTACTGCTGCCGTTGCTTATTTCTCTTCTTCTTTCTTTTTTACACATTCTTCTTCCAGGAATAGTTACATACATATAAATTCTGTGGTCTAGTCTTATCAAGCAGTTCAACTGCTCTTTTAGATACATTCATGTGCTTGGATTATAGATAAATGCATCTAAAGCCCAAATTAAATGGTGTCATCTGTGGACTAAAAAAAATTTGTTCAAAAGAAAATTAGGCCTATCTTGGTTTGTGATGATGATTTTATTTTTTTCTTGTACCACTTTTGTTTTCCTTTTATTGATGTCTTTTAGTAGAATGAATTATGAGTGTATGAAATTAGGTGCTTGATATACTGATACAGTGATACTCCGTGGCCTGCTACAGTGGTTTCTAAAGTATTCAAGACGACTTTTAAGGAATTTCTTCATTGACAAATGACAATCGTGCATATCGTTTTTTTTTTTTTTAATCCACGGTCGATCACAGTAATTATTACCTGCACTTAGGGGTGTAAACGAGCCGAGTCAAGTCGAGTATTTCTGTGTTCGTGCTCGGCTCATTTATTAAACGAGCATCATATTGGTACTTATACTCGGCTTGTTTCTTATCGAGCTAGTTTTAAACAAGGTTTGACCGAGTTTTGACCGAGTCGTTCACGAGCTGCTCGCGAGCAGACTAATTTTAAAGGCAATATCAACCATGAAAATATTAAACGAGCTGAGTTGAGGATTGCTCGTGCTCGGCTCATATAATAAACGAGCCTTGAATTGGTGCTCGTGCTCGGCACGTTATTATTGAACGAGTTTTGACTGAGTATGTTTACGAGCTCGCGAGTGCATCGGCTCGTTTGCACCCCTACGCTGCGCTGACTTATAGGCACCTTAAAAATGTGGAACAGGTAGTCAAGGGATTTAAGGCTGCTCCATATCATATACGAGATCCAAACTCTCGACCTTGACTAAAAATAGATGAGTGGTGAGCCCCTACCACTCAACCACATTCTGTTCCCCCTGAGTATTTGATATTTTTGTTCCATGCAAATTGCTTAAAAGTGAGACACAAAAAACATGGAGCCTCAAATAACATTCTAAGAACAAAACCACTACAAAATTTCACCACCAAAAAAAAGAGCACTAGAAAAACTGCGATGGCTACAGATCCGACTATAATATTATGCTCAGCGGCAGAATTAAATGCTAGTTGCGGATTATATTAATTCCGTGGTTAAATTTGCCAGCGTCGAGGAAAATGGCTACTGACTAAATACGCTATTGACTCTGCCGCCGACCCATTTTAGCTGCGGTTTTGGCCTAGCTAATAACAACGGTGTTTTTCCGCAACTACTTTTCATTTTTTTTTTTTTTTTGTAGTGCTTATGTAAGTCATTTTGATACCCATTCATTGAGAACTTCAAAATTGATTGGCGTAAGACGTACTTCCTCCCCTACTCCCCTACCTTGACAAGAATGTCTGAGAGAGAGAGGATATACCGAGACAGACTGGCGAATACTGAACGCATCAACCAATTAACTATCTATATGATCTCATAGTCATACAACATATCTAACTACTATATTTAACTTGGTGGGAAAGTTCCTCAAATGACACCGCATATTTGTAAAAATGGGCCATGAGAAATAGTCGAGAATATTCAAGGAATTACTTACGGTAAGATCGTCTCATACAAGTTTTTGTGTAATAGCATAAATTATATGTTTAAAATAGGCAATCAACCTCAAGATCAAGTCAAGATATACGACCATTCAATATCAAGTAATTGGAGACCGGGTATTATTGTATCCCAACTAACCATCACAATATTCAAAAGAGAAACTAATTAATAAAATGATTAGGTAACCTTCAACCAATTATAATTTGGATCAGCTTAGTATCGTCTACTATAAATAGGTTCTTTCGCCATGCCATCGATATATCATCACAACTAAATCACAACCATCTCCATTCCTTATTAGAAGCACACATTTTTTTTAACTACGTACGGCTATTGCCATCAATGTCGCCTCACACTGTCCTTGCCTGTTTTGGTCTTCTGGCCATTGCTTGTTACGTAGCCAATGCTACCGATCCCAATCAAGTCCAAGATTTCTGTGTCGCGGTGAATGACCCTAAGAGCGGTGGTAATATTCTTAGTTCTATGCTTCTGTTTACAAATAATACTCCCTTCGTCTTATAATATTGGCTCCTTTTTCGTCTTTTCTTTTTCCTTCCGATTTATAACCTTTTTATTTGATTATTTGTCGCATGCAGTGTTTGTGAACGGGCTATTCTGCAAGAATATGATGGATGCCAAAGCAGAGGATTTCTTTTTCGATGGGCTAGACATGGCAGGAGACACCAAAACACCTAAGGTAGGATCCAATGTGACCCTAGTGAGTGCAGCTAACTTACCCGGCCTCAACACCCTTGGGATATCCGTGGCCAGAATCGACTTTGCACCACACGGTGGCCTCAATCCTCCCCATACACACCCCCGAGCAACTGAGGTCCTTACTGTTCTCGAGGGAACCCTCTATGTCGGTTTTGTAACTTCCAACCTACCAAACAACGCCGGAAACAAGCTCTTTACTAAAATTCTTAAGAAGGGAGACGTCTTCGTGTTCCCTCAAGGGCTAATTCATTTCCAATTCAATGTTGATAAATACCCAGCAGTCGCCATGGCTGCATTGAGTAGTCAGAATCCCGGTGTCATCACCATTGCTAATGCTGTGTTCGGAGCCGAGCCACCTATCTCGGTTGATGTTCTCAGCAAGGCCTTCCAACTCGATGACAAGGTCGTCAAGTATCTTCAGGGGCGCTTCTAATAAGTGAGCCCTATTGAATCAAGGATTTGACGCAATATACCAATATGTAATATTTTATCAGTTGTGCTTTAAGCATAGTGTGGCTTTATTTGTTACGTAATTTGTAATAATAACCCAAATGATATCCGCTTGGGTTAAAATTCATAGATCTTATACAAAATGTTCTACACATACATACATACATACATGTATTGGTTTAATAAAATAAGTGCGGTGTTAATGTGTTATATATGTATGAAGCCTTAGTTGTTAACTTATCCAGCATTATTGCCTTCTTGGTCCCTTTATTACATATAACAACTAACTTATCGTAGGTGGGCAAGTTTCTGATCTTCCTTTACTAATCAAATAAAAAAGAAGTCAATTCCATGGCGATATATAATTTAGTTGCTCACAGCACCTGGCCTCTAAAGTCTAAATGAAATAATGAAATTTTAACCTAATTAATTAATGGGATATTACACGTTGTATCTCTGTGGTTTGGCAAAATTCCTGCTGCATCCGTATTTTAAGTTTCCTGTATGTCGTACCCCTTTATTTGAATGAAAATGTCCAGCGTATACATATATGCAACGTCCGTTAAGTATCCGTCAATTGTGCCAAGATAGATTACTGAAATGCCCTCCCATTAGACCCATGGCGCCATAACTCTCACTTGGCTGACACATAACCCCCTCTTCATTATTTTTCTCCACTTCCCTGGTTCAAAAACAAAAACCATCGCACTTCCAAAACCTTCCCAAAACCTTGCAAAAACCCTACTCTTTGAGGTTGAAGAAGAAGCATAATTTTGGGTGAGAGGAACAAAAGACATTAATTTGGAGCGTGAAAGGTATGAAATCTCCCTCCTTTATCTATTTCATCATCTTTTTTTTCTCTATTTTCCATAATTTTCGTATTTTATTTGGTTGGAATAGTAGTGGGTTTGATGGATGATGTGAAATTGGATGTTTGTTTTGCTATTTCGTGGTGTTTAATTAATGGGTAGTGTTTTTGTTTTGATTTTCACAATTGTTTTCTTCGTTCATGGAGGACAACTAAATTAGGGTTTAATGTTTGGCTTTTATTTAGACAAATTATTTCTGTTTGCTTTATTATTAGGATATTGTGATGCATGTAGGTATAATTATTGTGGAAATTTATATGTCTTCAGTTTGCATTGATTAAAATCCTATTTTATTTTTTATTTAGGGTTTGTTACTTTTTTTTTTTTTTTGAATTAGTTTGCTGGTTTGATTTTGTGTAAGCAGAATGACAGAGTCGTATTGGTTGCAGTTCCATTACAATAATAAAGCTTTTGACTACTATGTGGATGATGTAGATAAGACTAATTTCATGGATTTAGTAATGGACCTTGATGAAAAGGCTCTAAAACAGGATGTCTTACTCTCCCTTATGTACAACCTATGGTTCAAACATAGAGGGATAAATAGTAAGATTGATGTTAATGATGATGGGGGCTTGATGAAAATGTGGGCTATGTATAAAAGGATAGACACCATAGATGTATGGTTAGAGGCCACTGATGACCCATCCCCTGTATTTTGTGCTGCCATGAAATTGAGAGATATGCAAAGAAGAAGTAAGGAGATGAGAGAAAGGGAAAAAGAGGAGGAAAGGAAGAGAGAAGAGGAAAAAAGAGTGAGAGAGCAACAAGAACAATTTGAAAGAGAAGAGAGGGAGAGAGCTGAGAGAGAAGAACAAGAACAAAGGGATATTGACATAGAGGATGAAGTTCCACTAAACAGTTTTTTGTTTCAACCTGAACCAGTTAAGGTCCAAGTTCCTGTATTGGATGTTGATTGTGGTACCAAAACTTATGTTGACTTAGAAGATGTTAATTCATCCCCTTCTACACCTCCATTTGAACCTGAGAATCCTTATAGTCCTCCCCCATCTCAACCTGAGAAACCTTCTACACCTCCATTTGAACCTGAGAATCCTTCCAGTCCTCCCCCATTTCAACCTGAGAAACCTTCACCTAGATGTAAAATAACAGCAAGAAAAAGAGTGAGAACACCAAAAAAAAAAGCAACCCAATGCAGCTGCTCACAGTGAACCAGTAGAACCTGCTGGACACACTGAACCAACAGAACATGTTGAACACACTGAACCAACAGAACCTGATGAGCCTACTATACATGCTGGACCAACACAACCTCAAACAACAGAACCTGCTGCCCACACAGAAAGTCAACCAAGTACTGATGCTACAGAATTTACAATGCCCATATCAAGGAAACCTGAAAGAAAGTTGTCAAAGTCCACTGCTAGAATGAAAGGTGTTTATGTGCCCAAAGAAAAGGGAAAAGAGAAGGTTGAGGAAAGTAGTGAGGGTAGACCAAAAAGAAATGTCAAGAAGATGCCTCCATTAGGAGAGGAAAGCAATGAGGATAGTGATAATGACGACAGTTTGGATGAGGACTTTAATGAGGATGCTGAGGTGAGAAGTGAGAGTGAAGATTATGATGATTTGCATAATGAACAACCTCAGGAAAAGATGAAGAGTGTAGCTGCTACATTTGAGGATGATTTAGACAGAGGAGACCCCAAATACATGGACAGACTGTACATAAATGATATCCGCTTGGGTTAATCGCAGTGTTTTGTTCAGTTTGGTGGTGTTCATCGTATTAGTGGTGTTGAATTCAATTGAATTCAGTTCAGTTCGGTTCAGCTCTAGAGAACGAACCCCAGCGAAATTAACGCTTTCATATTTATATTATTATCTATTAGTAATATCCTATTATATTTTTATACTGCTCTAATAGATCATAGACAATGACAAGAAAGATTACCAGTGATGAACACAAAATTTACAATTATTTATTTTTAACTTAGGTTCTGTTTGATTCAATTTAATTTCACTTAAATTCAGTTCAATTCAATCCAGTTCAGTTCATGTGTAACTTTATCACTCATATGACTTTTTATTCCATAATAATTTCATGATGATAATTATGTCATCGGAAAGATCTCAAAGCATACTTTCAAATGAGTCTAATATTGACTATAGGTCTCCCGTGCGATATAGGGCAAAAATATTAACATCGAAAAGTTTGCGTCCGGAGGGCCAGAAAACGTCCCCTAGAGCATTCCCGAGGCATGGGTGCTCACTGGGCCCGGTCATGGTGTTGCCTCGTTGGGACAATGGTTCTGCAACGCATGGGTCATGGTGATGCAACGCATGGGTCACGGTACTGCATGGTGCTGCAACGCATGGGTCATGGTGCTGCATGGTGCTGCAACGCATGGGTCATGGTGCTGCATAGTGTTGCAACGCATGGTTCATGGGACAAGGTGTTGCGTCATGGAACATGGGTTCATGCGACATGGTGCTGCGTCATGGGGCATGGGTCATGGGACAAGGTGCTGCGTCATGGGACAAGGTGCTGTAGCGCGCGCGCGAAGGCAGGTGGTTGCTCGTACGACGGGTGGCTGCGAGTGTCGCGTGAGGGATGGGGTTTTTTGGGAAGATGGTGAGGTGAGTGTGTGATGTCTGAGGTGAGGGGTTGGGGTCGCGAGGTATTGGGATATTTTGGGGGTTTAATTTTCTTTTTTCTTTTTTTTTTTAAATCAAATTAACTTGCGACCTATCTAGTGACAGACACCACTGTCAGTCGCAGATCGGTTGCAGCTGAGATAGGCAGCCACCGTCTTCTGGTCGGTCGCATACATGCTTTTCTCTTAGTGATGGAGAAGTCATCTTCTTGTCGCTACCTCCATTATTTCCATCAGCGTTATCCATGTCCATGACATTCATAGTCGTCGTATATATGATTTTGTGCACCATATGCTTCCCTCAAAACAAATAAGGCTTTGTTCTGCTCAACTTTGTTTCACTTAAATGTAGTTCAGTCCAGTTCAGTTCATGTATAACTTTATCACTCGTATAACTTTTTATTCTGAAATTATTTCATGATAATAACTATGTCTCGAAAGATCTAAAATCATGCTTTCAAATGTGTCCAATATTGACTATGTTTGGACAAATTTTAAATGGTCAACAGTCAAGTTTAAAAAATCAATTCAGTTCATTTTAGTTCAATTTAATTCAGATCAGTTTTAACCACGTGAATCAAACGGAGCTTTATACTTTAATGTTAGTCGTCACTGCATATTATTTATTTTATTATTATTATTATGTGGGTTCACCTGATGTTGGTGTTAGGCAATATTAATAGTATGTTATAATAATTGATGGCAAATGACATATTATTTAGTCATGACTAATATGTACAAATAACTCGTGTTTTGACTTAACTAAATTAATCAAGAACTCCGATTAGCCTAATCAGTATCAGGGGTTTTGAGCATATGTAATAAAGTGACGACCAAGGCGATGCTGGATATAAGTTAACAACTGAAGAAGCTTCAAAGATAACACATTAACACTGCACTTATTTTATTAAACCAATAAATGTGTAGAACATTTTGTATAAGATTATTTATGAATTTTAACCCAAGAGGATATCCTTTGGTTATTACTTCAAATTACGTAACAAAGCCACACTTTGCTTAAAGTACAACTCATCATAAGTATATATATTACGGTACTGCGTCAAATCCAATTGATTCAATAAGGATCACTTAGAACCGGCCCTGAAGATACTTGACGATCTTGTCATCGAGTTGGAAGGCCTTGCTTAGAACATCAACCGAGATCGGGGGCTCAGCTCCAAACACAGCATTAGCAATGGTGATGACACCGGGATTCTGACTGCTCAATGCAGCCATGGCGACTGCTGGGTATTTATCAATATTGAACTGGAAATGAACTAACCCTTGAGGGAACACAAACACGTCTCCTTTCTTAAGAACTTTAGTAAAGAGCTTGTTTCCGGCGTTGTTTGGTAGATTGGAGGTCACAAAACCGACATAGAGGGTTCCCTCGAGAACAATAAGGACCTCAGTTGCTCGGGGGTGGGTATGGGGAGGATTGAGACCACCGTGTGGTGCAAAGTCGATCCTTGCCACGGAAATCCCAAGGGTGTTGAGGCCTGGTAAGTTAGCTGCACTCACTAGGGTCACATTGGATCCTACCTTGTTGGTACTGGTGTCTCCTGCCATGTCTAGGCCGTCGAAAAAGAAATCCTCTGCTTTGGCATCCATCATATTCTTGCAGAATAGCCCGTTCACAAACACTGCATGCAACAAGTAATCAAAATAGAAAGTTATAATTCAATCGAAATGAAAAAAACAAGACGAAAAAGGAGTCATTATTATGAGACGAAGGGAGTATTGTTTGTAAACAGAAGCATAGAACTAAGAATATTACCACCGCTATTAGGGTCATTCACCGCGACACAGAAATCTTGGACTTGATTGGGATCGGTAGCATTGGCTACATAACAAGCGGTAGCCAGAAGAACAAAACATGCAAGGATAATGCGAGGTGACATTATTGATCGAGATCTTTAGTCGTACTTAAAAATAAATCTGTTCTAATTAATCTGCTTAGATTTTCTAAGGATTGGAACAAGCTGCTTGTTTTTGATGATCAATTGCATGGGTTAAGAAGGAATTTATAGTAGGTGTTGCTAAACTTATCCAACTTCTAATTGGTCGATGAGTACCTAAACATTTAGTTATTACTGTCTTTCTTTGAAGATTGTACATGGTTATTAGTTGGGACGTTTGAATACCTGGTCTTCTTATTTTTTGTGGGTAATACCTGGTCCCTGGTCTTCAATTATAAGATAGTGACTGAAGAATTTATTTACTACTTACAAGCGCCATATAATTAACATATATATAATATATTGATTGACTGGTTTAATGTATGTCAATATTTTATGTTTTTTGCTTGAGATGAGACAATACACATAAGCAAGAGGGAGGGGAAAATCGAACATGGGATATAATGTATCTAACACCTCATTCTTAGTCATTAGATATATAATCGAAGACATCTTGTGCACAAATTAGTAAAATTCTTCGTACATGAATCTATGACCCATACTCAATCTGAAACTGGAAACTAGAGACATCACTACTTGAAAACTTGACCTACATATACCAAATCCAACCCGATCGACGAATCCGTTTGATATTACCAAGTGATACCATATTTGTTTTTTGTTCAAATGTGACACCAGTCACCATATTTGGGCTCTCTTTTGGTTGCCACTACAGTTAGTCCAAGGCTCCAAGCACATGTATTGACCTTATTATTACTAGATTTTGAAAGAGCAGTTGAACTGCTTGATAAGAACAACTCGGAGGCCTTACGAATGGTAAAAATCCGCTGAGAAGAATATGTCAAGAAGGAGATTAATAAGACGCTGGAAATAAAAGAAGCCGTACGTAGGTTGAAGAAGAAGACGTCAATGCTTAACTAACCCTGTTTTCAACTCATAAAAATTGAATTCAATTGAATTTATCTTTTTGTCTTCACCTTTAGTTGCAAGTTTTTTTTGTTATATTAAGGGTGTAATCTTTAGAGTGTATCCCGTCAATTCCGTTCTGTTCAGTTCCTTTCAGTTCAGGAGTGGTCTTATGTCAGTTTAATGGTTTACAGTTCAATTTACTGATGTTGCTGGTTCAGTTCAGAAACATACTTTTTATCTCACGTATCAACCGGTGGTCAATTCAGTTCAGTGGTGTTCATTTTCATTTCAGTGGTGTTGGGATTCAATTCAGTTCGATCAGTTCAGTTCAGTTCGATCAGTTCAGTCCAGTTCAGGAACGCACATAAGAAGATAGCTAGGGCACAAAAAGGCCGAGAAAGGGAGACAAAAGAAAGAATAAATCATTCATGATTTCTACCTGTGGTGGTGTGGTTATATAAGAAGGATTTAGGGTGCGTTCTTTAGATTTGACACGGTTAGTTCAATTCAGTTCAGTTTAGGTCTCACTTCAGTGATTTCCAGTTCAGTTAAGTGGTGTTCTATTCAGTTCAGTGGTGCTTAGTTCAGAAACATACTTTTGTCTCACATATTAAGTTGTTTAAATTCAATTCATATATTGGTCTCTAATTCAGTTCGGTAGTGTCTAGTTCAGTGGTGTTGAATTCAGTTCAATTCAACTCAGTTCTGGTAAGTTCTGCTCTAAATAACGCACCCTTAGAAGGAAAATAACATATTTTATTGTTTAATTAATGTGATTTTGAAGTAATAGAAAAGTGTATCAGTTTTATTCTCATTTTCGGTCAAATTCTACCAATTTGGTAGGAAAATGATAAATAAAACTAAATAAATAAAATAAAATAAAAACTCGTAAATTTTGCTTCCTATTCTGGATGTAGGGTAGGGCCATATATTTACAAACCACAGTGACTTGCTCTCCAGGCACAACTAGTATCCCAATAGTATTTTACTCTGTCGTTTCGTTCCTAAATAGTAAATACATGTGATATCTAATCTAATATTGAATCAATTAATGCCTAATATATAGTTTCCTAAACATATGGAAAATATATTCATGCACTATATTTTCCATATCTATTTCTAATGACCTCCCGCAATCATAGCGGTAGCCACATCACAAACGCTACGATTGGAACGATATAATATGCATTTAATGTCCTCATCAGTCAATGAATCCTCAGTATGTATGTACGTCGATTCTCTACTTGTAGTTGGTTGGTGAATTCTCGATCTATCCGTTGGGTCTTCACATGTCATTGGTAGGTGAATCCTTATAATTCTGTCCGTTGATTCTTCACATGTCATCGAGTATAAAGAAGTCAACTTCGAGCTGCTACCTCCAATATTAATATTTTCATTGGCGCTATTCGTGATCGTCCATTACATTCATAGTAGTCGTGTAGATAATCTTGTGCACCACATGTTTTCCCTCTAAACAAATAAGGCTCTATTCTCATCGACTTAATTTCACTTAAATTTAGTTCATGTATAACATAATCAGCATTGTCACTCAGATCAAGTAACTTTTTAATTTGAAATAAGTTCATGATGATATATATGTTATTGGAAATATAATAAAGCATACTTTTTCAAATGAGTTAAATATTGAATATGTTTGAACGAGTTATATTGGTCTAATTAGGGTCAAATTACAAAAATCAATACGGTTCAGTTAAGTTGATATCAGTTCAGTTCAGCTTTTTCCAGTTCAAATGACCGGAGCCGAAGTGTTTCTAGAGCTGATTAGGACATAAGGGGAAAATGTACTACTCTAAAATGCTTCCGTAACGACTAACATCTTATAGTAGTAACATTTCATAACATAGTAATGGAAATTCCTTTGTGCACATAAATGGCAGTCTGTCTTAGTGAAACTTCATGCATATATACCAGTCTCTTGTGCTCCTCCTATCCTGGGGTTGGACCTGACACACTCACATATAGTCACATGAGACATAATACTGCATGAGACCATGTTTGGAGTGCCCATAAAAATACACATTTCGGCTTAAATTTCACCATGTGCTACAATTTAGTCACCGAAGAAATTGAAAGGAAAATAAATCCATAGATCAGGCGAGGTCCATAACTACATAGATCAGGCAACTGTTCATAGCTTATAAGCTCCTTTTGTAAACTACATAACTCTATACCTTGCCTTCTATAATATAATGCCCGACCTCCTTAGCTTCTTAAATCTTATGCTACATACCCAATTACTTTATGAGGAAAAAAACGAAAAAAAAAAATAAATCGGAAGTTACCCAACTACAATAATTTAGAGCTATAGTTAGTGCAAATTGTTTTATTTTTGATATTGGGTCCACGCACCTGATATTGTAATTAGGTAATACTAATAATATGTTTTATAACTATTAATGGAAAATGACATGCTATTTAGTCATAACTAATTAATATGTACAAATAACTTGTATTTTGTCTTAACGACAAAGGCGATACTGGGATAAGTTAACAACTAAAGCTTCAAAGATAACACATTTATTTTATTAAACCAATACATGTATGTGAAAAACATTTTGTATAAAATCTATGAATTTCAACCCAATTCATTCGGGTTATTACTACAAATTATGTAACAAAGCCACAATATGCTTAAAGTACTAACTCATCATAAATATATTACGGTCTGCGTCGAATCCAATTGATTCACTAGGGATCACTTATTAGAACCGGCCCTGAAGATACTTGATGACGTTCTCATCGAGTTGGAAGGCCTTGCTCAGGACATCAACCGAGATAGGGGGCTCGGCTCCAAACACAGCATTAGCAATGGTGATGACACCGGGATTCTGACTGCTCAATGCAGCCATGGCGACTGCTGGGTATTTATCAATATTGAACTGGAAATGAACTAACCCTTGAGGGAACACGAACACGTCTCCTTTCTTAAGAACTTTAGTAAAGAGCTTGTTTCCGGCGTTGTTTGGTAGGTTGGAGGTCACAAAACCGACATAGAGAGTTCCCTCGAGAACAGTAAGGACCTCAGTTGCTCGGGGGTGTGTATGGGGAGGATTGAGACCACCGTGTGGTGCAAAGTCGATCCTTGCCACCGATATCCCAAGGGTGTTGAGGCCTGGTAAGTTAGCTGCACTCACTAGGGTCACATTGGATCCTACCTTGTTGGTACTGGTGTCTCCTGCCATGTCTAGCCCGTCGAAAAAGAAATCCTCTGCTTTCGCATCCATCATATTCTTGCAGAATAGCCCGTTCACAAACACTGCAAGCAACAAATAATCAAATTAGAAAAGTTATAACTCAATCGACAAAACAAAAAACACGAACAAAAAAACAAACTATTACTATTATGGAACGGAGGGAGTATCTATATATATAAAACAGAAGCTTGGAACTAAGAATATTACCGGCATTATTAGGGTCATTCACTGCGACACAGAAATCTTGGACTTGATTGGGATCAGTAGCATTGGCTACGTAACAAGCGATGGCCAGAAGGCCAAAACAGGCAAGGATGTTGCGAGGCGACATTTATCGTCGAGATCTTTAGTTTGTAGTTGAAAAAAATTGTGCTTAGCTGCTTAGGTTTTCTAAGGATTATTGGTATGCCTTGTGATTATTGATTGCATGGAGAAGGGACCTTTTTATAGTTAGAGCGATGCTAAACTAATGCAATATATAACTGGTTAAGTGTTACCTAACCATTTTAATTTATTAGTTCTCCTTTTGAATATTGTAATGGTTAGTTGGGATACAATATATACCTGGTCTGATCTTCAAATATACTTGGTAATGAGTAATGACTAGTCGTATTCTCATTATCTACGACATATATCCGACGTACGGTGCAACATATGTTGAGCTTGCATTAGTGATTGCCTGTTAAACATACTGATTTCGTCATTAATATTTATTAAAAATTAATTTTTTTAAATTATGACATAATCTAATTTGGGCTTCAGATACATTCAACTACAAATCTACAATCTAAGCCTATGAACTGACTTAGCTTTATTTTATTACTTGATCTAAAAGAGCAGTTGAACTGCCTGCTTAATAAGACCAGACAACAGAATTCATATGTACTATAATTCGTTGAAGAAGAATGTGTCAAACAGAAAGAAGGAAAATAAGCAACAGCAGCTTAAGAAAACGTCGTCAATGGTTTACGGAAAAAGTCAATGATTGTGAAGGGTTTTTTTTCTTTTTCGTTACTAATTACTGAATGAACTAGTGCGACACTTTCCCATCTTCTAAAACTGGTGACAAAATCATAAACTGCCCCTTCAGAACCTAATTGCATTTTTATAAAGGATTTGAATCCTCTCCAAAACATCCACTAGCTAGTAGATCAGAGTAATGTTTAAATTCGGAAAATGGGGTATTATATTGGAGAGGATCTAGTGAGACTGTGAGAGCGAGAGAGAAAGAGATCAGAGAGATTAGAGGTGAGTTTGGAGATAGGTGAAGGAATTAGAAAGGTGCGGGTGGGTGAGGAGAAGAGGGGTGGTGAGAGATCGAGATGAAGACTAAAGAGAGGCAGTGGAGAAAGAGGGAGGGTGTAAATGGGTTTTATATAGTTAGGGTTTATAAATGAGTTAATAAAATGGAAAAAGAAGAAAAAATACTTGTAAATCAAAAGTCGCTAATTTCGATAGCTGACGGGTGTTTTTCTTGTAGTGAATTAGTTGTAAGATCAAGGGACGATTACATTAGTTATAAGATCAAAATTCAGATACATGCACCACAAGTATGTGATTAAAGTATATCCTTAAATTAACCAGCTCGTGATTAGTAATTAAACGCACATCATCACGATAACGGAGTAGCACTACTATACCTTTATTGAGTTTGATCAGTTCATCCAAATTAGTGTGCACTTATCAACCAAATATAGTATTATCATATAACAACATGTAAGGTTAGCAAGTCGTATGCATCTATAAATATAGGGTGTGTTCTTTGACAAGAATCCATCACAACTTATCACAAGCATTTACATAGTAACCAATATATATAGTTGAAAAGTATGGCTAAAATTGTGGGAAGCACTTGCCTTGTTGTGTTCTTATTGTGTTGTGTTTGCCTCATGTTATGCAACAACAACGTTGATGCTCAAGATGTAAAACAAGGTGAAACACTTGCTGAAATAGGTAAGGCTAATAATGTCTTCGGCAACAATACCAAAGCCGAAACCCGTTTCGAGAATTCTGTGTCTGATGAAGTAAATCATGATCCGACACTTGTCAAGTTGGCAAACCTTGATCCAGCACTCGTTAGAGCAATAGCAAGAGATTACCCAGAACTTGCTGACAAATTAATAAATGATCCATCACTTTTTAACCGTACCACGACTAAAGGTAATTAATGACTTTCTTATTTATGTCGTCTGACTTAGTTACTTGTAGTTGTAACCGTAAGATATTAAAAGAGGAAATAAATTAGTTGGAAAATACTAGATTGATATGAAATGCTAATAAACTAGTGATATAGGTGAAAGTTAGTATGAATAACTTTTATAAAATTAACTCTAGTTGTAGCTGTAAATGGGGGGAAAAATCGCAAACTATTTGACAACAAGAAGTAATTAATACTCTGTAACTTTTATTGAAGCTAGTTGTTTACGCCAAAAATAGTGTTAATAATAACATGTAGATTATTGTTGTCTTTATCTAATTGAACTACATGTGTGCAAATTTTTATCATAAAAATTTCTATTAGACGATCTTTACGTAATTTTTGGTGAGACGGGGGTCATTTTTGAAACAAGTTATGTGATCCCTACATTGCTAAATAGTAGCCCTATTTTTTGTGAATTGGTCTCACTGAATTCTAATTCTAATTCTAATTCTAATTCTAATTCTAATTCTAAATCTAAATCTAATTTGATGAATTACGGTTTTAGGCTCAGGATTCCGGGGCCTTATATGCAGCACTGAGAGCGACAAATTGAAAGGTCAGGAATGTACGGACAACGACCGGTGCATGGCCGAATGCCTAAAAGAAGATAGTAATATTCTTCTTGGGCGTTGCGACGAGTATGTATTGCAGAGGAGAGAGATCACTAGAACGATTGTAAATAGTACTCAGAGATGCCGTTGCGATTATATCATCTGTCCATTGTTCTTCTAGCTATAAGCTAGCTGTGTGCTTTAAATTTCTTACTTTTTGGATGTATTTTAATTTGCTTGGTTTGATTGTTTCCAATGCTTTAATTTGGAGTATTTGTGTGCCTACTTGATTCCTTTTTGTATTGTAATATTATTGCATTACATTAATGGAATGACTTTATTTTATATATTATCAACGTCATAAATTGGTGTGACTGACGTATCTTCTAGGGCCTTGTTTGATAACTAGCGGATTATATCAAAATTAGCGGATTGGGGGAACTTTATTGGATTTGATTAGAAAATCTGCTAATTTAACATGTTTGGTTAAATAGCGGATTCGATTAGCGGATTTGGTTGAAACCGCTAATTTCCAATCCGCTAAAAAAATAGTTTTATCAAGTTAGCGGATTTTAATTGTTAAAGAAAGGACATATTCATCCACATTTATATAAATCAGCTAATTTACCAAACACATTTATACAAATCAGCTAATACAATCCTTAGGTCAAATCCACTAATACAATCCTCTAGTCAACTCTGTTACTTGCCAGATAAGACCTATGTATGTGCTTGTAATAACTTGTGTTCTCTCCGCTCGGGATTTCGACCTATCCATGACTGATTTGTATATCACAAAAATTTGAAGCAAAGGTGTTGTGGCACCATTTTAAATTCATAGAACTTAGATAATACTTGCATTCACTCAACTTAACTATTTTCGATTCGGAGGGGGATGGTACCTGGTCCTGAACCTTTCAATTACAAGTCTGGGTCAATTTTAAGGAACTGATCTAACCGGGCCAATAACAATGCTAGGTTTCAATTTTAAGGAACTGATCTTTTCAATTTCGAGACCAAATCTCAAGATTTCTTGTGCTCACCCCTCATACAGCTATATATATTGCCAAACATATAAGCCCAAATAGACTAGATCTTTGGTTATGAATAGACCTATAACAACCTCCTTTACGACTAAACAATAACAACACTACCAAATATAAACACGACCACACGATGACTGTACTTTAATAATTTGCGAGTGCTAATCATTGACGATAGATTCAGAGTGCTAATTGATCATAGATTTATATTAGTGTTTATTTATTGTTTTGGCGATAGTACATTAGTACTGTCCTTATTTATTTGCACACCTTGAACACAAAATATGGGGTATGCTTTGTTTTTCTTAGAATTAAGATAGGGAACGAAACGTACCTTGACCTTGCATTGCTCAAGAGATGATAATGCTGAACCACTCACATCAACCACTTATTGATCACTATTCCGATAATTAATAACGAAAAAAACCCTTCACAAATCACACTAATGTTCAACTTTACCGTAAACCATTGACGTCGTCTTCTTAATTAGCTACTGCTGCCGTTGCTTATTTCTCTTCTTCTTTCTTTTTTACACATTCTTCTTCCAGGAATAGTTACATACATATAAATTCTGTGGTCTAGTCTTATCAAGCAGTTCAACTGCTCTTTTAGATACATTCATGTGCTTGGATTATAGATAAATGCATCTAAAGCCCAAATTAAATGGTGTCATCTGTGGACTAAAAAAAATTTGTTCAAAAGAAAATTAGGCCTATCTTGGTTTGTGATGATGATTTTATTTTTTTCTTGTACCACTTTTGTTTTCCTTTTATTGATGTCTTTTAGTAGAATGAATTATGAGTGTATGAAATTAGGTGCTTGATATACTGATACAGTGATACTCCGTGGCCTGCTACAGTGGTTTCTAAAGTATTCAAGACGACTTTTAAGGAATTTCTTCATTGACAAATGACAATCGTGCATATCGTTTTTTTTTTTTTTAATCCACGGTCGATCACAGTAATTATTACCTGCACTTAGGGGTGTAAACGAGCCGAGTCAAGTCGAGTATTTCTGTGTTCGTGCTCGGCTCATTTATTAAACGAGCATCATATTGGTACTTATACTCGGCTTGTTTCTTATCGAGCTAGTTTTAAACAAGGTTTGACCGAGTTTTGACCGAGTCGTTCACGAGCTGCTCGCGAGCAGACTAATTTTAAAGGCAATATCAACCATGAAAATATTAAACGAGCTGAGTTGAGGATTGCTCGTGCTCGGCTCATATAATAAACGAGCCTTGAATTGGTGCTCGTGCTCGGCACGTTATTATTGAACGAGTTTTGACTGAGTATGTTTACGAGCTCGCGAGTGCATCGGCTCGTTTGCACCCCTACGCTGCGCTGACTTATAGGCACCTTAAAAATGTGGAACAGGTAGTCAAGGGATTTAAGGCTGCTCCATATCATATACGAGATCCAAACTCTCGACCTTGACTAAAAATAGATGAGTGGTGAGCCCCTACCACTCAACCACATTCTGTTCCCCCTGAGTATTTGATATTTTTGTTCCATGCAAATTGCTTAAAAGTGAGACACAAAAAACATGGAGCCTCAAATAACATTCTAAGAACAAAACCACTACAAAATTTCACCACCAAAAAAAAGAGCACTAGAAAAACTGCGATGGCTACAGATCCGACTATAATATTATGCTCAGCGGCAGAATTAAATGCTAGTTGCGGATTATATTAATTCCGTGGTTAAATTTGCCAGCGTCGAGGAAAATGGCTACTGACTAAATACGCTATTGACTCTGCCGCCGACCCATTTTAGCTGCGGTTTTGGCCTAGCTAATAACAACGGTGTTTTTCCGCAACTACTTTTCATTTTTTTTTTTTTTTTGTAGTGCTTATGTAAGTCATTTTGATACCCATTCATTGAGAACTTCAAAATTGATTGGCGTAAGACGTACTTCCTCCCCTACTCCCCTACCTTGACAAGAATGTCTGAGAGAGAGAGGATATACCGAGACAGACTGGCGAATACTGAACGCATCAACCAATTAACTATCTATATGATCTCATAGTCATACAACATATCTAACTACTATATTTAACTTGGTGGGAAAGTTCCTCAAATGACACCGCATATTTGTAAAAATGGGCCATGAGAAATAGTCGAGAATATTCAAGGAATTACTTACGGTAAGATCGTCTCATACAAGTTTTTGTGTAATAGCATAAATTATATGTTTAAAATAGGCAATCAACCTCAAGATCAAGTCAAGATATACGACCATTCAATATCAAGTAATTGGAGACCGGGTATTATTGTATCCCAACTAACCATCACAATATTCAAAAGAGAAACTAATTAATAAAATGATTAGGTAACCTTCAACCAATTATAATTTGGATCAGCTTAGTATCGTCTACTATAAATAGGTTCTTTCGCCATGCCATCGATATATCATCACAACTAAATCACAACCATCTCCATTCCTTATTAGAAGCACACATTTTTTTTAACTACGTACGGCTATTGCCATCAATGTCGCCTCACACTGTCCTTGCCTGTTTTGGTCTTCTGGCCATTGCTTGTTACGTAGCCAATGCTACCGATCCCAATCAAGTCCAAGATTTCTGTGTCGCGGTGAATGACCCTAAGAGCGGTGGTAATATTCTTAGTTCTATGCTTCTGTTTACAAATAATACTCCCTTCGTCTTATAATATTGGCTCCTTTTTCGTCTTTTCTTTTTCCTTCCGATTTATAACCTTTTTATTTGATTATTTGTCGCATGCAGTGTTTGTGAACGGGCTATTCTGCAAGAATATGATGGATGCCAAAGCAGAGGATTTCTTTTTCGATGGGCTAGACATGGCAGGAGACACCAAAACACCTAAGGTAGGATCCAATGTGACCCTAGTGAGTGCAGCTAACTTACCCGGCCTCAACACCCTTGGGATATCCGTGGCCAGAATCGACTTTGCACCACACGGTGGCCTCAATCCTCCCCATACACACCCCCGAGCAACTGAGGTCCTTACTGTTCTCGAGGGAACCCTCTATGTCGGTTTTGTAACTTCCAACCTACCAAACAACGCCGGAAACAAGCTCTTTACTAAAATTCTTAAGAAGGGAGACGTCTTCGTGTTCCCTCAAGGGCTAATTCATTTCCAATTCAATGTTGATAAATACCCAGCAGTCGCCATGGCTGCATTGAGTAGTCAGAATCCCGGTGTCATCACCATTGCTAATGCTGTGTTCGGAGCCGAGCCACCTATCTCGGTTGATGTTCTCAGCAAGGCCTTCCAACTCGATGACAAGGTCGTCAAGTATCTTCAGGGGCGCTTCTAATAAGTGAGCCCTATTGAATCAAGGATTTGACGCAATATACCAATATGTAATATTTTATCAGTTGTGCTTTAAGCATAGTGTGGCTTTATTTGTTACGTAATTTGTAATAATAACCCAAATGATATCCGCTTGGGTTAAAATTCATAGATCTTATACAAAATGTTCTACACATACATACATACATACATGTATTGGTTTAATAAAATAAGTGCGGTGTTAATGTGTTATATATGTATGAAGCCTTAGTTGTTAACTTATCCAGCATTATTGCCTTCTTGGTCCCTTTATTACATATAACAACTAACTTATCGTAGGTGGGCAAGTTTCTGATCTTCCTTTACTAATCAAATAAAAAAGAAGTCAATTCCATGGCGATATATAATTTAGTTGCTCACAGCACCTGGCCTCTAAAGTCTAAATGAAATAATGAAATTTTAACCTAATTAATTAATGGGATATTACACGTTGTATCTCTGTGGTTTGGCAAAATTCCTGCTGCATCCGTATTTTAAGTTTCCTGTATGTCGTACCCCTTTATTTGAATGAAAATGTCCAGCGTATACATATATGCAACGTCCGTTAAGTATCCGTCAATTGTGCCAAGATAGATTACTGAAATGCCCTCCCATTAGACCCATGGCGCCATAACTCTCACTTGGCTGACACATAACCCCCTCTTCATTATTTTTCTCCACTTCCCTGGTTCAAAAACAAAAACCATCGCACTTCCAAAACCTTCCCAAAACCTTGCAAAAACCCTACTCTTTGAGGTTGAAGAAGAAGCATAATTTTGGGTGAGAGGAACAAAAGACATTAATTTGGAGCGTGAAAGGTATGAAATCTCCCTCCTTTATCTATTTCATCATCTTTTTTTTCTCTATTTTCCATAATTTTCGTATTTTATTTGGTTGGAATAGTAGTGGGTTTGATGGATGATGTGAAATTGGATGTTTGTTTTGCTATTTCGTGGTGTTTAATTAATGGGTAGTGTTTTTGTTTTGATTTTCACAATTGTTTTCTTCGTTCATGGAGGACAACTAAATTAGGGTTTAATGTTTGGCTTTTATTTAGACAAATTATTTCTGTTTGCTTTATTATTAGGATATTGTGATGCATGTAGGTATAATTATTGTGGAAATTTATATGTCTTCAGTTTGCATTGATTAAAATCCTATTTTATTTTTTATTTAGGGTTTGTTACTTTTTTTTTTTTTTTGAATTAGTTTGCTGGTTTGATTTTGTGTAAGCAGAATGACAGAGTCGTATTGGTTGCAGTTCCATTACAATAATAAAGCTTTTGACTACTATGTGGATGATGTAGATAAGACTAATTTCATGGATTTAGTAATGGACCTTGATGAAAAGGCTCTAAAACAGGATGTCTTACTCTCCCTTATGTACAACCTATGGTTCAAACATAGAGGGATAAATAGTAAGATTGATGTTAATGATGATGGGGGCTTGATGAAAATGTGGGCTATGTATAAAAGGATAGACACCATAGATGTATGGTTAGAGGCCACTGATGACCCATCCCCTGTATTTTGTGCTGCCATGAAATTGAGAGATATGCAAAGAAGAAGTAAGGAGATGAGAGAAAGGGAAAAAGAGGAGGAAAGGAAGAGAGAAGAGGAAAAAAGAGTGAGAGAGCAACAAGAACAATTTGAAAGAGAAGAGAGGGAGAGAGCTGAGAGAGAAGAACAAGAACAAAGGGATATTGACATAGAGGATGAAGTTCCACTAAACAGTTTTTTGTTTCAACCTGAACCAGTTAAGGTCCAAGTTCCTGTATTGGATGTTGATTGTGGTACCAAAACTTATGTTGACTTAGAAGATGTTAATTCATCCCCTTCTACACCTCCATTTGAACCTGAGAATCCTTATAGTCCTCCCCCATCTCAACCTGAGAAACCTTCTACACCTCCATTTGAACCTGAGAATCCTTCCAGTCCTCCCCCATTTCAACCTGAGAAACCTTCACCTAGATGTAAAATAACAGCAAGAAAAAGAGTGAGAACACCAAAAAAAAAAGCAACCCAATGCAGCTGCTCACAGTGAACCAGTAGAACCTGCTGGACACACTGAACCAACAGAACATGTTGAACACACTGAACCAACAGAACCTGATGAGCCTACTATACATGCTGGACCAACACAACCTCAAACAACAGAACCTGCTGCCCACACAGAAAGTCAACCAAGTACTGATGCTACAGAATTTACAATGCCCATATCAAGGAAACCTGAAAGAAAGTTGTCAAAGTCCACTGCTAGAATGAAAGGTGTTTATGTGCCCAAAGAAAAGGGAAAAGAGAAGGTTGAGGAAAGTAGTGAGGGTAGACCAAAAAGAAATGTCAAGAAGATGCCTCCATTAGGAGAGGAAAGCAATGAGGATAGTGATAATGACGACAGTTTGGATGAGGACTTTAATGAGGATGCTGAGGTGAGAAGTGAGAGTGAAGATTATGATGATTTGCATAATGAACAACCTCAGGAAAAGATGAAGAGTGTAGCTGCTACATTTGAGGATGATTTAGACAGAGGAGACCCCAAATACATGGACAGACTGTACATAAATGATATCCGCTTGGGTTAATCGCAGTGTTTTGTTCAGTTTGGTGGTGTTCATCGTATTAGTGGTGTTGAATTCAATTGAATTCAGTTCAGTTCGGTTCAGCTCTAGAGAACGAACCCCAGCGAAATTAACGCTTTCATATTTATATTATTATCTATTAGTAATATCCTATTATATTTTTATACTGCTCTAATAGATCATAGACAATGACAAGAAAGATTACCAGTGATGAACACAAAATTTACAATTATTTATTTTTAACTTAGGTTCTGTTTGATTCAATTTAATTTCACTTAAATTCAGTTCAATTCAATCCAGTTCAGTTCATGTGTAACTTTATCACTCATATGACTTTTTATTCCATAATAATTTCATGATGATAATTATGTCATCGGAAAGATCTCAAAGCATACTTTCAAATGAGTCTAATATTGACTATAGGTCTCCCGTGCGATATAGGGCAAAAATATTAACATCGAAAAGTTTGCGTCCGGAGGGCCAGAAAACGTCCCCTAGAGCATTCCCGAGGCATGGGTGCTCACTGGGCCCGGTCATGGTGTTGCCTCGTTGGGACAATGGTTCTGCAACGCATGGGTCATGGTGATGCAACGCATGGGTCACGGTACTGCATGGTGCTGCAACGCATGGGTCATGGTGCTGCATGGTGCTGCAACGCATGGGTCATGGTGCTGCATAGTGTTGCAACGCATGGTTCATGGGACAAGGTGTTGCGTCATGGAACATGGGTTCATGCGACATGGTGCTGCGTCATGGGGCATGGGTCATGGGACAAGGTGCTGCGTCATGGGACAAGGTGCTGTAGCGCGCGCGCGAAGGCAGGTGGTTGCTCGTACGACGGGTGGCTGCGAGTGTCGCGTGAGGGATGGGGTTTTTTGGGAAGATGGTGAGGTGAGTGTGTGATGTCTGAGGTGAGGGGTTGGGGTCGCGAGGTATTGGGATATTTTGGGGGTTTAATTTTCTTTTTTCTTTTTTTTTTTAAATCAAATTAACTTGCGACCTATCTAGTGACAGACACCACTGTCAGTCGCAGATCGGTTGCAGCTGAGATAGGCAGCCACCGTCTTCTGGTCGGTCGCATACATGCTTTTCTCTTAGTGATGGAGAAGTCATCTTCTTGTCGCTACCTCCATTATTTCCATCAGCGTTATCCATGTCCATGACATTCATAGTCGTCGTATATATGATTTTGTGCACCATATGCTTCCCTCAAAACAAATAAGGCTTTGTTCTGCTCAACTTTGTTTCACTTAAATGTAGTTCAGTCCAGTTCAGTTCATGTATAACTTTATCACTCGTATAACTTTTTATTCTGAAATTATTTCATGATAATAACTATGTCTCGAAAGATCTAAAATCATGCTTTCAAATGTGTCCAATATTGACTATGTTTGGACAAATTTTAAATGGTCAACAGTCAAGTTTAAAAAATCAATTCAGTTCATTTTAGTTCAATTTAATTCAGATCAGTTTTAACCACGTGAATCAAACGGAGCTTTATACTTTAATGTTAGTCGTCACTGCATATTATTTATTTTATTATTATTATTATGTGGGTTCACCTGATGTTGGTGTTAGGCAATATTAATAGTATGTTATAATAATTGATGGCAAATGACATATTATTTAGTCATGACTAATATGTACAAATAACTCGTGTTTTGACTTAACTAAATTAATCAAGAACTCCGATTAGCCTAATCAGTATCAGGGGTTTTGAGCATATGTAATAAAGTGACGACCAAGGCGATGCTGGATATAAGTTAACAACTGAAGAAGCTTCAAAGATAACACATTAACACTGCACTTATTTTATTAAACCAATAAATGTGTAGAACATTTTGTATAAGATTATTTATGAATTTTAACCCAAGAGGATATCCTTTGGTTATTACTTCAAATTACGTAACAAAGCCACACTTTGCTTAAAGTACAACTCATCATAAGTATATATATTACGGTACTGCGTCAAATCCAATTGATTCAATAAGGATCACTTAGAACCGGCCCTGAAGATACTTGACGATCTTGTCATCGAGTTGGAAGGCCTTGCTTAGAACATCAACCGAGATCGGGGGCTCAGCTCCAAACACAGCATTAGCAATGGTGATGACACCGGGATTCTGACTGCTCAATGCAGCCATGGCGACTGCTGGGTATTTATCAATATTGAACTGGAAATGAACTAACCCTTGAGGGAACACAAACACGTCTCCTTTCTTAAGAACTTTAGTAAAGAGCTTGTTTCCGGCGTTGTTTGGTAGATTGGAGGTCACAAAACCGACATAGAGGGTTCCCTCGAGAACAATAAGGACCTCAGTTGCTCGGGGGTGGGTATGGGGAGGATTGAGACCACCGTGTGGTGCAAAGTCGATCCTTGCCACGGAAATCCCAAGGGTGTTGAGGCCTGGTAAGTTAGCTGCACTCACTAGGGTCACATTGGATCCTACCTTGTTGGTACTGGTGTCTCCTGCCATGTCTAGGCCGTCGAAAAAGAAATCCTCTGCTTTGGCATCCATCATATTCTTGCAGAATAGCCCGTTCACAAACACTGCATGCAACAAGTAATCAAAATAGAAAGTTATAATTCAATCGAAATGAAAAAAACAAGACGAAAAAGGAGTCATTATTATGAGACGAAGGGAGTATTGTTTGTAAACAGAAGCATAGAACTAAGAATATTACCACCGCTATTAGGGTCATTCACCGCGACACAGAAATCTTGGACTTGATTGGGATCGGTAGCATTGGCTACATAACAAGCGGTAGCCAGAAGAACAAAACATGCAAGGATAATGCGAGGTGACATTATTGATCGAGATCTTTAGTCGTACTTAAAAATAAATCTGTTCTAATTAATCTGCTTAGATTTTCTAAGGATTGGAACAAGCTGCTTGTTTTTGATGATCAATTGCATGGGTTAAGAAGGAATTTATAGTAGGTGTTGCTAAACTTATCCAACTTCTAATTGGTCGATGAGTACCTAAACATTTAGTTATTACTGTCTTTCTTTGAAGATTGTACATGGTTATTAGTTGGGACGTTTGAATACCTGGTCTTCTTATTTTTTGTGGGTAATACCTGGTCCCTGGTCTTCAATTATAAGATAGTGACTGAAGAATTTATTTACTACTTACAAGCGCCATATAATTAACATATATATAATATATTGATTGACTGGTTTAATGTATGTCAATATTTTATGTTTTTTGCTTGAGATGAGACAATACACATAAGCAAGAGGGAGGGGAAAATCGAACATGGGATATAATGTATCTAACACCTCATTCTTAGTCATTAGATATATAATCGAAGACATCTTGTGCACAAATTAGTAAAATTCTTCGTACATGAATCTATGACCCATACTCAATCTGAAACTGGAAACTAGAGACATCACTACTTGAAAACTTGACCTACATATACCAAATCCAACCCGATCGACGAATCCGTTTGATATTACCAAGTGATACCATATTTGTTTTTTGTTCAAATGTGACACCAGTCACCATATTTGGGCTCTCTTTTGGTTGCCACTACAGTTAGTCCAAGGCTCCAAGCACATGTATTGACCTTATTATTACTAGATTTTGAAAGAGCAGTTGAACTGCTTGATAAGAACAACTCGGAGGCCTTACGAATGGTAAAAATCCGCTGAGAAGAATATGTCAAGAAGGAGATTAATAAGACGCTGGAAATAAAAGAAGCCGTACGTAGGTTGAAGAAGAAGACGTCAATGCTTAACTAACCCTGTTTTCAACTCATAAAAATTGAATTCAATTGAATTTATCTTTTTGTCTTCACCTTTAGTTGCAAGTTTTTTTTGTTATATTAAGGGTGTAATCTTTAGAGTGTATCCCGTCAATTCCGTTCTGTTCAGTTCCTTTCAGTTCAGGAGTGGTCTTATGTCAGTTTAATGGTTTACAGTTCAATTTACTGATGTTGCTGGTTCAGTTCAGAAACATACTTTTTATCTCACGTATCAACCGGTGGTCAATTCAGTTCAGTGGTGTTCATTTTCATTTCAGTGGTGTTGGGATTCAATTCAGTTCGATCAGTTCAGTTCAGTTCGATCAGTTCAGTCCAGTTCAGGAACGCACATAAGAAGATAGCTAGGGCACAAAAAGGCCGAGAAAGGGAGACAAAAGAAAGAATAAATCATTCATGATTTCTACCTGTGGTGGTGTGGTTATATAAGAAGGATTTAGGGTGCGTTCTTTAGATTTGACACGGTTAGTTCAATTCAGTTCAGTTTAGGTCTCACTTCAGTGATTTCCAGTTCAGTTAAGTGGTGTTCTATTCAGTTCAGTGGTGCTTAGTTCAGAAACATACTTTTGTCTCACATATTAAGTTGTTTAAATTCAATTCATATATTGGTCTCTAATTCAGTTCGGTAGTGTCTAGTTCAGTGGTGTTGAATTCAGTTCAATTCAACTCAGTTCTGGTAAGTTCTGCTCTAAATAACGCACCCTTAGAAGGAAAATAACATATTTTATTGTTTAATTAATGTGATTTTGAAGTAATAGAAAAGTGTATCAGTTTTATTCTCATTTTCGGTCAAATTCTACCAATTTGGTAGGAAAATGATAAATAAAACTAAATAAATAAAATAAAATAAAAACTCGTAAATTTTGCTTCCTATTCTGGATGTAGGGTAGGGCCATATATTTACAAACCACAGTGACTTGCTCTCCAGGCACAACTAGTATCCCAATAGTATTTTACTCTGTCGTTTCGTTCCTAAATAGTAAATACATGTGATATCTAATCTAATATTGAATCAATTAATGCCTAATATATAGTTTCCTAAACATATGGAAAATATATTCATGCACTATATTTTCCATATCTATTTCTAATGACCTCCCGCAATCATAGCGGTAGCCACATCACAAACGCTACGATTGGAACGATATAATATGCATTTAATGTCCTCATCAGTCAATGAATCCTCAGTATGTATGTACGTCGATTCTCTACTTGTAGTTGGTTGGTGAATTCTCGATCTATCCGTTGGGTCTTCACATGTCATTGGTAGGTGAATCCTTATAATTCTGTCCGTTGATTCTTCACATGTCATCGAGTATAAAGAAGTCAACTTCGAGCTGCTACCTCCAATATTAATATTTTCATTGGCGCTATTCGTGATCGTCCATTACATTCATAGTAGTCGTGTAGATAATCTTGTGCACCACATGTTTTCCCTCTAAACAAATAAGGCTCTATTCTCATCGACTTAATTTCACTTAAATTTAGTTCATGTATAACATAATCAGCATTGTCACTCAGATCAAGTAACTTTTTAATTTGAAATAAGTTCATGATGATATATATGTTATTGGAAATATAATAAAGCATACTTTTTCAAATGAGTTAAATATTGAATATGTTTGAACGAGTTATATTGGTCTAATTAGGGTCAAATTACAAAAATCAATACGGTTCAGTTAAGTTGATATCAGTTCAGTTCAGCTTTTTCCAGTTCAAATGACCGGAGCCGAAGTGTTTCTAGAGCTGATTAGGACATAAGGGGAAAATGTACTACTCTAAAATGCTTCCGTAACGACTAACATCTTATAGTAGTAACATTTCATAACATAGTAATGGAAATTCCTTTGTGCACATAAATGGCAGTCTGTCTTAGTGAAACTTCATGCATATATACCAGTCTCTTGTGCTCCTCCTATCCTGGGGTTGGACCTGACACACTCACATATAGTCACATGAGACATAATACTGCATGAGACCATGTTTGGAGTGCCCATAAAAATACACATTTCGGCTTAAATTTCACCATGTGCTACAATTTAGTCACCGAAGAAATTGAAAGGAAAATAAATCCATAGATCAGGCGAGGTCCATAACTACATAGATCAGGCAACTGTTCATAGCTTATAAGCTCCTTTTGTAAACTACATAACTCTATACCTTGCCTTCTATAATATAATGCCCGACCTCCTTAGCTTCTTAAATCTTATGCTACATACCCAATTACTTTATGAGGAAAAAAACGAAAAAAAAAAATAAATCGGAAGTTACCCAACTACAATAATTTAGAGCTATAGTTAGTGCAAATTGTTTTATTTTTGATATTGGGTCCACGCACCTGATATTGTAATTAGGTAATACTAATAATATGTTTTATAACTATTAATGGAAAATGACATGCTATTTAGTCATAACTAATTAATATGTACAAATAACTTGTATTTTGTCTTAACGACAAAGGCGATACTGGGATAAGTTAACAACTAAAGCTTCAAAGATAACACATTTATTTTATTAAACCAATACATGTATGTGAAAAACATTTTGTATAAAATCTATGAATTTCAACCCAATTCATTCGGGTTATTACTACAAATTATGTAACAAAGCCACAATATGCTTAAAGTACTAACTCATCATAAATATATTACGGTCTGCGTCGAATCCAATTGATTCACTAGGGATCACTTATTAGAACCGGCCCTGAAGATACTTGATGACGTTCTCATCGAGTTGGAAGGCCTTGCTCAGGACATCAACCGAGATAGGGGGCTCGGCTCCAAACACAGCATTAGCAATGGTGATGACACCGGGATTCTGACTGCTCAATGCAGCCATGGCGACTGCTGGGTATTTATCAATATTGAACTGGAAATGAACTAACCCTTGAGGGAACACGAACACGTCTCCTTTCTTAAGAACTTTAGTAAAGAGCTTGTTTCCGGCGTTGTTTGGTAGGTTGGAGGTCACAAAACCGACATAGAGAGTTCCCTCGAGAACAGTAAGGACCTCAGTTGCTCGGGGGTGTGTATGGGGAGGATTGAGACCACCGTGTGGTGCAAAGTCGATCCTTGCCACCGATATCCCAAGGGTGTTGAGGCCTGGTAAGTTAGCTGCACTCACTAGGGTCACATTGGATCCTACCTTGTTGGTACTGGTGTCTCCTGCCATGTCTAGCCCGTCGAAAAAGAAATCCTCTGCTTTCGCATCCATCATATTCTTGCAGAATAGCCCGTTCACAAACACTGCAAGCAACAAATAATCAAATTAGAAAAGTTATAACTCAATCGACAAAACAAAAAACACGAACAAAAAAACAAACTATTACTATTATGGAACGGAGGGAGTATCTATATATATAAAACAGAAGCTTGGAACTAAGAATATTACCGGCATTATTAGGGTCATTCACTGCGACACAGAAATCTTGGACTTGATTGGGATCAGTAGCATTGGCTACGTAACAAGCGATGGCCAGAAGGCCAAAACAGGCAAGGATGTTGCGAGGCGACATTTATCGTCGAGATCTTTAGTTTGTAGTTGAAAAAAATTGTGCTTAGCTGCTTAGGTTTTCTAAGGATTATTGGTATGCCTTGTGATTATTGATTGCATGGAGAAGGGACCTTTTTATAGTTAGAGCGATGCTAAACTAATGCAATATATAACTGGTTAAGTGTTACCTAACCATTTTAATTTATTAGTTCTCCTTTTGAATATTGTAATGGTTAGTTGGGATACAATATATACCTGGTCTGATCTTCAAATATACTTGGTAATGAGTAATGACTAGTCGTATTCTCATTATCTACGACATATATCCGACGTACGGTGCAACATATGTTGAGCTTGCATTAGTGATTGCCTGTTAAACATACTGATTTCGTCATTAATATTTATTAAAAATTAATTTTTTTAAATTATGACATAATCTAATTTGGGCTTCAGATACATTCAACTACAAATCTACAATCTAAGCCTATGAACTGACTTAGCTTTATTTTATTACTTGATCTAAAAGAGCAGTTGAACTGCCTGCTTAATAAGACCAGACAACAGAATTCATATGTACTATAATTCGTTGAAGAAGAATGTGTCAAACAGAAAGAAGGAAAATAAGCAACAGCAGCTTAAGAAAACGTCGTCAATGGTTTACGGAAAAAGTCAATGATTGTGAAGGGTTTTTTTTCTTTTTCGTTACTAATTACTGAATGAACTAGTGCGACACTTTCCCATCTTCTAAAACTGGTGACAAAATCATAAACTGCCCCTTCAGAACCTAATTGCATTTTTATAAAGGATTTGAATCCTCTCCAAAACATCCACTAGCTAGTAGATCAGAGTAATGTTTAAATTCGGAAAATGGGGTATTATATTGGAGAGGATCTAGTGAGACTGTGAGAGCGAGAGAGAAAGAGATCAGAGAGATTAGAGGTGAGTTTGGAGATAGGTGAAGGAATTAGAAAGGTGCGGGTGGGTGAGGAGAAGAGGGGTGGTGAGAGATCGAGATGAAGACTAAAGAGAGGCAGTGGAGAAAGAGGGAGGGTGTAAATGGGTTTTATATAGTTAGGGTTTATAAATGAGTTAATAAAATGGAAAAAGAAGAAAAAATACTTGTAAATCAAAAGTCGCTAATTTCGATAGCTGACGGGTGTTTTTCTTGTAGTGAATTAGTTGTAAGATCAAGGGACGATTACATTAGTTATAAGATCAAAATTCAGATACATGCACCACAAGTATGTGATTAAAGTATATCCTTAAATTAACCAGCTCGTGATTAGTAATTAAACGCACATCATCACGATAACGGAGTAGCACTACTATACCTTTATTGAGTTTGATCAGTTCATCCAAATTAGTGTGCACTTATCAACCAAATATAGTATTATCATATAACAACATGTAAGGTTAGCAAGTCGTATGCATCTATAAATATAGGGTGTGTTCTTTGATAAGAATCCATCACAACTTATCACAAGCATTTACATAGTCACCAATATATATAGTTGAAAAGTATGGCTAAAATTGTGGGAAGCACTTGCCTTGTTGTGTTCTTATTGTGTTGTGTTTGCCTCATGTTATGCAACAACAACGTTGATGCTCAAGATATAAAACAAGGTGAAACACTTGCTGAAATAGGTAAGGCTAATAATGTCTTCGGCAACAATACCAAATCCGAAACCCGTTTCGAGAAATCTGTGTCTGATGAAGTAAATCATGATCCGACACTTGTCAAGTTGGCAAACCTTGATCCAGCACTCGTTAGAGCAATAGCAAGAGATTACCCCGAACTTGCTGACAAATTAATAAATGATCCATCACTTTTTAACCGTACCACGACTAAAGGTAATTAATGACTTTCTTATTTATGTCGTCTGACTTAGTTACTTGTAGTTGTAACCGTAAGATATTAAAAGAGGAAATAAATTAGTTGGAAAATACTAGATTGATATGAAATGCTAATAAACTAGTGATATAGGTGAAAGTTAGTATGAATAACTTTTATAAAATTAACTCTAGTTGTAGCTGTAAATGGGGGGAAAAATCGCAAACTATTTGACAACAAGAAGTAATTAATACTCTGTAACTTTTATTGAAGCTAGTTGTTTACGCCAAAAATAGTGTTAATAATAACATGTAGATTATTGTTGTCTTTATCTAATTGAACTACATGTGTGCAAATTTTTATCATAAAAATTTCTATTAGACGATCTTTACGTAATTTTTGGTGAGACGGGGGTCATTTTTGAAACAAGTTATGTGATCCCTACATTGCTAAATAGTAGCCTTATTTTTTGTGAATTGGTCTCACTGAATTCTAATTCTAATTCTAATTCTAATTCTAATTCTAATTCTAATTCTAATTCTAATTTGATGAATTACGGTTTTAGGCTCAGGATTCCGGGGCCTTATATGCAGCACTGAGAGCGACAAATTGAAAGGTCAGGAATGTACGGACAACGACCGGTGCATGGCCGAATGCCTAAAAGAAGATAGTAATATTCTTCTTGGGCGTTGCGACGAGTATGTATTGCAGAGGAGAGAGATCACTAGAACGATTGTAAATAGTACTCAGAGATGCCGTTGCGATTATATCATCTGTCCATTGTTCTTCTAGCTATAAGCTAGCTGTGTGCTTTAAATTTCTTACTTTTTGGATGTATTTTAATTTGCTTGGTTTGATTGTTTCCAATGCTTTAATTTGGAGTATTTGTGTGCCTACTTGATTCCTTTTTGTATTGTAATATTATTGCATTACATTAATGGAATGACTTTATTTTATATATTATCAACGTCATAAATTGGTGTGACTGACGTATCTTCTAGGGCCTTGTTTGATAACTAGCGGATTATATCAAAATTAGCGGATTGGGGGAACTTTATTGGATTTGATTAGAAAATCTGCTAATTTAACATGTTTGGTTAATAGCGGATTCGATTGGCGGATTGGGTTGAAACCGTTAATTTCCAATCCGCTAAAAAAATAGTTTTATCAAGTTAGCGGATTTTAATTGTTAAAGAAAGGACATATTCATCCACATTTATATAAATCAGCTAATTTACCAAACACATTTATACAAATCAGCTAATACAATCCTTAGGTCAAATCCACTAATACAATCCTCTAGTCAACTCTGTTACTTGCCAGATAAGACCTATGTATGTGCTTGTAATAACTTGTGTTCTCTCCGCTCGGGATTTCGACCTATCCATGACTGATTTGTATATCACAAAAATTTGAAGCAAAGGTGTTGTGGCACCATTTTAAATTCATAGAACTTAGATAATACTTGCATTCACTCAACTTAACTATTTTCGATTCGGAGGGGGATGGTACCTGGTCCTGAACCTTTCAATTACAAGTCTGGGTCAATTTTAAGGAACTGATCTAACCGGGCCAATAACAATGCTAGGTTTCAATTTTAAGGAACTGATCTTTTCAATTTCGAGACCAAATCTCAAGATTTCTTGTGCTCACCCCTCATACAGCTATATATATTGCCAAACATATAAGCCCAAATAGACTAGATCTTTGGTTATGAATAGACCTATAACAACCTCCTTTACGACTAAACAATAACAACACTACCAAATATAAACACGACCACACGATGACTGTACTTTAATAATTTGCGAGTGCTAATCATTGACGATAGATTCAGAGTGCTAATTGATCATAGATTTATATTAGTGTTTATTTATTGTTTTGGCGATAGTACATTAGTACTGTCCTTATTTATTTGCACACCTTGAACACAAAATATGGGGTATGCTTTGTTTTTCTTAGAATTAAGATAGGGAACGAAACGTACCTTGACCTTGCATTGCTCAAGAGATGATAATGCTGAACCACTCACATCAACCACTTATTGATCACTATTCCGATAATTAATAACGAAAAAAACCCTTCACAAATCACACTAATGTTCAACTTTACCGTAAACCATTGACGTCGTCTTCTTAATTAGCTACTGCTGCCGTTGCTTATTTCTCTTCTTCTTTCTTTTTTACACATTCTTCTTCCAGGAATAGTTACATACATATAAATTCTGTGGTCTAGTCTTATCAAGCAGTTCAACTGCTCTTTTAGATACATTCATGTGCTTGGATTATAGGTGAATGTATCTAAAGCCCAAATTAAATGGTGTCATATGTGGACTAAAAAAAATTTGTTCAAAAGAAAATTAGGCCTATCTTGGTTTGTGATGATGATTTTATTTTTTTCTTGTACCACTTTTGTTTTCCTTTTATTGATGTCTTTTAGTAGAATGAATTATGAGTGTATGAAATTAGGTGCTTGATATACTGATACAGTGATACTCCGTGGCCTGCTACAGTGGTTTCTAAAGTATTCAAGACGACTTTTAAGGAATTTCTTCATTGACAAATGACAATCGTGCATATCTTTTTCTTTTTTTTTTTTTTATCCACGGTCGATCACAGTAACAAATGGAGAGGGAATGCTAGTTCTTTTAATAACAAAGTGAAAAGAGGGAATGCACCCGTCCCCTTGACCGGCGATGAAATACTCTCAAATTTTGCTAAATTCAAGCAGGAATAGTTTGGCAGGTTGCTGGAAAAAAAAGAAAACGGGATGCTTCGAACAGCTTGCATGGTTGGCAAAAACATAGCATTTTTTTTCATTTGCCTTACTGGAAAAATCTGAAATTGTGACATAACTTGGACGTTATGCATATTGAAAAAAATGTTTCTAGTGCTATCTTGGGGACTTTGATGAGCATAAAAGGTAAAACAAAAGATACCATCAAGGCTCGAATTGATTTGATGAATATGGAAATTAGGAATGAGTTGCAAGAGAAAGTGCGAATCCCTGTAGCGTCCTACACTTTGAGCTCAAATGCCAAGGCTGCCATATGTGAGATGTTTTCAGAGATTAAATCTCCTGATGGATATTTATCAAACATTTCCCGGTGCGTGAAGGATAATGGGAAAAATATTTCATGCATGAAAAGCCATGATCATCATGTATTTATTCAGCAACTCCTTCCTCTTGCCATTCGCGATTTTGTGCCAAAAGATGTATATGAGCCTTTAGTGGAGTTAAGCTTCTTTTTTCGCGATCTTTGCTCTAAAAGTATTTCTTTGGAGCAAATTAAAGTCTTGAAAAGGCAAATCCCCTATACATTATGCAAGCTTGAGATGATCTTTCCACCAGCATTTTTCGATATCATGGTGCATTTATTAGTACACTTGCCAGAAGAGTTAGAGATCGCGGGACCGGTTCAATATCGATGGATGTATCCAGTGGAAAGGTATAGTACTTATTATTAGCTAACCTGAATACTTTTGCTTATATTTGTATTATTAATGTTTATATGTACCACATTTTGTTGGGCTAGGTACTTGGGGACCTTAAAGAGGTATATTCGCAACTGAGCACATCCTGAAGCTTCCATTGCTGAAGGTTACATTGCAGATGAGTGCTTGACCTTTTGTTCGAGATACATGGACGACATTGACACTAAGTTTAATCGTAAAGCGCGTAATGATGATGTGGATGATGGCGGTGTTGAAGCCCTTTCAAGAAGCAAGCTTGAGATATTTAAACCTCTCGGGCATCCTTTAGGACAAGGTGTGCCATTACATCTTAGTTTTGAAGAGTGTGATCAACTCCATTTATATGTGCTTCACAACTGTGATGATCTGCTCCAATTTGTTGAGTAAGTTCTCTATTTAAACTTTTTAATTTTTTTTCTTTCAATTTGCATTAACAGTTTGAGGAGTATAACTACTCACGCTATATTCTTTTCTTTTGTTCTTATTCCTATAGAGAACACAAGTCAAAACTGGAGAGAGAGAATCCCAGAAATGTGGAACGAAGGCATAAAACAGAATTTATCAAATGGATACATGATCGTGTATGTTATTTGATTATGGATGACTTTGGCAATTTCTTTCAAATTTAAATCTGAGCACAAATTGATTTTTTCCCCATGGCTGTCTTGAATAGGCACGTACAATGCATGAAGAAGGTCTGATTGACGATGACTTATATAACCTCACCTGCAAACCTTCTGGGGTTGTGAGGTGTTATAGTGGGTACATTGTAAATGGTTTTCGGTTTCATACAGAGGATCGGAGTCAAAATAGAAAAACTCAAAATTATGGGGTGATGGTTCGAGGGGACGATTCTACAGACAAAGAATACTATGGTGTATTGAAAGACATTTATGAGTTGCACTATCCAGGTGGAAATAGCGTATTTGTTTTTAAATGTGATTGGTTTGATGTTCAGCACCGTGGTAGAGGTTATAAGATTGATGATTATGGGGTGACAAGTGTGAACAAGTTAGGATCTTTGAAAACAAATGAGGTGTTTGTTTTGGAATCTCAGGTGGAGCAAGTTTTTTATATACAAGATCCAAAAAATAGAGATTGGAAGTTTTTTATCAAGACAAAACCTAGAGATCTCTATGATATGCCTGACAAAGAACCTGACGAACAAGTTGTAGAGGTTGATGCATATCAACAAGAGGAGATGGAAGAGGTGGCAGTTGAAGGGGGCTATGATTCTGAGTGTGCAAGTGATGATTATATGATTACTTCTCTAACTACAAATGCTTTTGTGATGGAAAAAGAAGCTAGTGTTGTTAATTTGGTGACGAAAGCATTTGAGGAGAAGAAAGACAAGGAATTTATAAATGATGGTGAAATTGAAGTGTCTGAGGATTCAAGTGATGAAGAAGAAATAGATTATGACACATCTGATGAGTGATCGAAAAGTTTATGTTGCTGTCTACTTTGCTTCTTTTTCTTTTCTTCCTTTTGTTATTGATTCCTATCAATTGACTGTAGTATTTAGAAATCATGTGTTAACCTCTTTGTCATCAGTGCTTTTCTTTTTTTATTTTCTCTGTTTACGAACCTTTGATGTGCCATGTTATTTAGTCTTATGTTGGTGGCTTATTTAAGTTAGCAAATATATGGTTCTTTTTTTTTTTTTTTTTGAGTGAGTAAAGATATGTTTTTAACAACATAAACAGGGCATAAGATGGTTGGAAGAGGAGGAGCCAAGAATAAAGGTCACCGCAACCAAGATGGAAGGCGTGTGGCTTTTCCAAATCCAGTTCAAAATGGCCGTCAGCTTGCTGGAAATGATCTTCATCGTGCTCAAAATAAGAGTATGATAGATGCAAGAGGTAAACCAATTTCTAAGTCAGAATATTTTTCTATATATTGTTTTTTTTATTTCTAACCTAATGATGTAGTTCATACTTCTGAATAAATAGGTTGTGTTTTTTTCTCATGTATGTCTAAAATATGTCCTTTTATTTTTAATAGTAAATGGAAGCAATCATATCAGACTTGAAAGAAATGCCATAACTATGGATGACCAACTTGCCATAAATGATCTACCTCACAATAAAGGTGATATGTTGGATCGAGGAGGTAATTTATCAATGCCACTCTAAAATAGTTTCCCTTGTCAATGCTACTGCTAATGTTGTTGTCTAAAGTATGATGTTTAAACTGAAAACACTGTAGGTGCCCAAAGTGGAAATAGAGGAAGTGGAAGATCCTCAAATATAATTGAGGGTTTTCCCCAACTTGACAGATCAGCAAACCCCTTACATCAACATACCCGTATGCAGGATGACAATATGGATACTAGTGACAATGAATCTGAAGGATTTGTTCAAACAAGGAATGAGGGCAAGTTACAATTACACTTTAAATGCTAAATTATTTTCATCAGAATTATCCTTTTTTACCTCTCAATCAAATGTTAATTTTGACATGATAGATCAATGTGGTAAGCGGAAAAGAGTTAACAACTTCACTGGAAGACTTGCCATGACTTTGGAAGCGCTTGAAGCTTTTGACTTCCCAGAAAATGAAGTGCATACTGAGAATCATGGAAGAGATGGTAGTCTAGCACTTGATGAACAAGGAAGAAGGGCAAGTGGGCATACTTCAGCACGATCAGTTGTCAATGCAAATGCAGAAAATGGTGAAGGTATAATTTTTTTATCTTTTTCAATTATTATGTCATCTCATAAAAATAATTATGAGCCATTGTTATGTTTTGAACTTGCATGCTGGGCACTGTATCTTCAAAATGAAAAATAGACTAGACCAACCTACGCCGCTTATGTCTTTTTTTTTTTATAGTTAATTTCTAATTTCATTAATATAACTCAGCTAATTTAATTAATTTATCTCCTTGTATGGCACTCTAGCTGAAAATATACACCTTAGCCTCATTTATCTCCTTGTATGGCACTCTAGCTGAAAATATACACCTGAACTTCCCCGACTCATCACGTAGCATACCCCCAACAGCTCTGCACCCGTCTTTTAGAGAGGCGTCAACATTCCACTTTAGAGTACCTCCTGGCGGTGCCTCCCACTCAACTGGTATTCTGCTGGATGTAGGTTTTGCATCCTTTAATCTAACACACAATGGGTTTTGAACAACCTCCTGAGGTGAATACGGAAAGGAGGTATCCCAAGCCTTTGTTTATGTTTCATGTGCATTAGCTAAGCAGCAATTGTTAATCATATCACTTTATTTATGTTTCATGTGCATTAGCTACCAGTAATGTAAAGAAGAAAGGAGACAGGGAAAAATATAAGAGCTATGTGGTGGATATGAAAATTAAAGGCAAGGGGTCAAAGTTGACTATCGATATGCCTGATGACATTGATCGGGCGATTGGAGAAAATGCTCGCCATTTGGTAAATGAGTGTGGTCGTGTATTAGGACAAGGGCTCCATTAAATGTCAAAAATTGGCAAGAGTGCTTTGCGGTTGCTGGTGATAGCATGTGGAAGGAAATACAGGTAAAATAAATGTTTTGTGGCTGTTTGGTTGTTGATAGTATGCTAGAATTTCACGTTGGAAATCTAATTGTATGATAAATCATTGTCTTTTCTAGGATAAATTTTTGATCCAAGAAGGTGGTGGTTATTTAAAGATGTAATGTTTTGTTATCGATACCATGCAACACTTGTATAGATTGTGAAAAGCCTGTTTGAACTACTATTACAAGAGTAGCAAGTGTGGCAAAACTGATGAAGAACGTTTGAAGAAACCTCCTCCTGATTTACCCCAAGATCAATGGGAATATTGTGTGAAACGCTATGGATCTGCAGAATATAAGGTCTGATTCCTTAGTCTAAAAATATAACTTTTCATTCCAATCAGTGACCATATCGTGATCAAGTTCATGGTTAATGTGTAGAAAATAAGTACACGAAATTCGCAAAATCGACTCTCCGAAAAGTGGTGCAAACACACAACTGGAAACTTATCATTTGCTGAATCAGAGGATATACTGGTGAGGTTCAGTCTATTGAATAGTTTGGAAATTCATGTCTTATGCATTTCTGGGTTCTAACATAGTCTATGAAATATTTGCAATTGTGTTAGACAAAGGAGAACAGCAATGTTAAGCCATCTGCAGAAGTAATCTGGCTGGCTCAACACACGCGCAAAGCGAAAGATGGGACGCTTCAATGGGCTGATCGTGGCCAGTCTAAGGAGATACATGTAAACTCTTCTTTTTAATTGGAATTATATGTTTTTTCCAACGAATTCTGGTTGATATCTCTTTTGTCCTTGAACAGGAAAAGTTAAAGAATAAAGTTGCTACTGCGGGTGACATTATGACACAAGAGGAGATACTACTTGACGTGTTGGGTCCTAGATCTGGGTTTTTCCGTGGAAAAGGAACTACCATACGTCCTTATATGAAAGGGAGACAGCAACTACAACAGCAACAAGTGATGGAAAAGCAACAAGAAAAGATACAACAACAAGATCAAAGGATAAAGGAACTAGAGAAAGCAGTGGAAGCAAATCAAGAAAATCAAGAACGGAAATTTGAAGAGTATAAAAAACAACAGCAACGTGAAATGGAGGCTTTTAAGCAGCAAATGTTGGAGCAATTTGCAGCTTCTAGAGGTAAAGTCTATCTATTTCACAAAACATATAATTTTCATTTCACTTTTTTGTATTCATAGTTCTCGTAGCTGCTGTCCCGAGTATCTAATTTCTGAGTTTTTAGTAGTTTCATATGACTTGAGTACCCGTAGGTTCCGAAAAAAAGTACCTGTAAGAGTCTAAGGGGCATTGGTAAAGAACAAGATGGTTTGTACTACTTGGTGGATATTCCTCTCACTCAAATATCTCTTAGATTCTTGGATGCTCAAGTACACATTATTGGTGCTAGACTTTGAATAATCTCTGGTTCTGTTTCTGCTCAGACCAGTTGTCTGCATTTGTTTTACCTGCTGTAAACTCTGTGTCTAGTGTTTCTTTTGATGTCTGGCATCATAGACTTGGACATGCATCTGTAAACAAATTGCAGCATATTCCCTGTATCTCTCAGGTTGTTAAAAATTAAAATGATTCTGCGTGCATTTCTTGTCCAATGGCAAAAATGTCTAAATTGCCATTCAGTTCTAGTAATTCTGAATCTGTGAATGTGTGATTGTGTCGTTGGTGGTTAAGTGCAAAACTCAACAACAATAAGCTGATGGAGTAGACCAAGAAATTGCAATGTTGACATAAACTGCATCTTTGTACTATCAAATCTTGTGTTGCTGCATACTTGTGTATTAGAGAAATTAAAGATGTCTTGAATGGTATTAATGGTTTTTTTGATATACCATTTTCATGTTTCACTCTTGCAGGATGATCTATCATTTGCAGTCAGTATGGAACAAGATGTAGGAGACCATGCTTTTAGTGGATATATGATGTAATTTTGGATTATCTTTTTGAATGTGTAAAGGGTTGGTTTTGGGTTAGTTTTTGCGATTTGGTAGGTTGTTATGTATTGCGATTGGCTGACGCAATCTTTTGGACATGGATTGATATGTAATCACTTTCTACTATTTTAATTAAAAGTATTGAAGGTTTACGTTTGGCACAGAAAGCACGGAGTCGATTTTGAATTTGTGCACACAGGTCATTTTTGACGTATTGATTGGGCTATGAAAATTGAATACATCAACTAGTTTTGGCAACGACATTTTTGTTGTCATATTCAATATTTTACAGTATGAAATGAGCATTTATTGCAGCAGAAATTGTCGTTGCAAAAAATAGTTCAAGGTTTGGCAACGACATTTCTTGTTACTATACATGTCCATAAAACATGTACATGTTGATATGAAAGGCAACGAATAAGTCGTTGCCAAAAACAGGAACATCTATTGCAACGACAAACATGGTTGAAAAAGCACACGTAGGTATGGCAACGACACATATATTTAGTCGTTGCAAAACATACATTTTTCGCAACGACAAAAGTTGTTGCATTATTCTTTTGTAACGCCATGACGCGCAACGACCTTGCAACGACAATTGTCGTTGCAAAAAATATGTTTTGCAACGACTTGGTGTTTTTGGCAACGACTTTTGTCGTTGTTAAAAAAGGTTTTTCTTGTACAGAACTCGGCTCGGCTCGGTTTGGCTCGACTCAAATTCAAACTCATCATTACAAACGTTAGAAAATTTTAATTTAAAATAATTGCAATTGAATTTGACTATAAGTGATCCCTTGCATACGTTCTCATATGAAGAAAAAAAACCTTAAAAAATAAGAAATCTCTAAATCAGAGAGGAAAATCAACTAAATCATGCCAACTGAGCCGAGCCATAATAGGCTGGGGCTCGGCTCGGAAAGCATTCGAGCAGGCTCGGGCTCGGCTCGAGCTCGGTTTGACCCGAGCTTGAGCCGAGCTTTGACTGAGCCGAGCCCGAGGGCTCACCAAGTCGGCTCGACTCATTTACATCCCTAGGTCAGACACTCTCATCTTGTAACCAATGTCCATCATTTGGATTTTGGGAATGGAACCATTACTTGTGTTGGGAGCAACTTTACCCCTTTGTGAGTTTACTAGTACAAAGAGAATTAGTGCACATGGTGATGTAAAGGCCTAAAAGGTTTAGGATGAACTTGTGGTCAAATAAAAAAATTAATTATGTGAAAATAAACTCGTGCTCAAAAATAACCATTACAAATCCTGCAAAATGAAAATAAAATAAAAAAAACTTTTCAAGGGTGATAGCGAGGACCAAATTCATTTTTTTTAAAAATAAAAAAGACAAAAAAAAAAAGAAAAGAGAAAACTAAAATCAGGCACAAAATAACAGTGTGCGAAGTAGAAGGCGAAGAAGAAAAGTATGGTATTGCTATTTGCAACCCGGTATTTACCCGCCAAGCTTGGTCTTTCAGAAATCCAAATTCCATCTCCATCAACTCTCATTCCCAAAAAAGCTGTTCAAAATTCGAACTCTATCCATTTTAAGTCCAAAATCCGGTTCAATTTTTGCTGCTATTGTACAAGCAATGAAAATCAGCAACAAATTCTTGAGGTGAGTCATTAATTGTCAAAATTATCTTCAAATGATTTCATTTTGCTTCAAAGGTTTGATATTTACGCAATAAATTAATGGGTTTTTGATGATTTTGAATAGGGTTTCTCTGTATTGGAATCTGACCCACCATGGAAGAGTGAGAATGTTTGGAGCACCATGGCTTTGTATTTCTTCAGCTTGCATATCCCTTTGAGTTTTGGGGGCTTATCAGTGGTTGCCCAGATGTTGAATCAACAGCAACTTGAGCCTCAAATCAAGGCAAGTGCATTAATTTTTGAAATTTTTTGCAAATGTTTGTTATACAAATTTTATTGGTTCTTGGTTGGTTACCTAGGTTTAGAAATTGTTGGTAAGTGATGATTTAGTTTGAAACTATTAAAATTAAGAAGTAATAGTGAACAAAGTGATAGAATATAATATAAATTACTTAAATATTTACATATTTATTTATATTCTACTAGAAAGAAGAACCTGTTTTGATTCTGTCATCAACATGTTTGTTAGAAGTGCCCCAAATCCTGTTTCATTGGGTAGATTAGGAAAAGAGTTTAACCCCGTTTATTGTGTTTCAAGTTTAAAGAATACATGGCATATTGACATATGATACAGGATGTTTGTAGTTGTGTGTCAAAATTGGTTGAAAGTCTAGTTTTCTTATTTTTCTTCTTGACCCATGTTATGAAAAATAATAGTGTTTGTTTCCACCATGGTATTGTGATTTGTGAATATTATTTCTGCGAATACCCTCTTTTCATGTCAAGGGTAAGGCTAACTAATCTGGACTTTAAAAGATTCGACCACTGGTGAGATCCATATCCTTACTGGGTTTCTTTTTGTGTTTGTTAGCTATGCTGTATTATTGCTGACACATTTGCCTTCTACGGCACCATGTTCATCCACAATCGTATCGCATTTCCTTGACACAACTAAAATGCATCTAGATTGCTTCCATTCAAACATAACAAATGGACTCACTCTTGAGTAATGTTTTTTTTTTCTTTGTTTTTTTGACTTCATCTTGGAACCGAAATGATTCAATGAACAGTTCTATGCTTCTTATGTTTGTGTTTAGTAGAAGACTTTAAGTGCATTCATGTCAAGGGTATAACAAAATAGTCTCTCGACTATTTTTCGTATATCTCGACTACCATTACCTCAACAAAAGTGGAACTCTTGTGAAAAGCCCTGCAGTAATGCTAATGATGATGAATAGATAACAATGAACGAAATCAAATGGCTCACTGATTAATTTGTGCTTACTTGTTTGAAATAGCCGGCAGTCAATGTACTTACAATCGAGGGCGGAAAGGAAAGAGTCTCTTTGCAACTGTAAAAACAAAGCTGCATATATTTGACCCTAGGCAAAGGGAGTCTTGTGAGAGGCATGGGAGTAATGATATGGTATGATAAATGTCAATTGTTATTCCGAAACTTTTGCTTCTATGAAACATTATGTGTATCTCTCCTTTTATATTCAAGGGTACTTACTGCAATTTGTGGTGAACAATTTTTTCTGTATCTTTTGTAATTACTGAACCTTCTGATATGGAACTTGTCTTTGTTTTTTTAATTTTTAGGCAGTAGGAGTCCTTGCCATCGAGACTTTGGAGCTCTTTGGCGCTCTGCTTGTACTGCAGTGGACAGCCAAACCACAGAGTAGGCCTGTTGACTTCTTCAAACGTATGGAGTCGCAAAGTGAGAGGAACTGGTTTTTCACTGCTCTGTTGGGTTTTGTGGTTACTATTCTTGCCATTTCTGTTACATCATTTCTTGCTGACAGAGTGGTTCAGACCGAGGTGAGTTCCTGAACTTCTTACTCTTATTCTACCCTGTAATTTCCTCATGGAGCAAAGCTGCAGAAAGTAAAACCAATTGGTTGTGAACTGGTCCAGCTACCGGTTTCCACCACAGCATTTGAGGCATTCAGTAATGTTTAGACAACGCAGGATCCTAGGAACTGGAGCTGCATAGATATTTTGGAGTGTAAAAGCTATTATTTCCAGCCTGAAAATATGGTAATGACAAGAATTCCCAGAAGTTTGGATTGCCTCCAAATAGGTGGTTAGTACATCTATTTTCCTAAAATCATGCATTTGAGACCTAGATCCCCTTACATCAGTCCGATTGTTCATTTCAACCTAAGTACTTGGTGGATTTTTAGACTCAATATCATATGACAGAAGGACACTTCAGTTAAACCACAACAGAAGGAATTCCCTAAAAGTAGCCGTGTAGCCCTCACTCCCTCAGATCCCCACCCATATCAAGTCCTTGTCTCTCTGCCTGAATGGCGTACTTCCACCACCCATATTCCTCTCAATACAAAATAGGGGAGAATCAAAACCTAATGCTTCATTCTTGGTTTCCTTTCCACCAAGGGGACTACCTTTCTATTATTCCCTCCGTCCCAAATTGAAGTACTTACTTTCCTTTTTGGTCCGTCCTAGATTGAAGTAGTCACTTCCTGTTAGAGACTTACGTTCCTGTGGGTTTCACCAAATGTTTTAAGCATCTCCCTCTTTGAATTAAAGTGAGGGGTACAAGAGGAAATCAACCACCAATTTCACCTTTGGTTTCCGTTCCCAAAAGAAGTAGGTACTTAAATTTTGGATGGAGCTCCTTTTCCTGATAATGGCTTGGTTGAGTTGTACTCTCTCGTCTCTTAGTCAAAACTTTACCAGTTTAGAACAGTGGACGAGGAATGGTAAAAGACATTAAAGATATGAAACACAAACCCATAACTCAGATTTGGAACTGTGATCGAGGACTAATCCTGGAACGTCATTGGTGCCAAAATAGTCTTGGAAGTAATGCGCCTAAAATAAATTGAACCAGGTACTAAGCTATTTATGCTTGGAATTAGCATTATGGTACTCTACAGCTTGATCTCAGGGACTAGCAAGATTCATTGTGTAGAATGATCATATCTATGGAGCATTGTGCAGTACGTATTGCTGGGTGACATGCTAATGTTTATCGACTGTTTTGTTCTTTGACACCCCCCTTCTGATATCTTACACTATTCCAGGCACACCTTGGACCCTGATAACTTTCTTCCTTCTCATCTGATTTCAGGGTGGGAATAATCAAATAGTGAAGGAGATTTTGTTGAGTAGCACTGTTTCGCGGACTGCCTGCACACTTGTCTATTGCATAGTTGCTCCCCTACTGGAAGAGATTGTTTACAGAAGGTTCTTATTGGCGTCTCTTGCTCCCACTATGCGATGGCCTCAAGCAGTAATAGTAAGTTCATTCGTCTTTAGTGCAGCGCACCTTTCTGGTGAGAATTTCATACAACTATTTCTAGTTGGAGTAGTGCTTGGATGCTCTTATTGTTGGACTGGAGACTTGAGATCTTCCATTCTCCTCCATTCTATGTATAATGCCTTGACTCTACTGATTATCGTTTTCATGTGATTCATAAAGCCATGTATATTCATGTATGTTTCTCAATCTTTCATTCATTACTATAATAATGTCTGCACATCTTTCCACAGTTAAATATTTGTCTGATGAGCCCAGTGAGATCATAATACTAAAAATTTTTGTATCTTTTGAGTGCTGTAAAGGAACCAAAAGCTGAATTGAGAGTATTTTTCGTCTTCAGATGACGTGTAGATCAAAGAGAGTGTTTATGTGATGTAATTGTGGATAGGATGGAATTGAAAAGGCACTTTTTTGAACAGGGAATTTATTTTAGAAAATCTTGTCCTGACACCCAAGCTCAGAACAGCCTTGCAAACGTAAGCACCTTCATATCGTTAAGATGGTGCAGAATTTTCTTATTGAGGCTCAAATCCCGGCTCAGTTTTGGGTGCATGCGCCATAGTCCATACACAGCTGTGTATAAATCACCTACCCACTCCGGTTTTAGGGGGCGTTTCTCCATTTAAGCTTCTTTTTCATAACCGCATCACTATGTTTTTTTTAGAGCTTTCGACTCTCAATGTTTTCCTTATTTTTCGGCCCAACCCTCAAATAAGTTACACCCCTGTTCTAGACAATGTATGTTTCTAGACTATCCTTCCTTCTAAGTCCTAACTATAAAGGCCATCGATGTTCAATTCTATTTTTGGTCGTATTTTTGTGAGTCGACATGTACGTTTTCATGAAAATATTTTTCCATATCCCGACCTCGTCCTGCAGACATCTTGCCTACCTGCTTTAGGGTGTTCTTGGTCTCTCACTCCTTCGGTTTTGACAATAGGGTCTGCGCATGTTCCTGCGCCTACTACTTCTAGTTCTCTGGCGTGTGATCCTCGTTCCCTTGTGCGTGTGCTTCCTCTCCCGCAGTCTCGCCAGTCAACCCTTGTCATATAGTGTCCACGTCCATTGTCAGCCCGTCCTCTGCTGTCGTCTCGTCCCCCATGGCCAATTGGCCATGGTTCAGTTACCTTCATCGTTCCCTGCTGCATCTCTCCCTTCTGTCAGGTCGCCTGTCATCATCCAGGACATGCCAGTATGTCCCGTGTCATGGCTGCCTCCCCTGATCAGTGTTCTAGTCCTGCCTTGAATGCTACCTCGCAGCCACCTTTGTGTTCCTCCGTCCCTGTAACAGCGGCCATGGTTCTCCACCATGTCCCCCTAGGCCCCTACTTCCACGAATGTTGTTGGTGTGTCTCAGTCGGGTGTGTCCCACCCATATCAGACCGCTCTAAGTCGGGCATTATCAAGCCCCATGTCCTCTGTCCTTTTCCAAGTCCTCTACTGAAACCAAGTACCGTGCTATCGGATATATTGTAGCGGATACTTTGTGAATTCGTCAACTCTTAGCCGGGTATCATCAATCGTCAGCCCGTTCGTGTTGTGTTATAATGTAATGCTACGTATCTCATGGCGAGTCTCGTTCTTCATTCTCACAGCAAGCACATCTAAGTCGATTATCATTTTGTTCGAGTTGTTGTACTCCCAACTAGATTTCAGCTTGCTAATGGTTTAACAGAGACTTTGTCACCACAGCGGTTTCATTTTTCTTAAATTCAATATATTTGTGCGTCCACCCGATCAACTTGAAGGGGCGTAATACAATACTAAAAGGACACAAACTGTAAGTATGTAAAGTTTATTTGTCTGTAAATATATGTGTCAAATCTCCCAGTCGGGGTGAGGCATTCTCTGCCAAAGACTCATAATTTGTAATTTAACTACACATTACTTGGTGCACAATGCAGTGTTGTATTTCAAGGGACTAAGATTACAAAATTAACATAGTTAATAGTAACCAAGGAAGCACGGACACTATACTCAACCTGCGTTTCCGGTTTCCCGTGTTTGCATTTTCCGTATCTGTGTTTCCGTTTTTGTGTTTCCTTGCAGATAATAATTTTGAGAATTTGCGTTTCTAGTTTTCGTGCTACCTTGATAATAACCCTTTTCCAATGGTGTGAAGACCTAATGTTGCCACCAAAGTTGAATGGGTTCAGAAAGGGAAACTTATAGCCTCAAGTCTAAGCTTCATAACGATATCAAAATGAGAAAGAGTAGATCAGAACTGGCAAAACATTGTATGGTTGTTACCAGCATGCACCAAGTCATTAATCGCTGATCAAATCCTAATCTGACAAAGTCATATTACCGGGTCAGCGAACAAGAGACCAAGATTAGGAAATTCACATGCGTAATTATCAATTGACTGTATCTTGACACTTCTGAGATAGTTAAATTTAAAATTGTGCCATACTAAAACAGGCACATCTGCTTGTAGTAAGTCTTTACCTGCTTCAAAGATTAATTAACTACGCTACGGCTCAGTTTTTATAATGAGAAGGTGTTCTGTCTCTTTATGACCACTTCTAATTCTGAAACTATAAAAAGGGAGCCTTTCCCCTGCATATCACAGTAAACACATTTCACCACACAAGTGTTACAACAGAAAACCCCATCACAGTGAAATACAGTAATACACAGACTACTTACTTTTGGAGAGGGTGGCAATTCATAACGCGGTTGTCTATGTTGTGGTTCTGGCTGCAACTCTCTGTGTGGCCTACACCACTGATCCCAGCCAGCTGCAAGATTTCTGTGTCGGTATCAACAATCCTAACGACGGATGTATGTACTGCAAACTTATTAACTTTGTCATATTTGTTAAATTGGTTATTACATAGTCACATTCTCATAATGCTCTAATGGTTATTATCTTATTCCTACAGTGTTTGTGAACGGACTCTTTTGCAAGGACCCTATGGCTGCCAAGCCGGAAGATTTCTTCTTCAAAGGCCTAGACGTTGCTGGCAACACGAATAACAAGCTAGGTTCCAGCGTCACAAACTTAGCAGGACTCAACACTCTTGGAATATCAGTAGCTAGGCTCGACTTTGCACCATACGGTCTCATTGCTCCTCACACCCACCCTCGCGCCACTGAGGTTTTCACCGTCCTTGAAGGAACAATCTATGTGGGTTTTGTGACCTCTAACATAGCAAACCAGAAAAACAAGCTATTTGCTAAAGTCCTTAAAAAGGGAGATGTGTTTGTTTTCCCACAAGGTCTTATTCACTTCCAGCTCAATGTGGGTAAGACACCAGCTGTTGCCTTTTCTGGGTTGAGTAGCCAGAACCCTGGTGTGATTACTGTTGGTAATGCAGTCTTTGGTTCTCAGTCTCCTATTTCTGTTGATGTTCTTTCCAAAGCTTTCCAGCTTGATGAAAATGTGATCAAGTATCTCCAGTCTAGGTTCTCTATGAGCTCTTAGTTCAGTTCAACTGATGATTTTTCTTTAGTTTTATATGTTTGAAAACGTTAATTCATTTTGATTTCATTGTACCATACTATTAAACAGCTATAAAATAAAATAACTTGTTCTAGATGTATTTGCTTTAGTACCATTATTACAAATTTATAGTTCATATATATGAAAGAAAGAACAAAATCAAATGAGTATTTAAATATAAGTTGTGCCACGAAAAACATCTTGTTTAAAAGTGTTTTTGCACTCTCTGTTCCTCTCGTTCCATTTCTCTTCATCACATCATCATCATTTTCCCATTTCAATCACAATTCCAATATATTTGTGCGTTCGCTCGATCAGCTTGGGACGTAATACAAATGTGTAATGCATGGATTAGTTGGATGACAAATAAAAATATCAGGTTGAGGAATTAATGGTGTATGTGTTTTCAATTAGATGGCTTACAGGTACAGCATGGAATTAAAGATGGTTTACAACATGTGAAGAAGATAACCTAGCTAAGCAAGGCATATATATAGAGAAAAATATGTTACATGGATTTGATACTTTGATACCATACTGTATATATAAGATTGAGTTTTTTTTTCCCTTTTCTGGGACTAGCCAAGAATTATGCACGATTATATAACACTCTTGTTACAATATATATACATTTTATAACTCGAAAATTATCATTTTTATCTAGCCAAGAAAATTTTAGGCTAGCTAATAGTAGATTAAAGCCATCCATTACATAGTAACAATGGTGCATCATTTTACTCTAGTTGTGATATATGCATCTATCTTACTACTCGGAAATTGGTGTTTGGCTACCTCGGGAAAAAAATGAGTTGTTAAGATCGGAATGATTCTTCCAAATCCATTCTTTTTTATTCATCTAGTTTGAATCTTTTTCTTTACATTTTTGTTCAACTATATTGACTTTCTATCATAGTGCGCCTTTACAAATATGGTGTATATATGAGCTCACTTTAATTGTTAAATTTGATATAAATACTCTATATGTGCAGATCAACGTTTTAATTATTCACAGAATTACACTAGATCAATACTTACATTCATCATAACCAGGTGAACCATACTTTTATCAGGTGTACTATTTCAATGCTTTTATAATGACAATTTTTTATGTAACAAAGCAATTTATCAACAACAATAACAAAATGTAAGACGAGTATCATGACTTTTAGTCCAAGTGTAAAGTTAATAGTTACTCTATATTTTCCTATTCATACTCCATTTCCTATGATTCATTGATTTATACTGTTTTTTTCAATTTCATACTTTGAATAATATCATTTTCTCAAATTATTTATTACAAAAGATTGGCCATATTTCTATTTGGTGTAAAATTTCAGTACACTTACAATGAGAATTTTTCATGTAACAAAATAATATACATGTCAATATAAATTTTTTAAAATAGGTATATAATGACTTTCATTCCGTGTCTTTAAAAATTTACTACTCCGTCCTTCATATCTTCAGTTTCATACTCCTTTTCATATACTTTATCCTATTTACTCAAATTTATACTCCAATTAAAATCACTTTTCCAATTTTATTTTTTATTTTTTGATTTCCAATTTTATTTTATTTTATTTTCTTGGATGCCAATTTTCCAAATCTATGCTCATATTATGGTGCAAGTCAATATTATTTTTGCTCATAGGATTGAAGAAGTGTAGCTCCGGAACATCCATTATCATCTTTTATTTGGAATTTCATTCGTTATTTAGTGGTTCTTTTATGTTTATGTTCAATAATTTGTATCGAGTCTGTTGACTTGTGAACATTTGTGATCGACTTTCTTACCTTTTCCAAAAAAAAAAAAAAAAAAAAAAAAAATTGGTGTTTCCGTTCATTAGACGACCAAGCTTCTTTTGTTTTAGGTACCCTTCGTGATACCTCGTCACTTCACACTCTCTCTCTCCTCTCAATTGCCGGCTAGGATTCCGGCCACCGCACCGCCGAACAACTTCCAGCGAACTCACTGCTCAGTTCTCAAGCCCAAGGCAGCCACAATCAGGTCCTCCATAAGGAACTACTTTCCTCAAACCCTAACTTCATCATTTTCCAATTCTTTATATATATTTTTTGCAATTTAGGCAATCTGTCTAGCTGATGAATTATTTATCTTTGAATTTGATAATAATCTAGGTTGGAGTAGCATTTGGATTCTTTCATATGTTGGATTTCGAAGTTATTGTTACTCGTTAGAGAGAAGAAGAAAAAGAAAAAGGCTTTGATAGAAGTAAAAACTTGTATTTCAATTAGTAATTTGCCAAACACTAGCTTGAAATTGAGATATTACGTTCTCAATTCTAGAATTTAATTCAATGGGTTGATCTGTATGTATTAATTTGATTATTTTAATTTGATTGTTTTAGACTTCTGCATCTTGTTTTTGTAGAGCTCACTGATTTTTGTTTCAATTTTTGCTAATTAGTAATTTCTAGTGATTCGTCACCTGCCAATAAATACGCAGTAGAAGTGCTTTTAGTAGTTATAAATAATCATAAAATATATGGCTTCCATTTATGTTTAAAAAAATCATCTAAAAAGATGGCTTCAATTCATCTGTGAGTAGTTCTTTAGATTTCTGATTTTGCTTGGGATGCACACAAAAGTAGTGTTTTACTCATATGATCAGTCAGTAGAACTCTTGGGGAATTTAACATGATACTATGACTCGATAACCTTAGACCCGACATCATCTTTGTCGGTGACCTTAGTTGGTTTCCATATCTTTGCTTTTGGAAAATGTCATTTTGAGCTGAAGGATATATGATAAGTGACCTAAGCTAATACTAATCCGTTGGGAGTCTTAAACTACCCTGCTGATTGTAATATGTTTTTAAGTTTTTAATTTTTTAATGTTTGGTGGTTGCAGTTTGTTGACGCGGCTTGAAGATGATTTACACAGCAATAGACACATTCTACTTGACAGATGAGCAGCTAACGAACACACCTTCAAGGAAAGATAGTATAGATGAGGAGACTGAAACCACTCTACGGATATACGGTTGTGACCTTATCCAAGAGAGTGGCATTCTTCTTAAATTGTATCCTTAATATTTGGTCATGTTTATGTTGCTTGTCTCATGTGGTTTACTCCTTGTTTTCCACAATTTTAGTTACTGTTTAGTTATCCTTAATCTTTTTGAACTTAGACCGCAAGCAGTCATGGCCACTGGCCAGGTTCTGTTTCATCGCTTTTACTGCAAAAAGTCATTTGCGCGGTTTGATGTGAAGGTGCAGTTCCTCAACCATTGTTTCACTGTGATAGTAGATAGAATGGGTATTTTATTCTTCTCATTCTTGGTCTGACACTGCTTCTGGTTTTTGTTTCATGGATTGCCAGAGAGTAGCTGCTAGCTGTGTCTGGTTGGCATCAAAACTAGAGGAGAGCCCAAGGAAAGCCAGACAAGTCCTTATCGTCTTTCTTCGAATGGAATGTCGAAGAGAGAACTTGCCTGTAGAGCACTTGGACCTGTATTCTAAGGTATAAATTATGTGGCTTTTCTCTTGGTAGCTCAGAAGCTAATGTCTTAGTCCTGCATCTTGCAATAGTAGTTAGCTTGATCTTCTTTGCTCTCCTAAATATTATACTGAAACGTTTTTGTTTTCGTTTCTGCAACAGAAATATTCGGAGTTAAAGATGGAGTTGATCGGATCAGAAAGACACCTTCTTAAAGAAATGGGTTTCATTTGTCATGTTGAGCATCCTCACAAGTTTATCTCAAACTACCTAGCCACCCTTGGTACACCACCAGAGTTAAGACAAGACGCTTGGAATCTAGCCAATGACAGGTATGTCATGTGAATAAAAAGCACATGTTAGTTGTTAAAGATATTTTAATTATTAAAAACATCACCATATTGCTTGAACTGTGATGCATTTTGGTTGAGCGTATTGATGGATTACCCAACATTTTCCTTCATTGTTTTTTGTAGAGGATTTTACTGAAATTAGGAATTTTTAGAAATTGCATTCAGTTTGTGCAAAAGCTGGTAAGATTTGTCAATCTGCAATGATAAACACACAAGTCACTGAAGGCCACTAGCGCAGCTATAGTTAGACTAGTTTAAGATGATGAGCCGTATGTTGTATTGATTGTTTCTTTCCCTGAAATGCTTGGGGAAACTTAAGCTATATTACGAAGTATGAACAACAAACAGCCATCCGTTCATTTCAGACCTCATCTATATGAAATGAGTGGTAAATGGGTTTCATGATAACTGAAATTTACACCAAATTATGTAAGCAATTGGTACTTTATTCATTCCTGATCCCAGCTATGCAATTTAGCCTTAGGACCCAAGCTATATATCTATAATTGGCTATGCATAATTATTTAATGGACAATATGTGCTAGATCATGATACGAATCTGGGACGATTTTGAATCTTGGAAAAGGCCTATGATAGAGGGAGATGGGGTTTTTTAGATAGAGTTTTGGATAGGAAGGGTTTTGGGGGGAGGTGGTGTAGATGGATTAGGGGTTGTCTCTCATATGCTAGTTTTTCTGTTTTGATCAATGGAGACCCTAAGGAGTGGTTCACCTCCTCTCGTGGCCTTAAGCAAGGGGACCCTCTCTCTCCTTTCCTCTTCACCTTGGTTGTCGATATCTTGGGTAGGATGCTGGACATGGGTGTCGGCTGGGGTTTGTTGATTGCTTTCGAGCGGGTGGGGACGAGGCAGTTGTTTCTCATCTTCAGTTTGCCGACGATACGACTCTCTTCCTTTTCGCCGGTTTGGAATGTTGTAAGAATGTGTTCACTATCCTTGAGATTTTTGAAGTAGTGTCTTGTATGAGGATCAATCTTTCAAAGTGTAGTTTGTTGGGAGTGAACGTTGATAGCTCTGTTTTGGACCCTCTTGCGAGTTTGGTTAGTTGTCAGGTTCAGTAGCCCCTCACCTACCTTGCTGTCCCTCTCGAGGGAAATCCCCGGCCGCCTCTCTTTAGGAGCCGGTAGTGTCTAGGGTCGCTAAACGCTTAGAAGGGTGGAAGGGGGTGTACTTTTCTCTAGGTGGGAGGATTACAATTCTCCAATCTTGTTTATCTAGCATTCCCCTTTATTACCTGTTCAGGATTCCGGTCAGTGTGCGATTTCAAAGTGTAGTCCGCTTGAGAGGTTGATGCGCGATTTCTTATGGCCTGGGTTTGTTGGGGGCAAAAGGGATCACCTTGTCAGTTGGGACTTAGTGTGTAGGCCACAGGCCGAGGGGGGACTTGGGTTTGGGCATTTGATGTCCAAAAACATTTCGCTAGTGGGAAAGTGGTTATGGTGTTTTCCTTTGGAACCCGAGTCCTTACGGCACCAAGTTATTAGGAGTCAGTACGATCTTCTACAGAACGGACGGGATGCTCATGCTGGCTCCTCCATCTCCCACGCTTGCCCTGGAAATTCATCTCACAGGGTATCATCTTTCTTTTTTCTCCTTGTCAGGTTTAGATTGTTCAAACATTGGGTCGGGTTAGGTTCTGGGAGGATGTGTGGAATGGGGACTCGTTGTTCTCTTCCAGATATCCTCTGGTTTTCCAGTTGTCCACCAGCATGGCACACCGTTGCCGCTTTCTATTCTGCCAGCATCGGTGCGTGGGACTTACATTTACAGAGAGCTCCTTTTGATTGGGGATTGGGGGAAATGACTTCTTTGCTCAGTGCTCCGGAAACTATTCATTTTGATTCCACGGGTGGTTCCCGGGTTTGGATGGAAGACCTCTCCGGGGTTTTCTCTTGCAAAATTTTCTTACACACTCTTAGCCTGCCATCACACAACCCCCCTTTCCCTTTGGCCAATTTCATTTGGAAGTCAAAGGATCCCCTTAAACTGCGCGCCTTTGTGTGGACTATGGCATTACGTAAGGTGAACACTCATGATATGGTTCAACGGAAGAGGCCTGGCTCGTCTTTGTCCCCGGATGTGTGTGTGCTTTGTAATGAGGCTTGTGAGGCTTGTTTGCACCTTTTCTTGTATTGTCATTTCTCTTGGTCTCTTTCACAAGTATATGGACTTCTATAATAATTGGGATTGGGAATAATGATATGTATGAATCATCTGTTTTGCTGGCAAAACAAAAACTGACAGACTAGATATGTAGGTATAACCGTACAAGGGAGTGGTAGTGGACTAGTAGTCATGGTTTTCACCATCCTGCATTAATTAAGCTTAAAATAGCCCAACGTGATTAGATTTTTTCTTCATGTTTCAACGAAGGGTATTTAACATCACCTTACTTTACTGTAAAGGAAACCTTTTCCCTATAAAACATTTCTTGAAAAAGAACTCACATCCTTCTACCACCTCTATACCCACTATCTATTGCCAATTCAGTTCAACTGCTGTTCCTCCTTCCATCCCAATTTAGTTGTCCACTTTGTGATTTGTGACTCACAAGAATGTGAGTCACAAACTAAGGAAAGTTAAATTGGGGCAGAGTGAGTATCACTGCATCACCCGTTAGTCTGACACTCCGACTACCATCCACTGCCACCAGATAGTGGAGTTTTGTGGCCCATTTTTTGCTACTGTACCATGGCTTGGTAAATTTCCTAAGATCGGCAGTGCAATACATGCATAGTGTCTCTTCGGGAATAAAATAGGCTGGTTTTTGGTGGCAGTACTGGCTGTGTGTGAGCTGTTTTGATTTTTAAAACTACCAGTTATATGACATGTCATAAGCATTCGGCAAGAGGAGTTGGTGAGTGATCTTTGTATTAAACATGTCAATGTGATTAGCGTAATTTACCCTTAAATTTTATTTTGTGGAGCTATTATACACAGTGCGAGTCTTACCAAGATTGAACTCATTCTGGCCTGTTGCTTTAAAGCACTGGGCCACTGGCTATTTGTTTTTCAAAATGTCTCTTTTGAGGCAGCCTCAACATGAGGCCACCTCTATAACCAAGCATGACATCAGCATAACATCATCCTTGTTTGAGGCGCCTCACATTGAGGCTGCCTCATATGAGTTTTGTGTTTGATTTTTACCCAAAGATGTGTTTCAATTCTTTATACTAATGTTGTATCACTTTGTTCAACACTGATAACATGCTAGTTCTCTCAACTCACAGTTAATTATGCATTATCTTTATTGCTGCAGTTTGAGAACTACTCTGTGTGTTCGATTCAAAAGTGAGGTGGTTGCGTGTGGTGTTGTCTATGCTGCTGCAAGAAGGTTCGGGGTTCCCCTTCCTGAGAATCCACCATGGTGGAAGGTTTTTGATGCAGATAAATCTGGAATTGATGAGGTCTGTAGAGTTTTGGCTCATCTTTACTGTCGTCCCCGGGCAAAGTATATACCTGTCTGTAAGGAGCCAGTTTCCTTCACATCATCCAACAAGTCGTGGGATTTACAGTCTCAGCAACTGCCCAAAGTAAGTAGTTATCTGTTCATTCTCGCTTTGGTTCACATACTAGGTTCAGAAAAATATTTGGTTGGTTGGCTGCCGCCCATGCACACTGCTGTATCACTAAGAAACTTCGTTGTCTAAGAAACTAGATGCCTTGTCTTAGTTTCGATCTAGTTCTGAATAGTTGTAGTTGTTTTTACTGTTTTACAGGAAAGTTCATTAAATACACCAGCTGCTAGTAATGACAATAGTGTCATGAAAACAGCATCTGTAGTAGCTAATGCAGAGTCAGGGGGATCAAAGGATACAACTTTGAGACAAGGATTAGGCAAGCTGAAAGAGTCCAAGAAAAGTGATGATGAGTCCAAGGACATGGCCATTGATGGAGAGGGAAGAGAAGACCCCATGTCTAAGTTGAACCCTGAGCTCAGATCAGAAACAAGTGGAGAGAGGAGTAGAGACAGAGATAGAGACAAGGATAGGGAAAGGGAAAGAGACAAGTTAAGACAGAAGTCCAGGGACCGTGAGAGAGGGAGGGATTCTGACAGGGAGCGAGAGCGAGACGAGAATGAACGGAATAGAGATAAAGCTAGGGAGAGAAGTCACCGATCCAAGGATAAAGCCAAGGATTTGGGTAAGTGTTTTCCTTAGTTTAGTTCAGGTTGTTTAAATATATGATGAAAAATCATTTCTAGTTATGCTATATTGGCCAGCATGTGGTAGTATTCTGATTCAAGTGGTATGCTTTTTCAATGCAGGACAACATCCAGATAAACTGAGGCACCATTCCTCTCGAGGTATGCACATAAGATAATTTACAGCACTTGTTCTCTTGCTTGGCAGGATGAAAGTGGGAAACCGTTCCTAACCTGTCTTCTCTCTGTTTCAGATCGTGATTACTATGGTTATGGTTCGAGAGAAAAAGATCGACATAGACATCACTAAATGTGCATGGAAGATGGAACCGTAGTCCTGATTGGTCTGCTCCTGTTCATTAGAAAACAGGAGTTGTAACCTGTACAATTCGTCCTGAAATATTTGAGCGAGGGAATGAATTATGTACCCATAGCCATATGTCACGAAACTCTTCGAACTTGCGCCCACTGTTCTAGAGATTACAAGATGACTTGTAGATTTGTTGATTCATCAGATTTTAGACAACTAGTCACTCTCACATGGAAAAAGCTGAAATCCCAGATTGGTCTCTGTCGCCAAAAAGAAAATCCCTATGGCTACATAGGGTCTACATGAAAGTGGCTTTCTATACCGAGTGCATCTTGGTTATGTTAAGATGTGTAGCCGTGTGGGCAAATTGACTCATCAAGTTGACATTTGGAGCTTTTGCGCATTCTTCTGGAACCATGTCGACAATATGCAAACCAATCTTTTGGTGTCTACTTGTACCATAGACATCAACAATAAAGGCCATTCTCATCCAGACAAACCAATTTATACTCTCAAAACCTAGTAAACCTGTGTATTTTTTTACCCATTGTAACTTGTAAGTTGTAGAAGCTAAGTCATCAATGATGCAACTTATAGTCGTGTAGGGTGCATTTTTTAAGGCTGAATTTATCTAAACTGAAATGAATGCAATTGAACTGAACTGGACACCACTTAACATCACTTAACTAAATTAGAAATCAATTAATTGACACCTGAACTATCCGTATAAGCTATAAAGATTGCACCCGTAGACTATTAATGTTTACATTTTTAGTCATACAAGTCAATGGACGCCGAAAAATAAGAGTGGTTTATACATACGGCAGTCTAATGGCTACATCCTACGTCAAGGGTTAATCAAAAAATCCTACTATTATGTATTTAACCTTTTTAATTAAAATTTTTTTAAAAATGATAAATTTTAAAAAAAACACCTGACAGGTGTCATTGAAACGTGCCTCCTGTCTTGAAGCTGTAGAATTTCTTTTGTTAAATTCTCTCCAGCACAAGCTCCCTGTCAAGTTGTTCTAGTCTCCCAGATTAAATCAAATACCGTTGAAGTTGCCTTTAAAAACGGCTAAGTGACAACCATTTACTTGCCTATCTAGCTACTACTGAGCTGTCTAAATCCCGTTATTAGCGTTAATCAAAAATCTCAAACCGAAATCCCTTAATTAATTAACCCAAAACACCCTCACCGCCAAATATTCCATTGCCACGTGTCTTATGCTTCTTTACTTAACATGTTCGGAATTATCTAATAATTTCTTCTGTTCTCACCTCCTTTATATACCCCTTGCCCCCCAATCTCATTATTCTCTCTCCTCATTGTATACCTAACTGACATCAATATCACACCACCAGCCGACAGGCAAACTATAAACCTTAACACATACTACTACACATTTTTATATCATCACATTCTTGTTAAGCCATATATTTTCTCTCTCCTGTTTTCTCTCTCTCCAAATCGGTAAAGATGAGTTTTGAGCACCAGGTGAAGGAAAGAGCCAAGGAGCTGAAACTCTTTTTCAAGAAGGGTATCAAGATTGTTGGCAAATACTCCAAGAAGGGTTGGTCTAAGGTCAAGAATATCCGCAAATAATCTCTTTCACATGTAATTTTGTCCCTCTTTTTTTTTTGGTTTTGAGAAATACTCATTATATAGATTATTACAGTACTTATTAGGTTCTGATATGGGTTAGTTTGGGATTTTGGAATTTTTTTTTTTGGGTTTTTCTTTTTGCTTATATTCTTGGATGGATGGATGAATCTTTGTTTATTGATGTAGATCTTATTGAATTTTGATTGAATTTTTTGGTGAATTGTTCCAAATTTTGACAAGATTACATGTTTGATTCCCTTATATTTGTCTAAGATCAATGGTAGATATTGATAAATTCTGTCGTCCAATTAGAATGTGAACTTGGTGAAGATTTGATTTCACTCCCAGAGAATTCAGTAATGAAGATGGAATTCTTGTAGTAATCCAACCACAAAATGAATAGTAGATCCACTTGTAAGCAAGCCAATAAGTCAGGCGGCCTCATCTATAACCGTCACGTCACGGTGACGTCATGCTTATATAACTTACAAGATATCTCACCTTGAGGCCGCTTCATACGAGTTTTTTGTAAGCCAAGGGCCAAAGAGTGATAAACTGACGAGACATATGATATTGGTAGATATTTCTCCATTTTGCTTTTGCAAAGATATCTCTGTGTCACACTCACACCATTAACAGAAGTTAATAGCATAAGTAATGGAGTATAGCATTGTAATTGAGCTAAAAACAAAAGCTGGAATGGGTCCTCATCCGATCATAGCAATGTACTGCCCATCCAACCTTGACCCATCCAACATCCCCCTTTATCAAAAACATAATACAATTATGGTATGGGTATATTCACCCGCACATGCCTTACGCCATTACAACATCAATATTAACAGGGACTGGCCAGCCCAGGGCGCTCGCCATTCGGGGCGGGAAATGGGTGGGTATTGATAGGGTGTTTATGCGAATTTCTAAGGACTCGACTTGCAAGTCCGGACCAAGCCTGATTTTCGACCCTGTCCATTGGCTTACCGGTTACCAGGTCCGACCAGCGTCCGGACAAAACCGATTTTTGTTGTACTCAACTTTACTCCTACGAGAATATAGAGAAAGTGTTTCTATTTGGCAATTATCCGAAGTGCGACAATGATCGACAACTTCACAATTATTAAAAGTGCAAACAGTTTTATGAGCCATTTTTCATTAGTCCATAAACAAAAACTTATTTAAGACAGTTTTATGTACTTTTGGTAAGACGAGGGTCACTAGAGTCATAGCTCAATATAAATTACTGCTACATTCAAATAGTGAACCTATTTTTCTGTAAATTGGTCTCATTTTTCAACAAGTTGGTCTCACTCTCACATAAAAGTCAAAGACTTGCTCTATTCCAAAGCACAAAAAGTAGCCATTACTTATTCCCAATGTAGCTTACCTTATTTTGTTTATCAGATCCCACAAATATCATGACAAATTCAAATACATACGATTTTATTTTATGTTTCAAAAGGCAAGACATCCGACCATTTTGGTAATGAGTACAATGACTCAAAGTACCAATAACAGGAGCAGAAGGAAAAAACAACCACCCAGCCCAAAAACAAGCTTAGCTACACTACAAATTTACTTCTTCTAATCCAACTTGAATCCTCAATTGCTGCTTCCATGGCAACCACCATTGTCATCAACATCACCGTTCACACAGGCCAACCCACCACCAACATCGGGCTTCTCAAAGATTCTGAACTCAGAGAGCCACCAAGTCACAGAGAGTCACCACTGAGCTCAGCGGCGATGGTGAAAGAGGCCCAGAGGGTTGCTATAGAAAGTTTACTTGGGAGTGCATCATTTTTGAGTTTTGTGATATTTGTGTGCGATGTTTACAAGCTTCTGTATCGCTATACACCTAGGATCCGACCAGAATCAATGTTCACACATGGGGAACCAAATGTGTGACGTAACGAAATAGGACATTTTCATGAAAATGACGGAATCAGAAGAGCTAGGAAAGAAAAACCACAAAACAGTGAGTTGCATACAAAAATGATGGGTACATGTACATTGTTTACAGCTTTACATTGCGTGCGAGATGAGAAAGTAGGTCACCTTCTTCAACCATCTCAAAAATAAAACTCGTAACGATTTAATTTATGCTACCATTAAGAAATTAGTAATCACCGAATAAATTTTCAGTTGTCTTTACTGCTGCTGCTGCTCATATACTTGCATGTAAGCCTCTGAAAGTGCAACCATCTGGGGCAAGGTTTCTGAAACATGCAAATCCTGCACCTCATACCTGTAGTGTTCACACATTACAAATATAATTCAATATCAGCTGATTTGTGGACAGGAAAACTAGAATTAGCGCAAGAGGACCAGAGGAAGAATAGCATTAGCCGTGATAACAAGCATGTAAACTTGTCACCTCGGCTAAAATTGGAAATTACCATTGTTCTTCTGATTTCCTCTGAACAAAGGCTCTGTATGTCCCTTCATTAGGCTTGCCTTCATGAACTATATTTGCAATCAGATCATATTTTGAACGCAATCTCTCATTGTTTTTCGGTGCAGGAAGAGGAATATAATCCTTCAGCTCAAGGTTCTTCACTGGAAAATTAACTGACAAGGAACATTTAGATGGACACAGTCAGAAAGGACGTCACAGAATGAGGATATTAAGTACACAATGTATTATGGTATCTAAGTGTCAATGTTTTTACTAACAGGTCACAACATATCCACCCAAGTAAATGACAACTAAAAAGCACTCTTCCAACACACGCAATATATCTAGCAATACATAATGATACCATGAAGCGCAAAACAATGTCTGACTGATGGTCTTTAGTATACCCAGCAAGAAGACGGAACATTGGCAAGATTTATCAAAGAAAAGCAACTCTACTCATCAAGTAACCAAAAAATCTCTGCGAAAAAGGAAGTATACTGCCCAAGTTTGGCAAGTTTGAAAGAAAAAGAGAATATTTATATGAATTGTATTTATTTGAAAACCATTTTTGCAAGAGACCTTTTTTTGATGAAAACACCGCCTTGGCGAAGGCACAGTGAATCCTACCATGCAAGCAAACATTCTGAATATTAGACTTACCCAGCGTGGGATTCTTCTCTACAAAGAAGTTGTTTTTTGTAAATCGACGCATGTGCAGAATAAGATATGGGGGCAGTCTTGTCACACGATATCTCATCCTTGCTAGCTGAGGACGCACTACTTCCGTGATGGTCTCCCCATCAAACTTCTTCAATATATTGAACAGTGGAACCTAAAGGGGAAAGCAGACCCGATGAGCCTATCAGAAACAGCAACCAGAACAAGGAACAGAAGCACACATAATAGGGACTTTAGGCGGGAAAACGAGAGCCATCCCTAAATGACTTTGCCCACATTTTAATTTGGAAAAATGGATGTGAATCATCCCACATTTGGACGGTTGTATAAGAATAATCCCACAAATGTGTTTAGCCCAGAATAATCCCAAATATTAACGGCGTTAACGTGAGTGGATTAAATGAAGACGGAGTTAACTTTCCGTTAACACCTTCATCTTCACCACCCACTCACCATTCTCTCTCCTCTCCATTACCTCCATTAATGGCAAAAGGCGGAGCTCGATAACGGCGAAAATCAAGCTCGATGCCGGCAATATCTCTTTCACCCAAATAATTCAATCTCATTCACTATCCTCTCCAATTGGTATATGTTCTACTCGTAATTGACCTAAATCACCCACGCACATTCATATCGAAACGACGGTATATAATCTTGGTAGTTGGTAACCAGATAAAATCCAATATCCGTCAATAACTCACATTTCCTTACCATTTTACAAGTCCAAATTAGTCATATTCTCCTTCTCTAACAACATCCTAAATCCCCTGTTTTCTCTCTCTCTCTCTCTGTAATTTCTCTTACTACTTCTCAAGAAAATGGCCTGTTCTTGCTCACATTGGTGGCACACCTGTTCTACTTCACAACATCCTTAATCTTAGCTCTAATCGCCATGACTTCTTCACCCCCCCCCCCACCATTACCACCACTCCCGCTCTTCCTCCACGGTGAAGATTGAGAGATTACAATAGATCGTTTTGATGAGAGAGAGGATAGCAACTGAGACTAAATTGTTGTTTGGTGGGTAAATTGAGATAACGTCGGTGTCGAGCTCGATTTTCGCCGCCATCGAGCTCCGCCTTTCGCCATTAATGGCGGTAATAGAGAGGACAAAGATGGTGAGTGGGTGGTGAAGATGGAAGAGTTAACGGAAAGTTAACTCCGTCTTCATTTAATCCACTCACGTTAACGTCGTTAATATTTGGGATTATTCTGGGCTAAACACATTTGTGGGATTATTCTTGTACGACCGCCCAAATGTGGATTATTCACATCCATTTTTCCCTTTAATTTTTAAGATTTAAGATACACCAGGTCAAAACTCAAAAACTCAAAAGACAATCGCAACTCATCAATAAACTTTGGTCAAAATCATAAAAGGAGATCCAATTAATTAAAAAGGTGGGTACAATAGCAAGAATAGCCAAGAGCACTTAACACCTTCAAATGTTAGCAAATATGACAAGTGCAGAAAATGAAGATATAGTCAACTAGCTGTCCATTTCAAATGGAGCTAGAAAGATACACTACTCTTTGGCTTTGAAATATAATGAACCCAATCAAATCGGATTATGTCTGCATTTCTTATTAATTGTGATGTTGATGGTCATTGCACATTAAATGATGGGTTAAACGGAAACGGCCTCTCTGTTTTCACAGGGTAAGGCTGCGTGCCCCTTAACCTGCCCCCCTCCCCAGGATCCCACCAGGCGGGATCCTCATGGGAGGCACTGGGGCAATACTGATGTTGATGTTGAAGATAGTCAACTAGAGAGGTACATGCGGCAGCAAGGATGAACATGGTTTCACCTGAGCTTGCTAGCAAACACAAGTGTCAATGTGCAGTAGTATCTCAAGTGCAGAGACTAATTCCACATCTATCTTCTGAATCACTCCTCATTCGTAGTTCAGTCACTACGTCACAAAAGAAAACATTCATCTTGAAGAAAATTCAGAGTATAAATTACTCTCCCCCCCCCCCCAAAAAAATCCCCCAACATCTCCAACACTCTTCCACATGAAGCAATCATCAGGAGAGAGTGTAATGGACAGTCATTATTCATCTGCACTCTTGGTATTCAATAACTCACATGTCAGCAACGAGCACACAATGTACTGGCAGAGGCCGGAGGAGTAAGTAGAAACAAAAGCAACGAAATGTGTGAGCTCAACATACCATTGCCGATTCTTTGAGTTAAAGGATACCAAATTGAAGCGCAAGTCAACTTTCAGTAAATTTTGAGTTACAATCCCTAGAGCACCCAAAACAAGATCTATAAATCAGCATGTGTGCTATGTGGACGAAGGTACCAGAAAACAACCTTATCAGTGCTCTAGGTACCAGTCCGTGATCCATAAGGTTCAAGGACGTGGGAGGGAGGCTGGTATGAGAACTATTTGTCCACCGGACAAAACATGAACCTCTAAACGTAAGCCTAACACAGGGGGTATATGAATACCTAGGTACATTAAAATGAGTTCGCTAAAAGTAAAGACTATAATCAATGGCATATGGATGTAGCTGGAATGCAATATTGATGTCGTTCAAGATGGTATTTCCACTCGCTTAAATGGATCAGGCTAACATACTAAAGGTTAGGGACATTGAAGAGAATGTCTATGTAACTTGAGCCTTGAGGACAATCAAAGAACCAAAGGAAACATGTATAACTCATGCTTATATATGTGATCCTTGAGCATGGCCTCCAGCTAAAAGTTCAATTCAAGGGCATAAAAGCTGTGTTGGAATACCCAAGGTTCATGATCACCTAAAAGAGCCACTAGACGAGTAAAAGAAATAGGCTTGTGACCTCCAAGCGTGAAACAGAGGTCATAAATGCTCTATATGTGATCCCTGAGGACATCCTTAAGAGGTTAACTTAAGAAGGCTCAAGATAGCAAGTGTGATAGAATTAGCGCATAGAACACAGAGTAATCAACGGAAACATGCAATACAGTTGTCTTTTTACTCTAAGCCCAGTAGGTATTTACGAAATTTGAAGTAAACTGAACGGAATTTCCACGCTAAGTATTAGAATTTGAGTCGGTTCCCTTGGACTCCCAGACAAAACATATGTGACCTGGAAACTCTAATTTTCCCACCATACCAAAGTCAATACAATACGACGACGTTACAGGAATTAAATACATGTCTAATAATCCTTCCCCCAAGAGGACACAGCTAACTCTATGAAACACATACTGGTAGACAAAGCAAGAGAAAAAGAGGGATAGAGAGCTCCTATGAACTTTCATTAGCAGATATAGAACTAAAAAACTAGAAAGAATGGGGAGTTGAAAAGACATTGGACAGTAATAATAAGTTTGTGACTGAAAAGCATAGAGGGGCTCATCAGTAACTGTGAATCTTTGCGAGTTGAAGATGGAAGAATGGTGACAATATGAATGCATTTGAATAATGCACATACTAGGCATTTTTAAGTTCAAAAAACTGAAGAAGACGGTAAAGGTTTCTTTTCGAATGGAGGAATTGACAACTGAGCACCAACTCATATATAGGGTTCTTTTAAAAATAAAAAGACATCTCGTTTTGTCAGGAGATTACTCTTCAAGAGATGGAGATCAACTTTTTTACGGAATCTAAGACTTTTTTTGTAATCAGGAAATTTTTGTATCATGTTTATAGGTAACATCAAGCATTTGCTTGAACCATGGGAGAGTAAAAGGCATAGTCCTCATATAGTAAATTATGAGCCACAAGTCACAAACTCAGATATGTACCCAACTACCCTTATACAACATCACGGCTCCAGAATTTAAAGACAAAGCGCTATCCCATACATATGTGACATGGGAAGATATCCTTAACAGTCCTGAATGTTGACTCCGTGTATGTTACAATATCCAAGGGTATCTCACATTGCCAAATACAATATAATGTTTTTACAAAAGATTGGCCTGTAAAAAGGGATCACAATCTTGTGTGCAGTACTAGCTCGGATATGTTTCCTTCTCATTGACGTTTTTTAAATGGAAAAGAGTTACCCATTTCAAAAACAAAACAAAAACAAAGGGTACCTCACATCTGAACTGCGAGCTTGAAAGTTCAAAATAAGAAGAAAAAGAAAGAAAAAAAAGGAAAAGCAGTAATATTATTATTTATATTAGCCACGAGCCCGCAACACAACATCATCTCCCCAATGGGCTAGCCTTCTCATTCGATGAGACAGCAAAAGATCAATGACTAAGCATTTTCTAAACGATCAATATCCTTGCCATCTTAGAAAAGAATACTAATAGCTTATATGGGTTTTAAAAAGAAAGAGGCAGGCAAATAATATGAGGTCATAATTCATACAGTTCTGCAACAGTAGGCACTGCACCTAATCTACTAAATCAAAAAAGAAAAGGGATCTTTCTTCCCTTCTAGATACTTAAGCTTCATATTCTATGGAACCAATACCAGCCAACCCATAAGTCTCATTAGAGGCTTTAGACAAAGGTGCAAGTCATCCAGTCTGCTCCTATCTAAAGTGATAGTGGGCTGCTTAAAGTGTGCTTTGCCCGGAAAGACCCTATCTGAGGTCAAGGTTGCCATTATCAACCAAATGGCTTCTCTGAAACGGGTGATCAGGAGACACCATACATTGCAGCATTGTGACCCTACTATTTCAGGCCCTCTTAATAGTCTTGTTATGAATGTAGCTCCAAATTAGGCTTAGAATAAAGATGTCAGCAGACTACTATTGTTCTAACATAATCATAGTGCAAATAATTAATTGCTTGCTCTATTGTGAACCTAACCTAGATCTCGACCTACAGGTCAATCCAACATGTCAATCTACCTAGCTGTCCTCCTATGTATCAATCACATGTCAACAGAACATGCCACTCAACCCAGTTTTATATGGATTTCATTAATTAATACTAATAAGATAAGGTGAGGTATCAAGCATTAGATATATAAACAGCATTTGAAAACAATACCTGTGGGATAATGTTTTTCTCCATCACATCTTTGAAAAGTGGTGGTGGTGGCAAATCAAGACCAAGCATCAAAAATGGCATTCTGGAAGTTTCTCTGATAACATTATGGCTTTCAGCTCTACTATCTACAGTCGCATCTCCATTTCTATCATCACCATTATCTTTTCTTTCAATAAGCCCCTTAGAAGGAATCTCTTTCACGACCTCCAGTTCACCCTGCTTGGTTACTTAAGTTAGACACAACTACAGCCAACACAATAGCAAGAAAAGGCTTATAAAAATGTGTAAGATGGGGAGACTACCTGGAAGCACTGATAGATTATACTTGTATTTTTCTTTGAACTTCGGAGATCTGCATGAAGTGTATTAAGGAGCCAAGACACAAACTCAACAGGGTCAGACTGTGCCCCAATTCGAAACCGTTTTTTACTGGCTTTCATCACTGCCTGTAAAAATTCATGGGGACTCACCTGCATTGACCCAAAAAAAAAATATATATACGCACTCAAAACTATGGACTATAACCAACTAGAAGATCACCAAAACAACGATGAGTCATACCTGGCCCTTGAAATTTCTGGCATGCCAGATTTTCCTGGTGAGTTCCCCAAAGCGATGAACAAGTGGAGATTTACATTGTTGGTAGTTCTCTGGGATCAGGAAAAAATTCCTTAAGGGAGTAACCCTCATAAGAGATTGAATCGTGACATTTACAAATTCAGTCTCCTTAATGTTGTTCAATCCAACCTGAAATGAGAATAAACCCAATTCGGTATCCATTCCACTACCACACAGCACAGAAAACTATGTTGACTATCTAACAAATCGAGTAAAAATAATTGAATAACTAGAGCAAAATTTATACAAATATAAATAGAAAGTTAGAGGCAATACCAATCCAGGGAGATAGTCAGAACCATCAAGAGCCCTCGACCACAACTTGCTTTCATTTAGTAGGCCAACCTGCTCCCTGGCAAACCTGCATCCAGAAATCAGAAAAATCAGCAAATATGCATTTACTATTGTCCATCTCTTCTTCTAGGAGGTCATAATAGCAGGAGTAATTTCCCCAACACCGCTCAGGATATCAGTATATTATTCAGGGAGCACGATAAATATGACGTATATAGCCATCAAAGCAATATGTATTGTCTCTAGGCAGCTCAAATCATAAAGAGACCTGGGGTTCAGAACATGGCGAATGTCATCTAAGGATGGATCATTGATCTCATATCCATCAGGAAGGCAATAAACTTTCTCTGTCCGTAGGTTGATGTAGACATGGTGCCCAGCTTCTAAGCTATGAGTATATGCATGCGATTTGGGACCCCTTCCTTGGTAATACTTTCCACAAACCAGGCAAGCATAGACATTCAAGTTCGACAAAGAGACCGAACAGAACTTCTCAAAATCAAAATCCAAAACCTACAAAAAGGAAACCAAGGATCATATTGCACTTGCATGCAAACACAAATAATGAACATATGTAAGTACTCTGTCGACATGGGAGAAATGCACCCACATCAGTCCCTAAATTTCATTGTGGAAAAATCCAAGGATATATATACACTGATGCTTGTACTACCCTCAAGCCACGAGCTACAAAAAGTATTCTAAAACATCCAATAAAAAAAAAACATCTCACTGCAGGAGCAGAGCTACATGTAACGTTCGAGTCAAATGACCCTGGTTGTTCTGGTACAACACTGGAAAGTTTCCTGTAATTCATTGGATTCTAAGAGAAAAGCATTTAAGGAAAAAGAAAAAGACAAAAACGCTAAACACTGCGAAATCTCTAACATCCATCTCAATAGACATGCTACATCTACATGTCAAACAAGAAACAACAAGGCACTCCACCATTTACAGAGATGAACTAATATCTGACAGAGGTGAGGGAACCGATTGAGTACCTGACGATTAACAGTGTCAAGATAGGGACAATCTCTCCGAACCTCCACTAACTGATTACGCCTCCCTTGACCAAACTCCTGTCCGTCAGAACCCTCTTCATCCTCATCATCTTCATCAGCATTACCGTCATCACTAACCACATTTTTGCGGCTGTTCAGCTCAGCTCTCCTGGAACTTCCCTGCTCCCCACGTCGGCGGATCGCCTCCCTCCTTCTCTCCTCCTCCTCCTCATCGTCATCGTCATACGAAGCAAGAGGGAGAAGAGGGTTCTCGAAGGCATGGATTTTAGGCGTTGCAGCGTCCTCTTCTTTTTCTAGCTTTTGCCTCTTTGGATCGTGCATATCCACACTGTCTATTGGCTCCTCATTCTCTCTCTTATTTCTCGGTCTCATTTTTTACTCCTCCCCCTAATCAAAGATTTTAAAGCTGCGATTAGTTATGGAAATGTTTTGAGTTTTTCATCAGCAAATCTCTAGTATTCTCTAAAATTTCCATCTCTAATATAAACAACATGGAATCAAGAAATCATGTTCAAACCTTCCCACTTCTTCAATTTTAGATAAGTGGTGAAGTCAAACCAAATCTTCAATGATATTCTATGCCTAGGTGCTTTTTGCTCTGACGAAAAGACACTCAAAGGTTACAGACAGTAAACTAGCAACAAAATAAAAAAAACGGTACAGAGCCAAAGATCACATACATCCAGATCAGTTCTTACTTTTTCAAGTAATGATGATAATTACAAAAGACAAGGAAAAATTCGGCAGAGCTTCCCCTATAATATGAACATCCTAAGATTTCAACTAAACATACCAGTTTCAAGACAAATTCATATCCCACGCACACAAAATCCGCTCACAATATCTCATTATCACAAAATCAGGTGACAAATTCCATTCCCAACTACATAAAATCAGCTCACAAACCAACAACTTCTTGTCCTCCATCTCATTACTTAACAACGCCTGTTCTTGCTGGCCAAGTCAACATTTCTTGTTTCTTTCTTGCCATTTTTACGACTTAATTGACCTTACAGCAATATGATGTTCTTACTTCCTAGCACGCCTTTAAGCATGCAAAAACCATGCTTAAACAGTCCACGAACACATCTGAATTCAAGCCATACCCAGCAAACCAATCCAGTATTTAATTATTTACGCAACTAGGCAGTGGGCTGGGCACCTCATAGAAACGAGAGACGACATTGGATACCTCTTTTCACCCTCTAATCTGTCCTTCAGATACTATTGTCCTCACTATCCCTTGATTTTTTTTCAATTGCGCTTTTGGCTTTTAAGTCTTTGTTTCGTTTTGTTTTTCATTTCCAAACAAATTGATACAAGGCAAAATCTCATCTATCTCGGCTTTTATTCCAATTATAAGATACGTGACACAAACTCACATCCAGCTCTATGCAGAATCATAATTTCGGTGCTTTTCGTGTAATTGTTCTATTGAATGCTGCGTTAATTGAATTGTTTTTAATTGAATCGAATTTCACGGATAATGGTATAATGGTGACATTGTGAACCAAACAAGACCAAAATCAAATAAGGGTTTCGCGCAAATTCATCAGAATTAGGGTTTTTACATAAATTCAAAATGACACTAATTCTCAAGTCAGAGAGAGAGAAAGAAGTACATGTAGCAGCTGAGTGATTTGAGTTCCGAAGAGAGAGAGTTGCGGCAGCTCCGGTAACGGCGGGACAGGTGGAAGGTTCGGTGACGGGGGGACTGGGCAGCTCCGGCGTGTGGGTTCGCACTTCGCAGCAGTCGAGCGATGGACAAAAGCAGTGAATTTTTTTGCTTTTTACACGAGGGAGTGAATTTTGTTTTTGTTTTTCTAAAGGAGCAATTAGAGATGGCAGTTGGCACGGTAGCACGAGGCACGGCACGATCGAAGCACGGTTTTACACGGCACGGCGCGAGTATAGAGTAAGCACAGACACGAATGAATGGGCATGGACTGAGCCCGGACAAGGATTTTAAAAAGAAAGCACGGTAGGGCACGGTCAGGCACGGCACGACACGACAGGGCACGGCGAAAATTTTAATATTATTTTAAAAAAGCATGGGCATGGCACACACGACACGACACAAGCACGAGCACAACCTGAGCCTACTTTTTGGAAGAGCAGGCACGGCATGACACGAAGCACGACAACTATAAACACGGCACGACACTGTTACAAAGCACGAATACACGACCCAAGCACAACATAAAGCCATCTTTAGGAGCAATGGAGGTTTTTACTTTTTTAATTTCTTTTGGCGAGGGTTTTTTTTTCCAAGAAAGAGTGAGTTTTTCTCTCTTTATTTTTTGTTTTGTTTTTTTGCAATTTTGTTCCTTTTTTCCATAATTTATTCTACATATAATAATGTGAACCATGGTCGTATAATTTTATTTTTTTTTAATAAGGTAAGGAGGGTCACTCTTGGACCGGTCTGTCCCAAGATAACGCCTAGGAGTAAGTGGTCAGACATTTGGGGGTGAGGGAGATAAAGGGATAAGGGATCCCAAATGTCCCTAGTAGTATTTGAACCCTATTGTTGAAGGATAACCCCCAAGAGTCAACCGCTACACCAACCTTTGTTGGTTCCATGGTCGTATAAAATTGTACGGTGCTATTTCGCCTATTACTGTAGTAGGAATGACTCTGGGCCCAATTAGCAATGTAGCACGAGGCACGGTGCGAACATGGAGCAAGCACATGCACAAATAACTGGGCCTAAATTTTGAAGACAAATCATGGTTGGAACAAAATTTAATATTTGAAAAGGTTTGGACACGGCACGAAACAAGTACACGCACGAAAAGAAACTAAAAATAAAGATTAAACGTGATAAAAACCGTCAATTACAGGCCGGAAATGGCCTAAATCGGCCCTCTCGGCCTGAAATATGCTTAATCAAATATTAGAGTTTCAGAGAGAATGAGGAGAAACAAAGCAGGGAAACTAGGGTTTTTTTTAAGTGGATATAACTTATAAGTTCACTCTGGATCATTTCTCTTCCCATTTTTTTTTAATAACTACTCTTATTTTTTATCAACCAAAATGAGATACAGCACCACGATCACTAAGTATGAATGGAAAATTTGAGATGTCATTACTACCTTATTACGGAGTACAACCCAAATGAAGATTGAGTTTACATTATTAAGTTTGCATAATCACGTTTCACAAATTTACAAGTATATTACACCAATAAGTAGTTGGTGTGAGTGGTTCGTCACTCTCTACTAAACAAAGTCGATGGTTCGAATCTTATAAACGGAGATATATAGTATTTAGTGTTAGCACTTTACCCCTTCGTAGGTCGATTCGGCGCAGACAAAATGAGTCTCCAATATTTGGCTCCCAGTGGGGTTGGGGACCTGTCCTCCACATGACCATGTCTACATTACACAAAAATGGCTAAACGCACCAAATCGCCAAATTTTGTTTTAGCAACCATCTTTATTACTAAACGTCTCTTTTGATTTTCTTTCCCTCCACTAATTGCAAACCCGTGACAAAACCTTCATTTCTACTTTCTTCCCATAGCTTGTCCTCACTTTGCAAATCAGTGTAACAAAAATGGTTAGCTTCTCACATGCCCATCTCTCTAAAATTTTCAAATTTCCCCACCTGCCCATCCCTCCATTATTTGTTTGCCACTATCATACCTATTTTTTCTGTTTCTAGTAATCATTATAACTCGATCCTCATTCACTTGCACCCTCTTTTTGACGAGCAAAAAAAAAGTAACCCTTATAACTCTGATTATTTCAACGTCTATGTTTCAAAACTGGCTAAAATTTCCCTAATAAAAACCTTTGTGTCGTCTTTCACAAAAACTTTGATAAAGTGTTTTCGTAACTTTTGGTGAGACGAGGATCACTTTTCAAAAAAAACAAGGGTCACTTCTCCTTATAAGTTAAGTGACGCTACATTTCTAAATAGTGACCCCATTTTTCCGTGAGTTTGTCTCACACAAGACTTGCTGTCTTTATGGTCTCATTTTTCATTATGGTCTCATATTTCATTATGTTCTTTTTATTCATTATGGTCTCATTTTTCACAGAAATGGAAAACCTTCTTCACCAGCCTACTCAGCTTGTTTTCTTTCACATTTGCTACGTACCATTATTATTGCTTATATTTCACTTTAATTTGGACCACGACATACTTTCTGTACCCACCACCATGATGGCCTTCTCTTTGTGGCTTTATTTTTGCCTATATAGAACGAGCTTAATTCAGTCACTCCAACAAACAGGCCCTTCAACCTACTCGATCGATCTATTGTTCTTGGTGTACGTACAAGTGAAAAGCCATCTTCATTCGCAATTAAACCACACACCATACCCAACAAGGGTAGTGGTATAGTAGTTCCAAGCTTACTCCCAAGTGGTTTGGTAAGGCAAGGTCATGGGTTCGAATCCCCATTCCCCCCATGCCTTGTGTATGCTAGCTTGTAGGAACTATACTAGCCCCTTGTTGGTGCTACGTTGACGGGGTCAGTGCTTATGCTGGTTGTTCAGCTAGTCTGATATGTTCGCTATTGAACACGAGAGTCCGAACATGACGTAGCGGGGGGTACCTCGGTCGCCATTCACTTGCACCCTCTTTTTGCTTAGCGACAAAAAAAGAGTACTACCCACATGTGAGTGTCCCACATTGAAAGACTTGGAGAGAGTTGGATTGTATATAAGTTAGTGGGAAACTACACCTAATGCCAATTAGTTTTAGAATGGAACTTCACTGAGCTTATGTGCAGTCTACTCTTCTGCATTTGCGGGTATGCAGGCGGTAGACCCATTGAGTTGAGTACAACTTACGTTTATGTTGGGCCATCATTTTCCTATGGCTGTAGGCAGATGATAGAGTGTGGGCAGCTCGTGAAAAATAATGTTGGACAACTTGAGTCAGCAAGTATTCATTTTATACATCAGACAACCAATTCAAGTCACGGAATCAGCTGCTAAATTGTTGGGGAATTTTCAGGAATTCCGGTTAGTAAAGTGACTGGGATGTCCGTCCATACAGATTTACTCAGCTAGACACAATGAATTTGAGTACATCGAATCAAAATTTGGGGACCACACAAACCAAAAGAGACACTAGCATTATTGCATTCTTGCCCATACTTGCAAGGACAGTGCATTCTTGCATTCTTCTATCAAAAAAAAACTTTAAGCAAATCCAAACTGCATAGCCTTGTTGATCAGTAATCGAATTATATTTCTTTTCTTCCGTTATAATGAGTAGGAGTGGGATGAACTACGGGGTGATATGGGTGTTGTTAGCAGTTTAATTACTATTGTAGCAGGCTCGTCAACTAGACTCTTGTTTAGAAGAGGAGTGACTTGACTTATTTCAAATTAAGGCATACATGAATTCAGTTATAAACATGCACAAACACGAGCTACATATATTTGACATCGTCCCACAATGGAAAGTGAGAAAATTGTTGCCTTTGGGACAGGGTTTAGTGGAAGTTACTTCCACTGGACGTGTAACCAAGCTCAACCTCGGCTCAATGATTAGAAGCGTCATGAGTTTCATGATTACTAACACGATCTATGGGTGCTCAATGTCACCCTCTTCAGCCCTTTTAAGCAACCCATAGGCCTCGACTTATCATATAACTTGTGCAGTGATTTGGTAGAAGGTAAGGATACGATACTATTTTTCATGGAGTCTATTTTTCAATTTTTGAATTCTGAATAATACCTTTTAGCAATTAATCTAGAACTCTAGCTAGTTGTTAGTTGTCTTCTGTGCAAGTACCACGCACAAGGATCATAGCTTCAAAGAATTCTTTAGGCTACATAATTGTCTTCTTCAGGCTGGTAAATTTTCTTTTGCTGCTCTTACTTCACTTAAACAGTTGGACATTGGCCACTGTGGTTTAAATGACTCCAACTTAAGCCCTAGATGGTTTTCCTATGCAACTTTAGACTATGATCTTGCTGGAGGACATGATCTTAGAGAAGATTACTGCATTTGAAATATGTTGATTTTGTGTATCATAACATTGTTTTTTATTTGCTTCACTTTGCTTATATTTTCAGGATTAGAAAAGAAAAAAGACACGCAATTATTAGATTTGAGCTGCGCTATAGTAACTTCCAAAGCCACGGTAACTCTTGAGAATCCATAGTTGATGTTTAATGTCAGTGATACATTATTGTTGCCTCTTTGGTTGAATAATCCAAGGTTTTGCTTATGTTTCCCTTTTATTGCAGGGTTGTTTGCAAAATTAGCAAATTTGACAGAGCTACATCCTACAATAAGTACTAAATCTAAGCCGTAATTTCTTTAGGGTTCTGTGATAGGTAATCCAACTCAAATGCTGAAGTCAAACTACACAACGACCATGTTCTTCTCATCTTATTTTTTGTTTAGTTTAATTCTCTCCAATTCAATTCACTCATATACATTCACTTCATGGGAAACTACTTATCGCTCAAATAATATTTTATTCAATAATTTAATGATGAAACTTATGTCATTATTTAGAGCGATTTCAAAGCATACTATCAAATAAATCTATTTTTGAATATATTTGAACAAGCTTTAATCAAAGTGGTTAACAATCAAGTTAAAATAATCAGTTAAGATCACTTCTGTTCAAATAATAAGTCCAATCATAATCATAATCATAATATCTATATATTAGAGGCATTTTCTAACAGCATTGGACGCGTCCACCTAAGCGAACCTTTTTTAAAAAAAAAACAATAATTTGTTATATCTTATGCATTGACATTTTATAGGAGCATATGGAGCGCCAATCAATCATAAACATAATCATAATATCTGGAGGCATTTTCTGACAGCATAGAATGCGTACGCCTAAACGAGTTCTTTGGAGCTATGTCACCTCAGAGATTCTTTTTTTTTTTTTTTTTTTTTTTTTTTGCTAATTACCTGAGAGATCTTTTTAGTTGTCTGAAAAGTGGCAACTAATACGAAGTAAAAGATGGAGATCTTTTGGTGTCAACTAAATGAAAAACTTAACAATTAATAGTGCTCTCACAGTGTCTCACTTACTGTTCACGCATTATACGGTATATGCTCTATAGATCCTTGAGCAAGTGAAATAAAATATGCAACCTCGATAAATCACTTGATGGCCATTTGCATTTATGATTAACTATCATGATTCCGTTTACTTATGTTAATGAGGTTTTTTTTTTTTTTTTGGTATACAGAAGATATTTATCTGACAGCATTAAACGTGGCCACCTAAACAAGTCTCTTAAATTAAAGAATTAAAAAATCAAAATGTCTAAAATCACTACCTCCAGTCCTCCATGACAATGTGAAGCAAATATTACGTTGACCTTTTTTATTTATTTATTTGAGGGAATAAAATCACATTGAATGTCTACTACTCTATGACACGGTTGTACAACATTAACATTCTTGCATTCTGTTTCCTTTTTTTCCTTCCTTTTCCCTACTCCATGCATGTTACTCCATAATACTTAGCAAGACACTAAAATTGACCATTAATAATATGACATAAATAGAATGTAGAATAAGAGAAAATATCGAAGTTATAGCAGTAAAGCATGTTCTCTTCATATTTATTTTACTGAACTTATCTGCATAATACTGAACTGAACTGAACTGAAATGAGTTTTCCTGAACTAAACTTATTTTTACTGAATCTACAATTACAAAGAGTAAATTTGTTCTTTAGTTTACCGAACTTTACTAAATTTTCTGAACTGGACGTCTTTTTACTGAACTGAACTAAATTTTACCGAATTGTACTGAATTTTAATGAATACTTCAGGGGGAAGTTGAGTAGAACATGCCCTAAATCATTTGGGACAACTAAATATTAACCCGACCTATAACTTTTATTCCAGGCTTCAAAAATTTAAACTTCTTATACCAATAGAAAGAGCACAAAATATACTCTGAAATGATACCATGTTAGGCTCCGTTTGATTCAACTGAATTTCACGTATTTGAACATAACTGAACTGAATTGAACTTAATTGCCCTAAACTGAACTTAATTTACCTGAACTGAATTATTATAGTTACTAGATTTCGTGCCCGTGCGATGCACGGGTTCTTGTTTATCATCCTTCGTTGTTAGAATCAATTTAATAATTTTTTTAATCATATCAATATATACAGTTGAATAATAGGAGTAAAAAGAAACAATAATAATTTTTTTTATAAACCAAAAAAACACATTTAAAAGAGAAATCTTATTTTTAGTGAATATATAATATTTTTTAGGATAATAAATATCATACTTATGTTACTTATTATTATTAAAATAAAATAAAATTATTTTTAATTTATTTTTAATCACCCATGTATTTATGACTATTTATTACCTATTCAATGCCACATTGGTGAGAACTCAATTATACATATATATATTGATAGTAATTATTTATAGTAGTAATAATAATAATAATAATAATAATAATAATAATAATAATAATAATAATAATAATAATAATAATAATAATAATAATAATAATAATAATAATAATAATAATAATAATAAAAGTGAACAAAACTGAATGGCATTGAAGTGAACTGAGTTAAAGTGCACTAAACCGAACTGAACTTCATTTAATTGAAAGTAAGTCGAATCAAACAGAGTCTTAATCTATGCTTCATATAAAGGAGGCTTTTTGACAGTATATGGGCGTGATACTTAAGCACGAAATGTTTGGACTTTATAGATAGAACACATCCACTTAATAGTGAACTTTTTTTGGGTGAAACAATTAGATATTATGATTTGTCATATATCTTATGTATTTACATTTTGCAGGAGTATAGAAAGTCAATAAAAATTTTCAATAACAGTATTGGGTTATGTCACATTGTCACCTAACCGAGTTACTTAGGCACGCACCACTTAAGCAAGCATGTAAAATCCTAAAATAAAATAATTTTTTAAAAGTTAAATTTCAGTTAGAAAACATAATACAAAAATATAGTAACGATATTTTTTTATCTCCAAATACTAAATAAAAAATTATATTCCCATGGTCATATCCTTTATACTAATAATTAACCTAACACATTTAAACAAAAAAACACATTCAAAAAGAAAAGAGAAAAAAAACTTTCACGGCTGCATTATGCTAATCTCTCACGTTCTAAACCAACATCTTAATATTAAGTGAAAATAACAAGAAAGATAAGCTAGCTATATGTTCAGTTTAGTCATTTCTAAGAGGCATTTGTCAATTTTACTAATAAAATATGTTCAATTTTAATGACAAATGAAACAACATCTACTGCTTCTAAATAAATAGCAAACAAATTTTTTTTCCAACATGTAGAATCACAATACACGCCACCAACACAACCTCCCCCCCATCTCCCCCCTCCCCCACCCAAAAAAAAGATAAAAAACATGATAAATTGTTGTCGTGTTTCGTACTTAGGGGTCACAAACACCGTGAGGGGCAGTCCTACGGCCCTTAGAAAAGGTCCTAAATAAGGTCGAGTACTATCTTAGAGCAGGCCGTTTCGTATCCGAACCTACCCTTCCACCCCAAGACACCCGCTTTGGTCAGGAGGTAGACACTTGGTGACAGTGATATCTATTCGAACGCTATTGAATTAGAGAGCCAAACATACAAGCATAGAAAGGGAATATTTAAACGAACACGAGAGAGTTAAACATACTTTATTCGATTAAAGACAAGCATACATTCGATTCAGTACAGAAAATAAAAGGGATAAAAGCAATTATACCTCACATGAAGGCGCCATTGCTGAGTGGCTGGGTTACACGCTCGAAGAGCCTAAGTTACAATCTACTCCTAAACTACACTACTCTAACACTACTTTTTTTACGTCTTGTCAATATGAGCTCGGCTGCCTTATCCTTCTATTCTTCTTTGTATTTATAGGGATTTGAGATAACTGCCCATGATCTAGCAGTTCTTCTTCTGTCCACCTTCTTCATGCTGGTGTTCCACTTCCCCACGTTCTCCACTTCTCTTGAGCGTCTCTGTGTTTGCGCTGGTCTTTTAATCCTTTCGTACAACTGCTCTTTGTATAAAATATTTATATATTTATTTTTCGTATAAATATACTTATACAAATATACGGGTATCTGTGTATATATATATATATATATATATATATATATATATATATATATATATATATATATATATATATATATATATATATATATAATATATATACATATTCGTATTTTATGAGTCTTCTCTCATATTTAGGATTCTTAAGGTCTTTGACTTATATTGACCAACTTATCTACTGTTTCTCTAAGTCCATTTTTATTTCGTGTGTAACAACTGCCCCCCTAATACATACATAAACGTTTCGAGTATATTTTGTATTATTGTACAAATGACGCTTCGTTTTCCGCGCTTTGGTGATACAGTCCTCTCTATTCATGCTTTTACAGATGCATAATGTCTCTATAAATATCGCTTCCCTCTATCTTTTATGTTCATTACCTTTCTTTTCTAAATTGCAACCCTAATTTTCATACACTTCTTGTTTTACTCAATTCAAGCTCTCCATCAATGGCCGCTCATCCTTTGTTCTTAGATTTAGTTAATATCGAATCTTTGAACAAAGCTTTTGATGCTCAAGATCTTTTCAAATTGATTGAGCTTCATTCTAACTCGTATTGGCCTAATTGTCTCATCCTTCATTTCTCATCTTATTCTACCCCTGATGAGGAACCTTTTTGAGGTCAATCTTTAAGGTCTTTTTCTTTGGGCCCTTGTTTCGATCCCTCTTCAATTAGGGGTATTTCACAAAGTTACTTTCTATCAGTTTTTTCTTCTATTGTTCGTGGACGTGGTCTGCCCTTGATCTTGTCTTCTCGTGCGTTTCGTTCTAATCTTCCATTGCGCGATAGACCTATTCATGGTTGGGTAAACTTTCTTAACGATCGTCCTCGCCGCTGGTTTGATCGTTTTCAGGCCTTTCAGTCTCGTTGGCATTCGAACAAGATTTTGGACTTTATTCGTTTGTCTCTTTTTGCCAAAATTCCTTATGATGGCAACATATCTACTACTATTTGGCTAGCTTGGCACCCTACTATCAACTGTTTCGTTACTGGGGAAGGGCTTCAAACCGTGACCCTCGAAGATCTTGCTTACTTGACTGGCCTTTGCCCGGATGCAGATCTTCTATTGCCAGGGTATTCTTTTTGTGATTCGTCTCTTGTTAGTGAGGATTATTTCGAACCTGCTCATGCATTGTTGAAGACTTTTTCTTCATCTATCTCTGCTCAATCGGTATCATATTCGAATTTATTGACTCACTTTTCATATCTTCCTTCCACTATTCCTGTATCGAATGCTAAGTTAGTTTTATTTCTGAATTATGCATTCCATCGATTATTCATGAACTATAATTCTTCGATTGCGAATTCCTTCCTTTATCTAGCAGCTAATGTGGCTTCGAGGGAAGGTCCTGTTCCCTTGGCCCATTTCCTTCTTTTACAGTTTTATAGGGGCATGTCGAATCTGATTAGAGATGCTTTTCCTGAAGGCGGTCAAGTTCAACATTTTTGTCCCTTTTTGATTCTTACTGTTTGGGATTTTCTTTATTACCCCTCTCATATGAATTTGTCCTCTATCGAGACGCATAACTTTTCATATCTGAAGGAGTTAGCTGCTCGTGCGGGTGACTTTCAAGCTTGTAATTTGTCTCCCTTTGCTGAATGGTCTTCGGTGGCTGAAGCCTGTTTCAACTTGCTTCAACCTTTTTGGGTGGAAGACCTTCCTTTGGTACTTTTTGCAAGTGTTTTCTTCGAAGCCTGACTTCAATTGGCATCCTCATCATTGTCTGGGGATCCCTGGTCTTAGTGTCGCAGACACTCGAATGGTACTTCCCTGGTGGCTTCGAGATGTCAACCCTTTCTTCATAAGTTCTCACCTTCAGCCCTATTGGAGGTCGATTCTTGCTTGTCGGGATCTTTTGTATTTCAAAATCCCTTGGTTAAGTACTGAGGTTTATAACCCTCAACTGGTTACTCGTCAATTTGGTATTCGCCAGGCTTTTGCTGCTCCCTTGTTGGAGACTTTAAACCGTCCCTGGCATGCCAGGCAAAGTCAAGCATCTATTGACATGGGTTTGGAGAATCAATCGTCCGAGATGACTCTTCGAAATCATGTCCTTCTTCGAAACCATCTGGGGACTGTAGATATCCTTCCTTGGTTTAGAATATGTTCTTGTGAGTCCGAGTATTTGCTTTGGTGGACCCAGTTCTTCAATTCCTCCTTTGGAGGGGATCATTTGCATTCTCGTCTCGAAAACGTCATTCACAAACTTTTCCCAAAGGACTCTGCCCCTTTTCTACATACTTTGAACACTATCGAGGTATTGGTTCTTACTTGATTAATGCTTTTTAACCATTAATTTATTTCCCTTTAATGAATTTTGATGTGGGAATCTAATGAAAATAGGCCTTATCTCCTTCTCCTCGTATTGGAGGGTCATCTCTTCCAAGCGATCTCTTCGATTAGACACCTGATTCTGGTATGGACTTCTCCTGATTCTTTTCTATAAATTGTCCATGATTTTTTTATATATCAAGGTGCCTGGCTATTATATATAGGGACTAGATCTACTTCCGTGCCTGTCAATCCTGAGCCTTTGCCTTCGCCCCCTCCTATCGCATCAGATGCTAATACTGGGGTGGATGCCTCTGTTGTCCTTTCTTCTCCTTTTGTTAATTTTATTCGCCTATTTAAACACCGTATTTGTGAGTGTTTGTTCTTTCGCTTACCTTCATCCCTTCTTTTTCGTAGTTAGGTCAAAGTATGGATCCCATTTCTTCTTCTATCAATGCGGGTCAGGTTGCTCTCCCTTCGGATTTAGCTGTTCATTCTTCTCATCAGCTGGTTCATCAATCTTTGACGTCTCCTTCAGACGCAGCGATGACACCTTCGAGTATGTTTCTTATACCTTGTTTATTCATTATTTTTTATTGGTGATTCGAATCTTATTTTTCGAATTCTTTTTGATAGGTTCTTTGATGTCTTTACTCGATGATCTTCTGGCCTCTACGCCTGGGAGCTTCTGATGTTATCAAACGAGATGGACTTCAACTATTAAATGCTCTCGAGATGAATTTGTCAGATGTCTCTGCCGCATCGACTTTGGAGGATTTCGTTCGGTCCAATCAGCAACACTTTCCTAAAGATCTCCAAGATTTAGTGCTACGAGATCATAGTCCTTTACTCTCAGCCGTGCAGGATTTACAGAATGCTCATTCGGAAGGGATCCCTGATACCGATTTATATGGCTGGGCCCGTCCTGCTGATCTTTTGTCTGACCTTTCAAGTGGCAGATCATCCCTTCAACAAAAACGACAACTCATTGATGCTGCTCAAATGGAGCTGGCTTCTATTGAAGACAAAATTGATTCTCTGTCTCGTCGAAGAACGGAAGTTGTTGACTTAATGGCTGAGCATGAAAAGAACACACAGGATATTCAATCCCGTATCTCTGACCTTACTGCTTCTAGGGATCTTGAATTGCCCAGTTATCCGATTATCAGGATTTGAAGGCTTCTATTTCCTTTCTTCTTACTGTCATTAAACAATTTCTTAGTTCTTTGGACTAATTTTTTGAATGTTTGATGATGAACATCTCTGGAGATATGTGAACTTTTGCTTATTCATGATTTTCTTTTCGTTAATATGAATGCGTATTTTGACCGTTTTCGTTTTTCTGCTTAGTCAATGTCGTTTTTCGTGTATCTTCTTTGTTTGTATCGCCCTCTTTTGCTTTATTTTTCTATAAATTGGCCAACTCTATGGTCATTTTCCTTCACTTTTCATCCTTCACCCTCTTCCTTGTCTTCTCTTTCGATTATGTCTCTTCATAAATCGAATACTTATTAGTTTTTCCAATTATAGGATGGCTATTTCTATGTCATTTAGATTGCCTAAGTACCATATCGAATGTGTTCTTTTCTCTTTCCCTCACTTATCCATATTTCTCGCCTTTTTCTTATTTCATAAGCCTTTCGATGAGATATTAATCAAAATTATTTCGTATATGGTCACCCCTATTAATTCATTTCGCTTGGTCCTTACCAAGATGAAATTTACTATAATCTCTTTCGTTATAGGCTTAGTGTCTCCTACTCACATGTATAATCACCCATATTAACATGAGTGACCCGTGCCTTATCAGGTCGTGTAGGATGGCATTTGTGTTCCTCCTATTCGTTTTTTCTTTTCATTGAGACCCTGTCAAATACACTCACTGAATGTGGGGTATTTTTTCCTTGTCAGGCCTAGTGGGGTGTTTTTTACCCTTTTTTCTTTCATTTGGTCCCCATAAAGTACACACACTGGTCATCTGGTATTTCTTTTGGGTTTCTCTGACCAGATATCCATTTTTCAACATTTAGATCTTCGAGGACCTTTTTCGTCTGCCAGATCTGAAGACACCTTTTCGACTAGCATCATATCCTGTTAGGGTGTTATCTCAAATGGATTTTGTAATAAATTAATTCGAATCTCTTATGTATTTTAATTTTCGTTTATTTCTTTCCACAGTTGTGGAAATCTATTGTAAATGTTATCTTTATATATATATCCCAAATCGAAGGAAAATATTTCTTTAGATATTTGCCATTTATTGCTCGTCCAAATTGTTTACCATTTGTGTATAACAACTTGTATGCATTTCCCTGTTTAGTGCTTTCGATAATGAATGGTCCTTACCAGTTTGGAGACCAGTTTCCATAGAACTTATCTTTTTGTCCTTCAGGGAGTATAGTTTTCCATACCATTTCGCCCTTGGAGAACTGTTTCTTTCTTACTCTTCGATTGTAACATTTTTCGCTTTGTCTTTTTAATTTATGAATATTTTGTAACGGTTCGATTTGTAAGATCTCTTGATCCAATTGTTCAATATTCATAGTTTCTTCGTACTCTTGTGGTGATAGATTAATTTGTTTAAGTATTCGCTCGGATTTGATACTTATTTCTACGGGTATAACGGCTTCGTGTCCAAATACCAATTGAAATGGCGTTACTAGAGAAGAAGAGCTATGTATATCGAACTTAGTTTTTCGTGGAGTTTCTTCTCGAGAAGAAGAGCCTTGAGGTTGGGATGCTGCACTCGAAGCGTTATCCTCTCTTTAAGTACTCATTTCACCAGATATATTTCTTATTTGAGACCTAGTTTGAGGCATTAAAAAGGTTTATTCGTGGAGTGTATTTCGTAACTCCCACTGTGGTCGCCAAATTTGTTGTCGTGTTTTGTACTTAGGGGTCACAAACAACCATGAGGGGCAGTCCTACGGCCCTTAAAAAAGATCCTAAATAAGGTCAAGTACTATCTTAGAGCAGGCCATTCCCTATCCGAACCTACCCTTCCACCCCAGGACACCCGCTTTGGTCAGGAGGTAGACACTTGGTGACAGTGATATCTATTCGAACGCTATTGAATTAGAGAGCCAAACATACAAGTATAGAAAGAGAATATTTAAACGAACATGAGAGAGCTAAACATACTTCATTCGATTAAAGACAGGCATACATTCGATCCAGTACAGAAAATAAAAGGGATAAAAGCAGTTATACCTCACATGAAGGCGTCATTGCTGAGTGGCTGGGTTACACGCTCGAAGAGCTTAAGTTACAATCTACTCCTAAATTACACTACTCTAACACTACTTTTTTGACGTCTTGTCAATATGAGCTCGGCTGCCTTGTCCTTCTGTTCTTCTTTGTATTTATAGGGTTTTGAGATAATTGCCCATGATCTAGCAGTTCTTCTTCTGTCCACCTTCTTCATGCTGGTGTTCCACTTCCCCACGTTCTCCACTTCTCTTGAGCATCTCTGTGTTTGCGCTGGTCTTTTAATCCTTTCGTACAACTGCTCTTTGTATAAAACATTTATATATTTATTTTTCGTATAAATATACTTATACAAATATACGGGTATATATATATATATATATATATATATATATATATATATATATATATATATATATATATATATATATATATATATATATATATATATATATATATATATATATATATATATATATATATATATATTTTTATTAGTCTTCTCTCATATTTAGGACTCTTAAGGTCTTTGACTTATATTGACCAACTTATCTACTGTTTCTCTAAGTCCATTTTTTATTTCGTGTGTAACATAAATAAAAAGTTTGAGATGTTATTTCTTTAATTTCAAGTATTGGCTTATGAATTTTATAATATAAACAATCAACAATGGGCAATTAGACAATCAACCAATGAATACTAAAAAAGAAATATTATTCATTTAAAATGTATTTAAAAAAAATTTAAGTGAAATTGGTGATAAGAGTTATTATAATAATTCAATGTGCCCCATATAATGCATAATAGTCCTACTATACGACATTAATGATATTAGAATGATTATATTAATGCTTAATCATACATTACTAAATAATTTTTCATAAGTGATAGTTATACTTATGATTTTCGATCGATATGATTAATTAATACGTTAAATTGACCACGAACCGTGTAAATGATGAACATACACCTACTTTATAAATAAATGAGGCATTTTGTCATCGCATCTAACGCGTCCACCTTATCGAATCATCTAAGATTAGAACTAAAAGTGCCACTTATGCGAGCTACTAAGCTAAATAAATAACAAAAGTATAATTAAGACATAATATCAGGTAAAAAAATAAGTTATAATTATAAAGATTTAAAATTAAGGACGTATTTTCTGGTGTTAGTAAGGTGTAATATCAGGTATTTTGTAGTTTTTGAGGTGAAAAGAACAAACCCCACGGTCCTGTTCTTTTCAACGAAATAGTGTAAAACAGAACGAAACTAACATAATAAAATGACACGAAAGACAACAGAACAAAATGACATAATGGACACAAAATGTGATAAAAAAGAAAATACAAATGAGATACAGTGAAGATTGGAAAGGATCGATTCAGATAAACTTAATATACAACGCTAATTCCACTAAATATTATATATAAGTATAAAACTAATATACCTAATAGCAAATAATATATGTCAATTTTGACAAATTATATTAAAAATATGAAGAACTACTTATTTTCCGGTCAGTAGCATATCGCCACATAAACGAACATGTAAAATTCACAAATAATTAAAGTTTAGGATTACAAAAGAGCCTGACTTATAAGTTGTAGAGTTTTAACAAAGTTCATAATCCATAGAGCATCACATAACAGAAATTTTTTTTCAAAAGTTTTAATAAAATAATGGCAAATGTAGAAGAAAAACAAAGAGATTGTGGCAATTTTATTTCATTTTTTAATTGGTGCATTTATGCAATGCACAAGATTATCTTCATGTTCAACACGAATTCAAATAACCGGAGTAAAATTGTCAACATATTTCGATCCTCGATATCATATTTACTAACCTCATATGAATGTATTTATTTTAAAAAAGTAACACCTAATCCGTGCAATGCACGGGCTTTATATCTAGTTTTATCTATACAGAATAACTATACTAGCTATCACACCTAATCTACTGCGGTTGTCATAATAATCGTAGTTTAATAAGGCGTGGCAGTCCGACAGCCAGGACTCAAAATCCCGACCACCCACCTTAGAACCACATTATAATTCCACTCCATCACTGGCCACCGCGATAGAAAGGATCGGAAGATAAGAAGATCCCTAAAAACTCAACAAAGGTAGAGAATTTATTCTACTCAAAAACAAAAAAAAAAAATAAAAATCAAGATTAAACATGATAAAAACAATCAATCACAGGCCGGGAATGACCTAAATGGACTCTCCCGGCCTGAAAATATGCTCAACTAATAATTAAAGGTTAGAGTTTTAGAGAGAAGGAGGAGAAACAAAGGAGGGAGGGTAGGGGTTTTATTTATTTATGTGGATATGACCTAAATGGACCATTTTTTTTTAATAACTATTATTTTTTATCAGACAAAATGAGATACGCCTCCACGATGACTAAGCCTCTGTTTGATTCAACTTAATTTCAATTAAATTAAGTTCAGTTCATATCAGATCAGTTCCGTTCAGGTCCAGTAAGTTCAGTTCAGGGTTAATAAGTTCAGTTCAGTTCAGTTCAGAGCCAATAAGTTAAGTTAAGTTAAGTTAAGTTAAGTTATTATTATTATTATTATTATTATTATTATTATTATTATTATTATTATTATTATTATTATTATTATTATTATTATTATTATTATTATTATTATTATTATTATTATTATTATTATTATTATTATTATTATTATTATTATTATTATTATTATTATTATTATTATTATTATTATTATTATTATTATTTAATAATGCGTGGTAATACCTTTAAAATTAGATATTTTGTTTTGAATTAAAGACAACAATAAAATAGTATGAAACAAAATTAAGGGGCAATTGGTTTGTTACTTGATAAGGAAAAGGATCAATATAATTAATATTAGAAAAAGGAAAAATGAAGAAAATGAACCTAGTTATATTTCTTGATTGGTTCACTCTAGTAAAGCAGTAGAATTACTTTCACTTCACTTTGCTATTCTTTGGTTCGTTGACAGAGATATTCGATCCAAATTTTTTCCCTACATTTTTGAGAGATAACAACGATGATAAAATAAAATTACCCCAAAAAAGTGTTGAAAAGTAGCATTTATCTTGTAGATATGTGACATTAGCTTTGAAAATAGTGAATTAAATAATAATAAATAATAATAATAATAATAATAATAATAATAATAATAATAATAATAATAATAATAATAATAATAATAATAATAATAATAATAATAATAATAATAATAATAATAATAATAATAATAATAATAATAATAATAATAATAATAATAATAATAATAATAATAATAATAATAATAATAATAATAATAATAATAATAATAATAATAATAATAATAATAATAATAATAATAATAATAATTTCAATGCAGTTCAATTCAGTTCAGTTCATGAGCATTAAGTTTAGTTCAGTTCTGTTTAGGAGCAATAAGTTCAGTTCAGTTCAGTGCCAATAAATTTAGTCAGTTCAGTTCAGTTAAGTTAAGTTAAGTTTAGTTACGTGAAATTCAGTTGAATCATACGGAGCCGAAGTATGAATGGAAAATTTGAGATGTCACTACTACCTTATTACAGAGTACAACCCAAATGAAGATTGAGTTTACATCATTGATTCTGCATAATCACGTTTCATAAAATTACTAGAATATTACACTAATAAGTGGTTGGTGTGAGTGGTTTGTCACTCTCATTCATTAAGTAAAGTCAAAGGTTCGAATCTTGTAAACGGAGATACTATTTAGTGTGAGCACTTTAATAGGGGTGAAATTTATTTGGATTAAATCCAATCCAATCCAAATAAGGCAATTCGGTTGGTCTTTTCAGATTTCGGATTGGAAAAATTATTTGGATTTTCGGATTGGATTCAGACTTACATGGGGGAAAGTGAATAAAAAGGGAGATAAAATTTAAACAAAAAGATTAAATAAGAAGATTCTTACTTAATACATCAGCTACTTACGGTCAAACGACTCACTCAATATATCAGCTATTTATATATATTTCTTTTTAGTTAGCGTTGTAGATTTAGACATTTCATTGTCTTGGATAATATTATCTATTTATATTTGTACTAATGTCTCGTCGATGAACTTTTTTTACTAAGTAATGAACGTTGTTCTACCAAATTCAGGAAAAATTGAACTATTCGAATTAGATTTAATTAGAGAAATTAATTCGGATTGGATTCAAACTCAAAAATTTGAGTCCAAAATTAGTTTGGATTGGATTAGGACTCAAAATTTTGAGTCCAAAATTTTTTTGGATTGGATTTGGACTAGACTATAATACAATCCAAAGTTTAAACTTTCACCCTTTAAATATTTACCCCTTCATAGGTCGATTCACTATTGATCCACAAGATTTATGTGGACTGTGGTTAAACCAAAAAATAAAAAATAAATAAAAACTAGTATGTCATGTGTGCAAAATTTGTTTCACTTACCAATCTATACATTGAACCGTCAATTCAAATTCGTCTCTAGTTTCATAGGAGTAGTAATTTATGGCCTGTTTTTCTTAACTTTTCCTTGAAATATTTACTAAAATTTAGTTCAGATCAGTAATAAAGAAGTCCAGTTCTAAAAAAATTTAGTAGAGTTCTGTAAATTAAAGAACAAATTTACTCTTTGCAATTGTGGATTCAGTAAAAATAAGTTTAGTTTAGAAAAATTCAGGTCAGTTTAGTAAGTTTCAGTTCCGTTCAATTGTGCAAATAAGTTCAGTAAAAAGAAGGTGAATAGAACATGCCCTTACTCTCACATGCGTATTTTATTAGGATGTGTTCTTTTTCACTACTTATTTCCACTGATTCGGTAAGGTTCTTCCAGTGATTCTCACTGATTCAATAAAGTCCGGCCGGTTCAATAAGGTGCTGCCACTGAGTACGTAGAAATGTGAGTCTTGCCACGCACTGATATTCACTGATTGATCGAGTAATGTTCTGTCACTGATTCAATAAGGTTTAGCCACTAATTCCCACTGATTGAGTAATATCTTAACACTTATTTCCACTGATTAAATATGATCCGATAAGTGAAAAAAACACACCCTTACACTCACCCGATATTTGGCTCCTAGTGGGGTTGGGGACCTGTCCTCCACATGACCATGTCTACATTACACAAATATGGCTAAATCCACCAAATCGCGTTTTTAATAATTATGGTCTCATTTTTCACAGAAATGGAATACCTTCTTCACCAGCCTACTCAGCTTGTTTTCTTTCACATTTGCTACACGTACCATTATTATTGCTTATATTTCTTTGTGGCTTTATTTTGCCACGACATACTTTCTGTACGCACCATGATGACCTTCTCTTTGTGGCTTTATTTTGCCTATATAGAACCAGCTTCGTTCAGTCACTCCAACAAGGCCCTTCAAGCCATACATCTTGGTGTACAAGTGAAAAGCCATACATCTTGGTGTTCTTGGTGTACAAGTGACAAGCCATACATCTTCATTCGCAACTAAATAACCACCATATAGGTACTAATAATCTCGCTCTCACTTTATCTCGCTCTCACTTTATCTCGCTCTGGTGTACAAGTGAAAAGCCATACATCTTGTTGTTCTTGGTGTACAACTTAATCTTCGCGCTTAAGTTGTTGTAAGACACATTGAAGATATCTAAGGGATCGTGCCACTGAAGTTGGGTAGGGATCCCTACCCAGTTCGTTGAGCTTCAATCCTTAGAGATCTTCAATGTATCCTACAACAACTTGAGCGGGAGGACGCCGAAAACGGGGCAATTTGCGAACTTTGATGACTACAACTATCTCGAAAACTCGGGGCTTTGTGGGTCAAGGCTGAATAAATCCTGCAATCCAACCAATGGATTACCTACAATACTAGAATAAGACCTTTTAACGACCAATCAATAACAACAACCGGTAAAATTTGTCGTTAATACTGTATTAATAACGATGAAAATATTTTTTTTTCTCGTTAATATTATTAAACAACATAGATTACACGATGGTAATTAAATTCGTTGTTAAAGTCATCGTTATTGTTACTTTAAATGTCATCGTTACTGAGTACATCAAGGCTGTATATACGGAGTACATCGCCTCCCCCAGCCTTCCACTCCACCAGCAATTATTGTCAATCGATTATCTCCATCCGACAGCTCACTATTCTCAATCGACCACCGTAGCTGCAGGTAACCTCCCTCTCCCACTCTCTTTTCATTTTTTTGTCGATTCTGATTCTCACTCATGGTGATGTTCCTGTAATGTTAAAGACTCCATCAAGTGTTGAGCAGATTCAGCGGCTAGTCGGCGACGGTTTTAATTTTCTATCTCTCTCCTCCTCTATTCAATTTCATGGATTTCTGTTGTCAAGTTTATGGCATCTAAGACTGTTAACCTGGTTTGATTGTGTATTAAATTTATGAATTTTGGTTTTTCTTGTGTGTGAATTCGCATGATATTTTTCTCTAATGTTGGTACTAATATTCGACAAGCCTGTCAAATTCGTGGGTGAATTTGGGTTCTTTGTAGCGAATAAGTTGAATAAGTAGAGCTTGATTTGTAGAGCAGGAGAAAGAAATTCAAACTCTGAAGTGTATTTGGACCCTAACCCACAACATGTTCCTTCTCCCTTATTGCTTTTCCATAACCATACCATGCTTTTGTGAGTTGTTGATAGGCAAGCAATGAGATAATGTGTGTATGAAAAGTATATCTATCTTGTTTGTTTATAAAATCTATAGTAAGTCCATAGACTTGCAAATGAAGGCTAAACGTATTTCAATACGGTGGAGATCAAAGAGCCTTTAATATTAGACTAGGTTTGCACAGACACAAAAGTTTGGACAACTATGTTACATTGTCCATTGTAGTGAGTTGTAAAAATAGTGTAGACACAAATACTCTGAAATTTTGGTTCTTTGTAGTGAATGAAAGAATCTGTGATAAGCTTATATGATGCTAGTATGCCCTCCCCTCCTTTCTCTTTATTTGTTTACGTTGGGACAATGTAATGTTTAAGTATGGGGGTGTATTGTGATGTAGTGGTGGGTGGTTAGATTGTGTGTGATTGTAAATTGATGAATGGTGATGGTTGATGTTATGGTGATGATGACATAGGTGATTTGTGTTGATTGTTGCTTTATTTTACCTTTGTAGTTGCATTATTACCATTTAGTTGCATGACTTTGTAGAAATTATCATTTAGAATTGCATTGAGCATGTTTAGGCTTGCATATGATCTAGGTTGCATTTCAAATAATAATCCAAAAAAATTAAAAAAAATCAGAAAATATCAAAAATAGAGAGATGACCCCTTTATGATAACTTGTGATACCCTTGGTCATCTTTTAACTTGGGTAGAGAGAGCATGAGAGTTTTCTAGGTACAATCCCGAAAGTTTGACATGACTTCTCTTTTTCGGCTTTTATTCTCCTGGCCCTTTGTATGTAAACATTTTTCAATCACTTGATATTCCCACTTAAAACTGTGAAATAATTGGTGTGATGGACATTTAACCGGTGAGATCTCGAGCCTAAAAACCGACACATTTCTTTTGGTTGTTTGTCTTTCATTAGAGTTTTGGATTCACATCGGTGGTTAATCTTCTAGAACTTGCCTTAATTCTTGGTTAAAATTGTGCTTGACACCCATTCTTGCATTAGTAGGACGCAGACATTCATTTGTTACTTGTGTTTTAAGCTATTTTAAGCCAAAATTGCCTACCTTTTACATCACTTTACCCCTTGGAGCCCCTTTGAGCTTGTGCCCTTTTTTTTGATAAACCATGTTACATGCTTTCTCTTCCCAAACACGTTTTCCCTCTCCCGGGTCAAAGACTAGAGTAACTTGTCTCTCTCATTTGGTTTAAGTATCGAATTGTGAATTGGAGAAAATGATAAGCATGGGGTAACCTTGGTGAAAGTGGAGGTGTTATAGTTGATTTTGAGTTTCAAGAAGTTCAAAAAGAAAAGAAAAAAAAGAAAATTAAGGAAAGTCAAATAAATGTTCTAGGGGTAGAAGAAGGGCTCATATCTCATTTAATCGGAATCATCTTGCCCCGATACTCCTAGTGTTAGATTTTCATTAATGTCGTGAAAAAGGTTGGTTTAATGGTTGATACATGAGGTTGAAATTGGTGTTTTTGATTTGGAGATGTATTTGCACCCCTTTGATCTTCTTTAGACGGATTGAGAGGATGTTTGTATTTTTACTAAGTCTTTTTGACTCTAATTCCACATCCCAAATGTACACCCACCTTACCCTATGCCTCATTACAATCCAAAAGTCCTCCCGATCTTTGTATATGGAGTTGTCATCTAATGGTAGAGATCGTAGAAGATAGGCAAGTTTATAGTAAGACACCACTGATGTTTGAATCTTGAGTGACAATTGATTATTTTCCCAAAACACATTTGAGTTTGAGTGATCCACACTCCCTAAAGTGAGGGTCTATTGGACTAATTTGTTTCACCTTTTGAGTGGGATTATCGAGTTGGTTGAGTGCTTTCATGCTTTTTGACTATTTGAATTATCACCGAATCATAGAGCTTATGCAATCTTTTGGTGTACTTGTTTCCTTGATGGCTTTTCATGCTCTTGATATCCTTGTTTAGTGTTCTCCCTTGGTACTATGGTCTAGTGGGTGATCTCTCAACCCTTTTGTGTTAAGTCTTAATCTTGTGTATGTTGTTGGTTGATGTTTTCTTAAGGACAAGAAAGAGTCTAGCATGGGGGAGTTTGATGCATATGTTTATTTGAATATTTTTAGTACAATTTCTCACTAATTCTAGCTAGTTTCTTGTAGTTCGAATGCATTTTTAGTAGTTTATGTTCACCTTTTGTTTCTAGATTACGTTTTCTTGGTTTCTTGGTGTTTTAGAATGTTTTGTAGGCATTTCGGATCGAATGGAGGATCATGAATTGAAATGAAGGAATGATGGAGTGAATATCAAAGCTTGAAGTCACTAAAGAGTTTGGAAAGATGGAAAAATGGCATGCAAGCTGGAAAAATGGCCATTTCACTTTGGCCAAATTTTCCAAGCCGTCTGTCACTAAAAAGCCGGAAAAATGGCCAAATTGGGGGAAAACGGCCTAGGCAGTTTTTGGTCTATTTTGGTCTTCACCCAGCTTTGTGGCCCCTCACGCACACGACCAAGGGATTATGAATACCCCCTCTTATACGGGATCCCCTCATCTTATCTCATTTTTAGCTTAATTTTTTTAGGGTTCTTACTAGTGTTCCTCAAATAGTGAGATTAGAAAAATTTAGCGAGTGTTAAACCTTGGTAATTAATGTGAATCTTCTCTTTAATCAACATTATTGGTTGTAAGTTTTCTCTCTCCTTTTCTCTCTATCAGTACTTTGCAAGTTTTAACCTTTGTTGTTGAATGTTAATGGGTATTGTTATTATGAAGTTTATTTTGCTTAATCCCATAATTAGTGAGTAGTTTAATTAGTTCTAGGATTTTGGTAGCCCTAATCTATGCTCTTGATTGTTAATTTGTCCCTTTCCCAAGTTAAATCCAAACTTCTATCAATGTTAAGCATGTGTCCACCAAGTGTTTGATAAATTGCTTGATCAACATTTTATCTTACTTATGCCTATTGTTAAGTATGAAAATGTGTTTGATGATAGTGGTTGCTTGACTATTGATGTTTGAGAGTTAATACCATAAAGGTGGATTACTTCTTTTGTGACCATTTAATTAGCTTAATTTAATCTAACTCATGCCTAATTTAGACCCTAGAAATAGGAATCTTGATTTGTGTTTGGGTAAATCACTTCTCTTTGAAAAAAGGTGCTTGTGATACTTTTGCTAATTGTCAAGTGGTTTGGTAGTTACGTTTGGGGGTTATTTGGTGATTAATTAACACTTAGGTGGCGTTTACTTGCTTGCAATCAAATGCAATGCAACCATTTTAAAGGGTAGATGTGAGGTGAAAAATGAAACAGTGGGAGGAAGGAGATGGAAAAAGTGAAATTGATTACACCATCAAAAGTAATCATTATTACATGGAAAAAGTTGAGCAATTGTGATTACATTGGATCATGCAATCAAACCCACTTTTTCCATCCCTCTTCTCCCACTCTTTCCCTTTTCACCCAACATGTACTCTATAAAATGATTGCACTGCATTGCATTTAATTGCAAACAAGTAAACGAGCCCGAGCCAAAGCTAAATATTTTTTTCTAAAAAAAGAAGAAGTCAAAGTCACATCACAAGTACCTCCCCTTAGTAGCATCACATAATCACCTCTCCCCGACCTTCATTTGCTGGTAACTGGTCAGTTTAAAAAGAAGTGGCCACCCAAATGGCTTTGGTACGCTTTCTTTTGTAAACATTTCTTTAATCTTTATATGTTTGTTACAGGAAAACAGAGGCCACATTTGCTGACAGTCAACATCAATGTCATGGAAACTTCATAGCGAAAAATGCTCTTGCTGTCCAACAACCTCATCATGGTAAAAGGTGAATTGGTTTTATAATCCAAAAAATATATATTGAACCAATTGTCTTTTACAGTTCATGCGTAAATTAAAGGATTACTACATACTGATACTGCACCTGAATGTTTTCTTTATGACTTTCAAAGGAAGAAATATATCAGTATTCGTAATAGAATTTAGAGCTTTTGCTTCATGTTCGCAGACAAAGATATACACTAATATGAAAACCTTACCTTAATGGTCATGTCATCACCACAAGTAATAAACAAAGTTGCTTATTTGGAGTAGAACATGCAATATCATCCAGTCCACCAATGTGAGCTTCAATCTGAAAAATTGGGAAAATGATAAAAGTTGGTGCAGGCACAAGTGCGCATTCAAAGTTGAACAGAAAAGCAAAGAATCATGATAAATGGAATGCCTCACCAAAGGGGGTTTACTCCATTACCAGTGGTTATATGTGGTTATCTGCTGTTGCAGAAAAGGTAAAATGGGCTCCTTGGGTCTGGAATCTACTCAACTTGCCTAAGCATTGTTTTATTGGTTGGTTGGCCATGCATGAGTGGCTGCAAACCAAGGTGAGATTGCTAAAAATAGGGATTAGTGCTGATGATCTATGCCCCCTATGTGAATTGGAAGCAGAGGATACTCCCCATCTCTTCTTTAAATGTGCATACAGTTTAGATTGTCTTGATAAGTTGAAGAGTTGGCTATGTTTGAAGGCTGGCACGAATGATCTGCAGCAGCTTGGTAGATGGATTGACAGGAGACAACAATAGTTCGACCTTTAGGAGAAATTGTATGCTGGCAGGACTCTATGCTCTTGTGTACTTGATTTGGCAAGCACGAAATGGAGCGGTTTGGGATAAACATCTGACTCACCTACAACAGTTGTTGGCTACAGCCCTCCGTCAGTTCGGCTTTCTTCAATGTGCTTGTACATATACTAGGACTGCAGTAAATCGTTTGGAAACCGTTTTTGAGTGGTATGTACATAGGAAGTCTTGATCAGCCCTTCCTTGATTTTATCTCAAATGAGATGATAGTCAACTTCAATGTACTTTGTCCTTTCATGATATACTGGATTTGCAACAATATAGAGAGCTACTTGATTGTCACATTTGAGAGCAGCTGGTGCCAACTTCTGTATGCCTAGGTCTTTAAGCAAATTTGAGAGCCATGCCACTTCACACAGTCAAAGCCAGATCTGTACTTGGCCTCTATTGAGGATCGAGCTACCACTTGCTGTTTTTTGGATTTTCAGGAAATTGGAGATTTACCCAGCAATATGCAATATTCAGCTGTTGACCTTCTAGACATGGGACAAGAGGCCCAATTAAAATCACAAAATGTAGTGAGATGAGTAGTGGAAGAGTGTGCCATTAGAATGCCTTGTCCTGAATTTTTCTTGAGATACCTTAGGACATGAATAACTGCCTCCATGTGAGTTGTGGTAGGTTTCTGCATAAACTGGCTCAAAAGTTGAAGGTAATAATTTATATCAGGTCTAGTTTTAGTTAGTTAGATCAATTTTCCAATAATTCTCCTGTAGGCTTCAAGATCAGATGGAGAAGTTCTTAGATCCGCTGTCAACTTGACATGTTGATCCGAAGGCAGAAGACAAGGTTTGGCATCAATCAATTGATTTTATTTCAGTAAATCAGTCACATAATTCCTTCGTGAGACAAATATACCTTGTTATGATCTTGCAATTTCTAGACCAAGGACATATCTGAGTTCTCCAAGATCTTTGCATGTCATCAACATATACTAGGACTGCAGTAAAGGAGTTTCCATGTTGTCTTGTGAACATACTGTAATCCGATTTGGATTGAACAAAACCAAATGACACAAGTGTTGTGGAGAGTTTAGCAAACCATTGTCTGGGTGGGTGCTTCAATCCATAAAGAGATTTATTCAGTTTGACACCTGGGTAGAGTTCTTAAGAGTAAGACACAGAACCACACTCCCCCTCACTGGAAAACCTATCACCTTGAGAAGAATAGCCCTTTGGTAGTGTTATATACACATCCTCATCTAAATATCTATGGAGGAACGCATTAGTGACATCCATCTGACATGTATACCATCCCTTCATAGCAGCCACAACCAAAAAAGAGCACGAACTATGGTCATTTTTGCCACAAGAGCAAAAGTCTCTTCAAAGTCAATGCCTTTTTTCTGTCTATTCCCATTAATGACAAGTCTTGCTTTACATCTCACTTTACATCTCACTAGGGTACCATCAGAATTATACTTTGTTTTATAGAGCCACTGATTGCTTGTAGCTTTCTTATACCAGGTGGCAGATCACAGATTGACCATGTCCCATTCACCTCAAGTGCATCTATCTCTTTATTCATGGCTTCACACCAATGGGGTTGAGTAACAACTTCATGAAAAGTTTTAGGATCACAAGCAGAGGTGAGGGATGCCATGAATTGGTGAAAGCCAAGTTTAAGAGTGATGTTGGTTACATTGTCAGCAAAGGCAAGCTTAGCAATATGAGTATGAGTTACAGACTCTTTGTCAAACAAGGAACTGACAGAGACAAAATTGCTTACATAATCTGCAAGCCATGCAGGCTTTTTATAGACTCTAGAGGACTGCCTTAGGGGGACCACAGGAAGAGACTTGATAAGTCATATATTTTATATATATTTTCTCCCCTATATTTAGTCCTTCTAGTTTATATTTATACTTTTAGTTACATTTTTACTTATTTTTATTATTTATCATTTTATTTTCTAGTTTTACTCTTTTATATATTTTTGGAATATTTTTGCTTATCTTTATTTTTATAGAGTACAAGTGGACTAGAAGATGGAAAAGATATAATCCTAGCCCAATTCGCAGTTCTAAACAGTTTTGACAGCTGATGTATTTTCAGTATAACTTCTTCATACGGGTTCCGAATTTAATGATTCAAAAGGCTACGGAAAGCGCTAAACGAGACCTACAACTCTCTGGTTGTACGTTTTTCCAGATTTCAAAATCTTCTTGGTCGAAATTAGAGTCGAAGCCTGCTGGTCAGACACTTAATTACAGCCCAACAACAGTTTTTGAGTGAATGAATAGGCCTTGTATATATATGGAAATGTTCCAAAACTTAATGTTATTATTAGATTAGAGTTTAGTCCAGCTAAAACTTTGATGGGCCCTAATCAATTCACGCATACAAGGCCAAGGCTCTACTTCTGATTACAAAGAGGAGGAAAAATAATAAGGGTTTTGGACGCAAGACAACGGAGAGATACAGAACATACAAAAAAAAAAAAGGGATATTATACGCTGTATCCCTGTGATTTGGCGAAATGCCTGCTGCGTCCGTATTTTCAACTTTCTGTATATTGTACCCCTGTACTCAAAGTAAAATGTCCAGCGCATACAATATTAGTATTTTCCTGTGAAATACTCCGTTACTGAGTTGGGGTTAGATTTATTTAGTCCATTTTGCCCTCCAAACAGACGTAACTTAGGAGGGAGTTAGTTGGGGTTAGATGATAAGTTTCCTTACATGCTGTACCCCTAAGGTATGACACAATGTACAACCTATCCAAAAATTCAACCAGTCCCATTCACTGCTGTTCCAACGGCTAGTTTGGAGCTGTCTTTAAAAACCCCTCTCCCACTGTCAATGAAGATCATTCATTCTCCTTCACTCACCACAAACAACCACAACAAGTAGCATACTCATCTCCTTATTTCACCCAAACAACTCTATTTTTCAGCCAACAAATGGCTTCATCTGGTTCCAATGCAACAAGCAACAACAACCATGGGATAAGGGTGAGGAACAAGGAGTGCCCCAACTGTGACCCTCCATGAAGGGCACCGATCAGAAGCTCTGAGTCATCTGCAAATAGAAATAGATTGTACTATAAATGTGATATATGCAATTATTTTGAGTGGTGCAGGCCTGTTCTTGATTTTGCAGGTCATTTCAACATTCCAGTGAATGCTGACGCAGGAAATCCAGCAATCCACCATAGCTCCATACTTGAGGAAATAAGAAAGCTGGCAGAAAATCTCAATGGCATGAAGGCAAAAGCAGAAGAATTTGCTACCTATGTGTATTTGGCAATGAAAATAGGGATAGTTATGTACTTGTATCTTCTTTGGGGAGGTAGGGGAAATGCAATGTAATGGATGAATGTAATGTTATGAAAGGAACTCTATGTATTGTTGCAACAATTTAATATTAATGCCATCGAATTTCAAAAACAGAATACACTGAGTTTTCCAATTGTTCACAAGCTAGCAAAAAATGGCATTTAATATTCTAGCTAAAGTACTCCCAAAAAATTGCATCTACATATATGCAAACTGTTTTCTATGAGCGAGCATAGATAGCAACATCAGTCAAATAAATTATCCAAAAAAAGACACAAGGAACTCCAAGATGACTCTAATCACTCCTTCCTACTACCCCTTTTAGGTTGCTGCTTCTTTGTGTTACTCTTTGCACTTTCTTTTAGCTGCAGCAGTAGATGTCTCAGCTTCTTCTACCTTCTTGTTTGTAGCAGCAGCATCAGAATTAGTAGCAGCAGCAGCAGCAGCTTCTTTAGCTTCTTTTCTTTGCTTGGCTGTAGCGCCACCTTTGCATGATCTTGCATTGTGTCCAGGGGTCTTACACACTGAGCATACTAGTGTGGTGGATCTGGCTTTTTTCTTAGGCTCATCAGATTTCCTCTTCCTAACCCTTCTAGGCCTACCCAGTGCCCTTTTCAGTATGGGGGGAATAACTTGGGGGAAATCAAATGGAGGCCATTGGTCTGAGTCAGGCATGGGGTGCATGTGCTCAATGTAAGTTGCCTTGTAGAGAGAGACATTGTAATACTTGCATACAAAGTCAATGGGCTCTAACCTGTTGTGCAAGATTGCCCTACAAGCATGTCTGCATGGTATACCAGTCCCTTGCCATTGCCCACAAAGGCATTTTCTCCTCTTCAAATCTACTGGAAATGTATTGTTACATTCCCTCACTTCAAATTCCCCACCACCAGTATTTATAACCCTACAAGATCTTGAATCTTGTATGTTCAAGTCAATTTGTTCAACAGCAAAAGGTGTGAAATTCCCCACCATAGCAGCAGCTTTTCCTTGTCTTTCTCCATGCATACTCATATTGTAGCATCTAATACCTGTGCAGCAAAGAAACAAGTCATGTTTTGGTAATGTAAAAGGAAGGAAATTAAAGAAAGGAACTAACAAAGAACAAAGGGAAAACAATTAGTACCTTCAAGCAAAGTGAACACTGGCAAGTGTCTCATACCAACAAGGACAGCATTAAAAGACTCAACAAAATTTGAAGTGTTTTGATCACAACACACACCCTCATCAAATTGATGTCTAGACCATTGTTGAGGTATTTCAGAAAGTCATTGAGCTGCTTTAACATCCAATTCAGCTATCTTCTTCAACCCCTTCATATAGGTGTATGATGTATATGCATGTGCAGCCATCCAGTAATATGCATGGAATGCTGGGCCTGACCATTTTGTCTTGAAGTTGTTGTAAACATGCATGGCACACACCCTCCTTACAGACCTAGGGAACTCTGCCTTCAAAGCTTTATCAACTCCCTGCAAATAAACACATCAGCAAACATTATTTTTCATGATGTGTCCCTAAGCTTTGAACTAAACACATCAAAGATAAGGGTAAATACCTTCATTCTGTCACTTATAAATGTCCAGTCAGTTTCGTTGCAACCTTGTTGTTCCATGGCCTTTCTCAATTGACTGAAGAAGTGCCTCCAATTCTCAGTTGACTCATTTCCCACAATAGCATATGCTATGCAGTAGAGCTCATTGTTTCCATCTAAGGACATGGCTGTCAACAATATCCCCTTGAATCTACCACTAAGAAAGCACCCATCAACACCTATGATTGGTCTACAACCTCCAATAAAACCCTTTATTGCAGCAGCAAAACTAACAAAGAAAGCCTTGAAGTGTTTCTGTGTTGGATCAGAAGATGGTATCCAAGTTATGTGTGCAAATGATCCTGGGTTAGTGGTCTTTATCATCTCCCCATAAGCTGCCAACAAATTGTAGCTTGATTCAAACCCACCATGTATTTTTTCAGTAGCTAGGGTCTTCACTTTGTACAAAGTTCTCAAATTCATCTCTATACCAAACCTCTCAAGGATGATCTCATACAAAGATTTCACTGGTATCTTTGGGTTGGCTCTAATATCCTCAATGACCTTACTGCAAGCCCATTCACAGTTTGCCATGGGGTTGTTCAGCAGCCTTTGGCATGTGTGCTTCTCCTCTGTCATAACCTTAATTGCCCAGGTTGCTTTATCAGGAATCATTGATGCATGAATCCTCCAATCACAACCTACTGACATACACTCAGCAGTGTATCTTGTCTTTTCTGATATGTGAACAATAACTGCAAAACCTTGAAAAGAAGCCATGTATGCAGTACTCTCTAAAAACTCTTTTAAACTGCTCACAATCCTTGAAAAGAAGCCATGGTCTTAACTGAATTTCACCAAATGGGACTTCCACATACATGTCTCCATTTCTATACAATCTGTCTAGGTATGTAGGGTCTCCTCTATCTAGATCATCATCAAATGTTTCAGCTCTCTTCATTTTCCTCTCAGGATGTTCCATGGCTAGATCATCACACTCTTCACTCTCACTTGAGCTTCTCCTATCATCATCCCCTGTAAAATCCTCATCCAAACTATCATCATCATCACTACTTTCATCCCCTAATGATGGAATCTTCTTCACATTTCTTTTTGGTCTACTCTCATTGGTTTCCTCAACCTTCTCTTTTCCCTTTTCTATTGGAATTTTAACACCCTTCATTGGTCTATCCTCATTGGGTTCCTCAACCTTCTTTTTTCCCTTTTCTTTTGGTACATAGACACCCTTCATTCTGGCAGTGGACTTGGACAATTTCCTTTCTGGTTTCTTTGAATTGGGGAAAGGGAGTTCTGTATCATCAGTTTCTGTGTGGGCAGCTTGTGATGCTTGAGGTTCAGTGTGAGCAGGTTGTGATGCTTGAGGCTCAGTGTGACTAGCTGTAACGCCTCGGATTGGATGACACTAATTAATCATGTTTATGGGCCCTAAATCCAATCCAGAACATTACTGTCGTACTTGTAACAAGACAAGTACAAGACGAAGAATGATAAAGAGTACAACAACAAACTGATTTATATTATATTATAACAGCGGAATTACATAATTATATTGTTCAAATACTACATCCTTAGTTATACTTCTATGTTATACGGGGTTCTCCTCCGTTCACGGAATCCACGGGGTCACACAACAGCAAAAACATGCAGTAAGCATGCGCAAAAGGATTCCTTCCATCTTCTCTATCTCCCTTGCCCAAAATCTGTTAAAAAGATATAATAATCCACGCAAGAAGAGATGACACAAAAACAAAAGAAAATTAGCGAAAGCTAAGCAATACTCACCCAATTTTGTAAAATACATTTTGTTTATACTTAAAATACATTTAGCAATAACAACCATCACACGAGATAATAATGATAATACTCATAGTAGTATCTTAAAGAGATTGTCTGTTCTTATAAGTATAGTTAATAAGTTCCTTTACGTACAAAGCCATGCATACATACAATATTCACATGCAAAGAGCATTAAGCAACCCATAATATACACAAACTCATAATTACTCAGAAAAATGGCCTTTGAGGTCTAAAGTAACTCAAGTCATTAACATACAAAGTTAGATTCCTATGTTAGGAAGATTATAACATACAAAGCTTTAGACACCTATGTTAGGTAGTGAGGAAGAGCATAGCACAACTCAGACTCTGGGAGTCCTACACTCGGGTTCAAATGATGACCCTACAATTCATAATTCATTCATTTGGCCTTTTTGGCAATAATATATCATCTCGGGTTTATACCCTACAACTCAGATTAAACCATGATAAGCAAGAAATTCAGGATTAGTTAATCCCTACAGCTTAATCAATAATGGGTTTAATCCTACAAATTTTATTAAAGTGTGCACACTGGCATGCTCTTCAATTTTCCAAGGGTACCAAGTTTGGGAGCACACTACAAGTAAGTTAGTAGACATGCTTGTAATGTCTCTAAGTAGGTCACATTCATCTTAATAACATAATCATACTAACATTAATCATAAACTTCTCAAACTTGTTCCTTTCTCACAATAAATCTCTAAGTTGTGTGCAACACTTCGAATATGCACGTATATAAATCCATTGACTTATTATTCAACATCAACTCGGTCATAAGCTTAATTAGTCCATAAAAACATACTCAAACATAGTCACGATTTCTCATGCAATAATCAAGTAAATATAATCAATTATTCTCAAACTCATTCGGTTATACCCCAATCACATATTCATACTTATAATACTTTATAAACAATCACTCACAACATAATATCAAACTCACAACCATTCGGCCATATATACACAAATAATTATCAAGCTTAATAATAGATCTTAATCCACATGCAATTATTAAGTAAGCCTTAACATGCAACATCAAATCCATTCGGCCAAGTCACGAAAATAATCACATGCAATCACTTATATAACTTCATAATCATACTCATAATCATATGTGTATATATATATATAAGTACAAGTAGCATATAATTATAGAAATCCATGATTATCTTTAATTCATTAAGATCGAAAAGGGGGTTTTCATGGACATGAGTATACCTTTCACAAGCTTCAAAAATACACACTTCCTCTCCTAGCTTCCTTGATCACACTACTAGCACAAGTTTCCTAATTTAATTAAACAAACAATTGCAAAGATCAATAATCACTCTTTTTATTTCTTCTTCTTTTATTTCCTTTCGGCCTTGGGCCTTTTTATTACTAAAAATTACTATTTTTAATTCCTAAATCTTTATTATCATTTTACTTGTTAATTTTATCATTTTAACTTTCGAAAAAGGCTAGGTTCGAAATTAAGGAAAATTAGAGAAAAACAATGAATAAATGGTTTTAGCCATAATAAGTCAAGATCAATTTTACGTAAAGTGATAAATGGACATGCAATAATAGTTTTCGAGTTTACAAGTCCAGATTAACTAGATCTTAGATTTTTAAACCTTTTTCTTCATATTGTCGATTATAGTCATAATTATAGTTGCTAGGGTTTCGTTTATTATAGTTTTTAGGTGATAATAATAACTTAAGCTTTAAAGAATAATTGGTACAAAGAATTAACCTTGATGATATCTCTTGGAGGTTCTTGAGGGTCCGGGAGCTTGACGTTCGGGTGATGACAAGGGTGAAGAAAATGAAGTGATGAACAAGTTAGAGTTTAGAATAAGAAAGAAATGATTATTTAGAAACAAAAGGAAATAATATGAATGAGTTTATGCATGAATTAGTTTAGGTGTTCTTACCAAGTTTTCTTCTATTTTTCCTTCTCTTTCTTACGGTTTTCCCCTTCTTCTCTCTTTACTTCATTTTGTTCTTGTTTACTTAGAAAGATTTTGTGATTTTGGATGAAGAATGATGTGAAAGAAAGTATGAGAATATAAGAGTATATGTTGGTGTTGGTGTTGGTGTTCGGTTTTGGGAAGAGAAAAAGGTGAACAAAGGCAAGCTTTTGAAGGCTTTTAGATTGCTTGCAAATTTAGTACAAATCTTGAGTAAGGGAATATGTAAGAACTTTTGAAGCTTTTGTTTAGTTTTATAAAGGCTAATGCCTTTCTTATTTTTCTTCTTCCTTTTTCCCCCTTAACCGTAACTCTCTCTTTCTCCCTTATATAGATTTTACTAGGTAGTTTTCTTAACTTAGTTGTATTAGGAACAAGGTAACATGGCATGTCTACCAAATAAGCTTAGTAAGCATACAATACATGGTGTCTTTGCCAAATATTGACAAGTGGAAAGAAGTAGCCTAAAATATTGACAAGTAACCAAATGTGAATAGTAAACCGATTAGCAAAAGTGGAAATTTGCTAATCCTAGCTTAATCATTCTAATTCGGTCATCAACATAAACAAAGTCCTAATCATGCCTAATCAAACCGTAAACATAAATTAAACAAGTAAATCAAATAGTTTAGTTAATTAATCAAATAGGTTTTAGTTTAAAATGAGTTTAACATATAGTTTAAGAATTATTTACGTAAGTACATGCATTAGTCACGTTAATCCTACTTAATAAACTAAGTGAAAAATTTTTATGCTAATTAATTACTATTTTAGTTTAATAATTGAGTTTAGATTTTCGGGATACTACAATCTACCCAACTTAAAGAAATTTCGTCCCGAAATTTAAAACAAAGACTAACCATATTCGAAAAGGTAGGGGTATTGGGTCTTCATATCAGCTTCAGATTCCCATGTAGCTTCTTCTACGGTCTGACTACGCCAAAGTACTTTTACTAACGGTGTAACTTTATTCCGAAGTACCCTATCCTTACGATCTAAAATAGCTACTGGCTTCTCTTCAAAAGTTAGATCCTCATCTAAACTGATTGGTTCAGGTCTGATTACGTGAGTCTCATCTGGAAGATACTTCCGAAGTTGGGATACATGAAATACGTCGTGAATCTTAGAAAGTTCAGGCGGTAAAGCTAATCGATAAGCAACTTCTCCTACTCGATCCAAAATCTCATAAGGTCCAATATACTTAGGGCTTAACTTCCTTTCCTCCCAAATCTCTTAATCCCTTTCATCGGTGAAATCCTTAACATAACCTTATTTCCGATCTGAAATTCAAGCGGTCTCCTTCTCTTATCACTATAACTCTTTTGCCGGTCTTGAGCGGCTTTCAACTTATCTCTAATTATCCGAATCTGATCCGTAGTCTCCTGAATCATCTCTGGTCCTAATATCAGTCTCACTAATATCATTCCAACACAATGGACTTCTACACTTCCTTCCATGTAATGCCTCATAAGGTGCTTGGTCTATACTAGCATGATAACTGTTGTTATAAGAAAACTCAATTAACGGCAACTGTTTCTCCCAAGTCCCTTTAAACTCTAAAGTACAAGACCTTAACATATCCTCAAGGGTACGAATAGTTCTCTCAGTCTGACCATCTGTAGTTGGATGAAATGCAGTACTAAACTTCAACTTAGTCCCAAATGCATCTTGTAATTTCTCCCAAAAATGCGATAAAAACCTTGAATCTCTATCAGAAATAATATCTTGTGGTACTCCATGTAATCTCACAATATCCTTAACATAAGCTTCTGCCAACTGATTCATACTCCAAGTATCCTTAATGGCTATAAATCTCGCTACTTTGGTTAACCTATCTACTATTACCCATATAGCATTCATTCCTTTAGCAGTAGTCGGTAATCCAGTAACAAAATCCATAGAAATTGACTCCCATTTCCAACTTGGAATCTCCAAAGGATGTAGTAATCCTCCAGGTCTCTGAAAATCACTTTTAACTTTCTGACAAGTAAGACATCTGGCTACAAATTGAGCTACTTCAGATTTCATTCCTTTCCACCAAAAATACTTCTTCAAATCCTTATACAACTTATTTCCTCCAAGGTGAATTGAATAAGGTGTATTGTGTGCTTCCTCCAAAATTCTCCTTCTTAACTCATCATTATTAGGCACACACCAACGTCCTTTAAATCTCAAACTTCCATCCTCATGTTCCTCAAATCCTTCGGCTTTTCCTATCCTCAAAGCTTCTCTAATCTTCTGAATCTGCCTATCATTAACTTGCAATTCACGAATCTCATCAAACAAAGTAGGTCGAACAGTAAGACTACTAATAACTCCCATTTGGTACACCTGACTTAACAATCTCCAAATTCAATTTCTCCATTTCCTCTCTTAATTTCTCAGGTACTCCTATGGAATGTCTAGTCTTTCTACTAAGCGCATCTGCTACTACATTTGCTTTCCCTTCATGATACCTAATCTCCAAGTCATAATCCTTAATCAATTCTAACCATCTTCTCTGCCTCAAATTCAACTCTCTCTGGGTAAAAATGTACTTAAGACAATTATGATCAGTGAAAACTCTACACTTAACTCCATACAGATAATGTCTCCAAATCTTAAGGGCAAATACAACTGCGGCTAACTCTAGGTCATGGGTAGGATAATTAACCTCATATGGTTTCAACTGCCGTGAAGCATAAGCAATTACTCTCCCATTCTGCATCAATACACAACCTAATCCATTCTTAGACGCATCACTTATAAACTTCATATTCCTCTCCTTCCGTTGGTAAAGCTAAAACAGGTGCGGTGGTTAATCTCTTCTTTAACTCTTGAAAAGCTAGTTCACACTTATCACTCCAAACAAATTTCGTGGTCTTCCTAAGCAAATTAGTTAAAGGCTGAGCTAACTTAGAAAAATTCTCTACAAATCTCCTATAATAACCGGCTAATCCCAAGAAACTGCGGACTTCACCCACGTTAGTAGGTGTAACCCACTCCTTAATGGCCTTAATCTTACTAGGGTCTACTGAAATTCCATCCTTAGTGATAACATGTCCTAAAAATGCAACTTCTTCCAACCAAAATTCACACTTAGAAAGCTTAGCATACAACTGATGATCTCTAAGGGTCTGCAAAACAACTCTCAAATGCTTAACATGAGCATCCTTATTCCGTGAATACACTAAAATATCATCTATGAAAACTACTACAAACTGATCTAGGTAAGGCTGAAAAACACGATGCATAAGATCCATAAACGCGGCTGGAGCATTAGTCAACCCAAAAGGCATAACAGTAAACTCATAATGACCATAACGAGTCCTAAACGCGGTCTTAGGTATATCTTCCTCCTTAATCCTTAACTGGTGATATCCTGATCTCAAATCAATCTTAGAATACACTCCTGCCCCTTTTAATTGGTCAAACAAATCATCAATTCTAGGCAACGGGTATTTATTCTTAATAGTAACCTTGTTCATCTCTCGATAATCAATACACAACCTTAAACTACCATCTTTCTTCTTCACAAACAAAACTGGAACTCCCCAAGGCGAAACACTAGGTCGAATATATCCTTTCTCCAATAAATCCTCTAACTGCTTCTTCAATTCTTTCATTTCTGCTGGGGCCATCCTATAAGGTGCTTTGGATATAGGTGCGGTTCCGGGAATAAGATCAATAGTGAAATCTATGGTTCTCTTAGGCGGCATACCGGGAATCTCATCAGAAAAAAAATCAGGAAATTCAGATACAACTGGAATTCTACCTAATTCATTCGGAGTTGGTTTCTCATCACTCACATAGCACAAGTAAACTGGGAAACCTTTCCTAATTTGCGATTTAATATTCATTGCAGAGATAATCTTAACTCTAGGTTTAGTTATCACTCCTCTATACGAAACTCTATCTCCTCGAGAGGCCCTAAGCGAAACTTTCTGCAAATGGCACTCAATTCTCGCACGATACTTACTTAACCAATCCATTCCTAAAATAGCATCAAAGTCGGACAAGTCAAACTGAATCAAATCCCCAGGTAATGACGATTCTACAATTACTATAGGACAATCATTTATCATGTTTCGACACGACACAACAATACCATTAGGTGTGGTAATATCCATTTCACATGAGTAGTTTGGTGTTAACCGGTGTTTAGTCATGAATGATGTAGCTATGAATGAATGAGTAGCACCAGTATCAAATAACACATAAGTAGGGTAAGATGAAATAAGAAAAGTATCAGTCACAACATCTGCGTCTACGTCACGCTAACTCATTGTTGCCACGGTTGGGGTTAGCTGACAAAATGCTACTACCGGTAAAATCATTCCCAGAGGGAAATTGCCTCCTATTAGGACACACGTTCGCTCTATACCCGGGCTGACGACAGATAAAACAAATTCCTTGATTAGCAAGGCACGGACGACCAAAATGAAATCTCCCGCATCTATGACAAACACTATTCCCATTTCCATTCCTAGAAAAGAACTGTGATCCTCCATTTCTCTTACTGTCTCCTTGACTACTAGGGCGAAAAGAACTACTACTCTTAGCTGATGAATCATTCCTAAACTTCTTTTTCCAGTTACTTCCATTAGATCTTTCACTCTTTTCCTCTATATAACGACGTTTCCCAATTATCGCAGCTCTCCTATCACGAATTCTCTCAATGTTGATAGCCTTATCATACGCTTCCTGAAAAGTACTAGATGATCCTGCTACTAACTCTTGGATATGCCAGATAAGTCCATCCTCAAATCTTTCAACTCTCTCCTTTTCATCCTTAACCAAATTCTCAGCAAATCTAGACAACTCATGAAATTTCGCAGCATATGCGGTCACACTCATATTACCTTGGGTCAAATCCTCAAATTCTTGTTGTTTTCTCCTTCTCAAAGCTCTAGGGTAAAATCTCTCTCTAATCCTTATCACAAATTATATTGTTCAAAGACTACATCCTTAGTTATACTTCTAAGTTATACGGGGTTCTCCTCCGTTCGCGGAATCCACGGGGTCACACAACAGCAAAAACATGCAGTAAGCATGCACAAAAGGATTCCTTCCATCTTCTCTATCTCCCTTGCCCAAAATCTGTTAAAAAGATATAATAATCCACGAAAGAAGAGATGACACAAAAACAAAAGAAAATTAGCGAAAGCTAAGCAATACTCACCCCATTTTGTAAAATACATTTTGTTTATACTTAAAATACATTTAGCAATAACAACCATCACACGAGATAATAATGATAGTACTCATAGTAGTATCTTAAAGAGATTGTCTGTTCTTATAAATATAGTTAATAAGTTCCTTAACGTACAAAGCCATGCATACATACAATATTCACATGCAAAGAGCATTAAGCAACCCATAATATACACAAACTCATAATTACTCAGAAAAATGGCCTTTGAGGTCTAAAGTAACACAAGTCATTAACATACAAAGTTAGATTCCTATGTTAGGAAGATTATAACATACAAAGCTTTAGACACCTATGTTAGGTAGTGAGGAAGAGCATAGCACAACTCAGACTCTGGGAGTCCTACACTCGGGTTCAAATGATGACCCTACAATTCATAATTCATTCATTTGGCCTTTTTGGCAATAATATATCATCTCGGGTGTATACCCTACAACTCAGATTAAACCATGATAAGCAAGAAACTCAGGATTAGTTAATCCCTACAGCTTAATCAATAATGGGTTTAATCCTACAAATTTTATTAAAGTGTGCACACTGGCATGCTCTTCAATTTCCCAAGAGTATCAAGTTTGGGAGCACACTACAAGTAAGTTAGTAGACATGCTTGTAATGTCTCTAAGTAGGTTACATTCATCTTAATAACATAATCATACTAACATTAATCATAAACTTCCCAAACTTGTTCCTTTCTCACAATAAATCTCTAAGTTGTGTGCAACACTTCGAATATGCATGTATATAAATCCATAGACTTATTATTATTCAACATCAACTCGGTCATAAGCTTAATTAGTCCATAAACATACTCAAACATAGTCACGATTTCTCATGCAATAATCAAGTAAATATAATCAATTATTCTCAAACTCATTCGGTTATACCCCTATCACATATTCATACTTATAATACTTTATAAACAATCACTCACAACATAATATCAAACTCACAACCATTCGGCCATATATACACAAATAATTATCAAGCTTAATAATAGATCTTAATCCACATGCAATTATTAAGTAAGCCTTAACATGCAACATCAAATCCATTCGGCCAAGTCACGAAAATAATCACATGCAATCACTTATATAACTTCATAATCATACTCATAATCATATATATATAAAAGTACAAGTAGCATATAATTATAGAAATCCATGATTATCTTCTTTAATTCATTAAGATCGAAAAGGGGGTTTTAATGGACATGAGTATACCTTTCACAAGTTTCAAAAATACACACTTCCTCTCCTAGCTTCCTTGATCACACTACTAGCACAAGTTCCCTAATTTAATTAAACAAACAATTGCAAAGATCAATAATCACTCTTTTTATTTCTTCTTCTTTTATTTCCTTTCGGCCTTGGGCCTTTTTATTACTAAAAATTACTCTTTTTAATTCCTAAATCCTTATTTATCATTTTACTTGTTAATTTTATCATTTTAACTTTCGAAAAAGGCTAGGTTCGAAATTAAGGAAAATTAGAGAAAAACAATGAATAAATGGTTTTAGCAATAACAAGTCAAGATCAATTTTACGTAAAGTGATAAATGGACATGCAATAATAGTTTTTGAGTTTACAAGTCAAGATTAACTAGATCTTAGATTTTTAAACCTTTTTCTTCATATTGTCGATTATAGTCATAATTATAGTTGCTAGGGTTTCATTAATTATAGTTTTTAGGTGATAATAATAACTTAAGCTTTAAAGAATAATTGGTACAAAGAATTAACCTTGATGATATCTCTTGGAGGTTCTTGAGGGTCTGGGAGCTTCACGTTCGGGTGATTGTGGAGCTTAAAAACGGTGATGACAATGGTGAAGAAAATGAAGTGATGAACAAGTTAGAGTTTAGAATAAGAAAGAAATGATTATTTAGAAACAAAAGGAAATAATATGAATGAGTTTATGCATGAATTAGTTTAGGTGTTCTTACCAAGTTTTCTTCTATTTTTCCTTCTCTTTCTTACGGTTTTCCCCTTCTTCTCTCTTTACTTCATTTTGTTCTTGTTTACTTAGAAGGATTTTGTGATTTTGGATGAAGAATAATGTGAAAGAAAGTATGAGAATATAAGAGTATATGTTGGTGTTGGTGTTCGGTTTTGGGAAGAGAAAAAGATGAACAAAGACAAGCTTTTGAAGGCTTTTAGATTGCTTGCAAATTTAGTACAAATCTTGAGTAAGGGAATATGCAAGAACTTTTGAAGCTTTTGTTTAGTTTTATAAAGGCTAATACCTTTCTTATTTTTCTTATTCCTTTTTCTCCCTTAACCGTAACTCTCTCTTTCTCCCTTATATAGATTTTACTAGGTAGTTTTCTTAACTTAGTTGTATTAGGAACAAGGTAACATGGCATGTCTACCAAATAAGCTTAGTAAGCATACAATACATGGTGTCTTTGCCAAATATTGACAAGTGGAAAGAAGTAGCCTAAAATATTGACAAGTAACCAAATGTGAATAGTAAACCGCTTAGGCAAAAGTGGAAATTTGCTAATCCTAGCTTAATCATTTCTAATTCGGTCATCAACATAAACAAAGTCCTAATCATGCCTAATCAAACCGTAAACATAAATTAAACAAGTAAATCAAATAGTTTAGTTAATTAATCAAATAGGTTTTAGTTTAAAATGAGTTTAACATATAGTTTAGGAATTTTTTACGTAAGTACATGCATTAGTCACGTTAATCCTACTTAATAAACTAAGCGAAAAAATTTTATGCTAATTAATTACTATTTTAGTTTAATAATTGAGTTTAGATTTTCGGGATACTACACTAGCTTGTGACACTTGAGGTTCAGTGTGAGGAATTTCAGGTTCATTGTGGGTAGTTGTTTCAGTGTGGGTTGTTTCAGTATTAGTGTGGGCAGTTTCAGGTTGAGTGTGGGCACTTGTGTGATTTTTCTTGGGTGTTTTCACTCTTTTTCTTGCTGTCATTTTCCTTCTTGGTGTTTTTGCAGGTGAAGTGTGAGGACTGGATGGTTTCTCAGGTTGAAATGGAGGGGTAGAAGGTTTCTCAGGCTAAAATGGAGGTGTAGAAGGTTTCTCAGGCTGAAATGGAGGTGTAGAAGGTGCTTGTGACCCAACACCTTGTGACTCAGCCATTTGGGAAGAAAGGAACTCTTCTAAGTCAAAGTCCACATAAGTTTTGGTAACAAAATCTTCATCCAATATAGGAACTTGGATCTTAACAGGCTGAGGTTGAAATACAAAACCATTCAAAGGAACTTCCATGTCAATATCCATTTCAGATTGTTCTCTCTCAGCTCTCTCCCTCTCAGCTCTCTCCCTCTCTTCCCTTTCAAACTGTTCATGTTCCTCTCTCACTCTTTTTTCCTCTTCTCTCTTCCTTGCCTCCTCTTTTTCCCTTTCTCTCATCTCCTTACTTCTTCTTTGCATTTCTTTCAATAGCATTGCAGCTTTAAACACAGGGGATGGATCATCAGTGGCCTCTAACCAAACATCTATAGTGTCTACCCCTTTATACATTGCCCACATTTTCAACAGTCCTCCATCATCACCAAGATCAATGTTACTGTTTATCCCTCTATGTTTAAACCATAACTTATACACAGGGGGGACTCAGCAAAACAAACAATCCACACATTACAATTAACCCTAATCACAACCATACAATTTCTGTAAATGCAACTAAATTCCACATAAAAACTGCAAAATAATTATACCTACATGCATAACATTATCCTAATACAAAAATAAAATGGAATTGCAACCAACAAGACTCTGCCATTCTGATTACACAATAACAAACCAAAAAAAAATTCAGCAAAACAAACAATCCACACATTACAATTAAACCCTAAACACAACCATACTGTAAATGCAACTACATTCCAAATAAAAACTGCACAATAATTATACCTACATGCATAACATTATCCTAATACAAAAATACTCAGAATTTATTTGTCCAAACAACCCCAAAAACTAAACCCTAATTTCTATTTTCTCCATAAACGAAGGAAACGATTTTCAAATCAATACAAAAGAAGTTGCCCGTTTATGAAACACCACGAAATTGCCAAAAAAAAACGCAGTTTCACATCATCCATCAAACCCACTACTACTCCACCACAACAGACACAAAGAGTATGGAAAACAAAGAAAAATAGATCATGGGATAGATAAAGGAGGGAGCTTTCATACCTTTTACGCTCCAAATTATGGTCTTTCGTTGCAGCAACCCCAAATTATGCTTCTTCTTCAACCTCAAAGCGTAGGTTTTAGGAAGGTTTTAGGAATTCCGATGGTTTTTTGAACCAGAGAATTGTTTGGATGAAAATAAATGAAAAGGGGGGTTATGTGTCAACTAAGGGGGTCATGGCGCCATGGGTAATGGGAGGGCATTTTAGTAATCTATCTTCGCAAAACTGACGGATACTTAACGGACGTTGCCTAAATGTATGCGCTGGGGTACGATATACAGAAAGTTGAAAATACGGACGCAGCAGGCATTTCGCTAAACCACAGGGGTACAGCGTGTAATATCCCAAAAAAAAAAAAAGAACAGAACACACGAAGGAGAACGGCAAACAGAGAGCATCGAACGCAGAGCACGAGCAATTACACAGTGACTCCAATTCAATGAGTTTCTTCATCCCTTTCTCTATGCTTTCAGTTAATATGCTTAGTGAGTAGATCCTTTATACTCAGTAGAATTTAGTTAAAGCCATATAAAGACTATATCTTGAGACAAATTACTTGTTGGTTTGATTGAATAATTGTTCTTGTTGAATGTTTATGGCTATTTGGGTTTATTTATATATTGAATTCATATTTAAATTGGTTGATTGCAAGCTTTTAATTTATGTTTGGGTTCTATTGCTAGTTGAATTTTTGTGTCCGTAATTGCATAAATTATTTGAAATAAGTAGAAACTAATCTGTAATGAGACGGTTAAGGTTTTGCATATAGGTTAGAGTAGCCATAGTCTAAGTTAAATTAGACCCGCTAAGGTGCTCTAGTTGCTTAGGGTTAATGAAGTTTTACGAGTTCCTAATGCTATCGATAGATTAAATCACTTAGTTCGTACCAAGGGATTGTCTAATTGGTTAGGCTCATTTTTAGGACGTTCCAAGGTTGAGTAATTAAGGTAGAAGGGGGAGTTACCTTCGTAAGATAACTATACAGTTAACCCATTCAGTTGAACAATTGTATGTGTCGATGATAGGTTGAATTTACATGATGGATACTAATTTCTATTGAGTACCTTTTATTGATTGGGTGAGTTCATTTCTTTAGACGCTAGTCGGTTGAAAGTTAAATTAGTTTAGTTGGCTTCTGTCATTATTTATTGATTCATTTAGTTTAGCTTAAAATTCATAGTTGTTATTAGGTACTTTGCCAACTCCAAACCCCCCATTGGTTACTATTTATTTATAGTTTAAGTTCTGTTAATTGTTTTAGTATTTGTTCTTTTTAGTTCTTTTATCTACTTAGGTTAGATTAACTAGACGTGGATAACTGTTTTTAATTTACTTTTTTTGTGGGAACGAACTTGTACTCATCCTATACTAGATTTTAGGTTAAGTATTTGATTTATTTTTGTTGTGCTCAACGACCACATCAAGACTCATTGGTAGAAGGAGAAGAGATATCAGAATTGATGCTTGTAATGGGACTGTGGTGATTATTTTAGTATCATTGAGATTGTTAGGAGGAATGAGGAAATCGTCATCATAGCATGCAAGAGAGAGCACAGGCATCAGAGGAGGGGTAGGTTGTACATACTGTGTTTGGCTTTTGTGATGAAAAGGGAAAATATGTTCAAGTAATGTAACATCCCTGGAAATTAAACAAAGCTTTTATTTGTAAGAAGATTGAGGAGTTTGTAACCCTTTTGTGTGTCAGGATATCCTAATAGAACACATGGAACACCTCTAGGCTAGAATCTGCCAGTGCCAAGCTGAGGGTTAGAAGCAAAGGCAATACAAACTCTGACCCTTAAGTGATTATAAGCAGGAGAAGAATTGAAGAGAATTTCAAATAGGGTTTTGTTGTGTAAAACAGGTCTAGGAAGCCTGTTTATAAGGTGCGTGGCAGCAAGCACACAATCACCCCGAAAATGAATGGGAAGACTAGAATGAAAACGAATGGCTCTGGCAAGATGTCCGTGTATTTTGATGAGATCTGTCTACACAAGTGGTTTGGTGTATAATACCAGGATCATTATAGAATATTTGACATGGTCTACTGTCAAATTCAAGGGCACTCAGACCTTATGGTTTTGATGTTGGACTGAAAATGTGTTTGAACCATTTTGTAGAACTTTTGTAGGGTTGTAAAGGCTTGAGATTTACACTGGAAAAGAAAGGTCCAGGTAGCTCTACTCTTATCATCAACAATAGTGAGGAAGTGTCTTTAAGTTCTTATGAGTAGGTGTTCTATGTAGTCCCCCCAAATCTATGTGAATCAAATCAAATATGTGACTAGACTCGGAAGGACTGGAGTGAAAAAGGAAGCTTAGCCATTTTAGCTAAGGGACAAGCAATGCACACATCATTGCCTTTGTGTTTAAGACAATCAGAAATACAAGTAAAATGTTTCATTTTATTCAAAGATGCATGACCAAATCTGTGGTGCCAAAGGCTATATACAGAAGAATTATTAAGACTAGGATTATACTTACAACCAGATTGTAAAGCAGCAGCAACAAAAAAAAAACAAACAACATTTGGAGACAACACAAAAGAATTGACTTGAGATAGAGAAGGGATGAAACTTATCGAAATCACGATGTATTTGAGTAAGAGGCATGTCCAGCAATAGTACAAGTCATCTCGTTCTCTACCAACCCCTCTAAGTCTCTGGGAGACAGAGTCCTGGATGAGACAAAAAGTGGGGTAAAATATGACATACGGATTGGTATCTCTGAGAAGTTTAGGCACAAATAACAAAATTAAATCTAAAAGGTAGAACACACATGGCATCATGTGTAATATTAGTGGTATTTTCATTAAGTAAAGTTATTTTAGGTCTGTGAGATAAAGGCTTAAAGGTATTGAAATGTTTAAGGGTGGATGACATATGATCAGTGACACCAGTATTAAGAATCCATGAATCTGTCCTAGATGATGCACTAGAGCAGAACACAATACCTGCAAAATTGTCACCTAGCTCATCAGCACTGACATGACTTGGTTGAGGCATACATTTCAGTCATTGCTTGAATTGTTGTTGTGTGAAAGTGATATTATCCTTTAGAACTGGAGGTAGACCCTGAAGCATCAACATGAGCAGTTGTTCTGCCTTAAAAGGACCTTTCCCTTTATCCCTGCCAAACCTTGTGACATGACTTGCACCTTTCTTCTAAGGAAACTGAACAGCCTTAGGATGCTAGTTAGGATATCTAATGAGCTTCCAGCATCAGTTCTTAGAATGTCCCTTATTATCACATTTTTCACAGACCTTATTAGATCTTCTATTAGCAGTACCCCTGTTGTCACTACTGTATAAAGCAATTGATTCTGTAACCATTTTACCAGAATCTAGAACCTCTTTTTTTAGAATCTTCTTGTTGCAGCATAGAGCAAGCTGTCTCAACTGAGGGAAGGGGATTCATGAGCAATAACTAACTTTGTTGAGGGCTATACATGTCATCAAGACCATTTAGAAATAGAAACAACGGATATTCCATTATGTATCCTTGTGGTTTGGCGAATTGTCTGTTGCGTCCGCATTTTAAGTTTTGTATTTATTGTACCCCTATGATAATATGTTAATGTACAACGTATACAATTTTGCAATGCCCGTTAAGTATCCGTCAACTGTGCTAAGAAGGATTACTAATATGCCCTCCCAAACCAAAAAAATGTTCATTGTTTTGTTTCTTTTAGCTCAGGAAATATCAAAAACTAACAAAGTGAAAATTTTGGGTTATTCATTCTTCTAGGTTGCAAAATCACCCACTGAATCACTGACAACCTCCCCCCCTCCCACGCCCTCTCTCTCTCTCTCTCTCTCTCTCCAATTTCATTAACCTCAATCCCAATTCCTCCATTCAATTTTTCTTGCTTAAAAATCCCTAAATTTTAGAGTTCATCAACATCATCATCAATAATTTCTTGATTATCATAGGTCACAAAACCTAATAATCACCAATAATGGCGGCCACACCCTCATTTTCTTTCTCTGCTCTCACTCTCTAAGAAATATTGATCTTGAAGGCATATCGTATATGACGGAAAATGGATTTTGATGCCTAGCCAGATGTGTTTCTTTTCTGGTTTGTGTGTGTAATTGGTGGGCTTATTTATTGGTTTGATTGTAGCACTTTCTATGGATTTGGCTTGGATATTGATGCAGAAGTGTTCTACCAGATTCTTGCTACTATAAGACTTAAAGTTTTACACTTGTACCGATAGATATTACATAAGTTAGAAGACGGGGCTGGGCTTCGTAGATTACTAGTGCTGTAAAACAAGTTTGTCGATGGTATGGGAATTGACAGATGCAAAAATCTGGGAAATAAACTGAGTTGAGATTCTTGATTGAGGAGAGAGAGAGAGTGGGGTTATTGATTTGAGGTGGTAATGGAGGTTTTTGTTTGGGAGGGCAAAATAGTCAAAAACTTTTGAATTAATGGGGTATTGACGGTAAAGGTTTGAGTTGTATATGTTGTACATTAACATTTAATCACAAGGGTACAACACATATACGAAACTAAAATGTGTAAGCAACAGGTAATTCGCCAAACCACAGGAGTACAAGGTGTAATATCCCTTAAAACAATTTATATTCCTCATTTTGCTTATTCAAAGCATTCAGAAAAGTCTGAATTTCAGTAGTGATAGTAGTCAGTTTAGGTAATTCACTCATAGCATCAATCTCCTCCCAGATTCCTTTCAGTTTAGTGTAATGATCATTAATTGCCACTACCTTGCTGTTTTTCTTCATACGTTTCTTTGTTCAATTTATATTTCCTAGAAACATTGCTCAAAAAAAAATCTTTCCTCCAAAGATAACCAAATCTCCTTAGAAGAATTCATAAACAGAGTTGACTTAGAGATAGATTCACTAACAGACTACATGATCCAGGCTATCACCATACAGTTGCAAGTGTCCCATTGATCATCATACACACCTTCAGCATGCCTAGGTACAGTACCAGTCACAAACCCTAGCTTCCTCTTAGTTGCAAGACCAATTTCCATTGATCGTTTCCACGAGCGATAATTCTCAGCTCCAACGAGCTTTACATGAATTGCTAAGGATCCTAGTCCATCAGAAGGATTTGGAAAAAGAGGTTCATGAAGATTTGTGAATGTAACACGAGCACGATTCTCAGAAACTTCACTGTTTGGCATTTTGACTTAACCAGAAGATTAGAGTTTCAAACCCTAGAAATGAATTAGCTAGATTATCTGATGGAACAATACCAGATAATCGAGAAAGAATCGAATTAAAGTGTTTAATGAGCTTGAAATCTTGAATAAACAATTCAATATTTTGAAATTAATCAAATGAACTTGTGAAAATTTCTAGGGTTTCAGATTGAGCTTCGAACAATTTCAGATCGAAAATTGTTGAAGATTTCAATCAAAAGAATGCGGAAGAAAGTGTTTAGTTGGTTGTCACGGGAAAATTGATGTGAAAAAACAGTCTCCTTTCTCGATGAGCTCCTCAAACTTTCTTCAATGTTGGCTCTGATACGAAGTTAAATTTCAATAATTGAGCCTTAACAAGTGAGCACACATATAAGACAAGTGAGGTTCCAACCCAAAATCAATTGGCAATGGGTAGGGTAACCCTCATTCTTATATGTATGCTGAAGACCACCAACTCTTTCCATGTGGGACAAAAACTCACTTCAACACCCCCCTCACGGAAAGACCCATCATGGACTGAAGCGTGGATCCGTTAAAGCCTACTATGTACCAGTCATACGCGCATGGGCCAAAAAAGGATCACATAAAGTAAGAATAAAACCCGCTCTGATACCAAGTTGAGCTGGATCATCATTGAAGAGCTAGAGAGAGAACGAGATAGAGGGAATTCTGTTATTATGACAATCAGAGTGTTTGAAGATACAGAGAGCCCCTTATATATACAGAAGCTAGTAACCGCCTATCGATAGTGTCAACTGACCAACTCTAACAAACTATTTACATCCCTAACAAACTAATTACATGAGTAACTCTGACTAACTAATTACAGCTCATTAATCTTTAATCTTTGCAAGTCAATTACTTAATACTTTTCATGTAGTGGTAATGCGATATTTACATTAAGTTTTATGTATTGCATCATTTGCATGCCAACTGTTTGATAAAAGTTCCCAACCAAGGAGTTTGATTATTGGTATTGAAATTTAATGTCCATTTGTCTAATCTCTCCCTTATGATAACAATTGGAATTGCGGTTTTTGTGTGATTGAAATTTGTGCTAATTTGTGTCTTTTAGGTATATATAGAAATAATTTAGTTCTTCGGATTGGAAAGAAGAGTTCTATCGAGAAAGTGAAGGAGGCTTACGAGAATTTCAAATCCAAAGGGTACTTTTTATGCTTATAATATTTTTATTCTACAAAATAACAGTCACATTTCAGAGTAATGAATTTTGCCTTTGCTTCAATGAAATTCAAATCAATTACTCTATATGGATCAATTACCAAAAGAATTTACTCGACAAATTTAAAAGTTTCAACCCTTTTCTCTGATTTTGCTTCACGATGAAACCAAATGTGCGGTGCGACAACAATGGAAGCCCCAAGTAAAAAGAAATTCAAAGAAGGTAGTCTAATTGAATAAAAAAAAAATCAAGTAATAAAGTAGAGAAAACCCAGACTTGGACAATCCATAAGAATGAGCTCAAACCCACAACATGTAATTCATCAATTTAGTTTTTTTTGTGGTCAAGGAGGTACAGCTTGGTGGTGATGGTGGTGGTGAATGGGAGGACTAAGGGTTTTTGGCTCGTGGAAGGAGTGAGGAGGAGGTTGAGAATCTTAAGGTGTCACGTTATTAAAAGTTAATTGAGAGTTAACAACGTCAACAATGGATGCATTATTTTGAAGGGGCGTTTGGGAAGTGGGAATGTGATTGTGAGATTATGGGGATGGAGATGAGATTTGTGTTGAGGGGATAGAGAATTTGTATAATTAATCTCATTTTCTTGTTTGTTATGTGGGTATTAGATTTGAGAATATTTTGGGGATTATAGAGTTAGTTTGCCAAAATGCCAGGAGTAAACAAAATCTGCAGTCATTTTTAAAGGGCATGATAGTAATTTAACTTTTAAAATTCTTATCCAACCTCCAAAAACCAACTCCCTATGGGATTAAAAAGGTGGGATTAGAGGTCTTTTTATCCCTATCCCTACCCCCTCTCTATTCCCCATCCCTTACACCAAACATGGAATTTTACAATTTTAATTTTCTAATCCCTATTCCCATCTCCTATTCCCATTAAATAAACGCCCCATAAGGGCAAATAAATTGTGGGATTATTTATTGAGGTTGTTAAATATGGGATTATTTTTGTCAGATGACCAATTTGTTAGATTATTAGTATCCATTTTTCCAAAAAATAATGAAAAAGAGGGCAAACACTATACCAAAATTGAGCACTAACAATTCCTTGCATTTCGTAAAAGGTAATATAGAATTTTTTCCCCCTAGGAGTTGGAACTCTCTTTATTCACGATTTGCAGCACATGGTCAAATAAATTTGTGCAGGAAGAAGTCCTACGAAAAGGTGACCTGGAGACGTCGTTATGAGTTATGACTACTTGCATTTAACTATGGGAGAATTGTTCCATTTGGGGTGGAATCAATTCGAAAATTTGGGATAAAACTCCCAGAGTTTTTCTTCCCATTTAATTGTCCCCAAGTAAGACGATAAGTTATCATCTTTTTCATTTTATCTCTGATATAAACTTTAGACAATTTGTAGGATTATTTTGATGCAAAATAATATGTGGGAAAATTATTCTACAATGGGGTAACACTAGCAATTTTTTCCTTAAACTTACAAAATTGAGACTTTTTTTTAAGGAACAAAATTGAGATCATTAGTGTCTAATTTTCCTTTTAAGTATATAAGTTATTCCAAGTTGTATAAATATATCTGCTATCTCCAACAAATCTATATTCTAATCTAGAGTTTAGCTTTCAACTCTCTCTCCCTTCAACTGGACTTCAAAATCAAGACAGTTGGATTGTTGTTCAGTGAAGCTAAAGCCCAAGATGCGGCTGCAATGAATTACTCTCACATTGAAGTTGAAGTCCAATATTCCCCTAACTTACTCTCATATTGAATCACATCACATCTTATCTATTGCTTAGTAAACCAATAGCACATACCAATGATTCTATATCATCTCGAGGAAACTGAAAGGGATAAAAATGTGCTACTGTTAGAACTATTAATATTTATAACGAGAACAAATAGTGTGTTAAAATAAATTAAAAGCCCCTAATATAACGTAACCTAACATAAAACCAACAACTTAATATACAACCCTCATAACGATATTACATTCAATTAAGTTCAATCGACAACATTATAAATAGTTTTATGGGGTTGGAAGTCTATTCTAGACCAAAAATTGTTTTTTGGTCGACATGTGGATTTACATACTAGGTTATATATGAGGAAAGGATGTGCGGAAGAGGTGAATAAATTGATTAGAGATAATCTCAATCGTGAAGATAAATACAATAAGTGGATCAAAAGTCCGCACCAAGAACAATATGCTTCGTTCACACCATTTTCGTGCCAAATCAAACAGGGTGCTTGCGTTTTCCAAACAAACTCTAACCCTGGGCCTCAGCTTCACAGCCATGGAACCAAGAACAATATGCAACTCATGCTTGCCTTTGATATTAATCTTATGCAGCTCCGTTGCTTGAATGAGGATGTGGCCTAAGTCTAAGATGAGCAGGAGCTTCCTACGAATCATCAAGATTTGTAAATTCCTGTCTCGAATACACCGAATTTCTTTGACGTTTAACCTGAGCTTGGGTTTGATTTAGTGGAAAGGTAGGGTGGTGATGCCGGCGTTTTTGGACGACACCATAGGAATTTGATGGCGTAGAAGTAAATAGTTGCAAGTCTTGGACTATCTTATCATTGGACTACATTAATGCCATTAACGAATACCCAAAAGCTACCCTTCTGGACTTTTCAAAAGTTGGCATGTGCGAACCCAAAAGCCAATCTCACAAGCTAACATCCAAACACCAATATTGGATGGTGGACTGGTCAAATATCCAATTTTGCCAAAAGACACATTACAAGCCAATATCCAAACACCCCTATTATACTTACGATAGAGATCATAAGGTGGTTCGTCAAAAATCTTAATTTTGAATATTGTCCCACTTTTAGGTTTGTCAACCAGTTTACGACTCGATTTGCATAAGGATAACAATGCTCAATACAAATTTCCCAATATGAAGTTACCGAGTAGGTTTTTACACTCCCTAACAAGAATACATGTTGATGACCTTCCCCAAGAACCAACTTCACAAGTCACTAACAACCTCCGAACCAATCTCTAGCTAGTAACATCTAGGATTTCCTGAAAAGAGGCTACTTAAAAAGTAATATTCGGATTAGGTTGGGTTAGAAAGTATTTCCCATGAGGGTATCCACGTAGGCTCGGGATTTCACGAGTCTTTTTTTTTTCTTTTTTTTTTTTTTCCCGTCCCAAAGTCGTAAGTCGTTATCAAACATAGCGTATATACCAAGCAAAAATCGTTGTCGCCAACAGCGACTTCAAAACCATGAAGTTGCTATCCTTGTTGGCGAGTTTTTTTGGTTATTAAACAATCGATTTTTAGCGTCGGAAGTGTACAAGTAAAAGTCGCCAAGACAGGTAGCGACTCTATAGCCTGAAACTCGTTGTTCACTGTAGCGAGTTTTGACCAAGAACCTCGCCCTTGTCGATGGCGACTTTTACTGTCGACCGAGAAAAAAAAACTCGTGGTCTGTAAAATCCCAAGCCTACCTGAATACTCTTATGGAATCGTTCTAGTAACATGGATGTTTTCTTTCAAAACATTCGGTGGCTCAGTAAAATTTGACACAGTTAATTCCTTAATCCTTACAATATCCTTAATCTTTACAATATCCTTAATCCTTATCCCTAATATTTCCTAAATTAAAGGTGTGTTCTTTAGAGCTTCTCCAGTATGTTCAGTTCAGTTCAGTTCAGTTAAGTTCAGTTCAGTTCAGTTCAGTTCAGAGGTGGTCACACATAAGTACGGCTCGGTTCAGTATTTTTCAGTTCAGTCCAGTGGTATTCAATTCAGTTCAGTGGTGTTCAATTCAGTTCATTTCAGTGGTGTTCAATTATTATTATTATTATTATTATTATTATTATTATTATTATTATTATTATTATTATTATTATTATTATTATTATTATTATTATTATTATTATTATTATTATTATTATTATTATTATTATTATTATTATTATTATTATTATTATTATTATGTTCCAATTTAGTTCAGTAGTGTTCAGTTCAATTCAGTATAGTTTATGGGTGCTTAGTTAAGTTCAGTTCAGTTAAGTTCAGTTCATTTGTGAAAAGTTCAGCTCCAACAAACGCACCCTAATACTCCTACCTAATCATATATATATATATAAAGTTGAGTCTATTACGTGTGGGTACGCCACGTAGGACGCCAACTAGGAGACTCATGTTGGTGTGGTGATGCCACGTAAACGCCACATGTGCAAGCATGTACATAGCTTACAAGTGTCATCCCGCCATAAATGCCGCATCATTACTTAGTTTTAATAAAATTTATTACTATATTATTTCAAATAACAAACTAAAATAACTTTTATCGGGTAACTTTAAAAATTATAAATCTTACATTAATAGATTTGATTTGAAAAATGCTTCGAAATAAGATGCATATGTGCTATATTTCTAATAAAGCTTAGTTTTTTGGAGGAGAAGTTTGAAGAGGTAAACTACGTAGGATGATCATATTTGTATCACTTTCATTAAAGAAATAACGTGCGTGTCTTTTTTCGCATGGGTTGTCATGTGGACGGTCACTTCGTGTGAGAATATCACGTGGACACCACATATGAGAATCATATTTGTGCTGATGGGACACGTAGGACGCTAACTAATGATGGGTGTCATATTAATTAAGATGAATGTATATAGTATTTTTTTATATGCATTGTATGGTTATTATTTATTATAGTTTTAATTTATTTTGTTTATTAGTACTAAAATTTTATCTAATTAGTGGTTGGAAAAATCAAAATGTAAAAAAATTATTATTTCACAATGTTAAATATTATCCAATACAATCTTTTATAAACAACATATTAAAAAAATAAGATTTAGTGTTAGGAATAATACTGGGATATTAATTTTACGTCATTAAACCATGTCAATTTATATTGCAAATGCATATTTAATGCATAAATAATTCAAGAGCCACATATAAAAGGGAGTTCGATTTGTGTGGGCATGACACGTAGAGGCCCAAATTCATGTAACGATGACACATAAGTTGCCACATAACCTAAGCTTGCCACATAGGCTAACAACTCATTATCCAAGTGTTACTTATTAATACCTCATCATTAGTTGGCTTCAATCTTTATTATATATTTATTAGCATATTTTTATATTACGAAATAAAAATAATTTTAGTTACGTATGAAAAAAATTATAAATCTTACTTCAATGGATTGTATTTGAAAAAAATAATTCAAAATGAGATAGTCTTTTCTGTGCAGTGATAATAACATGTAAACGCCACATAAGACATGTAGACGCTACGTGTACACAACTTTGTCACATAGATTGACAAATATCATCCAAGTGCCACATGATCATCCAAGTTCAATTCGTGTGGATACGACATAGAGGACGCCACGTAGAGGTCCAAATTCATGTGACGATGACACCTAAGCTCCCACATAAGCAGAGATTGCCCATAGTCTAACAACTGATCATCCAAGTGTCATCCGTTAATGCCTCATCATTAGATGGCTTCATTACATATTTATTTGCATATATTTATATTACAAAATAAAATAATTTTAGTTATGCAAGTCAAAACATTATAAATCTTACTTCAATGGACTGAATTTGAAAAAAGTCTCAAAATTATATGTGTGTGTGTGTGTGTGTGTGTGTGTGTGTGTGTGTGTGTGTGTGTGTGTGTGTGTGTGTGTGTGTGTGTGTGTGTGTGTGTGTGTGTGTGTGTGTGTGTGTGTGTGTGTGTGTGTGTGTGTGTGTGTGTGTGTGTGTGTGTGTGTGTGTGTGTGTGTGTGTGTGTGTGTGTGTGTGTGTGTGTGTGTGTGTTATACAAGTTGGGTCCCTTCTATGCGGTGATAACATGTACACACCATATAAGAGGGAATGTTAGTGTGAAAACGAAACGTAGTTGCTACATGTGCACAACTTTTCCACATAGCTTATAACAAATATCATCTAAGTCTCACATGATCATCATTACTCGACTTTATTATATGATTTATTTGCATATTATTTGAAACTACAAAAAACATGTTTTTAGTTACGTACGAAACTCTAAAAATTAAAAATCCTACTTCATTAATCTGGTATTTCTTTTTGGAATTTTGAGGTAGCATCAAATTATGTTCATAAATTAATCTTTATTACACTCATTTTATTTTAAATTGTACATCGATTTAAAAGGACATTTCATAACAAAAATATTAAAATAGTCAAATGTAAAATTAGTTGTATCGTATAAAACAAGAATGAGTATAACCTAAAAAGTTATCTTCATTTTCGAGAGATATTAACGAGTCCGTGCGAAGCACGGAGATAAAACTAGTATATATATATATATATATATATATATATATATATATATATATATATATATATATATATATATATATATATATATATATATATATATATATATATATATATATATATATATATATATATATATATATATATATATATAAAAGTGAGTTCATTTCGTGTGGCCACGTGTAAGGACCCGGAATTTTCCTACGTTGTTCCACGGAGTGCGTCCTTATAGAAAATTTGTCAATTGGGGGCTTAGATAAGTGCAAGAGACCATCGAGTTAGAAAAGCTTTTGTAAAGACTTGAATTGAATAAAAACCATGAAAGAGGTCACAAATCTGCTATCGGCGTTTTATCGAAGGGACAACCCAATAGCGTAAAAAGTGAACTAATCATGTTTTTAGAAAGACTCCCGCTTATATAAAACATATAAGTACCCAAGAATAAAGGGTTCGGGGGCGAAGGTACGAGGTGGGAAGGTGTTAGGCACCCAACTCGCCCGTATTATGACGGCCTCTACTAACTCAAGTTTGCTTAATAAGACATAATTCCCATACAAACCGGATTAACAACCTAGACTTAGACTATTAATTGGTTCATCACAAGCATCACAACATTTATTTTTAACCCTTATTTTGACATGCAGTCGATTGACAAGTTGAGCAACACAACGATTATACAGACAATATTTAGGAAGCAATAAAAACGTTAAACTAGCATGATATCTACATTATTACTACTGGAAAAATAAACAGTTAAGCAATTAATTTAATTTGAGCCCTCAGGAATTTGTACCTGAACTGTAGGCTATATTTGACAAGAATAGTAAAAATAGATCTCAAGTAAAGAAAGAGGGGGAAGCTCGGTGTCAATACTCCCGAGAATAGAATAAAATTGTTTATGGAAGAAAGAGGGAGAAGCTCAGAGTGAATACTACTGAGAATAGAGGGTGTCAACTGTAGACTGTGTGTTTTGAACTGAGGGTGAAGGGTTGTTTATAAAGGTGTGGGAAGTAGGGTTGGACGGGTGAAAATTGAGCTGAAAACGAGACGGGCCTGAAAAATGAGCCGGGCCTGAAGGAAAAGGCAGCGCAGCGGCGCTGGCCTGGGCCGCTGACAGCTTGTCAGCTAGGTTTTGTTTGGGCTGTATCTCACTCGTTTGGACTCCGAATTAGATGATTCAAGGTGAGTTAGAAATCTTATTGGGTCTAGTTTCATATGTTTTTGGTTTCAGGTCCAAATGTTTTGTGGATCTCAAGATATGACCGAAAGAGTAAGGAGAGGTCAGTTTTGGAGTGTGCATCAGTGTTGGGCTCGTAACTCCTTGGATGAGAATGTGGTGTGGGCTCATGATATGTCATTGGAAAGCTATTTGAATAAGGAATCCAAAAATATAAGGCTCATAAACTAATTCAACCAAATGAACTCCCAAATGGGGCTTGAAACACGATCCATGGTATTCGGCTACATCTGTTTTGACCCTAAACTTTGTTTGGCCATAACTCTTAGGTGTGGAATCGTATTTGGACACGGAAGGAAGAAATGGAAAGCTCTTGAAAGGAGCTTTTAAATGAAGTGGAAATGAAGGAGTGTTTAGAGGAAAAACCTGAGTCCTTATCTTAAACTATTAAAGCAAAATAGCAGTTTAAGCTTAAAATTATCATCGAGCTTTTGCGGAGAAATCTGAATACGCTTTTTTGGCGTCTACACCACGCCACGTGGGATGCCACGCAAGCGCCTATATTTATGTGAGGGCGACACGTGGGATGACATGCAGCGCCCAAATTCGTATGGTGATGACACGTATGCCGCTACCTAAGCCACCCATCCAAGTGGGTCAATCATTAATGCGTGATCATAAATACAAAATAATATAATTATTATAATATTATTCAAATTATAAAATAAAATAACTTTTGTTATGCAAATTTAAAAATTATAATTCTTACTCCATTGGAACAGGTTCGGAAAATACTTCAAAATGATATACATATGTACTATGTCCTATAAAGTTGGGTTTTTTTCGTGTGAGGATGACAGGTGGGACGCCATATGAGAGGGATATGTTCGTGTGAAGATAACACATAGGTGCCACATCGGTATACGTATAAAAGTGAGTCCAATTCGTGTGGGCATGATACATAGTACACTACATAGGAGGTGTAAATTCTTGTGACGATGGAACCTAAGTGTCATGTAAGCAAAGCTTGCCACATAGCCTAACAACTCAAGTGAGTCCAATTTGTGTGGGCACGACACGTAGGATGCAACGTAGGTGGTGTAAGTTCGTGTGATGATGACCCCTAAGTGCCCCATAAGCAAATCTTGCCACATAGCCTAACAATTCACCATCCAAGTGTCACTCATTAATGTCTTATCATTAGTTGGCTTTATTACATATTTATTAGCATTTTTCTATATTACAAAATAAATAAAAAAATTTTAGTTACATATGTCAAAAAATTATAAATCTTGCTTCAATCGATTGGATTTGAAAAAAAATCTTCATAATGAGATATATGTCTTATAAAAGTTGGGTTATTTCCTGACGGTGATGACATGTAAGATGACACATAAGAAGAAATGTTCATGCGAAGATTGCATGTAGATGCCACATGTGTAGAACATGGTTAAATAACAATAAATGACACTTCGATCTTACAATACCTTAACTATTTGATGTCATATGTATTTAACTTGACCTTCAATCTTTTATAACATAAATGAAATTTATTTAAGTGGTACGTTCCTACATGATCTAGTTAACTAATCTGAATTAGATTAAACTAAATTGAACTTAAAATAAATTGAGAGAATAAAGTCTTAGTATACTCGAAGAAAGACGTTTCTTAATCTTTATCTCTTTTTTTCTTTTTAGAATTTTGATATAAGCTAAAATTATGTTTATAAATCAATCTTTTTTACATTTATTATAAATTAGATGTAGAATCGATTTAAAGAGACATTTCATACCAAAAATATTAAAATAATTAAATATAGAATTAATTGTGTAGTATAAAACTGACATGAGTTATCACTTATTTCCATTTTCGAGAGATATTGACGAGTACGTGCTAATAAAACTAGTACTCCTACTAAAGTAGCATCCAATATTCGAATGTTCTCCTCCCCCATACTTCGCATTATCTGTCACTTCTCTGTACCTCAAATCACCACCCTATATCTGACCCTTCACCAAATCCAACAGCCCAAAATCAATATCAACCAAATATCCAATTTACTATTCTACCCCTCATCTCACCATTTACCAAAATGCTTAAACTAATCACTTCAACAATCCACCGATAATTCAGTTATACAAGTCGTTTCAACTTTCGTCTTCTCAACTCTTTCTCTTTCTCTCTCCTCTCTCTGCAAATTTCTTCAGCTCTTCTCTCTCTCCCTGTCTGAATCTCTGAGATCTTCTCTCTCTTTTTCGTTTCTCTCTCCTCCATTTTCTTCTTCTTTGCTACTGTAAGTTTCTTCTTCTTATTACTTTGATAGAAGCTTCGAGAATTTGGGAGAAATGAAGATGGCGATTGAGTATCATTCTCTCTCCTCTGATACTTTTCTCTCTCATGCCGAAACTTTCTTCGATCAACCTCGACCTCGACCGTTGCTAATAACTCCCATACCTACGGCTAATCAAACCTGTAAGCTTAAATCCTTCTAAGAACTCTCGTTTCCTCAATTTTTCGTTTCATTTTCAATTTCTTGTGTTCCTGAATTAGCAAAAACTCGCTTGAAGCTGAAATTCTGTTGAGGTTTTAGCAAGTTATGAACATATCATGGTTCTTGGGATGTTAATTGTGGGTTCGTGTCTATAATATTAGGTACTGCTCGGTTTATATGAAATCTAGGGTTTCTTGGTTGGTTATCTTTTGAAATTTCAGCAAATTCTGAACATAACGGTGTTTCTTAGGCTGTTAATTGGGGATTTATGCCAATGAATTTAGGGTTTACTTGGTTCGAGTGAATTCTAGGGTTTAGATCGAGGGGAATTTAGAGAATTTGGAATTTGGTTTAGGAAAAATGAGTTTATCGATGGCGGGAAGGGAATTAGGGTTTCTGAAGCCAAACAACGTGCCGAATTTGAAAGAGCAGCTTGCTAGGAAGACTTTAAGGAATGTTAGATTACAAGGACATACTTATGTAGATCTGAGAGAAGATGGGAAACGTTATATTTTCTTCTGTACGTTGTGTTTAGCGCCATGTTATAGTGATGCTGTGTTGTTTGACCATTTGAGGGGGAATCTTCATAAGGAGCGGTTTTCAGCTGCCAAGGCTACCTTAATGGGGCAGAACCCGTTTCCTTTCGATGATGGCGTTCTTTTCTTTCGGAATTCGGAGGAGGGAGTGAAAGATGGCGTGGTGTCGAAAGGTAGTGGTACGGTTAACTTGGTGGATGATGGTGAATATGTTGGGGATCTGGCTATAGTTGTGCATAATGGTGGATCGGAAGGTGCTGGCAATGGACATACTAATGGGAATGGAAATGGGATTCGGAATTCTAAGGATGATTGTGATGATGAAGAATTGGTTCACGATGAGAGAAGTTGTGATTTGGTAATTCCGGGTGTTATTGGTAAGGAGGAAGTTTGTGATCTACGAGTGAGGCTGATGGGATACGGGCAGGTTTCTTCACAGTTTTGTGAGGAAGATGGGGTTGGTACTGGTATGCAACGAATATGGTGTGAATGGTTGGGGAAAAGGGATGGTGATGATGAGATTCATTCTATGAGGCCCTCACTTGACTTTGCTATTGTTACTTTTGGTTACTATTACGATTTGGGAAAACAGGGTTTGTTTGAGGACATAAAGACCTTATTACTAACTGGTGGGGAAGACATTGGTAAAGTTGATGGCTCCAAAAAGAGGAGGAAGAAATCGTTTTCTGATACAGACGACCCGTGTGAGACATTGAGTTCTCAGTGTGATTCGTCTGGTGAAGATTCTCAAGGTTCAAGTACTACTACAAGTTCCGCATTGCTTTTGCATCATTATGACAATCAGCTTGTACAGTCTAGGATTATCTCCAGCAAGTCTGTAAGACGAGAATTGAGGAAGCAGCAGCGTGTGGCATCTGAGAAAACGTGTGATATCTGTCAACACAAGATGCTGCCTGGAAAAGATGTGGCTACTTTGCTGAATTTGAAGACCGGAAGACTTGCTTGCTCTAGCCGAAATGTCCATGGAGTAAGCCTGACATCTTCTCTATATCTTTATCTTTAGCTTTGCTCACAGCTAACAGAGGAAAGAAAGCCAAAATGATATAGTTTCATGTGTTCGCCCTCTTGTTTTGATATCAGATGTGGTTAATCCCCATCTCGGTGCAAAACAAGTTTTGTGGCGCTGCATTTATCTGGTTCTTGTTTCTCTGCTTTGATTAATTTGTTGTGGATCATAGTTATTGACACGTGAATTAGTCGTGGTCCTTTGTGGAGTTTCTTTTCATGATTTTCCTCTTCACTTCTCTCCCCCCCCCCCCCTCGAAAAATAGATGGAAAGGAGAGAAGGTAGAGGAAAAATGGGTAAAATCCTAATGAGGCCAATGTAATAATCAATCTCTCTTGTTGCAAATATAATGTCAGGCATTCCATGTGTTCCATACGTCTTGCCTCATACACTGGATTCTCTTTTGTGAGTTTGAGATGTTCGTGAACCCACCAGTGCATCCCAAGGTGAGACGGAGGTCTAAGAGGAAGGTAAAAAAGCCCAATCAAGTCGGGGAGGAGTGCGAAGCAAAAGTGGATAGTCCCAAGCGTAAGCAGACAAGAAAGGAAATAGATGCAGGAACCTTCTCTGATCACATTTTATCAGTGTTCTGCCCGGATTGTCAAGGTACTGGTGTAGAGATTGAAGGAGGTGAACTCGAAAAACCAACTATCCATCTTTCACAGGTTTGTAGTATTCATAGATTACCAATACCTCTGCTACAACAACTTTTGTTTACTTTCACATTTTGTTTTCTTGTGATCTGTATTTATGATTCCCATTATTTAGAGTTCAGCTCAATGTGAAATGTGACTTTCTATTATGTTATCGCTGGTTAAGCCTGTTACCATCAATCCTTTTTTAAGTGTCCTTCATTGTCTTAGATGTTCAAATATAAGATTAAAGTGAGTGATGCACATAGAGCATGGATGAAATGTCCAGAAGAGTTGGAGAATTGCTCAACAGGCTTTGCTATCACTGTACAGGCTGACAGTGTGCAGGTATTGAGAGCTGTTTGATAAGTGTACTTATTATCAGTGACACAAACAGCCAAGTATTGATCTTCTTGGTTTTTTTGGTGTTAGGAAAAGGTGCCTCCTACAAAGTTGCTGCATTTTTATCGGGCTGATGAAGTTTCACTCTAGTTATCGGAAAAGCTGGTCTCGTTGTCACTAATCCTGAAGTATCTGGACGTTTCTGGCCACCTGTTGCTGGTCATCTTGCTGATCACAAATGTTTCTGAATCTTTGATTATATTTCATGGTTGGTGAAATTTAAGAATTTAGATAATCAGGTACTCTGCCAATCGCCACTTCTATCAATCTGATCCCCATGGCAACTACCTGGTTTCATATGGTTTCTGTACATCTTGAAAAGTTGTAGCTTGTACAGCATTAGCTGCTGAAATTCTAGTTTCATGTAAAGAATTAGTTGCAGGTTGTTATATAGTCAATATAATCTTTTGTAAATCAACATATCATTTGCAGGCTGACATTTTATACAACTCATTGCAGTTCTCATGCGTGAATCTCCCGAACTATTGTATGCTACCGTGAACTCTGTAGCTGGCTTTGAAGATTTTTCTGATGTTAGTATGGTTTGAACTATGAAATGTGGCATCGTATGTGATAATTATGTCCATCAGTTATGCTTCATTTCATGTAGCTCTTTGGTTGTTGAAAATTGACTGTGGCACCTCAATTTCTCATGGAATGGAAGGAGAAGAGTTTTTATGGCTGTGAGTTGCTTCTGTTTTCTGTTTGTCATATGAACTTTGAACGAGTAATTGCACAACAAAGCTTCCATTGTCAATAAAATTTAATACGGTTATTGTCGCATTGTGATCAACAAATTTGGATTCCGTTGTCACGTATAAACGTCTCAGGAGCTCAGTTGACCTTATGCTTGAGCTCGACGTCAAATTAATTTATCTGTCTTTGACGTGGTGCTCATTTTCATATCTAAACATTGAAAACCAAGTTCAAGGATCCAAAATCCGATATCAAACATACAACTAATTCAACCAACTCGATATAGTAGCCTATCGAACTCTGCAGTTTTAAATTTCTTGGCCACTTGTTACACTTCTTAAGGTGCCTAGAAGTTAGAGCCGGAATTATTCATTGTGGTTGACGGTAGATATTCCTGGCATGAACCCAAAAAAAAAGTACCGAACTCTAAAGTGATTTAAACCAAAATAAATTGACCTTAAAAACCTGTTTGATTGCCACCCAAACTCGACTCGACTGTTCTTTTTCTCAGGTCTAAGTATAGCTAGATTTATAACGGTACAAGACCCACACACTTGGGTGATTCGAGTTATCAAGTACTGTGGCTAAGTCCTAAAGGCCAGCCCATGACCATTATAAACATTGACTCAACGCCGGTTTGGCCGACCTTCTTAGAACTTGAAATAAAATTACAATTGAATTAGAAGTGGAGAATTATAATTTGTAGCTTCCCCTTTCTCATCCCATTGAAAAGTTGAAATTTAGGGAGTTAGGCCTAGACCTGGTAAATGGGTCAATCGAATCGGTTACGGATCGGGTTAATTTCGGTTCGGGTCTAATTGGATCGACCTATATTCGGGTATGAGTCAGTTTCGGTTCGGTTGTACGTCGGGTTGGGGTTTAATCGGATTTGTACCTTTTTCGGATCATTTCGGGTCGGTTCATACGGGTCGGGTCAATATCGGATCGATTTTTGTTTGAAAAGTCGGTTCCTTTTAGGTCGGGTTAAAATTGGTTTGTGTCATTTTGGATCGGGTTCGGATACAGGTCCGAACTGTCGGGTCAATTTCGGGTCAGGCTATATTTTGAGCGTTCATTCTCAAATTTTCATTCAAATCACCAAATTGGGTTAACAACAAGTAAGGTTTAGTGTATAATCTTTAAATTATGTGGTAAAGAATAATTATTTTCATTAAAAAATATCGTTTAACCAATTTCAGGTTCGATTTATTTTGGTTTTCGGGTCATTTTCGATTTAGGTCGATTTGAATCGGTTTGTGTTTAGTTCGGATCAAATCGGTTTCGGTTCTGAACGGTTCGGTTTCAATTCGGTTCGGGTTAGATTCGGATACAGGTCGTCATCGGGTCAATAACATTTCGGTTTCGGTTCGGATAATTTCGGATAATCGGTTCTAAATTGGATTGCCACTCTTTGGGTATATTCAGTTACGGCTTCGGGTCAATCGGGTCGGGTAATCGATTTCGGGTAAGGACTCTCAGGTCTAGTTAGGCCAAACAGGCCTCAGACCCGGTTAATTCTCTCAAAAACAACAGTGACTCATTAATCCCTTTCCTAAAAGCGGCCATCTCTAATTCTCTCACCTTCCTCCCTCCAAAATGTCAGAGAGGAGAAACAAAAGTAGAACAACCAGAACTTGAACACTAGGCTTTCAAATCCTCATTCTCATTCTCAGTCTCAGCTAATAAAAATGGCAGTAATTGGTTCCAAATTGATCAGATCATTATTATGGCGTTACAAGTCCAAGTCCCATTTTCTCTCTCCTAGGGTTTATGACAGCAGGGTTTTGTGCTCCTTCTCCACTTCAACTTCCACCACTGCTCCTCCTTCTACTTCCGGAGATGAAAAACCTTCTTCTTTGTACAAGAGAATCTCAATGGCAGGTTCACCTAGGGTTTTAATGGGTGAAATTCTCGATGAATGGATTTCTGAAGGTAATCAAATTCAACCTGCTGATCTCCATACCTTAATCATCAGACTTCGCAACTTCCGACGCTTTTCTCACGCTCTTCAGGTCGATTTCTCTATCTCTCTCTTAAATTTAAGGAATAAAAAGAACAAGTAATCGAAGTGCTCCATTTGAAATGCAAAAAAGAAGTACTACTAATTGAAATGCTTCAGTTCATTAGCTTTAGGTGAAATTGGTTCATTGCTTTGGCATTTTTTCACATTTTTAATTAAAGCTAAAACTGAGCTCTGGGTGTTTATCATTTCTTCATTTATGCCTTGCCGCCTTATAATTAACGACTCATTTGATAGGAGAAATGATTGATTAGAGCAGGTATCATGTGGTAGTGGAACTAATTTGTTAAGTATATGTATTAGGATGCCTTACTTGGCAGTTGGCACATGAGAAAGTATTTGCATTCTTCATATTATACATTTTCGTGTGTCAATCGTAAACATCATCTCTACTAGGCTACTAGCTAGGGGTAAGGGTGCGTCCAGACCACGCCCTCGGCTGGATACTTACTGGGTTGTTGTTGTTGGTGTTACATTATACATTTTCAGTTGCCAAAATGGGTTAATGACACATGATTTATCACTGTTAGCATCTATCTATGACCTGGAATGAAATGGGCCATCTGATTGAAGAAAGTATTTCCATGTGCATAAATAAATCAACATTTAATTGAAGCTTATGCAGGAGTTAGGGCCTAATTAATTTCAGAGACTTTCTTTTCAATTCGCTTGTGAATTTTGATTGCTTATATATCACAAAAAAAAAAAAAAAAAAGGAAACATGTACCGGAAAGAAAAGCTCTATGCGGGTGATGATGCTGATGGTTTTTGTTTTAGCAAATTGAATCTGTGAAGGTTCATGCTGCAAATTTACTTGTATGATTTCTGTTTTCAGTATATATAAATTTTAGACATATATATATCTTTCAAGGAGTCAGATCAAAATGTGCGGAAAACTTATGTACCTAGTAGTCAAAATATAAGGAAGCACTTTGAGTTATTTTCCATGTCTTTGCTAATAACTGCAATGATACTGCTGTCCACAATGTGTCGTAAACTGATGAATGGTTGTCATTGCTTCTGTGACAGGTATCTGCGTGGATGAGTGAGAAGCACCCCTCAAGCGTGTCAATAAGAGATATTGCAACGCAGTTGGAGCTAATATCGAAAGTTTATGGACCTGACCAAGCAGAAAAGTTTTTTAATGATCTTCCAGAGGCTTTCCGAGGTGGCTCTGTGCTTTACAATGCGCTTTTAAGTTGCTATGCTCGTGCAAGAAATCTGAAGAAAGCAGAGGGTTTAATGCAGAAATTGAAAGAATTGGGAATTGCTAAGGTTACAGTTCCTTACAACATCATGCTAAAGATGTATTACCAGTTGGAAATGTATGATAAAGTTGAACATATTATTCAAGAAATGGAAGATAAGGGCTTGAGCTGTGATACATTCACACACAGAATTCAGCTAACTGCATATTCAAGCTCTGGGAAAGTTGAGGAAATGGAGAAGGTGCTTATGAACATGGAAGGTGATACTCAGAACACCATGATGTACTCTGATTATATTACTGCTGCGAACGGGTACTTAAAATCCGGTGTGGTAGACAAATCCCTTGTCATGTTGAGGAGAGCTGAAAGTCTGGCTAATAGCAAGGTGAAAAAGCATGTTTACCATTGCCTTCTAACTCTATATGCTCAAGCTAAAGTTAAGGAAGAGGTATATCGCATATGGGATTTGTACAAGAGATCATGGGATGTTTACAATAATGGTCGTCTTTGCATGGCAAGTGCCCTTGTCACTTTAGATGACCTTGAAGGAGCCGAAAAGATCATAGATGAATGGGCAGAGCAGCTATCTGCTGATCAGAAAGTGGATTCCCAGATAATGAACCCACTTGTCCGTGCCTATTGCAAGAAGGGTGACTTGGAGAGGGCCCAAGCATTGATTGATAAGCTGGGAGAGAGGATGAGTCAGGAGCTTCAGAGAAGCACATGGGAGATACTGTCAACTGGTTATCGCATACATGATCAAATGGAAAACGCAGTAAAGACAATGAAGAAGGCTATTGAGGCAGACGGTAGAGAATGGAAGCTCTCCAAGGCTACTCTGGTCGGATGTCTTGATTACTTAAAGATGAAGGGCAATCCAGAAGAACTACAAGAGTTTACAAGTTTGCTTGAAGATCATGGTTATACTGCAAAATATCTGTCCATTGATCATTCTGAGGACAGAGAGAGGCAATCCGATCTGGAAGATCAAGTAGAGGAAGATGATACAGAATCGCTGGGTTTTATCACTAGAAAAACAAGTTGAGAGTTATTTTCATGCTTTTCAATCTGTTATATCATTAATCATTATATGGTGTGCTACTGCAACCATCTAATTCTCTTGCGCATATCTGAATCTGTACTCTTAAGAATTCTTAGAAGTGTAGCTACTAACAAGGAAGCAGTTTGTTCTTCGGCAGAGTGAGTCGAGAATCGAGAAGAATCATATATATGGCTCTTCAAGATATCAAACCATTCATGGTGATTGGTGCCTTGAATCCTTATGCAGCTCTATTAGTGGCCTAGTTTCTAAGGTTTAATAGAATGAAGTAGCTTATGACATGATCCTTGAGGGTTTTATTTTTGGTTTAACTATAGATATACCTCCACAGTCCACATATGTGAACAAGTCATGTACATCTCTTCCCTCTTTTATTTTTTTTTTTTTCCGAGAGGATCCCTCTTTTTTTCATATAGAGAAGCTATGCTATTTATCTTTTTTTTTTTTTTTTTGTTACTTTTATAAATCACTATTGTATTAGGAGTATTAAGCCAATCTGGCAAAAAAGCTTTTAGTCGCGAACAAATATGGCCACTATCAAATTAAACCAGAAATACCATCATCAACATATTGTACACATCAATAAATACAGTGACTTGGATAAGTTGTACACAAATGCAACATCATCAACTGCCTCAGAACTCGAGTTACTCAACATATTTTTTTATATATACCTTACCCATGTAAGTCGGAAAATGCTAGGCTTACACCATGTATGGTAATATACACAAACTTGTCTAATGTCTATTTCTCCCCTCCCCAGCCCTGTTTGGTTGGGCGGAAAATCATTTTCAACTGAAAACTATTTTCGGCTGAAAATCATTTTCAGTGTAAAATGTATTTCTGTTCAGAGTAATCTTAATGTTTCGTATGGATAAAAACATATTGCTAACCTTCCAATCTTGGTCCCCGTTTCAGCTTTCATCTTGTCTTTGTTGATTTAGTTGAACTTTCCTTGCTGTTACACCTTTCATTAGGCTGTTTTGGATAACGATATGACTCCATTTGGGTACTTTTACTTCAATCAGTGTCAAGTACAAACAATGAAACAAAGGAAGATTAACATTGTCACCTTTAGTTTCAACTAATACAAGGCTTACAAGCCATGATTTTACCCTTATTCTCCAAATTCCAAATTACGCCTAGGACCACGGAATTGCCATCCTCCCTTATCAATCTTTCAGATGCACGTTGCTCACAAGTTACGTGTAAACTGTAAACATACAAATACTTTGATCTTATACGTTAGTAGACTGGAGCAGCACGTCCTCCAGGCCGAACCGGATTTTTTGCCCGAATCGGGCCGAACCGAACCGGTTATAATCGGTTGTAAGGTTTCCGATCCGATCATCGGTTCGTATTTTATGCGCGGTCGGTCATCGATTTTTTCCGGTCGAAAACCGGTGGTCCCCAGTTATGACCGGAACGTGAATTAGTTTTTTTCTTTTTTTTTTTGGAAAAAGTTAATATTTGCCCAGTTGCCCTACATTTTTTTTTTAAAAGAATATATCGTTTAAGGTTTGAGAGCATGACAAAGTTGACAGGAACAAGTGTTGAGTCTGTTGACACTTGACAGCCAGCATTAGTGTGCAGCAGCAAGCGGCTAAGCGCCCAGCAGGTATGATAAAATTTTTAATAATAATAATAATATTATTATTAATAATAATAATAAATAATAAAATTAAATAAAAGTGGCAGTATGTCTTGGGCTGTTGGCCGATCAGAACCGGTTCTAAACCGAACCGAACGGTCCGGTTCGGTTAATTAACCAACTCTAACCGGTCAGGACACCGGTTTTCATTTTCTGGAATTCCGGTTTCCGGTTCGGTCCGGTTCCAGCCGGTTTTGAACCGGTGTGCAACTTACCCAGTTTGGCAATTAGTTATGAAAAATTGGTTGCCACTAAATCGAAATTTAGACCATTCGCCGCGAATAATCCCAAATTTGTTGTTAACTGGCTGCCAATAATCTCAAGATCAAGTTTGTATGAAAAATTGTATTAGTTGTTAGCTGTTTTTCTTATTGGCTAGCTTAATTTAAGATAGTTTTTGGCTCTAGCACTCAGCAATTAGGTTCCATAGTTGTTGGGCATTATGACAAATCCTTAACCTACTGGGGCATCGTTTATATTTGACAAGAAAAGAGTATTTCCCAAATTCGTGTACATGCGTATATGTGTGCGCGTGCGTACACGTATGTGAGTGAGTAGACGCATGCGCGTGTGTACATGTATGCGTGTGTGCATGTGAGTACACACATGTGCGTGCACAGGCATATGTTAACTCCTTTTTATGGTTCATATGAGCCACAAAGGCCATTACATTACATTGGTACATTGCAAAAGGAAAACTTGGCTATCTTTTTAAGCGCAGTGAGTCAGTGACTAGGGACCAATATTGAAGCACATAAAAAACGTATGATGCTATCTCAAAGTAAGAACAGAAAACATTCATTTACATAGAACACAAGTTTCAACTCATTTAGGAATTAAATCATGTTTGTATAGTATAGGCAAAGTACCATACTACGAGTACAAGTTTCACTCATAACATAAATACCACCCCACAAATTTGAGTGAGTGAGATGATACTTGAACCCCAACCTACTTGGAGGATAAAAAGCCTTACAAACTTAGCATCCCACTTTTGCATATACTCCTAACAATAAGTCTCTTGTGAGGCCAACTCTATTAACAAGCACGACGTAAGCATGACGTCATACTTGTATGAGTGGCCGCACTTTAAGGCCGCCTCATACGAGTTTTTGTATACTCATAATACTTGGCCACCGAAGGTAGTATGATTTTTATAAAAAAATAGATATATTTTTTTCTGAGAGGAAAAAAAAACATAGATATAAATATAAACAAAGAGAGAAAAATAATATGTATCTGCCAACAAAGAAAAATCTACAGCACATAACAAAAACTACAAATCATTAACAGTGCATCGAAACTCGAAAAGGATCTGAATCAAGATTTCTTTAACTTGTATCAGCAACTTGTTACTTGTAAGGGCACCATGGTTGTTATTCACTCCCAAAAAACAGGGGACATTAATGTTTCAACTTGAAAAGGGCCAGAACAAATTGTTTTCAGGGAGATCAAAAAAATAAAAATAAAAAGTTCAGAAGCTATTCCATTCCTGTTCTCATCCAGAAAACAATATTATACTCAAGGCTAAGGGAAAGAAACGCGTGTATCGCATCGTTCTTATACATTTAACACAACAATTCGCAATTTTCTTTCATAGAGCTTATATAGACATAGACATAGACAAAGACATAGGCATGGCAGCAAACAGTTCCAGCACTGGGTAGTCGCCAGTGGGTATTCAATACATGAACAATTTACAATGACATCTTTGGCTACTAGAAACCGTACCTGCAATGCACGACTATAATTGGTTATATATAAGCATCGCAGCTCAATGACATACCAAGTTCAGCTCTGCCTAATAATCCTGATTATGGCTTGCTGTGTAACCTGCATGTAGGTCATGATGCTAGTGGCTCTTTTCAGTATGTACACAACGTTTACTGTGGATAGATGGGGCTGTGGGAAGTTCGAGTCAGAACAGTAAGAGGCACAAAACAATGCAACAGCAGAGGAAGAAGCTGATTCTGCTCAATGATCTATCAACCTGCATTACATGCCGTCTCACTCTCGCATTACTGGTAGCAGCCACATTGTATGTGTTTGGGTATGTGTAAAGAGTGGTTTGCGAGTTCCCGAAAATCCGAGCATAGATCATCTCACCAAACATGCCGATCATTGGATGGAAAGTGGTTGTACCCGCAAAGCCAAAAGCTGGCGATTGAGGGTACTCGCCCAAGGAGTAGTATGGATGTACAGGCTGGCGAGGATAACCATGATGATGATTGTATTGTTGACTGGGATGTGGACTTCTTGTGGTTGTAGAAGCTATTAGTGTGTGGACCCCACAGCCGGGCCCACTAGGCCTTTGTGGTACACCCTTGCAATTGGATGGATTTTCAGACTTGCCTCGCCCATAGAGGGGAATTAAGGTGTTCTGTGATACATCCGCTTTGCAAACAGGACACTGAGGTTGCTGGTCAAAGTCCTCGGAGGCAGCCTTCTGGGAATGGATCCACTTATAGATGCAAGGCCAACAGTAAAGGTGGCCACACAAAGTTACCACAGGGTCCTGAACAAAGTCCAGGCATATGTTGCAGTCAAAGCCGTTTGATGAGTTGTTTTCCAGCCCGGCTGCTCCAGCTGAGGAAGATTTACATTTATCAACGTCTTCTAAACTGGACTCATTCTGTGTCACAGGATGTTGAATGAATTGCTCCATGGGGCAAAAGATTTTTAGTTGCCTGAGAAAGATGTAAAACGTCAGTCCTGTGAACATGTCCTGGCAAAGCTAATGATGCTTCACCATAAAGAAAATGAGGCATAAAAGCAAACTAATTTTAACCTAAATCTTTATTGCTCAAAATGACAAAGATTGTTTACAGGAAAATCGGAAGTCATAGCACAAGCTACAAGAATATATAGCAAGGAGTGATTACGATAATCAACAATACTTCACTTGCTTGACAAACTCCAACACAAGAAAGGTAGGGCAAGCCAATATCTGTGATTAGGGGAGGAAGCTGTAAACTTTTGGGTGAAAGATGGTCCACCAAACGGAATATTGAAATAAAATATGAAAGTGTGAGACTTGCCACCCTATTATTATCCCAAACCAAGATTACAAGTAGCAAATAGAGATCACGGAATATATGAATATATTTTATGAACCTTAAACGTGGGATTAATACGATTATTAAAGAAAAGGTGGAGAGAGAGTGGGGCGTGTCAAGCGTATAGATAAACATCACATAAAAACTCATATGTTTCATAATGACCAATTCAAGAGATTGGGAATCAGAAAAAGCCAATCCACACGCTTAATTGCCCTCCTTTGCTTTTAATAATTATACACGGTGCCCACCAGAAACGGTAATTATTTAGACATACTTCCAATTTGCACAATTTGCATTGATCCTGAAACTTAATACAGACTCTTCAAAACTTGTGACCTCTTCAAAAGTTCAAATCTTAGAAGTTTTCCACGAAGCCAAATAATAAAAGACAATTTTAACTTGAAACACAACGGTGAGAATTTTCCTACGAACAGCTCCCTGTAAGTTGTAAGAAAATACTCGTATATCTTAAAGTCTTCAGAAAGATCATTCCAAGGCCTGTTTAGCGCACTTTACACAGTTTACACATAATTATGGACATACAACCTGATCAATTTGCGCAAAAAAGTTTTCACTATTAAACATCAGCATGAGCCCAATTTTCTCATTTGGCTCACAGCAATAGCCTTTTGATTCCCCGTCTCTAATAACAGGTCTTGAAAGCAACTTAGGCTGTAGAATAAAAGGTGAAACATGCATTTCCAAGCATACACATGTTATTTGGGGCTTATCTCACACTATATAGCTCTCCACAATAGCAAGCTAGCAACAATCACCAGTTCTCTACCCATTGTGCATCCTTTCTAAAGCAAAGTTTCAAGAAGTCAAAAACATCCACACCTTACCCTCAGCTAAATTAGCTAACGTGCACACCTTACCCCGCACACCTTACCCTCATAAGTCATAATTAAGTACTACCTTCAATATTTTAAACTACCTTTGTGGCTTTGCCACTACAAACGAGACAATATTGAAAAATTAGCCGAAGCTTCCGCAATGACTTCCGACAGGTGACTGAAAACATTGGAAAGACACATGAGTCATACCCATACTTGATGTGATCAAACTAAACATCTTCGACTCTCGACCTCCGGGAGGTGGGACACTTAATTGAAAGATATCAATAATAACACCAACCACATAACACAATCAGATCCACATTTTCCCCATTTCACATTAATATAAGCTTTAAATAGCCATAACCAATATGTGAGGTTTAGCAGTCATGAGCAAGTTTGTTGTGCCATTCACATCATCTAGCTGTCATAAGTTTCCACCCACAAAAAAATTATGACAAAAGTATTGTTTAATTGTACAAGCATAACAAACCCAGTTTTCTACTCAAAGGTAAGAATCTAATTTCACATTCCAAGAGCAACATATAGTACGAAATGTAACCGAAAGAAGAACCCTAACCCAGATTCATACTACCTTAAACAAATATGAAACGTAATTCATTTAGCTTTTTATTCCCCATTATCTGCCTAAAACAAAGGGTTTCTTTTTATCTCCACAGTAGGAAAGGGCAAAATCCATAAAGGGCCCTACAGGTAAAAACTCATGACTTTAAACAAAAATTCAGAGCAGTTCATCAACTAAGAAAATTAATTACCTAAAAAAAAAAATAAGAAATTCATAGTTATTTCACATTCATATCAGAGCAGTTCATCAACTAAGAAATTCATAGTTTTTTCCAGGTTTTACCAATTCTTCAATTCTTGTTAAAATTTCAACTAGTGGACCCACCAAAGGGTTGAACAAAGGGTTGTCAGACACATAAGCTTTTAAAATTCTTTCTCTGACTTCTGTTCCCAAACAAGAAAATTCAATCCCCCAGAATCACACAAAACCCTGCACTTCTTTCAATTCACCAATTTAACCCACTTTAAGGGCTTCAATTCTAAGTACATGAAAAAAGTATAAAAAAGAGATAAAAAAATACCAAAAATGGAAAAAATGGAAAAACCACACATACCAAAACCCTAATGAAACAACAAAAACAGGGGGCAGGCAAACAATCATTAAGGACCCATCTCAAATAATGATTACCCACATGGAAAAATGGAATACCCAGAAAAAATTCAACAACAAACATAAATAAAAACCATCAAGAAACACAGAAGACTCATAAAAACTTAACCTTTACAGTCAAACATAAGATCTACAACCAAAATCAAAGTTGGGGAAATGAGAATAGAAGAGAAAAGAACTTGACTTGAAAAAAATACTTACTTTGGTTGGTTTTTCAAAACTTTGCTGCTCTTTCCGAGGTTTCTCTTCCCTTTTGCTTTCTAGGAAGCGTTACTATCTGAGCTTCAGTAACAGGAAGAGAGAGAGAGAGAGAGAGAGAGAGAGAGAGAGAGAGAGAGAGAGAGAGGAGAGAGAGAGAGAGAAGGACGAAAAATCTGCGATTGTAGGGGAGAATTTTTGGATACGAGGGGTAACTTAGTTTTGGAGGGGTTTGTTTGGTTTAGTTTTATATATATGGTGATGGAGACAAAAACAGTGGGTGGTGGTGCATACAGTAATGGATAAACTGAACTCATCAGAAAGCCAGACGGGGCGTTATCTCTCTATGGCCCATAAAAGTTTGTTTTCTTTAGGTACAACTTTTTTTTTTGGGGCAGTAGAGGTTGGTGTTTTGCTTAGACATGGCAAACGATTTGTTTGGATCGATTTCGATTCGAATTTATTATAGTCATAGTCTATTCATAAAATGTTTGGATCAGTTTGGCTTTGAGTTTGGGTTTGGGTTTGGGTTTGGGTCAAGTTAGTTCAATTCGAGTCGTAAGCGGGTTAGTTATCCGTTGTGTTTATTAAGTTTCCTCGAATCTATATGCGTATATAAATATTTTAGTTTTGATCAGATGCATCTAAATTCCGGTCATATTCGGGTTAATTGTTTTTAGAGTTTGTTCGGGTCATTTTTATCAGGTCTAATTTTTCAACCAAAATCTCAATATTTTTGGGTGGTTTTGAAATTATTGTGAATATTGTCCTTTTGTTTAATTTGAGGTGCATTTTTGGTAGAAGTTTCAATGTAAGGAATTTATTTAAATCCTTTTTGTTTGGATGACATAAATGGAATGGTATTATCTCTTTTTTCGGTGATAAGCAATTGAATGGAATAAGTAAGAAAGGTACTACCAAACAATTCCCTTGCGTGGACGTGAGTGTTAGGTAGTGTGTGTGGTGGGTTCGCCTTGACAAATGCCACTTTTTTTACAGAGGAGAACAAAGAACTAATTTTCTAGAGAGAGAGGCTCTGAGCTTCTCTCTCTAGAAAACCCTAGAAAATATCTCAGCCTCCATCGCTAAATCTCCGTCGCCTCAAGCCAAAATTCATCTATTTTTCTTCGCTCAGCCCTTTCCTTTGTCTCAGATCGTTTCCGGCGGCCGCCTGGTTTATCTAAAACCACTCCTCTTGGCTCATCCGCCTCCCCAAAAAGAGGAAAAACTTTTCTTGTTGGCTCAGCCGCCATTTAGAAATGTTTGGTAAGGCTCAGTCGCCTAATTTGCCCAACAAACTAGAAAGAAGAGATCGATTTCGAGTTTTAAGGTTGGCAATTGAATTTCAATAATGCACAATCGTCGTCCGTCAAGTGAGTGTCGGATAGTTGTTGCCAATTCGCAACGTCAAATCAGTGATTGTACAAACCACCATTATTGTGAGGTGATTTCCAACCACCGTTGTTGGCAAACAGTTCCCCTTTCAACCGTTAAGGAGTACTGTACCTTACAACCATCGTCAGCAGGAGGTAATTATAAATATCAACCACAGTGTTTTGAGAGATGTCCACCAACCACCACAACTATCAAGAAATGGCGTTTGACCATCGTTGGCTAGGCAGTATTGTCCGACCATCGTTGGGTAGGTAGTGGTGTCCGGCTACTTTCGTTTTCGTTCGCCGGGTAGGAAGGGCAATCGTCTACCAACATCTAGCAACCTCTGACTACTTATATAGCATTCCGTGAGCTTTACTCCTGCCAACCACAATTGATTGTGGTTGAGTGATTAGGGCAAGCAATTAAGGGAAGTAAATGAGATATGGAGGTCAAGTGGTAGCATACACTGAAAGACACTCTGAACATAAATATATATCTGATGAGTGCATAATCTACCATGTAGGCAAATCGACTATTGGAGTATATAAGAAGCTTACCGGGTAGATTATCATCAGTTCTTGGATATCTAATTATATCGTCCAATAGTCGATTTGCCTATACATGAATCCGGCAAAAACTATACAATGTCTTGCCCTAGCCCCATTATTAAGCTAGTAATCCTAATTTGTTGAGAATACTTCTTGAGAAAATTCTCCTGTAATTATTTAATGCAACATATTGTCAAAAAACAAGAACTATTTTGAATTTGGTTATTTTTAACATATCTCTATTCTAGTTCCCATCAACATGAAAAAAAAACAAAGGGAAGAGAAACAATGAGCTATTAAGTAATTACCTCAAGAGTAGTTGCAATGGAGGATGATACGGAGCTGACCAAAGCCAATAGGGAATATTGCTATGAATGGCTCGACTTGAAATTTCAACTTATCTGGCCAAAATGTGATGATCTTGCCTTTATAAAAACTGACGATCTTTACGAGGATTACGAGAACTGTAGTAAGTGATAGCGCCATTAAACTGAATGAGAGTAATTAAGCTAAAAAACTCGCGATTGTAGTGGTAGTTGAAGCTAGATCTAAATCAATCATTTGTAAAGGTTATAATATATATTTAACAAAAAGAAAGAAATAGGCATTAAGGTAGTATTTTTTTTTGGCGCGGAGACATTAATGTACTATGTCGTATATAAAGATGACATTATATAAGATACAAAAGGAGACATGTCCAATGAATAAAAACTCGTGTAATGTATGTGTACATTTCACATATATTGCACACACAATAATCTTATAATATTATATTTATGTTATTTTCGTTGATTCACAATATGTACTTGTATGTTAATTGTAATTAGTAGAAGTTCATGTTTATCCCTCTCAAAAAAAAAAAAAAAAAAAAAAAAAGAAGTTCATGTTTATAAAATGTATTAACATGATTTTTTTGAGACTAAAATAATATATTCATTTTTCATTTAAAACATTATTTCTAAATTTTTGGAACCATAGTCCAGGCAATAACTTGTCCTCTTTGGGTAGAGGAGTAAAATGAGAACCAATTATTGTTTGTCTCTCTACAGTTCTACCATTTTTATGTTCTTACATATTCAAGGCTTATTGCTCAATTTTCTTGGATTTTTACAAAGCATGATGCAAATAAATATCATAACACAAAAACATCACTACTTAAAAGAAATTTTAAAAATAAGCATACATGGCTACATAAGTGTCATTACAGTCATCCGGTACGCGACCATCACTCTAACGTTAGCCTCTCTCGTCCATGTACTTGTAGCCGAGAACCATGATTGTAGCATTGAATTGAACGTAAATCATTGCGAGAGATGTAGTATGTGATAGCGCCATCAATGTACTTGGTGATTGAGTGGATGGCGCGCAGGACAGAGAGGGAGAGAGAAGTAGGAGGGGGGGAGAGGCATATGAGCGCTGCGTTTGGGTGGCTAGTCTTCTGACCATCAATACCATTTCTTTTCAGAGATTGAAATAGAATGCAACAAAACTAACTTACAATATTGAAAACAGGATGATAACAATGAACACTATACAAGGCTTTACTACCATAATTATTATAACCATTAGTACTAATATTAATTTAAGTGTTTTTGGTTTAATCATAAGTTTACCTAAACCTTTTCCGTTAAGACTAATCTTGTTCACAATCGGTCAGCTCACAAAAGGCCAGTACTCTCAATAATAAGTAGTTTTTCCATTCACAAGATCCAGATTCCCGACCTTACTTAAGTGATAAGAGTATTGAACTACTCATACAACCACTTAATTGATTGTATTAATTTAAGTTGAGTAGCTAATGAATTCGTATTTAAGCAAAAACAAAAGAAAAACATGCACCGTATCCAGGAAGATCCTCTGACATGGCACATGATATAGTGATTACTGATTAGTGAAGAGAGGTGAGAGCTTAAGAGGTGGTATGGCTGGATTCTGTTTCCCTTTGGCTATTCCTTGACACTCAATTTGGCTTCATTTTTATTTATTTTATTTTATTTTATTTTATTTATTTTGGCTAATCAATTGGCTATAGTTCATATAAATAATCTAACCCCTAGCTAGCAGATTTATACTTTATCATATCTTCTCTCTATATATAGAGCTGGCATATTTCGTGAGTTTTGAGCCATGCCACATTATTAAATGTATTATTAGAATAATTTTTAAAAAAATAAAATTGAGTTTGACTTGGGATGAATAACTAGAGTTTTATAAGAGTTATAACTTAATCTTTGTCAAAAATTCAAAAGCAAATGTAATCTTCTACACATCTTCAAAAAAAATAGTATTTGTACCATCGTATTCGCATCGAAAAATACTTCAAAATAAGATGCATTTACAATATGTTTAATCTTCACGTATAAGATATAATTTAAAATGTATAATATTGAAAAATAAAATAACAAGAAAAATTATAAAAAAAATATATATATATCTTAACCCGTGCATCGCACGGGTATCATTACTAGTCTTAATACTATAATGAAATTTTTTTCAGCCAGTATGAAGTAGTCATTGTCTCCTTATCTCTTAATTTTCTCCTCTCCCTATCATGTTTTTTTATTCATCATTGTTGGAATTATAGATGTATGATCGAATGCGACTTTATAGCCCAAATGCGGAGTCACGTAGATAGGATTGCATCTAGTGCGATCCAATGAGCCAATACTCACACCTCAATTGCTGAGGTACCATACTATTACTACCACCACTTGCCCTTTCACGTTTTTTTGAGTAAAGAACTTTTTAGGGGAAAGAATGTTTGATTAGATAAAAGTCATATGTGTTGTGAAAACAACTAAAATGATAGAGAGTAGAGAGTAAATGGAAGAGAGATGTAACTGTATTATTTACATATGAGGGATATATATAATCAATACAGGCTTATTGTATCCTCAATTGGTCATAATGCTCGTGCTCAAAAAAACAATTCTAACAATCATAATCTAACAATTTAATCTCACAATTCATATTAGGTGGTCATGAATAATTAAAACACTGTCCGCAATAAGTAATAATGATACTCGCAACCAACTATTGAGATATCATTATATAAAATAGTAACTAAAAACTTGATCTTTGACCGGATTACCGCATATCAGCATGTATTGAGTTGAAAAATAAAGGCATAGATCTAAAAGGTAGATAAAGACCTTAATTGATTTATTCTATTTCAAAACAACACAAGTGTGAGTACCTTGCTCGTAGATACTAGTATTTTGAAGCTCATTGCGTCTAATTATTTTGCGCCATTATCTGATCTTTACTTTAAGCAATGAGACAAAACAAGCAAATTACTGTGTACTAATGTTTAAATACTCAATCCGTTAGGGCAAGTATCTCATCTTTTCAAACCCTGATAAATTTCGTAGTGCTCAATATCAAATATATATTAGAACCAATAGATAGCAATAAGTCCTTATAATTTATACGGTATTGAAGGTAAGCCAAATGTCATATTGATAGAACTATATATAAGAGTAAGGCAAATAACCTCTGTGAAAATTTCGGCAACTTTTGACCATATATAAAATATTACTTTGGCAGCACATGAGAAGAATTACTATAGTATTAGAAACACTAATAGATGGGAGGTATCACATCACCACATGTACACCATACGTACACACATGCACACCATAAATCAAGCGACAATTATAAGAAATTATATACTCTTAACTCACAGAGGGCTTCGAATAACTTACGACCACTATAACGAGATTAATCTAATTGAGATTGATGCGGGCTTCGAATAATCTGTGATCAAAGTAACGAGATTGATCTAATTGAGATCGTAGTCCTAGAGTAGTACGTTGTAGCCGCAGACCAATAATATCTACTCTCTGAAAAATATAAAGGTTAGGATTAGAGACGGTGTTGATAACGTGTTGTGAAAATAACTAAAGTGATAGAAAGTAGAGAGTAAATGGGAGAGAGATGTAACTGTATTATTCACATATGAGGGATATATACAGTACAAGAGGAGTTAGGGTTTTGCTTGTAGAGCAATAACCCTAGTACAATATATGGTAAGTATTTAGGTGGAATATCTCTATTATATATGTACATCCACACAATAATATATTTCATAACAATATGATACTTATAAGAAAGATTAAAACTCTATTACAATCTTTTATTGGAAAATTCTATTATAGCTTAAATTGGTCAATCTGATCTAAATTGTAGACCGCCTATTGGTAGAATAGTCAAAATACCATACGAACAACCAAACAGAAAAGAAAGCTAATTGTACTACCAAGAGTGAGAGAAGACTAACCTAATGAAAGAAAGAAACTAATTCACAAGAATGGAGAGACTGATATATCGAGATAACGAAACTAAAAAACTGTCCAAAACAAAAGAAACGAAAAGAATTGAGGCTTATCATTAGCGAAAATTTGTTGATAATAACCCCTAAAACATAAAAGAGTTAAAGTTTTCTTTTGGGATTGGAGGAGGCTGGGAGAGAGAAAGGAGTTTTTTCTATGCCAAACATTAGATTTTATTTTATTTCTGATCGCATCTGATTTTAGTTTTAAACCCTATTGAATTATAATGTTTGGGCATATCTCAAATATTCTATTTCATGAGTAAATGGGTTAGAAAATCAGTTTAAATTAAATTTTACTTACACCATGAAAACAATTTACTAAGGTACCTTGTGATTCAATGAAATTATGGTGAAATACTCAACATTTCAATATATTTCAAATTTATTTTATTATATAATATAGTATATTGAAATATATGATTTTGGTAATTAAGTTTTATGCGATATTAAGTTTGTTGAAAATGCGAATTTATATTGGCGTGGTTGGGTATTTTGAAGATAAATAATACAGTGAATTCGTATAGATGCTCTTATTTATTTTGATTTATTTATTATTGTTGGAGTTTTGCTATCAAATGCAAAAGTAAAAATATGTTTGCATGAAAAATCAAAACCTAGGAAAAGACTTGTTAAGATTGGGTTTTGTTTGGGTAATATCATTTCTAGTTGGATCTGGTCACCATGATTTTGGGTACATTCGGGTTTGGACTTGTATTGTTCATACTATTGCTGATCGGATAAATATTCCTTTGGGAGAATATGGAATTTAGTTCGATTTTAGTTTGTTAGGGTCAGATTCAGTGTGTGTGTGTGTGCTGTTTGTGTGTGTATTGATTCGAGACCAATTAAGATACAATATCATATGGTTCAATATTTAATATCCGTACTCATTTCTATACTTATGTTTAGGGCTGTTCAAAAGAATCTGTGTCCGAGCATCCGATTGGAAAAATCCGAACATCTAAATATCCGATTCGAAAATATCCGAAAAAATGGATATTCGAATTTCTGGGTATCCGAAAAGCGGATATCCGGAAATTCGGATATCAACTTTGTAAATTTCGAATATCCGAAAAAATCGTAATTTCGGATACGGGATATTCGAGATATCCGAAAAATATCAATTTTTTTGGATTTTATGTATAAATTTTGAATTCGGATATCCGAAAAATAACCAAATTAAAGTCAATTTAAATAGGAAAAAAATTAACTTTGTCGAATATCGAATATTCGAAATTTTGAATACGGATATCAAAATTTACTATCCGCAATTTTGGATATCCAATTATTTATGCATCCTTGATCAAAATCCAGTCATCACCATCCTATATGACATTAGTGCTGCGTCCCCACTCCCTTTGAACCCAAAATCCATCATCCTATACGAGTATATGACCCATATGTTGGACAAAAAACAAGTGCGACAACATTGATGTTGGACCATACCATTGTGGATATGGCATAATTCCAATGGGCACAAACACAAACAGAAGCACTAGAAAGAAATCCTCAAAAATCAATCCATCCAATTCCAGGCCTTTTACCTTTCCCAAGCCCTACAGAATCAAAGAACCTAAACTCCATGCTTTCACAAGCCAAATGCTTGAAGAAATGTCCTCTTTTCTCTCCACCTTCTCCCCTCAGTTTCTGCAACTTCAAAACCCACATAAAAATGGACATCCCTCGTCCCAGAACAAGCTCTAACAACGGCCGTCTCACTTGTTTCACGAGGTGCTGCTCCTCTTCTCCACCTAGGTCCCAAAATAGAGGTACCCCAATTGATGGAACTATCACATTGCAAGAATGGCAAGGTTGGGGTACAGCTTCTCCTGTGCCCACCATGGTTATTGATGCCATGACTTACTTGAAGTCGTTGGAGTTAGAGAGTGATGCCCAGATGAGCTTTGGTGGCAATGGTGGCAGGCTTGTGGTATGGTATTTCTCTCTTTTTCACCTCTTGTATCTCTGTTCCAATTTGGTGTTTTTCTTGAAGTTCTGCTTGATTTTTTTTAGTTAATTCTAGAGGGAAAGGGGTATAGATTTATGGGGGAGTTCAGAAATTGTCAATTTGTATCTGGGTTTTGCATAATTTGATAAATTGAGAAGGAATTTTACAGTGAAGTCAAGTGATATGATGTGGAGAAATGGGTTTTTGCTCTATGCTTGTTAGATAATCATTTACGGATGTTGTAATGTGCCAATTAGAAATGTGCTATCAATGGTTTTAAAATGAAAAATGAAAAGTTGAATTCTTTGTTCCTAGAAACTGTATATCAGCACAATTGAGGACTAATTACAACTTCTACCACCTCTTGGATGTAATTAGTACAATACTATGTTAATGTGACCGAGCAAGTTATAGTCTTCTGATGAAATTGAACTTTCATTAGCTTTGTTGAGTTTAAAGTGGAAGTCGACATGTCGCCTCCTAAGGCTAGGATGAAGTAATGATTTTTGTCATTCCTTTTTTTCTTTGACATTCATGTGTTTGGTGGTTTCATAAGTACTTATATTTTGAAGAGATTTCGTATATGATATTCCTGCCGTTAATTTTTCTAATTTGAGTTTCAGGGAGAATTTAAAGCTAAAGAGGATAAGAAACATAGAGCAACCTACGAGGCTTTAGGTGAATCAAACATGAAGTTTCAGTTCTTTTCAGCCCGACAAATAGCATGTCGCTTGCTTGGAAGTCGAGGATATCTTTGTCAAAAGGTACTCGAGTTGTGCTTGTTATTGTAGTTTCCTGTGGTATTTGCATGCTGGCTTATCCCGATTTTGCTGGTCCCCAGTGCTGGCTTGCTCTCGAAGATTGTATGTGTTCGAAAGTCAAACCTTGCCCTCTTTGGCGTGGCATACGGTTTTGGTTGTACATGCATCCCAAGGTTTGTACCTGTCCATTTAAACTGTTTTGTCTAACTTTAATTGATGCATACAAAATTTCTCCTGTGGCTAATTATCTGCGTCTATCATTTTTGTAGGATTTTCTGCGACAAAACAACACTGGAAAGTTGTTGTGGCAAGTTTTTGGTGTTCAAGCTGCAACATTATGCCTTTTTGGGATAGTTGAACATGAAGACATAATGTGGAATGAATTCAAGAAAGCAGGTTTGCTTTATCTATCCATTTACAATATTTTTTGATAAGGATGTATAATGCATTTCGCCAGTGACGAAGTTTTTGCTAATTTCTCTTAAGCTGAATGATGCCAAAATATTTTCCTCAACTTCCTTGTTTTGACTGCAAAAAACCTGTTCACTTTCACTGATTTTGTTTAGATAGGTCATTAATGAAATTTGATTTAAATTGCACGGTTTCAATTTATTGCTATTAGAATATCGAATCATCTGCAATATTATGGTTCTGGATCAGGAGGGTTATATTTCCCAGTTGTCAACCTCAACATTTTGCTTGGAAATAAGTACAGAACTTGAGTAAGTGATGGCTATCCTTAGTCTCAAAGAGTTTGGTTATACATCGCAGTACATACTAATGACAGACGTTTTTATTGTGAACATACACTACTAACTGCCAAAGATGTACATCAAATAGACTTGGCAAATGCCACTGCATTTGTTGTTAAATTTTGGGTGGCAGCACAATATAGTCTGACCTTAAAAAGACATACACATGTATTCGCCTGCTAAGTCAATGTTGTAACATTGATTTTCATATTCGAATGAGTAAATGATCATTGTTCCTGGATACTGCTCCCTTTATTCCATTACTATTTTGCAGTTTGTCACCTCCCCATGTGCAATGTCACTTCACTATGAATACTGTAAGCCTGTAAGGTGCTCGAACATCAATAGTTACCGTTGAAGAATTTTGTGCTAGAGGGGTAATTTAGCATTTGGAGGTAGTTTAAACTGAATATAGTGGTTTCATTTTGTGAAGTGGTATCCAGTTATTGACTAAGGTCAATGATATAGTTTCCTTTATGCATTGACACGATAGTCTCTGAATTTCAAATGATGTCCTTTGCTTGTCACGACTCACGAGGCTGCTGTAAGCATTTCTCTTGATAGATCATGTCTATTTGCACTTGCAGGAAAAAATAAGGTCTGGTGCCTGTACCCCAATAAGAGTGGAGATCCAAAGTCTATTCAGGATTATTTTTCAAATGATACACCAGCTGAAGATTGTTTGTCAAGAACGGTATGCAACCTTAGATTAAAAAAAAAACATACGAAAAAATGGATAAATCAGGTTGAGACTTAACTGCTACATATGAAGATACCTGAAAAAGTAATTTGTTGGAAGATATGTTTGTCCTCGTAAGTCTATGAAGGAGTGCAAGGCAATCGTGCTTTTAGAAATAAGTAGTTCAGAATGTGACCTACTTTCAGGCCTGCTAGAAACTTTTTTGATTCCACTCTTTAGCAATAGAAGTTTCCCGGGTAGTGAATAACAAACCTAAGGCCTATCATATTTTTCCAAGATGTGAGCTGGGATTTGATAGTTGGCACTTGGCACTTCGAAAAGGGTGTACTTGTTTGTTGCATATTGACGTAGTAGGTAGTACTAACAACTCTTGATCATCATCCCTCAATTGAATCATAAACTAGAACATGATGGTTTCTCATAGATCCCTGGTAAGACCTCTGAGATTTGTTCCAGAGGTCCCATGTTCGGGCCTTCTCTGGGCCGCTGGAGGTTTTCCTGGTTGTTAACTTCAGGGCCCATGGGATTAGTCGGGCAAAAAGCCTGAATACCCATGTTATCTAAAACAAATCTTAAAAAAAAGGGCTCGAAGTGGAAGATTATTTGTCGTTATACGTTCTCTTTTATCATGTCGGTTATTTTTGATATATGCCCCTGAATCTGTAGTCTTTCAGTCCTACGCGTAATGTTTCATGTCCATTGCATGGTACTGTGCAGGCAAATGGGGAAGACATCCTTAACTTCATTCTGATTGATGGTACGTGGAATAATTCCGGGGCAATGTTCAAACGTTTAAAGGTAACTCTACTATATCTTCCATTATCATCATCTTAAACATTATCATGGGGACAAAGCAGTGGTTGAATGCTCGATTTTTACATGATGACCTTGTTCTGATACGTAGCTTTGTTGCATCCCCTTGAGTTTCGTGTCCTCTAATACTTTATGTTTCATCATCATCATCATGGAAAGCATAATCTGTGATCTGGTAACAACTATGTATGTTCTGTGATTTGGTAACAACTATGTACGTGTTCAGGATCGAGCGAAACTAGTTTGGGGAGAGGATGACATAGCTTGTATATCAGTTGCAACAGGTGCTTCAGCAATGCACAAACTAAGGTAAGGTGGAAATCATTATCTGCTTAGTCGTATTTTAGCCTTCTGATTGATTGTACATCTCTTTACATTAACATTGTTGTCTCTTTTATGTTTTCTGATATGGCATATACTTGATTTCTTTCCCCCCACTCCCCAACAGTTATCCTTAACTGCTCTTGGTTATCATTACCTTGATGTTATCCGAACCTGTGACCAACTGACTGCAGGCCTCAACCATCATGGGATCGTACCTGTACAGCTGCAGCCGCTGCTGGCCTGCTTTCTGAATTACAACTTCTTCCACAATTCAGTTCTTACTGTCTAGATAAACAGGCTGAAGTGCTAGAAGATTCATTGGAGATTTTATTGGAGGCACTTACTACTCGTCGTCTTCGTATGGGCAGGTCCATTACGCGTAAAGTGAGAAGCGCCTACATTTGTTGAGAGCTGACTAGGCCGTTGGTTTTTTGAAGAGCTGCTTAAGAGATCAAGGTTGTTAAGGTACAAATATCTTAATATCTCTAGACTTGTGTGGTCTAAATAATTAGATATTCTACTATGCATGGAATGTCGGTAAAGGCAATTCAGTTCTAATAGTTAATTGGTACTATTCGTCCCACCTTAAATGTAA